>LR990968.1:0-4800000 GCA_905163465.1 Craniophora ligustri
GACTCATGGTCGGACGGGTTTTGGTCCCCGGAGGGACATGAGCCTCCTCGGCTCTCGTTGCTGTTTGTGGCAGCAAGCGGATGGCGATCTTTGCCCCCCCCAGAATACGAGGGGCAGACGGAACCCGAGGGTTCCGTGGCGGATTCTCCGACTGCGGAGCAGTCGGTACCGCCCTGGGGTAATAACTTTTGGAGATCGGCCATGTCATTAGTTTTCCTTTGAAGGGTGAGGTCCCTATCTCCCCTAACTCTTTTTTTTTTTTTTTTTTTTTTTTTTTTTTTTCCCACTTTGGTAGTGGCAGCAAAAGAATTTTCGCTGCCTGCTCGGAGGTTGTAAAGGGACCTCGAGCCTACCCTTACTACTCCACTGTGTCCTCTGCTGAATTCAGAGGAACACGCGGAGCAGCGTCCCCTTCTCTCGGGGAGTTCCCCGTAGCCCTGAAAAGGGCTGTTTCCTCCCTGTGGCCCTGAAAAGGGCCGACTCCGCTTCAGCCTCGCGGCATCGCGGAGTCCCGACTCGTCAGACTTTTGCCACGAGCAACAAGACTCCCCAAAACCAGGAAGAGTTATTGCCCGTGCCCAGGGTGCACCGGCCCCTTCAGCTGCTGTTCCCCCAGGATACAAGTATCCCGAAAGGACCAGCAGCCGGGGAGCACTCGCGGAGGTAGCTGACACGCACCCCAACCTAACCTAACCTAACCTAACCTAACCTAACCTAACCTAACCTAACCTAACCTAACCTTTTTTTTTTTTTTTTTTTTTTGACCGTGGGAAATGCATTTACGCACTGCCCGCCGCCCGGGGAGGCGACGGGGGTGTGTCGGACTCCACCCAGAGTGGGTGACTACCGACTAAAACCACACGGGGTATTTCTCCTCACCACCTAGGGTGCCGGGGCTGCGGGTACGCGTGAGCATTCTTCCGCGGCTCCCGGCGGTGGCGGACCGCCCTTGCGGTCCTCAGGCTCTGAGGTCCTTAGTGACCCCTCTTCAATCTTCTCTCCACTGAGTGGGGCGCGGCAATACCAGACCGCGCCGCCTACTCCGGCCTAATGCGGGCGGTCAGGCTTCCCCAAGCCTGCCGCCGCGGCCGTGCATCTGCCCATTATGATGGTGGGGCAGACGCGGACTCCGTCACGTCCATGGCCTGCGTGGCCGAGGACTGGGTGGGCCGCGGGGCTTTCCCATTGGCCCTACCCTTTTGTTTGGCCACTTGCAGGCCTTGCCGCCAACCGCGGTGGTTCGCTCGCTTGCCGGCTGCGGCGCACAGGGAGCAGTGCGGCTCCGCTGTGCACTGGGTCGCTACGTGACCCGGCTGGCTGCAGCGGTAGCAGTGGCCGCTGCGGTCGACCTCCGACGAGCACGAGTGTTGGACGTGCCCGCCTTGCAAACATCGGTGACACTGCAGGGCCGAGGCTCAAGCAGTGTCACCTTTTGCTGACACCCAGCCGACCAATAAGCGGCCAGCGCCAGCGATCTTCTTCGCCGCACCCACCGGGCAGCGGAGCCAAGCCGTCCCCTCGCCGGACGTGTTTAGGCGAATTTCTCCGACCTTTACTTCGTCCGGCGTGCAACCGCCAACGCGAGCCGCGGTTGCGCATAACCTCCTCCTTTGTGACGGAGTCGTCCAGCCCTGATACGCGCATCTCCGCGCACTTCGAGGGTCTGGACACTCGAACGTCCTCGCCGCTCAGGCACTCCCGGAGCTTCGCTGCGAGCGAGTCGGCTTTGTCGCCGCTCGTCGCTCCGGGGATCACCAGAATGCGGGCGCCAGTGACGGCCCGCTTATACCCCAGGGATGCAATACCGAGGTCCGCGAGGTTGATCTTCCTCTTGGCCTCGGTAAGCATCGAGGCGTACGTGACGCCTTTCTTCTCCGCCTCTGGCTGAAGGGCGAGGACGATCGCCGTGGTGTTTGGCTCCCTCAGCTGCACCGCCTTCTTCTTCTGGCTCTTCTTTCCTGTAGGCTGTTTCTTCTTCTTCGTTGTAGACTTCTTCTTCTGCACGGTCTGCCATTCTCCCTCAGTGGAGTTGGCAGCCGCGTCTTCCGCTTCCTGTGGAGGCTTTTTGCCTTTCCCCTTAGGCTGTGACTTAGGGGTCACAGCCTGCGACGAGCCAGACTGAGCTTGGCTCTGAGATGTAGTCGGCTGAGCCTGGGAGGCTTCAGGCGCTACAATCTTAGCCTGCTTGGCCACCTGGGGCTTAGAAGCCTTAGGCGGTGCAGTCTTCGTCTGCTTGGTGGCCTGGGGCTGAGAAGCCTTGGCCGGTGTCGTCTTCGGTAGCGCTGTCGGCTTGGGCTCCTGAGTTGGAGCCGAAGCGCGCGACGTTGCCGCCTTGGCCGCGTAACTTGCGGCTGTCGGCTGCGTCTCCTCGGTGACCCTGCGGTCGCCAGCTAAGGGAGGGCGAAGCATTTTGCCCTCCAAGACGGCAAACCTTGCGGTCAGACCTGCCATCTCCTGGCGGAAGAGGCGGAGCAACTCCGACTCTGCAGGCGGAGCCTGTGTTGCTGGTGGGGCCTGGCGCTTGAGGACCTCCACCTCCACAACCTAACCTAACCTAACCTAACCTAACCTAACCTAACCTAACCTAACCTAACCTAACCTAACCTAACCTAACCTAACCTAACCTAACCTAACCTAACCTTTTTTTTTTTTTTTTTTTTTGACCGTGGGAAATGCATTTACGCACTGCCCGCCGCCCGGGGAGGCGACGGGGGTGTGTCGGACTCCACCCAGAGTGGGTGACTACCGACTAAAACCACACGGGGTATTTCGCCTCACCACTGAGTGCCGGGGTCACGGGTACGCGTTGGCATTCTTCCGCGACCCCGGCGGTGGCGGACCGCCTTTGCGGTCCCCAGGCTCTGAGGGTCCTAAGCGACCCTCTCAATACTTCGCTCCACTGAGTGGGGCGCGGCAATACCAGACCGCGCCGCCTACTCCGGCCTAGTGCGGGGCGGACAGACCTCCCCAGGTCTGCCGCCCGTGGCCGATTATGGCGGTTGGAACAGGGCGTTGTCTGCCCTGTTCCGGCGCCCAGTACGTCGGGCGCGGATGCCCATCGAGGAGGCATCCTCCCTCTCTCTCTCCGCGCACTCCTTCTGCGACATCACGTCCTCGCAGAAGGAGGCCATCGCCTGCCAGGCGTCAGCGCTCCCAACCATATTGTGGATGATGGTCGGGAGCGAGAGGTCTTCTCCGACGGCGTCTTGTAGGACACGGCGCTGCGGCGCCCATGCGACGCACTCCTCCAGCGTGTGCTGCGCCGTGTCCCCGAGGCAGTCCTCGCAATGGTGGCATCGGGCGTCCGGCTCCCTCCCGGCGATTCGGCAAAGGTATTTGCCGAAACACCCGTGACCCGAGATGATTTGGGTCACACGGAAGGAAAGCGTGCCGTGACGCCGATCCACCCACTCCCTCAACACCGGACGGACCGCCTCGACCGTCCTGACGCCTGCAGTTGGTCGGCTGAGCCGTTCTTCCCATATCTCAAGCGCTGCGCGTTGCAGCAGCCGCTTTTGATGCTCCAACTCCCTAGGGACGACACCTTCCCCGTGCTCCTGCGCCTCCCTCCGAAAGACGTAGAGAGACGCAAGAATCCGGGCCTCCAGGTCCCAAGGGAGCGAGCCCGCCAACAATATCGCCGCCTCTGTCGATATCGTGCGATATCCGCGAATGACGCGCACGGATATCGCACGCTGCGGCCGCTGCAACATCGCAGCGCCGCGGGCGGTCAGCTCGGCGGCCCATACAGGGGCCCCGTAGAGGGCCATTGAGCGAATGACCCCCAGGTAAAGCCGCCTGCAAAAGACTTTAGGGCCGCCGAGGTTTGGCAACAGCCGACCAAGCGCGCCGGCAGCGCCCATCAGGCGCGGCGCTAGACGCTGGAAGTGGGCGTCGAACTTCCATCTTCCGTCAAGCACGAGCCCAAGATACTTCAGGCTCGGCTTGACGTCAATACGGACCCCACCGATGATGAGGTGGGAGTCCGACGGAGGCGCCTTCCGTGGACCGTGGAAGAACAGCGCCTCCGTCTTGTCCAACGCCACTTCCAGCCCCAACCGGCGAATGCGCGCGACGACTTGCGCCACTCCCGCCGTGGCTATACGGGCAGACTCTCTGTGAGTTTTCCCCCGGGCTAGGACGAGTGTGTCGTCAGCGTAACAAATCACGCTGACGCCCGGGAGAGTGGCCCCGCGGAGGACCCAATCATATCCGATGTTCCACAGGAGGGGCCCGAGCACGGACCCCTGTGGAACACCGCACGACATACTCCTCGTGCACGTACCATCCCTAGTGGCGAACAAAACTGCGCGTTCGCACAAATAATCCCCGACCAGCCGACGCAGGTATGGAGGCACTCGATGGTAGCTGAGTGCCTCTAGGATGCAGCTCCACGGCAAAGTGTTGAAGGCGTTGGCGATGTCCAGCGACACCGCCATCAACACTCCACCGGAGCCCACCACCTGCTCCGAGCGGGCCTTGACGCGTAAGATTGCGTCGACGGTCGATCGACCCGCTCGGAACCCGAACTGATTGTCGGACAGGTCGGGGCCCACTCTCGTCATGTGCTTGACGAGGCGAGCGGCGACAATTCGCTCAAAGAGTTTTCCCACCTCGTCAAGCAGCACGATGGGACGGTACGCAGAAGGGGATTCCGCGGGGCGTCCTTCCTTCTTGATAAGGACGAGTCTGCCCGTCTTCCACTTAGTGGGGAACCGGCCCTGCCGGAAACACCCACTGAACAGATCTCGTGCTCTGGGGCCCAGCACCTTTAGGGCATGGACCCAGGCACGTCCGGGCACTCCATCCGGCCCAGGAGCCGTGTTGCGGGCACCCATCTTGTCGACGGCGACTGCGAGCTCGGCCTCGGAGACTTCCGGTACCGGCTCCTCCTGCGCCTCTCCGGCGCGAGACCCCATCGAAGGCGGCTCGTGGCCCGCCCTATTCGGGAACAGAGTAGAGACGACGTTCTCGACCTGAGCGGGCTCGAGCGTCTCCGTGATCGGGGGCGCCCACGGTCGGAGTTTGGCTCTCGCGAGCTTGTAGGGTCGCCCCCAGGGGTCGCTGTCGAGGAGGCGCACGAACGCTTCGTTGGCCGCCTCCTTGGCCCGAATGATGCTCAGCTGCAGCACCTCCTTGGCCTCTCTGTAGGCCGCTCGCAGCTGAGCCTCCAGCTCCCTGTCTCGGCGTCGCCGTCGACGTTGCCGTTGGTACAGGCGACGAGCTGCTGCACACGTGGTGCGCCGGTCCGCCACCTCCCGTGACCACCAGTACACTTGACGCCTCTGAGGCCCGGATCTGGCTCGAGGCATTGCGGCGTCGCATATATGCGACAGTGCCTCCCGGAGCCAGTCTGCCTCGGCGTCCACGTCCACCGGGCCCTCGGGAGAGGGAAACCAGGCTTGGACGAGTGCGGCTTCCATGAAGACGTCCCTATCGAGCCGGCTCAGGACCCACCTAGGGGTCGCAGAGTCGGGCCGGCCCGAGCGACCGCTACCCAGCGTCGCCGAGGGTGTGGATATCCGGAACCGAATATATCGGTGATCGGATAGAGTCTCCACACCCTCCATGACTCTCCAGCCCTGGGCGCGTCGCGCCAAAGATGGACTGGCGAAGGAAACGTCAACGATGGAGCCGCCGTTGTCTCGCACGCACGTGTGCACCGTCCCGCGGTTAAGGATCTCGAGACCCAATTGCACGGCCCACTCCTCTAGAACGCGACCGCGAGAGTCGGTCGCGAGGCAACCCCAAGCCGTGGATTTGGCGTTGAAGTCACCGAGGAGCAAGACGGGATGGGTCCGGTTTCGCCCAAGCAGAGCCCCCACATCGTCGAGAAGAGCTTCGAACTCTGCAAGAACTCTGTTGGGCGAGAAATAGATCCCAACCACTAGGACGCCACAGACCTTTGCTGCCACGCAGCCCGGTCGCCTGTACACCACCGATATGGTGGAGCCGGTAGCAGTGCCCGCGATGATGGCCACTACACCGGCCGTGTCGCTCGCCCAATTGTCCCTTGCTGGGACGCGCCACGGTTCCGCCACTACGGCCACGTTTATCAACCACTCCGCCATGGTCTGGAGCAAAAGATCCTGGGCCCCGGCGCAGTGATTGATATTCGCCTGGAGAATGTTGATGGCCGTTGTATCCATTATGTGGCGGCGGTGGGCTCCGACACGTCCATGGCCTGTTCGACCGATGGTTGGGCTGGTCGCGGGTTACTACCGCCGGCCCTCCCTTTCCTCTTCTCGCGGCTCACGCAGGACTTTGCGCCGACCTGATGATTGGCCGGCTTTCCTGCTGCTGCGCACAGCGAACAGTGTGGGTCCGCAGAGCATTGTGCTTTCTTGTGGCCCGGTTGACTGCAGCGATAGCAAAGCTCGCTGCGGTCTACTTCTGATGCGCAGGTATGCCGAACGTGGCCGCCATACAGGCACCGGTAGCACTGTAGAGGCCTTGGCTCAAGCAGAGCCACCGCCGCCGACACCCAACCAATCAATAGATGACCAGCATCTGCAATCGCCTTGGCCGCAACGACAGGACAGCGCAACCACGCAGTCCCGAGGCCAGATGGGCCGATCCGTACTTCCCCAACCCTGACATCCTCCTCGGCACAACCGCCGACTCGTGCTGCTACAGCTGCGATCTCCTTGGATGTCACCGAGTCATCCAGGCCCGACACGCGTAGCTCTGCGGTCTTGGTGGGTCTGGAGATCTTGACATCCTCGGAGTTAAGGCACTCCCGCAACTTGTTTGCAAGGGAGTCAGCCTTTTCTCCCGTCGCTGCCCCAGGAATCTCCAGGATGCGGGCACCGGTGATGGCCCGCTTGAATCGCAGCGACTGGATACCAAGGCCGGCTAGGTCGACCTTTTGCCTGGCTTCCGTCAGGACGGAGGCGTAAGTTAGCCCCTTCTCCTCAGCGCCAGGCTGGAGGGTGATGACCACCGCTGTTGACTGCGGCGTCTTGAGCTTAGGTGCCTTCTTCTTCGATGTCTGGCTCTTCTGTTTCTTGTTTTTGGCCGCCTTCTTCCGGTTTGTCACGGTCTGCCATTCCCCCTCCTGAGGGTTGGCAGCCGTCTGTTTCTCCTGCGCGGCCGGTTTGCCTTTAGGCTGTGATGTGCCAGCCTTGCTCTTGGACGTGGATGCGGCCGCCTGCGGCTGGGTGGCTTTAGGCGGGGCATTCTTGGTCCCAGTCTTCTTGGGAGCCGTAGCCGGCGCTGTAGGACGTGATGTCGACGAAGTCGACGATGCCTGCATGGGTGGTACCGGGGCCGCGGCCTGATCCCGCGGCGCTGCTGCTTTGGCAGCGTATGAGGCCGTTGACGGCGCTCGTTCCGCCCCCTTGCGGTCACCGGCCAGCGGTGGGCGCAGAATCTTGCCTTCGATTACGGCGAACCTGGCAGTCAGGCCCGCCATCTCCTGTCGAAATAGGCGCAAGAGCTCCGATTCCGGGGGCGGTGCTTCAACACTCTGTTGCCCCTGACGACCGATACACCGCAGTTCGACTCTCAGCGACTCTACTTGCTGGCGCAATTTTTCCTGCTCCAGCTGTAGACGGTTGTTATCGTCTGAGATTCGTTTGTTGACCTCCTGGAGGCGGCGGACTTCAACCTCCAATATAGATGCCTCCTCAGAGGCTGACAGCTTTTTGAGACCCTCCGTTCCCTTCTCGATCAGGGTAGTGGCCTCTTTGAGGGCCTTAGTGTAGGTCCCCTTCAGGTTACCCGACTTTTTTGAGACGAACTCAACGATTCCGAGGCCCTTCGACACCTGCTCCTTCAAAGCAGCCGCGTTAAGACCGTCATCATTCCCCGAACTGGACCCTGCCAAGACGATAGTTTCCTTGGCCTTCTTCACCATTGTCGAGAGTTCATCCTCTGATTGGCGAAGGAAGTCCTCTCTCTCTGCGGCCCTGAGAGCTTCCTTAGCTTGCCGCAGACCAACAAACTTCCCAGTTGTAGGGGGCCTTCCTCTGCCGCGCCTTGCCGCCACAACTTTGCTGGCTGGCGCGTCCTCATCGCTTAGGGCGCTTTCAGACCCGGAGGTACCTCCCTCACTGGAGCGTTGGCGCTTTCGAGCACCATCCTTTAGCGCAGCATCCTCTTTAAATATCGGTGTGCTCATCGTTTCAGGTTCTACGTCCAGAACCATCGTGATCACACTGGATCCAGATCCGGAATCGGAAACTGAATCCACCTCCTCCGTGTCTACCTCCCTATCTGCATCAAATTTGTTTTGAGATTTTTTATTTTTGACCATATTGAGTCCCACGAGTGTGGGGGAAATAACGGTCCACCCGGGCAGTGCCCCCTGTACCCGGGTAAGCCTAGCGTGACCCGTCAGAGGGTCGGCAGGTACTCTGACGGGGAACGCACTAGCGACTGGGCATCCCCCAGCCACTCATCCTCTCGCGGTGCGCCGCCGCTTAGGATTGGACGGTCCGGGCGGTTAAGCCAGGACCGACGGAAGGTACCTCTCGCTGAGCCGCGAGACATGTTCCACGACACTCAGCGTGGAACAGAGATACCTCCCGATTTGGACGACGATGGCAGGGAAGAATAACTCCCGCTGCCTGCCCGGAGGTAGGGTGAGTACACACCGGGCCCGCCAACGTTCTACCGACGCGGCCTCGCGACCACGCGGCGAACACCCCCCTGGCCCTGAAAAGGGCCGTTTACTCCAGTCGGCCTCGCGGCCTCATGGAGTCCCCCCCGTAGCCCTGAAAAGGGCTGTTCTCCCCAGTGGCCCTGAAAAGGGCCTTTTCCCCAGTGGCCCTGAAAAGGGCCGACTCCGCTTCAGCCTCGCGGCATCGCGGAGTCTCGACTCGTCAGCATTCGCCACGAGCAACAAGACTCCCCAAAACCGGGAAGAGTTATTGCCCGTACCCAGGGTGCACCGGCCCCATCAGCTGCTGTTCCCCCAGGATACAAGTATCCCGAAAGGACCAGCAGCCGGGGAGCACTCGCGGAGGTAGCTGACACGCACCCCAACCTAACCTAACCTAACCTTTTTTTTTTTTTTTTTTTTTTTTTTTTTTTTTTTGTTTTTTTTTTTTTTTTTTTTTTTTTTTTTTTTTTTTTGTTTACGGGGTGGAAATCCTCATGGATGTCCCTCGTCCCGGGGAGGGCGAGGGGGTCTGTCGGACTCTTACCGACTAAAACCGAACCCCGGTGTTCCGACTCGCACCTGCGCCGGGGGCCTCGGGAACTGAATATTCGTCCGCTGCCCCCGGCTGGTGATGGCCCGCGTGGCGGGCCCCGTCTCGGGGGGAGTTTACGGCACTCCCCCCCCTTACAACTCTCACTGATGTGAGGGGCGCGCGTGGAACACTACGCGCCGCCGCCTCGGGGTCTGTTGCGGGGTGGCGGAGGACGTCCCCGCGTCCACCGCCCCCGGACCCGTTTAGGGGGGGCGGAAGAGGGCATTGTCGGCCCTCCTCCGACGCCCGGTGCGTCTGCTGCGGCACGGGAGCGAGGTTGAGATTTCCCGCTCCCTCTCCGCGGCTTCCTTCTGCGACATGACTGTTTCGCAGAAGGAGATCACTGCGTCCCAGGACCCCGCGCCGCCGACCATGGATCGTACGACGGCCGGCGGCGACAGGTCGCCGCCCATCCCCGCGACGAGAACACGTCGCGGCTCCTCCCAGGCTGCACACTCAGTGAGAGTGTGCAGCGCCGTGTCCTCCCGACATTGGACGCAGTGATGACACCGAGCGTCCGGCTCCCTGCCTATGCGCCACAGGTATCTCCCGAAGCAGCCGTGCCCCGAGAGCACCTGCGTCGCCCGAAACGTCAGGGAGCCGTGCCTTCTCCCGAGCCACTCGTCGAGCACTGGCCGGATGGCCTCGATAGTACCGAGGCCGGCGGTAGGGCGTGAGAGCCTTTCCCGCCATTCCGCCACCAGGACCCGCTGGAGCTGTTGACGCCGCTGGCGCAGCGTAATAGTCGCCGCGCCGCGCGTCCGCTCCTCCTCGCGCCACCGGTACAGTGACGCGAGAACCCTCGCGTCCAGGTCCCACGGCGGAGATCCGGCCAGTGCACAAGCCGCCTCGTACGAGATCGTGCGATATCCCCGTATGACTCTGACGGCCATCGCCCTCTGCGGTCTTCGCAGAACTGCGATGGTCCCGGCCGTCAGGTCAGTCGCCCACACTGGGGCCCCATAAAGGGCCATGGATCGCACGATCCCCACGTACAACCGCCTACAGGCGGAGCTCGGGCCCCCCAGATTGGGAAGCAGCGTCGAAAGCGCGCCCGCCGCGCCCATCAACTTGGGCACCAGCCGCCGGAAGTGAGGGCCGAAATCCCACCGGCTGTCGAGCACCAGACCAAGATACTTCATGGTGGGCTCGACAGCGATTCGGGACCCTCCGACCACAATGTGTGATCCCGGCGGCGGCGCGCGTCGGGGGCCATGAAAAGCGATGGCCTCCGACTTGTTGAGGGCCACCTCCAGGCCCAGGCGCCGGATGCGGCCCACCACCTGTGAGACCGCAGCCGTAGCCAGCAACGCTGCCTCCCTGTACGAGCTCCCGCGCGCCTCGACCAGCGTGTCGTCCGCGTAACACGTCAGGTCGACCCCCGGCGAGAGCTCGCCCCTCAGCACCCAGTCGTAGCCGATGTTCCACAGGAGCGGCCCCAGGACCGAACCCTGCGGAACACCGCACGACATGTCGCGCCTATGCGCGCTTCCATCTCGTCCCCTGTAGGTGACACACCTACCAGCCAGATAGGCCCCAACTATGCGGCGGAGGTAGAGAGGCACTCTATGATAGCGTAGTGCCTCCCTGATACAACTCCAGGGCAGGGTGTTGAAGGCGTTGGAGATGTCCAAGGACACCGCCAACGCGACCCCGCCCCGAGACACCGCTTCCTCCGCCAGGACTCTCACCCGCTGGATGGCGTCCACCGTGGAACCTAACCTAACCTAACCTAACCTTTTTTTTTTTTTTTTTTTTGTTTACGGGGTGGAAATCCTCATGGATGTCCCTCGCCCCGGGGAGGGTGAGGGGGTCTGTCGGACTCTTACCGACTAAAACCGAACCCCGGTGTTCCGACTCGCACCTGCGCCGGGGGCCTCGGGAACTGAATATTCGTCCGCTGCCCCCGGCTGGTGATGGCCCGCGTGGCGGGCCCCGTCTCGGGGGGAGTTTAGGGCACTCCCCCTCCTTATCCATCTCTCACTAGTGTGAGGGGCGCGCGTGGAACACTACGCGCCGCCGCCTCGGGGTCTGTTGCGGGGTGGCGGAGGACGTCCCCGCGTCCACCGCCCCCGGACCCGTTTAGGGGGGGCGGAAGAGGGCATTGTCGGCCCTCCTCCGACGCCCGGTGCGTCTGCTGCGGCACGGGAGCGAGGTTGAGATTTCCCGCTCCCTCTCCGCGGCTTCCTTCTGCGACATGACTGTTTCGCAGAAGGAGATCACTGCGTCCCAGGACTCTGCGCCGCCGACCATGGATCGTACGACGGCCGGCGGCGACAGGTCGTCGCCTATCTCTGCGACGAGAACACGTCGCGGTTCCTCCCAGGCTGCACACTCAGTGAGAGTGTGCAGCGCCGTGTCCTCCCGACATTGGACGCAGTGATGACACCGAGCGTCCGGCTCCCTGCCTATGCGCCACAGGTATCTCCCGAAGCAGCCGTGCCCCGAGAGCACCTGCGTCGCCCGAAACGTCAGGGAGCCGTGCCTTCTCCCGAGCCACTCGTCGAGCACAGGCCGGATGGCCTCGATAGTACCGAGGCCGGCGGTAGGGCGTGAGAGCCTTTCCCGCCATTCCGCCACCAGGACCCGCTGGAGCTGTTGACGCCGCTGGCGCAGCGTAATAGTCGCTGCGCCGCGCGTCCGCTCCTCCTCGCGCCACCGGTACAGTGACGCGAGAACCCTCGCGTCCAGGTCCCACGGCGGAGATCCGGCCAGTGCACAAGCCGCCTCGTGCGAGATCGTGCGATATCCCCGTATGACTCTGACGGCCATCGCCCTCTGCGGTCTTCGCAGAACAGCGACGGTCCCGGCCGTCAGGTCAGTCGCCCACACTGGGGCCCCGTAAAGGGCCATGGATCGCACGATCCCCACGTACAAACGCCTACAGGCGGAGCTCGGGCCCCCCAGATTGGGAAGCAGCGTTGAAAGCGCGCCCGCCGCGCCCATCAACTTGGGCACCAGCCGCCGGAAGTGAGGGCCGAAATCCCACCGGCTGTCGAGCACCAGACCAAGATACTTCATGGTGGGCTCGACGGCGATTCGGGACCCTCCGACCACAATGTGTGATCCCGGCGGCGGCGCGCGTCGGGGGCCATGAAAGGCGATGGCCTCCGACTTGTCGAGGGCCACCTCCAGGCCCAGGCGCCGGATGCGGCCCACCACCTGTGAGACCGCAGCCGTAGCCAGCAACGCTGCCTCCCTGTACGAGCTCCCGCGCGCCTCGACCAGCGTGTCGTCCGCGTAACACGTCAGGTCGACCCCCGGCGAGAGCTCGCCCCTCAGCACCCAGTCGTAGCCGATGTTCCACAGGAGCGGCCCCAGGACCGAACCCTGCGGAACACCGCACGACATTTCGCGCCTATGCGCGCTTCCATCTCGTCCCCTGTAGGTGACACACCTACTAGCCAGATAGGCCCCAACTATGCGGCGGAGGTAGAGAGGCACTCTATGATAGCGTAGTGCCTCCCTGATACAACTCCAAGGCAGGGTGTTGAAGGCGTTGGAGATGTCCAAGGACACCGCCAACGCGACCCCACCCCGAGACACCGCTTCCTCCGCCAGGACTCTCACCCGCTGGATGGCGTCCACCGTGGAGCGCCCCTGCCGAAACCCGAACTGGCAGTCGGCCAGGTCCGGCCCCTCTCGGTACAAGTGGCTGACGAGGCGGTCTGCAACAATCCGCTCGAAGAGCTTGCCCACCTCGTCCAGCAGCACTATGGGCCGGTACGCGGACGGAGAGTCCGCGGGGCGCCCTGCCTTCCGGAGCAGGACCAGACGACCTGTCTTCCACAAAGTGGGAAACTGGCCCCGCTCTAGGCACGCCGAAAAGAGTCCTCTCAGTTGGGGCTCTAGCTCGTTCAGAGCTAGGACGAGGGCCCGGCCCGGTACGCCATCGGGCCCCGGGGCCGTGTTTTTGGCCCGGAGCCGCGTTATAGCCGCCCTCGTCTCTGGCTGTGTCACCTCGGGGACACCGACATCTTCGTCCTCGTCAGGCTCTGCGGCCGTGGCCAGTGCCATCGGCGGTGGGGCGAACTCCCCACGCTCCGGGAAGAGCGCTGCGACCGTCTGGTCCAGCAGCTCTGGCTGGAGACCCTCCGTGAGTGGGGGAGCCCAGGGGCGGAGTTTGCCCCGGACCATGCGGTAGGGGCGTCCCCACGGATCCGCGTCGAGGGTCCCCAGCATCTCCTCGTTGGAGCTCGTTTTTGACTCGCCGATGGCCAGCCACAGAGCCTGCTTGGCCGCGCGGTACTCATCGTACAGCGCGGTCTCCTCTCCTTCGATCCGCCGACGTCGCCTCCGGTACCTGGTGTACTGGCGCCTGATCGCCACGCATGCGATGCGCAGCTGGGCGATCCGAGCGGACCACCAGTACACCCGGCGTTTGGCGGAATGAGCGAGGACCCGGGGCATGGACGCGTCACATATTTGCGTCATCGCCCCGCGGAACCACTGTGCCTCCAGCTCGACGTCGGCGGGTCGCTGCGTCGCCGACTCCCAGACCCAGGCCTGGAACATGGCGGCCTCCTCGAGAGCTTCCCTGTCGATGCGCGTAAGCGCCCAGCGCGGACCGTCCCTTTGCGGGGTCGGTGGACGGCGGTCGCCCGAAGTCTGGGCGGAGACGTCGAACCGTATATAGCGGTGGTCCGACAGCGTCTCCACCTCCTCGGCGACACGCCAGCCGCGGACGCGGTGCGCCACAGCGGGGCTCGCGAACGAAACGTCCACTATCGAGCCACCCCGCTGCCGCACGCACGTAAACACCGAGCCCCGATTCAGGACGGTCAGGCCGGTCGTGATGGCCCACTCCTCCAACACCTCACCCCTCGGGTCGGTGACAGGGGACCCCCAAGCCGCAGATTTGGCGTTGAGGTCCCCGAGCAACAGCGCGGGGCGAGGGTGATGCCGGCCCACGACGGCCCCCAACTCGACAAGGAAACTCTCGAAGTCGGCGAGACTCTTGTTGGGCGAGAAATATGCCCCGATGGTGACTATGCCATCCACGAGGGCGGCCACCCAGCCGCGACCTCGGGAGGCGTTCACAAGAGTCCCGCCGATGATGGCCACCAAACCGTCGAGGTCCCCCACCCAGTTGTCACGGGCGGGGACAAAATTCGGTTCGGCGACCACGGCCACATGGATCGACCACTCCGCCATACTCTGGAGTAAGAGATCCTGAGCTCTGGCGGAGCGGTTGATGTTCCCCTGGAGGAAATGAAGTGCCATACTTAACACTCCATTTCCTGCGATCCTCCTTCCCCAGGCCGGGAGTCGGCCGATGGGCAACTAGGCTGCTGGGGGTGTGCGGCTCCCCCTACAGGCCGATTCCCAAACTTCCGCTTGCTGGCGGGAGGCGCGCGGCAGGCTTCTCCGCCTGCCTTGTGCCCCGCGCGCCGTCCTGCTGCTGCACAAAGGTAGCAGTTTGGCTGCGCGGTGCACTGAGCCGACTTGTGGCCAGGTCGACCGCAGCGGTGACAAAGGTCACTGCGGTCAGCCTCGGCGGTGCAGGTTGCAAGGACATGGCCACTGTCCAGGCAACGGTAGCACCGCATGGCCTTGGGCTTCAGCAGTTTGACTGCTGCCGAAACCCACCCCACCAGCAAGCGCCCAGCGTCGGCGACTTTGTTCGCCGCCTCTACTGGGCACCGCACCACAACGGTGCCGGAGCCGTCAGACCCCCAGCGGATCTGACCGACCCGGACGTCCTTCGGCGGACACCCGCCAGCTTTGGAGGCGGCCTCCCTCATCTCCTCCTCCGACACGGAGTCGTCCAGCCCGACCACACGAAGTCCCGCGGTTTTTACGGGCCTGGACACCCGGACGTCCTCCGGCTTGAGGGCCTCCCTCAGCTTGGCGGCAAGGACGTCAGCCGTCTCGCCGCTGTCGGCGCCTGGCAGCTCCAGGACGCGCCCACCAGTCCGCGACGTCCTGAATCGGAAGCCGGCCGGTGTACCAAGGTCCGGGAACTGGACCTTGGCCTTTGCCTCCGCCAGGACCGCCTTGTAGGTGACGCCCCGCTGGACGGCTTCGGGCTGCAGCGTGATCACTACAGCCGCGGAGCGCGGGGCGCTAACCCTAGGCGGCCTATTGTTGGCCTCAGCAGTCCGGGCCGACTTCTCCTTCTTCTTCTTTTTATTTTTTTTTTTCTTCTTGCCGCCCCCCTTGCGGCTCTTCTTCTTCGTGACCGTGGTCCAGCCCTCAGTGTCCGGGCTGTCCACGGCCGCGGGCTGAGTCGCCCGAGCTCCTCGCGCGGTCCCTGCCGCAGTCGTTGTCGGTCTCGCGGCGGCCTTTGCAGGCCTCGCTGTGGCCGCCGCAGACGGCGCCGGTCTCGCGGCGGCCGTCGCAGTCCTCGCTGTGGCCGCTGCAGACTTTGCAGGGGCAGCTGCGGGCTTTGCAGGGGCTGCTGCGGGCTTTTTGGTGCCCGCTGCCTGGCTGTAGGTCACCGCAGCGGGCGGCCCAGCCGGCTTAGCCCCTTGCGCGGGCCTGGTCCTCGCGGACTCCTCCATCCTTCGTTTGTCCGCCGCTAGAGGCGGCCGAAGGGTCTGGGCTGGGAGGAGTCGTGGTTCCAACGCCTCAAGCCGGGCATTGATCATGCCCCCGGCTTGGATCAAAACTGCCCGCGCGATTTCCGCCATCTGATCGACTCCAACGGACATGGGCGTCGATGTCGACGGCGGACCCGCGGTCACTGAGGTGGGCCGAGCCTGTTTCTGGCTCAGGCTGGCCCTGACCGCGGCAAGCTCCCCTTCGAGAGCTTCGAGCCTGGCCATGAGGCGGCCGTTCTCCTCCCGCATCCTCAGTACTTCTTCCGATGCGGTGCGGTCGAGGAGGACCTCTACCGCCTCCTTAATGCCATCTGCCGCCTCTTTCAGGGCACGCGTGAACGTCCCCTTCAGGTTGCCAGATTTCGTGGCAACCCTCAATATGACGTCCACGCCATCCGCTACCTGGCGGCTTAGGTCCTCCGTGTCAGGGCCCTCCGCGGCGGCAGCGAGAGCAGACCGCCTCTCTCGGGCTTGACGGGCCAGCTGGGCAACCTCGTCTTCGCGCCTCGCGGCTTTCTGCTCTGCCTTATTGGCAGGCAGAAGCTCCGACGTTGCCTCCTCCATCGCAGCGCCAGCGTCGCTGTCGCCGCTAGCATGCGCAGACGTAGGTGCGGGGGGCCGCTTCAAGAAGCGACCCCGGATGTCGCGCGACGGCACCGACGCCGCCGAACGCCCCCTTCGTGCCGTGGGCACTTTGGCGGCTGGCAGGTTCTCCTCGCTAGAAGAGAGACCCACCGCCTCAATGTCGGACATGTCTTCCATGTCGTCGTGCGTACGCTTCCTCCAAAGTGAGGAACGCTCGCACGACTCCCGGTCGGACGAACCTAACCTAACCTAACCTAACCTAACCTTTTTTTTTTTTTTTTTTTTTTGTTTACGGGGTGGAAATCCTCATGGATGTCCCTCGTCCCGGGGAGGGCGAGGGGGTCTGTCGGACTCTTACCGACTAAAACCGAACCCCGGTGTTCCGACTCGCACCTGCGCCGGGGGCCTCGGGAACTGAATATTCGTCCGCTGCCCCCGGCTGGTGATGGCCCGCGTGGCGGGCCCCGTCTCGGGGGGAGTTTAGGGCACTCCCCCCCCTTACAACTCTCACTGATGTGAGGGGCGCGCGTGGAACACTACGCGCCGCCGCCTCGGGGTCTGTTGCGGGGTGGCGGAGGACGTCCCCGCGTCCACCGCCCCCGGACCCGTTTAGGGGGGGCGGAAGAGGGCATTGTCGGCCCTCCTCCGACGCCCGGTGCGTCTGCTGCGGCACGGGAGCGAGGTTGAGATTTCCCGCTCCCTCTCCGCGGCTTCCTTCTGCGACATAACTGTTTCGCAGAAGGAGATCACCGCGTCCCAGGACTCTGCGCCGCCGACCATGGATCGTACGACGGCCGGCGGCGACAGGTCGTCGCCTATCTCTGCGACGAGAACACGTCGCGGTTCCTCCCAGGCTGCACACTCAGTGAGAGTGTGCAGCGCCGTGTCCTCCCGACATTGGACGCAGTGATGACACCGAGCGTCCGGCTCCCTGCCTATGCGCCACAGGTATCTCCCGAAGCAGCCGTGCCCCGAGAGCACCTGCGTCGCCCGAAACGTCAGGGAGCCGTGCCTTCTCCCGAGCCACTCGTCGAGCACTGGCCGGATGGCCTTGATAGTACCGAGGCCGGCGGTAGGGCGTGAGAGCCTTTCCCGCCATTCCGCCACCAGGACCCGCTGGAGCTGTTGACGCCGCTGGCGCAGCGTAATAGTCGCCGCGCCGCGCGTCCGCTCCTCCTCGCGCCACCGGTACAGTGACGCGAGAACCCTCGCGTCCAGGTCCCACGGCGGAGATCCGGCCAGTGCACAAGCCGCCTCGTACGAGATCGTGCGATATCCCCGTATGACTCTGACGGCCATCGCCCTCTGCGGTCTTCGCAGAACTGCGATGGTCCCGGCCGTCAGGTCAGTCGCCCACACTGGGGCCCCATAAAGGGCCATGGATCGCACGATCCCCACGTACAACCGCCTACAGGCGGAGCTCGGGCCCCCCAGATTGGGAAGCAGCGTCGAAAGCGCGCCTGCCGCGCCCATCAACTTGGGCACCAGCCGCCGGAAGTGAGGGCCGAAATCCCACCGGCTGTCGAGCACCAGACCAAGATACTTCATGGTGGGCTCGACAGCGATTCGGGACCCTCCGACCACGATGTGTGATCCCGGCGGCGGCGCGCGTCGGGGGCCATGAAAAGCGATGGCCTCCGACTTGTCGAGGGCCACCTCCAGGCCCAGGCGCCGGATGCGGCCCACCACCTGTGAGACCGCAGCCGTAGCCAGCAACGCTGCCTCCCTGTGCGAACTCCCGCGAGCCTCGACCAGCGTGTCGTCCGCGTAGCACGTCAGATCGACCCCCGGCGGGAGCTCGCCTCTCAAAACCCAGTCGTATCCGATGTTCCACAGGAGCGGCCCCAGGACCGAACCCTGCGGAACACCGCACGACATTTCGCGCCTATGCGCGCTTCCATCTCGTCCCCTGTAGGTGACACACCTACTAGCCAGATAGGCCCCAACTATGTGGCGGAGGTAGAGAGGCACTCTATGATAGCGTAGTGCCTCCCTGATACAACTCCAAGGCAGGGTGTTGAAGGCGTTGGAGATGTCCAAACTAACCTAACCTAACCTAACCTAACCTAACCTAACCTAACCTAACCTTTTTTTTTTTTTTTTTTTTTTTTTTTTTGACCGTGGGAAATGCATTTACGCACTGCCCGCCGTCCGGGGAGACGACGGGGGTGTGTCGGACTCCACCCAGAGTGGGTGACTACCGACTAAAACCACACGGGGTATTTCGCCTCACCACTGAGTGCCGGGGTCACGGGTACGCGTTGGCATTCTTCCGCGACCCCGGCGGTGGCGGACCGCCCTTGCGGTCCCCAGGCTCTGAGGGTCCTAGTGACCCTCTCAATCCTCTCTCCACTGAGTGGGGCGCGGCAATACCAGACCGCGCCGCCTACTCCGGCCTAGTGCGGGGCGGACAGACCTCCCCAGGTCTGCCGCCCGTGGCCGATTATGGCGGTTGGAACAGGGCGTTGTCTGCCCTGTTCCGGCGCCCAGTACGTCGGGCGCGGATGCCCATCGAGGAGGCATCCTCCCTCCCTCTCTCCGCGCACTCCTTCTGCGACATCACGTCCTCGCAGAAGGAGGCCATCGCCTGCCAGGCGTCAGCGCTCCCAACCATATTGTGGATGATGGTCGGGAGCGAGAGGTCTTCTCCGACGGCGTCTTGTAGGACACGGCGCTGCGGCGCCCATGCGACGCACTCCTCCAGCGTGTGTTGCGCCGTGTCCTCGAGGCAGTCCTCGCAATGGTGGCATCGGGCGTCAGGCTCCCTCCCGGCGATTCGGCAAAGGTATTTGCCGAAACACCCGTGACCCGAGATGATCTGGGTCACACGGAAGGAAAGCGTGCCGTGACGCCGATCCACCCACTCCCTCAACACCGGACGGACTGCCTCCACCGTCCTGACGCCTGCAGTTGGTCGGCTGAGCCGTTCGCTCCATATCTCAAGCGCTGCGCGTTGCAGCAGCCGCTTTTGATGCTCCAACTCCCTAGGGACGACACCTCCCCCGTGCTCCTGCGCCTCCCTCCGAAAGACGTAAAGAGACGCAAGAATCCGGGCCTCCAGGTCCCAAGGGAGCGAGCCCGCCAAAACCTAACCTAACCTAACCTAACCTAACCTTTTTTTTTTTTTTTTTGTTTACGGGGTGGAAATCCTCATGGATGTCCCTCGTCCCGGGGAGGGCGAGGGGGTCTGTCGGACTCTTACCGACTAAAACCGAACCCCGGTGTTCCGACTCGCACCTGCGCCGGGGGCCTCGGGAACTGAATATTCGTCCGCTGCCCCCGGCTGGTGATGGCCCGCGTGGCGGGCCCCGTCTCGGGGGGAGTTTAGGGCACTCCCCCCCCTTGTCCATCTCTCACTGGTGTGAGGGGCGCGCGTGGAACACTACGCGCCGCCGCCTCGGGGTCTGTTGCGGGGTGGCGGAGGACGTCCCCGCGTCCACCGCCCCCGGACCCGTTTAGGGGGGGCGGAAGAGGGCATTGTCGGCCCTCCTCCGACGCCCGGTGCGTCTGCTGCGGCACGGGAGCGAGGTTGAGATTTCCCGCTCCCTCTCCGCGGCTTCCTTCTGCGACATGACTGTTTCGCAGAAGGAGATCACTGCGTCCCAGGACTCTGCGCCGCCGACCATGGATCGTACGACGGCCGGCGGCGACAGGTCGCCGCCTATCTCTGCGACGAGAACACGTCGCGGTTCCTCCCAGGCTGCACACTCAGTAAGCGTGTGCAGCGCCGTGTCCTCCCGACATTGGACGCAGTGATGACACCGAGCGTCCGGCTCCCTGCCTATGCGCCACAGGTATCTCCCGAAGCAGCCGTGCCCCGAGAGCACCTGCGTCGCCCGAAACGTCAGGGAGCCGTGCCTTCTCCCGAGCCACTCGTCGAGCACTGGCCGGATGGCCTCGATAGTGCCGAGGCCGGCGGTAGGGCGTGAGAGCCTTTCCCGCCATTCCGCCACCAGGACCCGCTGGAGCTGTTGACGCCGCTGGCGCAGCGTAATAGTCGCCGCGCCGCGCGTCCGCTCCTCCTCGCGCCACCGGTACAGTGACGCGAGAACCCTCGCGTCCAGGTCCCACGGCGGAGATCCGGCCAGTGCACAAGCCGCCTCGTACGAGATCGTGCGATATCCCCGTATGACTCTGACGGCCATCGCCCTCTGCGGTCTTCGCAGAACTGCGATGGTCCCGGCCGTCAGGTCAGTCGCCCACACTGGGGCCCCATAAAGGGCCATGGATCGCACGATCCCCACGTACAACCGCCTACAGGCGGAGCTCGGGCCCCCCAGATTGGGAAGCAGCGTCGAAAGCGCGCCCGCCGCGCCCATCAACTTGGGCACAACCTAACCTAACCTAACCTAACCTTTTTTTTTTTTTTTTTTTTTTGACCGTGGGAAATGCGTTTACGCACTGCCCGCCGCCCGGGGAGGCGACGGGGGTGTGTCGGACTCCACCCAGAGTGGGTGACTACCGACTAAAACCACACGGGGTATTTCTCCTCACCACCAGAGTGCCGGGGCTGCGGGTACGCGTGAGCATTCTTCCGCGGCTCCCGGCGGTGGCGGACCGCCCTTGCGGTCCACAGGCTCTGAGGGTCCTTAGTGACCCTCTTCAATCGTCTCTCCACTGAGTGGGGCGCGGCAATACCAGACCGCGCCGCCTACTCCGGCCTAATGCGGGCGGTCAGGCTTCCCCAAGCCTGCCGCCGCGGCCGTGCATCTGCCTTTATGATGGTGGGGCAGATGCGGACTCCGTCACGTCCATGGCCTGCGTGGCCGAGGACTGGGTGGGCCGCGGGGCTTTCCCATTGGCCCTACCCTTTTGTTTGGCCACTTTACAGGCCTTGCCGCCAACGCGATGATTGGCGCGCTTCCCGGCTTCGGCGCACAGGGAGCAATGCGGCTTCGCTGTGCAATGAGTCGACACGTGGCCTGGCTGGCTGCAGCGGTAGCAGTGGCCGCTGCGGTCGACCTCCGACGAGCACGTGTGTTGGACGTGCCCGCCTTGCAGACATCGGTGACACTGCATGGGCCGAGGCTCAAGCAGTGTCACCTTTGCCGACACCCAGCCGACCAATAAGCGGCCAGCGCCAGCGATCTTCTTCGCCGCCCCCACAGGGCAGCGGAGCCAGGCCGATCCCTCGCCGGAAGTGTTGAGGCGAATCTCTCCGACCTTTATTTCTTCCGGGGCGCAGCCGCCAACACGAGCCGCGGTTGCGCCGATTTCCTCTTTCGTGACGGAGTCGTCCAGCCCTGATACGCGCATCTCTGCGCACTTCGAGGGTCTGGACACTCGAACGTCCTCGCCGCTCAGGCACTCCCGGAGCTTCTCTGCGAGCGAGTCGGCTTTGTCGCCGCTCGTCGCTCCGGGAACGACAAGAATGCGGGCGCCAGTGACGGCCCGCTTGTACCCGAGAGATGCGATACCGAGGTCCGCGAGGTTGATCTTCCTCTTGGCCTCGGTAAGCATCGAGGCGTACGTGACGCCTTTCTTCGCCGCCTCTGGCTGAAGGGCGAGGACGATCGCCGTGGAGTTGGGCTCCCTCAGCTGCACCGTCTTCTTCTTCTGGCTCTTCTTTTCAGTAGGCTTATTCTTCTTCTTCGTAGTCTTCTTCTTCTGCACGGTCTGCCATTCCCCCTCAGTGGGGCTGGCAGCCGTGTCTTCGTCTTCTGTCTTCTTCCCTTTCCCCTTCTTCGACTGTGACTTGGCAGTCACAGCCTGCGACGGGCCAGGTTGAGTCTGTCCCTTAGGTGCAGTCGACTGGGGCTGAGATGCCTCAGGCGCTGCGTCCTTTGCCTGCTTGGCCGCCTGGGGCTGAGACGCTTTGGGCGGTGCGGTCTTCGTCTTGGTGGCCTTTGGCTGCGAAGCCTTGGCCGGTGCCGTCTTCGGTGGCGCTGTCGGCTTGGGCTCCTGAGTTGGAGCCGAAGCGCGCGACGTTGTCGCCTTGGCCGCGTAGCTTGCGGCTGTCGGCTGCATCTCCTCGGTGACCCTGCGGTCGCCAGCCAGGGGAGGGCGAAGCATTTTGCCCTCCAAAACGGCAAACCTCGCCGTCAGACCCGCCATCTCCTGGCGGAAGAGGCGGAGCAACTCCGACTCCGCAGGCGGAGCCTCTGTCGCTGGTGGGGCCTGGCGCCTAAGCACAGCCACCTCCACCTTGAGGGCCTCAATTTCGTCGCGCATTTTGTTGTCCTCTGCCTGCAAGCGCATGTATTCCGCTTTGAGGCGTTTCTTATCCTCTCGGAGGTGGTCTATTGACTCCTCCAGCCTGGCGGTCTCGTCGGTGAACGACAAGGTGCGCAGGTAAAATGTCGACTTCAAAATCGTGATGGTGGCTTCCTTAAGGGCCTTTGTGAAGGTACCCTTAAGGTTGCCCGACTTTTTGGCGACCCACTCGATGACCTCGCAGCTGTCCTTGATGCGTTCCGCCAGGACTTCTGCGCTGGCGTCGTCCCAGTCCCGCTTTTGAGACGAGCTGCTTGCTGCCCCTGGCGCGGGGCGAAGCGGTACATCCACCGCTTTCGCCGCAGCCGTCTTGGCCATGGCGGCGAGCTCCTTCTCGGCCTGAACCTTGAGCTCCTCCTTCTCGATGGCCAATAGATCGGCCTTTGCCTTGGCCAGGCCAACGTACTGGCCGGTGGTGGGAGGACGTCCTCTCCCACGCCTGGCCTTCCCGACCTTGGTGGCCGGTGCCTCCTCGTCGCTAAGAGCTGACTCGGCAGACTCCGAGCAGCTCCTAGTTGAAGAACGCAGGCGCTTGCGCATTCCAACGTCCTTCCGTAAATCCTCCATGCTGAGGTGGGCGGGCACGCTGTGCTCCACGACTAAAACCTCGCTGGATGCTGATCCGACAGACGCAGCATCCATCTCCTCCACTTCGACCTCCTTATCTCCTCTTGATTTTTTATTTAAAGAATCCATATGATGTCCCACGAGTGTGGGGGAAAAGCGGTCCGCCCGGGCAGTGCCCCCTGTACCCGGGTAAGCCTAGCGTGACCCGTCAGAGGGTCGGCCGGTACTCTGACGGGGAACGCACTAATGACTGGGCATCCCCCAGCCATTCATCCTCTCACGGTGCGCCGCCGCTTAGGATTGGACGGTCCGGGCGGTTAAGCCAGGACCGACGGAAGGTACCTCTCGCTGAGCCGCGAGACATGTTCCACGACACTCAGCGTGGAACAGAGATACCTCCCGATTTGGACGACGGTGGCAGGAGAGTCAGACTCCCACTGCCAGCCCGGAGGTAGGGTGAGTACACACCGGGCCCGCCAACGTTCGACCGACGCGGCCTCGCGACCACGCGGCGAACTCCCTGGCCCTGAAAAGGGCCGTTTACTCCAATCGGCCTCGCGGCCTCATGGAGTCCCCACCCCGTAGCCCTGAAAAGGGCTGTTCCCCCCCGTGGCCCTGAAAAGGGCCGTTTCCCCAGTGGCCCTGAAAAGGGCCGACTCCGCTTCAGCCTCGCGGCATCGCGGAGTCTCGACTCGTCAGCATTCGCCACGAGCAACAAGACTCCCCAAAACCGGGAAGAGTTATTGCCCGTACCCAGGGTGCACCGGCCCCATCAGCTGCTGTTCCCCCAGGATACAAGTATCCCGAAAGGACCAGCAGCCGGGGAGCACTCGCGGAGGTCGCTGACACGCACCCCAACCTAACCTAACCTTTTTTTTTTTTTTTTTTTTTTTTTTGACCGTGTGGAAATGCGTTTACGCACTTCCCGTCGCCCGGGGAGACGACGGGGGTGTGTCGGACTCCACCCAGAGTGGGTGACTACCGACTAAAACCACACGAGATGTTTCGCCTCACCACCATAGTGCCGGGGTTACGGGTACGCGTTGGCATTCTTCCGCGACCCCGGCGGTGGCGGACCGCCCTTGCGGTCCCCTGGCCCTTGCGGGAGGGTCCTAAGTGACCCTCCACTTCTTCGCTCCACTGAGTGGGGCGCGGCAACATCAACCGCACCGCCTACTCCGGCCTAGTGAGAGGCGGTCAGACTTCCCCAAGTCTGCCGCCGCTGGCCGTGCCCGAGCACTGTGGAGCCGATGATGATGGCTCGGTGCCGGGCTGCGTCGTGTCCATCGGCTGTGGCGCAGCTGAGGACTGGGACCCTCCCTTCTTCTTTTTCTTCGTGCGAGCCTCGCAGGACTTTGCGCCGATACGGTGAGCCGCAGGCTTGCCGACGGCGGCGCAAAGTGAGCAATGGAGCTCGTTAGGGCACTGGTTCGCACGATGTCCCTTCTGGCTGCAGCGGTAGCAGAGCTCGCTGCGGTCCTCCTCCGACAGGCACGTGTGTTGCGTGTGCCCGCCGTACAAACAACGGTAGCACTGCAGGGGCCGAGGCTCCAGCAATGCCACCCCCGCTGATACCCATCCCACGAGGAGGCGGCCAGCGCCAGCGATGGCTTTGGCCGCTGCTACCGGGCAGCGCAGCCAGACTGATCCCAGTCCAGAGGGCCCCATCCTGATTTGGCCGACTTTGACTTCGTCGGCGCTACATCTTCCGACGCGAGCGGCAGCAGCGCTCACGTCCGCTGGCGTGACGGATTCGTCCAGACCCGTGACGCGGAGTTCCGCGCACTTGACGGGCCTGGAGATCCTCACATACTCGCCGTTGACACACTCCCTGAGCTTGGAGGCGAGTGCGTCTGCCTGCTCCGTACTTGCTGCCCCGGGAACCTCCAAGATGCGAGCCCCGGTGACGGCCACCTTAAATTTAAGGGAAGGAATCCCCAGCTCTCCCAAATTTATTTTCCCCTTCGCCTCCGTAAGGACGGAAAGGTAGCTGATGCCCTTCTCCTGGGCACCAGGTTGCAGGGCAATAACTACCGCCGTTGAGCTAGGAACGCGAAGTTTGGCCGCTGATTTCTTCTTCTGGCTGCGCTTCTTTGCAGCCTTCTTCTTCTCCTTCTTTTTGTAAGTGACAGTCTGCCACTCCCCCTGTTTGGGCTCGTTGGCAGATGGGCCACCCTCCGCAGAAGCGGCGTCGGCTGCCTTCTGCGTCTTCTTCCCTTTTCCTTTCCCCTTGCCAGAGCCAGACCCGGAGGCAGCTTGGCTCTCAGCAGGGGCTTGCTCTGTCTGCGCGGCCTTGGGTGGCGCACCTTTGGGTGGCGCAGCCTTAGGGGGCGCAGTCTTCTTGGGCGCCTGAGCCGCAGCCGAGGCGCGCGACGTCGACGCCTTGGCAGCGTAACTGACTGCCGGTGTCTGCTCGGCGACCCTGTAGTCGCCGGCGAGGGGAGGGCGCAGAATTTTGCCCTCAATGACGGCAAACCTAGCCGTCAGGGTCGCCATTTCAGCCCTGAAAAGGCGGAGCATCTCTGACTCCGCCGGCGGGGCCACCTCTGATGCCGATGAACTCTGGCGCTTAATAACGGCCAACTCGACCTTCACCGCGTCCAGCTCCTCGCGCATTTTCTTCTGGTCGCCCTTCAGCTTGTCATTGTCAGCTTTCAGGCGACGCTTATCTTCATTGACACGGGTGATATACGTCTCGTAATTTTTCACCTGGTCGTCGACCGTCATGTCGCGGAGACATAGAACACCCCTCTGTATCTCGTTGGTCGCTTCTCTGAGGGCCCTCACAAATGTGCCCTTAAGGTTGCCGGACCCCTGGCCAACGGCCGCCACCGTCTTGAGGCCAGTAAACACCAGGTCCGTCAATTCGGCTCTGGTGGGTGCAATCTCAGCACGCTTGAAAATGTTATCCGAGCGCCTTCTAATATCCTTGACCAAGGTGTTAACATTTTCCACAACTTGGACCCGCGACTCGTCCCTTGGAACGTCCCGCAACTCGGCCTTCGCCTTGGCCAGGTCCTCGGATTCCCCCGTTTTCGAAGGATGGCCTCTTCCTTTCCTTGAGGTGCCAACCTTGGGCGCTGGCGCCTCTTCGTCACTCAGGGTCGATTCTGATCCCGAGCAACTCATATGGGAGCGCAATCGCTTGCGCTTCCCGTCTCGCAACAGCTGTTGCGCGCTCCAGGCTTTAGATTCAGCCTCCAGGCTGATCTCCGCCTCGCACTCATCACTGGATACAGCCTCGGCATCGGATGCTGCATCCCTCTCCTCCTGTTCGGCCTTCTTCTCCACTTTCTTCTTGGTTTTTGGTTTTTTCTTATGATCCATATTACATCCCACGAGTGTGGGGGAAAAGCGGTCCGCCCGGGCAGTGCCCCCTGTACCCGGGTAAGCCTAGCGTGACCCGTCAGAGGGTCGGCCGGTTCTCTGACGGGGAACGCACTAATGACTGGGCATCCCCCAGCCATTCATCCTCTCACGGTGCGCCGCCGCTTAGGATTGGACGGTCCGGGCGGTTAAGCCAGGACCGACGGAAGGTACCTCTCGCTGAGCCGCGAGACATGTTCCACGACACTCAGCGTGGAACAGAGATACCTCCCGATTTGGACGACGACGGTGGCAGGAGAGTCAGACTCCACTGCCAGCCCGGAGGTAGGGTGAGTACACACCGGGCCCGCCAACGTTCGACCGACGCGGCCTCGCGACCACGCGGCGAACTCCCTGGCCCTGAAAAGGGCCGTTTACTCCAATCGGCCTCGCGGCCTCATGGAGTCCCCACCCCGTAGCCCTGAAAAGGGCTGTTCCCCCCCGTGGCCCTGAAAAGGGCCGTTTCCCCAGTGGCCCTGAAAAGGGCCGACTCCGCTTCAGCCTCGCGGCATCGCGGAGTCTCGACTCGTCAGCATTCGCCACGAGCAACAAGACTCCCCAAAACCGGGAAGAGTTATTGCCGTACCCAGGGTGCACCGGCCCCATCAGCTGCTGTTCCCCCAGGATACAAGTATCCCGAAAGGACCAGCAGCCGGGGAGCACTCGCGGAGGTCGCTGACACGCACCCCACACGCACCCCAACCTTTTTTTTTTTTTTTTTTTTTTTTGACCGTGGGAAATGCATTTACGCACTGCCCGCCGCCCGGGGAGGCGACGGGGGTGTGTCGGACTCCACCCAGAGTGGGTGACTACCGACTAAAAACCACACGGGGTATTTCTCCTCACCACCAGGGTGCCGGGGCTGCGGGTACGCGTGAGCATTCTTCCGCGGCTCCCGGGCGGTGGCGGACCGCCCTTGCGGTCCTCAGGCTCTGAGGGTCCCTAGTGACCTCTTCAATCATCGCTCCAACTGAGTGGGGCGCAGCAATACCAGACCGCGCCGCCTACTCCGGCCTAATGCGGGGCGGTCAGGCTTCCCCAAAGCCTGCCGCCGCGGCCGTGCATCTGCCCTTTATGATGGTGGGGCAGATGCGGACTCCGTCACGTCCATGGCCTGCGTGGCCGAGGACTGGGTGGGCCGCGGGGCTTTCCCATTGGCCCTACCCTTCTTCTGTTTGGCCACTTTGCAGGCCTTGCCGCCGACGCGATGGTTGGCGCGCTTTCCGGCTTCGGCGCACAGGGAGCAGTGCGGCTTCGCTGTGCAATGCGTCGACACATGGCCTGGCTGGCTGCAGCGGTAGCAGAGGCCGCTGCGGTCGACCTCCGACGAGCACGCATGTTGTACGTGCCCGCCCTGCAGACATCGGTGACACTGCATGGGCCGAGGCTCAAGCAGTGCCACCTTTGCCGACACCCAGCCGACCAATAAGCGGCCAGCGCCAGCAATCTTCTTCGCCGCCCCCACAGGGCAGCGGAGCCAGGCCGATCCCTCGCCGGAAGTGTTGAGGCGAATCTCTCCGACCTTTATTTCTTCCGGGGCGCAGTCGCCAACACGAGCCGCGGTTGCGCCTATCTCCTCCTTGGTGACGGAGTCGTCCAGCCCTGATACGCGCATTTCTGCGCACTTCGAGGGTCTGGACACTCGAACGTCCTCGCCGCTCAGGCACTCCCGGAGCTTCGCTGCGAGCGAGTCGGCTTTGTCGCCGCTCGTCGCTCCGGGAACGACAAGAATGCGGGCGCCAGTGACGGCCCGCTTGTACCCGAGCGATGCAATACCGAGGTCCGCGAGGTTGATCTTCCTCTTGGCCTCGGTAAGCATCGAGGCGTACGTGACGCCTTTCTTCTCCGCCTCTGGCTGAAGGGCGAGGACGATCGCCGTGGAGTTGGGCTCCCTCAGCTGCACCGTCTTCTTGCTGCTCTTCTTCGTTGTCTTCTCTTTCTTCTTTGTCTTCTTCTTCTGCACGGTCTGCCATTCCCCCTCAGTGGGGTTGGCAGCCACGCCTTCTGCTTCCTGTTGAGGCTTCTTACTCTTCCCCTTCTTGGGCTGCGACTTAGAGGTCGCAGCCTGCGACGAGCCAGACTGGGCCTGACTCTGGGGTGCAGTCGTCTGGTGCTGAGAGGCCTCGGGCGCTGCATTCTTCTCTGTCTGCTTGGCCGCCTGAGGCTGAGGAGCTTTAGGCGGTGCAGACCCTGTTTTCTTGACGGCCTTAGGCTGCGAAGCCTTGGCCGGTGCCGTCTTCGGTGGGCGCTGTCTTGGGCTCCGGAGTTGAAGCCGGGGCGCGCGACGTTAGCCGCCTTGGCCGCGTAGCTTGCGGCTGCCGGGCTGCGTCTGCTCGGCGACTGCTCGGTCGCCAGCCAGGGGAGGGCGAAGCATTTTGCCCTCCAAGACGGCAAACCTCGCCGTCAGACCCGCCATCTCCTGGCGGAAGAGGCGGAGCAACTCCGACTCCGCAGGCGGAGCCTCTGTCGCTGGTGGGGCCTGGCGCCTAAGCACAGCCACCTCCACCTTGAGGGCCTCAATTTCGTCGCGCATTTTGTTGTCCTCGGCCTGTAAGCGCATGTATTCCGCTTTGAGGCGTTTCTTATCCTCTCGGAGGTGGTCTATTTGACTCCTCCAGCCTGGCGGTCTCGTCGGTGAACGACAAGGTGCGCAGGTAAAATGTCGACTTCAAAATCGTGATGGTGGCTTCCTTAAGGGCCTTCGTGAAGGTACCCTTAAGGTTGCCCGACTTTTTGGCGACCCACTCGATGACCTCACAGCTGTCCTTGATGCGTTCCGCCAGGACTTCTGCGCTGGCGTCGTCCCAGTCCCGCTGTTGAGACGAGCTGCTTGCTGACCCTGGCGCGGGGCGGAGCGGTGCATCCACCGCTTTCGCCGCGGCCGTCTTGGCCATGGCGGCGAGCTCCTTCTCGGCCTGTACCTTGAGCTCCTCTTTCTCGATGGCCAATAGATCGGCCTTTGCCTTGGCCAGGCCAACATACTGGCCGGTGGTGGGAGGACGTCCTCTCCCACGCCTGGCCTTGCCGACCTTGGTGGCCGGTGCCTCCTCGTCGCTAAGAGCTGACTCGGCAGACTCCGAGCAGCTCCTAGTTGAAGAACGCAGGCGCTTGCGCATTCCTACGTCCTTACGTAAGTCCTCCATGCTGAGGTGGGCGGGCACGCTGTGCTCCACGACCAAAACCTCGCTGGATGCTGATCCGACAGACGCAGCATCCATCTCCTCCACTTCGACCTCCTTATCTCCTCTTTGGTTTTTATTTAAACAATCCATATAGTGTCCCACGAGTGTGGGGGAAAAAAGCGGTCCGCCCGGGCAGTGCCCCCTGTACCCGGGTAAGCCTAGCGTGACCCGTCAGAGGGTCGGCCGGTACTCTGACGGGGAACGCACTAATGACTGGGCATCCCCCAGCCATTCATCCTCTCACGGTGCGCCGCCGCTTAGGATTGGACGGTCCGGGCGGTTAAGCCAGGACCGACGGAAGGTACCTCTCGCTGAGCCGCGAGACATGTTCCACGACACTCAGCGTGGAACAGAGATACCTCCCGATTTGGACGACGGTGGCAGGGAAGAATAACTCCCGCTGCCTGCCCGGAGGTAGGGTGAGTACACACCGGGCCCGCCAACGTTCGACCGACGCGGCCTCGCGACCACGCGGCGAACTCCCTGGCCCTGAAAAGGGCCGTTTACTCCAATCGGCCTCGCGGCCTCATGGAGTCCCCACCCCGTAGCCCTGAAAAGGGCTGTTCCCCCCCGTGGCCCTGAAAAGGGCCGTTTCCCCAGTGGCCCTGAAAAGGGCCGACTCCGCTTCAGCCTCGCGGCATCGCGGAGTCTCGACTCGTCAGCATTCGCCACGAGCAACAAGACTCCCCAAAACAGGGAAGAGTTATTGCCCGTACCCAGGGTGCACCGGCCCCATCAGCTGCTGTTCCCCCAGGATACAAGTATCCCGAAAGGACCAGCAGCCGGGGAGCACTCGCGGAGGTCGCTGACACGCACCCCACACGCACCCCAACCTAACCTTTTTTTTTTTTTTTTTTTTTTTTTTTTTTTTTTTTTTTTTTTTTTTTTTTGACCGTGGGAAATGCCTTTACGCACTGCCCGCCGCCCGGGGAGGCGACGGGGGTGTGTCGGACTCCACCCAGAGTGGGTGACTACCGACTAAAACCACACGGGGTATTTCTCCTCACCACCAGAGTGCCGGGGCTGCGGGTACGCGCGAGCATTCTTCCGCGGCTCCCGGCGGTGGCGGACCGCCCTTGCGGTCCTCGGGCTCTGAGGGTCCTTAGTGACCCTCTTTAATCTTCTCTCCACTGAGTGGGGCGCGGCAATACCAGACCGCGCCGCCTACTCCGGCCTAATGCGGGCGGTCAGGCTTCCCCAAGCCTGCCGCCGCGGCCGTGCATCTGCCCACTATGATGATGGGGCAGACGCAGACTCCGTCACGTCCATGGCCTGCGTGGCCGAGGACTGGGTGGGCCGTGGGGCTTTCCCATTGGCCCTACCCTTTTGTTTGGCCATTTTGCAGGCCTTGCCGCCAACACGATGGTTGGCGCGCTTTCCGGCTTCGGCGCACAGGGAGCAGTGCGGCTTCGCTGTGCATTTCGTCGACACGTGGCCTGGCTGGCTGCAGCGGTAGCAGAGGCCGCTGCGGTCGACCTCCGACGAGCACGTGTGTTGGACGTGCCCGCCTTGCAGACATCGGTGACACTGCATGGGCCGAGACTCAAGCAGTGTCACCTTTGCCGACACCCAGCCGACCAATAAGCGGCCAGCGCCGGCGATCTTCTTCGCCGCCCCCACAGGGCAGCGGAGCCAGGCCGATCCCTCGCCGGACGTGTTCAGGCGGATCTCTCCTACCTTAACTTCGTCCGGTGTGCACCCGCCGACTTTAGCCGCGGTTGCGCCGATTTCCTCCTTCGTGACGGAGTCGTCCAGCCCTGATACGCGCATCTCCGCGCACTTCGAGGGTCTGGACACTCGAACGTCCTCGCCGCTCAGGCACTCCCGGAGCTTCGCTGCGAGCGAGTCGGCTTTGTCGCCGCTCGTCGCTCCGGGGATCACCAGAATGCGGGCGCCAGTGACGGCCCGCTTGTACCCGAGCGATGCAATACCGAGGTCCGCGAGGTTGATCTTCCTCTTGGCCTCGGTAAGCATCGAGGCGTACGTGACGCCCCTCTTCTCCGCCTCTGGCTGAAGGGCGAGGACGATCGCCGTGGTGTTGGGCTCCCTCAGCTGCACCGTCTTCTTTTTGTTGCTCTTCGTTGTGGTCTTCTTCGGGTTCTTCTTTTTCTTCTGCACGGTCTGCCATTCCCCCTCAGTGGGGTTGGCAGCCGCGTCTTCTGCTTCCTGTGCAGGCTTCTTTCCCTTCCCCTTCTTAGGCTGCGACTTAGAAGTCACAGCCTGCGACGAGCCAGACTGAGCCTGACTCTGGGGTGCAGTCGTCTGGGGCTGAGAGGCCTCTGGCGCTGCATTTGCCTTCTTCGCCGCCTGTGGCTTAGAGGCCTTGGGCGGTGCAGTCTTTGTCTGCTTAGTGGCCTGGGGCTGCGAAGCCTTGGCCGGTGCCGTCTTTGGTGGCGCTGTCTTGGGCTCCGGAGTTGAAGCCGGGGCGCGCGACGTTGCCGCCTTGGCCGCGTAGCTTGCGGCTGTCGGCTGCGTCTGCTCGGCGACTGTACGATCGCCAGCCAGGGGAGGGCGAAGCATTTTGCCCTCCAAGACGGCAAACCTCGCCGTCAGACCCGCCATCTCCTGGCGGAAGAGGCGGAGCAGCTCCGACTCTGCAGGCGGAGCCTCTGTCGCTGGCGCTGGTGGGGCCTGGCGCTTGAGGACCGCCACCTCCACCTTGAGGGCCTCGATCTCCTCGCGCATCTTGCGATCCTCTTCCTGCATGCGCATGTTGTCCGCTTTCAGGCGGCTCTCTCTTTCCCGGAGGAAATCAATCTTCTCCTCCAGTCTGGCGGTCTCGTCGGTGAACTGGAGGGTGCGGAGATAGAAGGTCGACTTGAGGATCGTGATTGTGGCTTCCTTAAGGGCCTTCGTGAAGGTACCCTTAAGGTTGCCCGACTTCTTGGCGACCCACTCTATCACCTCGCAGCTATCCTTGATGTGCTCCGCCAGGACTTCTGCGCTGGCGTTTTCCCACTCCTGCTGATGCGATGAGCTGCATGCTGGCCCTGGAGCGGGGCGGGGCGGAATATCCGCCGCTTTCGCCGCGGCCGTCTTGGCCATGGCAACAAGCTCCTTCTCGGCTTGGACCTTTAACTCCTCTCGTTCGATGGCCAGCAGGTCAGCCTTAGCCTTGGCTAGACCCACGTATTGGCCGGTGGTGGGAGGACGTCCTCTCCCACGCCTGGCTTTACCGACTTTGGTTGCCGGTGCCTCCTCATCGCTCAGAGCTGACTCGGCAGACTCCGAGCAGCTCCTAGTCGCAGAACGAAGGCGCTTTCGCATACCAACGTTGCGTAAATCCTCGATGCTCAGGTTGGCGGGCACGCTGTGCTGCACCACCATCACATCGCTGGATCCTGATCCGTCGGAAGCAGCATCCATTTCTTCCCGTTCCCCAACCTAACCTAACCTAACCTAACCTAACCTAACCTAACCTAACCTAACCTAACCTTTTTTTTTTTTTTTTTTTTTTTTTTTTTTTTTTTTTTTTTTTTTTTTTTTTTTTTTTTTTTTTTTTTTTTTTTTTTTTTTTTTTTTTGTCCGTGTGGGAATGCATTTACGCACTTCCCGTCGCCCGGGAAGACGACGGGGGTGTGTCGGACTCCACCCAGAAGGGGTGACTACCGACTAAACCCACACGGGGTCTTTCCGCCTCACCACCATAGTGCCGGGGTTACGGGTACGCGTTAGCATTCTTCCGCGACCCCGGCGGTGGCGGACCGCCCTTGCGGTCCCCAGGCCCTTGTGGGAGGGTCCTCAGTGACCCTCCACTCCGTCCCATCCACTGAGTGGGGCGCGGCAAGACCCACCGCGCCGCCTACTCCGGCCAAGTGCGGGGCGGTCAGGCTTTCCCAAACCTGCCGCCCGTGGCCGTCCATCTGCCCCTTAGGATGACGGGGCAGATGTCGTTGTGTCCATGGCCTGAGTGGCCGAGGACTGGGTACGCTGCGGGCCACTCCCTGTGGCCCTACCCTTCTTCTTCCTCTTCTCGAAGGCCACGCAGGCCTTGGTACCAACACGGTGATCGGCTGGCTTGCCTTCCGCTTCGCAGAGCGAGCAGTGCAGGTCAGCAGAGCATTGATTGGCTCTGTGACCCGGCTGGCTGCAGCGGTAGCACTGCTCGCTGCGGTCCACCTCTGACGAGCACGTGTGCTGGACGTGCCCGCCGTATAGGCATCGGAAACACTGCAGGGGCCGAGGCTCCAGCAGTGCCACCTTTGCCGATGACCACCCGACCAAGAGGCGACCAGCGGTAGCGATGGCTTTCGCCGCTGCCACAGGGCAGCGGAGCCAGACCGATCCCTTACCCGACGACCCCCGTCGCAATTCCCCAACCTTGATGTCGTCGGCGGAACATCCGCCGACGCGTGCGGCCACAGCGGCCACGTCCCCTGATGTGACGGAGTCATCCAGGTCCGACACGCGCAGCTCTGCGCACTTGGTCGGCCTGGAGATCCGCACGTCGTCGGTGCTGAAAAGCTCCCGCATTTTTGAGGCGAGAGCGTCGGCTTTATCGCCGGACTCGGCCCCGGGGACCTCCAGGATTCGAGCCCCTGTGATAGAGAGCTTGAACCCTAGTGAGGAGATCCCCAACTCCTCGAGTTTGATGCTGGTCTTCGCCTTCAGGAGGACCGAGGCATATGTAAAGCCCTTCGCCTCAGCACCAGGCTGAAGGGCTATCACGACCGCTGTGGATCTGGGCGCTTGGAGCCTGGCGGCTCGTTTGCGCTGCCGGCTCCTCTTATTAGCCGCCTTTTTCGCCGCCTTCTTTTTGTTCGTCACGGTCTGCCACTCCCCCTCAATGGGTTCGTTGGCAGACCGGGCGCCCTGCGTAGAGGCGGCTGCATCTTGGGCCTGGGGAGTCTTCTTCCCCTTCCCCTTACCTTTTCCCTTGGGCTGCGACGATGCAGCCTTAGGGGAGGAGCCAGACGTAGTCGGGCCCTCAGCAATTGCCATCTGAGTGGCCTTGGGTGCCGCCACTGCGGACACCGCAGCCTTTGCTGGTGCAGCTTTGGCTGAAGCAGCCTTGGCTGGAGCAGACTTGGCCGCTGCGCCCTTGGATGACGCAGCCGAAGTTGACGCCGAAGCAGGCGCCGGGGCACGAGACTGCCCGGCTGCCTTGGCAGCATAGGTGGCTGCCGGAGTCTTCTCAGTGACCCTGCGGTCACAGGCTAGTGGAGGGCGCAGAATTTTGCCCTCCAGAACACCAAATCGCGTCGTCAAGTTCGCCATCTCCGTGCGGAAAAGGCGGAACATTTCGGACTCTGCGGGTGGAGCCGCCTCTGTAGCCGGTTGGCTTTGGCGCTTAATAAGTGCCACTTCGAGCCTAAGCGCCTCCATTTCGGCTTGAAGCCGTGTATTATCAGCTTGCAAGCGAGTGTTATCCGCCTGCAGCTTGTTCACCGTCGCCTCCAGGCGTGCAGAGTCCTCGGAGGCCGACATCACGCGCAGACCATCCGAGCCCTTCGCAATCAGGCCCGTTGCTTCCTTCAGGGCCTTCGTGAAGGTACCCTTCAGGTTGCCGGATTTTCTCGCCACGTAGTCGACGATACCAATGCCGGCAGCTATCTGCTCCCTCAGAGCAGCTGCCGTGCGATCGTCGACCTCACCCGGAACTGGGCGGGCGGGCATCTCCACCGATTTCAATTGGGCCGCCTTGACCAAGGCGCCGATGTCGTCCTCAGCTTGGAGCCGAGACTCCTCCCTTCGGACGGCCATCAGGTCGGCTTTCGCCTTGGCCAGGCCCACGTAATCTGCCGTAGTGGAAGGACGGCCTCTTCCTCGTCTTGAGGTGCCAACTTTAGGGGCTGGCGCCTCGTCGTCGCTCAAGGCCGACTCCGACCCCGAGCGACTCGATGGTTCGAAGCGCAATCGCTTGCGCAACCCCACACTGCTCAACAGCCTCTGCTCTAACTCCAGACTTTCCTGGAGCAGCATTAAACCGCTGGATTCGGATCCGGAATCAGACGACCCATCCGTCTCCTCCTGCTCGACCTCCTTCTCAACAAGTTTTTTGTTTTTGTTTGTATCCATAATAGATCCCACGAGTATGGGGGAAAAGCAGTCCACCCGGGCAGTGCCCCCTGTACCCGGGTAAGCCAAACGTAACCCGTCAGAGGGTCGGCCGGTACTCTGACGGGGGACGCACTAGGGACTGGACATCCTCCAGCCACTCATCTCCTCGCGGTGCGCCGCCGCTTGAGATTGGACGGTCCGGGCGGTTAAGCCAAGACCGACGGGAGGTACCTCTCGCTGAGCCGCGAGACATGTTCCACGACACTCAGCGTGGAACAGAAATACCTCCCGATTTGGACGACGGTGGCAGGGGAGACAGACTCCCGCCGCCTGCCCGGAGGTAGGGTGAGTACACACCGGGCCCGCCAACGTTCTGCCGATTGGCCTCGCGGCCGCTCGGCGAACATCCCTGGCCCTGAAAAGGGCCGTTGTTGACTCCAATCGGCCTCGCGGCCTCATGGAGCCACCCCTCCCCCCTGGCCCTGAAAAGGGCCGTTGTTGACTCCAATCAGCCTCGCGGCCTCATGGAGTCATCCCTCCCCCCCTGGCCCTGAGAAGGGCCGTTTCCCCCCCGAGTGGCCCTGAAAAGGGCCGTTCCCCAGTGGCCCTGAAAAGGGCCGTTTTGCCCAGCTAAGCCTCGCGGCCTCGTTCCCCCCCGTGTTGCTCACCGATACACCCTCTGCCAAGTCAGAGAGGCACGGGAGCAACACCCCTGGCCCTGAGAAGGGCCACGTCAGACATTCGCCACGAGCAACAAGACTCCCCAAAAACCGGGAAGAGTTATTGCCCGTACCCAGGGTGCACCGGCCCCATCAGCTGCTGTTCCCCCAGGATACAAGTATCCCGAAAGGACCAGCAGCCGGGGAGCACTCGCGGAGGTAGCTGACACGCACCCCAACCTAACCTAACCTAACCTAACCTAACCTAACCTAACCTTTTTTTTTTTTTTTTTTTGTTGTCCGTGTGGGAATGCATTTACGCACTTCCCGTCGCCCGGGAAGACGACGGGGGTGTGTCGGACTCCACCCAGAAGGGGTGACTACCGACTAAACCCACACGGGGTCTTTCCGCCTCACCACCAGGGTGCCGGGGCTGCGGGTACGCGTGAGCATTCTTCCGCGGCTCCCGGCGGTGGCGGACCGCCCTTGCGGTCCTCAGGCTCTGAGGGTCCTTAGTGACCCTCTTCAATCGTCTCTCCACTGAGTGGGGCGCGGCAATACCAGACCGCGCCGCCTACTCCGGCCTAATGCGGGCGGTCAGGCTTCCCCAAGCCTGCCGCCGCGCGGCCGTGCATCTGCCTTTATGATGGTGGGGCAGATGCGGACTCCGTCACGTCCATGGCCTGCGTGGCCGAGGACTGGGTGGGCCGCGGGGCTTTCCCATTGGCCCTACCCTTTTGTTTGGCCACTTTGCAGGCCTTGCCGCCAACGCGGTGGTTGGCTCGCTTGCCGGCCGCGGCGCACAGGGAGCAGTGCGGCTCCGCTGTGCACTGGGTCGATATGTGACCCGGCTGGCTGCAGCGGTAGCAGTGGCCGCTGCGGTCGACCTCCGACGAGCACGAGTGTTGGACGTGCCCGCCTTGCAGACATCGGCGACACTGCATGGGCCGAGGCTCAAGCAGTGCCACCTTTGCCGACACCCAGCCGACCAATAAGCGGCCAGCGCCAGCGATCCTCTTCGCCGCCCCCACAGGGCAGCGGAGCCAGGCCGATCCCTCGCCGGATGTGTTGAGGCGAATCTCTCCGACCTTCATCTCTTCCGGGGTGCAACCGCCAACACGAGCCGCGGTTGCGCATAACTCCTCCTTGGTGACGGAGTCGTCCAGCCCTGATACGCGCATCTCTGCGCACTTCGAGGGTCTGGACACTCGGATGTCCTCGCCGCTCAGGCACTCCCGGAGCTTCGCTGCGAGCGAGTCGGCTTTGTCGCCGCTCGTCGCTCCGGGAACGACCAGAATGCGGGCGCCAGTGACGGCCCGCTTATACCCCAAGGATGCAATACCGAGGTCCGCGAGGTTGATCTTCCTCTTGGCCTCGGTAAGCATCGAGGCGTATGTGACGCCTTTCTTCTCCGCCTCCGGCTGAAGGGTGAGGACGATAGCCGTGGTGTTAGGCTCCCGAAGCTGCACCGTCTTCTTCTTCTGGCTCTTCTTTTCAGTAGGCTTATTCTTCTTCTTCGTAGTCTTCTTCTTCTGCACGGTCTGCCATTCCCCCTCAGTGGGGCTGGCAGCCGTGTCTTCGTCTTCTGTCTTCTTCCCTTTCCCCTTCTTCGACTGTGACTTGGCAGTCACAGCCTGCGACGGGCCAGGTTGAGTCTGTCCCTTAGGTGCAGTCGACTGGGGCTGAGATGCCTCAGGCGCTGCGTCCTTTGCCTGCTTGGCCGCCTGGGGCTGAGACGCTTTGGGCGGTGCGGTCTTCGTCTTGGTGGCCTTTGGCTGCGAAGCCTTGGCCGGTGCCGTCTTCGGTGGCGCTGTCGGCTTGGGCTCCTGAGTTGGAGCCGAAGCGCGCGACGTTGCCGCCTTGGCCGCGTAACTTGCGGCTGTCGGTTGCGTCTCCTCGGTGACCCTGCGGTCGCCAGCCAGGGGAGGGCGAAGCATTTTGCCCTCCAAGACGGCAAACCTCGCCGTCAGACCCGCCATCTCCTGGCGGAAGAGGCGGAGCAGCTCCGACTCTGCAGGCGGAGCCTCTGTCGCTGGCGCTGGTGGGGCCTGGCGTTTGAGGACCGCCACCTCCACCTTGAGGGCCTCGATCTCCTCGCGCATCTTGCGATCCTCGTCCTGCATGCGCATGTTGTCCGCTTTCAGGCGGCTCTCTCGCTCTCGGAGGAAATCAATCTTCTCCTCCAGTCTGGCGGTCTCGTCGGTGAACTGGAGGGTGCGGAGATAGAAGGTCGACTTGAGAATCGTGATTGTGGCTTCCTTAAGGGCCTTCGTGAAGGTACCCTTAAGGTTGCCCGACTTCTTGGCGACCCACTCTATCACCTCGCAGCTGTCTTTTATATGCTCCGCCAGGACTTCTGCGCTGGCGTTTTCCCACTCCTGCTGATGCGATGAGCTGCATGCTGCCCCTGGTGCAGGGGGGGGCGGAATATCCGCCGCTTTTGCCGCGGCCGTCTTGGCCATGGCGACGAGCTCCTTCTCGGCCTGGAGCTTGAGCTCCTCCCGTTCGATGGCCAGCAGATCGGCTTTCGCCTTGGCTAGGCCAACGTACTGGCCGGTGGTGGGAGGGCGTCCTCTCCCACGCCTGGCTTTACCGACCTTGGTGGCCGGTGCCTCCTCGTCACTCAAAGCTGAGTCGGCAGACTCTGAGCAACTCCTCGTTGCAGAGCGCAGGCGCTTGCGCATACCCACGTTGCGTAGATCCTCAATGCTTAGGTGAGCAGGCACGCTGTGCTCTACGACCAAAACATCGCTAGACGCTGATCTGTCAGACGCAGCGTCCATCTCCTCCTCTTCGACCGTCCTATCTGCCTCTTTTGGTTTGTTTTTGCTTTTATCATCCATAAGTGTTCCCACGAGTGTGGGGGAAAAGCGGTCCGCCCGGGCAGTGCCCCCTGTACCCGGGTAAGCCTAGCGTGACCCGTCAGAGGGTCGGCCGGTACTCTGACGGGGAACGCACTAATGACTGGGCATCCCCCAGCCATTCATCCTCTCACGGTGCGCCGCCGCTTAGGATTGGACGGTCCGGGCGGTTAAGCCAGGACCGACGGAAGGTACCTCTCGCTGAGCCGCGAGACATGTTCCACGACACTCAGCGTGGAACAGAGATACCTCCCGATTTGGACGACGGTGGCAGGGAAGAATAACTCCCGCTGCCTGCCCGGAGGTAGGGTGAGTACACACCGGGCCCGCCGACGTTCGACCGACGCGGCCTCGCGACCACGCGGCGAACTCCCTGGCCCTGAAAAGGGCCGTTTACTCCAATCGGCCTCGCGGCCTCATGGAGTCCCCACCCCGTAGCCCTGAAAAGGGCTGTTCCCCCCCGTGGCCCTGAAAAGGGCCGTTTCCCCAGTGGCCCTGAAAAGGGCCGACTCCGCTTCAGCCTCGCGGCATCGCGGAGTCTCGACTCGTCAGCATTCGCCACGAGCAACAAGACTCCCCAAAACCGGGAAGAGTTATTGCCCGTACCCAGGGTGCACCGGCCCCATCAGCTGCTGTTCCCCCAGGATACAAGTATCCCGAAAGGACCAGCAGCCGGGGAGCACTCGCGGAGGTCGCTGACACGCACCCCAACCTAACCTTTTTTTTTTTTTTTTTTTTTGACCGTGGGAAATGCATTTACGCACTGCCCGCCGCCCGGGGAGGCGACGGGGGTGTGTCGGACTCCACCCAGAGTGGGTGACTACCGACTAAAACCACACGGGGTATTTCTCCTCACCACCAGGGTGCCGGGGCTGCGGGTACGCGTGAGCATTCTTCCGCGGCTCCCGGCGGTGGCGGACCGCCCTTGCGGTCCTCAGGCTCTGAGGGTCCTCAGTGACCCTCTTTAATCATCGCTCCACTGAGTGGGGCGCGGCAATACCAGACCGCGCCGCCTACTCCGGCCTAATGCGGGCGGTCAGGCTTCCCCAAGCCTGCCGCCGCGGCCGTGCATCTGCCCACTATGATGATGGGGCAGACGCAGACTCCGTCACGTCCATGGCCTGCGTGGCCGAGGACTGGGTGGGCCGTGGGGCTTTCCCATTGGCCCTACCCTTTTGTTTGGCCACTTTGCAGGCCTTGCCGCCAACGCGGTGGTTAGCTCGCTTGCCGGCTGCGGCGCACAGGGAGCAGTGCGGCTTCGCTGTGCACTGGGTCGCTATGTGACCCGGCTGGCTGCAGCGGTAGCAGTGGCCGCTGCGGTCGACCTCAGACGAGCACGAGTGTTGGACGTGCCCGCCTTGCAAACATCGGTGACACTGCATGGGCCGAGGCTCAAGCAGTGTCACCTTTGCTGACACCCAGCCGACCAATAAGCGGCCAGCGCCAGCGATCTTCTTCGCCGCCCCCACAGGGCAGCGGAGCCAGGCTGTTCCCTCGCCGGACGTGTTGAGACGAATCTCTCCGACCTTTACCTCCTCTGAAGCGCACCCGCCGACTCGAGCCGCGGTTGCGCCCAACTCCTCTTTTGTGACGGAGTCGTCCAGCCCTGATACGCGCATCTCTGCGCACTTCGAGGGTCTGGACACTCGAACGTCCTCGCCGCTCAGGCACTCCCGGAGCTTCGCTGCGAGCGAGTCGGCTTTGTCGCCGCTCGTCGCTCCGGGAACGACAAGAATGCGGGCGCCAGTGACGGCCCGCTTGTACCCGAGCGATGCAATACCGAGGTCCGCGAGGTTGATCTTCCTCTTGGCCTCGGTAAGCATCGAGGCGTACGTGACGCCTTTCTTCTCCGCCTCTGGCTGAAGGGCGAGGACGATCGCCGTGGTACCCCAACCTAACCTAACCTAACCTAACCTAACCTAACCTAACCTAACCTTTTTTTTTTTTTTTTGTTAGCCGTGTGGAAATGCATTTACGCATTCCCCGCCGTCCGGGGAGACGACGGGGATATGTCGGACTCCACCCATAGTGGGTGACTACCGACTAAAACCACACGGGATCTTTTCGTCTCACCACCATAGTGCCGGGGTTACGGGAACTGAAATATTCGTCCGCGACCCCGGCGGTGGCGGACCGCCCTTGCGGTCCCCAGACTTGCCGCGGAGCGTCCACTCGACGCCGCGGAGCGCGCGGACACTCGACGCCACGGAGCGCGGGAGCACTCGACGCAGCGGAGCGTGCGCACACTCGACGCAGCGGAGCGTGTGGACACTCGACGCGGCATTTCCTCCTCGAGTGGGCGTCACCCACTCGGGCTCCACCAGAGCCTTGTGTTCGGCCGCAGAGGATAGGAAGAACGGCGCGTCGTGATACCGACACTTCTCTTCCCCTGCGGCCCCACCGCGACCACAGTTCAGCGGCTGTGGCCCCGCCGAGGCCGCGAAAGGCAGGGAGAGCGGCGCACCTCACTACCGACAGTCCTCTCCCGCCGCGGCCCCGAAATCCTTCAGCCGCGGTGCCTCCCATACGACACCGCGGCCCGCCTCAGTTGCGGTGCCTCCCATACGACACCGCAACCTACGCAGGCATCCTGCCGGAACGGCAGGTTCCACCTCGTCGCAGGCAACCTGCTGGGCTGGTCACACCCGCAGGTACCCGCGACAGGGCCACTCTACGACCAGGCTTCCTGGGAAAAGCCCGTGTCGGAGCGGCCCGACCTCTCGGGGTTCCACTTCGCTTCGCCGCGGAGTCACGGACCCTCCGCGGCTACTAAGCCCCCCCGGCACGACAAGCCGAGAACCCCGGAGTGGGGGGGAACCTAACCTAACCTAACCTAACCTTTTTTTTTTTTTTTTTTTTTGTTTACGGGGTGGAAATCCTCATGGATGTCCCTCGTCCCGGGGAGGGCGAGGGGGTCTGTCGGACTCTTACCGACTAAAACCGAACCCCGGTGTTCCGACTCGCACCTGCGCCGGGGGCCTCGGGAACTGAATATTCGTCCGCTGCCCCCGGCTGGTGATGGCCCGCGTGGCGGGCCCCGTCTCGGGGGGAGTTTAGGGCACTCCCCCCCCTTACAACTCTCACTGATGTGAGGGGCGCGCGTGGAACACTACGCGCCGCCGCCTCGGGGTCTGTTGCGGGGTGGCGGAGGACGTCCCCGCGTCCACCGCCCCCGGACCCGTTTAGGGGGGGCGGAAGAGGGCATTGTCGGCCCTCCTCCGACGCCCGGTGCGTCTGCTGCGGCACGGGAGCGAGGTTGAGATTTCCCGCTCCCTCTCCGCGGCTTCCTTCTGCGACATGACTGTTTCGCAGAAGGAGATCACTGCGTCCCAGGACTCTGCGCCGCCGACCATGGATCGTACGACGGCCGGCGGCGACAGGTCGTCGCCTATCTCTGCGACGAGAACACGTCGCGGTTCCTCCCAGGCTGCACACTCAGTGAGAGTGTGCAGCGCCGTGTCCTCCCGACATTGGACGCAGTGATGACACCGAGCGTCCGGCTCCCTGCCTATGCGCCACAGGTATCTCCCGAAGCAGCCGTGCCCCGAGAGCACCTGCGTCGCCCGAAACGTCAGGGAGCCGTGCCTTCTCCCGAGCCACTCGTCGAGCACCGGCCGGATGGCCTCGATAGTGCCGAGGCCGGCGGTAGGGCGTGAGAGCCTTTCCCGCCATTCCGCCACCAGGACCCGCTGGAGCTGTTGACGCCGCTGGCGCAGCGTAATAGTCGCCGCGCCGCGCGTCCGCTCCTCCTCGCGCCACCGGTACAGTGACGCGAGAACCCTCGCGTCCAGGTCCCACGGCGGAGATCCGGCCAGTGCACAAGCCGCCTCGTACGAGATCGTGCGATATCCCCGTATGACTCTGACGGCCATCGCCCTCTGCGGTCTTCGCAGAACTGCGATGGTCCCGGCCGTCAGGTCAGTCGCCCACACTGGGGCCCCATAAAGGGCCATGGATCGCACGATCCCCACGTACAACCGCCTACAGGCGGAGCTCGGGCCCCCCAGATTGGGAAGCAGCGTCGAAAGCGCGCCCGCCGCGCCCATCAACTTGGGCACCAGCCGCCGGAAGTGAGGGCCGAAATCCCACCGGCTGTCGAGCACCAGACCAAGATACTTCATGGTGGGCTCGACAGCGATTCGGGACCCTCCGACCACAATGTGTGATCCCGGCGGCGGCGCGCGTCGGGGGCCATGAAAAGCGATGGCCTCCGACTTGTTGAGGGCCACCTCCAGGCCCAGGCGCCGGATGCGGCCCACCACCTGTGAGACCGCAGCCGTAGCCAGCAACGCTGCCTCCCTGTACGAGCTCCCGCGCGCCTCGACCAGCGTGTCGTCCGCGTAACACGTCAGGTCGACCCCCGGCGAGAGCTCGCCCCTCAGCACCCAGTCGTAGCCGATGTTCCACAGGAGCGGCCCCAGGACCGAACCCTGCGGAACACCGCACGACATTTCGCGCCTATGCGCGCTTCCATCTCGTCCCCTGTAGGTGACACACCTACTAGCCAGATAGGCCCCAACTATGCGGCGGAGGTAGAGAGGCACTCTATGATAGCGTAGTGCCTCCCTGATACAACTCCAGGGCAGGGTGTTGAAGGCGTTGGAGATGTCCAAGGACACCGCCAACGCGACCCCGCCCCGAGACACCGCTTCCTCCGCCAGGACTCTCACCCGCTGGATGGCGTCCACCGTGGAGCGCCCCTGCCGAAACCCGAACTGGCAGTCGGCCAGGTCCGGCCCCTCTCGGTACAAGTGGCTGACGAGGCGGTCTGCAACAATCCGCTCGAAGAGCTTGCCCACCTCGTCCAGCAGCACTATGGGCCGGTACGCGGACGGAGAGTCCGCGGGGCGCCCTGCCTTCCGGAGCAGGACCAGACGACCTGTCTTCCACAAAGTGGGAAACTGGCCCTGCTCTAGGCACGCCGAAAAGAGTCCTCTGAGTTGGGGCTCTAGCTCGTTCAGAGCTAGGACGAGGGCCCGGCCTGGTACGCCGTCGGGCCCCGGGGCCGTGTTTTTGGCCCGGAGCCGCGTTATGGCCGCCCTCGTCTCTGGCTGTGTCACCTCGGGGACACCGACATCTTCCTCCTCGTCAGGCTCCGCGGCCGTGGCCAGTGCCATCGGCGGTGGGGCGAACTCCCCACGCTCCGGAAAGAGCGCTGCGACCGTCCGGTCCAGCAGCTCTGGCCGGAGACCCTCCGTGAGTGGCGGAGCCCAGGGGCGGAGTTTGCCCCGGACCATGCGGTAGGGGCGTCCCCACGGATCCGCGTCAAGGGTCCCCAGCATCTCCTCGTTGGAGCTCGTCTTTGACTCGCCGATGGCCAGCCACAGAGCCTGCTTGGCCGCGCGGTACTCCTCGTACAGCGCGGTCTCCTCTCCATCGATCCGCCGACGTCGCCTCCGGTACCTGGTGTACCGGCGCCTGATCGCCACGCATGCGATGCGCAGCTGGGCGATCCGAGCGGACCACCAGTACACCCGGCGTTTGGCGGAATGAGCGAGGACCCGGGGCATGGACGCGTCACATATTTGCGTCATCGCCCCGCGGAACCACTGTGCCTCCAGCTCGACGTCGGCGGGTCGCTGCGTCGCCGACTCCCAGACCCAGGCCTGGAACATGGCGGCCTCCTCGAGAGCATCCCTGTCGATGCGCGTAAGCGCCCAGCGCGGACCGTCCCTTTGCGGGGTCGGTGGACGGCGGTCGCCCGAAGTCTGGGCGGAGACGTCGAACCGTATGTATCGGTGGTCCGACAGCGTCTCCACCTCCTCGGCGACACGCCAGCCGCGGACGCGGTGCGCCACAGCGGGGCTAGCGAACGAAACGTCCACTATAGATCCGCCCCGCTGCCGCACGCACGTGAACACCGAACCCCGATTCAGGACGGTCAGGCCGGTCGTGATGGCCCACTCCTCCAACACCTCACCCCTTGGGTCGGTGACAGGGGACCCCCAAGCCGCAGATTTGGCGTTGAGGTCCCCGAGCAACAGCGCGGGGCGAGGGTGATGCCGGCCCACGACGGCCCCCAACTCGACAAGGAAACTCTCGAAGTCGGCGAGACTCTTGTTGGGCGAGAAATATGCCCCGATGGTGACTATGCCATCCACGAGGGCGGCCACCCAGCCGCGACCTCGGGAGGCGTTCACAAGAGTCCCGCCGATGATGGCCACCAAACCGTCGAGGTCCCCCACCCAGTTGTCACGGGCGGGGACAAAATTCGGTTCGGCGACCACGGCCACATGGATCGACCACTCCGCCATACTCTGGAGTAAGAGATCCTGAGCTCTGGCGGAGCGGTTGATGTTCCCCTGGAGGAAATGAAGTGCCATACTTAACACTCCATTTCCTCCGATCCTCCTTTCCCAGGCCGGGAGTCGGCCGATGGGCAACTAGGCTGCTGGGGGTGTGCGGCTCCCCCCGCAGGCCGATTACTCCACTTCCGCTTGCTGGCGGGAGGCGCACGGCAGGCTTCTCCGCCTGCCCTGTGCCCCGCGCGCCTTCCTGCTGCTGCACAAAGGTAGCAGTTTGGCTGCGCGGTGCACTGAGCCGACTTGTGGCCAGGTCGACCGCAGCGGTGACAAAGGTCACTGCGGTCCGCCTCGGCGGTGCAGGTTGCAAGGACATGGCCACTGTCCAGGCAACGGTAGCACCGCATGACCTTGGGTTTCAGCAGTTTGACTCCTGCCGAAACCCACCCCACCAGCAAGCGCCCAGCTTCGGCGACTTTGTTTGCCGCCTCTACTGGGCACCGCACTACAACGGTGCCAGAACCGTCAGACCTCCAGCGGATCTGACCAGCCGTAACGTCCTTTGGCGGACACCCGCCAGTTTTGGAGGCGGCCTCTATCACCTCCTCAGAGGACACGGAGTCGTCCAGCCCAACCACACGAAATCCTGCGGTCTTTACGGGCCTGGACACCCGGACGTCTTCCGGCTTGAGGGCCTCCCTCAGCTTGGCGGCAAGGGCGTCAGCCGTCTCGCCGCTATCGGCGCCTGGCAGCTCCAGGACGCGCCCACCAGTCCGCGACGTCCTGAATCTGAAGCCGGCCGGTGTACCAAGGTCCGGGAACTGGACCTTGGCCTTCGCCTCCGCCAGGACCGCCTTGTATGTGACGCCCCGCTGGACAGCTTCGGGCTGCAGCGTGATCACCACAGCCGCGGAGCGCGGGGCGCTAACTCTAGGCGGCCTATTGTTGGCCTCTGCAGTCCGGCCCGACTTCTTTTTATTCTTCTTGCCGCCTCGCTTTTTCTTGCGGCTTTTTTTCTTGTTTGTGACCGTGGTCCAGCCCTCAGTATCTGGACTGTCCACGGTCGCGGGCTGAATCACCCGGGCTCCTCGCGCGGTCCCTGCCGCAGTCGTTGTCGGTCTCGGTCTCGCGGCGGCCTTTGCAGGCCTCGCTGTGGCCGCCGCAGACGGCGCCGAATTCGTGGCGGCCGTCGCAGTCCTCGCTGTGGCCGCCGCAGACTTTGCAGGGGCAGCTGCGGGCTTTGCAGGGGCTGCTGCGGGCTTTTTGGTGCCCGCTGCCTGGCTGTAGGTCACCGCAGCGGGCGGCCCAGCTGGCTTGGCCCCTTGCGCGGGCCTGGTCCTCGCGGACTCCTCCATCCTCCGTTTATCCGCCGCTAGTGGCGGTCGGAGGGTCTGGGCTGGGAGGAGTCGTGGCTCCAACGCCTCGAGGCGGGCATTTATCATGCCCCCGGCCTGGATCAAGACCGCCCGCGCGATTTCGGCCATCTGGTCGACCCCAAGGGACCCGGGCGTCGACGTCGACGGCGGACCCGCGGTCACGGAGGTGGGCCGAGCCTGTTGCTGACACAGGCTGGCCCTGACCGCGGCAAGCTCTCCCTCGAGAGCTTCCAGTCTAGCCGTGAGGCGGCCATTCTCCTCACGCATCCGGACTACCTCCTCGGACGCTGTGCGGACAAGGAGGACCTCTACCGCCTCCCTGATCCCTTCTGCCGCCTCCTTTAGGGCACGCGTGAACGTCCCCTTCAGGTGGCCAGATTTCGTGGCCACCTTCAGGATGACGTCCACGCCATCCGCCACCTGTCGACTGAGGTCCTCCGCCGCGATGTCCTCGGCGGCGACAGCGAGAGCCGACCGCCTCACGCGGGCCTGACGGGCCAGCTCGGTGACCTCGTCGGAAGCAGCCGCCTGGCGCTCCTCGCGCCTCGCGGCTTTTAGCTCTGCCTTGGTGGCAGGCAGCGGCTCCCTCTCCCCCTCCTGCGCAGTGCCAGTGTCGCTATCGCACTCACTGGCGTGCGTGTGCGTCGGTGTTGGAGGCCGCTTCATGAAGCGACCCCGAATGTCGCGCGACACAACCGGCCCCGCCGAACGCCCCCTTCGTGCCGTGGGCACTTTGGCGGCTGGTAGGTTCTCCTGGCTAGAGGAGAGACCTACCGCCTCCATGTCCGACATGTCGTCCTCCATGTCGTCGTGCGTGCGCTTCCTCCAGAATGGAGAGCGCTCGCTCGACTCATGGTCGGACGGGTTTTGGTCCCCGGAGGGACATGAGCCTCCTCGGCTCTTGTTGCTGTTTGTGGCAGCAAGCGGATGGCGATCTTTGCCCCCCCCAGAATACGAGGGGCAGACGGAACCCGAGGGTTCCGTGGCGGATTCTCCGACTGCGGAGCAGTCGGTACCGCCCTGGGGTAATAACTTTTGGAGATCGGCCATGTCATTACTTTTCCTTTGAAGGGTGAGGTCCCTATCTCCCAACACGTCTTTTTTTTTTTTTTTTTTTATTGTTTTTTTTTTTTTTTGTTTGTTTTTTTTTCCCCTCATCGGTAGTGGCAGCAGAAGCCGCTGCCTGCTCGGAGGTTGTAAAAGGACCTCGAGCCTACCCTTACTACTCCACTGTGTCCTCTGCTGAATTCAGAGGAACACGCGGAGCAGCGTCCCCTTCTCTCGGGGAATTCCCCGTAGCCCTGAAAAGGGCTGTTCCTCCCCAGTGGCCCTGAAAAGGGCCGACTCCGCTCAGCCTCGCGGCATCGTGGAGTCCCGACTCGTCAGACTTTTGCCACGAGCAACAAGACTCCCCAAAAACCAGGAAGAGTTATTACCCGTGCCCAGGGTGCACCGGCCCCATCAGCTGCTGTTCCCCCAGGATACAAGTATCCCGAAAGGACCAGCAGCCGGGGAGCACTCGCGGAGGTAGCTGACACGCACCCCAACCTAACCTAACCTAACCTTTTTTTTTTTTATTTTTTTTTTTTTTTTTTTTTTTTTTTTTTTTTTTTTTTTTTTTTTTTTTTTTTTTTTTTTTTCCGTGTGGGAATGCATTTACGCACTTCCCGTCGCCCGGGAAGACGACGGGGGTGTGTCGGACTCCACCCAGAAGGGGTGACTACCGACTAAACCCACACGGGGTCTTTCCGCCTCACCACCATATTGCCGGGGTTACGGGTACGCGTTAGCATTCTTCCGCGACCCCGGCGGTGGCGGACCGCCCTTGCGGTCCCCAGGCCCTTGTGGGAGGGTCCTCAGTGACCCTCCACTCCGTCCTTTCCACTGAGTGGGGCGCGGCAAGACCCACCGCGCCGCCTACTCCGGCCAAGTGCGGGGCGGTCAGGCTTTCCCAAACCTGCCGCCCGTGGCCGTTCATCCGCCCCATTAGGATGTCGGGGCGGATGATGTGTCCATGGCCTGTGTGGCCGAGGACTGGGCTGGTTGCCGCGGACGACTACCCGCGGCCCTGCCCTTCCCTTTCTTCTCCCAGGCCACGCAGGCCTTGATGCCGACTCGGTGGTCGGCTGGCTTCCCCTTTTCGGCGCAAAGCGAGCAGTGGGGGTCAGAAGGGCACTGATTTGCCCTGTGACCTCGCTGGCTACAGCGGTAGCACTGCTCGCTGCGGTCCACCTCTGACGAGCACGTGTGCTGAACGTGCCCGCCGTATAGGCATCGGAAGCACTGCAAGGGCCGAGGCTCAAGCAGTGCCACCTTTGCGGAAGACCACCCCACTAAGAGGCGACCGGCGCCAACGATGGCTTGGGCCGCTGCCACCGGGCAGCGGAGCCAGACCGACCCCTGTCCCGACGGTCCTCGTCGTACATCCCCGATCTTGATTGCGTCGGCGGAGCATCCGCCGACGCGTGCAGCCACAGCGGCAACATCCCCCGACGTCACGGAATCATCCAGGTTCGACACGCGCAGCTCTGCGCATTTTGTCGGCCTGGAGATCCGCACGTCTTCCGGGCTAAATAAGTCCTTCATCCTGGAGGCCAGAGCGTCGGCTTTGTCGCCGGACTCGGCCCCAGGGACCTCCAAGATTCGCGCTCCCGTGATTGAGAGTTTGAATCCGAGAGAGGAGATCCCTACCTCCGCCAGATTGATGCGCCTCTTGGCCTCCAGGAGGACCGAGGCGTATGTGAGGCCCTTCGCCTCAGCACCAGGCTGAAGGGCTATCACGACCGCTGTGGAGCGGGGCGCTTGGAGCCTGGCGGCCCGCTTGCGCTGCCGGCTCCTCTTTTTTGCCGCCTTTTTGGCCGCCTTCCCTTTGTTCGTCACGGTCTGCCACTCCCCCTCTCTGGGTTCGTTGGCAGACCGGGCGCCTTGCGTGGAGGCGGCTGCATCTTGGGCCTGGGGAGTCTTCTTCCCCTTCCCCTTGCCTTTTCCCTTTGGCTGCGATTTTGACGTCGCAGCCGTGGGGGTCGAGCCAGGTTGGCTCTCCGCTGAGGCCACCTTGTGTTGCGTGGCCTTGGCTGGTGCCACCGGGGGCGGCGCAGCCTTGGCAGACGCACCTTTGGGTGGTGCCGTCTTCGGCGGCATGGTCGACTTGGGCCCCTGAGTCGGAGCCGAAGCGCGTGACGTAGCCGCCTTGGCGGCGTAACTCGCCGCCGGTGCCTGATGGGCGGCCTTGCGGTCGCCAGACAGGGGAGGGCGCAAGACTTTGCCCTCCAGTGCCGAAAATCTGGCCGTCAGGCCAGCCATCTCCGTCCTTACGAGGCGGAGCAACTCCGTCTCAGCAGGCGGGGTCACTTCCGCGACCGGCTGGCTCTGGCGCCCAATGAGCGCCACTTCCAGCCTTAGAGCCTCCATTTCGCCTTGCAGACGAGTGTTGTCGGCCTGTAGGCGAGCGTTTTCCGCCTGCAGTTCGCCGACCATCTTCTCCAATCGGGCCGAATCCTCGGAGGCCGACAGTGTGCGAAGACCATCCGAGCCCTTAGCGATCAGACCCGTAGCTTCCTTGAGGGCCTTCGTGAAAGTCCCCTTTAAATTCCCCGACTTTCTCGCCACATAGTCGACGATCCCAATGCCGGCAGTTATCTGCTCCCTCAGAGCAGCTGCCGTGCGATCGTCGACCTCGCCAGGTACTGGGCGGGCGGGCATCTCCACCGCTTTCGATTGGGCCGCCTTGACCAAGGCGCCGATCTCGTCCTCAGCTTGGAGCCGTGACTCCTCCCTTCGGACGGCCATCAGGTCGGCTTTCGCCTTGGCCAGGCCCACGTAGTCTCCCGTAGTGGAAGGGCGGCCTCTTCCTCTCCTGGATGCGCCAACCTTGGGAGCTGGCGCTTCGTCGTCACTCAGGGCCGATAGTTCTGACCCCGAGCAACTCGTCTGCTGGGAGCGCAATCGCTTGCGCACCCCTGCAATCATCAGTAATTTCTGCTCCAGGTCCTTACTTTCCTGGAGCAGCGCTAAGCCACTGGATTCCGATCCGGAATCGGATGAGGAATCCAGCTCTACCTCCTCTTCAGCCTTCTTTCCTTTGGATTGTTTTTTATGTTTTTCCATAATTGGTCCCACGAGTATGGGGGAAAAGCAGTCCGCCCGGGCAGTGCCCCCTGTACCCGGGTAAGCCAAACGTAACCCGTCAGAGGGTCGGCCGGTACTCTGACGGGGGACGCACTAGGGACTGGACATCCTCCAGCCACTCATCTCCTCGCGGTGCGCCGCCGCTTGAGATTGGACGGTCCGGGCGGTTAAGCCAAGACCGACGGGAGGTACCTCTCGCTGAGCCGCGAGACATGTTCCACGACACTCAGCGTGGAACAGAAATACCTCCCGATTTGGACGACGGTGGCAGGGGAGACAGACTCCCGCCGCCTGCCCGGAGGTAGGGTGAGTACACACCGGGCCCGCCAGCGTTCTGCCGATTGGCCTCGCGGCCGCTCGGCGAACATCCCTGGCCCTGAAAAGGGCCGTTGTTGACTCCAATCGGCCTCGCGGCCTCATGGAGCCACCCCTCCCCCCCTGGCCCTGAAAAGGGCCGTTGTTGACTCCAATCGGCCTCGCGGCCTCATGGAGTCACCCCACCCCCCCCCGTGGCCCTGAAAAGGGCCGTTTCCCCCCCGTGGCCCTGAAAAGGGCCGTTCCCCGGTGGCCCTGAAAAGGGCCGTTTTACCCAGCTAAGCCTCGCGGCCTCGCTGGGTTCCCCCCCGTGTTGCTCACCGATACACCCTCTGCCAAGTCAGAGAGGCATGGGAGCAACACCCCTGGCCCTGAGAAGGGCCACGTCAGACATTTGCCACGAGCAACAAGACTCCCCAAAACCGGGAAGAGTTATTGCCCGTACCCAGGGTGCACCGGCCCCATCAGCTGCTGTTCCCCCAGGATACAAGTATCCCGAAAGGACCAGCAGCCGGGGAGCACTCGCGGAGGTAGCTGACACGCACCCCAACCTAACCTTTTTTTTTTTTTTTTTTTTTGACCGTGGGAAATGCATTTACGCACTGCCGCCGTCCGGGGAGACGACGGGGTGTGTCGGACTCCACCCAGGTTGGGTGACTACCGACTAAAACCACACGGGATGTTTCCGCCTCACCACCATAGTGCCGGGGTTACGGGTACGCGTTGGCATTCTTCCGCGACCCCGGCGGTGGCGGACCGCCCTTGCGGTCCCCTGGCCCTTGTGGGAGGGTCCTCAGTGACCCTCCACTCCTTCCGATCCACCGACTGAGTGGGGCGCAGCAACATCAACCGCGCCGCCTACTCCGACCAATTGCGGGGCGAGCAGACTCCCCTAAGCCTGCCGCCCGCGGTCGTTCATTTGCCCATTAAGATGGCTGGGCAGATGTTGACGCCGTTACGTCCATGGCCTGAGTGGCCGAGGACTGGGTATGCCGTGGGCCGCTTTCGGTGGCCCTTCCCTTTTTCTTCTTTTCGAAGGCCACGCAGGCCTTGGCGCCAACTCGGTGGTCGGCTTTTTTCCCCACTGCTGCACAGAGCGAGCAGTGTGGGTCCGCAGAGCACTCGCTCGCTCTGTGACCCGGCTGGCTGCAATTGTAGCATTGCCTGCTACGGTCCTCCCCCGACGAGCACGTGTGCTGTGTGTGCCCGCCGTACAAGCAACGGTAACATTGCATGGGCCGAGGCTCAAGCAATGTCACCCTCGCCGACACCCATCCCACCAGCAGACGACCAGCGTTGACGATGGCCTGGGCCGCTGCCACGGGGCACCGAAGCCAAACTGACCCCCGCCCTGACGGTCCCCGCCGTATTGCTCCCACCTTAATATCGTCGGCGGAACATCCGCCGACGCGCGCAGCCACAGCGGCAATCTCCTCGGACGTCACGGAGTCGTCCAGGTCCGACACGCGCAGCTCTGCGCACTTGGTCGGCCTGGAGATCCTGACGTCGTCCGCGTCGAACAACTCCCTCATCCTAGCGGCGAGGGAGTCGGCCTTATTGCCAGATTCAGCCCCAGGGACCTCCAGGATTCGAGCCCCCGTGACGGAGAGCTTGAACCCAAGCGAGGAGATCCCTATCTCCTCCAGCTTGATCCTCCTCTTCGCCTCCAGGAGGACCGAGGCGTACGAGATGCCCTTCGCCTCAGCACTAGGCTGAAGGGCAATCATGACCGCTGAGGTGCGTGGCACTTCAAGCCTGGCAGCCCGCTTGCGCTGGCGGCCCCTCTTCTTCGCCGCCTTCTTTGCCGCCTTCTTTTTGTTGGTCACGGTCTGCCACTCTCCCTCCCTGGGGTCGTTGGCAGACCGGACGCCCTGTGTAGAGTCGGAAGCTTCCTTGGTAGGGGCTGTCTTCTTCCCCTTTCCCTTTCCTTTCCCCTTGGGCTGCGATGGTGCTGCCTTAAGGGTCGAGCCAGACTGAGCCGGACTCTGAACACTCGCCACCTGAGTGGCCTTGGGTGGCACCGCCGTAGACGCCGCAGCCTTGGCTGGTGAGGCCTTGGCTGGTGTAGCCTTGGCCGCTGCAGCTTTAGCCGGTGTGCCCCCGGATGGTGCAACCTGTGCGGGCGCCGAAGTTAGCGCCGGGGCACGAGACTGCCCGGCCGCCTTGGCAGCGTAACTTGCTGCTGGCGGCGTCTGCTCGGCGGCCTTGCGATCGCCAGCTAGGGGAGGGCGGAGTATTTTGCCCTCCAGGACGCCAAAACGAGCCGACATGTTCGCCATCTCCTCGCGGAGAAGACAAACCAGCTCCGACTCTGCAGGCTGAGCCGCTTCCTGGCGCCCAATGCGCGCCACCTCGACCTTGAGCCCCCCTATCTCTTCGCGCATCTTCCCCAGATCGCGCTGCAGTTGGGCATTCTCGTCCCGCAGGCGACGCTTCTCCTCTTGGAGGCGACTGATAACCGCCTCCAGCTTGGCGGACTCCTCCGTGGCCTTCAGGTCATGGAAACCCTCCGAACCCTTTTTGATGAGTTCGGTGGCCGTCTTAAGGGCCTTCGCAAAGGTACCCTTAAGGTTTCCAGACTTTCTGGCCACGTACTCCACAATCTCGAGGCCGTTCGCAATCTGGTCCATCAGAGCGACTGAACAGGCCTCGTCGATTTCGCCCGAAGCGGGACGGGCGGGTACCTCCACCGATTTTGTTGTGGCCTTCTTGACCAAGGCGTTGATGCCGTCCTCAGCTTGGAGCCCATGCTCCTCCCGTCGGACGCCCATCAAATCGGCCTTCGCCTTGGCCAGGCCCACCTTATCTCCCTTTATGGGAGTCCGGCCTCTACCCTTACTCGAGGTGCCAACTTTGGGGGCTGGCGCCTCGTCGTCGCTCAAGGCCGATAAATCTGACCCCGAGCAACTCGTATCCTGGGAGCGCAACCGTTTGCGCACCCCTGCGATCATCAATAATTTCTGCTCCAGCTCCTTACTCTCCTGGAGCAGCATTAATCCGCTGGATTCCGATCCGGAATCGGATGAATCCAGCTCTTCCTCTTTAGCCTTCCTGCTTCTTGTTTGAATTTTATTTTTGTCCATACTTGGTCCCACGAGTATGGGGGAAAAGCAGTCCGCCCGGGCAGTGCCCCCTGTACCCGGGTAAGCCAAACGTAACCCGTCAGAGGGTCGGCCGGTACTCTGACGGGGGACGCACTAGGGACTGGACATCCTCCAGCCACTCATCTCCTCGCGGTGCGCCGCCGCTTGAGATTGGACGGTCCGGGCGGTTAAGCCAAGACCGACGGGAGGTACCTCTCGCTGAGCCGCGAGACATGTTCCACGACACTCAGCGTGGAACAGAAATACCTCCCGATTTGGACGACGGTGGCAGGGGAGACAGACTCCCACCGCCTGCCCGGAGGTAGGGTGAGTACACACCGGGCCCGCCAGCGTTCTGCCGATTAGCCTCGCGGCCGCTCGGCGAACATCCCTGGCCCTGAAAAGGGCCGTTGTGGACTCCAATCGGCCTCGCGGCCTCATGGAGCCGCCCCTCCCCCCCGGTGGCCCTGAAAAGGGCCGTTTCCCCCCCAAGTGGCCCTGAAAAGGGCCGTTCCCCAGTGGCCCTGAAAAGGGCCGTTTTGCCCAGCTAAGCCTCGCGGCCTCGCTGGGTTCCCCCCCGTGTTGCTCACCGATACACCCTCTGCCAAGTCAGAGAGGCACGGGAGCAACACCCCTGGCCCTGAGAAGGGCCACGTCAGACATTCGCCACGAGCAACAAGACTCCCCAAAACCGGGAAGAGTTATTGCCCGTACCCAGGGTGCACCGGCCCCATCAGCTGCTGTTCCCCCAGGATACAAGTATCCCGAAAGGACCAGCAGCCGGGGAGCACTCGCGGAGGTAGCTGACACGCACCCCACCCCAACCTAACCTTTTTTTTTTTTTTTTTTTGTTAGCCGTGTGGAAATGCATTTACGCATTCCCCGCCGTCCGGGGAGACGACGGGGATATGTCGGACTCCACCCATAGTGGGTGACTACCGACTAAAACCACACGGGATCTTTTCGTCTCACCACCATAGTGCCGGGGTTACGGGAACTGAAATATTCGTCCGCGACCCCGGCGGTGGCGGACCGCCCTTGCGGTCCCCAGACTTGCCGCGGAGCGTCCACTCGACGCCGCGGAGCGCGCGGACACTCGACGCCACGGAGCGCGGGAGCACTCGACGCAGCGGAGCGTGCGCACACTCGACGCAGCGGAGCGTGTGGACACTCGACGCGGCATTTCCTCCTCGAGTGGGCGTCACCCACTCGGGCTCCACCAGAGCCTTGTGTTCGGCCGCAGAGGATAGGAAGAACGGCGCGTCGTGATACCGACACTTCTCTTCCCCTGCGGCCCCACCGCGACCACAGTTCAGCGGCTGTGGCCCCGCCGAGGCCGCGAAAGGCAGGGAGAGCGGCGCACCTCACTACCGACAGTCCTCTCCCGCCGCGGCCCCGAAATCCTTCAGCCGCGGTGCCTCCCATACGACACCGCGGCCCGCCTCAGTTGCGGTGCCTCCCATACGACACCGCAACCTACGCAGGCATCCTGCCGGAACGGCAGGTTCCACCTTGTCGCAGGCAACCTGCTGGGCTGGTCACACCCGCAGGTGCCCGCGACAGGGCCACTCTACGACCAGGCTTCCTGGGAAAAGCCCGTGTCGGAGCGGCCCGACCTCTCGGGGTTCCACTTCGCTTCGCCGCGGAGTCGCGGACCCTCCGCGGCTACTAAGCCCCCCCGGCACGACAAGCCGAGAACCCCGGAGTGGGGGGGACCCCAACCTAACCTTTTTTTTTTTTTTTTTTTTTTGTTTACGGGGTGGAAATCCTCATGGATGTCCCTCGTCCCGGGGAGGGCGAGGGGGTCTGTCGGACTCTTACCGACTAAAACCGAACCCCGGTGTTCCGACTCGCACCTGCGCCGGGGGCCTCGGGAACTGAATATTCGTCCGCTGCCCCCGGCTGGTGATGGCCCGCCTGGCGGGCCCCGTCTCGGGGGGAGTTTAGGGCACTCCCCCCCCTTACAACTCTCACTGGTGTGAGGGGTGCGCGTGGAACACTACGCGCCGCCGCCTCGGGGTCTGTTGCGGGGTGGCGGAGGACGTCCCCGCGTCCACCGCCCCCGGACCCGTTTAGGGGGGGCGGAAGAGGGCATTGTCGGCCCTCCTCCGACGCCCGGTGCGTCTGCTGCGGCACGGGAGCGAGGTTGAGATTTCCCGCTCCCTCTCCGCGGCTTCCTTCTGCGACATGACTGTTTCGCAGAAGGAGATCACTGCGTCCCAGGACTCTGCGCCGCCGACCATGGATCGTACGACGGCCGGCGGCGACAGGTCGTCGCCTATCTCTGCGACGAGAACACGTCGCGGTTCCTCCCAGGCTGCACACTCAGTGAGAGTGTGCAGCGCCGTGTCCTCCCGACATTGGACGCAGTGATGACACCGAGCGTCCGGCTCCCTGCCTATGCGCCACAGGTATCTCCCGAAGCAGCCGTGCCCCGAGAGCACCTGCGTCGCCCGAAACGTCAGGGAGCCGTGCCTTCTCCCGAGCCACTCGTCGAGCACTGGCCGGATGGCCTCGATAGTGCCGAGGCCGGCGGTAGGGCGTGAGAGCCTTTCCCGCCATTCCGCCACCAGGACCCGCTGGAGCTGTTGACGCCGCTGGCGCAGCGTAATAGTCGCCGCGCCGCGCGTCCGCTCCTCCTCGCGCCACCGGTACAGCGACGCGAGAACCCTCGCGTCCAGGTCCCACGGCGGAGATCCGGCCAGTGCACAAGCCGCCTCGTACGAGATCGTGCGATATCCCCGTATGACTCTGACGGCCATCGCCCTCTGCGGTCTTCGCAGAACTGCGATGGTCCCGGCCGTCAGGTCAGTCGCCCACACTGGGGCCCCATAAAGGGCCATGGATCGCACGATCCCCACGTACAACCGCCTACAGGCGGAGCTCGGGCCCCCCAGATTGGGAAGCAGCGTCGAAAGCGCGCCCGCCGCGCCCATCAACTTGGGCACCAGCCGCCGGAAGTGAGGGCCGAAATCCCACCGGCTGTCGAGCACCAGACCAAGATACTTCATGGTGGGCTCGACAGCGATTCGGGACCCTCCGACCACAATGTGTGATCCCGGCGGCGGCGCGCGTCGGGGGCCATGAAAAGCGATGGCCTCCGACTTGTCGAGGGCCACCTCCAGGCCCAGGCGCCGGATGCGGCCCACCACCTGTGAGACCGCAGCCGTAGCCAGCAACGCTGCCTCCCTGTGCGAACTCCCGCGAGCCTCGACCAGCGTGTCGTCCGCGTAGCACGTCAGATCGACCCCCGGCGGGAGCTCGCCTCTCAGCACCCAGTCGTAGCCGATGTTCCACAGGAGCGGCCCCAGGACCGAACCCTGCGGAACACCGCACGACATTTCGCGCCGGTACGTGCCGTCGCGTCCCCTATACGTGACACATCTGTCGGCCAGATAGGCCCCAACTATGCGGCGGAGGTAGGGAGGCACTCTGTGATATCGCAGCGCCTCCCTGATACAACTCCAGGGCAAGGTGTTGAAGGCGTTGGAGATGTCCAAGGACACCGCCAACGCGACCCCGCCCCGTGACACCGCTTCCTCCGCCAGGACTCTTACTCGCTGGATGGCGTCCACTGTGGAGCGCCCCCGCCGAAACCCGAACTGGCAGTCGGCTAGGTCCGGCCCCTCTTGGTACAAGTGGCTGACGAGGCGGTCTGCAACAATCCGCTCAAAGAGCTTGCCCACCTCGTCCAGCAGCACTATGGGCCGGTACGCGGACGGAGAGTCCGCGGGGCGCCCTGCCTTCCGGAGCAGGACCAAACGACCTGTTTTCCACAAAGTGGGAAACTGGCCCTGCTCTAGGCACGCCGAGAAGAGTCCTCTGAGCTGGGGCTCCAGCTCACTCAGAGCCAGGACGAGGGCCCGGCCTGGTACGCCGTCGGGCCCCGGGGCCGTGTTTTTGGCCCGGAGCCGCGTTGTGGCCGCCCTCATCTCTGGCTGTGTCACTTCGGGGACACCGACACTTTCCTCCTCGTCAGGCTCTGCGGCCGTGGCCAGTGCCATCGGCGGTGGGGCGAACTCCCCACGCTCTGGGAAGAGAGCTGCGACCGTCTGGTCCAGCAGCTCTGGCTGGAGACCCTCCGTGAGTGGGGGAGCCCAGGGGCGGAGTTTGCCCCGGACCATGCGGTAGGGGCGTCCCCACGGATCCGCGTCGAGGGTCCCCAGCATCTCCTCGTTGGAGCTCGTCTTTGACTCGCCGATGGCCAGCCACAGAGCCTGCTTGGCCGCGCGGTACTCGTCGTACAGCGCGGTCTCCTCTCCTTCGATCCGCCGACGTCGCCTCCGGTACCTGGTGTACTGGCGCCTGACCGCCACGCATGCGATGCGCAGCTGGGCGATCCGAGCGGACCACCAGTACACCCGGCGTTTGGCGGAATGAGCGAGGACCCGGGGCATGGACGCGTCGCATATTTGCGTCATCGCCCCGCGGAACCACTGCGCCTCCAGCTCGACGTCGGCGGGTCGCTGCGTCGCCGACTCCCAGACCCAGGCCTGGAACATGGCGGCCTCCTCGAGAGCATCCTTGTCGATGCGCGTAAGCGCCCAGCGCGGACCGTCCCTTTGCGGGGTCGGTGGACGGCGGTCGCCCGAAGTCTGGGCGGAGACGTCGAACCGTATATAGCGGTGGTCCGACAGCGTCTCCACCTCCTCGGCGACACGCCAGCCGCGGACGCGGTGCGCCACAGCGGGGCTCGCGAACGAAACGTCCACTATCGAGCCACCCCGCTGCCGCACGCACGTAAACACCGAGCCCCGATTCAGGACGGTCAGGCCGGTCGTGATGGCCCACTCCTCCAACACCTCACCCCTCGGGTCGGTGACAGGGGACCCCCAAGCCGCAGATTTGGCGTTGAGGTCCCCGAGCAACAGCGCGGGGCGAGGGTGATGCCGGCCCACGACGGCCCCTAACTCGACAAGGAAACTCTCGAAGTCGGCGAGACTCTTGTTGGGCGAGAAGTATGCCCCTACAGTGACGATCCCGTCCACGAGGGCGGCCACCCAGCCGCGACCTCGGGAGGCGTTCACAAGAGTCCCGCCGATGATGGCCACCAAACCGTCGAGGTCCCCCACCCAGTTGTCACGGGCGGGGACAAAATTCGGTTCGGCGACCACGGCCACATGGATCGACCACTCCGCCATACTCTGGAGTAAGAGATCCTGAGCTCTGGCGGAGCGGTTGATGTTCCCCTGGAGGAAATGAAGTGCCATACTTAACACTCCATTTCCTCCGATCCTCCTTCCCCAGGCCGGGAGTCGGCCGATGGGCAACTAGGCTGCTGGGGGTGTGCGGCTCCCCCCGCAGGCCGATTACTCTTCCGCTTGCTGGCGGGAGGCGCGCGGCAGGCTTCTCCACCTGCCTTGTGCCCCGCGCGCCGTCCTGCTGCTGCACAAAGGTAGCATTTTGGCTGCGCGGTGCACTGAGCCGACTTGTGGCCAGGTCGACCGCAGCGGTGACAGAGGTCACTGCGGTCAGCCTCGGCGGTGCAGGTTGCAAGGACATGGCCACTGTCCAGGCAACGGTAGCACCGCATGACCTTGGGCTTCAGCAGTTTGACTGCTGCCGAAACCCACCCCACCAGCAAGCGCCCAGCGTCGGCGACTTTGTTCGCCGCCTCTACTGGGCACCGCACTACAACGGTGCCGGAACTGTCAGACCCCCAGCGGATCTGACCGACCTGGACGTCCTTCGGCGGACACCCGCCAGCTTTGGAGGCGGCCTCCCTCACCTCCTCCTCCGACACGGAGTCGTCCAGCCCGACCACACGTAGTCCTGCGGTTTTTACGGGCCTGGACACCCGGACGTCCTCTGGCTTGAGGGCCTCCCTCAGCTTGGCGGCAAGGGCGTCAGCCGTTTCGCCGCTGTCGGCGCCTGGCAGCTCCAGGACGCGCCCACCAGTCCGCGACGTCCTGAATCGGAAGCCGGCCGGTGTACCAAGGTCCGGAAACTGGACCTTGGCCTTCGCCTCCGCCAGGACCGCCTTGTAGGTGACGCCCCGCTGGACGGCTTCGGGCTGCAGCGTGATCACTACAGCCGCGGAGCGCGGGGCATTAACCTTAGGCGGCCTTTTGTTGGCCTCAGCAGTCCGGGGCGACTTCTCCTTCTTCTTCTTTTTTTTCTTTTTGCCGCCCCCCTTCTTGCGGCTCTTCTTCTTCGTGACCGTGGTCCAGCCCTCAGCGTTTGGGCTGTCCACGGCCGCGGGCTGAGTCGCCCGGTCTCCTCGCGCGGTCCCTGCCGCAGTTGTTGTCGGTCTCGCGGCGGCCTTCGCAGGCCTCGCCGTGGCCGCCGCAGACGGCGCCGGTCTCGCGGCGGCCTTCGCAGGCCTCGCCGTGGCCGCCGCAGACGGCGCCGGTCTCGCGGCGGCCGTCGCAGTCCTCGCTGTGGCCGCTGCAGACTTTGCAGGGGCAGCCGCGGGCTTTGCAGGGGCTGCTGCGGGCTTTTTGGTGCCCGCTGCCTGGCTGTAGGTCACCGCAGCGGGCGGCCCAGCCGGCTTGGCCCCTTGCGCGGGCCTGGTCCTCGCGGACTCCTCCATCCTCCGTTTATCCGCCGCTAGTGGCGGTCGGAGGGTCTGGGCTGGGAGGAGTCGTGGCTCCAACGCCTCGAGGCGGGCATTTATCATGCCCCCGGCCTGGATCAAGACCGCCCGCGCGATTTCGGCCATCTTGTCGACCCCAAGGGACCCGGGCGATGACGTCAACGGCGGGCCCGCGGTCGCAGGGGTGGGCTGAGCCTGTGGTTGACACAGGCTGGCCCTGACCGCGGCCAACTCCCCCTCGAGGGCCTCGAGCCTGGCCATGAGGCGGCCATTCTCCTCCCGCATCCTGAGCACCTCCTCGGACGCGGTGCGGTTGAGGAGGACCTCTACCGCCTCCTTGATGCCGTCTGCCGCCTCTTTTAGGGCACGCGTGAACGTCCCCTTCAGGTGGCCAGATTTCGTGGCAACCTTCAGGATGACGTCCACGCCATCCGTCACCTGGCGGCTTAAGTCCTCCGTATGAGGGCCCCCTGCGGTGGCAGCGAGAGCAGACCGCCTCTCCCGGGCCTGACGAGCCAGCTCGGATACCTCGTCGGAAGCTGCCGCCTGGCGCTCCTCGCGCCTCGCGGCCTTCTGCTCTGCCTTGGTGGCAGGCAGCAGCTCCGACGTTGCCTCCTCCTCCATCGCAGCGCCAGCGTCGCTGTCGCCGCTGGCATGCGCAGACGTTGGTGGGGGGGGCCGCTTCAAGAAGCGACCCCGAATGTCGCGCGACGGCCCCGCCGAACGCCCCCTTCGTGCCGTGGGCACTTTGGCGGCTGGTAGGTTCTCCTGGCTAGAGGAGAGACCTACCGCCTCCATGTCCGACATGTCGTCCTCCATGTCGTCGTGCGTGCGCTTCCTCCAGAATGGAGAGCGCTCGCTCGACTCGTGGTCGGACGGGTTTTGGTCCCCGGAGGGACGTGAGCCTCCTCGGCTCTTGCTGCTGTCGCCAGCAGGCGGAAGACAGTCTTTGCCCCCCCCAGAATACGAGGGGCAGACGGAACCCGAGGGTTCCGTGGCGGATTCTCCGACTGCGGAGCAGCCGGTACCGCCCTGGGGTAATTTCTGTTGAAGATCTGCCATCATTTTTTGTTCCTTTGAAGGGTGAGGTCCCTATCTCCCAACACGTCTTTTTTTTTTTTTTTTTTTTTTTTTTTTTTTTTTTTTTTTTTTTTTTTTTTTTTTTTTTTTCCTTCCCCACTTTGGTAGTGGCAGCAAAAGAATTTCCGCTGCCTGCTCGGAGGTTGTAAAGGGACCTCGAGCCTACCCTTACTACTCCACTGTGTCCTCTGCTGAATTCAGAGGAACACGCGGAGCAGCGTCCCCTTCTCACGGGGAGTTCCCCGTAGCCCTGAAAAGGGCTGTTTCCTCCCAGTGGCCCTGAAAAGGGCCGACTCCGCTTCAGCCTCGCGGCATCGCGGAGTCCCGACTCGTCAGACTTTTGCCACGAGCAACAAGACTCCCCAAAACCAGGAAGAGTTATTGCCCGTGCCCAGGGTGCACCGGCCCCTTCAGCTGCTGTTCCCCCAGGATACAAGTATCCCGAAAGGACCAGCAGCCGGGGAGCACTCGCGGAGGTAGCTGACACGCACCCCCCCCAACCTAACCTAACCTAACCTTTTTTTTTTTTTTTTTTTGTTTACGGGGTGGAAATCCTCATGGATGTCCCTCGTCCCGGGGAGGGCGAGGGGGTCTGTCGGACTCTTACCGACTAAAACCGAACCCCGGTGTTCCGACTCGCACCTGCGCCGGGGGCCTCGGGAACTGAATATTCGTCCGCTGCCCCCGGCTGGTGATGGCCCGCCTGGCGGGCCCCGTCTCGGGGGGAGTTTAGGGCACTCCCCCCCCTTACAACTCTCACTGGTGTGAGGGGCGCGCGTGGAACACTACGCGCCGCCGCCTCGGGGTCTGTTGCGGGGTGGCGGAGGACGTCCCCGCGTCCACCGCCCCCGGACCCGTTAGGGGGGGCGGAAGAGGGCATTGTCGGCCCTCCTCCGACGCCCGGTGCGTCTGCTGCGGCACGGGAGCGAGGTTGAGATTTCCCGCTCCCTCTCCGCGGCTTCCTTCTGCGACATGACTGTTTCGCAGAAGGAGATCACTGCGTCCCAGGACTCTGCGCCGCCGACCATGGATCGTACGACGGCCGGCGGCGACAGGTCGTCGCCTATCTCTGCGACGAGAACACGTCGCGGTTCCTCCCAGGCTGCACACTCAGTGAGAGTGTGCAGCGCCGTGTCCTCCCGACATTGGACGCAGTGATGACACCGAGCGTCCGGCTCCCTGCCTATGCGCCACAGGTATCTCCCGAAGCAGCCGTGCCCCGAGAGCACCTGCGTCGCCCGAAACGTCAGGGAGCCGTGCCTTCTCCCGAGCCACTCGTCGAGCACAGGCCGGATGGCCTCGATAGTACCGAGGCCGGCGGTAGGGCGTGAGAGCCTTTCCCGCCATTCCGCCACCAGGACCCGCTGGAGCTGTTGACGCCGCTGGCGCAGCGTAATAGGTCGCTGCGCCGCGCGTCCGCTCCTCCTCGCGCCACGGTACAGTGACGCGAGAACCCTCGCGTCCAGGTCCACGGCGGAGATCCGGCCAGTGCACAAGCCGCCTCGTGCGAGATCGTGCGATATCCCCGTATGACTCTGACGGCCATCGCCCTCTGCGGTCTTCGCAGAACAGCGACGGTCCCGGCCGTCAGGTCAGTCGCCCACACTGGGGCCCCGTAAAGGGCCATGGATCGCACGATCCCCACGTACAAACGCCTACAGGCGGAGCTCGGGCCCCCCAGATTGGGAAGCAGCGTTGAAAGCGCGCCCGCCGCGCCCATCAACTTGTAACACGTCAGGTCGACCCCCGGCGAGAGCTCGCCCCTCAGCACCCAGTCGTAGCCGATGTTCCACAGGAGCGGCCCCAGGACCGAACCCTGCGGAACACCGCACGACATTTCGCGCCTATGCGCGCTTCCATCTCGTCCCCTGTAGGTGACACACCTACTAGCCAGATAGGCCCCAACTATGCGGCGGAGGTAGAGAGGCACTCTATGATAGCGTAGTGCCTCCCTGATACAACTCCAAGGCAGGGTGTTGAAGGCGTTGGAGATGTCCAAGGACACCGCCAACGCGACCCCACCCCGAGACACCGCTTCCTCCGCCAGGACTCTCACCCGCTGGATGGCGTCCACCGTGGAGCGCCCTGCCGAAACCCGAACTGGCAGTCGGCAGGTCCGGCCCCTCTCGGTACAAGTGGCTGACGAGGCGGTCTGCAACAATCCGCTCGAAGAGCTTGCCCACCTCGTCCAGCAGCACTATGGGCCGGTACGCGGACGGAGAGTCCGCGGGGCGCCCTGCCTTCCGGAGCAGGACCAGACGACCTGTCTTCCACAAAGTGGGAAACTGGCCCCGCTCTAGGCACGCCGAAAAGAGTCCTCTCAGTTGGGGCTCTAGCTCGTTCAGAGCTAGGACGAGGGCCCGGCCCGGTACGCCATCGGGCCCCGGGGCCGTGTTTTTGGCCCGGAGCCGCGTTATAGCCGCCCTCGTCTCTGGCTGTGTCACCTCGGGGACACCGACATCTTCGTCCTCGTCAGGCTCTGCGGCCGTGGCCAGTGCCATCGGCGTGGGGCGAACTCCCCACGCTCCGGAAGAGCGCTGCGACCGTCTGGTCCAGCAGCTCTGGCTGGAGACCCTCCGTGAGTGGGGGAGCCCAGGGGCGGAGTTTGCCCCGGACCATGCGGTAGGGGCGTCCCCACGGATCCGCGTCGAGGGTCCCCAGCATCTCCTCGTGGAGCTCGTTTTGACTCGCCGATGGCCAGCCACAGAGCCTGCTTGGCCGCGCGGTACTCATCGTACAGCGCGGTCTCCTCTCCTTCGATCGCCGACGTCGCCTCCGGTACCTGGTGTACTGGCGCCTGATCGCCACGCATGCGATGCGCAGCTGGGCGATCCGAGCGGACCACCAGTACACCCGGCGTTTGGCGGAATGAGCGAGGACCCGGGGCATGGACGCGTCACATATTTGCGTCATCGCCCCGCGGAACCACTGTGCCTCCAGCTCGACGTCGGCGGGTCGCTGCGTCGCCGACTCCCAGACCCAGGCCTGGAACATGGCGGCCTCCTCGAGAGCCTCCCTGTCGATGCGCGTAAGCGCCCAGCGCGGACCGTCCCTTTGCGGGGTCGGTGGACGGCGGTCGCCCGAAGTCTGGGCGGAGACGTCGAACCGTATATAGCGGTGGTCCGACAGCGTCTCCACCTCCTCGGCGACACGCCAGCCGCGGACGCGGTGCGCCACAGCGGGGCTCGCGAACGAAACGTCCACTATCGAGCCACCCCGCTGCCGCACGCACGTAAACACCGAGCCCCGATTCAGGACGGTCAGGCCGGTCGTGATGGCCCACTCCTCCAACACCTCACCCCTCGGGTCGGTGACAGGGGACCCCCAAGCCGCAGATTTGGCGTTGAGGTCCCCGAGCAACAGCGCGGGGCGAGGGTGATGCCGGCCCACGACGGCCCCCAACTCGACAAGGAAACTCTCGAAGTCGGCGAGACTCTTGTTGGGCGAGAAATATGCCCCGATGGTGACTATGCCATCCACGAGGGCGGCCACCCAGCCGCGACCTCGGGAGGCGTTCACAAGAGTCCCGCCGATGATGGCCACCAAACCGTCGAGGTCCCCCACCCAGTTGTCACGGGCGGGGACAAAATTCGGTCGGCGACCACGGCCACATGGATCGACCACTCCCGCCATACTCTGGAGTAAGAGATCCTGAGCTCTGGCGGAGCGGTTGATGTTCCCCTGGAGGAAATGAAGTGCCATACTTAACACTCCATTTCCTGCGATCCTCCTTCCCCAGGCCGGGAGTCGGCCGATGGGCAACTAGGCTGCTGGGGGTGTGCGGCTCCCCCTACAGGCCGATTCCCAAACTTCCGCTTGCTGGCGGGAGGCGCGCGGCAGGCTTCTCCGCCTGCCTTGTGCCCCGCGCGCCGTCCTGCTGCTGCACAAAGGTAGCAGTTTGCTGCGCGGTGCACTGAGCCGACTTGTGGCCAGGTCGACCGCAGCGGTGACAAAGGTCACTGCGGTCAGCCTCGGCGGTGCAGGTTGCAAGGACATGGCCACTGTCCAGGCAACGGTAGCACCGCATGGCCTTGGGCTTCAGCAGTTTGACTGCTGCCGAAACCCACCCCACCAGCAAGCGCCCAGCGTCGGCGACTTTGTTCGCCGCCTCTACTGGGCACCGCACCACAACGGTGCCGGAGCCGTCAGACCCCCAGCGGATCTGACCGACCCGGACGTCCTTCGGCGGACACCCGCCAGCTTTGGAGGCGGCCTCCCTCATCTCCTCCTCCGACACGGAGTCGTCCAGCCCGACCACACGAAGTCCCGCGGTTTTTACGGGCCTGGACACCCGGACGTCCTCCGGCTTGAGGGCCTCCCTCAGCTTGGCGGCAAGGACGTCAGCCGTCTCGCCGCTGTCGGCGCCTGCGCCTGGCAGCTCCAGGACGCGCCCACCAGTCCGCGACGTCCTGAATCGGAAGCCGGCCGGTGTACCAAGGTCCGGGAACTGGACCTTGGCCTTTGCCTCCGCCAGGACCGCCTTGTAGGTGACGCCCCGCTGGACGGCTTCGGGCTGCAGCGTGATCACTACAGCCGCGGAGCGCGGGGCGCTAACCCTAGGCGGCCTATTGTTGGCCTCAGCAGTCCGGGCCGACTTCTCCTTCTTCTTCTTTTTATTTTTTTTTTTCTTCTTGCCGCCCCCCTTGCGGCTCTTCTTCTTCGTGACCGTGGTCCAGCCCTCAGTGTCCGGGCTGTCCACGGCCGCGGGCTGAGTCGCCCGAGCTCCTCGCGCGGTCCCTGCCGCAGTCGTTGTCGGTCTCGCGGCGGCCTTTGCAGGCCTCGCTGTGGCCGCCGCAGACGGCGCCGGTCTCGCGGCGGCCGTCGCAGTCCTCGCTGTGGCCGCTGCAGACTTTGCAGGGGCAGCTGCGGGCTTTGCAGGGGCTGCTGCGGGCTTTTTGGTGCCCGCTGCCTGGCTGTAGGTCACCGCAGCGGGCGGCCCAGCCGGCTTAGCCCCTTGCGCGGGCCTGGTCCTCGCGGACTCCTCCATCCTTCGTTTGTCCGCCGCTAGAGGCGGCCGAAGGGTCTGGGCTGGGAGGAGTCGTGGTTCCAACGCCTCAAGCCGGGCATTGATCATGCCCCCGGCTTGGATCAAAACTGCCCGCGCGATTTCCGCCATCTGATCGACTCCAACGGACATGGGCGTCGATGTCGACGGCGGACCCGCGGTCACTGAGGTGGGCCGAGCCTGTTTCTGGCTCAGGCTGGCCCTGACCGCGGCAAGCTCCCCTTCGAGAGCTTCGAGCCTGGCCATGAGGCGGCCGTTCTCCTCCCGCATCCTCAGTACTTTTTCCGATGCGGTGCGGTCGAGGAGGACCTCTACCGCCTCCTTAATGCCATCTGCCGCCTCTTTCAGGGCACGCGTGAACGTCCCCTTCAGGTTGCCAGATTTCGTGGCAACCCTCAATATGACGTCCACGCCATCCGCTACCTGGCGGCTTAGGTCCTCCGTGTCAGGGCCCTCCGCGGCGGCAGCGAGAGCAGACCGCCTCTCTCGGGCTTGACGGGCCAGCTGGGCAACCTCGTCTTCGCGCCTCGCGGCTTTCTGCTCTGCCTTATTGGCAGGCAGAAGCTCCGACGTTGCCTCCTCCATCGCAGCGCCAGCGTCGCTGTCGCCGCTAGCATGCGCAGACGTAGGTGCGGGGGGCCGCTTCAAGAAGCGACCCCGGATGTCGCGCGACGGCACCGACGCCGCCGAACGCCCCCTTCGTGCCGTGGGCACTTTGGCGGCTGGCAGGTTCTCCTCGCTAGAAGAGAGACCCACCGCCTCAATGTCGGACATGTCTTCCATGTCGTCGTGCGTACGCTTCCTCCAAAGTGAGGAACGCTCGCACGACTCCCGGTCGGACGGACTCGTCCGACGTGAGCCTCCTCGGCTCCTGTTGCTGTTGCCAGCAAGCGGATGGCAATCTTTGCCCCCCCCAGAATACGCGGGGCAGACGGAACCCGAGGGTTCCGTGGCGGATTCTCCTGCTGCGAAGCAGCCGGTACCGCCCTGGGGTAAATCCTTTTCGAGAGTTGCCATGTTCATGTTGTCCTTTAAAGGGTGAGGTCCCTATCTCCCAACACGTCTTTTTTTTTTTTTTTTTTTTTTTTTTTTTTTTTTTTCCCCCTCAGCGGTAGTGGCAGCAAAAGAATTTCCGCTGCCTGCTCGGAGGTTGTAAAAGGACCTCGAGCCTACCCTTACTACTCCACTGTGTCCTCTGCTGAATTCAGAGGAACACGCGGAGCAGCGTCCCCTTCTCTCGGGGAGTTCCCCGTAGCCCTGAAAAGGGCTGTTCCCTCCCAGTGGCCCTGAAAAGGGCCGACTCCGCTCGGCCTCGCGGCATCGCGGAGTCCCGACTCGTCAGACTTTAGCCACGAGCAACAAGACTCCCCAAAACCAGGAAGAGTTATTGCCCGTGCCCAGGGTGCACCGGCCCCATCAGCTGCTGTTCCCCCAGGATACAAGTATCCCGAAAGGACCAGCAGCCGGGGAGCACTCGCGGAGGTAGCTGACACGCACCCCAACCTTTTTTTTTTTTTTTTTTTTTTTTTTTTTTTTTTTTTTTTTTTTTTTTGTTTACGGGGTGGAAATCCTCATGGATGTCCCTCGTCCCGGGGAGGGCGAGGGGGTCTGTCGGACTCTTACCGACTAAAACCGAACCCCGGTGTTCCGACTCGCACCTGCGCCGGGGGCCTCGGGAACTGAATATTCGTCCGCTGCCCCCGGCTGGTGATGGCCCGCCTGGCGGGCCCCGTCTCGGGGGGAGTTTAGGGCACTCCCCCCCCTTACAACTCTCACTGGTGTGAGGGGTGCGCGTGGAACACTACGCGCCGCCGCCTCGGGGTCTGTTGCGGGGTGGCGGAGGACGTCCCCGCGTCCACCGCCCCCGGACCCGTTTAGGGGGGGCGGAAGAGGGCATTGTCGGCCCTCCTCCGACGCCCGGTGCGTCTGCTGCGGCACGGGAGCGAGGTTGAGATTTCCCGCTCCCTCTCCGCGGCTTCCTTCTGCGACATGACTGTTTCGCAGAAGGAGATCACTGCGTCCCAGGACTCTGCGCCGCCGACCATGGATCGTACGACGGCCGGCGGCGACAGGTCGTCGCCTATCTCTGCGACGAGAACACGTCGCGGTTCCTCCCAGGCTGCACACTCAGTGAGAGTGTGCAGCGCCGTGTCCTCCCGACATTGGACGCAGTGATGACACCGAGCGTCCGGCTCCCTGCCTATGCGCCACAGGTATCTCCCGAAGCAGCCGTGCCCCGAGAGCACCTGCGTCGCCCGAAACGTCAGGGAGCCGTGCCTTCTCCCGAGCCACTCGTCGAGCACTGGCCGGATGGCCTCGATAGTGCCGAGGCCGGCGGTAGGGCGTGAGAGCCTTTCCCGCCATTCCGCCACCAGGACCCGCTGGAGCTGTTGACGCCGCTGGCGCAGCGTAATAGTCGCCGCGCCGCGCGTCCGCTCCTCCTCGCGCCACCGGTACAGCGACGCGAGAACCCTCGCGTCCAGGTCCCACGGCGGAGATCCGGCCAGTGCACAAGCCGCCTCGTACGAGATCGTGCGATATCCCCGTATGACTCTGACGGCCATCGCCCTCTGCGGTCTTCGCAGAACTGCGATGGTCCCGGCCGTCAGGTCAGTCGCCCACACTGGGGCCCCATAAAGGGCCATGGATCGCACGATCCCCACGTACAACCGCCTACAGGCGGAGCTCGGGCCCCCCAGATTGGGAAGCAGCGTCGAAAGCGCGCCCGCCGCGCCCATCAACTTGGGCACCAGCCGCCGGAAGTGAGGGCCGAAATCCCACCGGCTGTCGAGCACCAGACCAAGATACTTCATGGTGGGCTCGACAGCGATTCGGGACCCTCCGACCACAATGTGTGATCCCGGCGGCGGCGCGCGTCGGGGGCCATGAAAAGCGATGGCCTCCGACTTGTCGAGGGCCACCTCCAGGCCCAGGCGCCGGATGCGGCCCACCACCTGTGAGACCGCAGCCGTAGCCAGCAACGCTGCCTCCCTGTGCGAACTCCCGCGAGCCTCGACCAGCGTGTCGTCCGCGTAGCACGTCAGATCGACCCCCGGCGGGAGCTCGCCTCTCAGCACCCAGTCGTAGCCGATGTTCCACAGGAGCGGCCCCAGGACCGAACCCTGCGGAACACCGCACGACATTTCGCGCCGGTACGTGCCGTCGCGTCCCCTATACGTGACACATCTGTCGGCCAGATAGGCCCCAACTATGCGGCGGAGGTAGGGAGGCACTCTGTGATATCGCAGCGCCTCCCTGATACAACTCCAGGGCAAGGTGTTGAAGGCGTTGGAGATGTCCAAGGACACCGCCAACGCGACCCCGCCCCGTGACACCGCTTCCTCCGCCAGGACTCTTACTCGCTGGATGGCGTCCACTGTGGAGCGCCCCCGCCGAAACCCGAACTGGCAGTCGGCTAGGTCCGGCCCCTCTTGGTACAAGTGGCTGACGAGGCGGTCTGCAACAATCCGCTCAAAGAGCTTGCCCACCTCGTCCAGCAGCACTATGGGCCGGTACGCGGACGGAGAGTCCGCGGGGCGCCCTGCCTTCCGGAGCAGGACCAAACGACCTGTTTTCCACAAAGTGGGAAACTGGCCCTGCTCTAGGCACGCCGAGAAGAGTCCTCTGAGCTGGGGCTCCAGCTCACTCAGAGCCAGGACGAGGGCCCGGCCTGGTACGCCGTCGGGCCCCGGGGCCGTGTTTTTGGCCCGGAGCCGCGTTGTGGCCGCCCTCATCTCTGGCTGTGTCACTTCGGGGACACCGACACTTTCCTCCTCGTCAGGCTCTGCGGCCGTGGCCAGTGCCATCGGCGGTGGGGCGAACTCCCCACGCTCTGGGAAGAGAGCTGCGACCGTCTGGTCCAGCAGCTCTGGCTGGAGACCCTCCGTGAGTGGGGGAGCCCAGGGGCGGAGTTTGCCCCGGACCATGCGGTAGGGGCGTCCCCACGGATCCGCGTCGAGGGTCCCCAGCATCTCCTCGTTGGAGCTCGTCTTTGACTCGCCGATGGCCAGCCACAGAGCCTGCTTGGCCGCGCGGTACTCGTCGTACAGCGCGGTCTCCTCTCCTTCGATCCGCCGACGTCGCCTCCGGTACCTGGTGTACTGGCGCCTGACCGCCACGCATGCGATGCGCAGCTGGGCGATCCGAGCGGACCACCAGTACACCCGGCGTTTGGCGGAATGAGCGAGGACCCGGGGCATGGACGCGTCGCATATTTGCGTCATCGCCCCGCGGAACCACTGCGCCTCCAGCTCGACGTCGGCGGGTCGCTGCGTCGCCGACTCCCAGACCCAGGCCTGGAACATGGCGGCCTCCTCGAGAGCATCCTTGTCGATGCGCGTAAGCGCCCAGCGCGGACCGTCCCTTTGCGGGGTCGGTGGACGGCGGTCGCCCGAAGTCTGGGCGGAGACGTCGAACCGTATATAGCGGTGGTCCGACAGCGTCTCCACCTCCTCGGCGACACGCCAGCCGCGGACGCGGTGCGCCACAGCGGGGCTCGCGAACGAAACGTCCACTATCGAGCCACCCCGCTGCCGCACGCACGTAAACACCGAGCCCCGATTCAGGACGGTCAGGCCGGTCGTGATGGCCCACTCCTCCAACACCTCACCCCTCGGGTCGGTGACAGGGGACCCCCAAGCCGCAGATTTGGCGTTGAGGTCCCCGAGCAACAGCGCGGGGCGAGGGTGATGCCGGCCCACGACGGCCCCTAACTCGACAAGGAAACTCTCGAAGTCGGCGAGACTCTTGTTGGGCGAGAAGTATGCCCCTACAGTGACGATCCCGTCCACGAGGGCGGCCACCCAGCCGCGACCTCGGGAGGCGTTCACAAGAGTCCCGCCGATGATGGCCACCAAACCGTCGAGGTCCCCCACCCAGTTGTCACGGGCGGGGACAAAATTCGGTTCGGCGACCACGGCCACATGGATCGACCACTCCGCCATACTCTGGAGTAAGAGATCCTGAGCTCTGGCGGAGCGGTTGATGTTCCCCTGGAGGAAATGAAGTGCCATACTTAACACTCCATTTCCTGCGATCCTCCTTCCCCAGGCCGGGAGTCGGCCGATGGGCAACTAGGCTGCTGGGGGTGTGCGGCTCCCCCTACAGGCCGATTCCCAAACTTCCGCTTGCTGGCGGGAGGCGCGCGGCAGGCTTCTCCGCCTGCCTTGTGCCCCGCGCGCCGTCCTGCTGCTGCACAAAGGTAGCAGTTTGGCTGCGCGGTGCACTGAGCCTGTACGAGTTACGTACAGCCAGCTTACATTGCTGACAATGCGACCTCCTTTTAGTGGCCGATACTTTAAATAATTAAATGAAGAGTCAGTTGACAAATCGTAACCATCGCGAGCGCCACGGATTGGCATCCAACTTTAACTACTTACTTTGTGACGTTTCGTAATAAACTATATTATACTAGTACCTAACTTGTGGTTTACGTCAACTCACTCAAACTATACCTAACTTACTAACTACAACTAAACGACGTTCTGAACCATACAAAAAGTGGTCCTTCGAGCCGGATTTGGATTTGTGTGTGAGTGTTTCTTAGTTCTAGCGAACCAGTCTAGCTGGTCTCCAAGAAGCGAGAAACTTCGGCTGGATTAAAACAGCGGACATTGTAAGTAAGATTAAACACTAATATTCACTAACAGCAATCTGCGAGAACCTCGTGGTTTAGGTGAACTAGGCCTGCGGTGATACAACCAATCTAGCAGCAGTCTATACGTACAACATACAACAATGGCTCAGAGCGTCAAAGAACTTATCTATCTTCAAGAGACTACTTTTAACGACCTAAAGCAAATTTGCACTAACTATAAGAAAGACAGCCCTAGCCGAAAAAACTTGGTATATCTGGAGGAACGTCTTTCACGCTTGAACACTCTTTGGGAGAAGTTTGTTCGTAATAATCAGCTGATGGAAGAATCGGGAACAACCGATATCCAATACTTCACTGACAATATTTTCAGCAGTACGAAACAGATGTATGAAGAGATTCTGCAAGACATTCTGAAACGAAAAGCGAAGCTACCTTCTACGTCGACAAATAAGCCGGAATTGTCACCTTGTACGGCACCTACCGAAGGTAAAGAGGAAACTAGATTCAGTTTTGAGGATATAATACAAATAAAATTTGACGTACCTGTTCGCGAAACTACTGAAACAAACGCCAAACAACAGGACCTTTTACGACGCCAGTTCTGCAACTTTAAAACGTTCGAACGTGCCGTCGAAAAGATAAATCTTGATTCTTCAATGGAGAAATGGGAATTAGAAGACAACTTAAACATTCTTAAAATGAAATGGGAATCTATTGAAAAAACGAACTGGGAACTAGACTATATAACACAAGATGTAGATTTGAGTTACAAGCAAAAATATGACATCATTGAAACCACCTATGACAGCTTACGGAAGAAGCTGCAACATCTGATTTGGAATAATGCGCACTATGAGAAGGCAACGCCAAAAATTGTAATACCAGATTTTTATGGGAACTACAATCAATGGTTAACGTTTAAAGACCTCTATACAGAGAGTGTACACAATAATCCGTTACTGTCGAAGGCTCAGAAGATGCAGCATTTAAAAACAAAACTCAAGGGCGAAGCTGAGAAGTTGGTGCAGCATCTCGGAATAAGTGCTGAGAATTATTCTTCCTGCTGGGAGATAATTACACATAGGTATGATAACAAAAGGCTACTATTTACTTCGTACATGAGCACCCTTTTGAATCAACCTATTATACAAGAAGCGACCGCCGCTAGTATAAGAAAACTTCATGACGTCATGTTAGAATGCCTGAACGGCCTCACAAATATTGGATTAGACATAAGAAATTGGGATCCGATTATTGTTTTTCTTTTGGTTCAGAAATTGGACAAGGTAACTTACAACGAATACATAAAAGACCTCAAAGAGCCTAGGGAGTTTCCGGATTTGCAAGAATTTACGAAATATTTAGAGTCTAAATTTATGGCGCTAGAGGCGCTACAAGGAAATTGTAACCAGAAAACGTTCAAATTGGCTAATAATTCAGCACCAACCCGCAACAATAATTTTAAATTCAATAATACACAGAGGTCAACGTCCTTTAACAAGTCATATAAATCATCAAACGCCTTCTTCACGACAGCGAAAACCTGCCCAATATGCAAAACGGATCACGTGTTAATGAATTGTGCCAAATTCTTGGCTATGAACGCAAATGCACGTAATGACACAGTTCGCAATTTACACCTTTGCACAAATTGCTTGTACAGTCACGGAGAAAAACAATGCACTTCACGAAAAAGATGCAAGGTATGTTATAAGTCACACCATACACTATTGCATGAAACTGAAAAGGAACCTACGAAAACCCGCCGCACTACCATGAATACTAACCAAGCTTCAACATCAACTACGGTTCCTGCGGTGAACAATTTAACTAACGAAGAAAAGGAAGTTTTGTTGACGACCGTACTTTTAAAAGTCAAGACAATAGAAGGAGATTATCTTAATTTAAGGGGCTTACTTGACCAAGGGTCACAGGTAAGTCTCATCACGGAAGACGCAGCGCAACGACTCAGATTACCGCGGCGGAAAGTGAGTGCTGTGGTGTCAGGTATCGGATCGCTTTCCGGCAATAGCAAGGGGTCAATTAACTTGGAATGCAAGTCCATTCATTCAGATTACGAATTTAACTTCGACACTTTAATAATGAAGAAACTTGTAAACAACTTACCCACAACGTCTTTTCCTATAAAAAATTGGGATTACTTAGCAAATTTAAAACTAGCCGATCCACAATTCAACATCTCGGGCCCAATTGACCTACTTCTGGGTGCCGACGTTTATTGTGAACTTATACTCAACGGAATCATAAAGAGTGACAACAATTACCCAGTAGCCCAGCAAACCAGAGTGGGTTGGATTTTATGTGGCAACGTTAAAACTTTTAATTGTTGTGTGGCACTCATTGATTTAGAAAATATGTCACGATTCTGGGAAACTGAGGAAATTACAGACGTGTCGACTTTAACTACTGAAGATCAATACTGTGAGGAATTTTACAGCTCAACAACTACTAGATTGACAGATGGAAAATATGTGGTACAGATGCCCATGAAGCCCAATTACTTCAACAACTTAGGAGTAACTAGATGTCAAGCACAGGCTCAGTTCTTACACCTCGAAAAGAAACTACAGAGAAACGAGGGACTTAATAACGAATACAAACGCTTCATGAACGAGTACATCTCCATGGGCCACATGAAACCTGTATCAACTGAAACTATAAATAAGGATCATGTTTACTTACCTCATCACGGCGTGTTGAGGGCCGAGTCCACCACGACTAAGCTAAGGGTAGTCTTCAACGCGTCCTATAAAACAAAAGGCAACAGCAGCCTCAACGACCTTATGTACTCCGGTCCGAACTTACAGAAGGATATATTGACATTACTAATTAATTGGAGAACTTATAGATATGTCTTCACAGCGGACGTTGAGAAGATGTATAGGCAGATTTGGCTAAACTCAGAACAACAACATTTGCAAACTATTATTTGGAGATCTTCTCCTCAAGAAGCTCTCCAAGAGTGGCAACTATGTACTGTTACTTATGGGATGAAAAGTGCACCCTATCTTGCAATGCGTACCCTCCAACAACTTGCCCAGGATGAAAAAGATAAATATCCGGAGGCCGCATATGCTTTAGAAAATTTCTGTTACATGGATGACGTAGTCTACGGTCAAAATAACATTGAGGCAGCGACAAAACTGGTTTCTACGCTACTGGAGTTGTTGCGAAAAGGAGGTTTCAACCTCAGGAAGTGGAAAAGTAACGAGGAAGCTATCATAAGAGACTTGCGAGAAGATCAAAAGTGCAGTAACACGAACGTCAACTTCAGCCATGAATCAACATCAAACACGAAAACATTGGGTATGAGTTGGAATCAATCAAAAGATGCTTTTACTTACGATTGGAACCTTCCTGAAAAGAAAAATCTGACGAAACGTTTATTACTAAGCGAAATAAGCAAGTTATACGATCCTCTTGGTTTTCTATCGCCTACCACAATAAAGGCAAAATTACTTTTTCAAAAGGTGTGGATCAGCAAGATCGATTGGGATGAGTGCCTGCCGACCGAAGTCACTACTGAGTGGGAAAACTTGAGAAAAGATCTTCCTTCGATTAACAAACTGTCGATTCCCCGATGGTTGCAGACCACAGAAGACAATTTTGAGATCCACGGGTTCTGCGATGCGAGTGAAAAGGCTTACGCTTGCGTGATTTATAGTAGAGTCAAAAAGGAGAAGGATGAGTACGTTACTACGATCTTGACTGCAAAAACAAAGGTAGCGCCCCTCAGTAAGAAGATCTCACTGCCTAAGATGGAACTTTGTGGAGTTGTTTTAGAAATTGGAAACCTAGTGTTATTAAAAGATGAACATTTACCTCCAGGAAGGTGGGCTCTAGGAAGGGTGATAGAACTACATCCTGGTGCTGACGGGTTAGTCAGAGTGGTTACCCTAAGAACTAAAAAGGGACATCTAAAACGGCCAATTTCAAAATTGTCTCCACTGCCGCTGAATGATGACTTACCCACTACAGAAGAAAACAAAGAAGGTAAAACAGAAGAACCTAAGGCGAAACCGTCAGAACGAAAAGGAAAACAAAGGCCGACGCGCAAAACGACAAATTTAAGTAATGTGCTATCTCTTGTTCTTATGACGACAATAACTTTGATGGGAATGGCACAATCAGCACCAATAACTAATAACTACAAAGTAACAGCGATACCAAATACGCATCCTATTTATTTCGATGAAGCTGGGAAATTGCAACTTATACACGATGAATGGACCATGCTCATTTACTATAACTTAACATCGTACTGGACAGCTACACATAAGATAAGTATCTACATCGACCAAATGGATATACTTTGCCAAAGAGTAGTGCATGAGTACACGCCCTGCGAAACAGTCATCAGTCACTTACGTCATGAATTACGTCATCTTGAGGATTACAACTCTATGTTGCTATCTAAACATTCAAGACCAAGACGAGGCTATTTTGATGGGGTTGGAAAATTAGCAAGAACACTTTTCGGTGTCCTCGATGTTGACTTTGCACAAAAGTATGAGGAGGACATTCAAAACTTACAAAACAACGATGACTATATACTACAGCTGATGAAAAACCAAACCATAATAGTAGAAGCAGAAAATAACGCAATTAAAACAAGTACTGAATTTATGGACAAACAGTTTAAAACTATACAAACTTATATGGATAAAATTTGCGGCGGAATCACAAGAATAGAAAACCGAGCGCAAATGTTATACACCATAAACGATATTAACTCTGCCGCTGTAACATCGACTTTAATTTTAAACGGCTTACATAGAATTCAAGGAATGTTGATGAACTCTGTCGCCAACATATACAGGGGTCATTTAGATACTCACTTGTTTCCCGTGTCGCAACTGATTGAGCAACTTAATGTCATATCCGGAAAGCTACCGCAAGGGCTATCATTACCCATAAAGGACTTGCAAAACGATTTTCAGGACATTTATGACCTAATACATGTGAAAGCGCGAATTACTAGCCATTTTGTACTTTTCGAATTACACATCCCGTTGCTGAGTGACGCAGACTACGACATATACAGAGTAATACCCATACCGTTCCTAAGACAAGGACGTTTAAAACTAGTACAACCCACGGCAAAGTTTATAGCTATCAACTTGGTGAAGAATTCGTTCATAACCATGGAAGAGCAAGATATGCAGCACTGCACATCTTACGGGGTAGATCAATTTACGTGTATCTCGCGCCAACCTGTACACAGTTTAAACGATAAAGAAGCACCCTGCGAAACTAGAGCCTTTAGCCAACAATCGTCATTATCATGCGTCATCAATGACGTCAGCTGCAAAGAAACTTGGATAAAGCTACATAAACCAAACATGTGGTTATTTACCTTATGCAGCAAACAGCTGATGCGCGTCATATGTAGCGATCAGGTTACGCCGGCGGTTATTGACGGAACTGGAGTTATTGCACTGAAACCAAAATGCTTACTCCAGAAAAAAGACGCTACGATATTTACATATAATCATTTAGGAAGTAATTTCAACCTGGAATCGGATATTGAAGTACCTACTCTAAACTCGACGATCAACAGCATCTTTGATCTTGGTTGGAAAAACGCACAGCTAAATATCACGGAGTTCAATTCATCGACTTATTTCCATGAAATAGAACGACGGCTGTCATACCAAAAACAACATGAAATCTTGCCTACGACGTCGTCAAACATCTCCAACCACGACATATATTTGTATTCTATTACTTCGTTGCTGTTGGGAGGAATGATATCAGCCAGCCTATACTTGGTTATAAGAAAAGGTTGGTTTAGTCGGAGAACTACCCTAACCGGAATTAAACAAAGAAATGGACAAGACAATGATGGAGTCGAGATCGAAATGCAGGAAATACGAAACTCGACGCAATCGGAACCAAGGAAAAGATTTCATTTTGACGACCTTGCAAATTAATTTACTTCTAATTATTTTTCATTTTATACTTTGTTTATATTTTTACTTTGTTTTTACTTTTACCTTTTATACACTTATATTTAATTTGTACTGGATGCCCATCTCACTTTTTCCCTCGGGAGCATGTACGAGTTACGTACAGCCAGCTTACATTGCTGACAATGCGACCTCCTTTTAGTGGCCGATACTTTAAATAATTAAATGAAGAGTCAGTTGACAAATCGTAACCATCGCGAGCGCCACGGATTGGCATCCAACTTTAACTACTTACTTTGTGACGTTTCGTAATAAACTATATTATACTAGTACCTAACTTGTGGTTTACGTCAACTCACTCAAACTATACCTAACTTACTAACTACAACTAAACGACGTTCTGAACCATACAGAGCCGACTTGTGGCCAGGTCGACCGCAGCGGTGACAAAGGTCACTGCGGTCAGCCTCGGCGGTGCAGGTTGCAAGGACATGGCCACTGTCCAGGCAACGGTAGCACCGCATGGCCTTGGGCTTCAGCAGTTTGACTGCTGCCGAAACCCACCCCACCAGCAAGCGCCCAGCGTCGGCGACTTTGTTCGCCGCCTCTACTGGGCACCGCACCACAACGGTGCCGGAGCCGTCAGACCCCCAGCGGATCTGACCGACCCGGACGTCCTTCGGCGGACACCCGCCAGCTTTGGAGGCGGCCTCCCTCATCTCCTCCTCCGACACGGAGTCGTCCAGCCCGACCACACGAAGTCCCGCGGTTTTTACGGGCCTGGACACCCGGACGTCCTCCGGCTTGAGGGCCTCCCTCAGCTTGACGGCAAGGACGTCAGCCGTCTCGCCGCTGTCGGCGCCTGGCAGCTCCAGGACGCGCCCACCAGTCCGCGACGTCCTGAATCGGAAGCCGGCCGGTGTACCAAGGTCCGGGAACTGGACCTTGGCCTTTGCCTCCGCCAGGACCGCCTTGTAGGTGACGCCCCGCTGGACGGCTTCGGGCTGCAGCGTGATCACTACAGCCGCGGAGCGCGGGGCGCTAACTTTAGGCGGCCTATTGTTGGCCTCAGCAGTCCGGGCCGACTTCTCCTTCTTCTTCTTCTTTTTTTTTTTTTTTTTTTTTCTTGCCGCCCCCCTTGCGGCTCTTCTTCTTCGTGACCGTGGTCCAGCCCTCAGTGTCCGGGCTGTCCACGGCCGCGGGCTGAGTCGCCCGAGCTCCTCGCGCGGTGCCCGCTGCCTGGCTGTAGGTCACCGCAGCGGGCGGCCCAGCCGGCTTAGCCCCTTGCGCGGGCCTGGTCCTCGCGGACTCCTCCATCCTTCGTTTGTCCGCCGCTAGAGGCGGCCGAAGGGTCTGGGCTGGGAGGAGTCGTGGTTCCAACGCCTCAAGCCGGGCATTGATCATGCCCCCGGCTTGGATCAAAACTGCCCGCGCGATTTCCGCCATCTGATCGACTCCAACGGACATGGGCGTCGATGTCGACGGCGGACCCGCGGTCACTGAGGTGGGCCGAGCCTGTTTCTGGCTCAGGCTGGCCCTGACCGCGGCAAGCTCCCCTTCGAGAGCTTCGAGCCTGGCCATGAGGCGGCCGTTCTCCTCCCGCATCCTCAGTACTTCTTCCGATGCGGTGCGGTCGAGGAGGACCTCTACCGCCTCCTTGATGCCATCTGCCGCCTCTTTCAGGGCACGCGTGAACGTCCCCTTCAGGTTGCCAGATTTCGTGGCAACCCTCAATATGACGTCCACGCCATCCGCTACCTGGCGGCTTAGGTCCTCCGTGTCAGGGCCCTCCGCGGCGGCAGCGAGAGCAGACCGCCTCTCTCGGGCTTGACGGGCCAGCTGGGCAACCTCGTCTTCGCGCCTCGCGGCTTTCTGCTCTGCCTTATTGGCAGGCAGAAGCTCCGACGTTGCCTCCTCCATCGCAGCGCCAGCGTCGCTGTCGCCGCTGGCATGCGCAGACGTAGGTGCGGGGGGCCGCTTCAAGAAGCGACCCCGAATGTCGCGCGACGGCACCGACGCCGCCGAACGCCCCCTTCGTGCCGTGGGCACTTTGGCGGCTGGCAGGTTCTCCTCGCTAGAAGAGAGACCCACCGCCTCAATGTCGGACATGTCTTCCATGTCGTCGTGCGTACGTTTCCTCCAAAGTGAGGAACGCTCGCACGACTCCCGGTCGGACGGACTCGTCCGACGTGAGCCTCCTCGGCTCCTGTTGCTGTTGCCAGCAAGCGGATGGCAATCTTTGCCCCCCCCAGAATACGCGGGGCAGACGGAACCCGAGGGTTCCGTGGCGGATTCTCCTGCTGCGAAGCAGCCGGTACCGCCCTGGGGTAAATCCTTTTTGAGACTGGCCATATCATATTAGTCCTTTAAAGGGTGAGGTCCCTATCTCCCAACAAAAAATTTTTTTTTTTTTTTTTTTTTTTTTTTTTTTTTTTTTTTTTTTTTTTTTTTCCCCCACTTTGGTAGTGGCAGCAAAAGAATTTTCGCTGCCTGCTCGGAGGTTGTAAAGGGACCTCGAGCCTACCCTTACTACTCCACTGTGTCCTCTGCTGAATTCAGAGGAACACGCGGAGCAGCGTCCCCTTCTCTCGGGGAGCTCCCCGTAGCCCTGAAAAGGGCTGTTTCCTCCCTGTGGCCCTGAAAAGGGCCGACTCCGCTCAGCCTCGCGGCATCGCGGAGTCCCGACTCGTCAGACTTTTGCCACGAGCAACAAGACTCCCCAAAACCAGGAAGAGTTATTGCCCGTGCCCAGGGTGCACCGGCCCCATCAGCTGCTGTTCCCCCAGGATACAAGTATCCCGAAAGGACCAGCAGCCGGGGAGCACTCGCGGAGGTCGCTGACACGCACCCCGGCGACCACGAACCTTTTTTTTTTTTTTTTTGTTTACGGGGTGGAAATCCTCATGGATGTCCCTCGTCCCGGGGAGGGCGAGATGGTCTGTCGGACTCTTACCGACTAAAACCGAACCCCGGTGTTCCGACTCGCACCTGCGCCGGGGGCCTCGGGAACTGAATATTCGTCCGCTGCCCCCGGCTGGTGATGGCCCGCGTGGCGGGCCCCGTCTCGGGGGGAGTTTAGGGCACTCCCCCCCCTTACAACTCTCACTGATGTGAGGGGCGCGCGTGGAACACTACGCGCCGCCGCCTCGGGGTCTGTTGCGGGGTGGCGGAGGACGTCCCCGCGTCCACCGCCCCCGGACCCGTTTAGGGGGGGCGGAAGAGGGCATTGTCGGCCCTCCTCCGACGCCCGGTGCGTCTGCTGCGGCACGGGAGCGAGGTTGAGATTTCCCGCTCCCTCTCCGCGGCTTCCTTCTGCGACATGACTGTTTCGCAGAAGGAGATCACTGCGTCCCAGGACTCTGCGCCGCCGACCATGGATCGTACGACGGCCGGCGGCGACAGGTCGTCGCCTATCTCTGCGACGAGAACACGTCGCGGTTCCTCCCAGGCTGCACACTCAGTGAGAGTGTGCAGCGCCGTGTCCTCCCGACATTGGACGCAGTGATGACACCGAGCGTCCGGCTCCCTGCCTATGCGCCACAGGTATCTCCCGAAGCAGCCGTGCCCCGAGAGCACCTGCGTCGCCCGAAACGTCAGGGAGCCGTGCCTTCTCCCGAGCCACTCGTCGAGCACCGGCCGGATGGCCTCGATAGTGCCGAGGCCGGCGGTAGGGCGTGAGAGCCTTTCCCGCCATTCCGCCACCAGGACCCGCTGGAGCTGTTGACGCCGCTGGCGCAGCGTAATAGTCGCCGCGCCGCGCGTCCGCTCCTCCTCGCGCCACCGGTACAGTGACGCGAGAACCCTCGCGTCCAGGTCCCACGGCGGAGATCCGGCCAGTGCACAAGCCGCCTCGTACGAGATCGTGCGATATCCCCGTATGACTCTGACGGCCATCGCCCTCTGCGGTCTTCGCAGAACTGCGATGGTCCCGGCCGTCAGGTCAGTCGCCCACACTGGGGCCCCGTAAAGGGCCATAGATCGCACGATCCCCACGTAAAGTCGCCTACAGGCGGAGCTCGGGCCCCCCAGATTGGGAAGCAGCGTTGAAAGCGCGCCCGCCGCGCCCATCAACTTGGGCACCAGCCGCCGGAAGTGAGGGCCGAAATCCCACCGGCTGTCGAGCACCAGACCAAGATACTTCATGGTGGGCTCGACAGCGATTCGGGACCCTCCGACCACAATGTGTGATCCCGGCGGCGGCGCGCGTCGGGGGCCATGAAAAGCGATGGCCTCCGACTTGTTGAGGGCCACCTCCAGGCCCAGGCGCCGGATGCGGCCCACCACCTGTGAGACCGCAGCCGTAGCCAGCAACGCTGCCTCCCTGTACGAGCTCCCGCGCGCCTCGACCAGCGTGTCGTCCGCGTAACACGTCAGGTCGACCCCCGGCGAGAGCTCGCCCCTCAGCACCCAGTCGTAGCCGATGTTCCACAGGAGCGGCCCCAGGACCGAACCCTGCGGAACACCGCACGACATTTCGCGCCTATGCGCGCTTCCATCTCGTCCCCTGTAGGTGACACACCTACTAGCCAGATAGGCCCCAACTATGCGGCGGAGGTAGAGAGGCACTCTATGATAGCGTAGTGCCTCCCTGATACAACTCCAGGGCAGGGTGTTGAAGGCGTTGGAGATGTCCAAGGACACCGCCAACGCGACCCCGCCCCGAGACACCGCTTCCTCCGCCAGGACTCTCACCCGCTGGATGGCGTCCACCGTGGAGCGCCCCTGCCGAAACCCGAACTGGCAGTCGGCCAGGTCCGGCCCCTCTCGGTACAAGTGGCTGACGAGGCGGTCTGCAACAATCCGCTCGAAGAGCTTGCCCACCTCGTCCAGCAGCACTATGGGCCGGTACGCGGACGGAGAGTCCGCGGGGCGCCCTGCCTTCCGGAGCAGGACCAAACGACCTGTCTTCCACAAGGTGGGAAACTGGCCCTGCTCTAGGCACGCCGAAAAGAGTCCTCTCAGTTGGGGCTCTAGCTCGTTCAGAGCTAGGACGAGGGCCCGGCCCGGTACGCCGTCGGGCCCCGGGGCCGTGTTTTTGGCCCGAAGCCGCGTTATGGCCGCCCTCGTCTCTGGCTGTGTCACCTCGGGGACACCGACATCATCCTCCTCCTCGTCAGGCTCTGCGGCCGTGGCCAGAGCCATCGGCGGTGGGGCGAACTCCCCACGCTCCGGGAAGAGAGCTGCGACCGTCTGGTCCAGCAGCTCTGGCTGGAGACCCTCCGTGAGTGGGGGAGCCCAGGGGCGGAGTTTGCCCCGGACCATGCGGTAGGGGCGTCCCCACGGATCCGCGTCGAGGGTCCCCAGCATCTCCTCGTTGGAGCTCGTCTTCGACTCGCCGATGGCCAGCCACAAAGCCTGCTTGGCCGCGCGGTACTCCTCGTACAGCGCGGTCTCCTCTTCATCGATCCGCCGACGTCGCCTCCGGTACCTGGTGTACCGGCGCCTGATCGCCACGCATGCGATGCGCAGCTGGGCGATCCGAGCGGACCACCAGTACACCCGGCGTTTGGCGGAATGAGCGAGGACCCGGGGCATGGATGCGTCGCATATTTGCGTCATCGCCCCGCGGAACCACTGCGCCTCCAGCTCGACGTCGGCGGGTCGCTGCGTCGCCGACTCCCAGACCCAGGCCTGGAACATGGCGGCCTCCTCGAGAGCATCCCTGTCGATGCGCGTAAGCGCCCAGCGCGGACCGTCCCTTTGCGGGGTCGGTGGACGGCGGTCACCCGAAGTCTGGGCGGAGACGTCGAACCGTATGTATCGGTGGTCCGACAGCGTCTCCACCTCCTCGGCGACACGCCAGCCGCGGACGCGGCGCGCTACAGCGGGGCTCGCGAACGAAACGTCCACTATGGAGCCGCCCCGCTGCCGCACGCACGTAAACACCGAGCCCCGATTTAGGACGGTCAGGCCCGTCGTGATGGCCCACTCCTCCAACACCTGACCCCTTGGGTCGGTGACAGGGGACCCCCAAGCCGCAGATTTGGCGTTGAGGTCCCCGAGCAACAGCGCGGGGCGAGGGTGATGCCGGCCCACGACGGCCCCTAACTCGACAAGGAAGCTCTCGAAGTCGGCGAGACTCCTGTTGGGCGAGAAGTATGCCCCGATGGTGACCATGCCATCCACGAGGGCGGCCACCCAGCCGCGTCCTCGGGAGGCGTTCACAAGAGTCCCGCCGATGATGGCCACCAAACCGTCGAGGTCCCCCACCCAGTTGTCACGGGCGGGGACAAAATTCGGTTCGGCGACCACGGCCACATGGATCGACCACTCCGCCATACTCTGGAGTAAGAGATCCTGAGCTCTGGCGGAGCGGTTGATGTTCCCCTGGAGAAAATGAAGTGCCATATTTAACACTCCATTTCCTCCAATCCCCCTTCCCCAGGCCGGGAGTCGGCCGATGGGCAGCTAGGCTGCGAGGGGTGTGCTGATCCCCCCACAGCCTGATTTCTTCCCCGCTTGCTGGCGGGAGGCGCGCGGCAGGCTTTTCCGCCTGCCTCGTGCCCCGCGCGCCTTCCTGCCGCTGCACAAAGGCAGCAGTTTGGCTTCGCGGTGCACTCAGCCGCCTTGTGGCCAGGTCGACCGCAGCGGTGACAAAGGTCACTGCGGTCCACTGCGGCGGTGCAGGTTGCACGGACATGACCACTGTCCATGCAACGGTAGCACCGCATGGCCTTGGGCTTCAGCAGCTTGACTCCTGCTGAAGACCATCCCACCAGCAAGCGCCCAGCTTCGGCGACTTTGTTTGCCGCCTCTACTGGGCACCGCACCACAACGGCGCCGGAGCCGTCAGACCCCCAACGGATCTGACCGGCCTGCACGTCTTTCGATAGACACCCGCCACGTTCACAGATGGCCGCAATCACCTCCTCCGAGGCCACAGAGTCGTCCAGCCCGAACACGCGTAGGCCGACTGTTTTGACGGGCCTGGACACTCGGACGTCCTCAGGCTTGAGGGCCTCCCTCAATTTGGCGGCAAGGGCGTCCGCCGTTTCGCCGCTAGCGGCTGCAGGCAGCTCCAGCAGGCAGCGTAATCACTACAGCCGCGGAGCGCGGGGCGCTGACTTTAGGCGGCCTATCGTTGGCCCCCGACCGGGCCGACTTCCCCTTATTTTTATTTTTATTCCCGCCGCGCTTTCTGCGCTTCTTTTTAGTGACCGTGGTCCAGCCCTCAGCGTTCGGGCTGTCCACGGCCGCGGGTTGAGTCACCTGGGCCCCTCGCGCGGTCCTCGCCGGAGCCGCCGCTGGTCTCGCGGTGGCCGTCGCAGGCCTCGCGGTGGCCGCAGCAGACTTCGTCGGTTTCGCGGCGGCTGTCGCAGGCCTCGCAGTGGCCACTGCAGACTTCGTGGGGCCCGCCGCGGGCTTTTTGGTGCCCACAGCCTGGCTGTAGGACCCTGCAGCGGGTGCCCCAACCGGCTTGGCCCCTTGCGCGGGCCCGGTCCTCGCGGACTCCTCCATCCTCCGTTTGTCCGCCGCTAGTGGCGGCCGGAGGGTCTGAGCTGGGAGAAGCCTCGGCTCCAACGCTTCGAGGCGGGCATTAATCATGCCCCCGGCTTGGAGCAGGACCGCCCGCGCGATGTCCGCTATTTGGTCCGGCTGTAGGGACCCAGGTGCCGCACTCGGGATTGGGTCAACGGCCGCCCGCTGCGCACTCAGGCCGGCTCTGACCGAGGCGAGCTCTTGTTCAAGGGCCTCCAGCCTTGTCATGAGGCGGCCGTTTTCCTCCCGCATCCGTAGGACCTCCTCGGATGCTGTGCGGTTTAGAAGGACCTCCACCGCCTCCGCGATGCCCTCTGCCGCCTCTTTAAGAGCGCGCGTGAACGTCCCCTTCAGGTTGCCAGATTTCGTGGCAACCTTCAGGATGACGTCCACGCCATCCGCTACCTGGCGGCTTAGGTCCTCCGTCGCAAGGCCCTCTGCGGCCGCAGTGAGAGCAGACCGCCTCTCTCGAGCCTGACGGGCCAGCACAGAAACCTCGTCGGCAGCTGCCGCCTGGCGCTCCTCGCGCCTCGCAGCTTTCTGCTCTGCCTTATTGGCGGGCAGCAGCTCCGACATCTCCTCCTCGTGCGCAACGCCAGCGTCGCTGTCGCCGCTGGCATGCGCAGACGTCGGCGGGGGGGGCCGCTTCATGAAGCGACCCCGAATGTCGCGCGACACCACCGGCGCCACTGAACGCCCCCTTCGTGCCGTGGGCACTTTGGCAGCTGGTAGGTTCTCCTCGCTAGAGGAGAGACCTATCGCCTCCATATCCGACATGTCGTCCATGTCGTCGTGCGTGCGCTTCCTCCAAAGTGAGGAACGCTCGCACGACTCCCGGTCGGACGGACTCGTCCGACGTGAGCCTCCTCGGCTCTTGCTGCTGTCGCCAGCAGGCGGAAGGCAGTCTTTGCCCCCCCCAGAATACGAGGGGCAGACGGAACCCGAAGGTTCCGTGGCGGATTCTCCGACTGCGGAGCAGCCGGTACCGCCCTGGGGTAGTGTCTTTTTAAGATCTGCCATATTTCCATGTTTTCCTTTGAAGGGTGAGGTCCCTATCTCCCCTGACTCCTTTTTTTTTTTTTTTTTTATTTTTTTATTTTTTTTTTATTTTTTTTTTTTTCCCTCCCTCTGGTAGTGGCAGCAGAAGAATTCCCGCTGCCTAGTCGGAGGTTGTAAAGAGACCCCCGAGCCTACCCTTGCTACTCAGCTGTGCCCTCTGCTGAGATCAGAGGGACACGCAGAGCAGCGTACCCTTCTTCCGGGGGAACACCCCCTGGCCCTGAATATGGGCCCCCTCTCGTCAGACTTTTGCCACGAGCAACAAGACTCCCCAAAACCAGGAAGAGTTATTGCCCGTGCCCAGGGTGCACCGGCCCCATCAGCTGCTGTTCCCCCAGGATACAAGTATCCCGAAAGGACCAGCAGCCGGGGAGCACTCGCGGAGGTAGCTGACACGCACCCCAACCTAACCCAACCTAAAAAATAAAATACCGTGTGGAAATGCATTTACGCACTTCCCGTCGCCCGGGGAGACGACGGGGGTGTGTCGGACTCCACCCAAAAGGTGACTACCGACTAAAACCACACGGGATGTTCCACCTCACCACCATAGTGCCGGGGTTACGGGTACGCGTTAGCATTCTTCCGCGACCCCGGCGGTGGCGGACCGCCCTTGCGGTCCCCAGGCTCTTGTGGGAGGGTCCTCAGTGACCCTCCACTCCTTCGCTCCACTGAGTGGGGCGCGGCAACATCAACCGCGCCGCCTACTCCGGCCTAGTGTGGGGCGGTCAGACTTCCCCAAGTCTGCCGCCCGTGGCCGTGCCCGAACACTGTTGAGCCGAAGATGCTGGCTCAGTGTCGGGCTGCGTCGTGTCCATGGGCTGTGGCGCAGCTCTGGACTGGGATTTTCCCCCCTTCTTCTTTTTCATCGCGCGAGCCTCGCACGACTTTGCGCCGATACGGTGAGCCGCAGGCTTGCCGACGGCGGCGCAAAGTGAGCAATGGAGCTCATTTGGACACTGGTTCGCGCGATGTCCCTTCTGGCTGCAGCGGTAGCAGAGCTCGCTGCGGTCCTCCTCCGACAGGCACGTATGTTGTGTGTGCCCGCCGTATAAGCAACGGTAGCATTGCAGGGGCCGAGGCTCCAGCAATGCCACCCCTGCCGACACCCATCCCACGAGGAGGCGGCCAGCGCCAGCGATGGCTTTGGCCGCTGCTACCGGGCAGCGCATCCAGACTGATCCCAGTCCAGAGGGCCCCATCCTGATATCGCCGACTTTGATGTCGTCGACGCTACATCCCCCGACGCGAGCAGCAACGGCGCTCACGTCCGCTGACGTGACGGTTTCGTCCAGACCCGTGACGCGGAGTTCCGCGCATTTGACGGGCCTGGAGATCCTGACGAATTCCCCATTGACACACTCCCTTAGCTTGGAGGCGAATGCGTCCGCCTGCTCCTTGCTTGCTGCCCCGGGGACCTCCAGGATGCGAGACCCTGTAACGGCCACCTTAAATTTGAGGGAAGGGATCCCCAGCTCTCCCAAATCTATCTTCTGCTTCGCCTCCGTGAGGACGGAGAGGTAACTGATGCCCTTCTCCTGGGCGCCAGGTTGCAGGGCTATAACGACTGCCGTAGATTGAGGAACTCGAAGCTTGGCCGCCGCTTTCTTCTGCTGGCTGCGCTTCTTCGCAGCCTTCTTCTTCTCCTTTTTCTTGTTTGTGGCAATCTGCCACTCCCCCTGACTGGGGTTGTCTGTGGCTCCCTTATTGGGGGCCGCTTTCTGCGTCTTTTTCCCCTTCCCTTTCCCTTTGGACTGCGATTTTGATGTCGCAGCCTTCGGAGTCGAGTCAGACTGGCTCTCAACCGGCGTCTCTGCTGTCGCCACCGTAGACGGTGCAGCCTTGGCAGGTGCACCTTTGGATGGCGCAGCTTTGGCAGCCGCAGGTTTTGACGGCCCGGCTGTTTTTGCGGCATATGACGCCGCTGGTGCCTGCTCGGCGACTGTGCGGTCGCCAGCCAGGGGAGGGCGAAGGATTTTGCCCTCGATGACGGCAAACCTAGCCGTCAGGGTCGCCATTTCGGCCCGGAAAAGGCGGAGCAACTCCGACTCCGCGGGCGGGGTCACCACTGAAGCCGATGGACCTTGACGCCGAATGACCTCCAATTCCACCTTCACCGCGTCCAGCTCCTCGCGCATCTTCTTCTGGTCGCCCTTCAGCTTATCATTGTCAGCTTTCAGGCGACGCTTGTCTTCGTTCACACGGGTGATATACGACTCGTAGTTTTTCACCTGGTCGTCGACCGTCATGTCGCGGAGACATATAACTCCCCTCTGAATCTCGTTGGTCGCTTCTCTGAGGGCCCTCACAAATGTGCCCTTGAGGTTGCCGGACCCCTGGCCAACGGCCGCCACTGTCTTGATGCCAGTGAACACCAGGTCCGTCAATTCGGCTCTGGTGGGTGCTATCTCAGTACGCTTGAAGATGTTATCTGAGCGCCTTCTAATGTCCTTGACCAAGGTGTTGACATTTTCCACCACTTGGACCCGCGACTCGTCCCTTTGAACGTCCCGCAACTCGGCCTTCGCCTTGGCCAGGTCCTCGGATTCCCCCGTTTTGGAAGGATGGCCTCTTCCTTTCCTTGAGGTGCCAACCTTGGCGGCTGGCGCCTCTTCGTCACTCAGGGTCGACTCTGACCCCGAGCAACTCATGTTGGAGCGCAATCGCTTGCGCTTCCCGTCTCGCAACAGTTGTTGCGTGCTCCAGGCTTTAGACTCAGCCTCCAGGCTGAGCTCCGCCTCGCACTCCTCGCTGGATACAGACCCGGTATCGGATTCTGCGTCCCTCTCCTCCTGTTCGACCTTCTTCACTACTTTCTTTTTGGTTTGGTTTTTCTTCTTATTCATAATAAGTCCCACGAGTATGGGGGGAAAAAACAGTCCGCCCGGGCAGTGCCCCCTGTACCCGGGTAAGCCAAACATAACCCGCCAGAGGGTCGGCCGGTACTCTGACGGGGAACGCACTAATGACTGGGCATCCCCCAGCCATTCATCCTCTCACGGTGCGCCGCCGCTTAGGATTGGACGGTCCGGGCGGTTAAGCCAGGACCGACGGAAGGTACCCCTCGCTGAGCCGCGAGACATGTTCCACGACACTCAGCGTGGAACAGAGATACCTCCCGATTTGGACGACGGTGGCAGGAGAGTCAGACTCCCACTGCCAGCCCGGAGGTAGGGTGAGTACACACCGGGCCCGCCAACGTTCGACCGACGCGGCCTCGCGACCACGCGGCGAACTCCCTGGCCCTGAAAAGGGCCGTTTACTCCAATCGGCCTCGCGGCCTCATGGAGTCCCCACCCCGTAGCCCTGAGAAGGGCTGTTCCCCCCCGGTGGCCCTGAAAAGGGCCGTTTCCCCAGTGGCCCTGAAAAGGGCCGACTCCGCTTCAGCCTCGCGGCATCGCGGAGTCTCGACTCGTCAGCATTCGCCACGAGCAACAAGACTCCCCAAAACCGGGAAGAGTTATTGCCCGTACCCAGGGTGCACCGGCCCCATCAGCTGCTGTTCCCCCAGGATACAAGTATCCCGAAAGGAACAGCAGCCGGGGAGCACTCGCGGAGGTAGCTGACACGCACCCCAACCTAACCCAACCTAACCTTTTTTTTTTTTTTTTTTTGTTGTCCGTGTGGGAATGCATTTACGCACTTCCCGTCGCCCGGGAAGACGACGGGGGTGTGTCGGACTCCACCCAGAAGGGGTGACTACCGACTAAACCCACACGGGGTCTTTCCGCCTCACCACCATAGTGCCGGGGTTACGGGTACGCGTTAGCATTCTTCCGCGACCCCAGCGGTGGCGGACCGCCCTTGCGGTCCCCAGGCCCTTGTGGGAGGGTCCTCAGTGACCCTCCACTCCGTCCTTTCCACTGAGTGGGGCGCGGCAAGACCCACCGCGCCGCCTACTCCGGCCAAGTGCGGGGCGGTCAGGCTTTCCCAAACCTGCCGCCCGTGGCCGTTCATCCGCCCCATTAGGATGTCGGGGCGGATGATGTGTCCATGGCCTGTGTGGCCGAGGACTGGGCTGGTTGCCGCGGACGACTACCCGCGGCCCTGCCCTTCCCTTTCTTCTCCCAGGCCACGCAGGCCTTGATGCCGACTCGGTGGTCGGCTGGCTTTCCCTTTTCGGCGCAAAGCGAGCAGTGCGGGTCAGAAGGGCACTGATTTGCCCTGTGACCTCGCTGGCTACAGCGGTAGCACTGCTCGCTGCGGTCCACCTCTGACGAGCACGTGTGCTGAACGTGCCCGCCGTATAGGCATCGGAAGCACTGCAAGGGCCGAGGCTCAAGCAGTGCCACCTTTGCGGAAGACCACCCCACTAAGAGGCGACCGGCGCCAACGATGGCTTGGGCCGCTGCCACCGGGCAGCGGAGCCAGACCGACCCCTGTCCCGACGGTCCTCGTCGTACATCCCCGATCTTGATTGCGTCGGCGGAGCATCCGCCGACGCGTGCAGCCACAGCGGCAACATCCCCCGACGTCACGGAATCATCCAGGTTCGACACGCGCAGCTCTGCGCATTTTGTCGGCCTGGAGATCCGCACGTCTTCCGGGCTAAATAAGTCCTTCATCCTGGAGGCCAGAGCGTCGGCTTTGTCGCCGGACTCGGCCCCAGGGACCTCCAAGATTCGCGCTCCCGTGATTGAGAGTTTGAATCCGAGAGAGGAGATCCCTACCTCCGCCAGATTGATGCGCCTCTTGGCCTCCAGGAGGACCGAGGCGTATGTGAGGCCCTTCGCCTCAGCACCAGGCTGAAGGGCTATCACGACCGCTGTGGAGCGGGGCGCTTGGAGCCTGGCGGCCCGCTTGCGCTGCCGGCTCCTCTTTTTTGCCGCCTTTTTGGCCGCCTTCCTTTTGGTCGTCACGGTCTGCCACTCCCCCTCTCTGGGTTCGTTGGCAGACCGGGCGCCCTGCGTGGAGGCGGCTGCGTCCTGGGCCTGGGGAGTCTTCTTCCCCTTCCCCTTACCTTTTCCCTTTGACTGCGATTTTGACGTCGCAGCCGCGGGGGTCGAGCCAGGCTGGCTCTCTGCAGAGGCCACCTTGTGTTGCGTGGCCTTGGCTGGTGCCACCGGGGGCGGCGCAGCCTTGGCAGACGCACCTTTGGGTGGTGCCGTCTTCGGCGGCATGGTCGACTTGGGCCCCTGAGTCGGAGCCGAAGCGCGTGACGTTGCCGCCTTGGCGGCGTAACTCGCCGCCGGTGCCTGCTCGGCGGCCTTACGGTCGCCAGCGAGGGGAGGGCGCAAGACTTTGCCCTCCAGTGCAGAGAACCTAGCCGTCAGGCCAGCCATCTCCGTCCTAACGAGGCGGAGCAACTCCGTCTCTGCGGGCGGGGTCACTTCCGCGGCTGGCTGGCTTTGGCGCCCAATAAGAGCAACCTCCAGCCTCAGAGCCTCCATCTCTCCTTGTAGGCGGGTATTGTCGGCCTGCAGGCGAGCGTTGTCCGCCTGCAGCTTGCCAACCATCACCTCCAGTCGAGCCGAATCCTCGGAGGCCGACAGTGTGCGAAGACCGTCCGAACCCTTGGCGATCAGACCCGTCGCCTCCTTGAGGGCCTTCGTAAAAGTCCCCTTTAGATTACCCGACTTTCGCGCAACGTAGTCGACGATCCCAATGCCGGCAGCTATTTGCTCCCTCAGAGCAGCTGCCGTGCGATCGTCGACCTCGCCAGGTACTGGGCGGGCGGGCATCTCCACCGCTTTCGATTGGGCCGCCTTGACCAAGGCGCCGATGTCGTCCTCAGCTTGGAGCTGTGACTCCTCCCTTCGGACGGCCATCAGGTCGGCTTTCGCCTTGGCCAGGCCCACGTAGTCTCCCGTAGTGGGAGGGCGGCCTCTTCCTCTCCTGGAAGCGCCAACCTTGGGAGCTGGCGCTTCGTCGTCACTCAGGGCCGATAGTTCTGACCCCGAGCAACTCGTCTGCTGGGAGCGCAATCGCTTGCGCACCCCTGCAATCATCAGTAATTTCTGCTCCAGGTCCTTACTTTCCTGGAGCAGCGCTAAGCCACTGGATTCCGATCCGGAATCGGATGAGGAATCCAGCTCTACCTCCTCTTCAGCCTTCTTTCCTTTGGATTGTTTTTTAGGTTTTTCCATAATTGGTCCCACGAGTATGGGGGAAAAGCAGTCCGCCCGGGCAGTGCCCCCTGTACCCGGGTAAGCCAAACGTAACCCGTCAGAGGGTCGGCCGGTACTCTGACGGGGGACGCACTAGGGACTGGACATCCTCCAGCCACTCATCTCCTCGCGGTGCGCCGCCGCTTGAGATTGGACGGTCCGGGCGGTTAAGCCAAGACCGACGGGAGGTACCTCTCGCTGAGCCGCGAGACATGTTCCACGACACTCAGCGTGGAACAGAAATACCTCCCGATTTGGACGACGGTGGCAGGGGAGACAGTCTCCCGCCGCCTGCCCGGAGGTAGGGTGAGTACACACCGGGCCCGCCAACGTTCTGCCGATTAGCCTCGCGGCCGCTCGGCGAACATCCCTAGCCCTGAAAAGGGCCGTTGTTGACTCCAATCGGCCTCGCGGCCTCATGGAGCCACCCCACCCCCCTGTGGCCCTGAAAAGGGCCGTTTCCCCCCCAAGTGGCCCTGAAAAGGGCCGTTTCCCCCCCAAGTGGCCCTGAAAAGGGCCGTTCCCCTGTGGCCCTGAAAAGGGCCGTTGCCCAGCTAAGCCTCGCGGCCTCGCTGGGTTCCCCCCCGTGTTGCTCACCGATACACCCTCTGCCAAGTCAGAGAGGCACGGGAGCAACACCCCTGGCCCTGAAAAGGGCCACGTCAGACATTTGCCACGAGCAACAAGACTCCCCAAAACCGGGAAGAGTTATTGCCCGTACCCAGGGTGCACCGGCCCCATCAGCTGCTGTTCCCCCAGGATACAAGTATCCCGAAAGGACCAGCAGCCGGGGAGCACTCGCGGAGGTAGCTGACACGCACCCCAACCCAACCTAACCTTTTTTTTTTTTTTTTTTTTTTTTTTTTTTTTTTTTTTTTTTTTTTGTTTACCGTGTGGAAATGCATTTACGCACTTCCCGTCGCCCGGGGAGACGACGGGGGTGTGTCGGACTCCACCCAAAAGGTGACTACCGACTAAAACCACACGGGATGTTCCACCTCACCACCATAGTGCCGGGGTTACGGGTACGCGTTAGCATTCTTCCGCGACCCCGGCGGTGGCGGACCGCCCTTGCGGTCCCCAGGCTCTTGTGGGAGGGTCCTCAGTGACCCTCCACTCCTTCGCTCCACTGAGTGGGGCGCGGCAACATCAACCGCGCCGCCTACTCCGGCCTAGTGTGGGGCGGTCAGACTTCCCCAAGTCTGCCGCCCGTGGCCGTGCCCGAACACTGTTGAGCCGAAGATGCTGGCTCAGTGTCGGGCTGCGTCGTGTCCATTGGCTGTGGCGCAGCTCTGGACTGGGATTTTCCCCCCTTCTTCTTTTTCATCGCGCGAGCCTCGCACGACTTTGCGCCGATACGGTGAGCCGCAGGCTTGCCGACGGCGGCGCAAAGTGAGCAATGGAGCTCATTTGGGCACTGGTTCGCGCGATGTCCCTTCTGGCTGCAGCGGTAGCAGAGCTCGCTGCGGTCCTCCTCCGACAGGCACGTATGTTGTGTGTGCCCGCCGTATAAGCAACGGTAGCATTGCAGGGGCCGAGGCTCCAGCAATGCCACCCCTGCCGACACCCATCCCACGAGGAGGCGGCCAGCGCCAGCGATGGCTTTGGCCGCTGCTACCGGGCAGCGCATCCAGACTGATCCCAGTCCAGAGGGCCCCATCCTGATATCGCCGACTTTGATGTCGTCGACGCTACATCCCCCGACGCGAGCAGCAACGGCGCTCACGTCCGCTGACGTGACGGTTTCGTCCAGACCCGTGACGCGGAGTTCCGCGCATTTGACGGGCCTGGAGATCCTGACGAATTCCCCATTGACACACTCCCTTAGCTTGGAGGCGAGTGCGTCCGCCTGCTCCTTGCTTGCTGCCCCGGGGACCTCCAGGATGCGAGACCCTGTAACGGCCACCTTAAATTTGAGGGAAGGGATCCCCAGCTCTCCCAAATCTATCTTCTGCTTCGCCTCCGTGAGGACGGAGAGGTAACTGATGCCCTTCTCCTGGGCGCCAGGTTGCAGGGCTATAACGACTGCCGTAGATTGAGGAACTCGAAGCTTGGCCGCCGCTTTCTTCTGCTGGCTGCGCTTCTTCGCAGCCTTCTTCTTCTCCTTTTTCTTGTTTGTGGCAATCTGCCACTCCCCCTGACTGGGGTTGTCGGCAGACTGACCACCCTGCGCTGATGTGGCTCCCTTATTGGGGGCCGCTTTCTGCATCTTTTTCCCCTTCCCTTTCCCTTTAGACTGCGATTTTGATGTCGCAGCCTTCGGAGTCGAGTCAGACTGGCTCTCAACCGGCGTCTCTGCTGTCGCCACCGTAGACGGTGCAGCCTTGGCAGGTGCACCTTTGGATGGCGCAGCTTTGGCAGCCGCAGGTTTTGACGGCCCGGCTGTTTTTGCGGCATATGACGCCGCTGGTGCCTGCTCGGCGACTGTGCGGTCGCCAGCCAGGGGAGGGCGAAGGATTTTGCCCTCGATGACGGCAAACCTAGCCGTCAGGGTCGCCATTTCGGCCCGGAAAAGGCGGAGCAACTCCGACTCCGCGGGCGGGGTCACCACTGAAGCCGATGGACCTTGACGCCGAATGACCTCCAATTCCACCTTCACCGCGTCCAGCTCCTCGCGCATCTTCTTCTGGTCGCCCTTCAGCTTATCATTGTCAGCTTTCAGGCGACGCTTGTCTTCGTTCACACGGGTGATATACGACTCATAGTTCTTCACCTGGTCGTCGACCGTCATGTCGCGGAGACATATAACTCCCCTCTGAATCTCGTTGGTCGCTTCTCTGAGGGCCCTCACAAATGTGCCCTTGAGGTTGCCGGACCCCTGGCCAACGGCCGCCACTGTCTTGATGCCAGTGAACACCAGGTCCGTCAATTCGGCTCTGGTGGGTGCTATCTCAGTACGCTTGAAGATGTTATCTGAGCGCCTTCTAATGTCCTTGACCAAGGTGTTGACATTTTCCACCACTTGGACCCGCGACTCGTCCCTTTGAACGTCCCGCAACTCGGCCTTCGCCTTGGCCAGGTCCTCGGATTCCCCCGTTTTGGAAGGATGGCCTCTTCCTTTCCTTGAGGTGCCAACCTTGGCGGCTGGCGCCTCTTCGTCACTCAGGGTCGACTCTGACCCCGAGCAACTCATGTTGGAGCGCAATCGCTTGCGCTTCCCGTCTCGCAACAGTTGTTGCGTGCTCCAGGCTTTAGACTCAGCCTCCAGGCTGAGCTCCGCCTCGCACTCCTCGCTGGATACAGACCCGGTATCGGATTCTGCGTCCCTCTCCTCCTGTTCGACCTTCTTCACTACTTTCTTTTTGGTTTGGTTTTTCTTCTTATTCATAATAAGTCCCACGAGTATGGGGGAAAAAACAGTCCGCCCGGGCAGTGCCCCCTGTACCCGGGTAAGCCAAACATAACCCGCCAGAGGGTCGGCCGGTACTCTGACGGGGGACGCACTAGGGACTGGACATCCTCCAGCCATTCATCCTCTCGCGGTGCGCCGCCGCTTAGGATTGGACGGTCCGGGCGGTTAAGCCAGGACCGACGGAAGGTACCCCTCGCTGAGCCGCGAGACATGTTCCACGACACTCAGCGTGGAACAGAGATACCTCCCGATTTGGACGACGGTGGCAGGAGAGTCAGACTCCCACTGCCAGCCCGGAGGTAGGGTGAGTACACACCGGGCCCGCCAACGTTCGACCGACGCGGCCTCGCGACCACGCGGCGAACTCCCTGGCCCTGAAAAGGGCCGTTTACTCCAATCGGCCTCGCGGCCTCATGGAGTCCCCACCCCGTAGCCCTGAAAAGGGCTGTTCCCCCCCGTGGCCCTGAAAAGGGCCGTTTCCCCAGTGGCCCTGAAAAGGGCCGACTCCGCTTCAGCCTCGCGGCATCGCGGAGTCTCGACTCGTCAGCATTCGCCACGAGCAACAAGACTCCCCAAAACCGGGAAGAGTTATTGCCCGTACCCAGGGTGCACCGGCCCCATCAGCTGCTGTTCCCCCAGGATACAAGTATCCCGAAAGGACCAGCAGCCGGGGAGCACTCGCGGAGGTCGCTGACACGCACCCCAACCCAACCTAACCTTTTTTTTTTTTTTTTTTTTGTTGTCCGTGTGGGAATGCATTTACGCACTTCCCGTCGCCCGGGAAGACGACGGGGGTGTGTCGGACTCCACCCAGAAGGGGTGACTACCGACTAAACCCACACGGGGTCTTTCCGCCTCGCCACCATAGTGCCGGGGTTACGGGTACGCGTTAGCATTCTTCCGCGACCCCGGCGGTGGCGGACCGCCCTTGCGGTCCCCAGGCCCTTGTGGGAGGGTCCTCAGTGACCCTCCACTTCGTCCCATCCACTGAGTGGGGCGCGGCAAGACCCACCGCGCCGCCTACTCCGGCCAAGTGCGGGGCGGTCAGGCTTTCCCAAGCCCGCCGCCCGTGGCCGTACATCTGCCCTTAGGATGACGGGGCAGATGTCGTCGTGTCCATGGCCTGTGTGGCCGAGGACTGGGTACGCCGCGGGCCACTTCCTGTGGCCCTACCCTTCTTCCTCTTTTGGAAGGCCACGCAGGCCTTGGTGCCAACGCGGTGGTCGGCTGGCTTGCCCTCCGCTTCGCAGAGCGAGCAGTGCAGGTCAGCAGAGCATTGGTTTGCCCTGTGACCCGGCTGGCTGCAGCGGTAGCACTGCTCGCTGCGGTCCACCTCGGACGAGCACGTGTGCTGGACGTGCCCGCCGTATAGACATCGGAAGCACTGCAAGGGTCGAGACTCAAGCAGTGCCACCTTTGCCGACACCCACCCGACTAGGAGGCGACCAGCGTCAGCGATGGCTTTTGCCGCTGCCACTGGGCAGCGGAGCCAAACCGAACCACGCCCCGACGGCCCCCGTCGTATAACCCCAATCTTGATGTCGTCGGCGGAACATCCGCCGACGCGTGCGGCCACAGCGGCCACCTCCTCTGGTGTGACGGAGTCGTCCAGGTCCGACACGCGCAACTCTGCGCACTTGGTCGGCCTGGAGATCCGCACGTCGTCCGTGCTGAACAAATCCCTCATTTTGGAGGCGAGAACGTCGGCTTTGTCGCCGGACTCGGCCCCAGGGACCTCCAAGATTCGAGCCCCCGTGATGGCGAGCTTAAATCCGAGCGAGGAGATCCCTATGTCCGCCAGATTAATCTTGGACTTCGCCTCCAGTAGGACAGAGGCGTACGTGATGCCCTTCGCCTCAGCACCAGGCTGAAGGGCAATCACAACCGCTGTGGAGCGGGGCGCTTGGAGCTTGGCGGCCCGCTTGCGCTGCTGACTCCGCTTTTTCGCCGCTTTCTTTGCCGCCTTTTTCTTGTTCGTCACGGTCTGCCACTCTCCCTCCCTGGGATCGTTGGCGGACCGGACGCCCTGAGCAGAGGCGGCAGCATCCTTAGTTGGGGCCGATTTTTTGCCCTTTCCCTTGCCCTTAGGCTGCGACGGTGCAGCCTTCGCCGAGCCAGATGTAGACGGGCTCTCAGCATTTGCCACCTGAGTGGCCTTGGGTGGCGCCACTGTCGACGCCGCGGCCTTGGCTGGAGCAGCTTTTGCTGGAGCAGCCTTGGCTGGAGCAGCCCTGGCCGCTGCGCCCTTGGATGGCGCAGCCGGAGCCGACGCCAAAGCTGGCGCCGGGGCACGAGGGGCTGCCTTGGCAGCATAGGTAGCTGCCGGAGTCTGCTCGGCGGCCTTGCGATCGCCGGCTAGGGGAGGGCGCAGTATTTTGCCCTCCAGGACGCCAAATCGAGCTGACATGCTCGCCATTTCCTGACGGAGAAGGCGAACCAGCTCTGACTCCGCAGGCGGAGCCACTTCCTGGCGCCCTATGCGTGTCACCTCCACCTTGAGGGCCCCGATCTCCTCACGCATCTTCCCTAGGTCGCGCTGCAGCTGGGAATTCTCCTCCCGCAGGCGACCTTTCTCCTCCTGGAGGCGACTTATGACCGCCTCCAGCCGGGCGGACTCCTCCGTGGCCTTCAGGTCATGGAGACCTTCCGAACCCTTCTTAATAAGTTCGGTAGCCGCCTTAAGGGCCTTTGTAAAAGTACCCTTAAGGTTCCCCGACTTTTTCGCCACAAACTCCACGATTTCGAGGCCGTTAGCGATTTGGTCTTTTAGCGCGACTGCGCAGCCCTCATCAATTTCGCCCGAAACGGGGCGGGCGGGTACGTCCACCGATTTTGTTGTGGCCTTCTTGACCAAGGCGTTGATGGCGTCCTCAGCTTGGAGCCCTTGCTCCTCCCTTCGGACGCCCATCAAATCGGCCTTCGCCTTGGCCAGGCCCGCCTTATCTCCCGTTATGGAAGTTCGGCCCCTACCCCTTCTAGATGCGCCAACTTTGGGGGCTGGCGCGTCTTCGTCGCTCATGGCCGATTCCGACCCTGAGCGACTCGTGTGGGAGCGCAATCGCTTGCGTATCCCAGCCATCTGCAGCAGCTTATGCTCGAGCTCCCGGCTCTCCTGGAGCAGCATCAATCCGCTGGAGTCAGATCCACTATCGGATAATGAATCTAACTCCACGACCTTCACCTCCTTCTTCGACGTTTGTTTTTTCTTTGTATCCATATTAGATCCCACGAGTATGGGGGAAAAGCGGTCCGCCCGGGCAGTGCCCCCTGTACCCGGGTAAGCCAAACGTAACCCGTCAGAGGGTCGGCCGGTACTCTGACGGGGGACGCACTAGGGACTGGACATCCTCCAGCCACTCATCTCCTCGCGGTGCGCCGCCGCTTGAGATTGGACGGTCCGGGCGGTTAAGCCAAGACCGACGGGAGGTACCTCTCGCTGAGCCGCGAGACATGTTCCACGACACTCAGCGTGGAACAGAAATACCTCCCGATTTGGACGACGGTGGCAGGGGAGACAGACTCCCGCCGCCTGCCCGGAGGTAGGGTGAGTACACACCGGGCCCGCCAACGTTCTGCCGATTAGCCTCGCGGCCGCTCGGCGAACATCCCTGGCCCTGAAAAGGGCCGTTTCCCCCCCAAGTGGCCCTGAAAAGGGCCGTTCCCCAGTGGCCCTGAAAAGGGCCGTTTTGCCCAGCTAAGCCTCGCGGCCTCGCTGGGTTCCCCCCCGTGTTGCTCACCAATACACCCTCTGCCAAGTCAGAGAGGCATGGGAGCAACACCCCTGGCCCTGAGAAGGGCCACGTCAGACATTCGCCACGAGCAACAAGACTCCCCAAAACCGGGAAGAGTTATTGCCCGTACCCAGGGTGCACCGGCCCCATCAGCTGCTGTTCCCCCAGGATACAAGTATCGAAAGGACCAGCAGCCGGGGAGCACTCGCGGAGGTAGCTGACACGCACCCCAACCTAACCTAACCTTTTTTTTTTTTTTTTTTTTTTTTTTTTTTTTTTTTTTTTTTTTTTTTTTTTTTTTTTTTTTTGTTTACCGTGTGGAAATGCATTTACGCACTTCCCGTCGCCCGGGGAGACGACGGGGGTGTGTCGGACTCCACCCAGAGTGGGTGACTACCGACTAAAACCACACGGGATGTTCCACCTCACCACCATAGTGCCGGGGTTACGGGTACGCGTTGGCATTCTTCCGCGACCCCGGCGGTGGCGGACCGCCCTTGCGGTCCCCAGGCCCTTGTGGGAGGGTCCTCAGTGACCCTCCACTTCGTCCGATCCAACTGAGTGGGGCGCGGCAACATCAACCGCGCCGCCTACCCGGCCATGTGCGAGGCGGGCAGGCTTCCCCAAGCCTGCCGCCAGTGGCCTTAACCCGTTACGATGACGGAGCAGAAACCGGCTCCGCCACGTCCATGGCCTGGATGACCACGGACTGGGTTGTCTGCTGCTTCCCCTTTTTGCCCTTTTTGTGGGCTACGCATGATTTGGCCCCAATCCGGTGAGCCGCAGGTTTGTCTGCGGCGGCGCAAAGTGCTCAGTGCAACTTATTAGTGCACTGACCAGATATGTGCCCCTTCTGGCTACAGCGGTAGCATAGGTCGCTGCGGTCCTCCTCTGACGAGCACGTATGTTTCACGTGCCCGCCGTACAGGCAGCGGTAACACTGCAAGGGCCGAGGCTCAAGCAGTGTCACCCCTGCCGACACCCATCCGACCAGCAGACGACCTGCGCCTGCTATTGCTTTGGCTGCGACTATAGGGCAGCGCAGCCACACACTTCCCAGGCCGGAAGGCCCGACTCTTATCTCGCCGACTTTTATATCGTCGGCGGTACATCCGCCTACTCTAGCCGCCACTGAGGCTATTTCCTCCTTTGTAACTGTATCATCCAGACCCGACAAACGCAGCTCTGCAGTTTTTGTGGGTCTGGAGATCTTCACGTCCTCCCCGTTAAGACATTCCCTGAGTTTTGATGCCAGGGAATCAGCCTTTTCCCCAGTCTCCTCTCCTGGCACCTCTAAAATGCGGGCGCCGGTGATGGCCCTCTTGAACCGTAGGGAGGTGATTCCTATGTCCGCCAAATTGATATGGCTTTTCGCCTCCAATAGGACGGAGGCATAAGTCACCCCCTTCTTCTCCGCGCCAGGCTGGAGGGCGATGACGACCGCGGCCGATCGCGGTACCTGCAGCCTGGGAGCCTTCTTCTTCTTGGGGCTCTTCTTCGTCTTCTTGGCCGCCTTCTTTTTCTTGGTGACGGTCTGCCACTCACCCTGATCAGGGTCGTCGGCAGACTGATCCTGGGCAGAGGCGGTCACGGGGTTGGCATCTGCTTTCTTCCCCTTTCCCTTCCCTTTCCCTTTTCCCGTTTTGTCGGGCTGTGACCTCGGAGTCACAGTCTTGCCCTTAGCGGCCTGAGTGGCAGCCTTGGACGTTCCAGGCTGAGTCGCCTGGGCAGAAGGTGCCGGCGCCGGAGCCGGAACCGGGGCCGTCTCAGTAGAGGCCGCTTTAGCCGTAGTTGCAGCCTTATCAGGCGCACTCTTTGGCGGAGCCTTCTTTGGCGGCGCAGTCTGCTTAGGCACCTGTGAAGGAGCCGAAGCGCACGATGTCCCCGCCTTGGCAGCATAACTCGCTGCCGGTGTCTTCTCAGCGGCCTTGCGGTCGCCAGCTAGGGAAGGTCGGAGTATTCTGCCCTCCAGGGCGTCGAATCGAGCGGAAATGCTCGCCATCTCCTGACGGAGAAGGCGGGCCAGCTCTGACTCCTTGGACAGGGCCACCTCTGGAGCCGGTTGGCCCTGGCGCCCAAGTCGCACCACCTCCGCCTTGAGCGCTCCCATTTCCTCCCGCATCTTCTTTTGCTCGGCCTGCAGTTGAGCGTTGTCAGCTTGCAGACGATCTTTCTCCGTTTTGAGGCGACTTACATATGCCTCCAACTTGGCGGACTGATCTGTCGTCTTCAGCATCAGAAAAGCGTTCGAACCCGACTGGATCAGTTCGACAGCCGTGTTAAGGGCCTTCACGAAGTTGCCCTTAAGATTTCCGGATCTTTTAGCTACGAAGTCCACAATCTTGGTAGCGCTATCGATCTGTAACCACACATCAGCTGGGACGATCTCTTCCCTATCGCCGGATATGGATCTCGCACTAGAGCTCGCACTCCCCTCGACCGATTTGGTTTCGGCCGCCTTGACCAAGGTGGTGATGCTGTCATCAGGTCGGGGCTGCAGCTCCTTGCTTTGGACGGCCATCAGGTCGGCTTTCGCCTTGGCCAGGCCCACTTGATCCGTCTTTGCGGCGGGACGAACTCTCCCTTTCCTCGTTGCGCCAACCTTACGAGCCGGCGCCTCTTCGTCGCTAAGAGCTGACTCAGCGGACTCCGAGCAACTCCTAGCGGAACGCAGACGTTTGCGCATGCCCATGTGCTCGCACGCATGTACGCGCACGGGCTCCACCACTAGATCATCGCCAGATCCGGAATCAGATTCGGCCTCCATCGATGATCCATCCTCCTTCAGCTTCTTCAGAACTTCTCGCAATTCCCTCGCTGCATTTGCCAAGGCAATGTGTTCTGGTTCTTTTTTCTCTCCCTCAACCGCCTTATTCTCATCCTTTTTATTTTTATTTTTAGTTTTCTCCATACTAAATCCCACGAGTATGGGGGAAAAGCAGTCCACCCGGGCAGTGCCCCCTGTACCCGGGTAAGCCTAGCGTGACCCGTCAGAGGGTCGGCCGGTGCTCTGACGGGGAACGCACTAACGACTGGGCATCCCCCAGCCATTCATCCTCTCGCGGTGCGCCGCCGCTTAGGATTGGACGGTCCGGGCGGTTAAGCCAGGACCGACGGAAGGTACCTCTCGCTGAGCCGCGAGACATGTTCCACGACACTCAGCGTGGAACAGAGATACCTCCCGATTTAGACGACGGTGGCAGGAGAGTCAGACTCCCACTGCCAGCCCGGAGGTAGGGTGAGTACACACCGGGCCCGCCAACGTTCGACCGACGCGGCCTCGCGACCACGCGGCGAACACCCTGGCCCTGAAAAGGGCCGTTTACTCCAGTCGGCCTCGCGGCCTCATGGAGTCCCCCCCCGTAGCCCTGAAAAGGGCTGTTCCCCCCCAGTGGCCCTGAAAAGGGCCTTTTCCCCAGTGGCCCTGAAAAGGGCCGTTTGCCCCGCATCAGCCTCGCGGCCTTGCAGGGTCCCGACGCGCCAGACCATTCGCCACGGGCAAGAAGAATATGCCCGCGCCCAGGGTGCACCGGCTCCAGAGATGGAGCACACGAGGAGGTTGTCTGGCAGGCACCCCAACCTTTTTTTTTTTTTTTTTTTTTTTTTTTTACCGTGTGGGAATGCATTTACGCACTTCCCGTCGCCCGGGGAGACGACGGGGGTGTGTCGGACTCCACCCAGAGTGGGTGACTACCGACTAAAACCACACGGGATGTTCCACCTCACCACCATAGTGCCGGGGTTACGGGTACGCGTTGGCATTCTTCCGCGACCCCGGCGGTGGAGGACCGCCCTTGCGGTCCCCAGGCCCTTGTGGGAGGGTCTTCAGTGACCCTCCACTCCTACCGAGTGGGGCGCGGCAACATCAACCGCGCCTCCTACTCCCGACCAAATGTGGGGCGGTCAGACTTCCCCAGTCTGCCACCCGTGGTCGTTCATCTGCCTCTTAGGATGTTGGGGCAGATGTGGGCACCGATGTGTCCATGGCCTGAGTGGCCGAGGACTGTGTCGGTCGCTGCGGGCCATTCCCCGCAGCCTTACCCTTCTTTGTCTTCTCCCAGGCCACGCAGGCCCTGGTGCCAATCCGGTGATCGGCCGGCTTCTCCCTTGCTGCGCAGAGCGAGCAGTGCAGGTCAGCAGAGCATTGGTTAGCTCTGTGACCCGGCTGGCTACAGCGGTAGCACTGCCCGCTGCGGTCCACTTCTGACGAGCACGTGTGCTGTACGTGCCCGCCGTATAGGCATCGGAAGCACTGCAGGGGCCGAGGCTCCAACAGTGCCACCTTTGCGGAAGACCACCCTACTAATAGGCGGCCGGCGCCAATAATGGCTTGGGCCGCTGCCACCGGGCAGCGAAGCCAGACCGATCCCTGTCCAGACGGTCCTAATTTGACGTTCCCTATTTTGATGGCGTCGACGGAACATCCGCCGACGCGTGCGGCCACAGCGGCCACCTCCCCTGACGTCACGGTATCGTCCAGGTTCGACACGCGCAGCTCTGCGCACTTTGTCGGCCTGGAGATCCTGACGTCGTTCGCGTCCACCAACTCCCGCATCCTGGAGGCCAGAACATCGGCTTTGTCGCCGGACTCGGCCCCAGGGACCTCCAAGATTCGAGCCCCCGTGACTGAGAGCTTGAATCCAAGCGAGGAGATCCCTATCTCCGCCAAATCGATGCGCCTCTTGGCCTCCAGGAGGACCGAGGCGTACGTGATGCCCTTCGAGGCACCCCAACCTAACCTAACCTAACCTAACCTTGCTTGCTTGCTTGCTTGCTTGCTTGCTTGCTTGCTTGCTTGCTTGCTTGCTTGCTTGCTTGCTTGCTTGCTTGCTTGCTTGCTTGCTTGCTTGCTTGCTTGCTTGCTTGCTTGCTTGCTTGCTTGCTTGCTTGCTTGCTTGCTTGCTTGCTTGCTTGCTTATTATTTATTGGCGATTATTTATTACGACTTTTATTTTGATCAAAAGTGAAGTTTTTGTAATACTCTTCATGCATAGCGTTTTTTCCATTGATCAACATGAGATGATGATAATGCTTCGTCTGCCGTTTGTGTATCATTTAAAAGTGTTGTGTGTTTGTAAGTGTTTGACTGAAGTAACTTACATCATGATCATCTATTTCTGCATATTGAACAACTCTCCGTGGGGTAAATTTATGTTTCTTATAGGTTACTCGAAATCAATCGGTTGCTCCGGTATGTAAGATGAATCGTCATTCTCGCCAGACTGATAGTCCTCGCTTGACTCACCAGTAGAATGATTTGTTCTTTCCTCTAATTCTTCTTTACAGATTTCTTCGAGTGGCTGTATCTCCGAATTGCTGATGTTGGATGTACAAGGTAAGTATACATTATTATCATATCTTACCAAATTTTCTAAAAATACTACATCTCTGCTTTCTATGATTTTATTGGTATCCGGATCAAGTACCCGGTATCCTTTAGTAAATTCACAATAGCCAACAAATAGTAATTTTCTTGATTTGGAGTCCCATTTCTGACGTTTTTCTTTTGGAACTTGTGTCATTACTTCACAACCAAATACCTTTAAATTAGACAAGTTGGGTTCCTTACCTGTCCACATCTCCATTGGAGTTTTACCATTAATTGATTTTGTAGGTGATATAGATATTAATTACTTATGCTGCAGTTGCAAGGGCCTCTGCCCAGAACTGCTTAGCAAGCCCAGCATCAAACAACATGCATTTTGCTCTTTCCACCAGGGTCCTGTTCATCCGTTCAGCAAGACCATTTTGCTGGGGTGAGTACGGAGCACTTTTGATATTCAATCCTATGTTTATTCAAGAAGTTTTTAAATTCTCTATTACAGTATTCTTTTCCATTATCGGAACAAATAACTTTTATTTTTCTCTCAAGTTCATTCTCTAATCTTTAAAAACTTCTACAATATTCAATTTATTTTTCAAAAAATATATATGAACTCGTCTTGTATAATCATCTATACACCCATACCAACGCCATCAATACCGACGCCACAAATAATGACCCCAACAACAAAGCCACTTTCAATACCGATGCTACCAATAACGACGCGTCCCATACCGACACCATTAATACCGATGCCACATATAGCGACACTTTCAATACCAACGCCACCCATACCGACGCCATCAATACCAACGCCACAAATACCGACACCAACAAAAAAGACGCTTTCAATAACGACGCCACCCACAAAGACGCCCTCAATACCGACGCCACAAATCATAGCGCCAACAACAAAGACGCTTTCAATACCGATGCTATCAATACCGACGCCAACAAAAAAGACGCTTTCAATAACGACGCCACCCATACAGACGCCATCAATACCGACGCCACAAATCATAGCGCCAACAACAAAGACGCTTTCAATACCGGTACTACCAATAACGACCTGTCCCATACCCACGCCATCAATTCCGACGCCAACAAAAAAGATGCTATCAATACCGACGCTACAAATAATGACGCCAACATCAAAGACGCTTTCAATACCGATACTATCAATACCAACGCCACCTATACCGACGCCATCAATACCGACGCCACAAATAGTGACGCCACAAATACTGACACTAGCAAAACATACGCTTTCAATACCGATGCCACCAAACTACCTGTGTCATACCAACGTCATCAATTCCGACGCCATCAATACCGATGCCGCAAATACAGACGCCCACATAAAATACGCTTTCAATAACGACGCCACCCATACAGACGCCATCAATACCAACGCAATCAATACCGACGCCACAAAAACCGACGCCAACAAAAAAGACGCTTTCAATAACGACGCCACCCATACAGACGCCATCAATACCGACGCCACAAATCATAGCGCCAACAACAAAGACGCTTTTAATACCAGTGCCACAATAACGACGCGACCCATACTGACACCATCAATACCGACGCTGCAAATACCGACGTCAACAAAAAGATGCTTTCAATACCGACGCTACAAATAATGACGCTAACAACAATGACGCTTTCAATACCGATGGTATCGGTATTGATGGCGTTGGAAATGATGGCGTCGGTATGGGTGGCGTCGATATTGATGGCGTTGGTATTAATGGCGTCGGTACGGGTGGCGTCAGTATTGAAAGCGTTTTTGCTGTTGGCGTCGTTATTTGTGGCGTCAGTTATGATGGCGTCGGTATGGGTGACGTCGGTATTGGTGTCATTGGTATTAGTGGCGTCGGTATTGACAGATACCGACGCCACTAATACCAATGACACCAATACCGACGCCATAAATACCGATGCCAAACATAACGACTCTTTCAATACCGACGCCACAAATAATGACGCCAACAACAAAGACGCTTTCAATACCGACGCCATCAATACCGATGCCACCAATAACGACGTCACCCATACCGACGCCATCATAACTGACGCCACAAATAACGACGCCAACAGCAAAAACGCTTTCAATACTGACGCCACCCGTACCGACGCCATTAATACCAACGCCATCAATATCGACGCCACCCATACCGACGCCATCATTTCCAACGCCATCAATACCGACGCCACAAATACCGACGCCACAAATACCGACGCCAACAAAAAAGACGCTTTCAATACCGATGCCACCAATAACGACGCTGCAAATACCGACGCCAACAAAAAAGATGCTTTCAATACCGACGCTACAAATAATGACGCTAACAACAATGACGCTTTCAATACCGATGCTGTCAATACCGACGCCACTAATACCAATGACACCAATACCGACGCCATAAATACCGAATCCAAACATAACGACTCTTTCAATACCGACGCCACAAATAATGACGCCAACAACAAAGACGCTTTCAATACCGACGCCATCAATACCGATGCCACCAATAACGACGTCACCCATACCGACGCCATCATAACTGACGCCACAAATAACGACGCCAACAGCAAAAACGCTTTCAATACTGACGCCACCCGTACCGACGCCATTAATACCAACGCCATCAATATCGACGCCACCCATACCGACGCCATCATTTCCAACGCCATCAATACCGACACCACAAATACCGACGCCAACAAAAAAGACGCTTTCAATACCGATGCCACCAATAACGACGCTGCAAATACCGACGCCAACAAAAAAGATGCTATCAATACCGACGCTACAAATAATGACGCCAACATTAACGACGCTTTTAATACCGATGCTATTAATACCGACGCCACCAATACCGACGACACCCACACCGACGCCATCAATACCGACGCCATATTTACCGATGTCACACATAACGACGCTTTCAATACCGACGCCACCCATACCGACGCCACCCATACCGACGCCATCAATACCGTCACCACAAATAATGACGCTAACAACAAAGACGCTTTCAATACCGACGCCACCAATAACAACGCCACCGATACCGACGACATCAATAACGACACCATAAATACTGACACTAGCAAAAAAGACGCTTTCAATACCGACTCAATTAAATACTGACTCAATCAATACCGATGCCAACAAAACTGACGCGATCGATACCGACGCCATCAATACCAACGCCAACAAAAAAGACGCTTTCAATACCGGAGCTTAATATTTTTTAAATTTAAGCTATTTAGATTTTGGCAATGAGTGACGTACATTCGTTTAAGTTAATCCTCTGTTAATATTTTGGTTGTAATTGTCTGTTAACTACATTGACAGTATTTAATCTGAATGGAGAGATAACAATTTAAAATAATTTCATAAATTGTAACATTAAAGCCTCCGAGAAAACCCACAGAGATAGGAGTGGACTTTGAGAGAAACGGTAGTAAGCTGAAGTTCAAGAAGTAGTACCGGAAAAGAAAAAGAGGAGGACTATCCACAAAAATAAGAAAATTTTATGGAGAGTGAACTTATGGAAGAGTTGGTGGAAAGAAAAAAATATAGGACTATCTACAAAAAGAAATGAGATGCCATCAAAAACATACTTGTAAAAAAACCAAGTCGCGCAACTCAGTTCTTCTACCGTCAAAAGTTGTGAGATCCATGTAATACCAAGTCGGTTAATTTATTCAAACCCTACTTCTAGATTTAAATTTAAACAGTCGGCCAGTCGGCCAGTCGGCCAGCAGCAGCATGCAGAAACATCAGCAATAGAAGCCTCGGCAACGTGGGCTCAGCCCGGGCAGGAAAGCACTCGTATTAAGTTTAAATCCCCACGTGTCCAGGCAGTGCACACTCGTGGTTTCAACCCTCCGTTTTCTGTAATGTTCTGGAATGTTCGATACGTGGGTTAATACTTTGTAAATTAATAGCTTAAATATCGCTTGGTAAATAGCTAGATGACATAAAAGACTGTTAAAATTAATTTAGAGAGTAATTTAGTTGCTTTATAATGATTATACAATGCATAGAATAATAAAATATGGTAAATTTTTTTATATAGGTAATGTCAGTTGGCAGAAATTAGGTAAGTGATACTTAGCAACTCAAGCCCAGGCAGTAGATAACCGGCATCACGGCTGTCACGCTCAACACTTTATTCCTGTAGTCCAACAGAGCAGCGACTGCACGGTTTTCTATCACGTCGGGGTCACCAAAATATGTAGAAGCAGGGCGTTTGACGCCGATGACTTTTCGCCATTTTGACAATAATAATGATAAATGAGAAATACTATTTTGGCTATTAGTAAGCAACTTTATATGCTTTGAAACATTGAACAAAAATAAAAATATCTCTAATAAATAAATTATAATAATTGTATAGCAGTGGGGCGATCGGCGCCGCGGACTATTTGGGTCCGGCTCACGATCGCCACCGCTGCCGCTCGTCGCGCCGCTCCTCCGTGCGCACGCCTTCTGCGCAGTACAGAGTTGTACTGGGCGCAGGGCCGCATTATTATGAAAACCCGGGTGAAATGTGACTCACAATACACATCTAGGTACAAAATGTAGGTAGATATTTCTGTAGTCGTCGGTTTTCAAGGAATATTAAAGGTGAGCAAAGCATAGATTCGTATAGTTTCGTTCATTGTGTTTAATAAATATAGTAAATAAAAACTGCAATAGTTTTTACACCAATAATTTTTATTTTTAATTCACCATTCAAAATAAACTAACATAAATTAACAAAACATATAACTTTTATCTATATCTTATGCTCTGTAAACCTCTTTGTTTTAACCATTCAGTCTCTTTCTCTACTTTGGCGGGTAGATAAGTACGGTAAACTACCCTAACGTTGGCACCTCACCAATTTATTGCCACCTTACACTATTTTAACTATATTAAGATTATCAGAACGCAAAATATATTTTTTCAAATTAACTTTTTAAAAAAGAAAAACCAACTTCAAAAACTAAAAAGCAAAAAATAACTTCATACAGTTTGACCTTTTTTTTAGTTGCCGTAAGACATAAGTAACATAAAGAAAGCAAAATTCAACACATCAGGCGGATACCTCGGTGGCTCAGTTGGCAGAGCGTCTGGAGTACCAATCCAGAAGACGCAGGTTCGAGTCCCGCCTGAGGTTGAATTTTTCTTTCTTAATAAAAATTTAAAAAATCTTAGCTTGAAATAAGCTAAAAAATACAAAAAGATTGTATAAAGGTAATGCAATATCATCCGGAATCTACTCGCTGTAAAGGGAGTATTCTGGGTTGGACAGAATTGTTCAATCGATGTTGCTATGTCGCCGTAAGACATAAGTAACATAAAGAAAGCAAAATTCAACACATCAGGCGGATACCTCGGTGGCTCAGTTGGCAGAGCGTCTGGAGTACCAATCCAGAAGACGCGGGTTCGAGTCCCGCCTGAGGTTGAATTTTTCTTTCTTAATAAAAATTTTTATTTTTATTTTTTGCTAAAGTATGACTAATTTTATTCTTGTGTATATTAGTTGATCTTTTGAATTTTGACTACAAATTTTCATATCATGTAATTTAAGAGTGTTTAATCTTATTTTAGCCATTAATGATTTATTGTATTAATGGCGATTTTCATATTTTTTAACCGTGCTAACATTTGGTATCAAAAATATGTCGTTAACCATTTATTGGCCCCTGCCAATGATGTTAAATCTGTTTATGCATGTATCAATAATTGGTAATTCTTCACATAAATTTGAATTTTTACATCATTGAATCTTCGAACTGAAGAGAAAGCAACATAGAGCTAACCATGGGTGAACACAGGATTACGTAAAAATAGACCGATTTTGTCGAAAGATTGTCCCTGGCTTTTATTTATTGTCATAGCGAATGCTTTGCGAATGGGAAACTGAAGCCGATGAAATTGAAAAGGCAGTTGACTGTTAGATGGCTGGACACGAATTCAAGACTGTTAGATGACTGGACAGGAATTCAAGACTGTTAGATGGCTGGACACGAATTCAAGACTGTTAGATGGCTGGACACGAATTCAAGACTGTTAGATGGCTGGACACGAATTCAAGACTGTTAGATGGCTGGACACGAATTCAAGACTGTTAGATGGCTGGACACGAATTCAAGACTGTTAGATGGCTGGACACGAATTCAAGGAAAAGACACTCTGGCTCCCACATGGCTACCACAAATAATTTCGGCATCAATGGAATTCTACAGAATAGTTTAAAACATCATTATGATCGTCCTCAACAGAACCATCATCGCTTTTAACCGATTTCAAAAAGGAGGAGGTTATCAATTCGACTGATTTTTAAACGTTTGTTACCTCTTAACTTTCGATTGGGTGGACCGATTTTGATGATTCTTTTTTATATGAAAGCTGGTGCTTCCCGTGTGGTCCCATAAAAAATGGTGAGGATCTGACGAGTGAACCCAAGGATCCACTATGTTGATGACGCAGGATCCACTATGTTGATGACGCGTTTATTGTTAAACCTTTGTAGCGTACTCATTATTATCATTAATGAGTGACGCACACTAGACGACGACGCATGTCCGTCTCGCACGGCGCGCCGCGCTTACTGAATCCGCGGCTGCAAACGTATGTACATAGCGGCCGGCAAGCGACAGCTAATTAATATCTTCACGCGCGCTGCAACTAGGAAGCGCGGCAGGCTTACCGTACATACAACAATATCAAGTTTTATTTATGTACCCTCTATGTGTAACATGACTGCGTATAAAAGGAATGTCGTAAGAATAAATAACTCATATACCAATTAGACTGTTATTCGTGCACACCTTAAGAACCTCCAAAGTGGTGACCCCGCGTTTCAAAAATGTTAACGCAAGAACAGATCGATATGATTAGCGTAAAATCGCGCATTCCTCAATTTTGGTGCGACAAACCTACCCTTTGGTTTGCTCAGTTTGAGACAATGATCGCCAACCAAAAACTTGGCGACGAAGGCAAATTTGGCTTAGTGGTGGCGCAGCTGACGAAAACTGAAGTGGAACAAATCAGTGATATCATAATGGCTCCACCAAACACCGGACGATACGAAGAGACCAAGAAAAGACTCGTGTCGGTTTATCAAGAATCTGAGGGTAAACAGCTTCAAAAATTGTTAAATGAAATGGACCTCGGTGATCAACGTCCGTCACAATTACTTCGCCGAATGCAAGACCTAGCAAGAGGTAAAATGCCCGATGCTACCCTGCGGATATTGTGGATGGGACATCTGCCAGTTTCTACCCGCGCAGTGCTAGCTGTGAGCGAGGAGTGCAAATTGGACGCTTTGGCCGCCATGGCCGATAAAATGCACGAGCAAATGAAGGAAGTTAACTCCGTGTGCTCTTGTCATAGTCAGCCTTCAACTTCTAAACTACCGGGAACCGCGGACCAGAACATCATCAGTATGATTGAAACCCTGACTAAGGAGGTTGCTTCATTGAAAATGGATCGCTCAAGGTACCAACGCCGGCGACCTAATAATTTTAGAAATCGTTCCCGGTCAAAATCCCGTGACCAGCGATACACAATATGTTATTTTCACCGAAAATTCGGAAAAGCAGCATACCGCTGTAGAAGCCCTTGCAATTATACAAACAGCAAAAATGATCAGCCGGAAAACTAAAGAAGACTCAAGCCGAGGCGGTGGCCGAAGTCGACGATTTATCAACATACCGCCTATTTATAAAAGACAAATCCAGCGGACAAAAATTTCTTATCGACACGGGTGCAAATATTTCAGTCCTACCTGCTAGTGTATGTGAAAAAAGAAAACGACCTCCGAACAACTACTTGTATGCCGCGAATGGAACTCAAATACCTACATTCGGCGAGCGAACAATTGTTCTCAATATTGGTATGCGGCGTCCCTATAGTTGGCGATTTGTGATTGCGACAGTCAGTAGGCCGATAATAGGCGCTGATTTCCTACATCACCATGCCCTTATGGTGGATCTCCACGGACGAAGACTGGTAGATAAGAAAACGAGTTTATCGGCACCCGGTTTTCTTTCACCCGCATCTGAAGGAAGCATCCGAACAATCGACGACAATCTTCCGTACCACGATCTACTCGCGAAGTACCCGGATATCACACGACCGAGTTTAAACAAATTGTATAATAGTGAAGTTGAACACTATATTGAGACTACCGGTCCGCCGATTTTTTCCAAAGCTAGACCACTTCCGCCACATAAGTATAACATCGCTAAAGAAGAATTTCAGCTATTGATAAACCAAGGAATTTGTCGCCCGTCGAATAGCCCATGGGCGAGCCCGCTACACATGGTGTTGAAAAAAGACGGTACATACAGATCGTGCGGTGACTACCGTCGACTCAACGCCGTGACAACACCCGACCGCTATCCAATACCACGTCTGCATGACTTTACGCATAATCTCAAAGGCAAGAATATATTCTCAAAGATTGATTTGCAAAAAGCATACTATCAATTAAAAAATAGAGAAGAAGACATTAAGAAAACAGCCGTGATAACCCCATTTGGCTTGTATGAGTTCACGAGAATGTGCTTCGGATTAAGGAATGCCGGCCAAACGTTTCAAAGACATATAGACAACATTCTTCGTGGCCTACCCGCATTTCCATTCATCGACGATATTCTTATAGCCTCAGAGAATAAGGAAGTTCATAGACGTGAACTTGAAGAAGTATTTAACCGACTTAACAAGAACGGTTTGCAAATAAACGTGGCAAAGTGCATCTTCGGTCAGTCGAGACTAGATTTTCTAGGGTACACAATAAGCCCAGAAGGCATTACACCCACTGAAGAAAAAGTCAAAGCAATCAAGCGGTACCCAATGCCTAATACAATCCAGGAACTTCGTCGATTTGTTGGAATGTTAAATTTTTATCGTTCAAATATACCCCACGCCGCTGAACACCAAAAAGAATTGTGCAAATACTTCCACAATGCTAAAAAGAACGATAAATCGAAGATAGAATGGAATGCGATAGCAAAGGAAGCTTTTAATAAGTGTAAACAAGACATTGAAAACTCCATATTACTGTCCTACCCATCTCCAGATGAACCTTTCGCACTGATGACGGACGCATCAAACACATGCGCCGGAGCCGTCATACAACAATTGATAAACGGGGAATGGCGACCACTAGGATTTTTCTCCAAGAAGTTCAGTGACGCACAGCAAAAATACAGTACGTACGACCGCGAATTGCTGTCAATTTACATGGCAGTACGACACTTCCGCCGCGTATTTGAAGGACGACAGCTTACAATTTATACAGACCATAAGCCACTTATACACTCGCTGACTACAAACAGCAAAGCTGAGACTCCAAGACGTACCAGATACCTCGAATACATCGGACAATTTACGTCGAATATTCAACACATATCAGGCGAAGAAAATCAAGTCGCGGACGCGCTTTCTCGAGTTGAAACAATATCCTGTCCAACACCAATTGATTACGACGAATTAGCAAAACAACAATCACAAAATGAAGAATTGAAAATGCTAAAAAACTCAGAAAAGTACGTCTTCAAAAGCATCGCTATTCCCAATTCAACTGCCAAGGTCACTTGCGAGATGTCGTCCAACACTGCACGTCCCTACTTACCGCCGGATTTCCGAAAACCGGCATATCAAGCGATTCACAACCTTAGTCATCCCGGAATAAGGGCTACAAGGAAACTAATCGCAGCACGTTACTTTTGGCCTTCGATGAACAGTGACGTAAACAACTGGAGTCGAACCTGTGACCCGTGCCAGAGAGCAAAGGTGCAACAACATACCAAGTCACCTATAGCGAGTTTCAAACCAGTGAACCGATTAGAACACGTGCACATTGATATTGTTGGCCCTTTACCTATATCTGACGGATACCGTTACCTATTAACGATGATAGATAGGGCTACCAAATGGCCAGAAGCCTGCCCCCTAGAAGAGATAACTGCAGAAAAGGTCGCAAACGCCTTCTATCAGGGCTGGATCGCAAGGTTTGGCTGTCCGGTAACTATAACTACCGACCAAGGAAGACAGTTCGAATCAGATCTATTTAATAAACTGATGCACCGTATGGGTATACACCGGACACGGACTACTGCTTACCACCCTCAGTGTAACGGCATGATAGAACGTTGGCATCGATCACTCAAAGCATCACTAGCCGCGAGACTCAAATCAACAACATGGTCACACGAAATACCTACAGTGTTATTGGGATTGCGAGCATCGTTAAAAGAAGACATTGGTGTTAGCACAGCTGAACTATTATACGGCCAAACCCTAAGACTACCTGGAGAATTTTACGATGAATCAACAAGTCAACGCGTTACACTATCGAACTTTATGAATAAACTCGACGGAGCACTAAAGAAAGCACAAGCGCAAAGACAATCGAACCAATCCCGAGCAACATTCATACATGACGACCTACATAAATGTTCCCATGTATACGTACGCAACGACTCCACCAAGAAACCTTTAACGCCGACATACGACGGACCGTACGAAGTTATCGATCGTAATGAAAAGTATTATACGATACAGTTACATAACAGATGCAATCAAGTGTCCATCGATAGACTGAAGCCTGCATTTCGTATGAACACAGAGTCAGAAACAGCTACCAGTACCTACGCATACGTCACAAAAACTGGGAGAACATCGAAGCCCCCCGTACGCTTTTATTAGCGGGGGAATGATGTAGCGTACTCATTATTATCATTAATGAGTGACGCACACTAGACGACGACGCATGTCCGTCTCGCACGGCGCGCCGCGCTTACTGAATCCGCGGCTGCAAACGTATGTACATAGCGGCCGGCAAGCGACAGCTAATTAATATCTTCACGCGCGCTGCAACTAGGAAGCGCGGCAGGCTTACCGTACATACAACAATATCAAGTTTTATTTATGTACCCTCTATGTGTAACATGACTGCGTATAAAAGGAATGTCGTAAGAATAAATAACTCATATACCAATTAGACTGTTATTCGTGCACACCTTAAGAACCTCCAAACCTTCAACCTATTACAGACACTAAAAAGTCAAAAATAAAATAATAAAAAACTGCGTTTAAAAAAAACGACTTCAAAACTAAAAAGTTACTAGACTGTATTTTTTTTAACGTGATAATTGCCTATAAAATTTGAGAGTTGCCCTCGATTTCCCTGGGATCCTCCGATCCTGATGTGGTCACAATGGGACCATCAGTGAACTCTACCCTTTTAAACAAAAAATAATTTTGCAAATCGGTCCATGCGTTTTTAAGTAATTCGTGAACATACATAAAAAAAAAGATTCCGACGAATTGAGAACCTCCTCCTTTTTGAAGTTGGTTAAAAAAGTGAAATAACTGAATCGGTACGCCTTGTCAGCACTGTCAAGATGGCGATTGCGATTTATCTGTCAGCACCATTACATTTTATCAAATTTTGCAGATATACATATGTTGTCGACTCGAAATCTATATTTTTAAGCTTTATTATTCAGGTAAGGTTCGATCGAGTCTACCGCAACCCTTGACGAAATTATTAATATAGATTGTTTACGTAACAGCGAGCCTTTCCTTCATACACGCAATAATGTTCTCTAACTCTAAATTACCTAAGGAACTTTTTGGTATGACAATAAATAATTCGTAATAATTGTTGTGCAATAACATTATTACACAATTATGATGCAACACGTTAGCTGCTACAACAGCTGTTCCCAGACTGCGGCACGGCATCGCAGGGCATACAGCGTTATTTGTTTTCTAATGATCTCTTCTACATCCCGTTATCGGATTGCCGCCATCAGCAGAAAGCCTGTATTATTCATACCTTTCACATCAAACTGCATTTTTCTCAAAATATATTTTTATATTGGTACCGTGGAACTAGATTTGATATTGATTGGTGCGTGTGCGAGACGACCCCGCGGAGCGGGCGCGGCGCGGCGGCACCGTCTGACCTCTCTGATTTGTTACCACAAGGCTACCGGGCTGTAATCACCTGAATCAAGTTACTTCACAGATAATTCTACAATAATTCGATAGATTTACCTGATAACAGTGATAACGCACGTAATGCGGCCGAGGGCGCGGCGCTGTCTCATGTTATGGTGAACGATGTGTACATGAGAATCTATGCTTTTGAAACCATTTGTCAATACAAACGAATACTGTAACTGATTCACCGACGCACAGCCGGCGACAACAGCGCGAGCCGCCTGTTGAAACATACATACCTACGAGTACATACCCCAACTAACAAATTAATGTTTTATAATAGTCAAGTAAACGTTTTAAATTAGTTTTCTTCTATATAAATGGTCATGCAAGCGTAAATATAACGTTTATAAAACGCGATTTAGGCCCAAATTATACGACAATATTATCGATTAATAGTAATTTCTAAATGACTAATAATCGATCGGCCGGAATCGGTTAGCTGGTGACAATTTAACGTTTCATACAAATTATTTAAGAGATTAGCGTTAGCGTGACACTTTTCGGTTAAATACCGGTCGTAATGAGACCCTCGTGTAACAATGTTTTTGTGTTCTTGAACTATTCGATTCTGAACTTGTCTCATTAGTACCTCCTGAAATAACTTGGTCTTCAATAAAACAATATATTTATATAACGTATTATGTAAATACCTACGACTAAAATACTGTTGTGAGTTGTGACCATACAATCAGAAACCTTTTATCAAAAACCATAATAAAATGAAAAAAATATAATTATATACCAATTATTTGTGTGTGGTACAGATAACGAATTGCCTGGAACGTTTTCCTAATTTTTCGCTTAAAAGCGCCACTTCTTTAATTTTTTTCCATTTATAGGTATGTATTCATATTTTTTATAAAATCTCTTTAGTGTAACTCTTTAATATATCTCAAAATCAAATAAGGGTACTTTTGTTTAAGTATTGGCTTCTAAATTATTTAAAAAGTCCGTTTAAAGTCATATAATCGTGACACACCAATTTTCTATCGCATACAGGTCTTTCTATATCTACTTTAAGTCGGGACTTACATATACTTACTCTATTCTGTTCTTCACAACCCTAATTATACCTGTGAGAGCGTTTTGTATACCTAGTCCCGAGGGAAAAACTCTGTCGTGTCAATTCTTCTCTTCTTTTGCGCACTCCGGCACATTCTTCCAGTTTCTATGACAGTTCCTTTACCGTAAAAGCAGTGCGTTTATGGAATTCTCTGCCACACTCACTCCGCGCTAGCCCTTCTCTGGATATATTCAAGAGGAAAACTAGGGAGCATCTTTTGTCACAATAATATGTTTATAATCATAACAATATATATATATATATATATTTACTTATATATATAGCTATATATATTTATCTACTATCTGCTATATGGAATGTCCTTACTATTATTGTACACTTTGTCTTTTACCCTTCCTTTTAAAACTCTCTCACTCAAAGGTTTGCTGGAAGAAAATTCAATCTTGAATTAAGCTCGCCTTTGTGCACAACACTTTAAATGTATCGTTGTTTAACGAATGTACAACCGTTACAAACGTTATTATAACATCATAGTTAGTCATAACTAGTATATATTTAGTCATAGTTAGTTATAACGTTTTTATAACATCATAGTTAGCTAAATACCGCTATTTAGCGGTTATATAATATGATGTCATGTAAGGACTCGAAGAACGGATGGCCGATGGGGCTTGAAGGTTCTCAAGTGGCGACCACGTACTGGAAGACGCAGCGTGAGTAGACCCCCGGCAAGGTGGACCGACGCACTATGGGGAAGCGCCTAAGAGAGCCGTGCCATAAATGCTTTTTACAAAAGTCTGCGGAGGTACATGTGTTATACCTCAAACTGAAGCTAAGGGATGAATCTACATGAATCGACAGGATAATTTTTTTTTGCTACTATATACTATGTCAGGGAGCCGCCAAATACGTTGGTAAAAGATTTCATTAAAAATCTTCTAAATTTGCGAGTTGTTCAACTTTAATTTATAGTGACATGGCAATAGTAATATATAAGTGTTATACCATTTTGGAAAGCTGAAGTTTTGTACTTTCGTTTGTAGTACACAGATATGGTTTTTTTGTTTAAATATACCTATCTACGACGTATTTCTGATGACACTCAGTTTTTTATTATCTTTCATTTTCAATTAGAGTTTTAACTGTTGCCGAAATTTGCCGATGCTCTATAAATAGTGTTATTATATAGGTAAACTAACCACATTTTACGAGAAGAAAAAAAAAGTTGCGGCATTGCTGCGCAACTTACCTAAATCTTTTAAAATATGACGTTAAGAATGTAATTTTTACTGCATGCGGGAAGAGGGCTTATTGATTACTTGACATGCTTTTTTTACTGTATATTATTTATTGCGGTTATTATTATAGATAAAAGTAAGAAGTATTTCTCACCATTTTTTGGTTCCCATATATATTCAAAATGATAATATAATATCGAAAAACCGCATAACCGAATAATAATAGATATAGTTTTTATCATGTCATTTTGCATACGTTTCTCCTCAAATTATTCTATATAAAATAGCGCATATTCATTGTAAAAAATACAGTTCTTCATTATTGTTTATTCGATATTGTTGAAACTAAAAGTATAACACCAGAACGGTATCCAGTGTGACCAGTCATAGCCGTTATTGCCTGAATAAGTCCTTAGAAAAGCGCCTAAATGCTTATGAGCATTTTCGAGTGAACCGATTGATTGATGGTGGTATGCGGTGGACGTTAATTTTTCTATTTTTAATAATTTGCAAACTTCTACCATAGTGCTTGAAATAAATTCTGAACCTCTATCAGTCGCTATAACTTTAGGTATACCGAAACGTAAGACAAAATTTTGTATAAGTGATCTTGCTACAGTTACGGTTTCTTTATTTTGTATAGGATAGGCTTCAATAAATTTTGTAAGTTCACATTGTATCGTTACAAGGTAACAATTTCCATTCTCGTCTTTATCTAAAGGACCTACCAAGTCTAAAAATATTTTTTCAAAACCTGACGACGCGGTCGTTGTGATCGTCATCGGCTGTTTTGTGTACCTACTATATTTAGTCTTCTGACAAGTGGAACACTTTCTTACATAATCAAGAACATCTTTATCGATACCTGGCCAGAAATATCGTCTTTTGATGTTGTTAGTCATTCTGCGCACACCAGCATGGCCACTGGTTGGCAGTAAATGATAGTCATTTAGAATATATTGTTTTTCATTGTCGTTTTCTATTCTTTCTATTCCTCTTAGTATGCATACTCTAGGACCGGTCCAATCTTTTAATGTTTGTATTTCACTACACAAACCTTTTATAAACTCTTCATTTTCTTTATTTTTAACTATGCATACTTCTTTTACTTTTATAATATTGCTAAACTTCTCTAACTTAGTCACAAATTCGACTCGCGAGAATTGTGCTCCGAAGTTGAGGTTAACACAAAACAACATTTTACTAGGTACGTAAGCAAGACACTCGTCTTCAGCGCTTATCAAATTATCTCTTCTATATTTATCCACTTTATTTTTTTCTAGCAATATCATCTCTACGACGTCACTCGGCTTCCTCAGTAACTCCACGACTCTAGGCTGATCAGACCCTACGTCGGTAGATTTACTAATTGGCGGTAACACATTTTTACTCTTCTCAACCATTCCTTTTTTTTGTGCTCTAGTCATCACATTTATTTCCGAAATTTTCTCATTGATACTCTTTAATTCACTGGAAGTCACATTTACTCTGGATAATGCATCCGCGACTACATTATCCTTTCCTTGCACATACACTATTTTAAAATCATACTCCTCAAGGACTAAGCGAAATTTCAACAGTCTGCTAGAAGGATCTTTCATGCTAAACAAATAAATAAGGGGTTTATGGTCTGTCATTATAATAAAATGTCTGCCGAATAAATATGGTCTAAAATATTTTACTGCCCAGACTATAGCAGTAAGTTCTTTTTGTATTGTGGGGTAGTTTAACTCTGCCTTATTCAAAGGTCTACTGGTATATGCTACGGGTCTTAGGTCATTATTACATAAAACTGCACCAATAGCTACACCTGATGCGTCAGTCTGTAAAATAAATTCGTTAGATTCTGAGAAATCTGGGTACTGAAGTATGGGTGGGCTACTTAACTTTTGCTTCAAGATCTCGAAAGAAAGTTGACATTCAGCTGTCCAATTGAAAACAATATTCTTTTTGCACAATCTATTTAAGGGTAATGTTATCTCAGCAAACGATGGTACAAATTTACGATAGTAATTGCAGAAAGCTACAAATCGTTTCACTTCATCTACGTTTTTGGGTACTGGGTAATTTTGTAAAACTGTTGTTTTTCCTGGATCCGGTAATACTCCATCAGCAGAAACTAAATGTCCAAGATACAAAATTTCCTTCTTTAAAAATTGGCATTTATCCGGATTTAGTTTTAAATTTACTTTTCGTAACCTTTGGAGTACATCTATTAAATTTTTATTATGAGAATTTAGATTTCGCCCAAAAATAATCAGATCATCGAGATAAATAAAACATTTGTCATACGTCAGACCAGACATAGCTATTGCCATGACTCTACTGAAATTACTACAAGAAGTTTTAAGTCCCATAGGAAGACGCTTTAATTGATACTGACCCGAGCTAGTGGAAAAAGCAGTATATTTACGACTTTTAGGGCATAAACTAACTTGATAATAACCTTGATTTAGGTCTAAATGAGTGAAATATATTGACCCTGAAAGTGAGTCTAAGATGTCGGTGATGTTGGGTAGTGGGAATTTATCATCAACTATTACATCATTAAGTTTTCTATAGTCCACTACCAAACGCCACTTTTTACCGCCTTCAGACTTTTTGGGAACGAGTAAGACAGGACTGTTCCACTCACTTGAGGACTCTTCTATTATATCATCATTCAACATTTGTGTAATTTGTCTGTCAATTTCTGGCTTCAATGATTGAGGCAATTTGTAAGGTTTTACATAGCAAGGACTAACATTAGGTTTTAGTGTTATGGATTGTTCGTACACGTTGGTGGTGGCTAATTTATCTCCTGGTAGAAAAAACACATCTGAATATTTTGTGCAAATTGTTTTGAGAGAACTATTTTCTTCAGTATTAAGATGATTTAATTTTAACATTGAAAGTAACGTTTCGGCTCTATTAGCATTGGCATTAGTTTTATCAAAAGAAAAAGTATTATACTTGCTTAGAAATTCAACTTCCGGAGTAAAATTTTCTAATCTTACTTCGTTATCGGTAATATTAAGTATTCTGATCGGTATCTTACGATTTTTTGGTCTAACTATAGCTCCTGCTAAAAAAATATCTTTTTCTATCTCTCTCGAGCAAACAACACAATCGTCTTCTGCATCAATACTTAATTCTACGTAATGGGTCGACTCACTTCGGGCCGGTAATATAAGACAATTATTGGTAACAAACGATAAATCAAGTCGAGGCGAGATAGGTAAATTAATTAGTTTTCCTGCATTATTTACAACTAACACGTTGGTAGCCAAATCGATATTACAGCCATAAGTAGATAGAAAATCTAAGCCTAAAATACCAGTTGCATTGAAGGGTAAATCTTGAAAAACGTAAAATTTATGAAAAAACATGTCATTATTTTCTGTAATAAGTTTCAGGGTTACAAATCCCAAAGAGTTGATTTGCCCTCCTATACCGTTTATAGTAGTGCTATTATAATTTATACGCATTGAATCATGTAATTCATCTTTCCTAATAATAGATATGGACGCACCCGTATCTACTAAAAAGGAATATATTTTGTTATTACAATAAAAGGACACAAATTGACATCGTCCCTTACAAGCCAAAATATAATTATTAAAATCGAAAAAACTGCTTTCCTGACAAAATTTGAGAATTATCATTGTCATTAGAATCTTGGGAAACGACGCCTTGCACCGATGCTTGCGTGGGTTGTATGGGTTGCGTTAAAAAAACATTACGGCTATAATTATTTCCTCGCCTGTTACCACGCTGGTAATATTGTCCCGTGTTACTATTCGCCTGCGCGAAATTTCTACCGCGGTTATAATTTTGAAATGATCTTCCGTAACCACGGCGGTTATAATTATTGAAAGAACCATAATTACGGCCATATTGACCTTGACCCCTCGGTCCTGAAAAAGGTGCAAACTTACCTTGACCTCCTCTCGAATACTGCATGACATCCGGCTTAGAGGACGTAGAAGGCGTTGATACATCCTCATCCTTAGCACCTTGTATGGCGTCCTTGAGATAACCATAGTTGCGTGCGGCCACGATAGTACTTAGCCTTGAATTTTTCAACCCATCTGAAAATCTCTTAATGGCCATTTTCTCATTTAATGGCTTTAAAATCGCGAATTTTGACGAATCTCCGTCTGCCTGTGAGATGGTTAAATCGGTAAAAAGTTTTTCTATTTCTGAACCATACTCGTCAATTGACCTAAAACCTTGGTTCATATTTTGGAGGCGGGACTGAATAGCGGTAAAAGATTTAGTAGTTAATAAATGTTTCCTTAGATCCTGCACTAAATTAGGAACGGTGTCGTAGTTATTAGATAAACGAAGCTTAGCGTTCTCAGATAGGCGACCTTTAATTACGAATTTTATTAAAAGGTTTTTTCCCGAATTGTCTAACATATCCGCATACATTTCAACTGCATCAATCAATCGTTTCGTGGTGTCTTCTTTACCATCCATAAGGGGAATTAAATTACACGCCGTTCGAATGTCAAATTCCATTTTTACAATTTTTATTTCACCAGAAGGGGAAATACACAATTCACCTATCTTTAAAAATTCACTTTCAATATTATCATAGGTGGTGGACAATTGCGTCACTAATTCAGGTTTCAAATCATGCGATAACGCCGAGTACAATAGTTGCGCTCCATTAAATAAATTTTTAGCCTCTTTCAACTTATTTATTGCAATAGAACCCTTAAATCTAGCTTGCCCTTTCTTTATTAAATATTTACGAATGTCTACCAAATCTTGATATATTTTAATAAACTCATCGGCCATAATCTAAAAATAAAACATAAAGGAATGCAATGATATCATCCTAGCAACTAATTATCTCATTACAATTCATCTAACTGTCTTCCAATCAACGAAAGCAATGCGAAAACATACCATATACGGCACGGGGTATCGGGTTCGGTGAGTCGCCGTGCGCGATTTATGAACTGTTACATGTTAATACATTATAGTCTTATACTAATTACTTACTTGCAAAAACTCTCAATTATGAATTTTACACACAATTCCTTATTTATAGGACGTAAAGTTCATAAAATGACATACCCATAAAAGCACCACTAGTCGTTAGGTATCACTTAATAGTTCAGTAGTATTGATTTTCACGATAGTTTATGTATTACTATTATCGTTCTATCTGTTGTTAACACTATTTTTTTTTTCACTTTTCACTCAGTCTCTCATGTAGAAAGAAGAAATAATATATAGGTAATTAATACTCACACGCGCCACAACTTATAACCAACCTACTTTTCTTATTTGGCACTAAACCGTACGCGGTAATTTTATTTTTGGAAAGGTCCGTTTTTTTTTTTTCACTGGGGCGGGTTATCTTCGACACCGTCACGGGGAGCGTGTTTCTTGAAATACATCGACGCCTGTCTACGACGTAAGGACCTACGGTTCATCTGCCTCTCCATCCATTTGACATGCATCTTCTTATAACAATAACAGATAGCATAACATGCCGCAGCCAGTAGGACGATTGTCATCAGGGTGAGTAGTATATTTGTCGTGCCGATGCTGGAGTAGCCCTGCTCGGTTGTCGCACTATTTTTCCCATCACCAGCAGCCGTCTGCGCGATGATTACCTCTTCTCTCGTTTGCTTAGATTGACACATGTTTTACAAAAAAAACCACTTTCGGAATATTTTCCGTAAGTATTAATAATCATAAAAGTTTTTTTTTTTTTTTTTTTTTAACTTTCCAAATTACACTCGCGATATGACCTCGAATGCCAGGGTCGCCATGAGGTGTCGTGGTAAATGAAAGGCATCAGCTTTGGATAACGTCTGCATTTATTCTGTCTTTACAAAGTTAGAGCGTACATGATCTTAATATATTGCTTACTTGGCTAATTCTAAATAAGGTGTTCTTACACACACACCTACAGAATACTACTAATGATACTTACCTTACTTACATACACTACAGTGTAACTAAAATATTTTTTCCGTAATGAGTGAATTTTCATGCACCAGAAGTGACTTATGTGTCGTATTACATAACAATTTTAAGAAAACCTTATAATAAGAAATCTCTGGAGCTTTTAGATGAAGCTTTAGAGCTTCTAGGCTAGTCTTAGCACATTTTAATGAATTTGTTTTTTTTTTTACATTTTGATATGTATTTCAAGTAATAAATTTATAAATCAGTCTTTAAGTATATAAAGGTGAAAGTTTATGTAATATTATTATAAATTATACTCATTAAATATAGCTGCAAGCCTATAGAATTTATTTTTGATTGTTATAATACTCAAACATCTGCTGTAAAAATATTTTAATCTTAACTTTTATGTTTACATATTTTTTATAACTAAAAATATATTAACTTCCCAAAAATGTATGTCATTTAAAAGCCTATATATTCAAGATTATCAGAAAAAAAAATCACTTAATTATCTTCAAAAACATGGAAGATACAGATTTATGGCACGAAAATGACTCAAGTTCCCCATAGTGCGACGACCTGCTTAAGATCGTTGGAATCCGTTGGATGCGGGTGGCGCAGGACCGGTCGTCGTGGCGATCCTTAGGGGAGACCTGGGTCCAGCAGTGGACGTCTGATGGTTGATATGATGATGATGATGATATAAGACTGGTATTATACGACGTTTTAGCTAGTTGGGACGTACGAGTGTGTACCAGCGCATTTGCCCGTCGGCTCCCGACCTCTAACTTGCTTGCTTATAATAATATTATAAATGCGAGAGTGTGTCTGTCAGTTACCACTTCACTCTTGAATGTCGTATGGAGTACCTAGTTTGAATTCCGGGAAAGAACATAGGTTTTTTTATCCCGAAAATCATTGGAGAGGGGGTGGAAGTTTGTATGCAAAGAGGATAGAAATAAATAAATAGATTGATGTAATAGCAGATTGATGTAATAGCAGATTGGGTAAATTACTAATACTACGCAGACAAAGTAGCGTTCAAAAGTTAGTAGGCTGTAAGTGTTTGTAGACAACTAGACACATCTGGCGCCGAAGCCCCCTCCCCCTCCCCTCCCGTCGGGCTCCTTTGTTAGTCTGGCCTTTAGGTTTTGGCTGGTCAGGGACTTGTTGTAAGAAGTTACGAAACTGTTAATTGTAATCCATCGTGATTAGATATTGTTTCATATAAAAGGTTTGCGGGCAACGAGACACTAACAAGACCAGCACTACAATGAAGTACACGCTGTTAGTGATCGCGGCGGCGGCGGCGGCGGCGGCGGCGGCCGAGCGGCCCGTGCTGCTGCACTACCACGAGAGCGCGGGCGTGCCGGAGGCGGCGCGCATCAGGCAGGCCGAGCAGGCCGTCGACTTCGACGGCTCCAGGATCGTGGGCGGCTCGGCTGCGGCCGTCGGGGCCTACCCGTATCTGGTAGGTGTCGTGTGCAGTGGTGTACAAGTGGTCGGCGGAGCGGGTGGGCGATGCTGATAGCGGGCGGTGCGCAGGTGGGGCTGGTGATCTCGCTGACGTCGGGCGGCACGTCGGTGTGCGGCTCGTCCATGCTGAGCCCGCGGCGCGCGCTGACGGCGGCGCACTGCTGGTGGGACGGGCGCGGGCAGGCGCGCAGCTTCGAGCTGGTGTTCGGCTCGGCGCGCCTGTTCTCGGGCGGCACGCGCGTGTCCACGTCCAGCGTGCAGATGCACGCCAGCTACAACCCTAACACCTTGAACAACGACGTCGCCATGATCTCCTTCCCGTCGGTCACATACACGAGTAAGTGCGCGCTTTATACACAAACTAAGAACATACACTAATGCTGGGGCCATACTAACGAGAAATGCCATTAATTATCGCGATAATGGACGTCAACCGTTGGTGTAGCCACAACTTAACGCGATAATTAGACAACGGCGTTAACGTTGCCGTTTGGCATTAGGCGATAGCTCAAGTGGCGGTACATCAGAAGAGATTAACGCGAGAATTAATGCTATGAAGCGGTCACATTACGTATTGTCATTGTGCGTCGAGAGCGCAACGGGAGCGGACGTATTTGTTTTTTTACGATGGATTTGCCTCAAAATCGTACGTTTTTGTCTCGAAATACGTACTATGGCGACGGAGTGGAGTAACGAGAAAGTAATTACTTCTTGAGATTCTGCAAACAGAACCATGTTTGTGGGATCCGAAACTCAAAAGTTTACACTCATGAAATATAGAGCTCTGTCGACGTCCATCTTGCTTGAATTAAAGTTAATTTTATCGCCAATAATGAGCATTCATATTGATCGTTGAAGTGTAGCCACCCATTTTAATGCGGTAAAAATTATCGGAATAATTATCGAGATAATGGGCATTGACGTTAAACGCTACTGTGGCCCCAGCATAATACTTGGTGGCTTGCCCAGTGCGAAGGCGACATTGCGTTATAGAGAAATCTAGTGACGAAGTAATATCGAATAAATTAAAGAAGGAAATAAAATAATGTTTTTGAGTCTGCCCGTGACCATGGATACTGTAACGGATCCGCAACGTCGGGTTACAGTAATATCAAATATACCGCGATAAAATCCGTAAAAAGTAGTTTTATTTCAATAAAAAAATGTTGTTTGCAGACGTGATCCGCGCGGTGGCGCTGCCGAGCGGCTCGATGCTCAGCAACAACTTGGCGGGGTCGTGGGTGCGCGCCGCCGGCTACGGCAGGACCAGCGACAGTAAGTGTGGCGGCGCGCGGCGCTCTCGCACCTCATCACATGTTAAGACCGACGGAGATGATCTGTGAGATGTGTCCGTTTGTTTGCAAGTGAAAGCCACGTGTGTCCGCAGACGCCGGCATCTCGCAGAGCCAGTTCCAGAGCCACGTGACGCTGCAGGTGATCACGAACGCGGCGTGCGCGCAGTACTTTGGCGGCATCGTGGCGGCGTCCACGCTGTGCACAGCGGGGCGCGGCGGCGCGGGCGCGGTGGGCACCTGCAGCGGCGACTCGGGCGGGCCGCTGGTGCTGGCGGCGGGCGGCGCGCAGCACGTGCTGGTACTGTCTGCTCCCCCTCCCCCGCTGTCCCGTCCGCGCCGCACTGCTTCACTTAACGTGTGTTCGGTGTTGTCCGCAGGTCGGTGTGACGTCATTCGGCTCGTCCCGCGGCTGCCAGGTCGGGTTCCCGTCGGGCTTCGCGCGCGTCACCTCCTTCATATCGTGGATACAAGCGAGACTCTGAATGCACTCTTTCCGTTCTACAACCAACTGTTTACTGACAATAAAATTGATAATTCCCAAATTGAAATATGTATTTAATTCTTTATAAATAAGCATACTATAGATATTTTATTTTTAACCGAATTGATCAATTAGACTGTATTCCTTTATGTTTGTTACCTCATAACTTTGGACTGGGTGAACCGATTATGATTCTTTTATTATTTGAAAGCTGGTGGTTTCCGTGTGGTCCCATTTCAATTTGGTCCAGTTCTGATATTTAAAGCGGAACAATTGTACAAAATTTAATATACGACAATGATTGGGTTAAGGCGAAAATAAAAACTGAATCCACTTTGCAATCTGTTATGAGCTGGCTTACCATAAATCTATTGACACTAAATATCTCCAAAACTAAAATAATCCAATTTATCTCATCAAACGCTCCTAAACCTCCTACTAGCTCTACAAAAATAATTACGCACATATTTGTTACGACATCTCGGCATGCAATTGTTCTACACTTACCTTGGTGCCTGGTATAAAATATTTGGGTGTTCACATTGACGAGAAACTAGATTGGCGAGTTCATACAAAAGTCCTGTTTGTCCTGCATCAGGGTGTCGGTCTGCGCTTGCTCGGAGACATTTTATTGCTCAGATTACTCACGTTTATAATAAAACTAATAAAAAACTTTCATTCTATAAACTAACCCGCCAAAAAGTCGAGGAGCGCTTAAAAGAGTGGCTAAAATCACTAACATACGATGAAACCAAAAAAATGATATCATCTGAAACATAAACTACTGCTTGCTACCACACATACGCATTAGTCACAGACACACGACCACTAACTCACACAAACTCACTCTCCTCACCACAACATTCACATAGGTACAACTACTCATTTGCACAAACTGACTCATTACAACATACACAAAACCACTCACATTAACATACTCACAATACCTGCAACACTTTCAAATTACCTACCTTATGGAGGGAAGGAGGTGGTAATCCCTCCACTGGAAAAGGAGGATCCTCCGACCAGGCGTGGTGTTGTGCCTGGCGGGCTACTGCCCATCGGTTGATGTTGGGTGGTTGTATATATGCAATCTCGCGTGCAAATGTCACTTGCGCGATGTAGGATTACTTGCGTCATCGCGCTGAGTTCGTAGTTCTTATGTGGCGAGATAGATGTCGCTACATCACTCCCCTCCGAGACCGGAGGTCGATATTCTTCTGATGAAGATGATGGAGTCGGCGTTGTTTGGTTGTTGCCAGTGCCAGGTGTGATGTTCCAGTGAGTCGGAACAGGTTGCCGCGTAGTCCGCAGTGAGTCGGGACTGTGTTGCGGTGAGTCCACGGTGAGTCGGGACTGTGATGCTGCGAATGCCTCAGTGAGTCGAGGTGGTGCAGTGATGCGTAGTGGCTGGCTGCTGCGTCGACCAGGAGAGAGTGGCTCTGCTAGATGACCGGCCGAAGTGCAGTGTGCTGTGCCAAGTTGCTGATGCCGGCTGAAGGTCCTGACCAGGCATGTGCGTCCGCTACAGGCGTGTGGAGTGCTGAGTGGAGTGATGAAGGCGAAGCTGCTGGTCATCGAAGGTTGCGTTGATGTTCAGCTCGGGGTCACCAGTATGGAGGGAAGGAGGTGGTAATCCCTCCACTGGAAAAGGAGGATCCTCCGACCAGGCGTGGTGTTGTGCCTGGCGGGCTACTGCCCATCGGTTGATGTTGGGTGGTTGTATATATGCAATCTCGCGTGCAAATGTCACTTGCGCGATGTAGGATTACTTGCGTCATCGCGCTGAGTTCGTAGTTCTTATGTGGCGAGATAGATGTCGCTACAACCTTAATAATTCACTGTTCTCCCCTGTCTGTATTAGTTTTTACTTAAGTTTATTTTCATTTCTTTTTAATGTTGTTTTTCACTTATCAAGATTGCATGCTCTTGTAGTTATGATTTTATTGCATAAGGAAACATGTAAGCAACATCACCATGACAGAGGGCACTGACTCCCGTAACACAGGTACATAACCTAGCACGGGAGTCAGGGACTTCAGACACAGATGTACCCAAACACTTTATGCCAATAAAAGATTATTATAAAAAGATTATTATTTACGTGAGGTAAGTAATGTTTTTATGCCTTGATTAATAATAATAATAATATCTTTATTTGCGTAAAAACATGGTATATAAGGTGTTAAGTTACAATATAGGATCAAACATGTTTTTGCTTAAAGTTAAAGTTAAAGCATGCAAAGGTTTGTCGACATTATGGTTACATTAGTTTACATCATTTAGTCATTTATATTTTATTTGTATTTCAAAGCAGTCTTTAGTAGAATAGAAGTTATTTTCATTAAGCCATTCATATAATTTTATTTTAAACAGTTTGGAATTAAGTATTTTTAAAGAACTGGGTAGTTTCTTGAATATTCGTACACACATTGCCAGACAACATTTATTGTGTTTTGTCAGCCTAGGAGTCTCCTCTAATACAAGTGCTAACTGGTCACGCCGACGACTTCGAGAACTTATTTCTTCCGCTGTTTTAAACAGTTCTTTATATTTACGTACAAACATACACGCTTCATATAAATATAATAAAGATAGTGGTAGCAAACCAAGCTTTTTAAATATTGGCTGACATGATTCATCAGATGGAATCCCGTATATAGCGCGTATGGATTTTTTCCGAGAGATGAATGCTCTGTCACCGTCAGTACTAATTCCCCACATTATTAGTCCCTATCGTAACGAAGATTCAACATAACCACGGTAAGACATCACAGCAGTATTGGTACTTGTAACATTCCTAATCTGTCGGAGGGCATATACGAACTTATTTTCTTACATACACTGTCCACCTGCGCTTTCCAGTTTATGTGTTCGTCTATTATTATTCCTAAAAACTTCGTTTGTGTTACTTGTGTAATTAGTGGAATGTTTATTTTAAAATTAAATTCTTTATTGTGTGATTGATTAAATTGAATGTATATAGATTTATTAAGATTAATAGACAAATTATTATTATTTAGCCAATTTATTAAATTATTTATTGTTGTATTTATGTCCATTTCATGGTAAGAAATTGAATGATGTTTTTTGATGTCAGTTGTAACTATTATGGATATGTCATCAGCAAAAAGAAAACATTTATGATTAGTCACCTCAACTATATCATTTATATATAATAAAAATAAAAATAGGGCCCAGTATGCTGCCTTGAGGCACGCCGTGCTTTACAATATTGTAGTCAGACTGATATGGCATCATGACTCTGTTTTCATCAAGTTTAGTGACTGTAACGCACTGTTGTCTGTCAGTTAGGTATGACGATCAGGGCTGCCAGATTGTATCGTTTGATACCAAATTGGTATAATTGGACGATGTATTGTATCCATGTGGTATCCATGATCATTTGGTATAATTCGATACAAAAGCAAGACGCTCACAAAAAAAAGGTCATGTCAAGAAGTCGTCCGCTAATTCTGCAAAGGATAATCGAATAATTTAAGGATAAAAAGCTCATCCGGCATAGAATGGGCAGTATGGTATAATACCATCGATTTGGTATAATTTCAGATGCTAAATGGCATCATCGCGTCGTTGCTTACTGGCAGCCCTGATGACGATAACCACTGAAGAGGCAGTCCTCTGCCGTGTGATTCTGTAAGACTTCATTCTAAACTTCGAATCTGAATCCGCTGAGTTTCTTGATTGGCATTCTAAAACTCGGTTGATAATTCGAATCTACACTAGCGCTACTCTTGCGAGCGTGTTTGCGAGTTGAACTAAATTGACGTCGAGATTTTGACAGATAAAGTATGAGATGACGTAAAAAGTGGCATTCTTATGGAGTCTTATGGAGGTAGGGCATAGCGAGATTCCTCGCTCAAATTGAGCTGCCCGACTGGGGAAGTACCTCCGCCTTACAGAATACCGCAGTGAATCAACAATAGTTCTTTCTGTGAGTGAGTAAGGTTACCAGAGCTCGTTGGGGAGTGACTATTCTGACAGCATGGGCATTCCATTTGCTGTCAGTTTAGTAATTCCCTATTTTAAGAAACCAAAACGGTTTCTGCCGGGGTGTGCAACGCATTTGCAAGCCTTCAGGTGTTGCAAATGTCCATGGATGGCGGTGATCACTTACCATCAGGTGAGCCGCCTGATCGTTTGCCCCCAAATCGCAATAAAAAATAAAAAAAATCTATAAGGGAATTCCCCCGTCACTTCGACGCTCACTTTGCACTCGAACCCGATTCAAAGTGTCAAATTAAAAGCATCTATTTTGCGAGTGAAAATAGAAAAAATCATAGTTAAATAGTGTTTAAATAAAGTTTTAAAGTGAATAAGTGCCTAAGCGTAAGTACCTAAGTACTAAATCGATAACGACGGCAAGAATGTTTGTGTTTAAATCTTTATTAGAAGAAGCTCATGCTTTGGATAAATTATAAAAGCGTCGACAATCTACCAAAATTCGAAGTTTATCTTTATTAACCCGAGATGACGACTATGTGAGCGTGTATAGATTGTCGAAGGAGCTAACTGACCAACTAGAGTATGAGTTATTAAATATTGCTTTTATTAAATACACGTGTATTTTTCAAACTACATTATAATCTCCATTTTCTTATTATTAATAGTCAAGAATTGAGTAAAATAAACGTTAATTTATAATATGATATATAAGAAATCAAGGAACACACTTTAAACCAAGATTCGTCGCACATTTTAAGTGGTTTGCTTTAAGGAATGTTAAGTGGTTCTAACATATACAAAAAAAGCACTGCTAACCTTAGTCCACTGTTTGTAAGTTGTTAGGTGCACGGCTAGTTCCTCCCACTGGCGTCAACTTCGCTCTCTGGCATTTTGAGTTCTCAAGAAACCCTTCGTTATGCCAGGATTAACATTAACATTATTGTTGGATTAGAAAATGAAATAAACACTTCTATATTTAAGTAATATTATTTCTGAACTTTACAACCAACTTTACAACTTTAATATAAACTTACTTTTTGATTTTTTCTGAATTATTATCGGCACTGAACGATCACAAAACAAACAAAACGGTACCAAAACAATGCAACGCACTTTAAAACGTCACCGCAATAAATGGAAATATTGTCCACAGATTACTAATGATATTGCCTGTCAGTAATTTTTTTCCTAAGGTAAGCATAGATTCACGACAGGAATTTAGAGATTTCTGTTTTTTTACTTATTAGCTGTCTCAAATTCCTTAAAATAAGAAATTTTAATTTAAACATGATAATAGCTAAAATTCTGTGTCAAAAACTGCTAAAATAAAAAAACCGATAAACCTCGATTTACATTTTATTGAGTGTGGTAGTCACTAGTACAGTATTGGTCGCTTTGGAGCTCACTTCACTTCGCAAGTGCCTAGGTGATGCTTACAGAATGCAAAATTAAGGTCATTTTGAACCTTATACGAAGTGAGAGCAAATAGCGACGTGAAATGCGAGTTGTTGTTTGAATTTTACAGAATCGACATCCTGATTCCGAAGGCTTCCAACTTTTTTAGAAGCAGCACATTTTGTGAAACCAGATCGAATGCCTTCGATAAATCAAAGAACAACCCTGTTGTGAGGATATTATTGTTGACATTGGTCAAAATTGCTTTCGGTAGTGAAAATATAGCTAAGGTTGTGGATTTCTGTTTTTGAAATCCGTATTGCTCTTTATTAATAATGCTAAAGGAGACAGTTTTTTCCAGGCCCACTACGAACGGTATCACAGGACGATCGCATTATATTCTAAAATAATAACTTATTTTTCAAGACGAAAAATACGAAATGCGAAGTAAAAATGAAACCGCAATTATTAAATTAAATAAAACCATTATTGTATTGACTTTCAATAAATCGTTGTAGTTCAATTCGTGTAAATGAACGTAAAAACTATCACATTCAAATACAGTACCTACGAATACAGTAAATAAATAAAGTGAGAATATTGATTATTATTATTTATGATATTATTATTGTTTATTAATATTTAAATGTATAGGATCTATAAATATTTTGGAAACTACAATAATATTTATGAAAGTGTTTTTGTTATGTTATAATCATCGTAGAACGAACCGCTCATGTCATTGCTTTGACTTTGACAATTTGAATGTAACTGGCACGCAATGTAACGTGATTTTAAAATTCTCCCAAGAAGGCCGAGTTAAGTTTAAGTAAAAAACCACTTTTAGAGAAACTAGGGGACAAAAATCATGTATCATCCTTCATAAACCATTAATTCACCAAATCATCAACCATTATCATGTATCATCCTGTTATCCATCTTAAATATAAAATAAAAAAATACTGCAGACCAGACTGTATGGAGTAGATTCCTTTGCTTTATCCCGAAAGGGAAGAAAAGAAAAAAAAACAATGACTTTGAACGTCAGTTTTTGTTCGAAATCTGACGTTTTTGTGGGTTATTTTATTGCTTTTTTAATGTTTTACTCAATATTCCCTTTAGACATTAAGTAAACAAATGTTACTAACGTTATCTAGAGATTGTGTGGAAAAAATGATATATATTTCATTAGTTTGTGCTACAAATTGTGGTGGGCCTGATCGCCATGCAAAAAAAATTGTCACCTTTATCGCAATAATTAATTAATCTAAGTGTACATGCACTTTTCATATATTTTTGAAATGATAGATATTAATGTTATGGGCCTGACCAGTCTAAGCAAGCTAGCTGGTAGGCATGCGTTCTTAGTACATACTAACACTACTCAACCGTCCACATTTCCTTCTTTAGAAAATATGTATAATTGAATATTAAAACCATTCAGATTCCTCAGTCGTTGTGTAGCTCTCCACCTCCCAAAAGAGTCGGTCATAGCATCTTTGTACTAAAATCAAATCTGATGAATTAAATTAATATTTATTTATTTATATAAAAATATATTTTTACCCTAGTTGCAAGCCGGGCAGCTCAAACTGATTAGGTCCCCGAGTCTCTGCGCCTCTTTCCGATTGTTTAGTCAATTGAGTTCCAGCCTCGCGTGAGACCAGACTATATTAAACGGCGCGAAGCCCAGACAGACAATAACACAGCGATTGTACTTATGTATAGATGTTGGTCACGTGTATTATTTGTCTTCAATTAAAGACAAGGAATTTCATTTGTGATAATTACAGAAATTGAAAGAAGTATGTTGACTGAATTGATCGGAACCATTGATGGTGCCCGAGAGGCTCTGATGGCGTTGTGAGCAACTGAACGTTGTGCTGAAATGCAATTAATATAGCAGCAGCTTCTCACGAATATGCAATCTTCAAATCATACTAGTCAAATTGGTTAATAGTGAAAGCTGATATAAAATAATCAAAACTATTGACAGAAATGAACAGTAACAATAAAAAAAAGTCGGGTTCAGCGCGAGTTATTAGATGTCCTCACGTCATCAAGTGGTAATGTAATACCACCGCCAACAACTTTACTAACAGCATGCGAAAGAAAAACATTCATATTGGTTAGGATGCACCGCATAAAGACAACAGGTTTCAGGTTGACCGACGACTTGTCAGTTAAATTCTGTGTAACAACGCGCTTCTGAATACGTCAGTGTACGTACAGACGAAAGTGTCTTCCTGACCTTAAGTGAAGCGGGCGGTTACAGTTGTGCCAGGTGGATTAATGGCGCTTTGTTGCACATTTACATCTGTGAAATACATACGCTCTCTAGATAAATCTTCTCTAAAGATACTGATAAGTGATCCACAGCTGGATTGTGTTCATGCATGGGAAAGAACAAACTTCGCCATGTAGCCTTACTGCTGCTTATGTATCTTCCAGCATTGTGCAATGTCATCAATAACTCTGCTGGATCTTTACTTTCTTTCTGACTGGACACCAAAAACTGACATAGCGCTGCCTTTACTCACATACTTACAGAGGGATATTTATGTAGGTTCATGAACCAAGATTTCATTTATTAGATTTGTGTATTATTTTAAACTTTTTAGTGAAAAAAAATCCAAACAAATCAATATGAGGATAAATACATATATTCACGTAACTGATGCAGGATTTTGTATTAGCATTTACATCCGACCGTTGATCCAAGAGGCGAAGGAGGTGACCCTGGCGAAGCCGGAGGGTGTTCCGATCTGGCAGCCTGCGGCCGCGCCGAATGATACCACACCAATCTGCGCACAAATAATGGGATGCAGTTAGGTAATTGTCACGTCACCCAGGGAATCCATCTGCATCACGCCACGCCACACAGTGTACCTGACAGCGGCACGTCACACAAGGAACCCGTCTGCGTCACGCCACGCCACACAGTGTACCTGACAGCGGCACGTCACACAGGGAACCCTTCTGCGTCACGTCACACCACACAGTGTACCTGACAGCGGCACGTCACACAAGGAACCCGTCTGCGTCACGTCACGCCACACAGTGTACCTGACAGCGGCACGTCACACAAGGAACCCGTCTGCTTCACGTCACATCACCCAGGGAAACTGTCTGCGGCACGTCACGCCACACAGTGTACCTGACAGCGGCACGTCACACAAGGAACCCGTCTGCTTCACGTCACGTCACCCAGGGAAACTGTCTGCGGCACGTCACGCCACACAGTGTACCTGTCTGCGTCATGTCACACAAGGAACCCATCTGCGCCACGTCACGTCACACAGGGTACCGCCTGCGTAACGTCACACAGGGTTCCCGTCTGCGTCACATCACGTCTGGTCCTCGTATTGAAATGAACGATTTCTCGCAATTTTGATGAATGTATCATACTGACCAGAACTCGCTGGTTTCCGATGGTGACGCTGAGCGGGCCGCCGGAGTCGCCGCTGCAGGTGCCGACGCCGCCGCTGCCGCTGGTGCACAGCGTGGACGCGATGATGGCTGACGAGCCGTACGTTTGCCGGCATACCGCGTTGGTGATCACTTGCAGCGACACCTGCCTCTGGACCTGGTTGTTAGTGATGGCACCTGAAGCTCCTACGACCACGTGAAATTATAACACATCGTTAATTTCATCAAAAATATAGTAATAAGATGTTTAACGACTATCTGATGTAGTTCATACCGTCACCGGTCCTGCCGTAGCCGGCCGCCTGCGCCCACGTGCCCGCGAAGTTGTTGTTGAGCTGGGAGCCACTCGGCAGCAGCACCCTCTGGATCGCATCTGAAACGTTTACAGAAATTAATAAACAAAATGGTCCGAGCCCCCAGATGTCAAAGTATGTCAAGATATCATCAATGTGTGTGTGACTGCCGGCAACAGCGACTTACTGCCCTGTGACGAATACCAAGCGACATCTAGTAACTAATAATAATAATGTAGGTTGACACTATATAGGTATATTTTCTAGGAGGTAGGGCATAGCGAGATATCTGGCTCAAATTGAACTGCCCGACTGGGGAAGTACCTCCGCCTTACAGAATACCGCAGTGAATCAACAATAGTTGTCTTTCTGCGAGTGAGTAAGGTTACCAGAGCTCGTTGGGGACTGAATATTCTGACAGCATGGGCGTTCCATTTGCTGTCAGTTTAGTAATTCCCTATTTAAAGGAACCACAACGGTTTCTGCAGGGGTATGCAACGCATTTGCAAGCCTTCAGGTGTTGCAAATGTCCATGGGCGGCGGTGATCACTTACCATCAGGTGAGCCGCCTGCTCGTTTGCCCATTATCGCAATAAAAAAAATTATAAAGTCAAGACTACTATAGTATGCTGGGCATTCAATGGGATTCAAATTTATACCAGTCTATTCTAGCTACCAGTCTATTCTGAAAAAATATACTTGCATACCCGTACCGTACTGCCTGTGACTAAATAAAATAAATACTGCGTGCATGCTTCTGCATGACTAAAATAAATACTCTAAAAAGACAACCGACACAGGACTAAGACACGAAATAGTTACGTAATAAAAATAGTATCTACCACAGCACTAGGGAGATAGCGCCGATTTCAGTCGTAGATAATAAATTACCTATAGGTATAGGTCATACCCAATTTATTGAAAAATGTTTAACAAAGGTTTTTATGTAAATAACGTAATATCGTACTCGTAAATATACCTATTCTTTAATCGGGGGTACTCAGAAAGTACTTAGGGTAATTAGTAAAAGTCCAAAATACTTCGATACTCCTTATCCTTTCCAATATCTCACAAAATACTAGGTAGTATTTTGTCACAGATATGTTAAAGTCACGGTCACTGTGACACTTAATATCTCCATGATAGCCTAGTACGAGCCAAGCCTACCAGCTAGTACCGTGAAGTATATAGCAATGCAGTCACGTGCGTAACGCGGACGGAACTCACTGGTGTAGCCGACCCAGTTGAAGATGATTATGGCGACGTCGTTGTTGAGGTTGTTGGTGTTCCAGTTGTTGTGCATCTGGACGTTGCTGGTGGTGACGCGCGTGCCGCCGCTGAAGAGGCGCGTCGAGCCGAACACCAGCGTGAACTGGCGCGCTTGGTTCCTGCCGTCGAACCAGCAGTGCGCCGCCGTCACCGCGCGGGTGTTGCTCAGCATCGACGAGCCGCACACCGAGGTCGAGCCCGATGTCAGGGTGATCACGAGTCCGGCCTGGAACAGACGCCATGTCTTGTACTGAACTGTTAGGTTAGGTTAGGTTATATATTATATATATATTAGGTTATGTACCTACTTACTTTCATTAAAGTAACTTTACTGAATAATAATATGGCAGGCGACCACGCTAACCTACGTCACCGAGTAAATCTGTCAAGCATGCAAACTTATATGTAATACTCGTAAGGTCACTTATTACATGTGAATATGGCCTCAGTATAATATTAATGAACGGGCGTTCTTTCTTAGCGGATGCCTACGTCATAACATCTACCTGCATGCCAAATTTCAGCCCGATCCGTCGAGTGGTTTCGGTTGATAGATCACTATGTCAGTCAGTCAGTCACCTTTGAGTTATATATTATTGGTTTAATATATCCGCTATTGACAACATATTCTGAAAATTTTGTTTATCTGGTATAATGCAAACGAGTTCGAGAAAAGGCAGGTAGTGTCCGCGCAACACCTACCTACATCTAAAAAGTATATAAATATGATTATGAATATAAATTGTTATTTTAGGATTTGATTCCCTTGTGAGTGTCAAAATATGAGTCAAAAGCGGAGCATAAAAGGCCGTCTCTTTTGATGGCGTCAACTTAGAAGTTTGATTTTTTCACTGTATCTATCTAACATTATGTAATTCGAGAGATCCTATATGGGTTCCGCTTTTGGTACGGAACCCTAAAAAGAGAGAAACATGATAATTTAGTAATAATTTACAAAATCAATAATTAATTAATTAATTTTAGGTCTTCAAGCGTTAGGCTCGCATCGACCCGGCAGGATCCTCGCTGAGACCGCCTCAGTGTGCTGTGTATCCTCCGAGCGCTGCTCCGCCGCGAGCGACGCTCAGCGCCACTCAACACACACATACAGCGCGAACCCGGCCTGTACTAGGTAAGCGATGTGTTTGAACTAGCTACAAAGTTTACGGCACAAGTATTACGGCGCGGACAAACACACTGTTCGGTTCATCCCCTCCATAGATATATACTGTTACAGAGATAAGATACTCAACTGGTAGAGTTGACTTACCAAATGTGGATGAGCGCCGAGACCAGAGGTGGAGCCGCCAGTGATCCTGGAGCCATCGAAATCCATGGCCTGCTCGATCTGTTTGATGCGCGCCGCCTCCGGGATGCCCACGTTCTCGTGGTAGTGCAGCAGGATGGGCTCCTCGGCCAGCGCCAGCGCCGCCGCTGCGATCACCAACAACACGACGTACTTCATCGTGAACTGGTCTAAACCTTTCCGTCGACTACAATAAGCACCTTGGACGAAGTACTCATTATATATTCGGTGCGCTTACTAAATTCCGCGCAATCTAATCTGTGTATCGTGTATTAAAACATCTATCATGGTGTATTTTCCCAAAAAAAATAATTAGCCGTCTTAAGATATAATAAATAAATAGATAAAGTAATTAAGAAGATAAACTAAGCCAGTTCCCCGACTGCACCCTCACCATTATGCGCCGAGAGGCTCGGGCCCCGCCGCCGCCGCCGCTGCCGGCTGCGGCGTCGCAGCAGGCACTACTCCCGCCCCGGGCAGCTACTATGTTTTAGACGAATGGCGATTAATGTGGGATCATTCTACTAGGGTACGCCATCTCCACCAGTTCTTTCCATCCGTCCGTGAATGGCTGGAGAGGACTTAGTTGGAGGTGGACCACTGCGTTGCCCAATTCCTTACAGGACACAGCGACTTTAAAAGTAAATTGTTTTCATTTAAGCTCGTTTCCTCACCATTGCGCCCATGTTCAACATATCACTATGAATACGAGCAATCTGCACAGCATATCCTGTGGGAGTGTAGTCTATGGCAAAGTTAACGCAATATCGAAAGTTAATTGTATATTTTTAACCGACTTCAAAAAGGAGGAGGTTCTCAATTCGTCGGTATATTTTTATGTATGTTCACGAATTACTTCAAAACGCCTGGACCGATTTGCAAAATTCTTTTTTTGTTTAAAAGGGTATACTTCACAGATGGTCCCATTGTAACCACATCACGATCTGATGATGGGATCCCAGGGAAATCGAGGGCAACCCTCAAATTTTATAGGCAATTATCACGTTTTCAATATATTTACTAAAATTGTTCCAGTATTTGCGTCTGATAATCATCATTTGATGTTGATGAGCTGATGATGGAAGGTAGAATTCCTCAACAGTTAAGAGTTAATAGAAAATTCTTTCAGTTATAGGCATTTATTACATTTACATGTAATCTCCAAAGCTGTTCAAGTATTTGCATCTGAAAATCACCATCTCATGTAATCATCTGATGATGGAAGGTACAACTCCTCAACGGTTAGGAGTTGAAGGAAAAATCTTTCATAGTTATAAGTACATATGGATCGAAAGTTGTATTCTTTCAGGCTATTAGATTGACCTGATATGAAAATTTTAATATATCCAACACTAAAAAGAAAAAAATAAATTAACTTTAAAAAAAAAGAAAAAACCAACTTCAAAAACTAAAAAGCAAAAAATAACTTCATACAGTTTTACCTTTTTTTTAGTTTTAAAGGAATGAAGTCGGTGCCGATCATGTGGTGGTTTTAACCACCCCGCTCAAGGTCACTGTTATGTTTCAGTCAAACGTAATAGTAAGCGTACTTACTATTACGTTTGGCCTGGCACCGACTTCATACCTTTAAAACTAAAAAAAAGGTAAAACTGTATGAAGTTATTTTTTGCTTTTTAGTTTTTGAAGTTGGTTTTTTCTTTTTTTTTAAAGTTATTATGTGACTGTAACGTACTAAAACTAGAATTTAAGTTAAATTGTTATTAACCGTATGGACTCCTGTCTGAAATAAAATTATTCATTCATTCATATCATGCTTGACATTTTGCAAATTATATCTGGGGATATTTACTCGGACCGTGTTGCTTCGAGGATACATTTCCGTGCGTTGAAGTGTTTTTGCTATACCTATTAGGTATTGGTATCAGATATCAGATCAGGTGCAATAGAAAATTAAAGGGAGCGCGCGAGCGCGGGGAGTTGGCGGTAACTTTGTTGCGACGTACGCTGCGCGTACTAACTTTGGCGCGGCGCGCGGCGGCGCATATAATATAAAATATAAATAATATAATAAATTGTATAATTAATAATTAAAAGACTGAATTAAATAATATTTAATAATGTTACTCTTATATAGTAAAATAGAATAATCGCCATTTGAAAGATAATAATGTCACAAATTGACAAAAAAATGGTTGCCAGCTCTCAGTCAGCTGCAGCGTTAGGGTTGCCAAGTGGTTGATCTTAAGATCAGTTTAAGGGATCTACGACAGCACGGTTCCCGTGCCAATGGTGAAAACTTTAGTAAAATACAATATACTAATATAATCTAGAATACACTAAGCACTTACCCCCCTGGTCGACACTTATGAATCCACTTTTATACCAATTAAATATAAATTTTATTTATTTTATTATTTTTGCTTGACGGCCGCCGTCTCCGCCTGTTGTTTTTTTCCCTTCTTTTTCTTAATTTTTAAATATGAAGTTCCCCAATTCTAAGTTTAATAAAAGAGGTCGCATACAATACATAAAATACTAAAATAAGTGTAACGTGCGACCCGACTCCGCCGTAAGATTATAAATATTAAACATCCCCCCGCCCGAGAAAGGCTGAAAAGCCTTTATCAATCTAATAAAATAATAATTTAAATTAAAATTAAATAAATTTGTACCATCCGCTGTTACTAGTCCAATGGCAGCCTAGCAACCTTCACAACTTGATGTAATGAATTGCCTGAGAGAGTTTTTAATTTGACTCGAGCTCGAATTACCGCATCCTGTCCAGGCAACACTTCGAAAATTCTACCGCGTTTCCGTTTTAATACAATTGTGGGCCGATTAGCGCAATCTACCACAGAACTACCTCCCTGTGTAGAAACAAACTCCCTATATTTTTTCCGCAAAGAATCATTAGAAAGAAGCCGTCTTTCCATTGCAAAAAACCGTCTTTTGGCTATTTTAGCTGAATCACCCATTTCAAGCGTATCTTTTGAAAACGGTAGTCTTACCACATACCGCCCTGACTTATCCCGCTGATAAGTATCTCGATAAAAGGATTCACACTCCGCATCATTATGATTAACCGGTACTGCATCCGGGATATCTCGTACTTCCCAGAACTTCTCCAAGATCTGGTCTGTTGTTACATGTGTTGTTAAATATGTTTGTGACCAACGAACTCCATCGTCATCACTTGAAACCGCATGTGTCACTGGACCCATCAGAGCATGTCCGAATACAGTGTTCATAGCAAAAGGCAAATAGTCATTTATCTTTACATATCCTCCAATCATTATCTCACCCAACAAATCCGCGCCAATTAGTACATCAATAGGACGACTAACGTAAAATTGTTCATCCGCTAAATAAATACCCTTGTACCATTCTGCTATATTACAAGATAAACTAAGGGTTGGTAGATTATGAGTGATACTAGTTAAAACAGTTGCTGTGGTAATCAACCGAGGGTCATCCGAATGCTTAGGACACAAAGTCAAAATTACCCCTCCCTTGCAATCACTCACTGGCATCCCCCCTAGTCCCGTGACTGTACCAATTTTTGACCTGGATCTCCTCAGACCTAGTCTAGTAGCACACCGCTCTGTAATTAAAGTGCTCTGACTGCCCCCATCCAGTAGCGCGCGCACTTCCTGAAATTCACCATACTTATCAACAGCGCGAACTATTGCAGTAGCGAGTAATACGGTCCGCTGATGTGTATGCGGTAACTCTGTATGTAACTCTGCATAAATATTTTCTAAATCCCTATACCTCAATTTAAATTCAATTCTTGCCATTTCCGAAATAAGTCCTGCCTGGGACAGATCATAAAGCTTATCTAAATTCAACAGGGCTATATCATATTTAACTTTCAACATTTTTATTTGCAGCTTGGGAGCCATATTGAATTCAAATATTATGTCACAAAAGAAATAAAGTATTAAAAACAACAAACTCTCTCAAACACAAAAATATAAAAAAAATCCGCAAATCAGCTGCAACCGTCTTTAACAGCAACAGCCAATGATACTTACCGCTACACAATTATGCCTAGATCCGCTAGGTAATTCAAAATAACTAACAGTGGCGAGTCGAGTCAATTATGTGATGTCGTATTGAAATGTTTGAAAATAAATATTGATAAGGGGAGAACTAAACAGATTTACATGTAGCCCTACTGCAATACAATATAGTTTGAGTTTCTCTGTGTAGTGTATATGATAATTGATGCCTGCCGAGTTGGTATCAATTTTCAAATAGTCCGCAATGAAAATATTTATACTCCGCCAAGATATTTTCAAATACTGCGTTTACGATACCGCGTAAACGAGTTAATTTGGGGACGATTACTAGACGAAGATATCCTTACCGGCAGGATATCTCGCCAAGGAACCGACCAAGTGTTTTCTCTGTATATTAGCACGAGAAACGAATGCAATCGTAGACTCCACGGACGTATAATCCGGCTCGAAGGACCAGTGGTTGATCTTAAGATCAGTTTAAGGGATCTACGACAGCACGGTTCCCGTGCCAATGGTGAAAACTTTAGTAAAATACAATATACTAATATAATCTAGAATACACTAAGCACTTACCCCCCTGGTCGACACTTATGAATCCACTTTTATACCAATTAAATATAAATTTTATTTATTTTATTATTTTTGCTTGACGGCCGCCGTCTCCGCCTATTGTTTTTTTCCCTTCTTTTTCTTAATTTTTAAATATGAAGTTCCCCAATTCTAAGTTTAATAAAAGAGGTCGCATACAATACATAAAATACTAAAATAAGTGTAACGTGCGACCCGACTCCGCCGTAAGATTATAAATATTAAACACCAAGTGTAAACGGGTATATCAGTGTTAATTGTTTACACTCTCCTGTTTTTTTTTTAAATTCTATTCGTGACATTATTATCTTTCAAATGGCGTGAAATTCATTAAAAACATATAGTTGCAAGTTAAATTAGCGAATTAATTAATTAAAGGTAATTGCGGCTATTTTTTATAGGCAAACTACCCCTAATCCATTGCATAGTCCACGTCCAACCAAGTTCTCTCCAGCCGCTCACGGACGGATGGAAAGAATTGGTGGAGATGGCGGCCCTTAGTAGAAGAATCTCACCTTATTTGCCATTCGTTAAGAGTTCCTCCCAAACGTCGGCCTGGGGTGTAAACAATCTAATAATCTTAGCCCAGTCACGTTCTAAAAGGAATTCATTTTTCAAGTCCACTCTTGAAGAGAAATACATTGCAGCACGTCGTTGTGCCTCGAGATCGACCGGCAGCACTCCCGCGAGTACTGGTAGTGCTTCCGTACTAACAGTCCTATATGCTTTACATAAAAATATCAATGCTAGACGCTGACTTTGAAGTAACTTACGTCGTACCGCACCTATGGTGGCCCTATCGGCCCAAACAGGTGCTCCGTAGCACATACAGCCTAGGTAAGTAGTCCCATAGATGATTTTTAATGTATGAAAAGGTAAACCCCATAATATATACTCCGGTTGTTTATTTTTACCTCTAATCAGCATATACTCACTTTTCTTTTCGTTATACCTCAGGCCGTGCACCCCAGCGTATGACTCGCAGATACCGAGAAGTTTTCTCAAGCCACCAACCGAGGGACTCAGCAGCACCATATCGTCCGCATAGCTAATGTTATTAACACATACGTTGTCTATATGACACCCGACATGGGTACTACTGAGTTCCTCGTTCAGCTGATTTACGTAGAGGTTAAAAAGTCTTGGAGAGGACAGGCCCCCTTGCCTCACTCCACACTCAAGTGTATATTCGTCAGACTGTACATTTCCCCATTTCACATAATTTTTCTGATGTTTGTACCAGTGTGAAAAGATGTTTACCAGTTCAGCAGGTGCCCCTGTCTCTCCAAGTTTACTCCAGAGCATACCGTAATCGACTAGATCGAAGGCCTTCGACAAATCCAGGAAACAGGCATATATGGGTGTTTTCCTATCAATATTGTACGATACAGCGTGTTTTAAGGTTAAAATAGCGTTCTCAGTAGATAGAGACTTACGAAAACCGAACTGAGCATCGTGTAGCGTTACATATTTACTAAGTTGTGCATCCAATAGACCGTCAAAGACGTTCGCGATCACATTCGCCAGGGAGATAGGCCTATAATTGTTTATATCTGACACATCCCCAGTGACATTCTTTGCAATTGGTACCACAATAGTTTTTGTCAACATAGACGGCAAGTAAGAGTGCCGTATACAAAAGGTAAATAGCATGGCCAGCACTATAGAAAGATGTTTCCCAGCATTCTGCAAGTGTTGAATGCTGAGTCCGTCGCTACCCGGTGATTTCCCTCTTTTCATGTTTTTAATAATTAGTTCAACATCTTTGGCTCGTGAAACTTATAGGTTTATCGCGGGCAGCGACGAAAACAGCACCAGGCTCAGCAACATTAGCTACCAGTGGTGAATCTACTTTGAAATGGTCTTTAAATAAGTTAGCTATACCAACAGGCTCGCTGCATCCGCCTACACTCACTAGCAAGCTAATCCTAACATTCAACCTTTTAGTACCCTTCCAGAAAGCGAGCAAATTTTTATTGGCTATTTGTGACGCTAATAAGTCCATTTTAATTTGCTCTTGATGTTTTTGACAAAACTTCAACCTGGATTTGTTTCGAAATCTTTCGCGTAGTACGCATACTTTCACACAGTGGTCCATTATCAGGTTTGCCTTCCAAAAGGTAAGTTTGGTATGCTAACCTAGCCTTACTGTGTACTTCTCTTATGTGCTTGTTCCATCCTATTACACTCCTACTTTCTTTTTAACTTTTTTGCCATTTTACTTTGCACCGAGGCCTCGCTTAATATATTTACAATGTCACCATACAATTTGTCAATAATAAATCTATGATTTATGTCAGTACACATTTTGGCCGCACAAGTGTGTAACTCACTGGGAAAGTGCAGATGTTTTAAATTACTGTTACAAATTTCCAAATACTTCTTTATTTCTTCGTCAATTCTATCACCCTAAAAAAATATTAAAAGAGTCTCTATGGAATTTCCTGCCGGTTAACACCTACCTTTTGGGACCGAGCAACTATTTTCGACATTTCAAAAATACCTGTAATATTGGTCTAATTCAAATAAAAATATTTTACTTTGACTTTGAACTACATCTTTACTTCATTAATCATTTATCATCCTTCATAAACGATTACTGCACCAAATCATCAATCATTATCATCAGAACGATCTGATTCTTAAAATAAATAACAAAGTAGTCTCAGACAAAACTGAAGTCGCGAACTCGCTCGAACGATATTTTACCAATATTCCCATCGAGGTGACAAAGTCATTACATTCATCATCTTTATTAGCTGAATCTCTAGTGAAACAATTTGTTGCTAGAGATATACCGAATTTTGATTTCTCTCAGGTTTCAGCTCTTACGGTAAAAAAAGCTTTTAGAAGTCTAAATATGAAAAATACGGAAGATCTATGGGGCATATCTGTTAAAGTAATAAATTCAATCATAGACAATATTGCTCCAATACTTGCAAATATATTTAATGTTAGCGTAAAATCGGGAACCTTCCCTGATTTAATGAAGGAAAGTAAAGTTATTCCAATTTTTAAATCAGGTTGCAAGATGGATCCCTCTAACTATAGACCGATTTCTGTTCTTCCAACGTTAAGTAAAGTTTTCGAAAAACTGATGCTCGAGCAAATGATAGCACATTTTCAAAAATATAATATTTTACATAACAGACAGTATGGCTTCACCAAAGGTAGATCGACGTCTGATGCAGGTACGAAGTTAGTCTCTCACATTTTAGATGCTTGGGAGGGGTCACAGGATGCCATAGGTATCTTCTGTGATCTTTCTAAAGCTTTCGATTGCGCTGATCACAACACGCTTATACGTAAACTCAGCTACTACGGAGTACGAGGGCTTTCTTTAGAGCTTGTTTCTTCCTATCTCACAGAAAGACGTCAAAAAGTTAGTATAGACGGAGTCACTTCCTTAGGGTCTATTGTTAGAATGGGTGTACCCCAGGGTTCAATTTTAGGTCCTTTTCTTTTTCTAGCTTACATAAATGATCTTCCCTACATGATGTCAGATTTGGCTAATATTGTATTGTTTGCTGACGATACATCACTAATTTTTAAAATCGATAGAAAAGATCGCGTTCTTCTGAATGTTAATAAGAGCCTAGAAACGTTATCTAAATGGTTTGATGCGAATAACCTACTTCTTAATGCTAATAAAACTAAATGTCTAAAATTCGCGTCACCTAACGTTTCTCAAAGCGATACTAATTTAATGCTTAACGACAGCAAACTCGAGTTAGTTAATGAAACTGTTTTCCTTGGTATTACTGTTGATTACAAATTACAGTGGGGGCCACATATCTCATCTCTATCTAGAAGGTTAAGTTCTGCTGCCTATGCAGTGAGGAAAATTAAGCAAGTCACTGATGTACCTACAGCTAGACTTGTATACTTTGCTTACTTTCACAGCATTATGTCATATGGCATCCTTCTATGGGGTTCAGCTGCGGACGTTGATTCTATATTTATCCTACAGAAAAGGGCCATCCGCGCAATCTACGATATGGGCCCCCGCGATTCCTTAAGAGAAGTGTTTAAAAATATAAATATACTTACACTTCCGTCACTGTATATTCTCGAAAATATTTTATATGTCCGGAAAAACCAGGATAAATTTAACATCAATAGTGACTACCATAGCGTTAATACTAGGAATAAACATAAATTAGTGGTACCTAAATTTAGACTTACTAAAACAAATAAATCATTTCTAGGGAACTGTGTACGTTTTTATAATAAACTGCCGAAATCTGTCACCGATCTCACTGGCAAGAAATTTAAAAATCATGTGAAATCTGTTCTTGTCAAGAAAGCCTATTATAAAATTAAGGACTATGTTGACGATGGAAATGTATGGAGTTAAATACGGAAGTGCTTGTGGCCTCCCTGGTACCCTGAGGTTGTTTTTCATTAATATTGTAAAATAATTGTTGTTTTCATTAATATTTTTTGTAAAATCTTACTGTAAATGTTAGGTCAATGTAGTTAATGTCTGAAGAATTATGCATACGGTATTATTTTATTTTGTTCTTACTAATTTGACTATTGACGATTTAAGACATTACATACATTACATTTTTTACATTGACCTCGCACACCATTGCCTGAACATTGTATTCAATACCCATTATTTTAAAAGAGTGTCTATGGAGTTTCTTGCCGGTTCTTCTCCATAAGATCGACTTCTTGGAACCGTGCAACTAGAATCATAACGTTTTAAAAGTGCTTGAAAAAGTTTATTTGAAATAAAAACCTTTTGATTTGATTTGATTGATCAATCAAATTATTTATAATGTATAGAGATATAATTGTATGCGACTGAAGGACTAGATTTCATGGTCATGAATAAATACTATTAAAATCGTTAACTATACCTCATGTTATTTGATAACGTTTAATTCAACTTCACTCAATCGTTTCAGACAGATGAAAGTTGGATAGCCTGTCATGCAAGCTGATGTCAATTACATTAAGGCCTCTCCTCCTTTTTTGAAGTCGGTTAATAAAATGACAATATAAGTACGCCGTAAGGACTTTCGAGAATGATCACGATAGTGTCGCAGTTGCCAACGCGCGAAGTCAAAACGCGCACGTGTCGTTCGAGAGTTGTGGCTCCTCAACCGGGATCAATGTAGCCACATTATGGTTGACGTCCCAGAGCCCCACCGAGTCATGAGGGGATGAGGAGCCACAACCCTCGTATGCTGCAATCAGGTCTGGCCGAAAGGATCAATTCTCCGATTATAATCGCCGTAGGACGGTCACTGGAGGGGAGTGATGTGGCACTTAGACTAATTCCTTTTTACATTATTAACAATGACCACTAACAAAATAAGTTAGTGTCCGCTGTCATTACCAGGGGTCGGAATAGGTAGAGTTTTCAAATACCAAATGACGTTATGTTTGCACCCCTTAAGGTGAAACGATCTACAGCCGTCAAGCAGTACCTGTATCCCTGCGTTAAAGAGAGAGGATGTTTTTAATAAAGGGTTGTTGTAAATACACAAAGTTAATTCACCACGAAGAAAATTATGTGTCAATTCGCCACAGTTCTTATTTATTTAATAATTTTCGAATATATTTATTTTGGTTATTGTAAATTCGACACATGTTATTTTTTCGTACTGTTATGAGGTTTATGAGGTGGAAATAGTCTTTTTAAAAAAAAAGGCTTTTAAATAAAACTAGAAATATGGGTTTAGAAAAGACAACCGTCTGGTTAGGATGATGGATAGAGACTGACTCATGGAGGGCATCTAGGGAGCTTGAAAGGATAGAATAGCTGAGTTGCAGAATGAACGGAGGAGTCAGCAATAAAGGGTGCAGAGGGGATCTATAACACCTCCCTGGGGTAGACTAAACTTCGGGGTTCAAATTTCGAAGTTTAGGAAAAGAGAAGAGAGGAGAGGAGAGCAGGGATACTATAGATTTCTCCTGGTACTAGGACCTGGGGTGTCTGCTGGGATTTGACATTGCTTACTGATTTTAATAGGGATGACAGGATCAGGTTTAGGTGTTAACTCAACAGGCGAGCTAACAGGAACGGATCGGGAAAACCTTAGGAAATTCAAGGGAAGACGGTTGTGAGATTTAATATATAAAACACATTTAATTGTACAGAAAAGACACATAATACAAGTAATTAAAACTAAAAGTACAGAGTAATGAGTCCCGTATTTAATTATTTGATGTTGGTTAATAATTTCGTCACTCTTTTCAGATAGTGACTTTAATTTAGTTTTGGACTCCTGGGTGAAAATGTCTAAATCAACATTTTGTAATTTAATACGAGGCTCATCTATATATATAAAAATGAGCCCCTATTTCTCTTTGTCATGACTTAACTTGAAAACGGCTTCACAGAATTCGTTCATCTTTTTTTTATATGTTCCAAATACTTTGTAGATGGTTTTTACAGGGGAAAAAAATTAAAAAGTTACGCAGAACATAAAAAAATAAATAAAAAACTTAACGACTACCTATATTAACTCTTTTAATCTAACCTTATCAGTTTACATTAGAAAAGAAAAAGAAGAAAACTGGCATACCTGTCATATTACGACAGTTCGTGCGATTGACAGATTGTCTGCTGTAAATATCGTTTATCCTAAAATCTAATCCATAAATAACAATGACATAAATATAAAACCTAACCAAATTCATAACACGTTATTGGTACAGAGATAAGTATGTACTTACAAATGAGACACACACATATTTAATTGTATTTTTTTGAATATCTGTTGAATATTTAGATATAATATTTCGAATAATCTATCACGCGTAAGCAAAAAATAATAAAAACTACCCATTTTTTTATTATTTCGAGGAACCGATCGCTTCATGCAGTTTTCGGGAATTTTCACCATGAAACGGTACCGCTTTTCAGTTTGCCAAGCACGTAGCTACCGCCGTATCTGCCGTATCAATTATAGGGGGGCCCCCGGCAACGGGGGCCCCCGACGTGCGTAAGCAAAACAATAAAAACTACCCATTTTTTAAGTGAAACTTCTTTATCGGGGTTGGAAAAAAATTTAGTGTAACATTTTTGCGTTACGCGCCATCTTTATTTGAATAGGAAACCATAGCAACATGATGTTTGTTTGACAACTAAAAACTATACCTTTTCCAATACACCAAGACCATTTGTTTTTCTATTGAGAACTTGCTATTGGTTGAGACATCGACGTTTTGATAAATAGAAGATTATGATTGGTTCCCACTATTAGTTGGAAAACAACTAGTTTAACCAATGCATGTCTATTATAATAAAAGCCTTTTGCATAAACTTTATCTAATTTAGCTTTATTCAACCAATTTCTGTGAAGTTGTAAATAGTAAATCATTTTTCGAAAAATGATGTCATAAAGCAGTTTCACTTCTTACGTGTGTACACTAATACACACAATTTTATTTTTATTCTTTCAGAATTGACAAAAGTAAAAAAAGCAATTTCTTATTTCCCTCAGAAAGTTTAGAAAAATTAATGTCATCATCTAGCTGATGATGATTTTAATTTTTAAATGATTTAATAAATCAGTCTGCCGAAAAAAGGCAAGCAGAGTGTATAATTAAATTAAATTGTTTGTAAAAATTTTGGAAAGTGACAGAAATACAGTGAATAAATATTTCTTTTGATTTTATGCAAACATTCGGTTTTCTTTTTTGTTAAATTTTACCCTTCATAAGGGCCCCCAAGCCAATTTTTATACGGGGCCTCGCGTAGGCATGCTACGCCACTGCAGTTTGCCTGGTGGTCCGATGGTATGCTGTTAACATACGAAAATTTTAAAACGGTTTAAACAGACTTCGAATTTCGACTCAAGTGCCAAACCGGGGCCCCCCTCTCAGTGTGGGCCCGGGGCGGACCGCCCCCACCGCCCCCCCCCTTAGTCCGACACTGAGATAAAGTAATTAAGAAGGTAAACTAAGCCAGTTCCCCGACTGCACCCTCACCATTACGCGTACTTTGGCGCGGCGGCGCATGCGAATATATGACTACAAGAATTTAATAGAAAATATAAATAATATAATAAATTGTATAATTAATAATTAAAAGACCGAATAGGGTTGCCAGGTGTAAACAGGTATATCAGTGTTAATTGTTTACACTCACCTGTTTATTTTTAAATTCAATTGTTAACATTTGAAAGATAATAATATCTTTCAAATGGCGTGAAATTCATTAAAAACATATACAAGGTGTTGTTTTGCATCCTCGTCAAATTTCAGGAGGTTGTCATAAAATACATAAATAATCAATTGAAAGTACGGTAGTGGGCAATAACTAAAAAGTGCTGCTTTTATTTGTTGTTGAATTTTAACAGTGTTTCAGAATTAAACCCTTAATTCAATACAAATAAAACAGAATCACCCAACTACGCACACAGCGACAATGCAGCTGTTTGCGTGAGTGACGACGTCTTCCTACGAAATGCAAGCGCGGGCGAACGAATGATCGGTAGCAATAATTTACCTAATTTTATTTCGAAAATCACCTACATTATTGTCATAAATTTTGCTTGATAATGAACTCATTGTTGAGCATCATTGGAATGCGGAAATCTTACTAATGGCAGTAATACTAGTGCGCCAAAGAAAAGTTCATTGACCTGTTATCAGATGATTTTCGTAGTTTGTTTCGTACTAAAGTTTTGCGTAGTGATTTTGTTTTGATTTGTGGATTAAATTGATTGATTTGAAATTTTCCTTCCTACTTAACGGGCTTAGGACCGGCAATAATACCTACCTTAGTTGGTGTACCGATCTACTTATGATGGAAATCGAAAGACGTGCTAGTTAAATGTAAGTACGTGGTGATACTTTCGACTCTTAGGTATTATTAGCGTAGTTACAAATTTGAAATCAACTTATTTACACTAATCAAATTGATTAAGCTAACAACGTATTTACAAAATGTACAAATAAATAAATTACCTACTTAAGTTACCCGGAGGTATTGTTCAAAGTGGCCACCATCACACTCTTCGCACAATTGAGCACGACGTAGCTGGTTTTCCTTCAGCTTACGTAACACTAACACATTAGTTTTTACAGTGTCAAAAGCACTAATGATCCTTGCACGTAATTCTGTTACACTGGTCACTTCCTCCGTGTAAACTAACCTTTTAACGTCTCCCCGCACATAAAAGTCTAGAGGCGTCAGGTCCGGAGAACGCGGAGGCCAGGCCACAGGTCCTCCGCGACCGATCCAGTGGTCACCAAAACTTTCGGTCAAGTACTCGCGTACTTGCCGACCATAGTGAGGGGGGGCACCGTCCTGCTGGTAGTACAAGTTGCGATGGAGTGCCAGGGAACATCCTCCAACATCTCCTCGACAACGTGACGCAACAGCTCCAGTTTTTGGGTGTTGCAATTCACGCTTCAGTAGGCGAAACACTGTAGTGTGGTGCACTCCAAGGTGTTGAGCAGCCTGCCGCGTGCTTGCCCGTGGGTCTCGCTGGAAGTATTCCAGCTCTGTGATGGGGGTTCCCGATCGGGAAACATTTCGGTGAACATCCGGATGGCTCCACGTAGGCTGTCTCCACTGATGGCATACAGGCGGACCATCTCTACCAACTCGACATTCGGATAGTTGTCCGTCATCTTGCACTTCGTACCTACGTCTCAACGATGTACCGAGAAGTGAAATTCGCAAAACGCGCGCACGCGTCGGCGACATCAAACAGACTGTTTGTTCCGGGGTCGCGGCGGCGTGGCTAGGGATTTGTACCTACGAGTCGATCGATGAATGATCGTTGCGTATGCGTTGTGTATGTGTTGTTTGCGTTTGTTTGTGTGTGAATGCGCGGTTATAGGGCTAGTAACAGACGGGCCGCGTTTAAATACGGCTGGTTCACACTTACGGATTTCCGTATACAAGCAAAATAAAAAAATAAAAACCTACTCATTTTATTGTTGCTTTGGGTCGAGAATCATTAGCATAATTACGTCCTTGAATTTGACGAGGATGCAAATCAACACCTTGTAGATGCAAGTTAAATTAGCGAATTAATTATTGTAAAATGAATTAAAGGTAATTGCGGCTAATTTTTTATAGGCAGCCTACCCCTAATCCATTGCATACTTTCTTTACATTCATTTAAAATTGGTTGTAATACCTGCAGAGTCCAGCGGTCGGATCTTAGACTATTAGTGGATGTTTTCGTCATAAAATGCATCATCTGACAACATTTAAAGTTTGTAACCCCTGTGGTGGTGTAGGCTAGATGTTCAGTCAGGACAAACGATTATACAGATTCACTTTTATAAACTGATATGTATGTAACTATTAACACAATTGTTACTAAATTAGTAAAGTAGTTTGTAAAATATGATTTAATGTTGTTTTTATAAAATGCCTACCGGTTGCCAGGCAGTCTGGGCTTGTCATACTCACTCAAATGTCCTGCTGATGGTGGCGTTGTATGTCTTTTTATTACCTACAACATAGTTGAGTAGAGCGACGCTGATACACACGTCATGCTCGAGAACGGGTGCTGTCATTTGGGGCTGGTCGGCCCATATACGTTATGGCAAACTCAAGTGGTTATTCTTATTTTCTTTGTATGTAATTCATATGTTTCACAACAAACTGCATAATTCTCATATTGATATTATATGTATACATAAATCATTGTAAACTGAAACTAACAATTTTGTAATTTTCATACTAAGTAGGTACCTATTTAAAAGAGTCTCTATGGAATTTCCTGCCGGTTAACACCTACCTTTTGGGACCGAGCAACTATTTTCGACATTTCAAAAATACCTGTAATATTGGTCTAATTCAAATAAAAATATTTTACTTTGACTTTGAACTACATCTTTACTTCATTAATCATTTATCATCCTTCATAAACGATTACTGCACCAAATCATCAATCATTATCATCAATCAAATTATTTATAATGTATAGAGATATAATTGTATGCGACTGAAGGACTAGATTTCATGGTCATGAATAAATACTATTAAAATCGTTAACTATACCTCATGTTATTTGATAACGTTTAATTCAACTTCACTCAATCGTTTCAGACAGATGAAAGTTGGATAGCCTGTCATGAAAGAGAGAGAGAGAGAAAGTAAAAAACAAGTAAACGATTTTGTCGGAGGAACGAACGAACGAAGGATGTCGGATTTTTGATAGGTACCGACTTAAAATCTTTTACTGGTTTTTTTACTTTTTACGCAGTCGGTTTTTTTATTTTTATATATTAATTTATTTTATTTGTCAATTTTTAGCTAGGGTAACTAAACTAAAAACGTGACACAAAAAAATAAGATAAGTATAAAGGTTTGGGCTATGCGTTGATAGAACACTATGTCAGTCAGTCAGTCAGTCAGTCAGTCACCTTTGAGTTATATATATTTAGATGTGACTGATATTTTATATTTTTTTGTATATCCTTTGTCAGAGATCCTGAAGTAAATAAATAAATAACTAATCAAATAAGATATGTAATATGATAAATAAGTAATAGAAACGATAAAATATTGGGAATTTACAAGATAATGGCATTTACTTGCGATAGAGTATCCAAGGACACGTATTATGTTTGTTAGCAAAAGTACAGCAGGAATTAATATATTAAAATCAAAATATCATCGAAATATCATTTATTCAAAGTAGGCCATTTTACGTTTAAAAGCGTCAGTCGGTAGATTCAAAATGTCACTAGATATTCTATTATAAATACGTATACCGACTCCCTCAAATTAATTATGCACCATATGTAAACGGTGACTAGGAGCGCATAATTTATGTTTATTTCGCGTGTTAATATTATGAAATTCACTATTTTTACAATAGGAATGTATATTTTGCCTTATATATATTATGTTGGCATAAATATACCGTGATGCAACTGTCATTACTCCAATTTCTTTAAAACGTTCCCTAAGAGAAACTCTAGCACTTAACTGATATATGGAACGAAAGCTCTCTTTTGTAAAATAAAAATACTTTCTATATCGGTGGCTCTGCCCCACAAAAGAATTCCATAAGACATAACGCTATGAAAATAACCAAAATAAACAAGGCGAGCAGTGTCCACGTCAGTAAATTGTCCAACTCTTCTTCAGTTTTCCCGCGAGACATGACACATGAGCGCCCCATTGGAGTTTGGCATCTAATGTAATACCTAAGAAAACTGTAGAATTGACCGTCACTAGTACTTCTTTATTGAAATTAAGTTGGGTCCTAGATTTCTTTAATTCTTTAATTCTTTATTGTACACAAAAGATAAAACACCATAGAAATTAAATAATACATTTAAAGTTTTGTGCACAAAGGCGAGCTTAATTCAAGACTGAATTTTCTTCCAGCAAACCTTTGAGTGAGAGAGTTTTAAAAGGAAGAATAAAAAGACAAAGTGTACAATAATAATAAAGAAATTCCATTTAGCATATGAGTAAACAAATAAATATGTACAAATATATATACATATATATATACATATATATATACATATATATATACATATATATATACATATATATTATATATACATATATATTATAATATATCGACAAATTATTGTGACAGAAAATGCTCCCTAGTTTTCCTCCTGAAAATGTCCAGAGAAGGGCTAGCACGTAACGAGTGTGGCAGAGAAGTAAATGAACTGTCATAGCAACTGGAAGAATGTGCCGGAGTCCGCAAGAGAAGGGAAGAACTGCTACGGCAGAGTTTGTCCCTCGGGACAAGGTACTCAAAACGCTCTCGAAGGTATAAGGGTGAGTTAGGGTTATGAAGGACAGAATACAGAAGGCACAGTATGTGTAAGTCTCGGCGTCGCCGTATGGGTAGCCACTTCAATCTGGCGCGAAATTCTGATACATGATCATACTTCCGAAGCCCATAAATGAAGCGGATACCCAGGTTCTGCAGACGCTCGAGTTTATTTAGGAGATCCTCCTTTGCATCAAGAAAAGAGACATCAGCATAGTCAAGATGTGGAAGTAGAAGTGATTGCGCAAGTATTACCTTAGTTTGAAAAGGAAGGAAATTTTGAAGACGTTTGAGAGACTGGAACGAACTGTACATTCTCCTGCTTACCTCTACAATGTGTACTTCCCATGTTAGGTGTGAGTTTATAAGAACACCAAGATTTTTTACACACTTGGAGTAAGCCACTGGGATGGAGTTGTAAATTATTGGAGGAAGGGACTGGTACTCTAAAAGGTTCAACATGTATCTGCCACCAATGATCATAGCCTGAGATTTTGTAGGATTGACTACAAGCCCAAAAGAGTTAGCCCACTGACGAATATTCTCAAGATCATCATTGATGGCATCTACAGCACCCTTGATATCGTCTATTTTAAAATGACGATACAGCTGCAAGTCATCTGCGTAGAGGTGATATTGAGAAGTTATAACTTTTGTGATTTCGTTTATAAAAACGGAGAAAAGAAGAGGAGACAGAACACCACCTTGTGGAACGCCCGCAGACAGTTCACACCATTCGGAGTTAACCTCTCCAGCGCGAACCACCTGCGAGCGACCATGAAGATAAGATTTGAACCACCCAATTGCTGAAGAAGAGAGGTTAAGAGAGGAAAGGATTCCTAGGAGGATATCAAAATCAACCGAATTAAAAGCACTGCTAAAGTCCAGTAAAATGAGAATTGTCAGCATTTTATTCTCCATAGCCAGTCGGATATCATCGGTGATTTTCACCAATGCGGTAACCGTGCTATGGCCAGCCCGGAATCCAGACTGGAAAGGATTTAGCAGACTGTTTGAGGAGAGGTATTTTGGAAGGATGGATATGGGGCGGAATTGAGATGGTAAGGAGGGATTAGAGACTTTTGGTAGCGGTAGTGCGATAGCTTTTTTCCATAAAGAAGGGTAGGAGCTGGTCAACAAGGAAAAATTAATAATATGTGTGATAGGTGAAAGAATTTGGTTCAGGATGGGAATACACATTTGAAGTTGGAGACCGTCGTCACCTACCGCTTTTGTAGAAATGGATAATATAGATTTCTTAACGTCTTGCTCAACAATTGAGTGGAAACTGAACGAAGTATTTAGTGGCAAAGGAAGATCGGATAGATATTTCAAAGTTGAAGACTTAATATTTACATCAAGGGTAATTGGAGGCCTACAAAAATTAGCATTGAGCACATTGAGGTCTATATCTGCGCTGCTGCTAGGTGAGACTTTTCCAATACCAAGGGACTTGAGAAATTGCCATACTTGAGATGTATTAAGATTTTGTATCGAGCTGTGAATGTGGCGTCTTTTAGCATCTCTACACATACGACTGCAGCGATTGCGAAGTCTTTTATATGAGTCCCAGTGTTCCTCCGAAGGCATATTTCTATACCTCCGCTTAGCTTTATCCCTTTTGGCCATTAGTGCTTTAATGCCTGTTGATAACCAGGGCGCTGGCAAATGCTTGACTTTTACTTTTTTGAGCGGAGCATGTTTATTATATAAATCCAGCATTATATTATCGAATGCTGTTACTTTGCCATCCACATCATTGCAGCAGTAAACCGAAGACCAGTCAACGCTGTCCGCGTCCATTCCCAAGCGCTCCAAATCAATGTTTTTAAACGAACGAAGTAAAAGATATTTGGCCTTGCGTTTAGGAGGACGTATTTTATAGGAAAGAAAGAATTAGATCATGATAAGAAAAGGAAGCAGAAAGTTGTCCATGCGTAGCTACTTTGTTAGGGTCAGAGACAATAATTAAGTCTAAGAGAGAAGGTGAGCAGTGAGGGGCCCTGTGAGTAGCATTTAAAGGAAGAATTTGCATGTTAACAGAAGAGACAAGGGACTGAAGTTTACGGCTGCGCCAATCATCTTTCATCAAACAAGTGTTAAAGTCCCCGAGGATAATGATATGTTCATATAACGAGGACATATTTTCTAGTTTTGACTCCAGTGAAGCGAAATAATCAATATGACACGATGGACTATAGTAAACTCCTAGTAAAACTTTGGTATGTTGAAAGACCACTTCTATAAAAAGATGTTCAGCGAATTTTGAATATTCACCCGGAGACTGATCGATCACTTTATGATCTAGATCTCCACGTAAATATATTGCGACCCCTCCATATCCCTTGCCTGTTCTGTCATTTCTTACTAGCTTGTATCCTGGTAGACTATATTGAGTGGAAGGGAGAGCCGGTTTAAGAAACGTTTCAGAGACAAGGATGGCATGGATTACTTTTGAGTCAAAAGATGACAAAAGATCAGGATAGTGAGCGTGAATACTTTGTGCGTTAATGTGTACTATGTTTAAAAAAATTCCATAAGATGAAAAGGAAGACGAAAGTTGGTCACGGAGATGAACAGAATCATCATCATCATCAGCAACATCAGAAAATGCACTAGCAAAACTCCGGTCAGTACCAGAAGATGAACAGGAAGCAAAACTGTCATCAATATCATCTATCATTATAAACTAAGTAGATAAATTGAGTAATATAAGTATATAAAATAATAAAGTATCTCTAAAGTAATATTCAGTTAGTTCGTTTTATCATTTAAAACCTCACTGCACTTGCCGGTTGCCTGTAATACACAAACAGGAAAATGAAATAAAATAAATAACTAATAATATCTAAATGAAATAGCGACTGGATAAAAAGACTTTGAGTCAAACAAAGTTGAATGTGTATCCGAACGACATTCTACTATATGAATTTGGGAAATGTCAGATGTCACTCCTGTCAAATTATTATTACAGAGAATTATCAAAATTGTGAATCACGGACAAACCTGCTTAAATATACCGACATTAAGTAAAATAAATATTAAAACCTAAATTATTCTGCATCCGTCGTAGGTAGTTGGATCACTTGGCCAACTTGCGAGTCCTTTTGTCAGCAGCCGAAGACGATTTGCTAGGATGCGCTGCTTTATTTGCGCCACCAGTGTTGACCGACGATGTCTCAGTCCTGGGACACTGTTCTATCAGCGCACGGAGTTCAGCCGCCGACTCGATCTTGCGACGGGATTTCTCGGACACTTGGATGACAATCTTGCCATCAGACGTCCAGCACTGCTTCACCCCAAAGTGTTGACGAGCGTGCATAAACACCTCATGCCTGGGTTTTGTGAGGAATTCCGAAAGAATCAGTCCAGAACCCTTCAACCTACCCTTGTTTTGCCAGACATCATTGCGTAGGATACGGCTTTCAAAACGCACCAAAATTGGGCGAGGCTTGTTTGGGTTCCTACTTAGGCGATGACAAGAAGTGATGTGGCTTGGTGTAATCAAAGGCATGTCCAACTTAGTTGAGGCAACATTGATAAATTGTTTTAATGGATCTGTACCTTTGTCCTCCGGAATGCCGTGGAGAAGGAGAACTTTTGAACGGGATGCCATCTCATGCCGATCAAGTCCCACAACCAGTAACTCCATCTGAGCCTTAAGAGCACCCATTGTTTTCCAGACAAGGCCCTTAAATTCAGTGAACTCACGGGACAAGCCCGCAATTGTCTTGTGGGTTGCTGCATCATTGCTGGCATTTTTGAGGTCCTCCTCGTACTGTGCCATCCTTGATGTGAAGGTGGTGGTCAGCTCCTCCATACAGCTACTCAGCTTCGAGTAAAGATCCATGGTGTTGATAATATGATAGTGATCAAATGGTGGATGGATGGTATATAAGTGAAACTTGAAAGTGATTAAGTGCACTTGAGGTTAACTAATTGTTTTAGAGATTACACAACATGTAATAATAATTGTAATGATTTTAAAAATAATTAAATAAACGGAGCTTTTAAATTTCGCAGTTGACACTTTTTTTACATTGGGCAAACTAAACTCGTTGAACTTGTGTGCGTCGTTATTGTTTGCGTCGGTATTGTTGGCATCAGTATAGACGGCGTCGGTGTTGGTGGCGTAGATATGAGAGGCGTCGGTATTGTTGGAATCAGTGTTGATGGCGTCGGTGTCGACTGCGTCGGTAAAAATAGCGTCAGTATTTGTGACGCCGGTATTGGTTGCGTCGGTATTGGTTGCGTCAGTGTCGATAGCATCGGTAAAGGTAGCGTCGGTATAGGTAACGTCGGTATTGCTGGCGTCGGTATTGTTGGCGTCAGGTTTAGTTGCGTCGGTATAGATAGCGCCGGTACTGGTGGCGTCGGTATTGATGGCGTCAGTACTGTTGGCGTCTTTATGGCTGGCGTCGCTATAAATGGCGTCGGTATTGGGTGCTTCGATATTGGTTGCGTCAGTATAGATAGCATCGGTATAGGTAGCGTCGGTATAGATAGCGTCGGCATAGATAACGTCGGTATTGCTGGCATCTGTTTTTGTGGCGTCGGTTTAGATAGCGTCGGTATTGGTGGCGCCGGTATTGGTTGCGTCGGTATTATTGCCGTCGGTATTAGTGGCGTCGGTATTAATGGCGTCGGTATTAGTTGCGTCGGTATTGATGGCGTCGTTATTGATGTCTTCGATATTTTTTGCGTCGGTATTGTTTGCGTTGGTATTGTTGGCGTCGTTATTGATGGCATCGGTTTTTGTTGCGTCGGTATTGATAAGGTCGGTATTGATTGCGTTGGTATTGTTGGCATCGGTATTGGTGGCGTCGGTATTGATGGCGTCGATATTTTATGCGTCGTTATATATAGCGTCGGTATTGGTTATTATCTATAATCATTGAGTGCAGCTTTAGCAGTGGTGCTACATTGACTATCGGTACATCGAAGCGTTGAAGTGTTCGTACGAAAACGATTCTGTGTCAGTCCGATTACATGATCAGACGTCATCCTCATCAACCTATCTTCTTGCAGCGTGGTGTGAAACAGGGAACGTTATCCCTCTAAAACTGTTCACCGCTGCACTGGAGGATGTCATTAAGGTTTTGGACTGGGACTCGCGGTTTATGTATAAACATAAACGGCGAGTACCTCACTTATCTTCGTTATTATTCCTAAACTACTGGTTCAAATTGAATGAAATTTGAAATGTGCCGTGTTTATACAATGCGTAATTGAGTACTTAAAAATTCAGGCTTCTAGTTTAATCCACAACGAAGTTATAGGGGGTCTAAAATGGCCTGAATTGGTTCGAGAAAAGATAGTACGGCCGTGCCGCTTTTTTTGCTCGACTTGGCGGGGGCACTGTCGTGCCCCCAGATTGTATATTATAGGAGTAACGATGTATTAGGATTTTATTTAGTAGATTGGTTTAGTCTTGTAGTATCTTTTATTGTATTCAATGTTATAGGCAGAGATATTAAAAAACTGTTTTATTTGAAGCCAGATATATTAGTGAATTTGATTAAACGTATAAATATTATAGTTGTTGATTGAAGGTACTATAATATGAATGCTTACATTACATAGCGTTATTGTACGACGCTATCTTAATGAGGACCGGCGAGGCTTGTCCTTACATTCTTGTTCTGATCCAGGAATCGAAGGCAGTAACCCTAGCATAGCCGGAGGGATATCCGATCTGGCAGCCGGCCATCGCTCCGAATGACACCACACCGATCCGTGGACAAACAGACAGACGTTGGTACTTATCTGTAACAGAAACCAGTTGGCTGCAATTGGAGATAAATTAGAGTATCAACCACTGGGCCCACCGGGACCACCGGGACAGATGTGTAATAGTTTTAAGTTTTTTATAGCTATCCAAGTTTTCTTACCACCACCTTCAGAATCTCTAAAGGTTTTTTGACCGAGCAAATGTTGTTTTGCCACATTATACGGGTTGGTGGTAGAAGAGTATAAATACAAAAAAAAATGTCAAAAGAAAATTTAAAAAAAAGTCTGGTGAGGGACATCCTTAAGCCTTCCCAAAACCTCTCCACTAACACTTAAACTCGATGGTATGGTATTAATGTTGAAATTGACTTTTAAGTATTATTACGAATAGATTGTATGGGAGTATAGAAAAGTGTTTGCCTATCAAACGTTCCATAAAAATCTTTATTCATAATGTTTTGATAAGCCTCCGATAACTAATAGCCGTTATCGTACATAGTGTTGCAATTTCATAGAACAATCCCAAAAAAACATGTATTTTTTTTTTCCTGCACATTGAGATATCCCTTCCTTCCAACAAAAACATACTTGTAAAAAACCCAAGTCGCGCAATTCAGTTCTCCTACCGTAAAAAGATGTGAGATCCATAGCTTCTAAAATAAAATTAACTGAAGACTTATGGGGTTTATCATCTAAAGTTTGTAGTGGAATAATTGTTACCATAGCACCCCATCTAGCAAAAATATTTAATGAATGCGTTGACCAGGGGACCTTCCCGGATCTTATGAAACACAGTAAAATAGTACCCTTATTTAAATCTGGAGATTCTGAAGATCCTGGAAATTTCAGACCAGTTTCCATTCTACCTGTATTTAGTAAAGTTTTTGAAAAAATGATGCTTAACCAAATGTTGTCACATTTTAATATACATAAACTTTTTCATGACCAGCAATATGGGTTCACCAAAGGGCGCAATACAACTGACGCCGGAGTGACGCTTATAAAGCACATCTTTGATGCTTGGGAGGAGTCGCAGGATGCCGTTGGCATATTTTGTGATCTTTCAAAAGCATTTGATTGCGTGGATCATGATACACTACTACTAAAATTGGAACATTATGGATTTAAGCTAAACTCGTTAAAGTTAATAAAATCTTATTTGCAAGGTAGAGTACAAAAAGTCCAAATAAACGGAGTTAAATCATCTGGTTCCAAAATCAAAATGGGTGTTCCGCAAGGCTCTATCCTGGGCCCGTTCTTGTTTTTGGTATATATTAATGACTTACCTTATATGTGCCAGAATGGATGTGAGATGGTGTTATTTGCTGATGATACCTCCTTAATTTTTAGATTAGATAGACGGTCACCAAATGTTGACGATGTAAATAGCGCCCTTCTAAAGGTCCATGAGTGGTTCACTGTTAATAATCTGGTATTGAATGGGCAGAAGACTAAATGCATAAAGTTTTCCTTACCAAATGTAAGAAGTGAGGATTGTAATATAATACTAAATAATGAAAAGCTCGAATTCGTCGATCAGACTGTATTTTTAGGAATCAAACTAGATTCCAAACTTCAATGGGGACCGCACATTAAGGCTTTGTCGGGACGCCTGAGTTCAGCTGCTTATGCAGTTAGAAAAATCAGACTACTTACGGATGTAGAAACCGCAAGACTAGTTTATTATAGCTACTTTCATAGCATCATGTCTTACGGAATATTGCTGTGGGGCCGTGCTGCAGACATAGAATCAGTTTTCGTACTGCAGAAAAGAGCAATAAGAGCCATTTATAACCTAAGTAGTCGTGATTCACTCAGGGAACTCTTTAAAGAAATAAATATTATGACAGTACCCTGTCAGTATATATTTGAAAATATAATGTACGTTAGAAAAAATATATCACATCATACGAAAAGATGTGAACTGCATAATTATAATACTAGATATAAGTCTAAATTAATGCAGCCACAGCTTCGTCTCGCTAAAGTCCATACCTCTTTTGTGGGATATAGTGTTAGGTTTTATAATAAGATTCCGGAAATCATTTTAAACCTCCCGGAAAATAAATTCAAATCCATTGTAAAGTCTACTCTATGCAAGAAAGCATACTACAAATTAGAAGATTATCTTGTAGATAAAAAAGTTTGGCAAAATGCTGGTCCAGCTCCATAGGTTTGCTAGCCTCATGATTATTATATATTCTTTTATTTATATTTTGTTTTTATTTAGTGGTTTGACTTCTTTTGTTTTACATAAAGATATTTATACATTTTTACAGTTTGACATGCTTAATTATACACTTATACAATTTGACATGTTTAGTTATACACCTTTACTGATTGACATGCAAATTATTTATTAATTTAATTTATTATATATGAACTATAAATACTATAATAGTTACTGAGTAGTAAAATAACTTGTAAAATATGAGACTGATGTTGGCTTTGATGTTGTTTTTTTTTTTATATAATTGAAAATGGCTACCGGTTGCCGGGCAGTCTGGGCTTGTCATGCTCACTCAAATGTCCTGCTGGTGGTGGCGTTGGGTGTCGGGTCTTTTTATTCCCTAGAACATGGTTGAGTAGACAGACGCCGATACACACGTCATGCTCGTGAACGGGTGCTATCAGTTGGGACTGGTCGGCTCATATATGTTATGGCAACCTAAATTGGTTTAATTTATTTCTTTTATTTTCATAAATTATACGTTTCATATCGAACTGCACCAGTCTCATATTGATATTACATACACAAAGCATTGTAAAAGAAAACCAACAATTTTGTATTTAATTTAAAAAGAGTATCTATGGAGTTTCTTGCCGGTTCTTCTCCATAAGACCTACCTTTTGGAACCGTGCAACTAAATTCAATTTAATTCGACTATTCAAAAGTGCCTGTATTGGTCTAATTGAAATAAATGATTTGATTTGATTTGATTTGATATGTCTGCTAGAAGTGCCTTAGAGTTTTGATGATCGGTCAGTCAGTGAGTCAGTGACAAAATTAAGAAACTTTGACTAGTTATAATTCTTAAACTACTGGTTCAAATTGAATGAAATTTGAAATATACCATGTTTACACACTGCGTGCTTGAGTAATGTAATTCAAGCTTCTAGTTTAATCCACAACGAAGTTATAGGGGGTCAAAAATGGCCTGAATTGGTTCGAGAAAAGTATAGTACGGCCGTGCCACTTTTTTATGGTCGACTTGGCGGGGGCACTGCCGTGCCCCCAGATATTGGGCTAAGTCACCGCGGGATCGAAAATTTTGGACTCTATATCAATAATGGAATTTATTTATGTAAAATTTAAATAAAATAAAGATTTTTTTTTTATAAAAAATGTGACAGACGAACAAAAAACTGAACTAAACGAGGATACATGGTAACGCCACTAAATTTAACGTACTACGATTACTACGATGGATATCATTCAATGTTACTCACACATAGGTACAAAATGAAAAAATCTATGGATCAATTAATTAATATTATCTGAGATCAGATCATTCGGATTTCCAAATCATCATGACAATATTTTAATAAAATATCGCACGGCGATAGATAAGATACTTGAGCGACTTAAGCGACTGAGTTTCTTCAGTAGGGCTCAACACACTTGATGTGTATATAAACGGTGTGGTGCCGCTCGGGCAGCAACTTGTTGTCTGTTGCAGCCCCACGATGAAGCACTTGTTGATATTGATCGCCTCGGCGGCGGTGGCGCTGGCCTACGAGCCCATCCTGGTCAACTACCACGAGAACGTGGGCATCCCGCTGGCGGCGCGCATCAAGCAGGCCGAGCTGGCCATGGACTTCGACGGCTCCAGGATCGTGGGCGGCTCCGTGTCTCCTCTCGGCGCGCATCCCTACTTGGTGAGCCCCTACCTCATTACTTTAGCCATTATATGACTAAACTTAGTTCCAACTTCCGATTTTCACTCAAAACTCTCAAACCTTGACGGTTCTATGTCAATTCGAAGTACCTATTACAATAAACGGCAATTTCATACTTTAACCCCTATAATACAGGGAGGTGATAGGGGGGAGTATTTGCGATAATTTTAACTCCGAAATGCATTATGCAAAAGACAAGTGAACCATTTTCGAGTTACCGTGTTTTTTAGCTTTTTTCAAAATTAGTAAGAAATGCAACATCAAAAATTAATTAAAAATAAAGAATCAAATTAAATGGCACATTTTCTTTTGATTTATAAAAACGACTAAACATTGGTTATTTATCAATATTAAAACAACAATTATAGTTCCGAATTTAAAAATGCGAGAGAAAAACGATATCATTTCAATATTTTTAACCGACTTCCAAAAGGAGGAGGTTATCAATTCGACTGTATTTTTTTTATGTTTCTTACCTCATAACTTTGGATTGGGTGAACCGATTTTGGTTTCTTACGACGTTGCTTTCATATAAGAAAGAAAAAGAATTATCAAAATCGGTTAACCAAGTCGAAAGTTACGAGGTAACAAACATAAATAAAAAAAATACAGTCCAATTGATAACCTCCTCCTTTTTGAAGTTGGTTAAAAACCGGCCAAGTGCGAGTCGGACTCGCCCACGAAGGGTCCCGTACAAAATTAGGCAAAAAATTACGTTTTTGTATGGGAGCCCCTTAAATATTTATTTTATTTTGTTTTTAGTGTTTGTTGCTATAGCGGCAACAGAAATACATAATCTGTAAAATTTCAACTGTCTAGCTATCGTGGTTCTTGAGGTAAAGCCTGGTGACAGACAGACGGACGGACGGACAGACAGCGAAGTCTTAGTAATAGAGTTCTGTTTTAACCCTTTGGGTACCCTTTATTGGGAAAATTGGTTGTTTTTAGGGTTACCTTTGGTAACCCTAAAAACAACCAATTTTCAATAGATAAGCTAGCTGGGTATTACCACCTGCTTGGAACTCAATCATAGATTCCATTACATCTAAATCCAAGAACAAAACTGCAAGACCGAAGGACACGGTGAGCTAGTCAAGGAATGGACAAACGATTTATTAATATAAATAAATTTATTGAATAAAAATACGTTTTACAAATGTTTACAGAGCGAAGACTCAGAACAGAGTACAATCTTATGGGAAAATTACTTAAAGTTAGTTTTATAAAGGAGTATCAAATAACCTATTGTGCAAGAATTAAGTGTAAGTCTCAGCATAAATTGTTCTGGAATGTTCTATACTCGTGTCGAGTAAATGCTGAGTCAAATTCCTTCAATCCTGTTGCTATGCCTCATTTTGCTTGACAAAGCATATATCTATAGGGTGAGCACCCTTAACTCCTCCCCCCCTAAGAGAAAAATCAGCTGATGGCAAATCTTTTGGTTTCAGATGATTTTGCCGTAGCACAAAGATTTTCTTAGATACTTTAAATTTAACAATTATGAATCCTAATGTAATTACAACCATTATTATTATAATACTTATTGTCCATACACTTATGTCTAGGGTAACCAAAATTTCACTTGTATCTACACTTTCACTGTTGTATTTTGCACTATTTAAAATGTCCTTGATATCATTAAGGTCCACGTCACGAAGGTCGACTTGGCTGTCTTCTACCTTAATTTCTTGTTGTAGTTCAGGCATCTTTACGACTTTCTGCAGCAAGCTTGCATCGGGTGTCCTTGTTTCGGCTACCTTGCTGATGATTCTGTCTCCAATTTGTGTCTCACAGCTTCGATTGGGGATTACCAAAAATGTTCCTTTCAGGTTGTACTTCATAATTTCATTATTGCAGTTCTCGGTAAGTATTGTATTTTTCCTTGTGAAAAGTAACCATATTCCTTCGGCTATGGTGTAACTTCTTACATCTTCTATTTGAATAAAGTTTTTATGGCATGCTGAATAGTTTTTCAGTAACATTATTTGTTCAACGCACGTCGTGTCAGCGTATTGCACAATGTTATCTTCCTTACAGAGGACTCGATCGTCTTCGATCTGCTCGCATGGGGTAGACACGGGTCTGTATTTCAATCCATTCACTATAAGGTAGGGATACTTAGGAATGATTATGGATGTTGTTAAGGAATTAGGATTGTATATAGGTATAGGAATAATCTTGTAATAATTATATGTGACCGTGTCTAACAAGGGGACTTCTAACACGAAAACTAACTTATCATTATCAGAATAAGATTTAAGAACTATAGTGCCTTCTAACTTTGTAAGGCTGTCCTTATATACCGTATACACTAATCTATGATGTTTCTCTATTTCTAATAATATATTAAAAAGTTCTGTAGAATTAATTATAGATTGATGGAGTATGTGTATTCTGCTGAAAGCGATTGCCGTCTCTGTCTCTTGAATTACGTTATAAATAGTACGAAAGTTGTTTAAGATTTGATATAGAGTGTTCATTTGACTCACTATATTATGTATTTTGGTCTGGTTATACCGTAATGTCTGTAGCTGCGAGGTTTTAATATTTAATTGAATTAAGTTGTATTTCAAGTCATCTGAAATATTAACTAATTTATCAAAGGCTTTTTGCATTAGTGAAAATTTTCTTTCTATCGAATGTTCTCTATTTTTAAGATTACTAATCTCCGAATTATATCTTATAGCGTCATCGTTATCTAAATTACCTGAAATTAATTTAACGATAGAACCTAACGGGTTTATTAGACCCCTTCTTGGTCTTCTACTAGGCATTAATTGTTTCAATCTATCTTTTGTAAGTTCCATAAAAGATTCTATTTGTAGTACTAATCCTAGAAGCTCACTATGTGACTCATTTTGCGAGTAAATCGTGTCTTTTAATCTAAAATATTGGTAAATATTATTATCTAAGTACCTAACAATAGTTAATAAATCTAACGTCTTAAAAATAGTCCAGTGATTATTCTGAATCACTGCTGCACTTATCCGTATCGGCGCTATTCCAGGATTCTGAGTCATATCCTGCAGGTTTACGCTGCTTGCTGACTCCGCTAGGACCAGGAGCGTCAAGACTGCTTGCCACCACCTGTGGAGGGCGTTTAACGTTTTTTATTGCCACTCTCGTATTTCTTTTTCTCAACTTTACCGGTACAATATTCCTATCTACTTTCCCTGTAACTGTAGCTTTTTCATATCGTGGCATTTCCTTAGCTTTCCGATTCCTAGTAGTTTTCATGTAAACTTTATCACCTTCCCTTATCTCTGGTGGTTTTTCACCGCCCTTCTTCTCTGCAACTTTATTTTTATTTTCTTTAATCCTATCACTAACGTATTCGTATAAAACTTTGAGTCTTTTTCTATGATCCTGAACTAATTTCTGTAAAAGATTTTTATCTCTATCTATATCAAATATATTTCCTGATTCTGTGTGTCCGAATACCAATTCAAAAGGTGTGAAATTTGTCGCGCTATGAATAGTGTTATTGTATGCCATGATGGCATACGTCATCACTGATGCTGCATCTTGATCACTTCTTTCGTATTTTGCTAACCTATAAATCTCAATTATCGTAGAATGAAAACGTTCTACCATACCCATAGAATTCGGATTATTCGGAGTCCCTACATGCATTTCGATTTTGTAAAGACTCAATAGTTCTCTAACAAGGTGGTTATTGAACTCGGTCCCAGGGTCACTATTTATCTTTTTAGGCAATCCATAGATACTAAAATACTTAATTAATGCCTTCACTATTTCTGGTGTACTTCTATTAGGTACATTAAAAGCTTGCGCCAACTTGCTAAAAGCATCCACTATTGTTAAGTAATAATTGTTTTCTATGTACAAGAGGTCCATGAAAACTTCTTCAAATGGCATGTTTTGTGTTTGAGTAAGTTGTATTGGAGGTTTGATTGGTTTTCTGTCGTATTTCATTTTTCTACACTGTTCGCATGCATTTATGATAGCGGAGATTGTGTCCTTCATATTAGACCACCAATAGTGTCTTTTAAGCTTTGTAAGTGTTTCCTGAATACCGCGATGAACAGTTTTTCCCTCGTGATACTTAATAATAATTTCTCTTTGTTCTTCTTCGTTTGTTACATTGACTACTCTCTCTGTACATTCTATTAAATTTTGTGTTCCTTTTTTATATAATGCTGTTACTACATTGCTAAATACTTTTCTAAATGCTTCCGTTTCGTAATAAATGAAATATTTCTGCTTAAAATCTATATACTCTTTTAAAAATTGTTTAACTAAATGTTCATTATTAACAGCTGGTATATGTACTTCAATTATTTTCTGATTATTATTAGAAATGTCTTTTACATGAATCTCATTTTTATACCATATATAGACAAACACTTGGTCTTGGTTTGGTATCTACGGCTTCGTTTAATATTGGTATACCCTCATGTTCCCTATTTGATATAGAACGAGCCGTAGCTCCGTCATCTGACTCAGATATATCTATGACAGGCACCTCCTTTCTATCTACGCTTAACTTATCTGAGTCTGAGTCTGATAAGCATATTATTTCTTCCCCGTCATTATTTTCTTCTAAATTTCTAACAAATTCCTCATTACCTACATTTACTTGCATGGACTCAGTATCATTATCTAATATATTAACCTTTATTTCCCTAATTTTACTACCATTTAAATTTACTACTATATTATCTATGTCTAAATTATTTATTTTTATACGAGACAATGCATCTGCATTTGAATTCTGTGCCCCTTTCTTATAATTAATCTCAAAATCATATTCTTCCAGTCTAAGGCGCCACCTAGTAAGTTTACTGTTTGGTTCATTTAGCGAATAGAGCCAAGCCAGGGGTCTATGGTCCGTATAGATGTAAAACTTTTTACCCCATAAATACGGCCTAAAATGCTTTACCGCCCAGATTACTGCTAAAAGCTCCTTCTCTATGGTGCTGTACCTTGACTCGGTATCGCTTAACGTTCGGCTAGCATATGCTACTGGTTTGTCTGAACCTATGGTGCCCTGTGAAAGTACTGCCCCGATTGCAAAATTTGATGCATCCGTGGTCAAAATAAACGGTTTGGAAAAATCTGGAAACTGCAGCAATGGAGAATTTGTAAGCAGTTTTTTGCATGTTTCAAAACTTTCTATATATTCGTCATTTAAGTCTATAATTTTACCTTTCTTTAAACAAACTGTAAGGGGCCTAGTTATTTTTACGAAGTCCCTTATGAATTTTCTATAGTATCCTATTAGACCAAGAAAACTTTTTATTTCGGTCGTGGTTTTGGGTATAGGATACTTTAATACTGCTTCTATCTTATCATTATTGGGTTTTAAGCCTTCACTGGTAATGGTGTGGCCTAAATAAAGCACTTCTTTCCGTAAGAAATGGGATTTATCTAACTGCACCTTTAAATTAGTTTCACGAAATCTTTCCAATACTGCCCTAAGTTTTTCATTATGTTCCTGAATGCTTTTCGCGAAAATTATGACGTCATCAAGGTATATAAGGCAATGGATACCTTGCAAACCTCTCAAAACGTTATCCATGGCGCGCTGGAATGTAGCCGGCGCCGTTTTTAGCCCAAATGGCATCCTATTGAACTCATAATGCCCAAAAGGTGTACTAAAACCGGTTTTTGCTCTATCCTCTCTTTCTACTTCTATCTGGTGGTACCCGCTTGCTAAATCTAAAGTAGTGAAGTACATACTTTTGCCTAACATATCAAAAAGGTCATTGATATTAGGTAAAGGGTATTTATCATCGATCGTGATGTCGTTGAGGCGTCTATAGTCTATCACCATTCTCCATTTTTGTTTACCAGAATTATCAATTTTTTTTGGTACTAGGTGAACCGGTGCACTCCATGGTGAAAATGATTTTTGGATGACATTGTCTTTGAGCATTTTTTCTACCTGATTTCTAATTTCTACTGTTTGTGTAGGCGGTAATCTATGAGCTTTAATATGTATTGGGTCTTCATTTTTAGTCCTAATCTTATGTTTTACCTCGTTTGTGAATGAGAGAGGTACGTCCTCGCAGTAGAAAACGTCTTTATACTCATTGCAGATATTAATAACAGATTGTTTCTCCTCCTCGTTCATGTGATCGACTCTTAACTTAGAGAGATTATCAGTTAACAGTTGATCTAACTTATAGCTATCATTATCAGTAAAATTCAAGTTAACACTATTATCTAAAGTAGTTCCTAAGTGTGGTTCGACCTTGAACCTATTGGTAAACGTTAGTTCCATTCGTTCAGATCTACAATTTTGAATAACCGTTGTTGCATAACCATGTGCACAGTTAACTAAAGCTGTGGGCATTCTAACTCCAGCAGTGAATTCTGTAAAATTTATTATGGCCTCACCGTGTAACAAATCAACTGGAAGTTTGACCTTTAATTCGCTACGCGGAGGTAACACATAAAATTCGCGCATTGGTGGACTATACATAATTGGTATGCAAGTATCTTTAGTGACTAACTTTCTATTTTTCATGTCAATAATCGCGTGAAGTTGCATCAATAAATCACTATCGATTAAGCCATCGTATCTATCATCGACACAATAATAAAATTTGTGCCATTCATTACTTCTAAACGTCCTAGGTAAAGGTATGTACGCAACCTCACTATGTTTACTACTAGCATGGGTGCTGACTACTTCAAAGTTTTCGAGTCGCTTAAAATCACTAAAATATTGATCCGCTAACTTCGGGTTTAAAAACGAACGCTGACTTCCTGTATCAACCATAAAAATTGCATTAAATTCATGGGAGATTTAATATACTACAATTTAATTTAATTCGCTCTGGTGTGTCGAGGCCCTTATGCAAAAATTTCCTATTTGTTCATTCTCATTAGAAGTACTTGGTAACACGTTATTTCCATTATCATTATAATCGGTGTAATTGACGCGTCTTGAACTGGCCGTTCTCATAGTCACGTCGGTATTGCAACCTGATCTGGACGGTGGCGTCGGTTGCGGTTGTTGCGAGCCACGCTGTGCGTTGTCAGCAAATTGCCGACCTAAGAATTGTGGTCGAGATTGTTCCAATGTATTGTAATTATTATGAAATGGATTATTTTGGTGATAAGAATTATTCTGATATCTATTATAGTTCCTAGACGGCCATGAACTATTTGAAATATTGTTATCGCGAACGTTATATCTATTTTGTGTTTGCATTACATTACGTTGATAATTACGATTAAAATTAAAATAGTTATTAGGCCATTGCGTATTTGATGCACTAGTGCTTGCACTCGGCGGCACTTGTGAATTAAAATTATTATGCGAACTATTTCGTCCCTGGAAGCTTTGATTAAATTTGGGGATCCGCGACTGTTTCTGGTCGTAAACTTCTTGGAAATATTGTTCTTCTAAAACGGCTTTTAATGCATCTTCCAGTGCCGAAACGTTCTTGAGTCGTACTAATCTAACTAAGTAAATTAAACAAGAAAACATTCATAGAAAGATTTGTATAAATATTTTGCTTAGATAACCTTGCAGCTGCATCTATATTAGATTCGTTAATTTTTGCGATTAAAATACTTCTTAATTGTTGTTGGCAAAAATCTAAATAACTTTCGCCTTTATTTATTTTCAAACTTTCTAATTCAAGGACGAGGCAATCTTCCGTCCTTGGGTCCCCAAAATGATCTTGTAAAACCCGTTTCAATTCTACCCAAGAGTGTATCGAATCTCGTTCTCCAATTAAATTCGCAGCCTCTCCACTCAATCTACTAGTTATTGCATTAAAAAGATATTCGTTTTGTATGTCATTTCCCCTATATAAATTAATAATATATTCAGTTTTACGGATGAATAGCGACAAAAGCCTTGCTTCTCCGCTGAATAATGGAATTATTTTCAGGACTCCCGGGGGTACGACTACGATGTCTTCCATTATTATCTATTTATTTTTAAAGATAATTATAACTAAAAAATCTAGGCTAACGTGAGATTTTTATCACTTTATGTACTATTACTATGAGCTACGTGCCAGACGGGCTTTTTCTAATCCCTATGATTACACGCAACACATATAAAGATCACCAGGAAAATTCAAAGGAAAATTGACAGGGCAGTGAAAAGATTTACTCACATGACCCTCAGCTTTTCCGCTCTCCTTCTGTGATGGTTGAATCTGTTCAGCTTGCTCTGCGCCGTGGCTTCTCTTGACGAATTTGTTTGGTTCGATGACCCGTTGGATCGTTGAGACGAACGTTAGAGCTTTCTCGGTGCCCGAAAATTTATTCGCGGTGGCACAGAGGACCCAAACGACAAGGTCACTTACCGGCTGCGCCAGTCAAGGAATGGACAAACGATTTATTAATAAAAATAAATTTATTGAATAAAAATACGTTTTACAAATGTTTACAGAGCGAAGACTCAGAACAGAATACAATCTTATGGGAAAATTACTTAAAGTTAGTTTTATAAAGGAGTATCAAATAACCTATTGTGCAAGAATTAAGTGTAAGTCTCAGCATAAATTGTTCTAGAATGTTCTATACTCGTGTCGAGTAAATGCTGAGTCAAATTCCTTCAATCCTGTTGCTATGCCTCATTTTGCTTGACAAAGCATATATCTATAGGGTGAGCACCCTTAACTAGCTCGTTCTATGTAAATTGCCAATTTGCCGCTAATAATTAAAACTGTAGGGTAGCTGTTAGTAATGATAAATTCAAGACAACCAATACCTCAGTCTCCTAAGTGTGAGAAAAAAAAATTAATATAAAAGTAAAAAACCCGACTATTAATTTATTTTATTTGGCACTTTTCAGTTATGGTCAGTAACTTAAAAAGGGATTTTCAAATAGCTATCAAATGGTACCCCACTTGACATGGTTCGTCGATTAGATTTTTTTCTGTTTCACATTATGGCGTCTAAAATCGGCCAATTTGATTTTTCCAAATTTTTTGATAGCTTATGTCACTCCCACGGTCAAAACAAATCTAACGACACCCCATATATCGTATACCGTTATACCGTTTGAGCTGTAGGGCGTGCCAAAGAAACAGACATACATACATACTTACGTGCATACATACACTCGAAAAACATAACCCTCCTTCTGACGCAGTCGGGTAATAAATATAACAATTTTTCATTCTTGAAAAAATTTTCTACACTTTTTAATTTAATTTATTTTTAAAAATACCTCATTATCAGCCTATAGCCGTCCACTGCTGAACGTAGGCCTCCCCCAAAGAGCGCCAACCATCCCGGTTTTGGGCAGCTCGCATCCATCCGCTACCAGCCACCTTCTTCAAATCGTCGGTCCATCGTGTCGCAGGTCGTCCTACACTACGTTTGCCCAGTCGCGGTCTCCACTCTAACACTTGTCTGCTCCATCGGCTGTCCGTCCGTCTGCAGACATGGCCGGCCCACTTCCACTTCAGCGTGCATATTCTACGAGCAATGTCGGAGACTTTAGTTCTTTGGCGAATGACTTCGTTGCGAATTCTATCCACCAAAGAAACCCCAAGCATTGCTCTCTCCATTGCACGCTGAGCAACCTGGAATTTGTGGACCAGTCCTTTGGTCAGTGTCCACGTTTCGGCTCCGTAGGTCATCACGGGTAGGACGCACTGGTTAAAGACCCTGGTCTTCAAAGATTGTGGGATCGACGATTTAAAGATATCACGTAGCCTCCCGAATGCCGCCCAGCCCAAGCGTATTCTTCTGGCCGCCTCCTTCTCGAAGTTGTGCCGCCCCAGTTGAATAGTTTGGCCTAGATATATGTACTCCTGCACAACCTCGAGGTAAGCGCCATTCACGTATACAGGTCTCTGGATGACATGCTCATTATACATGACTTTGGTTTTATCCAAGTTCATCCCGAGACCCACCCGCCTTGAAGAATCGCCAAGGCTATTTAGCATCACCTCCAGCTCCTGCAGAGATTCTGCCATAATGACAATGTCGTCCGCAAAACGGAGGTGCGAAATGTACTGGCCGTTAATATTTATGCCGCGTCCGTTCCAGTCAAGCGTCTTGAAAACGTCCTCCAACGCGTTTGTAAACAGTTTCGGAGAGATAAGGTCTCCCTGTCTTACCCCGCGACGCAGTTGGATTGGTTTTGTGCTCTGGTCTTGTACTTGGACGGTCATAGTTGCGGCCTTGTACAGATATTTTAGCACCTCAACGTATCGACAGTCAACTAGGCATCTCTGCATAGACTCCAGCACAGCCCAGGTCTCGACGGTATCGAAGGCTTTCTCGTAGTCCACATACGCTAGGCAGAGAGGCCGATTATATTCCTCTGTCTTTTGAATGATCTGCCTGAGGGTGTGTGTGTGGTCTACGGTGCTGTAGCCTTTCCGAAACCCGGCCTGCTCTGGCGGCTGAAAGTCATCGAATTTTTGGGCAAGACGATTCGAGATAACTCTCGAAAACAACTTGTAAACATGGCTCAAGAGTGATATGGGGCGATAGTTCTTCAGGAGCGTGTTATCGCCCTTTTTAAAGAATAAAACTACCACGCTCCTGTTCCATGCCTCCGGTGTTATGCCTGTGTGGATGACGGAATTGAAAAGCTTACTAAGCTCGATCAAGACAGGTGTTCCTCCTGCCTTGAGTAACTCCGTCGTTATCCCGTCATCCCCCGGAGCTTTGTTATTATGAAGCTGTTCGAGAGCTATTCTAATCTCACCCATGTCGATGTCGGGAAGCTCGTCTGTGCGGTGGCGTGTAAGCCTGGCCCGCGGATCATCCACTCGTTGGGCCTGAGGTGGGGTCGTTTTTTGGGAGCATAGGTCCCCGTAAAACCTTTCGAACTCTATATATCTCTGGCTTCGAGGTGACGGTAGTGCCCTGTGACGTTCTGAGTTTCGTCAGGTGACAACGGGAGGTATGCAGCTTGGCGAATACCTTCGAGCCTTTGTTTTGCTCTATGGCTTGCTCAATAGTTCGGGTATTCGCGCGTCGATTATCGCGTCTTATCAACTTTTTCACCTCCCTATTAAGTACCTGGCGCTCAGACGGTGTGGCATTTGTAAGTTCTCGTCGTTTCCTCATCAATTCCAGAGTTTCGCTTGTGAGTACCGACTTACGTCCTTTGCTCTTTGGTCGAAAGTATTTATAGCCCACCTCGCGGATGACACGTACCAGGCCATCGGTGGCGTCGTTTATGTCCTCTGTGGTTTCCAACATGGCGAATCGGTTTTGTAGCTCTAGCTGGAAGCTTTCGCAGCCAGCTTCGACCTGGGGCAGCGTTGGCCTAAGAGTTGACCCCGTTAAGCGCGCTCGTTCGATTTTGACCTTTATATCCAGAGTGCCTCTAACCAGTCGGTGATCACTACCGGTATCGAACCTGTTGATCACTGAGACATCTCTGAATATCTGGCGCTTGTTAGATATAACGAAGTCAATCTCGTTTTTGGTCACGTTATCGGGGCTTTGCCAGGTCCACTTCCTTTGAGGCTTCTTCTGGAAGAAAGAGTTCATAAGAAATAGCTCCTGAGCCTCGAGAAAGTTTACTAACATTTGCCCCCTGTGGTTTCTGCGCCCATAGCCGAATTGACCTACTCTCGACTCGCCACTCTCTTGTACTCCCACTTTGGCGTTGAAGTCACCCATAACAACAGTGTAGAATGTTTTAGTACGAGACATAGCTTTAACTATGTCTTCGTACATGGCCTCGACTTCGTCGTCAGGGTGTGCGGACGTTGGGGCATACACTTGTATAACCTTCAAGCAATACCTTTCAGTTATTTTAAGTACAAGGTATGCCACCCTTGCCGACACACTGCCTAATTCCACAATGTTGCCCTCGAGTGACTTGTGGACCATAAACCCGACGCCACCTTGGGATAGTTGGTATCCTTCTCGGAAGTAGAGTAAGTTGCCACTATCGAGGGTTATCGTTTCCTCCCCCTGTCGGATCTCCGACAGTCCCACGATGTGCCAGTTAATACGACTTAGCTCTACTTCCAATTCAACAAGGCGCTCGTTCAGCCGCAGAGAGCGTCCATTATACGTCGCCAGGTTGAGGTTGCGATGTTGGTACCCTGCCGTCACCCGGGGATTCTTAGCACCCCCTGCCGCACCGTTACCGTGACCGGTACCATGGCCAGGAATAGTGCAGCTACCGGGAACTGGGGGCCGCAAATCTGGGACCTTCATCATTGTTCATTGAACAGTTCCTGGGATGCTTTCGCTGATAGTGCTGCTGCCCACTACTAGGTTTGGTATTTGGGAGCATTCCATTAAAAATACCTGAGTATAATTAAAAACCCCGACGGTTGTGGTGCATGCTTTCGCGAATCCCACGGCCCCGGCAATAGGGTTGCTGGCGTTTACGGGTGCAGTTTTTAGTCAGTAAACGCCGAAGAAAAAAGAACGAAGAATCGTAAAGGCGCGCTCAAAAAAAGTTATAAATAAACCATGCTAATTGATACAGCTCTTATAATTATATACTTCAACCCGGATGGTTACGTTAACAAAAGTGACATGGTTACAACGGTGTGACGTGTGTTGTAGGCCGGGCTCTTGATCATCCTGCCCACGGGCTGGGACTCGGTGTGCGGCGCCACGCTGGTGAGCAACACTCGCTTCCTGACCGCAGCTCATTGCTGGATCGACGGCGGCAACGTCTTAACCGCGCGCCAGGCCACCGTGGTGCTTGGCTCTGAGCGCCTGTACAGCGGCGGCACTCGCATCATCACCAGAACTGTCACGACGCACGCCAACTATCTCTCCGGCGTCGCCAGAAACGACATCGCCATCGGCACCATCACCTGGGTCAGCTACACCGGTGAGTTCCGCAAGCATCGTATCCGTACACCTCCACGTACTGCACACAGTGCTCACACAGTAACGCTCGCCTGTCTGTAATGTTCCAGACGTTATCCAGCCTGCGGCGCTGCCCAGCGGCTCCCTGCTGAACGAGAACTTCGCGGGCATGTGGGCGCAGGCGTCCGGCTTCGGCAGGACCGCTGACGGTACAAACAAATCTTTTAATACAGAGCCATTTTGATTAAAATTAATTTTGACTGAACAGGTTGGTGAAAAGTGGTCAAAAATCATTGGTCACTAGTACTTTTGACTGCAAATTTGCGGTTAAAAGTGGTTTGAACTGACGCTCTTACTCAAAACTACTTTTAACCAGCTCCATTGGTCATAACTCCTTTTGAATGACATGTGCGGCGACTTTATTGTCAACATAATTAGAAAGATCTTCCTTAAGTACTAGAATAATAAACTTATTTACATCTTTATAAATAATGAGTTTCTGGTCACCTTCACGACGAAGACAGTAGAACCAAAAGGTACCACTAAATTCAACCAGTGGGCAACACCGGGTATTTATAAGAGTAGATATAAATTATATGAGTTACAAAATTATAAGTTTGATGCATCCTTCGTAGATAATATAAGAAAGTATTCAAAATGTTCAAAAGTTTGTAGAGTAGGCAAGTCAATTTATCTGAGTAATAAAATTAAAAATTCGGATAATAAAATTAAGGCAACTTGGAAAGTTATCAATAATGAAACTGGAAAGATTGTACAACATGAAAATAAATTCCAGATAATTGATAACGATGGGATGCTTAGCAAAGATATATGTAGATGTAGCGCATGCTTTTAATAGTTTCTTCTCCAGCATATCTATCACTACAACTAGTTACTTAGGTTCTTCTTTAAATGACCCTGAAAACCTACTACGTAGAAATGTACCTAGGTTTCAAGCCACTTTTGTATTCCAGCTCGTCACCCCAAGTGAAGTAGTAAACACATTTCATCATCATTATCATCAGCCTATATTCGTCCCTTGATGGACGTAGGCCTCCCCAACTGAACACCACAGAGCTCGATCTTCGGCTCTTTTCTCCAGTCACTGCCAAATAAATTAAAAGTACATTCAAATCTTTGAAATAAAAAAACCGGTGACTTGTGGGACCTCTCTGTCACTGTTTTAAAATCAGTGATAGATATTATCTCTCCCTATTTACCTGTAATATTAAACAAATGTATTGACTTAGGTACTTTTCCAGACGTCATGAAATGTAGTAAAATTATCCCTTTATTTAAATCCGCGGAATTAAAAACAATCTCTGTAATTTTAGACCCATTTTACCAAAAAATTTTGAAAAACTTTTATTAAAGTAATTACTTAGACATTTTAACGTGAACAGCCTCCTTCACTCCGAACAATATGGTTTCACACAGGGTCGTTAAACAACGGACGCAGGAGTTGCATTACCAAAACACATATTTACCTAACACCTAACATCTTAATTTCTTATTTAAGTGGTAGGATACAGTTTGTAGATATTAACAATACAAAGGCGTCGGGATTGTCAGTGCAGTTGGGTGTACCACAAGGACTGGTATATAAATTTTTACCACATTATCTGAAATATATTTGTGATGTGGTGCTATTTGCTGATGACGCTTCGCTTATTTTTAAAGTAGACAGAAATAGGGATCATCTAAACGATGTAAGGTAATGGATTAGTTTACAGTAAATAATTTAGTACTAAATGCTAAAAAAACGAAATGTCTAAAGTTTAGTTTGCCCAATGTAAAAAATCTAGGACCCAACTTAATTGTCAATAAGGAAGTACTAGAGACCGTAATTACGTAATTCTAGGTCTAGTTTTTTAGGTATTACATTAGATACCAAACTCCAATGGGGCGCTCATGTGTCATGTCGCGCAGGTAAATTTGGCTCTGCTGCTTATGCGGTCAGAAAAGTTTTAAGACAATTTACTGACGTGGACACTGCTCGGCTTGTTTTTTTAGTTACTTTTTAAAGCGTCATGTCATATGGAATTCTTTTGTGGGGCGGAGCCGATATAGAAAGTATTTTTATTTTACAAAAGAGAGCTGTTCGTTCCATATATCAGCTAGGTGCTAGAGTTTCGCTTAGGGAACGTTTTAAAGAAATAGGAATTTTGACAGTTGCATCGCAGTATATTTATGCCAACATAATACATATCAGGCAAAATATACATTCCTATTGTAAAACAGTCACGTTCATAGTATTAATACACGGAATAAACATAAATTATGCGCACCTAGTCACCGTTTACATAAGGTACATAATTCATTTGAGTGGGTTGGTTCATTTATTTATAATAGAATACCTAGTGATATTTTGAATCTACCGACTGCCGCATTCAAACGTAAAATTAAAATTGGCTTATAAAGAAGGCTTATTATAACTTAAATGACTATTTTAGTGACAGTAAAATATATTCTCTGGAATGATCCACGACATCTCACTATTAAATTTGTCTGAATCATGCTACTATTATAAATAATAAATCAATATTTCTGGACATTATGATACAGCGCCATCTAGCTCCGAGCTAAGCAACGAGGCTTGTGTTACGGATACTAGTTTGTTTAAATATACTACATATATATACTTTTTTATGAACATATTATACATAGATACATCCATGACTCGGATACAAATGTTTGATGTTCAATACACAACCATTTGTCCCTAACGGGATTCGAAAAGTGGAAGCCTGTAAATAGCGATAATTTGTATTACTTTATCAATTTTTTATATAACAATAAGTAGTGTGTAAACTTCCTTATAATAAATATAATAACTTGATATGATTGTAGCATCTTGGGGCGCCATCAACATCAACTCGATCCAGCACCAGGTGACGCTGCAGGTGATGAACAACGCGGCGTGCGCGGCGGTGTTCGGCTCGCTTGTGGTGATCGACTCCACGCTGTGCACCAGCGGCGGCGGCGGCGTCGGCACCTGCAGCGGCGACTCCGGCGGCCCGCTCACCATCAACATCGGCGGCAAGCCGACTCTGGTCAGTATCACATCAACATAGCGCTCACATCTCACCAGGCCGCGCATTCTTTAGCCTACTTCGTCCATGCTGACTCTCGAAACAGACGTGTTATCATTTTTTATTTAAAATACTGTCGCAAATTTAATCGTCAGTTATTTGTAGGTATTTTTGCAAAAGTCAAAAGTAAGCCCGACTTTGGCGAATACGTTCGCCAGTGAAGTGGTAATAATTGCCTTCTCAATATCGCCGCGCTCGATCGCGTACGACCGATGTGGATGGCGTAGACGCCTACTACACGGCCAAGGAGTAAAGGTCTGCTACAAACTGCCGCCGCCGCGCCGCCTACTTGTGCTACGCTAAAGATAAACGTGGGTTACAAACAGCAAACTTATTACATTTTATGAATCGAACGATTCGCACTCCACCGATTAGAGGATGACGGTGAGAGCAATATCTTCGATGTGTTGAGGGACGAGATGATGGAAATGCTCGCAAATTGGATGAAACAACAAGATGGAAATCTAGAGAAACTCGATAAGGGTCTTGCTAAATTGGACAATCTTGTTTAGGGTATATCCGAAATAAAATCATCTAATGATGAAATCGAAAAATCGTTGGAAGAATTGTCGGCTCAAATAAAGGACCTCAACAAAAAACAAAAAAAAATGACAGCTTAGACCGGGAACGGATTAATACACACATAATATTAAGGCTTATAATCGTGGCCAATTCATATCTCAATTTAGGTATTTAGCATACCCATCGCTCACACACAATTGTATATTATATACAGCACACATGTTTCTCTTACATTACTTGTTGAAGTCCATACGTTCTCTGTTGCTAAGATCGTTCATGCTATCCAATTCAGTACAATTTCTCGCATTGTTACATTACAACATTTTAACTTTTAAAACAATTAATGATGACTAATCAATATAATGTCATAAGTGACCTCGGCAAGACGAATATCTACATAAACACTAAATGTGTGTATCTACACACTCACAACAGTATGCCAAAATTCAAATTACAAATTCAGATTCATTTACAATGTCTTAATTTAGGTAGGTATTTAATTAACATTATGCCTGAACTAGGTAATCTGTGTTTCAGGCGAGAGGGAAAAGCTAACATTAATTTAAAAAGTCAAAAATAAAATAATCACTAAACTAACCTTAGTTACAAGCTAGTACATCCTAGGACAAACAAAACTGTTGACCGGCAGAATTATAAACGAGCTCAATGTTGCACAAATCTTCGCCAAATTTAATTATATTTAATATATCAATAGTGCGAGTGTTGTTATGTTTAGGTAATTTTAAATTTAAGGTTTGTAGGGCAGCATTGTGATCGGATTGTCGGTAAATTTGATTTAAGTATGATATGAGCCATGCAGGAATCGCTTTGATGAGTAGGAAGCGTATGTGCTACGTGCTATGTGCATGAGTGAATTGCTGTAAGTCGACAGATATTGTTTACAGTTACCACCTTCACATGATTTAAAATTGGATACAGACAAATTATCTAAGTCGTTAATGAAATTATTAATCATAAAATCTAAAAGTAAGTAACAAGAAAAGAGATCAATGAAATCCTCAATTTATGGCGCTCTTAGGCGCCTTCATAATTAACTGAATTGATGTACCTCTTTTCTGCCATGGTTTTTGCCGGGCAGTCAGTCGAGCCTGTGCTGTGATTATTATTACCACAATTGCTAAAACGATATTGAAAACATCAATTGGGAACATATAAAATATGTGGGTATATAAACATTTTAAAAACATTTTCAAAGTATTTACTAATTTCATTGATATATTGAGTAAAATTATGCAAAATCACACTACTATAGAGAGTAGTTGTAACTCAAAATATATTAGAAAACCCCGGATGACTAAAGGATTAATATAAAATGCATCAGAAAAAGAAACTATTTACATATGGTAGCCAGTAAAATAGCGAATCAAAATAATTACACAATACAACAGAGGTGTATAAAAACTATATGATTTTTTGCAATAATGTATAGTATAAAAATGAATTGCTGAATGTGTGTTGCTAAGCGCAAATCTCGAGAGCAGCGGAACCGATTTCGCGTACGAGGATGGTTCTTACGGAGAGAAAAAATTAAACAAAACACTTTTCTATACTCCCATACAATCTATTCGTAATAATACTTAAAAGTCAATTTCAACTTTAATACCATACCATCGAGTTTAAGTGTTAGTGGAGAGGTTTTGGGAAGGCTTAAGGATGTCCCTCACCAGACTTTTTTTTAAATTTTCTTTTGGCCCTTTTTTTTTGTATTTATACTCTTCTACCACCAACCCGTATAATATGGCAAAACAACATTTACTCGGTCAAAAAACCTTTAGAAGATTCTGAAGGACATGGTAAGAAAACTTGGATAGCTATAAAAAACTTAAAACTATTACACATCTGTCCCGACCCTAAAGACTCTTTAGACAGCAAATATTTTCACATCTGTTGGTGAGAAGCTTGCTGCAAAAACACTTTCAAACCTAAGCTAATCCGACTGGGCTCTGTCAACTAGTGGTTGATACTCTAATTTATCTCCAATTGCAGCCAACTGGTTTCTGTTACAGATAAGTACCAACGTCTGTCTGTTTGTCCACAGATCGGTGTGGTGTCATTCGGAGCGCTGGCCGGCTGCCAGATCGGATATCCCTCCGGCTATGCTAGGGTTACTGCCTTCGATTCCTGGATCAGAACAAGAATGTAAGGACAAGCCTCGCCGGTCCTCATTAAGATAGCGTCGTACAATAACGCTATGTAATGTAAGCATTCATATTATAGTACCTTCAATCAACAACTATAATATTTATACGTTTAATCAAATTCACTAATATATCCGGCTGACTGACTGACTGACTGACTGAAATTTTGCCCATAAGGGGGGGGGGATAGGGGGACCAAGTTTGTACGAGACAACGTGATTCCTTGGTCCAATCTACTTCAAATTTTGCATAAACATTCTTTAACAGAATTGATGGAAGACGTATTCGTAGATTGAGAATTATGTTGGAGGTGATATCAATACCCACTCCTTTCAAAAGCTATACATAAAAGCTTGATGCTATGCAAATATTTTATACTCCTTAAAATTGGAACTTCTGTTTGTAATTTCATATATAAAAGTATAGATACGGTAATTACATAAAAATAATTTCTAAAATTGTTGTTGTTCTTCGTTCCTTCTAATTGCAACAGCTGGACCGATTTTGTGGGGACTTTCACCATCGTTATAAGGAGTAACTTAGGCTACTTTAATTTAAGAACAACAAACGAATTAGAGTTCCGTATGACTTAAAAACGCGGGAGCTGACCAATGCATGAATATGAACACTAAATGTTTCGTGAAATTTCACGCGAACGAAGTCGCGGGTAACAGCTAGTCTACTAAATAAAATCCTAACACATCGATACTTCCATAATTTAATATCATAATTAATTCGGTAGTGTGTCTGCGTGTCTGTGTGTCTATGTGTCTGCGTGTCTGTGTGTCTGTCTGTTACCTCTTCACGCTTAAAATGTTATACGGAGATAGTGCCGGGGAAGGACATGATTAGTCCCTGAAATCTTAAGGGCGAAAAGGGTTTTGCAAGTCAGTATATATCATGGAATCGCACCGATAAATGCATTTAAAATACTTTCAGTACTGATTAAGTTACGATTTTAAATTGTAATGCAAAAACGGTATAAACCACATAGTGGCGTCACTCCGATTGCAACAAAAGAAGTCATCAGCGAAATGAGTACGGCGAGAGATTGTTTTTAGAAATAATCCATGAATACTAATGCCTATAATTGGTGCGTTGTGTCTGAATTTATGAACACAAGCGGAAAAATATGGGTTCAGGTACCAATTGACATAAAAAGACAAATACCTACTTTTTAAAAATCCAATGAAGATTCAAAATCATTGTCTATCAATCATCATCATCACATGAGCCGTTAGACGTCCACTGCTGGACACAGGCTCCCGCAAGCCCGCATCCAGTGGATTCCAGATTGTCTATCAATCATCATCATCACATGAGCCGTTAGACGTCCACTGCTGGACACAGGCTCCCGCAAGCCCTAGTGGTAGTGCTATGCTGCGAACCTTCGGGTAGTAGCCGAATGGGCCGGCACGTCCGGGGAAGGACCACTCTCTCACAGTAAAACCGTCGTGAAGTGGCAGTTACACTGTCGCCTTTCGTTCGGTCTGTGAGAGTCCCGGCGGCCCACTCCCCCTTCCCTCTCTCCTATGATAGTGCAAGATGCAGTACGAATACCCCAGGAGGGTACCACCAGCGTAAATCGTTGTGGAGAATCCCTCCCTGGACGTCCACGCTCAGGTCGTACGCCACCTGAGCGTGGACGCCCAGGCTGCCCTTCGTACTCTGGGGGGGGCAATTTTGTGCTATCATCTCCAACTAGGGGTAAACGGAGCAGGCAACTTAAGGCTACCCCTTCGACCCTTGCTGTGGATTTCTGCAACATTAGGGGGCTGAACTCCAACTTGCACGCCGTACACTTTCACCTTGAGACGGCGAAGCCGGCCTTGCTCTTTCTCACCGAGACGCAGATATGCACTCCGGCTGACACCTCTTTCCTCTCCTACCCGGGGTACAAACTGGAGCATTCCTTTGTGCCGCGGGCTGGGGTGTGCGTATACGTCAGAGAGGATATCTGTTATCGTCGCCTCGGGAGCCTTGAAGGACGGGACCTATCCATCCTCTAGCTGCGCGTAGACTGCGACGACCATCCCCGCATTTACGCGTGCCTGTATAGGTCCCATAGCGGCAATACCGAAACTGATCGACTCATTCAGCACATACAAATGGCTACAGATTCTGTGCTGCAGCAGATCCCATCCGCAGAGATCGTGATTCTAGGCGACTTTAACGCCCACCACGCCGAATGGCTTAGTTCACGCACTACCGATCATGCGGGGAGATCTGTTTGCGATTTCGCCTTGGCATATGATTTGACACAACTGGTTGCCTCGCCAACGCGAATCCCAGATGTGGAGGATCATTTACCTTCCCTGTTGGACCTTCTGTTGACCTCTCATCCGGATGGCTACCTGGTTTCCGTCGATCCTCCTCTTGGTTCGTCGGACCACTGCCTCGTTCGGAGTACGGTGCCAGTTGCGCGCTTAACACGGCCTCGCTTTGCGGGCTGCCGCCGCATATGGCACTACAGGTCAGCGGATTGGGACGGGATGCGGTCATTCTTTGCATCCTACCCACGGGGGCGGATTTGCTTCTCGCCGGATGATCCAGACGTCGTTGCTGACTCTGTCACCGATGTGGTGCTGCAGGGTATGGAACTCTTTATTCCGTTCTCTGCGGTGCCCATCGGTGGCAGATCCCAGCCTTGGTATGGTCGTTTCTGCATGACGGCACTATGCCGAAAGCGGGAATGCTACCGGGCCTGGGCTAACGCATCGGCGTCTAGTGATGTAAATACCAGCGCACTTAAAAAGGAGTATAACTCTGCCTCTAGGTCCTTCAAAAGTGCTATTGCTAAGGCGAAGTCAGAGCACATTGGCAGAATTGGCGACAGACTGGCACGTCTCCCGTCGGGAACCCGTGCGTTTTGGTCTCTCGCCAAGGCTGTCTTAGGGAATTTCTGTCAGCCATCCTTTCCGCCCCTACACACGGAGAATGACTCGCTGGCCCATACCGCGAAAGAGAAAGCCGATCTTTTGGGCTCTCTCTTCGCGTCCAACTCGACCCTGGATGACCAAGGAAACTCACCACCGACAATCCCGCGGTGCGATACCACGATGCCGGAGATTAAGTTCCGGCAAAGTGCAGTTCGCAAAGCACTTTTTTCCTTGGACATTCACAAGTCGAGTGGGCCCGATGGCATCCCTCCGATCGTGTTGCGGACATGTGCTCCAGAGTTGGCACCGGTTTTAACGCGTCTTTTCCGACACTCCTACGAATTAGGCATAGTCCCGAAATCCTGGAAGGCCGCTTTAGTGCACCCGATCCCTAAAAAGGGCAATCGCTCGGATCCGTCCAATTACAGGCCTATAGCAATCACTTCCTTGTTCTCCAAGATAATGGAGACCATTATCAACTGCCAGCTCCTGCGATACCTGGAAGAGCACCAGCTGATTAGTGACCGCCAGTAAGGCTTTCGTCGGGGTCGGTCAGCTGGTGATCTTCTAGTCTACCTAACGCATAGATGGGCGGAGGCAGTTGAGAGCAAGGGAGAGGCGCTTGCAGCTAGTCTGGACATGGCGAAGGCCTTTGATCGGGTGTGGCACAAAGCGCTTCTGTCGAAGTTGCCTTCCTTTGGGCTTCCCGAGAAATTGTGCGACTGGGTCACCAGTTTTTTGGCAGGTCGGAGCATCAAGGTCGTCGTTGACGGTGCATGCTCTGATCCTAAATTTGTCAATGCTGGTGTTCCACAAGGCTGTGTCCTGTCTCCTACCCTGTTTCTTCTGCATATCAATGACATGTTGCATATCAGCAACATTCATTGCTATGCAGACGACAGCACTGTGGATGCCGTGTACACTGGCCGAGCAAACATTTCTCGGGAATGCGTCGTTGAGTGTCGGAACAAACTTGTGTCTGAAGTCGAGTCTTTGCTCACCAAAGTCTCGGACTGGGGTAGACTTAACTTAGTCCAATTCAACCCCAAAAAGACACAGGTTTGCGCGTTAACCGCTAAGAAGTCACCATTCGTCGTATATAGTATTTTTTTACGTCAAGACAAGTAATCATTTTGATAATAGGCGGCGTCACGTATAGCATTATATTATTGACATTATATTAACGAATACAAATTTCCAACTAGAACTAGTAATATGATAAAGAAGTTATTGAATCGCACAATATTAGGAATTTACAAGATAATTACATTTTCATGCGATAGCGTATTCAAGGACAGCGTATTATGTTTGTTAGCAAAAGTACAGCAGGAAATAAAATGTTGAGACAACAGGCAGGGGACATATAACACACAAACTATAAATGCGAAGGTAACTGTTTGGCAGATAGTCTGTTGGTTCCCTTTTCACAACTACACAGCTGAACGGATCCTAAACGAGATTTAGTAAGGAGAGACATTTATGCTGGTAACGGATACATGCTTGGAGTGCTTTTATTATAAACTTATCAAAATATCGGTTAAGTACGAGTAGAAAGTTTGTATGGGCAATTCAAAACTCCGCAAGCTGAGAAACTGTAAATTCATATTTGTCTTTTGGTAAGAAACAAAGGAAGTGGTATTTCAAATGATTTTGGAAATTCGTCTCAAAATTGGGCATAGCAAGGAGTCAAAACTCCATCAATGAACCCTTACACAGTATTTTTTTAATCAGATTTTCTGATGCCGTGGGTGCGTTTGCGCAAAAATTTTCAAATACACAAACGCCCAGACCCGGAACAACTACCTGTAGATCATACAAATATTTGGTATGTGCGGGGATCGAACCCGCAGCTCGTGACGCACAAGCTGATCGCTTAGCTACTGCTTTATTAATTGGTGGTAACATTACCTACTTATTGAAACCGTGCAACTAGTTTGACATTTTAAAAGCACCTGTAATACAGGGCTACTAAAACAAATGATTTAATTTGATTTGAATTAATTCTAATTATGCTATCACCAATTCTTAACTTCGATCCGCTCCTTACATTATATCAACATAATATACCTAATACAGACTTGTAATAAATCGCGTAAAATTCTAGGATTCATCTTGCGATAGGTAAAATATTTTAACTGTGGAGTAGTCGCGTGGATGACAATAGTCCTCCACGCTTATAAATGCATCGCTTTTGTTTCGGTAATTATATTGTCAGCGCTAACCTGGCTAAATTATAAATGTACAGTGGGTATTGGGTCACCTCAGTTACTGCCGAGTACTTGCGTCAAGTGGTTGCAACAAGAAGAGGGTTGTTTGGTTGGTGGATGACTTGCGTCATCCGTGCGCCCGATAAGGTGAGTGTATTAATGATTTACATTTTTGATAAAACAATGAGTAATGACTTTCTGAGTTGATACTTTCCTACCTACTTATTTGCAGGCGGCGAGTCTCCTTGCCTTCGTCTGTGGAACGTCTTGCCTGTATTTAGAAGGCGTACTCAAATATTTATTTCTTGTAACGCTCATGTAAAGTACGAAGAATAAACATTTAATATTCAAGCTCCTCAGCAAAAATAAACATGTATACATACGTGTTTCATCGTTTTTGGAAATTCATTTTCTAACGGACAAAATGAGAAGGAGAAATTAGTATTAAATAGCGCGGGCGAAGCTGCGTCATCTATGTAGGTATGTATGTAGTATAAATATATCAATATTGTAATGAATACCTACATATTTATTTATTTATGTATCATATATTTAATAGCTATTTAGTTAGTAGTATTATTTTTGTATAACTTAATTAATTATCAGTAGTTGTATGTTAGTTAGTATAGTAACTGTATACTAAACCCGTTTAGTTTAACTTTTTCCCTGTCCATCCAAAGGTTCTGTGAAATATCGCTATTTAGTGAAAAGTCACTGTGCCATGATTTTATATTATGGTGTACAATAAAGCAAATTCAATATGTTCTATCTATTTTATCTAAATCTGTGAATAATCTTCGTATTCATTAGTCGCATAATCTATTGATTAATTTATTATTATCATCTGAAATTCGGTTTTTCCAAGTCTTAAGACAACGAGATAATATTTAATTCACCGATAAGATAACGCGACTGTTGTTCTCCAGTAGGCCTCAACACACGTGATGACTGTGTATATATAAACGGTGAGGCGCCGCTCGAGAAGCACCTTGTTGTCTGCTGCAGTCACACCAGTCCCACGATGAAGCACTTGTTGATATTGATCGCCTCGGCGGCGGTGGCGCTGGCCTACGAGCCCATCCTGCTCAACTACCACGAGAACGTGGGCATCCCGCTAGCGATGCGCATCAAGCAGGCCGAGCTGGCCATGGACTTCGACGGCTCCAGGATCGTGGGCGGCTCCGTGTCCCCTCTCGGCGCGCATCCCCACTTGGTGAGCCCCTATAAGATGATTATGACTAAACTCAGTCTTAACCCGCTAACTTCCGATTCGGAATCAAACTTTTATCCGTATCTATATGTAGGTACTTAAAAACATCCCAATAAGTCAATCTTTAAAAATTATTGTACACATTTCAATAACTATTAATCGATTTAAATTAGCACCTCGGTGTAGTAATAGAGTTATAGACCATACTAATGGGTATAGCTTTTATAATAAAACCTGGCTAGTTAGGTTACATAAATAAGTTCCTTTGAACTTTCTGATAATGTCATACATGTTCCCCTGTGTCATAGGTGTTCCCCTGGTCAAAGCACTCAATAAAATTAATATATTCAATGAGTGCTTTGACCAGGGGAGCTTCCCAGATCTTATAAAACACACTAATCTGGAGTGAATCTGGAGATACTAAAGATGCTGGAAATTTTTGACATGTTTCCGTTCTACCTGTGCATAAAATGTACCTGTGTAATTAAATGTCACATTTGAATATAAATAAACTTAAATCTAAATGTTTAGTTATTGTAAGCGATATTTTATGAAAATCACCTGCCTACTTTGCTTTTTGACTTGAATCTTATGAAAAAAAAAAACAGACTATTACAGTCAGTTACATTGTAGTTGCGTAATCAGAATCAGAAAACCACCAGGGCATAATTAATTTAAATTATTTTAGAAAACTATTATCTTTTAGGCAAATTGTTAATTCAGCCACTAAGAGAAATAAAATATATATAACTATCTGGAGAACTGACTTAATTTAACTGTATATATAAATATGTGGCAAACAGCTAAGTAGTAGCCAAACTACTGCTCGCTAATTCAAAGGACTTAGCTCGAGGTTATGACAAATTTTGGTTGATGAAGAGTAAACCATAGAACCAAGGAAAACCGAAGAATAAAATAAAACCATATACTCCGCAGGTTTGACAAAGTTGTTAATGATCACAGCGGACAAACCGTCACATTTAGCACTAGTTCTACTTTAAGTAAAATACAAATAAATACAAGGCAGATAACGAAAAGTAAAATTGAAAATTACAATAAACGTTTGAATAGTAAATTAATCAATCAAAACATAAATATAAACAATTGTAATAAACAATATTCAACTTTTTTCGCGATTATAAGTAATGAATTCAATAAATATTTCAAACTGAAAACCAAGAACGTTAGCTTTAGATTTAGATTTAGTGACTGGGCAACTATAGGCATTCGTAAAAGTCGGGAACGCTTATTTGAATTATATGAGTTAAAGTCATTTAATAAAAGTGAACAGTTTAGTCGATATGTTAGTAAATTTTCAAAAACTTTTAAAACAGTGTGTCAATTGGCAAAAAATATATATATTAGAAATAAAATCAAGAGTGCCGAAAATAAGATAAAAACGACTTGGACAATAATAAATAATGAGAATAAAAAATCCAAAGTATGCAATAATGATAACGCACTACAAACGGCACGTGGTCTTATAACAACAAATTCCGAAATAGCTCAAGAATTTGAGACATATTTTGCGAACATACCCTCAACAATAACTAAGAATCTAAATTCTTCTCCCGCACTTTCCGGTGCCGTACTTAAACAGTATGTAACTGTATGTCCAGTACCTTTTAAATTTAAATATGTTAGTCCACAGTCAGTCATTAAAGTCTTTAAAGATATAAAAATAAAAGTAACTGAAGACTTGTGGGCTAATACTATAGCACCCCATCTAGCTAATATATTCAATGAGTGCGTTGACCAGGGGACCTTCCCGGCTCTAATGAAATACAGTAAAGTAATACCCCTATTTAAATCTGGAGATTCTAAAGATCCTGGAAATTTCAGACCAGTTTCCGTTCTACCTGTACTTAGTAAGATTTTTGAAAAAATTATGCTTAATCAAATGTTGACACATTTTAATACAAATAAACTTTTCCATAATCAGCAATATGGATTCACCAAAGGGCGCAATACAACTGACGCCGGAGTGACACTTATAAAGCACATCTTTAATGCCTGGGAAGAGTCGCGAGATGCTGTTGGCATATTTTGCGACCTGTCAAAGGCATTTGATTGCGTGGATCATGATACTTTGTTACTAAAATTGGAACATTATGGATTTAAGCTAAACTCGTTGAGGTTAATAAGGTCATATTTGCAAGGTAGAATACAGAAAGTCCAGATAAACGGGGTCAAATCTTCTGGTTCTACTATTAAAATGGGTGTTCCACAAGGCTCTATCCTAGGTCCGTTCTTGTTTTTAGTATATATTAATGACTTACCGTACATGTGCCAAAATGGATGTGAGATGGTGTTGTTTGCTGATGACACTTCTTTAATTTTTAAATTAGATAGACGTTCACCGAATGTTGACCATGTAAATAGCGCCCTTCTCAAGGTCCATGAGTGGTTTACTGTTAATAACCTAGTGTTGAATGGGTAGAAGACTAAATGCATAAAATTTTTCTTACCAAATGTTAGAAGTGATGATTGTGACATAATATTGAATAATGAGAAGCTCGAATTCGTAGATCAAACTGTATTCTTAGGAATTAAACTAGATTCCAAACTTCAATGGGGACCGCACATTAAGGCTTTAGCAGGAAGCTTGAGTTCAGCTGCTTATGCAGTTAGAAAAATTAGACTTCTTACGGATGTTGAAACCGCAAGACTAGTTTATTTTAGCTACTTCCATAGCGTCATGTCTTACGGAATATTGCTCTGGGGCCGTGCTGCAGACATAGACTCAGTCTTCATACTGCAGAAAAGAGCAATAAGGGCCATTTATACCCTAAGTAGTCGTGATTCTCTCAGGGAACTCTTTAAAGAAATAAATATCATGACTGTGCCCTGTCAGTATATCTTTGAAAATATCATGTACGTTAGGAAGAATATATCACTACATTCCAAAAGATGTGAACTGCATAATTATAATACTAGATATAAGTCAAAATTAATGCAGCCACAGCTTCGTCTCGCTAAAGTCCATACCTCTTTCGTGGGATATAGTGTTAGGTTTTATAATAAAATTCCAGAAATAATTTTAAACCTCCCAGAAAACAAATTTAAATCAGTTGTTAAGTCGACCCTATGCAAGAAAGCATATTACAAATTAGAGGATTATCTTCTAGATAAAAACATTTGGCATAATGCTAGTCCAGCTCCACAGGCTCACTAGCCTCATGAAAATTATATACTTACATACATTTTTTTTTAAATATATTGTTATTTTATATTTTTCTCTTTTTTATATTGACATTTTTACTAATTATACACGTTTACAATTTGACATGTTTGATTATACACTTTTACAAACTGACATGTATTAAATTAATAAATTAGTTTGTAAAATATGAGAGTGATGTTGGCTCTGATGCTGTCTTTGTAAAATGTAGAAATGCCTACCCATTGCCAGGCAGTCTGAGCTTGTCATACTCACTCAAATGTCCTGCTGATAGTGGCGTTGTGTGTCGGGTCTTTTTATTCCCTACAACATGGTTGAGTAGAGCGACGCCGATACACACGTCATGCTCGTGAACGGGTGCTGTCAGTTGGGGCTGGTCGGCTCATACATGTTATGGCAATCTAAAGTGGTTATTATTAGTCTAATTGCCTTTGTATGTAATACGTACGTTTCACATCAATCTGCACCATTCTCATATTGTTATTATATCCATACCTAAACCATTGTAAACGAAAGCAAAAAATTTTGTTATTTTTATATTGTTTAAAAGAGTATCTATGGAGTTTCTTGCCGGTTCTTCTCCATAAGACCTACCTTTTGGAACCGTGCAACTAAATTCAATTAAATTCGACAATTCAAAAGCACCTGTATTGGTCTAATTGAAATAAATGATTTGAGTTTGAGTTTGAGTTTGAATCAAATATTCAAATCCAAATTCGTCTATTGGGTGGTTGACTACCACTGCCACTAGATGGCGCTGTGTTCGGAAATATTTATTTATTTATTTACTGCCAAAGCCTGAGCAAACTTTTTGACCCTTAGATGTATAACAAAAGCTACATGTTCACGATGGTGGTGCGTGTGTTATAGGGCGGGCTTTTGGTCGAGCTGGCCTCGGGAGGTACCTCGGTGTGCGGCTCCACACTGTTGAGCAACACTCGCATAGTGACCGCCGCCCACTGCTGGACGAATGGCCAAACCAACGCGCGCAGTTTCACCGTGGTCCTTGGCTCTGACCGCTTGTTCAGCGGTGGCACTCGCACCTCCAGCGACATTATGCAGGCGCACGCGAACTATAACCCCGTCAACCTCAACAACGACATCGCCATCGGCACCATCAGCTGGGTCGGCTACACCAGTGAGTTCCGCATGCACCGCATTCATACTGTACTCAGCGCTCACACACTCACACTCTCCCTTCTGTAATGTTCCAGACTTGATCCAGGCCGCGCTGCTGCCGAGCGGCTCCCAGCTCAACAACAACTTCGCTGGCACGTGGGCGCAGGCGGCCGGCTACGGCAGGACCGCTGACGGTACGAACAAATCTTTATTCGTAGCAATCATGCTACTATTAAGTTTAATTACTCAAATAGTTTAAGGTAATATTAAATTTAGAAGTTGTGGAAACTTGTAAATAGCGATAGTCTGTGTTACTTTATCAATATTATATAAATAAGTAGTGTCTAAGCTTTGTTATGTAATAAGTTGACGTGATTGCAGGAGTTTGGGGCTCTATCACCACCGCCTCGATCCAGCGCCAGGTGACGCTGCAGGTGCTGACCAACGCGGCGTGCGCGCAGTCGTACGGCTCGTCAGTCGTCATATCGTCCACGCTGTGCACCAACGGCGCCGGCGGCGTCGGCACCTGCAGCGGAGACTCCGGCGGCCCGCTCACCATCAGCAGCGGAGGCAGCCAGCGGACTCTGGTCAGTATCACATCGACATTGTGCTCATAGCTCCGTACTGGCGGCACACGCCACCAGGCGGCGCAATTTGTATAATGTTGAGGTAACTACGAATGCTCAAGCCGATGCAGCCAGTAAGACTGTGACCACGACCATGTGCCCGCAGCCAACTACATGTTCACCGCAACCGACGAGTACAATGTCTGTCTGTTTGTCCGCAGATCGGTGTGGTGTCGTTCGGAGCGCAGGCCGGCTGCCAGCTTGGTTTCCCCTCCGGCTTCGCCAGGACTACTGCCTTCGATTCTTGGCTCAGAGCAAGATTGTAAGGACAAGCCTATCCCGTCCTCATTAAAATAACGTCGTACAGTAATGTTATGTAATCTAAGCATTAATATTATTGGACCTTTAGTCAACAACTATAACGTTTAACAAAATTTACTAATATACCTGGTTTTAAATAGAACAGTAGTTTAATATCCCTGCCTACAACCTTGAATACTATAAAAGATACCACAAGACTAAACTAATCTACTAAGAGCCGATTTCATCAATGGCATTATTATCCGAAATAACTATAGGTACTATTACTAAACTTACACGCTACGTTTATTCTCAGATAATTCAAATTGCATTTCACCTCGCAAAACTATAAAAAAACTATTATTTCGAATAATGTCTTACTTTATCTGTGCACGATAAGACTTCTAAATTGCCTACATCTATTCTATGCAACATTAAACATACACACACTTTTTACGTTAGTGGGGTAATACGTCAGGTTGAAATCTAATGTCAGTAACAGCACTTTCACCTCGTGATATTCACCTCGCCAGAACATAATCTCTGTCTAGCCTCTAGCGAACATAACAGCAAGATAGTTCAATTGAATTACCCTATAGTAGGTACCTACTATTATTGCTTTTTATACAGAAACTCACTTCTCGGATATGAATTCTAAACTATCGTTTAATAGGCTGCGGCTTTTGATAACCGAAACCTTATCCTTATGTAATCCTAGTCGTCATAGTCATGAAAATTATCATTTAATTTATGTTTTCCACCGTGGACGTTTTCTAACATTCTAACATAGTTTTCGTTTTCACTATCATCAGTGTCACTTTCGTAAATAATTCTTCGTAAACGTTGCAATTTGTACCTATTGATACCTGATGTGTTTCAATAATAATATACAGCTGACAACCTGGCAGCCAAGGAATAAGTCCCTATTCCTTCAAAATCGGAAATATAAATCTTATCTCTCGTTTATTCTTCGGATAAGAAGTTGTCAAAATGTAAAATTTGCTATCCCTGAGTAACTGACATCATTATTCTGGGTATAAAATTTATCTGACTTTGGTGAAATCGGCCGTTACTCTGATAGAATCTTGTCTGGATAAAAAGTTTCAGTGTACGGAGACATCTAAAATATGTCCTAAAACCAAATTACAAATATTATATACTTTGAAACAGCCTATGCCTTTGAACCTTTGCGATAGCATAAGTTACTCAAGGATAATGTAGCATTCCAATGGGGGAAAAAATTTAAATCGATTCAGTCGTTTTTGAGTTTATTCGTTACAAACATACAAAAATAAAAATCTTTACTCTTTATAATATTAGTATTGATAGACGTCCACTGCTGGACCTAAGCCTCCCCCAATTATTACCACGATGTTCGGTCCTGCGCCACCCGCATTTAGCGGATTCCAACGACTTAACCAGGTTGTCGGTCCACCTTGTTGGGAGCCTATTCGCACTGTGTCTCGAGGTAGGCGGTCGAACTCTAAAACCTTTGAGCCTCAACGGTCACTGTTTGCGATATGACCTGCTCACTGCGACTTGAATTGAACTATTATACACCCGTATTACGCTCTTCTGTCTTGAATTGATCACGTACTGAAACTCCTAACATAGCCATCTCCATCGCTCTCTGATTGCCTCTAGCACATCTCAAGACTCTCAAAGACTTTCTTATTGAGACACTTTATTTTTGACGAAAAGCTGCCCAGCCGAGTTGGATTCGACGGTTGACCTTTCTCTGAGTTTGACTTACCTAAGAGGTCATTTTGACATGTTTATTTCAATACTGACGCGTTTAGAAACTCTGCGCAGGTCGTTTAGCATACTACTAAGCTATTCAGCGATGACTATCGTCGGCAAATCGAAGATGAGTGAGGTACTCGCCCTTTATATTGATATCAAGCCTATTCCAGTCCAAAGCATAAAGCTAACTCTCGAGACCGGTTTCTTTCTCATTCTTACTCCATGCTGTTTCCTGGGTGAGAGGTGACACTTACAGACGACTGGCGGGGTTAATAGATCGATTGATAATAAATTGATCTGTTATTGACCACTGAAAGAGGAACATTTCCACTTTATTGCAATATCAACAGATTGGCGGCAACTGATTGTTACATTAAATTATAACAACCAAACTCTCCGTTTTTACTGGATTAAATACATACATAGTTCTTGCAACGTCATCAATTGGAATGACCGCATGGGGAATTTCAACTATTTCAGCTTCTGCCGTTTTAGTTAAATCTGCCCAACGATTTTATTTTTTAACCGACTTCATTTGTCTGATCAATGCCCTAGATAGATGGGGAGAGTGGTGTGATGACTGGTAGGTACCTAAGACTAACTGAATTATTTTTTAAGCTTTTAGTATACTATTTTCAATAAAACCGTTTACCTTAAAACATTTTTTACCTTTTTTTTTATTTTCAAGTTTTTAGTTTTTAATTCTATTACATACTTCTCATTCTTTTTAATTCGTTCAGTGCCTCATTATTAGCTACAAGGCTTTTGTTTCAATATTGAAACAAAATATGAAATCTGGCATTTCTGGTCACATTTGATTTTAAATTTGTTAAAGATATGATATTTTTTAAATACTGAAGCCCGTTCATTTGATACCCATATTGAAGGAGTAGTATAAAAAAATCGCTTGACATTAAGTTGGCGGCCATATTAGTTCAAAGTCAAAGTCAAAATATTTATTGCTACTAAGTGTACATTAGGTGTTTTTTACAATGTTTTTGAACTTACAACTTAGTGCTTTTTTCAAGCATTGCAATTGAAATCTGTACATTGTAGGTTATATACTTATTATTCTATTTTACTATTAAGAGTAACATTACTAAACATAAATTAATTCAGTCTTCTAATTATTAATTATACATTATTTTTTTATAAAATTAAGGACTATAATAATATTGTTGAATTTTCTATTGCACCTGTTAATATTATATCACAATACTTATACAATAACATAAAATTTATGACTTAATGACAAGCTGAGAGAGATAATATTATAACTTGTACATTTTTGTTATTTATTATTTTGAAGATACTCTGCAACTGTGTAATAACATTTCAGTATTAAAAAATCTTTTAGTTTTTTATTAAATATTGCAAGTTTTGGTTCTTCTTTGATTTCAGTGGGTAATACATTGAATATTTTTATTGCCATGTAGTATGGGCTTTCATTTAGCATTTTAAGTCGAGAAGGTGGAAGATGTAAGTTATTTCGATGACGTGGATTTACATAATGTGTATCTTGTACTTTTTTAAAACTGTTGATATTTTTAAATACGAATATGCAGATATCATGTATATATATCGAAGGCAGGGTTAAGAGTTTAAGCTGTATGAAGTATGGCTTGCAACTCTGTGTATTGTCAATGTGGGCTAGTATTCGGACACATTTCTTTTGTAGTATGAATATTTCGCTTGCATTTACACTATTGCCCCAAAGCATCACGCCATATCTTAGCCATGAGTATGCGTAGGCATAGTACGCGGATAGGGCTGTATCTATATTTGTGCTATATTTGAGTTGAAATAAAGCGTATGTAAATTTGGACAATTTGTTTTTTAAGTTTTCTATGTGTTCTTTCCAATTCAGATGTGTGTCAATATTTATACCGAGTAAATTAAATGTCGTTACTGTTTCTATAGGTGTGCCATTAAGGTTTATTTGTATAGTTAAGGGGTGGTTTTTATAAGATCTAAACTGTATCAATTTAGTTTTAGTGCAGTTAATTTCCAAATTATGTTTCTGTAGCCAAAGTGTTACTGTATCTAGGGTAGTTTGTAGAATATTATTATGGTCACTATTTTTTTCACATTTTACAAGTATTGAGATATCATCAGCGAATAGCACGGGTTGTGCTATCTGTTTATTTAAAATTTTTGGGAGATCGTTTATGTATGTTAAGAAGAGTATACAGCCAAGAACGCTACCTTGAGGGATGGAGCCTGTTAAATTTCTGACTTGGGATCGTACTGCTATTATCTCTCTTTTACCAATATTGTAATAATCTATGTGAACAATTTGCTTTCTCTCACTGAGGTATGAGCGCCAATTGCCAATTGTAAGCCGGACCACGTATGCCTGAACCATAAAGTTTATTAAGTAAAATACTGTATGATACTTTGTCGTATGCTTTCGTCATATCGAGTAGTAGACCCAATGCGTATTTTTCGTCATTTATCTGTTTAAGAGCTGTTTGGATGTACTGAAATACTGCATATGTTGTAGACGTCGATTTTCTGAAGCCATTTTGGCAATCATCTAGAATGTTATATTTTTCTAGGAAAAAAATTTGTCTAATATACATGGCTTTTTCAAATATCTTAGAAAATGCTGGTAATAGAGCTATGGGTCTGTAGTTACTTGGATTATCAAGATCATCCTTTTTGTGTACAGGTTTAATTAGAGAAATTTTTAATAAATCTGGAAATATACCACATTGGAAACTCTGGTTTATTAGATAGGTGAGCGGAGTCGATAGTTCTTCGGCGCACTGTTTTAGTAGTATAGGAGGTATATCGTCTACTCCAGAGCTATGTTTATTTTTTATAGACTTAATTATATCATATACTTCTTTTTGGTTTACTGGCCGTAAGTACATTGATTTAGTTGGTGGATTGATCACTGGACTACCGGTTTTAATGGGTATATTATTATTACTCGCCGTTTCCCCTACTGTTGCAAAAAAAAAATTAAAGATATTTGATATTCTATTTGGACATGTAATCGTTTCGTTATTTATTTTTAATGATATATTTTTAAATTGTCTTATTCTAGGTTTACCTGTTTTTTCATTAATTATATTCCACATGGTTCTAGTTTTGTTATCTGATTTTTTCATTCGTTTAGCAAATTCTATTTTCTTCGATATTTTTATACTACGTTTTAATGTTTTACTAATTATGCTATGATATTTTTTATTATAGTGCTTTTAGTTGCGTTTAATATAATCCTTAGTGCTCTTTTATTTTTACATGATAATGTTAACCCTCTTGTCATCCATCCTTTATCTTTTTTTATTTTTAGTTTCACCCTTTGCTTAGGTGTTATTTTATCCAGGAGTTGTATTATTGCTGTTATAAACTTTTTATAGTTTTCATTTACACTATTATGTTTGGTGATAATTTTGTTCCAATCTAATTCTTTTAATGCTTTTTTGAAGTTGAGTATATTTTTATCACTGAATATTCTTTTTTGTATATACCATATATTATTGTAGTTTGCATGTGAATAATTTATATTTAATATATTAACAGATTTATGATCCGAAAGGCCGTAATCTTCTACATATGTTTCTTTTATGATGGATTTATAATTTGTGAAAATTAGGTCAATGCAAGTTGAAGACGTGTTTGTAACCCGTGTGGGTTTACGAATTATTTGTTTTAAATTATAGGAGCTCATTAAATTCATAAAGTCTCGTTATTGTTTATTTTTATCAAGTGTGTTTATATTGAAGTCGCCGCCAAGTATAATATATTTATTTGTGTCTTTAATGTTTAATCTATTTAATAATTTTTGCATTTGTTCATAAAAGATATCTATTTTCCGATTGGGTCTATATACTCCTATAAATATACAATTAATTTTAGGGATTTCAATTGCGCATATTTCAATAATATACTCTTTGGAATAATTGCTTAAATCTATTCTTTCTATATACTTTATATTTTCTTTTATAATCAGACAAACGCCTCCGCCTTCTCGGGCGTTTCTACAAAATGTTGAAGCTATTTTATATCCTTGAATCAATAGAGAGTTACAATAATGTTTATCTTTCCATATTTCAGACAACGATAGTATATGAATATCTTTTTCTACTAGCAAATCTTCAATCAAATGTATTTTATTTCCTATGCTTTGTATGTTTTGGTATGATATCCTAATTTCATTTACGAAAGGAATTATTATTGACTTTGTTTATCTGATTTATTTTTTGTGGTGTAATTAATATGTTGTGTGGGTAGGTTTATAGCCGATACCGATTCTTGTGGTGATGCGTATGTGTTCTCACAATATGTATTTTCGCTTAGGTAATTATTTTGTAACGTATCGGTTGTATGTTGTAGATGTAGTATAAGGAATTCTAAGTCTGATATAATAATATTCAAACCCAAGTTATTTAGACTTCCGTAAGCTTGGTTGTAGGTTTCGTATGTGTACGGCAGATTAAGGTTAGTATCTAAGATATATGCATAATTATAAGTCTCGATATCCATGTAAATTAAATTGTTAAAAGTATCTATGCGGCTATTATACATAATATTGGTATTATCCATATATTTAAATGTTGGCAAGCATATAATGAAGTTGGTGTGATTAAGTGATATTATTTTTTCACGGATGAATGTTACAAGTTGTATATAATTATGAGTTATTTTGAAATCTTCATCTCCAATAAAAACAATGCAATAATCTGAGTATGTAAAGTTTCTTACTTTGTTATCGATATTTTTCATTAGATATTTTAATCCACATCGAGGTGTACGGTAATGACATATATTGAAGTTGTTTAGGTGGGTTCCTTCGCTCATTGTATAGATTCTGTTTGTAGTTTCGCTACTTAAGATACATATATTGTGTTTTACCTGGTTTAACGATGGGTTTACTTTGTTTTCGGAAGTATGATTCTGGGGATTTATATTATAGGATGTATCTTGCTTGTTACTTATTGTGCAGCTCAGCGGTTGTGGAGTTGAATGAGTGGAATCTTCATCACTGGATTTTCGCTGGGTTTGAGTGCGACGGAATGTTATGTTCCTATAGTTTTCTTCTGTTTCTAAATTCTTCTGTAGCTTTACTATTTTATCCTTCAGACATAGTATTTCATCTCTTGCTTGTTTCAGCTTGTTTTTCAAATCAATAATATCATGTTGCAGGCGTTGGACGATGGGTTGTGTATTCGTGGCTCTATCGTCTTGAGCCAACTTTTTAGGAGGAGTACAGAAATAGGGGGTATCTGTAATTTGTGAAGAATAATTTTTGCCATAAGTTTCTTTTAGCGGTGTCTGGTACAGGAATGCTTTTAGACTAGTATTGTCTTTTTGTAGTTTTTCATTTAATTTACGGAGCTCGTTATTTTCAAGTATCGTACTCTCAAGTTTACAATGTGACGTCGTAAGTTCCTCCTGGAGGTGTACGACCTTATCTTGCAATTCTTGGGATTGGGTCGAATTGATAATTGTTAAGTCCATACTTTTTGACATTGTTTTATAGGTTGGGGCGGTTAGTCCAGTTAGAGCATCGAAGGAATCTATTGATTCAGATATTGTACTATTCGGTGTAGATGAAGTATTTGGCATTTTGATTTCTGATGTATTCGGTGTGATATTTCTATTTGATTGGGAACACGAAGTCTTTTTCCTCATTGTGATATGGGATACTTCAGAAATAGTAGGAGTGTTTCGGTTTTTGGACTTTTGGATGCATGGTTTACATTCCCATTTGAATTTCTTCCTTTCTTCTATATTTTTTAAACGATATAGTTTCTCCGGATAGCCAGCACAATCAAATTCAAAGTGTTTTTTGCATGTGATGCATATCAAGGTACCTCTATGATCAACAGATTTTTTGCAACTAAAACAGATGACTCCCAGTGGGTCTTTGCGGCTATTTATGTAAGCGGCCTTAATTTTCGATCCCATATTTTTAATATAAATTACTTCTGTCTCCGGACATAAAATTGCAAAACTATTTTTGACAGGAATAAATCTTGCCACGAATTCTTGCAACTTTATAAATCAATATAATTATATAAATTCTTCATCCAACGTAAAAAGTTCGTTAAAACCTTTTTGAATATTCAAACTGCAAATAAGTGTCGTTTTCTTATGAATTTTCTATATATTTTAATTTGGTTTTATCACTGTTTATCACTATTATGTCACAAAGCATTTTATAATTGTCTATATCAGTCTGTTTTATACGTACTTAAATATGAACTTAACTATTTTTAATTAATTTGAATAAAAACGGTGTCGAAGCAAACTCTAGTCTTTAGTATTCCACAGTTTTTTCACTCTGTCTTTTAGTTTTAGTTTTACATTATTTTCATAGTGCAATCTATTGTACAAGTCAAAACTTTTTATTTGATACCCATATTGAAAGAATTGTGAAAAGGAAAAATGACCCTGACATTTTGTTGGTGGCCATGTTAGATTTCCATTTTTTTTTCATAGATACCTCTATTTTACTAAAAAAAACCCTTTCATTTGATAACCATATTGAAGAAGTAGTGATAAAATATGTAATCCACCATTTTGTAGCGGCGGCCATCTTGGATTTCCAATGATACTGAATATATTAAATTTTATGGTCATCAGAAACAAAGGTGCATACTAAATTTCAGATCAATCCTTCAACCCGAAGGGGGTAAATTTTCAATTACTAGATTTGAACCAAATAAATAAATAAACAGGGCAAGCTAAATAAAACCGTTTAAAAATGTCGTGATTCAAATTATTGCCAAGATGGCAACGATGTAACTCTACTCGTACTTGTGGATGAAATTAAAAATACCAATATCTCTCCTAATAAATAAGGGTTGGTGGTAGTACAATGAAAATTTAGGGTTACTTATAGGTATTTTTTGATGCCAAATTATAAAATAAATACAGAATTTCATAATAATCCATCTTAGCCGTTTTGGAGGAGTTCAGCGATAAACATTGTGTCACGAGATTCTTATATACTTATGTATAATGTTATTCCTTTGCTGACTGTTTAAGTTTATGTCCATCAGTGAACAAGCATTATTTATTTCTATAGGAGGTACTTACAGTGTCACGAATTGGACACAAATGAAACCCTCGAATACTTAATTAGCATGTATTTCAATATATAAATGAATTGTTAGCAATATTTAACGCGGAGCGACCATCGATGTTACAGTGATATAAAAATGAATAATGTATACGGAAAAAAATAGAATGAAATTAGAGGAAAGGAATATTACGCAAAACTTAAGTGCTATGAATATAAAGATAAAGATAGGCGCCAACATTCAATTTAGGTTTCAATTCTCTGAAGGTCATCTGGGATAGGTAAGGAGCAGAGACGAACCAAAGAACGTCGTACAACTCCTTGTTGGGTTTTTACGTCGGCAACTCTGGACTCCACCCGATCCTTACACTCGTCCTCGGAAATATCCTTTACACTCGTCCAAGCCTCCAGCATAGAGGAGGCGTGTTATCCTCTTTTAGAAGAACTAGATCGCCGATGTTCAAGTTAGAGTGGTTGATCCTCCATTTGCAACGTTGCTGTAACTCAGCGATATATTCACGCTGCCATCGACGCCAAAAAGGTTGATAAATTTGTTGTATTCGTTAGTAGCGTTGTAGATTATTATAATTGCGGTCTCCTAGAGAAGGTGATGGATGAGCCGTGAGAGCTCGACCGATAAGAAAATGACCAGGAGTTGGGCAAAGAAGGTTTTCAGGTGAGGTGAATAAAGGGCAAAGTGGACGACTATTTAATATAGATTCTACATGTGCGAAAAGGGTAGACAACTCTTCAAAATTTAAGTGGGAATTGCCCATCACACGTTTAATGTGGTATTTCGCCGATTTCACACCGACCTCCCAAAGTCCATCAAAATGAGGGGCGTAAGACGGCGAAAAAATAAAATTGATACCTTGTCCACTTGCAAAATCAGATAGAGAAATATATTCTCTATCTGATTTTGCAAGTGGGCGTTAATTTTTAAAAAATGGTTTAGTTTCTTATCGCCAGATACAAAATTGCGCCCGTTATCGCAGAATACTTCCATTAGCCTTCCACCACGGGACACAAATCGGCGAAATGTAAGAATAAATGCGTCCTTGGTTAAATCACTTACAGCCTCAAGTTGTAAACAGGTGTACGTTAAACAAATAAAGAGACAAAGATAACCCCTAACTAATTTTAAGTCCTTTCCTATTTAAAATAAAAAAGGGACCGGCAAAGTCTATACCGACATATGTAAATGGAAAGGTGGGTGTGCCTCTTTGGGACGGTAAATTACCCATAATAGGTACTAACGCTTTTGTCTGAAATCGCATGAAAACACAAAGTATCTCACAAGCACTACATATTATATTAAATAACTTTGTTTAGAGCGATGCCCGAGTGAATCTAAAAGTAGGGACTGAATAAATTAACTGACTTGGTATTACATGGATTTCACAACTTTTTACGGTAGAAGAACTGAGTTGCGTGACTTGGTTTTTTACAAGTATGTTTTTGATGGCATCTCATTTCTTTTTGTAGATAGTCTTACTATTTCTCCTATCCGCCCACTCTTCTTAAATCATACTCATGTATGTTTTTCTTATATTTGTATTGTTTCTCGTTTTTTTCTTTTCCGGTACTACTTACCGTTTTTCACAAAGCCCGCTCCCTGTCTCTGTGAGTTTTTCTCGCAGGCTTTGATGTTACAATTTATGTCATTATGTTAAATTGTTATCTCTCATTCAGAATAAATTCTGTCAATGTACTAAGCAGAAAATTACACATACAACATCAAGCTTAATTCTTAAAGCTATAATTCTTAAACTACTGGTTCTAATTGAATGAAATTTGAAATATACCGTGTTTACACAGCCTGAATTTTCATTAACAGCCTGAATTTTCATTACTCAAGCATATTGTGTAACAATGCGTGCTTGAGTAATGAAAATTCAGGAAAATTCAGGCTTCTAGTTTAATCCACAACGAAGTTATATGGGTTCTAAAATGGCCGGAACTGGTACGAGAAAAGATAGTACGTCCGTGCCGCTTTTTTGCTCGACTTGGCGAGGGCACTGCCGTGCCGTGCCTCCAGATTATTAACTAAGATTTTCATGCTTACCGGCCTATATTAACTTACCGACATTTGATAAATTGGACCTTCCTCCTCTAAAATGTCCAATGCCGCCGTGGCTCCTTCCTCATGCGCCTCAAATACGTGCATCGCTGCCGCCCTCCCGGCTGTGGTGCGTATTTTTTCGTAACGTCCTTTGCCTTGCCTGCCAGCGCCCAGCCACCATCAGCACCCGCGCTGCCATCGCCACGGGATATTCCACTACCGCCGCTGCTAAATTGGCTACCGTTCTTTTGACACATCAGACGCAAATGCCGAAATTTTCTACACCTGCTGCACTTATACTTCGAGAAATTACAATAGATTTTTGAATTTCGGTAATCCCTGCATGCTGCGCATCGTCGCACCTGTATGCGACAAAAGTTGCTGAGCCAAAGTTATAGAGAATTATATTTGCAACAAAAAATACGAATGTAATTTTTTTTGTAAACCCTTTAGTTTGTGTGATAAACCGTAAAAACATTTGCACCCTTTTTTCCAACATGGCGGCCGGAGGACAAGGGCTGCGATCTCACAAACTCGAATTTAAGTTTACACTGACCCCTCCTTGAAACCCCTCTTAAAAATAAAATTGTGTCCTCTGAGAAATGTAACGTTTCAATGGACTAATAGCAATATATGTAAATAACAGCAATACCATTTGATAGTGCGAGTCTTGGCGTCATTTTACACGAAAATGTTTTTGATGAGAGCTATTAATTAAAGAATTTTATAAATAAAATGCGTTACATTTGGTAATCAAAATAAAACAATCAACATAATAAACAAGTAAAACAAATAAAAGAGGTCACCCGATAGCACACAAGCAGCTCGTCCGCTCCGCACCCGATCTGCGCAGCTTAGTGAATTGTAGCTACTCGCCGCGCTTCTTTTGTGAAGCGGTCGAATGATTCATGACGTCACGCCAATAACAATATAAAATATTTGTATATAAATAACTGACGTACTGTACTGTAGTCGTAGAACCTGAAATCTTGGCACTATTGCTGGAATCCCATTGGGACAACTGGCTTTGTTAACGTGGCGTTCATATGGCGGAGGCTAGATGCGAAGAAAACGATTCGCTCTTCTCTTTGCGCTTCTTCTTCGATTTTATTCGCTAGAGAGGCGAATAAAATCGCTTTCTCAGAACCAGTGTGGGCCAGCGACCCACCAGGTTTCGGCAATAGAGTAAGTGAGGGGCGGCAGATTTCAACTGGACCGGTTTTGCCAGGGACCAAAAAGTCCGGACAGGACGCAGGACGTTTATTTCCTATCCAGCCTATTTGTACGAACCGAACCTTCCAAAGAGTCTTTTTGGAGAACCTTGCGGCTTTGTTGCATGCTTTGTTCTTCTCCAATACAATTGTAGTTTTACAGAGTCGAGCATCGAACCAAGCCCGGCACGCACGTCAACACTCAGCTATCAACCAAAGCTGAGCCTTGCTTGACAGTCCTGCCTCAGAAAAATACTCCTTTTCTGGACGCAGCACACCCATCACAGCATGCGCGTCCAACTAGAAGGATCATCAGAAGATAAGAAAACCTGCCGCAACTCATTTAGAGTCTGCCCCTCAAGAACTGTCAATTGCGTGCAATTTGCAATTTAAAGAAAAAAAATATTGTATACTCACTCAGTCACTCACTAAGCGCTACCCTTGTATTGATATCAACTTCCAAACAAATCTCCCAAATTATTTTCTACCCATTTTTATGGGATGAATTTCAACATAATACAAATCGAATCAAATCATTTATTTCAATTAGACCAATACAGGTGCTCTTGAATTGTCATATTTAATTGAATTTAGTTGCACGGTTCCAAAAGGTAGGTTTTATGGAGAAGAACCGGCAAGAAACTCCATAGATACTCTTTTTAAATTAAATTCAAAATTGTTGGTTTTGTTTTACAAAGATTTATGTATGTAATGTAATATCAATATGAGACTGGTGCAGTTCGATGTGAAACGTATGATTTATGAAAGTAAAAGAAATAACTAAAATATACGAAACACATCTTCCATTCAACATTTGAAGTAGATCACGTTGAGGAATCACGCTGTCCCATAGAAACAAAGCCCCCTTGTCACCTCCTTAGGGGAAGAATTTCGGAAAATCCTTGAAAATGTGTACGTCATACAGAGAACACATCAGTCTCAGGTCTCTACGATCAGCGGTTTAGGTTAGGTTAGGTTAGGTTAGGTTCCCCCCCACTCCGGGGTTCTCGGCTTGTCGTGCCGGGGGGGCTTAGTAGCCGCGGAGGGTCCGTGACTCCGCGGCGAAGCGAAGTGGAACCCCGAGAGGTCGGGCCGCTCCGACACGGGCTTTTCCCAGGAAGCCTGGTCGTAGAGTGGCCCTGTCGCGGGTACCTGCGGGTGTGACCAGCCCAGCAGGTTGCCTGCGACGAGGTGGAACCTGCCGTTCCGGCAGGATGCCTGCGTAGGTTGCGGTGTCGTATGGGAGGCACCGCAACTGAGGCGGGCCGCGGTGTCGTATGGGAGGCACCGCGGCTGAAGGATTTCGGGGCCGCGGCGGGGAGGACTGTCGGTGGCAGGGTTGCGCCGCTCCCCCCTGCCTTCCGCGGCCTTGGCGGGGCCACAGCCGCTGAACTGTGGTCGCGGTGGGGCCGCAGGGGAAGAGAAGTGTCGGTATGTCGTTCGCCGCTCTTCCTATCCTCTGCGGCCGAACACAAGGCTCTGGTGGAGCCCGAGTGGGTGACGCCCACTCGAGGAGGAAATGCCGCGTCGAGTGTCCACACGCTCCGCTGCGTCGAGTGTGCGCACGCTCCGCTGCGTCGAGTGCTTCCGCGCTCCGTGGCGTCGAGTGTCCGCGCGCTCCGCGGCGTCGAGTGGACGCTCCGCGGCAAGTCTGGGGACCGCAAGGGCGGTCCGCCACCGCCGGGGTCGCGGACGAATATTTCAGTTCCCGTAACCCCGGCACTATGGTGGTGAGACGAAAAGATCCCGTGTGGTTTTAGTCGGTAGTCACCCACTATGGGTGGAGTCCGACATATCCCCGTCGTCTCCCCGGACGGCGGGGAATGCGTAAATGCATTTCCACACGGCTAACAAAAAAAAAAAAAAAAAAAAAAAAAAAAGGTTCCCCCCCACTCCGGGGTTCTCGGCTTGTCGTGCCGGGGGGGCTTAGTAGCCGCGGAGGGTCCGTGACTCCGCGGCGAAGCGAAGTGGAACCCCGAGAGGTCGGGCCGCTCCGACACGGGCTTTTCCCAGGAAGCCTGGTCGTAGAGTGGCCCTGTCGCGGGTACCTGCGGGTGTGACCAGCCCAGCAGGTTGCCTGCGACGAGGTGGAACCTGCCGTTCCGGCAGGATGCCTGCGTAGGTTGCGGTGTCGTATGGGAGGCACCGCAACTGAGGCGGGCCGCGGTGTCGTATGGGAGGCACCGCGGCTGAAGGATTTCGGGGCCGCGGCGGGGAGGACTGTCGGTGGCAGGGTTGCGCCGCTCCCCCCTGCCTTCCGCGGCCTTGGCGGGGCCACAGCCGCTGAACTGTGGTCGCGGTGGGGCCGCAGGGGAAGAGAAGTGTCGGTATGTCGTTCGCCGCTCTTCCTATCCTCTGCGGCCGAACACAAGGCTCTGGTGGAGCCCGAGTGGGTGACGCCCACTCGAGGAGGAAATGCCGCGTCGAGTGTCCACACGCTCCGCTGCGTCGAGTGTGCGCACGCTCCGCTGCGTCGAGTGCTTCCGCGCTCCGTAGCGTCGAGTGTCCGCGCGCTCCGCGGCGTCGAGTGGACGCTCCGCGGCAAGTCTGGGGACCGCAAGGGCGGTCCGCCACCGCCGGGGTCGCGGACGAATATTTCAGTTCCCGTAACCCCGGCACTATGGTGGTGAGACGAAAAGATCCCGTGTGGTTTTAGTCGGTAGTCACCCACTATGGGTGGAGTCCGACATATCCCCGTCGTCTCCCCGGACGGCGGGGAATGCGTAAATGCATTTCCACAAGGCTAACAAAAAAAAAAAAAAAAAAAAAGGTTAGGTTAGGTTGGGGTGCGTGTCAGCGACCTCCGCGAGTGCTCCCCGGCTGCTGGTCCTTTGGGGATACTTGTATCCTGGGGGAACAGCAGCTGATGGGGCCGGTGCACCCTGGGCACGGGCAATAACTCTTCCTGGTTTTGGGGAGTCTTGTTGCTCGTGGCAAAAGTCTGACGAGTCGGGACTCCGCGATGCCGCGAGGCTGAAGCGGAGTCGGCCCTTTTCAGGGCCACTGGGAGGGAACAGCCCTTTTCAGGGCTATGGGGAACTCCCCGAGAGAAGGGGACGCTGCTCCGCGTGTTCCTCTGAATTCAGCAGAGGACACAGTGGAGTAGTAAGGGTAGGCTCGAGGTCCCTTTACAACCTCCGAGCAGGCAGCGGAAATTCTTTTGCTGCCATTACCAAAGTGGGGAAGAGGGAAGGGAGAAGGAAAAAAAAAAAAAAAAAAAAAAAAAAAAAAAAAAAAAAAAAAAAAAAAAAAAAGACGTGTTGGGAGATAGGGACCTCACCCTTCAAAGGAACCCTTATGATATGGCCGATCTCCAAGAGAAGTTACCCCAGGGCGGTACCGACTGCTCCGCAGTCGGAGAATCCGCCACGGAACCTTCGGGTTCCGTCTGCCCCTCGTATTCTGGGGGGGGCAAAGATCGCCATCTGTTTGCTGCCCCAAGCAGCAACAAGAGCCGAGGAGGCTCATGTCCCTCCGGGGACCGAAATTCGTCCGACCGATCGGAGTCGTGCGAGCGTTCCTCATTTTGGAGGAAGCGCACGCACGACGACATGGAGGAGGACATGTCGGACATGGAGGCGGTGGGTCTCTCCTCTAGCCAGGAGAACCTACCAGCCGCCAAAGTGCCCACGGCACGAAGGGGGCGTTCGGCGGGGCCGTCGCGCGACATTCGGGGTCGCTTCTTGAAGCGGCCCCCCCCACCAACGTCTGCGCATGCCAGCGGCGACAGCGACGCTGGCGCTGCGATGGAGGAGGAGGCAACGTCGGAGCTGCTGCCTGCCACCAAGGCAGAGCAGAAGGCCGCGAGGCGCGAGGAGCGCCAGGCGGCAGCTTCCGACGAGGTCACCGAGCTGGCCCGTCAGGCCCGCGTGAGGCGGTCGGCTCTCGCTGTCGCCGCCGAGGACATCGCGGCGGACGACCTCAGTCGACAGGTGGCGGATGGCGTGGACGTCATCCTGAAGGTGGCCACGAAATCTGGCCACCTGAAGGGGACGTTCACGCGTGCCCTAAAGGAGGCGGCAGAAGGGATCAGGGAGGCGGTAGGGGTCCTCCTTAACCGCACAGCCTCCGAGGAGGTAGTCCGGATGCGTGAGGAGAATGGCCGCCTCACGGCTAGACTGGAAGCCCTCGAGGGAGAGCTTGCCGCGGTCAGGGCCAGCCTGTGTCAGCAACAGGCTCGGCCCACCTCCGTGACCGCGGGTCCACCGTCGACGTCGACCGGGTCCCTTGGGGTTGACCAGATGGCAGAAATTGCGCGGGCAGTCTTGCTCCAAGCCGGGGACATGATCAATGCCCGCCTCGAGGCGTTGGAGCCGCGACTCCTCCCAGCCCAGACCCTCCGGCCGCCACTAGCGGCGGACAAACGGAGGATGGAGGAGTCCACGAGGACCAAGCCCACGCAAGGGGCCAAGCCGGCTGGGCCGCCCGCTGCGGTGACCTACAGCCAGGCGGCGGGCACCAAAAAGCCCGCAGCTGCCCCGGCAAAGCCCGCGGCTGCCCCTGCAAAGTCTGCAGCGGCCCCAGCGAGGACTGCGACAGCCGCCGCGAGACCGGTGCCGTCTGCGGCGGCCACGGCGAGGCCTGCGAAGGCCGCCGCGAGGCCGATAACGACTGCGGCAGGGACCGCGCGAGGAGCCCGGGTGACTCAGCCCGCGACCGTGGACAGCCCAGATACTGAGGGCTGGACCACGGTCACAAATAAGAAAAAGAGGTTAGCGCCCCGCGCTCCGCGGCTGTAGTGATCACGCTGCAGCCCGAGGCCGTCCAGCGGGGCTTCACCTACAAGGCGGTCCTGGCGGAGGCGAAGGCCAAGGTCCAGTTCCCGGACCTTGGTACACCGGCCGGCTTCAGGTTCAGGACGTCGCGGACTGGTGGGCGCGTCCTGGAGCTGCCAGGCGCCGACAGCGGCGAAACGGCGGACCCCCTTGCCGCCAAGCTGAGGGAGGCCCTCAAGCCGGAGGACGTCCGGGTGTCCAGGCCCGCAAAAACCGCGGGACTTCGTGTGGTCGGGCTGGACGACTCCGTGTCGGAGGAGGAGGTGAGGGAGGCCGCCTCCAAAGCTGGCGGGTGTCCGCCGAAGGACGTCCGGGTCGGTCAGATCCGCTGGGGGTCTGACGGCTCCGGCACCGTTGTGGTGCGGTGCCCAGTAGAGGCGGCGAACAAAGTCGCCGACGCTGGGCGCTTGCTGGTGGGGTGGGTTTCGGCAGCAGTCAAACTGCTGAAACCCAAGGTCATGCGGTGCTACCGTTGCCTGGACAGTGGCCATGTCCTTGCAACCTGCACCGCCGAGGCGGACCGCAGTGACCTTTGTCACCGCTGCGGTCGACCTGGCCACAAGTCGGCTCAGTGCACCGCGCAGCCAAAATGCTACCTTTGTGCAGCAGCAGGACGGCGCGCGGGGCACAAGGCAGGCGGAGAAGCCTGCCGCGCGCCTCCCGCCAGCAAGCGGAAGTTCGGAAATCGGCCTGCAGGGGGAGCCGCACACCCCCAGCAGCCTAGTTGCCCATCGGCCGACTCCCGGCCTGGGAAAGGAGGATCGGAGGAAATGGAGTGTTAAGTATGGCACTTCATTTCCTCCAGGGGAACATCGACCGCTCCGCCAGAGCTCAGGATCTCTTACTCCAGAGTATGGCGGAGTGGTCGATCCATGTGGCCGTGGTCGCCGAACCGAATTTTGTCCCCGCCCGTGACAACTGGGTGGGGGACCTCGACGGTTTGGTGGCCATCATCGGCGGGACTCTTGTGAACGCCTCCCGAGGTCGCGGCTGGGTGGCCGCCCTCGTGGACGGGATCGTCACTGTAGGGGCATACTTCTCGCCCAACAAGAGTCTCGCCGACTTCGAGAGTTTCCTTGTCGAGTTAGGGGCCGTCGTGGGCCGGCATCACCCTCGCCCCGCGCTGTTGCTCGGGGACCTCAACGCCAAATCTGCGGCTTGGGGGTCCCCTGTCACCGACCCAAGGGGTGAGGTGTTGGAGGAGTGGGCCATCACGACCGGCCTGACCGTCCTGAATCGGGGCTCGGTGTTTACGTGCGTGCGGCAGCGGGGTGGCTCGATAGTGGACGTTTCGTTCGCGAGCCCCGCTGTGGCGCAGACGGTCGCAGCTCTCTTCCCGGAGCGTGGGGAGTTCGCCCCACAGCCGATGGCTCTGGCCACGGCCGCAGAGCCTGACCTGGAGGAGGATGATGTCGGTGTCCCCGAGGTGACACAGCCAGAGACGGGGGCGGCCATAACGCGGCTCCGGGCCAAAAACACGGCCCCGGGGCCCGACGGCGTACCGGGCCGGGCCCTCGTCCTGGCTCTGAACGAGCTAGAGCCCCAACTGAGAGGACTCTTTTCGGCGTGCCTAGAGCAGGGCCAGTTTCCCACCTTGTGGAAGACAGGTCGTTTGGTCCTGCTCCGGAAGGCAGGGCGCCCCGCGGACTCTCCGTCCGCGTACCGGCCCATAGTGCTGCTGGACGAGGTGGGCAAGCTCTTCGAGCGGATTGTTGCAGACCGCCTCGTCAGCCACTTGTACCGAGAGAGGCCGGACCTGGCCGACTGCCAGTTCGGGTTTCGGCAGGGGCGCTCCACAGTGGACGCCATCCAGCGTGTAAGAGTCCTGGCGGAGGAAACGGTGTCTTCGGGCGGGGTCGCGTTGGCGGTGTCTTTGGACATCTCCAACGCCTTCAACACCCTGCCCTGGAGTTGTATCAGGGAGGCGCTGCGATATCACAGAGTGCCTCCCTACCTCCGCCGCATAGTTGGGGCCTATCTGGCCGACAGGTGTGTCACCTATAGGGGACGAGATGGAGGCGCGCATCGGCGCGAAATGTCGTGCGGTGTTCCGCAGGGTTCGGTCTTGGGGCCGCTCCTGTGGAACATCGGATACGACTGGGTTTTAAGGGGCGAGCTCCCGCCGGGGGTCGATCTGACGTGCTACGCGGACGACACGCTGGTCGAGGCTCGCGGGAGTTCGCACAGGGAGGCAGCGTTGCTGGCTACGGCTGCGGTCTCACAGGTGGTGGGCCGCATCCGGCGCCTGGGCCTGGAGGTGGCCCTCGACAAGTCGGAGGCCATCGCTTTTCATGGCCCCCGACGCGCGCCGCCGCCGGGATCACACATTGTGGTCGGAGGGTCCCGAATCGCTGTCGAGCCCACCATGAAGTATCTTGGTCTGGTGCTCGACAGCCGGTGGGATTTCGGCCCTCACTTCCGGCGGCTGGTGCCCAAGTTGATGGGCGCGGCGGGCGCGCTTTCGACGCTGCTTCCCAATCTGGGGGGCCCGAGCTCCGCCTGTAGGCGGTTGTACGTGGGGATCGTGCGATCCATGGCCCTTTATGGGGCCCCAGTGTGGGCGACTGACCTGACGGCCGGGACCATCGCAGTTCTGCGAAGACCGCAGAGGGCGATGGCCGTCAGAGTCATACGGGGATATCGCACGATCTCGTACGAGGCGGCTTGTGCACTGGCCGGATCTCCGCCGTGGGACCTGGACGCGAGGGTTCTCGCGTCACTGTACCGGTGGCGCGAGGAGGAGCGGACGCGCGGCGCGGCGACTATTACGCTGCGCCAGCGGCGTCAACAGCTCCAGCGGGTCCTGGTGGCGGAATGGCGGGAAAGGCTCTCACGCCCTACCGCCGGCCTCGGCACTATCGAGGCCATCCGGCCAGTGCTCGACGAGTGGCTCGGGAGAAGGCACGGCTCCCTGACGTTTCGGGCGACGCAGGTGCTCTCGGGGCACGGCTGCTTCGGGAGATACCTGTGGCGCATAGGCAGGGAGCCGGACGCTCGGTGTCATCACTGCGTCCAATGTCGGGAGGACACGGCGCTGCACACGCTTACTGAGTGTGCAGCCTGGGAGGAACCGCGACGTGTTCTCGTCGCAGAGATAGGCGGCGACCTGTCGCCGCCGGCCGTCGTACGATCCATGGTCGGCGGCGCAGAGTCCTGGGACGCAGTGATCTCCTTCTGCGAAACAGTCATGTCGCAGAAGGAAGCCGCGGAGAGGGAGCGGGAAATCTCAACCTCGCTCCCGTGCCGCAGCAGACGCACCGGGCGTCGGAGGAGGGCCGACAATGCCCTCTTCCGCCCCCCCTAAACGGGTCCGGGGGCGGTGGACGCGGGGACGTCATCCGCCACCCCGCAACAGACCCCGAGGCGGCGGCGCGTAGTGTTCCACGCGCGCCCCTCACACCAGTGAGAGTTGTAAGGGGGGGGAGTGCCCTAAACTCCCCCCGAGACGGGGCCCGCCACGCGGGCCATCACCAGCCGGGGGCAGCGGACGAATATTCAGTTCCCGAGGCCCCCGGCGCAGGTGCGAGTCGGAACACCGGGGTTCGGTTTTAGTCGGTAAGAGTCCGACAGACCCCCCCGCCCTCCCCGGGGCGGGGGACATCCATGAGGATTTCCACCCCGTAAACAAAAAAAAAAAAAAAAAAAAAAAAAAAAAAAAAAAAAAAAAAAAAAAAAAAAGGTTGGCCTGGGAAAGGAGGATCGGAGGAAATGGAGTGTTAAGTATGGCACTTCATTTCCTCCAGGGGAACATCAACCGCTCCGCCAGAGCTCAGGATCTCTTACTCCAGAGTATGGCGGAGTGGTCGATCCATGTGGCCGTGGTCGCCGAACCGAATTTTGTCCCCGCCCGTGACAACTGGGTGGGGGACCTCGACGGTTTGGTTGCCATCATCGGCGGGACTCTTGTGAACGCCTCCCGAGGTCGCGGCTGGGTGGCCGCCCTCGTGGATGGCATAGTCACTATCGGGGCATACTTCTCGCCCAACAAGAGTCTCGCCGACTTCGAGAGTTTCCTTGTCGAGTTAGGGGCCGTCGTGGGCCGGCATCACCCTCGCCCCGCGCTGTTACTCGGGGACCTCAACGCCAAATCTGCGGCTTGGGGGTCCCCTGTCACCGACCCAAGGGGTGAGGTGTTGGAGGAGTGGGCCATCACGACCGGCATGACCGTCCTGAATCGGGGCTCGGTGTTTACGTGCGTGCGGCAGCGGGGCGGCTCAATAGTGGACGTTTCGTTCGCTAGCCCCGCTGTGGCGCACCGCGTCCGCGGCTGGCGTGTCGCCGAGGAGGTGGAGACGCTGTCGGACCACCGCTATATACGGTTCGACGTCTCCGCCCAGACTTCGGGCGACCGCCGTCCACCGACCCCGCAAAGGGACGGTCCGCGCTGGGCGCTTACGCGCATCGACAGGGAAGCTCTCGAGGAGGCCGCCATGTTCCAGGCCTGGGTCTGGGAGTCGGCGACGCAGCGACCCGCTGACGTCGAGCTGGAGGCACAGTGGTTCCGCGGGGCGATGACGCAAATATGTGACGCGTCCATGCCCCGGGTCCTCGCTCACTCCGCCAAACGCCGGGTGTACTGGTGGTCCGCTCGGATCGCCCAGCTGCGCATCGCATGCGTGGCGATCAGGCGCCAGTACATCAGGTACCGGAGGCGACGTCGGCGGATCGAAGGAGAGGAGACCGCGCTGTACGACGAGTACCGCGCGGCCAAGCAGGCTCTGTGGCTGGCCATCGGCGAGTCGAAGACGAGCTCCAACGAGGAGATGCTGGGGACCCTCGACGCGGATCCGTGGGGACGCCCCTACCGCATGGTCCGGGGCAAACTCCGCCCCTGGGCTCCCCCACTCACGGAGGGTCTCCAGCCAGAGCTGCTGGACCAGACGGTCGCAGCTCTCTTCCCGGAGCGTGGGGAGTTCGCCCCACCGCCGATGGCTCTGGCCACGGCCGCAGAGCCTGACGAGGAGGAGGATGATGTCGGTGTCCCCGAGGTGACACAGCCAGAGACGAGGGCGGCCATAACGCGGCTCCGGGCCAAAAACACGGCCCCGGGGCCGGACGGCGTACCGGGCCGGGCCCTCGTCCTAGCTCTGAACGAGCTAGAGCCCCAACTGAGAGGACTCTTTTCGGCGTGCCTAGAGCAGGGCCAGTTTCCCACCTTGTGGAAGACGGGTCGTCTGGTCCTGCTCCGGAAGGCAGGGCGCCCCGCGGACTCTCCGTCCGCGTACCGGCCCATAGTGCTGCTGGACGAGGTGGGCAAGCTCTTCGAGCGGATTGTTGCAGACCGCCTCGTCAGCCACTTGTACCGAGAGGGGCCGGACCTGGCCGACTGCCAGTTCGGGTTTCGGCAGGGGCGCTCCACGGTGGACGCCATCCAGCGGGTGAGAGTCCTGGCGGAGGAAGCGGTGTCTCGGGGTGGGGTCGCGTTGGCGGTGTCCTTGGACATATCCAACGCCTTCAACACCTTGCCCTGGAGTTGTATCAGGGAGGCGCTGCGATATCACAGAGTGCCTCCCTACCTCCGCCGCATGGTTGGGGCCTATCTGGCCGACAGGTGTGTCACCTATAGGGGACGAGATGGAGGCGCGCATCGGCGCGAAATGTCGTGCGGTGTTCCGCAGGGTTCGGTCTTGGGGCCGCTCCTGTGGAACATCGGATACGACTGGGTTTTAAGGGGCGAGCTCCCGCCGGGGGTCGATCTGACGTGCTACGCGGACGACACGCTGGTCGAGGCTCGCGGGAGTTCGCACAGGGAGGCAGCGTTGCTGGCTACGGCTGCGGTCTCACAGGTGGTGGGCCGCATCCGGCGCCTAGGCCTGGAGGTGGCCCTCGACAAGTCGGAGGCCATAGCTTTTCATGGCCCCCGACGCGCGCCGCCGCCGGGATCACACATTGTGGTCGGAGGGTCCCGAATCGCTGTCGAGCCCACCATGAAGTATCTTGGTCTGGTGCTCGACAGCCGGTGGGATTTCGGCCCTCACTTCCGGCGGCTGGTGCCCAAGTTGATGGGCGCGGCGGGCGCGCTTTCGACGCTGCTTCCCAATCTGGGGGGCCCGAGCTCCGCCTGTAGGCGGTTGTACGTGGGGATCGTGCGATCCATGGCCCTTTATGGGGCCCCAGTGTGGGCGACTGACCTGACGGCCGGGACCATCGCAGTTCTGCGAAGACCGCAGAGGGCGATGGCCGTCAGAGTCATACGGGGATATCGCACGATCTCGTACGAGGCGGCTTGTGCACTGGCCGGATCTCCGCCGTGGGACCTGGACGCGAGGGTTCTCGCGTCACTGTACCGGTGGCGCGAGGAGGAGCGGACGCGCGGCGCGGCGACTATTACGCTGCGCCAGCGGCGTCAACAGCTCCAGCGGGTCCTGGTGGCGGAATGGCGGGAAAGGCTCTCACGCCCTACCGCCGGCCTCGGCACTATCGAGGCCATCCGGCCAGTGCTCGACGAGTGGCTCGGGAGAAGGCACGGCTCCCTGACGTTTCGGGCGACGCAGGTGCTCTCGGGGCACGGCTGCTTCGGGAGATACCTGTGGCGCATAGGCAGGGAGCCGGACGCTCGGTGTCATCACTGCGTCCAATGTCGGGAGGACACGGCGCTGCACACTCTCACTGAGTGTGCAGCCTGGGAGGAACCGCGACGTGTTCTCGTCGCAGAGATAGGCGACGACCTGTCGCCGCCGGCCGTCGCACGATCCATGGTCGGCGGCGCAGAGTCCTGGGACGCAGTGATCTCCTTCTGCGAAACGGTCATGTCGCAGAAGGAAGCCGCGGAGAGGGAGCGGGAAATCTCAACCTCGCTCCCGTGCCGCAGCAGACGCACCGGGCGTCGGAGGAGGGCCGACAATGCCCTCTTCCGCCCCCCCTAAACGGGTCCGGGGGCGGTGGACGCGGGGACGTCCTCCGCCACCCCGCAACAGACCCCGAGGCGGCGGCGCGTAGTGTTCCACGCGCGCCCCTCACACCAGTGAGAGATGGACAAGGGGGGGGAGTGCCCTAAACTCCCCCCGAGACGGGGCCCGCCACGCGGGCCATCACCAGCCGGGGGCAGCGGACGAATATTCAGTTCCCGAGGCCCCCGGCGCAGGTGCGAGTCGGAACACCGGGGTTCGGTTTTAGTCGGTAAGAGTCCGACAGACCCCCTCGCCCTCCCCGGGACGAGGGACATCCATGAGGATTTCCACCCCGTAAAAAAAAAAAAAAAAAAAAAAAAAAAAAAAAAAAAAAAAAAAAAAAAAAAAGGTTAGGTTGGCCTGGGAACGGGCAATAACTCTTCCTGGTTTTGGGGAGTCTTGTTGCTCGTGGCAAAAGTCTGACGAGAGGGGGCCCATATTCAGGGCCAGGGGGTGTTCCCCCGGAAGAAGGGTACGCTGCTCTGCGTGTCCCTCTGATCTCAGCAGAGGGCACAGCTGAGTAGCAAGGGTAGGCTCGGGGGTCTCTTTACAACCTCCGACTAGGCAGCGGGAATTCTTCTGCTGCCACTACCAGAGGGAGGGGAAAAAAAAAAAAAAAAAAAAAAAAAAAAAAAAAAAAAAAAAAAAAAAAAAAAAAAGGAGTCAGGGGAGATAGGGACCTCACCCTTCAAAGGAAAACATGGAAATATGGCAGATCTTAAAAAGACACTACCCCAGGGCGGTACCGGCTGCTCCGCAGTCGGAGAATCCGCCACGGAACCTTCGGGTTCCGTCTGCCCCTCGTATTCTGGGGGGGGCAAAGACTGCCTTCCGCCTGCTGGCGACAGCAGCAAGAGCCGAGGAGGCTCACGTCGGACGAGTCCGTCCGACCGGGAGTCGTGCGAGCGTTCCTCACTTTGGAGGAAGCGCACGCACGACGACATGGACGACATGTCGGATATGGAGGCGATAGGTCTCTCCTCTAGCGAGGAGAACCTACCAGCTGCCAAAGTGCCCACGGCACGAAGGGGGCGTTCAGTGGCGCCGGTGGTGTCGCGCGACATTCGGGGTCGCTTCATGAAGCGGCCCCCCCCGCCGACGTCTGCGCATGCCAGCGGCGACAGCGACGCTGGCGTTGCGCACGAGGAGGAGATGTCGGAGCTGCTGCCCGCCAATAAGGCAGAGCAGAAAGCTGCGAGGCGCGAGGAGCGCCAGGCGGCAGCTGCCGACGAGGTTTCTGTGCTGGCCCGTCAGGCTCGAGAGAGGCGGTCTGCTCTCACTGCGGCCGCAGAGGGCCTTGCGACGGAGGACCTAAGCCGCCAGGTAGCGGATGGCGTGGACGTCATCCTGAAGGTTGCCACGAAATCTGGCAACCTGAAGGGGACGTTCACGCGCGCTCTTAAAGAGGCGGCAGAGGGCATCGCGGAGGCGGTGGAGGTCCTTCTAAACCGCACAGCATCCGAGGAGGTCCTACGGATGCGGGAGGAAAACGGCCGCCTCATGACAAGGCTGGAGGCCCTTGAACAAGAGCTCGCCTCGGTCAGAGCCGGCCTGAGTGCGCAGCGGGCGGCCGTTGACCCAATCCCGAGTGCGGCACCTGGGTCCCTACAGCCGGACCAAATAGCGGACATCGCGCGGGCGGTCCTGCTCCAAGCCGGGGGCATGATTAATGCCCGCCTCGAAGCGTTGGAGCCGAGGCTTCTCCCAGCTCAGACCCTCCGGCCGCCACTAGCGGCGGACAAACGGAGGATGGAGGAGTCCGCGAGGACCGGGCCCGCGCAAGGGGCCAAGCCGGTTGGGGCACCCGCTGCAGGGTCCTACAGCCAGGCTGTGGGCACCAAAAAGCCCGCGGCGGGCCCCACGAAGTCTGCAGTGGCCACTGCGAGGCCTGCGACAGCCGCCGCGAAACCGACGAAGTCTGCTGCGGCCACCGCGAGGCCTGCGACGGCCACCGCGAGACCAGCGGCGGCTCCGGCGAGGACCGCGCGAGGGGCCCAGGTGACTCAACCCGCGGCCGTGGACAGCCCGAACGCTGAGGGCTGGACCACGGTCACTAAAAAGAAGCGCAGAAAGCGCGGCGGGAATAAAAATAAAAATAAGGGGAAGTCGGCCCGGTCGGGGGCCAACGATAGGCCGCCTAAAGTCAGCGCCCCGCGCTCCGCGGCTGTAGTGATTACGCTGCAGCCCGAAGCCGTCAAACGGGGCGTCACATATAAGGCGGTCCTGGCGGAGGCAAAAGCCAAGGTCCAGTTCCCGGACCTTGGTATCTCGACCGGCTTCCGGTTCAGGACGTCGCTGGCTGGTGCGCGAGTCCTGGAGCTGCCTGCAGCCGCTAGCGGCGAAACGGCGGACGCCCTTGCCGCCAAATTGAGGGAGGCCCTCAAGCCTGAGGACGTCCGAGTGTCCAGGCCCGTCAAAACAGTCGGCCTACGCGTGTTCGGGCTGGACGACTCTGTGGCCTCGGAGGAGGTGATTGCGGCCATCTGTGAACGTGGCGGGTGTCTATCGAAAGACGTGCAGGCCGGTCAGATCCGTTGGGGGTCTGACGGCTCCGGCGCCGTTGTGGTGCGGTGCCCAGTAGAGGCGGCAAACAAAGTCGCCGAAGCTGGGCGCTTGCTGGTGGGATGGTCTTCAGCAGGAGTCAAGCTGCTGAAGCCCAAGGCCATGCGGTGCTACCGTTGCATGGACAGTGGTCATGTCCGTGCAACCTGCACCGCCGCAGTGGACCGCAGTGACCTTTGTCACCGCTGCGGTCGACCTGGCCACAAGGCGGCTGAGTGCACCGCGAAGCCAAACTGCTGCCTTTGTGCAGCGGCAGGAAGGCGCGCGGGGCACGAGGCAGGCGGAAAAGCCTGCCGCGCGCCTCCCGCCAGCAAGCGGGGAAGAAATCAGGCTGTGGGGGGATCAGCACACCCCTCGCAGCCTAGCTGCCCATCGGCCGACTCCCGGCCTGGGGAAGGGGGATTGGAGGAAATGGAGTGTTAAATATGGCACTTCATTTTCTCCAGGGGAACATCAACCGCTCCGCCAGAGCTCAGGATCTCTTACTCCAGAGTATGGCGGAGTGGTCGATCCATGTGGCCGTGGTCGCCGAACCGAATTTTGTCCCCGCCCGTGACAACTGGGTGGGGGACCTCGACGGTTTGGTGGCCATCATCGGCGGGACTCTTGTGAACGCCTCCCGAGGACGCGGCTGGGTGGCCGCCCTCGTGGATGGCATGGTCACCATCGGGGCATACTTCTCGCCCAACAGGAGTCTCGCCGACTTCGAGAGCTTCCTTGTCGAGTTAGGGGCCGTCGTGGGCCGGCATCACCCTCGCCCCACGCTGTTGCTCGGGGACCTCAACGCCAAATCTGCGGCTTGGGGGTCCCCTGTCACCGACCCAAGGGGTCAGGTGTTGGAGGAGTGGGCCATCACGACGGGCCTGACCGTCCTAAATCGGGGCTCGGTGTTTACGTGCGTGCGGCAGCGGGGCGGCTCCATAGTGGACGTTTCGTTCGCGAGCCCCGCTGTAGCGCGCCGCGTCCGCGGCTGGCGTGTCGCCGAGGAGGTGGAGACGCTGTCGGACCACCGATACATACGGTTCGACGTCTCCGCCCAGACTTCGGGTGACCGCCGTCCACCGACCCCGCAAAGGGACGGTCCGCGCTGGGCGCTTACGCGCATCGACAGGGATGCTCTCGAGGAGGCCGCCATGTTCCAGGCCTGGGTCTGGGAGTCGGCGACGCAGCGACCCGCCGACGTCGAGCTGGAGGCGCAGTGGTTCCGCGGGGCGATGACGCAAATATGCGACGCATCCATGCCCCGGGTCCTCGCTCATTCCGCCAAACGCCGGGTGTACTGGTGGTCCGCTCGGATCGCCCAGCTGCGCATCGCATGCGTGGCGATCAGGCGCCGGTACACCAGGTACCGGAGGCGACGTCGGCGGATCGATGAAGAGGAGACCGCGCTGTACGAGGAGTACCGCGCGGCCAAGCAGGCTTTGTGGCTGGCCATCGGCGAGTCGAAGACGAGCTCCAACGAGGAGATGCTGGGGACCCTCGACGCGGATCCGTGGGGACGCCCCTACCGCATGGTCCGGGGCAAACTCCGCCCCTGGGCTCCCCCACTCACGGAGGGTCTCCAGCCAGAGCTGCTGGACCAGACGGTCGCAGCTCTCTTCCCGGAGCGTGGGGAGTTCGCCCCACCGCCGATGGCTCTGGCCACGGCCGCAGAGCCTGACGAGGAGGAGGATGATGTCGGTGTCCCCGAGGTGACACAGCCAGAGACGAGGGCGGCCATAACGCGGCTTCGGGCCAAAAACACGGCCCCGGGGCCCGACGGCGTACCGGGCCGGGCCCTCGTCCTAGCTCTGAACGAGCTAGAGCCCCAACTGAGAGGACTCTTTTCGGCGTGCCTAGAGCAGGGCCAGTTTCCCACCTTGTGGAAGACAGGTCGTTTGGTCCTGCTCCGGAAGGCAGGGCGCCCCGCGGACTCTCCGTCCGCGTACCGGCCCATAGTGCTGCTGGACGAGGTGGGCAAGCTCTTCGAGCGGATTGTTGCAGACCGCCTCGTCAGCCACTTGTACCGAGAGGGGCCGGACCTGGCCGACTGCCAGTTCGGGTTTCGGCAGGGGCGCTCCACGGTGGACGCCATCCGGCGGGTGAGAGTCCTGGCGGAGGAAGCGGTGTCTCGGGGCGGGGTCGCGTTGGCGGTGTCCTTGGACATCTCCAACGCCTTCAACACCCTGCCCTGGAGTTGTATCAGGGAGGCACTACGCTATCATAGAGTGCCTCTCTACCTCCGCCGCATAGTTGGGGCCTATCTGGCTGGTAGGTGTGTCACCTACAGGGGACGAGATGGAAGCGCGCATAGGCGCGAAATGTCGTGCGGTGTTCCGCAGGGTTCGGTCCTGGGGCCGCTCCTGTGGAACATCGGATACGACTGGGTTTTGAGAGGCGAGCTCCCGCCGGGGGTCGATCTGACGTGCTACGCGGACGACACGCTGGTCGAGGCTCGCGGGAGTTCGCACAGGGAGGCAGCGTTGCTGGCTACGGCTGCGGTCTCACAGGTGGTGGGCCGCATCCGGCGCCTGGGCCTGGAGGTGGCCCTCAACAAGTCGGAGGCCATCGCTTTTCATGGCCCCCGACGCGCGCCGCCGTCGGGATCACACATCGTGGTCGGAGGGTCCCGAATCGCTGTCGAGCCCACCATGAAGTATCTTGGTCTGGTGCTCGACAGCCGGTGGGATTTCGGCCCTCACTTCCGGCGGCTGGTGCCCAAGTTGATGGGCGCGGCGGGCGCGCTTTCAACGCTGCTTCCCAATCTGGGGGGCCCGAGCTCCGCCTGTAGGCGACTTTACGTGGGGATCGTGCGATCTATGGCCCTTTACGGGGCCCCAGTGTGGGCAACTGACCTGACGGCCGGGACCATCGCAGTTCTGCGAAGACCGCAGAGGGCGATGGCCGTCAGAGTCATACGGGGATATCGCACGATCTCGTACGAGGCGGCTTGTGCACTGGCCGGATCTCCGCCGTGGGACCTGGACGCGAGGGTTCTCGCGTCACTGTACCGGTGGCGCGAGGAGGAGCGGACGCGCGGCGCGGCGACTATTACGCTGCGCCAGCGGCGTCAACAGCTCCAGCGGGTCCTGGTGGCGGAATGGCGGGAAAGGCTCTCACGCCCTACCGCCGGCCTCGGCACTATCGAGGCCATCCGGCCAGTGCTCGACGAGTGGCTCGGGAGAAGGCACGGCTCCCTGACGTTTCGGGCGACGCAGGTGCTCTCGGGGCACGGCTGCTTCGGGAGATACCTGTGGCGCATAGGCAGGGAGCCGGACGCTCGGTGTCATCACTGCGTCCAATGTCGGGAGGACACGGCGCTGCACACGCTTACTGAGTGTGCAGCCTGGGAGGAACCGCGACGTGTTCTCGTCGCAGAGATAGGCGGCGACCTGTCGCCGCCGGCCGTCGTACGATCCATGGTCGGCGGCGCAGAGTCCTGGGACGCAGTGATCTCCTTCTGCGAAACAGTCATGTCGCAGAAGGAAGCCGCGGAGAGGGAGCGGGAAATCTCAACCTCGCTCCCGTGCCGCAGCAGACGCACCGGGCGTCGGAGGAGGGCCGACAATGCCCTCTTCCGCCCCCCCTAAACGGGTCCGGGGGCGGTGGACGCGGGGACGTCATCCGCCACCCCGCAACAGACCCCGAGGCGGCGGCGCGTAGTGTTCCACGCGCGCCCCTCACACCAGTGAGAGTTGTAAGGGGGGGGAGTGCCCTAAACTCCCCCCGAGACGGGGCCCGCCACGCGGGCCATCACCAGCCGGGGGCAGCGGACGAATATTCAGTTCCCGAGGCCCCCGGCGCAGGTGCGAGTCGGAACACCGGGGTTCGGTTTTAGTCGGTAAGAGTCCGACAGACCCCCCCGCCCTCCCCGGGGCGGGGGACATCCATGAGGATTTCCACCCCGTAAACAAAAAAAAAAAAAAAAAAAAAAAAAAAAAAAAAAAAAAAAAAAAAAAAAAGGTTGGCCTGGGAAAGGAGGATCGGAGGAAATGGAGTGTTAAGTATGGCACTTCATTTCCTCCAGGGGAACATCAACCGCTCCGCCAGAGCTCAGGATCTCTTACTCCAGAGTATGGCGGAGTGGTCGATCCATGTGGCCGTGGTCGCCGAACCGAATTTTGTCCCCGCCCGTGACAACTGGGTGGGGGACCTCGACGGTTTGGTTGCCATCATCGGCGGGACTCTTGTGAACGCCTCCCGAGGTCGCGGCTGGGTGGCCGCCCTCGTGGATGGCATAGTCACTATCGGGGCATACTTCTCGCCCAACAAGAGTCTCGCCGACTTCGAGAGTTTCCTTGTCGAGTTAGGGGCCGTCGTGGGCCGGCATCACCCTCGCCCCGCGCTGTTACTCGGGGACCTCAACGCCAAATCTGCGGCTTGGGGGTCCCCTGTCACCGACCCAAGGGGTGAGGTGTTGGAGGAGTGGGCCATCACGACCGGCATGACCGTCCTGAATCGGGGCTCGGTGTTTACGTGCGTGCGGCAGCGGGGCGGCTCAATAGTGGACGTTTCGTTCGCTAGCCCCGCTGTGGCGCACCGCGTCCGCGGCTGGCGTGTCGCCGAGGAGGTGGAGACGCTGTCGGACCACCGCTATATACGGTTCGACGTCTCCGCCCAGACTTCGGGCGACCGCCGTCCACCGACCCCGCAAAGGGACGGTCCGCGCTGGGCGCTTACGCGCATCGACAGGGAAGCTCTCGAGGAGGCCGCCATGTTCCAGGCCTGGGTCTGGGAGTCGGCGACGCAGCGACCCGCTGACGTCGAGCTGGAGGCACAGTGGTTCCGCGGGGCGATGACGCAAATATGTGACGCGTCCATGCCCCGGGTCCTCGCTCACTCCGCCAAACGCCGGGTGTACTGGTGGTCCGCTCGGATCGCCCAGCTGCGCATCGCATGCGTGGCGATCAGGCGCCAGTACATCAGGTACCGGAGGCGACGTCGGCGGATCGAAGGAGAGGAGACCGCGCTGTACGACGAGTACCGCGCGGCCAAGCAGGCTCTGTGGCTGGCCATCGGCGAGTCGAAGACGAGCTCCAACGAGGAGATGCTGGGGACCCTCGACGCGGATCCGTGGGGACGCCCCTACCGCATGGTCCGGGGCAAACTCCGCCCCTGGGCTCCCCCACTCACGGAGGGTCTCCAGCCAGAGCTGCTGGACCAGACGGTCGCAGCTCTCTTCCCGGAGCGTGGGGAGTTCGCCCCACCGCCGATGGCTCTGGCCACGGCCGCAGAGCCTGACGAGGAGGAGGATGATGTCGGTGTCCCCGAGGTGACACAGCCAGAGACGAGGGCGGCCATAACGCGGCTCCGGGCCAAAAACACGGCCCCGGGGCCGGACGGCGTACCGGGCCGGGCCCTCGTCCTAGCTCTGAACGAGCTAGAGCCCCAACTGAGAGGACTCTTTTCGGCGTGCCTAGAGCAGGGCCAGTTTCCCACCTTGTGGAAGACGGGTCGTCTGGTCCTGCTCCGGAAGGCAGGGCGCCCCGCGGACTCTCCGTCCGCGTACCGGCCCATAGTGCTGCTGGACGAGGTGGGCAAGCTCTTCGAGCGGATTGTTGCAGACCGCCTCGTCAGCCACTTGTACCGAGAGGGGCCGGACCTGGCCGACTGCCAGTTCGGGTTTCGGCAGGGGCGCTCCACGGTGGACGCCATCCAGCGGGTGAGAGTCCTGGCGGAGGAAGCGGTGTCTCGGGGTGGGGTCGCGTTGGCGGTGTCCTTGGACATATCCAACGCCTTCAACACCTTGCCCTGGAGTTGTATCAGGGAGGCGCTGCGATATCACAGAGTGCCTCCCTACCTCCGCCGCATGGTTGGGGCCTATCTGGCCGACAGGTGTGTCACCTATAGGGGACGAGATGGAGGCGCGCATCGGCGCGAAATGTCGTGCGGTGTTCCGCAGGGTTCGGTCTTGGGGCCGCTCCTGTGGAACATCGGATACGACTGGGTTTTAAGGGGCGAGCTCCCGCCGGGGGTCGATCTGACGTGCTACGCGGACGACACGCTGGTCGAGGCTCGCGGGAGTTCGCACAGGGAGGCAGCGTTGCTGGCTACGGCTGCGGTCTCACAGGTGGTGGGCCGCATCCGGCGCCTAGGCCTGGAGGTGGCCCTCGACAAGTCGGAGGCCATAGCTTTTCATGGCCCCCGACGCGCGCCGCCGCCGGGATCACACATTGTGGTCGGAGGGTCCCGAATCGCTGTCGAGCCCACCATGAAGTATCTTGGTCTGGTGCTCGACAGCCGGTGGGATTTCGGCCCTCACTTCCGGCGGCTGGTGCCCAAGTTGATGGGCGCGGCGGGCGCGCTTTCGACGCTGCTTCCCAATCTGGGGGGCCCGAGCTCCGCCTGTAGGCGGTTGTACGTGGGGATCGTGCGATCCATGGCCCTTTATGGGGCCCCAGTGTGGGCGACTGACCTGACGGCCGGGACCATCGCAGTTCTGCGAAGACCGCAGAGGGCGATGGCCGTCAGAGTCATACGGGGATATCGCACGATCTCGTACGAGGCGGCTTGTGCACTGGCCGGATCTCCGCCGTGGGACCTGGACGCGAGGGTTCTCGCGTCACTGTACCGGTGGCGCGAGGAGGAGCGGACGCGCGGCGCGGCGACTATTACGCTGCGCCAGCGGCGTCAACAGCTCCAGCGGGTCCTGGTGGCGGAATGGCGGGAAAGGCTCTCACGCCCTACCGCCGGCCTCGGCACTATCGAGGCCATCCGGCCAGTGCTCGACGAGTGGCTCGGGAGAAGGCACGGCTCCCTGACGTTTCGGGCGACGCAGGTGCTCTCGGGGCACGGCTGCTTCGGGAGATACCTGTGGCGCATAGGCAGGGAGCCGGACGCTCGGTGTCATCACTGCGTCCAATGTCGGGAGGACACGGCGCTGCACACTCTCACTGAGTGTGCAGCCTGGGAGGAACCGCGACGTGTTCTCGTCGCAGAGATAGGCGACGACCTGTCGCCGCCGGCCGTCGCACGATCCATGGTCGGCGGCGCAGAGTCCTGGGACGCAGTGATCTCCTTCTGCGAAACGGTCATGTCGCAGAAGGAAGCCGCGGAGAGGGAGCGGGAAATCTCAACCTCGCTCCCGTGCCGCAGCAGACGCACCGGGCGTCGGAGGAGGGCCGACAATGCCCTCTTCCGCCCCCCCTAAACGGGTCCGGGGGCGGTGGACGCGGGGACGTCCTCCGCCACCCCGCAACAGACCCCGAGGCGGCGGCGCGTAGTGTTCCACGCGCGCCCCTCACACTAGTGAGAGATGGATAAGGAGGGGGAGTGCCCTAAACTCCCCCCGAGACGGGGCCCGCCACGCGGGCCATCACCAGCCGGGGGCAGCGGACGAATATTCAGTTCCCGAGGCCCCCGGCGCAGGTGCGAGTCGGAACACCGGGGTTCGGTTTTAGTCGGTAAGAGTCCGACAGACCCCCCCGCCCTCCCCGGGGCGGGGGACATCCATGAGGATTTCCACCCCGTAAACAAAAAAAAAAAAAAAAAAGGTTCCCCCCCACTCCTCGCGGAAGAATGCCAACGCGTACCCGTAACCCCGGCACTATGGTGGTGAGGTGGAACATCCCGTGTGGTTTTAGTCGGTAGTCACCCTCTCTGGGTGGAGTCCGACACACCCCCGTCGTCTCCCCGGGCGACGGGAAGTGCGTAAATGCATTTCCACACGGTCAAAAAAAAAAAAAAGGTTCCCCCCCACTCCCCCTCCACTCCGGGGTTCTCGGCTTGTCGTGCCGGGGGGGCTTAGTAGCCGCGGAGGGTCCGCGACTCCGCGGCGAAGCGAAGTGGAACCCCGAGAGGTCGGGCCGCTCCGACACGGGCTTTTCCCAGGAAGCCTGGTCGTAGAGTGGCCCTGTCGCGGGCACCTGCGGGTGTGACCAGCCCAGCAGGTTGCCTGCGACAAGGTGGAACCTGCCGTTCCGGCAGGATGCCTGCGTAGGTTGCGGTGTCGTATGGGAGGCACCGCGGCTGAAGGATTTCGGGGCCGCGGCGGGGAGGACTGTCGGTGGCAGGGTTGCGCTGCTCCCCCCCTGCCTTCCGCGGCCTCGGCGGGGCCACATCCGCTGAACTGTGGTCGCGGTGGGGCCGCAGGGGAAGAGAAGTGTCGGTATGTCGTTCGCCGCTCTTCCTATCCTCTGCGGCCGAAAACAAGGCTCTGGTGGAGCCAGAGTGGGTGGCGCCCACTCGAGAGGGAGATGCCGCGTCGAGTGTCCACACGCTCCGCTGCGTTGAGTGTGCGCACGCTCCGCTGCGTTGAGTGTGCGCACGCTCCGCTGCGTCGAGTGCTCCCGCGCTCTGCGGCGTCGAGTGTCCGCGCGCTCCGCGGCGTCGAGTGGACGCTCCGCGGCAAGTCTGGGGACCGCAAGGGCGGTCCGCCACCGCCGGGGTCGCGGACGAATATTTCAGTTCCCGTGACCCCGGCACTCAGTGGTGAGGCGAAATACCCCGTGTGGTTTTAGTCGGTAGTCACCCACTCTGGGTGGAGTCCGACACACCCCCGTCGTCTCCCCGGACAGCGGGCAGTGCGTAAATGCATTTCCCACGGTCAAAAAAAAAAAAAAAAAAAAAAAAGGTTAGGTTACGTTAGTTGATCATTTATTCAGACATTCTATATACGTATATAAAAATGAATCCTCATTTCCCACGGCATCGCGCGTGAACGACTGAACCAATTTTGATCAATTTTGGTTTTCATAAAGAACCTTACCTAAGAACCGGAACCGTGGAGAAGGATATATAGGTTATATCATCCTACCACGCGGGCACGCGGGCGGTAGCTAGTATATTATATTTTGTGTTGTTATGTTTTACGTTCACTTTGTTCACTTCCGTTTAGTTTCACTTTGTTCTTATCCCACCAATGTTTGATTGGAAGACATGAATGACGATGAGCGATAAGATCGCCATTCATTACATTAGATATAAATGTAATATATGATTTTATATTATGGTATCTATCTATGGTATCTATTTTATCTAAATCTGTAAATTATCTTCGTATTAATTAGTCGCGTTATCTATTGATTAATTCATTATTATTATCTGAGATCAGAAAATTCGGTTTTTCCAAATCTTAAGACGAGATTATATTTAATGCCCTTCGATAAGGTAACGTGACTAAGGTTTTTCAGTAGGCCAGAACACACTTGACGTGTATATAAAAGGCGTGGCCCGCTTGTGCAGCACCTTGTTGTCTGCTGCAGTCACACCAGTCCCACGATGAAGCACATGTTGATATTGATCGCCTCGGCGGCGGTGGCGCTGGCCTACGAGCCCATCCTGCTCAACTACCACGAGAACGTGGGCATCCCGCTGGCGGCGCGCATCAAGCAGGCCGAGCTGGCCATGGACTTCGACGGCTCCAGGATCGTCGGCGGCTCCGTATCCCCTCTCGGCTCGAATCCCTTCTTGGTGAGTCCCCTACCCCATCACTTTAGTCAATCGCTATCTTCCGATTGGGAATCAAAATTTTATCTATATTTAGGTACTTATAAAGATCCCAATTGGTTGAAATAAAACTACTTTTACTTTAAACGCACGTAACAAAAGCTATATGTTCACAACAGTGGTACGTTTGTTGTAGGCCGGGCTCTTGATCATCACGTTCACGGGCAGTAATTCAGTGTGCGGCGCCACGCTGGTGAGCAACACTCGCATCCTGACCGCAGCCCATTGCTGGGTTGATGGCGGCCTCGTCGCGACCGCGCGCCAGGCCACCGTGGTGCTTGGCTCCGAGCGCCTGTACAGCGGCGGCACTCGCATCGACACCAGCAACATCCAGTACCACGCCAACTATCTCCCCGGCGTCCTCAGAAATGATATCGCCATTGGCGTCATTAACTGGGTCGGCTACACCAGTAAGTTCCGCACGCATCGCATCCGCACACCTGCACGTACTGCACATAGAGCTCACACTCTCCCTTCTGTAATGTTCCAGACTTGATCCAGGCCGCGCTGCTGCCGAGCGGCTCCCAGCTCAACAACAACTTCGCTGGCACGTGGGCGCAGGCGGTCGGCTACGGCAGGACCGCTGACGGTACGAACAAATCTTTCATTCAGAGCCATAGGCAATATATAGAATACCTAAAACGTGTAGATAATGTATGAAATATTACTTATTTTATACTTTACCTAGGCATTCTATACAATACTGAATGTACAGCCGGTAATGTACTTATAGCCAGAAGATATTTAAGTTTCACGTTAATTTTATTGTGAGTTTTCATTTTTAGGTCCCATGTAAATAATAATAATTTAAATTAGAATAATAATAGATCTTGTAAATAAAAGAAAGAATAAAAAGAGAAAACCACGTATAAAAGGAGATACGGACTGATTGACTCACTGACTGACTCTAGATTATTCTAGATAGATATTTGCTATTATAATGTATTGTTCAACCCAGGCAAAGTCGGGTCAGTCGGCTATAAATTCTATGTCGTTTTTTTTTTTGCTCGTCTTGGCGGGGGCACCGCCGTGCCCCCAGATACAAAGATCAAACCTCTTATAATGTAACAATTCTGTTGTCAGAATTGGCATAAGAAATAAAACCTTTCCAAGCAAAAACCAATCATATTTATTTATCAATTCTTTTACGACACACTGTAGTGCCTCTTTTAAAAGTAGTCTTTATATAATAGAAAAACCGGAGAAGTGCGAGTCGGACTTGCCCACCGAGGGTTCCGTACGTAAGATCATTATAAATAGTTAAGGAATCGAATCGCGCCGTTTTTTCTCAAAATTCAGCTTCTAACACCCAATACGGCACTATATACAAATATATAATATCTATATACACTATAACGTCGATCCGATTAGCCCAGCGGTAGTAAACACTGCCTTCTGTACTGCGGTACCCGGGTTCGAATCCCGGTAGGGTCAAATGTTAGTGTGATAAATAACTATATATTTACCAAAAAGAATTATATATGTAGTATCTGTAACACAAGCCTCGCTGCTTACCACGGAACTAGATGGCGCAGTGTCATTATGTCTGGGTATAGTTATTTATTGATTTATTTATAAGTTTGTATGGATGGATATATATTTGTTACTCTTCCACGCTCTAACGGTTGAACGATGTATGTGAACAATTGCTGCGTATTGTATTATAAAGCTCACATCATAATAATAATAGCCGATTCGATAAACTGTGTATCAATAGATTCATTGTAATATTGTATAGAATCGTTAAATTAATTAACAGACAGAACTGTGTTGTTGGGGAGTTTGTTGCGCCGCTTCTTCTGCCCAACAAAAACACTAGGAAGCGGTGAAGGGCGGGCGTTTTTGGGGGCTGTCTTTATTGTCGACGTTCAAAAAGAGCCAATTAAATTTGGCCTACTTTGAATAAATGATATTTTGATTTTTTTATTTTAAAAGAGAAATATTTGTTGTATTGTAGTTTTTATTAAGAAAGAAAAATTCAACCTCAGGCGGGACTCGAACCCGCGTCTTCTGGATCGGTACTCCAGACGCTCTGCCAACTGAGCCACCGAGGTATCCGCCTGATGTGTTGAATTTTGCCTTCTTTATGTTACTTATGTCTTTACGGTGACATAGCAACATCGATTGGACAATTCTGTCCAACCTTGAATACTCCCTTTACAGCGAGTAGATTCCGGATGATATTGCATTACCTACCTAGCATACCGATATTGCATTACCTACCTAGATGTTGCTATGTCGCCGTAGACAAATATAGTGTAATTGCACTTTTGAGATTGGTTTTACAATTTACGTTGAAATCTCCTGTAACAACCAGGCGTGAAATATAACCATTGCGGCTGTTTTCGTATATTTTTGTATTAATGCATTCTAAGTATGTATAGCTACATTAGACATCGTGATGACCTATAAACAATAATCAAACGGACTTAAACATTTGAAAATGTGAATACTCACAGTGTCTGTTCGGAGTAGCCAGATTACTTAAGGAGGAAGCTCCACGCTAGCCCGCGAAATTCAAATTTTCGTACGTTTTTTTGCAATTTGCCGGTATTTGTCAGGCTGTACATTGAACAAAATATGATTCACGCACGTAATAGGTATTTAGTTACAGGATTATAATCATTAATATCATCAATACAACCCTCACATTGCATACAATTGGATTGAATGACTTTTTCATGAAATAGACAATCAATACAGTTATATGCACTTTGAGGGCTGTTTTATTGATTTAAATGATTATAATTCTGTAACTAAATACCTATTACAGGCGTACTTGTATTAGTTAGTACTTGTAAACGACGTTACATGCCAAATTTCATAGTTCTAGGTTAATGGGAAGTACCCTATGAGCTATGATTCCCTTGAGAGTGTCGAAATATGCATTTTTTTGCTGAATAAACGGCCGTATCTTTCTTTTACGTAAACTTAGACGATTTGATTTCACAACTTCATGGGACCGTAGATCTGAGTATACGGTTTAAATTTCAACTCGATACCTCCACGTATTTCCGAAATAAAGGGTCTTGGCAGACAGACAGACGGACAGACAGACAGGCAGACAGACGGACAGACAGGTAGACAGACGGACAACAAAGTGATCTTATAAGGCTTCCGTTTTTTCTTTTGAGGTACGGAACGCTAAAAACAGACTTTTTTGATAAATGAACCTATCAAGCCACCTAATTATAAAATAATCAACAAAAACACCGTAAAAATAAAACACTCAGTATTATTAATTCCTAACTTATTCCTCTCAGTCATAATCATCATCTTTACGTTTTCATTATCTTATATCACATAGTACAATGCCTCTACTGAATATGACTTGTCTGAGAAGTCTATCACACCCATGGGTGGTTTCCCCCACTATGGTGAGGTCAACAATGACTTCGTTATGATTAAGGGTTGTTGTATGGGTCCCAAGAAGCGTGTTATTACTTTGAGAAAGTCCCTGCGTGTGCACACCAAGAGGGCGGCGCGTGAGAAGATCAACCTCAAGTTCATTGATACATCCTCCAAGTTCGGTCATGGTCGCTTCCAGATGCCGGCTGACAAGGCTGCGTTCATGGGAATACTCAAGAAAGATCGTATCCGTGAAGAAGCTGCGGCTACTACTGCGCCAGTAGCTCCTGCCCAGTCCTAAACATCTTTATGGATCAATAAATAAGACTAAACTACAGTATAAGTAACCTACCATTATTAACCGACTTCAAAAAGGAGGAGGTTCTCAATTCGTCGGAATCTTTTTTTTTATATACCGGGTGACTTTTTTTACCGTCTCGATAATTATAGGGTAGGTTATATGTATAGAACGGAATCTGCGAACGAGACTATTTCTGTAATAGCATTTTGATTATGGGAGTTCTGAAAATCCAAGAAAATCCAGAAAAAGAGAACATCCTACACGGCGCGTGTGTAATAGTAAAATAGATGCCTACACTGCGTGTACCGTGATTTCCAATGAATGAAAAGTGCGAGCGAAATAGCGTAACTACATATCTGAATACCTAGGCATTTTTCCGTTGCGATTTTATAAACTCCGAATTGTTTTGTAGAGATATCAATCTTCCCTTCATATTTTAAAGAGCTTATGATCTTTTAGCATGGTATAGTTGTGTGTTACATGTTAAACTTTCTCATTTGTCATTATTTCTTTGAAAAAATAAAGTATTAATTAGGTACGAGTATGCGTTAACTAGAAATTACTACATACTCGGCGTATTTAAAATATTAAAATCAACTTATTACAAATTACAGTGATTTTAATTACAAATTTAAAAAAAAGTACCTTTGAGCGATATCGCAGTAATCACAGTGTCCACAGTTTCTCTCTCTCTGGAAGTAGGTTTCATTCCCCGCAAATAATTCAAAGGAACGTCCTCTAACATTATATCGATGATGGAATGTTATGGATGGGAGGGACGAGTTTTTTGTGGATTCGTTTGAATCGACAGTCCGAATGTCGAAGATGAGATTGCAGATGACTTGGTCCTGTATACCTTCACCGTACACCATTTAAACTTTCAAGGGACATGATATAACACTGCACCATTACTAAATAAGTACTCTACATTGTTATTTTCGTACATGTTTATTGTTTACGTTAATCACTTTTATCACAGTGAGCGACCGACGGTGACATGCGCGGTAACGTAAACATTGCGAATAGATCACGCGACGTCACTGAGTGCCTAATCGTATGTGACTAAAAATTATTTAAAATAATTAGAATAGGACTGCAGGGCAGTGGGGGTCCAGCGCGGGATGGCGGGAGCGGGGATCCTGTGTCAGCATCGGAAAATCGCTGGCGGCTACACGTGTGCGTTTGTTTGAAGATCTAGTTTTACCTATTTGAAACGATATCATTCATGATATGCCGCCTGTTTATTAGGGTGACTATGTTTACGAATTTGAATTATTTGAATTATTTTTTTAAAATTTCTCTGAAAATTAAACATTTATGTTTTAATATGAAAAATTGGTCGTAAATTACTCGTGTATATTAGTAGACAAATTTTAAATGATGAGTCTAAAACAAAAAAAAATGTAAAATAACTATGCCATAGGCTTCTACTCCATTTACCCATCACCCCCTATTTTTATCAAGACGGTAAAAAAAGTCACCCGGTATATGTTCACGAATTACTTAAAAACGCCTGGACCGATTTGCAAAATTCTTTTAAATTATTCATACAGTTTTAAATAATTTCATACAGTTTTACCTTTTTTTAGTTTTAATGGTATGAAGTCGGTGCTGATGATGTGGTGGTTAAAACCACCACATCATCAGCTCAAGGTCACTCGCGGTGAGTGTACAAGTTACTATTACGTTTGGCTTGGCACCGACTTCATACCTTTAAAACAAAAAAAAAAGGTAAAACTGTATGAAGTTATTTTTTGCTTTTTAGTTTTTGAAGTTGGTTTTACTTTTTTTTTAAAGTAAATTTATAAATCAAAGAACAACTAGAGACATAAACAAGTAAGAATAATGTAATCTATTTTGGTACTTTAGAGATCAGAGTTTTAAAGATCGACATTAGGACTAAAGTAAGTACATAACAGTAGTCAACATTTGGAACGTGAGAAATGCCTTCCTTTTTGTAATACATATGTTATTCGATAATTAACACATTAATGAATGAATATACGGCGCTGTGTCGTAACGTCTAGATATACTTATTTAAAGTTGTGGAAGCTTGTAAATAGCGATAATACGTATATGTATAATAAAGTAGTGTGTAAGCTTCCTTAAAATAAATATAATAACTTCATATGATTGTAGGATCTTCGGGCGCCATCAACAACAACTCGATCCAGCGCCAGGTGACGCTGCAGGTGCTGACCAACGCGGCGTGCGCGGCGGTGTTTGGTTCGACGGTGGTGGTCGACTCCACGCTGTGCACCAACGGCGCCGGCGGCGTCGGCACCTGCGCCGGGGACTCCGGCGGCCCGCTCACCATCAGCAGCGGAGGCAGCCAGCGGACTCTGGTCAGTATCACATCGACATAGTGCTCATATCTCCGTACTGGCGGCACACGCCACCAGGCGGCGCAATTTGTATAATGTTGAGGAAACTACGAATGCTCAAGCCGATGCAGCCAGTAAGACTGTGACCACGACCATGTGCCCGCAGCCAACTACATGTTCACCGCAACTGACGAGTACAATGTCTGTCTGTTTGTCCGCAGATCGGTGTGGTGTCGTTCGGAGCTGCGAGAGGCTGCCAGCTCGGTTTGCCCTCCGGCTTCGCGAGAGTGACTTCCTTCGTTCCCTGGATACAACAAAGAATGTAAGGACAAGCCTCGCAGGTCCTCAAGATAGCATCGTACAGTAACTTTATATTATTATACTTTCAGTCGACAGCCATATCATTTATACGTTTAACAAAATGTTCCAATAAATCTCGTTTCAAATAGAACAGTTGTTTAATATCTCTGCCTACAACTATACTACACTACAAGACTAAACTCATATAACTACTAAATAAAATCCTAACACTAACTATAGTTTTGTTCTTAGCCGCTGTGAGGGCCTTTATAACTGAGAAAATTTTTGTTAAGGGTCAAGAGACCTCATGTAAATATATAACAAATTAATAAAATATCTGGTGACTTCAACACAATCGTGGGGCGGTTGTACCAACGATCGGCGTGCCCTCCTCCTGCGTCAGCTGCTCTAGAGCGGCGCGGCGGGCTGCGACACGCGCGGAACCGCACTCGCTGCTACGGACCTTTACATATAGTGGATTCCGAGGATTCCCTGGATTCCCTGGATTCCCTGCCGTTAGACTTTTACCTCGGAATCCAGGGCCAGTAAATTAATCATTACATAATAAATAAAAACTTATTCGAATTTTTGAATTGACGTCGTATCCCGCCATTTTTGTTTCAATAATAGTACCTATTGAAAAAAAAAATATTTTGTTGTTTACAAATATAGAGGATTCATATCATGGGTGTAGATAATGTCTTGTATGCAACTGTTACAATTAGGTAATAAAACACTCAAGTGATATTATCACACGAGGCGAATGTAAAAGTAGGGACTGAATAAATTAGCCGACTTGGTATTACATGGATCTCAAACCTTTTTATGGTAAAAGAACTAAGTTGCGCGACTTGTTTTTTTACAAGTATGTTTTTGATGGGATTTCATTTCTTTTTATAGATAGTCCCACTATTTTTTCATTCCGCCAACTCTTCATAAACGAAAAGTGGGCGGGAACTTCACTCTGTAAGCAATTCTTATTTTTGTGATAGTACTCCTTTTTTCTTTTCCAGTACTACTTCTTGAACTTTAGCTTACTAGAGTTTTTCTCAAAGCCCGCTCCCAGTCTATGAGGTTTTCTCGGAGTTTATGATGTTATTTTTTTTTTCATTATGTTAAATAGTTATCTCTCATATATCCAATATAATATAATATACTAGCTTTTGTCCGTGACTTTGTCTGCGTCAAATTTGTATTATACGGCTTTTTTTTTGGTATTGAAAGCGTCGGTATTGATGGCGTCGGTGGTGACGGTGTCGGTATCGATGGTGTCGGTATCGATGGCGTCGGTATTGATGGCGTCGGTATTGATAGTTTTGATTGCATCATATTGTTGGCGTCGGTATTGTTGGCGACGTTATTGTGGGCGTCGGTAATATTGCATCGATATTGAAAGCGTTGATTTTGTTGGTTTCCTTATTGATGGCGTCGGTATTGCTGGCGTCAGTATTATCGGTGTACGTATGGTTGGCGTCGGTATTGTTGGCGTCGGTATTATTGGCGTCGGTATTATTGGCGACGTTATTGTTGGCGTCGGTAGTATTGCGAAGCTTTTATTTCTTTTTGCTGATTATCTCAAAGGCCGTAAGCAGTGTGTGAGCTACGGTTGTTATCTCTCTAATCCTTACCACACCCGCTCAGGAGTAAGCCAGGGATCAGTTCTGGGCCCCCTGTTATTTCTCATTATGATAAATGATCTTGTTAGTGTAGTAAAGTATGCTAAATGCCTTCTCTACGCTGATGATCTAAAACTTGTAATGGAAATAAATGAATACAATACCCACCGACATCTCCAGAGCGACATTGATCGTGTGCAGCAATGGAGTGTAACCAACAAAATGCATTTTAATACCAGCAAATGCTATGTTATGACTTTTGGCCGTAAAGTGCAACCTACCCACTCCACATACATATTAGGAGACTCTATTCTCACACGAGTATCGACTATCAAGGATTTAGGCGTAACATTTGACTGTGGTCTGACATTTCATAAGCATATATCGCAATTAACTGTGGAATCTTTTAGACGCCTTGGGTTCGTGCTGCGAAATGCACGGGTTTTTCAAAATTCTACAGTTGTAAAATTGTTATATAATACGCTCGTAAGGAGTAAGTTGGAGTCTGCTGCATGTATATGGACTCCTTATGAGTCATCATATGTTTTAACGATTGAGAAAATCCAAAAGGCTTTTTTGCGTTCATTGTACAAAAGGATCTATGGTTACTACCCATTTCTCTACCCAACTCAATATCTGCTAGGGATGTTAGGGTATAACTCTCTCAGCGTGCGTAGATCACGAATGCAAATCATTACGGCCATCAAAATCCTAAGGGGTTTAGTAGATTGCCCTGAATTACATAATATGTTCTGTAAGGTCTTTGTTCCTGACAATTATTTGCGACAGAGGCCATCTCACCGGCACAGATTATTCGCGGTAGCACAATGTCGTACAGTATCACGTGCTCATTCCCCACTGTGTCGCATGCACGGTGCAATCAATATACTTCTTGATGGTGCTCCGAATTTTGATGTGTTTGTGGATGAATGGAAGGTTATTATGTCAGTATGTTTGAAGTTTTGTGAAACCAATTGTGTATGAATGTGAATAAATTATTGAATTGTTTATATACCTACCTATGTATACTTACTTTATGTTAATTACTGTAATTGGTGCAAAACCGTGGTAATAACTAAATAAATAAATAAAATACATAAATTGCATCGATATTGAAAGCGTTGATTTAGTTGGTTTCGTTATTGATGGCGTCGGTATTGGTTGCGTAGGTAATATATTAATGGCGTCGGTAATTATGGCATCGGTATTGTTGGCGTCTGTGTTGATGGCGTCGGTATTGATAGTTGGTTTTGATGGTGTCAGTATTGGGGGCGTCGGTATCTGTGGCGTCGCTATTGAAAACGCTGATTCTGATTGCGTCGTATTGGTGGCGTTGGTATTGTAAGTGTCGGTATTGTAGGCGTCGGTATTGATGGCGTCGGTATTGCTGGCCTCGGTATTGTTGGCGTCGGTATTTTTGGCGTCGGTAATTATGGCATCGTTATTGTTGGCGACGGTGTTGATGGCGTCAGTATTGATAGTTGATATTGATGGTGTCGGTATTGGGGACGTCGGTATCTGTGGCGTCGCTATTGAATACGTTGATTTTGATTGCGTCGTATTGGTGGCGTTGTTATTGTTAGTGTCAGTATTGTTGGCGTCGGTATTGTTAGCGTCGGTATTATTGGTGTCGGTAATTGTTTGAGTGCCAAGCTCCAGATGTGTCGCTGGGGGTCTCGGCTCGTAATAAAAGATATTCGATAAGACTGTAATTTATTTAGGCGCTAAGTGCAAAAAAAGTGAAGACGACCGTATGCGTGTGCGCGGTGCGTTAGCGTCGAAGCGAGTCTTCTGAGTGACCCGAAGGTGGGGGTCTCGGTTGATTCTGTTGGTAGGGGTCGGTCCCCGTCGACCCGTTGGCGCGGCTCGATGTGACGTCAGGAACAGACTCCCCGGGTTGAAGTATAGAAGGCTTCAAGAAGTTCATGTGATGGGAAGAGGGCATATATTGTTGTACGCCCGTGTGATGATGCCCTTCTTCGTCAGGATGTCGGCGACTCTGCTGTGCCCGTCAGGTCCAGGCTTGAAAGCGGTCACTCTGCCCAGCAGCCACAGGAGAGGAGGAAGATTGGCGTCTCTCACTAAGACCATGGCACCGATCTTAAGGTCCTGTTCAGCTGTCTGCCATTTGGTCTTTTGCTGCAGAAGAGACACATATTCGTGTGAGTAACGCTGCCAAAAATGTTGCCTGAGTTTCTCGATGCGGTCGAAACGATGAAGCCGCTGCATGTTGGCATCAGTGATTTGAGGACGAGGAACTGACGTGAGAGGTCGTCCGATAAGGAAGTGTGAAGGGGAAAGATATGAAAGATCTGAAGGATCAGTGGATAGAGGCGTTAAGGGTCTGGAATTTATAATAGCCTCTATCTGAATCAGACAAGTTGAAAGCTCTTCATATGTTAAATGAGTAAGGCTCATGACTCGTTTCAATAAATGTTTTGTTGCCTTTACTGCTGCCTCCCAAAGGCCACCGAAATGGGGGGTATAGGCAGGTATAAATTTAAATTCTATGCCCTGGTTTGCAATGTCAGACTGTATGCTGCTAGGTGAAGCTTGCAAGAGGCGTGAAAGCTCATTGAAAGCTCCCACGAATGTGGTGCCGTTGTCGGAGTACACGCGCTGAGGTTTACCCCGACGACTGATAAATCTGTTGAAAGCCGAGAGAAACGCCTCCTTGGTGAGGTCGGAGACCAGTTCCAGATGCACGGCTCTGACTGCGAAGCATACAAAAACACAAATATAAGATTTTGTCAATCTGCAACCTCTACCCTTACGGTCGGCTATCAGCACTGGCCCGGCGTAATCAAGACCTGTATTCAAAAAGGGGAACTCAAGATGCGTCCTGTCGCTAGGCAGGTTTCCCATGATGACCTGGACAGGCTGAGCTTTTAAGCGAGTACAACGAACACAGTTACGCACCGTTTGTTTAGCTAGGTTCTTTCCTGCTAAAGGCCAGTATGTGAGTCTAATGTGCGCTAAAAGTAATTGAGGCCCTGCATGACAAAGTGCTTTGTGCTCTCTTTCAAAGATGAGTTTTGTAATGTGATGTTTGCTACATAATAATATTGGGTGCTTGACGTCATAACTGTAGAATGAATTATTAAGACGTCCACCTACACGTATTAAGTTTTCTGAATGAATAAATGGAGAAAGACTTATTAATCTATTCTTTTTATGTAATATGTGATTATTTTTAAGACATGTATATTCCTCAGGGAACATTTCCTGCTGAGCAATCTGTAAAATAAAGTTCTGTGATGATTGTAATTCTGTATATGTTAAATAAGATGATTTTCTATTATATGTATTTCTGCAATTGTATATATGCTGTTACTCTAATTAATTTTGTAAATGAAGATAATTTGTGTATTAAGATTAAAATTGAATTGTTATTGTCAGTGTTGATGTCAATGTTTGTATTTGTATGTAAAGTGGTTTCTGATAATGAATGTACTTGTGTGTTGGGTGATGTGGGAAAGAGTATCTCTGTACTGTTAATAAAGTCGGGACCGGACCACCAAAGAGTGGAATCGCTGATGCAATCGGCCTTCACCCCCCGAGAAGTGAGATCAGCCGGGTTGCTTTTGGAAGGCACATAACTCCACGTCTGGCCGGTCGTAGTTTCTTGTATTTCACTTACTCTGTTGCGTACGAACTGATCGAGTCGACTTGGCAGTGTAGTGAGCCAGCCGAGCACGATTGTCGAGTCGCACCAAAAGAAGCAGTGATGGAAATCAAGAGTAAGAGACTTACGTACCTTCAGAAAGAGTCGTGTCCCAAGTAAGGCACCGCACAACTCCAAGCGTGGTATGGTTGTCGGTTTGATTGGGGCGACCCTGTTTTTGGAAGCTAAAAGGCGAACGCAAACTGTCCCGTCTACTGCTACCGTTCTCACATAAACACACGCTCCGTAAAGACACTTAAACGTTCGGAGGCGTCTGTGAATGAATGTAGTTCAATTATAGAAGGATTACTACATGAAACCCAACGAGGAATCCGAAGAGAGTTGAGAGCTGGAAGTGAATGTAAAATTCAAGAAACTGTGTATATATGTATAAATTAATTGTTGATGACAAGAAATTATTTTTGTGGGTACTTCTTCATCCTATTAGATTACATTTGAGTAGCCACAGCTGTTGTAATATAAGTTTGAAAAATGAGTGAACTGATCAGACTCCTCCTGTGAGAGAAAGTGACAGACAGAAGGTTGTGTATGAGGACGAGACTGATCTATGCGACCAGAAATAACCCAACCTAGTTTTGAAGATTGCAATCTAGGTTGATTTTTACCTAAATTAATTGTGTTGGAACCTAAGACGTCCCAGAACACCTCAGCACCAACAAGAATGTCAATGGCTGAGGGTATATTGAATGTTGGGTCTGCTAACTGAAGGCCTGGCGGGATAGCAACTTGATGTTTGCCCACATAAGTGCCAGGTTGCGAGTGTGTGATCATCGGTAAGACGAGACAATTTACCCTCGCCCGATAACCACCATAACAAGACTGCAAGGTAAGACTGCAGCTTTCTGAAGATTTTGAAACTAGACCGTTAATACCTGAGACGGTGGAGCTAGTGTTCTGTTTTACCAGGCCAAGTTTTTCACAAAGGTCTTGGGTGACGAAGTTGGAAGTGCTTCCGTTGTCTAACAGGAGCCTAGCAGTATGAAACTTTCCATTGATATCTGCCACTTTCGCCAAGGCTGTGGATAGAAGAATGTTGGCCTGATTATTTGAACAACATGATGTAACAATATTATTTGACGATGCCATGTTGTCATTTATCTCAGGTTCGGTATGTTCCTTGTGTAAGAGAGTATTGTGTCTAACTTTGCAGTATTTGCAATGTGATAGCTTGCAATGTTTTTCTGTATGACCTGACCTTAGACAATTTAGGCATACATTACTTTCTGAAGCTTTTTGAATGCGAGATTCAACATCAAGATTTCTGAATGATTGACAACTGAATAGGAAATGATTTTGTGAACACATAGGACATGATATTTTATCTGAATTGTAAATAGTTTTAGGTTTTGTAGTTGTAAGATAGTTTTTGGATTTATTAGTTTCGTAAGTATGTGTTGTACAGTGTGTAGATTTTAAGTTTTTGTTAGTAGTATTGTCATTTAAAGTTTCTAATAAGTCGGCTCTGTTAGATAAAAATTTAATAAAGTCTTTTAATATTGGATACATATCTAAATTATTTTTAAATTCTTCCCACTCTCGGTTTGTCACGGCATCTAATTTTTTGGACATCATGTAAATAATTAGAGTGTCCCAGTGTTGTGTGGGTTGTCCGAGAGTGTCAAGTGCTCTTAAATTTTTCTTTGTAACGTCAATCATGTTACGTAACGAGCTGCAAGATTCCTTTTGAATGTTTTGAAAGTTAAATAAAGATTGTACATGATTGTTAATAAGTAGCCTTTCATTGTTGTATCTTTCACACAATAACTGCCAAGCAACAATGTAATTGTTGGAATTAAATTCTATACTTCTAATCACTAAAGATGCGCTGCCTGTTAGGGCCGCGCGAAGGTAGTGGAATTTATTTATGTCCTGTATACTGTTATTATTGTGTATGAGCGAAATATACGTATCTCGAAATTCAAGCCAGTGCTGATAGTCCCCATTGAAGTGAGGCAAGTCTATCTTGGGCAGCCGGACAAAGTCGTGCCTGCAGCCAGAGCCGTGACGGGGGCTGTCGTCGTCGGACGTTGCAGATATGAGCGCAGGCGAAGAATCGCGTACGGGGGCAAGTATAGCTTTCGCTCGAGCCACCAGCCCATAATACTGCATCTCGAACTGTTCCCTCTCGGCATACATCTCGTCCGTATTCTCCGACAACAACTCCAGCTCCGTCTGTAACACGTCGAATCCTTATACAGCGCTTCTATTATATTAAGACGGCATTGCAATTCTAATTGTTGGAATGTATCTAAGCCTGTGCTAGGTATTAACCTTATAAAGTTATTAAATAGTGTAAGCTTAGCTTTGAAGCCACCACGCCTCTTTACAAGTTCTCTCAGCTTTGTCTCAGACATAATTCAGCAAGATTAAAGAGTCTAAAGTGCAAACAAGGCGAAAGAAATAAGAAATATGAATGCGTAAGCTAAGTTATAAAGGCGTGATTTTTATTAAAGAAACTACAAATCAGCTGGTATGAAGCTAATGACCCAGTAGCAAACCGGTTCAGGTAGCAAAAAAATATGAACAATTACTAATGAGGTATGACTTGTTATTATTAATCGTATATAAAAAACGAGAACAATGGGATTGGCGAACAAAGGAATGCACTGTTGCGGCTTACGATTATAATAAAAAGTAATATTGTTTTTAAAGATTTTGTACAGTTTTTATAAGATTGATGATAAAGATTAGGCAAAAAGGGAATGAACAGATGTGTAACTAAAATGAATAAGCTATGATGAAGAGATCAATATGCCTGATCCGTATAGCACTATTTTAAATTCCCGGAAATATAGAAAAACAAGACAGGAATATAAGGATTGGAACGGACTCACTCAGAACCACGTCAGTATCCACCGGGTGAACTGTCCTCCAAGTGTCCTCTACGCGCAGGCGAACGGGCAGGTCAGTCCAAAGTCCACGGGCGGCACGCGCAGTAAAAGACAGCGATCTTCTTCATCAAAAGACCGCTGGAACCACTTCAGTATCCACCGGGTAAACTGTCCTCTAAGTGTCCTCAACGGCGTAGGCGGACGGGCGGGTCAGTTGAAGGTCGACGGGCGGCACGCACAGCAAAAAGACGGCGATCTTCTTTATTCGAAGGACCACTGTGGTGAGTGCCAAGCTCCAGATGTGTCGCTGGGGGTCTCGGCTCGTAATAAAAGATATTCGATAAGACTGTAATATATTGTAGGCGCTAAGTGCAAAAAAGGTGAAGACGACCGTATGCGTGTGCGCGGTGCGTTAGCGTCGAAGCGAGTCTTCTGAGTGACCCGAAGGTGGGGGTCTCGGTTGATTCTGTTGGTAGGGGTCGGTCCCCGTCGACCCGTTGGCGCGGCTCGATGTGACGTCAGGAACAGACTCCCCGGGATCCGGCTCGAAGGACCACTGTTTGAGTGCCAAGCTCCAGATGTGTCGCTGGGGGTCTCGGCTCGTAATAAAAGATATTCGATAAGACTGTAATTTATTTAGGCGCTACGTGCAAAAAAAGTGAAGACGACCGTATGCGTGTGCGCGGTGCGTTAGCGTCGAAGCGAGTCTTCTGAGTGACCCGAAGGTGGGGGTCTCGGTTGATTCTGTTGGTAGGGGTCGGTCCCCGTCGACCCGTTGGCGCGGCTCGATGTGACGTCAGGAACAGTAATAATGGCATCGGTATTGTTGGCGTTGGTATTGTTGGCGTTGGTATTGTTGGCGTCGGTATTGTTGGCGTCAATATTGTTGACGACGGTATTGCTGGCGTCGGTATTGTTAGCGTCTGTATTGCTGACGTCGGTATTATTGGCTTTGGCGATTATTGACGTCGGTATTGTTGGCGTCGCTTTTGAATACGTTGATTTTGATGCGTCGTATTGGTGGCGTCGGTATTGGAGGATTCGGTATTTTTGGCGTCGGTATTATTGGCGTCGGTATTGCTGACGTCGGTATTGTTGGCGTCGGTAATTATGGCATCGGTATTGTTGGCGTCGTTATTATTGGCGGCGGAATTATTGGCGCCGGTATTGTTGGCGTCGGTATTGTTGGCGACGGTGTTGATGGCGTCGGTATTGATAGTTGATTTTGATGGTGTTCGGTATTGGGGACGTCGGTATCTATGGCCTCGCTATTGAATAAGTTGATTTTGATTGCGTCGTATTGCATCGAAATTGAAAGCGTTGATTTTGTTGGTATCTGTATTGATGGCGTCGGTATTGGTTGTGTAGGTATTATATAGTTAGCATCGGTATTGTTGGCGTCGGTATTATTGTCGTCGGTATTATTGACGTCGGTATTGACGGCCTTGGTATTGTTGGCGTTGGAATTGTTGGCGTCGGTGTTGATGGCGTCGGTATTGATAGCTGGTTTTGATGGTGTCGGTATTGGGGGCGTCGGTATCTGTGGCGTCGCTATTGAAAACGCTGATTCTGATTGCGTCGTATTGGTGGCGTTGGTATTGTTAGTGTCGGTGTCGATGGCGTTGGTATTGATGGTTGGTTTTGATGGTGTCGGTATTGGGGGCGTCGGTATCTGTGGTGTCGCTATTGAAAACGCTAATTCTGATTGCGTCGTATTGGTGGCGTTGGTATTGTTAGTGTCGGTGTTGATGGCGTCGGTATTGATAGTTGGATTTGATGGTGTCGGTATTGGGGGCGTCGGTATTGTTGGCGTCGGTATTATTGGCGTCGGTAATTATGGCATCGGTATTGTTGGCGACGGTGTTGATGGCGTCGGTATCTGTGGCGTCGCTATTGAATACGTTGATTTTGATTGCGTCGTATTGGTGGCGTTGTTATTGTTAGTGTCGGTATTGTTGGCGTCGGTATTGTTGGCGTCGGTATTGTTGGCGTCGGTATTATTGGCGTCGGTATTATTGGCGTCGGTAATAATGGCATGGGTATTGTTGGCGTTGGTATTGTTGGCGTTGGTATTGTTGGCGTTGGTATTGTTGGCGTTGGTATTGTTGGCGTCGGTATTTACGGCCCCGTTATTGTTGGCGTCGGTATTGTTGGCGTCGGTGTTGATGCCGTCGGTATTGATAGCTGGTTTTGTTGGTGTCGGTATTGGGGGCGTCGATATCTGTGGCGTCGCTATTGAAAACGTTGATTTTTATTGCGTCGTATTGGTGGCGTTGGTATTGTTGGCGTCGGTATTGCTGGCGTCGGTGTTGATAGCGTCGGTATTGATAGCTGGTTTTGATGGTGTTGGTATTGGGGGCGTCGATATCTGTGGCGTCGTTATTGAAAACGTTGATTTTTATTGCGTCGTATTGGTGGCGTTGGTATTGTTGGCGTCGGTATTACTGGCGTCGGTATTATTGGCGTCGGTATTGTTGGCGACGGTGTTGATGGCGTCGGTATTGATAATTGATTTTGATGGTGTTCGGTATTGGGGACGTCGGTATCTATGGCCTCGCTATTGAATAAGTTGATTTTAATTGCGTCGTATTGGTGGCGTTGTTATTGTTAGTGTCAGTATTGTTGGCATCGGTATTGTTGGCGTCGGTATTTTTTGCGTCGGTATTATTGGCGTTGGTAATAATGGCAGCGGTATTGTTGGCGTTGGTATTGTTGGCGTTGGTATTGACGGCCTCGGTATTGTTGGCGTCGGTATTGTTGGCGTCGGTGTTGATAGCGTCGGTATTGATAGCTGGTTTTGATGGTGTTGGTATTGGGGGCGTCGATATCTGTGGCGTCGCTATTGAAAACGTTGATTATTGCGTCGTATTGGTGGCGTTGTTATTGTTAGTGTCGGTATTGTTGGCGTCGGTATTGTTGGCATCGGTATTGTTGGCGTTGGTATTGTTAGCGTCGGTATTGACGGCCTCGGTATTGTTGGCGTCGGTATTGTTGGCGTCGGTAATAATGGCATCGGTATTGTTGGCGTCGGTATTGACGGCCTCGGTATTGTTGGCGTCGGTATTGTTGGCGTCGGTGTTGATGCCGTCGGTATTGATAGCTGGTTTTGATGGTGTTGGTATTGGGGGCGTCGATATCTGTGGCGTCGCTATTGAAAACGTTGATTTTTATTGCGTCGTATTTCAAAGTCAAAGTCAAAATATCATTTATTCAAAGTAGGCCAAATTTAAATGGCTCTTTTTGAACGTCGACAATAAAGGCAGCCCCCAAAAACGCCCGCCCTTCACCGCTTCCTAGTGTTAATTGATGGCGTTGGTATTGTTGGCGTCGGTATTACTGGTGTTACTGATCGTAGCTATTGGAACTAAAACGCGCTGGTGTAAGTAACCGTGGCGTTGTTCTAAACTACTGGCTGTGTCTATGTATGGTGATGTTGGCCATTGTTGTTCTGATTCGAGTAAAAATGGTGGACCTGTAATCCAGCGAGATTCTTGACTGCGCGCTTATGGCGTGTCGCATCGTCTGCCACATTTTCCGCGGTCGGAATCCATCTCCATTCCGTTACAGCTGTAGTTTCGAGAATCTCGCCGATTCGATGTGCTACAAATGGTTTGAATGACCGCGCATCACTACGCAACCAACTCAAAACGTTAAGCGAATCGCACCAAAATATACGCTTACTTGGTTTATGCTGATGCGATTCGTGAATGAATGATGCAAACCGAGCGGCTACTAAAGCTGCCTGCAACTCGAGGCGTGGGATGGAGGCGGGTTTCAATGGTGTGACTCTACTTTTGCTACCGATAAGAGCGAGCTTCACTGTTCCATCTGCATAGATATATCGCCAGTACGCCACTGCAGCGTACGCCAACTCACTGGCATCGCAAAACAGATGAAGTTCGCGGTATGATATTAGATGATGATCTAAGACCATAATATCGCGGCAGATGCGATTGAGAAGCAAGTTGTACATCTCGAAGCCATTCAATCCAAAATTTTTGATCTCTTTGATCGAGTTCATCGTCCCAAGTTAGACCTTTTCGCCAAATTGATTGGAACATGATGCGTCCTCTAGAAACAAGTGGGCCTAGAATACCCAAGGGATCATAAATTCGCATTAAGTGAGACAACGCGTCACGTTTACTTAGCCTAGCCGGCGATTTAGAATCCAAGTTGAGACTGAAACCTATGACGTCGTTCCTAGGTTGCCAGTTCAGACCGAGCACCCTAGAAACGTTGTCATCGTTACCTAGCACTACATCGTTAAATTTCTGAGATATCGATTCAGGTACTAATAAAGAAAGAGCTCTTGGGTCGTTCGAGACCCAGTCGCGCATCTCAAAACCCGCCTGACGGTTGAGATGTACAATGTCACGGGCCAGGCGCGCAGCTTGGTCTACAGTCTGTAGTGAGCCAATATAGTCATCCATGTACACATCATGTATAGTTGCGTGCGCAGCATCAGGCTACTCAAGTTTGCATTCTTTCGCATTAAGGTTCTTTACATATAGGGCGGTACACGGACTCGAGCACGCACCAAACATCATTGATGACATACGATATAGCTTTAATTTGTGTGCGGGGTCATCGCGCCACAGAAAACGCTGCGCATCGCGATCTGCCGGACGGATTCGAACCTGTGGGAACATTTCGCGTATGTCCGCCGTAAGTGCTATAGCGTTTTCCCTAAACCTCATCAAGATCGCAAGTAATGGCTGTAATAAGTCAGGACCTGGCAAGAGGAGAGAATTAAGACTGATTCCTTTAAACTTCGCGGCTGCGTCGTGTACGACTCGCAACTTACCAGGTTTATGGGCATGAGTAACGCTAAAATGTGGGAGATACCAAGTGATACCGATTGGGGGGGCCATGCATTCTTCAGCGTATTTCTTATCTAACATTGCTTTAATGTTATGCCTATACATGTTGGCATATTGCACATCTGACTGCATTTTCTTTTCGAGAGATAAAAATCTAGAAAGGGCTAATTTAAAATTGTTCGGTACATCTTTAATATCGGGTCGCCAGAGAAGACCGGCTTCAAAATGACCATCGGATAGTCTATGTACAGTCTCGTGCAAAGTTTTTAATGCGTGTTGATCAGAAATGCCGCGGTGGTCTTTCTTTATTATGCCAATAGCGTCTAATTTGTAGTAGTCTTTGATTGCGGTTTCAATAGAAAAATTACTATCTGGCGTTTCGGATATGTTGGTATGATGAAGAAAGTCAACTTTGGATGTTCTACTTGACACGAAGCCATATAAAACCCAACCAAGAGCAGTGTGGATTGCAACTGGTTGGTGGTCCTTGCCGCACGAATAGAATCTGCCACAGTCAACTTCCAGTTATCTACTCCAATAATTAGCATCGGTTGTACTTCTTCACAACATAAAATATCTCCTAAATCAGATAAATACGAATATTTACAAATATCTTCCCTATTTACAGAAGCTCGATAATTTATACCTAAATTTTTGACCGAACGAGCATTATGTATCTGGTAAGAGTCGGTACAGTTACGCCCTTTAATTGTAAAATCAACGTACTGAATATCGCAATCGCGTGACAAGCCTCCTACACAATCTATTCGTACTCGTTTACTCGGGCCTTCGATACCTACATGCTTTGCAATCTCGGAGTCTATGAAAGTAGTTGTACAGCCATCATCTAAAAGTGCGTGAGTCTCCACAGTCCCCTGGGGACCAGTTACTTGAACTGCGACAACTTTAAGAAGTGGTCGAGATTTAGGTCTACTTACGCTCATCGAAGGGCGAATAGCCGTAACATGAGCCGATACTTCGATATCACAGTTGTCTGGTTCAGATTTCTCTTCTTCGATATCAGTAGATGGCTTTGGCGCTGCCTCAAGTTCAGAGTCTGAGGTGTCGTCTAGATCGGCGTGAGCTAGCACATTCTGATCATTATCTAAGTTATGTAGTAGGCTATGATGTTTGTAGGTACAGCCCCCAACACTGCACGGAGATTTTACTTTACAAAGGTTAAACCTATGCGACCTATTTTCCAAACATCTATGACATACTTTATTCTTTTTTATAAATTGCCATCTTTCATTCACTGACAATGCCAAAAATTTGAGTGATTGGGGATAGTTTGGTCATTAATGAATTGAAAATTTCGGGAGAATGCAGATAGTCAAACTGATCCAATAGTTTTATTATGCCAATGCAGTTTTTGACACGGCAAGTAAAATTAACTAAATCTTTACCTTCTGCGCCAACTTTAGATAAAGCACGCACAGCATTGATTTCCTGCATCACATTTTTTTCTGGACGACCAAAACGCAGCTCGAGGGCGTCTATGACCTCCATAGGGTCGTTCGCTGATACTAGTAGAATGTAAACGGCTTCACGAGCGGCGCCACGTAAGGATGAACTGATGCGGGCTAAGTTTTCTACTGTAGTAAATGATGCCTGTGTATCGATAAAAATACGCTTGAAACCAAGCCAATCCGTAGCAGATTTTCCGTCAAACACTGGCAGTTTGATGTCCGACTTCTTGAGTTTATTAGATATTGCATCAAAAATGCAGATACGATCGTTGTGTCCGCAGCTGACGGCAGCTCCATCGGGTGGCTGTAAATTATTATAAATTTTAGTTGAGAAAACGTTACTTGGATTTTGGTTAGGCGCGTAGGTCTGACGGTGTGTAGAATTTAATATTGCTGAGTGTACATTTCGACCTGGGCCTGAACCAGAAGGAACATTGAGCATTTCGTTGTATGCCGTTGTGTGTACTGTTGCAGCGGGAGGTATTTTACCTCCTGGGATGATGTTTGATTGTACATCGTAAGCCATCGATTGATGTTGTCTGCTTGCGTACTAGTGCAATGGCTACCATGATCATTGTCTCTTAAACTGCCTCTTACGCTTTCTACGTCGATAGCGGCCAGTTCGGCCTGAAGATTTAGGTCAGCTGCTTTACGTTCGAGTTCGGTTTGTCGGGCTGTGATTTCACAGAGCTGACGTGCATGTAATGCTTCAGCGGCGAGTTTTTTTGCTTTTATAGTGTTCGAGGATCGTGTAGACCCTAGCGATCGTGTGGTGACCGACTTAAGAGTGTTGTGTGTGTGTTGTGGAGGGGAGTCACGGCTACCTGAGGGCACACTGCTGTCGTCATGGACATGCGGTGCTTGGTGGGCCTTTAATAGGTGGGGAAAGTATACAGACTTTGAGTTTGGTTCATCAGCTATCGGGGGCGCGCTACTATTAATATTGGCGGGCGGCGGTTGGTGGGCCTCCGACGGGTGGGCTGTGCATCCATTGTCCTTTCCGCTAGGGGGGGCGACTCCCTTTGAAGCTCCTTGTGGTGGTTCACTATTTTGATGTTTAGATCGAGTATTATAAACCATGGCTCCTTTTCACGTGGGAGAAGGACCAAAATGTTACTGATCGTAGCTATTGGAACTAAAACGCGCTGGTATAAGTAACCACAGTTTATTTTACAAACATTCACCAAATCGTGCAAAACCAAAAGTCACCAGTATCGCTTCCTGTCAGTCATATTAGAATTTAGAATACAATTAAATGTTCCGAAAAGGTTATGCTAATAAGTTCGGTTCGTAACAACTGGCGTCGCTATTATTGGCGTCGGTATTGACGGCGTCGTTATTGTTGGCGTCGGTATTGTTGGCGTCGGTGTTGATGGCGTCGATATTGATAGTTGGTTTTGATGGTGTCGGTATTGGGGGCGTCGGTATCTGTGGCGTCGCTATTGAAAACGTTGATTATGATTGCGTCGTATTGGTGGCGTTGGTATTGTTAGTGTCTGTATTGTTGGCGTCGGTATTGTTGACGTCGGTATTGTTGGCCTCGGTATTATTGGCGTCGGTAATAATGACATCGGTATTGTTGGCGTTGGTATTGTTGGCGTTGGTATTGTTGGCGTCGGTATTTACGGCCCCGGTATTGTTGGCGTCGGTATTGTTGGCGTCGGTGTTGATGCCGTCGGTATTGATAGCTGGTTTTGTTGGTGTCGGTATTGGGGGCGTCGATATCTGTGGCGTCGCTATTGAAAACGTTGATTATGATTGCGTCGTATTGGTGGCGTTGGTATTGTTAGTGTCTGTATTGTTGGCGTCGGTATTGTTGACGTCGGTATTGTTGGCGTCGGTATTATTGGCGTCGGTAATAATGGCATCGGTATTGTTGGCGTTGGTATTGTTGGCGTTGGTATTGTCGGCGTCGGTATTTACGGCCCCGGTATTGTTGGCGTCGGTATTGTTGGCGTCGGTGTTGATGCCGTCGGTATTGATAGCTGGTTTTGTTGGTGTCGGTATTGGGGGCGTCGATATCTGTGGCGTCGCTATTGAAAACGTTGGTTTTTATTGCGTCGTATTGGTGGCGTTGGTTTTGTTAGTGTCGATATTGTAGGCGTCGGTATTGATGGCGTCGGTATTGCTGGCGTTGGTATTGTTGGCGTCGGTAATTATGGCATCGGTATTGTTGGCGTCGGTATTGCTGGCGTCGGTATTATTGGCGTCGGTATTATTGACGTCGGTATTGCTCGCGTCGGTATTATTGGCGTCGATATAGTTGGCGTCGTTATTATTGGCGTCGGTATTGCTGGCGTCGGTATTGTTGGCGTCGGTATTATTGGCGTCGGTGATTATGGCATCGGTATTGTTGGCGTCGGTGTTGATGGCATCGATATTCAAATCAAAATCAAATTAAAAGGTTTTTATTTCATATGATTTTTTTCAAGCATTTATAAAACGTTATGACTCTAGTTGCACGGTTCCAAGAAGTTGATCTCATGGAGAAGAACCGGCAAGAAACTCCATAGACACTCTTTTAAAAAGAAGGTATTGTTACATTATTTCGGTAATAATTATGCGAGGTCAATGTAAAAAATTCATGTCTTGAGATGTCAATAGTCAAAGATATAAAAAAAAAGTAATATGGTAAGTATAATTCTCTAGACTGAACAATACACTGAACTCACATTTACAAAAATTATAACAATTGAATAGGGGCGTGAAATACGCCATAATAAAATGTCACAAGCTACGTCTTTAAAAAGACAACGTTTTTGTAATGGAAACAACCTCACGGTACCAGGGAGGCCACATGCACAACAGTATCTACATCCACACATTCCTATCGTCAACATAGTCCTTGATTTTATAATAGGCTTTCTTGACAAGAACAGATTTCACATGATTTTTAAATTTCATGCCGGTGAGAACGGTGACACATTTCGGTAGTTTATTATAAAAGCGTATACAATTCCCTAGAAATTATTTATTAGTTTTTGTAAGTTTATATTTAGGCACTACCAATTTATGTTTATTCCTAGTATTAATGTTATGAGAGTCAGTATTGATGTTAAACTGTAGATGGTTTTTCCGGACGTACATAATTGTACGGTGAACCCGCACATTCTGAATTATGTAGGTTAAGCAACATCAGCATTTGCATACGCGCGGTCAATTACCGTAATTATTAATAACTTAAGTATATTAAATCAGTGCTATTACTACACTCATCACGGGAGATTTTATTTATCATCCCCGGTTCACACGTAAATGTAAAGACCTAAGTCTTAAATTTTTTTGGTCCTTCGAGCCGGATCTGGGATCACGCGTAATTCAGACTATCGGGTTTAGATCAAAGTGCGCAGGGGTTTCGGAATCAGAACCCCAGACTTGATATACTCGGGAGTACTTCGCGACAGTCCGTTAACAGGCCGGTGAACACTGTGTTTTTATCATAGTCATCGGTGAAGTTCTACTACCTACTACGCACAGCGTCGGATCTGCAGCAGAGCGCAGTTGGTATCAACTCATCAGTATCCAAGTAAGATTGTTCCTTTTATTTTATCATAATGGCAGTTTCAAGTTCTCGTCAATCGGAGATATTAGAAAATATCAATAGGATAAAAATCAATTTTGGTAAGGATTCATTATCAAGAAAGACGCCGGAGTACATCCAAAGAAGTATAGATATATTGGACAGCCTCTGGGAAGAGTTCGAACAAAATCATGTAACACTGTCTGAATATCCGGATAGGGAACCTAAATATTTTGAGACTAACTATTTCCAACAGGGTAAGGACATCTATCAGACTACTCAAAATATGTTAACTTCTTTTGGATCTGGAGAAAAAGGGACACAAGCGAACCCTGAAGCTGATGAACTATTAGCTCTACAGAGAACCAATTTTAGGGCTTTCAGTAGACTGTAAAAGAATATTAATGTTGAATCAATATCCGAAAAATGGGAGCTTGAAGACGAGCTCAAGGATATACAAACCAAATGGTCTAATATTGATGCACTAAATCTGCGTATTGACCATATCCTTCAAGGTGGAGATTTATTGTACGAAGACGAATTTAGTGCGTATGAAAAGAACTACAAGGACATTAAACGTACTTTAAACAAAAAAATATCATATATGGTCCATGTACAGAAAGCAACCCCTAAGCTCGAAATCCCTATTTTTACGGGAAAATACACCCAGTGGCCAACATTCTGTGACCTGTTTACAGAAGCTATCCACGATAACAATGCAATCACCAAAGCTCAGAAGATGCAACACCTGAAAGGAAAGATCAAGGGAGAAGCTGAGCGTCTTATTCAGCATCTTCATATTTCAGCGGACAATTATGATACGGCTTGGGAGATTTTAACGCATAGATACAACAATTCACAAGTTTTATTTACAAATCAAATAGAAATCTTTTTAAATCAGCCTTCTATTCACAAGCAAACAGCCTTTGAATTAAAGCGGTTACATGATACCACTACGGAATGTATTCACGCAATTCATAACCTTGGCGTGGATACAAATACATGGGACCCGTTGTTAGTGCATCTCCTTAGTAAGAAGCTGGACCCGGAAACGTACTGTGACTACAAAGAGGCCCGCATATCACCCAGGGAGTTACCATCTTTGAATGAGTTCATGACTTTTCTGGAAAATAAGTTTATAGCCCCAGAACCTATAATACATCGTAAGGAAAAAGACTTAACTACCACCAAGACCAATTTTAAGCGAGATGTCGCTGAACAGATTAACAGGCCTGCTACTCATGGTAACTACTATAAGAAACATTATCATGTAGTCGCCACTCAAGGTCCGAATTGTCCTATTTGTAATATACGTCATTTTATATTTACTTGTAGGAAATTTATAAAAATGTCGTCGGGAGATCGATTAAACATGGTAACAAAGTAGCAATATTGCAAAAATTGTCTTAACTATCACCCCGACAGTGATTGCACCAACCCAAAACGTTGTAAAAAGTGTAATGCTGACCACAACACTTTACTCCATGATGCTTGTGTACCCCCTCAACAAGATGCCCCAGCGAGGCTGCCGAGTTCTAATACATCGAGAATGCAGTCAAATGTATCGGTACAACATAATGTCAATCATGTTGCAACCGATAACGAGGAAATATTGTTAACCACCTTATCGTTAAGTGTTCTGTCCAATAATGGCACATATGTCACATTAAGAGCTCTCCTAGATCAGGGCTCCCAAATTTCATTGATATCGGAGAATGCTACACAGTTATTAGGTTTGCAACGTCGGCAATATCACGCCTCCATTTCAGGGGTAGGTCCAGTCTCTAAACAAAGCAAGGGTATAGTAATGCTAGACTGCAAGTCTATTTATGGCGATTATACCTTGAAAACTCAGGCGTTGGTTGTATCAAAGGTCATCAACAACTTACCTAACTCGTCATTCCGCAAGCAGCCATGGTCACACTTGCAACATCTCCAGTTAGCAGATCCGGAATACAATGTCTCACGACCTATCGACCTTCTTTTGGATGCAAGTGTCTATTCGGAGATAATATTAAGCGGTCTTATAAAGGGTCCAACGCAGGCGCCCATAGCCCAGCAAACTAAGATGGGGTGGATTTTATCCGGGAATGTTAAAACCTTCAACTGTCACGTCGCTATCAATAACCTTGAAGAAATAGCCATGTTTTGGGAATTGGAAGACATTCACGACCCATCATCATCAACCGCGACTATTGATGACACATTTTGTGAAGAATTTTACAAAACGACTACAAAACGCTTAGAGAATGGCCAATACGAAGTTGGGCTACCCATGATGCCAGGTTTTGAGCAAAAACTCGGCGCATCCAAGTTTAAGGGTACAGCCCAATTTATACAGCTGGAATCAAAAATGTCAAAAAACCAATCATTATCCGATCAGTACAAACAATTTATGAAAGAATATCAGGAACTAGGTCATATGCGACAGGTCGAAAATAACAACGGTCCGGAGTATTACTTGCCTCATCATGGTGTGTGGAAACCCGACTCCTCAACAACGAAATTGCGAGTAGTTTTTAATGCTTCATCTAAGACTACATCGGGAAATAGTTTGAACGACTTAATGTACAGTGGACCCAATTTACAGCAGGACTTGTTATCGCTTATTATCAACTGGCGACAATACCAATATGTAATCACTGCGGACATCGAAAAAATGTTCCGTCAGATACTCATAAGAGAGCAAGATCAGCCTCTGCAATCAATTGTTTGGCGAAATTCAAGAGACGAGCAATTGTGCCAGTATCATTTAACTACTGTAACGTACGGGACCAAAGCTGCTCCATTTTTGGCTATGCGGACACTCAAACAGCTCGCGATGGATGACGCTGAGAAATATCCGCTAGCAGCATTAACTGTGCGTAACTCATTTTATATGGATGATTTATTAAGTGGAGAGAATTCCCTCGATCAAACAATCGAGCTACAACAGCAACTTATCAAAATGCTACAGGGTGCTGGTATGAATCTTAGAAAGTGGTCTAGCAATAAACCAGAACTACTGGAACATTTAACAACTGATCAAATAAATAGTCCCTACGAATTTAAATGTTTCGAATCTAGAAAGACCTTAGGATTAAAATGGATTCCATCATCTGATATTTTCGTGTTCCAAAGTAAAGCAATTTCTGAAAATAAGGCAGTTATCACAAAACGCCAATTATTGTCAGATGTCTCAAAACTATTCGATCCCCTTGGTTGGCTATCACCGCTTACAATCAGAGCGAAGATATAATTTTAAAGAACATGGTCTTTAGAAGCAAGCTGGGATCAAGAATTACCTAAAGAGATGCAAGAAAAGTGGCTTAAATTAAAAGATGACATCAACTACATTGATAAAATTTGCATACCTCGTTATTTAGGCAAAACAGAAACAAACTGTCAATTACATGCATTTTGCGATGCATCAGACAAAGCTTATGCCTGCGTTATTTACTTAGTCACTAAGAACTATAAGGGCGACTACACATCGAGGATTGTTGCAGCGAAAACAAAGTTGGCGCCAGTTGCAAAGAAATCATCACTGCCCCGACTTGAACTGTGTGGAGCTTTGCTTTTGTCACAATTAGTGAAGAAAATAGTGGATTCCTTGCCGAACAAAGATATGTCCCTTCATGCATGGACAGATTCCAAGATAGTTCTAGGCTGGTTGTATGGAGATATATCAAGATGGAAATTATTCGTAGCTAACCGCGTGAAGCAGATAACCAATAGTATCCCGGCAGAATACTGGAACCACGTCGGCTCGGAAGAGAATGCCGCTGATTGTGCAACTAGAGGAATAACATCTCAGCAGTTGTTGCATCATTCTCTGTGGTGGGAAGGGCCAAAATGGCTAAAAGGTTACATCCGGAAAGGTGCAATTAAAACCACATACCCCTCCCCCGATATCGAAGCAAAGACGGTGTGTGTAAACGCAGCCTTAGTTCAACATAACATCACATTTAGTAGTGACCTACTGCAAAACCACAGTTCATTGACGCGAATTGCACGAATTATAAGTTGGATATCACGTTTCATTAAGCGAATTCGTGGTAAACACATTTCAGCACAGAATAGTTTTTTATCGTCATCAGAAATAAACAATGCATATAATTTAATAATTAAAGAAGTGCAATCATTAGAATTTTATGAAGAATTGCAAGACATTAAATGTAAACATCACGTAAGTTCGAAAAGTAAGATAAGCAGTTTGAACCCATTTGTGGACCAAAACGGCTTGTTGAGAGTTGGTGGACGGTTACAACACGCGAACATACGCATTTCAGCGAAACATCCCATCATCCTACCAAGTCACAGCCGACTTACTGATCTTGTTATTAGCCAGGCTCACATAACAACCCTACACGGTGGACCCCGACTAACACTGTCCTACATCAGGGATAGATATTGGATTGTCAGCGGCATCAGAACAGTAAAACGACAGTTAAGACTGTGTGTTAAGTGTCGCCGATTTAATAACGAAGTCCATCCACAAATCATGGCAGACTTACCGCGTGCCAGAGTCACTCCGTCAAGGCCATTCACGCATACTGGTGTAGATTTTACAGGACACGTAGAAGTGAAGGCTAATAAAGGACGCGGCATTAAAACCATGAAGGCATATGTATCAGTCTTCGTGTGTCTGTCAACTAAGGCAGTCCATCTCGAACTGGTCTCAGACCTGAGTACTGGCGCATTTCTAGTCGCGTTTCGTCGGTTCTGCTCCCGTCGTGGAACGCCAAGTCACATGTATAGTGATAACGGCACTAACTTTGTGGGTGCGAATCGACTTCTGAAGAAGGAGTATAAGGAGATCATCCAGCTTATCAACTCAGACTTCTTTAACAATATCAGTGAATTAAACATTCATTGGCACTTTAATGCGCCGGCATGGCCTAATGAGTGGACTTTGGGAAGCGGCTGTGAAAAGTCTAAAATACCATCTGAAGAGAGTTATAGGTGATCAACGCTTGACCTACGAAGAATTCTCTACGCTGCTTTGCCAAATAGAGGCGTGTCTGAATTCTAGACCGTTATGCCAATTGACGGAAAGTTCAGATGATGAGTGCTTAACACCAGGTCACTTCTTGATTGGAGCACCAATATTATCAAGACCTCACCCTGAACCGGAATTTACAACATTAAAAGACCGATGGCAACTCGTCCAAACGATGACAAAACACTTCTGGAAAAAATGGTCCTCGGAATATCTGCAACAACTTCAAACTAGAACTAAATGGCGAAGAACAAGAAGTAATCTCGAAATCGATGACCTCATCCTCATACGTGAAGAGAATGTACCCCCGGGTAAATGGGCTATGGGTCGAGTGCAGCTCCTTCACCCTGGGAAGGATGGATACGTTAGAGTGGTTTCATTCAAGACAAGTAATAACACTATACAGCGTCCAGTTAATGAGCTCGTATACTTACCTGTGAATGAGGAGGAACCCTCTCCGAAACCCTTGACTCCACGAGTAAGTGAGTCTACTAGCTCACCCCCAGGGGAAGCAGGACCTAGAAACCGACCGCGGAGGCGAGCAACGTTAAAGTCATTGTTTTTGTCAATCTTAGTAATGCTTTTATTTGCAACACCCAGTCTGCAACAAGAGCTGACGTCATACAATATTACACAAATAACACCCAATCAAGGCCTTTATTTCGACAAGATGACTGACCTGCAAGTTATCAACGATGATTGGAAACTCATCGTATATTATAACCGGTCAACATTCTATCGTGGAGCATTAGATGTAAAAAATTATATAACGCATTTTAAAGAAACGGCGGACAGCACGGGTTCGCAATACGATAGTGTCATATTACAATTAGAACACGAAGTGAAGGAACTGGAGCATTATCAGACACTTCTCGAGAATTCTGACACAAGAAGACAAAAACGTGGGTTAATTAACGGAATGGGCTACCTAGCAAATACGTTATTTGGGGTGTTAGACGAAAGATTTGCCCAACAGTATAAGCAAGATATAGAAAATTTAACTCACAATGAAAATCATCTCCAGAATTTACTTAAGAACCAAACCTTGGTATTGGAATCGGAATATAACATTCTGCGTCGTAGTGAGGAGACTATGAACAAACAATTCAACTTTATTAAACAACATCTTCAAAATGTTTCTGATGAAATAAATAAGGTGCGGTTGGACAACAGAAATGGCCTTTATGTAACATCATCAGCCTTAGCAGCGAGTATCATATTGTCCAATCTAATACGTATTCAGCACACCCTCATCGACACTGTGAGAGATATTAGCCACGGCCCTATCGACCCCTACCTGTTAACTCCTGAACAACTAGCACGTCAAATCAATATAATTTCTGGGCAACTGCAGGGAACTTTAATGACCCCAACAGAAGCATCAAACTTATCGGACATGTACAAAATAATGAAAGCATCTGCCACCTTATATGACGGCTATCTAATTATTGAGATAAAAATACCACTTGTGAGCAATGAAATCTTCGAATTAGATAAGATCATTCCCATTCCTCAGAAAAGAGGGCTAAATCACCTTCGAACAGTCCCTAGTTCGCCGTATATTGCCTACAATATACAAAAGGACCTCGCTCTCCTCTTATCAGATAGTGACCTGCAAGCATGCGTTCAGGTCATAAATAACCATAAGTTGTTATGCTCATTTGATAAACCTGTTTACAACTTAAAAATAAAACAATCATTATGTGACATACAGGCCGTAAGTAATATCAATAGCGTTTGTAAACAAGAAGTATCCACGTGCCACAGCTACTGGGTCAAGTTACATAATGTGAATTCTTGGTTATATTCCTGTTGTGAAACATGTCAACTCCGCATTTCGTGTACTTCCGATACAACTACTACTGTTATACGAGACAGTGGTATTATTCACCTAGGTCATGGATGCACATTGAAATCGGATGCTTATAGTATTCAAGCACACAACAACTTTCTACACTACATGTATATGCGAACAAATATCGAAGTCCCAGAGGCATCCATTCTGAACTCACTTATAAACACAACCTTACCCAGCGATTTTGAGGTTCCGGAAAATCACACCTATATTTGGAATCAGCTGAAAACCTAAATAAACCAAATTAAGGAACAATCTTCCACTGAATTAACTGTTCACGACATTCATCATTATTCCGTTGTGTATTTTACCTTGGTGCTAGTTATTATATTTGGTACCGTAAGCTTATACTTCATTGTAAGGAGGAAGTATAATAAGGCTTTGGGTAAGCAGCCGCACGAGGCAGACGTGCATGTCCCGCAGGGCGAGCACACTCCGGGTTCGGAGACGCGAGACCTTACAGGGCCAGGGCCAGGATCTATGGAGTGCGTGAGTGAAGTTACCGGTAACAGGTATCCGTGAGTTTAGTGAAGTTAACAAAGCAAAAAGTGTCGACAAGGGGACCTCTATGGATACCCCTCGGTCAGTGAAGGTGAATTTTCTACCTAAGTGCGAACTTGATTAAAATATTGATCATTATTTAGTAATAAGGTACCCTTAAAAATGGCATCATCTTGTATCATCACCCTATTAAAAATTATATCATTTAGCTTAACCCATCCGTTTATCATATGTTTAAGCTGCACTAGCTAATAGATTATAAAACATGTTTCCTGTTGTCGTTTCTTTAAGATTTGGCAGTATGTACGGTGAACCCGCACATTCTGAATTATGTAGGTTAAGCAACATCAGCATTTGCATACGCGCGGTCAATTACCGTAATTATTAATAACTTAAGTATATTAAATCAGTGCTATTACTACACTCATTACGGGAGGTTTTATTTATCATCCCCGGTTCACACGTAAATGTAAAGACCTAAGTCTTACAATAATATTTTCGAGTATATAGAGTGACGGAAGTGTGAGTATATTTATATTTTTAAAGACTTCTCTTAAGGATTCGCGGGGGCCCATGTCGTAGATTGCGCGGATGGCCCTTTTCTGTAAGATAAAAATAGAATCCACGTCCGCAGCTGAACCCCACAGAAGGATGCCATATGACATGATGCTGTGAAAGTATGCGAAGTATACCAATCTAGCTGTAGGTATGTCAGTGACTTGTTTAATTTTTCTTACTTTTAACCTACTAGAAAGAGCTGAGATATGAGGCCCCCACTGTAATTTGTATTCCACAGTAATACCAAGGAATATAGTTTCATTAACTAACTCGAGTTTGCTGCCTTCTAGCATTAAATTAGTTTCGCCTTGAGGAACGTTCGGTAACGTGAATCTTAAACATCTTGTTTTACTAGCATTTAGAAGTAAGTTATTCGCATCAAACCATTTAGATAGCGTTGCTAGGCTCTTATTGACATGTAGAAGTACGCGATCTTTCCTATTGATTTTAAAGATTAGTGAGGTGTCGTCAGTAATCAATACAATATCAGACAAATCTGACATCATGTAGGGAAGATCATTTATGTACGCCAGAAAGAGAAAAGGACCTAAAATTGAAACTTGGGAACATTATTATCTATGGCGTCGCTATTGAATACGTTGATTTTGCTTGCGTCGTCTTATTTGAGTCGGTATTGCTGGCGTCGGTATTATTGGCGTCGGTATTGTTAGCGTCGTTGTTATTGGCGGCGGAATTGTTGGCGTTGTTATAGTTAGTGTCGGTATTATTGGCGACGGTATTATTGACGTCGGTATTGCTCGCGTCGGTATTGTTGGCGTTGTTATTATTGGCGTCGGTATTGCTGGCGTCGGTATTGCTGGCGTCGGTATTGGTGGCGTTGGTATTATTGGCGTCGGTAATTATGGCACCGGTATTGTTGGCGGTGGTGTTGATGGCGTCGGTATTTCTGGCGTCGGTATTGCTGGCGTCGGTATTGTTGGCGTCGGTATTATTGGCGTCGGTAATTATGGCATCGGTATTGTTGGCGGTTAAATTTTTCGGCAAATTCATAGGTAAAGACCTAATATTACATACATAAATCTTTAAATGATAAATGATAAATGATATTTATTTCTGTAAATAGATCTTTTCAAGACACTTTTACAAGTCATGTGTATGTTTATGATATATTTTAGGAACTAAATGGCATCGGCATTTCCTAACTGACGACCTCTGAGAAGAAATGCCGAAATAAACTCAGAGAATCATGGTCTCTTTTGAAGTCCAAACATTTTTGTTTACAATATGTGAGCCTGACGATGTAGGTCAGTCTGAGATGGCCTTTTGAAGAAAGCACCAGTGCAGCTTTGAGTTGACTTGTCCATACTGACAGCACGCATACATCAGCCATCGTGTAGCTCAACCATTATTGAGGGAGCTCCACGACCCGACGTACGACAGAGCAAGATCAGTGGGACATTTGCGTAGGCCAATTTAAAATCCCAAAGCCGCCAGACATTAAAAGCTAGTAAGCGTATGTGTCTACCTACATAGTGCTCACATTCACATTGTGTTTTTTTTTTTAGCATAATTAAGTAAAATTATAATGTGAATCTGAAATTGCAATGGGTTCCGTCACATATAGGGTTAAAAGGGAATGAGGAGGCTGACAGATTATCTAAATTAGCGGCGATAGATAGCATCCACTTTCCAATTTTGCCAAACTATACAGAAGTTCTTACTACATTCAAAAATAAATGTTATTTAAAATTTAAAGAATACTTCGATGAAAGAAGTACAGTAAAGGGTATATGGTTCAAAACTATACAATGTCAGCCTCCTCGAGTACCTTGGTTTTACAATAGTAAGTTAAGTAGATCCTACATTGTTACATTGGATAGATTACGCTCTGGTCATTTTCCTTCCAAAAAATTAGCTTTTTTAATGAAAAAGGTCGATTCCCCAAATTGTGATTTGTGTGACAAGCTTGATGATGTACAACACATTCTTGTAGAGTGTGATAAGTACCGGAATGGGAGGGAGGCACTGATGCAAAAATTTAATATAAACAAATACGATCAAAGCGCATTCCTAAAAAAAATCAATTGTTGAAAATATTATTTCGCACCAATGATTCTTTCCCTTTCTTTATAATTGATTAAGAATGTAATTTAGTTTAGGTAACGTTGGGGCTCTCATGTCTATGTAGATAAATGCCCCTAAATAAATAAAGATTATATAAAAAAAGCATAATTAAGTAAATATAATACAAACAATTATGTCAGGACATAATCAAAAATAATGTCAAAAATAATAATAATAATGTCAGGATACAAAAAATAATAATGTCGAGATACAAAAAATCATGTCAAAAATAATAATATCTATTTTAAAAACCAATGTCAAATAATAATAATGTGTATAATAATAATAATAATAATGTCCAGATTATATAAATCAATTAACAAAAGGTGTTCCGATAGCCTGGTTCATTAGAACTATTCAATCCCAAGCAGTTTTATCATCCATGTAATCTTTTAGCCTTTAGCACAAAGTTTCTGTTTAATAAAGGATTTAAATCTGCTGAGACTATATGTTTGTATATGCGTTGGGATTTTGTTATACAATCGTATGCATTGACATTTAAACGATTTACTTATCTTCTGGAGCCTAGTTGCAGGAACGATAAATTTATTCTTATTCCTGGTATTAATGTTATGGATATCACATCGCTTTTCAAAAAGATTGATATTCTTGTGAGCATACAATAGATTTTCGTAAATATACTGCGATGGCACTGTCAAGATATCAATCTCTTTAAATTTCTCCCTCAGTGAATATCTGGGACTTAGGCTGTAAATTGATCGAATAGCCCTTTTCTGCAACATAAAAATAGTTTGAATGTCAGCAGCATTCCCCCACAACAGAATGCCGTATGACATCACGCTATGAAAATAGCTAAAATATACTAAACGAGCTGTTTCTATATCTGTTAAATGACGTATCTTTTTTACGGCGTAAGCTGCAGAACTAAGCTTTTTCGACAAAAACGGCCCCACTGAAGCTTGGCATCTAATGTAATGCCTAGAAAAACTGTGGTATCTACAAGATCCAACTCTCCACCGTTAATAAGTACACTGGTTTTTACCTGCCGAACGTTAGGCGTTGTGAACTTTACACATTTAGTCTTCAATTCACATCATCAGTAGCCATCTGTTGGCGTTTAAGTTTAAAACCAGTTAGTTTGTAAAACCAAACCAACAATTTGGTATTTAATTTAAAAAGAGTATCTATGGAATTTCTTGCCGGTTCTTCTCCATAAGACCTACCTTTTGGAACCGTGCAACTAAATTCAATTTAATTCGACAATTCAAAAGTACCTGTATTGGTCTAATTGAAATAAATGATTTGATTTGATTTATTCTTAGCGTCGGTATATACATTAATAAATTATAAAATGTTTATTAAATTTATAGGGCAATACATTTAACAATAGGTATCTAACAGATGGCGTCATTAGTTAGCGTCGGTATAGATAGCGTTGGTATTGATGGCGTTAGTATTGGTTGCGTCGGTGTGTTGGAGGAGACCGCGAACAGGAAGTCGCGGCGCGTGTAGGCCCTCGGTAAGGTGGATTGACGACATGGTAAAGGTCGCTGAAATCCACTGGATGCGGGTGTCGCAGGACCGGTCGTCGTGGAATTCGTTGGGGGAGTCTTATGTCCAGCAGTGGACGTCATTTAGCTAAAATGATAATGATGATGAGGATGTTGCTTGAACGTAATCATATCTAGTTACCTTTCTACACCTATTATTCTATATGATTCAGTCACTGAAAAATTAACGTTGTAATCCTTTATATTTATATAGGATTGCAAAGTTATTTATGCAGTTGATGTATCTAAAAAACTGCACCGAAATTGAAAAATATTTTAGTTTTCCCTTGATTTGTATGTACACTCAACACTCAATGTATTCTTAATTTGAAGCTTCTATGTCTGCTAGAAGTGCCTTAGAGTTTTGATGATCGGTCAGTGAGTGAGTGACAAAATTAAGAAACTTTGACTAGTTATTATTCTTAAACTACTGGTTCAAATTGACTCAGAATTCATTGTTTACACAATGCGTGCTTGACAAATAAAAATGCCGCGCGTGTCGCTCGCTCTAGAGCAGCTGACGAAGGAGGTGGGCACGCCGCCATGCGTGATGGCGGCGCGTCTGTTTCGGGTTCGAATCTCAACAGATGACCTCTATTGTTTGGAGGACAGTAAAGCATTCATAAACTGGATGACGTTCAAAAGATTTCGTCTGCCTATCTATAGTAGGTGAGCCCACGATGCTCGCGGAAACCTATTAGAATTGATAGATTGATATCATCTAATAGGAAGAAAAAATGGTCCTATAATGTTTCCACTTTAAGTGGTGGGGGAAACGTCGACAGATTTTCAACATTTTTAAACGAGAATAGCGAGAATACACTCCCGGTTCCTCACGCGGTAGTCACGCGGTTTTAGTCCACCGGAAACCTAATTCGTTTCTGGTCTTTTCTTAAAGTTCCCCAAGTTACTCTTTATAACATTAACTATCTGGTTTCAGTTAGAGATTTGACCAAAAAAATAAACAGCCGGACACAAAAAAAATAAATTTATTTGTATGATTTGCATTGCGTTAAGTTTAATTAAGCTTTGATATGAGTTCAACTTTTTTTAATATAATACTGCAGAACCTTAATTCGGTTCTTTTTCTTAAATAAAAGTAGCATAAGTTACTCCTTATTACATTTACTATCTGCTAGAGCAAGGCCCGTCAAAATCAGTCCAGCTGTTTCAGAGATTATCCAAAACAAAAAGACGGACAGACAATTTTTTTTAAATGTAAGTATCTATATACTTTCATCTGCATTAGTGATAATCTAATAATTGAAAAATAAAAACAGACACTATAACTTTATTTATTTGTATGATAAATGAAGTTTTAATTGAATCGAGAGCTTTTAGCCATTTTTAAAGAGAATTTGCATTGACTCTGAAACAGATCCCGGAAATATCAGAGTGATTGCAGAAGCATGCCACCTGTTCAGCCCAAAATCAGGAAAATCTATTTAATTTCAATCAAGTTTATTTACGAGTGTCTATAATAGCCCACCTGTTCGGCTAAATGGTGTCCCTGTAGATAGAGTCATCAATTTAAATATCTAGGGCAAATAGTTACAGCTGACCTCGGGGATCATGCTGACATTGAGCCGGAGCGGAGGGCCTTGTCTGAAAGAGCGAATATGTTGGCCCGTAGGTTTTTGCGATGCTCGGATACAGTGAAGGTCGCACTTTTCCAAGCGTATACATGCGGCTTGTGGGCCAACTACACGCATTCAGGGCAGTGCTGGGGCTGCCCCGCTTCTGCACTGCTTCAGGCATGTTCGCAGCAGCATGCGCCAAAGGGTGCGTTTTTGGTCCGCAGTGTGCGGGCCAGCGCGAACACCGTACTGACTATGATAGCGGCTAGAGTAGATCCTATATCCGGCACTGCTGTAATAAGCATGTCACATGTAGCGTTGGATAGAGGGACAATAACAATAAGAATAATAACAATTAATAATTTTCTTCTCTTTTCTTTTCATGTTTAATGTAAAAATATGGGTGAACATACCTGAAATAAACGCATTATTTTTTGGCCCAAACTGCAGCCGCTACTGACTTAGCTAACTTTAAATTGAATATAGACAAAGATACTGTTTGAGATATAAAGAGTTTGACTATAAAGTATCTATAAATATTAAAGGCTCGGCACTGCAGATGTTTCGATGGCAATTTTACCGTCGCAGATCCCAAGTAAGGTGACGCAGCAAAGGACGCGTGTGGCGGAGAAGAGGGTGTATTGTACATGGGTATTGCAGTAGTAGCGCGTGCGGCGCGCCTGGCGCGGCTCGCGTCACGACTAATGAAACACAGCGATACATTAACTGATTTATTTATTCGTTGACTCCTCGGCAAACTTAATTGGTCCACCTTTATTGCTTCTAACTATAGGCGCGCGCGCAGGGGGTGCGCATGCGCGCGGGCGGTGGACCAGCGAAGTGGCCGCGCCGCTCCTACTCTCACACTTAACCTAACTATGTACAAAATTAGTACCCGTTTGAATGAATGTATGTCGAGTCTATTTACACGTGGGGAGGTGTGCGGGTGACGTCACTGCGCGAGGGGCGCGGGCGCGGGCGCGGGCGCGGGGTCGGGCGCGGGCGGCTCGGCGCTCGTCAGCCGCGCCAGCGCCTTGTACAGCGGCGAGTTGACGAAGCGCGGGTAGGAGTCGCGGTGCATAAGCGTGTAGATCTGCAGCTGTGCCTCGTCGAACGTGTGCGGCGTCGGCTCCACCATGTTGCGGTTGACCACCTCGCGCACCCGCGAGTCCAGCGACACCTGCAAGCGAGCACCGTGAGACTGGGCCGACCCGACAGCACGCCGGCGGGGCGCGGCTCACCTCCTTGGGCGACAGGATGGAGATGTAGTCCTCGTAGATGAAGCGCGCCTTCTCCTCGACGGCGTCGGGGTCCGTCTCCCGCTTGAGCTCCTCGCACGCGAGCCAGAACATTATATTCTCCTCGGAGTACTCGCCGCGCAGAAAGTCGCGGAACACTTTCCGTCCGGCTGTCGAACGTACAATCAAAGGGTTCATACATACTTAATGTCTACGTAATCAAAACACACTCATTGACTGACTGACAACGCAAACCCTAAACAGATGCACTTAGAGATCTAAAATTATTATTCCTTTAATACCTACTATTCGTCCTATGAAAAACGGGATCAGGGAAATACAGTCATATTCTATTCTTATTATTATTCTATACTATTCCAGTATATTTATATCCCATCAAAACAAATTTAAAATAAGAACCAAGTTCAATATTATGATATAAGTATATGTACATCATCGACAGGCTGGCAATTTCGAGAACAATGTTACCGACCTTCACCTGAGTCAGCACAACATGGACATTCAACATAATGTTTGTCTCGTCCTTCTTCATTTTAAGACCGACACGTTCAAAACCTCTGCTGAGGTCATTGAGCGTTGTACTAAGAGCTGTTCAATGGTCTCAGCGATGAAAGAAATAAAAATGAATTTATTCGACTTGCGCAAAAATTACATTAAAATACAAAACATAAAACACAAACTGAAAGAGCCCTGCGAGAGGCCAATAACGGACAAAAAAAAACAGTGAGCCGTCACGGGACGCCTGGCAGATGTGAAACATCGACATTATTTTGTAAAAGTAATATGCAGAAAAGAACATATTGTGATAGGAACTAAATATGTCATAATGATAAAATAAAATATTACGATTTTTTTCCACATCAAAAATATATGTGTTAAAAGAAACATAAACTACAAGAAACATAACACAAACTCAAAGAGGTTTAATACAATTCACAATTCGAAAAAAAAGATAAACTTGAAAATAGAACTAAAATCAAATTTAAATTTCGTGGCGACGCTTTCGCCACGCCAGAAATCGGTTTTACGTGCGGCTATAGATGTTTCACATCAATATTTTCCTTTGGCTCTTTCTCCGCTCTCGCCTTTTTCTATCTAACCTGAAGACCATATACCTGCCGCCTGCATACCGCTATATTACTTTGGTGGATGTCGCTTGTTAGAGCCTTTGAGATCGGAAATATTTTTAGTTCTACTAGTTAGTTGAGGTCTAAGGTGGTTTGACCCGACTGCATGCACAGCTTCCACAAACCCGTCGTTAGTATCGTCAACATCGATTCCTAGGCAATTAAAACGGTTGTGTAGTTGGAGTTTAAAGTTTTACGGGTTTTGGATTTCGGTTGGTAATGCATCATCAGTCGAGTTCTGACCTTTTGGTGATCACTGCCTGCTTTCACAGAGTTAATCACTGAGATATCGTAGAACATAAGCGAAGCGGAGAAGCCTATCACTGGCATTGTTTGTTTAAAAGGAGGCTCCACATACTAACAAATGAAATTATGATTTATTATAATATGCTTCGTCGTCGATATAATGAAGTCAATCACATTTTCTCTCAGTCTCTCTTGCCCAATTTCGCGTTGAAGTTCTGTATGACCACCGGCGAAGTGAGGTATTAACTATGCATAGCTATACATGGATAACATGGAATGTGCCGAAGTCGGGGCGTAAACCTGTACGACCTTCAACGAATATCTTACGGTAATTCTGATTGAAAGGTACTCCTTGATCGAGACACTCTCAACTGTTGACGATAAACCCGACATCACCATCTCTTCCGGAGATTCTTCGCACCCCTTGCCCCTCCGTGACCTCGACCGCCTCCACAATGGTCATGAGAGATAGCGGGATTAGGAACCGTTGACATCTTGGGCTAATCATATATTTCCCATAATAGCGACATTAGGCTGGCGGATTGGCGATCGCAGTGGGTAGGCGTAGTACTCGTTCCCCCCGCCTGTCGCCTCTGAACACCCACGTGAACATGGAAGAAATGGGGTGGTGCTATTCTAAGCCACCACGCGGGACGTCAAAAACTTACAGATACACAAATAAACTTATTGAATAAAGTTAGATAAACGTACATACATACTTATCAAATAACAACAACATACAATGAGAAAGAGTGTCATGAAACAATCACGAGGTCGCATGTCAGTCAGTCACACTGAGCGAGGCGGCGCGCGCGCATGCGTGCGACTAGTGTACGTACCAGCGCTGCGCATGAGCCGGTCGAAGGACTGGCCCCAGCTCTGGATCTCGTCCAGCGTGGGCCTGCAACACAACACGCTGCGTTACACTAGTGCCGGGGCAGGTGACCTGTAGGGTGACCGACCAACACTCACTTATTGGTAGTCACAAGTGGGTGTCTATGAACTTGTTCATTAGTCATTATCAAACACTACCGTACATAATAATTTTTAGACAGAGAATTCATGAAAAAGGTTTAATTGTATAATGTTTTGGTCATACAGCTACGGTTGGTGTAGCCGCGGCGGCGTTCATGTGTTTAGTCGTAATTGATATAATACCAAAATTGTTGCGAGTTACCCGGCTCCTGGGTCGATATCATAGCAAGCCTCTGGGCGTTGTGGGTGAAATGTGTCAGGCACAAACGACCACATCCACGTATGGTATAGCTATTTTAATTTATTATTTTACCAAAGCAGTTCTTAGTTATTTAAATGGACTGAAAAGAAATACACAATTATATAGGACATGTATAGTGATTGGATTATTATTATTGTTAATGTACTTATTAAAACAAGGTGTATACTAACGTGATACACTAGTACTATCAAGCTACTACGGATATTACGTCAACCCTACGTTTTTGTTGTTCTGTTCTGTTATAAAACTATAGAGGAACTTATTGAAACTCTATATGTTTAGTATAATTTGTCTTGCATGCGAAAATAATTAGGTTTAAAAAAAATTTGAGAGGTGTCAAGGGACACCCGGATGGATTTTTACAATTCCTTCACTAATTAATCGAAAGGAACTTCGTTCCATCCGGGTGCCCCTTGCTTTCTATAAGAGAGAGAGATACAGACAGACAGAGAAACATGCGCACGCCGCACGGCATACAATAGCTTATCTACTATAGCAAAAAGTGTCGTTACAACTTTTCGTCTTAATTTTTTCCGTCTAGCCCCCTTTCGCAACGCGCGATAAGGAACTTCGTTCCAAAAAACAAAACCACTGTCAACAACCGATTTCAAAGTCTATATGTGTTGTATAGGTATTTAGTTCTCTGGTTCGTTTCATTGAGATGGGGTCTCGGTTTTTCAATTTTGTTTTAGTGTTATTAATAATATAATATAATTTTGTATAAGTCAACTACCCTATTGTTATAATGACGCAGTGTATCTGGTATTGAAACATAAGAGACGGTATCGCCCGCGTGAGGCAGATGGTGCAGATGGTGTACTCACGGCGTGTCTCCGTCGCTGAGCAGCGGCTCGTGCGGGCCGGGCTCGCGCGGCTTCTTGCCGGGCCCGCCCTCCGACCCGCGCACCGCCAGGCTGCACACAACACACAACGCGCACATTAACACACATACAGACACTCAGCAGTCCACTCACAGTACCACTCATACACACAAGCCCAACAAGCCGTCCTGAACATCACTACAGTTGTTAGCAATATTGTTCCCCTTTCCTGCCGCCCACCTTACAGCTCCCCTAGGGACGAGTGTCCTCGTCATGCGCTAGACGTACTCAACTGTTTCTTGGGAACTACTCAGCCATGTAGCCTGTTTAGCTACTTCTTCCGCTGTCTTTTGGCAGATCTTCCGTGAAGATTAGTGTTAAGACGGCTGCAGCTTACTAGAAGCGGCGGCAGTTCCGCTACGTGCGAGCATGGTGGCGGCCCCGGCACCGGGGGCGGAGGCTCTACGCGACATACACACTGCACTCACCATTTAGCCCTGAAACGTAACAAACAAGCACGTCTTAACAGAGGTTATCTTACACCGGTACAGTGAGCGGGCCGAGTGGGCTGTATAGAACAGCTCCACCAAGTAGTCACTTACTAATGTTTTGAATAAACATTTGTACTGACTTTTTTTCGTTTTTTAATCAATTTCTATCTGGATGATAGAAATTTAAGTATTTTTAGGCATTGTTTCTTTATAGGTTGACATACGGTATGGTTGCCTTACCAACTATCAGCAATAACACTGCTCTTAAGACATGTTGATGGTGGTCCCTTAGTGTTAAGGTTAGGGTCATATATTTCAAAACAAGATTACTAAGAGTACTTTAAGAAACAATATTAATAATAATAATATTGACTTCAGACAGTCAACCTCCTATAACACCCGGCCTTCACCTACCTCCTATTTGAGCAAGATTTGCAGGAAAGAAATTGAATGGAGAGAAACGATGTACTTAACAGATGTCAACAAACATCTGTGATTATACATTTGATTAATTATTTTACTTGGAGTCATTAATTATGAATCATTGCAACGTTTACGCTGGCGGTCTCAATACATGCTGTAACCAGTGGATCTGCTTACATGTGCAACAATAAATAACTCCCTATGCTCATGTAGCCATGGGCCGTATGCCATCGCGCCTTATCCTTAAAAGATCAGGCAGAGGTGTAAGTATCGAATCCAGCACTTTACGCTCAGCGATCGCACTGGCCGTCACTTAATAAAGGGGCAGACTGTTCTTCAAGAACAATAAATGAAAATATTGTCTTGAGGCAAAGGCACCGCCGCGCTGTGTCCGCTTGAAGATTCAATATAAATAACTGGAGCCGGCACATACCGTGACAGGTACAGCGCTATGTACTTGTGCACACTATGTCTGCTATGTATAGCCAAATCGCTAAAGTGCACGTAAGCCCTATTGAATACCACAGCCACCGTAAGCTCGGCGATTTACATTTTCGAGGTGTGCTGAACTAGCGCGGATTGTATTCGATCTGATTGCCAATAACAACTAATAGAAAGATCTAGTATTCCGAAGTTTGAGAATACAGAAAGTATGCGTGTGTGTGTACTGACCAGGAGCAGGAACAACAGCAGCACCAGCAGAGGCAGCACGGCTTGGCGGCGGCGGCGGCGGGCCGGCAGCCGCGCGCCAGCGCTGCCAGGCTGCACATCTGCAACACGCGCCGCACACTCGTCTACATCACAAACGTACATGCTAAGCTCTGCGGCTGCTCACTCGTCTGCTCGGAAGCTTGTCGTTCTGACGGACGACTCAGAACGTTACTACGTTTGTGGCCTGGTCCGCTGGGGACACTGACACACTTGTTACAAGTCATTTCAATAACGATCAAGAACAATCGATTTAATATGAAAGCGTTTCAAATTCTTTGCGTCAGGAGATGAAATTGTTTAGTTGCTACCTAAACCTGAGTGAGTGAGCACTCACGCGGCCTTGTGCTCCGCGGAGCACACCAGACGCGACCTGCCTTGCGGAGCCGCCCCGCGAACCGACAACACGCACCACACCAATAACTCGTAATAAGCAAATCGCGTCGGTTTTAAGTTAGACAATGTGTAGCCATTGTGCTTCGTGTTTTTATAATGTTTATTGATTACTTAACTTATCGTGCTTAGATAGAATATATTGAATTGTACACAATCACAAAAAACCACAATATGGAATATATGTATAGAGTAAAAGAGTACAATTGGCGGTCTCATCGCTAATATCAAATTCTTCTAGACAATCATTGGATTGCCATGAGTTGAGTGAAGGGAAAAGCGAGTAATTGGCGATGTACATAGTAAATATATATTTTAACATACCCTAGATATAATACCTACACATACAAATATACATATTAAACTATACCATTATATACATAGAACCTACATAAAATATAATACTAATATTAAATATGTACATACAAAAAAATATAATACCTAAATACAGTACATACTTAGTTTCAATTGTCTAAACAACCAATTTCCTAAATGCGGCTAATATATGTGCACGTCTTATAGATAGCAGCAGTGCAATCCACAATCGAGAGGCCTGCACCGTAAAGGAGTGGTCAAAGAATCTTGTGGAATGCGCTGGTATCTTCAAATTTAGGTTTTCTGATGACCGTAAGGACCGCGAATGTGTGTCACAGATGAACTCGAAACGTTCTTTAAGATATGATGGTGTTGTAGGATTGAATAAAATATGTACTGTAAAGTAATGAAAGAATATGAGCATTCCGACGAAGGCGTATTGGAAGCCACTTGAGTTTAACACATGATCATACCTACATATTTTCGTAAATCCAATTTATATCTGATACAAAAGTTTTGAAGTAGCTCAAGAAGCTTATTAAATTGGTCCTCGTTGAGATCAAGATAGCTGGCATCGGCATAGTCAAGAACTGGCAGAAGAGTTTGTGCAAGAGCTATCTTGGTAGCAGTAAGGAGAAAGTTACGTAATCGTCTCAAACAAGCGGCTGACACAAATAACCGATGACTGGTTTCTTAAAGTTGTGGACCCCATGACAACGTTATGTCCTTGAAAATTCCCAAGTTTTACAGGTATTTGGACACCATCAAAGATGACTTATGGGAGTTTAAACTAATAGATCTTGCTTTCATGAGCTGCCAATAATAATGAGTTGGGATTTGGATAGATCGATTTGAAGTCCAAAGGACCTGTTCCAGTTAGATATCTCAGCAAGGTCAACGTTAGTGTTACCGACGGCCTCTGTCAACTGTTCTAGTGAGGCTTCCGAATATTTTTGAAGATCTTATTGTAATTGTTATATATAAACTAGGCTTTCGTGAAAATTGCTTTGTAGCAGATGAGGAAAACTAAAATTCGTACGCTTAGTGGAAAATGAGCGAACACTAAACACTGTTGTGTTAGTTTTGTGCCGACTGCACCATTTCAGCGTTTGCAAATGTTGTATGCCACTATTGTCGGGAGTACTCTTTCACTTTTTCTCTTATCACACGTCACTAATGTGTCCTAAATTTCTGTACCTACCCACCAAAGCTCGCATGAGCGTCAAATACAATTACTTTCGTAAAGTTCCTTGGTTCTCTGGAAAGGTTTGACTTTCTCAAATACTTTAAATTCATTGTTGCTCGTGATTTATTATTCAACCATTTTCAAGTTTCTACTAAGGAGACGATCCAAGCAAAATGCTCAGTGCGTTCTTACGAGCAGCTGTTTTTTACATTTATTATATGGGTTAAAAAATACTAGAAACAATCAAAGTGAAACAATGAAATATAATTTTAATTGAGGTTTTTTGTCAATTATCTTGGATCACGCAGGTTTTATTTACCCAGAGACGGTATCTCTATTAAAGTTAACCGCATTTGATTATACAAGATGGCACACGGACCACGGTACAACTGTGTTGCGCCGTCTAATGCGGGAGAATGGAAGCCAGGCTGACCGTTAGATCCCGCCATACCTACCATTTTGGTTGTATTTGGTGGTTGGTTTTGTCGACTTTTACAAGCGTTTTCTGAAAGTGCGACACTAGATCATTAAAGAAGAGGATTGTCGGAGAAGGGCCGCTGCCGCTGTACACACATTAATATCGAACGTCGCTGCATGTTTGGCCAATCCAGTTGGATCAGTATTTCTTGTTTAACGGATGCAAATACATAGTTTGAATAACGTTTTGTTCTGATACAACAGAAATAATCAGAGTATTAGTGCGTCAGAAGACGGGGAACACCTTTGCTCGTGGGCAACTCCGTCATCTCGACGCGGAAGTGACGTCTAAACCATTAATGTCAACAAAATGTGTGTTGTTATAGACGCCAGCGGCGAGCTGCGCGGACGCCGAGTGTGGGAGTCGGCCGCCAGCGCCGGCGCGAGAATACACCGAGATTGGAGGGTAGTGGGTGAGGGTCGCGTCGCGGGCGCGGCGCGGCGCGGCGTGGTGCGGGCGCGGGCGCGGCGCGCGTATTTATAGCGCGTCCTCATTGAGGCGCGGCGAGTGCGCGCGCCACGCTATATCCGTGCGATGTAAACAACCGCCGCCCGCACCCGCGCCGTCTGCCGCGAGTACACACTCACACCGAATAAAGCTTACTTTGACTTTTGCAACTTATCGTCGTCCGAATACATTTAGATCACACAACACTCGATACAGATATGTAGCCCGTCAGCGCATTCCGAGCAGAACGAGCGCACAGCGCTCCGCCCTGCGGTGACACATCGGCGGCGCCCAGGGGCGTGGGGTCGCGCGGCGCCGGCCGCTCCCCGGTCAGTGCGGCCTCCGCAGAACTCGCCTCACCACTAACATCGAACTCATTAAGCACTCGCGAGGCGTCGGCGAGCCACCGAGGAGTCTCCGTGCCGCGCGTGGCCAGCGCCGGTCAATATTGGCTGCATAATTTGGAGATACGGGCTCCGTTGGGCGCAGGGCGCGCGCAGCACGTGAGAACCACACATGCGCAGCGCACTACGCAACCGATCGATGCGCGAACGGCTCGCTGGCTCGCCGGCTCGGCGCGCCGAGGTGCTGCGGCTCACCTGCCCGCCAGTCGGGCGGAGCGGCGGCGGGCGGCTCGCCGGCCACGCCGGCGCTAGCGGGCGCGCGGGCGCGGGCGCGGCATGCGGCGAGCGCGCGGCCGGCGGCAGGCGAGGCGGCGGCGAGGGCTGCACGGGGACGGGCCGCGGTCGGGGCGCGACTGACGCGGCGCGGCGCCCGCAGCCCCGCGCCGCCGCCCCGCCCCGCGCCCCCGCCCCGCCCCGGCCGCCCGGCGCGCCTGCGCCCGGCCGCGCGCTCGGGCCGCGCCTGCGCGCCGGCGGCGGCGGCGGCGGGGCGCGACCCGGCAGCGCCGCTCGCTACGCCTTTCTTCTTGATGAATGAAAGGTGATGGCGGAAACGAATTAAATTGATTAGACAAAAATATGCGGCACTACCGACTCCGATCCGACTATAATAACTTAACGTCCAGTTGCAGACACAAGCGATGGCGACTTTAACGACTGTAGATATTCTTACGTTATTCCTGTATAGTTCTTGTAAAATATATTACAGCATTTTAGCATCATACGTACAAAAAGTTACGCTTAACACTGTTTCTACGTCGACAATAGGGACAGCCCTCAAGAACGCCCGGCCTTCACCGCTTCCTATTGTTATTGCGTTAATATTATCATTTATTTCAGGCATATATAGTCTATAGTTGTTTTTTTCTAACTATACAGATGAATAAAAGAATGTCACGACAGTAATAAACCCTGTTATAAACCCTGAAGAAGAGATCCGAAGAGAGAAGAGAAGAAGGGTCGGCTCACTACTTTAAATCAAATCAAATCATTTATTTCAATTAGAGCAATACAGGTGCTTTTGAATTGTCATATTTAATTGAATTTAGTTGCACGGTTCCAAAAGGTAGGTCTTATGGAGAAGAACCGGCAAGAAACTCCATAGATACTCTTTTAAATTAAATACAAAATTGTTGGTTTTGTTTTACAAAGATTTATGTATGTAATGTAATATCAATATGAGACTGGTGCAGTTCGATGTGAAACGTATGATTTATGCAAACAGGAAATAACTAAATCCAATTTAGGTTGCCATAACATGTATGAGCCGACCAGTCCCAACTGATAGCACCCGATAGTTTTTACTTAGTTTAGTCAAGTGTTCCATCGCATGCGGCAGTGCCTACAAAACAACGAAGTCAAGCAATAACAATATTAACAGGCTTCTATATCATTCCATACTTTCACGCCTGTCGAACTCGCAGGGCTAGGTAATGGTGTACTAAAGCACACCTACGTATCGCAGGTGTGTTTTCGGTCTCAAGCAATGGGGAGCGAGCCTGTTGCCATCTACTGGGCACGAATCCCAACTCTAAGCTGCTACTGAGAATGTCATAGAAAAACCCAATAACGCCATGCCCGATCTGAGAATCAAACCCAAAACCTCTTGCCGTTGCTTAGTTTCTAAAATGTTTCAGTATGACATATACCACCACATTCTTTCTTGGTTTGTAATCCAAGTAAGCTTACAAGACATCTTAATCTTAAGAATTTTTTAAATAATTCTTTCTTCTTTAAAAAAAACGTTGCACGCACTTGGATTTTCTTCTGTGTCGTGGGTGCATTTACAAACACATACAGAAACGCCCAGACCCGGAACAACTACCTGTGAACGCACAAATAATTGCTCCGTGCAAGGATCGAACCCGCTACCGAGTCAAAAAAGCGATAAAGATGTAATCTTACTGTTCGTACTCTGTAGAGGATCTTACTCTTCGTACACTGTAGAGGATCTTACTGTTCGTACACTGTAGAGGATCTTACTGTTCGTACACTGTAGAGGATCTTACTGTTCGTACACTGTAGAGGATCTTACTGTTCGTACACTGTAGAGGATCTTACTGTTCGTACACTGTAGAGGATCTTACTGTTCGTACACTGTAGAGGATCTCTCAGATGTTCTACAGAGATGCATGACTTCTTTAAATCATTTCTTTTAGCCGACTTCAGAAAAGGAGGAGGTTTTATATTCTATGTTGTGTTTGTATGTTCACTGATTTATGCGCCAATTTTGGACCGAAATCTTTTGTTTCCATTATTTCAATTTAAAAGTAATTATTAAAATACCATTTACCTACAACCTAACAACGACTACGCAAAAAAACTTTATCTAAAGAAAATAGCCGTTTTAAATAAAAACTAGATTATTTTTTGCTTAAAATAAAATAAAGATGAGGTAAATTAGAAGAATTAATAAGAGAGCTATAAACACACGAAGTACGATGTATGTATGTAGTACGAAGTACGATGTATGTATGTAGTACGAAGTACGATGTATGTATGTAGTAAACTTCTATTAAATAATAGAAGTGTAGATAGTAGCAGGCGTAGCACGCGAGCGGCCGGCTACGACACTGCCACCTGCCACCGGCTGCGACACTACGTGTGCCGCGTAGGCGCGTGGGGTTACGGAGGGCGGACTCGTAGCGCGCGTAGCAGATGGTGCGGCGCGCGGCGTAGCGACTCCTGCTACGAGACCGCGGCCTCCGCGGACTGTTTCTGGTCAGGTGTGTTATGAGGAGCCAACGTATATGTGACGTGATGTGTATTGATCCGCCGCCGAGCGACCGTCTCGAGTATCGCTCATTATTTTCATAATACTTAAATTAAAGTTATTTTTATTTATCTTATTTTTTTCGTATACAGTGATTATTCCTAATCCTAAGATAGATAATAAGAGAATTAAGTAATATTCACGTTCGCTTTACCTACTCTCCAAGTGCAGACGTAAGTTTGTAATCGCAAATTGTTTTGATTTACTCACTAGTTCGTAATATGAGGCATACTTAATGGGCAGTATTTGGGTTCCGAAGTCAAAAGGAACCCCTTACAGACGGACGGATGTGGGGATACTCTACATCCGTCCGTCTATCCGTCTGTCTGTCTGTCTCCACGACTAAGCTGAGTACTCACGCGAAGTATCGTTGAATAGGCTGTTAATATATAGATGTGTATTGGTATATAACACTGGCTGTACCTCGCCACGTTGTTGGCACATTGGTTCACACAATGTTTGGAATGAGTTATATATACGAGTATATCTTATATATAAAAATCTCGTGTCACGCTGTTTGTCGCTGAACTCTTCCAAAACGGCTGGACGGATGCCTCAGCAAAGTAAGCGTCACGAATGAACAAATAACAGAGGAGCAGCGACCAGCCAACAACAATAGTATTTGCTCCTGTGTCGGGACTCGATGTGAAATGATGAAAGTATATGTTAGGAGGTCTTGGACAAAGTTTATAAGAAATTAATATATTTTTGTTTAAAGAAAAATAAAGAACACAACAATTTTAACCATTTACTACAGATTGGTACTATTTTGAACCGACTTCCAAAAGGAGGAGGTTTTTTATGTTTGTTACCTCATTACTTTCGACTCGGTGAACCGATTTAGAAAATTCTTTTTTTATATGAAAGTTAATGCTTTTCGTGTGGTCCCATAAAAAAAATGGTGAGAATCTGATGAGAGGTCATCAGATTCTCACCATTTTTTTATGGGACCACTTGAATCCTTGGGAAATCGAGAGAAACCCTCAAATTTTCTATGCAGATGAAGCGATTATTGTTTGTACTAATGTACACCCACGTTTCGCCGGTATGTTTTAGGTCCCATGTAATAGGGGGCGACCCTATTACCATTAACCGGGCACGAATCCAAACTCCGAGTTGCTACTGAGAATTTCACAGAAAAACTCAATAACACTATGCTCGACCTGGGAATTGAACCTAGGACCTCTCGCTTGGCAGTCGCACTGTACAACCAGTAGACCAACAAGACCTATTACGGCGAACCTATTACAGACACTAAAAAGTAAAAAATAAAATAAAAAACTGCGTTTAAAAAAACTAAATTGTTGAAAATAACGTAACACAGTTTTAACTTATTTATATTTTTAAAGGTATAAAGTCGGTGCCGGTAAAAAGAATTTAAAACTATTAAGGTATTTTTAACTTTTTTGTTTTCACGTCGGTATTTGTATATATTAAACGCAGTTATATGAAAATCCAGTTCTGATTATGGGACCCATGAGAAATATATGGGACGCCTCAAATATAACGAATTTAAACAACTTGGGATCGACTTCTTTACGTATGTATATGTGTTTTTAGTTGACTGTTGCGTCCCATTGTAGAGCAAAAGCCTCCCACACTTCGTCGACACCTCTCTATCTTCAGCTCTTAGACCAGTGTTTCTGGAAGGAAAGCTCATATCGCCATCCGGCCGGGCCTGGCGCGCCGCATTTTGCCATTACGTGAATGTATATGTTTTTAAATTTACTTTACTTTTCTTAAACCGGTTTAATTATATTCATATGCATTTATTTGCAATCATGTTGTTTACAGAAACGGTAAATACATATGTGGTAGCTCGTTAGGGAACAGCAATTACTTAAAATTAAACATAATTGAGCTAATTGGAATCATAGGTACATGTAAAAATAAAATTAAATCTTCATAAAAGTTCTTAAGTTATTTGAAAATGTAAGCGATGGTTCCAGTAAGTGTTGCGATGTGTTCCTGTTTAGTTCTACAGCATTAACAGTATCTCCGGAAAACCCAGTCCGCTTTTGTTCCTGCTAAAATATTAATCGTTAAATTTTTTCGTGGCTAAGTCATACCTGTACTAATTGTTTTTACTCTGAGAAAGATCTTTGGAGAGAGACAGAAAGAGCAGAAGTCAAAGTACGTGTGGTACCTAACCTAGTTGCATACAGTATCATAGTGGCACAAGATGTCGGGATGCGCCTACCTAAACAGTCTGAAATGCATTAATTTCAATAAAGCACGCTGTGACACGAAGTTCTCTCCTATAGCTAAATAATAGTTCGAACGTACATACATCGGCCGACACAAGGAGTTGCTAATGTAATTGTAAATAGAGCGGAGACGTGACGAGAATGTAACTAAACTAACAGGCGGCGCGCGGCCCGCCGGCGCTGAGCCGCGACCAGGTCGATGAGCAGCCGACACGACCCGCGCCGGCTGCACGCACGGCCAGCTCCAAGCCGCGGTGTCGCCTCGTCACGCACTTGTCATGCCAGAGCCAGCGAAGTTGCCCAGCAGGTAACGTAGTCATCAGGAAGCAATCGCTACATTAGCCGAGCGTCCGGGCGTCGCCGACACGTAGTGACACAAAGCGGAACAATATTGTAGGAGACGCGTTCTGGGTCAATACGAGCCGAGTGAATGGAAGCGGAGGGCGGGCGGGCGGCGCGCAGGGGGGCCCGCGGGCAGGGGGAGGGCGATCGATGGGCGGCGGGTGGCGTCAGTCGCGGCCGGCGCGCCGCGCCGTGCTGAGGTGTCGCCCCCGCGCCGCGAGCCCACAGGTGAGCCGCCCGGCGCCCCCACGCGCGCCACCCACCCGCCCGCGCCGCCCCGCCCCGCCGCCGCACCGCGCCGCGCCGCGCCGTACCGTATCACAAGCACTCACGACGGGGACAGCGCCGCGATCGATATAATTATCTTAACGCAAATATCCTCGCTCGATTAGAACTTGCCAGTTTAAATGGTGAGCCAGTAAGTGAGAACTAGGTAGGTATCGGATCCCATGGCATCGATTTCTCATACAGAGGGCGCGCGGTAGCGGGAGCCGCGAGCGCTCCGGCCCGGCGCCGGCCCGGCCGCGCCGCCGCGCCGCCGCCGCGTCGCTCTGGCACATTAGGATTTCAGTGAGGTTCTGTTCCCTCATAGTTGTGCTCAATTATTCAAAGCGATGTGATAAAAATGACAAATATTTGTCGGACGAGCTATGTACCGGCCTGTAACACCGGGGCAGGTGGTTTAGTGTTGCCGACGTGGGCGGTGCGGCGCGGGGCGGGGCGGGGGGGCGCAGCGCGCTGCAGCTGCAGGGAGGGGGTGGCTCCTCGCGCAGAACATCATAGGAGTCCATTAACTCCGCCAGAGATACCGACCACCCTATGTGGGCCCCTTGCCCTTCTATACAGCCGGATTGCTCGCTTTCCTTTGTTCGAACAAGGCACAGGCGCTGTCGTGGACTGAGTAGACGCCGCCGTGTACCGGACACCTACGCTGTACTATTACTTATTTTACTTATTTATAAATATTTAACAACTTCTTCAAGAGTTTCCTTGAAGCGAGTATGTTATCGTCCTATGCTTCCCAAATTTTCTTTAGAATTGTCATTGACAAGTTAAATTCATGGATTTATAATATTTTATTTATTTCGTTTCCTCATTGATACCTATGCGAGCTATCAGTATTATGACTACAAACACATGTCACGTAGCATGTAGTTATATCGGTGGCGGGTGGAGAGCGCGCTCCGGAGAGGACATCTGCTCGGGGGAGCGGACCAGTGTGTTGTATGTTGTGGTACAATGTCTATCCTACTTAATCGTTTAGCACAGTTCGGCAGCAAGTAGGTCAATTGAGCGGTTGAATGTTTGACGACTCGGTGGCGCAGTGACTGAGCGATCGGTTTGTGCGTCACGGGTTGCGGGTTCAAATATTTGTACGTTCTACAGGCAGTTGTTCCCGGTCTGGGCGTTTGTATATGTGAAAGTTTGTGTTTGTAAACAATGCGATAAATGTCTGGTTGTTATCGGTGTCAGTCGCTGGGGCCACGTTCATAAATGTTCGCCGTTTTCCTTTTATGTAATAATAGAGTTGTATTTTCCTGCTCCGAGAGATTTACTAGCGTATAATAAAGGTCTTGCATCGATTTACTAACAATATCATCTATTTTCTTTTTCGTCGGGTTTATGTAACTTATAGTAAATCACCAAGATGGCTATATAGCCATTGTCGTACGGCTATACAGTTACCGTAGCTACTCAGACGATATCGTCTGAGTAGCTACGGTGACATTATCGATTTATGTGTCGCCTGCAGCGTAGAGCGAACAACGAAACCCTGCACAGAAACCTAGCAGAACCAGATTTAATGTCATATAACGTGACGTCATTCCAGCTTGTTTTACTTTAAAGTATATTTCAAGGATTGTATATGATTGTAGCATAAATAGAAGGTATACTTCAACTAGTAGTCAGAATTGTATACAAACTATTTATCTAAGATTCTCAAATTCTTGAACAACCACCAAGAGGATGTGACTCTGAGAACTCCGTCGTATAGCTACATTCAGAATCACTGGACAAGGTATCAGGCCTATTTTTCCCGTATTTTGGTAACACAGATCTAAGATGATAATAGATAATTTTTTGGGAAACTTAACAAATGAGTGTGAAATTCTCACAAAACCAAATTGAAATTTGATGTCTCTATAAAGACGATAGATATTAAAAAGGTAAGGTTTTCTTCCTACTACTGACTATGTAAGTAAGTCTCGATCACTCGTTGCCTTATAAACGGCAGGATGCTCCTAAAGCCATGTACGCACGTACGAACAAATTTGTTGCGTTGGAAGATACGCAACAACTTGGTTCGCACGTGCGTACCACTAACGAACATCGAATACTCTATTCGACAAACATGTTTGCGGCGATCCTTTTAGTATAGCATTCTGTATGAACGTGTTCGAAGAGCTTTAATAAATGATTCGTGAGGCTATTGAAATTAAAAAACACCCAAGTTTCTATAGAGAAGATGGCTGGGTATTACCACCTGCTTGGAACCCCATCATAGATTCTATTAAATCTAATTCCAAGAACCAAACTGCACGACCGAAGGACACAGTGAGCTCGTTCTGTGTAAATCGGATTGTCAATAATAATTAAAAATGTAAGGTAGCTGTTAGTAATTATAACTTAAAGACGACCAACGGATCCGAAACGTCGGGTTAAAATAATATCAATATACCGCGATAAAATCCGTAACAAGTAGTTTTATTTCAATGTCTAATATTTGCGTAAGTGTAAGAAATCAATATACTATATTATGTGTTTCAGATGTAAATCATTCTGGGTGAATCATCGCTGACTTTAGCAGCAATAGGTCAGTAGACATTAAATCTCGTAAAGCGTAATAGGTACAACATAGAGCACCGGCCAAGCCTGTAGCGATGTGGCGAGCAGAGACCGATAGTTGCGGGTCGCGAGCGCCTGCACCCAGTTTACACTACAGCGAGTAAAGCCACTTTCTTCGTCAAAACCGACAAGCAACAGCTTATACACTCTGTCACTGGGCATGTCAATGTTCAAATATTAGAAACTGATTTAAGTAAAATCCACACAGTTGACTACTCAATGTCTGATCAGTTTATACCACAGGCCTGAACTGCTCACACCATGTTGTGCTTACGTATCTACTTGTACCTCACGTGAACATGTTTTCCTGTATTAGTTAGTTTATTTACACTTTAATACTACTACCGTATATTAAGGCAGGATTTGTGGGTGCAGCGCAATGGAAAGCGGAGCGGGCGTGGGCAGTGTGGCCTCGCTTACAATGGACTGCGAGGATATGTTTAAGGAAATCACGAAAAAACTGTACGGCGAGGAGACTAGCGTGGGCGTGGGCGTGGGCGTGGTGGGCGTAGAGTTCCCGGCCGCCGAGCGCGACCTGGACGACGAGCTGCGGCCCGAGGAGCACATCACGGCGTGGGGCCTCGCCGCGCTCATGCAGAACGGCTTCCCGCCGCCCGGCATCCTGCAGGCATGTACACACACCTGTCCTGGCGCACACGCACACAACTCCACATGCACACAATCATACTACACTAGAGCTTTTTCTTCTAAGCAGGACTTCTGAAGGGTGCTTTGAAAGCGTAACTACAGAACTTGGGCGAAACACCATTAAAGCACCTACTCTTCGAAGATAGGAGTGATTGGGGACAATAACTACCTACTTATTCAAGATTCCATCCTCGCCGCCTCCACCGCCACTTTAACTTACTTACTTCATCCATCCATCTATGTTGGAAACTTTACTTGTTCTATCTATGCGATGATTCATATAGATTGTGATTGAGTCAACTTGCACAACAACAAAACTTAGAGGACATAGATTTGGCAGCGCGATGATGGGCAGCGGAACTCTTTTGTGAGCATTGATAATAATATTTTTTCAGGCAAATTTCACGCCTCGCATCGACCCGAGCGCGGAGGACCGCTGGACGGCGGCGGAGGAGCCGCTGGCGTGGGCGCACTCGCGCATCGCGTCCTACAACCCGGCGCAGCGCCTGTTCAAGTGCGCCGACTGCGAGTGCGTCGGCTTCCTGGCGCGCGTGGCCGAGCACTGGCTGGGCACGCACTCGCAGGCGCGCGCATTCCAGTGCCCGCTGGCGGGCTGCGGCTTCGCGTCGGGCTGGGCGCGCGGCGTGCGCGCGCACCTCGCGCGCGACCACCACTCCGACCCCGCCGCCGCCGACCACCTGCTGCGCGACAACCCGGCGCTCGACGACCTCACGCGGTACCTGCAGCGCCTCAAGAATAAGGTATCCTACACCTTGTACGCTATGCTAAATATCTCCAGGTCCTATTAGGTGCAGATAGATTTTCATATAATTTTTACCTTAATATTTCTTAATACGACGTCAGGTTGAAGCTATGCGCAACGAGCGCCGGCCGAGCACGGGCGACGCGGTGGGAGAGACGGTGGCGAGCGCGGCGGCGACGGGCGCGGGCGGCGCGGGCGACGCCGGCAAGCGCTACGTGTGCGGCGCCTGCCCGTACGCCACCGACCGGCGCGACCTGTTCACACGCCACGAGAACATCCACCGCGATGAGAAACCTTTTCACTGCTACCTATGCCAGAAGCAGTTCAATCGTGCTGACCACGTGAAAAAGCATTTCCTACGCATGCACCGAGACCAACCGTACGACCTGAACCGAATCCGGCGCTCGGCTTCTATCGTGAAGCCAACGGCGGGGCCGCCGGCGCTGCACTACTACAGCAAGCCGGGCGGGGAACCGCCGCCCGCCGCTGCCCCGGCGCCCGCCCCCGCCGCCGCGGCGTCCGCGCCCGCCCTTCAGCCTGACTACCGACCGCCGCCCACCGTCAAGCTAGAGCGCCCACCTCTCGGCAAGACCGAGCCGGCGCCCGTCGGACCGCACCACAAGCCGCCAGCTCCGGCGCCGGCGAGCTCGGCCGCCACCGCCATCCGACGCAAGGTAGTGGTACTTAGTAGTAAATTACCTACGCTCTCTTGTGAACACGTGGCGTGTTGGTAAAAAGTATCTTTAATTCAATGTACACTATGTGAGCAATGTACTTAGGTATATTCCGTTTGCAGGGTGAACGGCGGTACGCGTGCTGTTACTGCACATGGTCGGGCGTGGACAACTGGTGCCTCAAGCGGCACCTCAACACGCACCTGAAGCCGTTCGCGTGCGCGCTGTGCGAGTACAAGGCGGCGCGCGCCGAGCGCCTCGCCACGCACGTGCACAAAGTGCACAACAAGAAGGCGTGCGCCAAGTGCCCCTTCCTCGCCGACGACCAGCACCAGCTCGTGCTGCACCTGCGCGACGCACAGTGAGTGCCGCACGACACAACACACCACACGTGACACATTAGTTACAGTATTTAAATACTTGCTGTACCTAATTGAATCGAGTCACCGTCAAGAGGTCGGCGGAAACTGATTCTCATACAAACAATTTACGCCCTCACGTGTGGATTACGTTACACGGTAATTTTGCACCACAGCCACATCGAGAGCCGAAACCTAAAGGTGCCGTCGGGAGTGGGACGCGCGGGCGGAGTGGTCAGCGTGGGCGGAGTGGGCGGCAGCGGCGGCGGCACGTACGGCGGCAGCGCGGGCGGCGGCGGGGCGGGCGGGGGCGCGGGGGCGGCGCCGGGCGCGGGGGAGGCGGGCGGGGCGGGCGGCGCGGCGCGGCGGCGCGAGGCGCGGGCGGCGGGCGCGGCGCGGCTGTTCGGGTACCTGGAGGCGTCCGACGGCTCGGCGGACGAGTACGAGGCGCCGGCGCTGGCGGCGGAGTTCGCGCCGGGCCCCGCGCCCGCCGCGCCGCACTACGCGCGCGACAAGGAGAACGCCGCGCCGCTGCACCACGCCATGCACCACGACCACTGCCTGCGCTACTAGCCCGCCGACACGCGTCTGCCTCGCACCACCACTCGCAGCCGCATTATAACTGTAGGTAAGCCTTGCAGCCGTCCGCGATGTTACCTCTAGGTATTAGTCGCTCACATCTGCTGCTACAACCAGTCTACAGAGTACCTAGAGCTATCTTAGCGAGACAGCATTTAGCTGAAATAAGTAAACAGTTCCAGACGCACATCATAAATTAAATCTTATAATCCAATCCGAAGCTCTATGAGCAGTGACAACTAGACATTACATAGACTCCTCAGATGGCTAGTGTGCCATAAATGTAAGAAGTCTGGCATGGCGAGTTTAGTCCTAATTACCTTTATCCTCGAATCCTCTGCGAGTACGAGAAGATCCAGATAATGTTTAGTTACCTACTATATTTCACGACGTGAACTAATATTGAGTTACTTTACAGTGGGACACGGCGAAAAAACATCATTAAAACCATTAATATACCACCGCGCCTTTCGTCCATAAAGGGTTACGCAGGCCCACATTCCCCCGGTATATTTTAGGTCCCATGTAAGGGGGCGAACCTATAGCAATCTCGGGCCCGAATCCAAACTTCGAGCTGCTACTGAGAATGTTATAGAAGTACCCAAGTCCTAGAGGTCTGATGCTGACGTAGAGCTCAGCAATCCACTTTCGACCACTAGACGAAAGATTCTATTCGAATTTATCACATGCTCAAACGGTGCAGGAAAACATCGTGAGGAAACCTGCATGCTTGATAGATTATCTCGATGGCATGTAAAGTCTTCTAGTAGGCTAGCGTGGACATAGCTATAGTCCGCGCTAGCCTACTGCGCGTTCCTTTTCAAAATGAGAGCCGTGAGACCCGTGCCCAACAATGGGACAATAATGGGTTGATGATGAAATTTATATCTGTATTAATTTACTTAATCCCATTAGTCTGATCGTGACCATGATGTAATGTTATTGTGCAACCAGGATGACGCCAGCAGGTCGCGCCGCACCGCGCCTCGCCGCGCCGCCTACACGTGTTGCTTGCCAGAGATGAAAATGGCGAATTCGATCAAATTAGTAGCTAACTGTTAAAATAATGTAAATTTATGCTTGTTCGACAATGATGTACAAAATATTAATAAAATTACAAATCCCACCGAATACATACTTTTATTACATCAACTTACGTTGAGAGTTCAGTGATGGGTACATACATATAACTAAATGGCATCACCGCATCAGCAAACAAACCTAGCGAGGGTAGTAGTAGTTTATTTCCACAAAACGGCATGGAGTGTACTTCGAAGACAAACATCGAAGGCGTCGGTGCACCCAACTCGAAATATATATATGTAGGCGTATCCGCCTCTATACATCAAACCTCATTTGATCGTAACAATACCTCTATACATCAAACGCCTACATATATATTCATGTGATTGCCATTACAGATAGGTATCGACGACTATTCAGTCTATTTATTAATGGTTAAGTGGTGCAGCTCCCGTATACTATATGGATCCCACCAAAAACATTTCCATGTAAAATGATGCCGAGTTCAGGCAAGATCACATGATTCACACTGTCAAAAAGTTATCAGATCTCATGTACAGCTAAGCTTCTGACTACAGCTGTGGTAGCCTAGTGGTGAGACCAGTGACACCGGTCAAAGGTCTCGAGGACTTTTTAGAAGTTATGCCCGTAACAGACTTTCTCAATGGCATGTGAAGTTTGCGTGACGTAGTCAGGGTGACATAGGGGTCTCGGAACACAAATAATGACGAAATCAGTTCGTAATACTGGTTTATTGAGTACGAGGTTATAATAAAGTACATACAGCACATTCGACAGAGTACAATGTATAATGCGCCGCGGAGGAACATGGCGGCGTCGCCGGCCGCCGTGCGGGCCCGCGTGCCGACACGCGAACTAGCTGGCCTACACTGCTGCTGTGGATCGTAATGTTCAGTAGCGTAGCGTGGAAGGGGGGCATAGGGAGCCATGGCCCCGGGCGGCATATGAAAAGGGGCGGCATCAAGTGCCACGTCGTTTTTATACTATTAGAAAAGGGGGCGGCCAATTTCAAGACAGCCCCGGGCGGCAAATACCCACGCTACGCCACTGGTAATGTTTACCTATAATATAAGCCTGTTGTGAGCGCGACGTGTTGGGCGTGGCGCTACGTAACACTATAAATATTAGCCTCATTCGACGGCCCAAAATCACTTCAAAAAATACGTACCTACTACCTAAATCTACAGCACGTCGATGCACAGCGGTTTAATTAAAGCATCCATCTGACAGTCCACTACCGTGTTCCTCGGCGGCGGGTATAAAAAATAATTACATAGTATAACATAAAGTAAATGTACTTGGAATCGCGCGTGTAACGCGTGACGTCACGCGTCCCGCGGGCGCGTGCCTACATCTAGTATACATTCATCTGCACCATCATTTACTGTTTCGGATCACACCGCCGCTCTCACCGGGAGCCGCTCGCCTCTCGCGGCGACCCTAGGTATGAGATTCAGAAAAGGAATATTCTATAGAACAGGCGAGAAACTTAGGTATAACCTTAACGCGTTTCATTATAATTATATTCATATTTGTGTCGTCAAGTAAAAATTGCGTCAACGCCGGCCGTTCCCACTCCGCGGCTAGCAAGCGGGCTCGGCGTCGGCGGGGGCGGGCGCGGGGCCGGCGGGGGCGGGCGCGGGGCCGGGCGGGGCGGGGGCGCGCGCCTGCGGGTGCGGCGTGGGGCGGCGCAGCAGCGCGGGCTTGGCCGCCAGCGCCGGCTTGAGCGAGCCGCCCGTGAGCGTGAGCTCGGCGAACTTGGCGGCCACGCGCGCCGTGTTGCGCGGCGGCACGGGGCTGGCGGGCGCGGGCGGGGCGGCGGGCGGGGCGGGCGGGGCGGCGGGCGGGGCGGCGCGGCGGCGCAGCGTGTCGCGGTTGTGCGCGAACGTGTCGGCGGCCAGCGCGGCGCGCGCCGGCAGGTCCAGCACGAGGTCGGGCGTGCTCTCGGCGAGGCGCCTGCACACACGGGGGGTTACAGCGCCGCGGGGGGCAGGGGGGGCACTGCGCGAGTGACGTCACTAGTTACCTGCACGGGGCGGCGGCCGCGGCTGCTGCCTCGTCAGCGCCCACCTCCACCTGCACATCGTCAGCTTCAATCTACCTAGAATACTTGATATCTCATTTATAAAAAATGGACGACAAGTTAGTAGGTACTATTTTGTTACATGAACATTTATGTAGTTAATATATTACAATATAAATTTAGAGTCGTATTTACTTGATTTCATTTACAGTCTGACATTTAGTGGTAATGAATAACTGACATAACTGACTCTAATGAAATTCTCATTAGTCCATTGAAATGTTAAATTTTTGGTTCTGCGACAAAATTTACTGGGCCAAAGTTGTAGAGAATTATATTTTCAACAAAAAGTACGTTTGTATTTTTTTGTGAAACTATATAGTCCAAGATCCCAGGGCCGCCAGACGTCACGTATTTTCTGACGAACCAAATGTGGATTATTGAGTAGTGCTAGTATGTACTAAGAACGCATGCCTACTAGCTATCGAGTATCTAACCACTTGAGAGCCAATGTACCAATTTTGTTTAGGCTCACGACTCACCACTGCGGGCCGGGGGACGAAGAAAAATGCGTTGTTGTGATTTGCTAATGCAACAATGTAAGAACGAGAGCTCTTCCCATAGTGCGGTTGCTCAATTTTTCGACAATAATCGATATCGATAAAATAAAAATAAATCTTATCCTGTACCTACCTACATTTAATAACCGATCGAATTAAGTCATTTGTATTATATTTTGATGGTACCATTCAATAACCGTTTTCTAAAAAATAAAAATAAACGGCGTCTATTTTTTAAAGATTCAAAGCAGTCAGTTGTTGGATTTTGTTGGAAACCAATTTTCCCTTTGAACAGCATTTAGACGTTGTTCTTTCTATTCCGGGTCCGTCGGGAAACTAATAAATGACATTTAAATATTACAAATTATAAACATTAATTTACATTTTATCGATATTGTAATCGATATCTACAAGAAAAAGTTGTTACTGAACTATGTGTAAAGAAAGAGACGAAAGTGTAGCCAAATATCTCAAGATAGAAAGAGAGGCATGTTGCATGTTTACGTTTATCAACCAGTTTAACTTGAGCTCTGCGTTAGAAATAATTTTATTAAAACTATACTTTACGCTGAAAAGTAATGCCATTTTTTTATAATTAGATATCTTAGATAATTTACGACACCACCTACTGGAACAGGAAGGCATAATGTCGTATTTTTGGACGGATATGTTTTTACAAATCTCGATTGTTATAACGTGCACACGGATCTAACATGTGGTCGATACTAAAATGGCCGCTCGTACCGCGGACTAACATTGGCGCTAAACTACATGTGGTTGGCGAGCAGGGGTCGCCCAGTATGAGCAGTCAAGTGGTTTTATAGTCTTTGCTACCAGCTATCTTGCCTAGTGGGCCAATTTTCAGGTATCAGGTAATCAAGGTACACACAAATATTAATTACCTCACGTAAATTCTCCAAGCTGATTTTTACGTATATTGTAGGCAATATCCTTAAAAATAAGTTGCCAATACTCCCAGACACTTTCCGTCGGCCGTATTGCTTTGCAGACGCTTTAAAGCTCCCGAAGGAATTAATCAACTTCACGTAAATTATGATGTTCCATTCTAGTAAAAGGTTTCAAAATAGTTGTGACAGATGACAGACCGATCATAGGAGCCAATCATTCCCCTTAATTCAATTTTAATGCCACTGTGGGTAGGAGCGTGAGGGTATTATCAACGCGCATGAGAGTGAGCCAGATTGCGAATATGCGGAAGTCTAGGGGATGATTGGCCCCTTGGATCGCTCTGTCTTCTCGTAAAAGGTTTCGAAATATTTGTCTGGTGGAGATATAAACAATGGAACATCATAATTTACGTCATCACCATCATCATCATCAACCCATTAACGTCCCACTGCTGGGCACGGGTCTCCTCTCATTATTTACGTGAAGTTAATTAATTCCTTCGGGAGCTTTAAAGCGTCTGCAAAGCAATACGGCCGACGGAAAGTGTCTGGGAGTATTGGCGACTTATTTTTAAGGATATTGCCTACAATATACGTAAAAATCAGCTTGGAGAATTTACGTGAGGTAAGTAATATTTGTATGTACCTTGATTACCTGATACCTGAAAATTGGCCCACTAGGCAAGTTAGCTAGTAGGCATGCGTTCTTAGTACATACTAGCACTACTCAATAACCCACATTTGGTTCGTCAGAAAATACGTGACGTCTGGCGGCCCTGGGATCTTACTCTAATAGTTTGTGAGATAAACCGTAAAAACAATTGCAACCCTTTTTCTAAGATGGCGGCCGGGGGACAAGATCTGTAATCCCACAAACTTGAATTTAAGTTCACACTGACCTCTTGCGTCCTCTGAGAAATGTAATTTGAAATGTAACTTTCCAATGGACTACATTTGTTCTAAGGCAAATGTTTGTGTGATGAGCCCATGCTCAAATATCCATAATTCAAATCCAAATGTCCATACATTTGACTAATTGGGCCAATAGCGTTGACAATAATTATCACTTCAATTTTTTTCACTCTGATGACATTACCCAAAACCATAATTATATTTTACTAATATATGAAATAGAGAAAAAACACAACCAAGCGAATCGAATACAGTACTAAATAAAGTAAACATGTTTCACTAAAGAATAAGTTGAAGCAATATATAATAAGAAAAAACAAGTATCAATGCCAATTTCAAATTTAATTCATCGCGCAGGGTCTAAAAATGTTTTGTGTCACTTTTGCTTTTCTAATATGTACTAAATCACCGAGTACTACAGGCGACTGTCACTAAAACTATAAAAATTGGCTGAACATACCTAGGTATGTTCAGGATAAAAATAATTATTAATAATTATTTTAATTATTAATAATTATTTTTGAATGAAAGAATGAAAATGAATTATTAATAAAATTACTAGGTAGAAATTCTATTAATAATTTAAAATTTAAAAAGAGTATCTATGGATAATAATTTAAAAAGAGTATGTATGAGTTTGCCGGTTCTTCTCCATAAGACCTACCTTTTGGAACCGTGTAACTAAATTCAATTAAATATGACAATTCAAAAGCACCTGTATTGGTCTAATTGAAATAAATGATTTGATTTGATACTCCAGTATTTGACAACGCATTTTCCTTATCATAAATATGTTGAAAACGTCTCATTTTAACACTACCACACACCGGAAAAGCTAGTGAAGCAAACGTTACAGTTGACCCACAATTTACAAAAACCAAGCAAAGATTGTTCACGCAAGTTTCTGTGAACATAATACTAGATGATGAGCACACTCATAGGTGTATTTAGACTTTTCCCTCAGGGGGGGGGGGTTGGCCCCTCCTGGGGTGGGCCCGGTCCACCGTATGAGAATTTCTAATCGATAGCCCAACATCCTAGAGTGGGCACTGGACCATTCTAGAGTGGAAACGGCCACTCTAGGTGTGTACCTAGCAGTGTGCTCATGGGTGTTCATGAGAACTCTGCTCAGCACCCGCCGCCATATCTCCCGGAATTTAATCCACTCGAAAATATCTTTGGCACAGTGAATAAATGAATGACCGAAAAAGTACATAATTGAGCTGAAGAATTGAATGAATGATATGAATGTTCCCAAAGCCAGTTTTTGAACGAGTTCAGTTTATTTACGTGAGTAGGTACGTAGTGAAGGACTTGCAACTACAGCTGTACCATAAGTTTACGCGCTTTTAGTAAAGCTTTACTTAAGCATAAAAAACTAAATTCAATATTTGACGGTGCGCAATATTACAAGCGAGCGTTAATCTATGGTAGAGCTACAGTGCGCGAAGCAAGCAGACGGTAAATCAAACACACACATGCAGTGAATAAGTTTATTACAAGAGATCCCCCCCCTCCCCCCTCACACCCACTACACACACTTACTGTCTAGTTCGCTACCCTAATTATTAAAGCACTACACTATCAGCGCCACGCGGCCGCTGCTCCTATCTACTCATTCAGTCTTTAAAAAAGGCAAACAATTGCGTGGCTATCCTAAAGCTATCTCATACAAAACAACAGCCGCGCACAAAACACAACAAAACATAACAAATTCAACTCTTTATCGCAAATAGATTTCTTAATGCAACCGTCAAAAAGTAGTTGCACCTTAAAGAAAATTTATTGAATACAATGTTTGGGGTCTATTAGCGTTTTAATATTTAAAATTAAATAAATAAATAACCATCAATTAGGGTCCATCCACAAATTACGTCCACGTTAAAAGGGAGGAAGTCATATAAATTTAACAATAATCTCTCCCTCCTACCAGGGCACCAAATCATGAAATCCATGCGAAGTAATTTATGTATGGCAATATTCAAATCCATTATAATAAATACATAAGTATATTTTTTGTATTACTTAATAACAATGTTTACCTTAAACCCAATTTTAATAACTTTAGGTAATAAAAGGTTTATTAAAATAGAAACATCGATCTTATATCATGTAAAATATAGTGCTACAACACCTATACTACCCCTGTGACCCGTGACCTTATTTTATTTCAGGCCCGAGTGGCTACTGAGGAAAGCAAACTAGTACGATTCGATTATTGTTTGAAACATGTGTAAAAAACAGGCAAGTATATTTGTTTGCGTTGGCGTGTTTTGTGTTGTGTCACAGATAGCAGGATGGTAACAGTGAGTAACAACAGGAGGAACAGGCATCATGCAGCCGCACATTACGACGAAGTCATTACATTACTATGTTAAGGTTCAAACCTCCAAGTAAAGTGACTTCATTACAGATATCTCTTATAGATATAGGACGGCGTCTGATCTTAACGTGATAATTTACTCTTTGATAGCATCGGACAAGCAATGTCCTGCCGGGCCGCGCCTACAGAGCATGCACGCAAATGTATAGGTTACTAACGTTTAACGTAAAGACGACTTTTATTATAATTATTAAGACAACAGTCGTGCTTTTGTTGTGCGCGGAGAAGAGGAACACGTATTTTGGCAAGTTTGCAATTCTTTTAGTCCCGGTTGCCACGGAGGCATATCTAGGGGCGCCGCGTGACGTCAAACGCGCGTCTCGAGCGGTACCTGTGCGAGCGCGGCGGGGGCGGGGGCGGGGCCGGGGGCGGGCGGGGCGGGGGCCGGCGCGGGGGCGGCGCCCGGCGGGGCGGCCCCACTGGGGGAAACCGCGGCCGCGCTGCCCGACCTGCAACGAGTCCCAAATTCAATAGGGGTGGTTTTTTGATACTCCGTTTCATATTAAAATGTACGTGAATACCAATAATGTTTGGTAACATTGCTGGGTGGTGTGTACAGTGTGACTAACCGTGTCGGATACTCGCCGGAGTCGCGTTCGCCCCAGTCGCCACTTTCGGCGTCTTCGTCGCTGATATCGTCTGAGAATATTATAATTTTTATTTCGAAGGGTATTTATTATTCATTTAGAGACATAATATTACGTTACGTAGTGGGTACTATTGAGGTAAATGGAACAACTACATAAAGGTGAGATTTGACATCGTGGAGTTATGATTATTATGATAAAGGCGGTAGAAATGTTAGTTATATGTACATCACCTGTGTCGTCATCGTCAATGTCGTAAAGTGACAGATCGTCAGGTGCGTCGTGCTCGTCGTGCACTTGGTGTTCGTCGTGCGCGTTGTGTTCGTGCTGTTCGTGCTGTTCATGCTGTTCGTTCTGCTCGTGCTTGTCGTGTGCATCGTACTCGTCGTGCGAGTCTCGTTGTGCGTGCTCGTCGTGGTCGGCCGCGTCTCTGCGCACAATACACAAGGCGGTGATGTCGGCGGGCCCGGGTGGGGTACGAGTGGGCCCCGGGTGGCGGCACGGCGGGGGGTGGGGCGACTGACCTGCGCGAGTAGAGCGCGTAGGGCGCGATGTCCTGCGGGAACACGTCGGCGTGGTGCAGGATGATTCGCTTGACCAGCTCGTTGACAAGGTTCTGCGCCGTCACTTGCGCGCCGCCCTCCCCCCACGCAGCGAGCAGCGTGGGGCCAAGGCAAATGGCTAGGTTCCACGCGTCCATCATGTTGTGTTCACTGTATTCCGTTAGGCTGAAACAATATAAATATAACTCACTCTCCGTATTGTACCTCTACATCTCGTTTAGATAATATTGACACAAATAGCAATATCAATAAGTATGAAGCACATGGAGGACGAACAGGTAGCGCAGCACCAGCACGGCGGGGGCGGGCGGGGCCGTGTACTTACTGCGCTAGGAAGGCGAACAGGTAGCGCAGCACGAGCACGGCGGGGGCGGGCAGCGCGGCCAGCGTGTCGCGCATGCGCCGCACGAACTGCGCGTCGTCCGGCAGCGCCGCCACCCGCAGCAGTCGCTCCTGCAGCTGCGGCGGCAACAGCGGCGGCCGGACCTGCAACATCGTACACTGTCATCCCGAGTCTAAACTAACTATATACATGTACTAAATATATTCATGATTCTATAATGAAACAATTAATGTTATACATATATGAAAAGATAAAATTGTGCTGTTAAATGACCTCTCTCAGGTAGAGTTTGAGCAGTCCGCAGACGGAGTTGATGTCGGAGGCGTCGCGCACGTCGGCCAGCGGGTCCTCGCCGCGCTCGAAGGCCGCGCGCAGCGCCTGCATCTCCACCTGCGAGCCCGACACGCGGAAGATGCCCTGGTGCCGCAGCCCTGCACACACAGCACGCCGGTACACTCCACCGCCCGACCTCACGCCGGCGGCGGCGGCGCGGACTCACCGTACGAGGCGACGACGCGCACGCACGACGTCAGCACCACGGGCAGGCGGTGGTCCAGCGGCGCCGCGAACTGCCCGCGCCGCAGCCGCGCCGCCGCGCGCCGCGGGGGCGTGGGTGGCGAGCGGGGCGCGGGGGGCGGGCCCGCCCCACCGCCCGCCGCCCCCGCCGCCCCCGCCAGCAGGCGCCCGCGCACGCCCGCCGCCTTGCTCTCCAGCCGCGCCAGTCGCCCCGCGCATGACACGTACGAACGGAATTTCTACAAAGAAATAATTAGTTATTACAGTAATACTCGATTAAATTAACAAAAAAAAATGATATTGATAAAACTATGTACACAAGTAGAATGAACTCACCGCGAGGTAGTAGTCCTCCTGGTCGTCGGCGGCGGGCGGCGGGCCGGTGGGCACCACCGCCCCGCCCGCACCGCTCGCGCCGAACATGCCGCTCACGTCCCACTGACTGTCGGTGCCCTCCATCTGCCAAACATCGCAAACAACGGCATCACTAACAGGTACCTACGAGCCACTCCCGGATAACAGTTGAGTGAGGTGGGCACGCTGACCTGTTTGACGAGCTCGGCCTCGGCGGCGTCGAGCGTCTTGGCGTTCTCGCGGCACTCGGCGCGCAGCTGGCGCGCGCCGGCGTCCAGCTGCTGCAGGCGCGCGGCCAGGTCGGCGGCCACGCGCGCGCCCGCCTCGTCCTCGGGCTCGGCGGCGTCGGCCAGCAGGTCGCGCAGCTCGGCGTCCAGCGCGTCGGGCGGCGCGCCCTGGTAGGGCAGCGGGCGCGGCAGCGCGAAGGCGGCGGCGTGCGCGTCCAGCAGGCGCTGCCGGTCGGCCAGCGCGTCCAGCGCGTCCGCGGCCGCGCGCAGCGAGCCCGCGCCGCCCGCGCCCGCCGCCGCCGCGCCCGCCTCCGCCAGCCCCGCCGTGCGCACCAGCCGCCCCACCACGGCCTCGAACCCCACCTCCATGCACTGCGGACCCGCACGCACTCCGGTTACATACCTCCACATGTAGATACCTATACTGTTTGCGGTCGTAACGCAACCCGTCTCACCAGTATGATGTCGGCGATGTCGTCGAGGTAGTATCTCTGCAGCGTCGCGTTGGCCGCCTCAAGACTGAGCACGTAGTCGGCGCGCGCTCGCAGCGCCCGCACGCGCGACTCGCTATGTCGCGTTCGCCTCTGTGAAGTCAACAACGAACCCGTCTGGTTTATTAAACATCGAACACGACTGTAGGTTACACCTACAAATAAGCAATCGTACGTGTACGAATGAACGTAATGTAGAATCTACACAAGAGTTAATTAATTTATAATGTACCTTATCCAATTCTTTATCGAGCGCCTTGAGTTTCTTATGCCTGGGCGGGTCGGCGGCGGCGACTCGCTGGCGCTGGTCGTAGGCGTGGCGCAGCTTGAGGGCGGCGGCGCGCCAGTCGGCCGCGGCGGCCGCGTGCGCCTTGCCCGCCGCCGCCGCCTCGGCCAGCGCCGCGCCCACCTCCTCGTGCCGCTCCGACACTGCGCACACACGCGGTCAGCACACTCAGCACGCAGGCGAGCCGGGACCACCGGCCGCTGGCGTGTGTCGTTAGCTTACCTATGTCGCGGCACTTGCGGTGCAGGCGGAGCGCGTCCTCGGCGGCGCGCTGCAGCCGCGCGGCCAGCGGCCCGCCGTACAGCTCGGCGAGCGCGGCGTGGTCGCGCGACAACGCCTTCGTGTTGTCCAGCGCCGCCTGCCAGCACGCGTACGCGCCCGTCAGCGACCACTGCTCGCGTCTGGGAGGGAGACAGCTCGAGTCATGTGATTTTGCCGAGGCGGTAAGGGCGTGGCGTGGTCGGGTGGTGGTACTGACTTGTGCTTCTGGTCCTTGTGCCGCTGGTGCGCGGCGCGGGCGAGCTTGTCCAGCGCGCGCGCGTACTCGTGCTCGACGTCGGCGCGGCGGCGGCAGTACTCGTGCAGCTCGCCCGCCACGCCGGCCGTCGCCTCCGCGCGCGCCTCCAGCACGCGCGTCTGCTCCGACAGCTGCATGCGGATGTCTGCAACACGCACCAACCATCTTAACACTATGATCACCAGATCATGTAACACATCCCTTTTTAGAGTTCCGTACCCAGAGGGTAAAAACGGACTTCGCTATCTGTCTGTCTGTCACCAGCTGTATCGCAAGAACCGCGATAGCTAGACAGTTGAAATTTTCACAGATTATGTATTTCTGTTGCCGCTATAACAACAAATACTAAAAACAAAATAAAATTAATATTTAAGGGGGGCTCCCATATAAAAAACTAAATTGTTGCCTAATTTTGTACGGAACCCTTCCTGCGCGAGTCCGACTCGCACTTGGACGGCTTTTACAACACATTTATGATTTTAAAACCCAGCCGGCAAAGGAGGAGTGTTATAAGTTAAATATTTGTATCGTATCTCACAAAAGGATTAACTAATAGATTGTCTTTTTATGAACTGCTATCAATAGATCTGCCGAGGTCCCAATTTTTGATAAACTGTTTTTTAACTATTGTTAAAAATAACTTTTATGAACTTTTAGTGAATACTTCTTAGGATAATATGGTTCCTCCATATTATTATTTGGTAGGTCCCCTATTGGAGTAGGTACTGATGCAAAATTTTGAGCATTGTCAGACCACACAATCGGTTTTAGACAGTTTAGTGGACAATCCAGCAAGTTTTTCTTCGATATTCATAAAGTTACAAAATTAATTCATCTTTATTTATCTTTGCATGTTTCCATTCATATTCGATAATATGAATGACAATTACTACTAGCCATACTGACATTGGTAGTAAATAAACAATTATTATCTAAGTGGTGAGATCGTTGCCATTTCTCATTTATTTATCGCGTTCCATAATGTGCGATCTATTATACTAACAAAGCACCTACTTATATAATTTTCAATGTTTACGTGTGACGCAAATAATAATAATAATAATAATAATAATAATAGCCTTTATTCAGACACAAATGATTATTTACAAACTATTAAATATAAGTTAACGACTCTGCTGAGAGCTCGCATCTACAGACATGTCTGTTTGCCCATCTTTGGCAAAGGCCTCCTCCATTCCTTTCCACTCTACTCGGTTTAGAGCTTTTCTCGTCCATAGTTTCCCTGCTATCGCCTTTATCTCGTCTTCCCACCTTCGAATCTGTCTACCTCGTTTCCTTTTCCTATTTCTAGGGTACCAAAACACTATGCTTCTACTCCACTTTTCGATGCCTCTTATTGTATGCCCTGTCCATTGCCATTTAAGTTTCCTTATTCTAGTTGTAACATTTTGTATTTTGGTTCGATTTCTAATGGTTATATTTCGTACTCTGTCTGATTTTCTTAAATTCAACATACTTCTCTCCATTGCTGTCTGGCAAGTTTCTAATTTTTTGCTTTGTGCTTTGGTGAGAGCCCAGGTTTGGCACCCATAGGTTAAGACTGGTAGCACACAGGTATTGTATAGTTTTGATTTGACATGCGTCTTGATTTCTTTGTTCTTCATAATTTCTTTTAGCCGCCAGTAACATTTCCATGCATTCCCAATTCTAGTATCTATTTCCTTTGACATTATGTCAGTTGTTGAAATTTGTTGGCCTAAGTAAGTGTACTCTTTGACGTACTCAATTGGTATACCGTTTATAATGATAGGGTCTTCGGACGCATTTGTTAGAGCTTTGGTTTTGGAGGCGTTCATTGTTAGGCCTACCTTGCGACTTTCTCTTTCAAGGTCTATGAGCATGTTTTGTAGGTGCTCTTTTGTTTCGGCGAATAGTATAATGTCGTCAGCGAACCGTAAGTGGGATAGTGTTTCCCCGTTTATGTTTAGCCCATAATGATCCCAGTTTAATTTCCGGAAGATTTCTTCTAAGACAGCTGTGAATAGTTTAGGTGATAATGGGTCACCTTGTCTTACACCTCTGTTTATTTTAATTTCCTTCCCTTCTTTTTCTAACTTGATTTTAGCTGTACTGTTAGTATATACATTTTTTATTATTCTGATGTATTTTTGTTCGACTCCTTGATTCTTTAGACAATACCAGATATTTTCGTGTTCAATTGAGTCAAATGCCTTATTGTAATCGATAAAACAGCAATAGAATGACACATTAAACTCCTTGTTCTTTTCGATAATTTGTCTCACGGTATGTATATGGTCTAATGTCGAATAACCTGCCCTAAAGCCGGCCTGTTCCCTAGGCTGGTTTTCATCTAGAGTTCTTGTTATTCGGGCTAAAATTATTTTGGCAAAGATCTTATAAATATTGGACATTAGACTAATGGGTCTATAATTATTTATTTCGGCCTTGTCACCCTTTTTGTGGAGCAAGATGATATTTGATGCCGTCCACTGTGACGGAATCATTTCTGTATTTAATATATCGTTGAAAATAAATGTTAGTAGTGGTGCAATGTTGTTTCTGCAGTTTAAAAGCAATTCATTGTTGATCTGGTCAGGTCCAGGAGCTCTATCGTTCTTCTGTGTTTCGATTGCCTTATGTATTTCATCTTCTAGTATTGGTGGCACGTTATCATTGTTACTTAGTTCGGTAATTTCAATTTGGCTCTTGCTGGAGTATAGGTTTTTGTAGAAGTTCGTAGCGATTGATAAAATATCTAATCTCTTGGTTGTTGTTTTGCGATGTTGGTCTTTCATGTTAACTATCCAGTTGGTTTTGTCTGATAAAACTTTAAGCGCCTTTTTTATACCACCGGTCTTGTTGATGAATTTTTCAAAGGTGTTGAGTCTAAGGTGTTCTCTATCTTTTCTTGATTGTAATTTTATTTCTTTGCTCAATTTTCCTATTTCATCTCTAATAGTTTTCGTTTTATTTGTTAAGCAAATTAATTTTGATCTTTTTTCTAGAAGTTCGCTGGATTTTTCTGACATGTACTTCTTATTGTTTGGTTCGCCTTCAATGTTAGTTTTGGGTCTTGCTATTAGTATTTCGTGTATTGTGTTGTATTTCTGTTGAGTGTTTAAATGTTCGAGAGATGATTGTGTCACAGAGTTGAGATGGTCTTTTATGGTGGTTATTGTTGCGTTGTTATGTGGTGTTGTAGTTTTTACTTTGAAAGGCCGGCTTAATTGTAGAGTACATGATGTGTTCAGACATGTTCTAAGCATTCTATGGTTGCTATTAAAGTTGAGATTTGCTATGGTGCCACAGTCGTCAAATAATTTCGGTCTGTTCGTTAGAATGTAGTCTATCTCATTTCTGTGCCTACCATCTGGCGATATCCATGTCCATCTACTAGAAGATCTCTTCTTGAATTGACTGTTTAGTATTTTCATATTATTTTCATACGCCATTTCTATTAGTTTTTGTCCGTTTCTTGTTCTTTTTCCAGTACAGTATGGGCCCAAAACGCTTTCTTCTGCGTTTCTTGGTGTTCCAACTCTAGCATTAAAATCACCCATAACAATATAATTTTTTTGTGCGTGTTCTTCTATGGCAGTTTTAAGGGATGAGTAGAATGAATCAATTTCTAATGTCGAAGATTGTTCGGTTGGCGAGTAAATTTGCACTATAGACCATATATCTTTGTTTGGGGGTATCTTAATGTTTAATATAGCAATCCTTTCTGATATGCCAATTATTTCTGTAATTAAGGTTTTGAGTGTTTTCCTTACTAGAAATCCTACTCCATGTCTTCCTGGAATTTCACCTTTGTGGTACAGTATGTATTGGTCATGCTCTTCGATAGCTTCGCCATGTCTTCTTACTTCACTCAAGCCGATAATATCCCACTTTATATCTCGTATAGAGTGTAAAAGTTCTTGTAGGCTTTCTTCAGTCCTTAGAGATAGTGTGTTGTATGTTGCTATATATAGGTATTCCGTATTTTGCTGTTTTTTGATTCTATAGGGTAATAAACGGATAGTGTTTGAAGGGTAGTGGTCGTCTTCCCCCACGGTGACCGGCCGTCTTGGGGTGATATTTTTTGAATTTGGTTTTAATAATGTTGTGGTTTTGGTTTTGATTTTGTTCCGGGTGCCGGTAGTCGTTGCTAGTTTTTTGATGTTCCAGGTAGTGAGACTGTTCTAGCTCGTTCGACGTAGTTGAGAATATTTGGTCTTATAGTCTCTTTTGGGGCATTCATGGGAAATGGTGGTGTTGAGGTTTCTTTCGCGTTTATTTTCTTTTGGTTTACGTAGTTAGGTGAACCAGAATCTTCTCTCTTCCTTTTATCTCTGGTTTTGTCGGTTGGTCGCTTCACTATCAGTTTATCTTGTTTCAGGAAAGCGATATTTCCTTTCTTCCTTTCCTCTTCTAGTCTAGGTTGTAGCTGCTTCCTCTTTTCAAGTACTTCCTTAGAGAAATCTTCTTTGACATTCACACCAATTGGGAGATTGGACTTATTCTTTAGTATAGCATGTTTCTTCCATAATGTAGCTATGGTGACCACGACGGGGCGATTTTTATCGTTCTTTTTTCCGATTCTGTATATGTTTTTAATTTCCTGACAGTCGATGTGTGTTCCTGTTTCTATTATTATATCCTTTATGTAGTCTACCATTTCTGCTTCTGGTTTACTAGACTCCTCAATTCCAAAAAATACCAGGTTATATTTTCTTTTTTCCAACTCCATTAAATTTATTTTATATTCCAATGTAGAAATCTTTGTTTTAAGTTTTGTGTTCTCCTCCGTTATTGTTTTTAAACGCTCATCTATTGCCTCCATGACGTTTTTTGTAACTGCCGTCGTTATAGCTCTAGTTTGATGGTTTAGTTTTTCATCCAGTCTTGACAGCAGTAACTCCATGTTATTATCCATTTTTTTTTTTTTTTTTTTTTTTTTTTTTTTTTTGGGGTAAATACTTTGTACTGGCAACACTGGTTCAATGTTAATTGATTCACTTGAAGTTCGTTCTTTGCTTGTCAGTGTCGGTATGACATTTATTTGACACTTAACAAAGTCTATTTTTGTTATATTGGTAGCACTGCTGTATGAATTTGCAGGTTATGTTATGTTCGAATTATGATATCAGTTTTTTTTTCTTCTAGTTTAGTGCTTTCCACTGTGATTATTATCCGAAATTGTCCTTTGTTATCACAATTAGTCAATTTTGCACTTATACGCCCCAAATTAACACTGTTAGCACTAATATTGCACTTTATTCACGGAGAACGTTGACGTACGTGTTTGTGACGCAAAGCAAGAGTCTAAAGTCTGCGGACTCTTAAATGAGCGTCCCCCGCGCGAGTCAGGTAAAGCTCTCTCACAAAGAGTGACGAAGTTGTGAGTTGCGACTCGTAAACACAATGCAATCGCAGCAGTGATTACTTTCCGCGCGGGGAGGACGCGACGCGGACAAAAACAAAAAGCAAGCACGTGCACCGTCGCGATGCGTGCGCAGTTGTTGACATCGGCTGACAGCGCGGCGCGAGGCGGCGGGGGGCGGGGGCCGGGGCAGGGGGTCCCGACAAGGGGAACACTCATGGGGTCCCACCGCCGCCGCCTGTGACTACCTACTTGTGTATGACAACTAACTGCATAGTAGGCCCCATTGAACACCGTTAAATCTGGGTTCGTACAACCTTACCATAGTACCGAACTATCCGTACATATATGATATGTCCATGTATATTATAGTTTTGCTAACAACTAATTAAGAACTTGCAAAAAATTGAGACCGATGAGGAAAGTATAGAGATTTACTTGTAGGAATTTTGTACCTACATACAAGCAAAACTGAATGTGGTCAGCACACTCACTGAGTGCAATCTGTGACTACATACAGTCATACAGTATAAACTTATTTACAAACAAATATCTAGGTATCTGTTGAGTAAGGGCTACAATATACATATACATGGATTGTTAATGCTTTTTTTATGTAATTTTTTAATATAATCCTGTTGGAAAATAAAGGTCCTGTAGCTTAATATTTTGAAAACTTGTAGGCATTGGCAAATCCTTGCCACTATTTCTATGGATTCTCGTCATATAACACCTGCTTGCATTGTATTGTTACTAACTCCGATTATAAAAAATCCAACAAAGCACCAGTGTGTCAGTACACAAGGGGAGCTACTGAGCATTTCACTTGGAGTATTGGTTAGCGAGGCGACCGGTGCGCCTTCCCACGCAGCGCATCCGACACAATGCAACGACAACAATAACACAGTTTCACATGAGCCGCCCAGCGAACTTCTCCACTCCGGTACAAACAATAAGTTCTTGTGATTTGTTATTTGCTTTTGCACAAATCGTTTTTACAGACATCAATTTAGATCATAAAACGGTGTGGTCGGGGAGCTCGCCGTGCGGCGTGCGGCGTGCGGCGCGGGCTGGCGGCGGCGGCGGCGGCCGTACCGGGGAATGCATTGGCTAGGTCGGGCGGGCCCCAGTCGTGGCGCGGCTGCACGATACACTGGAACATCACAGACGCGGCTCGCGCCCGCCGGTGCTCGACTGGCGCGCAGCCTCCGCGGGATGCGCCCCGACCGCCCGCCCCGCCGCCCCGCGCCCGCACCCCGCCCGCCGCCGCGCACCCTCCTACGTCACAACACCGACGTGACCTCCGATCGGTTCACTAACACCCGACCGCATCACGTAATATTACTTCAAAATAAATAAACGACCTGATCCGAAACTAATTGACATCCATTATCGTCCCTCATATCTTAAAAGAAAAGTCTGTAAATTTCGCATACATACTAATGAACCGTTAACCGACAACCTACAGGTATGATTGCACCTGAACAATACAACTACTAAGATTCCTGGATACTATTTACCAATTGAGCAGTATATCAATGCTACATTGCATCGATACATAATAACGAATAGTGTATATAATTTCACGTAACGAGTAACAAGACAGTGGAGATGTAAATGTATGATCTCGATCCAGTAACAATGATTGCAGCGGGGTTGCAGCGGCCGCGGGCGAAGCGGGGGCGAATGCGTCGGGGCCCGCGGACGCTAACAACACTAGCATTTGTGCTAGGTGCAACGATACTCTTCTATATAACCATCTAGAGCGATATTCTTTGAAGCTGTTCCTGTTCAGATTTGCGTCTAGGCTTAATATAATGCTTTGTACGGGACCTTAAAACTAAGAATATTGATAAGCATTTTTATTACAGTAAAGAAACACTATGTTTATCATCCCTAGTTTCAGCTGCTTTATCTCGTTCATTACAATTAGCGTGAGCATTAGTGTAACCAGTGGACTGCGGAAGTCAGGTATAGTTCGAACCCAACCAACGACTTTTCGGAAGTTATGTGCGTATTTATCACATGCTCAAACGTTGAAGGAAAACATCGAGAGGAAATCTGCAAACTTGAGATTTTCTCGTTAGCATGTGAAGTCTGCTAACCAACAGTAGCTGGGCTAGCGTGGTGGAATATAGCCTAATACCTCTCAAAAAAGTGGAATCCCATGCCCAGCAGTGGGACAATAATCTCCATCTCTATGATACTGTGGATTCGCGCAGGTCGGTCACACTTATATGTAACATTAGCTCAATATTCTCCAAGCAAACGCAAGGCGGGTCTTTAGATCTGTGACTCAACACAAGCCTTCTAAAGGATAAATGCTCTTCAAGCAGGAGAAATGTCGTGCTACCTATCTAAAAAAAATATAGATTACCAGAAACAATACAATCCATAACAGGTGCGTGCACGTCACAGCTTAGCAATATGAGTACCTACATAATTCGATCTTACCACACTACGAATAATATAATTCAGAAACTATGTTAGAGAACCATTCAACAAAACTGTAATGTCCTACAGCTGTCTGTAGTAATCGAACTGAATGGTATTTTAGACCAGGCATATGAATATTAAAAAAAATATGTAAAGAAAAACCAGTTATCTAACGGACTAAGTATGTCACTTATTATTTTGGTTACGACTTCATTGGTGATGTACGGGAAGATGCCTGCAATGTGATAGGCGTCACTTTGTGCAGCGCAGTCTAATACTTGTGGATTGCCTGGTGGACGTGGTCCTCCATTTAAATTGTTACCCAAGGATTATCCTCAACGGATTCTATAGTGATAATCAATTGGTGTTCGTAAAACTTCATCATCATCATCGAATCGTAAAACTTGCGTGACCCGAATTAGAAGGTTGACTTTGGAGGGCCATCACATTTTCCCCAAAGCGTACATACAACAAAGACAAAACAAATAATTATTCGAAGCTTTATTCTGAATCTGTTTCACGAATAGCCTCGATTCAAGTAAAAATCAGCAAGATAAAGAGCTGTTTATATTGCAGCTGTATATAACAAGAACTTTCGCATGTATAAATAAGTCAGGAAATTAAGCCTAAATTACAGATTCTTTAACTTTCGTTTACTTGTGATAAAACATAAGATACGAAAGCTCTGTTAAAAATTGGTTAGCGAAATTGCACATCTGCATAAGTAACCGGTGCAGAAAACATCTGCCGGCAGCAGTAGGCGTCGCAGCTCGCAACACGTTTGCCGCGGACTGCATTGTCCACGTCGCCACGACAGTCGCCGAGCCTCCAAGTAGCCGGACAGGCGAACTGCGCTCAACACAGAGTAAGGGCCGGAGCGGAGAGGGCCGCGGGGCGCCGCGAACCGGTCACCTGCCCCACCGCTCACCAAAACCTAAGCCTCGCTACAAATGTTACAATGCACGCCAAGCATTCGTGTACGACACAGCTGATTGCATGCCATTCCAGGGCAATTAATTATTATCCTGCAACGAAAAGGCTGGACTTTTTATTGAACAGAGAAAATCTGGGCTACAGTAGTTAGTACCGATGGACAGATCTCCCTAACAGCCGTGATTTGTAACACTTTGCTTTAACGGCACACCTCAGTCTAACCCTTGGCATTGTCTGTATAGACAATACAATAATGTTGAACGTAATAAGTCAAACCTAACTCCACGCGACCATGGTTATCGTTGAAGTGAGAGTGGATTCGTGAATCGTGTTCCAAGTAGTAGTTTTGCCTGCTACAGCCAGCATAGGCAGTTCATTAGCTTGCTGGAGGCGCAGGCGACTCGCCGGAAGCCGCGCACCGCGCGCACGCAGCGATTGTTTACGCAAACCGCGTCGCCCATCACCACCAACTATTGTATTCACGACATATTCGATTCATACTACTTCCAAGAACGCCTCTCAATTTACGATTGTGCGTTATGTAGAACTGCTAAGTTGACAAGGCCGATTAATACCTACCTCCTTATATTTTTGAAAGGCCTTTTCCTACTCTTATATTTAAGAAGTCTTTTATTTTTATGAGTATTCATTGGCATGCCAGCATTAAATATGGGTGTATATGTCTATTAAAGGTACCTATAGGTATTATCCGCCATTTAAGAAATTATATGACATAATATGTTTTCAATTATACAAATCAAAAGAAGAGACACAAAAGTTCCAGTGAAATAAAACATTACGCCCATGCCTTAGTTTTTTGTCATTTTTGTTTTTTGTCGTTAATTGATTTTGTAATTTTCCGGTTGAGTTCTGAAAAAGAATGACTATACCAAGAGAAGATACTCATGATCAAGTATCATATTGGAATGCGAAAGGACAGAATGCGAAATTTGTTAATCATATGATAATGTGATATCCATGAATAAATATTTGTTTGAGGATACTTACATTAACAGTTGGAGAATTAAGGAGAATGTGTCTTTCAACTACAAGTTTTTTTTAGAGGAGAGGAGAGTACCAAAAACACTATTTTTGGTACCCTCCTCCCCCATATTTATTTTTACAACACAAGGGTGGCAATAAGCTTACAGTCTACCTGAGGGTAAGCAGTTACCATAGTCTATAGACATTAGCAACACTAGAGGTGTTGCTGCCGCGTTGCCGACCCTATAGAAATAGTTGAGGGTTCTCAAAATAGGACAGTTACTAAACTGAGAGCAAAAGTAATTACCATACGCCAGGATAGTCACTCCCATAACAAGTTCTGATATGGGAATCTTACTCTCACTTCGCCGATTTATTAATTCCTTGAAGATACATTATTTCGTCCTTGACGTTTATATAAGAGATTTGGCACGTACATTTATATGGTACAACCAGAAAAAAACCACAAAAAAGCGTCATCGTCGCCCGAAGTTCTTTAAAATGTCTTGTTAAAAACTTTTATCACATAGCGCTGGCTGAAATGTGAAATGAGGTTCCCGACTGGGTCTAACCCGATAAATAAACATAATCTAGGTGTCTTTAAATCAAGAGTGAATTGGTTTATTCTAGGTAAACGCGCTCCATGCCTCCATCGTAAATCGCAGCGTCGCTTAACATAAGGCGAACTGGCAAGCAAAATTAACAATAAAAAATATATATACCCAAATATCATTTGAAAGGTTAAGACATTTATCAGGAGCAGTGTGTTTCTATGTACCCACAACCTCCCAAGGAGATTGGTCACGTTATCATTATGTAATTTAAAGTAGGGACACTAGTGTCAGTGTTCGTGTCATGAATGACAGAACAAGGAAAAAAATAAGAGTGAAAGTTACATGGGAATGACTCACAAGTGGATTTTCTACTGTTTCATTAAAATAACAAAAACATGACAACTTATTTTTGGCATACAGGATAATAAAAATTGGTGAAAGCCAAACTGTATCCAGCTTAAATGATTTGTTACGTTTTAGTGTTTGAATTGAATAAGTATCATTAAATTGATTGGTTGCTTTGCGTGTTATAAGCCGGGGATTGGCGGGTGGTTAATTAACCGCAGGGCAACCGGCGAGGGTGCGTCGCTCGGGTGTCTCGCCTCCTGACTGTACCGAGTAGCCGATCGAACGTCGTACTCGGTGACTCGTCCACCCACACCTACATAAAGTAACATCGAACTAAATGACCATCTATATTAACGGACTCATTAAAAGTAATCGAGTAAGTCATTGCAATAATCGATCCAGATTACGAAACTAAAGCTTTGAGTATATTATTTATATTAGAATAATAGTATCCCATATTCTAATTTGGCCCGTTTTGCAGTGAACGGAAATCGGTCACGTCACGCCCTCTGTGTTGCGCCACCGGGCACCGTCGCCGTCGGTGTACGTGCCTAGTGTGCTTACTCTGTGGGGAGAGGGCAGCAGCAGACGGCTCCGGCGTGGCGGCAGGCGGCCGACGCTAAATATAGCGCCGGCGCCGCCCGCCACTGATTCACACATAGCACGACATCGACAACTGCGCCCAAACACGATCTACAGATTATAATTACATCTTAAGTTTTCTGGAAGTCACATCACAATAGGAAATAACCCAACCAAAAACGTAAAATCTTAAAGCGTCAGTCACCTCCTCTGAAAGCATATGACGTGTAACTTTAAAAGTAATAGTTATTCCCTCGTGAATACTCCGGCACATCGATCTAAACAACAAGCTTTAAGTCCTACTTACCAATACCTACATATTTACCATTTCGATCTATAATGTTGTACTACGTAGTTTGTGGAACCGCCAAGGTAACGAAGGCACATTGAGAGCTTTTGACCGCAATACAGGGACGTAGTTCGTGCATGGTGAGCATCCAATAAGAGGAATATATTTGTAAAGCGGTTACTGATAATTAAATTTATCGCAATCACTTAGTAACGCTGACAATCCTTTTAACGCTAGGAAGTCTGAGCCCATTATTAGTTCTATTGTTTAGGTCTACACTTTTGGCAGTTTGGTTGCCGGTCAAAAACAATACAAATATCGTAGCGATTTATTCAAATGTTGCACGGTGACGCGCGGCCATTATCTCGTATTGTAATAGTTGTCCGCCAAGTTATGGGGCTACTTATTATCTGTGTATTTAGTATGTACGTTATTAGCATAGTATAGGTGCCGTCACGAGTTTAGAGCGCTGGCCTTGAATGCGCAGATATCAGTTTTTGGGTCCGTTTGGCGGGGTGGGCGGTGTGCGGAGGGTGAAGCGGCCAGTGCCGGCGCCGTATTGGTGTATCGCCCAAAATACATTCACGTATTTTTTCATCGTCTTGACCTTTTAACTTTCAATAAGTAGTTCCAGTCGCATCCATCTATAAACTTCGACTTCCTTAATTAACGACGATTTGATGGAAGGAATAGGATTATTGCCAAACGATTAGAATTTAAGTTTTTTTAAATATAATCGATTATTTGATTCTATGTAGATAGATAGATAGAATATACTTTATTGTACACCAATAATTAAAATACACATTACATTAATTTTATTATTGATTATGTAATATTGATTCTATACGTATCTACAAAAAAATATAAATTATTATTTTTATAAAATAAACCGTGGTTATATTTTATTTTTCTCTTTTAAAATACCTATATAAAACTTATTTTTCTTTTCCATTACAAGTGACAACTCAAGTTAATTTAACTTTTCTAAAAACACTTCGTAATATATGTGAGCACGAGTGTACGACATGCGCAAGTCTCCCCACTACTTTCGTCGAGCGCTCTAAACTCGTGACGGCACCTATAATAGCTACCGGAATGCAATGTTAATAGTGAACGTAAAGGCGTTTGAACATATGCTTACAACTATACTAACGCTACGCTTCGGTAATTATTTTTTTGCAAGTTGTCGATCAATAACTCATTGTGGGGTGTGCCCACTGGCACTTGGTAATTACTATATCATATTCATAACTTTGAAATTCTTATTTTTTGATACAGGCGAGCAACGTCTATACTACCTATCTAAAAACGCCAAAATAGTATATTTATTTATATCCAGGTTTTGTCTGAAAGTTCACCTTCCTTTCAAAATGACTTTCATACAACTGTTCTTCCCATATTTGACTTATATTTTTCCAAAAATCCTTTGTTGGTGAATATAAAAGTAAAAGTGTTTTCAAAATTAAATAAGCACTGCCAAAAGTTAACAGTAAAGTATGCCTACAATAATAATTACATGTCAAATTGAAATAAATACTGTTCGTACCTACGCGAGCACACTAACGCGGATATATTCACATACACATAAGTCACATAAATCATTGAGGTAAACATTGCTTTATGATAAATAATAATACTCCGTCCTTCTGTAAATAATTGGCCTCATTTAACATTTGATTCAGCAACGTGTGGACTGCCCCACGGTGCTGAATCAAATGGGTATACCACTGGGTGAAAGGGCCAATTATATGTTGCATTCTGTGGACCCTGGCCACTTTGCCATCAAGCTGCTGACTAGCAAACCTATCTACCTGGGCATGGCCTCATATAAGAAGAAGAAGAAGTCGTATCTACGATCTAGCTCATATGGATACGATGGAACAACAACAAGCTTAAGCAACCTTGACAGCGATTACAGCCAGTCGGAATGGGAAGCTCGAAGCCCTAATGATACAATAATTTTCCTTTTCACTGCGGATTTTGACGCGGTATATTGTTATTATTGAATCCTGCAGTATATTGAAACGGGCGCAATAAAATCCGTATAAAAATGTTTAATCCTAATGTCTAAAATTCGCGTATGTTCATCCGTGATGAGTGTTCGTATCTGTCTGTGGAGGTGATGCATTATAAAGCCGTAATAGCCGTAAGTTCACAGAGTAAGTAGGAAGTATGGTGGCGGTTGAGAATGTCACGCAGCAGCAGTTGTGCTGCACATGTGGCGTCCATCTGGGCACACATGTAGATACTGTTATCAGTAGTCACGAGACGACGACATCAATCAGCAACTATATTCTCTGCAAGTACGCGTAATACTAATAAAGCTTTCTCATATTTTCTATTTTTAAGACATTCTATGTCGGTCATAGAACTATGATATTATTATGTAAAGATGATACTCAACTGAGTAAGGAATAAAAATGTTAAGTATTGTTAACTTGTCCTTAATTATAATTAATAAATAATATGATGAACATATGGCCTGTGGATGCTGTATAGGGATGATGTTATTTTTACTCCGGCAATGTCTTGAATTGTTCTTCCATAATAATTTCAATGACTACTTGAGAGCCGCAGTTTCTCGCTCTCCCGCGTACAAAAATCTGTGACCGAATTTGCGGAGAAGCATTGCGAAGATGATCTAGACGAACACATTAGTAGCTAGTCCTCACTCTGCGGTTTTAGCAATGCCTGTTAATCATTAATGTTATTATTCCAAGGGCACGTTCTTATAACGACGCGCGTTACAAATTGCCACGGATTGTTTAAATATAACAACCCCTTTTTTTGTCTGAATATCAGAAAAAATCAGCGAATCAGTAATTTTCATCAAGCTCAGAAAATATTAAAGTATGTATACATATAATACGTTTGTAATATCGGCGAGATACAATCGAAAATAGAGTAGAGTTAAGTCAACGTGGGATCCGATCCGATGTGCAAGACAGTAAATGGGTTGATGATGATAATAAAATCGATATTTATGAAAATATTGCCGTCTATCTGTGGGTATAAAATCACTTAACCTCATTAGTAAGTATTCTGGCTGATTCCTTAATGCCATGCTGAAGCCGCTCGGGCTACAACCTGGTTTTTTTACGACAACCAGGGAAGGATATTTGGAAATTACGTAGACTTTTGCAGGTTCACAGTAGCGGTTGTATGAAAGCCCGTCATTTTCATAATAAGTTAGACTGTATAAAGTTTCGCATACACGCTTCGGTTCTTAGGTTTACGCTTTAGGTTTTTTAAGTATAACCCTAAAACAGCATGATTTAGGGATTGAAACTTTACATGAGAAAATTGATTTTGAAGAAAGAAGCAAGAATTTCTAAAAGCTTTAATATTAAATATTGCATATATTTAATATTAAAGCTTTTAGAAATTCTATCCCAAACGAGAGAATGTGTTTGAATTGAAAATATCTGTATAGAAACAAAATGCTTTTTTTATTATGAAGGATTTCTTTTATTACTTTATTTTAATCAATCACCTGGTGGGAAGTGACGATGTCGACTAAGATGAATCACGCTCTACTAGAAGATACCTATTCACACGTGACTTGAAACCCTAAATTGTATTCGTCGGGAAATACAGACTCACTCAGGCAATTTATTCTAGTTGATTTGTTTAATATTAGGTTAAAAGTCGATGTTATAAAGCGACGCCTTATCGGTTTAGCGATCCTTACTCGACTTACTTATATGGCACTTACAAATTTCTGTGAAAAATATGTATAATAAATTTTAATATAAATTATATAATTATTAAATAATTATGCCCCAATTCACAGTAATACGTCTATTTTTAGATTTCGATGTTGTGATATACAGTAGAGCTTTTAAAAAGTTTATTTACAGCTGGATTGCTGATTTTAACTGTTCTTCAAAATCATCATAATTATAATCAAAGATGTTAATATGGAATAGTTATTTGCAGAACTGTTATGGATGACATCCATAACAGTTCTGCAAATAACTATTCCCTACACTGATCTGAAATTTACAAAAACTAAAAAGCAAAAAATAACTTCATACAGTTTTACCTTTTTTTTAGTTTTAAAGGTATGAAGTCGGTGCCAAGCCAAACGTAATAGTAAGTACACTCTCCGCGAGTGACCTCGAGCGGGTGGTTACAACCACTACATCATCGGCACCGACTTCATACCTTTAAAACTAAAAAAAAGGTAAAACTGTATGAAGTTATTTTTTGCTTTTTAGTTTTTGAAGTTGGTTTTTCTTTTTTAAAAAAGTTAATTTATTTTTTTCTTTTTAGTGTTGTATATATTAAACTTTTCATATCAGGTCAATCTAATAGCCTGTAAGAATACAACAATCGATCCATATATACTTATAATTATGAAAGATTTTTCCTTCAACTCCTAACCGTTGAGGAGTTGTACCTTCCATCATCAGATCATTACATGAGATGGTGATTTTCAGATGCAAATACTTGAACAGCTTTGGAGAATACATATGAATGTAATAAATGCCTATAACTGAAAGAATTTTCTTTTAACTCTTAACTGTTGAGGAGTTCTACCTTCCATCATCAGCTCATCAACATCAAATGATGATTATCAGACGCAAATACGGGACCAATTATAGTAAATATATTGAAAATGTGATATTTGCCTATAAAATTTGAGGGTTGCCCTCGATTTCCCTGGGATATCAGATCCTGATGTGGTTACAATGGGACCATCTGTGAAGTCTACCCTTTTAAACAAAAAAAGAAATTTGAAAATCGGTCCAGGCGTTTTTTGAAAATCGGTCCAGGCGTTTTTAAGTAATTCGTGAACATACATAATAAAAAATAAAAAAAAAACATTCCGACGAATTGAGAACCTCCTCCTTTTTGAAGTCGGTTAAAAAACAAACACTGGGCTAGTCGACATATTCTTTGAACTGGCTATGATTAGGGCTGTTTAAGTATTACATAAGTAAAGAGGGTAGCCTTTACTTTTCTTATTTGTAATGCCATGCAGACGAAGGTTGGCAATTCCTCAGTGATATGCTCTTGTTTCCTTTTCAAAAACTTGTAAGTACAATTTAAACACTTATTAGTCTGTGATCAAAGCATGTCCCGGACTCTCAGAAAAAACTAGAGTATTGCTACTCGATTCTTTACGTGTACTTAAAAAAAAAGGAACTTTAACAGATTTTTGTAAAAAATATACAAAAGCTTACATCAACTTATGAGGCCCCTCCCCTCTTAAAGTTTTGGTTACTTTAGCTGACAATCGGCAGGGAGAGATTAAAAATAAAAAATCTGATTCGTAATACTTGAACGACCTTAAGATTGAGTGTTCCGTCCATATTGTGGATTGTTCTCTGGTTATTCTACGTACCGTGAAATCAAACGAGACATTTTAGTATTTACCACTTTATTGACTTCAATCTACGCCAAAATTATGTATTTTGTTTTTGTCATGTATTTTATTTCAATTAGTATCTACTTTATAAATGAATAAAGGTAAAAACTAAGCTGGGTTCCGAAACTCTTTTAAACAACATAAAATGAATTGCCTTCATTTTACACCTAACTCTACACATTATATTAATGGAGTAATGTAACACTTTTGCCTCTATAATTAATTAAGGAAAATAGATAAAATATTGCACTTTAGCCAGCTGCCGCTGCGAACCAAACTATGAGTAAACAATGACTGTGTTACATATTAGCGGGCGCTTTGTTGGCTAACTAGATAGTTTGTGTTGTATTCATTTGAACGTAATATGATTTATCACACGATATTGATGGTGTATGTGATGCGAGACGAACCGTGTAAAAAAATAATAATTAAAAAGTTTATCGACCCAAGCTACGCGTTACCCACCGGAAATGAGCTTTTTATGATATGGTGTCAAAGGTCTTTCTTTGTCTCTACGTCGACAATCATAGAAAATGTGTCTGAGTGATTTATTCATAGTTTAGGACAGCGCTGGAGTTGTAGTCAGTATTCTCTCAAAGTGAGTTGTACGACTCGCATGTTATCGAGGTGTATCGCGATTATCTGGTGCTCGCAGCCACTGTAACCTCTGTGTGCTTGCTCTGCTTCTTTAAAACTGCCATGACATGCGTCTAAGGAAGGAAGGTTAGCAAACTAATCCGCCTTTGCGGTAATATCTTCAAAATCAATTTGAGAAATGGCTAGAAAGATTTCATGAACAGGTATCCAGTTTATTGGCAGTTTCCGAGTTGCCTAAGTGCTCAAAAAAATTAAAGGCTAAGATGGCGTGTAGTGTGCTGAGCGGCGTGCATACACTGCGTGGGCGCCGGCAACTGCCGCCGCCGCCTCCCGAAGGAAGTCGCCAATGAACAAGGCCCTCGCGTGACGACACAGCACTAATGTGCCACATTACATCATCATACTAACGGCTGCGGAGGAAATGAAGCTCACGACGGAAATATAAAGTTGCCTCTTGAGACAATGGCCCGCTGGCGTACTCGCCCATCGCTCTTCTTTCCACCGTTATAAATAAATATCAAAAGTACTGATCAGGATATTACGGTAAAACAAACACACAAACGCAACGGAAAGTTCCGCGATCAATTCAGTGTTTCATCGTTCTGAAGGTGGCGCTTACTAATATTTAAGTATAAAACTATACATCGTTTGCCAAACATTATTCTCCGTAAACATAAATTCAGCTGCAAAATATCATTCAGTACGCGTACTGGATCTCCATCTACACCGCACGAGTTTTTTACGTTTCAATAAATGCCCCGATTGTTTTCCGAAGAACTGAACGATTAACAAACTATTTTAATCACAGAGCCTTGTTTTAGGGTTTACAAATGCGTTATACAGATAAACTTTATGAGATAGGTATTTTAAGAGATGTCTGCTTTGATGCATGGTCACCAGGAAACAACGTGAGTTCATTCCACTGCCGCTGGTTGTCACAGGCACGCGTAGTGTGCCCATTGCGAACTCTAAGACCTTGGCCCTGAGCTCAGAATGGCCAGACGGCAGGCAACAGCGCCATTTGTGTCATCAATCGGCGTTTGGGTGGAATGCACCAGACAAGCGGATTATTATGGCGCGCGACATGTCCTGTATCGTTTTAAAAATGTCGCACGCAACGAAGTAAGGACAATAAAATTCTCAGATTTATTTTTTACTATGTGGTACTCTTAGTTTTCTTCAATACCTTAGTCAAACTTAGTATGTACTGTTAGACATGAAGAGGTAAACAGGTAAAGAACACTTCTATCGTTACTCATGTGAAAAATATGAAAACAATAAATGTATGGTCACATAATTCAGGTACTTCTACTTTTTCTAGTAACCCATCTATAAGTAGTATTTCATTTTAGTAATTAATTGACATGACTTTAATATAACACTAAGTTAACGAGTTAAGACACTCTCTGAGGTCAATGTTACCTCATTATGACATAAACATACAACCAGAGGGCAGAGTAGAACCGCTTTTACAAAACTTCTATATAATTATGTATGATGAAATGTGTATTGTATGTCATTGTATTATGTGTATTATAACATCAATAAACCCACAAACTATAAGGCAGCAAGTGGAAAATTGATATTTAGTAGTGACAGTGCAGTCATTTCCGGATTAAGTTGATCAGAATATTCTCTCTAGTTTGCTTGAATTGTTTAGTAAGAGCGGAATCCTAAAAGTGCCTGGTGGACTCTCCTCTACTACCGGATGTGGTTTCACTGTTAGGGTTTATCTCCACAACACACCTCTAAGGTAGAGTTGAGTCCATAAATCCATAGTAATTAACCAGACAGACGCTTGAGCTATAAACCCACCACAAGTTTGTTTCATTATCTATGTCTCTTAATGCATTTTAAAACCAGTGCAGCAGAATTGTAAATATGTTAATATAGTTGTAGAAAATTCAGTACTGATATTTAACTGCATGCCAGCATCATTTCAATAATATTTATTCCCAAAAGTAATGAAAAAACTACCATATTAAAAAGTACAGAAACAATGGTACTGATTTGAAGTTGGTATGTTTGCTGTTTGTTACAAGTCAAAAACAAAAAATATATATATATTCCAAATAATTAAGTGACAAAACGTTAGTTGGTGGTTGTTGGTGATTTCTATTACAGGCAGAAAGCTAATCCTGTGGCCCCTAATTACCTGCACATGCAGCTGATGGAACTATCTCATTGTCAGTGTTTATTTTTAAAGGCTAACAAAATGTGTGGCAGAGTCAGTAAGGAATAGTAGCCTCTAATAATATGTATTACAGTTAAGTATTGCTCTAAAGTTGGTAAAAGTAACAGAAAAGGTACAAGTCTTGTTATTCGGTAGTGTACTGTATCCGCCTTTTAACGGTCATAAAAAAACACACTCTGTCAGCATGTTGGCGGTGAGACGGTACTTACTGTTAAAGGCTGCCAGCTTCCTGGTGGAGCCGAGCCGCTTCATTGGCGTGCGCGGCTCCACATCGCGGTCGTCCAATGCCGGCGCCTCCGTCGTCGTCGGTGTAGCCGCTCCAGACATAGCTCCTGCTGAATCACGCACTTTTCCGAAATACCATTACAAAATAATTAATATTCTTCACGAATTTCAACTATCATTTAGCCGGCTTTCCAACAGCCGTAATTGATTACGTCTTGTATCAAGCATCTAACGTGTGTTCTTCTAAATAATCCGAAACAAAAATAACGATCATCGTACACCAATCCGCCGAATGCCAATCAACTCTAAAAGTTCACCGGTTCATTTATTTACATTTCAGTGTCTACATATTTTTGTAGATACACTCAAAAATAATAATGTATGGTGATACTATGCCATCAATATCGGGACACAGTTAAATGACAATTTTTAATGCCTCGTATTTTCGTCACAAATATTTTGAAACCATTGCGCTTTATCAGTCACAACACTAGTCACTACACTACCGGTGCCGGCGCTAGCAGGACGGTTCACTCGCAACGAATTCAGACGGACTGGTACCATAGACTGCCACAGACTGAGACAACGTGAAGTGAGTCGGAAAACTAACAACACAGATTACACAGATGTTGAACCTACCATGCCATGGACAATACTCTACTAAAATCATAAACACAAATAAAGAATATAGATGTAAGCGTTACTTTGAAAGAGCGTTATTTTTGTGGTTATCGCCACTCTACAAAGCAACTGTGCGGCCCACGATGAGGATAGAATGAAAAATAGATCCAGAAGCTTATATTCAAATGGAGACTCTTAAGAATTATTACTAAATATAGATTAAACGTGTGTCTTGTATTCTGTATATTTTATTTAGAGTGACATCTTTCTGTTTATTTAAACAATACACTATCTAAATCTATACTTCAATAAAATGTAGACTTACTTTGTGCTAAAGCGGTGCATTGATAAACAGAACGTATTTCTCAAATTTACGATTTTGTGTGATACTTGTTTTTCGAAATCCCTGAATCCCACCTAATTAAGTGGGATTTTAAATTTTATTTTAAATTGAGTTAAGGGAGGCCACAGATAACTGTGGGGTTGGCCTACGTCCAGCGGTGGACAAATATAGGCTGATGATGACTATCCAAATCTGGGACACGTATTTATGTGCATGTAATGATCTTTGAGTGAGTTTTATTTTATCTATGAGTTTTTAAACTTGAGGATCAAACTCGTATTCAACGGAACAAACAACCGATGGCTCAAGCCACACTGCCAACGATTCCATTAGAAGTGTCATAAAATTATGTTTAGGGTTCCACGAAAGCAAAAACGCCACGCTTTGAGGGTAGGATACATGTTGTGGAGGTATCATGTTGAAATGAATATCAAATACCAAAGTCTAAGTTGGAACCCTGGAGTTGTAAGATTAAAATTAACCTCCTGGCGGCATATATTCATGTAGGCCTTGGATTCAATCGTGGGCAAAAGATTTTCATACAGAATATTAAACAAGAGTACTGTTCTTGTTTTAAACTCATATCCCAGCCAGTACTGACTACTGTGACCACAGAAACAGAATAGATAAAAAAAAAACTGTTTTGTGTCCGTGAACACGGTCACACATCTGGCTGCTGTAAACACCAGGATTAATTATCGAAAAAAAAAAAAGTTTTTTTTCAATGTCAAGTATTCGCGTAAGAAAGATATCTGTGGGTAGTGTCGATATTTTCAGGTTTATGTCACCATTCGCCATGTTATTATTAATTAATATGTCGCAACATTGGGAGGGCTAATGAAGGAGATAAAAAATAAGAATCGTAATATGGATGAGATCCGTCCGTAAAACTTTTATTTTACATTGCCTTATCATATGTGGATGGTAAAAGAAACAGCAATGGTGATTTCTTGTGTTGTATTAACAAGTACGATATAATTATGTTATGTGTAGAGGCGCAGCGTGGAGTCTGCGCAGGCGGCCAGCAGCCACGGCTGCGCGGGGTGCCAGCGCAGCTCCAGCGTCACCAGCCCGTCCGCGCGCGCGCCGCCGCGGAGCTGCTTCAGCGGCACCAGCAGCGGGTTCTGCAGCAGGTCGCTGCCACACAAATTGTTATGTTACTCATATGTAAGAATGGATATCGCCAGGATTTCCGTAGGGATCACATTTTATAATTGATGTAACGATTCTAACCATTGTGTTATTTGATCAGGGCTATTTATCACGATCGTTGCGGCCGAATGTGGGTTCAAATATACGATATTTGAAGCTACATTCGGCAGTGGCTATTGCGTGCGCACACGCACGACATGTTCGATCCCCTGCGTTGTGTGCGCACTGGCACGGAGTAGGTCCGTTACTTGTACGTAGGGCGTGTACCACAAAGCAACATGCCACGCGTGTGAGCGCCGAACTCGCGTTACGAGACACAACAACAGCAAAGTGTTAACACGAGATGTATCAAACACTCACTTGTAGACCATTCCGTGTGACACGACGATGTTGTCGTCGTCGCCGGCGGACGCGAACAGCGGGTATCGCTTGTGGAAGGCCACGGAGCGCACCGCGCCGCCGTGCAGCCGCAGTGTCTGGTACGGCTTCGAAGACAGCTCCAAGTCAAACCTGTTCACAGTGAACTTTGTTACTTTCTATCAGAACTTGAGGTATATAATAGGTTGGTATGTAATGTATACTTCTTTTTATATAAAAAATATGAAAATTATTGGACGTCAAGAAATTATATACAACGCGGTTTTTACCTACTTAGAACATTAATAATAATAAATAAATATAGCATAATAGACCGAGTCACAAGAATATAGATTTGTGTATTCATTTGATTACACCACCACCACCTCACCTATAATTGAGCTTCTAGGTTTCCAAAAAATACCCTACACATATTGTTAGTAATATTTTATATCTACAGTACATCATATTCAATATAAAGCAACAAAGTAACTTTTAAGCAATTTTACTCAGGGATATATGCAGATTAAATCGTAACGTAATTCGTATCGTGTATAGCGGTGTACAATACGTCATCGGATAGAAACGTCCCCCGCCACCCGCGTGGACCATGGGAGTCTCACGAACAAATTTGCCAAGTTTTAGTCCTACGTTGCTGACTTGGGCCTACTCAAAACGCATTTCGGCACGTCTCTCCTCTCCGCTTTTCTGGAAATCGGACCTTAGTCAACGTGCAGTGTACAAGTAGGTACGTACCACACGCATTTCCTGTCATACGAGGCGACGAGCAGGTTGTCTCCGCCGGGGTGCACGGCCATGTGGCTGATCCACTGCGCTCCCGTCAGCAGCTTGCGTACCAGTTCCTGCTTCACCAGGTCGTACACGCGCACCACTCGTTGCGTCTAAACAGTATAATATATATGTCACACACAAAGTCTAGATTTCGAACTCAAGAAATGTATGACGGTCTTTTCGGAAGTTATGTGCATATTTATCACATGCTCAAACGGTGAAGTAAAACATCGTGAAGAAACTTGCACGCTTGAGATATTTTTTCGATGGCGTGTGGCGTCTGTCATTCCGCACCGGGTTAGCGCGGGTGGACTGTAGAGTGATCCCTTTCAAATGAGAGGAGACCGGAGTCCAGCGGTGTGTGGGTGTGTGGGAGTGTATACTGACGGCGACGAAGAGCAGCGGCCTGGTGGGGTGGAACAGCGCGCACTGCAGCAGCCCCTTGGCGCGCGCGAGCGGCAGCTGCGTGCGGCGGCGCGACAGCTGGTGCACGCACACGCCGCGCGCGCCGCCCTCGCGCAGCGACACGCACACGTAGTCGCCGCGCGCGTGCCACGCCACCTGCACCACGACCACTACATTATATATGCGTCGGCAGGAACTTGGTGATGGTCTCACCGTATTAAGTGTGGGTTCACAAGAACCCATTAATGTTCATTCTGTAGAGTATAGCAGAACAATCGCCAAGTACTCCGCGTTCGAATACGACTCATTTTCGCGTAGCCACGTAAAACTTAAACAAGGTAGGTAATAAAAGTGCGTCTGCGTGGATTGCCGGCACACGAGTAGGTAAGTTAGCGGCAGCGTGCGTGACGCGGGCAGCTTTTATATCTTTTGCATGTTTAACTGAATAGTTGTGTGTGAGTTAGTAACATTGAATGATATGGATCGTAGTAATCGTAGTACGTTAAAGGCCCAGAAACGGCCCATTTCAGGCCCAGAAACGCACACGAAATTGCTTTTATCTAAAACACACAGGCAGGGCAGGGCATATTGCTCAAAGAACGGATGGCCGATGGGGCATAAAAGTTCTAGAGTGGTGACCACGTACTGGAAGACGTCGCGTGGGCAGACCCCTGGCAAGGTGGACTGACGACCTAGTAACGTCGCTGGAATCCGTTGGATGCGGGCGGCGCATGACCGGTCGTCGTGGATCGATGATGATGAAAACACACGAAATATTATTCCTCAATTTATCCTTGCATCTTTTTATCAGTTGAAGGTGGGACATTTATTAGGAAAATAAGAAATATTTAAACGACTGCATTTTTGTTCAGACGTAGACGCGATAGTGTTGCCGTTTTATTCACTAATATTTCAGATAAAATATGAGATACATTTAATTTATTATGGTTTTACTGTTTTTTTTTTATTATTTTTATTTTTCATTTATTCTCATAAAATACAGACAAATCTAAACCTAATTACTTGCTAAACTGCATTGCAGTTTGGCGGCAGAATGTATTACTGTGTGTGCATAATTAAAACTATAGTTTTAATTAATATATAATTATACAAACATGTTACTTTGTGATAAGATTCACAAATAAAATAGTCTCAACGTCTCTTCAAGTATTGATCTATCGATTTAGTTTGTTTATTAAATGGCAACACCAAATGAGCGAATTGACAATTTGATAAAGAAGAAAATGTTAGCAATGTCACAATCATTGCATTGTTAGTGTTTACATTTACAAATTGCCTCATTGTGATTCGTTTCTATTTTTTGGTGATAAAATCGATGATTTAATCATGAACACAGACTCCGACGATTCTGTTATATCTAACGAACACGTCCCGAACATGCATACGCTTCCGCTTCTAAAGACAACCTGGGACTTTGTATTAGCAATGAACGACGACAGCGACACTCTCCCTGGCCCTAAGTTTTCACATCAATCATATTAGCCTGCCATAATCAGACATGCTCACTGTATAATTATGGTTTATACATATCAAAAATGCGAAGGCGCTTACTGGAAATCGGCGAAAACCGATGTCTAATACAACGATAAGTTGGATCACAACATGTAAATAAATACTTTTCAAACCTTATAAAAAGTACCTGATCGAAGATATTCAAATACTTTACCGTGCTCAATATAGTTATATTATTTAATTATACATAGTAGTACTTCTTAATATAACTATTATTTTCTACTAGAAAATCGATCGAATTGATAACTTGTAAAATACAAGTTTTTTAGGGTTCCGTAGCCAAATGGCACAAACGGAACCCTTATGGATTCTTCATGTCTGTCTGTTGTATGCTACAGCCCCATTTTTCCGATAGAATTTTAATAGAATCTTATTAATAAAGATAGAATATAAATTAAGATAGATGTATATGTAATGATAGATGTATATGTATAATAGATGTCTCCAATATATAATATGTAATATTTGTTGTGCCCTACAGGGTCCATAATTGTGTCTAGCATAAGATTGTTTGTTACCATCTTTATTAACATTGTGGAATGCAAATAAACGATATGAATATGAATATGAATACTATAAGAACTATACCGTTGAAATTTAGTAAGTAGATGGCTCCATTATGATAAACAGTTACTAGGTGTTTTTAACGTTTAATTTATGCCTAAAATTTGCTTCCCTATTGCTTCTATTTGCTTCCTATTCTCAAACAACAACAAAATAAATATTGTTATACAATTTTTTTGTCAATCTCTTTATTGCCGTGATAGTTGCTGTATTATCGTTGTAAAACATTGAGAGAAGCCTAATTAATGGCCACCGTGAATTTCAATAATTCTATTTAACAAGGGTATTACGACTCTGTGACCAACCATCCTGCCATCAGAATGAATAGTCACTCTTAAAATATATTTTTTCTTCTAGAATACAATGGAAGCAATTGTTTGAGTATAGGAAGCAAATAGAAGCAATAGGGAAGCAATTGTTAGGCATAAATTCAATTAAGTCATTTTCACTCATATTACGTTGAAATGATGAACTAGGATCACCTTGTTAAAGGTAAAGGGTAAAAACGTTTCTTCCGCAGTCAAAATAAATCTAACGACACCTCATATGTTAAAATCCATCATGCCGAATGGACTTCTGACTTAGGATAAAAAGTGCTCAACGGGCCTAAAGAAATGTTCACTTAAAAAATGGTGTTGTTGTAACAATAGCGGTGTACTCACGTGGCTGATGGGCTTGAAGTGCGAGATGGCGATCCTGACGCCGCGCGCCCACTCCTCCGGCGACACGTGCTGCCACTCCACGCACGACTTGGTGCGCTCGTCCACTGCGCACACAACACACATTACACACATCCACACACAGAGAGATCACTAGCACATGGCTATTGCATGGAATCTAAATGATATGGGCAAAATATGTGTGTACATTAGTACACGTCAGCCTATCTCTTTGGACACGCCAGGTGTAATGACGTGATACTGACCGGTGACGTCGTGGTCGGGCGGCGGCGTCTCGAGCAGCTGGTCGGTACGTTGAGCGGCGCGGTGCGCGCCGGCGGCGGCGCCCGGGTTGAGCAGCAGCAGGCGCGCGCCCGCCGCCGCCGCCAGCAGCGTGAGCCCGCCCGCCGGCAGCCACGCCACGCGCGTCACGCCCTCGCCCACGTCGATGCTGCGTATACACCGCCCCGTGCTCGTCTCCCACACTGCCACCACAAACACCACTCATTACCAACTAAATTAAACTTGCATATAAAATTAAATTAGCCACCCATCTTATCATGTGCGACCGATTCATACGATTAATAACTTTTTTTATACATTGTGAAATATGTATTTAATTATATGACACCCAGTCTTTATAGTACGTATACCACCTGAAACCCTATCAGTACTTTTTCTTGACATCACTAAGAACAATTACAATCCTCTCAACAGAAGTAAAGTCATAATAAAATAGAATGTATGTGGTAACTGACCGCGCACGGTAGCGTCGTCGCCGCCGGACACGATGTACTGGCCGGACGGGTCGAAGTCGGCTGAGCGCACCAGGCCGGCGTGGCCGCGCAGGCACAGCGCCTCCGCCGTGGGGAACGGCTGCAGCTCCCGCGGGGACGGCAGCCGCGGCACCAGGTCCTCCGGGCTTATCGTCAGCTGCACGACATTGTTCACCGATTAACATACCACCAAGAAGAAATGCAGTATCCATAACTGTGCAATAGATGTATAAAGGTGCCGACCCGCATCTTGATGGCGCGCGGCGCCAGGTACAGGTCGAGGCAGCGCAGGAAGCGCTCGCGCGTGTAGCGTGGGTAGGCGCCCACGGCGCGCAGGCTGCTGTGCTGCGTCGGCAGGAACGTGTACTTCCGCTTCCACGGCGTCTCGCTCAGCTTGTTCCATTCTTTCAACTGCAAAAGGAAAGGCACAATAGTATAAAAGACTCAAATACGAATGCTTGTGTATGTGTGAGCGCTGAGCGTTACCTCCTTGGCGTCGAGCAGGTACTCGGGCGGCGGGTTGTAGCTCTCGGCGTGTGAGGGCAGCGGCCGGCGCGGCGCGGGGATGTGCTTGTGTATGCCGCGCTGTCGCTCCTCCTCCTCGCTGGTCGCGGAGCCCCACAGGTTGTAGAAGTTCTTTTCCTAATCGTTAATTCGTATGTAAATACCAACATCCAAACACTATCTCTAATCTCAAGTGTTTTTTTTATATAATATACTGACTTTCTTCTTTCTTCTCTCTTCAGCGAGTTGCTTCCTGGTCTTGGTCCAGCCCATCTTGAGCGCATGCACGATGCGGCCGATCTGCTGCTGCTCGGAGCGCGACGGCAGGAACGAGCGCTTGTGTTCCGGGAAGGCGCGCAGCGGCGTCGCTAACACTTCACGACTGAACCATTCCACCCATGGCTAACGACCAATACACCAATCATTAAAATTGAGATATTAAAATAAAACGCTAAATAAATAATTTCAATATGCAAGAAACAGATGCGGCACCTGGTACTCGTCGTGGTTGGGGTCGGGCACGAGGCCGTTGCGCAGGCGGTGCAGCAGCTGCAGGTCACTGGTGCTCAGCACTACGTCCTGCCCCGTAGTAGGGTCGCGCACGGTGCGCCAGAAATCTGGATCCTCACATTTCCTAAAAGATTTTTTTACAGTTTTAACTTTTTATTATCAGTAAATTTAATGCTGGTAATGGGGCGTGTTGTATTGGGAGCACTCACTTGAGGAACTCGTCGATCTGGTCGCGCTGCGGCGGCTTGATGATGCGGCGCGCGTCCAGGTCGTACCCGACGTGCGGGTAGTCGCGGTACCACCACATGGGCACGTCGCCCACCGTGTTGCGCCGGTCCTCCTCGTCCGACGTGTCGCCCGACTCGTACTCATCTGTGCCAACACACCATTCCATACATGCCATTAACTTATATATAATATACTACATCATTACTATTATACTAGCTTCCATCCGCTGCTTTGCCTGCATGCTATCTAGATAAAAAGTAGCCAATGTGTTAACTCAGGTAATAATCTGTATACAAATTTACATTCAAATCCGATAAGCAGTTTTTGCATAAAGAAAGAGTAATAAACATCCACACATACATCCTTACAAACCTTCGTGTTTATGCCCGTTTTCCGTACTTTTTGGATCCATGTAACAAGTTTTGACAATGAAAGGAACCTGTAATATTATTAGTCTACTGGAAATAAAACATATGAATTTGAACTGACCTTTCTGTCCTACAGGCTGTATGTTAACGCTTGCTTTTTGAATAGTGTCTGCTAGTCTATCTATACTAGTGTCTGTGGTCAGCTTCCCTTTAGTTTTCAGCTTTTTGGTCTTCGCAGGTTTCTTTTCTATCTCAGAGTCACTGGCCGAGTGTGTCTGTGGAGCACCTGACTCCGCTCCACTGTCCACACTCTCTTCAACTTCTTCACTATTTTGTTCCTTGTCACTATTGTCATCATCCTCTGATTCGTCCTCAGCATCTGAGTCGGTAAGTTCCTGAAATTAGAAGTAAAGTTAAATAATGATTCTGTATTACAGCATATATTAATGTTATAATGTTGGTTATTAATTAATTTGTAGATATTTTACAGGGTTATTGATAATATGCAAATACTGCAGCTTCTGAACACTTAAGCTTTTTTTTTTTTTAAGTAAGTAGTTAGTTTAGTATGTCAACTATTGAATCTTAAAACTTTGATGTTTTGAGATTTGATAGTTTACATAGGGATTGCTGATATGTGTACCACTTACTGATGATTCTTCTGATTCACTATCTGCCTGGTCATCATCCCCAAAGGTGGAGTCTGCACTGTCATTATATAGCACTTCCTGTGATGTAAACAGATATTTCAAGGAGTAGTATTCATTACATTAATCTAAAATGATTTATTTGAGGATGTGTAGCATAAAGTTATCAAATGAAATAATGAAAATAAATTAGATTATGTAGAAATTAGTAATTACATCTTGTTCATGATCTGAGGCATCTGCACTCCCTTCTTCATGTTCAGAGTCTGTGGAATCGCCTTCTCCTTCTAGCTCACCATTGATTAACTCCTCAGTGTCTGATCCATCTTCTGACTGCAAACATATAATTATATAGCATAACCTGTGTAATGTGGTGCGTTTTTCTGATTTATTTAAGATTGTGGTTAAAAATATTTTTCATCATTATTGATCATGATTATTCACGTTACGGTTGTATAGTAGCTCTAAAAAAGGTAAAAATCTTACAGTTCCATAATAGCATGTCCTTACATTACTCCTTCAATTCTGTTCATACCACAACAGAGAGAGTTATAGAAAACTCAGGATGATAACCCATGATCATAACCACTAATTAATTAACATGTTTTTAAAAATCTGTTTATATTATGGCAGGATACAATTCGCACACGGTAACGGTTTAATGTGTGACGACAGAAAAGAAGAAGAAGAAGAACGGTTAAATGCGAGAAAGTGTATGGGACAATAATAAAATAAAGCAGTTAAAAGTCTAGTCGCATGCGATTTTGTTCATAGTACACTGCAAGCTACTGTGTAATGTACAGTTACTAATAAATAAAAAAACTTACGTCGTCTGAAGCTTTTTCAGGAACGTTTTCTTTAGACTGCTCGTTGCTAGCTTTTCTTTTGAGTAGTCCATTTCGGAATGGAGGCATATTACTAGCATAATAAAATCCACCGCACACAACACGTGTTTTTGACTTGTTGTTACTGTTTATCTTTTTAATCCGACAGCTAGTCGACCACAGAATATCACAGCGAACATTTTTTTTATAACCAAATATGGTTACAGTGGCTTTTTTCTCCCTTAATTTATTTTTCTTATTAAATTTGTTTTCATAGGCGATATTGCCAGTTTGGGTATATAATACATGGGTTTTAATAACCAAAACCAAATTCAAATGTTTTATTTTAAGTAGACCAATATTACAAGTGCTTTTAAATTGATAAAACTGATTGCTTCACCTTTAATTATAGAAGAAAGAAGAAGAAAGAAAATAATATTTATTGACACAGTCACGAACAATGCACACAATAACATAAAAAAGAAAGAAAAAAAAAACATTGGACAATAAACAAACTCATTGTGTGCCCCACGGCTGTGCCAAATGGCCCAGTTCAGCTAAAAGCCAGACAACTGGTAAGCTGCCTGGCGCTGGTTTTCATATATAGAAATAAAGATCATCAAGATATAATATGAAGCTAATTCTATGATAGCCTACCTACTGCGACGACCCAATTAGTCCAGCGGTAGTAACACTGCCTTCTGTGCTATAGGTCCCGGGTTTGAATCCCGGTAGGGACAAATGTTTGTGTGATGAGCATTATAAACATTTCTATCAGAGTCATGGATGTATCTATAAATAATATGTATTTATTAAAAAAAAGTATATATGTAGTTTATCAACCAACTAGTATCCGTAATAGAGATGCAACGGATAGTTGTTTGGCCGGATACCGGATACCGGATATTCGGCCTGACCACCCGCCGAATATCCGGTATCCGCCCGCCGAATATTCGGCCAGCGGTACTATACCTACATTTTGAGTTTCGCAAGTGCGCATCGAGCAGGTTTTGACCTGTTTCGTAGTTCTATGCAACCAAACGAGTTTTATTATGTCAGTACGGAGTAACTTCATTCAAAAGTACACACGTGCTCGCGTATTTTTGTGTTAATTATGACTAACTTTTTTTTACATTTTTCTTTACCCCCAAAATCAAGCAACTTTACTATCCGGTATCCGGCCGGATAGCACGTTACTATCCGGTATCCGGCCGGATAGTAAAATAAGGGCCGGATAGTAACCGGATATTCAGTGCATCTCTAATCCGTAACACAAGCTTCGTTGCTTACCTCGGAACTAGATGGCGCTGTGTCATAATGTCCACAAATATCTATCTATTTTTTTTAATTTACTGGTACAACCAGTGGTCTGTGAAAAATCTTGATTTAGGATCCAAGGTACGGACTGACCCAAATATACACTTCTTAAACTTTTCGTGGTGGACTATTTCCTAGATCCTCTCAAATGACTGGAGACCAATTCTCAGCAGTAGGACAATAATTGGGTTAATGATAATAGTGGTGATAAAATAAATAAATAATTTGAGAATAATAAATCTGTGAGTCAGAAATCTGTGGAGATGCATATTATGCTTCCAATAAGCATAGAACAATGTCCAAAATTCCCCTTGATCGACTTATCCAGAGTTTCTTCAAGAACTTTTAATTAATTTTATTAAAATCTTTCTCCCTTGTTTAGGTTTACGTGGCATTGCGAGCTCGAGCGTCAGCGCAGCTTTGCTGGATGTTTTATCTTCATCATGGACCTTATCTTTTTTTGAATACTTCGAAAAATCGCTGCTAAAAATTGGATCGGGTTGTACAAGCGGACTAATATTTCCACAGGCTGAAATCTTCAAAACAACTTTGATAGCTTACCTACGTGCTTATCATAATAGCCTCCTTGAGTCTGCGAGGATGTCTGCGGTCCTATTCGTGCTTACTTTGCAGCAGTGGCCAATGGTATGTGTCCAAACTGTTTAAGGTGGTATTGAATAATTGTATGAATAACTGTAGTGTATAGTTCTAGGCAAGACGGAGTCCGGCCAACCGGATCGTAGGGGTGTTATGTGTTTAAAAAACGATCAATTTGACTTGCTTGTAAGGAAAAACGTACAATAAATTTCAATAATCACTACGTATTAACCAGGCTCCACGCTGCGGGGCTCTCGTCTGAATGTACCATTATCTACCATAAAGAAAGACGGTAGGGTGAAACATAGATAATGGGTGAAATGAGATGACAGTTCAGGTCACACAAAAATAACTTGTTTTAATAATTTTAGGTTACCACCGGAAACCTTTTCAAATTACGAAAAAAATATGTCCAATGAAATTTTAATTTGGAATTAATAAAGAAAATGATAAGTTGACATACTGAATTTCTGATAGATAATAGGCCCGCAATATTCTTAAAATGTTTCGTAACTTGGTGAAGATTTTGGGACCTATTAGAAATCAGTTGGTAAGTGGTATCTTTCGTATTCATTCAAAATTTTTAAAGGTATTGATGACTAGCTCATGTAACATAATAATTGTTGATAGTCGCGAACGGCCCGAGTCGGTATTGCGGCAGGCGGTGGAGTTGGCGGCGGCACCTTGGACGACAACAGCGGATCGAAGGAGCAGCAGCTGTCGGAAGCGCTGAAGCGCTCCATGCCCGGAATCACGTATGTCAGCGTGGAAGACATCTCTGGTGGTTGTGGTGCTATGTTTGAGGTACTTGTCAAAGTATTGTGAAAAGCTATTTCAGAAAAAACAGCTACGGGGACAAATTTCATGTGGCTCTATATCTTTAGTTTACATAACTGTTACCCCATCATCATAATATTATCAGAAGAAGCAGGGAAATACTTGCCCTTTGTATACATTGTATATTTTGTACTTGCTTATATGTGCCTTTTGATTTTAGGTAAATGTGGAAGCTAAGGAATTTGTTGGTCTGTCGCGAGTCAAACAACATCGCATGGTAACTGAGACACTGAAGAGTCAGATTGCTGAGATGCATGGCATCCGTATACACACTGCAGTACCAGTGGATGGTGATAAATAACCAAAAGATAATAGTTTAATTTATTTGTAAATAGTAAATATTTGACACAACATTAACTGTTAATGTTACAAAAAGTAGAAACTTTTGGTTAGTGATTTTACACAATAGAGCTATATTTCCTACTACAAAATAAAAAAAAAATAACGAGCCTAAAGCTCTCATAAACATGTTATGTTTAATGTTTAAAGTCTCAATCATCCAAACTAAATAAAGAAGTGCTATGTAAGTTATGTTAGTTTAGTTGGTACATTAGCTACCCATGTGATGCTTTTAGGTGATATGTACTAGCTTTTGCTTGCAGATCAATTGTATAGTTGACAAATCATAGCCACAGAGGCTATGATTTATATTTTGTTGAATTTGCTGGTTATTACTGAAATTTTTTATGAAAATCTGTTATCATCCCAGCAATCTCAAATACCTAATAGAAAATAGATTTTAGATCAAAATATTTTGATTGTGATTGTAATAAAATGTTACCAGTAGGTAGTGTTCTAAATTCTATTACTGATAGAAATAAAATGTTATGTAGGTGTTTCAAATATATAATTATATAGCTCTTGGAATAAATTACATCAAGCAAATCTTTATTGTTTATGACATTGTATTAAAAAATATACAAGTTCTTGTTGTGAGAGTTGATCTACCTGCAAAAAGTATCTAGCTTTTTTGAAATGTTGAGTTGCATAGTTATGCTAAGAATTTGGTCTTTTGGACAATCATTTGTGATGAAACCTCAATAAACATCTTTGAAACAAAAAAAGGTACTACATATTTAATTCCAGTATAATATTCAATACAAACTTGTGTTACGGATACTAGTTGTTTGATATACTACATCTTATACTTTTTTTTCGTAAATACAAACATATTACAAATAAATACACCCACCTGACTCGGATCCGGCCGACCGGCCGATCGGGATTCGAACCCGAGACCCATATCACAGACGGCAGTGTTATCTACCGCTGGACTATTTGGGTCGTCGAGAATTAAATGTATTTGAATCTGGCGCGAAAAGGAAACATAAATATGTTTCCTGTATATCTACGTTACTGAGGTTGGAAAAGTGGTTACTGATTACTTGCATTTTGGCTTACTGCCAACTGCCTCAAAGGCAAAGAAGTCAAGTACATGTACTAATCTCTTCTTGATTTATTATCTATAAATATATTTTTTATTGCGATAAGGGGGCAAACGAGCAGGTGGCTCACCTGATGATAAGTGATCACCGCCGCCGATCACATTTGCAACACCTGAAGGCTTACAAATGCGTTGCACACCCCTGCTGAAACCGTTTTGGTTTCCTAAAATAGGGAATTACTAAACTGACAGCAAATGGAATGCCCATGCTGTTAGAATAGTAACTCTCCAACGAGCTCTGGTACCCGTAAGGTTACGTAGTAGTCTTTCTGCGAGTGATTACTCACTCGCAGAAAGACTACTATTGTTGATTCACTGCGGTATTCTGTAAGGTGGAGGTACTTCACCAGTCGGGCAGCTCAATTGGAGCGAGGAATCTCGCTTAGCCCTACTTCCAAAATATATGTAATAGAAATGTGATGTGATGATATATAATAACTATTATATAATGTTAATATGTACCCTTACGATACATAACAGACATCAGTTTTGATGTTCGTGCTAGTACTTCGTATCTATGATAAATAGGTAGTTATAAAATAATATTAAAAAAAAGTACTAAAATCTATGGCAAGTGTATTTTATTCTGTGAGGTCTGTGCACTCTGTGTGGTTCTTGTTAATTCAACATGGCGCTTAACTTAAGTGTCAAGGTTCATCCCGTAGTATTATTTCAAATTGTGGATGCATATGAACGCCGAAATGCAGATTCTCACAGAGTTATCGGTACCTTGTTGGGTAAGTGATATTTCAATAACATTACATTTGCAAAAAAACCCGTACCCAAAGATACTTCTATATTCATACCCTGTATTGATGTCATGTGTCTACGTTTTACAGTTTCATGGGTTGTTTTGTGTTTTAATTGTGCCTTTTGTGTTCTCAAAGTTTATCGAAAATATTATGAGAGAATACAATTTTTTTTGGTGTTGTGGCGCAGTTCTAATTGGTAATATAATTTTGAGGTTATGTTGTTATGATACATAGGCACCTGCGATAAAGGCGTCGTGGAAGTTACGAACTGCTTCTGTGTGCCGCACAAGGAACATGCAGATCAGGTGGAGGCCGAACTCAACTACGCCATGGATGTGTACGAGCTGAACAGGCGGGTGAACGCGTCAGAGAACATTGTGGGTAAGTCATAGTTTTAAAATATATAGTTATATATCCGGACATTATGACACGAGATAAAGAATGAAGATTTAGTTTAAACCGAATTCTATTTTGAATATTTTGATTTATATCAATAACAGATTGGCTTCCTGCTTTAATTTAGCAGCAATAATATTGTATTAAACTTGTTATGTCAACACACCCAAACTAACTTAAGCAAATTATATTCTGATTCAAGCTTGGTTTTAGATGTATAATGTTGTTATGCTACTACTCATTACTTATCAACTGGATGTTTTCGAAGTATATATCATACTGAATAAAGATGGAGATTAGAAATATTGCTTGCTTTCAGCCAAAACTTTAAGCACTTGATTGTGTTGCTGTATGGGTAATACATAATTATTAATGAATCAATGTTTTGCAGTGGTATAGATGTGTCATGTGTTTGGATGTAGCATACATGTATGAATGTAGATATTAGGAACAAGTAAATAAAGTCTAGTCTGCTAGGAAGAAAGGTATATAGTTGACAGCTGATACAGATTTACAGAAAGTATTATATATATATAAAAAATGTATGTATTCATTTCTTACACTGTGTGAATAGTCTATTAGATATTGAAATAAAACTACATTTTTAACCGACTTCAAAAAGGAGGAGGTTCTCAATTCGTCGGAATCTTTTTATGTATGTTCACAAATTACTTCAAAACGCCTGGACCGATTTGCAAAATTCTTCTTTTGTTTAAAAGGGTAGACTTCACAGTTGGTCCGATTGTGAGCACATCATGATCTGATGATGGGATCCCAGGGAAATCGAGGGCAACCCTCAAATTTTATAGGCAATTATCACGTTTTGAATAAATTTACTGAAATTGTTTCAGTATTTGCGTCTGATAGTCATCATTTGATGTTGATTAGCTGATGGTGGAAGGTAGAACTCCTCAACAGTTAAGAGTTAAAAGAGAATTCTTTCAGTTATAGGCATTTATTACACTTACATGTATTCTCCAAAGCTGTTCAAGTATTTGCATTTGAAAATCACCATCTCATGTAATGATCTGATGATGGAAGGTACAACACCTCAACGGTTAGGAGTTGAAGGAAAAATCTTTCATAATTATGAGTATATATGGATCGATAGTTGTATTCTTTCAGGCACTAAAAAGAAAAAATTAAATTAACTTTTAGAAAAAGTAAAACCAACTTCAAAAACTAAAAAGCAAAAAATAACTTCATACAGTTTGACCTTTTTTTTAGTTTTAAAGGTATGAAGTCGGTGCTGATGATGTGGTGGTTTTAACCATCTCGCTCAAGGTGACTCGCGGTGAGTGTAGGTATTACGTTTGGCTTGGCACCGACTTCATACCTTTAAAACTAAAAAAAAGGTCAAACTGTATGAAGTTATTTTTTGCTTTTTAGTTTTTGAAGTTGGTTTTACTTTTTTTAGAAATCATATCAATATACTATATAAATTAGTAAAAAGTAGTTTTGTGATGAAACCTTTGTGTTCAGGCTGGTGGGCGACAGGCAACGAGGTGACAAACCACTCGTCGGTGATCCACGAGTACTACTCGCGCGAGTGCCGCGCGCCCGTGCACGTGACGCTGGACACGGGGCTGGGCGGCGCGCGCATGGGGCTGCGCGGCTACGTGTGCGCCGCGCTGGGCGTGCCGCGCGGCAAGCAGGGCTGCATGTTCACGCCCATCGACGTCGCGCTCATCTGCTACGAGCCCGAGGTGCTGCCGTCACACATTCTGACATTACTACTAGTAGCGGAACACTCCTAATCAACGACACTTATAACCGGACTTGAAAGCATCAACCACTAGGTCCACAACTACTATCAGATATCATCAACTCATAAATATTCCACTGCTGGGCACGAGTCTCCTCTCATTTGAGAGGGATTAGGCTATAGTCCACCACACTACGATTTCACATGCCATCGAGAAAATCTCTTAGACATGCAGGATTACTTACAATTTTTCCCTTCACAGTTTGAGCATGTGATAAATACGCGAATAATTATACTTCACTTAATCCATTAGCTATTATAACAATATATAAACAGGCAAAAAGTGTTTGTGATCTCTATGTCTAAGACTTGTGACTTATGTTTCAGATCGTAGGTCTGAACCTGTGCCAGAAGACGATGGGCGCCGGCGGGCGGTCGCGGCAGGTGCAGCCCATGCTGGACCTGGCGCAGGTTGCGGAGGCCGCCTCCAAGTTGTCCGGGCTACTTGATCAAGTAATTACAATGCTGCTTACATTTCAACCATGTACTAATCGCTAGTGTTATATTCGGTATGATGTACCTTACACGCGTGTACTGCTGCACAGGTGTTGTCGTACGTGGAGGAGGTGTTGTCGGACCGCTCGGAGCCCAACAACGCGGTCGGGCGGCAGCTGCTGGAGCTCGTCAACTCCGTGCCCAACCTGTCCGCGGAAACCTTCGCCGACGCCTTCGCCTCCAGCGTCAAGGATCTGCTTATGGTAAGACTTCCCTTTACCTGTGGTTGGGGCAGTTTGGTAATCTTGAGATTATAACCTAGGCAGAATGCCTGCACTGTTCAATAACGTTCTGTGACAGGCACATTGTTTTGCTGCTTGTATTATTCATATTCAGCAAAGAAAGTGGTCCTTTAGCACAGATTCAGGTGAATCTAACAATGAATTCAACCCACTCCGGTTCTGCTTCAGCAACAATAACGTGAGTGCAGCAACCAGTGAAGCGGATTACACACCTTGTTTATTTATCACCGCAAATCGGTGTAAATGTGATAACTGGGACGCTCGTGTCGTGATCGTATATGTATTATGATCTACAGTGTGATATTCATCTAAGCGGAGAGCTCTCGTCATGTCATACTACAAACCTTATGTATAAATCTTGTGGGAAAATATTATTAGAGCACAGTACTAATGCATCCGTTACCCGGCAGGTGGTGACGCTGGCGCAGCTGATCAAGACACAGCTGCAGCTCAACGAGAAGCTCACGCTGCTCACGTCGCAGTGAGACACACAACTCCACAACCATCGTGACACTTAATGTATAACGTTATTCCACAATAAAAGAACGTATATATTCATTAACTTAGTTTTATTCATACGCTCAACCATGCTCCTCTTTTATCTGTTTAATAAACCGGTTTGTTTGGCTTATCTGTGTGTCTATACGGCGTAACTTAAGATACTGTTAGCAATCATGCGTTGCAGGGAAATGTGATCATTAGTTGTAAGAATGTAAGAAGTTTATCTATTTGCAGTCAGTTAACATTCGGTGGTTTAAATCGCAGGGCGCAGTGAGACCACAATGTAATGTAAAGAAAAGAAAACAGAAGTTTATACACAATGAATATTATATATTTTTGTGATTTTATTATATGCGGGTCAGTCTGTCGGCAGCAGCGCCCGCGCCGCCACGCACGCACACAGCCACGCGGGCCGCACGCACACGCCGCCGCGCACACACACGCGCCCGCCGCGCGCGCACACCACGTAGTCTACTTCGCAGCCGTCCTCCACTGCCGACTGCTGGAACAACATAATTACATGACATGTCAAGCACTTCTTGTTGATCTTAGAAAGCGATTATTTTGATGCGAAAGGTCCTCAATATATCATTCGCTATTCGCTATTGTACCCGCTTTTACTTCCTGTGCCATAGTCAATACCATGGTAGTTCTAGTAATGTCTAATCTAAGACCTTAACTTGAAAAGGAATCAAGCTTAATAGCGTTTCATGTTACTAATGAAGGCATTAGCAGCACAAAGTATACAGGGTGCAGTACCGGCAGCACGTGCCGGCCGTGCGCCCGCACGTACCGCTCCAGCGCCGGCGTGTCGGCGGGCGCGGCGTGCAGCGCCAGCGTGCGGCGCGCGAACACGTCGGGCAGCGCGCCGCCCAGGCGGGGGGGCGCCGCCTCCCCCTCCCTCTCCTCCTCCGTGTCCTCGCCATCCGACATGTCTGTGCCTGTGGGCTTGTTCTCTTTGTCTACAGATTTGCGTTTCTCTTTAGATTCTGTGAGTCGTCGTTTCTTTTGTTTTTGCAACACTTTTTCAATTTCGTCGTCTGTGTCACCTGAAAAAAATATTCGAGCTCTATTTTTGGCTCAATATAAAATTTAAATCTATTCATTCATATTTACTTATCCTCAGTCCTCACTGCTAGACTAAATATTTAATAATTAATTGTTCCTAAACCGCAGAGGCTAATGTAACAAAATTGCAATAGTTGATATATTATTTTATATCATAATCATCTACTTCAACGAAATTATTTTTTGGTAATTCAATTCTGAGGAAGGGACGGCTGCAGTTGACAACGTGCTCCGAATGCGTATGAGCTTCTAACTATAGCTTCGCAAATTCGTACGTGACACTCCCATGATTCACGCGGGTAGCGGGGGACGTTACTACCCGATGACGTATTGTACTCCGCTACACAAGATACGAATTACGTAACGATTTGATCTGCAGATATCTCTGACCAAAATTGCATATAAGTAATAATAACTAATTTATTGCGTTATATTGAATGTGATGTGCTGTAGTTTCAAAATATTACTAACATAATCATGTAGAGGGACTTTTTATTAACCCTTGAAACCTAATTATAGGTCAAATTAATATACACAAATATATATTATGTTCTAAAAATGTAGTAAAAACATTGTATGTAATTTGTTTGGCCAATCGGCGGATTCATCTTCGTATAGTGATATCGTGTGTGTTTTGTCTATAGTGTCCGCACCCAAAGTCACAAGTTACCGTCAGAGGCGACGGCGGCCGACTGACGCTCCCGACATGTGATCCCCGCCCCGCGCGCCTGTGCCGCCCCCCCACCCTTACGTCCCCCGTCGCCCGCGGACCATGGGAGTGTCAACTGTCACGTACATTTCGCAAGCTAAGGTCCAGTTGTTAGGATAGTCGATTTGTAAAGTGTACCAGAGTCGTCGGCGTGTGGTTGTTGTACATCGGGCGGCGCGGGCGCGGGCGGCGGGTCGTGCAGCAGGGCGTCGGGCGGCGCCGGCAGCAGGTGGCGCGGCTCCGTGGCGAACCAGCGCCACGGCAGCAGCCGCCGCCGCGCCGCCACCGCCGCCAGCCAGCCCGCGCGCGCCGCCGGCACCAGCCCGCCGCCCGCCGCACGCACCGCGCGCAACTTCGGCGTGTTCGGGAACGCGCAGCTGTGTGCAATGTGTGTCACTTAATATGATGCCGTTTCATTGCGCACATTGTGTTGCACACGTGTGCACGGTGCGGGTCACACTGCGTGTCGTGCTGTACAGTAGTGTGCGGCGTGACTCACATGAGGTGCGTGCAGTGCGGCGCCCAGTCGCGCTCCACCCTGGCCCCCAGCGCCAGCGCCGTGTTGCGCACGTGTGCACGCTCCGGGTTCTCGTACCCGCTCAGCACCAGCACGGCGCCGCGCAGTAGCGTGTGCGGCTCGTCGCTCACCGGGCCTGCGACAGTACCACAACATTCAAGGCACAGCACACAGCACACATAATTCCCACGCGGACAACTCAATGCAAAGTAAATTACTTTCTGCTGTTAAACGTTTTCTGACAGTCACCCAAAAACTAGCTCCTAGTGAGTTCCGACTCAGAAGTCAGAACCGTAAATTATAATATATTATTAGAAAAAAATAGCACCTGGTTTGTCCTGGCTATCGGACCGCTTGCGCTTCCTCACTTCTGCATCTTTCTGCAAATCTCTGGACGTATTATTTCCGTTCGGTCGTCGGCTTTCTGGCTCCGGGTTCCGCAGCGGAGACTTGCTTTCATTTCTTTTACTTGTATTTTTGTCAGGTTTTTGTTTGGAACTACTGTCATTTGGTTTTGGTCCTTTATTTTTTAATGTCGGGGTGCTATTTATACTGTTCTTGTCACTTCTATCGGGTTTGTCTTTCTTGGTCGGATCTTCTCGCAGCTTCTCGTCCTTGTGCCTCTGCAGCACGTGGTCTATCTTGGCGTGCGGCTGCTCGTCGTCGCGGGTGTACAGGAGCGAGTCCCGGCCACGGTCGGCCCTGGGTGCAGCAGCCTGCTCGGCCGCAGGGGAGGCCGGCTTGATGCTCGGCTTACTAATTGGAGTCTTCATAAGCTTTGTTGATGATTCGGGAATGTTTTTAAGAGCTTGCGACGTTGCTTGTCTTATTTGTGCACCTAGTAATAATATTAATATTCGAAACAAATTAGTTAGAAATGAATCCATTAAGAAAAGATTTTTGGAAATATCGCCCCGTTGGAGTAAAATAAGTCATTTAAAGTATCATTACATTGAATTCGTAAATTCTAGAAATATCAAGTACATACTAGTATTAGCCGTGGAGTCTGTAGCTTGTTTGTTGAGTAGGTGTTTGGCGAACAGTTCGCCGGGCTTGAACTCGTCCTCGTCGGAGGAGAAGGTGTCGAGCGCGAGCAGCCGCGCGGGCACGCCCGGCGCCGCGCCCTCCTCCGCCTCGTCCACGTGCACAAACGACAGCCCGTACTGGGGAAGTCAGCATTCATACTTTTGGGAGGTATTTTCTACCCTTGTCTCACAAAGCCATATTGTCCTATCTAATTTTATATGAACTGCTATACTAGGAGCGTAACGTTGTGATACCTTGCAGTGTTTGGTGTAAGGTTGCGAGCAGACGATCCGCAGTCGGTCCCAGCGCTGGGCGGCGGGCGCGCCGAGCTGGCCGGCCGCGGCGCCGAACGAGCGCACGCGCTCCGTGGGCACGTCGCGCCGGGACTCCTCGCGGGACACGAACACGCTACTCGGCACTAACACCTGACACATACGCACTTTTGTACTAAACAAAGTTTATACACTTTTGTTTATATGGAGGAATACCTCTCGAAGCAATGCACCTATGTATTTGAAAAAAAAATAATGCAATATTTTGAACATACATTTTTTCATATTTATTTATAGCCTCATACCTACTATTTAGTTACTTACCTCATACCCAGACATATTATTTATGTACCTAGGAATGGAAAGGTTAATATAAAAGAAAATATGATCAGATTGTCAAACCTGGAATTGTTCACTGGATGACTCCGACCTGCCAACCAGCACTTCCACAAGTGCTGCATTGTAGGCACCAATGTGTACGGCAGATATCTAAATACAATAAACAACCATGCAATCAGAATGTCTTGAGCTGCACCAATAACACTTTACATTATTTCTTTTCATAACAAAACCTATATTATATATCCCATGTGTCTGCAAGTTAGAAGGTAAGTTTGTCTGTTAGTGTTAGAATGCATGTTGATATTAATAAATTTACATTTTGAGTAGTTCTCCTTTAAAAATAAGCAAATTATAATTATCTTTACTATGATTAAAGTATGTTTTAAAACATAATTAGTTTATGGAGGGAAGGAGGTGGTAGTCCCTCCATTGGAAAAGGAGGATCCTCCGACCAGGCGAGGTGTTGTGCCTGGCGGGCTACTGCCCAACGGTTGATGTTGGGTGGTTGTATATATGCAATCTCGCGTGCAAATGTCACTTGCGCGATGTAGGATTATACGCGTCATCGCGCCGAGTCCTTAGTTCTTATGTGGCGAGATAGATGTCGCTACATCACTCCCCTCCGAGACCGGAGGTCGATATTCTTCTGATGAAGATGATGGAGTCAGCGTTATTTTGGTTGTTGCCAGTGCCAGGTGTGATGTTCCAGTGGGTCGGAACAGGTTGCCGCGTAGTCCGCAGTGAGTCGGGACTGTGTTGCGGTGAGTCCACGGTGAGTCAGGACAGTGATGCTGCGAATGCCTCAGTGAGTCGAGGTGGTGCAGTGATGCGTAGTGGCTGGCTGCTGCGTCGACCAGGAGAGAGTGGCTCTGCTAGACCGGCCGAAGTGCAGTGTGCTGTGCCAAGTTGCTGATGCTGGCTGAAGGTCCTGACCAGGCATCTGCGTCCGCTACAGGCGTGTGGTCAGGGCTGAAGCCGGAAGGGTGCTGGCTGGCAGGATGATGCGCTGGAGAGTGCTGTGAGGAGTGATGAAGGCGAAGCTTGCTGGTCATCGAAGGTTGCGTTGATGTTCAGCTCGGGGTCACCAGTATGGAGGGAAGGAGGTGGTAATCCCTCCACTGGTAAAGGAGGATCCTCCGACCAGGCAAGGTGTTGTGCCTGGCGGGCTACTGCCCAACGGTTGATGTTGGGTGGTTGTATATATGCAATCTCGCGTGCAAATGTCACTTGCGCGATGTAGGATTATACGCGTCATCGCGCCGAGTCCTTAGTTCTTATGTGGCGAGATAGATGTCGCTACAAGTTCTAGGTTGAGCATAGTTTCTGGTTCTTTTAAAGAAATAGTAATCATTTATTATTTAGAAGCAGCTCAGAGGTTGGATTTATGCCTGGTTAATGGCAATAAAGTCACCTCTTAATTTATATGGGAGTTGATGGCAAAATCTGGGTATACAACATTACTTAGCCTGCCCCTTCAGCATAATGGTATAAATAATATGATAATAATAATATATCTGGACATTATGACACAGCGCCATCTAGTTCCGAGCTAAGCAACAAGGCTTGTGTTACGGATACTAGTTGGTTGATATACTACATAAATCCTATTTTTTTTGTTAATCACACAAACATTTGTCCCTACCGGGATTCAAATCCGGGACTCATAACACTGAAGGCAGTGTTAACGTCGGACTAATTGGGTCGTCAAATTTATGATGTTGAGGTAAAGAGTACCTTAACAGCTCTGGGTAGCTGCAACACCACAGAGCAGGACGACTCCCCCTTCTTACACAACCACTTCTTCTTGCTAACCTCCCGGTTCAATAAGTTGCTGGCTGGGTGCTCCTATATTAACAAAACCAATAGGCATTGCAATTATTTAAGTCATTATTATTTGCATTAATTATATTATTAAGTAACATTTTGGGATATATTAAAACTAGCAGGCATTGAGTCTTTTACACAAAGTTCCAAGATGGATCAGGTCAGATATTGGTCACAAATAAGGTGACTGGCTGAAATAAATTATTGGTCCAAGTGTTGTTAATTGAAAATAGAGCACAGTATAATAAACTGCAAGAAATTAACGAAAATCGCTCGGATATTACGTTCATACTGTAAGATTACTGATATTCCTTTCAATTATGCTATCGTGGAAATACTGTAAGATTATATATCAAAGAGGAAAATACTTCTAATACTACTATAGTTCAATTTAAAAGATTGAAAGTATTTACAGGATCTTCGCTGCTAAAACTGACGACATAATCTATTTTCACTCGCGGCATTGTGTTTTAAGCTTCATTTATTATCTAACACATTAACTTTTTATTTGTTATTACTGGACATAACCTATAATATGTGCACTGCCTTGTTTGTTGACTATGTTGACAATGTTGACATATTTTTACTTGTTGACAATGACATTGACAATTTGACATGACATCTGATTGTGTAATAATATTAAATAGCGAACTCTGTGGCGTTCATTACTACCTACGTCCATCTGTGGAAGAATACGGACGAATAGTGGTCGCCCACTGCATATGCAGAATAAATACGGAATTTCATATTTATACTGTCCCCGCTGGTCGAAATTCAACCAAAATTATTTTAAACTAGCTTTTTCCCGTGACTTCGTCTGCGTAAAATTTGTATTTTACGGGTCTTTTTTGGTACTGAAAGCGTCGGTATTGGTCGCGTTGGTATCAATTGATGGCGTCGGTATTGCTTCCGTCGGTATTGATGGCGTCAGTATTGATGGCGTCGGTATTGATGGCGTCGGTATTGATGGCGTCGGTATTGATGGCGTCGGTATTAATGGCGTCGGTATTGTTGCCGTCGGTATTTTTGGCGTCTGTATTGATTATACCGGTATTTGTGGCATCGGTATTGATGGCGTCGGTATTGCTTCCGTCGGTATTGATGGCGTCGGTATTTTTGGCGTCTGTATTGATTGTACCGGTATTTGTGGCATCGGTATGGTTTCGGCGGTATTGATGGCGTCGGTAATGATGACGTTGGTATTGATGGAGTCGGTATTGATGGAGTCGGTATTGATGGCGTCGGTATTGATGGCGTCGGTATTGATGGCGTCGGTATTGATGATAGCGGCATTTATGGCGTCGGAAATGGTGGCGCCGGTATTGATTGCATTGGTATTGTTGGCTTCGATATTGATGACGTTGGTATTGCTGGCGTCGGTAATGATAGCGTCGGTATTTATGCCGTTGATATTAATGGGGTCGGTTTTGAGTGCGTTGGTATTGATGGCACCGGTATTGGAGGCGTCGGTATTGGTGGCGTCGGTATTATTAACGTTGGTATTGAAAGCGTCGGTATTGATAGTGTCGGTATTGATGGCGTTGATATTGATGGCGTCGGTTTTGAGTGCGTCGGTATTGATGGCACCGATATTAGTGGCGTCGGTATTGATGGTGTCGGTATTGTTTCCGTCGGTATTGATGGTAGCGGTATAGATGGTGTCGGTATTGTTGGCGTCAGTATTGATGGCGTCGGAATCGCAGGCGTCGGTGTTTATGGTGTCGGTTTTGGTGGCGTCGGTATTTTTGGCGTCGGTATTGATGGCGTCGGTATTGATGGCGCCGGTATTGGTGGTGACGGTATACGAAGACGAAGTCGCAGGCATTCCAGGTATATTTATTATTATTTTATATTGCAGGTATTCCAGCTGGTCATGTTTCTGCCCTGATCGATCATCACTATAATAAGCGTTCACACGTAGTCTTTTTTAATAGTGTATTATTTGCTGCAGATCATAAGATGCGATCATTTCTCGTTACCAACCGAGCCGCTTCACGGTCTTTGCTAGAGAAGCACGATAATATATCTTTCTTCTTCATTGGATAGATTCGCAATGTTCCGAAGCCTTATTGCATTATTATATTTTGTTAGGAAATATTAGATCTTCTGGGTCGCGGGAAATATGCCGTCATTGGATAGCTCCGATAATTTACAGCAGACGATCTGTCTGACGATTTTTGCTCCGTCCGCGGAATTTTCGGTCACTAGGGGTGTCTCTGTCTAGCGCCCGGTCGGTACGACTACTATTGTTTTATTTTCTTATCCATACCTACCACTTTTTTTTAAAACCCTATGCTGTAGTTATTTGGGAAAAACTTGGTAGGTAGTTTGGAATAAACTACCTACCTAGGTTTTCCCAAACGACCGATTTGATGCGTAGCAAGAAGTTTCTTTGGAACCGGAAACTTTTTTTTTTTAGAGATAAGTGAGAAATGGTTAGTTTAGATTACTTGGAAAGGAACTGGGTCTCGATTCGTGTTGTTCTATTATAACATGGAACTTTTTTTTCAATAGGGAATTAGCATAGTATAATTGAATTCCGCGCACTACTCAGTTTAAATTAGTTTACTAATTGTATTCATTTGTGTAGTTGCGTGTCTTAATGAAGCGAACGCAGTGTAGTTATTTACCGGCTGCATGCGCACGGGCGGCGCACGCGGACTTAATGTTCCTAATAAATTAGATTTTAAAATAGGTGGTCACTGATTCAGTTATTCAGTTAACAGGTTAACTGCGAATCGTTACATAGTCATCTTTTTACCTACATCATCATCAACAGTGCCGAATTAAGGTAACTGAATGCTTGAAGCAATCTTTCTAAACTCGAGGGCGGTGGGATGAGCTTTTTTTAGCCTCAGCACCCCTGATCATCTATATTCATCCTCAGCCTTGTAAGCAATGGCTTAAATGGCTTAAGGGCTGGATTGGCCCATAAGCTATTTAAGCAATTGCTTAGAGCATCTCGTCTAGGGGTGCACACGATCGAGAATTAATACGGACAATCAAGGTGTAGGGTGGCTTAAAAACAAAAAGAAGCTTAGGTAATATATTGGTTTCCGAAAAGTCAGTGGTACGTGACCGTACGTGCCTTGGTTTTGAACTCGAGACCTTTGACATCTCAGTCCACTGGTCCACCTAAATACCCACACAGAAAATAAAACATGACATAGAGCAGTGTTGATCAACTGCGCTTTTTGGACTTCATACAATGGGCAGCAGTAGGTACAACATGATTGTATCTACACTACTGATAGCAGTAGTAGCATAGTCACATGTTTAGAGCATGTAACGCATACTTTAAATTGCATAGGTATTAACGTTATATTTGAAAGTTCCATGAACATGCATGAAGTCAAAAAAACGTGTTATCAGTCTTTATTATACCGACGAAACTTAAACTCTACGAACTATTAGTTTTATAACTGAAACTAAACGTAGTCTTAATTAATAAAGAAGCTAATATACTATCTTGATTAAGTAGGTAATATATTTACATGGTCATTACTATTGCAGAAACGCTGGATGTATAAATTACTTAATTTACAATTAAGTTGTACGAGATCTATAGATCTTTCACTATTCTATACTTGTGCACTCGTATGATGTAGGGCGAGTCGGCGGCGGCGGCGGCGGCGGCGGCGGGCGCGCGCTTGGCGGAGGGCTTGCTGGGCGCGCTGTGGTACGTGTAGCCGCCGTGCGGGCTGCCGCGCGCGTACAGGATAGTGGGCTCCTCGGGCGTGTTCGACGCCGCCGCGTACAGCTGCGAGGAGTGGTACTGCCTCGCGTATGGCACCGCGTACTGCGCGGGGCTGTAGTGCTGCGTGTCGTACGACTCGTCCTCGTACGCGGGCAGCGCGGACGACGCATACTCGGAGTCTGTGTATGGCGCGCGCGCATACACGGGGTGGTGCATAGAGGGCGCGTGCTTGCGGTCGCGCCCGCCCAGCGGCATGGGCGACAGGATCCGCAGCACGGGCACGGGCGCGTGCAGCGGGATGGCCGCGTACATGTAAGGCTCGTAGTCGCGCGAGTAGTCTCTCGCGTACACGCCGTAGTTGCTGTGTCGACGCAGTACGTCGCCCAGAGGCTCGCCCTGCGTGCACGCCAACACACATAGCAACACCAGTTGTGTCTGAAATGAATATCTGGGTCAATACAACACTATAGCACTTAATTTACGAGCTTCTAACACAAGTATATCCTAAACATATCTATCAAATTCGATTTCTCCTGTAGAGGAGCCAAGTCGAGTTTACAGAATCACTCCACACGGGATATTGACTGCAGACCTACTGACCGCTCTGGTCTCAAATGGTTACTGTGCCTGCTTTAGACACAGAACCTTACGGGAAATAGGGAATTCTATTATCAATCCTGCAATCAGCAGTGTCAACGCCGATATCTGATGGGGGATCGGGATGCACTTTCGCAGCTTCAGTTGAAGCTGACCCACTTAACACTCCACTTCAATTTATAACATAATAGTATTATGCTTCCTATAAAAATATGATATTATCATAATTCACGGGCGCTGTGCAGTATGTTGGGGTGCGTTATCCTACATTAACAGTAAAGTACAGTGCGGGAGGACTCACGAGCGCGTCCATGTCGCTGGCGAGGTGTGCGCACAACTGGCGCGCGCAGCCGCTCCACTTCAGCTTCAGCAGGGCGTCGCGTGCCGCTGCCCCGAGCTGCCACACTGTGACACCACACTAACTTCCTGTGACAATAACTAGTATTTATTGTTGTTGCGTATTTTTCATGTCAAGATTCGTTGCCGCTACTTACACAAACCTATTTACTTAGGGTTAGTCTATAATCCACGACGGTAGTCTAGTGAGAGTTAGCATATTTTACACGCCATTAACAAAATCTTCCCAGCATGTCAGTTTCCTCAGATCAAATCCAATCAAATCAAATCATTTTATTTCTTAGAATATGGTAGGTAGAAAGGGTCTTACAGTGGTATATAATATTTCAGCATATTCTGCCACTTTGGGCGTACAAATATTTGATCCTCAGGTCAAAGCATGATATACATATATACAAATAGTTTCGAGAGTTCAGTGGTGCGTAGGTGTATAAAAATAATAAAAGAAATAATAATATTTCGTTTATTTCTCTCAAAAAGGTACATTAGGAACATTTAGCAACTTAATTAGGTACAGCTGAATCTAAAACCTTGATGAGAGCTGGAGTTTGTACTAGGTACGGATCTCCAGACTCTCTCTTTTAATAAATGAATAATAATATTTACTACTGTTCACAATGAGACGCGACACAGATAAGATGTAATAGTCATGGAAAGGAATATACATACATGATTAAAGTTGACCCAATTAGTCCAACGGTAGTAAACACTGCCTGCTGTGCTATGGGTCCCGGGTTCGAATCCCGGTAGGGACAAATGTTTGTGTGATGAGCATAAACATTTGTATCCGAGTCATGGATGTATCTATGTATGATATGTATGTATTTACAGTAATAAAAAGTATATATGTATACTACATCAATCGTTGCTTAACTCGGAACTAGATGGCGCTGTGTCATAATGTCCAGGAATATTATTTATTATTATTATCTTTTGCCTTCATAGTCCACTTGTCACACAACTAAGCTACCTCTAAGTTTAAAAAAAAAATACTGCTAATGAAGTCATCTACAGGTGGAAAATGTAGACCAGTACAGCGTAGAGTCTGTAACTCTAGTATCTATCTCATTTCTAGACTAGATGCTTTAAGCTAATTAACTTTACTTCTTTGTGAATGGCCAGGTATGCTAAATTGTAGGACGCAGGTTTGAGTATTGTCCTGGGTCAAATATCTCTCAACCATAAAAATATTCGTGGGTGCTTAATAGAGATGAGTCATACTAGGTAAATTTGATACTAGGTGCATCTAGTCCGATTCCGTACAAATACTCGATCTAATTACCTATTCCACCTAGTCCATGAAGTACGCGTACTTTATAGTATGTTTCGGTTAAAGTCTGCTAGTGATACCTGAAAGTACGGTTACGTACAGGCTTAGGACTGTCAAGGTGAAATATTCTATCTTTATTGTAGATTGTTGGCGTATTTAAAAGATATCAATTCATTTTTTATATTAATCAGTTTTAGCCTATTTTTAATTTTTGTTTACTTTTTTTATCTTTTTTCTTTTTTTTTAAGTTTATTTATAATAAATATAATATAAGCTCGCAATCTATCAAGATTCGCGCGGGATTCGAAGGCCATGTCACGACGCACGCCGCCGCCGCGCCGTGTGCAGAACAGTCAGACTAGGTGGATCGAGTATTTTGTAACTTGGGAATAGGTGCTACCTAGTCTCGATAAATACCTAGTCCCTGGATCTGTTCTAGTATATACGCTTCATCTCTAGTGCTTAACCTTTTTATTTTCTTTTTTTAACTTTTACGTACATATCTCCTAACATAATGTTAAAATATTGGTTTTTTGGTTATGGCTCAAGAGCTGAAGCCAAGAAAGCCAAGAATGTCCAGGAATGTTTATTTATTTATTATTTATTGTTACTTTATAGTTTTCTTTATTTTGATATAAGTGTACAATTTGTTTGAGCTGTCAGCTCTATGCATGGCGCGGCGCGTGCGCGCCTGTTCGTGCGCAGTTGACAGCGGCGCGGGCGCAGGGCGACGCTTCCTTCCGCGTCAATGCGTGCCACATAAAGATGTACGTAATTATACATTAAAGCTATGCGTTAAATGCTAACAGGCTTTTTTATTCGTTAATAAACTGCCTAATTTACTGCACTTCCTGTAGGTAAGTATTTATGGGAAGATTAAAAGTCAAGTTTTTTTGGTCCGCTGGTGATCACACGATCACACACACTACGGTATTAAACCGTGTATTTTATTCAGTGTATCAACTTATTTATACATTTAGAAACAGCTACAGATACCAAGTAGGGCACCCAAACATTATGCTGAGTTTGCGGTCGTCATTTATGTATCTCATTACTGTTTTAAGGTTAATCAGAATCCGCATTGGATTGGATCCGCATACAATTATCTCCATGGTCAAAGTAACATCTTTAATTAATTCATTTATGATTTATGTGATGTATGGATTATAAAACTACAATTATGTTGGTGTGAATGGTTGCGCAAGTGCGTGATCTTGCCCCAGATTCGGTCGCACCACTGGTACAGTGACCGCAGCTCGCGCCGCGTTACGTATGCACACGAGATCAATCCAATGTGTAACACTTACCTGGATATGCCTAGGCGACGTCTTACGAATTTATTTATTTAATTGCCTAATCGTTTGTTTACTAAGAACTTATTATCGTGTTTTGTAACTTGCTTCACAATAAGTTGCCGCATTATGAATATTGAGATTTATTTACACATATTATAATTTGCTAAAAATGTGCGATTTAGAAGATTGTATTTATTTATTTATTTATATGTTGAAGAGCTGTGGTAGCCTAGCGGTGTGACCAGTGGACTGAGACGTCAAAGGTCTCGAGTTCGAACCCAAGGCACGCACCACTGACTTTTCGGAAGTTATGTGCGTATTTATCACAAGCTCAAACGGTGAAGGAAAACATCGTGAGGAAACCTGCATGCTTGAGAGATTTGTCTTGATGGCATGTGAAGTCTGCCAACCCGCAGTAGGCTAGCGTGGTGGACTATAGCCTAATCCCTCTCAAATGAGAGGAGACCCGTGCCCAGCAGTGGGACGTTAATGGGTTGATGATACATTTATTTATTTATTGCACCGTGTAGTTTACAGAGAACATACTTAAAAATTGTTTCCTTAAACATACATAGACCCAGTAAGGGTGAAGCACTGAATTCTTACATTAAATATATCTTAACACTAACAGCATAGGGAACCTGTTGTACCTTGACACCCTTTGTACCTAGAGCCACTTATTTTTTGAAATGTTCGCGCCTTTTTTTCGTCTCTTAATCGATGTAATAGTGAACTTTGACAAGACTAATCATCATGAAGATAGTTGCAGGCGGCCATTGCATCGAGTTTGCATGGAAAATCACTTGAACGTTTTCGCTGCAAAAAAGTAAGAGATTTAATATTTTTTATTTCTTTCATTACTTCTGTTATTTACTACATACATTTTTAAAACCATTTGATTTAAACAAGTACTTTAGCCAGGTTTAGAATGTAGTATGCTTATTTGAGTCAATATTAACCTTCATATTTTCATGTGTTAGGGGTGTTGTACCTTGACCATAGTAAAACAGTTGTACCTTGGTCTTATGGTCAAGGTACCTACATTCAAATGTATTGTTGTTAATTCTGTTTATGAACGCGCATACTTATTATTTTGTTGTTTTTTATACAGGTAAAATGCCTCGTAGCAAAAACAACATTAAACGGACTTCCTATTGCTAAAACAGCACTTTCTAGTGCTATTACACTGGTTATAGAAAAAAAATTCTCATTAAGAGGGGCTGCCAAACATTTTAACTTGTCAAGATGTACTTTAAAGAGAAGACTGATAAAGATGCGAGCGACCTTCATGATAATTTATCCGTGAAAAAAGTTTTTACAGGTGACGAAGAGCTCTTGCTTGTGGATTACATACAAGAAGCAAGAGCTCTTCGTTTTTTTAGTTTTTTTTAGTTTATGTAAAACCTGTAAAAAGGATGATCTATGCTTTTGTATAATTTATATTATGAATCACATTAGTTCGTCTAACAGCTAAAATTTGTTTAATCGCAATAGCTATAAACGTTTTTTTTTTCAAACAATCGTTGAATGAAAAAGTGACCAAGGTACAACAGGTTCCCTTACATGTATAAACTAAAATAAACAAAATTAAAATTTATCCTCCATAAATTCTTTAATAGAATACAATAGTAACATTTCTCTTATAACAATAACTTTAATTTTGCTTTGAATAGATTAAAGGTTTCTGTGTGAACTTATTATAAATTTGTATACATGGAGATTGTGGGCTATTTCTAAACATTTCTATTCTAGGTACTGGCAGTATTAAATTATTTTGACGACGTTTATTTCCATCAAAAGTAAATTCATTAATGTTTTTCTTTACAAATACGGATTTCTAGGATATATATATAGAAGGAAGGCTGAGAATTTTCTCTTTAATAAAGAAGGGCTTACAGCTTTGGGACTGTCCCTTAATCACGTGATGTTTTTTTAACATTTCTTAACCCCTCCCTCCCCCATGGTGATACGTGGTGAGGTTTAAGACTACCCCCCCACCCCCCAGCAAAAATCACGTGTATTTTTTAGTACCTACAAAAAATCTTAAAATGTTTGTAATACCTACTATTTTTCGGTTTAGAAATCACGCGTTAGACGAAAAAATTATTACACGTGATATCTTACTATACCCCCCCCTCCCCCATGTGATATTCAGTGATTTTTGCTGAACCCCTCCCCCCCTTTGGAATCTCACGTGATTAATGGACAGTGGACAGTTTTTTCACAGCCCCTTTCACGCATTTGGATGTTGTATATTATGCGTAAGCATTTTTTTGGGCAATGAATAGATCGTGCACATCCCTACTATGGCCCCACAGGACAATCCATGCATGGTTGCGTTAACGGATATGCATAAGCATAATATACGGATAGAGCACATTTTATACTAGTGTTGATTTTGAGGACACTGACCCCATAAAGGAATAGTGATAGTTTTAGTTTTAATTACTCTACATGTTTCTTCCAATTCATGTGGGTGTCCAAATGATCGATAGATTAAGCGACGTAGAGGGTCGTCTTTGCCCGGGGGTGCAAGGAGTGCCAGAGGTATGGCTCCCCCGGGCGGCTTCTGGAGGATGAAAACCTAAAATTGATGAGCCTTAAATGTGAAAATGCCTATCGGTTGCCGAGCAGTCTGGGCTTGTCATGCTCATTCAAATGTCCTGCAACATGGTTGAGTTGGGGTTGGTCGGATCATACATGTTATGGCAACCTAAATTGGTTTTAGTTATTTCCTTTCTGCATAATTCATACGTTTAACATAGAACTGCATCAGTCTCATATTGATAGCATATTGATATTATATTGTGAAACAAAACCAACTATTTTGTAATTTTGTATTTAATTTAAAAAGAGTATCTATGAATTTTCTTTTGAGTTTGATAAAATAAATATTAAGCTATATTACTAAAACAACTGGATTTTGTATGGAACAGTATTATGTAAATAATATTACCTATGAAATATACATACAAAATTTTATAATCATCCATTTGACTGTTCCGGAGGAGTTCAGCGACAAACAATCACAGTGTTTGTGTCAGTGTGTTGTCACGAGTTTTTTATATGTACGATTGTGCAAAAGCCGATCTTATAGTAGTAGTAGTTTGATTTTCTTACCAGGGCGGGCGCTCATCATGGTGAAGCCAGCCATAGCAACGTTACATGCAGTGTTATTTACACATTTGCGCTAATAGGCTATTGAAATTTCACATATTTTTCGGTCAACAAAATTACTTTATGATTTGTCAACTATTGTCATTATAGGAGCTTATAAAAAAGGTAAATGTCCTGTAGCATCATGATAAAAGCGACCAGATAAGATTATTACTCTAAGAAAAAACATACTGCCCAAATCTGTCACCCTAGGTTTCAGCCTACTCAGCTTGCTAATAAATCCACCACTGGAAACATGTTTGAAGGTGGGCAGATATACAAGTATTACTAGGTACAATTTCTAAAAAATAGAGCAGTTCCTGACTACGTAATTAAATTAATCGATATGCCCCCAATGTTAAAATAAAATCTATTGTAACATATTTCCTACCTAATGAAGAAATTTGTTATTTTAGTGAAAAGATTAAAAATAAACATTATTGATTAAAACACCTGGTTGTAAGGGTGAAATTCGGGTAGTTAAAACGGCGAGTAATTTCTTATTACAAATGATTTATTGTTAACACTAGCCTATTATGTACAGAGCGTGAGAGGGATCACTAGTTCACTACCAGCCGGAGGAGAAGGAGGGCGCGTGCGCGTGGCTGAGGGGCGCCGACACGTAGCGCGCCACGTGCGGCACCGACACCACCTGGAACACCAACAATACGCGCTTTAGTGACGAGTAATGACGCCGGGAGGGTATCGGATCCGTCACTGGAGAAAGCTCACACAGGACTACATGGATGCTCTTCGAAGAGACATTAATGAAGCCTTTGCAACCTTTGTTCAGATGTCACGTAGGTACTTTACAACTTCCTTCTGGAGAACAAGGATAAAAAACATATTTTTCATCCTTTATACTACAGGACGATGAGACTAATAAGAGAGCATTTACCTTTCTTCCCAGGAGATAACGTGGTCTTTTAATCGAGCACGTGTGAGAAATTTTTTAGTAAAAAGTCTCACCTGTGGTACACTGACGATTCTATTGACAGAAACAATGGCTGGCTCATGGATGACGGCGGCGTGTTCAGAGTATACCAGGGGAGCGTGGCTGACAAGCGGCGCACTCAGGCTGTGGCCGAGCTCAGCCGAGTGCAAGCCCCATGGCTTCGGCGCTGCGAGCGTACTCGCCGCCAACAGGACGATGCATAGCTGTAACAAGAGAATAGAGATTTGAAATTAGGGTCTTGTGAATTGCAACCGATTCGGATTCTTCCAATTAAATGACTGAAACTATAAGTTGTTTGATCTGGTTTCCGCACTCTCTCGCTGACATAAGAGATACTCACGAAAGTCTTCATGTTTTTGGTTGGTGTTGGTGGATGTGGAGCCAGTGGAACTGATACCCTAAACGCGGCGCGCTCGTGTTTATATACAAACACACAGTGACGAGTTACAAAATTCTGCAAAAACTGACCATTGTTGCGAAAAGTCATGTCATTAAAATAGAACCCCAGTTTAGCGCGTGACATCACGGTCGTTGACGCGGAATAATTTATATCATTGCATCGAGACGCGCTGCGATATCAAAACATACACCGTTTAGTTGTTAAATTCAAAACAATAAAAAAAAAACATCTTTTCATGTGATGTGATGTATTTTTCCTAGTAGTACGAGATCCGGCTGCAATCTGCTGCTCAAAATCTTTATTTTATATAGAATGAATCTATTTTTGCCAAGGAAAAATCGCTGGCTCTGAAAATAAACTACAATCCATTCCATGGCAATATATGTAAATAACTTGATTAGGTGTGAAAAATGTGAGTGAATGTGAGGAAGTAAAAATGTGAGTTACATTCCTCACTTTAATCAATGAAGACAATTTTCAATTTCTGGCCATGGATGGGGCTTATTGGTTGTTATGATACAAAGTAGAGAGTTAAATAATTATTTCTCCATGAAGTTTACACTTTACTGTACACTTTATGACAACAACAACATGTACATTACAACTTAATTTACATTACAACTCACATTTTTTTTAATAAATAAGTTAGCAATTGACCACAATCTCCCCTGATAGTATGTGCCGATGTGGTCTAAGATGTAGTGCACATTGTATAGTTCAAAGTTAATTCTGCTAGAAACTTAGTAATTTTAAATTTGTCCCAAACAGAAATCACCAATAACATGGTATATAAAGAAAGGCTAAGATAAATTAATTAGACGACGACGACAATGATGAAGGTCGACGACTGCCACCGACGAAGACGACGACGACCGACGATAACGACGACGACCGACGACCGACGATGACGACGACCGACGATGACGACGACCGACGATGACGACGACGACCGGCGATGACGACGACCGACGATGACGACGACGACCGACGATGACGACGACCGGCGATGACGACGACCGACGATGACGACGACCGACGATGACGACGACCGACGATGACGACGACCGACGATGACGACGACGACCGACGATGACGACGACCGACGACGACCGACGATGACGACGACCGACGATGACGACGACGACCGGCGATGACGACGACCGACGATGACGACGACCGACGATGACGACGACGACCGGCGATGACGACGACCGACGATGACGACGACCGACGATGACGACGACGACCGACGATGACGACGACGACCGGCGATGACGACGACCGTCATCTTCGGTCGTCGTTGTCGTCGGTCGTCGTAATGGATTGTAGTTTATTTTTATAGCCAACGAATTTTTCTTTGGCAAAGTCAATGAAGGAATCTTGACTTACCTACTTGTGCAACACTTCAGTAAATGCAGGTCACTGCAGCGTGGTTATCGCCTCATTTTCCGAAAGGACGCTATGACAGACGCGATTTATTTCACACAACAACACAATTATTACACTGCAGAAGATCTATAGAACAATACAAACAATACAATTATACTGCAGAAATCTACACACCTAATCATATTAAATCACGAATTATTAACTATTTCCGAATATTTACAAGTTGAATCACCATAATGTTAAATTGAAATCTAAGTTTGAAAATCAAGCGAGCCCCGCGCCTTGCGTCTCCCTTTCCTTGTCACAGATAAGAATAGCGGATACGTAAATGGGACGAAGTGGCGAACTGATCAAGTTGTCAAGTCAACCGTGTCTTGTCTGTCTGCAGCCAAAATAATGGTTGATTTTCGATTATTATTTTATCTTTCCTTTTTAACCGACTTCAAAAAGGAGGAGGTTCTCAATTCGTCGGAATCTTTTTTTTTTTTTTATGTATGTTCATGAATTACTTCAAAACGCCTGGACCGATTTGCAAAATTCTTTTTTTGTTTAAAAGGGTAGACTTCACAGATGGTCCCATTGTAACCATATCAGGATCTGATGATGGGATCCCAGGGAAATCGAGGGCAACCCTCAAATTTTATAGGCAATTATCACATTTTCAATATATTTATTATAATTGTTCCAGTATTTGCGTCTGATAATCATCATTACATTTACATGTATTCTCCAAAGCTGTTCAAGTATTTGCATCTGAAAATCACCATCTCATGTAATGATCTGATGATGGAAGGTACAACTCCTCAACGGTTAGGAGTTGAAGGAAAAATCTTTCATAATTATAAGTATATATGGATCGATAGTTGTATTCTTTCAGGCTGTTAGATTGACCTGATATGAAAAGTTTAATATAACACAAAACAACACAACACTAAAAAGAAAAAAATAAATTAACTTTTTACAAAAAGAAAAACCAACTTCAAAAACTAAAAAGCAAAAAATAACTTCATACAGTTTTACCTTTTTTTTAGTTTAGTTTTAAAGGTATGAAGTCGGTGCAGATGATGTGGTGGTTGTAACCACCCCGCTCAAGGTCACTCGCGGAGAGTGTACTTACTATTACGTTTGGCTTGGCACCGACTTCATACCATTAAAACTAAACTAAAAAAAAGGTAAAACTGTATGAAGTTATTTTTTGCTTTTTAGTTTTTGAAGTTGGTTTTTGTATGTGTGATGGATATTTGTAGTAACAATAAATAATTTTATTGTTACTTTTAGATATCAATTTAATATATTTGAAGGCTCTGCGGAATCATTTCACGCAGGCTTCATCATAAAGTAGGGTAAACGTTCAACATTTCGACGTGAGTAATCTACGAAGAGAATAAGTGCACTTTTAACTTGAACAATTTATGTTATAATGTCAGTTCGTTATAATTATTAGATCAACAATTGAAACACAATCACTAGAGATAAAATTAAGATTTTGATAACATATGTATATACGCTATGAACGTAGTGATTTTGCAGCCGGATCTCGTACTATCAGGAAAAATATATCACAGCATACGAAACTATGTGAAGTACATTATTATAGTAATAGATGTAAATCAAAACTAATGGCACATCCAGCGCGTCTCGATGCAATGATATAAGTTATTCCGCGTCAACGACCGTGATGTCACACGCTAAACTGGGGTTCTATTTTAATTACATGACTTTTCGCAACAATGGTCGGTTTTTGTGGAATTTTGTAACTTATCACTGTGTGTTTGTATATAAACACGAGCGCGGCGCGTTTGGGGTATCAGTTCCACTGACTCCACATCCACCAAAACCAACCAACAACATGAAGACTTTCGTGAGTATCTCTTATGTCAGCGAGAGAGTACGAAAACCAGACTAAACAACTTCTAGTTTCAGTCATTTAATTGGAAGAATCCGAATCGGTTGCAATTCAGAAGACCCTAATTTCAAATCTCTAATGAATTATCTTGTTACAGCTATGCATCGTCCTGTTGGCGGCGAGTACGCTCGCAGCGCCGAAGCCATGGGGCTTGCACTCGGCTGAGCTCGGCCACAGCCTGAGTGCGCCGCTTGTCAGCCACGCTCCCCTGGTATACTCTGAACACGCCGCCGTCATCCATGAGCCAGCCATCGTCTCTGTCAATAGAATCGTCAGTGTACCACAGGTGAGACTTTTTACTAAAAATTTTCTCACACGTGCTCGATTAAAAAACTACGTTATCTCCTGGGAAGAAAAAAAAGAAAAATACTCTCTTATTAGTCTCATTGTCCTGTAGTCTATAGGATGGAAAATGTGTGTTTTTTATCTTTGTTCTCCAGAAGTTGTAAAGTACCTACGTGACATCTGAACAAAGGTTGCAAAGGCTTCACTAATGTCTCTTCGAAGAGCATCCATGTAGTCCTGTGTGAGCTTTCTCCAGTGACAGATCCGATACCCTCCCGGCGTCAGATTACTCGTCACTAAAGCGCGTATTGTTGGTGTTCCAGGTGGTGTCGGTGCCGCACGTGGCGCGCTACGTGTCGGCGCCCCTCAGCCACGCGCACGCGCCCTCCTTCTCCTCCGGCTGGTAGTGAACTAGTGATCCCTCTCACGCTCTGTACATAATAGGCTAGTGTTAACAATAAATCATTTGTAATAAGAAATTACTCGCCGTTTTAACTACCCGAATTTCACCCTTACAACCAGGTGTTTTAATCAATAATGTTTATTTTTATTTGTCGTTTCACTAAAATAACAAATTTCTTCATTAGTTAGGGTATATTTTAAAATTTATTTAAATTTGATAATACTATTGCACCCATAAAGGAGAAAAATGGGGACATATCAATAATTCAATAAGGTAGTCTGTAGGAATTGTTGTATTTCTTAGAAATTGTCAACACCTTCAAAGATTTAAGGCATGTTACCAGCAGGCTGAGGAGACTAGAGCTTAGGCGCGGAGGCGGCAGAATTTGCAGGGCTACAAATTTGTGCAATATCTACAATATTACTAATATCTATTATCTGAGCTGCTATACTAAGTCCCCCTGAATGTCACGTTATATGTCAGGTCGCTTGATCCCTGCAATATGATTGAGTGGTGCGACGCTGATACACTCATCATGCTCGTAAACGGGTGCTGTCAGTTGGGACTGGTCGGCTCATACATGTTATTGCAAACTAAATAATAATACAGGGTGACTTTGAAAGAATGCGACAAAATTAAATATATAATTCTACGTGGAACCAAGACAATTTAGAGCGTGGTAATATGAGAAATGAATAAGTACTTTTGACCCTGCAAAAAGACGTAAAAGTAGCGAAAGTATCAAGATTATAATTCCGTGTATAGCCGTTATCTTTAATGTGTGTGCGATGAACCTATGAATGAATCGTGACCTCTCCTAGAAGTTGCCGAGCGACTGACAAATCAAAACAATTTCATTTGTTTACATTATGCGCGGACAGGCCGGCAAGGACAAAGCGATGCGTAAGATGTGCCGAACGGTTTGGCAACATCGCGCGTCATTACCTACTTTCTTAATGAAATAGTTAAAAATATTAAATACAATGCGTTGCCATACTTCACGTAGTAAGTTCCTGTGGAATAGGTAAATGATACTCGCTACTCGGCGCGGTTGAATTGATACTTGAAATTTATAATTATTTTATTAAAGTTTATAATTACTTTTATTTAATTTTTAAAAGCTGATAATTCATGTTTTTATTGTAAGATAACTTAGTCTACACCATTTAAAACCAAAAACAAATTTATGTCCTTGACAATTTAGATTCGTAAAATTACATTTTTAAATGAATGGGTAATCGTTCCTGAACCTACCTACCAAAGTCACCCTGTATAAAAAATATAAATGATTTAACAAGTAAATATTACGTATATTTGTGCATGATTCCCGCTGCCGCTAGAAATTGAGTGGCACATTACACATTTAGATAGCCAAAAAATATAATAAGAGGATCGGCGCTATATACTTACTCTACTCAGCAGTATCATCTGCAGAGCTATCAGAAGTGAATTATTTTCAGATTCTTTCTGTTGCTACTAATATGTACGATGATTTCGTATCCATCAGAAGTTCATAGCAACCCGTATACAAACACAGACGTTTCGGGGAAAGTATGACAGAATATTGTAGAGTGCACAGTAAAGAGGAAACTAAGAACTAATCAAGCTATTGATTGATACGCTTATAGTGCACAACATCATCAACCTAATCAGCATACATGTACGGTTGAGAATAGTTCAAATATAAACTTCACTATGCTGGACTACAGCAGATTTCCGACCGGCAGACTTCCAGAACTCCAACGCCATCGAGACAATCCCTCAAGTGTGTTGGTTTTCCCACATTGTCGCCGTTCACCATTTAATCCGTCCGTAGTATCTTAGAGTCAGCGCATGCCTTGGATTCGAACTCAAGACAAATTATTTGGTAGGTTGCTTTCTCGCACTCACTTGCTCCTCCCCGACACCGTTCCTTCCAGAAGTCAGAAACACGAAGATAACAACTAAAATCAATTGCACCACTGTACAAACACTAAATCAAATGGGAAAAACGAATGGATGGATTCTGTGTCTTTGTGATCTACCATAATCTATCCAGAAAGTGACCTTAAGTAGTCAAGCTACTCATTTCTTTCGCTGCGGCTGCGTAGTTTGTGGCGCACGCCATGATCATAAATTATATTGTCATAGTAGGTTAAGTAAGCGCGTACAGCAAACTGTAGGTCAAAAATCAATTTAAATTTGCCCTACTACCAGTAATTGATATTTTGAGTTTTAAATATAAGGTCCATGAGTTAATGGAATCTGGTATAGAATGGGCAGAAGACTAAATGCATAAGGTTTTCCTTACCAAATATTACAAGTGAGGATATTTTTTTTTTATTTACATATTATTAGGACATCCAGCAGTTGTTGCATATTTTCTTAATTCTTTATAATTTATAACAAAATGAAGTTAAATGCACAAGTTTTAAAGGTCATCATGCCTAAAACTTAGAGAGCAACACTCAGTCTGGAATTTAGGCAATAATTAATAACTTAATTCTAACATAAAAATACAAATAAAATAGTAATATTTTTTAAGGTAAAAAAGAAAAAGGAAATATTATTATAATAAACAACTCAGGATAAAAACAAAATTAAATGGAACACGGTTTGCTCTCTTTTTAACAGTCTCAAAACAACTGTTTTTTTAAACTTGTTAAGGTTGCCACTAAACCGTCAACATCTCGATGAATCGAGTTGTAACTCTTTGAGATTCGAGATATGGCGGAAAACTGCTTTAAATTAGTTCTCGCCCGGAGCTGGTGCAGTAGTCCGAAAGCAGTGGATGTGCGTCTCGGTACACGGAGAGGAACGCGGAGCTGGGAGGATTGCAATAGTGATGGGCAGTCGAATTTATTTCTTATTCTTTATAATTCTTTATTGTACACAAAAAAGATAAAACATAACATATAATAACAATACATTTAAAATGTTGTGCACAAAGGCGAGCTTAATTCAAGATTGAATTTTCTTCCAGCAAACCTTTGAGTGAGACAGTTTAATTAATACTTTATAAAGAAAAACCATGTCGTGATATTGTCTGCAGAACAGGCTGTGCATTTTAAAATGTTCTAGTTTTTCAGTGTAGGGAGGAGTTTATGTTTATGTAGCCTATAGGAAAGCGCCAGATGTCTTAAGGATCTCTTCTGAAAACACACACAATGATTCATAGCATGTCGTAATAAAGTATGGAGATTCCGTCAGGTCCCGCCCCTTTGTTGATGTCAATATATTTTAAGTGTTTAATAATGCATTTTTGCGTAATGTATATAAGCTTCCTAGGCTGTATTGCTGTTCGTATCACTATTTGTTGTTGTTTTAATAAATTTGAATACATTTCAAGTTCGAATTCATCGATTTGACTACATTCTAAGGAATCAAGCTAGATTCCAAACTTTCCCCGTTGAAGTTTGGAAGCTTGATTCCTTAGAATGTAGTTTAAACTTTAATTAAACCGCACATTAAAGCTTTAGCAGGACGCCTGAGTACAGCTGCTTATGCAGTTAAAAAATCAGACTTCTTACGGCTGTACATAACTAATAGACATTTTTTTATAGAGTACTTTCATAGCATTATGACTTACGGAATATTGTTACGGGGCTGTGCTGTAGACACAGAATCAGTCTTCGTACTACAGAAAAGAGCAATATGAGCCATTTATAACCTAAGTGGTTGATTTTTTTGTATCTCATTAAGATTATAAATACATCTTATATATAAAAATCTCGTGTCACAGTGTTTGTCGCTGAACTCCTCCGAAACGGCTAGACGGATTATTATGAAATTGTGTATGTATATTTGATAGGTCTGAAAATCGGTCGTAGGCTATTTTTTCCACCCCTAGGCGCGCTAGGTGATAAGAATCTCCCACACCAGTTTTTTTTTTGACAAAACATTTTCTGTATTTTTTTATGATTTGGCATTAAAAAACTCATAACCCTAAATTTTCACTCTTCTACCATCAACCCCCATTTTTTAACAGTGATATTAGTATTTTTTCCTCCGTCTAGCTTTCAAGTTTGAGTCAGGTATTGAATATTACGCTCATACAAAAGTGCCGGTAGGTGCTATGGATAAGGCAAAACAACGTTTGCGAGCTTTTCAGCTAGTATTTATATAAAAACATCTAAACGGTTATGTTTTGATATCGCAGCGCGTCTCGATGTAATGATGTAAATTATTCCGCGTCAACGACCGTGATGTCACGCGCTAAACCGGGGGTCTATTTTAATGACATGACTTTTCGCAACAATGGTCAGTTTTTGTAGAATTTTGTAACTTGTCACAGTGTGTTTGTATATAAACACGAGCGCGGTGCGTTTGGGGTATCAGTTCCACTGGCTCCACATCTACCAACAACAACCAACAACATGAAGACTTTCGTGAGTATCTCTTATGTCAGCGAGAGAGTGCGGAAACCAGATCAAACAACTTATAGTTTCAGTCATTTAATTGGAAGAATCCGAATCGGTTGCAATTCACAAGACCCTAATTTCAAATCTCTAATGAATTCTCTTGGTACAGCTATGCATCGTCCTGTTGGCGGCGAGTACGCTCGCAGCGCCGAAGCCATGGGGCTTGCACTCGGCTGAGCTCGGCCACAGCCTGAGTGCGCCGCTTGTCAGCCACGCTCCCCTGGTATACTCTGAACACGCCGCCGTCATCCATGAGCCAGCCATCATCTCTGTCAATAGAATCGTCAGTGTACCACAGGTGAGACATTTTACAAAAAAAAATCTCATACGTGCTCGATTAAAAGACCACGTTATATCCTGGGAAGAAAGGAAAATGCTCTCTTATTAGTCTCATCGTCCTGTAGTCTATAGGATGGAAAATGTGTGTTTTTTATCCTTGTTCTCCAGAAGGAAGTTGTAAAGTACCTACGTGACATCTGAACAAAGGTTGCAAAGGCTTCACTAATGTCTCTTCGAAGAGCATCCATGTAGTCCTGTGTGAGCTTTCTCCAGTGACAGATCCGATACCCTCCCGGCGTCATTACTCGTCACTAAAGCGCGTATTGTTGGTGTTCCAGGTGGTGTCGGTGCCGCACGTGGCGCGCTACGTGTCGGCGCCCCTCAGCCACGCGCACGCGCCCTCCTTCTCCTCCGGCTGGTAGTGAACTAGTGATCCCTCTCACGCTCTGTACATAATAGGCTAATAATAATATATAATAATAAGTATTTTATTTCAGATATTCATCCATAAATTGTTAGTATACAGAAAACTTAATAGCTATGTTAGTACATGTAAATTGGAGAGATAGTGTATTATAGGGCAGTCAAATTTACCCGCAATGACATTGAGGAGGCGGTTTGGGCTGTCACACACCCTTTGCAGCAGCGATGCCGCACGCTTACGCCTAATCGCTGCGAAGCCGTCGGTGTGAGCTTCGGCAAACATACCCGAGGCGCTACACAGCCGTGGCAACCCCAACAGCATCCTAAATGCATTATTATATTGGACCCGAAGAGCGTTGATGGCTTTTTGCGTACAACTGGTCCAGAGGCTACACGTGTAAAATACCTGGCAATAAGATTTAAAAAGCGTTAACTTTACTTCCGGCGTACAGCGGGAAAACCTCCGAATCAGCATATTGCTTCTAACCGCCAACGCCCTCCGCTCCCGTTCTACATCACAATCATCTTTTAAATTGACATTTAAAATGTGGCCAAGATATTTAAACTGTCGAGCACGGTTTAAGGGTCTTCCCGCCAATTTTATCGGTGGATAATTTACCGATGGTTTTTCACCAAAGATAAGGTACTCACTTTTCTTAGCATTGTATATTAAACCGTGCTCCCCAGCAAATCTCTCACACACAAACAATAGATCCCTCAGGCCAGCAATTGAAGGACTCAATAACGCCATATCATCAGCATAGCTGATATTATTACATGCAACACCATCTATATAACAACCTTTAATGTTAACAATAAATCATTTGTAATAAGAAATTACTCGCCGTTTTAACTACCCGAATTTCACCCTTACAACCAGGTGTTTTAATTAATAATGTTTATTTTTATTTATGTCGTTTCACTAAAATAACAAATTTCTTTATTGGGTAGGGAATAGTTTAAAATCTATTTAAATTTGATAATACTATTCCACCCAAAAGGATAAAAATTGGGACATATCAATAATTCAATAAGGTAGTCTGTAGGAATTGTTGTATTTCTTAGAAATTGTACTAGTAATACTTGTAAATCTGCCCACACCTTCAAAGATTTAAGGTATGTTACCAGTGGCGGATTTACCGGTGGGCTGAAGCCTAGGGCGGCCGGTGTAGGTAATATCTGAAAAAATGATATAAGCTGCTATACTAAGGCCCCCTGAATACGGTAGTAAGTTGTGAAGATAGTAGGCTGTAAGGCTTCTTCCAGTAATTGATATTCTGAAGTTTAAATTTAAGGGCCATGAGTGGTTCACTGTCAATAATCTGAAAGTCAAATTTGTTTATATATCGGCGCGAGGACGTCATTAGGCTGCAAACTACAGTTAAATTGTTATTTTAATTCAGTTAAAAACGCTCTTTAGTGAACGTTAACGTTTAGTTTATAAAATTTTAGAGATATTTTTTTTAAAATTTAATTTAAATTGACGGCAGACGTCATTTGCAATTTGGTTTAAATAAGGGCGTTCGGTTGAGCGCAATACCTACATTCTAACTCGAGTCGTCGTACAGTACGGACCTCTCTGGGACGTCCATAAGCTGCCCGTTGAATAAACGAAGCTGTTAATAGTTAGGTAAATGAAGTTTTCTTTCGAAGATCCAAAATGAGTCATCATCATTTTGAAGGCAAATGAGATGTCGGCAATGATGACGTCACACTTTTGAAAAGCACTACGGAGTCTCCTTTTCCGTTATATACAGTATGCATATATAAAAATCTGACTGCGTAAAGCAAACCAAACTATGTAATAAAAAAAAGCCCATCAGACCCATGAAAAATCCGGCTACCATTTTTATTAACATTTAATATTAAAAATATCAAATAAGGCGAATCGATTGCATGAAATCTTAATCAGTACGGGTACAACGTCCTGATTTCCGTATAAAATGTTGGTATAGTAAGACGTTTGGAACAATACCGATTATGATATTAAAAATAAATAAAAATACAGCTAATAACAATATCATTGTTTCGTCACATTTTCAATGAAAATAAGATAGGTAAATGAAACAATCAATAGTTAATTTATTTCATTTTATTGTATGCAGGCCGGTAGTCCCATTACACACATTAGAAAAAATGGGTATCCCTAGTATTGACAGGCGATAGTAAAAAAATGGCTTTAATCGGAAACTTAAAAGTACTAATTATTATTCAAAAATTATCTCACGACAAAAAGTAATGAAGTCTGTTTTAAAAAATATATTTTTTATTTAGATATTTCATGCTATTTCGCTTTTCTTTTTGAGATACGAGCCATTTGTCAAGGTACTGTCCTTTATTAGATAAATAAAGGTACTATTTATTTTTTGAATTTACTATTTATTTATTTTCATAGTCTATTTATTTAATTCTGTAACTAAACACAATCCTAAATATTAAATTATTAAAAGATGGATACTAATCATCTTTAACTAAAGAGTATAATATATTTTTATAATGACAAGCTGCAAAATTAATAACGTTGTTGGGCAACGGTGTCAAGGAGTATGTACAGTGTGTATGTGTGTCGGGTACCGACAAACGTCCTAACCTTATACTTATTAATAAAATAAATAATATCTCTGGACTATATGACACAGCGCCATCTAGTTCTGAGCTAAGCAACGAGGCTTGTGTTACGGATACTAGTTGGTTGATACTTTTTTTTGTAAATACATACATATTATAAATAGATATATCCATGAATCGGATACAAATGTATATGCTCATCACACAAAAATTAATTTTGTCCCTACCGGAATTCGAACCCGTGACCCATAGCACAGAAGGCAGCGTTAACTACCGCTGGACTAAGTAGGTCGTCAAAGTAGGTATATTTTAATGGGATATCAAAGAAACATACGTCACGTTTAACGTTATAATACTTACTTCAATTAAAATACCTATTAATAATTAAAATAGGTACCTATCGAACAATTTATGATACAAAGCAATTGAAGAATATTACATAAATTATATAAAGGCTATGCGAAACGGACTAGGTAAGTAAAATATTGGAAAGACGTCGCGCCGTCTTTTTCTGCAGGATTCAACGATTTCAATCCAAGTTTCCTCCAAATCTTGCTATGTTAAGATTTTAGCGCAAATAATGACCGCCCGGGTTTGTCGTTCGTTCGTTTTGTTGTTGAATATTTTGCATTGTACGTTGAATGGTTTCGTTTTATGTGTATATATATTATATATATATACACATATTATATATATATTATATTTATTATAATTGCTAATTAAATTACATTTGAAACTAATCTAACATTTACAGCGTTTGCAACTGGTTGCTCTAATATGTCATTGTCATTATAAAATAATGGAATATTGCTTTGAAGGGATTTTCGTCTATGGTCAGCTTTGTACATGGAATGGAACCACCCGCGTCCTTTTAAAAACAGTTACAACTTAAATCTATTCTAAAAACGTTAACTCGATGATGAATAATTCATTAGAAACAGCTTATAGACAACATGTGCTCGTTTTTCGTTTAAGATGTCCTTTGAGCCCACTTTGATGACCTTTATTTACATTAGGTACGGAACCCTCGGTGAGCGAGTCCGACTCGCACTCGTCCGGTTTTTTCTCCTTTATGGATGGAATAGTATTATCAATAAACATTATTGATTAAAACACCTGGTTGTAAGGGTGAAATTCGGATAGTTAAAACGGCGACCAATTTCTTATTACAAATGATTTATTGTTAACATTAGCCTATTATGTACAGAGCGTGAGAGGGATCACTAGTTCACTACCAGCCGGAGGAGAAGGAGGGCGCGTGCGCGTGGCTGAGGGGCGCCGACACGTAGCGCGCCACGTGCGGCACCGACACCACCTGGAACACCAACAATACGCGCTTTAGTGACGAGTAATGACGCCGGGAGGGTATCGGATCTGTCACTGGAGAAAGCTCACACAGGACTACATGGATGCTCCTCGAAGAGATATTAATGAAGCCTTTTAAACCCTTGTTCATATGTCACGTAGGTATTTTACAACTTCTGGAGGACAAGGATAACAAACACACATTTTCCATCCTATAGACTACAGGACGATGAGACTAATAAGAGAGCACTTTCCTTTTTTCCCAGGAGATAACATGGTTTTTTAATCGAGCACGTGTGAGAAATTTTTAGTAAAAAGTCTCACCTGTGGTACACTGACGATTCTATTGACAGAGACGATGGCTGGCTCATGGATGACGGCGGCGTGTTCAGAGTATACCAGGGGAGCGTGGCTGACAAGCGGCGCACTCAGGCTGTGGCCGAGCTCAGCCGAGTGCAAGCCCCATGGCTTCGGCGCTGCGAGCGTACTCGCCGCCAACAGGACGATGCATAGCTGTAACAAGAGAATTCATTAGATATTTGAAATTAGGGTCTTCTGAATTGCAACCGATTCGGATTCTTCCAATTAAATGACTGAAACTAGAAGTTGTTTAGTCTGGTTGCCGCACTCTCTCGCTGACATTAGAGATACTCACGAAAGTCTTCATGTTGTTGGTTGGTGTTGGTGGATGTGGAGCCAGTGGAACTGATACCCCAAACGCGCCGTGCTCGTGTTTATATACAAACACACAGTGACAAGTTACAAAATTCCACAAAAACTCACAATTGTTGCGAAAAGTCATGTAATTAAAATAAACCCCCAGTTTAGCGCGTGACATCACGGTCGTTGACGCGGAATAACTTATATCATTGCATCGAGACGCGCTGGATGTGCCATTACTTTTGATTTACATCTATTATTATAATAATGTACTTCACATAGTTTCGTATGCTGTGATATATTTTTCCTGATAGTACGAGATCCGGCTGCAAAATCACTACGTTCATAGCGTATATACATATGTAATCAAAATCTTAATTTTATCTCTAGTGATTGTGTTTCAATTGTTGATCTAATAATTGTAACGAACTGACATTATAACATAAATTGTTCGAGTTAAAAGTGCACTTGTTCTGCTGTGCTATGGGTCCCGGGTTCGAATCCCGGTAGGGACAAACGTTTGTGTGATGAGCATAAACATTTGTTTCCGAGTCATGGATGTATAATATGTATGTATTTACAAAAAAAAAGGTATATAAGTAGTATATCAACCATCTAGTATCTGTAACACAAGCCTCGTTGCTTACCACAGAACTAGATGGCGCTGTGTTATAATGTCCAGAAATATTTATTTATTTATTATTATTTATATTAATTTTTGCACCCCATTTCTATCGTTAAGGGTTGAATTTCCGAAAACGACGAAACACGTAAAAGCCTTTATTTTTGATGAGAAACTTGAATATTCATTGCATTCTTTTTTCTTTAAAAATGACGGACTTCCCATATAAACTTTCACCCCCTATTTCACTCTCTTAGAAGGTTAATTTGTAAAAATCCTGAAATACGTCTTTATTTATTTTTAATCAAAAGTAATATAAAATTTTAGAACTCTAACTTTGAAAATAACGGTTTTCCACACAACCGTTTATCCCTTATTTTACCCCCTTAGGGGTCGGGTTTCTAAAATTTCGGGTTTTTAATACCAAATCATTAAAGATACAAAAAAATGTTTTGTAAAAAAATGAAAAAAAAAACTGTCTGGTGAGTGACAACTTTATCACCTAGGAGTGTAAAAACTAGCCTACGACCTACCAAATATACATACAAAATCTTGTACCCATATTCGCAAAATAAATGATTTGATTTGATTTGATTTGATTTGAAAATTTCATAATAATCCGTCTCGCCGTTTCGGAGATCAGTGATAATTTATTTATTTATTTACAGTTTATTAAAACGGTTTTGGTACCAATTACATTAATTAACACACCTTACATATTATGTAACACATATATGAACTTAACACGGAATGGTGGACACTCTTGTATACTTTCTCTCACAGAACATCAGATACACTCGTATAATATCCTTCCATTCATCACCAAACAAACACATCACATTCAGGATTGACAATCAGGACGGAATTGAGTGTCTCCAGGATCCGGCACACTGGAGACTGGGCTCTAGCAGCGGTACGACAAGCTGGCTGAGCAAACAATTTGTGTCGGTAGCTCCGACGGTGTCTAAGATATTTGCTAGGCACGTGTAATCGGCAATACAAATTATGCTCGGGACAGTCTATAAGACCTAGAAAGATTTTACAGGCCATCATTAGCTGATTTTAGCCTCTTCTCACTTCTAATGAATTAAAACCCAACAGGCCCAATAGACGCAGTGTAAGCAGGCCCCCGGCAAGGTGGACTGACGACTTTGTAAAGGTCGCTGGAATCCACTGGATGCGGGCGGCATATGACCGGTCGTCGTGGCGATCCTTGAGGGAGACCTGTGTCCAGCAGTGGACGTAAAACGGTTGAAATGATGATGATGATGCCCAATAGATAGTTGGTTGGTTACATATACGGGAAGTAGTGTAATTTTTTTTGAAAATTGATTGTAGAAATGTTTTTTGGACCTTTTCAAGCATAGGGTCTAAACACACGAGATTTTTATACATTTATGTATAAAATTCATTCTTTGGCCCTCCAGCCCAAACAGAATGGTGGATTTTAACATATGAGGTGACGTTAGATTTGTTTTGACTGCGGGAGAGGCGTTGAAAAAAATGGGAAAATCAAAATGGCCGATTTTGGACGACATAATGTGAAAAAGAAAAACTATGAAAATCAACGAATCTATGACAATTTAAAGATTACTGTTTTTAGAAACTTGACATTTTGTCCATTTTGATTGATTTTCGGAAATTGTAAATTTTTTAGCCAAATTTTTGTAAATCTTTAATCAATGTCAATTTTTTTTTAAATACGTTGCCCCGCTTTAGTATTTTCTCCTGTGTCGTGGGTGCGTTTACAAAAAGGTTTTTTTACATACACAAACGCCCAGACCCGGAACAACTACCTGTAGAACGTACAAATATTTGCTCCGTGAGGGGATCGGACCCGCAACCCGTGACGCACAAACCGATCGCGCAGCCACTGCGCCACTGAGTCGTCATTTATACATATAAAATTCGGCAACCTAATAATGGTTCTGATTGTTAAAATCGTTTACTTGTTATTTTCTTTTCAGTTTTTGCTATCAAAGTAGCTATAGGTAATAAATTAGTCTTGCGGTTTTTACATCCATAAGTAGTCTGATTTTTCTAACGGCATAAGCAGCAGAACTCAAGCGTCCCGCTAAAGCCACAATGTACGGTCCTCATTGAAGTTTGGAATCTGGTTTGATTCCTAAGAATATATATAGTCTGACCGACAAATTCGAGCTTCTTATTATTTAATATTACATCACAATCCTCACTTCTAACATTTAAGGTAAGGAAAATTGCTGCCCATTCAATACCAGATTATTGACAGAGAACCACTCATGGCCCTTAATTTAAACTTCAGAATATATCTTACTGGAAGAAGCCTTACAGCCTACTATCTTCACAACTTACTACCGTATTCAGGGGGCCTTAGTATAGCAGCTAATGGAATTATTGTAGATATTACCTAAATTTGACGCTCTCAAAAACCGGCTGCACTAGGCTTCAGTCCGCGCCGGTAAATCCGCCACTGGTAACATGCTTTAAACCTTTGAAGGTGTGGACAGATTTACAATTATAATTCTTAATAATAATAATTAATTCTTAATAATTATTAAGAAAATTTGGCTGTTCCTGACTACCTTATTGAAATATCGATATGCCCCTTTTTTTTCTCCATCAGGGGTGGAATAGTATAATCAAATTTATATGGACTTTAAAATATTCTCTACCTAATGTAGTCATTTCTTAGTGCAACTAGTTTGACAATTCAAGAGTACCTGCAATATTGGTCTAATTGAAATAAAACATTTGACTTTCACTTATTTTAGTAAAACTACTGGAATAAAAATAAACATTATTAATTCAAGCACCTGGTTAGAAGGTTGAAAATCGGGTATTTAAAACGGCGAGTAATTTCTTATAACAAATGATTTATTGTTAACATTAACCTATTATGTACAGAGCGTGAGAGGGATCACTAGTTCACTACCAGCCGGAGGAGAAAGAGGGCGCGTATGCGTGGCTGAGGGGCGCCGACACGTAGCGCGGCACCGACACCACCTTCCGGACAGACACCACCTGGAAGACCAACAATACGCTCTTTAGTGACCAGTCAATCTGACGGGATGGTATCGGATCTGTCACTGGAGAAAGCTCACACAGGACTACATGGATGCTCTTCGAAGAGAATGAGAATTGAGTGCGAGAATTTTTTTTTGTAAAAAGTCTCACCTGTGGTACACTGACGATTCTATTGACAGAGACGATGGCTGGCTCATGGATGACGGTGGCGGGTTCAGAGTATACCAGGGGAGCGTGGCTGACAAGCGGCGCACTCAGGCTGTGGCCGAGCTCAGCCGAGTGCAAGCCCCATGGCTTCGGCGCTGCGAGCGTACTCGCCGCCAACAGGACGATGCATAGCTGTAACAAGAGAATACATTAGAGTACTAGATTCGACTATTTGAAATTAGGGTCTTCTGATTTGCAACCGATTGCAACCGATTCGGATTCTTCCAATTAAATGACTGAAACTAGAAGTTGTTTGATCTGGTTTCCGCACTCTCTCGCTGACATAAGAGATACTCACGAAAGTCTTCATGTTGTTGGTTGGTGTTGGTGGATGTGGAGCCAGTGGAACTGATACCCCAAACACGCCGCGCTCGTGTTTATATACAAACACACAGTGACAAGTTACAAAATTCCACAAAAACCGACCATTGTTGCGAAAAGTCATGTATTTTAAATAGACCCATTCGCAGTTTAGCGCGTGACATCACGGACGTTGACGCGGAATAATTTATATCATTGCATCGAGACGCGCTGGCGATGGCGCGTGGCGTGTCGTCCCAGCCGCGGCCGGCGCTCGGCCGGTATCAAGATATTACCATTTAAATTATCAAGTTTTCTATCTCGAATATAATCGAAACATCCGTACTTAGGCCGATCTCTTTATTTGTGCGGTTAGGATTGAATAATTAGTTTTTACCTAAAAACTAAACTCTTAGTGAAATTGTTTTTACCTTATTTATTTCTTAAACCTTAAGAAATAAATAAAGTAGCCGATTTTCTTGCAATTAAACTACAATTTTAAACTGAAAATATCAATTAGATTTTTTAAATTAAATTTCATTGGTTTTGAACGTCGACAGTAAAGACCTCCCAAAAACGCCCGTCCTTCAGTGCAAGGTGACCTACAGTTTGATGTTACGCGCTTACTTAACCTACTATGACATTATAATTTATGATCATACTTGCCCATAAATTATACAGCCGCAGGTAGCTTCACTAATAGACCTCATATTTTGGATGGATTTTGGTGGAAAACAAAAAAACAGAATCATTTGATTGTGTTTTTATGTGCGGAGATACCATTTATTTTAGTAGTTACCGTCGTGTAACATCTGGTACAGTCAACAGCAAAAGTAGATGATCAAAATCAGAAATTCAATACTAATGAACGGAGTTCGCGCCAGAACTGTGTGACGTGGAAGTGATTCAAAAGTATGTGATTGTAAATTATACCAAACATTAACTACTAGTACAGCTGCCAAAATTCGTGATCAGTTTTGACTCCAAAAGTTATAAACTCAATTCGCGTCAGAAATAAGAAGTGTTTTTTTTTTCAAAACTAGTGAACAGTTGAAATTCAAAATTAAATGATGAAACTGAGGCCACGTAATCATGACTTAACATAATAATTCATCCATAGTTATTATTTAACTATCCCAGTTGTTATGTTTTACGGAAATACGGCACGGAGCACGGAGCAGAGAACAAAAATAAATATGAAAAAATATTGCTATTATTATTAATTGGTATATTATTAAAAATTTATTGATTACTAAATAATTAATACAATCAAGTATTATAAATGATTAATAAATATAATTTTCTCACGTTTTTACCGGAAATCTGCTTTAGTATACTAATTTTGAACCCTGGGAATGATTATATTAAAACTATTGTACTGCCGTTGACGACCCGTTTAGCTCAGCGGTAGTTAACGCTGCCTGCTGTGCTATGGGTCCCGGGTTCGAATCCCGGTAGGAACAAATGTTTGTGTGATGAGCATTAACATTTGTATCCAAGTCATGGATGTATCTATGTATAATATGTATGTATTTACAAAAAAAAGTATATATGTACTATATCAACCATCTAGTATCCGTAACACAAGCCTCGTTGCTTACCACAGAACTAGATGGCGCTGTGTAATAATGTCCGAAAATATTTATTTATTTATTTATTGTACTGCTCATATAAGTAACATTGTTTTCTGTTGGACCGAAATTTGAAGTCGGGTTCAAGAAAAAAAAATAAACGTCACATAGTTATTATAATAAAAACATAAATAACAATTTAATTGTAGACATGGAACAAAAATTTTATCACATAATATTTAATCTATTAGTTATAATAAAGCAAAGCAATAGATAACAAATGCACTCAACGCTAACAGTGCGACAAAAGCGCAACAAGTCAATATGAATTATACCGACGTCTATCTCGTTACATAGCAACGACGTACATAGCAACGGAGAACTGTCAAACTGACGTCACATCGGTGTAGAGGGGTCACACCGGGAAGAAGGTGTTAGTGCATCCATTTGAAAAGGAGGATCCTCCGACCAGGCGAGGCATAACACCTCCTTTTCAAATGGAGGGATTATCACATCATCATCATCATCAACCCATTATTGTCCCACTGCTGGGCACGGGTGTCCTCTCAATTGAGAGGGATTAGGCTATAGTCCACCACGCTAGCCTACTGCGGGTTGGCAGACTTCACATGCCATCGAGAAATTCTCTCAAGCATGCAGGTTTCCTCACGATGTTTTTCCTTCACCGTTTGAGCATGTGATAAATACGCACATAACTTCCGAAAAGTCAGTGGTGCGTGCCTTGGGTTCGAACTCGAGACCTCTGACATCTCAGTCCACTGGTCACACCGCTAGGCTACCACAGCTCTCCATATCTATATCTATCTCACACCATCTCCATAGCTATATCACACCATATAAATAATGCCATAAAGATAAAAATGACAATCTACCTTCCAGTTTTAATATATTGTAACCGACTGGGTAAAAGCCATCATTGAGTTATGATTTTGTATCGCATCAGCTACTTTTGAACATTGACATAAATTTACAAACATACAAAGATAATAAATAATATTGATTGAATTTTCGTTTTGTATCGCATCAGCTACTTTTGAACATTTGACAGACTTTACAAAAATAAAAAAGTTTTTATATTTTAATATAATTAAAAACCTTTTTTTTTTGTAAAGTCTTATGGGATACAAAACGATAATTCAATCAATATTATTATCTTTGTATGTTTGTAAATTTATGGATGAATTATCATGTTAAGTCATGATTACGTGGCCTCAGTTTCATCATTTAATTTTGGATTTTAATTGTTCAGTAGTTTTGAAAAAAAAAACACTTCTTATTTCTGACGCGAATTGAGTTTATAACTTTTGGAGTCAAAACTGATCACGAATATTGGCAGCTGTACTAGTAGTTAATGTTTGATATAATTTACAATCACATACTTTTGAATCACTTCCACGTCACACAGTTCAGGCGCGAACTCCGTTCATTAGTATTGAATTTCTGATTTTGATCATCTACTTTTGCTGTTGACTGTACGTGTGTGCGGTGTAGGGGTTGCTGCTTCGTCAATGCTCGAGAAACCTGCTAAAGCATTTGTCTTGATTTCGAATCCGAGGCACGCTCTGACTTTGAGACATCAATTTATATTTAGGTCATTTATTTATTTTATCATTCGCTTGAATGGTGTACATCAACATTGTTTGTGGTCTGAATCTGCTGTAGTCCAGCCTAGTGAACTATAAATTCTCACTATTATTAACCTCGCAATTTTTAAGAGGTGGTAAGAGGTAAGAGGTATGAGATTCCTCGTTCAAATTGAACTGCCCGACTGGGGAAGCAGGTAGGTACCTCCACCTTACAGAAGACTGCAGCGAGTGACACCTCTGGTGTTGCAAAAGTCTATAGGCTACAGTAACCGCTTGCCATCAGGCGTCAGCTTTTTTGCCACCCTTTTGGTATACAAAAAAAGAACCGTAGGCCGTGTATACATACATACACTCACGCCTTTTTCCCATGGGGGTAGGCAGAAACTACAGAATGCCACGCGCTACGGTCCCTGCATACCACTTTTGCCTCGTCCACATTCATACATCTCGTCATGCACGCGCGCCGGTTATGAGTACTGCGTACCTGAACTTAGACCCGTGCTAACAAATTGGCGATGTTCACAATTTACGATTAGTTTTTAGTTTTCTTTTTACTGTGCACTATAAAGTATTCTGTCATGCTTTCCCCGAAACGTCTGTTTGTTCACGGGCAGTTATGATGGATATGAAATCATCGTACGTATTAGTAATTAATGCATTTAGTTACTTCCGTCGAATGAACGTGGAAGTAGGAAACGTCGCGGGGTGGCCATTAATTAGGCGAGGTGAACGCGCGCCGACACGCGTTAATAACTTGCGACAGCTCTGGAAACGCACCGACTGAATGACGTGATTTACCGAGTATTAGTGAGTGAAGAGTATTTATGGGAGTGTTGGTATTATGCTCTTAGCGGCAGCAGGAATCATGTACACAATATTTACTTGTTACCTAACTACTGTTAAATAATTTATATAAAATTTTCAATTTTGTAATACCTAAACGAGACTAATGTGGTTTGGCGATGATGTGAATGATAAATGTAATATTATCGCACGAGTAAATCATGTTCAGTTGATTTCTGTCAAAAGAAATAAAACATAAACTAGCTTAAGCGTAAGAGCCGACCAGTTCCAACTGACAGCACCCGAGTTCACGTGCATGACGTGTATATCAGCATCGCACCACTGAATGATGCAGGTAAAAAACGACCCGACATACTACGTCATCTTTTTAAGTTAGTTGAAGAATATTATTTGCGGAACTTTCTTGCAATAATTTTTGTTCAATCGACATTAATGTTTTACTTATTGTGAATACACTGTAAAGTTTTTATAAGAATTACATTTTTTTAAACTGAAAAAGTAGAAGTTTGCATCATTAGCAATATCGGGGAAGTACATTTTAAGTGCCTTGAATCAAATAATTTTCTTGCCATCCCAAGATAAGTTGATGGTCGCGATCGTCGATTTCGATACCCGTGACATTTTTTGTCAAATAAGATTATCTTTTGTATTTAACAAAATATATTAACTAGGTATTTGAGAACCTGTTGATGTGAAAGTAACAATCTGAATAATTTGAAAGTAAAGGAAACTAAACTCCTTCTTAATGGCTTAATTCTAAACTGGTGCGTCGCTAGAACAAGATATGTGTGTAATCGTATTACATAGAGTTAATCGGATGTTACGCACCGTCCGCTTGTCACATCGCCACAGATTGCTCCGCAAATTGCTGTATGTAATCAGGCTCAATAAATTATTATCGCGTGTGTCCGTGCTGCGTGCAGTTTAATGAAGTTTTATTTTCTGTTGTACCTATGTGTTAAATTGCGAGGATTGATCGTATTTTTTTTCTATGAAATTCTCAGTAGCAGCTCGGAGTTTTGATGGCAATAGGCTCGCCCCTTATTTCATTGGCCCTAGAACATACCGGCTGAATTCAAAACACGTAAGAACATCTCTGCCGAGCACCGCGCGGACGTTACGCGTGATAGTATGTATGTACGGATTATGAATAGCTAATACAGTGGGCCGTGGCCATGCCCACCCCAGAGTGGTCCAGTGCAAACCCCAGGATGTTGGGCTCCCGATTAGAAATTCTCATACGGTGGACTGTGCCCACCCCAGGTGCCCACCCCAAGGGGGCCAAGCCACACCTGAAGGAAGAGTCTAAACTTGTTTGCCACCTCAGAGGTAGGTATAAAAAAACCGCACTTTGCTCGACCTGGGAATCGAACCCAGGTCTTCAAATTTAGCTGAAACACTTGAAGTCACTCGACCAATGCGGCATTTCTTTACAAGTTCACGATTTACGGGCTTATAGGCACGGCAAGATTGCCAACGATTTATTAAACTAAGACTGTAACAAGACTTTTAAAATATAAGAAGCATTTTTGCCTGAACTGCAGCTATCCTTACAAAACAACAACGAGAAGCAACAACGTGTAGTGTGGAACATTCAACAACATAATTATATTAAGCGCCTAGTTCTGTCTGTCAGACGAAATGTAAAGCGATATATAATTGCTCATAATAATCCAAAAGTTATCGCAAGATGGATTCAGAGAGTGATTGTTCGTTAGTATTTGCCAATATCTAACCATTTTTGCTTTATACTTGAAATAAAAAGAAATGATAAATAGATTAAATTTGTTTTAGATCGGTGCATCTTTCTGGCTATCGACGTTCGTTGTAAAGAAGTATTCCGGAGTTTATAATATCTTTCTATAATAATAAATAAATATTTCTCGACATTATGACACAGCGCCATCTAGTTCCAAGCTAAGCAACGAGGCTTGTGTTCCGGATACTAGTTGGTTGATATACTACACAATTACACATATATTTTTTTTAGACTCGGATACAAATGTTAATGCTAATCACACAAACATTTGTTCCTACCGGGATTCGAAACCGGGACCCATAGCATAATAATAATGTTCATTTAGTAGTAAAAAGTGGTGATCATATGCACGTTGGTATGCCATTGTAGGTATTACTTAATAATGCACACAAGCCTGACTAGTGTTCTAGATCCTATTGGCAACTGATGAAATCCAACAGTGCAATAACCGGGGACGAACTAAACTTCGCTATATAGAGCTGTTGTCCTGGAGTACCGGTAACTAATAAAAACCGGTTAACTGTTATTTGAACTGGGTGCAGAGAGTTACGTGCGCTCAGTTATATTGAGTATGTTATCTACCACATTTACGAACTTAATTAAATATGTAGTTGAAAAACACATTCTCCCTTATATTCTAACTGCAAATGTAAGTTAGTACGCATAGTACTGCCTTACAACTGCCTCGTTAGTCTTGTGGTCGTACAGTGCGACTGCCAAGCAAGAGGTCTTGGGTTCGATTCCCAGGTCGAGCAAAGTGTTATTGGGTTTTTCTATGAAATTCTCAGTATCAGCTCGGAGTTTGGATGTGTGCCCGGTTAATGGCAATAGGCTCGCACCCTATTACATGGGACCTAAACTGCCGTCCTTATCATAAACAACGCAATCGACATTTTTGTCGAAATTGAGTTAGAAGTATATTCGGAATCACCAAAACGAGATCTACCAGAATCAATCACTCAAATTGTATTATCTGTTATAGTTTTAATTATTTTGTTATTCATTAACAGCGCATTTGATCTATTCCAAACTTATTACTATACTAGTCAAAAGCATCGTAATGAACGTTGCGGTGAAATATTATAAGCCAATATTCTATACATACCAGTAATAAGCATCGTAAACAAACATGCGTTTTTTATGACTATTTTACTCAGAATTAAGATCTATGATAATACTAAACATAAGTAACGCATTTGGTACTGTTGGCGTTTATAATTAGCAAGGTAAATTATGCCAGAAAACAGAAAACATTTTTGGTATAATTTATTTGTTACTGATGCCAAAGATTTAACTCAAAATTACTGATTTTTAGGGTTCCGTACCCAAAGGGTAAAAACGGAACCCTATTACTAAGACTTCGCTGTCTGTCCGTCCGTCCGTCCGTCTATCTGTCACCAGGCTGTATCTCAAGAACCGCGATAGCTAGACAGTTTAAATTTTCACAAGTTATGTATTACTGTTGCCGCTATGACAACAAATACCAAAAACACAATAAAATAAATATTTAAGAGGGGCTCCGATACAACAAACGCGATTTTTTTTGCCCTTTTTTGCTTTTTCCCTATTTAAGAGGATTTTCGGGCCATAAACTATATCATATGTCCATCCTCAGGCCTCAAACTATCTCCATACTAAATTTCATATAATTCGGTTCAGCGAAATACAGACATACTTTCGCATTTATAATATTACTATATTAGTATTGACTACGAAACAATTCGCCCGCTCCTGCGTTCTTAAGTCACGCAGTTTTAGTCCCGTGGAACCCCAATCGGCCCACAATCTTTTTCTTAAATTCTTGTAAGATATTCCTTATAACATTAACTATCTGCGAGTGAAACTCCCGTCGTTTCAGAAATTAACTGCAATATTTTGATGTTGAATAAAAAAAAATACTTTTTGATGTAAGTAGGTAATGTATAAGTATATTAATTTCAAATTAGAAATAGAAACTATAATTTTATTTATATGATAAAATTATAATTTTAATTGATTGAGAGAGTTCTTAGCCAATTTTAAACAGTATTTGGATTTGCACCACCTTTTAAAACCTCTTTTGTTCAACCTTTTTCAATAAAATCGGATTCAGATTACAATGAAGTGACAAACTAAAATGTTATTTTAATCAAAAGTTTTTCAGATATATACTTTTTTTTTAAAAAAGGGCAACCTTTTTCTTTAAACACTAGGATTTTCTCGTGTGTCGTGGTGCGTTTACAAACACAAATTTTCACAAACACCCAGACCCGGTACAACTACATGTGGAACGTACAAATATTTGCTCCGTGCGAGGATTGAACCCGCAACCCGTGACGCACAAGTCGATCGCTCAGCCACCGCGCCAATCAGGGCGTCAAACTTCTTAATAGTATTGATATTAACTTCGAAGCAAATCACCCCGGAAGTAATTTTCTTTCCCTTTTTAACTCCGTTGGGTGGTGAATTTCAATAAAACACGAAACACGTCTTCCATCAATTCTGTTAAAGACTGATTTTTTGCAAAATTTGAAGTAGATTGAACCAAGGAATCACATTGTTCATACAAACTTTGCTCCCCCTTTTCACCCCCTTAGGAATAGAATTTCGAAAAATCCCTTCTTATCGGATGTCTACGTAATTCGAAGAACACACCCCCCAACTTTCACGTCTCTACGATCAGTGGTTTAGGCTGTGCGATGATCCTACAGTCATTCAGGTCAAAGGATTTTATATAATCTACATAAAACTAAACGCATGTGAGCTCCTCTTACCATTATTAGCTAGTCATAATAAACACATTTGCAACATATACGTTGTAAATGTATACTGACGTATAAGTAATCCCATTATTTTTGCTAGTCATAAACATCACAAAATATATTTCCTAGACATAAACCACGCAACAGACACACATGCGTTGATTATGCTTAGTACATTAATATATTGCAGTCCATGTTTAGTAGTCATAAACAATTTTTCGTATTTTAAAATATTTAAATTAACTTATTATTTAAATATAGTACCGCACATGCAAAGTTCACAATTAAAGGTATCAAACAAAACAAAAAAAAATTTAATATTCCTGTTACTTTCATAGAGACAACAATAAAAAGAAAAAAAACTTTAAACGCGATTTACTCGAAAGTTACCGATAAGCAAGTGCGTTGTTTATGATAAGGACGGCAGTAAAACATACCGGCGAAACGTGGGTGTACATTAGTACACCTCTACCTAACCCTTCGGGGACGACAGGCGTGATGGTATATGTATGTACGCATAGTATTATAAAGAGTTTGTCATTTTGACCTTCCTTATAAAGACCTCTGAATGAAAAAATGGAACCCGTAAGGATGTCGCATTTGGGTGTCTGATCATCTGTGGCAACCTTTGCCTATCTGCTCTGGCGCCACCTTAACGATAAAGTGATCATGTAGTTTTTTTTGGTGACGAATTATACGAGTAAATTCGTAAATGTATTTAGAAACGTGTTGATGAGTTCATTTGACAGACAGAGACCTGGTGAATACTAGAGCATTCACCAGGACTAATGAACGTCTGCCAATCTTTAAGCCCCAGTATTAGTAGTTAGTACCTATATTATCTATGTTTAAGCCTTTAAGACTTTAAGCGCAGCGCAATTGCTGAATTGCGTATCGGAAATGTACGTTTATTTGCATTTTTAAAAGAATTTTCGAATCATGCACAATAAGTCAAGCAACTTCTGCGAATCAACTTCTATGAGAGATTATATTTGCATTTGTTTTTAGGTATTTAATATTTTTAATAACAATGCAATCTTAAAAAAATAAAATAGTTTATTAAATAAACTTTAAATAAATCACATTTTGCACTGAAGTAGACTAGATGGTTCACCACCAACCACCGCTAGAGTATCCGCCGCTAGAGTGTCCTCCGCTGGAGTATCCACCGCTTGAGTATCCGCCGCCGTATCCGCCACTGGAGTGTCCGCCGCTAGAGTATCCGCCGCCGTAACCGCCGCTAGAGTATCCGCTGGAGATGCCGCTGGAGATGGGCACAACCTTGTTGACGGTGACCACCTGCGGCACGGAGACGATCTTGCGCACGTTGATGACCTGCGGCACGGAGATCTCGCGCTGCACGTTGACCACCTTGTTGACGGAGACCACCTGCGCGGCGGGCGCGGCCCAGCCCGAGTAGCCGCCCGCGCCGGCGCCGAGCGAGCTGCCGCCGCTCCAGCCCGCGCCCTCCCAGCCGCTGCTGTAGCCGCGCTTCGAGCGCACCGCCGCGCTCGCCGCCACCGCCACCAACGCACACAGGATAATCTGAACATCAAAATAAGCGTGATTATAGTAAAAAATATGCGTATGGTGACTCAATCAACTCTGATCTCTCGTAAACTGTATCTATAACATCTTGGAAGTTGGAAATTCTAAGTGGAACATTAAGAGGGAGCGTACATACAAACTCCTCGATCCCGGGTGTTAAATGCCCTCGTCAAACCAAAATTGAAGAGTTAGAAAACCTTATACAAATTAGGATAAATTCATAACAGAATAATATAGTCCAGATTTTCGATCACATTATTCTATTTGTTCTGCATATCAATGACATGTTACATATCATGTTGCATATATCCGCTTTACTGTCAGAAATATGTCGACGATAAGTCGGAACAAACTTGTGTCCAATCTTTGTTAACCAAAGTCGCTATAATTCGACCCCAAAAAGACGCAAGTTAATCGTTAAAAACGCCGCCATTCGTTGTAACTCCTTATTTTGAAAACACTCTCCTGTCTGCCAAAGCCAGTATCGGCATACTTGGCGTTGAACTAAGTCCAGTTCCGCGGTCAATTGGAGAGTAAGGCCAAGCTGGCCTTGAAGAAGCTTGGTGTGCTGAGTAAGGCGAGACGGTACTTCACGACGTCGGCGCAACGCCAAAGTAATTGGAATAAGCCCCAAGTGTAATATTGTTCTCATCTATGGGCGGAAGCCCCTCAGTGCAAGCTACTCCCATTTTACCGCATTCAATGTAGGCCGGATTATCAAGAACAAGCTCTTTCCGATTGGCTTGAACCTTTGGCTGCATAGAGATGTTGGATCATTCCCCGTGATATAAATATCACGGGGAGTGTTACGAGGAATTGTTTGGATTTGGATCATCGGACATCGCACCAGAATTTAAGGTACCAGCCGCACCACCTCGATGTGCAGCGTCCCACAACAGCGCGATTTTTCCAAGGCAATTTCTGCCTCGCACAATCACTCTCTGGAACCAACTGTCGCCGGCGGTCTTTCCGTACCGTCACGACCAGGGAACCTTCAAGAAGAGAGTATTTTTATTTCTCGAAGGCCGGCAACGCATTTGCAAGTCCTCTGGTGTTGCAGATGTCCTTGGGCGGAGATGATGACTTACCATCAGGTGAGCCTCCTGCCTGTTTGCCCCCGTATATCCATAAAAAAAACTTAAAAGGTAATTGATATCAAAAAGTACCAATCCGCATGGGCTTACTTGATGGACTATAGCCTAATCACTGGCAAATGAGAAGTCAATCGTGCCCAGCAGTGGGACAATCAATGGGTTTATGATAATATTGATAAAAAAATATTAGAAGATAATTATGTTTGTTGGTACTCACAAAAGCTTTCATGTTGGTGTTGTGAGAGGTTGTTGAATGATAATATGTGGCGCGCTTCGGACGCTTATATAGGAGGCGCGCGCTGCGCTGACGCAACAGCGTTCAGCGGACTGCACCCGCACAACCTTCAGCGCAGGAGTAGGAAGCACTTTTATATATTCACTTTTTCATTATTTTAAACTACATTATAAATATTCAGTGCGGTATTGTGATTAGTGAGAGGCGCATCTTCAATGATACACTTATGTTTCAATGTTTTAAGTAATACATAATAAGCTAATATATGTACATATATACGACAATTAAGTGTTCTTATGATCACTCTAAGTAGGTCAAATGCCAAGCTTTTTGTCTCTGTTGCTATATGAATGATACAAAGCGTTACGAAACTAAAGATATACAAAATCAACAGATAAGGAACTTCATGAACATATTTCTTGAAATATGTTAATATCTAAATAACATATGATAAAGTCTGTATCCCTGAGCAGTTACCTGGGTTACCTAGCTATTAATGTATGCACATACATACCTCGACGGTTTTTGCGTCCTATTTACATAATAGGTGAGGGGTGAGCTTATTGCTATAGGTACATATATAATTTGGCACAACACAAAACTCAAAGGAATTACTGAAGGACAGAAATTGCCGAAGTGTGACGACCTGATTAGCTCAGAGGATTATTCATGGATGCCTTCGATAGTAAGGCTTAAGGAAGCGGGGTTTAAATTCCAGTAAAGACAAATGTTTGTGCGATGGGTATAGATATTTGTACACCTCAGTCGTGGATGTATCTATGTATAATATGTATGTTTGTTACATAACATACTAATGCGCTTGTCATTCGCGAGGGTTAGGCAGAGGTGTACCCACATTGTGCTGGTATGTTTTTAGATCCCATGTAATAGGGAGCGAGCCTATTGGCAAACTCCGAGCAGAAACCATACACTTGATCAGCAGTCGCCACATGCGAAATATTATCAAACCCTTAATTAAAAATCCTCTTCTGGTATCAAAAATTGTTAAATAACAACTTTAACGTATTAAAATAACTTTTCAATATCATAATTATTAGAATGCATTGCATCGACATTCTGTTTTTGTATTCCAATAATATTTGAAACTAGATAAGTATTGCATATTTCCTGTTCGACCGGCAGAGTTAACGGTAATGTGTAATCTATATTACTTCAGTGAATGTTATATATCAAGGTACCGGCAGATCAAATAAAACTACTAGGTATGTATGTAAGTTTAGCGGCCGGTTATCATGAAGAAATAAATGGGAACGCGATTATGAAATAAAAAGTAACATGAATGATTGCGCCGCCGCGCCCGAGAGACGCTGCTACCACCGCGGTGCGCAGATCATCTGCGACCTGCGCACACGTCAATCAATCTTCATTTACACTTAATTAGGAAGAACACTTAGTAATTAATGACCCTACAAAATAGAGCTGACATACCGCTCGCCTTTCGTGCACCGTAATCTAAGTTAAAATTCGAGATATGTAGAGTTCAACCTGTAATCAGTCAACCTGTGCTCAAAAACGTTACCTACCTTAATACAATACTGTGCTACAGTACAATAAACTATGTGTGTAAAGTGCTGCTTGTTCTAATCATTGGTATTAAATTTAGAAATAACAACATTAATCAAAAATTGTGTGCGCGAGATCTAATTTGTCGCGTACAAATTAAGCTTGTTACCATTTTGTTTTGAATGTCTACAATATTTTATTAGATCCATAATATGTATGTAATTAATAATAATAATTCAATTAATTGAAATCATAGAACAGTACCTACCTATTAAAAAACGTGCTCCCGTAGTGATACATCACTACGGGAGCACGTTTTTTAATATATATTTCCTGGAGATATATTTTGTTGTTATTAGAGGGAGTAATTTATGGGAAAGTTTTGTAATATCGGCATATATCTCGCAACTGCTTCTGGTTATACCGTTAATCATTTCTAATTGCAGTGCTGGTGGAACCTTAACATTGCTCAACAGCCTAAACGGTTTTGTTAATCGAAACGCAGGTAATTTGGTGAACGAGCCGAGATACCGATCTAGTGCTGTGGCGGAATAGGCCGATAGTAACCCGTATCTCGGCTTCATTTCGACAATCTCATCGTAAAACAAAGCGACAAACAACCTTATACTTGTCCACTCGTATATGTCCGTAATAACAATTGCTTTTTTTTATGAAAAAGTGTCGAAACTGACCTCGACACTACAGATGGTAGATAACACTAACATACGACGAATATCAGTGCAACTTGCAATACTGTACTGAATAGATGTAGTTTGTGATTGTGAATTAGAATACTCGTTACCTTAGTCCAGGAACTGGACTTGTGTGTAATATGGAGTAATGTACGTCTCGCAATTATACTTCTCTCTCTCAAATTAAGTAATGTCGTATAATGTTTCATTAAACGCAACCTCTTTAGTCTGCCGAGTTGAACGGACGACGATGACAGGAGTGTCGAACACTCATGTTTCATCTATTGCGACATCGTACATTCAGTGTGTGAGGGGTTGACAACATTTTATGATGACTCGATGGAGCAAATTTTTCTGCGATCTATAAGTAATTGTTCTGGGTCTGGGCATTTGTGTATGTGAAGATTGTAAAGGCACCTACGATACATAAATAAATACTAAAATGGGGTAATGTTAAAAAAAAATGTAATAATGATAGTCAGCAAGTGATCGACTGGTGACAAATATTCAACCACGAAAACCGTATGAGTTCTGCTTTGTTTTCTACCTCTGACACAATCTACATGGCTTGCGAGTGGCCTAACCTTCCGAGCTTCGGTCACTTGTCTTGTCGGTATACCCATATATGGGCTAACCTGTATTACGTACTTCGTTTAAAAGGATATTGATTTTTCTTATAGGTATGTAAACTGGCGGATATATTACGTGTATCAGGATAGTTATGTAAAATCTGTGATGGCCAAACATATTTTTCTAAGGCAATTTTAAAAATGTCTGATTTAAAAAACGATATTATTCCAAACTTAACCTCTAAGCGTAATATAGATATGAAGGTGGAAATAGAAACGAATACGTCATGCAAATAAAAATAAACACATTTGATTGCACTGCGTGTGATCACAAATCGGAACAGATATTGGGGAGATAAATCAGTGGTTGTGTCAGTAATTTATATTACAATACGCAAACATAGTTAGCGGATTTATATCTTAAATATTAATTTATATCTTTTATTTATTTAATTCGTCACCAACTTTATTATTGTCCCATTGCCAGGCACGGGTAATCTCACTCATTTGAGAGGGATTAGGCTACCAACACAATAGCCTAGTGCGGGTGGGCAGACTTCACACGCCGAGGCATGCGGGTTTCCTCACGTTTTTTTCCTTCACCGTTTGAGCATGTGATAAATTATATGAATTACGTACATATATTCGAATAAAAGTATATTATAGTTATACTAGAAAAAAACAAAATGGATCAGGTTTCAAGTATGTCCCAACCACTCAAACTCAATGTACTATTTCGTAAGACTAGATAATGTGGTGCATTGCCAATATTATTTATTAGCTTATGTTGTTCATTTGAATTATTTAAATTCATTGAAATTTCTAACAAGTTCCTAAAATAATAAAATATTTCGATCTATTTCCATCGCTTTGTTTATTTTTGTTCAAGGATTACACGACAAAAAATTTTAATTTGCATAATTATGATATTAGTGTTTATTATTTATTATAAACTATCCACATTTTTAATTAATTCTTAATATAAGTAGGATAGGTATGTGATACTGATTTCATAGAATTTGTTTTATATACTTTCGTATTTGTATATGTTATTTAGATACATATAATTATTTACGTATGTACATCCGAGTTGTACCACTGGTATAACTCATACTTACAAAATGGAAAACTTCTGTGTTAGTGTATTCTTGTACTTATAGCATGTAAGAGTTATTTAATTTAATTCAATGTATAGTTAAATATAATTAAAATGGTTCGATTAGATGTCTGTGTCCTAAGAACATTAACTCCTTCACGATGTATGACATTGTGTGGTTGGAAGTAGAAAGTTAGGATAAGCTCTTCTAGATTGACCACCGACCGCACATATTCTATAGGGTTTCTAGCAGGGGTTGCATATAATCAATCAACTATTAATTAAATTAAATATTTATTAAATTAACTTTAAATAAATCACCACCAGCCACCGCTGGAGTGACCGCCTGAGTATCCGCCACTGGAGTGTCCACCGCTGGAGTATCCGCCGCCGTATCCGCCACTGGAGTGTCCGCCGCTAGAGTATCCGCCGCCGTAACCGCCGCTAGAGTATCCACTGGAGATGCCACTGGAGATGGGCACAACCTTGTTGACGGTGACCACCTGCGGCACGGAAACGATCTTGCGCACGTTGATGACCTGCGGCACGGAGATCTCGCGCTGCACGTTGACCACCTTGTTGACGGAGACCACCTGCGCGGCGGGCGCGGCCCAGCCCGAGTAGCCGCCCGCGCCGGCGCCGAGCGAGCTGCCGCCGCTCCAGCCCGCGCCCTCCCAGCCTCTGCTGTAGCCGCGCTTCGAGCGCACCGCCGCGCTCGCCGCCACCGCCACCAACGCGCACAGGATCAACTGGAATATACACATTGTTTTTGCACATAAGTCGAATATTTTTTTAGTAGTAACATATAATATAATGACATATAAATTACGCATTGATTCTAATACATATATTCAATATATATTCAAAAGATATAAATTTCAAGGAAGCGTTCTCTGAGCTTCGCAGGAAACTTAATGATTAAATAAATAAAATATTATAATATAATAAACTCACAAAGGCTTTCATGTTGGTGTTATTGTTACTGTCTGTTCAGTGTTGGAGTGCGGCTGGCTCCGACGTATATATACACGCAGGCGCGCGCTGCACTGTCGCAAGACCTTCCACAGACGCACCGGGAGCGACTCAATAACATTTCATTGATATTGAGGCAACCATAACTACTCCAACAGACGCCTTTCATTGGGAAGGTAAATAAATACGTTTATGATAATTAAACATTTCTTTATTTTGTAAAGTTTATAGGTAAGCTTACTTATCACCGGATACCGGAATAGAATCAGTTGAATCTCAAAACGTTGCAAGGTCCTAACACATGCTTTTGTGTATGAAACTAAAACTGTATACAAGACATTTTCTGGAGGTAGGGCATAGCGAAATTCCTCGCTCTAATTGAGCTGCTCGACTGGGGAAGTACAATAGGTTTCTTTCTGCGAGTGAGTAAAGTTACCAGAGCCCGTTGGGGGAGTGACTATTCTGACAGCATGAGAATTCCGTTTGCTGTCAGTTTAGTAATTCCTATTTTAAGAAACCAAAACGTTTTCTGCAGGGGTTGGCAACGCATTTGCAAGCCTTCTGATGTTGCAAATGTCCATGGGTGGCGGTGATCACTTACCATCAGGTGAACCGCCTGCTCGTTTGCCCACATATCGCATTAAAAAAAAACATTATGTTTCTAGTCAGCCAAGTAAATTCATATGGCATGAATGGGTGGATGGAATGTCCATATATGTTTCGTAAACGTTTAGTCCTTTTGTGGTGTTTCAATAGCCTGAATCTATGATTATAGTAATAACTTACCTAGCCAAGTCAACATTGAAATCCGCCTCAAGTGTGTGTTACATACATGATTATTTCAGGTTATTTTTAACCACTGCGGTATGGGGTCGTTTTGGCAGTTTAGGATAAGAGATTTTATCAGCGATGGTTGTTGTATTATGGTGTAAACTCACCGAAGCTGGGCTGTGCTGGACCAGGAACAACTGGACCTGGGCTACAAGAGATATTTTCCTTCGATATGGCTTTATTTTTAGGCCTAGGTGCATTGGCATTTATTTTGAAATCTGAAAACCCTGCAACCCAATAGAATCCGTCAGAATCTGCTATTCTCTGTCATGAAAGGAACTTAAATTTTCCTACTCAGGGCACGAAAGCAGCCGCCTAATACTTTTCGCTTCCAACGGTTCAGAATACTTCATTTTGGTTATTATTGCTTTTACTTTGAGCAATACTTTCAGTTGCAGGACAGTGTTTTCATTCATGAGGTTACCGCATTCAGTGACTAAGGGAGCGCGACGGACGCGCTCGCCGCTTGCAAAACTCTTAATCTGATCCTGACGGTGGCATTGTGTTATAACGTAACATTCAAAGTTTCTCGACACACTTTTTATTTAATGTTATCTTCAAATTATCAATTAACCTTATTTTTAGTAAACATGCAAAATTGTTCAGTACCTACTTGGAAAATTATAAAGGTGAATTAAAATATTTTACACGGAGCTCTTTTTAGAGCTTGTTTTTTCTTTTCTTTGTTGACATTGGGGTTTTTTTTTACAAAAGTATGAAATCAGTGGCGCCTAATGGATGACTGAGTGGCGGCAATGATCGTCCTGTAGCAGGATGAACAGATGGTGATGGTGATATGAACAGTAGGTTCCTTTCTTATTTAGGAGGTTTAATCTTCCTTATTGGATTCTTATAAGTTTAACACAAAAATACAACTCCACGATTTTAGTTCATCATTGGAATTAGTCAAAGTAGACACATTTGGCTATGATGATACAACTTAAACTGCATTTTTTTATATTTTTTATTAATGTTTGTTGTCTGAATTCCGTTAATCTCGGGGTCCTTTGAAATGTTTTTCTTTACTGGTAATCAAAAAGATCAGGATTGCTAACAGGGCAAATTCAGAGCGATAACAAGTAAATAACTTGTTAACTCCTCAATATAGATAGACAGTCATATGTACTTACTCCTGATGGCCAGCCGTCGTCTTTCCCTAACCTTAGATACCCGTACTCCTCCCCACACTTGTTTATAATTATAACAGTGTTTGGGTTATAACAAGGGTCACGTGTGGCGACAGCAACAAGAAGACCATCGGATTTGCAAGTTAGGCTCACGAAATTTTTTTTAAAATATTAATTAGTTTATTATTACAAGTAGAATTTTTGGGTCTAGTCTATTCTACCTATGTGTAAGGTCACTAGATCCTAGACATAGGAAATCTAGTCTTATGAAGAAGAACTGGCATATAATTTCACAGTAGGGTGTTGATATCAGAAGGGGTATCTGGAGTGGCCAAGGTCTGCTCCCAGTAATACACACAGCGTCAACTGATGTACTTTAACCGAATGTAATGTATGTAATTGTAATGTATTTAATGTAACAGAGATTTGACTACATCCAGATTTTGTATCATTGATATAGGACCAGGTAACAGAAAAATACCAGTAAATTAAAAAAGTAAAATTTGCTTTTATTAAATAAATCACATTTCGCACTGAAGTAGACTAGAGGGTTCACCACCAACCACCGCTAGAGTATCCGCCGCTGGAGTGTCCGCCGCTTGAGTATCCGCCACTGGAGTATCCGCCGCCGTATCCGCCACTGGAGTGTCCGCCGCTAGAGTATCCGCCGCCGTAACCGCCGCTAGAGTATCCGCTGGAGATGCCGCTGGAGATGGGCACAACCTTGTTGACGGTGACCACCTGCGGCACGGAGACGATCTTGCGCACGTTGATGACCTGCGGCACGGAGATCTCGCGCTGCACGTTAACCACCTTGTTGACGGAGACCACCTGCGCGGCGGGCGCGGCCCAGCCCGAGTAGCCGCCCGCGCCGGCGCCGAGCGAGCTGCCGCCGCTCCAGCCCGCGCCTTCCCAGCCGCTGCTGTAGCCGCGCTTCGAGCGCACCGCCGCGCTCGCCGCCACCGCCACCAGCGCGCACAGGATCATCTGGAATATACACATTTATTAATTATAGAGCAATTAAAGAAGTAAAAATTCCGTTTAACAGGTGACCAATCCAAGGTTTCACTTATCTCAAGTAGACAACTATTCAAATGCTTTGAAACAGTTCAATCCTGTTTTTATTATGGATGTTAAATCGCGTACTCACAAAGGCTTTCATGTTGTTGTTGTTGTTGTGAGCGGTTGTTGTGTAATGTGAGCGCGCTCCCGCAGCTTATATACAGCGCGTGTGGTGCGCTGGCGCAACCGCGTCCTCCGCGGACGCGTCACGTTGCAGGGAGCGCCTCGCGAGCCGCGGATCAATAACACTTCCTTATTGACGTTGAGACGGCTGAAGAACACATCGTAACTTTGTATTGCAATTATATTTATGACAAGCAACCCGCCCCGGGTAGATACAGGTAGGTATTTAATTAATATTTACCTAATTTTGATCTATTGAACTAATATTGAACTTCACGCTAAGGTTTACTTTCGATAAATTTATCACAGCCAAAGTTACATTATTGAGGTTTTCATACGGATCCATAATTGTTTTTTAAACAAATATAGCTTATATTCCAATCAAATATTTCCCCTTTATTATATTAATTTGTGATATTATTCTGACACGTAATTTTTTTAATATCTAAAATACTAATTTTTTTTAGTACTTATCAGAGTAGTAATTCTATGCGAAGCATAGCAGTCAGAGGTCACAAGTTCGATCCCAAGGCATGGACCACGGACGCAGCACAGAACACATTGTTAGGAAACTAGATTTTCTCGATGGTGTGCGAAGTCTGCCCACCTGCAGTAGGGCAGCATGTTACACTGTACCCTACATAATTCCTATCAAAGGCGAGGAGACCCGTGCACTTTGACAGTAAAAATGGGTCGATGTCTGTCTTAATGTCGTGTAGGGCGTTACATGTTACTAACTTTCATTAAAAATATATTATTGTATTAGCACAGACAGAGAGTGACATGAGATTTGTTGCACTAAACGGGTTTTAGAGTACTAATTACATTCACCACTGTCGTGTGTGGTAATTAAAGGATTAAACAAATGTACTGATCTAGAATACTCTCAATTAGTATGTTAAAGTCTTAGGTTTTTATTTATTTGCTAAATATCGCAACACGCGGGTGCGCGGGCGCAACTCTGTCGGTTGATCAATAGGAGCCCACTTACAGGTTTGTTTTGCACAAGCGCTGCGTGTGTGATCTTATTTGCAAATAGTTTACTCCGGCGCATTGGAGAATTTATGAGATTTAGTGACTGCTTCTTATATAATAGTGAATTACAGATATTTATTAATAGTAATCTAAATCTCAATGGCATCTGACTGTAGTCGCCGCTCGAGTGCTTCTGTTGCGTGAATATGTAGATTTACCAAATGGAATTGAAAAGTAAGTTTAAGAGGGTGCACGAACGTTGAAGAAGCAAAAGTTGTTTGTCAGGATTGTAGTACATGGCGTTCTGTCTGCCTATGAGAAAAGAGCGCGGGTGTATGTACGTAAACTATATCATACCGCGATTAAATCCTTAAAAAAGTAGAGACATTTTAAGGGCACAGGAATAAAACAAAACAATTCTTGGCTTTATTGTAACAAGGTGCGTTTCTGAAAAAAATAATCTAAAATAGTTATTAGCTGAGTATGGAGGTCGTCATAAGCCGATAGATTAAATCGTTGTTGTATCTATAATCATATATTATGTTATATTTAAATGATTTGAAATGACAATGTCGGTCGTTATGATAAAATCTTGCAATAATATGAATGAATCCAATAACTTGTTTGTTGAATCAGTGCACCGTCCTCCAAACTGGGTTTTAAATGTTTGTATATCATATTACTATGTAGAAATGTGTCTATGTCTTCATTTTATTGTGATAGTTTGTGACGTCGATATTAGGTTTATTCAAACGAATACTCTTTATTTAGCATGGATTCTGTAACTTAGTATTAAAATTATTCATACTAATTCATACTACAATTTATTATAAATGCGAATGTATATAGATATATGTCTGTTATTTCTCGACGCTTAAACTGCTAAATTTATTTAGATGAATTTTGGTATGGAAGTTTGAATAGGAGAGGATGTAACTTTTTCTAAGAAATTATTTAGATACAAAATAAGCTATTGAAATTACTAATTCTACTCAGACGATATAATTCTACTCAGCGTCGGTATAGATGGCGTCGGTATAGAAGGCATCAGTATTTGAGGCGTAGGTACTAGTGGTGTCGTTAATGTTGGCGTCGGTATTTTTGGCGTCGTTACAGATGGCGTCGGTATAGATGGCGTCGTTACAGATGGCGTCGGTATAGATGGCGTCGTTACAGATGGCGTCGGTATAGATGGCGTCGTTACAGATGGCGTCGGTATAGATGGCGTCGTTACAGATGGCGTCGGTATAGATGGCGTCGGTATAGATGGCGTCGGTATAGATGGCGTCGGTGTTGATAGAGTCAATATTAATGGCGTTGGTATTGGAGTCATAGGTATTGTTGATGGCTTCGGTATTGATGGCGTCAGTATAGGTGGCGTCGGTATTGATAGAGTCAATATCGGTGGCGTCGGTTTGATGGCGTCGGTATTGGTGGCGTCGGTATTGGTGGCGTTGGTGTTGGTGACGTCGGTATTTGTGGCGTCGGTACAGATGGCGTCGGTATAGATGGCGTCGGTATTGATGGCGTCGGTATTGGTGGCGTCGGTATTGGTGGCGTCGGTACATATGGCATCGATATTGATGGCATCGGTATTTTTGGCGTCGGTATAGGTGGCGTCGGTATTGATAGAGTCAATATCGGTGGCGTCGGTTTGATGGCGTCGGTATAGGTGGCGTCGGTATTGATAGAGTCAATATCAGTGGCGTCGGTATTGGTGGCGTCGGTACATATGGCATCGATATTGATGGCATCGGTATTTTTGGCGTCGGTATTGGTGGCGTCGGTATAGGTTGCGTCGGTATTGATAGAGTCAATATCGGTAGCGTCGGTATTGAGGGCGCCGGTATTGGTGGCGTCGGTATTGGTGGCGTCGGTACATATGGCATCGATATTGATGGCATCGGTATTTTTGGCGTCGGTATAGGTGGCGTCGGTATTGATAGGGTCAATATCGGTGGCGTCGGTTTGATGGCGTCGGTATAGGTGGCGTCGGTATTGATAGAGTCAATATCAGTGGCGTCGGTATAGGTGGCGTCGGTATTGATAGAGTCAATATCGGTGGCGTCGGTTTGATGGCGTCGGTATTGGTGGCGTTGGTATTTCTGGCGTCGGTATTTCTGGCGTCAGTAATTCTGGCGTTAGTATTGGTGGCGTCGGTACTGATGGCGTCGGTATTGGTAGCGTCGATAATGATGGCGTCAGTTTGAAAGCGTCGGTATGGGTGGCGTCGGTATAGGTGGCGTCGGTATTGGTGGCGTCAGTATTCGTGGCGTCGGTATTGGTGGCGTCGGTATTTCTGGCTTCAGTAATTCTGGCGTCAGTATTGGTGGCGTCGGTACTGATGGCGTTGGTATTGGTAGCGTCGATAATGATGGCATCAGTTTGAAAGAGTCGGTATGGGTGGCGTCGGTATAGGTGGCGTCGGTATAGGTGGCGTCGGTATTTCTGGCGTCAGTAATTCTGGCGTCAGTATTGGTGGCGTCGGTACTGATGGCGTTGGTATTGGTATCGTCGATTGTCGGGGTACTTAGCGAGGTGCCGGTAATGTTTATAAAGAAATAAATGTTAATGTTTATCACTATTTATTAGTTCTCTGTGAAATGGTTTTAAATGTAAAAATGGTACAAAAATGTTAATGTAATGTTAATGGAATGTATGAATACACTCGGCTAACGCGGTAGTCAAAAGTGCACTAAACTCAATTATAAATTAACGTCATAAAAGTAATAACATCATTTAGGTCAACGCGTCCGGTAAATATTGCAAACTAAGGTGTTCGGTTTTATAACACCGAACATATTCCGGGGCACGAAAAAGATGGGAATGAAGGGTGTTGAGATGAAACCTTATCATGTTAGTAAACTAATGAAGTGGCAAATGATAATGTTGACAAGGTGAAAAAACAATTCAACCTACAACTAGTGTTAGAAAAAATATTATAAATTAAAATTAAGGGGTGAGGGTCTCCACATGCTCCTTCGGGATGCGGGGACACGGCCTATTCATCATTACATTGTTTATTTCACCGTAAACATGGGTAGCACTACACGGGCGTTCAACTATGTTTTGTCGCGCACTAGCACTGTTATTCACTCGCACATCACGAATACTGGAGGTGGGTTGTAGCTCCAGGTCAGAAGTGATGTGAGCGCGTCGCGCTCGCATCCGCTGCCACCGGAACAGCAGCGCGCCAGCCGCCAGCGCCACAGCGCCGGCCAGAATGTAACTCACGGCATATTGATGGATGTCGTGATAGGATAAGGCCTCTCCTACTTCAACTTGGCTAGTCTTCATAACCTCAATCTTTTTGTGCAACTTTTCTAAGGCATATTTGATATCGGCTGTATCAGTTGTGTTATTCAAGTTTTCAAAAGGCATTGTGCTGTTAATTATGAAATTTAACTGATCCATCTCAGGTATATATATATCAGTACTTATGCCGATATTGTTTTTCCTGTTACTCTGAATGTTCAGCGTGAAGTCTTGACCTTTCAGTAGACACCCGGGATCGAGGTAAATGACACCTGCTTTGCTCAATTGATATTTGTTCCCCGCATATCAGCTTGACGGTACACGTGTTACAGATATAGTATAAGAAGAGTGATGGATTTGTTAGTGGTATCCATTTGTTTTCGCATATGGATCGTTGGACTTTGCACTTATGGGTATCTTGATCTATGAAACAAAAGTTGTACTCATTATTCAAATGATATATCGGCCTTTTCCAATTACAGATATACATATCGTCTTCTTGGTTACACTGGGAAAGTTCTTCGGCAGTGATTGTTAAATAAGAGTCCCTCTTTAGATCTGTGGCCACATATTCAGAAGAAGGGATTAACTCAACCATAGTATTATCAGTCTGATGCGGGATCGGAAGTATTTTATATAACTTATATCGATCTCTGCTGATCAGTGGGAATGTTATTTGAAAGAGGAAATAGTCTTCTGTAACTCTTGCTTTAATGGTTAGCAGGGAATATAATTTTCGAATATCATGTGGGTCAATTGGTAATGTTTTATCATCGGATAGATGTCCAGAGATAATGCTTAGTTCCTTTTGGAGCTGTTCTGGAGTAAGTAGATGAATGTTGAACTTCCCGTGATGAATGTTGGTTAAGATATCCAGTAAAGTATCTTGTGTTCTTTTTAGGTTATGCAACAAATTGCTTGCTGTTAAGGCCGTTATGGTAAATTCTTGAAGTACGGATATGTTGTTTATTTCCTTTTGTATTTTATTTGAGATGTTATCCAAAGTATTCAGATGTTTATTAATTATTTTGTGTTGTTTTGCCATAATTTCTTCTGTTCTTTTAAGCAGATTGTACTCAGATTCAACGATTGAAGTCTGATTTTTCCATAAACCAGCTAAATGTTTCTCATTCTGACGTATCAGGTTGATGTCTCGGCGATATTTTTCCGCGAATTGTTCATCCAATACGCCGAAGAGGGAATTTGCAAGGTAGCCAACTCCATTAATAAGTCCCCGTCGTCGTATGGAGTGTCCACTTACGTGTTGCGTCATCAGAAGTTCATTGTAATATTTTAGTTCGTTACTCTCGTGAATCAGCTGTGGTAGTATTATGTTACACTGTTCACTTCCCGTTGTTTTACATATTTTCTCTAGATATGATGTTACTTTTTCAAACGCCTGGATACCTTCCCAATACGGAGACATGTTATAAAATACAACTAGGACCCAACTGTCTTTCACCAAACTTATTTTTGACACCGGATCAAAATAGAACGATTGGTTATTGTTTAATGTCGTGATGTTATGACTGCAATTTGCAACGCCACAGAGTGACATAAAAAAGGTTAATGCTATGACGATATACGATAAGGACGGCGGTGTCGTCTTTCTTGTGGGTTTGTTATTGTTCCGGGTTTTAGAGACTGGAACAGCGGTATTGTTAGTTTCCGTTGATGTGTCCTGTTTATGATTTCCTACGGGTTCTACTGGTAATAGTGAAAGTTTGACTACCGGGCGTTTGATGATGCCATTTTTTATTTTTAATGACACCACTCTTACATAGCCATCGCTACCAGGATGCACGTCTACAACTCGGCCCATAATCCACCTTCCTGCTGGAATATTGTCCTCATGTACTACTACCAAGTCACCTATTTTTAAGTTGGTCTGAGGTTTAAGCCATTTTTCTATAGCGATGAATTGTCCTAGGTACTCATTCTTCCATTTAGACCAAATTTGTTTAAAAATGTTAGTTGTTAGGTGCCATCCTGTACGCGCATCCTCCTTTGTCTCGATCACTGTTAAATCCGGTCTGCCTGTTAAAAAATGGGCTGGTGATAGATAATCCAGATCCTCAATGTTTTCCGTAAGAGAACACAACGGCCTCGAGTTAAGGCAAGCTTCCAGTTGTGTCAGGACGGTAGTGAACTCTTCAAAAGTTAATCTTTGTTCACCGACTACTCTCTTCAAATGGAACTTCAGACTGCGTACAGCTCTCTCCCACAGTCCTCCCGCACTCGGCCAAGAGGGCGCATTGAAATGCCATTGTATGTTCATCGTAGCAATTTCTGCTTGACAACTATCCCCAAATGTAGCTTGTATTTGGTCGTACTCCTCCTGTAGGATTCGGTTAGCGCCAATGAAATTGGTTCCCTGATCACTATATAAGTGATGGGGTGTTCCTCTACGGGCCGCCATTCGCTTAAGTGCCGCTAAAAATGCCGAACTGGTAAGATCTGACACCAATTCCAGGTGAACGGCTTTCGTGACCATGCATATAAATACAGCCACGTAGCCTTTCAATGTTCTCACGCCTCTTCCCTTGTTTGCTTTAATGTTCACAAAACCAGTGTAGTCTACACCTGTATGGTAGAATGGAGGGGCCGGGTTTGATCTAGCTGCAGGAAGGTCGCCCATAACTTGATATTGCTTCCTTGCTTCGTACTTCCGGCACGTTACACAATTCCTCAGCTGTTTTTTCGTCGTATTGTATCCGCTGGTTATCCAGTATTGTTGTCTGAGCGTAGCTAAGGTCAGTCGAGGACCCCCATGGAAGGTCAACTGATGAGCTTGTTCAATTAGTAACTCTGCTAATCGACTCTTGTTGGGTATTATTAAGGGATGTTTCCTTTCGTTACTTATATTCGCATTCCTTAAACGTCCTCCCACTCGAATAAAGCCATTTTTATCGATGAAAGGTTTTAAGTTTAATAATTTGCTGTTTGTTGGCACTACACCGTGTTTATTCAATTTCGCAACTTCCGATGTAAATGCTGTGCTTTGTACTTGTTTTATAATAGTTGATTTAGCCTTTCGTAATTCGAGCAATGTTAGGTACTTAGGTAAATATTTACGCTTTGAAATAGGCGTCAATGCCCTCAGTATCCAGGCTAACACACTAGTTATTCTTATAAATGAATTATGTTGTAATAATAAGTTATCGATAATACTATTGCTTTTTATGTTTTGAATAATGTTAACTAATTTTATCTTTTTTGTTTCCTCCTCAGTGTGGTAGATTGGTTGTTTTTCGACTTTTCCTATGTCATAGGATGCCAGCCATGCTGGTCCGGTCCACCACAAGGGATGTTGTAATAGCTGGGGCGCTGTCAAGCCTCGACTGGCACAATCAGCTGGGTTTTCTCCCGAATTAACGTACCGCCAGCAGGGCGGCGGCATTATCTGTTTTATTGCAGTGACTCGATTAGCTACAAATGGCTTCCATCTTGCCGGGTCGCCTTGTAGCCACCCTAGGACCACCATAGAATCACACCATCCGTAGATCTCTGATGGACAACTTATACTCTGTTGGATTTTATGGACGAGTTTAGATAGTAAATATGCACCGCAAAGCTCAATTCGAGGCAATGTTAAAGTCTTTTTGTTTGGCAGAAGTTTAGATTTTGCGGCTACAAGTACTGTTTTTTGTTCTAATTTTGTTCGGGCGTATACTACACAGGCATACGCCTCGATGGAGGCGTCGCAATAGCCATGCAGTTCGATGACGTCATTCTCATGACTAAATATCCATCGGGGAATCTCACACTGTTCGATGCTGTTTATTTCCGCTATCAACTTCACCCAGTCGTTATGAATTTCATCGGACACTTTATCATCCCACTGTAGATCATGTTGCCATAACCTTTGAAATAGTAATTTAAGTTTCGTAGATAGGGGGGTCAGCCAGCCTAGAGGGTCATATAATTTGGACATTTCTGACAGCAAGCTTCTTTTAGTTGGTTTTGAAGTTGATTGTGAAAAGTCGCAACGGAAGGTAAAGCGATCTCCCTTTGTATTCCAACACAACCCTAATGTTTTTAACATTTCATCATTTTTAAAGTTATATATTGATTCTTCCTGATTCGTGGATATATTTTCTAATAACTTCCGATTGTTGGATGACCACTTACGAAGATTAAATCCACCTGAGTTCAAAAGCTGTATTAACTCAGTGATACATTGTTTACCTTGTTCTATGTTGTAGCAGCCGTGTAAAAGGTCGTCCATGTAAAAACAATTATCCAGTATAGCCGCTGCATTTGGGAATTTGATTCGCTCATCCGACGCTAGCTGTTTTAGAGTCCTTATTGCCAAAAACGGTGCGGCCTTGGTTCCGTATGTGACAGTGCTCAATTGATATACTTGAATGGGTTGAAGCGAGGACGCACGCCATACGATTTTTTGAAGATGTTGGTCAATGGGGTTTACAAAGATTTGGCGGTACATCTTCTCTATATCCGCAGTAAAAGCGAAGGGGTATTGTCTCCATTGAAGTAATAATGCCTGCAAATCCTTTTGTAGATTTGGCCCTTTATGCATGACGTCATTCAAGCTGTATTTTGTTGATGTTTTGGCGGATGCGTTAAACACCACTCTTAGCTTCGTTGTTGTCGATTCTTCTCTCAGTACGCCGTGATGAGGCAAAAAACATTCGAGTGTTACGTTACTGTTATTCTGCTCGGGTTTCATGTGATTCAGCATTGCGTATTCATGCATAAAATCCTTATACTTTTCGGCTAGAGCGGGTTGTTTTTCAAGTCGACGTTCCAAATGTTTTAGTTGAGCAATAGCCATGGGTTTGGAGGACCCTAGTTGATGTTTTAAATCTTCTTTCAGTGGTATTCTGACTTCATAGCGCCCCTGACTGTTTCTTGTTGTTGTTTTTTCATAAAAATCTATACACATCTGATCTTCTAACGATGAGTCTGTAGGTTCAATAATCTCCTCAACTTCCCAAAATTTCCGAATCTCCTCAGTGTTATTTATGACCACATTACATTGATATGTTTTTACGCTGCCGCATAGTAACCATCCTAGGTGTGTTTGTTGGCTGTTGAGAATGTTCTCCTCTTATGATTCCGCTTAGCATGATGTTAGCATAAATATCAGCCCCTAACAAAATATCTACAGGACGACTTTTGTAAAATTCAGGGTCAGCTAAATTAATGTTTTCGATGTACGACCAAGGCGGTTTCGAGAATGTTTGACTGGGCAAATTTTTTATTAGTTCGTTCATAATGAAAACATCAGACTGGAATTCAAAATTGTTGTACATGGAAGCACACTCTAAAGTTATCATTCCTTTACAACTATTTTCTTTGTGCCCTATCCCAAATATTACACCTTTACAATGATGCCTCTGTATACCTAACATCTGAGCGGCCTTCTCAGTTATTAAGCATATCTGGGACCCTTGGTCAATTAACGCGCGTAAGGTTTGATACATTCCGTCTGCACCCTTGACCTTCACTAAAGCAGTAGCCAACAATATTTCCGAATTTTCGTTTTGGGAGGCATTAATAGAGCCCGTTAAGGGTTCATTACGCTTTACGGTTTGTTTTTCAACGTGACCGCCGCTTGTCGACGGAGTTGATGTGTTCGCTAATTTTGTAAATGCGTCATGCAAAATGGTGTTATGTTGATCCGGACATTTTCGGCATGTTAAGTTAGAAGTGCAGGGGTTTCCGTTATGGCTAAATAGACAATTCGTACAAAGTTTCAATTTGTTCGCAGTTCTCAGCCTTTGTTCGTCACTCAGTTTTAAAAATGTTTTGCAATTATAAATGCCGTGTTGATTACTGCAAAGAGGGCATTTTATGTTCGACACGTGTAATGATTTCGCAACTGTTCTATTTCCGTTGCTTTGATTAGTTTTAGCCTGGTTGAATGAATTATTATAATTATATCTCCTAAAGTTAGCTAATTGATTTTGATTATTAGTTTGATGATGAGTCTTCGAGGGCACCACGTCTTGTTTTCGACGAACTGTTTCTAAAAAGGTGAACTTGGTTTCCAAAAATTCTAAGAACTCGGCGAGAATCGGCAGTTCTTTAGAGGTTTTCAGCGACTCAATGTAATCCGCATATGTTTCTGTATCTAACTTTTGCCCCAAAATGTGTACAATCAAAGGGTCCCACGTCGTGATATCAACTCCTAAGTTTTTAATAGCATTGAGGCATTCTAATGTGGTGTCGTGCATTCGCTTTATCTGCTGTACGGATGTTTGTTGGATGTTTGGCAGGCCTAGTAAAATGTTAATGTGTGACGAAAAGATGAGTTTTTTGTTATCATATCGATGAGTGAGAATATTCCAACACACCATATAGTTATCTGTGCTTATCTGTAGATGTTGAATAAGTTTTTCGGCCTCCCCTCGGATCTTCCCCTTCAAATACTGCATTTTTTGGCCGTTAGATAAGGAGGGATTTTTGTGAATGGCTTCCGTGAATAGATCGCGGAACGACACCCACTGGTTGTAATTCCCATTAAAGCTGGGTATCTCCAGTTGAGGTGTGGATTTTTCTCGATGAGCGACTGACCACATCTTGGTGTTAAGAGCCTTTTTTAGCTTGTTAAACTTCATCTCATACTTATCATACATGTTATTGTAGACTTCATTTTCTTCACCCATCTCGATCTCGATGTCCCAATGTAAATTATCAATCGCAGACCATCTGGTCTGTAATGACTTCAACACATCTTCAAATTCCCACTTATCGGAGATGAGTCCACGTCGATGTTCGCCATTGTGCGTACAAAAGCTTTAAAATCAGCATACTGTTTCTTCAATAACTGGTCTACCTTACTGTTGGAATCTGTGTTAGGTTTTTGAGGTGTAGGGTCACTCCTTTGCCTCGGGACTCTCGGTCCAGCTTCCTCACATGGTTCGTCCTGTTCGCGAACACCTGTTGCCAACGGTAATTGCTCTCGCGCAGTTGTTTGTTCACCTGTTGAAAGGCTTCCTGTCTTCATGAACCGGAGCTGATACTGTTGATTGATCAACGCCTTGGCTGACTCATACGCCTTACTTGTTTTCTCATATTCACGGTCGGTGAAATAAGGATCCGTTTTACTTACCTCCATTTCAATACGCTCATGATTAACTTGGTAATCAGTCCAGTATTTCTCTAAAGTGTCAATCTTCCGCTTGAAGTAGTCTATGGTTTTCCTACCAGCACTATCTTTCTTCAAGTTAATGCTAAGCTTGACGATGCTGTCATAGATTATCGATTGAGTTTCAATAATGTCAGACATTGTTATTGGAGGTTAAAATGCCGTTATTACTGACTAAAAAATAAGGAAATTTGTTACTTTTATTCTCCGTTGCTGGTACTCAGCCTTAGTGGATGCTCCAATGTTCGCACTGACAGCCTCACAATGTACACTCACTGTTATTGTTACGATAGTTCAGATCTCACTCACGAAACTCCCGAAACCGACTCGAAATTACGCGACGCGAGATCCGGCTCGAAGGACCAAAAAACTATGTCGGGGTACTTAGCGAGGTGCCGGTAATGTTTATAAAGAAATAAATGTTAATGTTTATCACTATTTATTAGTTCTCTGTGAAATGGTTTTAAATGTAAAAATGGTACAAAAATGTTAATGTAATGTTAATGGAATGTATGAATACACTCGGCTAACGCGGTAGTCAAAAGTGCACTAAACTCAATTATAAATTAACGTCATAAAAGTAATAACATCATTTAGGTCAACGCGTCCGGTAAATATTGCAAACTAAGGTGTTCGGTTTTATAACACCGAACATCGATAATGATGGCGTCAGTTTGAAAGAGTCGGTATGGGTGGCGTCGGTATGGGTGGCGTCGGTATAGGTGGCGTCAGTATAGGTGGCGTCGGTATTTCTGGCGTCAGTAATTCTGGCGTCAGTATTGGTGGCGTCGGTACAGACGGCATCGATATTGATGGCAGCGGTATTTCTGGGGTCGGTATTTCTGGCGTCAGTAATTCTGGCGTCAGTATTGGTGGCGTCGGTACTGATGGCGTCGGTATTGGTAGCGTCGATAATGATGGCGTCAGTTTGAAAGCGTCGGTATGGGTGGCGTCGGTATAGGTGGCGTCGGTATAGGTGGCGTCGGTATTTCTGGCGTCAGTAATTCTGGCGTCAGTATTGGTGGCGTCGGTACTGATGGCGTCGGTATTGGTAGCGTCGATAATGATGGCGTCAGTTTGAAAGCGTCGGTATGGGTGGCGTCGGTATTGATAGCTTCGATTTAGTTGGCGTTGGTATTTCTGGCATTGGTATTGATAGTGTCAATATTAATGGCGTTGGTATTAGAGTTATAGGTATAGGTGGCATCGGTAAAGATCGCGTCGGTATTGGTGGCGTCAGTTTAGATGGCGTCGGTATTGATGGCGTCGGTATTGATGGCGTCGGTATCGATGGCGTCGGTATTGTTGGCATCGGTATAGATCGCGTCGATAATGATGGCGTCAGTTTGAAAGCGTCGGTATGGGTGGCGTCGGTATAGGTGGCGTCAGTATAGGTGGCGTCGGTATTTCTGGCGTCAGTAATTCTGGCGTCAGTATTGGTGGCGTCGGTACAGACGGCATCGATATTGATGGCAGCGGTATTTCTGGGGTCGGTATTTCTGGCGTCAGTAATTCTGGCGTCAGTATTGGTGGCGTCGGTACTGATGGCGTCGGTATTGGTAGCGTCGATAATGATGGCGTCAGTTTGAAAGCGTCGGTATGGGTGGCGTCGGTATAGGTGGCGTCGGTATAGGTGGCGTCGGTATTTCTGGCGTCAGTAATTCTGGCGTCAGTATTGGTGGCGTCGGTACTGATGGCGTCGGTATTGGTAGCGTCGATAATGATGGCGTCAGTTTGAAAGCGTCGGTATGGGTGGCGTCGGTATTGATAGCTTCGATTTAGTTGGCGTTGGTATTTCTGGCATTGGTATTGATAGTGTCAATATTAATGCCATCGGTATTGGAGGCGTAGGTATTAGTGGTGTCGTTAATGGTGGCTTCGGTATTGATGGCGTCAATATTGATGGGGTCGGTATGAGTGGCGTCGGCATTGATGACGTCAGTATTGATGGCGTCGGTGTTGAAGGCGTCTGTATCGATGGCGTCGGTATTGGATGCATAGGTATTATTGATGGCGTCGGTATTTGTGGCGTCGGTATTGACGGCATCGGTTTTGATAGAGTCAATATTAATGGCGTTGGTATTGGAGTTATAGGTATTGGTGGCATCGGTAAAGATCGCGTCGGTATTGGTGGCGTCAGTTTAGATGGCGTCGGTATTGATGGCGTCGGTATTGATGGCGTCGGTATCGATGGCGTCGGTATTGTTGGCATCGGTATAGATCGCGTCGGTATTGATGGCTTCGGTATTGATGGCGTCAATATTGATGGGGTCGGTATGAGTGGCGTCGGTATTGATGACGTCAGTATTGATGGCGTCGTTATTGATGGCGTCGGTATCGATGGCGTCGGTATTGGATGCATAGATATTATTGATGGCGTCGGTATTGATGGCTTCGGTATTGATTGAGTCGGTATTGATGGCGTCGAAGTTGCAGAAGACCGCACTGAAATAACAATAGTTGTATTTCTGCGAGTGAGTAGTGCTACCACAGCTTGTTGGGGGAGTGGCTATACTGACTGCTTGGGAATTCCGTTTGGTGGTAGTTTAGTAACACCCTTATTTTAAATAACCTAGATGGTTTCTACGGGTACGGCAAAACGCGAGCGACACTTTTGGTGTTGCAAACGTCTATAGGCTACGGTCGCTTACCATCAGGTGGGCCGTATGTAGGGTTTCCAGGCCGCCAAACCGGCCGGACAGACAAGCCAGTTGGGCCGGACGTTTGGGGTAAAAAGGCCGGACACCCTACACTATTGAAGATTTTGTGTCTCAGTATTATTAGGTACGACAAACAATTTTACGTAAAATTAACCTTTTTTATTATAACTATAAATCTTGTTCAATTCTAATTAAATATATGTAAATAAAATCGAGTGACCGACAGTCGACTCGCCTGCGCTCGCCCACACTCGGCGCTCGCTCGTTCACGAAATGTTAAAAGCCTAACAAAAGCTGAACAAGTTGAGCGCCGTTTATTTTGTCCGGACACGCAACCAAAAAGCCTAACTATGTCCGGCTTTATCCGGACGCCTGGCAACGCTAGCCGTATGACTGCTTGCCACCCTTAGCCGTACAAAAAAAAACACAACGAAGAAGTTGCACCATTTTGTTTATTTTACGTCATATGTAAACGTACGTACCTATTTCTCACACCGTGCGCGCACGCACACACGCGCGCCGACCTCACACAATGTCATTAGTAAGGGTACAAGTTGAAGTTCACGCGCGTGACGTCACGCGGGGGCGTGGCCCGCGCTGTACTTTCTATCGTTCCACATGTGTTCACGAGGCAGAACGCGCTTTTTGTCTATACCTTCCTTTGGCTATTCATATCACATAACATACCATCACGCCTGTCGTTCCTGAGAGGTTAGGCAGAGGTAAACTAATGTACACCATATTTGAGTCTATTGCCATCAACTGGGCATGAATCAAAACTGCTGTAACTGAAAATTTCATAGAAAAATCAATCAAAATTTGTCTCGACCTGTGCGAACCCAAGATCTCTTTCTCAGCAGTCACACTTAACGATCACGACACCAACGAGACAGACCTTCGGAAATAATGGCAGTGGGATACTTTAGATAATTAGGTACGGCCCATAAAAGCATCTACTATACTAGATATATACTTAGCTCTCCTTTAAACCTATAGGTTCTTCATTTGTTACTTTGAAACTGTTTCACTGTGATAAGCCTGTTGGCAATGTCAGACATTGTGGCCTGTCTTGCAGAACGTCATCAATCATAGTACACATACCTACATATAGACTTGTTGCATTTGAGTTTGCACTCATTTCATGGGTGGTTGTGTGTCAAAAGCAGCTATATACATACGTATAACATTAAAAGGCCCCTCATGTCATAGTCACCGTGACGCTTCAAAATGTCTATGACAATTCCTGACAACCACACGACCTATTTGTCTTTAGTAATTATTATTTAGCATAGCATATAGGGATAACTCTATAATTTTAATGTATTTCAACATTTTATACGTTAAAAAACGTTTATAAAAGATGTGCTTGTGGTGTTTGGTATATTTGAAAAATAAATAATGTACTTCATGTAACAGTTAACATAATATCACTTTATTTAATTATTTAACTAACAATTTGACTAGATAATGTTCCCTACCAGCTGCCGGCGTACGCTGAGCCGTAGCCGGAGTGGACACCCGCGGAGTGCAGCCCTATCGGCGCGGAGTAGCTCTCCGCTGGCACCAGCTTGTTGACCGTGACGACCCTCGGCTCGGAGACCAGCTTGCGCACGTGCACCACCTGCGGCACGCTCACCTCACGCGGCACGTGCACCACCTTGTCCTCGGACACGATGCGCGCCGGCGCCGAGTAGCTCAGCGCGGGCGCCGAGTAGCTGTCGGCGAGTGGCGAGTAGCCGATGTCCGGCGCCGAGTAGTAGCCGGGCAGCGCGGACAGGCCGGACAGGCCAGTGTCCAGGCCGCGCTTGTCGCGCACGGCTCCCGCGGCCGCCGCACACACCAGCGCGCACAGTACTACCTGCAAACAGACACCCAGTTACTGCAGCTGCACCCGTCTGACGCCCACAGCACACGCTGCACACGCCGCACACTCACCAGGGTGTTCATGTTGATGCTCGTCGTGTCGCTCGCTGGATCACTGCTGCGTGCTGCTCCGCGCCACGCATATATACGCAAGCACCGAGTGCGAAACTGGAGCAATATTATAATATTCATCAAAATATTGAAATACATGTACCTATGTATTTCTTCAATTCGTGGATTTCGCTAATCCTATTGAACCAATCAATGAGCAACATTATGTGTTACTCAATGTCGCTTAGAGTGTGTTATCGTGCATACATTATGTATTACGTACGCATCATTAGGAGGCCTAAAGCATTTAAAACATTTATTTAAACTATTAATGATAATAGTTTTAGATTCGAATTGATTCGTATTCGAACAGATTTAATGTGTACAACTGTGTCTAGAACTTAACAGGCGACAGCGGTCGGGCTACCAAATAAGATTGATGGTGAGCTCTGGTTAGAAACTAATTAGAAACGCATTATGTTACAAAGGGCTCCTCAGCTCCTCAGGAAGTCAGTAACCTATAAAGGTGATGGCCGGGAAAGCACAGAAGGAATCCGCATGGAACTACTTTTGGGTGTCAGTATTCGTCGCTATACTTAACTTAACTAAAGTATAACCACATAACATATAACATACCATCACGCCTGTCGTCCCCGAAAGATTAGGCAGAGGTGTATGTACAACCACGTTTTGCCGGTATGTTGTCGGTCCCATGTAATAGAGGGCGAGCCTATTGCCAATTGCCATTAACCGGGCACGAATGTAAACTCTGCAGACAGAACTTTGTTGCTGGGGAGTTTGTTGCGCCGCTTCTTCTTTCCAACACAAACACTAGGAAGCGGTGAAGGGCGGGCGTTTTTGGGGGCTGTCTTTATTGTCGACGTTATTCAAAAAGAGCCAATTAAATTTTTCCTACTTTGAATAAATGATATTTTGATATTGTTTTTTTAGTTTTGAATATATTTAAACTTAGCCAGAGGGGTAAAAGTTCTTCTTCCTCTTGATTTTTAACACAAAAGTTCTAAAGAACACATAAATTTCCATAATAAAAGAAATCTGTTTACGCATTGAACTTGACATAGGCAATCCCCGACCGTCAAACTGGTTAATCGCTTAGAAATCTTGTATTGCCACCGAAACATTGACGTATTAAACGCGCACGTTTATAAAGCGATGCGTTGAGTAAACGAGTTAGTGCATTACACGGAAGCATCGCGACCGAGTGCATTCATACTTAACATTGTAACATTAACATTCATAATTACCACTAACAAACCATTTAGTTATAATCTTTTTACTGAACAATTGAATATTGTGTACCTAGTTAGAATAAACATTTATTTAACTTAACAGACTCTTTCCTATTTTCCAACCTATCACGCTCTATCACCGCACATTTTGGTCCTTCGAGCCGGATCTCGCGTCTTGATCGGAAATAATTCTTACGTAAAAGTGTCGCGAGTGAAGTATATGAACTATTGAAACATTGGTGAAAGACATTGGTGAACAGTGTTGGAGAAAGCGGAAGGAGTAACCAGGGGGAGCAGTCGTCGGGCTGTGAGTCAACCTTAGCGGCTGCTGATTCTAAAGTAAGATCTGTCCTTTTCTCTTAACTAACCATCAACATGGTATCTCTTGAATCTCAATATCTTTTAGCTGAAGAGATTGAGCAGGAGTATAAAAATTATAAGAAGGATGGTTCTAGTAGGAAGAACAATATCGAATACTTTAAAAGACGTTGGAATAGGTTAGAGGAGTTATGGAATGAGTTCCAATTCAACCATGACCAACTGTGCTCCAGTGTGAGTCGTACGGATCCATATTTCCTCGAACAGCGATATGAAAATCTTAAGATAGTGTATTCTAAATTCAAGAATCAAATAAACGAAGAGTACAAAGCTTTCACAACGCAATCTAGTGATACTGAGGAAAAACCGGTTGGCGTGGAAGCTGCAGGACCGTCCTCAGAGAAACAAGAGGGTTCGGGGCAACCGAAACCTGATCAACAGCCAAGTTTAACCGTTGAGCATGGCACGTACAGCAAAATCGACGAGGCATTGCGGAGACAGCAAGCCAATTTTAAAGCCTTTAGTAGAACAATAGCTAACATTAATTGGGAATCGCTATCTGAAAAATGGGAGTTTGAGGATGCCTTGAAAACATTGGAGACGCGCTGGTCCGCAATCGATTCTCTTCATTTAGAAATAGACAGTGAGTTGGAAGGAAATAATTTGGAATACGAAGCCAAATTCACGAAAAACGAAATTCAGTATCACACACTGAAGAAAAACATCAACAAGAAAATGTGGTCAGTTTCTTATAAAGAAAAATTCACTCCAAAATTAGAGATCCCCATTTTCAACGGTAATCCTACGCAATGGATATCTTTCAAGGATTTGTTTACAGAAGCCATACACAATAACAACAATATGTCCAATGGCCAGAAAATGCAGTTCTTGAAAGCCAAGGTCAAAGGAGAAGCCGAACGTCTAATCCAACATTTGGTTATCAGCTCCAATAACTATACAGCATGCTGGGAGATATTAAATCACCGGTATAACAACAAAAGACTCATTTTTAGCTCGCAAATTAACATTTTATTAGGTCTTCCGACAATTCAACAGCCCGCCTCAACTATTTTCAAGAAAATGCATGATGTAACCGTGGAAACATTACATGCTATCAAAAACCTTGGTGTGGATATAACAACCTGGGATCCAATATTGGTACATATGTTGGCTCAAAAACTTGATTCTGAATCATACACCAGCTATTTAGAGTCTATTAAAAACCCAAGAGAACTTCCCATGATGCAAGAATTCTTAGATTTCTTAGAGGTCAAGTTTACCACGCTCGAAACATCGGGACACGGTAAACAAGGGAATAAAATGAGTGCGCAAACAACACCGTCAAACATGAAGAAGAACTCATTTACCAGAAACATAATAAATCGCTATGATTCGTCAAAAGAAGCGAAATCATATCACGTATCAGAATACACATGTCCCCTTTGTAAAAAGGATCATGGTATTTACCGGTGCAAAGATTTTTTGAACATGCCCAATAACCAAAAATTAAACACGGTCAATAAACTTGGATTATGCGAAAATTGTCTGTTTTCGCATAATGGCAAAACTTGTACTTCCACGAAAACATGTCGAAAATGTCTTAATAAACATAATACGATAATTCATGACGCGTTGGAAAAGATGACAATGCGGTCAGAACCGAAGTCAACGTCCAGTGCAACAATTGCAACATCGGCAAAACCTGGGCCGTCGAACTCGCATGTGTCACAAGCCGAGTGTCCTGAGGTTTTATTAGGTACTGCCCAGTTGAAAGTACAAGGTTCGGATGGTATATTCCACAACATGCGAGCCTTAGTTGATCAAGGTTCCCAAATTTCTCTTATCACCGAACATGCTGCCCAGCAACTAGGTATAAAACGTGAGAAATGTCAGGGTGTGATCTATGGAGTGGGACAAAAATCGAACAGCTGCAAAGGAAAAATTAACATTACTTGTGCATCAATGTACAATGACTACACGTTTAAGGCAGAAGTGATAATCATGAATAACCTTATAAAAAGTCTGCCTAACAGAACCTTTACCAAACCGTCCTGGAGCATCCTGCAAAACATCAACTTAGCTGATCCCGAATTTTATATAAGTAGACCTGTTGATTTACTGCTAGGGGCTGATATTTACTCAAATATTATCCTCAGTGGCTTGATGAAGGGTGAAAGCATAACGCAGCCGATGGCACAACAAACACAGCTCGGTTGGCTTTTATGCGGAAGCGCCCAAACGTTTCACTGTAACGTCATTATAAACAGCTTAGAGGATATACAACAATTCTGGGAAATCGAGGACGTCACAGAAGATGAAGAATTGTCCACAGAAGATATTCAATGTCGTGATTTCTTTCAAAAAACCACGAAACGCCTCGAAGATGGAAGGTATGAGGTGCGACTTCCAATGAAACCAAATTTTGAAAAACAACTTGGCATGTCAAAACCAAAGGCGGTCGCTCAATTACGCAATTTAGAACGTAAACTTCAAGGTCAACGAAAACTGGCACTAGCTTATAAAACATTTATGAGTGAGTATCAACAATTGGGACACATGAAACCCTCTCAAAACAACAATACGTCACTCGAGTGCTACCTACCTCACCACGGTGTAGAAAAAACTGACTCAACAACAACAAAGTACAGAGTGGTTTTTAATGCGTCGTCTAAAACATCAACAGGATATTCATTGAATGACGTGATGTTCAAGGGTCCAAACTTGCAACAAGATTTGCAAGTTTTGATATTAAAATGGAGACAATATCCGTACGCATTTACGGCGGATATCGAAAAAATGTACCGTCAGATATTAGTTAATGAGGTCGATCAACCATTACAGACAATCGTATGGAGACCATCGCCTGAAGAACCTATTAGAACATTCCAACTAACCACAGTAACATATGGAACCAAGGCCGCCCCGTTCTTAGCTATGATGACGTTAAGGAGATTAGCTAATGATGAGCGCAACAATTTTCCAGAAGTATCCAAATTGCTGGAGGAAGCATTTTACATGGATGACTTTGTTTTCGGAGCATATTCAATTGAACAAGGACAAAGGACAGTCGACGACCTGAATAAACTCTTGAGTTTAGGAGGATTTAACTTAAGAAAGTGGTCAACAAATAAGCCGCAAATCCTAAAAAATCTAACAAAACAATCAAACATGGACAACAACTTAATTTTTAATTTCAAAACTGAGAACACATCTAAAACTCTGGGTTTATGCTGGAACCCAGAGGATGACAAATTCACTTTTAAATGTGATTGGTCTCAAGAAACATCCAAGCTCACAAAACGAAAACTTCTCTCGGAAATTTCCAAAATTTTCGACCCATTGGGCTGGCTCGCCCCAGTTGTAACAAAAATGAAACACCTGTTTCAAACAATATGGAAAAAAAACATTCAGTGGGACGAACAGGTATCAGAAGATATCTGTAAGGAGTGGGAGAAGTTACGGACAGAAATCAACATTATTAATGAAATCAGATTACCAAGGTGGATATTATGCAACGAACACGACACTGTAGAGTTACATGGGTTTTGTGATGCCTCCCAAAAAGCATACGCCGGCGTAGTTTATGCACATATAAAAAATAAACAACAAGTGATCCTAGTGGCCGCCAAAACTAAAGTTGTACCACTCAACAAAATAATAACATTACCTAAATTGGAGTTATGCGGAGCGCAATTGTTATCTAAACTGATTCAAAAAATTAAATTAGCGTTGAATCAGCATGAAGTTGAAATCCATGGATGGACAGACTCCAAAGTGGTTCTCGGTTGGTTACAAGGAGATGTTAGCCGGTGGAAGCCGTTTGTGGCAAATAGAGTACAGAAGATAACTGAGATAATACCCATAAAACAGTGGCGTTATGTTAACACAATAGAAAATCCTGCAGATGCAGCTAGCAGAGGGATATACCCCAGTCAGTTGAAGGAACATGCTCTATGGTGGTCAGCTCCATCGTGGATATCAACCTTTCAAGATCATGAAAACATCAATCAGATTTATAAAACTTGTGAAGAACAAAAACTAGGGCAAACAAACGTAAGCCAACAACCTCCAAGCGAAAACATAATATCTAACTTACTTATAAAATACAGCAAATTTAATAAAGTTACAAGAATTGTAGCATGGATACAAAGGGCATTGTCACCTAAACAAAACAGACGTCCAAACTACCTAACAGTCGACGAAATGCGTTATGCAAAATTAACAATTATTAAAAGTATTCAATCCGTAGAATTCGCGTCAGAAATTGAACATTTACGTAAACACGGAAAACTGCCAGCTAACAACAAATTGTTGAGTTTGAATCCATTTCTCGACAAAAACAATATCTTACGTGTAGGCGGACGTTTATCACAAGCTGACCTAAACGTTGAAATGAAACACCCGAAAATTATTCCGAAAGAATCTCGTCTAGCCGACTTACTGATAGACCAGGCTCACATATTGACGCTACATGGGGGGCCAAGGCTTACTTTAGCGAACTTGAGACAAGAGTATTGGATAGTTGGGGGCAACAACTACGTCAAAAAACAATTACGTAAATGTGTGATTTGCCGCAAACACGACGTAAACAAACAACAACAGCTAATGGGTGACCTTCCGGCAGCACGGGTGAACCCTGCACACGCATTTCACCATACGGGCGTTGACTATACCGGTTTTGTGGATGTAAAATATAACAAAGGAAAAGGAGCCAGAACAACAAAAGGATACGTTGCTATTTTCGTTTGTATGGTGACTAAAGCGGTACACCTGGAACTTGTCTCTGAACTGAGCAGTTCAGCGTTTTTAGCAGCATTACGGCGGATGGCTGCTCGACGAGGAGCACCACAACACTTATATAGCGATAATGGTACCAACTTTATCGGAGCGAATCGCATGCTCAAGCAAGAGTGGGAACTTCTTCAAAACACCTTCAACGATAGTTTTCTAACAGATATCACGGAAATGAACATCACTTGGCACTTTAATGCCCCAGCTTGGCCCAGTGCCGGGGGACTGTGGGAACGCGCGGTGAGGAGCTTAAAGCACCATTTAAGAAGAGTCATTGGAGAACAAAAACTGACATTTGAAGAATATTCCACTATCCTATCTCAGCTGGAAGCCTGCCTTAACTCAAGACCGTTATGCGCTTTAACAGAAAATATAGAGGATTTGGACTTTTTAACACCGGCACACTTTTTAACAGGAAGAGCAAGTACTACAATTATTGAAACACAGGAAGATGCTCGAACGCGCTGGCACTTAACGCAGAAGTTATTTCAAGATATTTGGAAGAGATGGAAGGCAGAATATCTCTCTCAATTAAACGTCCGACCGAAGTGGCAAACACCCAAAGAAAACCTCAACAAAGGAGAAATTGTCCTTATTCACGAGGACAATGTTCCTCCTGGAAAGTGGGCTTTAGGTAGAGTAATGGATGTTCATCCAGGAAAGGACGGTTACGTAAGAGTAGTAACCTTGAAAACCAAAAATGGCTACATCAAGAGGCCTATCGTGAAACTGTCGGTATTACCCTTAGATAGCCGAACTGACAAAGAACTATCTATAAACAAAGAACTATCCATAAACAAAGATAACACCAAAACAACTATGAAGAAATCGGGTCAAAGGTCAAGTTTGGTGACTATAGCACTGATGTGTTTTTATATTCTGAATATGATTACCAGTGGACAGTGTTTTAAAACCACCAAACTAGATGAAAACCATGGGCTCTATTTTGACAAGTTAGCCAACATGCAACTCATCCGAGATGAGTGGAAGTTAGTCGCTTACTATAACATGCAACCCTATTGGGATGGAACATATGCATATCAAAAATACTATCAACATTTAGAGACGATTTGTTTGATAATAAAACAATTAACTAATTGCGAGATACTCCTGTTACAATTACGTCACGCATATAGCGAGTTGGAACATAACAATCGAGTCTTGATGCATCAACCAAATGCGGCGCGTGCTCGCCGGCGCCGCCGCCGCGGTGTCATTAACGGTGTCGGATATCTTGCTAACACATTGTTCGGAGTATTGGACGACCGATTCGCCGAACAATATGAAAAGGACATTACACTCATAAAAAGCAATCAAAACCATCTCGCAAATTTATGGAAAAACCAAACTTCTGTAGTAGAGGCAGAGTATAATTTACTGAAGAGAACAGAAGAGACTATTCAGAAGTTACAAAAAATGACTGACCTACATCTCTTGAACTTGGACAAAGCAACGAATTCTTTAGCGAAACATGTAAACGAAGTCGCTTACCTAACAGAATTTACATTATCCGCTATAACGTCGAATAATCTTTTATCTCAGTTAAAAAACATACAAGACACGTTACTCGATACGATCACCAGTGTGTATAATGGAAAAATAAACATTCATCTCATTGATTCCCAGCAATTGCAAGATCAACTAAATTTAATTTCTGGTCAAATAGATAAGGAAACGACTCTCCCTATCGATAACATACAGACCGATATGCAGAGTATATACTCATTATTGAAAGGAAAGGCCAAAATAACTAAGAGATATCTCATAATTGAAATAACAATTCCTTTGATCAGTAGAGACAACTACGTCCTTTACAATATTGTAAGTATACCACATAAAGTAGGAAACAACATGGCTTTAGTAACTCCAGTTGAAAATCATCTGGCTATGAATTTACACAAAGATTCATATATACCTATCACTCAAGCCGATTTTGAGCATTGTGTACCACGAGATGCATTGAACTACATATGTCAGTTAAAGACACCAATTTTTAAATTAAACTCCGACAAGGATCTTTGTGTTAAAGACAAGGACAACGCAACCAAATGCAAAACAAGTGTCGCCGCATGCGTAAACAAGTGGATTAGCTTAGGCAAACCAAACCAGTACTTATACTTCTGCTGTAATCAATGTCAATTGAGGGTTATATGTCACGACGAAGTGACCGCTCAACAGTTTACTGGATCTTACGTGGTAAATATCGATGAAGACTGCATGGTGAAAACGGAGAACTTTATGATCCACAGTCAAAGGATTCTTAGCAGTCGTGTGGACTTAAACTACAACTTGGAAGCTCCCGTAATAGATCCTATTAACCATATCTTCAATATAAGCCTTAACCAATATGATCTTAACATTACGGACTGGACCCACAAACAGCAACTCGAAGAGTTGGAACAAAAAATAAAAACACTAAAGGACAGCGATCCTAATCTACCCGACAGTATAACGATCCATGATGTCCACCACTACATTGCCATATGGGTCATCGGGCTTGCGATTAGCATAGTTGGCGTTGGATACTTTTGTCGGCGGAGAAGACAGTGCTCTAGTCCACGGTCTACACCAGCAGAGGGAACGGAAAACACGGCTAGAACATCGGGAGAAGTAAACCAACATATTTCGGAACAAACAAATGAGACTCGTGAAAGTGCTATAGTGAATGAGTGCTCAGTCAAAACTAGGGGTACAACCCCCGTGTTACGTAAAATATCATTTAGTGCTGACTCGTAATTAATATAACATTTATTAGAGACTTTAAGTTATACTATTGTTGATCATCTTGTATCTCATTACCTACTCACCCTCATTCTTTCGTCTGCCCTTGGCAAGATGTTCGGTGTATTGCCACCGAAACATTGACGTATTAAACGCGCACGTTTATAAAGCGATGCGTTGAGTAAACGAGTTAGTGCATTACACGGAAGCATCGCGACCGAGTGCATTCATACTTAACATTGTAACATTAACATTCATAATTACCACTAACAAACCATTTAGTTATAATCTTTTTACTGAACAATTGAATATTGTGTACCTAGTTAGAATAAACATTTATTTAACTTAACAGACTCTTTCCTATTTTCCAACCTATCACGCTCTATCACCGCACATATGAGATAGAATTATATGACAGATAATTTAAATCAGTGTAACCTAAAATAAAAGTTACATTCAAACAATTGTTATATAATATTATATATTATTTAATAATTATATATTAGAGAGTGGAGTACTATGGGCAAAAATCAACGAACTAAGTTGAAAACAAAATAATAGTCGCTCAATTGAATTTGGGGATCCTTGTGACGGCGCTGTGTGCGCATCATCTCATGATGTTAATTCTAACCTGACGCGGCCGGTGTTACGGCCGCAGTGGCCAATGTGTGTTGACTATACTTTTCGTAACATCTTATTAGGCTCATAATTCATTCATGAGGTTTGATATAACTTTAACTCTTTGGTCATCAAAAATTATGTGTATAATGATAATAATTAGCACACATGGCGGTGGAGGACTCGGTGCGTGCGTATATATGCGTGTCGCGGAGCAGCACGCAGCAGTGAGCAAGCGAGCGACACGACGAGCATCAACATGAACACCCTGGTGAGTGTGCGGCGTGTGCGGCGTGTGCTGTGTGTGCTGCGGGCGTCAGGCGGGTGCAGCTGCAGTAACTGGGTGTCTGTTTGCAGGTAATACTGTGCGCGATGGTGTGTGCGGCGGCCGCGGGAGCCGTGCGCGACAAGCGCGGCCTGGACACTGGCCTGTCCGGCCTATCCAGCCTGTCCGCGCTGCCCGGCTACTACTCGGCGCCCGGGCTGGGCTACTCGTCGCTCGCCGACAGCTACTCAGCGCCCGCGCTGAGCTACTCGGCGCCGGCGCGCATCGTGTCCGAGGACAAGGTGGTGCACGTGCCGCGTGAGGTGAGCGTGCCGCAACTGGTGCACGTGCGCAAGCTGGTCTCCGAGCCGAGGGTCGTCACGGTCAACAAGCTGGTGCCGGCGGAGAGCTACTCCGCGTCGATAGCGCTGCAGTCTGCGGGTATCCACTCCGGCTACGGTTCAGCGTACGCTAGCAGCTGGTAGAGACCACATCTAGTCAAATTAAAGATAACTATTTATGTTTATGTTTTTTAGTTCAATAAACTGTTGTTTTTACCGTTAGTATTTCACTTATAAGATTAATATTGATATACCTATACTGTATGCAACTAGTCTGACACCAACTGCATACCATGATACCTCCCGTCTCACAATACGTGTTCGTAAACTAAGAATACACTTACTCCTCCAATCAGCCATCGTAAATTTTGAGATCACGAATCATAAAGCTTTAATCAAAACAATGTGCTTTTATAAAAAATATTTACCATAACTGTCACGTAGCTAATAAGTTTTATTATATGCTCGAACGGTGAGGAAACCAATATACTTGAGACAGATATTTTCTCGATGGCATGTGACGTCTGCCAACTCGCAGTAGACTAGCGTGATGGACTGTAGCTTAATCCCTTTCATGTGAGAGGAGACCCGTGCCCAGCAGTGAGTCAATAATTGTGATGATGGTGAATAAGTTCACTCAAACTATTGCATTGATTCCCGGGGATCGAGGAAGCAATGTTGCCAAATACAAAAAACGGTAATCACAATAGAGGTTTCAGACTTTATCATAGACGTTTGGATTTGTGCAGGTAAATGGCAATATAAGCCGCCGACCTTTAGCCTGTGACCCAAAATCAAACGTGAGACCTAAACAGAAATGTACATGTATACAATAGCGCATCTCTGCTTGTTTCACTGTGAGCTGCGGTACAAGGAGTATTTGATAATAAAACAGCTAGAGTTTAACATGAAATTATATTTCACTAGTGGAGAGTTTACAGGCTTCGAGTTGCGTGTTTTGTTTGACGATAAATTAAAAAAATACTGACCAATACCACATCCAGTTTAGATCAATTAAGCTAACTAACACTTGTGTACACATATATAACAGATTAATATTTGCTATGCAATGGACAGAAACAAAACAAATACATTAAGTATATAACACATATACGTAACAACTTAAATATTGTGTAAATAGTCGTTAAGACAAAATTCAAGCCAAAGTATGTACACGCTTCGAACGCCAAGACTATTAATAGAAGTGTGAACTTCAAAATACATTAAGATTCTAGGAATTAGATCAATTTTGTTATTTATTTTTCAACAGGTTTTGATATTAAAAACTATACTTAGTTAACATTCTGTTATGTCGTCTGACTAGTAACCTAAACCGACGCTACAGTTTCACCATTTATGTATAAGAATATCCTATTTTTTATTAAAAAGTCATTGTTTAATGAGCTAGTCTGCTGTGAGGATTCACACAAGGTTTGATCACCACCACTCCTTGTCGTCGCTGCTCGCCGAGCTCGCTGAATTGCCGTCGCGGTATTCTGAAGAGCTATCACTGGAGTACGATCCGGAGTACGAGTCCGAATATGCCCCCCTCGAGTAGTAGGCTGGCGCCACTGCCCTGGCGTACCCTCTCGCTATCCCCGCGCCGTAGCCCGTGTACCCGGCGGACGGGATCACCTGCTTCACCGTGATCACCTTCGGCTCGGTGACGACTTTGCGAACGTTGACCACCTGCGGCACGGTCACCTCGCGCTGCACGTTCACCAACTTGCTGACGGCGACCACCTTAGACGCTGGCGCCGCGTAGCTGGAGGCGACCGCGTACGATGACGCCGGCACGCCGTACGTGGGAGATGAGTACGCCACCGACGGCGAGTAGCCGGCTGCGACTGAGTAGCTGGGATTGTACCGGACGGCGACAGGCACGTTGCCGTAGTAGCCGGCGCCGTAGCCGTTGCTGTAGGCCACCCCATAGCCCCTTGATCCGGTGCCGTAGCCGTACGAGTTATCGTAGTTCTTGCGAGTGCCCGTGCCGTAACCGGTGAAACCACTGCTGAAGCCGGAGCCCAGCAGGCCCTGCAGAAAACGCTTTTTGCGCTCGTCGGCGGCAGACGTGAGCGCCGCGAGGGCGCACAATACAAGCTGGAATCACATTGTCACTTGATTACAATACTACCGATACAAAACGGAATCAAATGCAAGGACAATTGATTAGTTCTGGGTGAGGCGGTATCAAAACCAGTTTGTATTGAATTTAACAAATAAAAAGTAGATGTAACATTGGCTCGTCAATTCATGTTTGCGGAAGATTCCTCTGATATTCCGACAATCATTGCAAAATCGTCTGACAGCCGACTGTCTATTCATAGGCCAAATACAGAATATTTAATATTGTTGTAGATATGATGTTGGAAATGATTGTGATTAGAGTTAGGTGCTTCTGTAAAACTTACGATGGCTTTCATGTCGTGGTATGTCGGGTGATGACTTGATGAGTGATGCGCGGTCGAGGTCGCGCCGGTATATATACCGCGGCCGTGACGTCACCGACGCACGCGCAGCCCTAGCGCCCTAGCCGCGGACAACTAACTGAAAAGGTGAATTATATAGAAGAATACAAAATATTCTATTCCATTCACGATCTGTTTTGATGATTTAAGTTAATTTAATATGCGACTCGACGAGCGACTAGTTTTTGAGCGACACTTCCTTGACTTTTGACTTTATGACTTTTGCAAAGCCTGAGCTGTGTGTTGGTAAATTTTTGCCTGTGCTGTCTTAACCAGATATTATTTAAAAAATATAAAACTATATTTCAAGTTTGTATACACATACATATGTACATTTCGGAAATCTGTGCTGAAATTGTAAGACATATTATATTGACGAAGTGAACAATATGCGTTTGAAACTATGTATATGTAAGCAAATAGTACATATATACCACTAGTTCTTTCAGGTATGGATAGTACGCACTTTCCTGATGACTTCTTGAATTAGAGCTGATTGCCATTTCACGAACTGCATACGACAACATACTGTGGATGCTGAACTTCGAATGTTCTTAAAGGAAACGGCAGTCAGCTTATGAATGCGTCGAGGACTATGGGCTCTCTTGCCGGACTGAGGCCGGAGTCCAACAGGACAGGTAACAGGGTAAATGACTCACCTTCGAAGATAGAAGTATCTATGCGCTTTCACTAGACACACAAGTGGCGCGGTGTCGTCTTGAGGCAAGACTAAACAATTACATTTCGTCTTCACCTTGAAGTTCAGCGCGTTGCGAAACGTTCACGCAATTAGTATATCCCACTGTTGGCCAACCGCACTCAAATTGTGTAAATACTGCGTTTTATTATGTTCATTATCGTAATATTTGATTGTAATTTGTAGGGAAATAACTTAGTTAAAAACGTTCTGGGGAAGAAACTAAATTCTAATGTATCATGTGAATGCATGTTTCTTGCATTTTTTTATAACAAGCCGGAGTTTTTATGCTAATTAAGTTCATATTGTACTGACAGCTTCAGCAGAAGCACTTGAAATGTTGTTCACGTTTTATGACTACTGACCGATAGAAACGCTTAATCATCAACCCATCTACTGCGGGTTGTAAGATTTCACATGCCATCGAGAAAATATCTCACGCCTGCAGGTTTCCTTACGATGTTTTCCTTCACCGTTTGAGCATGTGATAAATACGCACATAACTTCCGAAAAGTCAGTGGTGGTCGTCCACAGAAATACTATACTATAATACTTTCAATCAACTAGGTACTATATTTCTATTGTGCTACACACAGCCTATGCCAACGTTTTCAAATACTGCACAAATGAAGTATATTATTCTTCATGAGTTTCTTACATAACAGGTTCAGTGGTTTGCCATAAAACGGCAGTGCTCCGTTAAAGTGCCACTTTGACCATCGCACTCCTCCAAATACCATTCATCTACGTTTATGGATTAATGAGTTCATACGATTACCATTTATGATTCTTTTCAGCAGTTCATTGTGGGACAGACAATAGATTAGGAATTGTGAAACGGCATGTTAAAGAAATTTGCGGTGTGATGGTCTACGTGAAAGTCTAAGCCTAACAACTTAAAAGTTTAGAAAAGGCAAGTACTTAAAAGACGATTATATATCGTAAAGAAGCCTTCAGATTGCTATCTGCTATATCATATAGGGGATCTTTAAATGTCAGCTATGTAATCTCCTTCTTTTTCTAAATTCAATAGCTATATATTCATTTATGTGTGAAGTGTATAATAATTATCCTCATCGTTTTACAGGCCCACTGTTGGCCAAGGGTCTCCATCCATTCATTACCCTTATAAAGTTTTCCTTCATCGTTTAAGCTAGTGATACTAAATTTCGACGCCAGCGTGCTATGAATCGTGGTGAGTCCCAATATAGACAATAATTCTCATATTGTCATACTTGCTGGCTCCTTTACACATATTCCTCCTATTCTCCTTAAGTCTGTATGTAGCTAAACATTATTGATAAATAAGTTGTGAGTGAATTTATTTCTCGGAGGATAAGGAAGAGCGCTGTAAAGCCTGGGTACCTGGTATCTAAATGGTGTGAAAATTTTATGTACTTTTTCAGTAAACAGTTTCAATGCCATTGTACAGATATTACAAAGTGCTTGGTACAGTATTACTGCTTCCTTCATTGCAAAATTAAGTTCAAGTTTTTAAAGGATTTGAGATAAAACTGCACGTAACCGTTAGTGTGAGACTAAACAATGACAAGATACACAGTGTTATCCTGTGCAACGATGATCAACGGCCGGCATATGAGAAAATATGTCACTAAAAGAATAAGGTACATAGATCAATACAGAGACTGAGCTTAAACACATGCATGTATGCATGTGTTTAAGCACAATCGTCACAGCAAGCGTTTACTTTGAAGTCTGTATTCACCACTTGATATCAACATTAATAATGCATTTGGTGATACACATTATGTTGACTAGTCTTGTCAAAGTTCAATAAATCCATCGATAAAGAGACGGAAAAAAGTCGCGAACATTTCAAAAAAATAAGTGGCTCTAGGTACAAAGGGTGTCAAGGTGCAACGGGTTCCCCTATATATATTTGTACATATTTATTTATTTAGTTATAAAGCTATATATATGTATCTATTTATTTGTTTACTCATATGCTAAATGGAATTTCTTTATTATTATTGTACACTTTGTCTTTTTACTCTTCCTTTTAAAACTCTCTCACTCAAAGGTTTGCTGGAAGAAAATTCAGTCTTGAATTAAGCTCGCCTTTGTGCACAAAACTTTAAATGTATTGTTTCATTTGTATTGTTTTATCTTTTGTGTACAATAAAGAATTAAAGAATTAAGACTTATTTAATGTTAATTTTAATACGTCAAGGTCAGGGTAGAATATGCTTTCTTGCAAGCTTGCAATGGAAGGCTAGTCATTTGTATGTAATTAGGCGGATCATTAGATCCTACCACCAAGCATAATGTATTTTAGACAAAACATTCAAAATAAAACGATTATTCACTACTCTCTATGACCACCTGTGGACATAGAGAGTAGTTACTTAAACACGAGGTTAGCCACGTGTCCCACAGTATTTGAGTCGGTAGTATGTAGTCGTGGCCGCGGTCACGTGACCCCGAGCGCGTAACATTTAGTACTGTACATTGATTATGTTTTAATTACACTGATTAGTTCGTTAGCGTTCTACTTTGTTAGCAGCCCGTGTCGGCGTGGACGATCGATCCGACACGGCTGTTAGGGCTCGGCTTGTGAGACGTGACCGACTGACCAACAACTATACTGAGATAATACAGTAAGTATAAGTAACTTACACAGTACCTAGACTTGGAAGGAGGTTTGTGTTGGACCTGCAATTCAACTTGCCTTGCTTTTTTCATCGGCCTGTTACTGATTCGGATGTAAATAACATTTAGGTTTAATACAATATGTGAGACGTATAATTTCGTATGACTCTGAAGAAATAAGTTATAAACTATTGTGCTGTGTAATTATTTATGTATCTAGCCCTAGGCAGTTTAAAAGTATTTATATAACCTCAAATAAAAACAAATGTTTTATGAATTTTCAGTACCTAGGTAATTGAACTGAACTGAAAATATCATTTATTTAAAGTATTTTTACGTCGACATGAAAGACAATCCTAAAATGCCAGACCTTAATCGTTTCCTAATGTTTTTGTTGGGAAGAAGAAGCGGCGCAACAAACGCCTCAGCGACATCGCCTAACAAGCTGTAATTTTTAGTGAATACAGTTTTAAGTATCATAAGACGATTGTTCTGAATGTTGTTCCATTGGAAATTGAACTTGCGACCCGATCACCTACTGAGCCAATTACCCCGCACATTCGGTTGACCACAGATATACATATGTATGTACAATATGTACATGAATATACATAGAGTGTGTTCTCGAAGCCCCAACTGGTTGGTAAATACATATAATATTTATAGTCACTACGCGTGCTGAATGAAGACTTAGACATATTTTGGAATCATTTTACTTTTAGATTTTTACGTCGCCATGTTTTCGCTGTATTAATTATGGATAGTAAAATATTAAAATTTTACTCAACTGGGTACTTATTAGTTTTGTGGTGTTTTGGCGTGCAATTGTAATACAGACATTTTTATGCCTAACTCCTCACATATGGTAGACTAAGTTTGAATTGTACTGTAAATCTGTAATTATGTTTCTCATTGAAAACAAATTCTGTTTCTATTCCTAAATTGTAACATTAATGTAGTGTTTTTCACATTCTCATAAAGCAATAAGTCTCCACGGTCCGCGGCGCGCGCCGCATCACTGGCCACTGCCGTAGAGCCGTGATCTTTAAATTGGACTGAATTGATTGAGGCTAGATTTGGCCTGCCCTTGCATGTTATTCTAATTTCTTGTAGATATATCGATATTGCTGAGAAGATTATCTGATTGATTTTATTACAAAACCCTATTATGTAACTAAATATTAATATATTTTCTCTCTTTGTCTCCTCTATGGTCACAGCCAATTTGCCGGAGACCGATCTAAATCAAATCCAAATTCATCGCAATAACAACACTGTCGTACTTTGTACACTTATGTACATTTATGTCCACTTATGTACACTTAAGTACATTTACGCGAACATTCTTATGTTCGCGTAAATGTATGAAATTAATAAATACAATTAATTATCATCATTCTTCAGATACATAGTTTTAGGCTCAACAGTCTACCCATGTTGGATACCTATGCAATAATCAAGAAAGTTATTTATGAGTTACTGACGTATACTATTACTTATTGTTATAAATAAATGTATCAAAAATGTAAAAAAGCTATTATCAAACATAATATTCCTGTATCTCCCTTGTAACTAAAAGTTTAATAAAATACAGGTTTTAATACTGGAAAGAAAATAAGTGTTTTTAAAGATCACCCCAATTTCTTCTTAAATTTACAATTAAAAAAGTAAATACGTTAATTATTAAAATACCAGACAATGATATGAGTAAGATTACGTATATTGGCCGCAATCAATTAATTAAATACACAATTATAACGTGGCGTCGTATACATTTTTAATGTTCGCGCAAAAGTTTAAGTAAACCAAAAGCGGTATAATTTGTTTAAAGTTCAAATAGTTGACCTTTGTGGTGTTGACGGCGGGTAAACACCTAGTAGGTACTCGCTGTATATGTAGGTCTGGTGACCTAGTGACAGCCGGGCGGTCGCTACAATTGTTTCTCATGAGAATGTTTGTATTTTATTATCTTATGACTTCGGTACCTTGAAAAATTATTATAATCCGGTGCAAGACTATGTGAAGATATGTTCATGTATGTAAAGAAAGTTAACGCAGATTTTGTAACAAAAAAAAATACAATTCAGAATTTATATGTGACAATTACGTGTGAATTTATGACATGCTCAAAGAGTGAAGGAAAATATCGTGAGGCAACCTTGGCATGTGAAGTCTGCCAACCTGTACTAAGCTAGCGTGGTGGATGATACCCTAATCTCTCTAAAATTAAAGGAGACCCGTACCCAGCAGTAGGACAATAATTGGGTCAATTACAAAACATACCATCACGCCTGTCGTCCCGAAGGGTTAGGCAGAGGTGTACTAATGTACACCTACGTTTCGCCGGTATGTTTTAGGTCCATTAGGGTCAATTATAATAAAAAAATGCCATTGTAGTGATAAAAAAAAAACTAAAGTATGGTGAAAAAGAAATGTTTAGTCATAGCGTATCGTCCGCACTGCCTTTCTCTCCCCCCTCCCACCACAGCGCGTGGTCGCCGTGACCTTGGCAGTGAGATGCGCGCGCGCACGCTCCAGTGCGCGAGTAGTGCCGCAACATCATTATATTATTAGATATTGTTCTACATAAGTGTTAAAACAGTAAAGAGTTCAGTGCAAGAATTAAACAACATCTCTTAGAGGTAACAATATTTAAGTGTCACTAGTTTGTGCCCGCGACCTCGTCTGCGTACAGTTCTGATATCCAAACTGGTTATTAATTACTACCCTCTTTTAGGAAATTATTGACTCCGCATTCACACTTGCACCACTCTTTTCTCTCTTTTAAGGGATGATTTCCGGGACAAAAACATCCTACGTCCTTCGCCGGGGCTCAAACTATCTGCATACCAAATTTTATTAAATTGGTTAAGCAGTTTAAGCGTGAAGAGATTGTTGCCTCTTCTCTGTCTATTGACAGACAGACAGACAGACAGACACAAACAGACATTCTTTTGCATTTATAAAATTATTGCATTTATAAGGCGGATATCAGTGGAAACGCCGGGAGGGGGCGCCCTAGAAGGACATACACCGACCTAATTGGTGAACTCCTTCAAAAAGGTCAGGTGCGCAGTACTCATAACCGGCGCGCATGCATGACGAGATGTATGAATGTGGACGAGGCAAAAGTGGTATGCAGGGCGTAGCGCGTGGCATTCTGTAGTTTCTGCCTACCCCCACGGGAAAAAGGCGTGAGTGTACGTATGTATGTATTATAAAATTAGTGTGGATGTTATTTATGGAATTGTTTATTATAATTAATTTGTGGTGGTGTAATAGTGTGTTCCCGCAGCAGTGGTCAGCCAGCACTGCTTCTGACATTAAGGTAGGTACTTAAGGAAAGAATAATATGATATCGTTAAGTACTGCAACGATTTTATAAAAGGTTATTTGTAACTCAGGTTATTGTATATTGCAACAATTTCTTATATTCATTTCGTGGATGTCGTTTTGAGCATTTCAGCAGTTATATTTAAATCAGTATCTATGTTTTGCCTCAAAAGCCACGTAACACTTTTCTAGCAGCGCAACAAAATATTAGGTGAATAAAACAATTAAAAAAATAAAATGTTTTGTTTTAATAGATCCGTATTTTTTTTAATGTAGTCGATTCTTTATTGAATATATTCAAATAGTAAATATTTTAAAATAATAGGTACTACTTTATAGCCGAGTATTGATTACTTTTATAGTTACAATTGAAGACCCTTAATACCAATCTTTCTCAACCGAGATAAGGCCCGTTACTGTTACTGCTGGTTACAGGTCTCATCATACTTCATACAGTTAATGAGTTTATAATAACAAAACAAATAAATAAAAGAATCGGTAACAATTAACACACGAAAACATTTGTGTGTGTGTGTGACGCACACATCAACACTGCTGGTATTTAGCGAGAACCTTCACCAACGTAATGGCGTTTTCCGGTGAATTCGACAGGAAAACGAATGTTTACTTGCCTTAATTGCATGGCGGTATTCGTTTTAGAATAAAAGTAGTTATGTTCAGTAATTATATAGTTGTAGTTTGTTAGTTCAAGGCCCATGTTACATCAAAAGAGACCTAAATCACCCGCCTCACGCGGCCTCGTATGAGCAGATTAAAATATCTATTAATAAATTGAATCTATTCGGATCATCCTTCATTGGGTATTAAATAAATTAAAGTGACTCAATATATTGCGTATCTTTAATTCATTGCGTATATGAATGATAACTGTATGTTTGTCTGTCACTTGTCATAATAACAGCGATCTGATGATCTTAACATAAATAAAATTTGTGTTTGTAAACGCACCTACAAAACAGGAGAATCTTAGAGTGGGAAAAGTTAATAACTACGATACTACGAGAGAAATAAATTGTGTTGTCAATACATTTATAAATCTACTGATTTTCTACCATTACTTAAAAATAACACTATTTTATATGAATTTATCACGTATTATATCCATGCACAGTCTGCCCGGGACCGTGAATGCTGTAAAGGATTCAGAACGGAGAGATTAAATGATGTAAAAATATCACGATAAAATCCGTAAAAAGTAGTACGATTAAGATATATGAATGTTGGTACTACTTTATTATAGTAAAGTATTACCAACATTCATAAATCTTTCATCTTCAACGTAACAGTGGTTTTCGCCCATCACATAACTTATAACATCACATTCACATTGACCTCGGCCAGTTAATTACGAATTATATTGAAATCATTTATGGCACCTGACCGCGGCGGCGCATGCGCATCGGCCTCGCGCTATGTTTAATAAGCTGACGAGTTTAAGCAGTCGTCCGAAGTGAACTTACATTAATGTCTTATTATTAGAAAATAAAGAGCTGCAGCAAAATTGTCTTTTCAATTTATCGTCTAACTTACCTAGAAGTAAAGTTATCGTCAACCCAATTGTAATATTTTTCCACTATTGGACGCGAGTTCCTCTCATTTGAGAGGGATAATGTCCACCACGCTTTGTGCGGGTTGGCAGACTTCACACGCCATCGAGAAATTCTCTAAAGCATGCAGGTTTGAGGAAACTTTCACTGTTTTATAAAAAGTCAGTGGTTTCATGCATCTTGTATGCCTTGGTTTCGACCCTGAGACCTTCGACAGTCCTATGGTCACACCACCAGGCTATCACAGCTCAAAGATTTAGCTAGAAGTGAAGTCAGTGAAGTCCACGTTAATATTCCAAGGATGTGAGATTCTGTAATGTTTATTGAGTTGACTGTATAGATTATGATAAAATTAGCAGCATTTAATGTATGACGATATTTGCTTTGACATGCGAACAGTATCTCACTAATATTATAAAGGTGAAAGTGTAGGTATGGATGGATGTGTCGATTTTATGTAAAATGACTATTTAATGTAAAACAATTAAAATATTATATTTAACTAGCTTCTGCCCGCGGTTTCGCCCGCGTTAAGAAGTATTACCTACGTCATAGTAGATTAATGCATGCAAAGTCTGAGCCCGATCGGTTTAAAATTGACAAAGTCTCATACAAACTTTCATCACCTATTTTATCCCTTTTGGGGTAGAATTAATCAAAATCTTTTCTTAGCGGATGCCTACATCATAACATCTACCTCTATGCCAAATGTCAGCCCGATCCGTCCAGTGGTTTGGGCTGTGCGTTGATAGATCACTATGTCAGTCAGTCACCTTTGAGTTATATACTCGTATATTTAGATTAAACTTCACAATAATATAGCACATATTATATCAAAATAACACATCATTTCATTAAACTATAATTTCATCATCATCATCATATCAACCGTTAGACGTCCACTGCTGGACATAGGTCTCCCCCAAGGATCGCCACGACAACCAGACCTGTGTCACCCGCATCCAGCGGATTCCAGCAACCTTTACCAGGTCGTCAGTTTAACTCTCTACCCACGTTGCGCCAGTACGCTGTCGCCACTCGAGAACCTTCGAGCCCCAACCCCATCCGTTCTTCGAGTAACATACCCTGCCCACTGCCACTTGAGTTTGGCGACTGTTTGGCCATACAAGTGGCCCTGAGACTATAAATTTACCAACATTAATATACCACGCGAGTGAAGTCGCGGGCTGAAGCTAGTCTTCATAAATATGAATGCTCTCGAATATGTTCTTCTCAATGGTCGCGAGCAGCCTAATATGGAATATGTAAACTGCTAACGCGCTTGAATTTGTTATTTTACGCGTGCGCTTTCAATATTTACGCTGTAAATAACATTATCCTTCCTCGGCCTCGCGCAGTCGGGTAATAAAAGACGCGAAATAATGATGTTAGTAGTATGTATTTGAATACTTTAAAACGGTTCGTAGTTTCGTAAAATACCCATAAAAACATTTTAAGGGTTGAGTCAGTATTTTCCTGTTCAATAACCTTCGAACTGTAATCATGAACTGTTGCGAAATATTTGGAACTTGCTATAACAAAAATATCCAGAAAAAAAGTATGTATTTTGTATCAATAGCATGTTTACTTGGTTTCAAAATGAAAGTGAAAAAAATCCCTAAGTTGCACAGCGCCATCTAGTTCCGAGCTAAGCAACTAGACTTGAGTTACGGACATATACATGTAGAACGTGTAGGTACATATTATAAATAGAAGGTTTCCTTACGATGTTTTCCTTCACCGTTTGAGCATGTGATAAATACGTACATAGCTTCCGAATAGTCAGTGTCACGTGCCTTGGGTTTAAACTCGAGAACTTTGACATCTCAGTCCACTGGTCACACCACTAGACTACCACAGCTATATAGTGTAGTATTTCAATACTATCCTCATAAAACCTGCCTACAGACACACAGACACAGTAATAGCGGAGTCTGCCCCGTACTTATAGTAGTTTAACTGGTTATTATGCGTTCCGCGATATGCCATAACATTTGCGTTTAATGTGCCTGTCGATCGCAGCGAGCGTTTGGTTCGCAAATTGTATTAAATCGCAATACGCGGTCACCTATTGCCTCATTATTTTGCAATAAGAGTTTAATTAATATAACCTTTTCTTTATTGAAATGAAACTACTTTTTACGGATTTTATCGCGGTATATTGATATTATTTAATCCTAAAGATTAAGAATCCTATACAATATATATTGCATGTTGACTGACGACTACATTTCCGTAAATTTTTCTATTAACATTAATTAATATCAATATACCGCGATAAAATCCGTAAAATGTAGTTTTATTTCAATGTCTACTATATGCGTAAGTTCAAGTAAACATACGTAGGACACTCAGAAAGAGTGTCCCACGTTTTGAGAAACTAAAAAACTAAATCTATGAAAAAAATATATTTTATTAAATCTTTATACAAAGTTTCATGCGTCTGAACCTTTTGTCGCAAGGCTTTCTGAGTGGCCTGGTACACTTGGCCATATTTTTAAATGGGTTAAAAGATACTTAATTCACTCGCAAATCGTCTGACATAAAAATAACTTTAAATTTTTCATTTTTTTTTCTAATAAGTGGTAATAAAATATATTCCAATTACTGAATTCTATTAGCAATTTCCTCTATTCTAGTCTATAAGATATAAATTATCATGATAAATAGTCTTTATCATTTAGAAATCCTGCGATTCTAATTGCAGATAAAACGTTGGCAAATACGTTCAAATTGGTGTTGAGCGGTTACTTCGCAACATCGGACGAGGCTTCACATGACTCATGTACTAACAATATACCTATATATTTTTATATTAAAAAGTTCTTCCATTAAAGGTTTCATTGCGAAACCTTTTAATCAAGGTCGTGGATCGTTAAGGATATATATTCAGAAATAATTTACCTACATGTTTTCAGATCAGTTAGCGAAGTTCTTAACTCTGAACTATTCATGTAAACAGTGCATTTGATAAATCATCATCATCATTGTCATCACATTAACCGTTAGGAAAAAAATGATGATGTCATTTGATAAATGTTGAAATATAAAACTATAGCACATAAATATAGGCTTGAAGTGGTTATGAACGCTCGTACAGATTCCCAAGATAATATTGGTGGAACGATTTGAGACTTGGTTCCAGATGGCTCATAAATTCCAAGCTTAGAAGAAGAAGAGACATATTGGCTATTACCTTCTGCATTCCCTCTGAAGAGGAGTATTTCGAACGGTTAAACATTTAGTTTTCTTATTATCGATATCTGATGACGCATTATATACCTACTTATTGTTAATTGTTTTGTTGATTGGCACTTAGTCCTGATTTTGGTGTTTGTGCGAAGCAAATTCTGACAGTTAACTAGTAGCGTTAATAAATATGTAAAATATTTGAAAATACGAACAAATTTGATTAAGCAAACACATTTTTATTACATACGCCCAAGATTATATACAATATTGATAAGTTAGAATGTTAGATATGAGTCTTACAGTAACTTATGAGTACAACACGCAGTTTCCTCGACTTCCGTTCCGTGGTGATATTGTGAATCACCACCCACTACGCCATCCCCCAGAGCTTCCCAGCCATCCACCAGAACCACCCGACCATCCCCCAGAGCTTCCTAACCATCCACTATTGCCGCCCGACCATCCGCTGTTACCACCCGCCCATCCGCTTCTACCGCCCGACCATCCACCGCTGCCAGCCCAGCCGCCAGAGCGCCAACCGGAGCTGCCCGCCCAGCCAGAAGGGCGGGAGTATACGATCGGTGAAGACCAACCGCTCCTTATATAGCCTGCAGAGGCTACTGCCAGCAAAGTGGCCAAGGCTAAAAATGGTACCTGAAAACAGTGATAAAAATGTATAAATAAACATATTTAATTGTATTTAGAATTAAACACTGAAGTTAAAAAATATGACTCAAGTAAGGCGAAGTCGTATTATAAATACGTTTCCATACAAAAGACATCAACGCGCGGAATTTTTTCAACACAAATTTTCCCGTAGTAAATGTAGTTTAATTTAATTATGGATATTACGCTATTAAATGAAATCTAAACATGTTAGCGAAAATAATAAAGTGTAGAGTCTTCTATAGTCAGTAATTAACTGCTCAATAAAACGTTAAAGGACATAAAGTTTAACTACATAAACATACAACAATACATAACAGGAGTTGGGCCTACATATATTATTTTGTTGTATTTTGAGAGAATTCACAATTAGTGTCTTTTTTATTATTCGTTACTGTATATTATAATATTTATTGTAAGATTTAGAATTAGTTAGTTATAATATCGCAATGGGTTTACCTGATAAAACATTGTAAGTTTGGTTAAAATAAATAAATAAACATCACGACGCCATTTTATCTGAGCCGTAGACATAATTTCACTATTGTTTATTTTTCTCGAGAAAATATCCCAAAACCTAGAAAGTAGTACTAAAAGCCTATATTTAATAACTAGTCTATATTCTAGAATTTAAGCAGCGCCAGAAGGTTGCCTCACGTCGTAATCAGAGCACGCTGCTCTAAAACACAACATGTATTTGCTCACAATTGCTCGGAGTATGCCATTCGCATATTTCGACATTTTGATAATAAACATCACTCGCGAATTATTTTAAACGATCCTCGTTATTTGTGCGAAGTGTAACAGTGACGTGCGCCGGCGCATCGCACCACATTACATGTATGATGTATGTGTATACATATAGCTTGAGTGTAGGTACTTTGTGTATGACTACCGCCTTCCAGATGCGCTACCCTCTGACAGTGATGCGGGGGAGGTTTTTGTTGACCTTTAGTTTACAGTTTTTCTTCTTCTTAGTTTTATTTTAGGTTTATATATTACGCTAATGTAAGTGATAAATTAATTAGCTAATAAGTTTAGTGCTTTTTAGTTGAATTAAATAATATTATCAATATATTTTGATCGACCTATAAAATACTATTTCAGATTGACCTACATCGTTAGGCTCACATGTTGTTTGAACCTTAAAAGAGACAATTATTCTCTGAGTTGTTGTTCCGGCATTTCTTCTTATAGGTCGTCAGTCAGGAAATGCCGACGCCATCTATATCCTAAAATAATTTTATACACGATTTGTAAAAGTCTCTTCAATGGACCTATTTACAGAAATAAATATCATTTATCATTCATGTTTTTAAAAGGATACTGTGTAATACAAAAGTTTCTTAAAACTATAGAGATGTCCATGACGATGAATGGTGTAAAGGATCTAAAATGTTGGAATGAAATAATATTAATATATGTACCGTTTGGAAAACTTGTATCGATAATAATAAGTATGTGTGATATATCGATACAATTTCACGCTTCTTTACACTGATCTCCGTTTATACACGATAATCCTCATTACAAAATAAGCACATAAAACTAACGTCACGTAAATTTACGTCATTCACGTAACTGTGCGAGGGTAAATCACGTGAATCTGTGAGACGCGGCCGATATGGACACTGGCAACACTCAATGTTGGTCAATTGTGACATTTGTGACACTTCGCCGCGTAATGTTGAGCGATAAAACTCGTACGTCAGGATAAGTTGACGTTTGATGCGAAATTGTGTAATGTCAAATGTGTAATGTGTTTTGTAAATACAAATATAACAAGCCATGTTTGTGATCTAGTTGAAAAAATATTATTTGACTATGTATAGAAGCATGAAGTTAGGAAACAACGATAAAGGAGAGAAAATAGATTTTCAGCAATAAATTGTGTTAGATATTATTTCGATAATTATATAAATGATAATGATAATAAATAAATAAGTAACGAGGCTTGTGTTACGGATAGTAATTGGTTGATATACTACATATATACTTTTTTTTTGTAAATACATACATATTATACATATATACATACATGACTCTAAAACAAATGTTTATGCTAATCACACAAACATTTGTCCCTACCGGGATTCGAACCCGGGACCCATAGCACAGAAGACAGTGTTAACTACCGCTGGACAAATTAGGTCGTCAAATAATAGATCTTTTGAGAACACTTACAACTCATATTTAAAATTGTTTTAGGATAGATGTCGGCATTTTCTTACCGACGATATCTGAGAAGAAATGCCGAATCAAACTCAGAAAATCATGGTACATATGATACATTTTATGGTTCAGATACTTTTAAGATAGATTTTTTAAACTCAAAAACCATTTATTCAAAGTTGACTCTTTTTTAATGTCAACAAAAAAAAAGCAGCCTCAGCCGTTTTTATTAGTTACTTGCCAACTTCGGTAGACTTCTAAAACATGCACTGTTAAAATGTGTTTTGCTAAACGGAATAAAAGGAATAAAATATGAACTTACGAGAAGCTTCATGTCTGTAGGTATCGGAAAGAGCACTGCACTCTGTATGCATCAGGTGTTGCATCCTCATCCTTTTATACTACAAACACACCCATCTAATCACAAAACCACGCGTCACAGACTAGATAACATTGCTCTAAATCCCAGCGCAACCAGTGCGAGGCAACTGCATTTTGTAAAGGAACATAATCAATAATTTTATTCTGTGACATTTTGCCTGGAGCCGAGCCAAGCCTTGTAATGTAGAAAAATTTGTTAATTCATATCCCGAAATAGAAATATTATCTATTGCTGGTATAGTGCGGCGTTTAAATCTGAAAAGTGGTTGAAAACCAGCAATGTAGATAGAAAACACGCGATGAATCATTTCATATATTTTATTTGTCTCAAATGACCAAGCATTTAAATAGGTGAATTAATATTTGGAAGCTAGCACCTAATAGTAGGTCACTGACTCTATAATAAGTGCATCCAATTTTAGATCAACAATGTATGTGTATAATATGTTGATTTTATCAATTAACCTCGCACTCTCAGCTTTTGTTTCAAATTGCAAAACTTATTTGACTCAAAATTATGCAGAAATATGTTTCTGCATTTTCTAATGATGCAGGTAATATGTCATTGTATTATAAAGATTGTTTGCTTGATAATATTGCGAAAAATAACAATAGGATTATTTTATACATATCTTTGATTAGTCTACTGATCACACGCATTACTGCTGAGCGTGAGAATTACAAAGTTCTCTGCCTACCCATTCGAAGGTATAGATAGGGATGGCAGGTATTTATTTAATTAATTATTTGCAGTATCTAAATAGTACATACGTACGTACCTACACGTTTATCAATGACGTGAAATGCTGTAATTGAAATAATAGGCAAAATTTGTATCGGTTAACTCCGCACGTAGAAAGCTCTTTGTGCATTCACGAGCTAAAATAAAACTACTCTATTATTCTAATATTGTAAAGGAAATCCCAAAATGTCGGGATTACATAAACATACATACCATCACGCCTATCGTCCCCGAAAGGTCGGACAAAGGTGTAGTAATGTACACCCACGTTTCGCCGTTTACATTTTAGGTCCCATGTAATAGGGGGCGAGCCTATTGTCAATAACCGGGCACAAATCCAAACTCCGAGCTGGACATGAGAATTTCATAGAAAAGCTCAATAACACTGCTGACCTAGGCTGCTTGACAGTCGCACTGTACGACCACCAGACCAACGAGGCAGATCGGATCAATTAATGTCGGGATTATAAAATATAATATCACTATATCGCGATAAAATCCTTAAATATGTAGTAGTTTTATTTAAATGACGATTGTCTTGCACAAGAGTAGCTAATATATACGAGAGATATAACAGGAGTACATTTTTAGTTAGTTTGTATTTATCTATTGGACTTATGTATATATACCCTCACATATACATAATTATACACTGTATATGTTATGATTTATTGCCCGTAAATAGTATTTAAACCTAATTGCTTGTAATATGTTATGTTTAATACAAACCGCTACTCATTTGTTATAACTTATTATATCAGCATTGATTCGTTCGGACTTTATCGTATAGATTGTGGTTATATGTATATGTTTATAGTTTATTGCTTGTGACTGTTGCAATACTTGCAATAACTACTATAATTACGGGTTTGAAGGGCTCCAATGAGTATCAATCACTATTACTAATATATAAATAATACGAGATTAAGCGACGCTCGAGGCGGCGGGGACACGGTGTGTGACCTGAGTTCATTCGTTTTACACACAATTTTGAAGATCGAGCTCTGTGGCGTTCACTACGGGAGGCCTACGTCCAGCAGTGGACGAGGATAGACTGATGATGATGATGGATGTAACAGTATGTATCTATCATGACACCAAGGTATTTTGGCATTCTGGGTGTCATGATAGATAGGTACATACTGTGACTCTATATCGAGTACCTTTCTGTTCACCAGCCTCTTCATCTATATTTCTTAAGTATATTATTAGCTTTTGATTCACAAAGGTATGTTTTGAAAAGATGAAGTATGACATATTATATCTGTATTAGTAATATATATCTTATTTTAGTCCCAGCGCTGGGCACGCGGCTCTTCATATAAGAACTTAAGGCCTATTGGCTTGGAGTCTTCCACACCGCCTAGTGCGGATTGTGAGACATAAAAAATCATACCATCCAGAGAATCTTCTCCTATACCTATACAGGTTTTCTTGTGATATTTTCCGTGGCCATTTTATAGAATAATAAAATAATTTATACACACATAAACTTGATAAATCATCAGTGCGTGGCGAGCATTTGAATTCGAATCCAATTATCACTCGGCAAAAGTTCAAAATTGATTAAAGTGTGTCCATCGTCAGACACCGCAGTGTATTACTATTACTTACTTATAGTTTATTGAATTGAATCGCTGCGTATTTATAATACTCGAGTGTCGTTACGATCATCCAATCAGTGTTGACCCAATAAAGGCTGATTGCGATCGCTTTCATAATAGTCCATCTATGTAAAATCGCGTGATCCTAGCTAATTGAAGAACCTAACCTTAACTTGTAACCTTTACAAGATATGTAATCTTTATTTTTTACGGATTTTATTGTGTCTTGGAAGAAAACCATGCCCGCATGATGGTGTTCCGCGGACAAGTGGCCCATGAGGGCAAGAAGAGACTCTTCTCTTCTCTATTCATCTCTACGAATAGACGTCACGAAGAGACATAGTGCAGTGAAATTTCACTAATATAGGCTTAAGCTTTTATTTACTAACACGATCTCTATTTTTGATATTTAGTTATATGTTAGTTAGGATTTCGTTTGTCGATAATAATATCGACGTTTCAGATCGATCTACAGAAAGCGTTTCCATCCATAGTCATAAGCTTGCTGTTGGTCGACCTGATACGTTCCAGCATCCATGCTGTACTTACCAGATCTGACCATTAAAAGTAGTTTTATTTTCAAACTTGGTACCTGGTATTCGATTTGCTTCTGTAGGTATATACATTGCATATATTGCATTGCAATGAATCACTGGTGCAATACAACTGTCCTAGGCACCTTCACTTGCGATTTCTGTTCTACAGTTCTTCCGATTTCTAAGCTTAAGCCTCTGAATGAGTGGAAACTTTTACGATTTAGCAGGAACGTTACAGGCACATACTAGTATATGAACACCAAAAGACTTTCAAAATTCAATTGGTTAGTTGGCGGCTTCAGCTTCATTTATGCATAGTCAATAAAATATGCAGAGTAGCAACGATTTGAGTTGACTGATTTATTATTGTAAAGAACGTATGTACAAAAGTAAAGATTGGTCTAGTCTTACTTGTCAGATCGATTTTATTTATATAATATCCGAATAAAATAATCACACAGTTTAAGTAATTACCATGTTCAGGCTCCACCCGCGGCTCGTATGACCAAATAATTAACTTTACATCTCTCAATCACAATAAATCAAGGCGAGTGTAGCGGGTAGACGGCGGCGGCTTCCTGTGAACGGGTTCGGTGCCTCGTTGCGACACGCGCACTCAATTAAACTAGGATTATTATTTTCTGTGTGATTAGACGAGGCTTTACGCAAGATGTTAGAATACCGTTGTTAGATTTACGCCCGCTTGAACTTATGGGAGACAACTAAATATGTAAAATAACATAAGATTTATGTCAGTATATTAACTTATAGTTATGGAATTTACATGCATATTTAAGCCACGAGGACTAACGGCGGAGACGAGTCATAGTAAAATTATCTTAATATGCTTAATGGAATAATGTTCGATCGTAACTATCTACCATCCTTAATGTGATACCATGGTTGAAGTATTGGTGACTAGTGCTTCTTCTTAACATATACGTGAGAGGGATGTATGATCGCTTTCAATTTTAATTCTTTTACTTCAATTAGTCATGCAAATTGCAATTGAATTATTTGATATAGTTAAGCATAATTTAATTTATTTTATGCTTTGTTAGTTAAACTTATTTTGTGTTATGCTAAATGCAATTCTTAATGTAACGCTAAATGTTATTATATTTTTAATTAGCGTTATTGGTCTGTGACCGTTCTAGTTAAATTGTGAAATAAATAGATAATTGTCCATAGTTATAAATGTGCAGTACACAAAATAAGATGCAAGAATTTTACTTAATTAGAAGCAACGTGTAACCAGTTATTTCGCAACCTACGACTCTCCACACACGGTCACCGCACCTGTCCACCACGCCGCCGGCCGCTAATAGAGTGTTGACCAAATTGACGCAGTTGCGTATTGCGGATTGACGCTTATATGGGAAGAGACGAAACAGTATGCAAATGTGCATATTGTATTGTATTAAGTTTCAATATGTCGCCGTGTAGACACAAACGTCAAAATCCTTTTAAATAAAATGGAACGTTGTATTTAGAAACGTTTGCTTCTATCTACTCCAGATGTCGAAATTGTGCAGTTTGTGTTGAACCATCATGTTTGCTTTTCCGAAGGGTTGCGCAGAGTGTATATATGTGTGTATGTTCTCACAGTTCACCATTATATGTATATAATGTATAATATAATAGTTCGACAGTCTGTCTGTCTGCCTGTCTGTTACCTCTTCACGCTATAACCACTGAACCGATTTAGATGAAATTTTATGTAGTGACGTGCGGATGGAATGACTAACTTTTTTTTATAATATACGAGTATAGTTTAATACAATTTTCATCACCATGTTTCCTATAAGTCAGAATATATAAGTTTAGAAGACCAGAAGTATATATATGAAGCATATGCTGCATATATAAGTTTGTTAATAACAAACTTATATAACAAACAACATACTTATATAACATATGTTATATAAGTATGTTAATAACAAATTTTATGCATCGGCCTAGTGTTTTGTTATTTTGCATGATGATTGTCTCGGGTTTTAATCGATACTAATCGTTAGAGGCAAATGTTTGCGTTATGAGTACGGCACTTTTGAGTTTCACTGTTTCTGTGGTTTTTTTAAGAAATTCTTAGTAGCAGTTGGAGTTCGAATTCGTGCCTGGTTGATTACACTAGACTCGCTCCTTATTACATGGGACCTAAAACATACCGGTGAATTGTAGGTGTACGAGTACATATCTGTCTAACCCTTCAGAGACGACAGGCGTGATGGTATAGGTATATTTATTATTCTTATGACGAAATAAAATACAAAATTGCTTCGTATAATTTATTCAAATGATATACGTATATTTTATGGGTGTAATATTAACATAATTTGATTTAAATACTAAGATAAAACATGACTACTATCTTACCTACCATATTCTATAATACATTTTATATATTTTCAAAATACATATAATACAATACAACAGATTAACTTATATCTTAGCGACTGATTAAAACCAAATACAAGAACGAAATGTATGGAGTTATTTCGATTATATTTTTTTCCTATTTTTAATTTAGTTTACATTACACTTAGATACATAATTGTATGTATATAACTTAATACAAAGACTAGACGACTCGATTGGCACATTGGGTGAGTGCTATAATGTATGAGGCGTGCTGCGCCAAGCCCTCGTCATAAAACAACAAATGGAAACCGTTTATATTTCAATCATCACAGCTACATTCCTCGTTCACCACCATCCGGAGCCGTGACTTGAGGGTTTCTTTATTACCCTAAGAACCACGGGCCCGTGGCTATGATGATTGTGGCTGTCATGGCTATAGTGACTGTGGGCCGGCGCGTACGAACTTGATATGGAATGACTGGAATAGGGCGAGGAATGACTGGAATAGTGGGGAGCAGAGTGGCTCGAACTTAAAGGTGCAGAGTAGCTCGAACTTAGGGAAGGAGAGTGGCCTGAATAATTAGGAGCGTAATGATTACAGCTTGAACATAAAGGAGCTGAATGGCTTAAACCTGAAGGTGCAGACTGGCTCCAACCTGCGGGGGCAGAATCGCTTGAACTTAAGGGAGCAGAATAGCTCGGACTTAAGGGAGCAGAATGGCTTACACTAGAAGATGCAGATTGGCTCCAACCCGAGGGAGCAGAATAGCTTGGACTTGGATTTAAAGGTTCAGAATAGCTTGGAGTTAAGGGGGCAGAATAGCTTGAACTAGGAAGAATGGATTGACTGAGACTTATGGGTGCAGACTTACAGCTCTGACATGAGGCTACAGGCTGGTTAAAGCTTAGAGGAGCGGAATAGCTTGAACTCAAGGGAGCGGTATAACTTGAACTTAAAGGAGCAGAATAGCTTGAACTTAAAGGAGCGGAATAGCTTGAACTTAAGGGAGCGGGATAACTTGAACTTAAAGGAGCAGAATAGCTTGAACTTAAGGGAGCGGAATAGCTTGAACTCAAGGGAGCGGGATAACTTGAACTTAAAGGAGCAGAATAGCTTGAACTTAAGGGAGCGGAATAGCTTGAACTCAAGGGAGCGGGATAACTTGAACTTAAAGGAGCAGAATGGCTCGAACTTATGGGAGAGGAATAGCTTGAACTTAAGGGTGCAGAATAGCTAGAACTTAAAGGAGCAGAATAGCTAGAACTTGAAGGAGAAGAATAGCTTGAACTCAAGGGAGCGGAATAGCTTGAACTTATGGGTGCAGAATAGCTAGAACTTAAAGGAGCAGAATAGCTAGAACTTATGGGAGAGGAATAGCTAGAACTAGGGGGAATCGATTGACTAAAGCCTACGGACGCGGACTTACAGCTCGAACATATAGGAGCAGAATGGCTTAAACTTGAAGGTGCAGGTTGGCTCCAACCAGAGGGAGCAGAATAACTCGGACTAAAAGCAGACGAGTCCAGACTAGAGCTTGGAAGGGAGGCAGGGAAGGAGTGGGAATGGAAAGGCTCGGGATTAATTATTGGGGGTATGTGCGAGTGTGAGTAGCTATGGGGCTCTGAGTGCAGACTGTGCAGGGGTCCCGAATGGAGTGAGTGCGAGCTGTGAGAATGCAGAGGGGCCTCATCTTCGTAGGAGCTATATGAGTGCGAGGGGGGGCCGTGCGGGCTGTGGCCGTACGAGTGAGCGCCATGTGAGCTGTGGCCGTAGGAGTGATGCCCATGTGAGCTGTGGCCATACGAGTGATGTCCGTGTGAGCTGTGTGAGTGGTGAGGTTTCGAGCTGGAGCCGTGTGAGAACAGGCTGTTGAGCCCGTCCAGCAGGCCGCCGGACTCGCCGAATATGCCGCGCTTCTCGCGAGAAGCCGTCGAGCTGGCTATCAATACCAACGTGCATATCTGTGGAACAGCAATAAATTGTAGTGTTATGATGTTTTTTGTGTTGAAACGATGGTGTTGAAAAGTTTCTAATGTATTCAAATAAAGTTGTATACGATATGATTCTGGTCGAAGCACTGATAGTATGGAACCAACAATCTTTAAAGGTTAGATTAGGTAAGTGTTCCTTTCCACCTCACAAAAAGGTTGATAATTGTTTTCATCTTTCTCACTCTTCTTCTTCTATGATACTATCATAAGATACAAAGTCATCACATACAAAATCGGAAACCGTCGTAAGGTTAACTTACTCCATGTCGGTGTATCGGATGATCATAATACATACATAATAATAAAAATTAATAAATAAAAATTATGACTCTTCGGACGAAGGCTCACTAAACAGGCAATCTAAAAAAGAACGTAGCGCCTTGGTACCTAAACTTCTAGGTCAATACGCTGTGTAATTTTTTAGATTGACTTTTCGGTATGCCTGCTTCTGTATGCCTTAACCCTTACAGTAATTGATTAGATTAGGTACCCACAATGATAAATCAGATCTCGTAAATTGCTGATATGATTGTCCCCCTAAGCTACTGATAATCCTAAAATCTCATAGATATGATAGTCTACTCACATAAAACTTCATCTTCGGTGCGTTAGATCACAGCATCAGTACGGTATTGACGCCCTGCGCCCGCGCCGGTGACAATATATACCACTAGGGCGATTCAAAATTTGGCAGTTACGTAAATTGCCCTCCGACTTGTTGAGACATCTCCAAACGCACCCTTACGTAATAGTTATAATTTAAAACTAAACATATATTAGTAGTAATGGCTGTAAAAATATTAATGAATACTTAATGAGCGGCTTGTGTCGCGGCCTATGACCGTGGTGCAGCCGAGTTGAATCCATATTTGAGTGTTCATTATTATTGACGGTTTAAACTTGACATAACGTCTATAATACCTATACATCCTGCCACAACCTAGTATAAAAAATCTACACCTTATCAGGAAGTTTCAAATGTACAATGCAAGTATGCATGCTAACATTGCACTGCTTGGGCGCCATGTAATTTATGTAGAGATGCGATTCTGTTCCAAAAAACTTTGAAGGAACCTCGTAAGATCGTATTTTGCAAAATAGACACACTTCTTGCCGTATGAAAACTTACAATATTTTTTTTCCTGTAAATAAAAATCATGATTAAAGTTAACTTTGTTATATCAAATATTATTCTTAAACTTATTCTGTTTTGGCATAAATATTGAATAAAAACTAATTAGGTAAATAAAAAATAAGATACGACTTATATATGATTATGATTTAACAAACCTGTTGTATTGTGGAGATATATGAGACAATTCAATTTATGTGTGATGGACTCCGGAACAGGCCTCTGTGGGCCCGTGCGTGTTGATTAGGTTTCTTTATGCAAGTGTGTCAGCAGCACCATTCGGCCCCACATCGCCTCGCGTTATCTCACGCGGTTACACGCGACACTTTTACCGTCACTACATTATGACAGGTTATGTACCACGTTAGATAAAACTGGCGGAACCATCGTTAATAGAATAATATACGCAGTAGGAAATGCGTTGAAAAGATTCAATAGTAAGTAAGTACTATTACATATTGTATTTATATTTAGTAGATCATCAATTGATAGTTAGTTGAGGATGATGTTTTTGCCTCATAATATAATTTCATACAAAGTATAAAGTAAGTTAAGAACATGAGGTTTAAAGTTCGAAGGCACGGTTCGTGCAGCGAACAGCTTCTGCACCGCATGTAGCGAGTTCGATCTCCGTACAGAACAAATATATGTATAATATATTAACTTACAGGTAGTTGCGGCCTAATTGGTAATGAGCAATGGACAAACACCAAGTTGTCCATTGTGAATATTTGTGTTTATAACGCATCCACGACACAGGAGAAATTCCTAGTGTGGATCCACTTTAGTTATAAGATTTTAAGTATTAAGTGTAGCTTTAGTATCTACGTGCTGTAAGCAATACAAATTATTTTTACGGTAAGCGCCTGATTAAAATATTTTAGCAATATGTTTGTTCACGATTGTTGTGAGAATTGTAACGAATTGAAGTGTAGGCGTTTTATTTACAGTGTCCTTAAAAGTTGCATAAAATTGAATGAAATATTAATTAATTAAATAACACAAAACTTCTTTAAATGCAACATGCATTTAAAGTGTTGCATGCAAGTTTTTATGACTATTAGGTAGATTACAGGCTATTTGATGCTTTTACATTGCTTGTTATGTACGCACAACACTTAAACAGTTAACAAAAGGGCATGAGAAGTTTCTGACATTTTAGTCTTTTATTTGTGAAAGCAATGTGATACCATGTAACATGTCATTCTGTTTCTATTCGATACCGTTAAGAAGCACTTCCTAGATTGGAATAAAGAAATGTCTCGTTGAACACTAGTTCAACGAGACATTACCGTACTAGGTCTTAAGTGCGTCTTGGGTTCCATTCTCAGGCCGAGCAAAGAGTTATTGGGTTTTTCTATGAAATTATCAGTAGCAGCTTAGTCAGTTAGATTAGTGCCAGGTTGATTGCAATAGGCTCACCCCCTGTTACATGGGACCTAAAAAACATACTAACGAAATGTGGGTGTAGATGAGTATGGGTGTACATTAGTACATCTCTGTCTAACCCTTCGGGGACAACAGGCGTGATGGTATGTATGTAAATGTCATCATAACTATGACCTAGACAGATATTTTGTGACGATTACAGTACTTATACAGTATAAAGAGATTTTAACTCGTCCACACTGACTCACAGCTAGGTACAGATTAAGTCTAGACGTCCACACTTGCTGTCGGAAATAGTTAAGCATACTGGTTTTCTCATATTGTTAAACCCTATTATAACTTGCTATTAGACTTTAATGTCGTCATACAGGGGTATTTTCATAAAAAACGTATATGTAATGTGTTTACAATTGAATGAAATACTGTAACCGATAGTTTTAGATGTTGGCAATGAACAAACGAATTGATGCGTAAAACATATTACCAAGACGTGTTCTGCAATTAGTTATTCCACGACCGTTGAACTATATCCAGATGTGTCCCTCCAGCTTCCAGCTGATGCAAATGTCAACGCGACCTTACACTTCGACTTACAATCTAAATTGAGTTTAATTACGTAATCTAGTGTATCTTTATTAGGAGACATTGTCCCTCATATTATATTCACATGTAACGGTATATAAATATTTTACCTTAAAAATTATCGTTGGTTTGCAAAAAATATTATGATTATGAAATGAGATAAAACTATTCCCTTACCTTTTAATACCTTTTAAGTTGGATCAAACTACATTGTAAGCAAAGTTCTATTAAAATCGGTTAATTAATTCAGAAGTTTCAATAAATATCGTGATTGCGGAATCAGCTAGAAATTACTACGGAACTTAACTATTATGTACTCTTAAGGGAATTAAACTCGATGCAAAAATTTATTCGTTAAGCTTTTAGATCAAATCTGTATCGATTATATCTCTTTTAGTTGGAGGGGTTTTCTTGTTACCCCACTCACTACCCAATACCACAACACACATTGCATTGCATTGAAGCATTGTTTCTATAAGCATTTATCAAACTGCAGTATCCGGGCAATATCGTGTTTTGTTCTAGATTTATGTTCCTATAGAAATGTGTTAGTATATGAAGGGATGCACGTTAAATATAAAAGCTACTTACAAAATCTAATTCATTTATAGGTATATATAAAAAGGAGAAGCTGACTGACTGACATATCAACGCAGGGCCTAAACTATAAGGGTTAGAAACTTGAAATTTTGCACAGGAGTTCCTTTTATAACGTAGGGGAGCACTAAGAAAGGATTATTGAAAATTCACCCCCTAAGAGAGTAAAAGAGGGGTGCAAAGTTAGTATGAAACATTTTTTTCGTTAAATTGCACGCGGACGAAGTCGCGGGAATTTGCTAGTATTACATATAAGAGAACTGGTTGTGTGGAAAGCGGTAGTGAAATAGATCTACTTTTAGCAATAGCCGGGAATAGAGCTTTGTGAGGCCGCGTGACTATTGCAAGTCACCGGCCCTAGCGCAGCATACACTACATTTGAGTGACATACTGTTTTAAAGTATTTCTATACTGCCTCGTTGGTCTAGTGTTCGCACAGCGACTGCAGAGCAAGAGGTTCAATTCCCAGGTCGAGCAAAGTGTTATTGGGTTTATCTATGAAATTCTCAGTAGCAGCTCGGAGTCTAGATTCGTGGTCGGTTGATGGCAATAGGCTCGATCCTTATATATATGGGACCTAACACATACCGACGATATGTGGGTGTACTTTGGTACACCTCTGCCTAACCCTTCGGGGACGACAGGCGTGATGGTAATTCACCAAGCTAAAAAATACTGCCATCCAAAATCCGTTGCGTAATTCAAGAGAACTATATAAGGGCAATAACAAACAGACCGAGATTAAGTGACATACATACAATGTAACTATAGAGAATTATACTTTCTAATATATTTGATACGCTGATACCTACTTAACACTTCTATTTCCCAGTAACAGTAAGTAGTTTACCGATGTAGGTTAGTTATGAAACGGCCGGTAGCCAACCTGATAGTGTGACACACCGCGCCCGACAGGGAAACTATCTGTGTCACGAGAGATCTAGAACTGTGCCCTGTTTGCTGTGCGCTAGGCAGGACTTATGACCACATGCCCAGCGGGCTATAAATAAAACGACGTAATACACTTACTGGTATAGGCTAAGAGGTAAATGAGCTGCCCGACTGAAGCTGTACCTCCGCCTTACAGAAACCACAATAGTTGTGTCAGTTGTGCGCAGTGGAACAACAATATTTATGTCTCTGCGTGTGTGTAATGTTACCAGAGCTCGATAGGGGAGTGACTATTCTGACAGCATGGGAATTCGGTTTGAAGTCAGTGTAGTAATTCTCCTATTTTAAGAGATGTCAACGGTTACTACAGGGTTGGCAACGTACGAGCGACACCTCTAGTGTTGCAAACGTCTATAGGCTACGGTAACAGATTACCATCAGGGCTTTAAGCTTGTTGGCTACCCTTATGGTATAAAAAAAGGTATACCACGGAATTGGCTATCTTTAAAGAATAGGGGTTTGAACAGTGGGCGCGTAATGTATTAGAAATAACCAAATAAAAATGCTATACTGTCTTGTTACATGGGTATTTATCTTTTTCCTTCACTGCAAGAGCATGTCTCTTGCAGTGAAGGAAAACATCGTAAGGGAACCTGCTTGTCTAAGAGACAGACGTGGTCAACTATAACCTAATCGCTATCGAATGAGAGGAGACCTGTGCCCGGAATTGGGACAGTAATGGGGTAGTTGATGAAGACTTTCTCAAAAGAATTATAATTTCATTAACTAATCAATAATATAACAATTATGCCATTAATAATCATGTATTAACTATTCTCTACCGATGGCTGGGAGTCTGTGACACAAAGGTACTTAATCCATTCACAGTTTGCAATCAGTTCCCAAGTAACCAGATATAACTAGTATCGCTACTAGATTCATCCGAAGTGTCACAACCACGTGTGTCGCAAGTTCCGGGCAGCGCCGGCGCAGTTTCCGGTTGCGACACACCATCTAACGACGACTGCATTAATTATTCTGTCCGCTGTTGAGGAAAATGTATAATTAGGTGGAACTGTGGGATTTTGGTATATGAGTCACTGCAGTAAGGCTAAAGGTACATTGACAGAGAGCTTGGTAATAGTTTAGTCACGTTAATTAGTTTTATTTGCTTCAGATTCGCGGGTAGCTTCGCCGCTTAATGTAATCCTAGCCCACCTACTCATAACAAATAAACTTTGCTCTAATTATTACAATACAAAGATATAAACAATTAATATAACTGGTTCAAATGTGTAATAGTTGCAAATGTTGCTGCGTGAAGTCTTGGGGTCAATTCTTCGATTGGTGAAAAGTTCTTATAATTTTTTACAATAAATACAAGAGTTTGAATTTGTGTCTGGTAAATGGCAATACACTGTTTCTTTCCACATGATATTAAAATATATATCACGTGATGCAGACTAAACGTGGATAAAGTACAATCGATTTAACTGATTTAAGTAAGTTGAGGACTCATTCTGGAGTGGCTCGGTTAAACAGTCCGTCCCCTGGAAGTCAAAGTGGAAGGAAGGAATTTCTCTAGATGAAGGAAGAAATGGTGCAGTATAGAATCCAAGGGGAGAGTGTACGCACTGTGTGGCTTGCTGTAATGATAAGGACAAGTCTGAAGGAGGCAAGGAATAGGTTAGTTTTTATTTTTTTATGTTTACTGCAAGAGTTATGGATTTTGGTTGATCTAACTTATTAACTACTTAGGTTTGAATTACACTGATGTCTAGAGATTTATATCTTTACCCGGCTGCGTCAGGCAGTCTGTTAGTAATATTATTATTTTGTAGCAGTGTCGGGAGTAAAAGCAATAAAATCATTAATGTACGCAAAATAATGTTTAATAAAAAATTTCGTATCAAAACACCAAAGTAAAATTTATCAATTTGGCACTATTAAACAAACACTTTCACAGATATTAATTACGTTATGAAGCCTCAATGCCAGCCGTGGCCCAAGCCCAGCAGTGGAGAGCCATAGTGGCCGCTTATCAGTGGAGCGGAGTACGAATGTGACACTACAGGAGCCGACGCGATCACTCCGTGGCCGAGCCCTAGCCCGTAGCCATGTCCCAAGCCGCTGTAGCCACTGTAGCCACCCAACCCGTAGCCGTGGCTGATGATCGGCGCACTGTGGCTGATAATTGGTGCACTGTGGCTGATGATTGGAGCGCTGTGCGAGTACAGGCCGAGTCCGTGGCCGCCGTAGCCACCGTAGCCGGCGTAGCCACCGTAGCCGCCGTAGCCGAGGCCTAGCAAGCCTCTCTTCTCGTTCTTCTTCTCTTCCGCGCCCGACACCAGGGCCACCACCAGCAGGACAACGCACAGCTACAACAACGAAATAAATATTAATTTTTAAATGATGTTAGAAATCAATGACTGCACAAATGTTGCCCTATACTAGGAATATCGGTTTCGCTTTTTTACAATCGCCCAGACCCGGAAAAAATCATCTCATTTTCAGGAAAATATTCGCTTCGTTTGAAGACATTAAGTCGCGTGGCATTGCGGCTGATCGTATGGTGCCGAAAGCATCTAGTCGGCACTGTCTAATATTTTAAAATAAACACTAACACCATATATGAACGCTATAATTAAACTATTAAATTAAATTTACTTGAATGAATGACTTTTTAATTACGAATATAGTTAATGCCTAAGATCATTATAATAACTATGCGTGATATTTCCCAGATCTTTTGAAAATATGTCTATCTTGAAATATATTTTTCTATAGGTGTCTACCTATAGAAAAGAATAAACAGGGCATAAAAGGCACAGCACTAGAATGTCCCAACCATCGTCCTTTCAAATCGGATCGTGTGAACCAGTATAGTTGCCTCCCGATCGTGTCCATCGATCTCGTATTAGCGCGGATCGTGACCGCCGCGCCGCCTGTGAGGCAAGCGCGTCCTAGGTTCAACTCCGCCGCGGTCAACCCGAGCAGTTAGTAAATTATAGGTTGAGCGACTGAGATAAAGGTGACGCAATTAATAAATTTTTGACTGAAGCCTTTAATAACGAAGGACTAGATGTAGAGTGTCTAAAACAGATTTTTATTTATAACGCTTTTGTATTCAAGCTTGAACAAGAGAAACAGAACTATGTTCTGCTTGTGTAGTAAACTGTTTGCCAATATGTATCTTTTGTTATTTTGGAACTCTTGTAGGTAAATAGGAAGTAGTTGGGAAATCATTTTTTTTTCAATAATAATTAAAGTATTGTTGTTCCGTGATGCTTTTTAGAAGTAGCTAGTGTGCAATGTTATTAATTTAAACGATATTGGGACTGATGGGAGTGACCCTTACATTACAGTTCTAAAACAGGTAAATAAATTAACATAAAACTACTTATTTCCCGGTATATTGTTTCTATACTAACTTTTCTGGTGCGTTATGTCACAGGCAACAAAGCTTATTTCAATATCTAATATTCGCGTAAATCTAAAAAACTGGCAAGTAGATACGATTTTTTTTATAATTTCGATTAATCCTATAGAATAACTTATTTAATTATAATTAATAGATTAATAGCAAAGTATGTAACTTACAGCAGCCTTCATGTTATCAATGTGTTGGTTGGACAAGCACTAGTCCTGCGCCGGCGCAGCGCACCTTATAACCCCTGGCCGCCTCCGTACCACTACACTAAGTGTAGCAAGTACTGCGTACTGTAGCCTGTACAAAACCCCCGTACCAAGACACTCGTCTATACATGTATATAAAAGGAGAAGCTGACTGACTTCCTGACTGACTGACATATCAACGCAGGGCCTAAACTATAGTATGGGTTAGAGACTTGAGTTGCACAGGAATTTCTTTTATAACAGATTTTTGAAAATTCAAAAAAGTAAAACGGAGTGCAAAGTTTGTAGTTTTGTTTTTTCGTTAAATTGCAGTTGCGGGAATGAAATAGTATTTGTATAAAGGTGCTGATAAACTTGAGCAATCACTTTTAATGAGCATTCTTACGAATTACTGAAAAATAAACAAGAGCGTTTTAGCGAATATTCTATCGAGCATTCTGGCGAACATTCTAGCGAAAGGACAGAAAATTAGCTTCGATATTTTTGTCGTCAAGTCTAACATCTTTGAAAAAAATATTATTTTGACGAGCGGTCTCTAGAAAGATCATGAAAATGTTTGCAGCGATGTTTGACTCTATGCTTGGCTCTGTTCGTTGTTCAGTTCGACAAATTTAAAAACGGCGTTGCTCGAAGTTCTGTTATAAGTGAATGCTCAAGTCTATCAGTACTTTAATACTACACATTAAATAAGTACTATTTGCTAATTGTAAGTCGTTATCCATTGTCAGTGACGGTTGGTGCAGTGATCAAACGTTTGGCCTGCGTCACGGGTTGCAAGATAGATTTATTATACCTACAGGAGAGCAAATATTTTTACGACATACTGGGCGTTTGTTTGTTTTTTATTGAAAATAAATAGGAACTTATATTTATTTTTAAAGAAACCATTTGCTTCGATAAATTCTACTTACTGCAATGATGCATTTTACAATGGACAAATTAAAAAATATAAATTATGGAGCTTATCGAGCACGGCACAGTGGTCCGAATTTCGTGTAACTATTCAATTATGTACTTATAAATCAACTATATTACAGATATAATTATGTATACATAAAGTGTGTGAAGCTTGGCTTATTCTGTTAATTACCATCCTGTAGATTAAACCCAACGCATTTTAAACAGTCGATCAAGAACTTATTGAGAATTTATTGATAGTGCCTAGTATTATGTTAGTACCCATATTACGTACATTTATATTCTTTTTATTCTAGAACAAACATTTCGGAAACAAAGTTTTATTGTCTTTCCCTTTAAATTACTAGATCAATGTAAGACGTAGGTGTCATTTCATCAACAAAACGAATACATACAAGTAAGGTTAAATTAAAAACATTCTCGCTAATTATATTATCACAGGTTGCGCTACGGTTCATGTGGGTTGGTGTGAGAGTACGCAACCAAGACAAGATGTTTAAGGTTGGTTGTTGTCGGTTGTTCGTCGACAGCCACTTTGTGTACAATATTGTGTTGGGAGACTTGAAATCTCCAACAAATCTTAGAATTAACAGTTCCAACAAAACATAGAATTTACATAGTACCTATGTCGGTACCAACTATAATTGTTTACTTTCGGAGAAAAACTTTAATAAATATATACCTACGATAAACATCACGCCTGTCATCCCGTTGTGTTAGACATATTTGTACTAATATTACACCCACATTTTCCTGGTATGTTTGTAGTCCATTGTAATGGGGTCCAATCAAAAACTTAATAACACTTTGCTCGACCTGGGTGACGAACCCAAGTCCTCTTGCTCAGAGTCTTACTAATGAGCATTAGACCAAGGAGGCAGTAGTTTAAAATATAACATAACATATCATCATGCCTGTCGTCCCCGAAAGGTTAGGTAGAAGTATACTAATATACACCCACGTTTTGCCAGTATGTTTTAGGTTAGGTCTCATGTAATAGGGGACGAGCCTATTGCCATTAACCGGGCACACATCCAAACTACGAGTTGCTACTGCGAATTTCATAAAAATAACCCAAGACCACTAGCTCAGCGTCGCACTTCCGACCACTACACCAACGAGGCAGTTATTTAAGATATACTTGTTTTAATTACATTTTAAGGTGTATGCGTGTGTTTTCCCGCGAGTAGTTTGTCCTTATTTCACCGGCATTACCAATTGATCAGCATAAACGTTTTTGCTTATGAGGACTTCCGTCACAGCGCGGCGGTTGACTAACCGATATTTTGACATAAAAGATCTGATACTTATTTTTAAGTTCTAATTGGTACAACTTTTTTTTAGGAAATTTTCAATCTATCGTCTGCTGTCTTGGGAAGGACAGGGTATAATATCACGCGCTTACTTGAATAAAACTATACTTGTATCGTTTTTACTCGAATATCCTTAGCATATGGTATCCTAAGGATACTATCGTAGAAACTATATGTGTCTCATGTGGATTTTGAATCCTACACCTAGCTTTAAAGCACTGGCTTTAAGCCAAAGCTGGCGAGTGGAAAAAGTAATAAATATAATAAATATTTCCGGACATTATAAACACAGCGCCATCTAGTTCCGTCGTAAGCAACGAGGCTTGTGTTACGGATACTAGATTAATGATATACTAAATATATAGATACTTTTTATTTGTAAATACATACATATTACACATAAATATATCCATGACTCGGGTACAAATGTTGATGCTCATCACACAAACATTTGTCCCTACCGGGTTTCGAACCCGGGACCCGTAGCACAGTAGGCAGCGTTAACTACCGCTGAGCTAAACGGGTCGTCTGTAATACGTATAATATTACTTCTTTCACTCGCCGTTTACCGTTACCTCAGCTAAAGTTAAGTACGTTTAATTAAATCATAATTAACAAAAACATCACTTCAGTTACCCTTTCAAAAGTTAACTATTGTTATATTCACAATGTACGACATAAGTAGGGCTCGAACACACTTCAGTAAAGAACCAACTGACTTAGGGGTGAGTCTAACTCCATGGTTTAAAAGTAAATAGAGATTTGTACGTTTTTTTTAAATTAATGCTCAATAATGTGGCTAGTGATTACACCGTAGTAATCATGTAAGCAGGGAGTTTTATTACGGAGTATTTAAATATTTTATAGGTATAAGGATGGTCAAAGGCAGTACGCAAGTGTGGGGGATGCTAATAAATAAATAAATCCTTCAAATATTATAAACACGAATGTTTGTAAGTATGTATGGATAGATGGATGTTTGTTACTCTTTCATACAAAAACCGCTTAACAGTTTTTGTATGAAATTTTGTGTTAATCCTAAATTTCATTCAAATCTGTTAAGCTTTGAATGAAACTAGCTACTTTTTGTCTAAGAGTATATATATACCATGCGGGTTTATCTGTGTAGAAGCTACAATACTACAGGCAGACACACCGACACACACGTCGAACTTATCATACCCCTCTTTCAAACCCACCATACGGCGATAACCACATAAATGTTATATTTATTTGAATGCAGGTATTACGTGTTGTGTCCGAGCCCCTACTCCGAGGTATAGGTTTTGCCTGTCCCACAATAGGCTACAATGAATCATTCGTGAGAGCCCTGCATTGTCCCGCGAGCGCCTTATTGATTGGCCAACCTTACTATTGATATACGGAATGAATCTGACTTGCTATTCTATTGTTAATAACAAACACGTAATCTAGGTTTTTTAGGTGCTTTTGTATGATTGGCAAACAGGTTGATGTCTGAATGGGTGCAGGATAATGATATTGCCACACTTGTTGATAGATATTATTAGTACAGTGATTTCTGATGACAGTACTGTGTACTGATTTGGTTCTTTCTGGTTGATTGTGGAAAGCTTCATGGTCCTATATCAACTAAGTGTCAAGATTTTTATACGTGTTTTTTTTATCAATATAGGCGGCGTATTTCCTGAACAATATTTCCAATTATTAATATGACACAGCTGATTCCTAATGTTTTTAATATAAGGAAAATCACTCGCACTTGAGAGCGCCTGTTTACATTTCGAATGCAATATGCTGTCGTTGCGCAGCTTGTTTATTTCATTTCAAACGTTTCCACTGCTGACATGATTAACAAACATACATGCATATTTGTCAAAACTACCGCATGAAGAATGTTCGCCAGTAAAACGTCATATACGGCGCGTGTGTGGTAAAATCGCGGGTGTTGCCTAACGCAGCCCTCGGCCACCACCGTATAAGGATCTCAATGGACATTGAGCCTGGGGGCCGAGCTATTTGTTAGTGCAGATCACTATGTCGTACTAGGAGTAGGTTATGTGCTTGTCATACGCTGAGGTAAGTACCTGCAGGTACTCCAGGCGAAGATTCTGGCAACCCAGTCGCCAAGACGATTAGACGACTAACTTAAGTGAAGAAAGCAGTGATTATGTACAGTCGTATTTCTAGACAAGCGTGCTTTAGAATATCGCCCATTATTTCAAATAAACTTTTTAAAGCAATTTTGAAACGTTAAAGAACACTCTTTTAAAATAAAAGTACCTATATTGTAGTAATAATGTAATTAATGTCTTAAATCGTCAATATATAGGTAATAAAAAGAAAATGATACGGTTTGCATAATTGTTAGAATTTATCTACGATAGTTACGATTATACGAGTTCAAGAAATAAATGTACCAATTTGACAATAATTATGAGTCGACATACGTCGAAACCACTTGGCTGCGCCCGCTCCGCCGTAGCCTTGTATTTAATATCACATGCTAGATATGTCTCCGCCATGTCATTCCTTTCTAATGCGTATCCTGGCAGGATATTATGCAGTACGCCCTTACCTACCGGCCGGTTCCATTCACCTGAGATCACTAACAAGCGTATGTCCCTTAAGGGTGTATTTACATACACCTGCTCATGCGTGACGAACCATGAGTTGAGTGTTAATTTGAGGACTTGATTAGCCCAGAGGTAAGTAACGCTACCTTCTGTGCTAAGGGTCCTCGGGTTCGAATCCTGGAAGGGACGAAGGGCGGGCGTTTTTTGGGGGTCGTCTTTATTAAAATTGGCCTACTTTGAAGAGTCTTGGGAGAGGAGTTTTGGCCGCAAGACGTGGTGTTCCGTCGCTTCCGCGGACAAGTGCCACAAGAACGCACGAAGACGCAGTGCAGTGTACTAACATAGGCCTAAGCTTTTATTTACTAACACGATTTGTATTTTTGATATAGGTATATATATGTTAGTCTGTAAGGTATCTATGGGCCACAGTAGCCTGAAAATAAAGGTTTTATTATTATTATTATTACTATTTGAATAAATGATATTTTGATTTTGATTTTGGACAAATGTTTGTGTGATGAGCATCAACATGTGTATACGAGTTATGTATGTATCTATGTATAATATGTATGTATTTACGGAAAAAAAGCATATATGTAGGTATATGTGTAGGTAACACAGGCCTTGTTGCTTAGCTCGATACTAGATGGCGTTGGGTTGATTCGATTCCCAGGACAGGCATAAAGTTAATTGGCATTTCTACAAGGCGTTCATTATCATTTGTGTTTGGCTTGGTGCTTTGTTTCAGTTGTTTGTTTGGTTCGCGATAATGTCGGGCTCACGACTTTAATGTAGATACGGTGCATGTTAGGTTTATGTCAACATGAAATTAATACAACGCCTCGTATTGTCTGTCAAGTAATAGGTCATAAAATGTTATCAAGGATTAGGGATGGAGTACTTATTTTAAATGGAAGATTGATTCTTATCTTTGCATGTTTCATCGTATACCGGTGTTCAAACGACATCTAACGTTTTAGTTTTCTTGATAGTACCACATATTACGAATTAGCATCGAATAAAGTCGCAAGTCACGTCTGATTGTTGTGCGTTTAGTTCTGCTGTTATTTTCACTCTTATTTAAAGAATTCTTCTTATTCTAAAGAAGAATCTCCATGTTTTAATTCAGCCTTAATTATTACATTGAATCTGTGTTAGCTCGCAGCGCGATTCATTACAAGGTATGTAAATAAAATGCTTTGAATATAAATCTAGGTCTTTACAGCAGGCAGTTTAGACTTAGACCAAACATTATAATAACTACTTAGATTGTACGAGTAAGTATTTACCATTTAGTATGCAAATGAATGCCTGCTTATAGTACTTAACTGTCAGCTATTTGACGTGTGCAGGTGCGGCGCGCGCAGCGTGTTGTCTGACTCTACAGAGTATGGTAGCATAATATGATACCAAACAAAACACACGTGTGTCCCACATTGACAGCTAACTACCACATGTCCGCTGAGGTATTGCTCAATAGTTTAATAACTCCACAGCTAGGTGGCCGTTTCTACAGATACATATATCTAGCTTACAAGTATTATATATTAAGGACATTTATATTATTTTTTCCGCTATAGCAACGTATTTTGTTTATAAAATATGAACTTTATTCTGATTGTCCCATTTTTTTCATTTCAATCATTCAATTATTTATTTATCCATAAATGAAAGAGACGCCCTTTATTGTTTTCCAGTTCTGTGCAATGTAATGTAGGCACATAATATTGATAAAGAAATTAAAATACAAGAACACTTGAACATTCCTTTTATTTATAAAAAAATAAAATAAATAAATAAATCTTTCTTAAAAATATGTTAATAACTTAATCTATTTAATGTTAAGGCAATACATGAACGTAAAATTTATCTACAAATTATACACAGCGAGACACAAGTGATACAATCTGACGACAGATCGTTACTCTATCTCAACAGATCTCATCATAACTACTGACTTCGCTTAACTTATTAAGTATCCAAGTTGAGAAATCTCATCTGCAACAAAGTATTTTAAACAGTTGAAACTTGATTCGGGATAAAAGATTAAAGACGTTACGTTACGTCCTTCCGTCTCCCTTAGTTCTTGTAGAGTAAATTTTGTCTTAAATATTTATATTATTTAACGAAATCAGTAGATTATACACAGCTCTCATTCACTCGTCGAGGTAACTGATAAATGCTGAACATAGTTTCACTCACAGTAGAACAAACTACCGGAAATGTTCAAGCGGTCTCTCCAGAGGCGGCTGCAACATCAGAGGGATGTGGTTGTGGTACTGAGGCTCCTCCTCGCCTTCCGCACTGCTGCGACCCTCAGCACCCTGGGGCACACCGTACTCTGGCGCAGGCTGTTGCTGGTTAAAGTCTTGCCCGAAGTTCTGACCTTGCTGACTAAAATCCTGACCAAAATTCTGCCCTTGTTGGCTATAATCATAGCCTTGTTGACCAAAATCTGATCCATGTTGACTCAAATCTTGTCCAGGCTGACCGAAATTCTGACCTTGCTGCGAGAAGTCCTGTCCGCCTTGACCAAAGTTTTGACCAAGTTGGGGCGCTCCGTACTCCTGCCCTAGTTGATGATGTTGTTGGTTGTGTAAGTGTTGTTCGTACTGAGCCTGCTCGAGTTGCTGTTGGATGTGATGCTGCAGCTGGTTCTGATAGTCGTGGTACTGTTGGTCCCCAGTATGTTGTTCATAAACTTGCGTGCCATGCTCTTGAGTGAACTGATGGTGGCCATCTTGCCCAAATTGGCCCTCCTGACCAAAGTGACCACCACCACCTTGATCGAATTGCCCATCCTGACCAAACTGGTTTCCAGGTTGAGCAGTACCATGATCGTGAGGTTGCGTTTGTACAGGATGCCAGCCATCTTGTTCTAGAGTTGGCTGAGTAGGCTGAAGATGCAAAGTTGGCTGAGTAGGCTGAAGATGCAAGGTTGGTTGAGTGGGCAGGATCCCGGGTTGAGCAGAGTGTAAATGTACCTCTTGCTGACCAGGATGAAGCTGAATCTCTGGTTGACCCGGATGTAAGTGAAGTTCAGGTTGAACTGAATGTAGATGAACTTCCGGCTGACCCTGATGTAGATGGACATCCGGTTGAGCCGAGTGCAAGTGGACTTCCGGTTGACCTGGGTGTAAGTGTACCTCAGGATGCACGTGGACACCTGGTTGCGTAGGTTGCAAATGGAGAGTAGGTTGAGTAGGCTGCAGGTGGATGGCGTGCTGTGGAATCTCTCCTTGCGCGTGCAGGAATGTTGGCTCTACATGAGCACCCGGTTGCTCGATGACGACGCTATCTTGACCTGCTTGCGGAACTAAATGTAAGTGGGGCCCCTGAGGACGCTCGTAGAGTACTTGACCGAGAGGTGGGGCCGGCTGCTCCAGCGGATATACAGGGCTTTGGAAATTCAGTAATGGGTATCTAGGATAAGTTGCAAAAAATGATGTCTGAACTGCGTTACCAGGACGAAGAACATATGGGAACTGATTCGCATAAGGCAGAAGCGGAGTAAAAGGAGGAGGAGCTATCGGGGCAGGTGCAGCTGGGACCGCAGCTGCTTGTACTAAAGGTCTTAAGTGGGCATGCTGGGCAAAGAGGTGGGTATGTGCGAGAGGTGGGCCAGGGAAGATAGGCGCCGGTGCAGGGATGGGTGCTGATTGGAGGAACACAGGAGGAGATGGCGCCGGCACAGGATGGGCTACAGCTACTGTAGGTTCACGTACAGGTACCACGGGAGTAGCAGGTACTGGTACAGGAGCCGGTACAATAGGAACCACTGGCTTGGGCTCAACGTGGTGATGATGGTGATGGAAATGGTGGTCCGGTTTTGGTAACAACACAGTTTTTGTGTGATGTGGAAATTTGAGTCCATAATGTGGATGAGGAACGGGGACTTTATGTCCTAGTGGCACTGGGTAGCGTGCTGCTAGTGGATGAGCAAGAGGGACTTTTACGGCAGTTACAGCCGCTGTGGGAGGGTAGGACACCACGAGTGGCTTGACGACAGAATGTGTAACGACTGGGATGTCGTATCCAAGCTTGTAGGGTGGCACCGAAGACAAGACTCCTCGTTTGTGGTGCTTGCCTCCCACAAGCCGGCCTATCAGCTTTGCTTTGGCTGCTTTCAGGTGAGCGACATCTCCCGTGGACAACCACACGCACGCGCACAACACCAACGCGATCTGAAATACACCACGCACCATTTTAATTACAATTGGCACTAAGATTTATCACAAGCACTTGCATCACTATCACAAGATGTCACTTTTAATCCAAGGCTACTTCACACTTTTCTATTGTTAGGATACTTACGATTGTAAGTCTCATTTCAATGCAGTCGCCCGGCCGGCGCGACAACCATTCAGAAACCGATTGTCATCAGAGTCTTCCACCTATATTTATAACTTAAAACATGTAAAATTAGTATGTAACCAGCGTGCAGGTTTCACTAGGCGGCCGGACGTGCCAGCTACGAACTTCGTCCTTACGCGATTATGCTTTCGACCGTTCCTAAACGAATGCAGCTAAATTCTTCTTCCGATTATGTGCTACACAACATTCAATTCTATAACTGCCATTCAGAGTTGAATTTGGCAGTATATCGGTTTGTTTTAGGCGTCACGTAGATGGCTGCCGTCATTCCTGTGTAACAAGTGTGCGTACGCGCATGCCAATTGATCAAGAAACGTAATCGAGAGAAAATTGTACCAGCCGATGCAGGGACGGATTCGTTAGTGTAGGTGTACTGTTCAGGCGTTCTACTCAAACGATTTATTGTTGTGGATTATGAAATTAGTTCTTACTAGATATATTTGAATATTTTGGTAACGTATAAAAACGATGACAAATAAATGCGCATAGAGGAGTATAAGAATTTACATGGTTAATGTTTATATTGAGAAGAGGTGCACAAAGCCAAAATAATTATCTTAAATAAACAGATTTTAATAGGTAGGTACTACAATTTCTTCCTAATGGTTCTTTACGCAACTGGTATTGTTAGGAACCTTCCACCTCTTAATGATTTGTAATTTACAAAAATAAAACTTAAATGAGGCAGTCTCAACAAGCCTCAAGACCTTCCCAGTGCATCGGTCAGAAATTTGTGAGTATTATCAATAGAGTCAACTCCAGCCAGACATGATGACAAATGGTAAGGTATTGTACTACTAAAGGAAGCCACTAATCGGTTCATGACCGTTTGGTCTATTTCTAACTCCGTCCCTGGTTGGCGAGGACATCGATATGCGGGCACACGCCCAGCGGTTACCAAATGTACAGCGATCACTTTCCTTGGCTCTCACCGACGCGGCGGCGTGCGGCGTCGCAGATCACTCGCCATAGCCGCCTGCAATCGACATACACGCTTGCGTAACTTGGTTTTATAGGATCACATATATACTTGCAGAAGAACAAATATGGCATGTACTTGAAATCACCTAATAGTTATTACATGTCCTTTATTTGAAACTGTCTCGTCATTATAAGAATTAATTATTCAGGAAAGGTACTTCTTTTATGATGAAAAAGGATGTCTATAGGTATCTTATGGAACATAAGCAATGTTAGCAATTCAATTTTAATAAATAAGATAATTATAATATTTCCCTGCAATTTATTTTTATTCCTCATGCAAATTACTTAACGTATCACTTAGTCTTAGTTATACTAATAATAGGCAAAGTAATAGTTCAGAATCGTGCAGGATAAAATTCGTTTATATGAAATCATTTTATTTTATCTATTTTTGTATGTTTGCCTGTGTCGGTTGCCCAAATTTTGATTTTTATTCTTTCGAAGGCCTATTGAGGTGAAGAAGTAAGAGCGGAAGATGTGTGGTTTAATAATCACAAACCACACAACTTCCGCTTTGTGAGCCTTCTGCGTATCTATAATTTCTAATTTTACCAGGCAGTGTATACCTGCCTACTAGAGACGAGTTCTGAACAATAATTAGAATTTCAAACACGTAGCTAGGCCAGTTTTACCTAGTTACTGTTAAGAATAAAGATCTAGCGCATATGGGATTTTATGGCTTGTTAGGTAATAAGTAGGTACCAAGCTTTTCATTTCTCTAAGTAGGTGGGCAATGCGTAATTCCGAGGGTCATAGAAAACTCTTTGGCAGTTTGCCAGTTTGATTACACAATGATATAGCAGGAAAAACTTAAAAAATACAGTCAATATATTCTATGTTATAAAAAATAATGTTAGTAGCCTAATGAATTCCTAGGTAATAAATTATTAATTAGCGCTGAGCTGTACTCAACAGAATACAACAAAATAACAAATGTCATTGTCGTTAAGTGTCATCTGTCACTGGTCTGTCAGTGGTAATAGATAAATTGTTTAACTATCTATTCCAAAACAATAAAAACTTATTTGAAAACAAGTAAATAGGTTTGTTTACTAAGTAGTTTTTTACTTTTAGGTTTATCTGGACGACATAATGGACAAGTGCGACGACGACGCTACGTGCAGGATATGCTTTAAAAAACCAGATACAGTGTACTCTTTATTTAATAAACGGAAAGGCATCTCTCCGTGCGAGACATTAAATAAAATTGGTGTGAGAGCTGAAATAAACGATGCAGGACCTCCTTGTATCTGTTGTAACTGCCTCAGAGAGTTAGAAATCACAGTTAGTTTCCTAGAAAAGTGTCAAAAATCGAACCAAACTATTCAAGAAAAGTTTTCAAGGGGACTTGATTTTGGGGATGAGACTGAGACTTACAAAGATAACAATAATACTATCATTACCGAAAATACTGTATTGGAGGATGTCCAAGATGAAAATGTGGAGGCTAGGAGCAAAGAAGAGGAGAGTAGTGAGGTGTTGGTGGCTGAAGTTGCTCACTGTGAGCAGTGCGGTTCGGTGCGACGCTGCCAGCACTGGTCTCCGCCCGTCATACACACATGTCCACACTGCAATAAAGTGTTTGCGAGGAAATTCAACTTAAAATTGCATCTGTAAGTATCTCGGTTAGCATTTACCTACCATTATTCTTATGTTTTTTTTATATTAAATTTAAATTAAATTTATATAAACTTATATTTTATAAATACATATACCTAATACATATGAAACACCCAGATGAGGCAAAAACTTATATTGATAAAAAAAAATTGTGTCCTGTCGAAACCAAACCCATAACCTTGTGATCAGCAGTCCAGTTCTCAAACCGCTAGATACCAAGTTCGTTGTCTTTTCATTTATTAAAGTTAAATGAAAATTTGCATTAAAATAATAACTCAGTGGCATTATAATTTTATCTGTAATTATTGAGCTTTATTTGATATAGACGAGTATAAAATAAGACCTAATGTTCTACTGTTTATTAAGTCTTAGTCTTTAATAAATAAATAAAACTACTTTTTATGGAGTTTGTAACAAGAGCCATATTGATATTAATCCCAATGTTTGGGATCCTATACAGCATCCATGGACATGAGCAGCTCAGGCAGCTTGTGTCGGTTGCCTTAATGTTATAATTACTAAAGAGTTACCCTACATTTTTAATAAAATTATTGAAGCCATCATAATAAGTAATTTAATTTCAATATCTATAATATATTTAGTATACATACTTCAAAATGTTACTGTTAAAATGTTTATTGTTCATTTTCCCAGGTTTCAATCAAGCCGCAATATTTCTGATTGAACCATAATAAATATATTCATAAAACATAACCGTTTATTATTCTGTACAAGATATAGAAATGTGGAACTCATATAGAATAATTTAATAACTTAAACTGTGACTGTTCTTGACATTGTAACTGTTGGTACATTGTCCTAACAACCTTGACTACTATAAACAATTCCTCTTTATGTCAAAGCCTTCTTTAACAGATTTGCAGTTGTTGAACATAGACAAGAAATTTAATTTGTATTGTATTAAAAAATTAGGATGCTACATTATTTCTGAGGACTTTATTACTAGAAAAAATTATGTCTCAAAGTCATAAAATGTGCAAAGCCGGGCAGGGCTGCTAGTATGGAATATAGAGAAAAAAAGGACTCTTACTCTCTCCTATTAGCCTATTGCCGTCCACTGCTGAACGTAGGCCTCCCAAAGAAAAAAAAAGGACTATTGGCGGTCAATTGTGTTGGGGTTAATTTTACAGATTCGAGTAATTCATTAGTAAACTTAAACAAAAAATGAAAAGTTAAGCCTAAATTCCATGCAATTGTAATATAACACCTCCCAAAGAAAAAAAAAGGACTATTGGCGGTCAATTGTGTTGGGGTTAATTTTACAGATTCGAGTAATTCATTAGTAAACTTAAACAAAAAATGAAAAGTTAAGCCTAAATTCCATGCAATTGTAATATAACACAAATTTTCAAAATATGGTATCTTACTTTATAATAGCAAGATTTAATCGCTGATAGGCTATAAATTTAAGTTAAAATCCCACTAATAATAATAAATGTATGCAGAAATTATGATGCAGCTCCATAATAACTTTCAAATAAATCTTATATATAAAATTCTCGTGTCACAATGTTCGTTCCCGTACTCCTCCGAAACGGCTTGACCGATTCTCATGAAATTTTGTGAGCATTTTGAGTAGGTCTGAGAATCGGCCAACATCTATTTTTCATACCCCTTAGTGATAAGGGTTGTCCACCAACCCCTATAATGTGGCAAAACAACGTTTGCTGGGTCAGCTAGTTATGAATAAAATTACTCAAAATTGTACTCTTAAAACAGGAAATCGAGTGTGAATTTTTATATTATAGTATTGTTTATGAAATATTAAGTACAATCTAATTCATACATGTGTTTATGGAGCTATGCCATTAATGTTGCATATAATTTAGTGTTGGCCAACTCTGCATGGAGCATCACACTAGTGACTCATCATACAATGTGAAAGTGAAATTAATCATGTACTATGAATGCTATGGCAGTTCCAGTCCGTACAGTGGCGTGTGAGAGGCGGAGGGCTCTAAATTTTAATTAGACTGTTGGTTTCTGGTATGGTTTCGCCAGATGGTAGGTAGTTACCATAGCCTTTCGACGTTAGCAACCGACGTTTGCGGACGCTGTAAAAATCGTTTGGGGTTTCTTAATATACCCTATAAATATTGGTTACTACACTGTCAGCGAACAACTGGTTCACAGTAGCAACTTTACTCACTCGCAAAAACAACTATTGTTGTTTCACAGCGGTCTTTTTCGGAGGTATTTCCTCAGTCGGGCAGCTCAGAGAAATCTCGCTTTGCCCTAACTCTCTGAAAAGGAACCTCTGTTGTAGGAAGCGCCACAACAGGGAAATAGAATGGTCATGTACTCGTTGCGGCGCGATTACATTGTCGCGCTGGCTGGCCGCACGACACTGCGCCCCGCGCCCGCGCCGCCTGTGCCCCGTGCCCGGCTGCGAGAAGACCTACACCACCAACACTAACCTCAAAATACACCTCAGGGGACACAACGGTTGGTATTTGAACATAGAAGAATATATATTTTTTTAAATAACCCTGCCCCATAGAGTTTTCTCCTGTGTCGTGTGTGATTTACAAAGTTTCACATACAGAAATGCCCCAATCTGAAACAACTACTTGTAGATAGTACATATATTTGCTCCGTGTGAGTCAGATCTGTGATAGCGTTATGGACTGCGAAGTTAAAGGTCTCGAGTTTAAACCCAAGGCACCACTAATTTTTAGAAGTTAATATGTGTATTTATGACACATGTTCAAACGGTGAAGGAAAACATCGTGACGTAACTTGCATGCTTGAGAGATTTTCTCGATGGCGTGTGAAGTCCATCCCGTCACCCTAGTGTAAGTACACTAGGGTAACGGGATGGACTTTACCCTAATACTTCTCAAATTAGTGGAGACTCGTGTCCCAACAGTGGTACTATAAATGGGTTCGGAGTATCGAGCTCGCAACCCGTGACGCACAAGCCGATCGCTAAGCCACTACGACACTGACAGATTTGAAGCACATCGAAACATTCCCACTACTCATATTGCACACATTTCTATCGAAAAGAAAATGCCGCGTCCTTACGTTGAACTATGATTGCTTATGTAGGGGTATTTGTTTTGCAGGTGAAAAACCATTTCAGTGCAATGATTGTGACAAGAAATTTTCCAGTAAGAATACTTTGCAAAATCACACCAGGATACATACAGGTTCGTAATGTTTTATGAGAGAATCACACATCGTCACAGAAGTTATTTTATTTATTGAAAAGCCGTTCATTTTTATTTCGAGAGTAAAGCTCATACCTTGCTCATGCTGCTTCGTCGTCAGTGAAGGCTTTTATCATAATCATTGTCTATGTTTTTAAAGCTTCAACCCCAGCATTCAGAATGTAAAAAATCTCCTGCTACATTTTGCAGGTGTGTTGCCATACATTTGTCCTATATGTGGCAAGCGTTTCCGTACGAACAAGCTATCCGCGCACATGACCAGCCATGGGGTCGAGCGGCACGCGTGCCCCGGGGCGGGCTGCACCAAGCAGTTCACGTCCCGCGCCGAGCTGCAGCGACACGCGCGCGCGCATGCCGCGGGGGGGCTGGGGCCGGCGCGGGCCGTGAGCGTCATGGGGGGCGGGGCGCCGGGTCCCGCGGGGGGCAGGGCGCCGGGCCCCGCGGGGGGCAGGGCGCCGGTCCTCGCGGGGGCCACGCGGCAAACGGTGCCGCAGCACGCCTGCTCGCTGTGCACTTCGAAGTACCACCACAAGCAGTCGCTGAAAAAGCATATGAGGAAGCAGCACGCTCAGGTTTGTAGTGCCACTTACCAAATTATTTTGAGCGACACTAGAGCTACTGGATGAGTACTATTATAATAATTAAATCGTCGTAAATGTAAACATTAAGTTAATTCAAATTTGGATTTTTAGGAAAATTTTAATCATTTGTCCGTCCGCCCGTTTGATGATAATAGGCTTTGTGTACATTAGTACACCTCGTCCTAACCTTTAGGGGACAACACGCGTGATGGTATATATGTGTACTTATATATAAAAAAAGTGAACAAAACTAGTACGTAGTGTAGTGGTGGAACCTAACGTCCCATCTGACTGCTGGCTAGCTGCCATTCTTTTCACAATATTCCGTGGTGTGCAATTGAGAGTCAAACTTTATAAGAGGATTTACTTGAATTGTGTTCTCTACTCGACTCCGTCTGTGTTTTCCATGAAGCAACCTCGACTCGCCAGTATTATAAGTAATTGGTGTTCAGATTGCTTAATCAATCTCTTAAAATATTGATGTGTATTGAAAACTATTAGTACGTACATCGTTCTAGCTTTCTTCAAAAGGCCATTTCAGACTGACCTACATCGTTAGACTCATATATTTTAAACAAAGTTTTTTGTACCTAGAGACCATGATTCTCTGAGTTTGTTTCGGCATTTCTCGTCACAGGTCGTCATTCAGGAAATGCCGATCCTAAAATATATAATCCAAAAGTGTCTTCAACGAATCTATTTACAAAAATTAATATCATTTATCATTTAGGTTTATCTTACATCTTGTCTCAGTACATAGGATTTGATATTGTTTGGTATTTTAAAATGTTTAATTTTGTTACAGACTAGTCCAAGCGAGGTACCAAGCGAAGTGGCCAATGAAGTAGAATGCGATCACTGAAGAAAATTATGTTATAAGTGACACAATTGAATATTGTTTCAAAATAAGCCAAAGATTCTGATGTCTGATACTCTTAGATTGTAAGTGACTGAATGTGTATTTATTGATGTGATTTTTATATTAAGGTGTATTTTTACCGAGTGTAATGAGATTTAGTGAAACTTGTCCATTTGTTCGGCAGCCGCGGTCAAGGCCGCAGCTGTAGGCCAACCGCCGACCTACGTGACAATAAATCTATTTGTCACAGATTATAAACTTATTTTCATTTGTGATTGTTATTCTAATAGAACTCATGATGAAAGTGTTTGCCGATCTGAATGTTGTAATTTAATTTATATTAAGAAATAAATAGATAGGATAATAAATATTGCATTGTCAATCATGTTTTGATGTGCACAAATAACCTGTCTCTTAATTTTGTTATGCGATGTTTTGTAAAATATTGTTGCGGTGACGTAAACTGATGTCAACGCTTGGTCGGTACCAGACTTCGGCCGGCTGACTGCAACGGTGGTTGCAACGGCAAATAAGACTTGCAACTTTGCGAAAATCAATTGGGCCATTGCACCTCTCGTAGCGGCCTTTTCTACTCGTTTTCTACTCGACGTGGCACCGGGACCTTCACCCAGTTACCGACGGTCCCCGACCCGACGATTTCACGCCCCAACAGATTCGACTCGGTCTCAGTAATGAAATCGATTATTTAGAAACAGTTTATTTAGAAACTTATTACAATTCGCTTATGCTAAGTATAAAAATAACAAGACTATCAATATATGCAACACGTAGGTACATTACAACTAGAACATCACAGGTAGCTATCCCGATGTGATCACGACTCGGGAGCGGTTCTCACAGATCACGTAGAACATTGACCCCCCACATGGCCACCACTCGCAATTCGTGTGCAAGCCGCGATTTAGTAAGACTTTACAAGAAATTAGAGCAGCGTATGTGTGCGTGTGTTCGTGGGGCAATATAGGATGTCGATTATCTTCGGAAGTCTGTAATCTGCGATTATTTAATTTCGTTATCAAACGTGACAGGTCACCAAGTCTTCCCAATAAATAATAATTACAATTATGGCGTGTGTTATGTGGCGGATCACGCCTGACCTGTGTTCACCGCCTTCCTCCTGACGGTGGCGACCGCGGGGCTCGGGTCGTCCACCTGCACGTTGGTCGCACGCACGTAATTGTTCTGGTAGGCAGTCTCCCGCACGCGAGCGTTCGGGCTCAGTTTGTCTGTCCTCTCTCGCTCGTCCGCGCGGCCCTCCTCACTTGCCCGCTCCTTATCCTCTACCGAACGCTCCTTGTCCTCAACTGACCGTTCTTCCTCGTTCGAACGTTCTCGATCGTCCGCTCGTTCTGAGTCATCAGCCCGTTCAGAATCATCGCTCCTATCGTCATCGCGGATCCGGTGGCTCGGATCTTCTCGTATACGCTCATGGTCTTCCAAGAAGTACCCACTATCGACGGGCCTTTCGTGTCTCGCGACGTCCGCGTCTAAAGTAGGTGGAGGTACGGTCAGGTCCATGTAGAATTTCTCTTCTTTAGACACTGGGACCTTGTTACCGTAATAGTCGTAGTTGCCGGCGTCGGGTCCGTGGTCCGCAGCGCGTGTCTGTCGGTTCTTCTTGCGGCGCCGCTTGCGCTTGGCCGGTCGCTCGGTGCGCGGAGCCAGTGAACTGTTGTCACCGTCCGCGTCATGCTCGTACTCCTGTTCCCGGCTGCTGAAGTCCCTGGGTTCTTCATTGTCTTCATCTCTATCCGGCCTCTCTGGACGCTCGCGGTGCAGTTTTCTTGGTCGCGTTTCGCGGTATATAGGTGGTACTCGCACCGTCACTGTATCTATTTGGTTTGGGTTGTGCTCCGTCGGGGGCAACACGCGCGGTTTCAGCGGTTTCTTTGGATCTTCTGTCGTGGTTGTCACTTCGGCGTCATCTTCTGCATCAGGCTCCGGCTGGATCGCGTTGGGCCGTGCGCGCTCGCGTTGTAGGCTCTGATGGGACTCACCGCGATGACGGATGTTGTCGGCTAGATCTCGGTCCCCAAAATGAACATTTTGGTAATGGTTTGTGGGCAGCTTCTGAGGTTTTCGCTGTACTGGTCTCCTCTGCTGTTGCTTATTTTGCCAGAACTGGTCAACAGCATTTCCGAACTGTTGCACTGCTGCCTGGCGGTCCCGGGACTCCTGCACGTCCTCATAGTCGTCGTCGTCGTCTAGTTGTTGTTGAGAATTGTCGTCATCATATGCGAGATAATCCTCATCGGTATTAGCTTGCTGTGGATTTAACTGCTTCGCGTCCACAGTATCCACACGACGCGGCACTCCGTTCCTGACAACGAACGCGTCGACATATACTCTCGGCTTACGCGGCTCAGTTTGTGGCAATTTCGCCGCGCGAGGCTCGATGGCGATTGGTACAAACTGCTCCTGGTTATCGACCTCAGCTTCTGCCTCTTCAGCAGCGGCGGCCTCAGCAGCAGGTGCGGGCGTTGCTGGGGTAAATACACCTCTGTTGAAATTAAAGTTTAATCTAAGGTTAGAGGTGATCCTTTCGAGATTGTCGGCCTGTTTAGGCGGTGGTGGAGGAGGAGCACATGGTGCAGGTGTGGCTGGGTTAGCTCTTGGTTGAGCACACGGTGGTGGTGGCGGTGGTGGTGGTGGTGGCGGAGGGGTTGGCTTGGGTTTGGGTCGCGGCGCAGCTCTTGGTCTAGGGCAGGGTGGGACTGCCTTAGGCTGTGGCGGTGGTGGCGGCGGGGGTGGTTTAGCAGCCCTGCAGGGTGGAGGACCGGCTGCGCGCGGCTGTCCGCACGGTGCAGTCGCGGGTGCCGGCGCCGGGGCCGGGGGCGGCGCGGGTGCCGCCAGCGGTGCATCTATACCGGGCACTGCAGCTAGCGGCGGCGGGAACGCGGCCTGCGGGGGTTTCCTCGCCACATTATAACCGAGCACGTCAGCTAGCCCTCTGAACACTATATCGCCAAACGTCCGTTTCCTGCGCACCACCTCCTCGGGATCGCCGTCAAGTTCGATGACGGTGCCGTTGACATCGCGCAGGACGAGCGTTCCGTTCTCGTTGTCGACGACGATGGTGTCATTGCTGATGAGTGCGTCGATGGACTCGTCGGCGGCTACTTGCGGGGGTTCGGCGGCGGCGACTGCTGCCAGCAGCAGCAGCAGCAGCGGTAGCGCGCGGCGCATGGCGGGTGTGTGAGTGTCGCGCGGGAGGGCCGCGCGCTCGGTTTTGTCGCACCGAGCCTTGCTCAAGCATCGTCACGCTCCGCTGGACACGTGTACTGATTTGTATTGGACATCTGATTAATATATTCATTATCACAATCGAGATCACAGGACAATTGGATAGACTTATTTACACTCTAGGTAGTGACAGTTTAACTTCACAGTATTATTAGATAAACGATTGAGGTTGGTCCTTTAAAGACTTTGTTTTTTTTTTATGTATATACGAAAAATATAAGATACCTAGTAACAATTATGCTATTAGAAATCACAGTTATTAATCATTTTGTTAAATCAACGTAAATTTGTACGATTCTTTCTTGTTAAAATTAAAATCTTTCCCAACAGTAGGAACTTTACCAGTGTCCTATGGCGCTTATCAACACAAATACTTATAAATACCAGAAAGATACTACACTTACCTATACAAATAAGATTAGTTTGGAGCGAGAATCGAACCCATGATGTCCCTTGACTCAGAAGTCCATTGCTTAAACAATACAATCATGCTGTGCTTTAGGTACTAGTTTGCGGCTTGTAACACCAGCGGTTGTTGTACAGCGGAGAAAATTAATTTCAACATCCATATCCAATAGTTACGAAACTAATGGTAAACAGTAACTCAATTAACGGCAAAAACCTCATGAAAAAATTAATGGTTTTATAGCAATTGCGGTCAAATAATAATAACTAGGTCAATGAGTTGGTGATACGTGAAATATTTACACTGTTACCATAGTGAGTGCTACAACAGTTGACGCCAAATATCATAGGTTCGGCTCAACGTCACGACTCGACAACTCGATTGACACAGTGGCTGAGCGGTCGACTTGCGCGTCACAGGTAATAGGTTCGATCCCCGCACGTAGCGAATGTATGTACTAACTACAGTTAGTTGTCACCCTTTTAAGAGACGAGCCAGATGGTAAGTACCTGTATTACGGAGTAACATAACATACCATTCACGCCTTTCGTCCCCCAAAGGCATCTCAGAGGCACTTATTATTAAGTATGAATAAATAAGATCGCTGCATTGTGTTGTCATACCCTCTGATAAGTCCACCTTATTTATGCAACCTACTGCAGTCGGGTGCACCGGGCCATCAGGTCGGTTAAATAACGTCTTATTCTTGAGTCATAGTCACTTGAAACATTTATACCAAAATTGCTTGTCTCTACAACTGAAATAAATGTTCAGCCTTCATGTCGTAATATAGAAGAGGCCTTCCAATTATATTACAGTCACAATTCGGTAGTCTATTGCACTATTTATTGGGGACAAATTTACTGACTATTTCTTAGCCGGAAATTTAAATAACACTTCCCAAACATTTTGTATCAATGAGACAATTTTGACCTTTAAATACTTTTTATAAAAACCCTTTTAATACCAATCATCATCAACCCATTATTGTCCCACTACTGGGCACGACTGTCCTCTCATTTTGCGGATTAGGCTATAGCCCACCACGCTAGCCTACTGCAGGTCGGCGGACTCACATATTAATACTAATACAATGCACTTAATTTAGAACTATGTAAGTAGATAAAGTAGATATGTATAAAGCGTTATATGTTAGTGTTACGGACGGAGACACAATCTTACTCAGCTATAATTGACCTTTTCCAGTAATTATTAAATTTATGAATGTAAAATAATTTTGAATTAATAAACAAGTACCGGTCTGCTGTCAAGGCGATAACTGAAGCGTGAAGTTCTAAAGGTTTTATAAACACTCGCCAAATTCACGCCTGTCTGCTGTTATTGAGGTGAGCAGAGAACATCAAATTAGCGAATACAAAGGGTATTAATATGATTTGAATAATTTTCAATAGCGAATGATATTGACACCCAATAGGAAATTAAATACCTAAGTACATGTTGAGGATACTTAAAAGTCAATGTTTCAAACTTTCAATCACTACATGGCTATGGTGGCTAGATGTTTCCTAACTAACAACTTCTGAGAAGTAACACCGAAACAAACTCTCCGAGAATGTTTGTTATCATGGTTTTTTGAGAGGAATTAGGCTATAATCCACCACGCTAACCAACACCCGCTGTAGCGGTTTCGCAGACTTCACACGGCATCGAGAAAATCTGTCAGATATTTGTTTCATCACGATGTTTTCCTTCAGTTCAGTTTGTAATTGATCCAATTAAAACGAGTTGCTTTTTTAAATTTCTTATTTTTGTCATTGAATGGATATTATGTAAACAGAAGTTCACATAAATAAAGAAACGCCCAGTATAATTATTTTGGAGGGAATTAAACCAGATGCAGAAGCTTATCGCTCAACTACCTACTTGAAACGTTAAATATAGGTACTAATTACCATTTAGTAGTTTGACAATTTATTATACATATCCAGGTAGATACGGAACCTAAAACCGGAATCAATCACGACTTAAATATTGATTAATTTTATTTGTTATGGTCTGCGCGAGACACCTCGGTTTTAGCAAGCAGGTCAAGGTATTAGTAGGTACATAGCTACTAATTTGCCATAGAATGAGACACAATGATAAAAACTATTGATAGGTAATGTTAATTATTTGATATATCACCTCGGTATTAACTTTAACTGTTTTAGATTTGAAGAAAGAGTAGGCAAATACGTATAACATTGTCGGAACTCTTATCAATTTGGCCTCTCTACATAACGTAATAGAGAACAATGGTACGTTCTAGTTACCTTCTACAGGCATAAGGGGCAGTAGGTACCTACTATACTCTCTTGATAACGTACCTAGAATAAAGCTAAGATCGCTGACCGCGATAGTTTCATCGTTAAGTACGTATTAATGCTATTTATGAGGTATTTTTTATTCCGAATAGCAACATCACTGGCTTTTTCATTAAAGATAAATAATTTAGATAATAAATTCTTCATTGACATTTGGGTTTTCCAAACTTATGAAATCCCTGACCCCTACGCTATTATTAAAGCATCAACAGCAAATTTTTAGAATTAAAAAGGATGCGACTGCATTAATGAGATTAAGTTTTATCTACAGACGCCTGTTGTGTGCGTAGCTCATTCTACCTTAAATGAAACTTTGCTATTAGATTTTGTGTAGGCACTTTTATAATATGAACGGCAAAGCGTCGATTAGAAAAATTGCGTTAAGATTTTTAACAGGCGTTTTTCTCTTTACTGATATTTTATTTTATTTTATTTATTTAATAACCAACTTATACTTACAGACTATTCTACACGTACAAGATATGTAGTACTAGTACGCATTTGTTGCTAAGCGATTCATGTTAATAAACTTTATACTCCATAATTTAACGTCCTCCGTGATATAGCTTCTCATTTAATTTATTGGAATATTTATCGTTTTTTGTTTTTGATTGAAAATCGCTTTTAATGTGATAATTTCACCAATCAGTATTTTAATCCAATGTGTTAGCCAATAAATAAAACGTGACACACTTTGTCAAACAAAAAATAAATTAAACGCAAATCCTATTAGTCGAGGCGTGGACGTGAATTGGATCATTCGCCCTTCGATGATTGACCTAATTGGGTTACAGATTAAATCTATTATACACTTCTCTTATTCACGTTTTGATATTGAATCAGGAGGTCCCATCGTCATAGGACCAGGAATAAGAATATATAGGAACTGTGGTAACAGCTGCCTCGTTGGTCTAGTCGTCGTAGAGTACGACTGCCGAGCAAGATGTCTTGGGTTCAATTCCTAGGTCGAGCAGTGTTATTGGGGTTTTCTATGAAATTCTCAGTAGCAGGTTGGAGTTTAGATGCGTGCCCGGTTAATGGCAATAGGCTCGCCCCCTATTACATGGGACCTAAAATATACTGGCGAATTTTATGCTATATATTATGTATGTTATGTGGTACCGAAGTGACCAGAATAGATTGCTACTTTTATACCATCACGGTAGCGTAACCTGTGTACGTTTCCAACACCAGCGCTGACGTTTGCTCTTATTACAATGCCTAACTTAAAACCTTACATCATAAAGCTACAAGAAGTTATACCCCGATTAAGTTGGTGATCGCTATCTCTACTTCCATTGGCCTCACTACTTAATGTGATGCCAAAATAAGATATTCGGTACACGTACAGAACACTTTTTTTTATTTATTTATCTAAAAGAAAACAATTTCTATCTACACTATGCTATCATTTTCGAAGCGTAACTTAACAAATCCAATCTACTAGCTCAAAATCCTTGCAAACCCATAGGAGGCAGAATCAAAAGCAGAGTCTTAAAAAAAGGATTGCTTTTTGATTCCACCCTAGTTCACATGACTGTGTAGGTAAATAGGTACATATTTTTTTAAACATAACCTTTATTCGGCAATTAATATAGAGAGTGTGAATTGACTCCGAAGTAGTCTATAATAATAATAATATTCCTGGACATTATGACACAGCGACATCTAGTTCCGAGCTAAGCAACGAGGCTTGTGTTACGGATACTAGTTGGTTGATATACTACATATTATATACTTTTTTTGTAAATACATACATATTATACCTATATACATGCATGACTCGGAAAGAAATGTTTATGCTCATCACACAAATATTTGTCCCTACCGGGATTCAAACCCGGGACCCTTAGCACAGATGGCAGTGTTAACTACCGCTGGACTGCTGGACTAATTGGGTCGTCTATCTAATGTTTAACAATGTAAATTAGCTTCTAGAGAGGTTATATACAAAATTAAAAACGTACCTCAGCAGTATCTTATAACTGACAGTTGTTTACAAAAACCTTACGTCTATACGTACGTAGTTGGACTCATAACAGTTGTCTCGTCCAACCGATTAATAGGTTAACGTCAATCAATGTGATGTGAAGCTTGAGATAATTCAATTTGTACGAAACACTCGCGTGCGGTCCTCACGCGCCGGTAATTGGATTTTGGCGTGTACGGTCAGCTGTGTGAGCGGTACCGTTGGCAAATTAACGATCTACTGTTGATACTCCATGCGATCGGAATGAGAACATATTTTTTCTCTCCTTGTTTACTGTTCAAATATAAATATTTCAAAATCACTGATGCAGAGCGAATGAATGACTGACAGACTAATTTTACCAGAGAGGTAAGGCAGAGTTTCACAGCCTATATTTTACCGGTATATTTTTGGGTCTTATTTATTAAAAAGCCCGGGCAAGTGCGAGTCGGACTCGCGCACGAACGGTTTCGTACAAAATTAGGCAAAAAATATAGTTTTTTTTATGGGAACCCTTAAATATTTATTTTAATTTTGTTTTAGTATTTCTCGTTATAGCGGCAACAGAAATACATAATATGTGCAAAATTCAACTATCTGGCTATCGCGTGTGCGACAGACAGACAGACGGACGGACAGACAGTGAAGTCTTAGTAATAGGGTTATGATGGGGAATTCTCCGGAAGGCTATAATAAAACTAAATCTGGAACTTGTGGATAGACGTGTATTGCCTCAAAGACGAATTAAGGTGAAGAGAATAAAAAATGACATTTCAGTTACAAGTTTAAACCTTACAATTAATTAAAACTAATTTGCATTTCTTATCACTAGTTGCTCTTGCCATTCGAGCAGGCGCTGCGCTCGAACATGCCCCCAGACGTTGAAAGCATCACGCACGCTTTCAACCCAACGCAGAGTCAATAGGCAGTGGACAAATCCTGTTGAAGGCTCTTCTTATTACTCCCAAAGTTGTCCTAATATCTGCCACTCGAATAATTCCATCAGACCCAGGATGAACGGCCACGATTCTTCCCAACTTCCACTTAAGTGGCGGTAAATTATCCTCCTTGATAACTACCAAGGAGCCCAACTTAAGAGTATCCTTGCAGGTATGCCACTTGATCCTCTGCTGCAGTTCGGATACAAACTCCTTGCTCCAACGAGCCCAAAAATGCTGACGCAATTGCTCGATTCGTTGGAAACGAGACAAGGAAGTAGCTGCGTAGTCCTGTACATCTTGCTGCGGAAATGAAGTTAGCGGCCGGCCAACAAGAAAATGACCTGGAGTCAGTGGTGTGAAGTCTGCTGGGTCAGAAGACAGTGGAGTTAGTGGGCGGGAATTTAAAATCGCCTCAATCTGGACTAATGTGGTGTTAATCTCCTCATAGGTTAGGTGACAATTTCCCAACACTCGCCTAAGGTGATATTTGGTGGACTTAACACCCGCTTCCCAGAGTCCGCCAAAGTGAGGAGTATATGCGGGAATAAAATGAAATTTTATTCCATCATTAGCCAGTTGCTCGCCCAAGGAACTACAATTAGATTTAAGGAACTTCGATAGTTCATTGCAAGCACCAACGAAAGAGGTACCGTTATCGGAGTAGATGTCACTAGGCTTGCCACGTCGCGCAATAAAGCGTTTTAAGGCTAGTAAATAATTATGGCTGGTTAAATCACTCACCAGCTCTAAGTGAATAGCCTTGGTGGTGAAACACACAAAGATTGCTATGTACACTTTTACCAACCTACACCCACGACCTTGCCTACTAGCAGCCATGATGGGACCAGCGTAATCCACACCAGTACATGTAAAGGGAAAACCACCTGGAAGGAGACGCTCCTGTGGCAAGTTACCCATCACTGGAGTAACAGTTCTACCCGACTCGCGACAACACCGCACGCAATTACGATAACAACTTTTGGCTAAGCTTCGTCCGCCTATAGGCCAGTATGAATCTCTAATCGAAGCTAGCAATAACTGAGGGCCTGCATGCATCAACCTTATATGTTCATGTTCGAACAGCAACTTTGTAAATTTATGAGTGGACTGTAAAATTATAGGGTGCTTTTTATCAAAAGAAAATGTTGAATTTGCTAAGCGTCCCCCGACTCGCATGATTTTATTACTGTCTAAAAACACATTAAATTTTAATAGGGCGCTTTTATTAGGCAACTTCTGATTATTAATAAGTAAATTGTATTCAGGAAAACACTCAATCTGACTTCTTATTATAATAACATGTAAAGCATCCTGCAACTCAGTTTGTAAGTTATATTCACTAATACAAAAAGTTCTTTTACACTTTTTAATGAACCTTAAGACAGTTGCTACACTACGGATAAGCCTTAAATAACTAGAAAAGCGACTAAAATCTATGACAGTATGACCCTGGGTATGATTATTATTAATAATATTAGTGCTCAATGATATGTGAGGTCGAGTTTCAGGCAGCTCGTCTGACATTAAGGAACTACGTGGAGAAGGCCAATGAGACTGGGCTTCATTCAAAAAACTAGGACCACTCCACCACAAATCCAATGAATGCAGAGCACTGATTTCCACGCCTCGAGAAATTAGGTCTGCTGGGTTCTTGTTTGTTGGGACGTGTCGCCAAGTATAGTGTCCAGTCTTATCTAAAACTTCAGCAACGCGGTTGCGTACGAAAGGCTGAAGCTTAGAAGGCAACATCTGCAACCATCCCAACACTATGGTGGAGTCAGTCCAGCAATAAACGTGAGTGAACTGTAGTCGCAATGAAGCCACAACTTTCTCGCACAAACGAGCACCTATCACGGCGCCACACAATTCCAGTCTTGGAATAGTGGTCGGCTTAATTGGTGCCACTCGACTTTTAGCAACTAAAAGACGAACCATACAATTACCCTGATTATTGGTACTACGTACATAGACGCATGCACCATACGCACGCTCAGATGCGTCAGTAAACACATGTAGCTCTAACGCAGTATAGACATCACACACAACAAGTCGTGGAATACGAAAATCATTGATAAGCGGCAGGGCTTTTACTATTGCATTCCAACTGTTATTAAGTACAGGGGGTAATGAGTCATCCCATGAGAGTTTATCAAGCCACATTCTTTGTAAAAACATTTTCATAATAACTACGCAAGGGGACAATAGTCCTAAGGGGTCGAAAATACGTGCAATGGCACCTAATACATCGCGCTTAGTCACAATACGCTTGGTAGGTAATATTGAACTTGAAAACCCCAATTCATCTGAGGTGGCGAACCAGTTAAGGCCTAATAACTTATTGGACTCATTAGATCCCATATCTAAATCTAATGAAGATTGAGATGCCCCAGAGACTAATTCAGGTACGTTCGATCTCCATTTCCTAAGTGGCATGCAAGCAGATGACAGTGCGTTGATGACCTCTGTGCGGATAAATTTAACCTCTTCGAGGTTATCCCCTCCAGTTAACAGGTCGTCAACGTAGAAGTCATGCTTGATGACATCGGCAATTCGATCTCGCATCGATAAGTATGACTCACCCGTGGACTGTGCAGAAATGTTATCACGTCCTTGATAATCTAAACCAATTTGTTTCAGGCAACGCGTCGCAAGAAATGGTGCGCTAGCCGTACCGTATGTGACCGTGTTTAATTTATAAACTTTAACAGGATCACGCAAACTATCACGCCACAAAACCTGTTGCAGGTGCCTATCAGATGGGTGAACATATATGCATCTGTACATTTTTGCAACGTCGGCCGTCATTACATATTTATAATGGCGGAACCGAAGAAGGATAGACATAAGATCGTCCTGCACCGTAGGACCTACCATCTGCACATCATTGAAGGATACCCCTGAAGAAGTAGCACAACTCGCATTAAACACTACTCGGAGTTTGGTAGTGGTGCTACATTCACGCAAGACTCCGTGGTGCGGAATAAAATAACCATGGGATTTTTCATTATTATTACTTTCGGTCATATGTCCTAAATTCCTATATTCAGACATGAAGTCACGGTATAAATTACCAAAATCAGGCTTAGACTTCAGTCTGCGCTCTAAAGAATATAAACATTTAGAAGCTCTTTGAAACGATTCTCCTAAAACAGAAGGACTTTGTTTTAAAGGAATACGAACACAAAAATGACCATCCTCCAAGCGTGTTGTATTCTTGACAAAATGGTCCTCACACAACTTTTCCTCAGGTAAATAATGTGAGGCCTGAGAGTTAACCTCTTCTAAATTCCAAAATTTAACTAAGTCAGAGCGAATATCATCTGAATAATCACTAGAGGAATTTGTTTCATTATAATTGCACAGATTATCATGCGACATTAACTTACTATTAGTATTATAGGTAACAGGACCAGAGACGATCCAGCCTAATAACGTTTCACACAATATTGGTTTACCTATACCTAGCCTAATTCTTTGTGACCCTACTAAGTCCCAGAAGAGATCAGCACCAATTAAAACATCAACTTCTGAAGACTTGTAAAAAGTGGGGTCAGCTAAACAGATATCATTAGGAATATTCAAATCTGACATATCGATTTCACGACAAGGCACAACAGTGGTTAATGAGGGCAAAATAAAACAATGAAACTTAAAGGAATAATTATTGTCTAGTGACGTCATCTTTGTTTGACATATTTTGCCTACGCGAGAACTTACATTATTAATGCCATAGACCGATCCATTTATCGGACTGGTGTTTAAGTTAAGTTGTTTACATAAACGTTCCGTCATAAAACAAGACGTGCTACCGCTATCAAGCATGGCGCGCACTATGTGCTCACGATCGTTTTGATCACATAACTTGATAAGAGCGGTGGACAATAACACGCCGCGTTGTTTACGCACACCACAAGACGAACTGAGATCCGCAGAACAGGTTAAATTATTAGCACTCGCATTAGTGCTAGCTGCGGTGTCAATGGGTGATGACGTAGATACGGAGTGAGACGAATCGCTGTGCGATGTCTTATTATTACCAATATTGCTCACATTCGTAATACCTTTATTGTCCGACGAATGTAATAAGGTGTTATGCCTGCGCTTGCATATTTTGCATCCCGGCTTTTTGCATCGGTTGGCAAAGTGACCTGCACTAAAACAATTATAACACAGCTTATAATTAGGTACTAATTTGAGACGGGCGTCTACACTAAGTGAGAGGAATCGTGAACAATTACTAAGACTGTGATCACCTTTACAGTGAGGACATGATTTATTTAATTCGGTGCTGGAACTCGAATCTCGTGATATCACCATGGATTTCATTCTATTTGAATTAAAGTTAAGCTTATGGGAAATGGGATTGTTATTACTTCGTGCTAGTTCTAACGTTTCTAACAAATCAGCGCGGGTGCGAAGAAATTGAATGAATGCATCGAATGTTATTGTGATATCCTTGTCTAAACGACCCTTGTGCTGTTCCCACTCACGATAACTTATGGTGTCCAGTTTCCGAGTGACTATGTGAATTAATAAAGTGTCCCAATGCTTAACAGGCTCGCCTAAAGAGTCTAATGCACGGAGATTCTTGTTGAGTTGATCAATCAGACCCTTTATCGCGACAGAGGACTCCTTAACGACAGCGTTTACATTAAATAAGGATGACACATGGTTTTGAATTAATAACCTTTTATTATCAAAACGATCACAAATGAGTTGCCAAGCTATATCGTAATTGCTAGCAGAAAAATCGATTGCATGGATCACCACAGCAGCAGATCCCTCCAGAGACGCTCGTAAATAATGAAATTTATTTACTGAATCAATTTCATCATTCCTGTGAATTAGGCTGGTAAAAGTGTCACGGAACTCCAACCAATTGCTATAATCACCATTAAATTTAGGTAGCTGTATAGTGGGCAACTTAACAGGCTTACGTTGACTAGTATGTGTAGATTTATCACTACCGATCGAATCATTAGTGTTAATGTACTTACATAATAGCTCCTGCGACCGAGACAGGGCTTTATAATATATTGACTCAAAGTCAGCTCGCTCAGTAAATTGGGCTTTTACATCCTCTACTAAACATTCTAACCGTAACTGTACCTCATCGTATTGCTCATATAAGGCCTCAATTCGTCCAGTCCGTAACTGCAATTCCTTGACCTCACAACTAGACAACTGCTTGTCATAGGCGGCATCAAGATAATTAACAAATGCAGTTAAACGTCCTTTAAAACTTCCTCGTTTTTTAACCAATTCTTTTTCTTCGGACATACTGGGAATCGAGTGTAGTCAACCTGAAATTAGTTTGATAACAACTTAGATATATTATGTTTAACAATACTTATTTTAATTCGAGATACCTAGGTACGTGTAACTATTAAAATTATCAATTTGATTATTGTGAGGACATAAATTAAAATTATTGTAATGAGTGTAAATATGTAAATACAATTATAATTTTACTTTAAGCCTTTTATTTATGCTAAGCTACTCAATGCCTACTCAATTAATTACCTAACGTCTAAAATTTAAGGACAATACATGAATAATATCTACTAAATACTAATACGGTTCAACAACAACAAAGACGCAAATAATACATGTCTTGTAATATCCTTCTAACACCAACTTAAACGCTAATGATGACCTTTGTACAAATAATTAATTGTGAATACTGCTCATAAATGCAATTATACAATTATAAATGTAGAAATTATCTACTGTACCTAATATAATAAAGTACGTATAATGTATTTGCAATAATTTAATCATAAATTACGACATTAACAAGTATTCACAATCCAACAGGTATCTACGTTATATTTAACAATATTCAAGTAAAAGCACACTAACCTTTTAAAATCCTTAAATACGCTTATATACTACCTGAATGAGTGTTGGGTAATGATATTTATTAAAATTATTAACACCGTTATGTATTTAAAGTCCACACACGTTGCCAGTTATAACCTTCACAGCTGATAACTCCACGATGATCGTTAAAATTCCAATTTTCGTTGATATTTCACGAATCTTCATATACTGGGTACATAATCCAGGCTCGATAGGACCAAAATGATGGGGAATTCTCCGGAAGGCTATAATAAAACTAAATCTGGAACTTGTGGATAGACGTGTATTGCCTCAAAGACGAATTAAGGTGAAGAGAATAAAAAATGACATTTCAGTTACAAGTTTAAACCTTACAATTAATTAAAACTAATTTGCATTTCTTATCACTAGTTGCTCTTGCCATTCGAGCAGGCGCTGCGCTCGAACAGGTTATGACTATAATCCGAAATTATTCGATTCGATAATCCGAATTACCAGTTAGGTACCTACTATAGAATATTTTTAGACTGAAAACTGAATAACGGTTAACCTAAACTGGGAAAATCCCGCTTCAACACTGAAGAAAAACATCAAGTCCATTCTGAAATCAGATTTGAAAGAGGTCGATGCACTTACCAAGCGCCAGTGAACCGAGAATGGAGTTTATTGCAGAACCTTTCAATAAATTGTAATAAGTAACTGGAATCTCTCACAGGCGCATCAAAAATACAATAACTTGACTATGCACGTGCACAGGTTAAGTCAGCGTTAACGTGGTGTTCAATGAGATTTGTGCATTCATTAATTTACACTATTCTTGGTAATCGTTTATCTCGACTCCTTCTATATAATACATCCGTATTATATAGAAGGAGTCGAGATAAATTTATTATTATATTTCTCAGGGTCAACAAACCGAAGTAGATCTTGGCTTCTCACATCAATGTGCGCCAATTCTTTCTGTCTTGTATCAGGTCTGACCAGTTGAGCATCACCATCTCGTTCAGGTCTTTGCCAACTTCATCTTTCCAGCGATATCGTAGGCTCGATCCTCTCCCATTCTTTCTACCTGACCTAGCCAGCCAAGCAGGTCAAAATATGTTTGGTCTCTTTCAATTCGTTGTTTGGGATTTAAGAATTCCCGTAGCTGTAAGAGGGAATAAAAGAATATTGAGGATATCAAATGATGGTGAAACCAGTAAGTACCCACATAGTAAATAATCTGGACACAAAAAAGCTTTTCAGGGTAGTTAAATACTACGGCGTGTGTATTTGTGGCGTCGGTATTGTTGTCGTCGGCATAGTTGGCGTCGGTATTGATAGCGTCGGCATAGTTGGCATCGGTATTGATAGCGTCGGTATTGACAGCGTCTGTATTTTTGTCGTCGGTATTGTTGGCGGCGGTATTAAAAGCATCGATTATGGTAGTGTCGGAATTGTTGGCGTCTATATTGTTGGTGTCAGTATTAATTGCGTCGGTATTGGTAGCGTCTGTATTGATAGCGTCTGTATTGGTGGCGTCGGTATTGTTGGCATCGGTATTGTTGGCGTCGGTATTGATAGCGGCGGTATTGAAAGCGTCGGTAATGTTGGCGTCGTTATTGAAAGCGACGGTATTGTAAGCGTCGGTATTGATAGCGTCGATATTGCTGGCGTTGGTATTGTTGGCGTCAGTTCAGGTGGCGTGTGTATTTGCGGCATCGGTGTTGTTAGCGTCGCTATTGATGGTGTCGGTATTATTAGCGTCGATATAGTTGGTGTTGGTATTAAAAGCGTCGGTATTACTGGCGTCGATATTATTGCCGTCGGTTTAGGTGGCGTCGGTATTGATGGCGTTGGTATTAAAAGCGTCGGTATTGATAGCGTCGGTATTGCTGGCGGCGCTATTGATGGCGTCGGTATTGTTGGTATCGATATTGTTGGCGTCGGTATTAATAACGTCGGTATTGCTAGCGTCGGTATCGCTGGCGTCGGTATTGCTGGCGTCTGTATTGGTGGCGTCGGTATTGAAAGCTTCAGTAATGTTGGCGTCGGTATTGAAAACGACGGTATTGCTGGCGTCGCTATTGATGGCGTCGGTATTGTTGGCGTCGATATTGTTGGCGTCGGTATTGATAGCGTCGGTATTACTGGCGTCGATATTATTGCCGTCGGTTTAGGTGGCGTCGGTATCAGTACCAACGCCATCAAAACCGACGCAAACAATACCGACGCCTACAATACCGACGCCAACATAACGATGCCAGCCGTACCGACGGCATCAATACCGAAGCTATCAATACAGACGCTATCATTACCGACGCCATTAATACCGATGCCACCATAATCGACGCAATCAATACCGACGCCAATAATACCGACGCCAGCAATTTCCACGCTTTCATTACCAACGCCCACATTACCGACGCTTTCAATACCGCCGCTATCAATACCGACGCCAGCAATACCGATGCTAACAATACCGACGCCAGCAATACCGATGCTAACAATACCGACGCCACCAATACAGACGCTTTCAATACAGACGCTACCAAGACGCTAACAATACCGACGCCAGCAATACCGACGCCATAAATACAGACGCTATTAAAATAGACGCCAACAATGCAGACGCCAGCAATACCGACGCTTTTAATTCTGACAAAACCTATACCAACGCCAACAATACCGACGCCAACAATACCGACACCAGCAATACCGACGCCAGCAATACCGACGCCACCAATACCGACGCCAACAATACCGACACCTACAATACTGACGCCAACATAACGATGCCAGCCATACCGACGCCATCACTACCGAAGCTATCAATACCGACGCTATCATTACCGACGCCATTAATACCGATGCCACCATAATCGACGCAATCAATACCGAAGCTATAAATACCGACGCAAACAATACCGATGCCACCATAATCGACGCAATCAATACCGAAGCCATCAATACCGACGCTATCAATACTGACGCCAACATAATAGACGCAATCAATACCGACGTCATCAAAACCGACGCCATCAAAACCGACGCCAACAATACCGACACCTACAATACCGACGCCAACATAACGATGCCAGCTATACCGAAGCAATCAATACCGAAGCTATCAATACCGACGCTATCATTACCGACGCCATCAAAACCTACGCCAACAATACTGACGCCAACATAACGATGCCAGCAATACCGACGCAAACAATACCGACGCCAACAATACCGACGCTATCATTACCGATGTCAGCAATACCGACGCAAACAATACCGACGCAAATAATACCGATGCCACCATAATCGACGCAATCAATACCGAAGCCATCAATACCGATGCTATCAATACTGACACCAACATAATCGACGCAATCAATACCGACGACATCAAAACCGACGCCAACAATACCGACGCCTACAATACCGACGCCTACAATACCGACGCCAACATAACGATGCCAGCCGTACCGACGGCATCAATACCGAAGCTATCAATACCGACGCTATCATTACCGACGCCATCAAAAACCTACGCCAACAATACCGACGCCAGCAATACCGACACCAGCAATACCGACGCCAGCAACTCCGACGCCAGCAATGATGCACCGATGCTATCAATACTGACACCAACATAATCGACGCAATCAATACCGACGACATCAAAACCGACGCCAACAATACCGACGCCTACAATACCGACGCCTACAATACCGACGCCAACATAACGATGCCAGCCGTACCGACGGCATCAATACCGAAGCTATCAATATCGACGCTATCATAACCGACGCCATCAATACCGAAGCTATCAATACCGACGCTATCATTACCGACGCCATCAAAAACCTACTCCAACAATACCGACGCCAACATAACGATGCCAGCAATACCGACGCAATCAATGCCGACGCTATCAATACCGGCGCCGCCTATACCGACGCCAGCAATACCGACGCCAGCAATACCGACGCCAGCAATACCGACGCTACTAATACCGACGCCAACAATATCAACGCCAACAATACCGCCGCCATCAATAGCGACGCCAGCAATACTGACGCTATCAATACCGACGCTTTTAATACCGACGCCATCAATAGCTATGCCACCTAAACTGACACCAACATAATCGACGCAATCAATACCGACGACATCAAAACCGACGCCAACAATACCGACGCCTACAATACCGACGCCTACAATACCGACGCCAACATAACGATGCCAGCCGTACCGACGGCATCAATACCGAAGCTATCAATACCGACGCTATCATTACCGACGCTATCAAAAACCTACGCCAACAATACCGACGCCAGCAATACCGACACCAGCAATACCAACGCCAGCAACTCCGACGCCAGCAATGATGCACCGATGCTATCAATACTGACACCAACATAATCGACGCAATCAATACCGACGACATCAAAACCGACGCCAACAATACCGACGCCTACAATACCGACGCCTACAATACCGACGCCTACAATACCGACGCCAACATAACGATGCCAGCCGTACCGACGGCATCAATACCGAAGCTATCAATATCGACGCTATCATAACCGACGCCATCAATACCGAAGCTATCAATACCGACGCTATCATTACCGACGCCATCAAAAACCTACTCCAACAATACCGACGCCAACATAACGATGCCAGCAATACCGACGCAATCAATGCCGACGCTATCAATACCGGCGCCGCCTATATAGACGCCAGCAATACCGACGCCAGCAATACCGACGCCAGCAATACCGACGCTACTAATACCGACGCCAACAATATCAACGCCAACAATACCGACGCCATCAATAGCGACGCCAGCAATACTGACGCTATCAATACCGACGCTTTTAATACCGACGCCATCAATAGCTATGCCACCTAAACCGACGCCAATAATACCGACGCCAGCAATACCGACGCCAGCAATACCGACGCCAGCAACACCGACGCCAGCAATACCGACGCCAGCAGTACCGACGCTAATAATACCGACGCCAACGATATCGCCGCTAACAATACCGACGCCATAAATAGCGACGCCAGCAATACCGACGCTATCAATACCGACGCCAGTAATACCGACGCCAATAATATCGACGCCAATAATACCGACGCTTTTAATACCGACGCCAACAATATCGACGCCAACAATACCGACACCATCAATAGCGACGCCATCAATAGCGACGCCAATAACACCGACGCCACAAATACACACGCCACCTGAACTGACGCCAACGATACCAACGCCAACAATACCGACGCCATTAATACCGACGCCAGCAATATCGATGCCAGCAATTCGGACGCCATCAATACCGATGCCACTAATACCGACGCCACCAATACCGACACCAATAATAATGACGCCATCAATACCGACGTCCACTATACCGACCGCTTCCAATACCAAAAAAACGTTTTTTTATATTTATTTATTTATTCACTTTACAAACTTAAGTCTACTACATTGTACACTCACCAAACGTGCAACCGTTTAACGGCGAGACGCGCTCTTAATAATTTTACATTACTTACTGTGTTACTTATTAGATGTATATAAATAAAAATAAAAAACAAAACATTTCAATCATTTAAATCCAAACAAAAACATAAAATACTCATATATCTATGGAACTCAGGTGAATGGATAGGTTTCCTTACCCAGTCACTCGAGTGTCTTCCAACAAAATCTTTTTTAATTTTTTCTTTAAGACAAATCTTAATTTTTGGAATTTCTGCGTAAAATACAAATTTTACGCAGACGAAGTAGCGGGACAAAGCTTGTTAATTATAGTTACTATCTATGTACAATATGAATCAGCGACAACAATCAGCAATCTAAAAAAATGTGCGAATTATAAAATTGATTAAGATATTTTAAATTGTATCACGTAGGTATAAGTATTGTTTTTGTATCACAGAAGCATCTAGATCTGTTGCAACAGCATTGCATGAAATCTTCGCGCATCGTTTAATCGGTAACAAATTGGTAGATATAGGTAACAACTTTTACCTAAAAGCCATTTGCACATTGTAATGATTATAACAAGGTCAGAATCACGAAAAAAACGGCTAGCTGTGTTATATATGCGAGGTTATTGCTGCTATTACACTTAAACTGAAAACATTTCACTGACCGTTGTTAGATTGAATTAATTATTATAATTTAAACAAATAAATACGGCCATTATTACCCCGCGATTACTTAATATAAATAACGAGGCTTGTATTACGGATGGGAGATACGGACCTAGTTACTATATACATCGTATTTTTTGTTTAGATGCCCTCCGTCCTTGCCAAGATTCAAAACCAAGACGGAACGGAAGTCAGCCATAATACCGGTGCGTTTAAACAGGTTGTCATTATCGTCCACTTTATGTTGTTTACCGTTAAAGTAAATTCGTGCAAATCATCCCCCGGTTCATATTTTCTCGCTTCAGATAAGTAAATTTCTTTTTAAAATGTCCTAGATTTCGTTAAGTCGTCGGTCATGGTTGTATTAAGGGTACTTAGAATATAAGTAACGAGTAATCAGAAGTCTGAAAGTGTACAAATTGTAACCTCCAGACGTCGCGTAGACACCGGGTGGCGGAGGCTAAATGGCAGTGTCGTGCAAAGTAATGACCGCGCCGCGACGACAGCATCTGGTAGCGCTGGGAGCTGACCCCGACAGAGCCTAAGGTCGTATGTACTTATTAAAATCAGTCAAAATGGTACTGTACTGTATAGTGGTTAAAAAGGGCCCACAATATGATTTTCTTGTGTCGTGGTACTCGGGATTGCGATGCGGGAATGCCCAGATCCGGAACAACTACTTTTAGATCATAAAAATGTTTGCTCAGTGCGGGGATGGAACGCACAAGTAGATCGCGCAGCGACTTAGAATTTGATAATAGGTTTACTCTTGACCGCCTGTTCGCCTGATTTAGATCTACGATGCGGCGCGGTTACCTATAAGAAACCTCGTGAAGATTCACTCGTGATTTAAAGACACCCAGATTTTATCTATCGAGGAAGACCCACTCGGAAAGCTCATTCCACACGTCACAATATAAGCTTTAAGCTTAACGAAATTTGGAAGTAGTTGACTGCTTTTTCTTGGATTGCGTCTGTGGTTGAACGGTACAACAAAGGCTCTGTTGGGCATGCGTTTTCTCGCTAGTCGAGGGCGGGGAGGTTATACGCACGCTCTAAGCCCTATGAAGGTCTAGGGTGGGTTACCGGAGAAAATGTAAGTATGTATGTATGTTCACATGCCGTAAAGAAAATTCCTTTGACACTTAGATTTCCACATTACCCATATTATCCTTCACTGTTCAAACAAGAAATGATTACATTACATATTATTATTATGGATAACATTTTTCGAGACCTATGATTTGTAAGTCCGTGATATTATCACTTGTCTATATCTGTTTCTTTGACAAAAGAATAACCCGCACCGCGCCGTGGTAGAGATTAGATTTCAGTGTGAACAAGGGGAGGCCGCATTTCCGCGTGTTAATTGCTTACATAAAGCGATAATTAGTCGTTACCTAAAGTATGTTTATGTAAGCCAGTTAAATTAATTACTATTAGCTTAGTTTGTGGGTTAACATCACTCCCCGTTCGCCTCTTAAATAATAAAATCGAAAAATCTTCTTCCTTGCATTGAATACGAAACCTGACAATGATTGATTGAGAAATACAAAATATCGCATCCTGATAATCACATTCACTTTTGAAACACATAAATTGAACTGGTCTTAGCACACAGCGCGATGACCATTAATTTCAATCCGCTGGAGAAAGTGAGATGGACGCTCATTAGTCATTAGGACGTTAAGCTGCAGATGAGCGCTGGATCATTTGTATCGGCGGCAGATGATCGCTCGACACCGTGTGATCACACGGACGTAAGTGATGGATGATGAGCTAAGCGACTCTACTTCGGTGAGACAGTTTCGCACATGGATGATCAAAACGTCAAACCGATATTCGTTTTTATGGACTGCTGTAAATTCTATTTATGCTCTTCTCACGCCTATGTAAGTAAATAAGTATACATATTTATTTGGAAAACTAAACTATCAATGACCTACTACACTTAATAAATCAGATTACAATCAGACCAAACTTAATAAAAAAAGTGACCATTATGGTCGAATATACGCAAAAAGAAGACTTTTATACGCTGAACATGTTTATCTGTATGTACATACATATGTCTGAGTGTATAACTGTATCACCGGTAGTTCCTTATGAATGAACCAATCAATTGTGTTCAGCCGTTTTCTTTGAAAGTAAGTGTTCCTGTTAAATGCTTCATGTATACTTATTGTCCATTTTATCAAATTGAACCTAAACTAATATTTATTTATTTATTTATTTATTTATTTATTTATTTGGGACAAACAAACAGTTACAATATTATTTATATCGGTACTTAAGTGATACATTTTACAACCTACAAGTGCAGTGACCGAGTGTAATGTGTAGTGCACAAAGATTTACGTATGTCTACACAGTTATTTTATTCTGTGTTGTGTCCGAATTGGTTTTAAAGACTGAGCTTTACTATTCTGCTAGAGAAAATATCAGAGTGAGGCAATTTTTAAAGAAATCAATACACTAATTTTAACAGAAGAGTCACGTTTTCTTTAAAGTAGGTACTATACTACAAAATATTTATAATATTTATTCTACTACTTAAATAATATGTAAATACATAAGTTGCGTCAGTCATCATTTAGAGTGTTACATGAAGTGAAAGATGACGATATCTTGGCGCCATCGAACAGCCTATAAATATAATACATAATTACAATACTGACGGCAACGACTGCATAATAAATTACATTACATTACATTAAAACTTTTATGAAATCTTCGAGAAAGTGATCCGATTTTACGAAAATCGAATAAAACTACTTTATGTATAGGTATTATACGAAAAAATTAAACAGTGTGGAACTGTCTTATCAGATGGTTTATGCACAGTGCATCTTCATTTTGCCGTATTATATAGGCGAATTGTTTGACAGCTAGTTCAGGCTCCGTTTTACATAAATGTATTGACTTTCGTGATTACCATTGCTTTTAATATAATTTCGAAAGCGTCTTCAAATTGCATACAATCGGTTAATAAGTACAGGATTTTTATAGTTTACATATTTACATTTATATTTTAATTAAGATAAAAATCGAGCTTTCACTTGAGGTTTTTTCATTGCTAATATCTACAACTACATCTAGTAGCACTTACTCCACAACTTTCGGAATAAGCATCGAATTATAATTATAAACATACATGCAGACTAATGTGAGTATGTTGTAACTTTCTACCAAATTCGATAAATGTTTATTATCTTCATTGCGTGCTATGTAAAGAGTTTCCAAATCCACCCATTGTGTTTCAAAATTCTTTGCAAAATGTTGGTGTTGGCAAACTGTGAAGTTAATTTCAAGCGATTTACACTTATATTGTTAGTGATGTGTCCTGTTCATGCCTTGTTTAGTACACTGGATCGTAATCTTCAAAATCATTGCGTTTATTGACTCGTTGGATGAATGCGGGGGTCGTAGTACAAGTCTGTTTTAGACAAGACTTGTTGTTTGCAGCAAGACACCAAAAGGCTGGAACTTCGTCGCAAATTTAATAAAGCTTTGATCATACTATGTTTTCGCGATGCTGTTAATTTCAGGTGTTACACTATTTTTCCCACAGAAATAAATATCCCCTTTCATCAATGCTGTCAATGATGCTGCAATTAAATGCTGAATAAGCATACTTACATGATATTTTTGAACTTTAGCAAAACTTGGAACAGATTTTTAGAAAACATCAATATTTAGGACTTAATCAGCAATTTTTTTGGCATGATCATTTGTCCAAATATTACAAGCTTCATTTTATTTAGCAAAATGACTAATTCGGACACGATGGCGTTCAAGATGTTTAAATTTTGGGCAAGAATCATGTCTTCTTAGTTTAATTTTCCGGAAAATTTGGTGCTTATCACATGAATATCTTTAACATTGTAGTTATATTATAAATACAGTCTAACATGTGAGTGCGGAGTATTGAATTGCTATATATTGGTACGCGCATAAAGTCGTGTCGTTCAATGTACTCTCGAAACAATAGCACTTCAGAAATGTTAGAATCTAAAGTTGGTGTAGTTAGATAATGATGGAATTCCAACATTATCTAACTACTCTGAACTAATCTTGATACTAACTTTAAGCTAAATATATATCTTCGTACCAATCTATAATATATTTATTTTAAAATAACAAAACTTGGTAATCTACTAAATTAATAATGCAGTGGAATACATAACAAAACAAAATGCGATAAGAGGCTATAAGGGTTTTGCCTTTTTGCTAGATTATGGTATGATTACTTTGGATGGAAATACCAATTCTCTGACTGAAGTCTAGCCTTTTGAGTCACATGACTCGTTAAACAGGCGTATGTCGACCTCTTACCAAAACAAACGAGTACTCGGCCTAAATTAAATATGTATACATGTAAAATATTTAGGTCAGAATTAAATTTATTTAAGTTTCGACGAATTTATCTGTATTATTTCGCCTTTTTCAATTTATATTTTAAGGGAAGCCAGTAAATAGTTCCACATAACTGATTCGACCTCTTTTCTTTTAAGCTATCTTGGTCCCATAATACTCGCACGCTAAATATGTAGTACACCTATCTTTCCCTAAATAGTTGGCAAGCACAGAGTTAGCGCCGCGCGTCTCCGTTCACTTTCACACCGAACCCAATCAATTAGTGCGTCAACCGAATTCGAGGAACCGATTCGATTCCGAAATTTCACCGTTTCGAGGAAATCACAGCAGAACTATTGACAAGTGTCGTTATTTGTAATTCATGGTTATTTCATAATTTGTTTTATCTTTATTGCTGGCCAGTGTCGTGTTTGGGCATTTATTTATTATATTTACTGCAGCTTTTCGCTATTATGTACATAATAAAATGTAATGCCTCAGGGGTGGACACCTGGTATTCTAAAATAAAGGCCTACAGTCTAGCTTAGGTACCAATCTCCTCACCTTATCTAAATGGTTAAATTATAATGTTAAACCTAGATGTGCATCATGTTTATATTGTGCTGAGATGTGTGGTAAAATAAATAAATTGATTGATTCAAAGTCATAAAACACACAAAATCAATATTGTAACTAACTCATTGTAATAGTGATAAAAGTAACACAATAGTAATACCTAATATCTATTTGTTGGTTATGTTTAGAGAGTAATATGAAAAAGGTTACATTGATATTTTTAACTGAGGTTAACTGATTTAATAATTTTGTGTCCGGCCTAAACAATCAACAAATCCAAGATCACTAATTACAAAGATGTAACAAGTTTATAAGAACTTACAAAATGGCTTAATTAATCGGTTCCACAATCAACAGCTGCCCTTGTAACCAGAATAAGGACGTAACTCGCAGACACAGGTATCTATCTCGATACAGTTTGTATTTTTCCCTTACTTTTGGACTACACTACAATTTTCTATTGTATCTATAGGTGGTTTGATTACAAACACAACCTCCCATATACACAAATACCCAGGACTAATAAACACGCGCTATGTTTATTGGTTCTGGATACATAACTATTTGTTTCGTTAATCCAAGCAACGATCTATATGTAAAAGTCGATCGCTTAGCTACTGCGTTAATATCTTAGATGCCCTCAAAAGTGAAATATTTTATAGCGCCTGTAGAGGTCATTAGAGGAACTAAAGTTATACCGAAGTTAAAACTATAAGTACATTTTATGTAAATTGCAAACGTTGCTACGGAACCATTAATATCTCCACAAACGGTGTTATCTATCATAACCAAAGAGGCCTATACCACGTGTACCTATTGTGTAGAAAATCCGTAACATTTTTTACTTTAAAGTAATCGACACAGCTCCACAAAAGCTATTTATTTGTCCGTGTCTATTCTCTGTTCGTGACGGTAAAAATGAATGCCGCGACAACAGCGCAGGCGGCCCATTGTTGATTTTTACACCGAAATAGTGTCTGGAGATAGACGTAGTAAATACTAGCATAGGCTACGGTAACTGCTGGTAGACAAGCACGTAAGCAGGTTTTTTATACCACAAGGCGACCTATAGACGTTTGCAATACTAGAAGTGTCACACACAAGTTGCCAACCCTGTACGGAATAACGTAAACTGTAAAATATAACGGAGTTACTAAATTGACAGTAAACGGAACTCCCATGCCTCCAGAATAGTCACTCCCCCTATGAGCTCTGGTAACCTTACTCACTCGCAGAAACACAACTATTGTACTTCCCTAGTCGGGCAGCTCAATTTCAGCGAGAAATCTTGCGCTCGCTGTAACTCTACAAATTGTTACCCTAGTGGTATAAAAACGTTGTAGGGAAGTTTTGATTACTAACCCAGCAAACGTTTTGCCGTAACACAAGCCTCGATGATATGAGTGTACAGCAGTACATACAATGTCTGCCTTCCCTCTTTGGCCAGGCGTAATATGACACCAATTTTACGATGGTTTGAATAAAATGGACCAAATAAACTTATTATGATTAAACAAGTGCACACAGCACAACCCAGGAAACTGCAGAAATATCTTCAAAGAAAGCTAAGTGACTAAATACTGTACAGTCAGTATTGAGTATACTCCGCCAGGTAAACACTGTGTAATCGTTCTGTCTGTTTGTTTGTTCGCTGACTCACCGCCAGACGCGAGAACACACGCGCGCACTATAGACAAGTTCAGTAGGTCTGCTTCATACATTATCGGAAATAGTTCAGTCTCTTGAATTCGTGAAGCACTGTGAAAGGAAAGACGTTTGACACTACAGAAGTCTAACGTCATACAAAAAACTTGTCGATGTTAGAAGAAAGGCATTGAAATAAAACTACTTTTTACGGATTTAAATCTAGACGTTTTGGATACTGATTACAATGCCCACTGGAGACTAATGTGTTGGTGGTATCACGATGGTATAATTACTAAATTATTTCAATGTTTTATATTCGTGTAAGTGGAAACAATCAATATGTTAAAAGATTTATTGTTATTTATTTAGTGTATTAATGTTTTATTATCAAATACTGTGCCCTCACTATAAAAGTTGTCGTGTTTCACGTTTGAAATAAATCTTCTGCATTCTCTTATACAGTAAATGATAAAATGATATTATATTACTATGTAATACAATGACTATCATAAAACTATATAAAATTGGACGTGACTCACGATGCGAGAAAGGCTATAAAAACAACTCGTTAATAAACGATTTGTGTGGCAAGTAGATGGGTATATAATACCTACTATGTATGTATGTAAATACACTAGATACACAGTAAATGCACTTTCGATTATGTAGTACTTTTGTCTGGAGAAAGTAGGGTTTTAGATGTGGGGCCGCCTACAAGATGTGTAACAAAAAAACGTCATATATACAAATAGATAGGCTATCTAGATACTAAGATGCGATGCTGATTGAGATTCTGCTGTCTAGTCATAAACTCATAATAGTTTGATATCCACAGCCAAAAGTTTACTACATATTTATAATATTAGGATAAGGCAAAATACCATTCAGAAATAAAAATGCAAACGGAATATTCGTGTAAAGTCCAACCAGATTATGAAAGTCGATAATGAAATAACAAAATTAAACAAGAGTATTATTTCAAAGAAATTTACACTCTCTCTACTCAGGGTTTCTTAACAGTCTTGGTAAAAACCACCTGAGGCTCAAGTATTTAACGATATGCAGCAAAGTGTTAATAAAACGTAATATGTATACGATTTGTGCTTGTAAAAAGAAAGCAAGTTTGTTTACAAGACAACAAACGACACTTAAAACTGCAGAGGCAGTGAGGTATTTGATGATAGGAAAGGAAGAATTCTGTATATTCTATTCACTTACTATCTACCTACATTTGGAGTTCAATAACTTTAGAACGTATGTCCACATCACAATGAAAGTTACTAGTTTCGCCAACCTTGATTCAGTTGTATGACAGACATGTTAATTTTCATGAAACAAATCGCCGACACATGACTGAAAATATGTATATTATTAGATGTACCTATGTGAGTAAGATGTTATATTTGCGCAAGTGTTTACAGCTATTGTCGTGAGTACTTCGAGCTTCCAGTGACTGACGTCAGGTGCCCACGTATTTACACGACGATAGTAATTGGTCCTCCCAGTCTCTGATGACACTTGACCGGAGCGGTAGAGGCTTAAGAATATCTGTTATTGCTTAGGAAACACTTACGCGAATATTAGATTATTATAAAACTACTTGTTACGGTTTTTATCGCGAGATTCAATCAATATACCGTGTAAAATCCGCAAAAAGTAGTTTTATTTAAAGTATTAATAGATACGAGAATATTGTAGGTATTTCTACAGACTGTACTTTATACCTTTTACTTTAAATGAGTTCGTATGAATCTCAAAATTCTTATCTGTTGGACTTGCGTACTGGAACCTAGTTACTAATATTAGTTTCTGTACTAGTATAATTGCCTTTTTTAGGCTGAGACAATTCTTATCGATAGTTAGTATTGCATATCTGCTCACATCTACCATCATATATATATATATATATATTTTTAATGGTGATAAAGGGGCATACGAGCAGGCGGGCACCTGATGGTAAGTGATCACCGCCGCCCATAGACATTTGCAACACCAGAGGCGTGCATATACGTTGCCAAACCCCTTAGAAACCGTTCAGGTTACTTAAAATAGGGAGTTACTGAACTAACAGCAAATGAAATTCGCATGCTGTCAGAATAGTCACTCACCCAATGAGCTCTGGTAACCTTACTCACTCGCAGAAAGACAACTATTGTTGATTCACTGCGGTCTTCTGTAAGTAAAATATCTAATTGTACTATCCTGCAGTATTGTTCAGTGTCTATCTGAAGAGCAAAGGACTGGTTGCCAATGAAACCACGCAGACCTAGTTATCACGGAGATTAAAAAAAAACAATACTCAACTATAACCCTGCTGACTTGTCAGCTACCAATTTTTGTTTTGCCTTCGATGCTAGAGAAAGGTATGAATCAATTGATCGAAGTCTTAACTACAATTTGTCGTTCCCAGAACGAAATCCATAAACAATAGTTTTCAAGTTAGTAACATAATGAGCGGTGGATGTCAACTGTCCAAACGCGTGAGTCGGTGCCCGCGCGCGGCGCCACGCGACTTAACTGACGTCATCAGTGTCAAATGATGGACGTTCAGAACTTTCTCTCATTCTGGTTATTATTATTATGACTAATTGAGTGAGACATTCTGGCTGTCTTAATTATCTTATACGCTGTAGCGGTTTTTGTGAGTCCTATGTCTCTGTATAAAAAGAAATATTAAACTGTTTTGTTTCCCTGGTCCGGTGAGTCTTAATTGTCTAGCGCAGCTGTTGTATGTGAGGTCTCTGGTATTAATATTCCCAGAATTGGGTTTTAATCCTCAGTAGCAGTAAAAGAGACTATTCTTGCAGTGTATCGACTAACTCTAAGTAAGAGTGGAGTACTACTACCAGGTCTATTGACATCATTGTCGCGGTGAGTACAGAGACAGCTGTTAACGTGTGCCGCGATAGTATCGCAGCATGACTGTGTCGCCGCGCGTGCGCCGCGTCACGGAACGTTTTTACATGTCGACTGTATTTGCGGTACATTGTAGGGTTGCCACTATTGCGGGAATTGAGGTGTACTTACTGACTGTTTTAATAGATGTATATGTCATTTTGACCCGAATACAATTAGACCGCGATTTGAACCTTCTGTCTTCTGTCAAGGTTTACCCAAATGACGATAGCATAGAATTCTCCAAAAAAGTAGTAGGTAATAAGATTTTTCTAGGGTCGGCAACGCGCGGGTGACACCTTTCGTGTTGCAAACTTCAATAGGCTACAGTTACTACTTAGCATCAGGCAGGCCGTAAGCTTATTTTCCATCATCGTTAACAATATAATGAAGAGATCATTCCACGGCCCGGTCCCCGAGCACGGAACTAACGTGATGCGCACGCGTCCAATTACACGCTCGCGCGCGCTGGTGCCAGCTCGTGCACACTACATTCTGGGGAACACTGTCGCCTAAATTACTGGCTTTTTGTTGTCAAGCTAATGTTATTATAGTTTCATATTCATCTCTATACACGGAGCAGTAAAATATCTAAGAGGCATCTGGTGGGATTTATTTGTTTGATAACTCCTAGCCTCAATATCTCTCATATTATGACCCGCCTGGCTTAGCTAGCCATTGTCACATGTGACGGAAACAGATTTACTGTATTTGACCGTGTCTGTGTGTGTAACCCCGGAGCCCTAGTTATAATTTAGGTATTTGAAGACTGTGGTGTAATTTCGATCCAATCTGTGCTTTTTACCATTGAATACTGGTAACTTTGGTTATTTCTATAGGCTTGTGGCGTGATTTGTATATTATGAAGTAAAAAATCTCGAGACTGATTTCTAGAAAAATCGCGAGTAATCTGAAACTTGCCTGAAATAATTTATCGACGGCGTGTGACGTCTGCTTACCCACACTAGGCTAGCGTGATTATTTCTTAGCAATGGGACAATAAATTGGTTGACGAGAATCCTTGCCATCCATTTTCCAAGGAATTCGAATAACCATTGCTGTCAGTACCACTTATTCGTGTCATTTTTATGTAACTAGTTATTGGCCCATTAATGTAGCAAGAAGAATCGTGACTATTCTATCTGTTCTTACCTACACGTACGTCAACGGATGATGTTATTGCCGGTGGCGCTCGTTTCTCCAGTTTTTGTACGAATGTCTAGATCAAATTAACTTTGTAACTGGAAAACAATTTGAGAAGTCAATGAGACGCTGCGAGAATCTTAATTGTCGATATTATTGTGAGCATTTCGAAGAACCATATTTTGTTGGTATTTAGTTACAGTTTGTTTTGTGAATTGTAGCTTCTAGAATAAGATATAGTAGATGTATCAAGTTGGTATGTGCTCTAGGAATACGTTGCGATATTTCAACATCGGTCCAATCGATTCGGAGCAAATCGGTGGTCAGATTTTTTCCTCTGTAGGTACCTTTTTACTTTTCGGATTTGCGTTTGGAAATGAAATACTCTAATATACTATCCATATCGTTGGCATATAATTATCCTTGTTTTACTTACAGTAGCGAGTGGTCAGTATGTCTTCTTACAAAAAGGTTGGTTTATTGTTGCCAGCCCTAAGAAGCTCAGAACAAAATTGTAAAGAGATTGTTAGGTACCTACAGGGATCTGAGAAGAACCCGCATTATCTTGAGACAGATCTGATCGAACCAATTGTTACAGATTGTTCTACAAAGTAGTACTTAGCTAAATTCTATGTTAATGGCCGAAGGTTTGTTTCGCAACTCGATAAAGCTATTGAGGTACCTACTCTAGTCATCTGTCATTCGCTGAAAATGATTAAAAAATGACACATGGGGAAAATAATAACTTGATACTCAATACTCAATACTCAATACTTTATTGCATTCCATATTGTGGTTTACAGCTGATGTTAGGCTTAAATTAGGAACATATATGGACCCTGTCGGGCACAGCATAGTAAATTAAATGTGTAATTGTAAAGTCAGTGATGCGTGCCTTGAGATCTTTGACTTCACAGTGGTCACACCACTAGGGTATCACAGCTTTTTAGCTTTTCTAAAGTTACGTGCTTGTTTATCATATGCTCATGGGGAAGGATGCAACGTGAGGGATCTTGCATCCCTGAGTGATATATCCCTGAGTGGTAGACTATAGCCTAATCCTTCTCAAATGAGAGGAGACCCGTGCCCAGCAGTGGGACAATAATGGGTTGATGATGATTTACGTGAAATAAAACCCCGTTATGTTATGGCGACCGATGGCGTGTCGTCACAGTTTATGTACCTACTAAATTAGTATATTTGCAGAGGGAAACGATGCGGAAAACTGTTGTGTTGGAAATATTGGATAATGTAGGGCTTTACAACTGGCTCTATTTTGTCTTTCTTTTTTTTTATAGTTAAGCGTTAAACCACAATCTCACCTGATGGTAAGTGACGATGTGGTCTAAGATGTAGCACGCTTACCTAGAAGATAATAATATTTATTTATTGACACAATAAAAAAGTAGGTACATAGTAGAGAATACAAATAAAGGAGGTACAGTATTCCTTAAGAATATTGGTCCGCTGGTACTTAAAATAGGATTTCCTATTAGTACCAGCAACCTTCTAGTGTCACACTTGATCTATGAATTTACTGTTTGCAATAAGTAGACCTGCTTACATTATTTAAATTATACAAACTTAGATTATTTATTTATTAAGTTAGATTCCGTGTTAAATATAGGTATAGTAAACCTGTTGTATACGTGTATGGGATGTGAGGAACTGTGTGGTGTATCTACATAGTACTTATTCACTCGTGATTTGAAGATCCCCGAATTGTACACGTCAGGAAATACTGACTCTGCTTTCATCATCAGCTGATTCCATTACCTCGCTGTACGGACAAGGATTAAGATTAAGATATCTTTCATCATCCCATTTACTTTCCTACTGCTAGGTAAGGTTCTCCTCTCATTTAAAAGGGAAGGCCTCTCATTTTGAAGGCTATAATCGACCACTATAGCTTTGCAATTTTTGTTTGATGTTTTCTTTCACCGTTTGGGCATATTATGATAAATACGCACGTATCTTTCTGAGACATTTCAGTGACTGTTTGAAAACAACACACCAAAATAAATGGCTTCAGTATCTCTGTATTAGCCGACACTAGCACGAACAATCAAAACGAAGTACCTCCCAATACAGCTACTCGTCAAATATCTTCCGTCTACATTTCTCTATTATAATGAATTCGTTATTAGTCCGTCTGCCAACCGCGTCGGATTAATGAGCGGTGGCGCGGTGGAGCGGCCGCGCCTGACAGGTGCCGTGAGAACTAGGTGACATTGTGACGTCACTTGACATTTCACCTGCAGTGGTTACTGTCAAGACGTTGGTTAAATTCGAATAAAATTCAGTGGAAAAAAAAATATCACCAGGAAATAACTTGATAATGTTATATCGACTTTATACTGAAAATAAAGAACCGACAGCCTAAAGAAAATACTAAGTTAAATACCTATCTTATCTGTCCGTCATCTGTTCTGCGTCTCTGCTTTGACTTATGCGCGGTCTCCACTCAAGAACCTTTCCTCCAACGACAGTTCATTATCTGAGCTACAAACCCTCAAATTAAATTAAAGACATTCCTATTAACTAGTACCTAATATCTTATAATAAAAAATATGTATACATATATAGGTATATAAACACTCCCTTTTATGAGTCAAAGTATTGTCTAATAACTTTAAACATAACAGAAAAGGTCCTAAAGCAACAAGAATCAAGTTATATTCAATACATTACATAATTACATAACCAGACGTAATTCTACCGATGGTCATGGGTCGTGGACGTACATTTATCTTACCATAGTCAGCAGGAAAGTGAAACCTAATCATTGAGAACGCACTGCCGACAGTAACGCGACCGAATTAAAAACAACAGTGATATCTTACATCGCGTAGCACATAATAGTTACTTTTTGAAGAAGTCGCGTTGTCAAAATGTTTATGTTTTGTTTACAGTGGTTCTTAAACTTTATTTTTCTGCTTACTGTTCATTTAGACGATTTAAATTACAGACAAAAAATATTTAAATTTGGTGTAGCTTATTATGAAGGTACCTAGGTATATCATTTTTTTTCTAATAGAATTATTATAAAAAAAATATTATTATGAAGGCTAATTCTGAAGACAATCTATCAGCCATAGACTAGAGCAATTCAACTATTATTGTATTTGCTGTGTACCGCATTTAATAGTAGATCCATCACTAACTCTATGTAAATGTTGGCGTGACCGCTCTTAAGTTTGCCAAGGGTTTCTAAGGTAGGTAGTACCTGGTAGCAGTAGGCAGTTCCTGTAGCCTTTGGATGTTTTACAACACTTGCCGACCCCGTAAAAACCTTTTCACCCCTTTTTGAAGAACTACATGCTATTGTCGTTTGGGAAAGCCAACAGAGTCGTGTGTCAGAGGAACTTCGTACCACGTACAATCAGGCTGTAGAGCTCTCATTCTCATCCTCAGCCTGATTGTACAGTCGAACAAGCTAATCGGTTGACATCCACACATAGATCGGTCTATCGTTGCATGTATACCAACTAGCTTGTTCGACTGTACGTGGTTCCTCTGAAGTGAAAATGAATTCGCTGCCGATGCCGAGAGATGTGATAATAAAATTTAGCCAGGGGCACCATATGTACCTTTCTGAACACGACTGTGTTACTTGATTTCTGTGTTGTAGTAGGCACAGATGTTTGGCCATTTGATACGACACGACGACTTCTTTAGAATCATACTAGAAGGTAGAATTGAAGGAAAGAGAGGAAGGGGAAGACCTAAACGAAGTTTTGTTGATCAAGTGGAGGAAAAAGTGAGAATCGAGTCGTATCAAGAAGTCAAACAGAAAGCAGGAGATAGACAACAGTGGCAATTGCTCCACCGACAAGAGCTGAGCTCATAAATTAATAATAAGTAGGCACAGGTACACCAATGTTTGAGAAACTCTAGCTTACAAAATCGCGTGTATGACCTTTGCAATTTTTTGTGAATGCGTGTACATAATTCGAGCAATGAACTGGAAAGTCGAGCGAGATAATACACTGAGACAATGATTGTGTAATGGTTGAGGAAGTCATTTGTTGCAGGGATGATGATGATGAATGATTGTGTGGATATGATGTATAATGTGTTGTTATGTAACATGGTAATTACAGGTGTTACTGATCCGGACAAGTAGAGCTATGTGCTATTTGCGCAAGCTTGGGAGATCAACTGATATTTTCATCATGTCATCATGATAGTTTATTAAGATCGTAAGTTAGATGGGCCGCTTTATAACCCACAGCGTGAAATGAGGGTTGTAATAAATTTATCCTGCACCTATGTATGTGTATCTGTGTGTCTATGGTATTGTAAACGGATGAAGCGATTTCGATTTTCTATTTTATTTGTTTGATCGAATATGTTCTTAACTATGATTGAAGAAAATTTCTTCGGCCGTTCGAATATCATTAGCTATGTTGGGGGTTTTTAAAATTTAAATGCATTTGAGTAAACCAAAACTAAAGTTTAAAATGGTTAGTGATATTATTGATTTTATTTATATTTAAGATCTTTAAAAGTATACGTAAATTATTATCTTCAATTTCCAATAGTAAATAATATAATACTCAGAAAAGTAGATATGTATAATTATAATGTTAACATAATTTAAGTTACTCAATTGGCGACCAAAATATGTTAGTCCAACTTTCCAGTATCACGTTACCAAAGTATTTTTGAAATGTATTGTAAAGTGAAAGCACCTTATAAGAGCTTATTATTACACATGTTGAATTGTAACTCGATATATTTATGTTGCGTCGCTTGCGTCAGAAAAAATGTAAAATGATTTTTTTTTGGGGTAGTTTAATATGTTGATAATGAGAAGTATTGAAATTATCTTATTAAAGTTATTGGACATTCTTCAAAAATTTGATACACAAATAAATCATATTAAACTCATCAGACAAGCAAGGGGTCTTGCGAAACATATACGCAAAATGATATGAATAAGTTTACATATAAAAAAGAAACAAATTATTAAGGAATGTTTTTGTATTTATCTGTATATACTTTTCGGATCTTTACAGCATCCATGATCACTTGTACTTTGTCAATCGGAATAAAATAATGTAAAAGCAATAAGATAAAATCCGGTAAAAAGTATTTCAATCTCTAATATTCGCGTCAGTGTCTGCAATCAGTAACCTACGAAGGTATTAAATATACACAATGTACTTATGTCCAGCAGTGGACGTCTAACGATTATATCATGATGATAATGATGTTTGTATGATGATATCTATGTATGATGTAGGACCTATCTATAGCTACATTCTATAGCTATATGCCTACTAACTGGCTAGTTATTCCAAACGAGTCTCTGTAATTGGAGAGTACCTACGCTAATTACACAGTTAGCGATCCATCTTAACTTAACGAACATTTAGCTGCGCATACGCATGTGTAAATATTTGATAATTGCTGTACGCGCCACTACGCGGGAGTGCTAGACAGTACATAGCTCAGAATTTATTCTGACAGTCACAACAGAAGTGTCCCATATAATAGGGGGCGAGCTTATTGTTATCAAAATATCAACCGGCCACGAATCCTGACTGAGAATTTTATTAATTTAACATTTTGCTCTATCTGAGAATCGAAACCAAACCAGATAGTTATAAATATCAAACAACAAAACAATAGATGCGAGTCTTAACTTAATTACGTTATTTTGTGCGATATGAGAATAAATCTCAGCATAATGAATGAAAGAAACGAAAGAGGACTATCTTGTATTATTATTTTCTAATTTCAATTATTATTTATTGTTGTAAGCGTAACTTTCACACTCCTAGTCATTCCGAGGCCCGTAGCCATGCATGTGTCTAACCTTAACTCTTATCAATAGATCGCTGTTCCTGTCCAGCTGAGTTGGTTGGTAAACTTACTTGAGCTCGGAACTAGATGGCGCTGTGTAATAAAAATCTTTACCCTGCCATTGAGGCGGCCTCTTGTTACCCAAACATTGTTTAGCCATTGTCACGATAAGTTTTTTTTTATACCTTAAGGGTGGCAAGCACGCACACGTCCTGCCTGATGATAAGCAGTTACCGTTAGCCTAAAGCTGCCTCCCACGGATCGATGATTTTAGGTTTCTTTATATACTAAACGGGGTACTAGGTACACGGACAGCCAACGGAATTCCCATGTTGTCTTAATCAGTCCCCTAACGTGTTCTGGCTGTACTCACTCGCAGAAACACAAATATTGTTGTTTCACTGCAGCGTTTTGTAAGGTAATTCGATCTTAATATGAGCGAGAAAGCTCGCTATGCCTACCTCTCTTTTGATTGCAACAAACTTCTGTATTTTGTTTATATTGTGCTTAAAGGTCCATTATAATAATTTCCATTAAAGCGTTTACATAGAAATAATGGAGGTGGTTGTATGCGTGACCATGTGAAATGACAATTTGTGTCGCATTGTTGAGTTAACAACATTGTTTCGTGTTCAATTGTGTGTTTATACGTACTAAGTTGTTTGTGAACTGTGGTTTGGGAAGTGCGGTATCGAATGAGAACAGTTACTTCCCTGCCCAAACCAGTCTGTAATGAGAAATCTGTTTTTTGAGAAAACAAGACCGCTGAGAAAATAATGAAGAGTAAAGTTGATTTAAGTGTGTCATTTTTGTCATTCAAGATATACCTACACGTCTGTACTGGCAGCAGATTATATTAATAACATTAATTGAGATACTAAATTTAAAAGAATTTTCTTAATCTATCTGTGTAATTAAAAATTTATCAGTGTCCAAAACAGGCGTGACCTATACATGAGCATAAATACAAATGTATTACACCGTTCAATAACCTCCAAAAATCGATGCTATGATAGATATACCTATTGTTTACATAATAAATTTTATATACAATTAATTTCTTATATAATCTATGGGCAATGTCTGAAGCGAATTAATAATAATACACTTAAGAAATCTATCATTCTAAATAAAATTCAAAAATAGTTAATAAGTAATCCATTTTGTTTACAAATATTTTATGTATGGATAAGATTAAAGAAAATTGAGTAACTAGGCTTCTTAAATACACATTTGAAATGAGTCCAACTGTATCAGCGTGACTACGGAACCTTAAAAAGTCTAATTAGCTCAACATTACCACGCTACTCAAAAGGCGTAGTATTACCATAATCTGTGATGTTCCACGCTGCCTGTATCGCCATTGATGTGCGAGGACTATGCGGTACGTCCGCATAGCACGCCTCGTTTGACTCGGCATACATAATGTTACACGCTGAGATACTCCTAGCGATACATACTAATGAGATTTATATAATTACTGGGCCCTACAGCAATATTACATCACATTAGATTAAAAATTTAATCAACTTAAAATGAAACTTAAAAAAACATAGTATAATAGACTTTCAATTTTATTCGGCGCCTTAAAGCATGCGCATCTCATTGTAATTAATTTGCTTGTTTGGTAGGTGCCGACTCAAATTACTGACAATGAAATGGCAGAGGTATGTAGGTGTACTTATGAACACCTACATATTGCAGGTATATTTAGGTCCCATGTAATGTGACATCCTATGAACTTTTACTGAGAATTTCATAGAAAAATCCAATAACAATTTAGTCAACCTGGGAATCGAACCGAAGGTCTCTTGCTGAGCAAGCGCTAAAAATAACGTGTTAATCAATCGTTATAAAGCTTGAATAGGTATCATAACTAGATATTTAATAACCAGATTACAAATGGCCTGCCCGTCCAATAGTCTAAACGACTTTCAAATTGCAACAATTTCCAAAACCAGACACAAATGATGTAGAGATGACCTTTCTGGCTCATTATTTTACCAAAAAACGGACATTTACGTAACACTCGTAACTTCCCACACACCCAGTAGCGAGCCGCATGCACGTTAACGAACAGAATAACAACTTTGATCAAGTTTCATAATGTGAATTGACAGACTACTATGGAAAAAGTTCTGGAAAGCTATCGCCCAATTTCTGTTCGAATCTGAATGCCGTAGAAGACGTCTGTAGGTACAGACCTAATCATGTGCTTTCGTGAACGAAGTCTAATGTTTTCCCACTGCTGGGCACGGGTTTGTTCTCATTTGAAAGGGTGATATCCTTGTACGGGTTGGCAGGCTTTACACACCAACAAGAAAGTCACTCACGCACGCAGATTTAACCACGATGTTTTGTTTCACCATCTGAGTATGACATAGCTTCGAAAAGCCAATTCCCAATTGGCTCGTAGCCAATAATACTTGTAGATTATACCACTAGGCTATCACAGCTATAGTGCAGCTCGTGTTAAGTATAAATGGACCTTTTGTCCATCCATTTGTCAGTGTTCGTAAGCGCACGCAGGAATGCATGATGTGGCGCGTCCGCACGCTTCCGGCTTCTCAATGCACTTTACGTAATTTACGTAATGTGTGTAATTGGAGTTCACTGCACCGCGTCATGTTATAGCGCCACAGATAAGGATCGCTATATTGTAATCTTTGTGAAACTCTGCGATGAAAATATTTTTATCTCATGAGATAAGGCTTTTTATTCTCTATTCTCGACTTTACATCATATTTCTGGTAGAATTATTATATTATACTACGTTTGCCTGTTACAACTGGACAATTTTGAGTTTATTAACCTATATAATAAATATACAGTATTTTTAACCAACTTAAACAAAGTTCTCAATTCGGTTGGTATTTTATTTAATTTCTTATAAATATAAACCACATTTGCTCCGTTATTAAAAGAACATAAGAAAGAAAGAAAAACGATTTATTTCCTGTGAAACAAGATGCGACTTAACAACTTACATGCATGTATCCGTAGTAAGATATAAATTATATAGTTCGTCGCATCTATGCAACATAAAAAGAGGTAGCACTTAGTTTTATGCTGTTCTACGCGTTACAAAATACTTGCAACACAGCGCAGCACTCATTTTCAGCAATTGCGACCAAGCGGTAAATAAACATAATTATTATCTATATATATTACTATTTAAATAGTTTTGTACTCGAAACCCCAAAAGCTTAAACGTATTGATGAAATCTTGTCATTAAGATGAGACATAACTCTATAAAAAATGGTGTCAAAACACGCGCGATGACTTTATAAATCATTCTGAAGGTGAGTGCAACTCCTCTTGAAACCAATAACGGCAAAGGTTAATAGATCAATCAATGCAGATGTTATATTATAAGACATTTGCGAATTAACACTACCACAATTAGTAACATTTAGATTGCGGAATCATAAACGATTCATTGCGTTGTTTTCAATCTTGCTTCAGGTATTTAGAGATAATTTCCCAGGAGATAAACAAAATCAAATTGTCTATATCAATTCGATTATTACACTACAGCTTATTTTACAATGGTTTATAGTTAGAGGATAGAAGATAAAGAAGAAAACGAAATGAAAGCGTATAATTATAGTACCTATTATAAAAAGCTGCAAAAATTTAGCGACGTAACCAGTGGATTGAGAATATAATGGTGTGACTTTTTTATTCATCCCATGCTCAAACAGTGAAGAAAATCATCGAGTGGTACCCTATAGTGGGCTATAGCCTAATCGCTCTCAAATGATAGGAGACCAGCGATTAAACAGTACATAGTTACTCCTTTTTCCATTTTTGTTATGGAGAAAGTGTAGCAAAGTCCCAAGTATGCGTTTATTTGTTCGTTAACCTAAACCATATATTGAATCGGCGAACAGCGGCGAGTGCGGCGCAATCCATTTGTTATAGAGTGAGACGTATCGAATTGTCGTGAAAGTAATACCACTCGTTAACTACCCAAGGATACATTCAAAGTTATTGCCTTATTGGTGCAAGCAGATCGTTTGCACAACTTTCTTTGCGCCTTTCTTGGACAATATTCACGTGACTGTCTCAAAGTTTGACGTGACTTAGGTCAAATGTTCATGCTCATCTCACAAACATTAGCTCCTACCGGGATTCGAACTCAGGACCCTTACCACAGAAGGCAACTTATCTATATGTAAGGCAACTTTAATCATCATCATCAACTCATTATTGGCCCACTGCTGGGCACAGGTCTCCTCTCATTTCAGATGGTTTAGGCTATAGGTCACCACGCTAGCCTACTGCGGGTGGGCAGACTTCACATTCACATGCCATCGAGGAAATCTCTCAAGCATGCAGGTTTCCTCACAATTTTCCTTCACTATATGAGAGCATGTTATAAATACGCACATAACTGCCGAAAAGTCAGTGGCGCGTGCCTCGGGCTTGAACCCGAGTCCTTTGACATCTCAGTCAAATGATATTACTGTATTTATAAAAAAAACATATATATGTAGAGTATCAACCATTTAGTATCTGTAACACAAGCCTCGTTGCTTAGCTCGGAACTAGATGGCGCTGTGTCCGGATATATTTGTATAAGATTAGCAACATGGTTATAAGACTTTCTAACTCTGGTCAGCATCACTAGGGAGATGCGTAGTTAAAAAGGTTATGAGACGTCAAAACTGCCGCCGTACGTGCCTGCTCAGCTTCTACGCCACAAGTCACAGGTTCGATATTCGTACGAAACAAATATTTGTACGATGTTATTTGTTCAGAGTTCAGGCTTCTGTGTGAGAGTTTGTGTTTGTAACTTGGTGCAGAGCAATATTTTTCTTAATTTATAACAATCTAGTTAACAAAATATAAGACAAAAAATTATTAACGTATAATTTAATTATGTACAATCTAGTACATTCTAATTCAAAGACAATCATCATAATATATATTTTAATAAGTAAAATATGCGTTCAAATTTTATATTGTTATGCTTACCAAATGTGTGTCATGACGCGTACTTTCAAACAAAAAGTGCGTAGCTTTTCTAACACTTACCTACTCATTCATTTACGAAGCGTATCAAGTTACTTAATTAATTACCTACGCACTTAATTATTGTTCCACCTATTATAAAATATATACAATATACAAATGACGTAATTTTGGCAAAGTCAATTGTCTTCATTTCTCTCAACTCAACTCTCAACAATACAGCTGTTGAACATGGGATCTGGGGTCGATTTCCGGTTCGAGTAAAGTGTTATCAAGTTTTTATATTTTATATGAAGACGGTAGTTTCACTACGTGATCGAATCAGAAATGAGGAGATCCGTAGAAGAACCCGGGTCGCTGACATGGCCCGAATAATCGCCAAACTCAAGAGGCAGTGGGCAGGGCACATCGCTCGAAGAACGGATGGCAGATGGGGCTTGAAGGTTCTCCAGTGGCGACCACGTACTGGAAGACGCAGCGTGGGCAGGCCCCCGGCAAGGTGGACCGAAGACCGGGTTGGTCGCTGAAGGTCGCTGGAATCCGCTGAATATGGGTGGCGCAGGACCGGTCGTCGTGGCGATCCTTAGGGGAGACCTATGTCCAGCAGTGGACGTCTAACGGTTGATAGCAATGCCTGGTAAAGGGCATTACGTCATATAGCTGATATGATGGCAATATTATTAATACGTCGGACTTCAAACATACCGGCGAAATGTTGGTGTACATTAGTGTACCTCTACGTAACCCTTTCTAGTACGATAGCCGTGACGGTATGTTATTATAATATTTCCAACAGTACATGTCATCCTAGCTCACTATCTCAGTTTTGACGTTACATTCTGACGTCACGTATAATGTTGATACACAACTACATAATGCGTGTGACAGCGCGGGCGGCGGGCGGCTGTGTGACGCGCATTACCATTACAATAAGCTGTCACGCCGCCTGTGACGTCACGCACCGCGGGCCCGGCCACCACAACCATCCTAATGACTAAGGTTTGTGAGACAGTTTGTTATATTTCTTGATATAACATCGGTTTTTCTCTTTTCCTTTCCCCGTAAAGCCTCTAAAACTTGATAATGAAATGCATAAAGTGAATTTATACACTTCTACTTTTGTCATACTGTTACGTAATCGGTAACATACATTTTTATGGCAATTAATTACTTAGTTGGTAGTACATGGGCTTTAGGGATGTGCATCATTTTCACAAGATGAGGGTATTCCACATCAAAATAAAATAGCAGTCACTCTTAAACTGCCTCTTTTTTATTTGACTCCGTATAACGGTACTCTCAAGCTGTCTAAAACTGCGATATCATTATCACCTCTTTTACCATTCAAAAAGGAGAATCCATATTATTTAAAATCTCATGGTCACCGTCACCTTATAGAGCGAAGACTTGACAAATTGATATTCATTGTTAAGAGGCCGCGTGTGCTGTGGCGGTCACTCCCGACAGCGGCGGAAAAGTTCAGTGTTTGACACCGGCCTGGGGACAATAGGGGATGAGTGCTATGAATAATTCAGGTCGGACGTGACGTGGAGACTTAGGGAACCTTGCTTTAGTTATTTTTTTGTACGTCTGCATTCTTTTGAAACAGTAAATACTAATACATATTATGACGGTGTTGTTAAATGTGAGGGCTTTTGTCATAAAAAGAACTCTAAGAGTGGTTACGACATACAATTATATATTGTGTTACACTACAAATAAAGATTAGATTAGTATTGTGTAAGGAGCTGTATGCGGCGACACTGTTAATGTCTAGTGTAGCTGTATATCAGCTTAAAACAAGTTCTTATTTGTTTGATTGATGAGTGTGATTGAAGTTTGAACTCAGATCTTGATCCACTAGATACAAGATACAAGTTTTTCTGTGTGCAAACATCGAACCAGCCTTCAAGTTTAAGCACTTTTGCTCAAGCTGGGACTTAAGCTTAAATGGACCAAGATTTTTCTTCAATCAATAAATTAACTTTGTCTATAGTCCACTGCTGGACGTACACACTGTCCTCCATCTTTTGTTTTTAAGGCCGTCGGTCCATCTAACCATGGGGCATTCTAGGATGATAGATGAGATTTCCATTAAAACTGATCTAAGTAATCGTCATCTTCCACCTCGCTACAAACGATCCGCGTCGAATCTCAGCGCTGACATCGGCACAATGCAGATTTGATTAAGGGCGTGACACACTCGGCCGCGGCGTGACGGGTCGCTTCGCCACCGATTTGCCGCTGTTTGTTCACCCCGACCCCTCCCGCCCCCCTCCGCCGCCCACACCACCGCCTCACAGAATTATCAACAGTTTTCTAATTGTGTAAATTTCCCAATGGTGACTGGTGTCTTGCGAGCTATTGCGATAACTTTTGAATGAACTGTTAATTTTTTTAGATACAATTTAGTACTTTCATACTTAATTCTGCGATACTTATTTGGCGACCACGTACTGGAAGACGCAGCGTGGGTATGCCCCCGGCATGGTGGACCGACGACCTTGTTAAGGTCGCTGGAACTCGCTGGATGCAGGTGGCGCAGGACCGGTCGTTGTGGCGGTCCTTGGGGGAGACCTATGTCCAGCAGTGTACGTCTAACGGTTGATATGATGATGATGACACTTATCTCTTACACTTACGAGAGTACGGATTTAATCGATATATTGCGGTAAAATTCGTAAAAAGAGTTTTTATTTTAGGCGGTACATTGAGTATACCTAGGTAAATATTTACACTGATTGATACAGCATTGTTTAATACATCATCATCAACCCTTTATTGTCCCACTGCTGGGCACTGGTCTCTTATCATATGAGAGTGATTAGGCTATAGTCCACCACGCTAGCCTAGTGTGGGTTGGTTGTTTTATACATACAGCATCTACATATATTGTAGCTTTGGAGGCACCCATTTCATTTCCATATCGTCCATTCCATATAATAGCATATTAGACTTTGAATAATGGCCTTAGCATTTTAAGCCAGATAGAAGACAAAACTAGGGTCTAATTCACTTTTGTTTATACCACGAACGTAAAAGCAGGAAGCGAGAAATGAAAATAAGAAGCAACCAATTTAAATTGAGCTCTAAAGCTTTTACCCCTTTCGAGGCCTGAGGTCAACCGAACTTGGGTGCGTTTTTGTACGAATTTGACACGCACGAACTACCCTGACACTCCAAGTGCCCCTCCGATGGTGACTCGCACTAGTTATGTAACTTAAGTTAACACTGTGACAATTTAAGTAAAGTGACCTTGGGTTTATATTATTAAGACCTTGAATTAAATTTACTTACTTTGTACAGATTTTATTGCAGCATATTGATTTTAATATAATCCTGCCGTTTCAAATTCTTTATAACATCCGTAAAAAGTAGTTTAATTTCAAGAGAAATATAACTACTTTTACTGCCACGGGTATGTAGGTCTATCCCTGTACTTTGTTATATTATAAAATACTTAAAATTACTTTCAAAATGAGGGCGAATTCGAAGCGAGTTTTGAATTTGAATCTTGTTTTTTAAACGGTTTTATTTAGTTTACCCCGTTTATTTATTTACACAATAGCACTACAAGTAGAACGACACACATATATAATAATAATATTATACATACATATAGGTACCTACACGTTACAGTTCATGGCCCCATGATCGATTGGTTGGTTATTAAATTTAATTACTTCTTTTCATATTTATCTTCATTAATTGATACATATTTTATTATATTGCCTCTCTCTCTCTGGTCCAATATAAAAATACCTAGATCTATTTCATCAAAACTATTTTGTATTTAAGATTAATAAGATTCGCGAGACTCGTCTTTAATGGCGTGCTTTTTAGGCGTTCTAGAAAGGTGTTCCGTAGTCAGTTCATAAAATCAGTGAAAAATCTTCACTCGTAAACACAATATGGTTGCATAGAATGTTATGGGTGATCTAAATCATAACCAAATTAATTAGTCAATCTTGAATTCCCCAATTCTTTGGACCCACAGTCATACATTACCATAACATAACACACATCCTTCATATAATGAAGGATTGACGACCTATGTTGTCTAGTGGTTCGAGTACCGTACTGCTGATCACGAGGTCGTGGGTTCGATTCCCACGGGCACAAATATTTATGTGATGAATATAAGTGTTTGTGTTCGTCTGGGTGTTTCCTATGTATTTACAAAAAAAAATATAAGTATTATATCCATTGTCTAGTCACAAACTAAGCAAAGCTTTTGCTTAGTTTGGGACTAGATGGTGCTGTGTAAAAATGTCGAAGAATATTTATTATTTATTATTATTATTATTTATTAACTAGGACAATTCCTAAGTCTTCAGCCATTTTGCCTCCATTTAAACACAATACAGTATACAAACCATCCCTTTGGGCCTCATCAACTCGCGTCGCTACAACCTCTATAAAATAAGTCAACAGCATGAAGCCATCACGTCGCGTACAATAAGACGTCGGAGGGGACGAAGTAGGTCAGGGCTGGGCCTGTGGGCTCGACACACCCTCGTCTGTCCTCGACACTATCTGCCACGTCTATGCTGTACACCAATATTTGGTTACCTGGGATTTTACGTCGCCGCGTCTTTTTTAGTTAGCAGAACTTCTTTCGGCAAACACGAACCGTCATTTGGGATTCATATAATTAATGCAATAACAGGTTTTGTCTTACTTATATATGTATATCATATGCATGTAGTCATGTACTAGACCTTGAACTTGTAGGTACCTACACGTAGGTAATCCTGCCGGACCGAATGTTCTGAGTTATACTGTACAGTATAATAATAATAATAATAATAATAATAAATATTCTGCGACATTTTACACAGCACCATCTAGTCACAAACTAATCAGAGCTTGTACTATGGGAACTAGACAATGGATATAATACTTATATACTCTTTTTCGTAAATACATATTTATACAAACACTTATATTCATCACATAAATATTTGTGTCCCGTGGGAATCGAACCCACATTAGTATTATTAGTATTTATGGTCACATGCGGATTAATACTTATCTATCATTGTGAGCGCTCGTTGTATTTGATGTTCTTGATAATACTGATATCAGGTAGTGGTATAATTCTCCTAGGAAAGAATAAGAGCCCGAGCATACTAATTTAAAACGAACACCCAAAGAAACTTGTTTGCCTAAATACCCCTGAAGCCTATGAGAGAGACTTTTCTATTTTCTTATTTTTCGTCAAAAATGAATTTAAAAGTTGATTCGATAAGATAAGCTAGCACGTCTGTGACACAAAATACTCCTAGCATCGCTACACAAACAGACAGACACGTCGCGGCCGCGGGGGCGATGAACTAATTCAATAATCTCGAACCCACCAGATAAACGTCTATGTAAATTGTACGAGCACGACGCGCGGCGCACGCGCAGCCGAATATACGCGGGCGTGTGTACAGACAGGAACAACGGTGAACAGATACCTAACTGTTCGTGACCAGTGCACAATATAACGTGACAAATAGTAGTTTCAATATATACTGTTTTAGTTTTAGATATAAAGCTTATATCTTCCCCGTGGTATAGGCAGGGCAACAGTAGGTACATGGATATATTGGATATTCTCGAATCGCATTTTAGTAAGTTTCGCTAAACAACAATTTCATTATTTGGCTAAACAAAACCTGCTGACTCAAATTATTGAGTAAGGTACCGTTATAATAATAGGCAATTGCAATAAAGATAAGTCTTTTTCACTTTCATATATTTCATAAAATAATGTGGGGTGCATTAAATGACTTTCTGGCGTGAAACAATAGGGTTAAGTTTCTATCGAAGGTAAAAATTATAATGAAGACAATATTTTGAATACTGAAGTAATACTTTATCAAGATTTTTCCGTCCGTACGCCAAGGTTTGATCAAAATAATGGCTTATGTAAATAGCGAAATTATTTAACACGTTTAGGTACTTAACATATGATTATTGACCGTGACGTTAGTCGTCAAACACGAATGCTTTTACCCGATTTTTAACCGACTTAAAAAAGGAGGAGGTTCTCAATTCAGATGTGTTTATTTTTTCTTACTCCGTGCTCAAAAACAAAGCTCTAAACAAAATATCAACGGGGAATTAGCTTAGTTCAGAAAATAAAATAAAATTGGAGTTAGTTGAAATTAATCTAAAGAATACAAAATTTATTTTTTGAGTAAGATGTGGTAAAGGTAACATCTTAAAGACGCTATGGGTAGAAGGGAGTAATGATTAAATACCCGCTGATAAAAATATGTCATAAGCTAGAAAAAGACAGGGTCGATGCCTGATAGAATAAGGGTATAATATGTAAGAAATAGGAAGATTTTGGTCAATCGGCGCATGCCTCACCATCAATCTACAGACGGGGTCAGGTCAGACAGTACAAAAGAATAATATATCGAATAAAAGATATATTTTCTTTCTACCTTCCCTACTCTACGCAAGCAAACGACTTGGCGTGATGTTGCAGTTTTCGCTATTCTGCAGACTTACCTTGTAATTTTTGATGACTCTATAAATAGTTATATGAAATTATTGCTCAATACATGGTGATAAAATACAGTCGGTACTTACTAGAGTTTTTATTAGGTAGGTATATACCTATAGTATAATTGCATCATTGATCAGTCATCGTTAGCCTCATTATAAGGAAGTGAGATCACTATGTCTAAATTACATCTTACCATCGTTAAAAAACCAACTAATCTTCTCTCTCGATATTGTATATACTTTACAAAATATCCTCGTAGGATAAGACATCACAAAATCAGCTGTACACATGTTGTTTAGTTTCCATGTAAGAGGCACAAATCAAAACTCCTTGCTACTCAGAATAAATTAAAATAAATAAAAAACCGAATAATAAATACAAAATATAATAAAAACCTTGTAAAAAGATTACTTCATAATGCTAAATATGCAAGACTAGTGATTAATGATTTACAAAAACTAAAATTACACTGTCATACATACTGCATGCATTGAATGACAGAACAATAAACTTGATAGAGGTGTACAATGTCGTTTCAGTACCCATGTAAATATTAGGTTCATTAATAAAGAGCCGACGCGGTGTGAACAGTAGTGATGTACCTGTCAATAGCGCAGCTTGATCTGATAACGTCACTTGTTAATTGATTGCTATGTGCCGCTAAACTTTAAGTCACAAGCGATAGCGATTTTTGTACGTAATATTTTGTATACTACAATTATATTTAAATTTATGAAGATATAGTGACTGTGGATATGTAATATTGCTAGATGTGTAGATAGTGTTTATAAAATATGAAGCATGACATGCAATAGTTTTAGATAAAGCTATAATACAAAAATTTTATCGCCTTTTCGCTGTGTAAAATCTAAATGACTCACGAAGATATAATATTTTTGCGATTAATGTAAGTAGTATATTCATTTATTTATTTAAATACTCCTTAAATCTATCTTAACAGTGGACCCAATGCGATAGTGCAGCTTAATTATTATTACAAAATTTGGTATAGGTATTACACAAAACATAACAAAATATTATTATATTTTATAAGTACCCTGTGTATTTATATAAATGCTACTTTCAATATGATTGCCCACTTTATAAACGAAAGCCTATCTAATTCTTAACTTACTTAGTTAAGAATTGTAAGGGTATTGAAACAAATAGTTCCGATCACCCGCTCTCACTTATCACTGAAGTCCACGGTCATTCAATCACCATCTCAGCTATGCATAGACAAGATAATGTTGCGTACGATTCGGTACCGTCGCGCACGCATACTTAGTGTCTGAACTGTGTGTATGCGTATACTGATCCGTATCGCGTTACGGTACTACACGGCAGCACATGGAGTCAGTAGGTACCTACATAAGTAGGATGGGAACTAGGTGCGTAAACAGTATCCAGCACTTACTGTTTATGTATATTTAGATTACATGTAATAAGCTTACCGGTTTAGCTGAGGTGCTTTTAACATCAGTGTTCGACTGACGCTTCTGTCTCGAAGATGCACTGTGATTTAGACTCTCCGCATATTCAATCGGATCATCGTTAAGAGTGTAAAAGTGGTCAGGAATATGGTTAATCTGTACGTGAGAGATGTGGTAGGAGCTTAGTTTTTTTGGATGTATGAATTAATTATCCTGACTGAAGCGTCCGGTCAATATTATTATCTGAATGCTGATGATAAAGACTATCTCTATAGCATCAGCAGGCCTAATAATATAATGACATCGAAAGAGTATTATCAGCTTTCTTTCATCCAAATGTATCTGAACCTCTGAGGACATAACAATAGTGATAAGATACGCAGGTAATAAGTGGAAGCAGCAGGAAGCTGGTGATCTCATTTGGTACTATACTATACAGCTATATTATAGGTAAATCTGTATATGTATATCTATAAAAAAATTGTGTCACTGTGTTTGTCCATGATGATTCTCTCTAAACTAATGATTCGAATTACGAATATTACGATTTCAATGAAATTTAGGACACCCTGTGTTGTTTATATAATAAGAGAAAAATAAAACACAGACAGACTGATATATTCATTCATATTTATATGACAGTTTACAGCTATCTGCGCGCATCTACCTGTCTTTAAAACTCATGTGACTGGGAAAACCAGGCACACAGCTTGCTACCTGTCGTCGTAATTAATACAGAGAAAAAAAACTATTTATGTATGAGAGCCCCCTTAAATATTGATTTTATTCTATTCTTAGTATTTGTTATTATAGTAGCAACAGAAATACATCTATCTATCACGATTCATGAATAGCCTGCCGACAGACAGACAGACGGATGGACAGAGGAGGCTTAGTAATAGGGTCCGGTTGGCACTCTTTGTAAGGAAAGCTAAAAAACCCAGTAATAACAGCCACGTTTGTTATACCGACCACCCGGCCGGTAAGCCTAACATAAATGTAAGCTCTTGGTCTTGCCCGAGACACGACCCTAATTCCTAGACGCTAGGCTTCATAGACAATGACAACATAAAGTAAGTACATAAGTAAGAAAGGTTAGGTAGATGTGTGCTTTGTTTTAGGTCCATTTTAGGTCCCATATAATAGGGGGCGAGTTTAGCCATCAACCGGGCACGAATCCAAACTCCGAGCCGCTAATGAGAATTTGATAAATACAATAATTCTTCTCGACCTGAGAATCGAACCCAAAACTCCTGCTCAGCAGTATCATTAAGTGGAACAAAAAGTTATACATATAAAGTATTTGACACAATCTGTACAGTACCCGCGACATAAGTTACCTTACATAGTGAGTCACCGCCGTCGCCAGCACACACGAGGTGCTCACGTATCTACTGATAGCTTATCGCCGATATGTATTGTTCTACCCGACCGTTTAATTAATTTGTCGAAACGTAGCATTGCCATTTTTTGTGCGTCAATAACAGCTGTGATAGATTATTGAAACGGTGAAGGAAAACATCGTGAGGAACCCGGGATCCATAGCACAGAAAGCATTAACTACCGCTGGGCTAATAAGGTCACCAAAAAAAATGAATGGAATACTTCTAGATACCATTCTCACACGTGAAGGGCCTGATGAAACCCAGATGTCGAAGCTAACTCTCTCTCCTCGTTTGCAAGTATTGAGCACCAGACAATCAAAAACATTTACTATTATCCACGAGCTGTGAATCGCAATTATTCATGGTTCCATGACCACTTAGATTTAATCAAAGGTATAATTATAACATATCCGACCCCACATTATAAGGAAGTGTTTCACGCAATGTTACTGTGAAATTAACTAACAGTTACGTAAACTTTTCGCAAGCAGTTAATTTTAAAACAATGTTATTATATTCATTCCGTTAATTAATATTGCATCGTTTTCTTATTAACCTATTGCACTCAAAACTATTGCGAAACGAGTTGTTAACATAGTTTCTAAACTGAAATTTGTGTTTATTTTTAACTAGAGATACCGCACTGGGGTTTCGCACGGTTACAAAGTACCTAGTATTGTGCATTATGTCTTATCATCATCATCAACCCATTATTGTCCCACTGCTGGGCACGGGTCTCCTCTCATTTGAGAGGGATTAGGCTATAGTCCACCACGCTAGCCTACTGCGGGTTGGCAGACATTCCATCGAGAAAATCTCTCAAGCATGCAGGTTTCCTCACGATATTTTCCATCACCGTTTAAGCATGTGATAAATAAGCACATATCTTTCGAAAAGTCAGTGGTGCGAGCCTTGGGTTTGAACTCAAGACCTTTGACATCTCAGTCCTCTGATCACACCGCTAGGCTACCACAGAATATGACATGGCATGTCTTATCGTCAACCCATTTTTTTACAGTCACTGCTGGGCACGGGTCTCCTTTTATATGAAAGGGATTAAGCTCAACGGTAGTGTGGGTTGGCAGACTTCACACGCCATCGCATCGTCTAGAAAACTTTTCAGGCATGCTGGTTTCCCCACTATGTTTTTCTTTAATGTTTGAGCATGTGATAAATATACAGTCAGTAGTGCATACCTAGGAATTGAAGTGAAGACCGTTGACTTCACAGTCCAGGAGGCTATTACAAGTTTCTATATTTGCAATGTCTATTTCCCTAAATTTGGTATCATCATCATCATTATCATCAGCCTATGTTCGTCCACTGCTGGATGTAAGCCTCCCCTAGTGAACGCCACAAAGCCAGTAAATTTGGTATATTTTTCTTAATTACACTGTATATCAAACAACTACCATGTGGTATTTATGCAGGCACGAATCCAAACTCCGATTTGCTTCTGAAATGTGCACCGATAAATACCCGGGGATTGAACCCGCGACACGCGGCGCAGAAGGCGTATTGCTCGACCACTGCCCGAACCGTATCGTGAAGGTCACTAGTATATGATAGATGTTTACATTTCCATAAATTTAAAAATATATTGAAAAGGACACTAAACATTGTTTTGTATAAGTACCTACTTATTAATATTCTGACGTAAATTTTACAGTTGGCATAAACACTACATTTTACGTTTAAAATACTTGACATTGATACAGTTCATGTGAGTGTGTGCATCGTGTAGCTCACCCACACTATCGCACACTATCGCCGATCGATCGATCAGCTGATTATCGCTATACACACTCTCTCTACCTAACAACATGTAGGTACCTAGGTTTTGTATTGCATTGTTTGTATGTATGGACGCTGTTATCAAGAGGACGGATTACTGGTTGCAGGTGTATGTATTGTATCATATTTCTAGTTAATATTATAAACGCGAAAGTGCGTTTGTCTGTTTGTTTCGTCGATTTCAATATTTAATATTAGCGTAAGAGTTAAAAAGTTTTGACCCTTATTTAAATCACACGCATATACCTATTTTCGTCTTGAAAATCTTCAATTAATTACGGTTATCAAAACTTACAATGATCAGTTTTTAAAAACAATTGAAGAACCTGTCTCGCTATAGAATAATTGATTTTACGGAAATTTGTAAACTTGTCGGTTGCTACGCATAAAAATATACTAATATTCAGCCACATCGTATTATAGTTGAAAATATCCAAAACACATTTTGTAAGTCTATGCAGATACATATACTTAGTATTACATACATACATACACTCACGATTTTTTCCCATGGGGGTACATATAAAAATGGTGTGTAATAAATATAATGTTCAATTTGATCATTGACAGTGATATTGACATCGCGATCAGTTGCTGTCATAGAGCATTGCCTTAATGGTATCTATTGCTATCTTTAAGTGCCCAATTAACTCATTCCATTTCATGTCTGCCACTTTATATATGTATATATAAATATGTAATGTGCATGTATATAATACGTACTTATAAACAGTTATATAAATGGTAGATATATTAATGCACATAAGTACGTATAAAAAAATAATGAAAAGCACTTCCTCTTCTGTTCGCCCTAGCCATTTGTAACTTTATATATACTTGCTATATTATTATATAATTTAGTTTACATAATATAATGTAATATAAACTATATAATTATATAAAAATGAATCCCTACGTCCTTTGGTCACGGCTTATCGACGCCAACAATAACGACACCACAAATACTGACGCCAATAAAACCGACGCTTTCAATACCGACGCCAACAATAACAACACTAACAATACTGACGCCAACAATACCAACGGCAACAATACCGACGCCATCAATACCGACGTCACCAATACGGACGTCACCAAAACCGACGCCACCAATACCGACGCCATCTATACCGACGCCCTCAATACCGACGCCACTAATACCGACGCCACGAATACCGACGCCACGAATACCGACGCCACCAATACCGACGCCACCAATACCGATGCCACCAATACCAACGCCACCAATACCGACGCCACCAGTACTGACGCCACTAATACCGACGCCAACAATACCAAAGCCACCAATACCGACGCCGGCATTACCAAAGCCAACAAAAACGACCCTTTGAATACCGACGCCAACTATCCAGATGCCACCAATACCAACGCCAGCAATACCGACGCAAACAATACCAACGCCAACAATACCGACGGCAACAATACCGACGCCATCAATACCAACGTCACCAATACGGACGTAACCAAAACCGACGCCACCAATACCAACGCCAACAATACCAATGCCAACAATACCGACGCCGCCATTACCAAAGCTAACAATAACGACCATTTGAATACCGACGCCAACGATCCAGATGCCACCAATACCAACGCCACCAATACCGACGCTGCCATTACCGACGCCAACAATGACGACGCCATCAATACCGACGCCACCAATACCGACGCCAACATTACCGATAACGACGCCACACATACTGGCGCCAACAAAATCGATGCTTTCAATACCGACGTCACCATTACCGACGCCAACAATACCGACGCTATTTATACCGACGCCAACAATACCGACGCCATCAATACCGAAGCCAACAATACCGACGCCAACAAAAACAACGCCACCAATACTGACCTTATCAATCACGACTCTATCAATACCAATGCCAACAATACCGACGCCAACAATACCGACGCCACCAATACCGACACCACCAATACCGACGCCAACAATACCGACGCAACCAATACCAACGCCACCAATACCGATGCCACCAATACCGACGCCGCCATTACCGACGCCCCCAATACTAACCTTATCAATCACGACTCTATCAATACCACTGCCAACAATACCGACGCCAACAATACCGACGCCGCCATTGCCGACGCAAATAATAACGACGCCACACATTCTGACGCCACAAAATTGATGCCTTCAATACCGAGTCACCATTACCGACGCCAACAATACCGACGCAATTTATACCGACGTCAAACAAAATCGACGCTTTTAAAACCAACGCCATCAATAACAACGCCACAAATACCAACACCAACAAAATCGACGCTATCAATACCGACGTCACCATTACCGACGCCAACAATACCGATGCTATTTATTCCGACGCCATCTATACCGACGACACCAATACCGACGTCAATAATACCGACGCCAACAAAACCGACGCCACCAATACCGACCTTATCAATCACGACTCTATCAATATCAGATGCAACCAATACCAACGCCACCAATACCAACACCACCAATACCGATGCCACCAATACCGACGCCGCCATTACCGACGCCAACAATACCGACGCCATCAATACCGACGCCAACAATACCGACGCCACCAATACTGACCTTATCAATCACGACTCTATCAATACCAATGCCAACAATACCGACGCCAACAATACCGACGCCGCCATTGCCGACGCAAATAATAACGACGCCACACATTCTGACGCCACAAAATTGATGCCTTCAATACCGAGTCACCATTACCGACGCCAACAATACCGACGCTATTTATACCGACGTCAAACAAAATCGACGCTTTTAAAACCAACGCCATCAATAACAACGCCACAAATACCAACACCAATAAAATCGACGCTATCAATACCGACGTCACCATTACCGACCTCAACAATACCGATGCTATTTATTCCGACGCTATCTATACCGACGCCACCAATGCTGACCTTATCAATCACGACTCTATCAATACCAGATGCCACCAATACCAACGCCACCAATACCGACGCTGCCATTACTGACGCCAACAATAACGACGCCACACATACTGATCGATGCTTTCAATACCGATGTCACCATTACCAACGCCAACAATACCGACGCTATTTATCCCGACGCCAACAATACCAACGCCATCAATACCGACGCCACCAATACCGACGCCACCAATACCGACGCCAACATTACCGATAACGACGCCACACATACTGGCGCCAACAAAATCGATGCTTTCAATACCGACGTCACCATTACCGACGCCCCCAATACTGACCTTATCAATGACGACTCTATCAATACCAATGCCAACAATACCGACACCAACAATAACGACGCCACCAATACCGACGCCACTAATACCGACGCTGCCATTACCGACGCCAATAATAACGAAGCCACACATTCTGACGCCACAAAATTGATGCTTTCAATACCGAGTCACCATTACCGACGCCAACAATACCGACGCTATTTATACCGACGCAAACAATACCGACGACACCAATACCGACGTCAACAATACCGACGCCAACAAAGCCGACGCCACCAATACTGACCTTATCAATCACGACTCTATCAATACCAATGCCAACAATACCGACGCCACCAATACCGATGCCACCAATACCGATGCCGCCATTACCGACGCCAACAATACCGACGCCATCAATACCGACGTCACCATTACCGACGCCACCAATACCGACGCCGCCATTGCCGACGCCAATAATAACGACGGCACAAATACCGACACCAACAAAATCGACGCTATCAATACCGACGTCACCATTACCGACGCCAACAATACCGATGCTATTTATTCCGACGCCATCAATACCGACGACACCAATACCGACGTCAACAATACCGACGCCAACAAAACCGACGCCACCAATACTGACCTTATCAATCACGACTCTATCAATACCGACGCCAACAATAACGACGCCACACATTCTGACGCCAACTAAATCGATGCTTTCAATACCGACGTCACCATTACCGACGTCAACAATACCGATGCTATTTATTCCGACGCCAACAATACCGACGCCATCAATACCGACGCCAACAATACCGACGCCAACAAAACCGACGCCACCAATACTGACCTTATCAATCACGACTCTATCAATACCAATGCCAACAATACCGACGCTATCAATACCGACGCCACCAATACCGACGCCACCAATACCGACGCCGCCATTACCGACGCCAACAATAACGACGCCACACATACCGACGCTATTTATACCGACGCCAACAATACCGACGCTATTTATACCGACGCCAACAATACCGACGCCATCAATACCGACGTCAACAATACCGACGCCAACAAAACCGACGCGGCCAATACTGACTTTATCAATCACGACTCTATCAATACCAATGCCAACAATACCGACGCTATTTATACCGACGCAAACAATACCGACGCTTCAAATACCAACGCTCTGGATACCGACGTCAAACAAAATCGACGCTTTTAAAACCAACGCCGTCAATAACGACGCCAAAAATACCGACGCCAACAAAATCGGCGGTATCAAACCCGACGCCACCAATACCGACGCCGCCATTACCGACGCCAACAATAACGACGCCACACATACTGACGCCAACTAAATCGATGCTTTCAATACCGACGTCACCGTTACCGACGCCAACAATACCGATGCTATTTATAACGACGCCATCAATACGGACGCCACCAATACCGACGCCAACAAAACCGACGCCTCCAATACTGACCTTATCAATCACGAATCTATCAATAGCAATGCCAACAATACCGAGGCCAACAATAAAGACGCCACCAATACCGATGCCGCCATTACCGACGCCAATAATAACGACGCCACACATTCTGACGCCACAAAATCGATGCTTTCAATACCGACGTCACCATTACCGACGTCAATAATACCGACGCTATTTATAGCGACGCCAACAATACTGACGCCATTTATACCGAAGCCAACAATACCGATGCTTTAAATACCAACGCCCTCAATACCGACGTTAAACAAAATCGACGCTATCAATACCGACGCCATAAATGCCGACGCAAACAAAACCGACGCCACCAATACCGACGCCACCATTAAAGACGCCAACAATACTGACGCCACCAAATCTGTCCCTATCAATACCGACTCTATGAATACCAACGCCAACAATAACGAAGCCACAAATTCCGACGGTAACAAAATCGACGCCATCTATACCGACGCAACCAATACTGACTCTATCAATACCGACGCCAACAATAACGACGCTACAAATACCGACGCCAACAATAAAGACGTCACAAATACCAACGCCAACAATAACGACGCCACAAATACCAACGCCAACAATACCAACGCCAACAATAACGACGCCACCAATACCGACGCCAACAATAAAGACGTCACAAATACCAACGCCAACAATAACGACGCCACAAATACCAACGCCAACAATACCAACGCCAACAATAACGACGCCACCAATACCGACGCCAACAATACCGACGCCAACAATACCTTTCGACCTTCCGGATCGCTGCTGCTTTACGCTTGGGGGCCCCTTGCTGCGCCCCGCATCGCTGTCTTTGTGGCGAAATGGTCGACAGCCTTGGACACCATGGCTTATCATGCAGTAGAAGAGCAGGTCGTATAGCGCGGCACGCCAATATTAACGACATCATCCGTCGTGCTCTTGTCTCCGCCGGCGTAGCCGCCGTTTTAGAACCAAACGGCCTGTTACGTGACGATGGCAAGAGACCAGATGGCATGTCGTTACTTCCTTGGAAGTTGGGCAGGCCTCTGGTGTGGGACGCAACATGCGTAGACACTCTAGCGTCATCCCATCTTCCCAGTTCGGCGAGCCGTGCTAGCGCTGCTGCTGCAGCTGCGGAGACCACCAAGCGGCGAAAATATATCAATTTATTTAATAGTTATATTTTCGAGCCGTTTGGGGTTGAAACGCTTGGGTCATGGGGTCCGAGTGCCTTAGCACTCTTCAAAGAAATTTCGAAACGCTTGGTCGACCTTTCACGTGACCCAAAGGCTGGCGTATTTTTCGGACAAAGAATTAGCATTGCCATTCAACGTGGCAATGCCGCCAGTCTTCTGGGCACTCTACCCCCTGACAGCGTCGGGGACGAGTTTTTTGACGCCCTATAACTTCTTTTTTTTTTTAATTTTATTTTTTAAGTTTGTAAATATTAGTTTTTAATTAATTTAAGATCTGTATAATGTGTTTTTAATTGTATCATATTATAACAAATATTAAAAAAAAAAATCCGTTACTTCCTCTCAGACCGCGATAAAATGTTAATAAATAAGATTTCGATATAAACTAACGATCAGTAACTTTCAGTTTTAGTATAGTTTTAGTAATAACAAACAGTCTTATGGACTGGATAGTCAGAGGGTTCAAATCTTACGTATTTATCATAAGCTCAAACGGTGAAAGAAAAGATCGTGAGGAAACCTGCGTGCTTGAGAGATTTATCTCGATGGCGTGTAAAGTAAAATATAGCGCGATAAAATATATAAAAAGCAGTTGTACTTCATAAATTATAGTTTATTACAATTTCTTATACGCGTCAGTGTAAGTTATCAGTGCGCTTGTTTTACGCCTCTAGACGTACATAAATATGCTTGCACTTTTTATTACTCAATATAAATGCAATACCATTAATATATTGACTCGACAGTGACGCAGGTTATGTGGTTTCACCTCGCGGAGGTCAGGGAGAATGCGTCATTGAGAGGAAAATCCTATCAGCGCAGCGGTTACTTTCGATATTGTTTTTTTCTTCATATTTCATTAATAATGGATATATTTTCTTTGAATATCTTTTAGGGAATTTACTTCTTACGTCCTTTTCGTGACGCGTTTTAGGGTTCTTTGCAACGACACTCATTAATATAATCAGCGTTGTGTAGATCACATTTGCCATTTGCAATGATCAAATATATTGTATATGAAGTTTGATTAATTATAATCCTCGGTGGAAGGCTCCGTTTTGATCATTTTAGATACGAAGAACATTATATTAACATTATTGATATTTATGTTTCACTCGGATCCACTTCCGAAGTGAACAGTTGCGCGGCCCTGGCCGCTCCAAGCGGATCCGGCCGCACTATTAGGGCTACCATGTCAGCAGTATGTAGTACAATGTCATAACACGCGGGTGGGCAAACGGAGCCAATAACGCGTACATCCAGGATAAGTCGGCGTTGCCCAACCAGAACAATGAGCAATTATGACGTAGCGGCCCATCGGCGGCCCTGCAATGTCGAGTGCAATAGGGATGTCTGAGAATGAATGAGAATCATAATGATGTATTTTAAAAAGGCATTAGATCTCCATGATCTTGTTCCTTATTGCCCTTTTTACTATCGGACGACCAGAAGCACAAAAACAGTGACATCGATTTGTGGTCGACATTCCAAAAATCCGGCAAAAGGATTTAAGTCCACTTTACCTCACGGAATGAGCTTTGGGAGTGATTGCACCCCGATATCGATGTACGTGCGTCTCTTTCACGTTGAATATACGGTTTTTCTTTTCTTCCTTTAATTTCGGAAAGCTATAAACAAAAGGGTTTATAAATCTTAATCTCAATATTGAAATTTATATAAAAAGCCACTAGTTGTAAAAAAATGGTTTTTGCTGATCTATCACGTGCCAGCCCTACAGCTTTAATATGCACTTGATGTTGCGAAGCTAATACAATGATAGCGTCATTAAACTATTTAGTAGTGTGTCGCATAACTGTGCATCAGGGCACAGGGCGTCGGGCACTAACCAGGTCAAATATTACTGTACTTATAATATACCTGTTCTATAAGAATGTCAAGAAAATGGAAGCTTAATCAATAATTACTTTCTTTATCGTCAGTCCACCTTCGCAGGCTACTCTGCGGGATGCGCCAAAATTCACCCAAATTATCAACTCCGATCATTGGAAATCCGAAAATACGCTGCGTCTTCCAGTACGCGGTCGCCACTCCAGAACCTTAGAGCTCCAACGGTCATGCGTTCATCGAGCGATGTGCCCTGCCACTTGAATTTGGCAATTGTTTGGACTATGTCAGTGACCCGGGTTTTTCTACTCCTCATATCTGATTCGATCACCTGGTAAAAGTCGCTGAAATTCCCTAAAATTCGGTGGCGTAGGATGACAGGACCAGTCGTCGTGGAAATTGTTGGGGGAAACGTATGTCCAGCAGTGGACGTCATTAAGCAGAAATGATGATGATAATAATGATATTATTTGACCTCGACGTTTTGGATCCTTTATAGCATTCATGATAACGGTCAAGGGCAGACTGTGGCCTTGATGTAATAATTATACAGCTCCATTTTTCAAACTATTATTGTCGTTCCGATTTATATAGAAGAGGAGTTTCTTCTATATAAATCGGGACGTCAATAATAGTTTAAAAAAATTAGATTTGGCATTCCTACCGAATCGTAATAATTAATATGTTACTAGTGACTGATGAAACCGCTCTTAATTAACGTTTTTTGGCACCAATCTTCATTCCATACATAAATCCTAAGAAAAAAATCCATATTTTGTATCCAATGTAATCTCAAATTAAATCAACCCCACGCGGTATTTGTAGCAAATATTACCAACATCACAACAATAAACTAAACAATATTAATGTCAATACTGCGGTCCATTATTCTCTGCGGAATGATAACTATCCCTTTTGTTACGAAACTTACATTGACAATGATATATTAAATTCTAGAATGACATTTAATGGTGCAGGTTTAATGATAAACCAGGGTGTGACTATGGTACCATTTGAGTTATTATTTTGATAGTCAGTTTCTTCGTTGAGTAATTTAGCAGTACGTAGGTACCTGCTGGTATTAGCATAAATGATGGAGAATTCGAGAATAATATTAGCTTAGCGGGTGTAGGCAATTTGCTGGTTTAATCTGTGGTAATTTTGTGGGCTCTGTACCGTGGAATATTGAATAGTTCGGTTTCAGAAATAAAGCTAAACGTGGTAATAAGTATGTAGGTATTAAGGGTGTTTGAAACTTCTGTATTTTTCAATTTCAAATGAAATTAACCTCTAGTAGTAAGTATTCTAATGTTCAGACTATTAGTAACAGACAAGTACAAATTAAATTGAAATAAGATTCATTTTCAACATGATACAGAAAATACTATTAAGATAATGTACAATTTAACTGGGTTTGTTTAGTAATCGTAAGTGTGACATGAGATATTTTGGTTTGATACCTAGATTGGGTAGAAAATCTGGATTAACCGCAACTTGTAGTTTCAATAGACAGCAATAAACCCGCCCTTTATTAGAACATGGGACCTTTAAACATACCTATTGACAGCAAGAGCATATCTATCCACCTCTGCCCAACACCTCGGAAACAGGCAAAGTGATATAATATTATTATGTACAAGCCAAGAACATTGCCTGTTATATCCAAGATCATGACGCCATTGTTTGTTTCATTGTAAAACCTTACCAGATATTATCGTAAAATTTTACGACCAATATCAGTTTCGCTAAACCTGTACAAGGAGTTGGACCTAGAAGATTATATTTGTTGTGGAGACATAAATCTGACACATTGATAGCGTCTGGTTCACTGACCTATTTTTATTACACCCCTCCTATACTATTCTATTGCAGTTAAATCTTTTTCTGAACGGACTTCTTTGTTATATCTAGCATGTTTGTTTCTGAATTCTATATGAATACAAATATTTATTTTTAACCCCACTGACTAATGAATTCTATTTTAATACAAATATTTCTTTTTCGTATACCCCGTAAAACTCCGGCTTATAAGCCAGCTTCTACTGTGACCACTGACGGTTTACAGAAAACCTTTTTTCGAAATGGAATCCGAATTCCGAACGTTATTTTTTTTGGAAATGTTTTTGAGAGAAAGAAAGTTAATCATCGATTAACGACGGAAATTGAAATATAGTTATTATTAGTTCTTTACTAATTAATGTCTAAACTAAGGAAGCAATGTATGCGTATAGAAACTTATATAATATGTATTTTTAATAACTTGCAATGCAAATTTTTATTATTTATTTGAAGTGGCCTTAAATTTTGACAGAAAAAACCCAGTAGCTGCTTTATCATATTGTATATTTAACTCGCGTGTTATTTGCTTCTTATCTCATGTTGTGAATCGGTGATACGAGAGTAAACGAGCGTATCTCGAGGAATATGAATGAGCGTAAATAATGTAAACAGGTGTAAGCCTTTAGGCTTTAGTGTGGAGGCTTATTGCTCAAATAATGCATCACGCTTACTGGGAAATACCTAACTTTGTGTGCAGTTTTTGCCTGCCTGTACTAACTGGCCCTTTCGTAATGATTAAATGTAGGTACCTGCTTGAGGATTTAATGTGATATTGATTTTCTTAGAGCTAATCAGATATTTTTCCATTTTATTGAAATGTATTAAATTGTTGCGACTATGATAAAAATGCGGATCTTCAACAGAGGTCTATAAACCAACGAGGGATCGGGCAACCATAAATGAAGGAGTTTAAGGAGAGACGGGGTCCTCCTCATCGCTAAGAACTACTTTAGGTGGAAATCTATAATTTGCGCCTACCCTGATGTCAGAGAGAAGTGACAATAAGTAAGTATCAAATAGTCAGGTGATAATATCTACAATTGTATCACTATTACCAAGATAACTCACGCTATTGATAGAAACATTAATGAGCGGTGCATTACATAGTGTCTGGCTATCTTCAACTAGATCGGACGCAATCTGGCCAGATCGCCGTGTATGGAAAGTGGTCGCGTGACTTGTGGACGACGGCTTTGCTCTCGACGGAATGCTACAGCGCAGCCTCCGCCGTCCCGCGGCTGTGCCATTGTCCGCGGTACTGTTCATCTATCAGCCTTTTGTTTGTAATAATAATATCAGGACATTATTCCATAGGGACATCTATGTAGTTCTGAGTTAATCGGATCGAAAATATTAAAATGGAAAGTGCATTGAAAAATAAAGATATTTAAATACGATTTGAATGCAATCCTTTCATGATCTTTCTATTATTGTATTTTCATTCTAACATAGGTAAATATAGATTTAAAATGTTGAATCGCTAGCTCATAAGAAAGTATGATTAAGAGACTTGCAGACCTCAGATTTTGTATGTTTTGGTCTGCTCTTCATCTTAATCGTTTTCATTTTCCTATTTGTACACATTTTTATCAATGACCAATGAGGCTCTAAAATACACTGATTACAAAATTCCACCTAAACAGATATACCTACAAGAAAGCAATCTGTGTTGTTATGTAGCTTATATCTTCTAGTAATGATGACAATATACAAGAAGAAGTACCCTCTTATACTGGATCATATATTGGAATTTTCTGTGAGGTACCTACATAAGTTGGACTTGATTTAAAACTGTAGTCTTTTGTAACCTGTGCAACAGAATCGGTTATTGGTTACATTAATAACCAATTGCACAGAAGGCATGCAAATTTTGTCCTTATTGTCATTCAATTTTATATTGAGTGAGGTTATCAGATCACAATAAGCTAAACCAAATATAGCAAACATTGTTAGATCTTCGTACACTATTAGCAGCGTTAAAAAAGGTTACATAGCTTTATACATATTTGCGACAGCTTTAGCCAGAAACTTGGCAGGACTGGTACCAGTATTGTTGAGATCATTGTGATATAAACTCGGGTTGTATCGGCCGCCGTCGTTTCGAAACCGATCGAGCCCGGAATGTCCAACTGTTGCCGGCCTGAATTGCGCACACCTGCGCAAACGCAGCCGAGGAATTCAGGGGATACAGACTGCTACAAATGTTGCTATTGTTTTTATTTAAATAAACGAGACCTGCGTGATTGTTGCCAGTTATTAAAGAATTTCTAAACATGACACGGAGGCTTTTGTCGTGTTATTTATCGGTTTTACGGTACTCAAAAGTGTGAGTCTCTGTCCACGGTCTTTTTCTACAAGATATGAAAGCAAGTGGTGCAATGCGGCTGTCTTAGAATCTGTATTCAACATAGTTTTATTTTGCATACAATCATGCCTGTCGTCTCCGAAGGGTTAGGCAGAGGTGTACTAATGTACACCCACGTTTCGCCGGTATGTTTTAGGTCCCATTTAATAGGGGACGAGCCAATTGCCTTGCCATCAATCGGACATGAATCCAAACTCCGAGCTGCTACTGAGAAGTTCATAGAAAAATCGGATAACACCCTTATCTAAAATTATTTGCCATCATATCGCCAAAGATATAAGTATTTATTGGTTATGAAACCTTAAATTCAGTTTTCAATATAACTAAATCGTCAGAAAAATGTCTGGATCGATAGAAAAATCCTTTGCTATTGTATTCAAAGTTAGTAAGTAATGACAAACCGTTCTACTTTACATGTTCATTCATAAGATATGCGCAGCTTAGTGACATCAAATAGATAACGACAGAAGATTCACTACATTTGAGTTATAAGACAATAATAAAAAAGCCTTTAATATTTCTGTTAAATATTTGTTATACTGACATAACGTGAACATAACATTCAAATTTTCCCGATTCTTTGGATCCTTTACAGTATTAACGGTCACAAACTGACATTGCCCTTTTCAAGTTTCCTTAATCTTGGAAAACGCCTCAAGACAGGGTTTTGGCATGGCTCATCGCCAGCACGCCAGCTGTATGTAGATCATCTATTATCCTGAAAACACTGGGACCAACTTACCTGCGCTGAAACCTATTACTTAGTAAGTACATATCTACAGGTCCTACAAAGTAAAATTAGCTTCGAGGGTTCCTAACGGTACGCAAGTGGGAACCTATACCTATAAGCTACCAAATACTGGGATTGAAATTTTGATCAACAACTTTGCAACCCAATTATTGAGTAATTTAAATATGAACACTTGTATACTTAATCATTATATTCTTATTTTGTTCAAGTTATAGGTATAGTATTCATTTAAGCGTCGTGTTGGCGCCGCGTACTACCGCAAGGACGTTTGTCATCAGACATGAGAATTTGACTTACTTTTACGTTACGGTACTTGTTGTTGTCTCCCTCTATCGTACGACAGAGGTCAAGGATGAGCGAGACGAGACATTTTGGCAAGTTTAGTGAATAAAGTGAAAAGTTTTTGTGAGCAAATAAAAGCAGCGGATATGTTTAGTTGTTTCTGGCGATAAATTGACATCCTGTAGATAATGGTGGTTATTTATAACTAGACACTATGAAAACACGACTTTCTTGGCTTTATGTGAACATGGAAAGGATTTGCAAAGTAACTGTTGCTTGTCATTAACACGTTTACATCCTTACGGGGACTTTTCAACCCCGTACCTACGCTGATTTCATTATGTGCAGGGGAACAAAAACTGACCAATCTTAAAATTTAAAACTGTATGACAGAGATAGTTGTTTGTCTAAATTTATTTAAAACATATAGGTACCTACGGGGTCTTGGGAATCCCGTCACGACCAGGTAATAAAAATTACCCTTCTTTTTATACTAAGGTGATTTGTAAATCCCCGTATGAAAATGTTGGCTTTAAAACATCTCATCACTTTACTTGACTCATATATTTTTTCTACACAAACTTCCTATAGGTTGCAGTACCCAGTACCTATTTCCTTGTCTATTATAACATCTTCATGAATTACAACTATCGCAAAACCATACATCATTTCTTCAGGATCCCTTCTAAATATGTCGATAATGGAGAACCAATTCCAATACAATTGTTTATCTACTCCATATGTATTTTTAGCAGCAGTTAAGAAGTTATCTGGGCCAATAGTCCTGCCAAGAACATTACATTATTACCTGACTCCAAGGGCAGACGAAAATTGCAAGCACACTGTGTATTCTGTGCATGTATCAGTTTGGTTAAGAGATGAGGTGTGTGTGGCGTCACCAGCCATGCACGGCATACTCATCGAAGGGTTACCTCACACACTGACACAATCATGTTTACTTGTTCTATTTACATCTAGATGTTTTTAAAACAACTAGGTACCTGCATCTTGCCCGGCTACCCACAGCAACAGTACTTGGTATCTATATTAAAACACTCTTATATTAAAGTGCAATGTTAAGTAAAAATGTCGAGAATACCCATTGATTGCTTCTCAAGTTTTGCGTAAACAAACTTAAGGAAACAGAATTCTAGGTAAAAGGGCGAAACGTTTTAGCTTGTGGAAGCAAAAATGGTTTCTACGAAAAGTTATTTAAAATGCGAAAAATCTCAGTGATTATGCCGATTACTCTTACCGATTTAAAACACATTTGCCTATCCTCGCCGTATCATCGGAGCCATGGGACTTGTTAACAAGTTCACCACAACCAAGCTAACTATATGTATATCAAATATGTCAGTATAAAACCACGAGATGTAGGTACAAATGACTGGGTCAGTGGATTTTCCCATTAGCCATGACACAGTGAAACTGTTTAGGAACCAACAGACATAGACATGACGGTGCTGTGGACTATGCTGACAACACTGTGTTGGCCACAGTCAGACGACAGACAACATTACAAATATTTTTTTAAGCTTTTTCCAAATCGGACAGCCGATGGGGCTTGAAGGTTCTAGAGTGGCGACCACGTACTGGAAGATGCAGCTTGGGTACCTACCCCCGCAGCGGATTGATTACCTAATTCAATCCGCTGAATACGGGCGGCGGCGCAAGACCGGTCATCGTGGTAATCCTTGGGGGAGACCTATGTCCAGCAGTGGACGTCTAACGGTTGATATGATCATAATGATAATGATCGTGATGATTCCAATGTAGTCAAGCATATATCTCCAATCATTTTATGATTTTTCGTTGCAGGTTCCAAAACAGTTTAAACCATTTTCTTGGGACACATCGGGCTTCAATGGCTCGACGATTTTCCAGATGGCAGGTATTATTAATCCTAGCTTACAGGAGTTCCAGTAGCAGGGTCTTAGAGTGGCGGGCAAGGAGCATTAATCACCAAAGAAAAAGAAAAACCAGTTGTATGATTCGGTTGGTGTAACCCAGTAACTGTTATTAATTACCTGTGGTAATTAACAGGAGACAATATTGCTGTGATGTAGATTTACGTGCAGGTGTCGCGCCGCGCCGCCGCCGCGTGCGGAACTCTATTACAATTTACTGTAATTAACTGCGGGGTGACTTTCCTTCCGCATTCTGTTTCGCTTGCGTCTAATCTCTCCGCCAGCTGAATTTAAATAAATCAGTAGTATATTTTAACTGGCAACACTGTTTACTTAATAGTACTGGTAAGGAAAGGGTCAGCGAGCGATTTACTGTCTTTCTAGTGGTCTCGGGTCTCCTCTCATTTGAGAAGAATTAGGATAAGTTCACCACGTTACCCGAATTGCAAGTTGGCAGACTTCACACGCCATCGAGGAAATCCATCGGACATGCAGGTTTTCTCACGAAGTTTTCCTTCACCGTCTGCGCATGTGATACCTACATACGTACATAAATTCAAAAAGATAGTGGTGCTTATCTTGGGATCGAACTGGACACCAATGACTTCACGATGCACTGGTAACTGGTAACTTAAACGATTTACTAAGAAAGCTGTGTTCGCTCAGTAAATAGTAAACTGCAGACTGAGTAGAATGCAATAAATATGATTATGTTAATGACTAATTAATTAATGCCTTCTACTTATTAATCATTTGAATTAGATAACTAGGTAATAAACGGTAACCTAATACGTTAAATACAGGTACATAGAATCCCTCCTCTATAAATGAGACAGTCAGTCAGTCAGTTCAGTCCTTGGAAGTCTGCAATGATCGCAAGTTCACTACACATCTGTATGCGGCGCGTACGCTTGCAATTCAGCGCGTTAGTATGCGCAGGCGTGGCTGTTTAATGTCGACACTAAGCTGCGGGGACGATGCACAACTACTTGTACTAATAGATTTTTATGTAGTTTTATTGATATTGTGGACGCCAGTCAATGCAGAACCTCTTGGTTCAATTGTTCGAGGAAATTTGGATTTTTTGCCCGATTAATTGGCTCCCTATATTATATGGTACCTCAAAACATATTGGGGTGAATTTCAACAAGAGCTTTTTATTTGTCATTTCGGTGGGTTTTTTTTATTTCAAAGCTATCTACATATTTTTTGTGACTAATAAAACCTTAGCCTATTTTATACCATTGGGTGTGAGTGGACATCAAATATCATCAAAACTTACATAAATATTTAAGGATCAATTTTTAAACGTCCACTGAAATGAAAAGTAAACCGAAATGATAAAAATTACCACTGAAATGATAATCTGTGCACCGGAATGAAATAAATCCACCGAAATGATACAGCTAAGAACAACCGCGCTTGGCAGCCAGGGTTCCGTACTTTGTTAGGTTTGATTTCCATGAATTTTAGATAAACACTGAGACAGGACAGTATTTTAATACTCTTATTTTAATATCAGTACACAGTTATTTTAATATCATCATTTATATACTGATATTACTGTTAGTATTACGATATCAACGTATCATCATCATCATCATCAGCCTATAGCCGTCCACTGCTGAACGTAGGCCTCCCCCAACGTAATACTTATTAATTTAATGTATTGTTTATTGTGATATGAATGAATTGTTTCTTTACTTATATAACCTTTGGTAATTTTTCTTGTTGTGTTGTGTGAAAATGTTGGAAAACTTTATCGTAAATGCTGGTAAACATGAATAAATATTTTCGTTTGTTTTTCAAATACAAACTGATTGATATATTTTCAAAAGAGTGAACGAAGCGCGATTAGAAAGCTTAAAGTTTCTGAATAATATTATGGCTGCATTTATGACATTAATAATAATACATAATGTCTACCTATTGCACTAAGAGAAAAATGCTAGGTAGGTTAAATTGGTAACGAGACGAGAATAGTGTTCTACAGGTATATAAGTAAAACTTCTAAAATTAAACCAACTCTTATATTTTCAAAACACAATAAATGAATAAGAAATATTATAAAAATGTCTTAGTAGTAATAGCTTAGTACTTTTAATCCTTTTACATAAACGTTAATCCATGTCTAGATATGTATGGTGCCATTTTTTAACCGACTTCCAAAAGGAGGAGGTTGTCAATTCGACTGTAATTTTTTTTTATGTTTATTACCTCAGCACTGTCGACTGGGTGAACCGATCTTGATCATTCTTTTTTTATTTGAAAGCTGGTGCTTCCCGTGTGGTCCCATTTCAATTTTGTTCAGTTTGGACAGTGGCATCCATGAGAAAATCATATAAGTCTTAAATTTGCATTAAATAATAATATGTGAGTGACAAATGGACGAATAACTCATTATCACGCCAACTGATTTCGATGATTCTTTTTTTATATGAAAGCTGATGCTTCCCGTGTGGTCCCATAAAATGGGAAGGAAATGGTGAGGATCTGATGAGTGGATCTTTGGGAAATTGAGAGAAACCCTCAAATTTTCTACGTAGATGACGCGTTTATTGTTCAACCCATTACATACCATCACGCTTGTCATCCCCAAAAGGTTAGGCAGAGGTGTACTAATGTACATCCACGTTTTGCCGGTATGTTTTAGGTCCCATGTAATAGGGGGCGAGCCTATTTCCATTAACCGGGCACGAATCCAAACTCCGAGCTGCTACATTTCACATAAAAACCCAATAACACTTTGCTCGACCTGGGAATCGAACCCAGGACCTCTTGTTCGGCAGTCGCACTGAACATCCACTAGACCAACGAGACCTATTACTACAAACCTATTGCAGACACAAAAAAAATAAAAAACAGCCCTTCCGAGAATTCGATTTTTTTCTTATCAGGTTTTATGAGTTTTACTGCTGGTTTGGTAAATACAAATATTATACAGCAAATACACCTGAATAATCTAATCTACACTCTAGGTAAAAGTACATTACAAAACTTACAAGACTTTGTATTTGACACAAGGATCTCTAAAACTTTGTGGTTTTATCATTTCGGGTATAACTGTCCACCGAATCCACTGAAATGATAACACTGAGATGATAAAATAGAGGTTAGTTCTACATTTAACACCAAAATAAAATTATAAAAAAAAATATGAACACTACTCAAACAAAAGATTACTTACGGCGATATTATATATAATTTTGAAACAAATTAAAGAAATCTAGCACGAGTTATAACAGCCACCGAAATGAAAATATTTTTGTCCCCATATTACTGAAATGATAAACTTACTTCTTTGGCGGGTAACCGCAAGACGTTAGGACCGGTGCATTCGTGCCGAGAGCTTGACCCGGGCTGATCCAAAGTGAGGAAAGGTGAGAGGTGCGTAACAACGCAATGTTGACGTGGCTATTTTACTAAAACTTACTGTCCTCTGAAATGATAACTTTTTTCCAGACAAAAGTTGACTGCCTGTCAAATCCATGAGAAAGAAGATAAACAAACAAAAATAGTTTTATTTTATCGGATATATTATAATTTAATGATAACAAAACCTACTTAAATCCATATTACGAATGTATTTGCAGGGGAAGGTATTTTATGAGCGGAACTGGGTTCGGGACAGGCCACCGTGATGATAAAATAACACTTTATAATTATTTTTTTGGTTAATTAGAGGGTAGAAATCAATGATATTTTTTGCCCAGGTAGAGGAGCACTTACGTTGTTAAGAAAATATATATAAAATTAAAAATCAGCACATTGCACTACCGTTCTCAGCTTTGCCGTGTATTTTTCTTGCTTGTGCAATTCACCCATTGGTGATTTATGGGTGTCTGTCGCTGCCTAACCCGGGCAAAGGATTTATTTTTCCTTCTTTTTTTCTTCTCTCTTTTTTATACATGAGCTACACAAAATTAAACTGATAATACACACTACTGCTTACCTACCTACACTATAGTTACCTTGAGAGTCACGATCCGTTTCCCGTTACAATGCTCTACTTAAGATTTTAAGATCCATTAAAAATAACTCAATATCAGCAATTAACCAGTAATTAAGATAACAGATTTATTGTTAACAAGAATTTTTCCAATAATAAAAATATAATAGCTTGTAAAGTCGACAAGAAAATTTGATTTACAGCAATTTTACAACATAAAAATAAATTACTGCGGCTGCGATATTATCTATAAAATATATTAAATATAAAATGTTAGAGTACATTATTATTTATAATGAGATATCTTAAAAGATCTATTTGTGCTGGCAATGTGACAAAAATTGTGTTAATCTTTGTAAAACTTACTGATGGAGTGTAAGCTTACTCGATTACCAGACACTAAAATAAAACTACTTCTACCATCGACAAACTTACCGTGACTGAAGCCTGTAAAGGATATGAAACGTCCAAAATAATATTAATAAATCGCGATAAAATCAGCGGGAGGTAGTTTTATTTATTTGTAAAACTTCCTCAACACTTCCTTTGCCGTCTGTACGTCGTCTGTCTCATACAACCACGGCCTCCCACGCAGCAGTTCTACATACACCCGATACAAATCGAGTCCGTATCATTTCGGGTCACTGTCAACTACAAACAACAGTTACAAAAATAATTGTTGTTTTCCAATTAAGGATACAATCCATCAACTTTTTACACACAACCGGACGAAACCGTTCAGTCTGAAATCAATTGTATCCGAACATTAATATGGTTTGATTTTGTTTGTGTGCTGTCATGTCTTATTAATCGCATGATCAGTAGTAGGTAATTGAAATGGCCGGGTGTCTGCGTAATTGTCGGTCATTACGCGTAATTTCACATTGCCGTGTAGGAAGGTGAAGTTTTGTTACTCCGACTTTGTATTGTCGTTTGGTATGTTAGAATAACATGCGCGACATGTCGTACATTTGTCGTAGCATATCTCGTACCGATGTAATGCCTAGGGACGAGATAATGCGATGAGAAATTATATCGCGGGACGCGTGTAGTCTAAAAAAGTAGATAATAAGTTATCGGCACTGGAATATCCTAAAGTGTATGACTTTTTTTTAGACTACACGCGTCCCGCGATATAATTTGCAAAAAGTCCCAATACATATATATTAATTAGTTCAATATCGATATCCACAGATATACATACAAAAAGTTATATAGTGGTCAATACAATATCTAGATACCTTGCCTTAGAACACAAGTCCTCTCTTCGTATGGCTACCAGCTTACTAAGAGGAAGACCCCTAAAACTCCACGGTGGCCACCATCAGCACCAAAGTCAGGGATGCTAGAAACAACTTTGACCCCATTTTACTTTAGTCTTTCAGAGCCCCCACTCTGCGCACTTGAGACCTTAGAAGTATTATCCTTGAACATGAATTAAGTCGTTTCCTCATAGACATTGACGTCACGCGTTCGTACTGCGAATTTACTGTGACAGATCGAGTGATAGGTACAAGAGTTCTTTTTTCCATTCTTGACGTACAGAACCATAATAACTTACTAATTTAATATAAAAAGTTGTTTTCTTTTTTTAATCGATTTCAAAAAGAAAGAGGTTCTAAATCCGCTCAAAGGGCAAAAAAGATCGTTTTTTCCCCCTTTAAACAAATTTAGCCTTTTCCAACCAATCACTTTTGGAAACTTCACTAGCAAGAGTAACACGCTGCGTGTATCTGTTAGGCTTCCAACTCGTTGTCATGCACCTCACATATTTATTGACGTGAGAATCTTCCCACGATGCCGGCTCCACCGCTTACCTCGCAGTTTCAAACATTTTAAGGCTTTACGACAGTACATTTTGTAAAAAAGTTTTGAAATTGACAGTCAAATGACAGAAAAAAAGCGTTTTGTGTCCTTAAGTTGGTACTGCCTCAGTAGCAGTAACCACGGCAGCTGAGCGTATTGTCTCTTGGTCGATTTCCAGTTCTTAATTCTCACCTAAACAATATTACTAGATTTATTTTACTATAACTAAATCATTTTATGTTTTATTAATATCACCGTTTTAAATACTATTTAGAAAATTTCCAAATTATATTCCCATGTAATATTAAAATATTATAATACGAATGTAGCACATACAACTGTTTTATTATTTCGTAATCTATATATATCATATTTCACTCACGCGAATCAGACCTGTCATAAACTAGGTCTGTAGTGACAAGGTGACACAGTGAGCGGAGTGGTAGCGGGAGCGAATTAAAACTTTGACGCATATAAATTGGTCTCTGCTTTTGTCTCAAAAATAATATAAAATGATATTGAGTAGCTGCTCAAATTCTAATTCAAGATATTTTATTCCAACTGATAATGATTGGTGACATTTATTTATTCCACTGTAGATACTAGGAATTAATTCAAAAAGGTAGATTTTTATAATGTGTTTTGAATAGTATTAACTATATACAAAAATTATTTAAGTACATTATCACACTGTGTCATAGAAAATCCTGTAATGATAACAGCTGCGAACTATGCGAATTCTCCGCTTTCTGTAGCACTTTGCCTTACCACATAGTTAGGTGAAAGCGTGAAATAAAAATACCATCAATTAAATGTCAATAAAGTCGATGACGTGCGTGTAAACTATAACGACGGGCAAAGACAATTCATCATACAGCCAGCGCCGGGTTTTGTTTGATTTGTGATTGGAACTCTTTTATGAATGTAATATGATTAACTTTCTGTGCTACTAGTCCAAATAAGCGAAAATTAGAATAGGAAATAACGTTTCTTATTGCATCTAGTTTTTGAAAATTCATAAGTGCCTCTAATACTGGTCTAATTGAAATAAATCATTTGAGTTTTGAGTTTGAAAGTGGCTCCAATATATCCCAATATTGCAATAATTATGTCCATTTTAATACAACATTATATATTCAAACATATCTAACACATATAAAACTACCATTTACTATTTTGGCGTGAAAACGGAACGAAATCCACATAATATTCAGACCACGCATTAGAACCCACTAGTTTACATTACAAGATGAATTTTATGGAGCCGAATTTCACTCAATAATAATAAAAACACTATTTATATTTCCAAGCCAAGAATACACACTTATAATTAAGTAAATACCAAAATTGTTGTGGGTAATTTGTAAAGCTGGCCGTTAAGAGGCTTATGGAAGATGTCTTGAGGACATAACCTTACAGGGTTCAGTGGTAAATCCAATTACTTGGCAACACACAAGCGCTCGTGGCTCACCTAATTTCCAGTCAAGACAATTAATCGTGTCTTGGTATTGGCTGGTAACTATATTGTTGCCAGACTTTTTGCTTACTTAACTAAACTCACCTAAATAAAATTAATTTATTCACGTTGGTTGGTGCATTACTGACTTACAAGTCTTAGAAGATAAAAGTCTAGACAAAGGCACGCACCACTGACTTTTCGGAACTTATGTGTATATTTATCACATGCTCAAACGGTAAAGGAAGACATCGTGAGGAAACCCTACGCTTCTGAAAGATTTTCTCGATGACGTGTGAGGTTTGCCAACCCGCATTAGCGTGGTGGACTAAAGAAGAATGTCCAACAGTAGGACAGAAAATGGGTTGATGTAGTTTGCGTTACACATATCATCGACACATTTACTGTGAACACGGGTCTCAGTCAGAAGCGTATATACCTGTGTATCAAATATCAACTAAATCGGCTCAGATTCTGAACTATTTGACGGAAGGCCAGACGTAAATCCATACAAGTATATCTGCAACGGGTTACCTATGCTCGTTTTTGACGTCCAGAATCTACCTTCTGTGGGTTTAGAACTTGAAGATACAACTGTATTTTGAATTCCTGCTTATACTGTAACTTCCAACGCGTAACGGTTAAACATTGAAGAAATATAAAATCGTTTAGTAATACGTGTCACCATAAATTTTATTCAGTTATATTATTTATGACGAACGTGTAAAGGAATGCAATATAATTCCTGTTGGCGTGTCGCAGATAATATCAGTAGATTACCGCCACATTATCACGTATGTTATATTAAACTATGATTCAGTTGTTAATATTGCAATCATACCTAAGTATTTGGAATTAGTCATTTTTTATTGACGATAAAACTAATGAGTTAAAATTTAATTTATTGTTTACATAGTTATTTGCTCTTTTGCCCGAGTAATTCAAATTCATTTATTGTAATATAAGTGAGCCAGGTTTCCACAAAATCTGGTGATGTGACCTGTGAGCTGTAAAGTCAACGGTCTCGAGTTCAAACCCAAATCATGCACCTCTGATTTTTTAAGTTACGTGCGTATTTATAACATGCTCAAATCGGTAAAGGAAATCATCATGAGAATGCCTGAGATATTTTCTCGATGGCGTGTGAAGTCTGCCAACCCGCACTAGAAACAAATTCATTTCCCTCTTGCCCAAGAAATTAAGATTCGGATTGATATATGGATCACTAGCTGCCTCCCGCGGCTTTGCCCGCATGGTATATAGATAAAAAGTAGCGTATGTGTTAATCCAGGTAATAAACTATATGTATGCTAAATTTCATTCAAATCTGTTAAGCGGTTTCTGCGTGAAAGAGTAACAAACATACATCCATACTTACAAACTTTCACTTTTATAATATTAGTAAAAAGTAAGATATAATACAGGCTATTTTAATATCAATATAAGGTTTCTTAGTCACATAATTATGTTAATAAGGGGGCAAACGGGCAGGAGGCTCACCTGATGGTAAGTGATCACCGCCGCCCATCGGCCGGACAAGCCGGACATCTGCAACACCTGACGGCTTGCAAATGCGTTGCCGGAACCAAACGAACATAATATACTTAGTTACCGTGCATTCGTTGTCATACTTCCATTATAATAATTATAAAGTGTAAATTACGCGATCCCTGACATTTACACTCATTTGGCTTTACCCTAAAGGGTAACGCGTCACCCAATTTGGAGTAACCCAATCGCCGCTAGGGATCGGCAAATAAAAAAATGTATCGATATTCTTGAACAATATCGATATACCTAAAGTAAAAAATATCGATATTTTTACCCTAGACCACGATTACCTTAAAGACTTTCTTAAAAAATATACTGTTTCACCTCAAAAAACGATACGTGTACGTATGATGAGGCAAATTGCTCTTAAAAAGTATCGAATTTGATAGGAAATAAATAATATCAATATATATTAATTGTCGATACATAGTCGTTGTCACGTGACAAGAAGTATAATTTTTTCCCTCAACTTTCAATATCAGCACGTATCTACAATGTTACGTGTGTTATGTAGATCGTAAGAAGGTATATTGTAGATCTATATAGTATGTCTGTCTCTATGTTACATCTTCACGCCTTAACCGCTGAACCGATTTTGATGAAGTTTAGTATAGAGATAGTTTGAACCTCGGGAAAAGATATAGGGAAGAAAAAGGAAGTGGAAATTCGTATATGGAATCGATAATTTCTTAAAAGAGTAGGGGTAAGAATTAAATAAGCAGATTGATAAAAAAAACAGGTAAAATTACTATTTGTACGCAGCTGAAGTCGCGGGCAAAAGCTATTAAGTATTTATAAGACAGTGAACGCAGTCGCCGACCGTGACGGCACATGACGTTAATGTGCAATATTTTTATTATTAACTTGTTATTAAATACTTTGTAACTTATTATAAAGGTATTGTTCAAAGTGCTAATTGAGTCGCCTTTGATCTTTTGAAGTTGTAGAAACGGTTATAAGTACCTGTTTATATTGTATGTGCCCCTCCCTATTTTGAGCGTTTGAGTTTACTCAAAGGTGCATGTTAATATCTTTAGATAAACATTCTTGTCGTACATATACAGCTGTTGTGCGTGGTCGTGATTCTTCTCCTTCTAAACAGCTTGGCCGATTTTGATGTTACTTTTTATTGGTAAGGACTTATAATGTCAAGCTGGCGCTACCCGTGGACGATGGTAATATGTAGGTAAACTAGCATTCATATAGAAACAGGTGTAAAATAAATTAAGCATAAAAAAATTGTTTCTTATTAAAACACGACCAGTTCAGAATTAACACTTTCTTTATAATATCGACTTTGATCGTTATTACAAATTGAGGAGTAACAAAAGTAGAACACAGCTTGTTAATTTGAATCCTAACAAAAAAAACAATCAAAGGTTTTGTCACCTTGATTTTGAGGCCTAAACACGTAATGGTCCAAACATTAGCACTCCAGTTTATCAAGTATACTAGACGTGACCACACAGGATCCTAGCGCTGATAACTTGCTAGACAAAACTGAACCTTTATACCTTGAAATAAGGACAGCAGAGCCGGCGTGACGAGCCAAGGTGAGCGACTCATGACTCCGAACTTGACATTATGCCGTATAACTACGGAGACAGCTATCTGTGCCTACCAGTAGGTACTTATATACACAATTTTATTTTAAAAGATTGTCTATGGAGTTTCTTGCCGGTTATTCTCCATGAGATCAACTTCTTGGAACCGTGCAACTAGACTCTTAAGTTTTATAAGTTCTTGAAAAAGTTTATATGACATAGAAGCCTTTGGTTTTGATTTTGACTTATTTTAATAGAAATATGAAATTAGCGATTATAATAGCGACTATAAGCACATACCTAAGTGAATTGAAGTTTAGTATATAAAATATAACCTACTCAATTAGCAGAATATAATTAAAATTAAGGTGCTAACAGAAACATAAATTACCTAATTTCAGAACGATAAAAATATATACCTTAGTCATCAACTCTTTTGTTTAAAAAAAAGTAAAGTTTGCAAACACAAAGTTATTATGCCGCTATAAATCTGATTGCGACTGTACGTAATCAGATGACGTTAATAATAATCCGTAAAAAGTATCAGTTATGAAAAAAACAGTTATATTTTATTGGGAACAAAACGAGATAGTCTTATTTTTGCGCTAAATTATAAATGTACCGCTGATTTTGCATGAGGCATGCACATGACACGAAATGATTCGAAATTTAAACGAAGTTGACGTAACGGAAATGTTCGAATTTTGTACGTCATTAAAAAGTAGTCGAAATCTATAATCTATGCCATCTTCGAGTAATTCTACATAATGATATGTGGATAATGATTATTTTATAGATTGAGAAAAATATAACGACATAATAACACTACCATTTAATTGGAAAAAGTAGAATAGGTACCTATTTGTCATGTAGTACTCATAGTCAGTATCAACCCGCGGGTATCCTCTCATTTGCGTGTGATTGAGCTATAGTCTACCAGGTTAGCCTAGTGGGGGTTAACAAACTTTACATGCCATCGAGAGAATCTCTGAGGCATGTAGTTGTCCTCACAATCTTTTCCTTCACCGTTTGGAGCATGTAACTTCGAATAATCAGTGGCGCGCTTTGCGATCGAACTCAGAACCATCGACTTTACAGTCCACTGGTCATACCATTAGGCCGCAGCCTTTATAATCAAGCAGTGACTTATATTAAACTTAAAAATGTGTGTAAACCACATAGGCTAATTTCTAGATAATCTGAATATTCTTATCAGACTATTTACTATATTATTCTACATTTCGGAAGCGTAAGAAATAACACACAGGTAAGCGGCTAACAAGCAGATAACGAGGATTACACAGTACACGGAATGTATCCTAAACAAACTGCTGCTTACTTTATACAACGTATATTGAAATAACGTTGAAACATTTTACTGTCAGGGCAAAGAGGCAGGTCTACCATGTTTAGTTTATACTGTAGGTATGTACATGGTTTTGAGAGGCCTAGCAGATAAAAAAGGTTATGGTAATTTACGGCAAATAATGACAGGAAAGAATATGGCTTCTAGAATGATAAAAGATCTTATAGATCATCTAAGTTTTGTTAGTAAACGAATATGTGAAGCACGAGAATTCCTAGCAGAGAATGACAAAAGTAAGAATCTAGTAAGATTTTATTAAACTGCAACCTTTTTATAGATTCAGTGGCCTCAAATGCTGTCTTAATAGCGATGAGAACTTATGCGCAAATAAGTAATATTTTAACTAAATGAATACAAATTAACCTGTACGCTTCTGTGAATCTATTTTCATTAACTATTCAGTAATATTTAACTACAAATATTCAATTATCATCTCTGCCAACACGCAACACGGCTTACAATACCTTGAGAGGCAACTAAACTTCCTAAATCTATTGGCGTGACTTAAAAACTGTGCCAACGATTGTTCCCAAGAAAATCGTATTTATCAAAGATAAAGAGCTATTATATCTGTCCTCGTTAATAACCATTATTTCTATAGTTTTATCTGAGGCTATTGTCCATTATAATTGAATTTTGAATGCATTATGAAAGTGATAAACGTGAATAGAAACAATGGGGTAAGATCAGGCCAGCCCGCTCAACAGCTAGATGTCAATAATGACAGTAGTGGATGATTATCACGAACCAGTGCGGTAATTCAATTGTTTTCTTGACAGAATGTTTACTACTGAATGACGTTTATTACAAAAATAATGATAACTGTTTTGGTCAAGGTATGGATACAAAAATAGGACACTAGCCTTTATAATAGGGTTTCCTTATGGCGTGGAGAGTAAAGTTGACAAGTCTATTAACCAAAAACAGTGTGTTAATTTCTACTTATGCGTATTATGACCAACTTACTGTGTAGGTACTTGTACTTACTTATATGAATATCATTTGATTATTTTAGACTGGCTTTAGTTACAGTAGAGAAAGCCCTAATGTAGATTCAACAACACGTATCTTAGACCTCAGAAATCATTTATTTAATTTTTCCATCATAAGGCAGACTCCAATAAGTTTCGAAATTATAAGCACATACTACACCTATTATACAGAAAATATCAAATCAGATAAGACGACTTGCACCGTCTGACAGTCAATTTAAAAAGGGTTGATAAATACTTAAGTAGTTTAATTTAATGTTGCTCAGTTTTCTTCTAACAAAAGACAGAGAAAACCTTCTTCAGTCGTGCTTTCCCCTAAAAAGATTATTCACATTTTTATCTGAACTGTAACCTTTTATAATGTCACTGCGTGAGTCCTGAAGGGTGAAAATATTGTGAAGAATACTATAATAGACATATCTAGTAACGCTAAGACATACGCAATGCGACAGTGGACAGTGGCGGCGGGCCCTGATGGGTTACCCGTCAGAAAAATAATCAAAATAAAACAGAACTAATGATCTTTTACAATATTTATTGCGAAAAATTCTTAAACAAACATAAATTAACATCTGACATTTAATATGGACAGTAAAGGTACCTTTTGTAAAGTTTACGAGTAATCGACAGTAACATATAACGTACAAATAGTTTTATTTTAAATATATCATATTATTATAAGGCAATTTCATATCACAATTTGTTAAGATTATGCTGAAATACTTCTTTTTGTATAAATAGGAATTTATTTTATCAAGGCCTCTTTTTTAACAATAAATATTTTAATGTTTTTACACCATGTGGCACTGATTATAAATAGAAACAAACTTAAATGACTAATACTTATAAAATATTGCAACAATTAACGCTATCAATCTCAGTAATTATTATTTTGATCTATGCACTATACCGTTATATTAAATTGACTAATTTATTATTATGCTAAAGGAAAATGTTTCGTTTAAGTACCTACTTAATAAATAATTTATACGTTTAGTACTAGTGACGTTGTGTTGCTAGTGCTAAAAAATATTACTAAAATTGTCATTTGACATTTATAAGGCAACACTGAACGAAGATTTTAGTAACCGTTTGGAATATTCAAAAATAGAAGAATTACCAAATTACTGAATTAATTACGCTTTTAATTATACCGTATTACTTCGAAGATAGTCGTAAGTTTTGCAATAAAATGATTGATATTGGTTATTTTGAGGGTATCATTAAAACATTAGTAATAATAGATAATGTACTAGTTTTAAGTAATGGGCGTTGCTAATATCTTCGTTAACCTTATTTAAAATAACTTTGTCATACGGATACATAGGAAATGCACATTTCTTCATAACTTTAAGCCGTTGTGCTATAAATTCTAGACAAGATACAAAAATGTACGGCACAAACTATTTGACACTTCTAACAATTATATTGTATACTGTAAGTACGGTATAAAGACAATACATAACAGATATAAAATCACGAAGATGTGCTTACTAAGCTAACTATTTGTATGTGAAAATTTGTCACTTCGTAAGGGGCTCAATTCGTTCAATAAATTCGAAAAATAAGGCGTTCGGCAAACGTAGTCGATAGAATACATACAATGATATGTAACTGATTTAAAGTTACTTTCATTAACATTGGCCTAGTTTCCTGAGTATGTAGACAGCCTGATATAATAATGATATTTTTTGTAAATCATTGTTAACATTTATCACAATAAATACAAAACACGAAGTCCAGCTTCGACTAGTTCATATCTACCGGCGCTCGAGTCGAACCACGGCCAACATGGCCACATCTCAACATTATGTGAAACAATGTTATAATGTTTAAATAACGATGAATAAATCATGTAACCGCGCGCCATAGTGAATGCAATAAACGAAAGTAGGTACAACAGATAAGACTTAATCATATTTTTTCTCGCTCGGAACGAATAACTTTACCTAAAGCGAAAGCAATTTCTAAGTAAAAATAACTTTCTGAATTCATTACTCTCAAACATTTATAAGGTATTTCAATGTTTACAACATATACTCGTACGCACACTAGTTAAATGCTTACAAAATAAACCGGAAACTGTCTAATGGCTCATAAATCTACGTGAGTGCGATATCTCGACAATACTGGGAGCCGATTTCAAGGTGTTATTAACTTGTTTTTTTACACTCGATAAGTTTTCTCACAATGTGAAATAGCACACGGTGCCGCGGGCGCAGCGCTCAGGGCACGCGAGTGCGGCGGGAAAGCGGCGCCACATCAAAAAAATCTATCAAGTTTTTCAGTTCACCATATTGACATGAAACAATAGGAAGAAACCATTTTACTCACACTTGGGAGACGAGTTCGCATCGTGTGTCGGTCGCTTTCCAAGTGCGCGATCGCGCGAGATAATTGCTGTTACGGATAACCATCATTTGCATTGTTCGCAATCTGGAGAAAATTAATTGCTTCACAATCGATTGGTAGGCGAAAGAAATCGATCTGCAAAACATTCCCAACGCGCACTAAACTTGAGGAAAGCATTTCATAAAAATTTCAAGCGGCCGTATTCAACTAAGGCGATTTATGATTGGATAAACGTTACTCACACAACTTATGATCGTATAATCGTCCGCGCACGAGCTGAAGCCACCCGAACGTTGCCACTTTCGGCTTCGCATACAATTTTCACTATGCAGCTGCTTCCAAACGCGACGGTTTTTGAAGGCGTCGCACGCCCATACACCACATCATAATATTTGAACCAGTTAGCCTTTTCGAACACCTGTTACGATCCTAAGCGGCTCCAGCCTCTTGTTTCTGCTGTATGAGGGACTCCCACTTTGCTATAAGTCGCGTGGAGCTGGGCGCGAGGAACTCTTCTCCGGGGGCAAGTGTGCACAATTCTGCTAACGACTTGGCCGGCTTTAAACTGCCAATAGAATCATGCCCAGAGCTATTTCGTGGCGATGGCGACCGCAGCTCTTCATTCAGAGCCTCGTAAAGTTCGCCTATCGACTTCGTGGCCTTTAGTTTACCAGGCATAGGGATCTCCTCATCTTCAGACTCAGATGTGGTCTCAATGTCACTCAACTCCAAGTCATATGGCTTTTGCTTCTTTCTCATTTTCTTCAATTCGTGTTCCCTATCTTTCATTTCCTGTAATTCTTTCTGAATCTTCTCCTCCACGGGCACGTAGCCCTTTCTGACAGGTTTGCCTTCTGGGGTACGGGTGATGACGGGAGGTGACACTACAGGTGCTATTACTGGCGAAGTAGGGAACACCAGGGGTGGTGCAAGTGGTGCGGTAGGTGTGGAGGGTACGGGACCTCCCGGAGTAGCGGGCAATTTGCCTTTGTTAGCGATAAATCGCTGCATGATTCCTTTTGTGCCCGTTTGGGGTGTGAAGCGGCGCGTGTATCCATTTGTGTTGAGTAGTGTGGGTGTGATGGGAGGCGAGGGTGCGATGGGGCCGAGCAGGTGTGAGGTAGACACGGCTCTGTTGAGGGTCTTCTGTGGTTTGAAGTCAGCGTCACCATTCACGTGCCCGTTCTGGTGGTTCACGTCGATGGTGGACTCCGACATCAGCCGGTTGATCCGAAAGTGTCCTTCTTTGAACTCTCTTTCTCTTTCCGTCACTTCTATGATCTCTCGCTGGATCCTGGAGAGAGGATCCTCTTTAAGCAACGACTGTAACAAAAAGAAAATATTTCGTTAGTTACTTGTTTTTACACAATTACCAAGGGATTGCTAGTACATATTGCTTATAAATGCATTCGCTGTCTTTCACATACGTATCGTTGCGTGTTTTTAATCGTATGTAAGTTAAACAACCTTTGCAGTAGACCAGTTTTAACCCTTATTAATATACTCGTAAGGTTTAAAAAATGCTAGCCTACCGCTAATACTACTGATTGTACGGAAACGTAATATGCATGCAGATTGACTACTAATTCCGTTGTGACAGTTGACTTTTCAACATCGCATAAGGTCTAAAACATAAATAATTTAGCGGCCCTTTAGTATTTTCAATGTTACTATTAATAGATTCAGTCTAGGCCTATTAATATACCAGTCTGTACGATTATTACGCCATTTTAATAGGCAATACTAGTTTTTCCACAGCGTACTCGAGATTATGTGTGTCTCGGTCGACTTCGATTAGGCACACAAGTCGCGCTGACCTTACAGATACGTTCGATATCGCTCCAGCCCGTATCGATAGATTATGTAAGTAAACAAATATCGGAGCATTCTCGGTAGACATTGAATATGTTGTATTCAGGAGATAAATATTGTCTTACTTATGGAACTGATATTCTTCGATTTATTTGTTAATTTTACAGATTATTAGTTTATTTATTATTAGACATCGAACAATTAGGCCTATACCCATCAAATCAAATCAAATCAATTTATTTGTGATATAATTATACTGTTCTTTTAATTTTAGACATTGAAATAAATCGCGGTATGTTGCTATTTTTTGTATAAACGTTATATATAGACCTATAACCAATCATATTGGTTATCAAGGTAACCAATAGCTCAAGTATAGGTTTGAAATTTGGATTCGCCCTTGCGCATATCTACTACCCTCAACATCGGCCCTAACAGGTTCACCGTGGTCTGTCTTGTGTTAATGAGACCTAAAGACTGGGTGGTTTATTTTAATCATACTCTCCACGTGAGTCCCTGTCTTTGGTTTTCCATCAACCAAGACGAAGGTTATAGCGTCCATTACTACGCTAACAGCATGCAGCACCATGGCTCATAAACAGTTTGCAATAAAATATTTAATCGTGAGGATGCATTTCAACACCCAGAACGTGAAACACGTGCAACTAAGTCATTCATTTCGTTCGTCGACTCGGTTAGCACAGCAGTATTGAAAGATGCCTTCTGCAGTAAGGGAAGCTAAGGTCGAACCCTGGTAGGGGCAAATGTTTGCATAGACATTTGAACAAAGCCATGGATTTGATGGATGTGATGTTGCCTCGTATAATATTTACAGAAAAAAACATATTTGTAATGTATCAACTATCTAGTCTAGTATCCTTACTACAAGCCTCGTTGCTCGTTTGTCCCCAGCTATCGGGACAAGATGGTGCTGTGTCATAATATCCGGATAATTATATTAATCGGGTTCTTTGCCATCTTATCCTTATACTAATCTCTCAAAGTCTTCAATAAAAATATCAAGCGGCTATTACTCATTTAATACAAAAACACTTCTATTGTTCTGATATCTCATTAATATAATCAACAGATTGTATTAATAGATAAATTAATTTCCTTAAAGAAGTTTAGTTCTAGGTTTTGCTTTGTAATTTTTGTTCATTGGCAATACATAATTACATATTCGATTATTTTTAATATTTTGGTACTAGATATCTATCAACTCAAATTAATTTCCTGTGTTTTGGAAGATAGCGGCAGCCTGTTTTATGTTAAATTAAATGTTTAATATTTATGTCTGATGAATAATTTCATCGTTAAAGCTTCTCTTAATTAATGTCGCAAAATGAAGTTAGGTTTTATGTCTGGCGAATACGTTTGAAGAATAGTTTCAATATTAAGTTGGTATATTTAAGTTTTGTTCGCCAATAGTATAACTAACTATTACAATCACTAGTCAAACATATATATTTCTCGATTAACTCACTAGCTACCCAAGCTATACGTCAATATGATTCGATTTCGATCTAAATATAGATAGATACTCGATCTAAAGACCTGAGACTCCAAGTTCTCTACGTTTAATATAGCAGTTCCCGCAAAGTAAAGTTGTAAATGAAATGTCCAGGAACTGCATTGAGACAAAAGTATGAAGTGTCATTGCACTTCTAGCCGTTTTGACGAACTTTAACCTTAAGGTTAATAATAATAAGCCTTAATCTTGGTAAAGTCGAAAATATGCAACTCATTGTTACATTAGGCGCTCATTTACTTGCGCATTCATTGAGGCTTTCTAAGTATATGGCATTCTAAGTTTTCACTTGTAAAACACCATCAAATTATAATGATAAAGCGGAATAAGCAACGAGAACAAGGAGTGAAATGTCTAGCAGTTTCTTTTTATGTTAATCTTCGAGTTGTGGACACAAGAATGTATAGCGAAGTGTGATTATTTACTTTATTTTTATTTGACCTCAAGAGTCAAGAGACGTGATTACTAGTTGTTGAGTGGTCAAATACCTACTTATTTGGTCTGCAGTTTTGGCTGACTAATATTATTATGCTAATCGTATTTAGAACTTTCTTTGGCGAACTCCTTGACATGTTTGAGTTGGTTCCGCATTTGTAAAAGTATTGCTGTTTATGCAAATTTCGTGTCAGCATGTAGTGCTAGGTAAGTATTTCATCATTACATGCATTTATTGTTGGAAAAGAGGTCGCACTGTTGCAGCTGTGTGTGCAATATGCTTGTTGACCTACGCAATGCCATATTCAGTTTCACTGGCCGAGCGACTCCGCCCCACTGGCGACGATTCAAGTTTACGAGACCGACGTTACTTGGAGAAGTGTCGAACCACTTCACATAGGTACCTACCGAGATTATATATCTTTCCCAAGTAGGTACCGACAATCGTGACTTCACGGAACTTAGGTGTTATTGAGAATTCATAGATTAAAACAATACAATCGATGTTTAGGTACATACGTAGCTTGTTAATTCCTAGAGATAAGACAATGGCCACTCATTTATTATTGCAAGAATGTTCGACGCCAATAAATATAAAAAACGAACAATATCAATGATAATGTATCTGAATCGAGCGTTATCAGATGTATAACAGTACAACGAATACTTTTACCGATGCGATGTGGCGGTTCGGCGACATGTCTCGGAGCTTTCTACCGGGCTTCGATCTCGACACACATACCCGAACCCACCATTATTGTCGAGAGTATGAAAGCGTTAATTAATCTGCGGCCGCGAGCAGCGACCCGCAACACCGCCGTGCACAACTGTACCTCATGCCGACGACCTACGAACCTACGATTACGATCGCACAGGACTAGCCTCTCCGCCACCATCTAAACTAGAGCATGCTCGCATTCCATGGACTCGAGCGGACAGCACGAGATACTCACTTCTCCCATATTGAAACTCGAAGGTATCCAACAATCCGCACAGGTATAGTAAAGTCTAGCACACACGAACTGTAACACGGTCTAAACCATCACGGCACCGACACCTGCCACGGTAGTAAAGTTGTTGCGGAGCGGTACGTGCGTTCCGGCCGACGGTCGCGGGCTAACGTCCTCTACGGCGACTCGCGAAGCCTCCGCGTATCACTCACCTGGCCGCTTAATTGGCGCGAAAGCGAGACAAAACCGCGACGTCATACGACGGAAAGAGAAGGGAATATCAACTCATAACACCTGGAGCTGTTTTACCGACGGCGGTCACTGTTTTACCGTGGTAAACTGAGGGCGCGCGTTTAAAAGTTGGTGGCGGAATTACGCGCCATTGGTTCGGGAGGGTCTGTCCTGTCGCTCCCCTACTGTCGGGCAGGAAGCGGGCATTAATTAAGGAACCTGTTCATAATTCCTGTAACGGAACGTTGATTAAAATATCTCGTTACGCGTGAGAACCATCCGGTTGGATTACTTAAAAGTATAGAACCAAGCTCGCCTGTTGTGCGTGCTGTTTATCTAACTATAGTTACTCACTGTTACTGTAGTTAAACCGACGACATACGATAAGTAACAAGCTATCATTTAATTTAGGCATTACTATTTTATTTCCCTTGTTGTTGTGTCTATCCCATTAGTCTCGTAGCCATAAGCGCAGCTGACGAACATGAGGTGCTAGGTTCAATTCCCAAGGATTTCCTTCGTGCTTGAAATTATTAAAAATCTAAGTCGTAAGTAGTTGACTGGTTTTTAAATCATTAAAATCTTACACCTACACATATATATGTACTTATATATTAGACATTGAAATAAATAATATCAATATACCACAATAAAAACCAGTGTTATTTCAAAGTTATCGGAATTACCTGTAAATAGATAATTAATACACAGCTCATATCAGTGTCATACGTAACTACATATTGTTATTATGGCTGAATCAACCCTTGATATCACAATAAGATTCTTCAATTTCTTATGTTGGAACGTTCGCGACACATACATCAATTAACACGACATATCTACCACATAAATATATCAACGAGTTTAATACTATGTCTAAAACCACTAGAGCATAGTACGCAAAGCTTTCAATGTTACAAGTATGCAAATATTACATAAACATAAATGTTTAATCACACACATATTTTTCTCAGTGGGGATTCGATCCAGGGACCAAACAAAGCAGCCGTAATAGGTACTTCTGCGCTAATAGGGTATTCAAATATTATATATCTATTTGTGTATAGTGTGCAAAGACGACTCGATATGTGCAGCGGTAATAATGGCTGTGTAAGGGTTCGAATCCCGGTAGGCGCAAATGTGATGAGCATGAACATTTGAACTGAGTCATAGTTATTTCTATGTAGGTATGCATTAACAAAAAAAAGTATATAATATAGTGTATCTATCTAGTATCCGTAAAACAAGCCTCGTTGCTTAGCTAAGAACTAGATGGCGCTGTCTATCTACACTAATATAATAAATCGGAAACGTTTGTTTGTATGAACGCGTCAATCTCAAGCACTACCAGTCTGATTTGAAAGATTCTTTCACCATTAGAATGCTATATTATCCCTGGGTAACATAGGCTATATTAATAATAATAGAATATTACTAGAAAGTTTATCCCAAAATGGAATTTCTTGCCGGTTCTTCTCCATAATGGTTCCAAAAGGTAGTTCACCTTTTGGAACCGTGCAACTAGTTTCGACATTTCAAAAGTGCCTACCTTTAATATTGGTCTCATAGAAATAAAAACATTTGACTTTGACTTTGAGGGTCAAAAAAAAAAAAGTCCACCCAGGCAAAGCCGGGACTGGCCGCTTGTTTATATATAAATTACCAAAAAAGAGAAGTTTAATCGATCGACGACAGCACGTTTGGCGAACAGACTGCAAGTGGCTAAGCGACCGGTTTCCCTGACACAGGTTCAAACCCCGCACGGAACAAATATTGTTGTACGGCCTACATAACAGGCTACAGATTTGTGTATGTACACGACATATACATATACACACACAACAACCTTAGTATGGGGTATTTAAATAATAACAATATATGTATGGTAATATAAAATATGTTTATTTCTCTTATAAACCAACGACTAGGACAATAGAGCTGATTTTGCCATAATTATTACAACTAGCCATCTAAGTACCTACTCTACTTAGTACCTACCCACTTGAAAAGCTCCCAGATCTATAGGACAGTAGGTTCCTAATCCCATAAAAAATACCCATTATTCAGATCAAGTCAAAAATAGGATTTAAGGAATGAAATCAACTCATCAGAAACTAATTTATTATCCCACTGCTGGGCACGCGCCTCCTCTCATTTGAGAGGGGCGTGTTCGGAGACTTCACATGCCTTCTGACAAACTCATGATGTTTTCCTTCACCGTTTGAGCATGTGATAAATATGCAACTAACTACAAAAAGTTACTTGCGTTTGTTACTTGTGGGTACTCAATTCAAAGGGACTTTAAAGTCCACTTGTCACTCCACTGGGCTGTCACACAGCTGAATTTTGCATGTTTTCTCTGTAATCTTCATTATTTTTAAGCTCTAATCTATTTAATATTATAGTTATAAATTCCGTGGTCAGACGTCAAGCCCGAATCACAAACCATGTGAATAAATGCGGAAATACAATAAAAAAAGTCCTTATTTTATGTCTAGGACCAGCCTAAAAGACTCGGAAACAGGCCAAATTATCAGTGATATTATGTACCTATTTGAAGTTCCTTTTAATTCGACAAAAAGTTTTTATCTGGTATTTAGAAGGACCTTTTCATTATAGTGGGTTAGTAATCACTAGAACAATTTGCCAATCTATAGATCATCAAATAATGAAGTAACTTAGTACTGGTTACAGTAATTTTTGCCTAGATTCAACCTTTGCCAGAGTAAACAATTTGTATGTATGGAAAACAAATTATTTGTGGAATTTCCAGTCTTAAATTATTATCTTAATACTAAATCTAATTTCCTTATTGAGGTATTAATTAACACACAGCATATACTGTGATTTCAGCTGCTTAAAAGTTATGGCACCAATGTTTAGGGTTAATCATTTGGTTTTTATAAAATGTTAATTAATAAGGTATTCTTTGTTTAGTAGGGGATGAACCCCATAGAAAATTATATTTTGGCCTAATACATATTGAAACCAATTCTTCTTTACTCTAATTAACAAAAATTACACATCATACAAAATGCCCTTTTATCCCTTTGTAATTTCAAGAACTTATCTAAAGGAAACTACTATAAAATTTTGCACTAACTTAAGACCATGAATAGCATGAGTTACAGTACTTATACACTAAATAACAATACTTAAAACTATAATTGTTATATTATAAAAATATATTACTCATTTCCGATCTGTAGGGTACAATTATTGGTCCTGATAATTGGAGTTCCAGATATGTGCGGTCTGGGTATTCGAGATTCAATAGTAGCAGTATCCATATGACTGACCCTGAGATGTCGAGACAGATCACTCATCCTGAAAAACCCTCTACAGCAATGATGGCAGATGTATGGAGTGTGGTTTGTGTGCTGCTTGAGAAGGTGGAACTCTAACATGGTCGCAGTTGGGAATGTCTTGGTACACTCTCCTATAGAACACTTAAACTTTGAGGCATTCTCATGTTTAAAGCCCATGTGGTTTGACAAACTCCTTTTGCTTGCAAACCCTTGATCACAAAGCTTGCACACAAAAGGTTTTTCTCCAGTATGTTTCCGCATGTGCGCCTCTAAATCTGGGAATGTTTTCAAACAAACGTTACACTGTCCAGACTTCTCGGAGTGTATCCGCTTTATGTGAACCTGGAGATTACCCTTCAAAGAGAATGTCATGCCGCAGTAGCTGCAAATGTTATGCTTTTCATTGGAATGTGTTCTCATATGAGTCTTGAGAGCATTTCTGGTTTTTACAGATTTGCTGCACAAGTGACAAGTGAAGTTTTTCTCATCAGTGTGTACATATTGATGTCTCACCATATGACTCTTGTCTGTAAACTTCTTAAAACAGATTGGGCATGAGAAAGGCCTTTCACCAGTGTGCATGCGTTTGTGGCGTATCATGGAAGCAATCTGTCTGAATGCCTTTCCACAATACGGACATGAGTATGGTCTCTCATCAGTATGAACTCTTATGTGTGTGATAATGTCATTCTTTGTGAAAAAGCTGCTCCCACAAGTCTCACAAATGAATTTTCTCTCCCTCTGAGTATGGTGTGTAACTATGTGTCTCTTGAGAGAACCTTTAATATTAAACCGTGCATCACAGAAGTCACAAGCAAATGGTTTTTCACCGGTGTGAGTTCTCATATGACTCTCCAGGGCAGACCGACATGATGCCATGAGCCCACATACAACACACCCTACTGGTCCCATTTTAGGCCTAAACTTCCTCCCATCAATTTTTTCCTTAACTTTTTTAGACTTCTTATATTTTCTTTTAACTTTTTTAACATTGTAGATATCACAAGATGCTGTGGGGTTATCTAATAAGAAACTATCAAAATTATCTTGATCGTCGAGTCCGCTCTCTTCTTTGATGTTTTCAAGTTTAATTTGGGGTTCAGATTTTGGCACTAAGTCATTATAAAGATCTGTAATGTTATCACAGCGTAGGGCCTTGTCGGAGGCTTCGCATTTGTTTACGAAGTCGTAAGTTGCGGACAGTTCAGCCGCACAGTTCACGCATATATTGTCAGGGAGCCCGTCACCCTCCACCACTACTATATTGACGCATCGCATTACCTTAGTGCTGAACTGAATATCGTCCTGTTTATCAAATATGGATATTGTTGCTGCTTTATTGAGACATATACGGCATATTTTGGATTCCATATTATCGACTTAGTTTATGTATATTCAACAAATTTACAGTTACAAATAATTACAGCATAGGTCATAGAAATTAAATCAATATTTTAGTTAAAACTTAAATATTCTTGTTATTCTAAAATGTTTATTGTTTGACAACTAAGATTTTTTTTCTTCTCTTTCGGGATTAGGCAAAGGAAAATCTAGTTTATACAGCCACGTCTTCAATATTTTTTATAATGTATTTATGATATATGATACTGTATTACAATGGTTGATGATTTAGTGAAATAATGATAATCTTTACTGAGACTAGAAATGTGATGTAACGCAGACGAAGTTGCGCGGTTCAGTTAGTATCAAAAATAATATCTACTACCTAGCTTGATACTTTACAAGGGGCACTGCTCTCGCATAGAAATTATGTTACCAAAAACATATTAGAATCTATGGTGTTAAGAATACAGGTACAAACGTCAAAGACGACGACTATTTTGAAGATTGGCTGATTTTTTATAAATAATTGAATGTTTTTTTTTTTCTAAATCCTAAGCGTCAGATGACTTACCAGTACGGGTATGAACGGGTCACTGGGCTGTGACAGTGACGTTTACTTTTAGTTTTGTATTGACATGTTTAGTTCGGCAACATTGTGCCGTCTTATTTATATTTTTATTCAAGACAATTTTATTAATATCGTGATTTATTTCGTAATGAAATGAAAATGAAAGTTATGGATAATAAACTGTGTAGATTGTGTTGTCTGAATGAAGGTACTTCTTACATTTTTACTGAAGAAACAAGTGATATCACAATTAGCGCAAAAATAATTTATTGTTGTCCAAGTATTAACATTAAAGACGGCGATGGACTCCCATCATATATTTGTGATTCCTGCGAGAGGGATCTCGTTGCCTGTTACCAATTCTTGCTTAAATGTGAAGCTTCTGATAAGAAATTGCGTTCTGTAGCATTGGAAGTAATTTCCCAAGTTATCGCAGATCTAGACGACTACTCGCCGAAAGTTGAAGTAAAATTGGAAGTACACAGCACTAGCGACGATGAACATCATTATGAAGATTTACAAAGCGATGATATTACTCTTGAACAGCTGAGACGAGAGAATTTAGATTTTACGACAGAAAATGTTGATTTAAAGATAACCCAAAGGACACCATACAAAAAGAAATCTAAATACAAGTACCCCTGTACTTGTCCAGTCTGTGGACGACAATGTGCTAACCCATCAACTTTGAAGATCCACATGAGGTCCCATACTAATGAGAAACCATACCAGTGCCCATCATGTGACAAGAGATATAAAGACAGTGGCACTTTAAAACGTCACAGAGAAAGAAACCATATACAGCACAAGAGACAGCGTAACTTCATTTGTGAGAACTGTGGTAAGGGTTTCTTCTCCAAAAATGATGTAAAAATCCACATGAGAACACATACAGGAGAGACTCCATATGGGTGTAGTATATGTGCAGTCAGGTTTACACAGATGAGTGCATTACAGAGACACAGGAAGCGGCACACTGGTGAGAAGGACCATTTGTGCACATCATGTCCAAAAAGGTTTTGTACCAAGGAGGAACTGAAAAATCACCTCATGGTTCACAGCACTGAGAAGAATTATGTCTGCACACTGTGTAATGTTCTTTTCAAGTACCCTAACAATTTGAAGAAGCATCTAAGACTGCACTCTGAACCGAATAGATTTGTATGTAACCATTGTGGCCGTACCTTTAACGTTAAAGGGAATTTGAAAATTCATATTGACAAATTGCATTCTGAAAAGTCTGGCCACTGTTCTGTTTGTTCTAAGAATGTTCCTAATATTGAAGTACATATGTGGAGGCATACAGGGCAGAGGCCCTTAAAATGTGAGCTGTGTACAAGTAGCTTTTATGAACTGAAGGCTTTAGCTCGACATATGAACTTCAAACATAAGAAAACCGACAGACACAAGTGTGAGGTTGAAGGTTGCTTAATGACCTTCCCTTCAAGACCCATGCTAGACTTCCACACTGCCAAACTTCACAGCACCCACATCCCATTCCCTTGTGATAGGTGTACCAGAGCATTTTACAGGAAGAATGATCTAGCCAGACACAAAATTGGCACTCATAAAGAAAGACTTGTATAGTTGTAAGTGTATATGTCATATTTTATAATGATGTAACCATTTTTGTAACGAAACCAAAAATATTTTTTAATTCAGTCACTTTACTGTCTAGTCTTAAAGTAGTAATAAATTATTATTCAATTGTTGGTATATTAACAACCCATACTCTAAAATAACAAGTATTGTTCAACTAAATAAGTTGAGAGAGAATGTCTGTAGTTATGTTCCCATACTTCAATGTGTTTTTGTATGTACATTTAAAACACAGCTTGAACCTATGGTATGCTGTAACATGTTTTAGTTTTCATATAAATGCACCGATAACAAACTCGTTGATTCCTTTAGCGAAAATGTGACCTAAGACCATATTTATAAACTGAACCTACTTGCAAATAGAAGTGCATATATATTTGTAAACTCAGAATGTGCTCAAACTAATGGGGGTCGGATATACAGGCTATTTCCTGCAACAAAGTGGGTGTTTTAAATGTGTCTTTCTATGTTTCAGCCACTTTGTAAGCTAATAAGAAAACACTACATAATGTTATATAATATTTATTTTTAGTGCTGATGAATATCATGATCCATGATCCAAAAACAAACCGTATCACAGTCCGCTACAGATTAGTAACTAAAGCTCTTGAACACAGATGTGAACGAAAATATTAACAGAAACAAGAACTGAGGTAAGTGGGGTAATCAATACATATACTCCATAAACTTCTATACAATTGGCTAAATATAAACATCTGTAGACAGCATGTAAGCCCCAAACGAAACAATTCCCTAACACATTAAACCAATACATATAATTATATAATATAATATTATATCTGTCATCAACACCATGTTTTGTACAAAACAATAACCCTTATAAATACAATGTGAACTAGTTCATTATTTACAATTATTTGAATTCAATAAGTTCATAATATAAGCAAAATATTGCGTAAATAAAAAATAATAAATTGCACACATTACAATCAGATTTTTGATCCAGTCAAAACAATTAATTGCTGAATATAAATATCCATTATACACTAAATTAATAAAGATTAAAATAGAAAATAATAATAAACAGTTTGCGAACTTTATAAATTATGCAAACATCAGTCAACAAGTTATTAACTAATTCACGTTAACATTACAATAATTATAATTATGTATATAATATGTTCGTTACGAGACGCGTCGATTGCGTGATCGCTCACTCCCATTACTGTAACCCGGTCAGTACGTAAACAACAATTATAAATATTCACCACCTCTGCGTCACCTCGGCGAGGCAACTCTAATACCGTCAGTAGTCACAAAGCGAAAGTTTTCTGTGCGTGGCCATGTCATCAAGTAATTAACAGAGGATCTTAACTACGTATGTACATAGTGACGTCAATATTACAGCAGTACTGTACGAATTATAAATCGTGAAGAAGCGAAATATGGTCAATATCACATACGATATTAGCATGTTAGTTATCTTGATTATGTAGGTACATACCACCAAGCATTCGGTCGTTTTCTATCATGCAATTTGGACTGTTTGTGGCGGTGATTGTACACGCACGCACAGATCACATTCCCTTCTACACTAAACTTGTAGTTTGGTTACGGCAATACGCACATAGATTACGTGACGTTGTAAACTCTACGGCGTCCGTTCCACGGTCACGTGGTCGCGCCCTGCCTACCTACACTATACAGCTAACTACAAATAAAACTTCGCAAAAATTAGCACCAGAGAAATTTAGGATACGATTATTTGTATACGATCGAGTCGATGTCACCGATTGATTATAACTACTATTATCGATAGAATACTTACGTTAAGTATTCGGGGAGCGAACTATACTGACAAAATGCGGGTGATCTGTTATAAAAAGCTATAATACTACTAATTTGTATACGTTATCGGCGGGGCGTCGTCGGGTCGCGAGACTCCAATCGACACCTGAGACCGGAATTTCTCTAGCTAGTTGCGGCACCAGGACCCGCCCGCGCGAGCCCGCCCAGCAAAACTAAGGATCCTCATAAGAAATCGTGCGTAAATAAAGTTACGTAATCGTAGAAATAAATATGAGCGGGACGACTCACAGGGGACCTCGCGCCTCGTCCGTGAACCGCACCGTGCGGCCGGACGCCGGGCCGGACGGCGGGCCGTCCGAGTGACGCCGCGGACACGCCACCGCGTGCGGGCCCGCCGGGGTCCCTCCGGGGCCGTCCGAATGACGGCGCGGGCAGGGCATCGCTTGCGCCCCCACCGACGCCCCTGCGGGGCCGTCCAAGCGGCGACGCGGACACGACACCGCTTGCGGTCCCACCGGCAGCCCCCCGGGGCCGTCAGAGTGTCGGCGAGGACACGGCCCCGCCGACGCCCCGCTGGGGCCGTCCGAGTGGCGGCGCGCGGCCGGCGTGGGCGTCAGCGTGATGCGCGGCGGCGGGGGGAGCGGCGGGAGGGGCGGCGGGCCGGGCTCGGGTCAGTCGATGGCGTGCTGCGCGACCTGCAGGCACAGCGCGTCGAGGCTGGAGTAGTCGTGGTGCGGCTGCGGCGGGTACGAGTGCGACTTGGCGCGCGGCGCGGGCGCCCAGCCGCGCGCGCGCGTCGCCCGCGGCTGCCCCACGGGGGGACCGATGCGCCATCTGGGGAATACGTCAACATTATCATATTTTATCACATTAACTGTTTGAATGCCACTGTCGCAAATTCCCGACAAAAATAAAATGATTGCACCATGACACTATCGTTGTCGGCAAGGAACGACCACATTTTCATTCGTCGGATATACCCGACAGTGGCGTTCTAAGGCTTAACCACAGTACCTCTTAACCCATAGGAGAAAAGGAAAATTCGAATATACATATTAATTAATCTCATTACCTTGGCTTGGGACATCTCCTGTTGAGCGGCATGTCGGACACGTGATGGAAGAACTGTCGCGGCGGCAAGCGGTGCCGGAGACCCTTTAGCGCTTCCTGTAGTTCAGGCTTGTTGAACGCTTCGTGATGCAATGCCTTCAAAGAAATTATAAACTTCGTAAATGTGTCCTCATGTAGTGAGGTAAATCCCAATTTGACGAAAAAAGAAAAAGAAGTTTCATACTAATTTTGCACCCCCGTTTTACCCCCCAGGGGGTGAATTTACAAAAATCCTTTCTTAGTGCTCCCCTACGTTTTAAACTCTTATAGTTTAGGCCCTGCGTTGATATCAGATCTTTTCCTTTTATATACATATATAGATAGATGGTATGAATGTCGGACCTTCTCGACGAGCCAGCAGTGCAGCGACATGGGGTCGACGGGCGGCTCGTGCTCGCCGTCGTCCGACAGCAGCTGCGGCGCCAGGCGCGCGCTCGGCGGACACGACGCGTTGTTCAGACATTTTGATGCTGAAATATTATTCATTCAATCGAAACTCCTCAACAAATACGTATTTATCAACTTCAAATGATATTTTTCTTGATGGATAACTCTCATTTACCGTTTTGAATGTTGTGTGGTGTTTTATATAATTATAGTACATACTTAATATTGAAATCTAAGAGTTTATGGAATTATTTATTTTATGTATAAAGTATCTCTATCTCGAGGCAGGAGATAGTGTAGAAGGTTGCTACTTTAGCCCCACTCTCGGCTCAATTGTTATTCTCGCCCCCGTGGGGGTCTCACCTTGTTTTGGCTTAGTAGCTGTAAATTGGCGAGCCATGGTGAAAGCTAAGTGGAAGTGTTTTGACGGGTTTCAGTGGTGGGAAGCTTTGTAACGGAGAGCTATTGGAGAAGACTTATTGACCTTGCAGGCTTAAAGGGTTCAGCTAACTTATCCGTTTGCTTGTTGAACTCGTTACGGACACTAGAAACGATTGGGCGACAAAACAGAATCATGATGATATAGCTAGGCTGGTTACCTAGATGCAGCGCGCGCACGATGGCGGCGGGCAGGTCGGAGCTGGGCGGCATGGGGCTGAGCAGCACGTGGCGCAGGCGCTGCAGAGGCCGCGCCGCCGCCGCCGCCCCGCCCGGGCCACCCGCCCCGCCCGGGCCGCCCGCCCCGCCCGGGCCGCCCGCCCCGCACGCGCGCAGCTCGGCCTGCACGCCCGCCAGCACGCCGCCGCGCTCAGTCAGCTTCTTGATCGACAACAGCAGCTTGTGCCGCGCGCCCTTTGTTACTCCTACGATAACATTTTATTTTTGGAATAGTTTGGATGAAGGTTTTGTAATGTTTTTTCGTTTTGTATGAGTATTATTATTATTTTATATTAAACTTTATTTTAAATTAAGCAATTATTGACAAAGTATTTCTAAAGACACGTCGCAATCTAGTTCCGAATTAAACAACGAGGTTAGAGTTACGGATACTAAATGAAAGATACACAATTTTTTTTTTGTAAACAATAACTCGGGTGCATCCGTGTTCATCACGCAAACATTCGTCCTTACCGTCCGGGATTTGAACCCGAGACCTTTGATACCGCTGCGCTAATTGAGTCATTACATGTAGAAGTAGAACAAAAACTTAGTGTTTGATCAATGAATAGTACAGAGTTCTAGTTTGTATGAACTGCACAGAACAAACAACAGCAGTGATAAATGATTCATTCATTTTCACAAGAATTATGTTATGTTCACTTTTGCAGACTTGAAATATTAATTAATTATTTAACTGTGCAGGTTTGCCTTTCAGTTACTATTTAAATGAGTCACTGGGCTAAACCAGAGAATATAATGAGATACTGTTACATATAAAAGTACATACAACATATTAATATTGAATATGTTTATTCCTGCTAAATCCTTATGTTATGTAAATTCTTTGTTGTGGATTTTAACTGTTCCTCTCCATATTGGATACAATAAGACCCAGATATATATGTATGGCATCCACTTAATTTCTTGGTATTGACTAACAAGAGTTGACCACTACCCTCTCCAATGAGTTGAGCATAGAGTTTAAAGTCGTTTCTAATCAATTTTTATATATTCATATTCATATTTATTCATTGCATTCCATAATGTACAAAAGTATATAAAACAGATGGTAGGCTTAAATCTAGGAATCAATTATGGACCCTGTTGGGAACAGCACAGCTTAGTAGGAGAGAGGGAGACGTGTCTATATATTATATAATTTTGTTCTATTTATATTTTCCAGTTGAAGTCAGTATTTTTTATTATTATATGTTTTATTTATTATATTTAAGTATTATTTACGATTTTAATTATAATATTTTATTGCACTATTTATTTTATCACAATGAGTAGGTAAAGTAAGTATACTTTACCTACCACAGTGTACTTTTACTTTACACACAGTAGTGTGTTATGTAAAAGAAAGGTAGTTCACTCACCTAATTTCTCCAGATGCTTCTCATCCATGGCCATCATCTGCTCATAACTCATGTTAGTGAACAGCCACACGTACTTGTGTAGCCGCAAGCTCTTCAGCCACTGCGCCACGTTCGACATGCCCGGGTGCTCGCCAAAGTTGTGCGACCTCAGGTCGTCTAACCTCGTCTCGCTGCCCGTCGTCCCATACATAACACTAATAGGCCTAATTTGACTCAGACTGTGCTCACTGGAAAGTGAAAAGCTCCTAGGCTTCTGCACAAACGGTTCGTCGCTCAAGTTTTCGGCTGAGGAAGACATGTGCATGAAGTTAGTAGAAGGAGGCGTCAAACTGTTCGATCTTTGCGACTTTGGCTGAGCTATCGTTGCGTCAAAATTTAATTTCTCTCCTTCTATACTTATATCTACGTCTCGGCCATTTTTCGAGAACGATTCTTGTAGTAAGTCTGTGCTGAAGTGGTCTACAGTGTCTATGATGCCTCTGAATTCGACGTTTTTGCCGATTGTCCGTCTGAAAGTGTTGTTTGTGCTCCAAATATTGGTGTCTGGCATCAGACAGGGGTCTATTCTTTGTTGCCACACGCTCTCTGTTCTGTTGCCGGAAATGTGATTTTCTAGGTATCTCAACCATTGTGTCAATGTTCTGAAATGAAGTTCAATACAACATGGTCAAGTAATGGAACGTGTCTATCATACTGGTTAGTAGGTGTTTCTATTTTTTTTTCTATTTTTTTAAACTACCTACATACAGTATAAGCTATACTCACCCTTGGTCATGTAGTGTGAGAGCAGGATGTACGAGCAAGTACGACAGCAGTTGTCGACAAAGCTCGGGCACTACCGAGGAGCGGCGCGGCGCATCCATGCAGCGTTGCACCAGCGCGGGCGCAGCGGTCACGTATACATCTTTACAGCGATCATTCTCCATACGGAGTAAGGGCAATAGGGTCAACAGGCGATGGAGACGCTCACACCCTGTAGACAATCAGATAGGAGATATCATTAAAGAATTATAGAATTTTCACTAACGAGTTGTGGTCTGCTCGTAATCGTCGCGCGTGCATGACGAGATGCATGTATGTGGACGAGGCAAAAGTAGTATGCAGGGACCGAAGCGCGTGGCATTCTATAGTTTCTTCCTACCCCCATGGGAAAAAGGCGTGAGTGTATGTATGTATGAGTTGTGGTCATGTAAAGGTTGATTTTGCCTTCCAACAGTCATGGGATGCTTGCCAGTATGTTTATCATTATTAAGAGCCCAAACTACTATATAGCAGTTCCAACCTAGAAATATATGGGATTTCCTCTACATCAATATTAAAATAGAAGTTTCAGTTATCACATGGGATCAGTGATTAGCCAGACCTGGTTGTAGACATGAAAGCCTGAATCCAAATACATGATGACAATTCACAAAAATTGTGTGAAATGAAAGTAAAGTAGAAGAGGATTTTATAATATGAGAGAGATTACACTATTGTCCCATGTCTTGGGATAAGTGTCAAAATATAAGGCCTAAGTGGCTCATCTTATTTGATATTATAACTATAAGATAGACCACATGGATGGTTTGATAGACAGAGAGATAGATAAAAATAGAACAAAGTGATCTTATGTAAATACTTATAAAGCTAAATTCCTTAATAAGGGTTGACTGCTTCCAATAAGACTATGGGTATTTGTAAGTATCTGTAGTAAATAATGTCAACCCACTAAGATGATTAGAATTTAATGGGTATTTCCAATTGGTTGTAGGGTGGGAATATTTCTTCCCATTGTCCTTTACTATGTCAACTTAAGATGATGACCTGAGATGTTTCTTCTGAGGCTAAAAATTAGTAAAAAGTATTTACAAAAACAATAGAACTGGCATTGCCTACATTGGTAAACAATGTAATTAAAACCAAGGAAACAAAATAAAACTGTTTATAGTACATTGTCATGTTAAACATAAAACTTGTCTGAATAAATATAAAGAGGGTACTTTAATTACTATGTGTTATTTAATTACTTTAACTGCCACATAAATATGTAAACACTACGGCTCTGTGATTATATCATTTCCTATCTTTAATCTTATCCTTTATACTTAGAGAAGTAAACAATATGCTGAAATAAAATCTGTTACATGTAGTATTATTTCAATGTCTAGTAGGTAGTCTATATTTTAACCATTACCTCACCGTACTGAACCTTAACTAATTAAACTTTTGGGGAAGAACATTTCATATCATAAGTAAATAATGGTTTTAACATTCTAAATGCAACTTTTGAATTGAAGCAATTAAGAGCTTTCAGTTTATTTTTTGCAACAGTATGCAGACAAATTAAAGAACAGGCATTAAAGAGCCTACACAAATAATAAATATATGAAAAGATTACAGTCCAGACCTTCAGTTTATTGAAAGAATGAAATGGTAACCATCCATATCTCTCTCACCACTTATTTTATTGTTTCACCATTTTGTTTGATTCTACTTTACTATTCCAATGCTATTAAATTCAACAATTTATAAAATATCTATAATTTATTTAGGTTTAGGCTGATAAAGCAAAATTTAATATTAAAACAGGTATATTTTTAGTAAGGTTGACTTGCAATAATTAATTGTTAAAACCCACCCATCAATGTTCTATATTATATCTTATTACTTTTGCAAATAAAAGTTATTTATATACACTGGTCTTGATGCAACTCAAGTGTAAGAAATTGAGTTAACAAGATCAATGTAAGAGCCCAAGGACTATTAATGTTTCTGAGGATCTGAGAGGGTACCTTTTTCAAGTGATCTAATGACAAATAATTACATTTGCTCACATTGATTAAGGCAATTAGAATCTGTTCATTACCACTGGTTCAACAGCTTATCTGTATAAGGAAAATTGGATAAAATGGCAAAAAAGTTCTTCGACTTACCATCGTCCTCGTCATCGTCACGGACAGTGAGTAGGCTGGCCAGCAGGACTTCGTCGTTGGCGTCCCGCTCGAGACGCTCGTCCTCGACGTGGCTCCGCAGTGCAGCTTCTACAGCCCGCTGCACCAGCTTCAGCCCCGGCCACGGCACCCGCCGTGCCAACGTGCAAGCCAACACTGTCTGCTCGCATGCCCCCCATTGTTCAAACACCCCGGCTACGCCCCCGAGCTGCTCGTAAAACGTGCCGTTCATCGTGAAAACAGCATAGCAAACCCAAAATATCAGATTTGTTTGTGTTCTACACGTCAGTAGTACGTGACAGCTGATCGTTGAGGCACTATTTGACCCCTATGGAGACAAGTGGTACACGAGGCAGTGACGGCGGCAAAAGGGCCGCAATTATGTCGCGTAATGTGAACGTTAATTTAGTAATAAAGTTACAGGTAGATTGAAAAACATCGAAATTGTTTCGACGGTCAATCAGATTATCAAAATCCAAAATGGCCGACCACAGATAACAAAGTTTTGAAACTTATTCAGGAATGACAACTGATAGATTAGTTTACAGAATAAGGACTTTCAGAACTTATTTACCTCTTTTGATTAAACGATAAAGCTTAAACGAAATTACAGATAAAATTATAAGCTTTAATATAAAAATAAAATGAAATTTAAATACCTTTACATATTTAGATAAATGTTATGACTGTTGTTAATTTTTTTTTAATTATTTTTTATCTTGTTACCCTAGTTCAGTTTTGCTATTTGGCACTAGATGTCAGGACGTACATATTCTAGTAATTTTATCTGCTTTGAAAAACTAAAAATCTTTCTCATTTTATTTAAAAAATTAAATACTTATTAGTTTTTATATCATTGCTTATAGCTAACTGTTTATGCACTTGCATTGTGACCTAACAAACAAAATATATAAGTGTATGTACTAGTGTGTAACTGTGTACAGCGTAGGCATATTGTACAAAGTAGGCATATGCAGGTGAATATTTGTACCCTCATTTTGGAAGAAGATATTAAATTTCTCATTATCTAAGTGATAATCTCTACTCTAATAACCTTTTCCTTTATTTATTGGTTAAAAACTTAAAAATGCTCCTATTGTTATTATAGTAGTCTAGGTACCTTGTAAATATACCTAATCGTACTTAGCTACAAGCTTTCAATTTAAAAATTAACCTATAGTTGCACAATGAAGATAGGATTGTTTTTTTTTTCTAGAAATATTTGTACTTATATGTTAATTTTTTTTAATTTAGGGGACAGTGTTGGTGGTCTTTGTGATTGTACAACTGGATATTGTATTGTCGTTTAATCTATTGAACAACAAGTGGACCGCCTACATAGCGAGCGTCACCAAGAAAATTACCCTTCTCCTCATGAATTTAAGGTATGTATTACTTTGGTTGTGATTTAATGTGTGTTGGTTCGTTACTAATATGTCTATTTAGACAAAAGTACGCAATGCTTAAGAAGATTTTCAACTTCAGTGCTTACGTAAAGTCGGCGCAGAAGCTAAAAAGTATAATACAGACTTTAAATCTTTTTGAAGAACATAATGACGTGACAATTGACAATTTGGATTTGTAATTCACTATCTTAGTGTTATGGTGTGTGAGGAGGTTCCTTGAACAACAGTAAGCCGCAGGTGGGTGGGTTTTTCTTGTAGTCTGATCTTTTGTACCGCAATTATTTTACTATAATATTTAAGTACTTTTTCTTGTCAAAAGTCGAAATTTCTGTTACAAATTTAATCATCAGCTTGAGCTTGACTCTGTATAATATATTACATTTATATTATATTATACCTACCTAATAAATACGTTGTTGGGGACTCAATCGGATTTGTATATCAACTAGGATCTCTCACACACAATTTCTAGCATCCAGGTAGGTACTCATTAGGATGAGAGGTATTAGGTAAGTACATACATAGATCCAATTCTGCAAAGTAATTTGTATAGAACACACATACCTATACAGCCTATACTTACTGTAGATTTACCTACCAAACTCATAAGTTCAATATTGGTATCGATGGTGATAGTACGGTAGTATTATAATCTCGATGCTTTGGATACTTTACATCATCCATGGTCACGACCGATAAATTTTCTAAAATTTCATTTCTACAAAAACTGTAGGTAGTTACGTTTGGTGTCGAACCATGGTTATTATTTAATAATTAGTGCAACTCAACATTCTCGGAACCAGCCCAGCAAACGCAACATGCAAATTGTATAATCCGCATTGTGCTACATTCTCAAAAGACCAACCCTTTTATTCTTCTAGAGACAATATCACATTTGTCCAGTTTGCAAAATAAAACTTTCTTTTAAACAATAAACACCGTTATTTACGCCATATTATTGGCGACAAGAAGATCTGCCTGGCGCGGCGTCGTGCTGATGTATGAAAAAATCTCTATATTTATTATACGTATATACGTACGTTCGAAACAGTGGATTTTTATCGTCATCATCATACTAGTTACTAGTAAAAGTCAAACGTTAACCGAGTTTGAAGACCAAGATAAAATACTACCTAATTAGCATACATTTTTACAAATAAGTAATAAGTAGGTTAATTATTTCAGGATTTAAGTGATGCAAACCTATTGCCATTCTAATTGTTAGAATGTACATATTAATTATGTATTTGGGCTTTTTATTTATATTCTAAGTCCACCTCAAATCTATCAGGCTTTTTTCATTTAGTTACTGCGCGTACGCGGTGTGAAACAGATTTAACTTTTGCTTCAATATTATGTTATTCACAGAAAGCAAGCGGGTCGCGTGCGCAAAGATAACACGAATCCTTTCAATGAATAACACTTCAGCTTGGTTAGGCACGCGCCTAATGTTTTTACAGCCAGTTTCACATGAGAATCGTGGAATAATAACATCATTGAGCGAAGTTTGTAAGATTTGTACAGAGTCATAGACGATAATGGTGTTTATAGAATAGTGCAAACGGTAATAATTATTTTTGATATAGAATAGGTACAGGTAGTTGAAAAATTTGAAAACAGTAAACCTATAATCAATTTAGGAGTATTTTTGAAGAGTTAAAGTTGTACAAAGATCATTATTTTATTATAGTTATAATATTGACATTTAGGAAGGGACTTTTGAAGTAAACAAATGCTGAATACTTTAGATGACAGTTCAAACAAGTAAACTTAGCATCACTACGAAAGTCGTGGCCACCATTCTTTGTATTGTAATACCAGTAATTACATCAAAATGTTTGCCTAATTTTATTCATGTGGAAGCTATAGATATTTATTTAATAATTTCCTATACATAATAAGCGAAATTAAAAGTTTTTGTCGATAATTTCCGCACATTACACAGGGACCATAAATAATAACTTCAAAGATATAATCGCTTGTCCAGCGCACGCTTTCATACGAATCATCGGCGCGGCAATAATCTCGCAACTGTCGCATCTCAGACAGAATCGTTCAGTTTTTGTCGCAATGTCGTATTGTGTGACTCAATTCCTACTTCCGATTTTCTGTAACACTTTAAGCGATGTCGCGGTGGACTATTAATGGAAGCAGGTACAAAGGTATAGAAGACGGTGAAATTTCTTGCATTCATCATCACCACTATTACTGTGCCACTGATGGACCCGGCTCTCCTGGATTAGGCTATAGTCCACCACGCTAGCCTACTGCGTGTTTAGCAACTTTAGAGAAAATTTCTCAGGCGTACAAGTCTCCTCACGATGCCTTCCTCCATCGTTTAGGCATGTGATAAATACGCACGTAACTTCATAACTTACGATACGTACTAAACTGACTAAGTCAGTGGTGTGTGTCTTACGATGGAACTTGAGACCTTTGACTTCACATTCCACTGGTCAAACACAATTAGGCTATCACAGCTTAATCATTATTGCATTCAAGCCTTTTTCATTTGTTCCTAGGCTTGGTAATAAAATAAGCATAGGCAACGATTGCGATAACTACATATTTTCAACTAGAGAGGAATCTGAGATGTCCTCTGACCTGGAAATGTTTCTAGAAGGTTCTTTGCATAGGAGGCTATTTCTCCATAGCTAAAGTTTGTAAAAAGCAGTAAACAAGAGTATGTTCGTATTTACTTTAATTCCTATATTGGATGTAAAGTTGTTACTTCGTTTTATTAAGCTGTCTAATTCATGCTTTCCAAGTACTACGTTTATAAACCAACTTAAAAAAAAACCGCACTACCTTTAGTTTTTTAGTATTTCTAGTGATACTGTCTATAGAATTACTTTTATTGGTCATCCAGCTATATCGAGTTAATCTTCAAACGACTTTGCTATAGTATTTTGGCCTCAAACTATAATAAAACGTTGCTACAATTTTTATTCCTATTGTTTTGCCGGCAATATAATAATGGCGAAGCTAATTCACTGGATTAGAAGCTTACATTAGGAGCAATTATATATTATTAAGTAAAAATAATCTGAATGTTGGTCTTAAATGATAAGACTTGTCCGTAAAATCTTCCATTATCGATTTATTCTGATATCCAAGTTCCAAGAAGTTTTTTTGGATGGTTTTTAAAAAAAGCAATAAAATAGGTAGATACTTACTTTGAAATAAAACTAAACTATAAGTACTTATTCAGTTTATTTCAAACTTGTTTCTCCGCCAAATTTCAGACTTCAAAGTTGGAAAGTTTTTAAGACTACATTTGAATTCAGTTATTAATTTCCTAATTAATTTTTTCTGGGAAAGTCCAGAACCAAGCTCTAAGTTAAATAAATAATACCGTTAACTAACGTAAATGCGGAAGGGTTCCGCAATTGACAGGCAAGTGACAAACATAATCCTTTTGCCCCACAAATGTTGGCACAAAAATAGCCATAACTGCTACAAATATAAGGTCCATTATAGATGGTTAGTTACATCAAATCCTACGCAGATGTGTCCAAAAAAGTATTTGTTCCGTAACACAATCTGTTCATATAATAATGCGGGGATCAGAAGACTGGCCCTTTGCGATGGTGAATTTTTAATTAATGGCGTTATTTACGAAAATGCGCTAGCTCTGCTTACCCCATTAGCCTTACGATGTTGGAAATTATATCTGGGGTTATTTACTACTCGAACCTTGTTTCAACTAGGATAAAATTCCTTGCGTTTAAATGTTTTTGCCATTTCTAATTGTTATTGCAATCAGATAATCGCTCATAATTAAGTCCCATAACTTATTAGGTACTTAATTTATCATCTGTGCTGCTTGGCTTTTGGGTTTAACCCTGTTGTAAATATCTTTTCTTGTGTCAATGGCATTCATATTATATTCTGTCTCTCGCATGATAAGGAGTGGAACATTCGCTGCGGATTCCGAAACAGTTTAAATCATTTTGACAAATCAGTTTCGATGATTTTCGGGATGGTCGCTATTTTTGATCCTGGCTTACTGGAGTTGCAGTAGTAGGGACTTAGTGTGGCGGGCTTGTTAAGATAAATACCAATAATGTATTCTATACACTATAATTCTCAAACCTTCCATAATAATTTGGGTAACAAGTTTACCTATAAATAAAAAACCGGACAAGTGCGAGTTGAACTCGCCCACCGAGGGTTCCGTACCTAATTTAAATATAAGATCATCAAAGTGGGCGCAGAGGACATCTTAAACGAAAAACGAGCACATGTCTATAAATAAGCTGTTTATTATAATGAATTATTTATCATCAAGTTGACATTTTTAAAATAGATTTAAGTTGTAACTGTTTTTAAAAGGACGCGAAAATCTTAACATATCAAGATTTGGAGGAAACTTGGATTGAAATCGTTGGATCCTCTTACCTAGTCCGTTTTAAGTAGCCTTTATATAATTTATGTAATATTCTTCAATTGCTTTGTATCATAAATTGTTCGATAGGTACCTAATTTAATTATTAATAGGTATTTTAGTTGAAGTTTGCTATAACGTTAAAATTCAACGTGACGTATGTTTTTTTTAATATCCTATTAAAATATACCTACTATTACTATTTGACGACCCACTTAGTCCAGCGGTAGTTAACACTGCCTTCTGTGCTATGGGTCCCGGGTTCGAATCCCGGTAGGAACAAATGTTTGTGTGATGAGCATAAACATTTGTGTCCGATTCATGGACATATATATTTGTAAAATGTATGTATTTAAAAAAAACGTATATACGTAGTATATCAACCAACTAGTATCCGTAACACAAGCCTCGTTGCTTAGCTCGGAACTAGATGGCGCTGTGTCATATAGTCCAGAGATATTATTTATTTTATTAATAAGTACAAGACACTTAAATTGGTAGGTACCTGATGCATACTCGTTGACACCGTTACCAAGCAACGTTGTTTATTTTGCAGCTTGTCATAATAAAAATATACTCTTTAAGTAAAGATGATTAATTTCCATATTTTATTCAATAGTAACTATTTAAGATTGTGTTTTGTTACAGAATTAAATAAATAGTTAATGAAAATAAATAAATAGTAATAATAATTAAATAGATACATAGTACCTTTATATAACTAATAAAGGACAGTACCTTGACAAATGGCTTGTATCTCATACAGCGAAATAGCATGAAATATCTAAATTAAAAATATATTTTTTGAAACAGACTTAATTACTTTTTGACGTGAGATAGTTTTTTGAATAATAATTAGTACTTTTAAGTTTCCAATTAAAAGTACGCCATTTTTTTACTATCGTCTGTCAATACTAGGGCTGCTACCATTTTTTCTAATGTGTGTATTGAGACTACCGACCTACATACGATAAAATGAAATAGATTAACTTATTGATTGTTTCATTTATCTATCTTATTTTAATTGAAAATGTGACGAAACTATTAGCTTTCTTTTTATTTATTTTTGATATCATAATCGGTATTGTTTACACTAATATTTTATACGGAAATCGATTGTATTAAATATAATAAGTAAATCTTAATCAAGACGTTGTACCCCGTGGTTGTACCCGTACTGATTAAGATTTTAAACAATCGATTCCCCTTATTTGATTTTTTAATAATAATGAAATTGTCATTTTAATTTTATGTTCAAAATTCACGCCAAAATGCTCGCTAGTGTCATGGCGTCTGCCTGTGACGTCATTTCTATATATATCAACACTAAACATCAGGTGCTAATAAACTAATATATTTACCGTGTTAAATATGAACTCTAAATTATATAAGTGATACGCAGCCCCCCAATGCAATAAATACATCAATTACAACTCTAAACAAATTATATATTTACGTTCCACACAAAAAAATCACCATCATAAATAAATTATAAAATTACTGGAGTGCAATACTTGGCTGTATTGCCTAAATTCCTTCGCCTTATCCCTAAACGGAAGTAAAAATCAAATAATCAATACTCGACGTAGGTGTTTAAAAACTGACATTTGACTTATCATGGCGGATTGCTGTATTTTGTAGTTTTATTTTAATAAATATATTTATATTATTTATCAATGACATTGATAAATATATTAATAACGCGTCGGAAAAAATAAATAAAATTTATTTTGCAATATGCACATCAAGCTCTTTCATATGATACCTCATTTGAACTAATAGCTTCATCTAGAAATTTAGATTCCTATAACAAAATTCAGACCCCCTATTAATTAAGATTTAGTTACAAATGTACAGTTTTGAGATTTTTCCTTGTATTGTTGTTCTATAACGATGTTAAATACCAAATTTCATAGTTCTAGGTCAACGGGAAGTACCCTATGAGTTTTGATTCCCTTGAGAGTGTCGAAAAATGCGTTTTTTGCTGATTAAACGGCCGTATCTTTTTTTTACGTAAACTTAGAAGATTGATTTTTTCACAACTTCAAGGGACCGTAGATTTGAATATACGGTTTAAATTTCAACTTGATACTTCCACGTGTTTCTGAAATAAAGGGTCTTGACAGACAGACAGACGGACGGCGGACAGACAGACAGACAGACAGACAGACAGACAGACGGACAACAAAGTGATCTTATAAGGGTTCCGTTTTTTCCTCTTGAGGTACGGAACCCTAAAAACGAATTAAAGAGAACTGCATCATAAACTTTATAAAGTTAATAAAAATCTTAAACCCAAACCTAAAGCTTAGATTATACCTAGATTATATCCTATTTTGTGGCTTCAATAGCGGTCGTAAGGTAATTAAAAAGTGTGTTGTTGTTATTTGCGTTTAGGGCCTAAGTTGCTAAATACTTACCAACGTTAGACCGCCTTAATCCGTTAAGTTATCTAGGAAATTGTAAAGCTTGAGATTATAAGATTAAAATAATCTTAGCAATCACCGTCTTCGGTGACTCTTAAACGTGGATGCAGATTAATTTGAGAAGTAGAGTTTATTTAAATTGGAGGAGTATGTTTTAAGTTTTATTAGGGTACTTAGTATTGCTAAGTAGGTACTACTGTTTTCTCCCACTTTATTTAACTCTACTACCTCTTCCTTTTCTTATTCTGCCTTCATAAGGATTTCTAAGATAAAATTATTAATCGGTTTATCGATTTTAGTAAAGAAATTACATGCATAATCTGTTTACTCTATATGCTATAAAACATGTCTCATTCATATTCATATAATATACATGTCTAATATTGTTTACAATACTGAAAGAAATGTATGTAATTACGATAAGTACCTACTCATTACCTTAGTGTATTACATTTACAAACTAATAATTTTGCAAACAAAATAATTACAGGATTGTTTTGCATAGTATCATCAATTTAATTAGATTTCTTCGCATCGTTTACTGTTGTAATTACTATATCGCCACTACTTTGGATCTCATTATAAAACATTATGTTTACTTCATTCGAAAGATCAGGCAGACCCATAAATCAAACCCACGCCCGAGGTCCGTTAGGGTGGCTACCTGCATTCAATCCTTCCATTAGGGGTGGTCACTTAGGCCCCGCCTCTTTTAAACGACACTCGACCGCCAAAACAGAACGTCATTCGTGATTTGCACGTCAACTAGACTAGTTCTCAAAATGGCTCTGTGGACTCCTTACGCGCAGGAAGCTGCCTTGGACTTGAGTAGAAGCTCGGTGAAGGCTGAGAGAGCCTCTCCCCTTCTCGCGTCCAGTGCTCCTCAGTCACCACCTCTATCGGGATTGTATCCATCCTACACAGATTCTCAGTTCTACATGTCGTATCCGTACCAGCCAGTGACGTACACAGTGCCGTCAGCGATGTCTCCTGAGTCGATCGGCAGCTGGTCGCACACCAAGCCGAACGCCCCTTCTTCACCGGAATCCCCCGAGTTCTACGACTCGGAGTCTCTGTCAGATGATGTCGAGTACCAGGCTTTTGAACGAGATGCCCTGAGAGCAATGGCGGAGAAGAACGGAGGAACATTATTAGGTAACAACCCGAGGATGCGGAGAGCTGTACAGACGAGCCAGGCCGCTGACGACTCGTACAGAAAACAACGTGAAAGGAATAATTACGCTGCCAAACAAAGCAGAGACAGAAGGAAGCTGAGAGAAGTGAGACTAGCTTTTCAAGTGACATATTTGAAGAAGAAGATGGCAGACTTGAGAGCTAGACTGACGGCTGGCGTGTGCGGGCGCTGCCGACAGATTTGCGAGTGCTGATAAGAACTATTACCGTGTTTGGATTTCAAAGTGTGTGAACGAATTAAACTTGTACATAGCTGTAAATATAAATGTAATATACAAGATAATTAATCTCCGTATAGGTTCTCAAATATATAAAAGAGCGGCGATATATTAAATGAAATTTAATCGTTAAGTATTTGGATTGTATTTATTTTTGTGCAATTGACCATGTACATAATATTATTGTATAACTTAATAATAGTAGTGTATAAATAAAATTTATAGACGAACCTGAATTATTTTATTTCACTCATATTCTTATATTTCATGATATCTCTAATTTACCATCTTATATATCAAAAACACAATATTTATTTACAAGTAATATACTTATAGTTACGTAGATGTCGTAAAATTAAATAGATTATATATGAAACACAATCAACAATAGCCGCATTTTATTATTACTAAAATTACTACTTTCATAATAAAATAGTTAAGTAAATACTGTTTTATAAATACTTATCTATTAAGATTTATTTTTAAAGAGGCATCTCTAATCTATTTTAATCCCTGTTCCAAATTCAAAAAGTTTGCGTTTGGCAATAGGTCTTCCACTATTGCCAATCCCTAGATTAGTAATCCGCCAATAAAATTATTTTATCAGAGGATTAAAATATCCCAATGGCGTTTATTCTCGCCGCGACTTATTGCAGATGTTCAGAATTAAATACTTAAAAGAGTAGCAATTACTTATTGCCGTTCATTTTATGACCTGCCGCTGGCTAACGGATTATGGCGGCAGTCATAGGGTAGGGGATTTATTTTATAGCCAGCATCTTTTGTTTGGACAATGTTTTATATTAGGTAGTTCTAGAATTTCTGCAGTCAATTGTGAAATAAAAGGAATTATAAAAAAGTGGTTTTTCCCTTTTTTATAATGTTTCTCTAGAAGTTCATTTTGTAAAATTAAAGTACGCGAATTCTAAGATAGGTAGGTAAACCTTTTATATTTGTAAGCATTATGCGTTTTACTAAAAAACTGAGTACGGTATATGGTTAGATTTATTTATCTTAAAGTCATTATCAACCCAATTATTGACCTACTGCTGAGCATGGGTCTCTCCTTTGAGACCCTAATGCGGGTTGGCAGATTTCACACGTCGTCAAGAAAAATTCTCAAGTAGGTATGTATGCAGATTTCCTCATGATGTTTTCTTTCACCGTTTGAGCATTTGATAAAGTGTCTATTTATGACCATAGATATAATATTATACTTGTCTAATAAAAGTTAAATTGTGAAAAGAAATAAATATTACAATACCTACGTCATTCCAGCTTCTCATTGGTCAGATTTTCGCACACACTGCGCAGTGCGCACGCGCAGGCCGCGCCCTCTCATCAACTCATGACTCAATACAAATACAATACAAGGGGGCTTCCCCATGTGACACATTGTTTGCTCTGGTTGGTCTTCTTCATAGGTTTAATGCATTATTTTATTTAACTCTAGATATATTTTTGTAGATGAGCTTGCTTCAAGGAGTTATTTTAGGTTCCTATAATTATATTTATGTGGTCTTTGGAGTAGTACCGTTTAGCTCAGCTAGTATTCCTTATAATTATGATTGACAGAGCTAAGATTGTGCAGACTAAAAACAATTGATTCTACTTTTTTGGCAACGTAATTAGTTGCTCTATTATTATAGGTAGTAGCGGCCTTTTTACTTAATTATCAAATCTCGTTAATTGGTGCTTACTATTTTGAATAGTCTTTCACACATAGATATTACATTACAATAATAATTGTCGAAAGAATTGATTTTATTATTGTTTTATTTGCCCGCTTTTGTCTCATAGGTTTATGTATGTACCAATGTTGAATAAAAATACTTAATTTTAAATGATAGCAATAGTATCTAAAAGTATTACTATTGAAATAAAACTACTTTTTACGGATTTAAATATTCCTGGACATATTCCTCGACAGTTAAATAACACTACCGGAAGTGTAAAATATTTTTATCCACCCGGCACATGCTGACAGTTAGGCACGTGTACCAAATATTGTATCAGCTTAGTTCCACGAAACCCACCACACTCTCATACTGATGGCAATCATTGACACTTTACTTCTTGAATGGTGTAACAGAGAATATTATATTTATTTTTGCGGCATATTTTACTATACGATTTCTGTTGTGCTTTTAATTTTGATTATTATCATCATACAACCCGATTTCACATGCCGCGCCGGCCGTAGAGAAAATTCATCAAACACGCGGATTTTGTTGTCGTTTTAAAATCATTAAATAATGTTTATGTTGACTATGAATAATGAAAACTATTAACCAGTAATTAACGACGAGTATTCTAGTTATGTATTGTTGTATCATTTGGACTGCAAAATGTGGTCATTATCTACCATCTCGCTTTGTAAACATCAGGCACGTGGCGGAGAAATAAATGCAATGACATATTTGTTGCAGCTTGGGAAAAAGCATTTGTGTGAAACATTTAAATACTATGTATGATTGTATTTTGATAAAATTTCAGCTGCATTTTGTCAGCAATATGGATGTGTACCTAATATCTCTCAATATATCACTTACACTCATGCGAATATTCATTATTTTAGTATACATTATCTTAATCCCAATATTTAGGATCCTTTACAGCAACAATACTTTGGGTACGAGCAGCAATAAAATATGTAACAAGTACTTTATATATTTCATGTTTTATAATACCGAAATAGTCACCAGGTATGTATACTATTCGGTACCAACTGAACTGTAGAACGATATGTTATTTTTCATAGTATTTTATATTGAGTTATAGCATTTCTCAAATAAACCCACTCTTTCTTTTTCTTATGTTGCACGGCGAAGCCAGAAACGCTGTATTACACTACCAATTAATCTTTCTACTCCTTATAATATTAGCTGCGGACAGTTTTATTCTCGCAATCGATCAATACTACATATCTACTAACAGTATATTGCACAGCGCCATGCAGGGGTTAGTTATTGCGCTGGTAAGGGACGGACCCTCACACAATTAATGCTGCACCCTCCGTGGAGCTTGGTCAGGGGTCCGAGGGCCCACGCCGATCGCATGGAGAACATTGTTTGGGGAAACAACATTATTTTCCCAATTTCTGTATTATTGGAAGTGAAAGACTTGATGTGCGTCCCCAACAGTTCAAAAGGTTTCCTCAAAATATATTTCTTGCTGAGAAAACATATATTTTTTTAGAAATTAGATTTTGCGTTTGACCACAATCTCTCTTTTGCCTAAGATACCTATTTACTCGTGACATTTAAAACAGATTTTTACCAATGACTAAACGGACGAGGAATAATATTATATGTTACAGTATTTCGTGAAGTTTCCTGATATTCCACACGCTTGATGGGACTTTCACTCGCAGATAGCAAATGTCATTAGGTGGAAATTAGGCCACTTAAATTTAAGAAAAAGAAACGAATTAGGATTCCTCAGGACTAAAACGAACGCGAGAGCGGGCGAAGTGAATAAACCGAATATGACATTTCTAAATTGCACGTTAACTTAATCGCGTTTATTCACTATATTCATGATAAATTTAATTCTCAGTCGTTTCAAATACGACCTTTCAAAAATATCGCGAACATAAGTCGCGGGCTTAGCTAGAGTACATTTCTGTACGTGTCTGTTTGTCTGTACCGTGAACATACTCTCTCGACATCTTATACAAACCGTGTGAACGAAACCATAGCGCGAATTTAAACGCGGCAACGCCATCTAGTTAGATATCGCGAACTAAGTTTATGTTGAAAATGGACATCATTTAGGGGTTCAAAATTATGGAGGTTCCACATGGACTAAGACTCTAAATACTCTTCAAACGCGAATGTAAGCTTTTAAGCTATATTAAGGGTTCTATATCTACATTAAATAGATGACATGTGGCAACGAAGAATCCAGCTCAGTATTCATTTTCAGATAGGCCTAACTAAAAAACTATAATTAAAATTAACCAAAGATATGGCTGAATTGAACACAAAATCATATTACTTATTCTCCGTTCTGTGCTTACCGTTAGCTCAACATTTTCTGTGGCAATGTCAGTCAAATCAGCTGGCATATTAAATTCAAATATTTTATTTCAAGTAAACCAATATTACAGGTCCTTTCGAAATGTCAACACTAGTTGCACGGTTCCAAAAAGTAGGTCTTATGAAGAAGAACCGGCAAGAAACTCCACAGATAGGTACTCTTTTAAATAATTAGTTATCTTTACAATGTTTGTATGTAATATAAATATGAGAAAAACTCAGTTTGATGTGAAACGCATGAGTTATCCACTAGCGCTAAAAATAATAGATATTACATAAAAAAGTAATAATAATGTAATACCCCAAAGCCATAACATGTATGTGCCGACCAGCCCCAACTGACAGCACCCGTTCGCGAGCATGACGTGTGTATCAGCGTTGTCCCACTCAACCATGTTATAGGGAATAAAGTGACCCGACACACACCGCCACCATCAGTAGGACATTTGAGAGAGCATGTCAAGCTTAGACTGCCTGACCAAAATGTCTACCAGTACCTAGGCATTTTTCATTTCACCAAGCAACATCAAAGCCAACATTCGTCTCTTATTTTGATTTTTTTTTAACTTTAAAACTTTAAGTTGTAACTATAGTAACATAGGTAGGTACCGCCTACCAATTAACTATTGTTTGGAGAAGACGCCACCTTCATCAACTTCATCGACAAAGATTTATGATCACTGTGAGTCCGGCACTTTTGTTCTCTGTGATACATGGTAATAAAACGCTTTGTGGGAGAACCAAACTTGCACTTGACCAGTTTTCATTTCAGCTACCTACAAGTTTTATTTCGGTTACTGACACGTGTATTGATTGCACAAGCCATGCCATTCAAACCGCCTCCCTTATTGTCAGGGGTGGCGTATTGCACAATGTGCTGCCTAGGACACACGTGATTGGTCGATTGTGGTATGTAGGCAGTCAGGTACCTACCATTATACAATGTATATTATGTAGTTGTAGCTTCAGATTTTTTTCTCAAAAACGAAGTATTATATCTACATAATTATATACTCAGACTTGGGAATGATGTATATTGTTTGTAGAAATGTTGTAGGTAGTCCTTTGGGCTATCTTTTTTAGTGTCTATTGTTCCATACTAAATACTTATCTCAGATATTAGAGCACTTATTTAATGCATTGAATGAAAAGCAAATCTTTTTATAACACAAGGGTGGTAAATAATTTTACTGTCCGCTTGATGCTTATACCTTCTGGTTACCGTAGATTATGGATATTTGCAACAACGGAGGTGTTATGTTTTGGTTGAAATTTAAACATAGGTACTTGAAATGACCTACCTATCTCTGCGTACCTCCACTAGACTGCAGGAAATCATACCATGATGACCATGCAAAAAACTAGTAACGGATTACAAACTTAACTTCTCGCTAATCAGTCCTTTATACCCAAACCTTCCCCAGTACTGTTAAAGCCCTGTCTGCGAGACGTTTTCAATCAGATAAATCTATCATTGTACGGTCCCGTTGTTCATTTCGCAAGTGTACGCGGAATGCTATTGTTTCGGGTCCTTGCGTTAATCCTTTACAAATGCTTCACAATGAAATTGTTTGCGTACTTTACAGTTTTATTAAAAGTATTATATTTTACGGTTGTAAACGACTTTGGTTTCTATTATTTATCTTCATAATAACTATAGTTTTGCAGATTTCGCTTTCTGTTCAAAGTGTCCGATTCAGAGGAATATTTTATTTTCTGACTCCTAGACGGGGCATAATTATTTCAAATGGTTAATCTAGGAGTTTAAACGGGAACTAGAAGTTAGATCATTGATCATTATAATATACCTAAGGAGCTTCTATATATATACTGTCTTGATGAATGACTGCTTTGTTGGTGTAAGTAGTGATCGAAGTACGACTGTTGGGCTAAAGTTATTATTTTATTGGGTTTTTCTAGAAAAAAATCTCAGTACCAGCTCGGAGTTTGGATTCGTGTCCGTTTGATGGCAATAGGCTCACCCCCTATTAAATGAAACTTGAAACATACCAAAGAAATGAGGGTGTACATTAGTAAACCCCTGCTTAACCCGTCGGAGACGACGGGCGTGATAGTATCTTATTTCTTGTTGACATAAGAGTTATTATAAGTTATCTAGCAGCTAGATCGATATTATGATTCCTATGGTTGCGAGTTGCGAGAGTAACTGTATGTATGTCTTTATCCAAACACATAGCAAATACCGTTCGACTTATTCTGTAATAAGGCGTGTGCATGAGCAAGTATAGATACTTGTTACTTTTATTGAAGAAAATTTAAAAAATATTTTGATGTGCATCTGTAACCTTAACCTATTTTGCTAAAAAATAAACTATACGCTTCTGTTCAGGTTTATATTACCATGATTCCACTGTATATCAATAAGTATGCAGCGTATTCGTACTTTAACAAAACCAGTTAACTATGAAAGTATACCTTATTCGGTTATATTAAAGTTAATTGTACAGTGTTACTAATTTTCGTCAAATATCCGAGTGTCCGGTTGTCATCGTGGTGATATATCAATGGTTGCGCTTGCGACACCCTTCAGTGAGGGGTTGAAGTTTGTGTAAGTAGTATTTATTTACTACGGGTTAGGGGCGCCAGTGCCGCAGCCCGGCCCTGTTTATTGTTATTCTTTCTTTCTTTCTTACATAGCAATGTATTTTACAACTGTCAGAGAAGGATGCTAGACAGCCTTGATCTGTGAAAGGCTCGCACCACTGACTTTTCGGAAGTTATGTGCGTTTTTATCACATGGTCAAACGGTGAAGGAAAATATCGGAAAATTGCATGCTGAAGAGATTTACTCGATGGCGTTGGAAGCCTGCTAACCCGCAGTAGGCTAGCGTGGTGGACTACAGCCTAACTCCTTCATACGAGAATCCACTCGTATCCTGTATGGGTCTCCACCCGTGCCCAGCAGTAGGACAATAATGGGTTGATGATGATAGAGAAAGATGCCAGAAAAACACTTATTGTGCACGGTGCCCATTATAACTGTTAAAAGAACCTTTATTTGTATAAAAACATACAATAAAGGAAACGTGTGACCGCAGATCTTGTCACTTGATCGCCTGACATAAAACAATGACATAAAAATTTGAATAGGGCCTTTCGCTAATATGGGACAAAATAAGTTACAGAAACGTATACTTACTTACTAACGTCTTACACTCAATGAGTTAGGTAACACTTTCCTATTAGGCAATGAAATAAAACTCCATTAACGGTTCTTAACGCGATAGATTGAAATTATTTAATCCAAAATTTCACAAACTACTTACTCAATTGAACAGTAATAAAGTTAAATTCTGTTATAATTGCACCACGGCTGCACCATTTCCCGTTGGTACCGCTGACAGTCGATCGATCACGTTGTCCAACAGTGGTCGCAGAGGGAAAGCAACCCATTCACTGGACGACAATCGCTATTGTGCCGGAGATTGATGGAGTTCAGTTCCGGACACACAGCTTGCGGGAATTGATAACAGTTTTATTGGTATAAGGAAGCAACTAGATGCTAATGGATAGAGGCACAGTTATCTCGTCTCATATACTAGTAAGTAATTTCTTAATGATCCTGGGAGAGTTACACTCGTAAGTTTTTCTGTCGCGAATATGTACTTATATTTTATGACGTTCAAACATGAAATCCTTGGGGGAGACCTATGTCCAGCAGTGGATGTCTGGCGGTTGATATGTTGATGATGATGATGAATCATAAAATATAAGTACTTCATAGGTTAGGTACACTCACCCCTTTTTCCTACGGAGGTAGGCACGCCACGCGCTATGGTCCCTACCGCTTCGTCTACAAATAGTATAATAAGTAACTAACTATAGTAGAACGTCATACCATTTCATAGAATAAAGTCTTTAATAAACTATTATAATCCGTTGCGACTTGCGGTGTAGATCTTAGTTCACATAGTAAGTACTAAGTACACAGACGCGGATAGCCGTTTAGTTTTATACCTGCTATTAAGTTATTTACCGACAATTATGTATATCTACTTTATTATTTAAAAACCGTATCTTGATCTTTATTTATAACTCACAAGTAGGATTTGGAACAATTTTCGTGGTCCGAATTCTATTGCCTTTTATCGGTTGGTAAAAAACCTGTATAGGTGAATCGTGTATATCATTTAGACTCATTTATTAGCTGCTTAGCTCATTTTAATGAAATAAACAGTTTGTGAAAAACAGAGAATGGCAAAGAATGGAAAATCAAAACACATTGAAAAATATTCTGTATGCGTGGTTGCCATTTGGTTTAGAGTGTTTTGTCTAATATAAACGCTGCATAAGATGCAACGTAAGAACGATTACTTATACAAAGTAGTTCCCACGTGCATTTTTAAACTTAACTATTCTACAAAAAAAAACAAACTAACCGGACACCAGATTTTCAATTAGCCACTGTCAGACTGGCCGGACTATTATATCAATAACAATATTCATACAAATCCGTTTCCGTAACATCTCAGTCGTCCACTCACGCGCATGTCCACGACACACCGCACATTAGATTCGTCCATGCGACAATAATGTCGCAACTGTCGTCCGCCAGTCGCATTGTGCATGTAACTCTTTACTGCGATTATGATGTCACGGTGGTCCGATGAAAAGGAATATGTATAATAGATTTTTCAATGTATATGACGTTTTTAGATTGTAAAGCGAAGCTAACTGTACAGTTTGAGTTTCTTTAAGCTTTCTCTGATAATGGTCACAGCTTTTATAATCGTACGGTAAATGATGGGTAGGTACGTAAGAATCTAAGTATCTCCTTAATGATGAGTTTGATTAGTCAATACTGCCTCTACACAACACGACATAAGGTCTAGACTGAACTTTAGAAACAGTTTCATCATCATCATCATCAACCCATTAACGTCCCACTGCTGGGCACGGATCTCCTCTCATTTGAGAGGGATTAGGCTATATATAGTCCACCACGCTAGCCTACTGCGGGTTGGCAGACTTCACACGCTATTGAGATAAATCTCTCAAGCATGTAGGTTTCCTCACGATGTTTTCCTTCACCAGAAACAGTTTATTTAGGTTAAAATATATTTTAATTCATTTTTATATATTTTTAACAAAACCTAATTTGTAACTTTTCTGATATTTTTTCCGGTACAATCGTAACTACAAGTAAATGGTAACTAAATAAATAACTCACTAATATAAATATATAACTACCTATACAATTTTTTAAAGCTATGTATTTAGAAATTCAAATTGTGTATGATGAAATCTTGAATCGAGATAGCTTGAATCGGTAAAGATTATTATATTATTTTAAATTCGAGTTAATCCAAATACCTTTTTGGCTAAGTCTAAAAATATTGTCACAGATAGCGTATTATTATGCGGGCCTCAGTGTACCGATACTTAATCCTTTTCCTTACTGATCTCTTTATTCCTTAATAACTTAAACAAAAGATGGAATTAATTTGCCGCCTTTGTGACCGCTTACTATAATATTATTGACATTTGAGCGAAATTTTAATCCATTACATTTAAATCCCCCAAAAAGTTCCGTAAAATAAGTTTTAAAGTCATAAAAATGGCTACCTTTTTAGATTACAGTGAAAAATAATGCACCCGTATTGTAAAAAGGTTGTGTAAACGGTTGTTTATGGTCTGTGCGGAGACAATGCTCGGCGCCCGCGCAGGTACGTTGCGGTCGGCGCGTGCCTTTGTGATGTTTGTTAGGTAATGTTATGTTATATTACCTAAATATTTGGTTGGTATTGTTTTATTGTTTATGTTGCGTACTTTAGGGGGAGTTGCGTATGTAGACTATTCAACGTATTGTTATGTACTTCTTTGACAGGTGTATAGGTGGCCATTTATTGTATTCGGTACCTATGTCTATTCTTGCGACGAAGAATGGACTATATTTTTCTCTTAGCGGGCAAATTAATTAATTAGATTAAGTATGTATCTGTAACGCTATTCGATAAACAGACATTTAAATTACTTATGTAATTCTAAAGTAATTTAAAATTGAAGAATACAAATGGTCTGTAAGTAATTGTTTAAGTAATGACTTTAAAATAGTACTTCAATGATTTTCTCAAGAGCTACTTAATTTTATTATTACTATATTTTAGTTAACAATACTACTAGGTAAGTATATTATACCAAGTATGATTTAGGGACATATACCTAGTATTTTTACGTTTACAAAACGACCTACCTACAGATCTACTTCATACATAAAATCATTAATTATAAATTTATAAGTGAAGTTATATTATAATATTAAGTTACACCTACCTATATTAAGTGCAGTACCTATGTATAAAATGTCTGACTAAAAACTAAACTCTTATAGGTAGATGTAGGTACGTAATTAGGTACAAATAAGTTTTGAACAAGAGCTCATTATAAAGCTGTTTACATCAAAAGTTGTTTACGAAGTTAATGTAAGGCTATTAAAGGATTAACTGAGATCATTATTACTTATGAAAGTCATTTGCGCATGTCCTAATAGTACCGGAGCTGTGGAGGTGAAAAACAAAGTGATTAGCATTTTTCAACTTTAATTTGCAACAACAATATATTATTTTGACAATTAATATATATTTACGTAGGTATGTGAAAGTTTAAAAACCTATTTTCAAGTTGGTTTTGGTATTTGATTTATTATTTTGATAAAGAACTGGTCCATTGATAAATGTCTATGGTATAAGGTAATTAATAATAATCTAACACTGGCGCGAATATTATGCCCAACGCATAATATTCGCGTCAATAAAACTCCTTTTTATAGATGTTATCGCGGTATATTGATATTATCTAGAATCCACAGCATACGTTCTTATGATCACGGGACTGGCTATGAACATATGTATACCAATATACCGCGATAAATCCGTAAAAAGTATTTTCATTTCAACAGATAATATATTAAACACTTTACAAAAGTAGGTATTAATAAAATAATAGATATAGGTAGTAATTACTAAGGCTTGGACGTTTCAATTGATGTTTTCCAATAAAATAATAAATTTTTTTCCATGTGAAATACACCTAGGTATGTGTTACTTAATTAACAATCGAAAAAACTTATTTAAACGATGAAAATAATACTGAAATCAATTTGCCTATCGCGTACTATTAATATGTATATGAAACCTAAACTATTGTTATTTAAAAATAGTTTTTAGCAATTTATTATTTAAAATAATTAATACACTACCTCTCTGACTAGCTTCCGAAGTCTACCATATAAATAGGTATAATTTCATATTCCGTATAAAATAATAACACGCAATATTCGGAAAATACAGTAGGCAATTGCATTACCGACTTATTTGCGTTAAGTGTACCCCATTGTTTTGTCCCCACAGTTCCGTTAGGGGCAGGTATCGTCACTAGCAACCCTTGCCGCGCGCCCCCACCCCCGAGCTCCGCCCCCGAGGATTTAAGGGCGCGCGGGCACCCCAGCAGATCATTCCCCGCTCACCCTCCGTTGAACGCACACGCAAACATGGCTCTCTGGACACCTTACGCTGAAGACACCGCCTTGGATCTATCGAAGTCTGCAGTCCAAGAAACTCGGTTCTCAAACTACTCGGAGTTTTCGTACCCATCGCAGTTGACAGTGCCGCAAGATTACCTTCCGTATAATGGATTTTATGCGCCAGTTGGGCAGCTATCACCCGGAGGCAGTTCGTCGGGTTACGATTCAGTGTCATTCAGCCCGATGACGCCTCGCCACATCGCGCTGTCACCCCCAGCATCACCCACAGAATCCACGTCAAAGAGACCTTACCATATGGTCGACGTAGACTCACTATCCGACGACCCAGACTTTCAAGAGTTCGAGAGGAACGCGCTAAGAGTGATGGCGGAGAAAAATGGCGGCGCGTTGTTAGGTAACAACCCGCGCATGCGGCGGTCGGTGCGCTCCACCAACTGCGACGCCGCCGATGATTCCTACCGCCGGCAGCGGGAGAGGAACAACCACGCCGCCAAGCAGAGCAGGGACAGGAGGAAGCTGAGAGAGATCCATCTGGCCCTCAAAGTCAGCTACCTAAGGAAGGAGGTTGCTGCACTAAAAGCAGCCTTGAGTACAAGAGTTTGTGCTAACTGTCAGCAGACGTGTTTTTGTTGAAAGAAATTAGACAAGAATAATACTTTAAGTTCCTATTTAAAGACTGTGCAATGTATTAGATAGAATTAAGACATCTTGAATTGTTTGTAAAACTAGAATCCACTTCTGTAGTTATATTGTGCAATTAATTAATTTAAACTAATTTATGAAGTCATTGTATAAATCACGTTTAGGTAGTCTTATTATGCATGTAAATAGCTAGGTATAGGTAAATTATGAATAATTTAATGTTAGCATAAGGAAACAACCCGATTTTATAAGACGAAATTAAAATGAGATTTTATTCTATATATTTTTTTTTCTTATTTACTCCTACGGCCCATTTTCACATATCGATATATCAGTATTTATATGATACGTTTTGTCATTAAAAACGAGTCATATAAAACAAATTTATGACGGGCGCGTGATTGAATGAGGAGTTTATGGAACTTCAACAAAATATAGAACCAATCATCGATGCCCTAATGGATTTCATACTTTAAAATAATGATAATAAAATTGAATACATGTTATAAGAATAGGAAGGTATAATAAATCAGATAAAAGGGCGGAGGTAATATGGGCGTGGCTTGCGCACGCGCACCGCTCCGTTGATGATTACTGTCCAATAGGAACCAAGCATGCATTTTATTGATTTTACAATATGAAAAGGTTAAAAATTGGTTTCTAATTTAGTTAAAATTATTATAATAGGACGTTTTACATAGAAGCTAATACGTATAAAGATTTATTTACACCGCGAGGTTGGCAAAAACCCTTACGGCTCGGTTGAGACATATATAATAAACGCGTTACCGACTCTCTACACACTTTTGAAAATCCCCTGTATAGTCGTTTGCGAAAACGGTAGGTAGATGTTAATTTTTTTTTATAAGTTTGATATTTAATCTGCCCTTAAATTTACTACTTCGGATAAACTTAGCGCTTGCTACAAGTCTTTATGTTAAACGATTACCTTGTAATGATTTTTATTATCTTTTTAAACAGTTATAAATATTTAATACTATTTATTGTTTTATTCGCAACGATGTAGAACAAAGGTTATTTGTTCGGCTGCCTTTTCAGTTTAGAAGACACTAAGCCCCATTTCTGATAACCCGATTAGCGCAGCGGTAATAAAAGCTGTTTTCTGTTATAAGGGCTCCGATTTCGAATCCCGGTAGAGTCAAATATTTATGTATGTACCTAAGTCGTATAAACACATGCTGCCAACACGCCACTTAAAAAACTCCTTACGCAAATCTAATTTCTTTATCATATTTGTGCTATTTAGTTTGTTTGAAAAGACTTTTTTTAATATCGACGTTACGACTTATTTAATAGTCAAAATACTCTCTTGAACTAGTATGGCTGGTCTTTTCATTTGTCGTGTTATTATCTCCACATTGTAGGTAATTTAAATCAATTATGGTCGAATTTCGACCAGTAGGCGCCCAGTAGTCATTATTAATACACGAACGAATTATCGTTGGAACCTGACATCCAGCTGGGCATCGAACGTGTGAGTAAATAAAACCGCCGTATAGTAATAAGACTATGACGTATATATTGTACTAAGGGCACTAGAACTAGTTAAGACTACACTTTCTGCTTGATCACGTGCGGCAGGTCGTACTTGCCGCGGACACATTTCAGCTTCACGCCGGGACAGTCCTTCAGCCTGGAACGTAACAATACTGATGTTAGGACCAGAAAGAACAGAGCTTTAGGACCAGAAAGAACAGAGATTTAGGACCAGAAAGAACAGAGATTTAGGCCAAGAATAGAAGTGTGGTAAATTTATTGGATAAGTTGGTTTTTGACCAGTACAGTGCAGCTGTTGTAAATAGGTTTTCCAAAAAAATACACAGTTATAATCAAATCAAATCAAAATATCATTTATTCAAAGTGGGCCAAATTTAATTGGTTATTTTTGAACGTCGACACAAAATACATCCCCTAAAAACGCCCGCCCTTCATACGAAATTATTCAGTTATAATCTCTCAAACATGTGTCTCTTCTTAGAATATGTTAACTAGTTTTTATTTTAAAGTTGGGCATTGATTTATTTACACATAACATGACCAACATGAGCATTTTTTAGCCCTAAAGTTCACCTAGTAACGCGCCACTGATCTTGGCCGTCAGTCAGTTATCTAATCATAATTATTTTCTGACTATTTTCTGGTCTCCCTAGATCCACCCTTGACTTAGCATCAAGTAGCAACTGACCTGCCGACCCTGACGAGGACGATGTTGTGCTCCTGCAGGTTGTGTCCGATGCCGGGCACGTACGCCACCATCTCCTTGCCGTTGGACAGTCGCACCAGCACGCACTTACGATTCGCCGAGTTCGGCTTCTTTGGTTTCTTGATCACTGTCTTTAGAACTACGCCCTGGAAATGTATAAAGTACAGATCAATTGTTTATGTACCTAGTAGGTTCTTTTGTGACTTTTTTTTTAAACCACACGGGTGGAAAACAAGCTGACGGCCCACCTGATGATAAGCGGTTACTGTAACCTATAGACGTTTGCAACACCAGAGAGGTCGCTCGCGCGTTGCCAACCCTGTAGAAACCATTTAGGTAGGGAGTTACTAAACCCCCCCCCCCCGGGGTGGGATGGTTTTTTAGTCGGTAAACGCTCAAGCGACACACCCTGTCGCCTCCCCAGGCGACGGGAAAGTCCGTAAAGGATTTTTCCAATAAAACAATAGGCACACCTTGCTTACTTAGTGCTACCTGTGTATAGTCGGGCCGGGTGTAGCTTGTATGTCGATCGAATAATCAATAGGATGTTATCTTCATACCTTAGCAAACGGGTTTCCGTTGAGTGGATTTCTAGACTTTCTCGACTTCATGTGAGGTCCGGTGACATGCATCTGGTTGAGCGAGGCCATGGCTCTGGCCAGCAGACCCTGGGGATGGAATACTGGCGCAACGGGTGCTTGAGGGGCCTGTTTGACTGGAACTGATAAGACAAAAGAAATTGAGATGATGAAACACTTTTTATAAAAGCCTGCCTACCTGCATGATATCTTAAAAAAATGAAAGTAAAGAAAGAAAAGAAAACAAAAAATATTTATTTAAAATTTTAAAATGCGTGTAATACTTCAGTATAACCCAGTTATACCTAACTACTGGTAATCCTTATTTTGTTCCTCTTAAGACATGTGCCATTTCTCACAACATTATTACCATTTAAACGCGTTATTGTAATAATTATCAAAACCGTCTTTGCATACCGTTACAAACCCAAAATTCACAATAAAAAGCAGGTGCTAAGGGCACATTGTCGTACGGGATTAAACTTTCAGCAAAGGCTTTATCTAAACCTCACAGAAGATCGCTTTGGTCAAGCGATTTTGACACTTATTCGGTGAGCATAAGCGATGTGAAAGTGGCAAAAGAATTTCGCGCAGAATAAAGTACCAATAAAAAAATTGGCAGGTTCTGACTCGGTCGGAGCGTCCAAGGTTCTGTATGGTATTCATATTATGGACATTACTTTCAGACCTATGTATCTCTTATTCTCGATCTTGAACTTCGACTGCATAAAACAGAGTTAGTTACGCATCAAAAATGTTTAAGAAATAAAAGATAAGATGATCGTAGCGCGTGTCATTCTGTAGTTTCTGCCTGTATAAATAAAATAACTTACTTTATTTGATGAACAAAACAACACACAAGTATTTATTCATTTTACTAATATTATCCAGAGACGTTTTTTGGACTTCCGTAAGCAGTCTTTCACATACAAAATTAAACTCCCAATAATGACATTATTTTTGTGGTAAGGAACTCCAAAAAGGATAAAATAAAACAGTTACATGGCATAGACGGAGGTTTCGAGGCGTTCCCGTAATACATTGTATCAATTGTGGGCATTGTGGAGGCTTGCGATTCGATTCGCATAAGCCTGCGATTTGCGTCGCACATAGCGGCTTTGATTGACATGTCAATGTAGCTGGCCAGTTTGCAAGCCTTTGTACAGGAAGAGTTTGTGGCGAAATGTGAGAATCTTGTATAGTTATATAGCATGTGGAATAAACGGTAAATAACACATAATAGGACTTACAAACTTTGTGAATATCTGAAGTGCATTTTATTTTTAAACTTGTTGCAAGTGTCGAACATGACAAACTAACAATAGAAATATGTATTCCAAATGTGAATATTTCTTATTCTATATTTACAGCAATATCTAAATAACTATACCAAAATGTTGTAGCACGTTGATATCTTCATTACTGAATGATCTGAAATCATAATTATCAATGGCTATAATCGACCACGCTAGCCTAGTATGGGTTGGTAGACTTCACATGCCATCCATAAAATCTATCAGGGGTGCAGATTTCCTCACAATGTTTTTTTGCACCTTTTGAGCATGTCATAATCGTAACTTCAAAAATTCAATGGCGTGTCTTGAGTTCGAACTCGAGAGACAGCCATCACAGCGTTTCGTTTTATATATCAATCTTCAAATGCTTCCTTTAAGTCTGCCTCTACGTTTTTGAATATTTCACAAGGAAGCCCAAGTAGATTTTGAGGATTGTAAAAATATGATTGAGAATGCATACTTGCTTACTGCGCGTAGGCAATATAAAATGTAACGTCGATATGTAAAATGCTCCAAGAAAGAAATTTTTATTGAAAGGTTTTGAAAAGTAAAGTATGAATATATAATTTATTTTAGTTGATTTAAGCGTCTCTTAAGGATATTGCCGGACAAATCCTTTCGGTCAAACATACAATGGCGAAGTGAGAATTTTTAATTTAGATCACAAACAGGAGTAAAGTGAACACACATTCCTTGCAACCACATTTCTATATTCATAATTTAATTGTGTTCGTTCTGGGAAGTTGGAGGAACAGAAATTGGTAGTATTTGTCCACAGCTTAGAATAACAAACGCAATAGCAACTGACTCCCTGAAGACTGGTCACGTTTCGGTCAGTCCAGTGCTGTTATTGTTTGGGATAATCGACAGATCCCGTGGGACGATGACGAGCATTGACAACCTTGCATCTGCTAATGCAAGTAAATATTACGGCTCAAGGGAGGAGAGGTAGCGGAAAGACAAAATAAAGATAAATATAGAGTGTTAGTAAACGAGGTAAGGTTTCCTGTTTTAGCAACTGTAGACTATGATCAGTTATAAGAAGAGTAAGTGCTATAAACATTAAGAGAAACGTTTAGCCCAAGCCTCAAATAGCAGACAGCTAAGTGAGAGACATATATAACATACAATAAATATAACAGGAATATTTTCTCAACTAAAATTCAAAAGATACAACAATTATGAGAACTGCAATATACTCATGTAATCAATTGAATATCTATCATAAGTATCGCATCACTTGGACCACAAGCCGCAGTCCACACGACAGTACCTGCTCTTTTTGCGGATTATAATCCGCTAATAGTGGGCATTGTCCACAGATGACGGACACACAGACTCAAAACGATTCCTTTCTGACAGCATGACTCTAGTTACAATCGCAGAGGCCGAGAAAAAACTGGGGACAGCAAACACAATGGGGAAGAGTTGGCAACTAGCATTGACATTCTGGGAAACGCTGTAAATCATATTTGTGTAAGAATAACATTAATAACTGGTGGTGATAACAATCTTTAAAATGTGCAAGATTTTGGAAGAGAGAAAGATTTGATTGTGAATGGCATTGATGTCCGTTTGGATCTGGAATTCTCAATAGGTTTCAAAATAAGAGGACGCCTCAGGGACCTATTTCGGGTGATTGAGGATTTTATACCAGAGAACGTAGTCACAACTTCGTAATTTTTTATGTAAATTATCATAATGTAAAATTCACAAGGTGTAACGGCTGAAATGACGCCCAGAAGTCGGAATCTAAAACTGAAACCATTTAATAACGGCAGAATAACGGTTTGAGTTTTAGATTGTCAAGCTCCGAAGAAGTTACTCATTTAAGTGCTTGCCATCAAAGATAATCTGGATATACATACCACATTTGCAATTATTCTGTAATATGATTAATCATAAATAGATAGCTAAGTAATTGTATTTGAGGTACTTCTGGAACCTTTTGCGCAAATCTAGCTTAGTGCAGATTAGACCAAAACATGCTAAAATTTCATCCTTGACTTAATCTTCGAAGATTATGAACTGTAAAATATGACAATAATATCGCAAAACTGATAAATTATAATACATCCAAAGACACGATTCATTGTGGCAGTTCGAAGCCTTTCGCAATTGTCATTCATCCACTCCACAAATACAGCTCAGTTGTAACAAATAACAGGAATTTATCAGTTGTTAATCCCACGCGACTATTACGCAGTGGGCGTCTGTTTGAATTTCAAACAAAATTCATATTTTTCCCGGAAGGATTCTGTTACGAATTGCTACAATGTTGGAAGAAATTATTAAAATTTTTGAACGGCAAAAAATTCAGGCTGTTCTATTGGGATTTTAGCCTCTATAAAACCTACCTACTAAACCATTTATACTGCAATTTACATTTTCGTCACTTTTAAATCAAGATAGACAAATGAATTAAACTGGAGCTAAAGAAACAAATGATGAGTGAATGAAACCAAACATAAACTTAAGCTTCTAAAATTTGCAGGAAAAATATGTCTTCGAATCATTACGCATTGTTGATACCAACTTCCGTTGAGATGTTAATAAAGAGCTAATGTTTGGTAGAGCAATTCTTAAGTGACTCGATCGAGGGTGAGCCATTGAGTCACGGCCACTTTCTATGAGAAAGTATCTCACGGGGAGGTCCCACGTTACGCCTACGATCGATTATTGTTGTTGTTGTTGTCATTAGACTATTGAGTTGAACTATTTGCAAACTGATGTATTACTACAAGTTCCCGGAATCTAAATTAATATTTAGTACATATAATGCTTATTAGTCTTATTACTTGTTAGATATTATACAAAACTAATATCCATGTTATTATTATAAATGCAGACATACTTTCGCATTTATGATATTAGTCTGTCAATCTGTTTCCTCTTCATACTTAAACCGAGAAACCGATTTCGATAAAATTGAATATATTGTAGTGATATCATTTCTCCCGGCAATCATTCGGGAAAACGATAACGGGGCTAGCAGTTTACTTCGCAGACGTAGTCGCGGGTACAAGCTTGTCCGATAGAAAATAACAGTATGTCGAATGTAAGCTCAAATAAAATGGAAATAAGTAAATGTGGCGGCACGATATTAACCAACTATTCAGTTACAATCGATCAATTTGACACCATTGCTAACATTGAACCCAAAAAATGCTCCTATAAGGACAATTGAAGAGAACTGGCGTATTCAGACATGAGAACTTCAGTCAAATTCGATCTGAAAGCGATAAAGGCTGAGTAAATAGAAACATCAAGTCACGCAAGCCTCTGGACAATGGTCGAAGTGTGAATGGGGATGGATGAGATTACGGGAACCATTCGCAGTTGCGGTCAGTGCGGGATCTGCTGACTCATTGCAACCCTTCGCAATTTTGATAGGTATGGTTGACAGAAAACTGTGCAGCGTAGCGAAACGACCTGATAGAAAACTGTACGTAAAACCAAAGGAAGGTAAAATATTTTGCGCGAAGTTTTTTTACGCAAAATCACACTATGTTTATATACACTATATAGACTTGGATTAAGTTGGAAGCCTTTTTCGTTTATTGTTGCGATTGAAATAAAAATACTTTTAAAGAATTCTATTGCATTCCATATTATTTTATTCCGGCATTTCAGATCACGGGTAGACAGTTTCATTTTACCATTCAATATCGTGCAAGAATAAGAAATAGCATATTTTATGTTATATTTACTAAGCGGCGGTTTTTGGCTGTTTAACAGAGATCAGAGCTTGTGTGTAGAAATAAAACACCATCACAAGATTACAACACAAACCGTGTTGCGTTTCTGACTTCGCCAGCAATTTTGAGCCATAATCACTTACTCAAACACTCCAAAAACAAAAGTACAGTTATCTTTCCTCAAAATGTGTAACACAATATCTTTTTTGCGAGCTGTACCCGATCCCAGGGGACATAATCCGTGTCCACGCGGAAGGGTTCCAAATGACGGGAGTGCGACCAACCCTTGCAAAGATTATCGTAAATAATATAGCCGAGAGGAAATATGAAATTTATGGCTTCGAAATTAGGTTGATTTCTGTATGAGGTTGTCTGCAGCTGCAATAAGATGCAGATGTCGATTGTCCGCTATATTTGACAGTTATGTGCAATTTCCTATATAGTTGTTTGTGATATTATCAAACGGGCTCGGTTTTGGTAAAATGTAATGCGGCAGACAGCACTGCAGCGGATTTTGTACAAGGGTACGTGCAGCCTACTGGCGCGATGCAAGATCGACACATGGAGACAATTTGGGATGCAAAGAGCTATAAGTTAAGCTGAATGACAATTCGAATTGATCACCAACAAGTTTTTGGTTCGATTAATTAGGATTGGGTACAGTTAAATATGCTTGCCCTACTTGGTCCATGTACCTAATAATTCCCCAGACTAGACTAGTTATCATCACACCCTTGCATGTGTGACCAGCAAGCTTTATTTTATTGTTTCTGGAATTGTGTGGTCTAGTGCCCACTTCAGTATCGTGATTTTGACATGGGGAACAGCATTACTCATGTCAATTACTTGTGCAAAAAAAGCTTAATATTTCAACATATGGCGAGACTTTAATCTTCCAAACAAATAATTTTAATTTATCTACTACAGTTTTTATACCATTAAAAGTAGGTATTAAATACTGAGTAAGTTAGCATTCATATTTGTATTTTCTGAAATTAAAATTTCAATTTAATTATGTATCAATGTATGACTTAAATGTTTTTGTTATATCATAAATTAATTAACTGATATGTTTTGTTATTGAAATTGTTCTGGTAATCTTCCATATTTTTGAAGGGTAAATAACACATTTAAATAGGTGCCTACTGCTTTTAAATCACCAAGATTTATGGGGCCAACTTGATTAATTAAAAATAGGTCATCAATTTTCTTGTGTCAAAACAGCCATCATACAATTCTGACTCTTACAATAATATTTATATATAAAACGTATAGAAACTTTTTAAATGGTAATTTTCTTTTAAAATTCTTGTAAAGAGCAACAATTTCCAAAACTCTTCTCTGAACTGACATTGCCCACCTTATTGCTAATTCTAAGGTTGTCTTGTTAGTAATACCTATCTTGTTTAATCAGGAATAAAAAAAATTTAAATGTGTTTTTTTCTCAGTAGTTAAACTAAATTACTCAATTAAACATTAGAGTATTTTTCATAGACAACCCTATAAAAACACATTAACAGTTAATCAACATCCGGGGGATGTCCGGCGCGGGTGTTCAAAAGTGTCTCAGTAAAACCCGGACACTTTAGTTGTCAGGGAAAAAACATAACCATGTTTTTATTTATGTTGCAACAGAATATTTTTTCAGAGGTGTCCAGGGAAAAAATCATATTTCACCCAAAAGTCCGGGTTTTTTGCTGTGATTAACCAGCTTCGTCAATTAAGGTGATAGCAGCCCTAGTCAGGCTAGATATTTAATTAGTGAATATGATAACTTGCAGCTGCATAACTGATTGATCATGACATTTAATAATCCAGATGCTGATCATTAAATGGTTGGTTACATTAACCATTGAAGAACACGAAAGCTGTAGTGTAGTAGTTGCAAATTTCGAGTTCCCTTTTAATTTTGTTATTTTAAGCCATTATATAACTAGGTAGGTATTCAGCAGGACTTTGTTAAGTCAGGCTAGTTCCTTGCATATAGTTGCAAGCAAAGATCTTTAGTCCTATTTATAAACAAGAATAGATCCTGAAGGGCCTGGCCCCTAATAAAAATAAAACAGATTTTGCAAAATAGGTATCCATAATATTGCGCTTCTTGCCATTTACCAGAACATAGTACCGAAAGGTTTAGATTCAACTCAACATCAGAATATTGAATGAGAGTGACACTATAGGGGCGGAATTTCTCACCTGCGATTTGTTTACATTGTGCCTTGATACCAGTTGATAGAATCGATACACCCCGTCGCAAGAAATTCATCTAAAACAAAAAATAAGTCAAAACAGTTCATCAGCAGTGAAAAAAGTTTTTTTTACCCATTTGTGTGCCTATTCATTTTATATTTTACCTTTTTCTGCGGGAAATAAGATATTTAGGCTATGAATAACAACTATTAATTTTTAAAGATGTTTTTAAATCCAAAATAAAAAATAAATGGTTTTATAACCTCTTTAATTTGACATGGATTTTGTTTTGACATTTCAGTTTCCACATTCTATCACATTGTAATGTCAAGTGCAAAATAAAACAAATAAAATAATATAGTAATTTCAATATTTGATGGTATCTTAAAATTTAAATTGTTGTAACAATAATTTTAATAATAACTAATAACATAAATTTTCTAATACGCTTCATAATAGTTTTTGGGAATCATAGATGGTTCTGCTATCTAGCGTTGAGTAGATGTACTATAGTTTCATGCCAAACATAGTAATTTTAATATTCAATCATAGATGGCGCTTTATTAAAAAACTTGAGTGTGCAAAGTACTAACTTTGAGAGTAGAGGTAAAATATTTATATATTTATAGGTATAATATTATTACTTTTTACTATAAGTGTTATTTAATTAAATTGTGTGTAATAAGCAGGTGCGCCACCTGTTGCATAAAAGTGAAACTATATGTAACCTACATGTTATAGTTTCCATTTACACAAAACGGGTACGCCTTTTCCTTACAAAATTTATAAACTTTGTTTGGATATGAATATTAAGTTCATTACTTTTTTAGGGATAAACTACAGAAATGATTGATATTCATATTCATTTAATCATAAAATATAAACTCACAGTGTACTACAACCAAGTCGCTTATTAAAGATACAAAATCAAAATTGAGACTAATAATAAAATAAAATATTAAATAATAAGTAATTAAATCTAATCTATTTTTTATTTTTATTTTATTTATTAGGGAAAATAAACAGTAACACATTACATAACATTTGATATAAACATACAGAGAAAATGTGAGTAAATGTGAAACCAACAACATTTTCCACAGAATACAGAACTGGAAATACTTTTTAACATCATGCGATTTTTATACGTAAAAGAAAAATAATTTAATCTAAAACAATATAACACCTATAATAAATAATATTGCTGGCTGCCCGGGCAATATAGCGTTATTTAATTTAGTCTTCTAGTTCTATTTAATTTAGTCTAGTTTAATGTAGTCAATCACTATTATTTTTTTGATTTAAAAAAAATATTTCTTTAAAATAAATGACAATAACAGCTTTATAGCATGGAAAATTCTCTTACGACCAAAAATTTATTATTGCATTACTCTAAGAAACATAACACAAAAAACACAACATCTTTACACTAAATTTCTAAACAAAGAGTAATAAATTTAACCGCGTTTTTGGAAATAAATGTATGATATCAATAAACTGTAAAAATTTAATACATAAGTAATCACAAGAGAAATTTCCCTGAAGAAGATGGTAATCGGCTGGTACACTCGAGATCTAAAGCGGAAATTACGTCGCATTATATTCTTACAGTCTTGAATCTCAGTGGTCGGTGTGTTTAAAAAGTCATTAATGATGTTGCAATTGAAAAAATATCGTCTATAATTTGTATTATATTTTTTTAAATTATTTCCTGATATATTTATACCGTTGCAATTATTTTTTAAAGAAAAATAAATAGCTTTCATTTCACATTTTGAACGCCTGTTTTGGATCACTGTACGCTGCACCATAAACAAATTAGCTTCTTTTATTTCTCCTGTAAAAATAAATTTTTGATACTACCGCGATATTCTTTAGTTAGATAATACTGACCTTTTTGTTTACTATGCTAAAAAATATATCTACTTCTGGATTGGCCATCAGAAAACTATTTACTATAATAATAAATACTTTATGACAATATAGCAATACATCAAAATAAGAAATAAACAATTTATCACCAGACCTAACGAGTGCAGTTAGTAAAATAAAATACGCTAATTATATCCCTATACCGCACTGAGAAAACCCTTTGGAAGATGGTCTGATGCAATAAATAAATATGCCAGAGGGGCAGGGAGTAATATTTCACATGAGAATAATAATAGTGACGCGGTAGGAGGGCGAAGCGAGCGAGAGACCGTGATCGTAACGTTCCCAATGTTATAAAAGACAAAATATGCAAGTGGAATGATGGCGAAGCAAAAGCGAAGCTTGTACTTATAGTGCCTAATGTAAGATGGACGTCAAAAAATTATTAAATTAGTTAGAAATAAGGCTGTGTCGGTACCGCGCGAGCGGTACCACTGATGTTGCGTCCACAGGCTACGGTTACTGCTTGTCATCAGGCAGGCCTTATTTGCTTTCGTGGTAGAGAGTATGAACCAAAACCAATTGCTCCTACAACCCAGGGTCGTGGTCATCGAAAAGTGAGGACTTTTTGAAGTGCTTTCGAACTTTTCGGTGCTCAAACGGTGAAGGAAAACATCATGAGGAAACTTTTCAGATTTTGTCAATGGCGTGTGATGTCTATCAACCCGCAATAGGCTAGCGTTGTAAACTATAGCCTTCTCGAATGATAGGAGACCTATGCTATGTTGCCAAAACTGTCATGTTGTTTTAAAGCAGATTTTATTGGAATTCCGCGGCGTAACAGACAAATGAATAAAACAACAGTCGGTGCTACAAAGCTTTTATTTCTCATACATTTAGGATTAAATTAAAAAACAAATCTGTCGTAATCCACCCAAGTTTTATTGGAGGCCGGGTCGCGAGAATTTGACTTTTAACATTTATATTGGAATTTTAACATAATCCCGCCAAAAGTATGTCTGAGTGATTCCTACGTACCTTCCTGAACATATCAAACGTTACTAGAGGTTTTTATTTTATTTCCTTCGTGACCTTTTGATAATTTATCGTCCAATGAAATGTGTCGACGTTTAATGGACGTAAACGTTTTAACGAACTTGCCTGTATTGTTGTTGGTTTTTTGTTGTCCTTGTAATGTGGCTGGGCGTCAGGCGGGATTCTGTTGAATGACTCTGATAATGTCTGCGGAGACAGTCTCCTGAATACACTAAATTAATGAACTGTCAGCGTCCTCCACTGAGGATTTACTGGTGCTGGCGACACGGTTTTCTCTGATGTTTCTATTATTTTCAGCTTTCAGTGTGTTAACGATAGCTATTACGGCGGTAAAGCAAAACACAGTATTATTCTAGACTTTAATTATTATTAATTCGCGTAACAGATTTGTAGATTTGGAGTAAAAAAGGTGGGATTTATGTATGAATGAATGAATGAACGATGCTATGTTAGCATCATGCACGCTAGTCGTTTGTTAATCTCGATAGTCATGAGTAGAAAAAATAAAACCAGCCGAACATCAAAATAAGCCAAATGTTGGAAGTTGGAACGATAGTGGTTAAAATGAATTTTGATGAATATAATAATTATGTTAATGACAGAGAATATTCTTGAAACGAATTAAGTTTTCATGTAATTGTTTTAACAAAAAATAGCAGCACGGTGCAAAGTAAGTCTTATTAAGAACAGCCGGCAACAAACTCCATAGACAGGTTCTCTTAGTTTTGTGAAACTATACCACGTCAAACTTATAAAATACCTTGTAGTTTTTGCGTCGATGGTTAAAAACGACGAAGCGAAACACTGCCTGCAGGTTTGAGACGAGTAGTTTCAAAGGTGGCAATCTGTCATTTTTGTAAATAAACAGTTTTTGATATGGCAACATATATAGGTTTGATTAAAACAGGTTTCCTTTGATTAAAAGTATCAAAAGCGGCTAAATGTTGTTGCTAATTCAAAACGCTCCTTAAAATCTGTGGTTAGTATCAAATCCGAAAATCTAGCAATTTTAAAAATCAAACCCAGCCATCTTAGGCCGTCTTATAAGATCCTCAAATTTAGTGACCATATAAAAATGTCGCTTAATGCAGCAACAAATCAGAATAATAAATCATAAAGTTTTTTGTTAGTAGGTAATGTTTTATTAATATTAATAGATTAATAAATAATAACGTATAAAATTCAAGTCTTAATTATATGATATTCATTCCATTTAGATTGAAAAAATCATTATCATCGGCATCATCATAAAAGCTCCTCTTATCTTCTCTACTGGTCCAGCCAGACCTGACAGATGTAGGGTTGACGCAAATGACACCAGTAGTCCCTTAGCCCAGGGTTCGCAGCATCCATACCAACACAGTGAGGCTCCTTGGGGTCGTTGCTGTTGAATAAGTTTTTATTAGAAACCAAACTTTGGTAGATTTTGATTTAAGCATGTATTTTCTCAATGTTTATGTTTCACCATGAAGTCAGGTGTACACAATGGTCACAGTAAGGTCCTTAGTAATTACTATTAATCGCACATAAGGCAAAATTCTAAGTTACTGAGTGTTTTTTTGTAGAAATACCCTGCTATTGTCGCTTAACATCAGGCGAACTGGCATTCGACCGTAAACCTATAAAAAATATTAAAAAATAATACTTTGCTCAACTTGAAGATTGAACCCTAGATCTCTTCTCGACTGAGCAGTGCTTTGACTAAGGGAATGGAATGTTTTTCAATGTTGTATGGACATGTAGCTTTATAATTACCTGTATCCAACATCAGAGCTAGCCCACTGGTGGAATCCGGTGTCAATTATATTCTCACCTGAAATAAAATGAATAAACTTTATTGATATGTAAAATCAAACTATAGTTTTGGCAGTTTCGAGCTTTTTGGGCTTAGTTTTGCTCTAGATGTAAATTTTATTTTCACACAATTTACAAAAGACAATGATGCATAATAATATGATTATTACGACACTAGTATATACTATTGGATTATAAAAAGCATTTTTTTTAAACTCGGTGCAATTGCAAGTTGGTAAATAATTATGGTTAATATAGATCAAAATTCGGATATAGGCAATGTCAAGTCGGTAATATTTAAAGTGAGAGATTGAATTAAACTATAAGTTGGTAGTACCATCGATGTTCCTCCAGACGGTGTAATCCTCGAGGTTGTTGATGCCGAGCCAAACCAGGAGCTTGTTCCTGGTGCCGGTGATGTGCGGGTAGTACATGCCACGGACCAATTTCTGGATGAACTGGAACTCCTCCTACAAAGAGGTAAAGATAAAAAGGTTAGAGAGGATTAGGAGAGAAACGATGGAATTGCCAATGATGAGTGTATTATGTGGCAGAAGTAACAAAATCCATTTGAGAGACATTATTCCTTTTATTTTAATCGAGTGTATATTTGAGTGGATTTTCTTCTTCACTAAGTGCAAGTAGAATCTAAAAGTTTTATAAATGCTTGAAAAAGTTTATTTGAAATAAAAACCTTTTGATTTGATTTTAGTCCATGGTCTTGACAAACGATACTACTAATTTAGCATCGTTAGTCCAAATGGCAATCAGAGACCAGAAAAGACCAAATCTGTCGGACAGTCTAGACCTATCAGAGAAGAACTAAATTTCCAGCGCAAGATTCGATATCTACTAGTTCTTTAGCTCTACGAGTACAATAGTGTGAAGTGTTTCCGACCGAAGATCTTTTAAAAGTTGTGTCGACTTGGACCATTTAACGTTGCCTCCAGCTCTGTATTGTACGAGTGGTTTCTTTACTTTAGTTTCAGTGAACCAACTTGGATTGGTTCTCGCTCCGCCTGTCACTTAACTTTTACTTGCTAACGTTCAAGTTACGCTGTTCTGTTGATATTTTTAGTTAAATTCCTGTTGGTTAAGTAAGTGGAGCAGGTAGAACATTGCAAAAGTGTTGCTGCTGTGATCACCAGTGGACTTTGAAAGTCAAAGGTCTCTCTCTCAGTCCGATCTTAAGGCACTTACCATTGACTTTTCGGAAGTTATGTGCGTATTTTTCACATGCTGAAAAGGTGAAGAAAAACAACGCGAAGAAACCTACGTAATTGAGAGAATCTCCCGATGGCGTGTGAAGTCTGTCAATCTGCAAAAGGCTAGCGTGGTAGACTTATAGGCTAATCCCTCTCAAATGAGAGGAAACCAGTGCCTATCTGTGGGAAAATATTATGGTAATTGGGTCTCTGCATCTTTTCGTAACTTTGCCCCACTACTCCTCACACTTCGATGTACTGTTTGTTGGATAACCTACGAAGTTTCCACCAGGATATCTTGAACTCACCTGTGATTTAGGTACGGCGAGTTTTGCGCCATCTTTCTCGCATTCCTTTTCAGCTAGGTCCCACGTTTTAGACTGGTACATCACCCTGTATGCTTTGCCAGCTGCCTTGTTTTCTATGAATCCTGGAGAAAATAATACGTATACTTTAGATACTTTGGAAAATACTTCCAAGCTGGTTGGTTGCTTATTTATAACCGATTTTAATATTAGTGTTAGTTTTATAGAGTATTTGTAAGAGAAAAACATCAGCGGTACTACTTATACTCACTCACCACTCCCTTAAAAAAGTTTAATTGTAGATAATTGGATTTATAGTGTAGTATCCTATTAAAGACAAACTTAAAAGTATGCCATCAGGAATTGAACCGTCCTTTATTGAAAAAGCAGCGTTAAAAATCGATTTTCTGATACTGCAAATTTCTGAAATCGACGTATCACTAGAATTCAATGTCTCTAGTCTTCCTAGAATGTAGTAATTAATTGCAGTACAGCTTACCATCACGGGCTTCGCTTTGAACGCAGATGAGTGCCGCTAAGAACGCGATGATGTCAGTAGTTCTGCAAAATGAACACCATTATAGCTTTACACATTTTATGATAGGATAAAATCCATGAATATGGTTTTATTGCTATAACATATATTGCATGTATAATTATATTTTATTCAAATAAAGGTTGTAGTAATTACTGGAAAGAAACGTTACCTACGTTTCTTTCCAGTAATTACTACAAACAATATTATGTGCCCATTATTGTGCGCCAAAAATAGGTATGCATAATCAGCTTAATATGTAGCTTAAGAATTCGTTACCTGCCATAAAGTTAAAAGAATTTCAATTTAACTCTAACTTACCTCATTTTGTTACGATCTTCTTGCTCTTATTAAAAAAAAACTTTTAAGTATTAATTAATTTTTCACTACAGAAATATTTCTTTTTTTTTTCACGTTAATACGTTTACGTTTTTTGACGATTTAAACAAAATAATACTGAATATTTGTACTGTATTATTGTCGGTACGGCTGCTGTGCCAATAGGTTAAATACTGAATAGTATGTATTGGTTACATGGTATTTATATACGGAGATATAATATATTTGTACACTAACTGAACGCATGGTCAAGTTCACGTTGATAAACCGTGATAGATGAATTGAGTCATATTTTTTATCTATTGTAGGTATATACTTATAAAAATCATGTATGTACTACCTACATCAATCGTCTGTACGTAGGATAGGACGTAGTAACTTTGTACGGGACTAGATGGCGCTATCTCATGATTTCTAGATATTTTATTTTTTTATTTTATTTTTATTGATAGGAACAGCAAACAGTTACATTATAAAGACTTACAGTTAATTATCATACAATCAAATTGGTTATAAAGTAACCCACAACGCTGTCCACAGTTAGGCGTAAAGTTTAGGTACAAAGAGAGCTAGTCACTAGGAACATTGATAGCAGTACGTGTGACAATTAAATCAAATAAATGATAAAAGATAAAATAATGACTAAAATCAAAAATAAAAAAAAATCAATTTGTTAAAACTTAAAGATGACAAAATTATACAATGTTAGGCTATTAAGTTGTATTGAACAGGGAATAGCGAATGAGGTTTTTAAATTTACTTATTGTGCAATTGAAGATGTCTATGTTTACAAATGTACTGTTATATGTGTCAACCATACGGCGGACCGGCGAACGCAGGCCTGAGTTAGTTCGGCAATTGTTTAATGCAAAAAGAGTACCTGCGCGTACCCGCCGCCGATGAATGGTGCGAGGTACAGCGTAGCAGATCATGCTGTTTAGATTTGTGCAGTTAAATTTGTTTCTGACAATTTTAAATAGAATTGTGGCTTCGAGGTAATTCCTTCGAGAGCTAAGGGGGAGGAGCTTGTACTTACTGAGTAATTGAGAATATGATAAATATGATTGATTTGATTTGTGGCATCTATAGTGCATAGCGCGCAAGAATTTGTACTGTACATTTTCAACCATTTCAGTATATTTCTTGTAGAAAGGGTTCCATACTGACACTGCATATTCTAGCTGTGAACGAACAAGCGCTTTATATAAGCATAATATAAGCATATAATAGATATATATTATATTCATATTATTATGTTATAGGTGCTTCCCGCGGCTGTGCTCGCATGGTATACAGATAAAAAGTAGCCTATGTGTTAATCCAGGTAATAAACTGTATGAATGCTAAATTTCATTAAAATCTGTTAAGCGGTTTTTGCGTCATCCATACTTACAATACGTTTATAATAGAAGGATTTGCTGCGATAGATTTGGTTTTATATAGGTAAAACTTAATCACATAATATAACATACTTATATAAACCAAGTTTGCAGTTTGAAGTTAGTTTTATGGAGTAAAGGGTGGTTGTTGTCAAATCGACGTGTTTATTTAGTTATATTTTACGTTTCGTTAAAGTCGAAGTCGTTAAAAATGGCACTATAGCTACATTTTATCACAAAAAATAAAGAATTAAAAAACATGGAATATGATAAAGATGAAAGAATTATTCAGATCAGTCCAGCACCTTCGGAGGCCATTCAGTACAAAGAAACAAAAACTCAATCCTTTTCTCTTAGTATTAGAAGTATAATTATTATTTAGTATTATTATTATTATAATAGTAGCTGTGGCCGAAATCGGCCAGGATGACATCATTAGAAGTATATTTATAGCTTAGACAACAATAAAAATGATTTGGTAAACAAAACAGAGTCCTCTGTTTACTTGGCACTCAATCTACTTCATATATCGTGGTACCTACATTGACGCTATTCTAGCTATTTTTACATTTCTTTAGCCGGGGAAAAACGATGTTATTTATTTAAACTCCCAGCCCAATCCCGGACTGTTTACAATCATTCCACTAAGTAATTTTATGGGATTTGCTGGCACGGTGACCCATTTCTTTACCCTTTCAGCTTACGCGAAGCAATTGTACTCGATAGAGTTTTAAGCCGCGTGGAAAAATGGCGCGCATTCGTGAACGAATTGCCAGAGGTAAGTGGCTGATAGCGCGTGTTTTTTATTCCATAGTGACAGTACGGGTAATAGGGAACATAGGAAACTTAGAATAAATGTCTGGGCGACGAGATGTTTATTGGTAACTAGCTTTTGCTTGTAACTTCATCTGATTTGGGTCGTTTATTTTTTATCCGATCTGATTTTACATCAATCTGTTTATTTATATCTTGCGAATAGTTAAACTATAAAAGTTTTATAGCCAGTTTTTAACAAACTGTTGTATTCTCCATTTATTAGGGTATACACCCCAAATCAGTCACGCTTCAGAGATGATTTCTAGGATAAATCCTATCCTATGTGAGAAATATCAGACATACAGATAGACAGACAGGCCTTTTGCATTTATAATATAAGTATGGGTTTTGTACGGTAGAAATGTGGCACAGAGTATAAACAAATATAATTATGTTACAAGACGTTGGTACATACATCAAATTAATAATATCCTGGCCTGCAGTCCATGGATGTTCGCTGGACTTTATGGAATCAAAATAGTATCGATGCATAATGTTAAGGTTAGCTTTCTAAAAAAATGTCACATATCATATCATCACGCCTATCGTCCCCGTAGGGTTAAGTAGTAAGTGTAGGTACTAATATTACATAGACCCACATTTCTTAGATATCTTTTTAGGATCCATGTAATAGCCGAGACTATTGCCACCAACCGGGCACGAATCCAAACTCCGAGCTGCTACTGAGAGCTTCATACACAAGCCAATAGCACTTAGCTCGAACTGCTTATCGAACCCAAAACCTCTTGTTCAGGAGTCGGTCACGATCACTGAACCAGCGAGATAGTTTGATGATTTTTCACGTGTAGACGATACACGTCACAAGATATTCCCACAGACTCCAGACATCTCGTCGTAGTAACAGATAAGATTGTAATCACGAATAAGTAACACTCTAATATCACTCGGAGATCGGCTGACTGCATCAGTACCAATATAGATTCTCTTGTGATTGACAACGGATTCTGCATAGATTTGATTTTATCTCCAGACGTATGATAAGGCTTTACCAGACATGAAATATTATGTATCAGTACTCTGTACCAGTATAGACAACCCGATTAGCGCAGCTGTAGTCAACGCTGCCTTCTGTGCTACCGGTCCCGGGTTCGAATCCCGGAAGGGACAAATATTTGTGTGATGAGCATAAACATTTGTATCCGAGTCATGGATGTATCTATGTATAATATGTATGTATTTACAAAAAAAAAATAGTATATCAACCTTCTAGTATCCGTAACACAAGCCTCGTTGCTTACCACGGAACTAGATGGCGCTGTGTCATAATGTCCAGAGATATTTATTTATTTATTTTATTTATTATATAATCTTTATCATAAGTAGAAGTTTTATTAATAATTTAGTCCTTTACAGAATTATTGTTAATTGTGGCTAATGCTTAAAGTAATAATAAAAGCTTTTGATTGTATAATTTTGATAAAATGTGCAATTTGACAGCACAGTTGGTGCAGTGGCCGATAGATCGGCTTCAGCTCCGTGTCGCAGGTTCGATCCTGGCATGGAACAAGATGTTTGGACAACAGATATATGTTCTGGGTGTTTGTGCATTGTAATTTTTGTGAGAATTTTCTTGATTCGGGTAACGTTTAAAAAACCTTTGTGAAAAAATAATAAATAATCTTTGTCTTGGACTATAAGTTCAGCTTTTACGAATTAATTAAGACTGATTTTAATAACGAACGTTGTCGTAGCAGCTAGTGTAGTGGGGAATGGCTTCCGCACCACGGGTCACGAGTTCCATTCGCGAGCCGAGACCTCTCTACGCTTTTATCTGGCTGTATTGTAAAACATGTGGTTAGCGAAATCGAAAGAGTGATCACATGACGTCATCAAACGTAAATTTGTAGCTATCTCCGTTATCCACAAATATCTCACTGTCTGACCATGCGTCTGACTGACGTTTTATCGCTCAGAATAATCCCATCACTATCACAAATCACACGTAAAATATATACATTTTTGACACAATCTAAAAATACACATTCGAAATTTCGCAAATTTATCACTTTCCTACCAATTAATTCAGCAACGGTAAACTGATCTCGCGAACTAGCCCACCCGCAAATATTTATTGAAATAAATCTATTATTCATTCGTAATATATTTTATCTCGACACCTCATTTAATTTAAACAAAGAACACCACATTTCTAATTCACACACAATAAACAACACTCCTATTTGAATCTTTAATAGAAATTTAAAAATTAGAACACTGAATTTAAATCATTCAATTTTATTTAAATAATTTATTGCTGTTTATTTAATGTTGGTATTATAAATTAGTGATGGCACTTTAATTTATAATTTTGTTTTGGTTTTCAACCTGGTCCCTATTATTTGAAAAATAACTCTTTGTGTGTTATCACTCACACTCTGGCGGTCAGTAGCCAGTCGCGATGACTGAGGTCTGTTGTCCTTCACAGTGAAAGTAGAAATAGACGCGTCGGAATAAACACCGACATTATTTACAAAGGTCAAGCAAATATTTGTTTGTAAGAGGAACTGCTCGAGTCATAAAAGACTATAAGCTGTTTTAACAGAGATCACCACCGAAATTTATTGTAAAAAAAGGATCACTTAGATAATATCATAGTTTAGGAGTAAGCGTCATTTATTTAGTATTGTTTAGACTGTGTTATGGTTATATTATAGGTCGACGTACATTCTACAATGAAATCTGTGTGAGTCATAAGTCAAAAGGATCAGAAAATTGTAGGAATTCTAGGAATGGTAACGGGTTTCATAGCTGTGATAGCCGATTTATATTTTTTAATAAACATTGCCCCACATTAGGATGTTCTCCTGTATCGTGGGTGCATTTACAAATACAAATTTTCACATACACAAACGCCCAGACCCGGAACAACTACCTGTAGAACGTACAAATATTTGCAGAATAAATAATTTATTTCTCAGATTATTACCTACATGAAAATAACATTTGTACTGAGAAACATTCGCATTTACGGCTATAATATCAAATATGCATCACTTAATTTAACACAATAAATTCTTAGTTCAACTAGAAAAACAATCCCTTAAGGCAATAAAAAAGGAAAAAGTTACGAGATGAACGTAATCAGTAGAATTACATGAATATCTGTCGAGTCGCACATCTGGCGCAACGAACAGCGCTCCACATAAAACGTACAAATAAAACATTGCTACAATTTGTTACAATTACCTGACGCTGTACAGGAGAGATCCAGAAGGCCCTTCATAAATACTAACTAGGTAACATCAACATCAACCCATTATTGTCCCACTGCTGGGCGCGGGTCTCCTCTCATTTAAGATGGATTAGGGTTTATCCACCACGCTAGACTACTGCGGGTTTGCAGAGATTACATGCCATCGAGAAAATCTCTCAAGCATGCATGTTTCCTCACGATGTTTTCCTTCAACGTTTGAGCTTGTGATAAATACGCACATAACTTGCGTAAAGTCAGTGGTGCGCGCCTTAGGTTTGAACTCGAGACCTCTGACATCTCAGTCCACTGGTCTCACCGCTAAGCTACCACAGCTTACTAGGTAACATAAAACATTGTTGATATAAAAACTACCTTTTAAGTTTTACGAATTTTATCGCGGTATTAATATATTATTTAGTTCCGGATCCTTTATATGACGTGTGTATTTCAATGTCTGATATTCGCGTAAGTGTAAGAAAATAAGGTAACAAGGTTATACTTGAAAATGCAAAAAATCCTACTATCCTACTGATATTATAAATGCGAAATTTTGTGTAGATGTTTGTTACTCCTTTATGCAAAAACCGCTTAACAGATTTAGATGAATTTCTTCATACATATTATTCGTTTATTACCTATGTAGATTAATACATAGGCTACTTTTTATCTATATATTATGCGGGCAAAGCCGCGGGAGGTAGTTAGTATTAAATAATTATATTCGTTTGTCAACCCATTTACCATCCTGCTGGATACGGGTCTCTTCTTATTTAAGAGAAATTAAACTATAGCTTAGTCCAATACGCTAGTGTGGGTTGGTAGGCTTGACACCCCATCGAGAAAATATCTCAAGCATGCAGGTTTCCTCATGATGATATGATAGATTGAGCATTTGATAAATACGCATGTAACTTTGAAAAGTCAGAGGTGCGTGACTTGGAATTTGGAATTAAGTCGAGATCTGTAATCCAAAATACAGGGTGATTTTATGCTATTGAAAGAAGAGCGTCCTTTCTGAAATAATACTCACTTTTTTTTAAGTACTAGATTTAGATTAATAATTATATACAAGTGTTATGTATGTATAACTAATAATTTCAGTGAGTATTCCAGAATTTTATCATTATTTCACTATAATAATAAAATGTAGCAGTTCTGTTTTAACCCAAGAAAAGAAATAAGTTTAATTTCGGCGCGTATCAAACTGTACCTTCTCAATTCCCCCTACCTAGCGTTGTTGTTGATAAAAGAAAGTACACGGCGGCCATTGCGGTGCACCCGTGTATTTCCGGAGCCAAACATTTGGCAAACGTAATAATTTTATTACACATCAGCGCATGTGCATTCAAGTAAAAACTGCGAGGAATTTTGATGTTCCTTTTAATGTTCCTCTGTTTTTTAGCTCTGCATAATTGAATTGGTTTTATTTATTTCCTGCTGAAGCACTAGTTATTATTGTGAATGTACTTGTTAAATATTATTTGAAATAACAGCAAATCATAGCATGTGAAGTTCTGTACTTACTGCCTACCCCCATGGGAAAAATGTATGAGTGTATTTGAAATAAAACTACTTTTCTACTGAGGATTTTGTCGCGGTATATTGACATTATAACGTCAGCAACGTGCTAGCGACACCTCTGGTGTTGCAAACGTCTTTAGGCTACGATAACTTACGGTAACTTATAGAATTTTCAGAATCTTAATAGCATCCATGATCACAGGCAGGCTGCCCATAAAAAGTAGGTAGTATAATTTCAATATCTAATATTTTACTTATGTCAATTTAACAATTCAATAATGGTATTGAATTGTTAAATTCACATGAGTAAAATATAGTACACCTCTGCCTTACCGTTCGGGTAGGTATACTAATGTACCCCCAGACCATCCCAGAGGAATACTAATGTACACCCACGTTTCGCCCCATGTTTTAGGTCCCATGTATTAGGGGGCGAGCCTATTGACATTAACCGGGCACGAATCCAAGCTGCTACTGAGAATTTCACAGAAAAACAATAACACTGTGCTCGACCTGGGAATTGAACCCAGAACCTCTTGCTTAGCAGTCGCACTGTACGACCAATAAACCAACGAGGCAGTTGGTTCAATTTGCTAGCATAAAATATATCTTGTAAAAGCAATGTACTGAAGAGTCTATAATGTTATGAAGTATTTGGTAAGCACTGCTAGGCACGTGTAGAGACTTCACAGATTAAATATTATTGTGTACTTACATTATAGCAGATTCTATCTATCTATCTTTAATGCGTTTTAAGGTTTTTCTCAATACATAAAGCTAAAGGAATAAAAACAACATTACAATAAATAATTTATTAAACAATAAATAGGAATTTTACTATTACGAATTTAAATCTGCTACCCAAATATATGGAACCCATGTCCGGCACCTTGCCCTCCGAAGAACAGACCCGTACCGTAACCACCATAGAAAGTCCTAAACCTATTTACTTCGTCATTGTCATTATCGTCCTTCTTCTCCATAACCGTATAGCGATCCAGCTTCTGATCCAACTTATGAACGGTTTTCTGTAACGGTATTACCGATAAGTCCTGTACCGGTACCAAGTTGTGGTGTAACGGTATGAGAATCGGTATCACCGATGTAGGGTGCGTGATATTCGTAGAATGGGAGACAGTTTGAGAGATTATCGGTATTTTCACATTATCGTGGGTGATTATGTGTTTCACGTCGGTATGGATAGTGCTGTGGTGGTACGGTATTATGTGGAACTTCGGTATTAGAATCTGATGTATCGGTATGGATATGATATTGGGACTTTTTTTCTCCCTCGTTGGTGCGTGGACGATGACGTGCGGTACCGGTATTGTTGCGTGGTTCTGTGGTATTATTATCGGTATTTCTTGGCCGGGTTTCAGTTCCCGGTACTGTCGTAATGGCACGTTGATCGCTGGGCGGAGATGAGCGAATATGATGAGCAGAGCAAGTTTTGTCACCATCTATAACAATAAAATAGAGCGAATTAAACTTTTAATACTTTATACTGTTTTGTAGGTTAAATAATCATGGAATATTTGTTCCGTCCGAAAATATTAATATTTTTGGGGAACCGGGAATTATTTCTTCGATTCCTGAAACCGAATAATTCAAATGAATTTCACTCTCTTGATACTAACAAGAATATTGATATTTACTTGAAAATGAGTTGTTACAAACATAAAAATCTATTATTATTAACGTAGTATATTGATATATATTCTAAGAATAAACTAACTTTCCTGTGAAATCAAAATTACTGTTATACGGTAACTTTATATGAATTTTATTATATACATAGGTCACTAGATAAGTTATGCAATACAGTTTTATTTATTACAGTTTTTCAAAATAACTACTACCATAGCTTATACACTTGTATAAGCCATCATTAAAAAATTTCTTCCATTTTTCTTCTGGAAGTTCAGGGCAAGCATGGTCCCAAGCAGCTAACAACTCGGTGTCGCTGGCAAATCTTCTTCCCTTGAGCTTTTCCTTAATAACTGGAAACAGACCAAAGTCACAGGGCGCAAGGTCAGGACTGTACGCAGGATGTTCAAGCAGTTTTACTTCAACATCTTGTAAAAAACTCGCAGTCTCACGTGACCGATGCGCAGGAGCATTATAGTGACGGAAATGCCAATTCTCTGGTGTTGAATTTGGACGAAGATCTTTAAGGTTTTGGATAACTTTAGATAAACCGTCTTTTGGTAACCAAGAGGCCGTAACTGTACGCTGACTTTCCAAAATTACTCGATTTAAAATTCCTAGTTTAGTAAAAAATATAGCAATCATCTTCTTTTTTACCGACCGAGATTTTTTTCTTGAATCGGAGTGGGCTCATTTTCGAACAACCAAATCTTGTTTTTATTTTTGGAGGGCACATATCAAAATAATATAGTCAGGTTTCATCACCCGTGACGATATTATTTACATAGATAGAAGTTCCATTTTCAAAGCTTTTTAACATTTTTTCCACCAGTTACCTCTGCATACCTTTTGTTCTTCTGTCAAGTCATGGGACACCCAAAGCGTAAAATTTTTTTTCATTCCAATTATATCGTGCAGAATTTTATGAATGCTTGGTGCACTAATCTGCAGGATCTCTTCTATCTGTCTATAAGTTATTCGACGGTCTTCTCTTATTAATTTTTCAAGTTTTTTCACATTCTCTTCAGTGCAAACGTCTGTGGGACGTCCTAATCTTGGTGCGTCTTTTGTGCCAAAATTAAAACGGCTGAATTCCTGATACCATCGATAAATCGTTGTACGATCAGGGCAGTTTTCTTTAAGTACAGAAATCATTTCTTCCAGGCACCCTTCAATTGAGAGACGACGCGCGAAGTTGTACCACATAATAACACGTTATTCGTCCTTTGACAACTCGACCATTTTCTTATTATAATTTTTTTTTTGCAATGATAATGAGTGACTTTAGAAACTTTATGTGTAAATCCTCGTATAATAAGTGTAGCTTTCTAATAAGACTAAATTCATCCACCCACAATAAAAAAAAATGCTGTATTGCAGAACTTATCTAGTGACCTAGTATATTCATCATTCGTCACCAACCCGTTTATTGTCATAGTGGGCTCGGGTCTTCTCTCATTTGAGAGGTAGTAGGCTATAGTCCATCACGCTAGCCTAGTGTGGATTGGCACCCTTCACACACAGGTTTTCTCGTGACGTCTTCCTTCACAGTTTGAGCATGTGTAAATACGTACATAACTTCTGAAAAATCATTCAGTCCGAACTTGAGACCTTTGACTCACAGTCCACTGGCCACTATCGCAGCTTCTTTATATTATCGCTTAAGTTTTAACACCGTGGAAATCAAAAATAAAAACTTTTCAGGAGAGCATAATAACCACGCCATTTTCATTTATTTATTTATTTTCATATCGCGATCATAATACGCTATCATTGTCTGTCTGTCTATCTGAAGTGCGTCTTTCGATTCTCTATTGAACGACCTTTTAAAGACTAAATGGCATTTTTTGGATTTACGCGGTGTTCAAACTTAAGCGCCCATATGTATCTATCTTTATGCACAATGTTAAAGCTGGTAACAGAATGTATCATTCGAGTTCAGCTATAACTCAGATTACTCAGGCCTCAGGTGCGCCAGTTAATAACTGTCAGCGGCCGGTAATGACACGGCGGCGTCACGCGCCTCATTGCCGCCATTTTGACCGGCGCCATATTAATGAGTGTATTACAAACGGCTGATGCCATCGTTTGACGGGATTAGACGGAGATTGAACGGACAGATTATATTTATTAGTCGTGTTTAACATAGGATTCAGTAGCTCAGTTGAAGTAAGAAGTGTATTTTAAGGAATTTTGTTGTTAAATGTTGCTATTATTTTATTGGCAACACTAACACTTGTGAAGTTAGTCACGATTGGTAAAGAGTGGTGATATTTATGGTTATGTAGGGGGTACTTTTACCAAAGGCGAGGTAGGGAACATTTTGACCAAACCTTTTTGTTTGATCGTAGCAAGAGAAGACTTAATATTCATAGAGTTTTTCTTGGATAGGTACCTACCTGATACTGATTTAGAATAAAATGACTAAATAAAAATATAGATAGAAGGTTAAATTTAAGATCTTAAGTAAAATAGTGAATATATGGAAAAGTCAGTCAAAAGTATTTGAAGATAATCATCGTTTTTTATTATTTTATTTGCACGATTCCTACCCTACAACTAAGTAGAAAAATAAATTAATTTAAAAAATCAAAAAGTCATTGCGTAAAAAGTAAACGCATAGTTAGACGTTCATATTTTCGTTTACTTTTTACGCAGGGTCTTTTGATTTTTGAAGTGAAACTTCTTTATCGGGGTTGGAAAAAAATTTAGTGTAACATTTTTCCGTTACGCGCCATCTTTATTTGAATAGGTAACCATAGCAACATAATGTTTGTTTGACAACTAAAAACTATACCTTTTCCAATACACCAAGACCATTTGTTTTTCTATTGAGAACTTGCTATTGGTTGAGACATCGACGTTTTGATAAATAGAAGATTATGATTGGTTCCCACTATTATTTGGAACTGACAGAGCTACAAATCGAAGACTATTAATTCAAACGCTCTTTTTAAATTCAATGTTATTCGAGTAGATACCATAATTACCTATATTAATAATCATAAAATACAGTTGGAAAACAACTAGTTTAACCAATGCATGTCTATTATAATAAAAGCCTTTTGCATAAACTTTATCTAATTTAGCTTTATTCAACCAATTTCTGTGAAGTTGTAAATGGTAAATCATTTTTTGAGTAATGATATCATAAAGAAGTTTCACTTCTTACGTGTGTACACTAATACACACACACTTTTTTTTTAAATTATATTTTATTAATAATAAGCCTGTTTTTTCAACTCGCTTTCATGGCTTAGCCAGGGTGGGTATGGGTTTAATGGGGATTTTTTTTATCGTGAAGGTCTCTAGAGGGAACCTGCCAAGTAGAAGTATATTTTCGTAGTTATCAGCTTTAACCTAGCTTATCGTTAATCTATCTTTAGTGAATAAGCAGCCTATCTTGAGTGCAACGATAAAAATATATGATAGGTTTAAAATTAATTTATAGTCACATAATATAATTAGAATAATGAACCACATTAATTATATCGAAGTACTAAACTAAGTTCATTTAATCAGTCGAAATTCCGATATTAATTTAGAGATGCACGGAGGATTAAAACGGATTACATTTTATATAAAAAGACTTTTGAAATTGAGCTTTTTCCAATATGTACAGAGTTGGAAACTAATTAGTGAGTGCTAGCTGGGCGCCGATAGATGCACAAAGAGCAGATAAGCTTGTACATTTTCATATCAGAAACCCTACCATTTGTTTGAGAATAACAGTCGATTGTCAATAGTATAATGATTTTATACTATTGACAATATTGTGTATAGTATACCTATTGTATGTTTTTGAAATAGGTTTAGGAAGATATCCAATATGTATGTATTATCTATGTATGTGTATATTAAACCTATCGGTTCCTAAAAGTACATAAATTATGCATGCAATATTTATTTATGTACACTTAGAAAGAGATGCGCGATATGTTTGTATGAAACCTGCGGCTTCCTATGTATATAAAATATTTATGGTATGAGCAAGTTGCCTTCTCAGTGAAAGTCCTAATAATATGTCCTTACGCTTCAACAATTGCGGTAAGCAATGCAGTAGATTTATTCTTGAAAATAAATGGTAGGGGACATGCCAATAGCTGGCTTTTCAAGGCTCAGGTCTATCTGAAAAGAATAAGTCTGTGTTAGACAGTGCACCATCCCCCGTCAAGCTTATAGACCGGATTAATGAAGTGGAGTTCAAGCATTATTGCTCCAAGAGTCAAATAGCACAGCGGTAGATATAGGAACCACTTCTAGGCTTTACCCGGGGCAACCTATTAAATAGGACACTCGATTGACAAGCACTTTAAAATTACCATGTATGGTTAGGGCCATGGATCCTGGTCAGTGCAAATATTTCTGTGATTAGTATGGAGATTTGTACCGGAGTCATGGATGTTTAAAAATACCTAGCTATCGCTAAAATAAAGTGCCCGTGCCGTGCCTATACCAGTAACCTGCTAACCTGTCCTAACACAGCCGGTCTCCGCGACCATAAAACGTAACTATTCATTAACTTCAACGTGTTTCCCCACAAATAATTAGGTCATACCTGTTTAGCATGTTATCTGGGTAACGCTTATTATGTTTAGCGCTATAAAAGCTTCTATTAAGCTTTGTTTGAAAGCTAAGCTGGCGATCATTTTTGTTGTGTGTAAAGTTGTGCCCTGGGGGGCTGATGGCCCGGGGGTCTCGGGGGCTGGGGGTACAGGCTGCTCGCTCGCTACAACTTTTAGACATTCATATCAATTGGACATGTCAGCCAGTTTTTTTAATGATGTACCTACTCTATTTTATTGTAGTCTCCGTCACTAATTAAAACCTCCTTGCTTCATTCACATCAGGCTCTATGATAGACCAGTGTCAAAGCTTTTGAAAATGGTAAAAAAAAACAAATATATAGTAGGATAAAACCCATTAGAAAAGGTATAAGATTAAAATTACAATTTAAGAATACTTTACATTATGGAAATCTGCATTGAAATGAAAGCTTCATTAGTTCATTAAAAATTCGCGATTACATGTCACACGATTTTTTTTTAATAAATAAAGATAAAGGTCATACAGACAAGATCAGGTGCATCATAAATTAAGAATCTTGACGAATCAGTAATCAATATATAAATCAACATCACCGACACACATAAATATACTTTTATAGCTCCTAAATGAATACTAATGAATTAATTATCTGATTCCTAGACGATGAACAAGTAATTTGTAAGTTTCTATTTGATGAACGGTTTCCGTTATCTTGGGGTCAAATTACTCGCATCTTATTCGTGAACATTTTATTGTACACTATGTAATTTGATTAATCTTCGAAATGGAGTGTGACTTGTTCTGTCAACAGAAATAGCAGTTCATTCAGTTCAACTAGCTTTTGTTCGTGACGACGTGAAAGTTTATACTTGTCAAAATTTGAGCTCTTCGGTGCAGAGTTTTTTGAGTTTTTGAAGCTTAAACCAACCAATTTTTTTATTTTTATTTATAGAATATTGTTTTCAGGTTTTATTTTTAGTGACATAAGACTTATTTTTATGGATTTTACTGTACTGTACTGTACCTAAGTACGAGTGTATTTTTAAATCCAGCCATTTCGAATAGTGACAGGGTATCTATATCTATGATGGTGACGATATACCATGATAAAAGCGGTAAGAAGTAGTTTGATTAAGTGTTAATAATTATAGGGCAAAGTGTCCAAAATTTGGCGACCCGATTAGCATAGTGCTAATAAGGCTTTTCTTTTCCCGGTTTCGACTCCTGATAGGGTTAAATGTTTCTGTGATGAGCTGACTTGATGTCTCTATATATCTATAACTTCCATGTATTAATTATATACATACATACACTCACGCCTTTTTCCCATGGGGGTAGGCAATGATTATATATATTAATGTATGTATTAATAACAAATAATATATGTAGTGTATCAACCTTTTAATATATTTTAAGAAAAGTCTCCGTTGCTTAGCTCGGAAATACATATGGCAAATATTATAGGTACCGGCACGAATCGTGAGCACAAACTTCACTTGCGCATTCCATAAATTTTCAGTCTCTGGCGGAATGACGATGGTGAGGAGCGCCGAGGCTGCACACGATAATTTCTGACCGGTAAACCGATACTGAACAGATTTGGGCGAAAGCGTACATGCGTAAAATGGCTTTTACTACTAAAATCTATGTTCACGACTCGTGCCGACCAATATACTCGCTATCGAGAAAATCTCTCAGGCATGTTAGTTTCCTGACGATATGTTCCTTCGTTGAACATGTGATCAATAAATAAATCAGAATAACTTTCTATGCAAATACACAAGTTTTTAATATTATTTTAAACCATCAATATGCTTTTTATATAGCACGCTATTTATCGAAAATAATTTGCATAATATCAATAATATTTGGACATGCAAACAGGTTTTGGTCGGCGCTCTATTCTTATCCAATTGTGTGTCACTGAATCAAGGACGCGCCACAGAGTAGGTACAACGAAGATAGGCAAATATTTTTTGTTGATTTGATGTAGGTACTTGTTAAAGTATCATCTAACTTTTTTCTAACTTCCAGAAGAAACATTAAAAGGAGAAGAAATACATTCTACGAATTTCTGTGATTCTTAAAAAGTTGGTATAGTAGGTACACTAGGTACTCAATAATGGTATTTCTTTCTTTTGACGAGGAAATTCCAAATAATGTCCCTGTACCATTTTATTACGTTTGGAAAATATGAAGCATATCTTGGACTAAAATAAGAAGATATTCGAGAGTACCCAACATTGCGAGCTAATGCAGATGTCTAATAGAATCGCAGTAGCTTTAACACGCTATATACATACAGCACCTACTCGGAGATACAAATCTGTTGTTGTTGAGCTGTTACGTCGTTATGATGATGTTACATGGCTGCGCAACGCAAATGATGAGAATACCACTTACGGTCACCATGAGATGACACAAAGCCGAAGAAATATTAATTTTGTTTTCCGGAACACGCTATCATAATAATACCTAATTTGAACAATGCTAACCCCAGTAGCATCGAATCCTATATACTCTATGCCTGCGTTTGCGCACTATCACCGGTCACGCTCGATATACTGCACACGTGAATTCTAATTGCCGCTTGTTATAAACCGACCATTGATTGCTTTACGTAATGACCTTACTCTGCTTGAAGGCCTTTTAGAAGAATCGAAGTCAAAGCGAAAATAGGGTCCGAAATATTATTCTATTCCACAATACGCAATTTTTTACGAGTGTACGACTAAACGCCGACAGACACTACGACGACAGACTGAACACCGACAAGACTTTACTTTGACGGGATGTTATGCCGACAGGACACTAAAAAATTCGGATCTGGCGCTTCGCCGGCCTCTGCCGCAGCACGGTCGCTTCGCTCTCTTGGCCCGCGCGCTAGGGTCAAAATACAACTTAACACTCCTCCTCGCTTCGCTCATCGTCGTAGAAGGAAGTACCTATCATTTTGGACAAGGCCAAAATGATAGGTACTTCCAAAATGATAGGACTTTTCGCCGACAGGACTCTAGAGTCCTGTCGGCGAAAAGTCCCGTCGAAGTATCTAAAGCCTTATCGGTGTTTAGTCTGTCGGCGTTGTAAGTCGTACACTGATTGTTTACAACCAGTTAAATTTGAAAAGTCGCTTCACTAGTGTTTGTCAATGACGTCATATAGCTAATTAAGATCGTGATGATGATGATACGTATGGTATATGGTTTTTCCTGTCACCTGGCAACAAAAATTATATTCCAGGCAGATTTTGTTAGCAAAAATCTAAAAGAGTATCATTCTCAGGACTCCAAAAAACATTCCAATATTTACATTACGAAAAAAAGCTTCAAATACTGTTTACTTTCATCACTCCTAAAACTCAAACGCTGCTTACCTAATTAAATTAAACACCTTCATAATATTGTTCGAGCCTTTGTAAGTTCTCTGCCAGTGTAACTTTCCGTTGATTAAGTTTATCTTATTCGGAGCTTAGAATTAAGTTAAATATATATTACATTCAATCAAGAAGAAATTTAATTGGAAACCGAAGTGAGATTAACTTCTGCTCCGAGTTTCAGTTGGTTTTTGACATAGTTACTATGCAGGAAACGTTAGTAATTAAGGCTATAGAGAAATAACCATCTTATAGCTGAACTCCTCGAAAAGAGCAGGTGCATAGAATCTCTAGAATCTAACAGTTGATGACTGTGGAAGAAGCTGTACGCGGCAATCGAAGCATGAGGCAATCTCTTGCAGATGGTTTTATTTCAATATAGCATTATTTTATTTTTTTCTATAATATAATATTAAGGGTTCAAAATTAAAAAAATATATTCATGATTGTTTGGTTCCTGCTTAAAATACTTAATATTTGTTTTATCGTTTAAAGTTATTTCCATTGTTTACTGCTGATTATTTTAATAATTTAACTTAGTTTAACTTTGATTCCGGGCGCAAATGTATAGTTTAATTGTGGAAACTGTTTTGGATTATGTGTAATTTACTTTTCATGTATATATTCCAATATTGTATGTTTGTTTCCCAAATGGAAATAAAATCTATAACTAAAAAGCTTCTTGCGACGTTGCCTGCGATGACCTTTTAACTATTAAACTGATTGTTATGATCCATTACACATGTGTAGTTTGGTCCAACTTGGAAGATAGGATAAATTTTATGCCAATTTATTTTGAAACGCGTGACCGGTCCACGCGTCTGTATACTTGAATGACTGATGTCGACATTTTCCTTTTGTAACAAGGAAGAGATTTTCCACACTTTATACTCAAAATACCATCACGATAAACTTTAGAGGTCGCCTTAATGTTATTTCTGTAAATTGTTTTCCTCAAACGTATCCTTTGTTTATAATATTTTTATTAGCGGGACTACAGACGCATACAAATGAACTGTGGCGTGTGTTTTGTATGGCCGGTAGGTGGCAGTGAGCGGAAATGCAACACTAATAGTTTAGTCAGTGTATTGAACTCTGGAAGTGTGACTAATGGACTGATAGAACGCGAAAATTATCAGCACTCGGGGTTTGGGTGTACCCAGACAGACCATTAACAATGTTCGATACACAGGCATCAGTTACGAACATTATTTATTGGTACTCCAAAGACATACATTCAATCAAACACGCTCACATAAAGCACATTCAGACAGATTCATAGGCATGAAAATAATCGCTAGCAGTCTCAATTGCATATACACAAATCAGTGCAGTGACACCTTCCATGGAAAGAAATAAATTTAATTTAAAATAACTATATAATTATAATTAACTACTTCACTAATGAGGGCGGCAAACAAGTTTACGGTAAGCGGTTACCGTAGCCTATGTACGTTGGCAACACCAGAGGTGTATCTCGAGCGTCGCCGACAAAAAAAAACAATATCTTAATGTACTAGACGCGAATAAATAAACAAATACTTACCATTAATGAGCTTTTAACTGGGAATCCTAAATAGTGGGTGTGACAAAACATTCCCCATATATTCACTTAGATAATAGCATTCTGTTACCTGACGCTATTTTTGACAAACGCTATTAAGCGCATCTTAATGCGTTAGTATACGCTTCTCAAGATTGTTGATGCACCTGTTATTTATATTGTTAAATGAAGGCAAATTTATTACTTAATTAAACTTGTAGATTGTTATAAAATGGTTATAGTACTCGTAGAATTGATCTCATAGATAGATAGATAGGTACTTAGAACTATTAGTATGTATAACAATTATTATTCTGGATGTTCATGCGGATATTAAATCTAATAGAATATGGAGATACTAAATGATGTTCATTTAGTGTCTCCATATTCTATAGAAATAAATTAAAAAAGTTATAAACTTTCGCATGCTTTGCACCTTTTCTCTTCTCTATCTTAGTAGATAAATTAGGAGAATACGACTCTCACACTCCTTTATAAACCTATTTACTGTACTTGGGTAGGCACGGGTCTTCTATCATTTTGAGATAGATTAGGCTATTTATTAGTCCACGGACATACATAGTGTGACTACCTATATGTAGGTTTATTGTGTGTGTAAGCATGGTATATGCAAAATATTTATTTTGGCAGATACACACAACTTATTAAAGTTTTTTGCAATTATATAAACGCATATAGAAAACGGTCAAACAAATATTTATATCAATATATTATGTATACGTATATATTAATATATACGCAGTAACCTTTACCTTTTCCAAAATTAGATCGCGGACATTAACATAAAATGTGTGAGGTCACTCACTAAATATGTTTTTATATGAGTTGGCCTACCAACCCATATAAAGACGTAAATATTGTCGTTGACGCTTCACGATTTATCTTAAAACGTATGCGATTTTGTAAGCTATGATGGCCTAGTTGTGTGATGCGTGGGCAGAGGTCTTGAGTTCGATCCCAAGGCACCACTGATATTTCGAAGTTATGTGTATTTATCACATGCTCAAACGGTGAAGGTAAACATCGTAAAGAAACCTGCATGCCTGAGAATTTCTCTCGACGTCATGTGAAGTTATGGACTGTACTCCTAATCCCTTTCAAAATGAGAGGAGACCCGTTCCCAGCAGTGGGACATTAATTGGATTAATGATGATGTATGCAGTTAACATTAATCCAACGATAGAATGGAACCTGCGATATTTTAAGGACAAGAGGTACGCATCAAAGCTGTATGTACCTATAAGCACGAAACTTGGATACTCAGTGGTGTGTGCCAGGGATGTTACGGAGGTTCGGTTCCGGTTCCGAAAAGTCGGAACTTCTAATTGATATTAGACCTCCGACTTCGACTACGGTTTAGATATTTTGAATCGGAGGTCTAAGCAATAACCCGCGAAGCTTTTGATCATAACATTTTTCATTGTCAAGAGTCATTTTATAAATTTAAGAAAATTTATGGCCAAGAATAATAAAATATCATGCATTCCACTTTTATTAAAGAGGCTACAGCAGATCTCTCTCCTACCTCTGCGTCTCCACCACGCCTTCGCCTCCGACTCCGATTCCGGTTGCGATTCTGACTCCAGTGCCGGTTCCCACTTCGATAACCCAAATTTAAAAACTCCAACTTCGACTTCATTTCCGTTAAAACCACTTCCGTAACATCCCTAGCGCCCCTAGTGATCGAACTCGGGACCTTTGACTAGACAGTCCAGTGTTCACAACACTAGGCTATTACATATGCCTTCCTATTTTTTAAACCTTTATGTATAAATTACTGATTCTCGCAACTTAGTCCGAGTGCAATTTAACGAAAAAAAAAACAAGTTTTATACTAACTTTTCACCCCTGTATTACCTCGTTAGGGGGTGAGTTTTCAAAAATCCTTTCTTAGTGCTCCCCTGCGTTATAAAAGGAACCCCTGGGCAAAATTTCAAGTTTCTAACCCTTATAGTTTAGGTCCTGCGTTGATATTTTAGTCAGTCAGCTTCTCCTAATATATACAGATAGAAAGAAAGATACGTAGAATAATAGTCTGAGCAACATTGTGTAATCTTGGTATGCTGATTGCTTAAGTATAGTTTAAAGTAGATCAACTGGAAGCTCTGCTTGGGTAATGATGATTACTTGCCTTACAGACTAATGCTATTATGTCATTGTTAATTATTACTTTTATAAAGTAACAATATTATTGTTGAGTCAATTTAACTACTCATTTTGAAATTATATAAATAGAACGAAAAACAAAAACACTTATATAACGTAAAAGAAATATTTTTATTAATTCAAAATCGGCTTTCGATTTAAAATAAATAGCGACTTATTTGGTTAATCTGTTTAGCAGTTATAGAGATAAATAAAATATTAATTTTAACGTATGAATGTACACCTATAATGGGTATTGGTTTTTTTTACTTTGGGAGGTTAATAAAGCCTCCATCAGGCTTTTACTTTTGCGGTTGCGCATTCGATTTCCGCACGAAACAAATAATATCTGCATGACATATCATGGTGTTTATGGTCGCGATATTTGTTTTGTAAACACGACACTATTATTTACGAAAACATAAGTAATATACAACACTCTTTAAGATTATAAAAGCAATAAAAATGATCTCCAAAAACTCACCTTACTAAAACACTTCCAAAAAATGCACAGATGTAGACTTTTTATCTAAACGAATAATCACATTCAATGAAATAAAAAAATATAGATGTCTAGACAAAAGATAGTTGTTTTAAGGCCTGCGACATGGTCAAATTCTACCAACACACTGCACCGTGGTGCCCAAGCGACGGACGGAGCGGCCTGGCGGGCCATTAAACTAGCGATAACACTAGCAGAAGTCGATTAAAGTCGTTTTTTATTTTTAAAGGATAACAGATTTTATGGTGGTGACGTAGTAATTAGATTGGAGTGATTGAGCTAGTTTTGTTTGTCACAATTGCCTGTATATTTAAGTAGGTATTGAAAATTTGCCTATAATAATGAAAAATACTACTAAATGCAGTATTTATATAGATTGGCAATTTGATTAATTTACAATCCCAAATAGAGCTGATGGTCTTCAAATGGAATAGATTTAGTTAAATAACAGCTAAGAATACTCAAGTCACGATAAAAACAAGAAAAAATATTATTTAAAATCTGTCCATCCATTTCCAAGCTACGATGCCACAGACAGACATAAATGTACATAAATACACAAAGCAAACTTATTTTTTGCTTCAATGGATAAACATAATATTTATCACATATAAATGAATAGCTTTCATTTCTCATTATCATTATATCAATATTTTATATCGTGTTTCTTGAGTGTTTTATACAGCTGGTTTTATGGCCTCGCAATAAGTTGCATGCTCAAGACGTAACGGGGAAAGGACACCATATACCACCACCACGACGACACCTTCGAATATAATGTGCCATCACGCATGTGTGAGTATATGAATAATTACTAACAAATTCAAAGTACAAATATATCCTTATGTGAGTATTTTGGAAAGAGAAGAGTCGCTAGCATCCATAATTATTGTATTTTTGTTTTCGTTTGGTAATAAAATTAGTGCTTTATTCGTTTATTTATTACCACAACTTCAACAGCTGCCAAAGCTTACCGGGTACGTCAATGTCCGAATAATATTATACCTAAATTAATTGCCATTCCATCATTTCTCATCAAAGTGTTTATTGTCCCACCGTTGGGCATATGTCTCCTATCATTTGAAACGCTATAGTCTTCCACAAAAGATTAGTACAGGTAGGCAGGCTTTACACACCATCGAGAAAATCTCTCAGGTAAGTATGCACGTTTTTTTCACAATATTTTCCTTTACCGTTTCGGCTTGTGATGACCACGCCTATCATTTGGATATACCAATGCTGCCTTGAAATCGAACTTGAGAACTTTTACTTCACAGGCAACTGTTCCACCTAACTAATCACGATACTACTGAATACAAATCCTCAATTTTCTTACCATAATCACTATAAATGTGCATAATGATATGGTATTAGAAGAATTCTTTCAAGTCCTCATCGCCTCCACAAATGGAACAAATCTGGAAATATATTCTTTCAAATAAAATAATAGCTTTCCAAATCGGATTTTAAGTGACAGACGTATGAGGTAACAAACATAAAAAAAATACCCGAAAATTCCAAATTGAACCTCCTCTTTCTTTTTGGAATGACAAAAAAAAAGGAATTTAATTTCAGTACTAAATAAAAATATCTTTCAATTCAAAATATCAGCACATATAATTCCTTTACAGTAGTATTCTCTCACCAATCACTGTTACTATCCCTCTGTAGCTACAATAAAAGCCCACGTACCAGGTAGGCATAACCGGGTCATGCCCGATTGCCCGGTTATTTAGTATTCAGCTGGGCGTTCATGATTGATGCCCAGTCGCACCGGTGTGCGATGTACCCGGGAAATGCATTAGGCTTTGCGTCTTTTTGCCCAAATTGAGTCTTATTTTTTGGTCCTTTGTAAGGGTTATTTTTTCTTATTCTACAAGGTATTTTTAAAAAAATATTATTTTGAGCCATTTGGCTTACAGTTAGATATGTATTTAGTTGCGTTTTTAAAAGATATAATGTACGTTTTCAGTAAAAATTATACACGCAATTGTGTTAGAAGTGACGGCCAGTCGTTTAATTAAATTATAGTCAAATGACCATCCATATTCCACTAGCCCAGTGTATTAAGTGATTTGTACTAACTAAAGAAATTCTACCTTTAATGCCCTTGTGTATTATGTCACTATTTGCACTCAATTGATTGCGTGTAGATATTCACTTAGTACGGAAATGCGAAGATACTTATTTCTCAGGAAGAAATACAAGCTATATATTTTTAGCTAGGTCATGACGATAAACTTATCACATTAATATAAAATTAAATTTTGACGTACCGTTTTGCTCAGCGGTTGTTAACGCTGCCTGCTGTGCTATGGGACAGGGTTCAAATCCCGGTAGGGATAAATATTTGTGTGATGAGCATCAACATTTGTATCCGAGTCATGGATCTATCTATGTATAATATGTATGTATTTACAAAAAATAAAAAAGTATACATATATGTAGTATATCAACCATCTAGTATCCGTAACACAAGGCTCCTTGCTTACCACGCAACTAGATGGCGCTGTGTAATAATGTCCGGAAATATTTATTTATTTATTATTTATTATAAAACACAATAACTACATAAGACTATGTTATGACATAAATTTGGTGACGTTTTACGTCCCACATACATACCAGTATCGATTAAATTCATTGTGAATATTGTGATTGTAGTTGGCCTCAATCTAGGCACTCGCCGTGACAGCAGGTTTGTTTAATATTTTTGCGGCCGATGATGTAGACGCTGCTTAATCGATTCCAAAGTCAAAGTCATACAATTTCAATTAGAGTATATTATTGCTGCGACTATTGTTGGGGCTTAAACGTTCTAGAGTGGCGACCACGTACTGCAAGACGCAGCGTGGGCAGGCCCCCGGCAAGGCGGATTGACGACATGGTGAAGGTCGCTGGAATCCGCTGGATGCGGGCGGCGCATGACCGGTCATCGTGGCGATCCTTGGGGAAAACCAGTGTTCAGCAGTGGACGTCTAACGGTTGATATGAATCAAAAAATCAAAAAATCAAAAAATCTGTAGCAACAATGCTACAGATACTTTTACACTGTAAAAAACTAACTGGTCGGTCCCAAAGTGGGTCATATGTATAAGAGGCCAAGGAACTCCTTTTAGTATTCCTTTGAATAAGTATGAATGCAATATTAATTAGCTTTTGTTTTACAAGTTTGCTGGAATTTCTTGCTAATTTGAAAGTTAGAAGAGTGCAATATCTTTTATTTTAAAATATGAAGTTTCTTTTGAAATTATTCTCCATAAGATCAAGAAGGTTCATTCTTTGAACCGTGCACCTAAAATTTTAACACTTAATAAATGCTTGAAAAGTTTTATTTGAATTAAAAACCTGAATGATGATGATGAAATAAAAACATTAGACATTGACTTTGAATTTGAATTTATTAGCAAATTTAATTGCACGCGCTTGCCCTTCAATATAAAATAATTCGGTTTGCCATAAAATATAATATGTATATGTCGACCAATATGGTAGTAGATGTCCTAGAGTCACTTGTTTTATATACATGACTCGAGGTCGTATCATGTGAGAACCGCGTCCTTGATTTATATGCCTTACCGTGTATGGCAGTTGAGTTTCCAATGAACATACATGGCTATCTACCATTTCTGTCTTATTGTTAGACATAAGCTATTATATAATGTACATATAAACTAACATTTGATTCTGTCTGGAAATCTTTATGGTTGCATTCCATGCAGCGATAAAGTTTTGTTGTCTTGGTCTAAGAGAAGCAAACGATTGTGTTCCGTTGTATATCGTCAAAATTTTAAGTTTACACAAACTTACCCCATTTATGGATATATATGTAGACCTATAGATATTTTTTTTAAGAGTATTTTTATTTAAAATTCTTTTATCAGTGTCAAAAATCATGGCATAAATCTAGGTTACAGCAGTGCTAATTGTTAGTGATCTTTTATCTCTGTTTGTATGTATTTTATCATTTTTTTATGTGCGTGTCTCTAAAACACTCAAAACTTAACCCATCCGTTTTTAATTCACCGCATACCTATTTAAAAATCATATATTCAGTATGCAAAACAGAATGACAACCCAATCATCGCGGAATTGAAAATATATGCGGCGGCGGCGGCTGGCAAAAAATCAAGCAGATTACAGCTGTGTCCGATTTTTACATAATGATGTCCGGCCGGACGCGGAATGGGATGAGCCCGCATTTTATTAGAGACTGGTGGAACGGATTATTCCAGAATGTATAGCGACACGTGCCAAAGTAGGCGTGAATAAAAAAAATTGGAGTGGTGCCCAACAACCTTCCGGCCGGCTTCATGGTAAGCAGTTACCGTAGCTTATGGACGTTTGCAACACCATAGGAGTCGATCGCACGTTGCCGACCCTGTCAAAAAATTCTACTCCTATTCTTAACCCCTTAAAATAGAGAGGAAGAAATCTGCTCATACCTCTAGTAAATACTATCATCTGCTTCTTCTTACGAAATTACTTTTCCTTCTATTTTCTTCTTCTTCTATCATATCAACAACTACTCAAAAGAAATTCATGCTGTTGTTATACGCAACACATCTTTGAGACAAAAGCTACACCACAATTGTCCGGAATCGACAAGAAGGTCAATTTAAGGTAATACAAACTCTCCAGTTTGATAGAGTCACAGTACTTAGATTAAAATAATTTAATCTTGGATATAAATCCAAGCTAATGATTTCGTATATCTAAATAGTCGGCCTCCCCCTAGGGTCTGTGTGACCTTACACTTTCGTCTCGCGTTTGAGGCCGTTCTAATTGACTTTCTTCGCTCCGATGTTAGGTAAGGCCAACTAAGATATATTGGAACAAGATCCAACAACAGTAGCTGTCACCTTTTTTTTAAGTGTATAAGATTTTAATAATGCAATATATTACCCATTCAAATACCAGTAGATTTAATTTATAATCATAAACAATCCATAATGCGTCCCGCTGGGTTCACTCAGATTCAAAGGAGTGAATATATTCCAACATGATGAATATATTTCATCACGTTGGCCATTTTCGTTCGTTCGTTCGTTCGTTCGTTCGTTGAATAGCCAGATTGCACTACCGTTTCCTTACGATGCTGTGACAATTCAGTTAAGACCGGTGAGTGGCCTAGCAGCCGAGCGGTTAAAGATTTTGACGACCCAGTTAGTCCAGCGGTAGTTAGCACTGCCTTCTGTGCTATGGGTCCCGGGTTCGAATCCCGGTAGGGACAAATGTTTGTGTGATAAGCATGAATATTTGTATCCGAGTCATGGATGTATCTATCTATAATATGTATGTATTTATAAAAATAAAGTATATATGTAGTATATCAACCAGCTAGTATCTGTAACACAAGCCTCGTTGCTTAGCACAGAACTAGATGGCGCTGTGTGCCATAATGTCCAGGAATATTTATTGATTATTTGTTCCTGAAAACATCTAAGTGTGGGATAAAATTTAAAAAAATACTGGTAAAGAAGATGAAGAGCTAGATCCGAAGATATATAAGTCTAGTCTAGACTAGTTTATATTTTAGTACTTTGTTACAAGTCTGTAGCTGATAGAATTATTTATGATGTTCAGATACGTCGCGGTCAAGCGTCGGGTGAGAGTTAGTTTTTTATTCGTTATCTATTTAGAGGGTTTGGTTTTAAATTACAATATAAATTACTTTTCGGGTCAAATTGCAACTCATACTCAAAATACGAATTTGAGTTTATTATTATTCAAATTTGGCCAATTTTAAAGACAGTTCCCAAAAAAACGTCCGCCCCTCACCGCTTCCTAGTGTTTTTGCAAAGGAAAAGCAACAAACTCCCCAGCAAAACCTTTCTGTTTTTTTAGAAAACAAATTATTCCATTCAATATCAGGTAGGTACATACTCTGATTATATGAGCAAGCATACACCGCACACACATAACCAAGCAGTAAAATTAAATCTGATGTTATAGGTATATTAAATTTGAAAACCCCATGTTGTATGAAATCTCAACCTTTAACTTTCTCTGACTATGATTGTGATGATTTTGTAAATCATAATCTTCCTTATAACAAGATAAAGCGATATCTTTGTAAGGAACTTGTTAGCCGAAGTTAAACAAACACCATAAACTCAAATGTTTTAATTCAAACGGAGTGTTTGTTACAGCCCTTTGTAATGTAAAAACTAGTTTCACGGTCCCAAAAAGTACTTATACCTTTTAAATAAAATGCACGTTACAAAATAATTAGCTTTCTATATAGTGTTTGTAATACCAATATAAGAATAATGCAGTTGCATAAGTTCAACGATTGAATTGTTTTCAAGAGGAAAAATTAAGACCAATTTAGGTTGCCTTATTAGTCTAATTTTCGGCTGAAAATCACTTCTTTCTTAGCGTACCTATGTAGTAAACATCTATTTTGTAGTTATAAGATGTATGAGAATGGGGGAATCTATTTATGCCAAGAAAAACAAAGATTTGATTACATACGCTATGAACGTAGTGATTTTACAGCCGAATTTCGTACTATAACATGTATCATCATCATTATCAACCCATTACTGTCCCATTGCAGGCACGGGTCTCCTCTCATTTGAGAGGGATTAGGCTATAGTCCACCACGCTAGCTTACTGCGGGTTGGCAGACATTACATGCCATCAAGAAAATCTCTCAAGCATGCAGGTTTCCTCACGATGTTTTCCATCAAATTACGCACATAACTTCCGAAAAGTCAATGGTGCGTGCCTTGAGTTCAAACTCGAGGCCTCTGACATCTCAGTCCATTGGTCACACCGCTCGGCTGCCATGATATCAGTCGACCAAATAAATGCATTACGCAAATAAATGATTTACTTTACTTTACCAGCCTCAACTGACAGCACCCGTTCACGAGCATGACGTGTATATCAGCATTGTCAACTGAACCATGTTGAAGACCCGACACAACACCAAAAATGTATTTATCACTTTCTAGCGACATAAAAAGAGACAGAACTATTCTATAACCCTGGTACCTAGCTCTGGAATCAAATGTCCAAGATCTATGTTCAGCAATCATCATCATCATCATCATATCAACCGTTAGACGTCCACTGCTGGACATAGGTCTCCCTCAAGGATCGCCACGACGACCGGTCCTGCGCCACCCGCATCCATCCGTTATGTTCAGCAATACCGCAATTAATTTATGCAAACCTAGTACGTACATTAAAGTTACCTCAAAGCGAGTTTGGAACTTAATTCGATCTTGGTTATCTGGAAGTTTATTGTGGTTTAAGTGGTAGTAAAGCTATGTATCCGTACGCCGTGTGTTTGCACACTAAATTGGCATTCTGATGCATTCAGGGGTTAAAGCGGGTGAGGCGGGGTTGTAACGAACGGGATTTTATATTAAATTATGTTTTATAGTGTTGAATTAAGTTTTTATGACTGACTCGTGCCTTATTTATAATCAAACTGATCATATATCTGTGTGGTTAAGCTGCGTCTGTTGAGGTCTGTTTATTGGCTTTTGGACGTTACCAAGTTAGAGCACTTACGAGCTACCTTAAGACGCCAGATTTTCTTGTCTAATTTCTTCAACACCAAGTGATTTCACAGGCTTCATTACACTTTCGAACTGAAACACCATAATAGCCATATTCCCAAGTCAAGATAATCCAGATTTCTACCACCCTAGACTGATATACATAAGTTTCTTTATCTCCCAAAACATTCGTAAAACTCGCGCGAAAATTTTGTTGAACCAAACTTGTAACATCAGGTTCGAAGTAAAATACAAGAGTAATTCTAGAGATATGTGTAACGGCAAATGGTCTAGACCGACAAGTTTTATCTACTTACTTGTGATGTCGTGCTGTGGCTGAAAAGTTTTCTGAAACACGCGAGGTGGAATCTTCACTGAAATATGTACCTATCTGAAAAATGTTCTTACGTACTTTTGTAGTTATGGTTCCAGTTACTCTTTCCGGACAACGGGATTTGTTTATAAAGTATTAACATAACGTATCGTCTCGTCTCTCAACCTCAAAGGGTTTGGCAGAAGGCAGAGGTACATTTCGCCAGTACGTTTTAGTCCCATGTAATAGTTGCGAGTCTATTGCCATTAACGGGGACGAATTCAAACTCCAAGCTCAAACTCAAATTACTGAGAATGTCATAGAAACACACAATAACACTTTGCTCGAACCCCAGACCTCTTGTGTCTAAAAAATGTAATATGGAATGGTGTTCTTTAACTAGCTTTACCACCGTAAAACTTTTTTACCACCGTGCGAAGGATTTATGCTTGCTTACCTTATGTTTGTTTTGGTTAGGGCTTATTTTACTAGTCATAAATGTAATAACTGCATTGATGACTAGCTGATAGCTTAGTGGTGGAGTCAAAGGTCTCTAGTTCGCACCCAAAGCTAGAATTAACTTTTCTATGTCATTACGGTTAAGGTTTTTGAGAGGTAGGGCATAGTGAGATTCCTCGCTCAAACTGAGCTGCCCGACTGCGGAAGTACCTCTGCCTTACAGAAGACCGCAGTGAATCAACAATAGTTGTATTTCTGTGAGCGAGTAAGGTTACCAGAGTTTGTTTGGGAGTGACTATTCTGACAGCATAGGCATTCCGTTTGATGTCAGTTTAGTAATTCCCTATTTTTAGAAGCCTAAACAGTTTCTGCAGGGGCTGGCAACGCATATGCAAGCCTTCTGGTGTTGCAAATGTCCACGGACGGCGGTGATCACTTACTATCAGGTGAGCCGCCTGCTCATTTGCCCCCTTATCAACATAAAAACAAGGGTTAAGAATAATTTTGATATTCTCTACGGCGCATGAAGTCTACCAACTCACACTTGCTAGCCTCGCGAGGCGAACTGTAGCCTAATCAGCCTCAAAAAAATTGAGGGAGACCAAGTATTTATCTTGACGGCAAGAAATTCCTTCGAGCTTTATATTACCGCATAGTTTCGAATTTCTAACATACACACAATTTATGCTTTCAATTGATCAATACAGTAGTTATATTCGATAGTAATACAGAGACAATATCGCATGTACTTTGGCATCATCAAACAAAGTCCAAGTTAACAATAACGAAAGGCCCAAAAGGGCCAGGCCTGGCCTTGAACATTGTGTATACAGGCTTTGTCGGGCCGCCCGTATCCCGTCGAGGCCGTAGCCTGGCCCATAAAGCTGTCTTTTGTCTGATATAATAATGGGCCTGATTTCCGATAGCCAATAGGGATTTGTATCTTAATGTCTGGATACGTAGTTCGGATGTAATATTAAGGGAATCAGGCTGTGTCATCAACCCAAGGGATTTCTTGTCTTTTTCTTGTGAGACGACTTTCAGAAGAATCTGAATAGAATGATAAAAATCCGAACTTAATTACTGTTCAAAGGATTTTTTATTTCTTTTTATATATTATAATTTACTAGCTTTTGCCCGCGACTTCGAGTGCGTAAAATAAGTAATTTCATCGAATCTGCTTATTAATTTTTTACCTTCCTATTTTAAGAAGCTATTGAATCCGCATACAAACTTGGACCCCATTTTTTTAAAAGAGATAATTACTATTGATTTTATTTTCAAACCAAATTTTTCTAAATCAATTTAGCGGTTAAAGTGTGAAGGGGTTTCGAACAGACAAACACACATACTTTGGCAGTTATAATATTAATATGGAGTAGCTTCTTTTTTACATTTTCAAATCATTTGCATTCCTTTTAAAATATAATCTTCAATTTAAAAGTATTTGTATTTGTTAAAGTAAACAAAAAAATATATAAAAATAAAATTGTTAAAATAACTTGTGAACAGTGTATCCAAAGGATCTATTTAAGTGCACAAATAAATATCAAATAGCATAATAAAATTACATGAAACAAATATCTCTTAAGACATAACAACGGTGCACGTAACAATTTAAAAACGATATATAAATAACAAGGTACAATTTAACCGTTTTTCCCCGCATTCCACAAGGCTCCGCCGGATCATTACCAACTTGTTACCCACATTTTCAGGTGTTTTCAGTTACTTTCAGCATCGTTACCGTCTACAAAGTAATTGTTATACTTAGGACTAAACGATTGTATCAAAATGACAGGAAAATTAAGTTTAATGTTTTGGAAAATGTGATTATTATGTTTCGTAGTGCTTTAGTAAGCACACGTCTATTTTTTTATTATTTATTTTGCAACCTGGACGCACACAGTAGACATACTGTGTGCGTCGAGGTTTCTAAATTATCTATTCTTTATATCTATTCTTTCAAAAGTTTTTTTTAAAATCGTGGACAATAGCGGGTGTTACATGTGCAATAATTGTAACTGTTGAAATTGTATTTTTAAGTATTGTAACTGTTTTATATATAACGTTTTTGACGCCTATTGGTAAGCGGTTTCTGTAGCCTGTTCCTAAGAAATAAAATAAAATACATTTTCGATATTCTATAACTGCATAAGTAAGATAGCATTTGAAATACGTAAATATGTTCGTGAAGAAGCTTGTTTATAGGACAACAAACTGCACAATGAACCAGGGGCGACTGTAGGTATCTGTGTAGAGATGAGGGTGTTATCTGAACTCTAGGCTGTTATCAAAGCTGGATGAATAATATTACCTCTTCGTTTCTTGCAAAATTAAAATGACTTCAAAAAACGACCCGAAATAATTAACTACTGTTTTATATTACACCCTGGCGCTCAGGGTACCGTTAACCCTTAAAAGGTTCTCCACGAAGGGTTTTTAAATTTTTAATTATGTACATTCGATTACTTGTTATCACTTCATGAAAATTTATATCTTAGTTATATAGAAAAAAACGTTGCTAATAGATTAATAACAGGCGTTGCTGATATGTATATTTAGAGCTCAATTCGTATAAAGTGGATTAGGTCAAAAGATGCAGTAAAGTACCATCACCAATCCATTTACTCTCACCTCTTAACGTCCCACTGCTGGGCATGGGCTTCCCCTCACCTAGGAGAGACTAGGCTAAAGTCCATTCTAATTTTTTTTGCAGACATCACATGCCATCGAGAGGATCTCAACTTCGAAAATCTTACAATATCAACTTAGCCTGTCGCAGTCCATTGCTGGGCATAGGCCTCTCCTAAACTGCGTCATAACACTCTGTAGAGCTGTAATACTGTAAAGCATTTTCATAGACTTAGCTGACTAGCTCTGTGGCAGCGGCAATGCAGTGTTTATTTTCATCAAAAAGCTCAGTTTTTAGCAGGCGCAAATGTTTCATTGTAATGAAATAAAAATATATTCGTAGGAGCGTATAAAAGACTAATATTGTATTTGTTCGTCTTCTGTACGTTTGATACATAATATATAAATACTTTTTTCTGTACTCATGTTTCTTGTTAAATAAATACAATCATAAAAGAAGTAGCATATAACGCCAATCGGCTGCCTAATGCAATAACGTGCGTCTGTAATATTCCCGTCAGAATAAAAAAAAGCATGCTATTCACCAGGGAAAATAACGCGTAAAATTTCAGCGCAACGCTTTAAGCGTGTTTAATATTTACGAAATAATTATCGTATTTCGGATCAAACGCAACGATAAAAGGCTGTTGCGGAACAAAGAGTATGTTATCTATGCGTCTACCTTATTGCTATAATCTTTTGTTTTTGGCTCGGATAACGGTAAGTAGTATCGTTATTTTTTATTCTTTTCGTTATCTTTTCATTTTTAGCGTTTACGAGGAGGCCGTTGTGAGAAAGTTATTATTATACAATATTGTGTGTGTTTTGAGATATTTTCGTATTTCTCGTATCGTTTAGATTTGTGTTTGGAAAAGGAAATTATATACAGGGGAATAACAGTATAAGAAACTTTAGGACAAAATAATTTTGTGATTGAATATCACAAAATTATATATTGTTTTCCAAAAAAAGTTATATTTTACGTAAATGTATAGATAAACTTGACTGATGTACCTACAGCCTCAATTCATCAGTATATCATGGTCCAATTTACGTGGTTAATTTACGTCTTTTGCCTTTAACAATTCATAAATTTAAACATTTGGTCTTGAGAATTTATAGGAGAACCAAACAACACTGATCGTTGCGGGGAATGAACATAGAACCTCAGATTTAGCTGCTGCAGTTAGGTTTCCAACCACTAGATTAATGAGCCAGTTATATTATAGGGAAAAACATACCATCACGCCTGTCGTCCCCGAAAGGTTAGGCAGAGGTGTATTAAATGTACCTACACCCACGTTTCGCCGGTATGTTTTAGGTCCCATGTAATATGGGGCGAGCCTATTGCCATTAATCGGACACAAATCCAAACTCTGAGCTGCTACTGAGAATTTCATAGAAAAACCAATAACACTTTGCTCGACCTGGGAATCGAACCCAAGATCTCTGGATTTGTGTCCGATTAATGGCAATTGGCTCGTCCCCTATTACATGGGACCTAAAACATACCGGCGAAACTTGGATGTACATTAGTACACCTCTGTCTTACCCTTCTGCAGGAATCTTCTGAGTTTGTTTTCGGATAAATATAAAATAAATCCCAAGATAGGCTTAATCAAGTTAGTTGAAGTTGGGTGCTGATAAAATATAACTCAAAGTAAGATCAGGTGAGGAAGGGTTGAGCCTGTTATCTGTTATTTATGTGCCAACTTCCTTATAACTGCTTCGGGATCGTGGATAATTGTGAGACAAGCTGATTTTGAAGATTACTTTCTTTGTTATCGAAAAAAAAAAAATTTAAAACGGTAACTGTACGTTTTTTTGTTGCAATTGATAGAATACAAACAATGGAATCATCAAGTAAATTCTAGTATCTATTGAAGGCCAATTACTATTTGACAAAACATATAATATACTGGCTTTTGCTCGCTTCTTTGTCTGCGTAGAATTAGTAATTCAGGTAGTTTATTTTTCATTTAAGCTGTTTTTTCATCACTGCTTATTTATGTCTTGTGAAGTTAGATAGTCCATTTTCCACAACCATCGTACAGAATGAAAACTATCCTATACTATCTGACTAGCATACTTTCACATTCATAATATCAGTAAAGACTTTTTGCATATATTATAATAGCTTAATGTTTATGTGGCTTTCTTGAATGTTGATCATCTAATGACTTCTCTACCAATTGAAATATTCCTAAGATGGAAAACAATAAAAACAGAAGAAGTTATCGCACAATTTTATTACAAAAACATTACCAATACATGTCATATGGCATCACAGTAGAACTCGCACCATCAGTTACACACATTCTGTAATCAAACCTAATATACAATACTCGTAAAATAACAGTAACACTAATATTATATGTACAAAGTTCACACACGTTATATTTACAAGCGAAATTTATTCACGAAGTTAATCGTTATACCAGAATAAGATCTAAAAGATTGAAAATGTTTTTTATTTGGTATTTGATAAGCCTCATTTTGCTTCATAATTATCTTTACATTGATTTACTTAGCATTGTTAACACATTATATTAATCTAAGGTTAAAACCAATCGGACAATTAAGTTGAAATTGTCCAATTCAGTGTCCAAATAAAGCTTGGGCGTACTTTCCAAAATATTGCACATTTGGGAATGTTGGAGTACCAAAATGTGGATTGAAATCTGGCTGAGTTATTAACCCTTGAGGTTGAGCATAGATATTAGAGAAATTCGGTTGATACGGCGACAGAATCGGACCCAGAAATCGACCAAAATCAGGAGAGGGATTTAGTTTAGTGGCTACCGGTACCTTTTGTTCTGGGACATGTGGGCCTATTGATGTTGCCTCAAATTGTGACTGATGTTGAGTTGGGTGCTGAGATTGTGTTTGATCATGAAGTTGTAGTAGTTTTAATTGATTCTCAGTTCCTAGCGTAGAATTCGCTGTGGCCTGTGGTTTCAATTGCAGTGGATGCTTTGTGTCTTGTTGTTCTTTCTGCGTCGTTAATTGTGTCTGAAGTTGTTGAGATTCCGAATTTTGTTGATTGTGGTATTGCTCAGACTCTAAGTGATGTACCGCTTGCTGTTGTAGATATTGCAATTGTCGAGCACCTTGTTGATATTGTTTATCAAATAGCTCTTGTAACCCATGCTGGAACTCTTGAGTCCTTAACTGGTCTAGTTCGGCTAAGTGTTGTTGTGACTGTAATTGATGTGTTTCCTGTTCTTGTTGATGTTGATTCTGCTGCTGATGTAATTCGTAATTGAGAGTGGAAGGGTGAGAAGAGTGTCCTGGAAATAATTCTTGAAGCTCTTGTTGCTGAATTATAACTTCATGATGAGGAGATTGTTGGCTTGGTTGTGGATTTACTGTTGACTGATATTTGGGCCGTGGCGTTGAATGCTGTAGATTTTCTGAATGTGAATCATATGTAACCAATGGCTGCAGCGTTGTTGATTGGATTAATAGAGGTAAATCAGTTGGCTGTGATTGGTGAATTATTTCAGGTTCCAATGGTTGATTATTTTGTGATTGTGGTTGTATTTTTGTACTTGCTAGGTTTTCTTTATGTTCTTCTGGGTTTTTTGTATCAGGTTGAATTGTCGTCGATGATATAAATTGATCAGGAATCAGTTGCAATTTTGGCGTTGAAGTCGAAAGTGGCTGCAAGGGGGTTGGTAAGAAAATTGGTGATGTCCGAGTTTGTGGATCCAGTGGTTTGACATATTGGTCGTAATTAGCCTTTAGGGGAGGCAAGGGAGTGAAATTCTCAGTGGTTACTTGTTGTTCAATATGTTTAGGTTTCTGCGTCGATAGATCTGGATAACTATGTTGTTTTAAGGTATTATACGGTAATTTTGAATTTATTGGTTGAAACAATGATTCAGCTGTAAGTTGAGATGGTGGTAACGGCTTGAATGCAGGTAATCGTTGGAATTGGATAGTTTGAGAATGGGGTAAATACCGAGGGACCTGAGATAGCAATTGTTTCAATTGGAATGGATTTAATAAAGCTCTGAGTTGACTTTGTAATGGCTGTTGGACAGTGACAAATTCTGCGTCTGGCTGATACTTTGGAACTTGTTGGATAAATTTGTGAGAGATTGGCGTATATTGCACTTTTTGTTTTAGCGAGGATACTTTTTGCTTCTGTAGTTGATGTTGCAGAGCCAATACTTGATGTATAGGTGGTAATTCTTCGCGTTGCTGCTGAATATGTGGTTTGATAGTTTGTGACTGAGAGGCCGCATTATAATTCGGCTGCGTATTAAAAGGGAAATTGTGCGAGAATGTTGCAAAACTAATAGCTCCATTTGGATGTGCGTGATAACCCTGGAAAAAAATAATTATTATGGTAACAACAATATCAAACAATCATATTATTATACTTAGTTATAAATAGTCCATCCGTACGGGATTATTGTTGATTTTTTTCTTTATGAACTGTGTTTTTAACATACATAGTTTGTGAAAACACTCAAAATTTTCTCAGATAAGAAAATATTTATTTGTATAGCGCAGTTTAGAAGAGGTTTATGTCCAGCAGTGGACTGTGAAACGCAGAGTTGATTGAATATACTGGAATTAACCTTGACTGCAGAATCCACGCTAGCTATGACTTTGGTACTACAAAAGTGCAGCAATCATTACAAATGCATTGATGTTAAAACTTTTACTGTTACGAACCTGCTTGGATGCTGGTGGAGCCTGCGCTTTAGGCCTTTGCGTTGGTTCTGCTTTTAATTCTTCGCGACTGCCCTCACTTGTAATATCCTTTCCGCCATGGTTCTGTCTTTGGTAGTTAGAACCAACTGGAAGGAGTTGGTATACTCCTTGCTGATGTAGATACTGCGTGGGCAGTAAATCTTCTTGATATCTGATTGGTCCGTTCTGATCGTAAACCAAAGGGAACAATTGAGATATTGGCATTCTAGCAAATGGGTGTGGCTGCTGAAACTCTTGAGGGAGGCTTGACCGCTGGTGAGAAAACCCAGGTCTAAAAGTCTCAATACGGAATTGTGGCGGGACAGCAAACACGGGTACATTATTAAAGTTAACTCGAGGCAGTTCCATCTCCTTTAGTGGTAGTTCTTGTAGTTTCTTGTCATCGTCTACAGGCTTGCGAGGTTGATATACTTTCGGATTTGGGTAGGCTAATTGAGATGCTGCTGCTGCTGGCACTTCGAAAGATGTTGGTGATGAGATCTGTGAAGAAAATTATATCAGCATTATATCTCTCGTTTTTAAAGTTAGTAAGGCTTAATAAAACCATATTTTATCTCAAATATAATAAATTACTCTTCTTCAAAAAGCTGTTTTTTATACCACAACTGTAGCACACAACCTAGCGATGTGAATCAGGCAATCCTGAATTCTTTTTTAAAATAGTATTGTCACTAAACTTTCCGCAAATGGAATTCACATGCTGTGCAAAATAAGCAATCCTGTAACGGGCTGTGGTAACCTTAATCATTCGCAGAAACACAATTATATTGTTTTATATCAGTATTTTGTACATTCCCCACCAAGCAGCTCAATTGAAGCGAGAAATCTCGCTATGCCCTAGCTACCTCATAAATACATACACACTAATATATTTAATATGATATATGAGTTTCAAACGGTAATACATTATGTGTATCTGGCACAAACAGTTCAGGAACGCGATCGGTTTGGCACAGGCTCGTAACGTTTAGTGATCATGAACAATGTCTCGCTTATTAACTGTTGATGCCAAATGTGATGCCTGTTTGTGTTCCATGGAGCATGTGGCTGCTTGAAATACTCATATATATTTTATTTGTTGATTTATGTCCGTATCGTTTATCATGGCAGTTATAAGAGTGGAGGAAAACATAGTAAGCATTTTTTTTTCCTTTTTTTTTTAAGAAAACGTTGCCCCCCCCTATGATTTTCTCCTGTATCGTGGGTGCATTTACAAACACAAATTTACACATACACAAACGCCCAGACCCGGAACAACTACTTGTAGAACGTACAAATATTTGGTCCGTGCGGGGATTGAATCCGCAACCCGTGACGCACAAGCCGATCGCTCAGCCACTGCGCCACCGAGTAATACAAAAAAAAATTGGTTGATTTAACTAACATAATAATAATAATAATAAAATCTATAGTAGAGCTAAAACACAAAAATAGGGGCCAATGTTTGTGTGATAACCATGACAATTTGACCTGAGTCGAGAATATTTCTATGTATGTATATCCAACAAAAAAAAACGATGTAGTATATCAACCACCTAGTATCCGTGACACAAGCCTCGTTGCTTAGCTCGGAACTAGATGGCGTTTTGTCATCATGTCCGGTTATATTATTTTATAGGCTAAAATTTGAATAAGCGTAAATGCATCTTACCCTGGCTTGGTAGACAGAAACTGGCGCATACAGATGATTGGCGACCGCCGCCTCAAAGGAAGGTCCCTGCCCCGTCAGCACGTCGGAAATCTTGGCAATTTGGGGCACCCGAGCTCCAAAAACTTGCTGAGGAAGAAAACACCCTATCATTAACATCAGAAGGTTGTTATCAAGTTGGTAGCACCTAAGCTATTTTTAGATATCCGCTGAAATCAATAATGAGTGTGTCAGATAAATTTGGTCGTACATTTAATGGACGATCAAGAAGTAATTTTCAGTAGTTTGGTACTGAATTTGCTTGATGATATCGTTTTAACTATTTTTAGTCTTATTGGATTTCTGGTTATATAGCTTAAGCTTGAATTTTATACTAGTGATAATTAACTGACTCAGTGGTGGCAGCTGCTGAGCAGTTATAGATTGAACTTTTAACTTTGATTCTCATGGCGACAAGAAGTTATTAAAAATCAAAAAGTATCTACTGTCTAACCCACAATTTGCCTTCATTTTTGCAGTCCATTTTTGGGTTCTTGGAATATAAATGTGTGAATGAACTGAATTGGTTAGATGAACAGAGTCGAAACATGTATGTTACATAGGAACTTCTACCCTATCTGTAAAATAAAAGCGTGATAGTATCTTATGATATTACTTATTTACTACTGAAGAACAAATGTGTAGTTAAAATATAAATAAAATTATAATAAAACAACGCGAATGAATTTGGCTACAGTACAGTTTGTTCACAAAATGAGTTGTTAACAAATTGAAAATTCATTTGCACCCTGTAAATAAATTATAATATAATAACTATTCGTAAGACAGTCCCTAGTTATCTAGGCTCCCTGACAGACACTAATCCACTTGTTAAATGCTGACTGAGCTTCATCAGGGTGACTTAATGGCCGGTACAATACTTTGCTCAAAATCTGCAAATTTTCGTCGCCTCCCAGAGCCCTTTTAATGCCTATCGTATTAACGAGTGTTGAAACGAGGATTGCCGTAGTTGTTAAACTTAATTTTGATTTGTGAGAGACAGACAGTGTACCTATTTTGTAAATTCAGCCGTTCATTAGGAGCCTTTGAGTCGTTCAGCAATTTGAGACAATTAGAGGTTTGAGGGTCGGTGGTAATGTATTTACCAACTTCAAATGTAATATTTATAGCTGGTAGACCTGATAAATTATAGATTTCCTTTGTTCTACAAAAGACTGCTATAGCAATTCTTTGAACTAATAGTTCAGTCACAGAACTAAATAGAGAGAAAAAACAGAAAACTATTTCATATATGTATAAAAAAAATCGAATAGGAAAACGCTTTAATTTCAAAATTCATTACCATCCTTATAAGTTTTTTACTGCTTTACATAATTAATAAGTAATTTTCTAAATAAGGCTATAGTCCACCGCGCTAGCCTAGTGTTGGATTCGCTGACTTCGCCCGTATTGAGAGAATCTCTTAACCATGCAGGTTTCCTCACGATGTTTTCCATCACCATTTGAGCATATTATGAATGAATACATAAGTTCAACTTATGAACATAATATATCCAATTCAAAAGTTTATTACGTAAACGAAAAAATAAATGGCGTAACGAATGTTTGATATGTTACAGTAACGTGTGGGGGTTGACATACGAAATAAATATTCTTCGGGCCGAGTCGGCTTGTCTCGCGTCTCAGTACAGGGACACTTTTACGCAATAGGCACACGATACACGAAGCAACAAAGTATGTGACGTATGTGTAGTCTTGCTCGATTTCGTTGACGTGTAAATTTCTTTACGATTCATTGTATTTATTTCTGTAAATGAATCTTTGAAGGACAAGTACTTTATGTAAGTTTTGGATGATTTTAGTTACGTGTTAAAATAACTGCTGCGGTAAAAGTGATGAAAAAAATAGTTGTAACATTACATAATTTTTCATTTGGTAAATAAACGCTGGCTGTAAACTTCATATAAAAATCAAATCGGAAATAACAACAGTAACTATCGTATGAAACAAATAATTTATAAAATTGTATTTAACTATACGTAGTTTATAACAGGGCACAAAAGCTCCTTTACGTACAACATATTCAAGATACAAAAAAATACACAACACTGCATCGTCCAAACTATAAATACGTCCCCAAACGCGTGAGAACCGCGTTGCCAAAAAGATTTCCCGGCGGAAAATAAAAAGGAGACAGTACTTAATACACGGCAGATGTAAGAGGCTCTGTCCATTACCCTCCACTTAATAAGAGCGCTACGTAAATTTCATTCATTAAACCTTACTTAAGGCATCACTTGCGAGCATATTTTAGAACGACCGACATTTTATTTTGGGCGAGTATTTTTGTTTTAGCTGTCTGTTTTTTTTTCTATTCGACCTCATTTTGAGAGGGAATCTAGAGGCATTTGTCGGAGTTGGATTTGCTTACTGAAGTTAGCCTTATTTCTATGTTGCCCTGGTAGGTCTTGAGTCACTATAAATCTGTTGCTTTTTTTCCTGTTGACTTAAACGCTTTGACTTTGACCCCATTTTGACATGATATTTTCCTCGTTGTAACGTAAAGTTGACATATCGATTGCGTTTGTTTGGCTTCTATTGTCAGCAATATAATTATATTCGGGCAATCATTAACATAATAATGGTATTAATTGTAATGGCAACACCGAAAGTGTGCACATTTTGCCTTGCACCAATAAATAGTCACTAGAATAAAGACACATAGTACTTAAATAATAGGCATTATTTGACATTTTATCACTCACAGATTATAGCGTTCCTGATATTATTTCGGCAAAGTCAATTTCTGTTCTGGCAACACGTTCTCTAAGTCTGGGGTACAATGCCACCAAGAAAATGCTTGAAGAAGGTTAAGTCAACACAGGAACAAAGTGATCGGAATTATCGACAAATATACTGACACAACCTAGTTAGCGCAGCGGTATTGCTTAAAAGGGAAAAGGTGCAACAAAGTGTTATTCTTTTTTTTTCTGTTATTGTTCACTTGATGGCAAGTAATCACCACCGGACATCTGCAACGCCAGAGGGCTTGCAAATGCGTTGTAGTACTTATGTTTTCTATGAAATACTCAGTAACAACCCAATAATTGGCTCGCATGCTATTACTTACAGGGGACCTAAATTTACCGGAGAATGTGTGTGACATTAGTTCACGTCTGCCTAACCGGGGACGACAGACGTGATGGTATGTTGAGCACAATTATATTCTGAACTCACACTTGATTTAATAATCAAGTGTTAGAACTTATGTTCTATCCTTCTGTCCTCGTCTCCTCAACGCCATTATTATGGCACTAATCGCCTTATCTCGTCGGCGAGTCCTCCTCCCACAGCCGCTGGTTCAGACATTTGGTGCTAATAAGATTACTCACATAACCTCCACGACGCTTCTGACTAAACAAAAATGTCGTATCGCGTATCTCGCTTGAGATGTGGATAGGCTTGCGAAGAACTCAAATTAGTACATATCTTCTCGTACTAACTTTTGATCCTGAGGCTTCATATTTACAAACTGGGTTTATGTATCTTTTCTATACAGTATGTGTCTAAAAGGTGAAATAATACGTATAGAAATAGACGGGTATCATGCTTGACAAAATACTAATCAAATACTATTTTCTTTTCGTTCAAAAATGTATGCGCATGCTTAAACAACTTGAGTTCTATTTTCTTAACGTGATCTGATCTTAGAAGAATAATGGACTTCTAGTGTCACATCTCAACAATTTTCCTTGATAAGAATTAAAAGAATTATGTTTCATTTGCCTTTGCTCGAGTACCATATAAAAAGCATTACATACGTCTATGTTCATTATTATTTCACCCCTTTGATACAACCTGTTTATCTGGCACTTCTCTCAATGAGGTCGGTTTGATGTATAACAGAATATAATATTGATACTCTTACTATAAATATTTTATGTATTACGATAGCCAACTGATCAAGGAATCCCAATTTTGTCCAAGTTTCCTTTGACGGCACGATTGGCTCAGCTGAGCGCTCAACCGAATCGAAACGTATGTATAGCTCAACATGTTCCGTAAAGCATGGAACTTGATTGAGCCATCCAATTTCACGTCTACTATCATCATCCACCTAGCCTACGACGATTGAGGCCAACGATACCAATGCTGCTGACGAGATGCAGATTTACTCACGATATTTTCCTTCATGATTTTGAAACACGGGACTGTCTACTTGGCAGTACATGGTCATATAACAGATTTCAGTTCATCATCAAACTGTAACATAGATAGTAGGTATGTGCTACATATAATACGCTGACATTAAATATGATAACTTGCAATCTATCTTGGACGATGTCCAACACTTCTGGCAGTAAAGCCTGCACGATTTATGGGCGTTTAAAAGTTGGGGACAGTTTTACGTAGTTGAAATCAATTTGGGCGGTTCATGTTATTGGTACAGTCAGCTGTTTTTTGTGAGAAGTCTAGATCTTGGACGTTAGGCTTGTGAGCCGAATATTTGTGCCGTTTATATAAGTATCAAGTCTCATTGCCAATTGAATTGATTTTTAAACTCAATACTCAAACTGAAAATTTCACAATATTCAAAGTATGCCAATTTTAATTGGCTCTATTTGGATATCGACGTCAATAAAGACAGCCTCCAAAAATACCCATCTCAAACTCACACCGTTCCAAAGCATAATATACCATTATCTGTATCCCGAACTATCGATAGAGGAGCCTTAATAATTTGCGGATAGTTTTTAGGTTAATAAAGGCAGAGTCTAGTCCCATTAACCGGACCTACTGAGAACCCATCATAAAAAATATTCAACATTATTTTGCTCGACCAAGCAGTCGCGCTTGAAACTACTAGACGAGGCTGTCGGTACTATTTCATGTCGTGCTAAAAAGATTAGCTAGTGAGCAGGTTGACGCGAGGAAGTCCAGGGCATGTCAATGCTTTTCTTTTATATGTTTTTACTTAGGAGAGATGCAACGTTAAAAATTGATCTAAAAATGGAGTAAAAGATATTAAAACTGGTATTTAAAGGTTTTTGGATATGTCTGGACAGTATCTGTATGAAGGTGATAGATCTCCTGATATTTTTTATCACATACCTATCAAATATATATAAAAAAAGCATAATTAATAATTATCTGATTAAAGTTTTTTTTTGTATTATTCGAATACTACTTCCTGCAGCCGTACTCTTGTTTACACTCAACTTGTAAAGCGCCATAAACACGTAGAGAGTGTCAGCGGCACTTTTACTCCAAACATAGTAGATTCTATAATTTCATGGCAACAACATTCACATAAAATGACACCATAAGAGTTGATGGGCTACATAACGAGGTATGAATGGCATAATATTGGGGGTTGTACTGTTTGCACCATGAAAATGAAATAAGCCATCCCCATGCATAATAAGGGGTTGTTAATATTGCGAGAGGGAATGAGCTCGACATACCTACGACAATGTGTGAATAGTTTCATTCATTCATTCGTTCGTTCGTCCCTAGATACTCAACTATTATCCTCGTAAATGTCTATGAAATTATATGATGAATGAGTAATATCTTTGCTTGTCTATTAAATATGGTTATTCGGGTTCTAAGACGAAGAACTATTTCAGTTTCTAATGTACGGTTAGTAGGTACATAGGTTACTGTTGGATGTTTAAGTTTTTTTATTATTGAAATCTCGGGGATTTGCATCCATAGTCACGGCGCGGCGCACTGAGTTAGAAATTATAACCAACATTTCTTTCATTTATACATTTCATTTTTTTTGTAAAGAAATGTTTTTTAAAGGCGAATGTTAGAGAATTAGCCTATTGAGATAAATAATACCAAGGGGTACCGAATAAATGACCCAATTAGTACAGCGGTAGTTAACACTGCCTTCTGTGCTATGGATCCCAGTTTCGAATCCCGGTAGGGAAAAATGTTTGTGTGATGAAAATAAATCATATATCTGTAAAAAAAAGTATATATTATGTAGTATATCAACCATCTAATATCCGTTACACAAGCCTCGTTGCTTAGCTTGGAACTAGATGGCGTTGTGTCATATTTTCCAGAAAGATTTATTTATCATCAATAAGCGGACTATAATAGTTACAGAGAAATCTCAATACTGGCTGATTAATTGTTAATCGTTATAGTACAGTCTTGGTTGATAATGATGACACTCCAGCTATTCCTATGCTCTCCGAAGACTGGAAGTTTCAACAGTCTACCCTCCAACAACTTAAACTCTCGGATCGATCAAGATCGCTGATCAAGTTATCTTATTAACGTACAGGTAACTGAATGAAACTGAACTTAAGTGACTTTTGAAGTTGTTTCGATGGCTCTCGTAAGTTCTGAGTGAACTAAAGGCAACAGGTTCGTTCACAAACGATGCGGAGATAAAATAAAGATTTGGTAGAACGTCTTGCCTCTTACTACTGATTATATTTTTACAAGATGACTTGGACATTAGTTTTAAAAAATATGGTACGTTTTATTTTCCGACAACATTAAAAATAACAACACTAATAATTTTATCATCGCGCTTTTCACGATTAGCAGCAAATTAATTCTCAAACCTCAGAACCAGTATTATCGCACACTGTACGGTTCTAGAAGAACTTCATTCCACATAACAATTACAATTAGGCTATGAAATGAGCTGCCTGCCGACATTATCCCAAACTACTACAGCAAGGGGTTTTCAAATTTAGGAGTAAAAAGGTTTTTACAGGAAACGCGCAAGCGATACCTTTGGTGTTGCAAACATCCATAGGCTACGGGAACTGCTTACCATCAGGTGAATCGTAATATTATTTATCACCTTCATGGTATAAAAAAAATACGTAGACATCTAAAAAGTTCTTATTCTTAACCTCCTTATATTAGATATCTTTCAGAAAAAACAAGTATCTGCTCGGATATTACTTTTTTTCTCATAACGAAACTCCACGGAACCGTGATTTGTTGCCGGCCAGTGCGCTAACTTTTACACAATAATTTTGACTTGTTGCTTTTAAATTATATCCACAGAAGCTTGAACAACAACAAAATAAAATCACAGAAGGACTATTAACGTCTGGGGTTAACATCGTGTCAAGAAAAGTTGGTAAATGAACAAATTAAAAGTTATTGTAAATACTTTCCTGCCGACTCAAATTTAAAGTATTTTGTTATAAAGTTATCCATTACTTAATATAAATCGTATAATAACATTTTATGATTTCAGTAAAATATCCCGACTTTTGTTTTTTTTTAATTTAAGTGGTCCATTCGGGACCTCTTGGTGGTATTGACTTACAAAAATATTTGCTAGTTTATGAACTCCCAAATACATAATTTTTATTTTTTTATTTTTTATTTATTTATTTAAGGCACATCAACAACATAAACACAAACATTGATATTTTAAAGAAAAGGATATAAACTAGTGTTTACGTCAATTACAGACATGCACAACACTAGCGTAGATTAAAGTAGAAGATACAGTATTCACAGTTTCAATGGCACACAGAAGAATATAAGATTAAACAGTAAATTAAACAGTAAAATTAAAGCGCACATTAAAAGACAAAATTGTTATTAATATTAAATGCAAATAATACATTTTAAATTTGTTATGAAATATATACGTAATTATACATTTATTAATTTATTAATAAGTACATATATTTATTTATATATATTATATATATATATAATAATATAATATATATAAATTAATAAATGTATTGTCTTTTCTCTTATAACTTATTTTTTATAATGTTTTATAATCTTTGACCTGAGGAGCGTGGGGTGGTCGTGAAAGATATCCAATCCATACAAAACACACCAACTATTATATGTAGACATCAACCTGACTATCGGGGTATTCAAGCCTAGATTCGTTCTGCATCGGGGAATATTAAAAAAGGATGTACATTTTCTGCGAGAGTTTATTTTAGGAACATTTATTTCAATTCGCCCAAGAAGACCGTGTGTCATAGAAGATCCGGTAACAATGCAAACATAATATTAGAATAGCTTAAAAATTTTAGAATGGCAGTATAAAAAATTACTTTATTATAAAAAATAATTCAAAATAGACTACAACTTCAGTATTTTATCCACTACATTGAATATAACTTCTGATGTCTTTATTTATTGTGACCACAACATTTGTTACTTGTCTCACAAAATAACTTGGCACTTTTTGTTTCCTTATTAAGGCGCAAATGAATGTCTATAAAAATAGCGGAATACAGAAAATTGAGATTCTCCTTTATGAGATTATTGTGTATTATCCTATACAGAATATCATATTGTGTATTATCCTATACAGAATATCATATTTATTCTTCTATATTATGTAACACGAACCACACAATAATAACAAAACGACTCGACTAGCGCAGTGGTTAAGCGATCGGCGTGTATGTTGTGGGTTGCGGGATCGATTCCCCACACGGAGCAAATATTTCTAAGACCTACACGTAGTTATTCCGGGTCTGGGTGTGTGTATCTATCAAAATTTGTTATAGTAAACGCATCAGAAGAAAATCTGTTTTGTATCCATCGTTTAATTGGGTTTTTTTTATGAAATTCTGAGAAGCAGCTTTGAGAGTTTAGATCCGAGTCCGATTGATGACAATAGACTTACACCTGAATAAATGGGATTTAAAACAAACGGGCGTAATGTGGGCGTACAGTACATTAGTACACCTCTCCCCAACCCTTCGGGGACAAACCTGATGGTATGAACACTGACATACCCTGTCTCTTTACTCTCTCCTTTATAATATAGCGTTAGGTTTTCATAATTATATAAATTGCAGCCCAACAAAATACTTCCGCCGTTGTGTGTCGTGATTACTCAATACATATCTATTTATTCATCGCACAGGAAGACGTGAGCGAATGTCTATGGTACGGGGCCGTGAATTATTTACTAGTATCGCGGCAGTTTTGCTCTTTAGATAATATTTACCGTGTATTAAGAATTAAGAAAATTGTAAAGGAATTGACTTCATATATTGTAATTTGAATTTATTTAAAAGAGTATCTATGGAGTTTCTTGCCGGTTCTTTTCCATAGACCTAGTTTTTGGAACCGTGCGACAATTCAAAAGCATCTATTATACTGATCTACTTGAAAAAAATGTTTTGAATTTGAATTTATTGTTGTTGTGTATAGTAAATGTGTTTAGAATTTTTAAGCGATGTTTTTTTATGTCACTAGTGTGGCAAACAAACATACGGCTTGCCTATAGACATTTGCAACACCAGAAATGTCGCTTGCGCATTGGCGAATCTGTAGAAACCGTCCAGGTTTCGTAAAATAAGGGAGTTACCAAACTGACAGCAAACGGAATTCCCACGCTCATCTCAGAACAGTCACTCCCTCATCGAGCTCTGGTAATCTTACTCACTCGCAGAAACACAACTATTGTTATTTCTCTGTGGTCTTCTGTAAGGTGGAGGTACTTTTAATTATTTCGCTATGGAAGAGCGGGGCCTCCTAACACAGGCAAAAATTTGCTTAAAAGGAGTCCCCAATCACAATCACCCATTTGTTGTAACTAATTTCTTGAATAAAACATTTTGATTTTTTTTTGAATTTTGAATTTGAACTTACTCAGTCGGGCAGAAAAAATATTTATTATTATTTAATTTAATTATAACGGCATAATACCACTAAGTAAATATATATATGATTGATTGATTGGTTGATTTTTCTTCATCCATACCAATATTATAAAGGTATTGCATGTCTGTCTGTCTGTCACCTCCTCACGCTTTAACCGCTTAACCGATTTAGATTCAATTTGTTATGGAGGTAATTTATGTCTCGGAAAGGACATGGAATAAGGGTAGATAATTAATTGTATGTAAGGCTAAGGCAAGTAAGAACAATGATTTCTTTAATTTTAATAAAAAAAAAATAGTTTATTTTTGTGATTTTGCGAAATAAAACTTTTTTCTTTCTTTCATCAGTTTACTCATATTAAACCTCCTTTAAGTGTTATTTATATTTATGTGGGTGATGTTGGTTTATAAGGAAAAATCAGGACCAAAGATACGTCCCGTAGTTTCCGGTCGTGATCGGAAAATCAGGGCTTCGTCCGGAAATGCCGGGAATGCCAAAGAGGCCTGAGGAACTATTACTAAGAGGTAGGCTTGGCACGTATCTTTTGGATAAACCATTATTTATATCGGTGGTTCCAGATTTAATAAATGATTAAAAGGACATTAAGAGATTTTAAGAAATATATCCTGTTTAGCCTTGTGGTGTGACCAGGGGGCTGAAATGCCAAGGCCACTGACTTTTTGGAAGTTATGTGCGCAGTTGTCACATGCTTATGACGGGGAAATCGCGAAGAAACCTGCGTGCTTGAGGGGTTTTCTCGATGGCATATGGAGTCTGCCAACCCGTTGTAGACTAGCGTGGTGGGTTATGGCGTAATTCTTCTCAAAATGAGAGGAGAGTCGTGTCCAGCAGTGGGACAGTAATAGGTTGATGATGACAGGAAGTGGGGAAGCATGTTGAGGAATTTTCCAGAATTCAAGAAGCCATGTTCGGAAGGACCTAAGTTCGATCATCATCACTTCACTTCACAGTCCTCATAACTGAACATTTAGCCTCAACCCATTTCACAACAGAAATAGTCATACACCAATAGTCTCATAAGACAAATCACGCGTGAAGTTAAAGTACATACATACAGCTACCAGTAATCACAGGAAACGCCTAGGTGAAGAAACCGTAATGTACTAACAATCTTTAATTGCTGGTGTGTTGCAATCTGACAGTCATACGACACTCGTGTGTGTGAGAACCATACACACCATACATAATGCTGGCAACAACACTTGAGAAAAAACACTTTAAATGTCATTCTAAATATACACTGTAGTCTATTGTTTTGGCTATTGAAATCGGTTGAAGAATTCTTCAAATGAAATAAAAAGGTTTGGTTGTTTTTTTTCAGATAAAAAAATCAAGCATTTATGAAACGTTACCAATCCCCAACCTCGGTTTCAAAAGTCTTTATTAAGTAGAAGAAACTCATTTAAAATAAAAGGTGTGCAGTACAATATTTAGACAACAATTAGTGTGAGGTTAATAATAATATGCCCGGGCATTATAAGACTGCGCCATCTCCATCTAGTTCCGAGCTTAACAACGAGGCTTGTGTTACGGATACTAGAAGGTTGATATACCTACTAATATAACTATACTTTTTTATACAATGTAGGTTGAATCGGCAATAGACTCAAAGTAACTAATCATTAATGTTTTTAAGGTTTCACGATTTTTATACATTTGAATTATTATAGACAACGGGTCTAGATCGTGTAGTTTTATTGAGGTATAAACACGTGACCACGGCTTGATGCAAGTCAGCCGAAACGTCGGGTTAAAAAGGTAATTATTAAAATAACTAATCATTATTAAATGATATGGTAACCTGGCATACACTTTATATAAGAGGAGTCAAGCTTTTTTGAAATCGAAGTAAGGTGAGGTTTTAGGTTCCATTCTTAAGTAAAAAAAGTGTTATTGGGTAATACAAATAATCTAAATTGTAGTAAGAAGTGTATATATAAAATGGCAATAGGCTCACCCCCTATTACATGGAACCTAAAACATACCGGCGAAACGTGGGTGTACAGTTAGTGTCTGCCTAACCCTTCGGAGACAACAGGCGTGATGGTATAAAAAGTTTATATAAAAAAAATCAAAATTCTTAGTTCCAAAAAAACAAAGTTTTCCCGCAGCAATTCCATGGTAAACTAACGAAATGGAATGTCTACTATCAAGAGACATCCCGCGTCTGTATTTTCCTTAAATTTGCCTCTTCAAGGGTAAGCGTTAGGTCTCTAAGGATCGTTAGAGTATATATTTAGGTGCCATAAAGGATAACACAGGTCCCAAACTTCTTTATTTTTAACCGTTAGCACACATAAAGGAGTTTATTTATGTGTGTAGAGGAAGTTAGACACTTTGATTTCCTTAAAAGGGAAGTCTAGAGTACGTTAAAGGAATAAATGCGGTTGCGAAATATTGTGCTTGCTAATTACTCAAGAAAACATAAAAGAACAAGTTTATTATAATTAAGGCAATGAATCATCATCATCATCATCAACCCATTACTTTCCCACTGCTGAGCACGGGTCTCCTCTCATTTATTGAGAGGGTTTAGGCTTTAGTCCACCATGCTAGCCTACTGCGGGTTGGCAGAAAATCTCTCAAGCATGCACGTTTCCTCACGATGTTTTCCTTCACCGTTAGAGCATGTGATAGGTACGCGCATAACTTCCGAAAAGTCATTAGTGCGTGCCTTGGGCTTAAACTCAAAACCTCTGACATCTCAGTCCACTGGTCAAACCGCTAGGCTACCACAGCTTTTTAGTAGACAATAAATATTTTTTTTGTAATTGGGTCATAAATAATGGAATTCGTCAATTATGTCACTTAACAGGCAAACAATATTGCCTGTTAAGTGACATACATACTTGGCATGTTTCATCCAGCTACATCAAATATAATAAAATAGTAAGTATACTAAATATCACGATAATCGCTAATGTCATGAAGAACTGAAAAAATGAGGAACAACATCAGAAATGTTTTTCAAAGTGTGCGAAAAATGTGTCGCGCTGTTGCGTAAATATGCTAACGCGTTCTATCGCAGATCAGCCCTAAATGGCGCTGAACTGTCCCGAAAAGAGCCGAATTTTCCCGAATCGCAAGCTCATAAGTCTACAACAAGGAGCTAAATCACCGCCATTGTGCAGATAAGGACAGAATGATAAGTCTTTCTACGTACATTAGTGTTGCATATGGTGAAGTCGTTAAGTGAAAAGAAAGACTCATTTATAGGTACCACAAATAAATTAATATAGTAATATGAAAAATAATGCATGCATAGGCATTTGATGGCTATATTTTCACGCTTGTATCGCCGCAGGGTAGGCAGAGGGGTATTGATGTACTCCCATATTTTACGGGGTTATGTATTTTTCTACTAAATGGTCACAAATCGCAACTCAGAGCTCCAGAGAATCTCAGAGATAAACCCACTATAATTTTACTCAACTTTAGAATTGAACTTAAGACTGTACGCTATGAGCACAATAGTGGGTAGCTTGAGACCGACAAGGCAATATTATAACCTAGCTACCATTTATATTTAAAGATCTACTTATAAAAAAAAATGTTATAATTATGGCATATTACATGATTTTCAGTTACTAGTCTTACCGTTGACGAACAGACATAAAGCTATACAAAATATTGTATGAAGTTGCACTTCTGCATTAAATTTGTTAATGTGTTCGCGATTGTAAAGCTTCCCAAAATTTACCGATGCACACGAAGCCAGTAGATAAAGTTAGTGTAATTTATTAAATTTGCTGCAGTGTTGCCGCTATAAATAAAGCGATTTAAAGAGTAGAGGTATTTAAAACTAAAAGTAGATAATTTATTGAAGTATTTGGTGCTTCTGTTTTCATGACTTGTTAAACAGAAGTTACACATTCAAGTATGTAAGTAGTATATTTACGGTTATGTAATTTTTTTATGGTGATAAGGGGGCAAACGAGCAGGCAGCTCACCTGATGGTAAGTGATCACCGCCGCCCTTGGACATTTGGAATACCAGAAGGCTTGCATATGCGTTGCCAACCCTTACAGAAACCGTTAAGCTTTCTGACTTTTGATTACTAAACTGACAGTAAACAGAATGCCCATGCTGTCAGAATAGTCACTCCCCCAACGAGCTCTGGTAACCTTACTCACAGGCATTTTTTTTTTTTTTTTTTAAAACGTTGTCCACACTAGGATTTTTTCCTGTGTCGTGGGTGCGTTTACAAAAACAAATTTTCACATACGCAAATGCCCAGACCGGGAACAACTACCTGTAGAACATACAAATATTTGCTCCGTGCGGGGATCGAACCCGCAACCCGAGACGCACAAGCCGATAGCTCAGCCGCTGCGCCAATCAGGTCGTCAAAATGCAACTATTATTGTTAATTGCGGTTTTCTGTAAGGCGGAAGTACTTCAGAAGGACTTCGGAAGTACTTCCAGTTGGGCAGTTCAATTTGAGCGAGGAATCTCGCTATACCCTGCCTCCAAAAAAATTATCACCATAAAATGTTATTTAATCATTAGAGCAGAGGACTCCCTGATAATGAGAGGGATTAGGCTATAATCCACCATCGAGGGAATCTCATACTACTTTTTACCGCGGGGTAAAATTTTATCTCGGTATTATTGATTTAATTTAATCCCGACGTTGCGGATCCTTCACAGCATCCACGTTCATTGTTTTATTTCAATGTCGAGTATTTTGGTAAGTGTAAGAAATCTGTATAGATAGAAGTTTACAATTTGCAAGAATCATTAAATCTCTTAAGAAGCGAAGTCTTACAGCACAATTTAAAGAAAACAAACTGTTATTTTTTTATTTGTATCTATTGATTGTATTATATAATATAAAAATATTTGTGTGCGATTAAAAATAAGATAATTGCAGTTGGAGAGCATGGAAGAAATAAACCAACTACATTGCAGTTGAAATACAAAGTTTCAATTGCCAAAGTGTAAGTAGATTGATATTAATTCCATGTATGTTTAGATTAGACTTTTGAAGGAGACAGGGTAAAGAACCCTTGTTGTATAGGAACTAAATATTTTTTTTGGAGGTAGGGCATAGCGAGATTCCTCGCTCAAATCTCGCTGCCCGACTGGGGAAGTATCTCCGCCTTATAGAATACCGCAGTGAATCAACAATAGTTGTCTTTCTGCGAGTGAGTAAGGCCAGAGCTCGTTGGGGATTGACTATTCTGACAGCATGGGCATTCCATTTGCTGTCAGTTAAGTAATTCCCTATTTTAAGAAACCAAAACGGTTTCTGCAGGGGTGTGCAACCCATTTGCAAGTGATCACTTACCATCAGGTGAGCCGCCTGCTCGTTTGCCCACTTATCGCAATAAAAATAAAGAGAACTGTTAGTATTCAAACTATTAGTTTAAGATATCCTCAACTATAGCGTAACCCTACCACGTAACTACGTACTACGTAAGTCCCGGCACAAAAACGACGGGTCCCGCGCAACCCGGACGGAAGGCAATAAACTCGCGGGGCTATCGCAGCCGTCATAGCCGATAATGCGGCGGATTACCGGGCTATGGGCCGTGGGGCTATTTCCCTCTCGGCTTCCAAGGATTTAGCGAGGTTTAAGTAAGTGAAGGTGTGAGTTTAAGTCACGTCCGCACTTACCAGTTAGGTGCCTTTTTTGTTTTTGCTTGGGAAGTAAGTAGTAGAGGGTTTAATAAAATGTCGTGCGACGTATAATTGATTTGATTAGTAATCTGTGCACTATCGTGCTTGTCTTCTATTAGGGTAGACAGGGGCTATGGATTTGCACCCGTAATGATCCTGGCTTGTAATATCTTGGACTGTTTGTGACAATCCAAGATATTTACTACGATTCAGCCTTTTCTTCAGAATTTAATAATAGTTATTACTGCATTCCAATATATGAAAACAATGATAGTAAAAATCATTAAAAAAAACACAAGTGAATTAAAACCATCGCCAGATCTACGCTATATACCGACGATTAATTCCTTCATCTGGACAACTGATATTCTTGGATAGAGAATCAGGTGGAATTCTCATAGAAAGTTGTTATAATTTAACCTGACCTAAACCAACAAACTAACATTGCAATTTAAAAACAAAAGTTTGTAAAAAACACACACTTAAAAACAATCTGACCCTCTTTCCATAACGAAGAAAAGCTATCTTTTCTAGGTACCAGGGTAACATGCACATGTATCACCTAAAACAATATTAAGACTATTTAACACAATAATAGACCGCTCATAAAATTTCGCTCACTCATTAAAGCGAAAATTAAAAATATAAATCACGTCCATTGCGTACTTTGCTCGCGTAAAATTATTGTCTGGCAACACAATACATCATTGTTACCGCGGTAAATGTCTTAATTCCGCTATTAAAAATTAATATTGGATGGCTAGGAAACTTGTGAACTTAGGTCATATAAATAAAGACTAAATAGCTGCCTTGTGTACGATATTAAGGCAAGATTGAACTGGTCTAAAAGGCCGTTGTAATCTCAAGATATTAATACATAGCACCATCTAGTTCCAAGCAAAGAGGTTATGTTACGGCTCACGGGTACTAGATGGTTGATAAACTACATAGTATTTTTTTTTATAATATAAATATATTCTATGACCCGTCTTATAGAAACACTTTAGCTCATAACATAAAAAAGTTGAGAGACTGCCTCGTTGATCTAGTGGTCGTACAGGGCGACTGCCGAACAAGAGGTCTTGGGTTTGATTCTCAGGTCGAGCAAAGTGTTATTGGGCTTTTCTATGAAATTCTCAGTAGCAGCTTGTGCCCGGTTAATGACAATAGGTTCGCCCCCTGGACAGGCTTGATAGTATGTATGTTATAAAAAAAGTTGTCGTTACGAGGAAAGTAGGACCCTTGCTATAGAAGACAACCTGTATACCGGCCCGATAATAGGTTCGTCAGTTGTACTCAATTCTCCTCTAGCGTTTCCAAAGAGTGTAACAAAGTTCCAAGTCCCGACAGATACCGGTCGTTCCAGTCACTCGAGTGGACGGACGCTCGGACAGACAACCAGATAACCTCAGCTACATAAAAAAGAGGAGACCATGTTTTACGACTCGGTAAACATACGGGATTATCCTTTTGAACGGACCCGTCAGTTGCACGATCAAACGGATAAAATGATCTAATGATAATTTTATTATTATTATTTTTTTATTGCGATAAGGGGGCAAACGAGCAGGCGGCTCACCTGATGGTAAGTGATCACCGCCGCCCATGGACATTTGCAACACCTGAAGGCTTGCAAATGCGTTGCACATCCCTGTAAAAACCGTTTTGGTTTCTTAAAATAGGGAATTACTAAACTGACAGCAAATGGTATGCCCTTGCTGTCAGAATAGTCACTCCCCCAACGAGCTCTGGTAACCTTACTCGCACTCGCACTCGCAGAAAGACAACTATTGTTGATTCACTGCGGTATTCTGTAAGGCGGAGGTACTTCCCCAGTTGGGCAGCTCAATTTGAGCGAAGAATCTCGCTTTGCCCTGCCTCCAAAATAAACTCCATAATAAAGATTGCCTGCGTCGCCTTTTAGAGGCCTAAATACGACAAAATAGAGTTCATAAAATAAATACCTAGCACATCTATGCATCTGCTTCCATCCTCTACAGAACCTGTAGTAGGTCAGGTCCTATGAAGACGAAATAATTTGTCGGTAGGTTGGTTATTTATATGTAGGAGACGTCATTAAAGAAATAATATAATCGCGGTTTTCGGATATTTCTAATTCAAGTTACACACAATGACAGGAACACAAATACACGTGCACACAAACATTTCACTATCACCTACTATAAACTTTGTTATTGTTTTATCTTACTTGTTTTATATTTATATTTATCTGTTGTCTAACAGTCGGATACGAGTATTCATACCATTCTCGGGAAATGAGCGCTGATTGTCCTTGTAAGGACATGCCTTGCCGATCCTCATTATACTAGCGTCGATACAGTAACGGGTCACATTATGCTAAGTAAACTTAATTATAATTGTACTTTAAGTTTCAATATTATGTTAAAGAGACAAATAAATCAGACTTCAAACAGACAACTCGTTTCGATATTCTCACCTACAACCTTCAACCAGCAACATGACACTACATGGCGACCCTGCCAACTAAGGAGCCTGTTGTCCAATAACCACGCCAACTAAGAACATTAAATTACATTGAAGAAGATGAAGAAATGAAAAATGAAGTTCCAAGATAAATCAAGAAAAAACACATAAAACAGAAGAACTCAAATAAAATACAGACTACTATGTAACCTAGCTAGAACATCAGATTGCAAAATGTATTGCCCTCTATCGATTTGTGTTCAAAAGCGTTATTTACCGTTTTATTAATAATACCGCGTGCCGGGTCCAATTTAAACGTGTTGTATGTTTCCACCAACCTAAGTAGCGGAGTGGCGGTCCATTTGCACTGATAACTTCTCTACGATAACGTTTTCAGAATAATCTATGTTTGAGTACTCCTTCAAGCGACAGTAACGCCGAATGTGCTTAGATTTTTAATACATTTCTGTGAGTAGAACATCTTATCCTATAAGTGGATTACGGCTTTCAGTTTTCAATATTTTTAGGGTCCAGTAAGAACATTGATTTTATGAACTAAATTTAGACGAAAATAATCTACATTTGCTAGAATCAAAGTCAAATATTTTATTAAAAATTAGCCTGTGATTAGAATGTGATATTACAAGTAGCTACTTTTGATTGTCAAAACCAATAACACGGTTTCAAAAAGTAGGTCTTATGTTGAAGTTACAAGGAACTCTATAGATACTCTATGGAATTAAATTAACTTTGCAACTTTAATTGGATTCGTTTGCAATTTTTATCTATATATTTAAAAACAATACTTAATATTATTATGACGACTCGGTGGTGCTGTGGCTGAGCGATCGGCTTGTGCGTCACGGGTTGCGGGTTCGATCCCCGCACGGAGCAAATATTTGTATGTTCTACATTTAGTTGTTCCGGGTCTGGGCGTTTGTGTATGTGAAAATTTATGTTTGTAAACGCACCCACGACACAGGAGAAAATCCAAATGTGGGGCAACGTTTTAAAAAATATATATATATATATATAAGTATCAACAATAGAAATAATAAGTTAATAAATAACCCCCGTTTTCGGAATTTTAAAGGATGATTTCCGGGGTAGGATGTATACTAAAATTTTTCCCGTGACTCTAACTATCGATAGCAATACCAAATTTTATCCAAATCGGTTCAGCGGTTAAAGAATGGTGAGGTAACAGACGGACATAATTTCGCAAATATAATATTAGTATAGAAGTGACAACGGCTACATGAACACTATCTTTTATAACATTACAGTCCGCGCGATATCACTTTGAATTTGAACAAACCATACCATCCCCTCTATCGTCCCCGTAGGGTTAGGCAGAGGTGTACTAATATACATGCACGTTTCGCCGGTATGTTTTAGAGCGAGCCTATTGCCATGAACCGGGTACGAATCCAAACTCCGAGCTGCTACTGAGAATTTCATAGAAAAACCCAATAACACTTTGCTCGACCTGGGAATCGAACCCAAGACCTCTTGCTCGGCAGCCGCACTGTACGACCACTAGACTAACGAGGTAGTTGAATTTGAACTTGTCCTAATAACGATTACTCAGTGTAAAACTACCCAACAATATAATACACTAAATAATTACGTTTGCATCCTAATACCAGTTTCCAAAAACCGTAAAATTCCATGGAAAACATTTTATGACCTCTGCAGTGGCCTTCAGACACAATTACTGGGTTATAACCGTCAGTGTGATGCGAACTTCAGTGCGCAGTCGTTGGCATGGGACATCGCATTCAAACGATATTAAGACGTCCAGCCCGTTCTGACGGGTCAATCGACATTTGTTAAATGTTGCCAGACTATGATTAAATTCCCCTCGTCTTTTGTTTAATTGAGATCTTAGAAATCTTTACTTACCTACTGATTTCTTATTCTTACGAGAATACTAGACATTGAACTAGTCTCCTCTTATTCTGAGACAGAGAGTAGGCAATTGTCCACCACGCTAGTATAGTGTTAGGATGGCGGACTTTGAACTAGAAGTAACACTTGAAAACAAAACTATTTGTACGGATTTTCCCGTGGTTCTTCACATTTTTTTTCGGGTCCTTCACAGCATTCTGTGTAAATAAGGTTGTTAATAATTGAAAAAAAATTAGGGTAGCTGTTAGTTATTATAATATCGAGATAACAAACTTCTCAGTGTGCCTGTAAATATTCGAAGCTTTGGGATTAATTAAAAGCAATATAACGCGATAAATCTATATAAGTTTTGTATCAATTCTAGAATTATGTTTAGTTAAGACAACTGCCTACTCTCAATAACTGTTTACACTATGTATCTCTTGTTTGTTTACCATTGGGACAGCCAAACAAAGTCCTAAGTATAACATCATTTGAAAAAATATAAGGTTTTGTATTGAAAGGCTACATATTGTGTTCATGACAATAAACGGGAGAGATAAAAATAAACGGCTGCTGGTATTTTTAGAGCTTCCTATTACAAAAGGAATAAGAGAACCCTTATAATGAAAGATATTTTCTATATCCATCCGTCTGTCTGTCTATCTGTCTGTCCTTAGTGTAGCTCAGACGCTGTTAGTAATAGAAAAATATAATTTGGCTAATTAATTACGTTAGAAAGTGGTAACAGTATCCCTTTCGACAGTATCCCTACAATATTTAAAATATAGCTAGTAGGTACATTTATACGCGTAGGAGTTTGGTTGGATGTTTTTTTTTTGTATATCCTATAGTGTTGACTTCCTTAGATAGATTCCTAGCTCGTTTAAATATGTATATAGTGCCCACTGCCCTCTCTATGCTCAGGTAAATAACTGTTTTTGGATAAGTGGAAAAATAGTGGCACATATACAACGAAGTTAAAAGAAAATACTATCGCAGCTAAGTAGACATTATAAGTTATTCAGTAATAGTCGACTTAAATCGACTATTACTTAGGCAATAATGGAACACACCACTCGAAACGTACACAACGAGTTGTTTTTTTTTAAATTCAGTCTAAAACCTCTTCCCTGAAGCAATTTCCATCACCACTACAACATGCTATGCTATAGTCATAGTTACCCCAAAATTAGGGAGTTACTCCCACTCTGACAACACAGGTTTTGGTATGCGCTCGTTTACTCGCAACGGTATGCGTAGAGCGCATTCCCAGTAGAAGCTCCCCGAACTAACTTTTGCCAGTTAAATGTGTGTCTCGTCTTTAACTATTCATTATTTAAATAGGAATGTTAGTTAATATTGAATCTACACTATATAATAAAGCGTATAAGTTCGTTTTTATAGACGCGCTATCTCAGGAACTACCTGTCCGATTTGAAAATATAAATATTTCTTTATAGAAAAGTATATACATTTTCGAAACTTTTATGATAGGTATTTAAAATCACCCTACGGTCTATATGAGCAGTTCAGTAATCAAAAATGTTGCAAATATAGAAAAAAAATACCCACTTTTTCTCATGTCCACCTGATTTCATACATATACGGGAATACGAAACATTGAAATAACAGTTATTTTTACGGATTTTATCGAAATATATTGAATTATTTTGCATGTAAGAATACAGTTCTGCCATACCTTTTGGGGAGTGAAGCCTTGATGTTATTTGTATTTAATATATGCAATCGTCCCAACACCAGAGCACAGTGCGAGCCTATTTGAGTTGTAGCATGACGGCGAGACTTAGTTTCAAACGTTATTGACATGCTACACACTGCGCTGAAGCCTACATGTGGAACTGCTAGAAAAAATATTTGTTACCAACTGCGAGACTAGTTTTGAGGTCCTGTAGTAGTTTGTAGGGAGGCTTGGAAGCTTCGTTTGTAGGTTAGTATGTGATTTCATGGGTAGTCTTGTGTGAATAATAATAATAAATTAATAAGTATTACATGTAACTACATGGTACATTATACTCTTAATATACATGTAATATATGGTATACTTATTAAGAGTATATTCTGTAGGTATCATATACCTACAGAATATACTCTTAATAATATATTTTGCATAGTATTTAATAATTATAATCTGGGCATTATTACATAGCGTTTTCTAGTTCTTTACTTATAACGAGACTTGTGTTACAGATACACTATATAAGTAGTGTTTTGTAAAGAAAACATATATGAATCAGGTACAAATGCCCATGTTCATTGAAATATTTGCTCCTACAGTAATTTACACCTGGGACTTTTAAAGTTGAAAGGCGGAGTTACCTGATACGCTAATCGGTTCGTCAAATATTTCTCCCCAAATTATTGATTTATAGTTTGAAACAATAGTAAAAAGATTGTTCAACGTTGTATAACAACACGTGTATTTTCAATATTCTTTTTAGTTTAATAAAACCTTGCTGTACGCTAGGATTTCCTTCTGTATCATAGATGCGTTTACAAACACAAATTTTCACATATCCATACACCAAGAACCGGAACAACCACCTGTAGATCTTACAAATATTTGCTCTGTGCGGGGATCGAACCCGCAACCCGTGACGCACAAGTCAATTGCTCAGCCACTGCGCCAACTAACTCGTCAAATAAAAGAAAACATTTTATAAATAATAACGATAAAAAATAAAATGGCGGGCGGACGTGACGTTTGAGACATAATTGTGCCGACATTACCGGCTAATGACTCGCCTGGACCCAGCATAAATGCTATTAGAGAGGTGAAACATATAGAATGTCTCTCTGACCACAACTTGACCACAAATTAATTTAATCGTCTAAAAAGGTAATGTAATGTAAATGTAAATTTCGGTAATGCATGTAAGATGGGCCACTTATATAACTGAAAACAATATTAATAATCGGTGAGTTCGTTCTGTGTAAATCACGGATGAAAAATGAAGGATAACTGCTGTTACCTCAGTCTACCCATGATCATTGATGCTCTAAAGGATCCGAAATAGTCGTGATAAAGTGATATGTAATAAAGCATGCTACCATAAAACTACAATTGTAAATTCTTTGTAACGTAAGGTGCATTTCTTGTTGGAGACTGAAATAATTAATACAATAAAATCCATAATAAAAAGTAGTTTAATTTCAATGTCTAATATTCGCTTAAGTATGCCAATCTACATTATGCTAACAAGTTAGACTATAGTCTCATTGCTCTCAAATGAGAGGAGACAAGTGACAAGTAGGAAAATAATGGGGATAGACATTGATGAGATTATGGCACCACATTTTATCAAAATTAATTTTCAGTACTCACTAACTTAATACTTGAAAGTATTGAGAACCTAATCTTCATCAATCCGCAATAATTGATCAAGCCGATGTAATCCGACCTTCTAAGTTATAGCACGTAATACATATATTTGGTGAAATATATCGCGGGTGCCCACAAGTTTGGCGTTTTTATGACCTCTACGACCAACCAGAGGGCGGGCTACAAGCATTGAATTATTAATTCTTATGTAACATAGTTTTTGTGGTCCACGGATCTACGAGTGCGGATGTTAGGTAACTTTGTAGTTTTAGGAAGTGATTTGTGATTTTTTTTTTTAATTGGAAATTGTGGTCATTATCTGTTTATCGAATTGGGTCAGCGGCCTATCACTTTGTGGTCGTGACTATTGAATATATTTGTTCAACAATCAATCAATCAATGAAGGTAAACGTCACAGAGATTTTCTTGGAGGCGCGTGAAGTCTGTCAACCCGCAGTAGCGGCGTAGTGTGGTGGACTGTAGACTTATCCCTCTCAAATGAAATAAAGTGATATGCAAGGACACACTCGTGCCCAGCAGTGGGGCGGAAAAATGGGTCAATGTTGAACCATTTTCGGAAAATCAACAGACACTGATATATTCTGACTGGAAACAAATAGGTATCTAGATAGGTCGTTGCGATATATGCATACGATACTTATAATTATAATCATTCTTCATAAAAAATATTTATTTATTGGGAATATAGGTAAAAGGATGATGTTAGATTGCACATATTTATTACATTTTGTGCAGCTTTATTCTGCCATTCAGCATGCAATAAACTTAGTACTTACTTATTATAATTAAATTATTTTATCATAGTACATTTGTTTTATTTGTGGTTACAAAACAAACTGTGGTCGTAAAGCCGTCTCCGTGGGTCGCGTCTAAGGTATTTATGTGAATTTGTCATGGCGGCCGGTCGCGCCCTAAGCCTCTCAAATTAACGCTTCGACCCTTTCCCCGTCCGGAGCCGGCCGGAATTTGGACACTTTCATTATAATTATTTTTATATTCTTCTTATTTAGGCTTACAAGATGTTTTGTTTGATTGTTTTAATTTTTGTGGTTGTAAAAATGTGTTTTATAAAAAAAAGGGTTTATGTTATTTTTGATGTCTCAATTAGCGCAGCGGTATTAAAGGCTTTGCTATCTGTGATAAGAGTCCTGAGTTCTGATCCCGGTACAGGAAAATTATTGTGTGATGAGTATGAACATTTGTGCTTGAGTTATGGATGTTTCTATGTATGGATAATATTTATATAAATGCATTTGCATAAAAATAAATATACATAATTATAAGTATATCTCTGCGCGTGTCAAGCATCTAATATCCGTAACACAAGCCTCGTTGCTTATCTTAGAAGTAGATGGCGGTGTGTCATAATGTCTGGATATTTATCCAATTATTTATTTATTTAACAGATTGTTGATACCCTTTATATTAGGAGGGGTATTTCTTTCTTCGAGATTCTTCGCTCACATTGAACTGCCCGACTGGGAAAGTACCTCCGCCTTGCAAAAAACCGCAGTGAAACAATAGTTGTGTTTTTGCGAGTGGGTAGGGTGAGGCGTGATAGTATTATAGAAAAAATAATAAATTAGTAGTGTGTAGGCCTGTAACAATGAGGTTGCCACTCATAAACACAGCGCTCATTTTATACAGATGCTGAAAAGTTGTAACTACTCATTGCTGTCCAAAGCCGTATCTCGAATCAATATTCACGTATACGATTGCACCATAAACATTTTCTATTAATTACCGTAATAATTATAATAAACTATGGTTTTTAACTGGTAATCTCCATCACACCATGCGATGTGAGACCGGTTATTACGTATGATTGGATTATATGCGTGATGTAAGAAGTGGATTAACTCTCACCGCGCGGGCGCATGTGGACTTGTTACTTGTAGGGATTTGTGTGACGGTGACATACATTTGGTCGTGGAGAGTGAATTAGAATGCAGTTGAAAGGGAAATGGTTGTGGTTGTATCGATATACATAAAATACACGATGGTTAAACATTCATAATACTTTGCTTCATCGACGGCCCAATTAGTCCAGCAGTAATTAAGAGCTAGATGAAGTTTCATGCCACTAGTGAAATGAAGTCGGAAACGGTAGTTAACACTGCCTTCTGTGCTATGGGTCCCGGGCTCGAATCCCGGTAGGAACAAATGTTTGTGTGATGAGCATAAACATTTGAATCTGAGTCATGGATGTAGCTATGTAGGTATATGTATGTAAAAAAATATATTTAGTATATCAGCCAGACAGCCGTTGCTTAGCTCGGAACTAGATGGCGCTGTGTGATAATGTCCAGAAATATTTATTTTTTTATTTTGTTATTATATAATGTAGATTTTTTGACGACCCGACTATTATTTACACTCGTATGGTGGTGACTATATGAGGATAAATTATTGTCAGATGGTTTTCGGCCTCCGAAAAAATACTTTTCATTTGAGAAAAAATGCGGCATAGGTTATCGAATTCTTTATATATGTAATCTAAGTATTTTATCAGTTACTTTTACTGAAGTGTTTTTCATTTTTTTTTTGTACAAACACACAAAATACAAAGGACAGTTAAAAAAAATATAAACAATGTACAAAGGCACTACTTATTTCTACAGAAATCTCTTCCAGTAGGCCTGAGAGAGGAGACAGTATAAAAGAGAAACATAGATTCATATGTACATAATGGTGTTAAGTACGTTCTAGTTACTTACTATTTCTTTATAAATCACAGTATACGAATCAACAACACACAGAACGCTACAGCGGCTCGCAATTAATCACGATCGGGACCGAAATAAAACATTTTTGCGAGAAACTTCTCGAAAGTCGTATTATAGAAATTAATAAAAGTTGTTCTTTTAATTAATTTCTTCGGATCGTTGGTCGTTCTTTTTTTCTACAACTTTTGGAGAGCATCAAGGGTCCGTTTTAGATTCTGCCGAACGAAAAGCAATAAGGATTTGGAAACTTTAGTCTTGAACCGTTGATGAAGTAATTATGAGCTGGCTGAGTTGAATGGCGGTGTGAAATAGACGGTGCTAATTTAAGATTTTATTCTGCCGTGCCAAAATAAGTTTCTTGCTTATTATCCATTAGCTATAACTATTTTAAAATAGAATGTAATACTATGTCCATTCTTTATTAATTACCAACGCTACATACTATCACGTCTGTTGTTCCCAAAGGGTTAGGCGTGTACTTATGGTGTACACCGACATTTCGATGATATGTTTTGGGTCTTATACAAACCGGCTCATCGTATAGTAGTATTTGTACCAGTTTTTTTTTATCACTTAGGTACTTAGTTCTGACTGGTAACGATTTTTGTCTAGCAGAACAATTAATTTATTTCATAGTCCATTTTTTTGGACAATTGGTGAACTCCTTCAAAAAGGTCAGGTACGCAGTACTCATAACCGGCGCGCGTGCATGACGAGATGTATGAATGTGGACGAGGCAAAAGTGGTATGCAGGGACCGTAGCGCATGGCATTCTGTAGTTTCTGCTTACCCCCATGGGAAAAAGGCGTGAGTGTATGTATGTATGTATATATGTAGTCCATTTTTACGATAACGTAGATAGATATGCTTAAATAAACTAAAGCAAACTGATTCTCATCTATCAGTGTTTGGATAAAAGCTTTAGAATACTTGCAAACAACACAACTATTACAAGAAAGAAAGAAAGAAATATATTTATTTGGACAGCACTCAGAAAAACACAATGTACATTAGGGCTTAAATACTAGTACTAGTACAAAGTATATCGACTTAATTAACACCAGATAGTTTACACCAGCTTATAGATATCGTCTAATAACATTTGTGTCTCTAAGGCAAGCCCAAAAAGGCATCCAGGATCAGCTTATTGCCGAGTACGTTTAAGTACTTGACGCTGTTTTTCGCCTGGACCCCTTGTTTAATACAATTTTAATATACACCATATATAATTGTACAGTTTAGTGGCCTTTATATTGTTTCATAAATTCATACTACAAAATATAATAATCGATATAGTTGCCTTGAGCGTTTCAACTCGATAACTAATGTAATTGACACTTGCTATTGCCCACCACCCAAATCCCTACTACTGCAACTCCTGTAAACCAGGATCAACAATAGTAACTATCCAGAAAATCGTCGAGACAATGAAGTCCGACGTGTCCCAGGGGAATGATTTTAACTGTCTTGGAACCCGCAGCGAAATTAATCATGAAGTTATATAGGAGGAGTAAGAAAAATATCAGTTTTTTCACTTCCCTCCTTATCAAGCGAGAGACAGAATAGAATTTACATGTCATTGATATGAGAACAGATGTTTACAACTGAGTTAAGCCCAGTTGCCAGGCACCACGGATGATAAATTAATAAGTTATGGGTCCTAATAATGTGAGCTATTATATCTGATTCCAATAATAGGTATGGCAAAAACGCTTAAACGCACGGAAATTCATCCTAGTCGCAACAAGGTCCGAGTAATAAATCACCCCAGATATAATTTGCAAACTATCGAGCATAATATTGCGTTCACTTTGCCATAGACTACACTCCCACAGGATATGATGTGCAGATTGCTCGTATTCACAGTTCGTTGAACAAGGGCACAATGGTGAGGAGACAAGCTTAAATGAAAACAATTTACTTTTAAAGTTGCCGTGTCCTGTAAGGAATTGGGCAACACAGTGGTCCACCTCCAACCAAGTCCTCTCCAGCCGCTCACGAACGGATGGAAAGAATTGGTGGAGATGGCGGCCCTTAGTAGAAGAATCCCACCTTATCTGCCATTCGTCTAAGAGTTCCTCCCAAACGTCGGCCTGGGGTTTAAACAATCTAATAATCTTAGCCCGGTCACGTTCTAAAAGGAATTCATTTTTCAAGTACACTCTTGAAGCGAAATACATTGCAGCACGTCGTTGTGCCTCGAGATCGACTGGCAGCACTCCCGCGAGTACTGGTAGTGCTTCCGTACTAACAGTCCTATATGCTTTACATAAAAATATCAATGCTAGACGCTGACTTTGAAGTAACTTACGTCGTACCGCACCTATGGTGGCCCTATCGGCCCAAACAGGTGCTCCGTAGCACATACAGCCTAGGTAAGTAGCCCCATAGATGGTTTTTAATGTATGAAAAGATAAACCCCATGTAGCCGTAGATATTCTAGTCAAAGCATAAAAGTTACGTTTAGCTTTTTCACCCACAGTTTTAATGTGTTCAATAAATGAAAAATTTTTTTCAAGTACGAGACCGAGGTAACACACTGACTCCTTTCTTTTTACGGTGACGTTATCGAATTTGATGCTAGGCGAGGATTTAAGACTACCTTTCAAGATTAGTTGAAAGGTTTTTTGCGGCGCGAATGTTAAGCGGTTCCGTTCGCCCCACGCGGATATTAAATGTAAACACGAGTGGGCTAAGTTTTCGAGACCAGACCGCGTATTTGACTGAATGAGCAGAAGGCCATCGTCCGCGTAACCAGTCAATGAACAGCCGTGCGGGAGCGGTATCGCGAGAAAATCATCAAATCCCAGATTCCAAAGGTACGGCCCGATTACAGAACCTTGAGGACATCCCATAGTCAGTGCCTTCGACACAGAATGGTGCCCAAGTGTCAGTTTAACGGTTCCGTGTAAGAAGTACGAGTATATACACTAAGAAGTACGAGTATGACACTTGCTATTATCGCCTTTCTATTGCCATTATCACCAATAGAAACTAACAACCGAATATTACGTATATCTAGATTATCTCATTTCTTAACAAATACCACTTTAATAATAAAAGTATTATATATCTTTTATACATATCAGGTTGCGAAATTTCGATCATATAATACCGATTAGTACTGTCAGGTGAATTTATCAGATGAATCGATTGCTATTGAGTTACGTAATTACAATGTCGGTGTGAGAACTTATTAATGTATCTACTTAACGAGAGATTAGTTAGCAGTTAGTTTGTATTGCTAACTGAGGATTATTTGCATACGTTAAGTAAATCGTCAATTAAGCTTCAGAAAAATTAAAATATGTAATTCAAAGATGTTTTATTTGTTATTTATTAATTAACATAACATGTTCACAATTACAGCAACGTCCCACAAAACTATGTTGTCAGTCTAACTGTGGGAACTTGGGTAGTGTATCAACCACCTAGTATCCGCAACACAGGTCTCGTTGCTTAGCTTGGAACTAGATGGCGCTGTGTTACAACGTTCGAATATATTTATATTTAATATTATTATAAATTATTTATAAAAAAAAATACTATTTACCACCACTTAATTCGAATATCAGCGATATTTAGTCACTTTTACGAAGCTTGACGTGCTACATCGACCTTGACACAGACCGTGACACTTGCTATCGCTATGAATGAACCAATTAAGTATTTGAAGTTGAAGGCTTTTATCATGGAAATGATCGTTAGCGGGACAGTAACCTGTTTTAATTAACTAAAATTGTAATTGAAGCTTTGTAACAGTTGTTAGTTTTTTATTGTTTTTTTAATGCATTTTTATATATTCTTTACAATTTAGAAGTTTTGATAGCCTGGTCCAACCAGTAGATTCTGAAGCCAAAGGTCCTGAGTTCGATCCAAAAGCACGCATTACTGGCTTTTCAAAGTTACGTGTGTAGTTATCATTATCACATGCTCAAACAGTGAAGGAAAAAATTGAGTGAAAACTTGGCTTGATGGCATGTGAAGTCTGCCAACCAGGACTTGGCTAGCGTAGTGGAATATAGCCTAATCTCTCTCAAAAACCAGAGACCTGTATCCAGCAGTACAACAATAATTGGGTTGATGATGAATTCACATTTTAAATAATAATACTTTATACTTTATACGTAATACTTTATTTAAAAACTAGCTGATTCCCGCGACTTCGTCCGCGTGCAATTTAATTAAAAAAATAAAAATTTCGTATTAACTTTGCACCCCTGTTTTACTCCCATAGGGGGTGAATTTTCAAAAATCTTTTCTTAGCAGATGCCTACGTCATAACATGCCAAATTTCAGCCCGATCCGTCCAGTGGTTTGGGCTGTGCGTTGGTAGATGACTATGTCAGTCAGTCAGTTAGTCAGTCAGTCGGTCAGTCACCTTCGAATTATATATATTTAGATTGCACTGTTCCAAATCTTCACAATTGACGTTTAACAAGAGTTTCACTGCTCTTAGAAAGGTTAATATGCTAGACAAGTTAACCTAAATCTAATTTAACCTTCACTAAAACGGCTAAAATTAGATTTGAACACGATTAAGCCCCAATAATGCCTATAGACACGCGTGTCCTTAGTAAACATTAGTTAATAACAGTGTTACCACAAACGTGGGAGTGTATGTGTTAAGTTTGGCCCAGTTCACACACATTACCACACACTGACACACGAGTTAATAACCTAGAACATGCCGTAATTAATACAACGCGAGATTTTTTTGAACTACATAAATGAACAAAAATATAATTAAGTGTTTAATTATAACTGCCTTGCTGGGTTAGTAGTCCTAAAGTGCGACTACTGTGCAGAACCCAATAGGTTCTATTCTCATGTCGAGCAGTGTTTTTGGGTTTTTATATGAAATTCTCAGTAGCAGCTCGGAATTTGGAATTATGCCCGGTTGATGGCATTAATATCGCCCCTATTACGTGGGACCTCTGCCTAACCCTTCGAGGACAACAGGCGTGATGGTATATTATTCGTCATCCCTTTCAAATGAGAGGAGAGCCGTGTCCGTGTCCTGGTGGGATAGTAAATGTGTTGATCAAGCGAGACTGTAAATCATGAGGTTTATATTTCAATACCCAGGTAGAATTTTCTAAGAACTTTGTGCCTGAGCTGAGCTGTGGTAGCCTAGCGGTGTGACCAGTGGACTGAGACGTCAAAGGTCTCGAGTTTGAACCCAAGGCACGCACTACTGACTTTTCGGAAGTTATGTGCGTATTTATAACAAGCTCAATTGGTTAAGGAACACATCGTTAGGAAACCTGTATGCTTGAGAAGTTTGTCTTGATGTCATGTGAAGTCTGACAACCTGCAGTACGCTAACGTGGTGAACTATAGCCTAATCCCTCTCAAATGAGAGGAGACCCGTGCCCAGCAGTGGGAAGTTAATGGGTTGATGATGATTTGTCATTTGTAAACAGTGAAAGGGGACAATATAATATTGAAAAAAAAAAAACGTTTCTCTCTATCGTTTGTTCCGCGGTCTCGCTTACACGCTCAGCTCAGGCGGAACGTGACAATTTTTCGTGCGTGCAGCCGGCTTTCATTTCTTTATAAGACGTTATGACGTCAAAAACTCCTTTTCACAAACAAATTTATTTTTATTTATTAGGTACAGTAGCGTACCGTGGGGGGGGGGGGGGGAAAATGTGGCCATTGCCCCGGGCGGCATATGAAAGGGGGCGGCATCAAGTGCCACGTTTTTTTATACTACTAGAAAAGGGGGCGGCAAATTTGCAGACGGCCCCGGCCGGCAAATACCCACGCTATGCCACTGGTTAGGTACAGTAACAGACAGCAGATTAAGCATTACACAGTATTAAATTAAACATAAGAAAATTTCCAAACTTGAAGTCTAATTAGAACTATACACATCATTCACATGAAAATTAAAGCTTTAGTGAGCAAAAGTAGGTAAGCAAGAAATACGGTTTAAAACAATTTGAGTGTGACATTTATTTATTGACATAAACCTGATAGCCGTGGCCGGTAAACGCTTTTGTACGATTTAATTAGTTGCGTTCACACTGCATGTCGTCTGGGTCACTGAGTATACTAATTGACCGCTAATTATTGGCCCACCACTAGAGTTCGATTGCTGAAATACTTTTTTGAAAAATAGCCGTAGCAAAGTATGCGGTTTTTATGCATTGCACGATTAGGTAATGTTGTGATAGGTCTATTAAATATTTTGTATTTCATATCTAGGTGTTCTTTGTAGAATAAAAAAGAAATATATTGACCTTTACTATAAGCACTATAAGCAAGCTTAGAACCTAAGTACCTAGGTTAGTTAGCGCAGGGGGATTTAGAGTTCTTCTTAAGAGGACCTGAAACCTTCTTCCATGTGCTGATGGTGACCGTTGGAGTGGTTTTAGTGAGATAAGAATCCCACATTCCCCAGACTATTTCACTAGGGCCTGGTTATTAAAAAAAATATACCAGCTTCGATCTTGTTTTGTTTTTTATGGGAATTTATTTAAATTCTTTCTATGTATATGCCGTATACACTGTAAGACAAAGCTATAAATAGCTCAGCAATTTCTAGTCTAATTTGTTAGTAAAGCTTTTGTACATTCTCAGTCGGTTATATATGTATAATACTAGTAGTATAATACTACTAGCTACGTCATATGAAATGTGCACAACATAGAAAACATATGCAAAGAATGCTATGTCATAATAATAATTTCAACACCTACTACGATTGACGTACTATTCGTACGTACACGTTTATTCGGTGATCAGTTGAAAACATTGAAATAATCATTTGAAATAACTGTGACAAAGTTATATGATGCTTTTTCACTGACGCAACATGTTGCGGAACTTGTTTGAGATATAGTTCCAGTTTGATAAAAAGTAAAATCTTCTTAAATCTTCACATTTTGAAATAAACTTACTTAGTACAGATTTTATAGTGGTATATTGATAATTATATAATTTATTTAGTCTTGGGGTACTTTAGTTCAGGCTGCCGATGACCATAAATTTTGTAGTGTACCTATTCTTGTGTGATTTATTTTATAACACACAATTGTGAAATATAAAATTTCTTAAAAGTGACTCGTAAAAGTGGTGATGACGTTTAATACATACAAGCAAACGTTTTTACTTTAAACAAACGTCTTTTCTTTGACTATAAAGCAGTGAATAAAGAACACGTTTTCCAAGACAGAAAAACATTAAGAAGTTACTTCTACTGCGGCCGGAAAACGGCGGACCCGATTCCCAGTTGTATCATTAAGTACATTTTAGAGGATTGTATATATACATTTTAGTTATACATAACTAGAACTAACTACTAAGTCATGTATAGATTATTATTATTACCGAAAATCGTAGGTATTACAGTGAGCTAATGACGTGTCTCAATGCTAATTACGTACCTATCTATGTCAAAATTATGGTAATGTGTTCTGTCAGTCGGTGCGCTGTTGTCATACGCGGTGTTGACGCAAGTGACGGGCTATCATCTTCAATGCAATGCGGTTTTGTAAACACAATTACAATTGGTGCGTTACACAGAATTTGTTGATTGTGATACACTTTCTGCATTGTTGTTTGTTCGTTGGTTTGAAAGACTAAAGTGACAAGAATTAGAAAAATGTACTTAGATTGTTGGGGCATGTTAAGGGAATGAATGATAGGTGATTATTGAAAGGAATTTATAAGGCAGATACCAGTGGAAACGCCGGTAGAGTCGCCCTAGAAGGACATACACCGATCTAATTGGTGAACTCCTTAAAAAAAATGTATGAATAAAGTAATTATTAAAATACCTACAGTATTTTTTATACAAGATTTACTTACCCCTTTACAAAATGATTCTGCGTACAATATGATTGAAGAAATGAACCAACGAGGTTTTTTTGTATGTATACCTGACGCGAATAAAATGGTAACTAGATACTTTTTTTTTCGACACACACATACTCCATACGCAAACCATAAGTTAATAAGTCCTCATAATCTTCAAAAACCTCGAGAATAAGGGTGACACAACCTTCACACAGCCCGGAGCCAAGTTCCAAGAAATTTAATATAAAACTTGGCCTCACTCCGCGAGCATAAAAAAGCACCCTCAATTTTGTTGGAGCACACATTTTAAAAAGTTTCCTTATGAATAGTTCGCATGATGTTACGCTTTTAAAAAGTTTTATTGCCTTATCAGATGTCAAAATGTTAAGCCTCTTGGAATTATGGCAGAATGAACGAATAATATTACATTCGGATATTATGACACAGCGCCATCTAGTTCCGAGCTTAGTAATAAGGCTTGTGTTACGGATTATGTAAAGTATCAAACGAATGTACGTATTAAACACGCGCACAAGTTTTTGAAAAGTTATACCTAAGAAAAAATTGTTGAAGTTTTTAAACTCAAGCAATGGCAACAAGCTCAACAAGCTCAATGCAATGGCGGACTATATTCCTTTTTAATTAATGATTGTAATTAAATTAGATTTTATGTAAGTTACTATACTAGCGAATTGGTAACCTGTAATGTTAGTATAAGTTGTGAAATAAATAAGATTAAATAAGTGATTACAATTAGTTTATCAACGTAATTATCGTGTTATAATATGATTGTGAGTTTACCATACATAAATACTCATTATTTTTTGATACCACAAGAGTGGTAGATAAGTTTACGGCCCGCCTGATAGTAAGCGGCTACTGCAGCTTGTTATCACGCGGGCCGTAAACTGACCATGTATAAACCGATAGGTTTCTTAAAATAAATATGACAATTAACATTTTTTATTCAAAATGTACCATGAATATGTGCATACCTACATAATTATGTAACGATTTTTCAAAACTTTTTAGTTGTATTATAGATATAGATAATTTGTTGAAGCTATCCATACTCTCGTTACGGTTCACCAAATATTTTTTCAGTCCCTAGAACTCCGATCTCCACGCGAATAAAGAAAGGCGATTATCAAGTGCAAATGGACTTACATGTGCCGGAGATTGGTCTAGAAGTCCGTCCTTTAGGTCTTCGGCGTATTGGATCCCTGGAGCCTCTGAAGTACCTGTAAGATGAACAGAAGAATAGTTTTTACAGGGTTTTCAATACAGATTCTAGAAATCTGGCTTAATAAACTTGTTTAGGGTATTCCATTATATTGCTGCAAAACATAAAGGTTGATCTTACAAGAGACAGAAAAAGGTTTGATGCATTTGAAATGTGATACTGGAGAAGGATGGTGAAGATCAGTTGGACATAAAGGAAAACAAACGAGGAAGTATTTAAATTTTTTAAGAAGTACAAAAAAAGCGGGATGTGATATATATTTTTCTCCACGTGGTACGACACAATAACTTCTTCTAGAAGATGTACGAACAGTTTTAATGGTAAAATTTTAGGGTCAGCAAAGATCTATGACGTTTCATGCCACTAGTGAAAGGAATGAAACGAGTCATATTGAAAGGTTAAAATGTGCATACGTATGTATATTCTAGACTCTTGTCAAAATTCAGTATAAGTAGGTAGCAAACAAACAGATAGATATTATGAAACTATAAGGTTCCTTGTTGATCATACGGAATCTAAAATCTAAATATATATAACTCAAAGGTGACTGACTGACTGTATGACTGACATAGTGATATATCGACGCACAGCCCAAACCACTGGGCGGATCGGGTTGAAATTTGGCATGCAGGTAAATGTTATGACGTAGGCATCCGCTAAGAAAGGATTTTTGAAAATTCAAGCAAGGGGGTAAAACGGGTGCAAAGTTACTATGAAACTTTTATTGTTTTAGTTAAATTGCACGCGGAGGAAGTCGCGGGAATCACCTAGTTAAATCTAAATCTCAATCTAATTCGGAATCTAAAACCGGATGATGATGATGAAATAAAATCATCTTGCGTTTTTCCAACTATGTTGGTGTCAGCTCCCAGTCAGTAAGTTCCAGTAGACGTTTTCACTGCCACGTGTATCCAATTACCCGTTCGTTGGTCGAGGAACAACCATGTACTAACAATTTTTTAATCCTTGAAAGTTTTGACAAGTCACGCATCGCCACGTGCCAGTCTTTGATGTATGTCCTAAGTTAAGCGGTGAAGTCTGGCTTATGATGCCCGAGGGGATCGTAAACATTGAGCTGGGGGTCTTGTTTGACACTCAAATGCGGTACTAATGTCACTAAAATATTGCACAATCTATTATTATCTTTATTACATTGGTAAATGTTCAGTTCAACAGTGAGAGTGTGAACGATTGTTAATGTGGGTGGGGTTAGGTTTTCAAACTATTTTCTTTTGCAATTGTTAATGACTGCCTTGTTTGTTTTACTGGTCGTAAGTGCGACTGCTGAGCTAGAAGTTTAGGTTCAATTCGAAGGTCGAGGAGTGTTATTGGGTTTTTCTGTGAAATTCTCGGATTTTGGATAAGTGTCTGGTTCATGGCAATAGGCTCGCCCCCTATTACGTGGGACCTAGAACCGCCTAAATGTGCATAGGGTTAAATGTCTTGTATAATATACTTCATTACTTTTTTGGTAATGTGTGAAAATACAGGTTTTTCCTGCTCGTATTAGCCTCACTAGCACTAGCAACACGATCCGGAAAATTTTTATTTAGGCCATAAAATATATTAATTAAAAACATAAAATATAAAAACGCAATCAGGAAATTGTTCATTAATTCTAATATACCTTAATAACGGCTTAAGCATTTTGCCAATCGTGCAATAATAAATTATTTTTACATTGTGTACAATTTTGTTTGTTACGACCCAATTAGTCCAGCGGTAGTTAACACTGCCTTCTGTGCTATGGGTCCCGAGTTCGAATCCCGGTAGGGACCAATGTTTGTTTAATGAGCATAAACTTTGTATCCGAGTCATGGATGTATCTATGTATACCTAATATGTATTTAAAAAAAAAAAATTTGAATATCTGCATTAGTTTCCTATTGGTGTACAAAAATCTAAGCCAATTGACGTTTGTAATAATTATTTATTTAAGAGAGTAGACAGGTATATATTGAATTTCTTGCCAGCTCTTTCCCATAAATCAAATTTTTTGGAACTGTGCAACTAGTTTGGGTGATTAAAAATAGCTGTAATACTATTACTATTCTTTTACTGTTATTTATATCTACTATTTTTTTTTTCTTAATACTACATGTAACAGAGTACTGTAAAATTAAGATAAATGTTAAAGGTTCTGTCAGGAGTTCATAGCACAGGGTGTCCTAGTTTGGGTTCCTGACTCCCACATTATTCATACCTGCAATTATTTTTTAAGCCGATTTAAGCTCATTTTGTAATATTGTTTGTGGGAGAAAATAAACCATTATTATTATTATTGTATTATTTGATAAAATAATTCTTTCAAAATAAAAAAAATATATAATACATGGAATACTTAGATTCTAAATATTTGAATTTGAATTCCATCTCTTAGATTTGAACTCGTTTTCATACTGTCGCACTTATTTCCTTTATTTCCCCATTCTGTTCTATTTAATTGAAATTAATTAAGCATATTATTTCAACAATATGAAAATTATGAAAACGTTGATATTCCGCGCCCATATTTTATGCAAATTGAATAACTTTCATTTACTGAATAATATTTCAATGATATTTGTTTGATAGCGTTTACGCGTTGCTAATAAAGTATACAATAATATTGTTTGTTTGTATCAGAATCTACTAGTGATGAGAGATAAATTTATTGTTAGTTTTGCTTGTTATGTTGATGATGTAATATAACATATGCTCAAATGGTGAAAGAAAATATCGTGAGGAAACCTGCATGCTTGACAGATTTTCTCGCGCGCTATGAAGTCTGACAACCCGCAGTAGGCTAGCGTGGTGGTTACAAACAAACAACACTATAGCCTAATTCCTCTCAAATGAGTTGAATGATGAGAATTGAATAATGAGGACAATAATGAGTTGACGATACATGTTGATAATACTGAATTAATAATTAGAATTACATATAGTTAGAATAGTCAATCTTTTTGGTACCTAGATGGTAGCTAGCATTTAATTAGTGTTCATTTCGGTTCTAGGTTTTAATATAAATTCTAATTAAAAATATAACAACTTACCATACTTAGTCAGTAGTACTTGATTCCGATCTCCAAAGTTGCCTTCAAACAGCTCTCTCTTGGTGGTTTGAGTTTCGTCTTTCTTCTGTTTGGAGACCAAGACCTTGGTCTCCGAGCTCTTGGCAGTAGATTTCGGAGAAGGGCTCTTGGTCTCCGAGCTCTTGGCTGGCGGCTGCGGAGAAGCAGCTTGGCCTAAAGCCACTAGCAATAGTAGCGAGATCTGGGGGAAATGAATAAAGTTTCAGTAAAAGGAACTGTTTGGAATGTTTTGATTACTTTACATAACTAACTAGGTAGATCATAAAATTTATGATTACTGGATAAATTCAATGATTACTATAATTAAACGTATTTATACGGCACTGAAGTGTACGGGCCCTTATTAAGGAAACAGGAATCCTATCAACCGACTGCAAACCTATCATTAAACTGTTTGATCCCTATATTTATAGCCCCTGCAGGCTTTCTATCACCCGATAGGTGATAGCCAATTGGTCACTTTATTTTTTCTTGTATAAAGTTCGAAGCATTATTGCATAAGTATATCTGCTTCAGGAAAAAAACAATAAGTATAAAGCTAATAATATAATTGAATGAAATTAATCAACGACTGCTATCATTATCCCTTATGTAATACACCAATAGCTTATAATTAACCACATATTGATTATATCACTGAACACCACGTGAAACTAACCGGTAGCTTCATTGTTCCGACAAGACGTCTGACACGCGTGAGTGGCGCGAGGCGACTCGCGACTTGCTTCGCTCTGCGCATGCGCACCCCAGCGGGTGGGGCTTATATGCTCTCGCGCATGATCGAGGGATCGCGATGATGACAGTGAATCATAGAGATGGCGACGCGATATAGAGCTATTAAGCCAGATTTTTGTATTCCATTTTGAAATAGATTTGAGTAAAAACAAATTAATGTGGTACACCTGATTGCATTAAAGTGGATTCTAAGTTAGGATAAGATGATTTTTTTATGTTATCGAAAGGAATGTGTGTAACGTTGTTTTTTTATTGCTAAAGCTCAGACATTTAGCGCTTATAGACAATCAATATGATATTATAAGCGAATTATTTATAGGTTCGTATAAATCAGAATGAAAGTAGATAGGTATCTTATCATTATCAACCCATTTATTGTCCCAGTTCTGGGCATAGATCACCTCTCATTCGAGAAAGAGGCTAAATAAAGTACCTCTCAAATTAAATCCTTGAAATAAAAGTTTTATTCTCGTTTCGTTTACATCATCCATGATCACGGGAAGACTGAGGTGTTGGCTGTCCTAATGTTATAATATAATGCCTGTTTTGAAACTGTAGATAATATACTGTAAGTAATTTATAAAATATTATACTGAACATCGCAATAAAATCGAGATGAGTTGTGAAACTCTAAAAGTTTCAAATGCGAGGTGAAATTTGGGTAGTAAATGTTCAAGTATCTGCGCTTTTATTTCTTCGTAGATATAGGTGGTATTACTTAAAATAAATGAAACGTGTCGAAATAGCTAGTTTGTTATTTCGAAAAAATACTATTAACGTACTCAAAATATCATTAAATAAGTAAATGTATTTTTGGTGCGATGTGTAAATGATTTCAGTTTTTATAAAAGATTTTGTTCTTTTGACAATAGGTTTTTAATTTCTTGAGTTGGATGGAGTTAATGACAGGTCAGACATTATACAATTCATAGACCGAGAGAGGTAATTATAATGACGTTAGATTGTATTAACTTATTACATTACTATATTTTGCCATTTATCATGCAAATTATTAGGCACACCAGCTTCACCTCATATATCTATGTAGTTTATTTTTGGTTTAGAATTTGGTAGAGATTGGAAAGGGTTAAAAATTTTACTAGTACTACTCTTCTGTTATGTGTCAATAAAGAATTTACATACAGTCATATATATCATCACGCCTGTCGTCCCCTAAGGGTTAGGCAGAGGTGTACTAATATAAATGATTAAATGATATTTATTTCTGTAAATAGATCTTTTAAAGACACTTTTACAAGTCATGTATGTATAAGATATATTTTAGGAACTAAATGGCATCGGCATTTCCTAACTGACGACCTCTGAGAAGAAATGCCGAAACAAACTCAGAGATTCATGGTCTCTTTTGAAGTCCAAACATCTTTGTTTATAATATGTGAGCCTGACAATGGTGGTCAGTCTGAGATGGCCCTTTCAAAAAAGCTCCAGTGTCTTTGAAAAAAGTCCCATAGGGGGCAAGCCTATTATTAAGAATTTGTGTTATTATTATTATGACTTTATTACGTGTTAACATTATAGCACAAGTCTGACTGAAAAATACAGTTACGTAAGCTTTCATACAAAATTATCTCATCGTAATGATTCTTACACATTTGAGTTCAAATAGTTGAACTAGTTTATTTGTGTATGACTGTATTTCACATAACAGTTATCTTAGTGGTACATCTGTAAGATGCTGGCCTTGTAGAGATGATTTCAAGAAATGAGCTGAAATTTCTGAAATACAGTGAAATGACGGCGAGTACAAGGATGATTCAACAATTAAATTGTCAATATTAATCTATAATATATTTTTTTCTTATGAGGCAACATGCTGGACTGAAAGACTAACAAAAATAAATTGTCTTTGTAGTTGTTTAATATCATAGATAAAAGGAGGGTAAAAATTACACGGTGAAACGGTGAAAGAAACTATATTATTGCTCGCTGACCCAGCAAACGTTGTTTTACCACATTATAGGGGTTGGTGGTAGAAGACTGAAAATTATGGGTTATAAGTATTTTTTTTAAATCATAAAAAAAATTCAAAAAATGGTTTGTCAAATAATTAAAAAAAAAATGAATCTGGTAAGTGACATTCTTATCACCTAGGGGTGTAAAAGATAGCTTACGACCGATTCTCAGACCTACCAAATATACAGACAAAATTTTTTAATAATCCGTCTGGCCGTTTCGGCGGAGTTCAGCGACTAACACCGCGACATGAGATTTTTATATATAAGATGTTGACGTTGACGTTTGAAGTCTGTTAACCACACTCGGCAAGCGAGTGATTGGACTGTAGGCCAATCCCCCCCAAATAAGAGGAGACTATGCCCAGCAGTGGGCCAGTAGATGGGTCGATGAGAACCCGACAAGAACTTGTATTGGATATAATGGTTGACCAAACAAAAAAAATTAAAAGCACTAATAAGTTAATAAATAAACAGGGCAAGTTTAATAAAACTGTTCAAAAATAGTAGGACCACCAACTTGATCTAATATACCAAATCTTGATTCATTAACCTATAAAAATATCCTACCCTTAACCTACATACACAATCAAGTTTAACTATTTTTGAGTCGAATTGAGTACCTCCTCTTTTTTGAAGTCGGTTAAAAATATTTGATACGCTTAGAAAATCGAACCGCGACTTAAGTTGAAGCCGATTGCTTATAGAAACGTTTTCTTCTATTGTATCAGCATGAAGTGTATAATAGTAATTTGTTTGTCTTGTTGTTTGTTATGTGTTTCATTAGTGTAAACAGATTATGAGTGTGTAGTGTATGACTACACACTCATAATCTGTTTACACTACGTAGTGAATAGATTACTCAATCGATTCATAATGATTAAACCGTTACTCTCGGAAGCATTTTTAATGCATTCCAATCAATTATTATCATATTATATTTACAATAACTAGCGAGTCATCCCGGTTTCACTCGTGTTGCGCCGTTTATTGGTTTTAAATATAACGAAGATTCATCCATACGGATAATAAATCAATCACGCTGTTTTATAGTAGAAGAATCAAGTGCATGAACGGTATTTTGTACATATATTATAATTGTTTTTTTTTTAACCTTTGCTCCTCACAAGGAGCCTATTTAATCTATATCTCTTGTGTTGTGGATGCGTTTACGAACACAAATATTCACACACACAAATACTTCCATTCATATGCGACTGCCTCGTTAGTCTAGTGCGACTGCCGAGCAAGAGGTCTTGGGTTCGATTCCCAGGTAGAGCAAAGTGTTATTGGGTTTTTCTATGAAATTCTCAGTAGCAGCTTGAAGTTCGGATTTGTGTTCGGATTAATGCCAATAGGCTCGCACTAAAACATACCAGCGAAACGTGGGTGTACATTAGTACACCTCTGCCTAACCCTACGGGGACGACAGGCGTGATGGTATGTTATGCCATATGCGTGGATCAAACTCGGACACACGGCGCATAAGCCGAACGCTTGACCACTCCACAAACCGTGCCTTCTATATAAATTTTATAGAAATTGATGTAATTACTCCATATAAATATATAACTTGTTGAATATCTGACTGATTGAGTCATCAACGTAGAATCTAAACCGCTGGGAGTTGAAAATTTGTAATTCTGACAGTTGATACGTTTACATTTAGAAATTCCGCCCCTAGAGTGATAAAATAAGGGATGAACGGCTGTATGGAAGCCCGTCCCTTTTAAAGGAAGAAGTATGAAACCTCATATTATAAGTGTTTCGGCGTTTTTGAAAATATTACCCTAAGAAAAAGTTCATGTGAGTAGTTGGTTAATTTTGAAAGAACATTCATAACTGACACGCAGTTTTGAACAATAAATCCCTATACGGGAGAAAGGATGCAGTGATACATGTCATCATCATCATCATCATATCAAGACGTCCACTGCTGGACATAGGTCTCCTCCAAGGATCGCCACGACGACCGGTCCTGCGCCACCCGCATCCAGCGGATTCCAGCGACCTTAACCTTAACCAGGTCGTCATAATACATGTATAGAAATAAAATTGCTTCAATAACATACGGGAGGACAAATCGAAAAGTGGGCTGTTCCTTTAGTTAGCGTATGGTCGCGTTTTAGGAACCCAAATATGAAATACGCTCCCTATTTTCTGGGGTTCTTAAAAAAAACTGGCTAAGTGGGAGTTGGACTCGCACACTAAGGATTCCGTAGCATTTACCGGCTGCCTGCCTTTATTAATACAGAGCAAAAAAACGGCAAAAAAATGGCAAAAAAACACAAGTCTTTATATTAGAGCCTCTTTTAAATAGCTATTCTATTCTATTTTTAGTTCGTAAAAGTTTGACTGTCTCGCTATCACAATTCATGAGATTCAGTCTGGTAACAGATCGACAAATGGACGGACAGACGGACAGCGGTTGGCACAACGAAGCTAAGTGTAAGAAGTTGTACAGAATTGGCAATGCGAGCGGCACCCAAAAAACAATTAAATAAGTGTTCCTAGAGTACTTAATTATACCCTACTCAAATTCTTTTTGTGAGCACTTAAAGTTGAGTCAATATAAATTGACTTCTAGTTATCATAATTGCTACTCCGCCTGTCTAGGTAGACCGAATCGTTGACTAAGTGTTGCGTCAGAGAGAAATCCGGTGAGCTGACCTCTCATGTCCTGTTTCCTGACTTTGCTTGGGATTGCCGTGTAATAATTATAGCTAACAGTTTTGTTCATATACGCTACGTACATATTACTACTAGAATTATTAGAAGGATGGGAAAAAATGGCGCTCTGCTTTCCTAAATTTATATCTAGAAACTGGCTTATTTATCACCTTGCTGCAGTCACCTGAAAATAAACGTTCATCAAACCTCTTCTTTATCTATATTAATTTCTTACACTTACGCTAATATGAGATATTGTAATTAGAACACTTTTACGGATGTTATCGCGTGATATTGATATTTTTTAGCCCGATTTTTTGGATCCCCAACAGCAAAAGTAGGACCTCTAGGTTGATCTATGCTCTAGAATGATCTATGTATGATCTGGGATATCTCGGGTGTTGCAAACGTCTATAGACTACTATAAGTGCTTACCATTAGGTGGGCCATTTGCTTGTTTGCCCCCTCGTGGTATAAAAAAAGCTTCCGTGGTCACAGGTCTAAGTTTTATTTCAATCTCTTTTCCTCATCTCAAGAATCATAAGGAAAATATATGAACAGTTTACATTACCAGTAAAATTATAAAAAGAAGAGCATTAAGTTAACTTAATCATGTAAATAATGTTATCATAACGAGGTTCAAAAAACCCCGCACTCGTAAACTAGAAACAGTTAACACGACAGACAAGTTAGGTTTAATCGCCGCGACATTGTGTAAGTGCCACATATTTTATGTGCCCACAGGAATATCTAAGTAAGAAGGCTCATACCACGCAGCCATTGGGAACACCTTCGGACTACCATCGGTAGTTTTGATTTCTTACATTTACGTCAATGTTGGACTTTGAAGTAAAACTACTTTTTACCTACCGTTTTTATCGCGGTATATTTATATTATTTTATATTTTATATAAACACCATATTTTAATGAAAGTCGTTTTTGTAAGCAGATCTTTAGAGACACTGTTACAATTCAATATTTTTTTTTATTAAAGTGGATGGAACAGAACTTTTCAAATAGACGAATTTTGAGAAGTCATGCCGAAACTCTGAGAATTTTGGTATCTCTTTAAGACAGCCTATACAACTTGCATAAGTAACGTAGGGAGACAATTTCGCTCCTAAAACCTGACTTTTTTAAGTTATATGTATCGTTATCGCATGCTCAAATAGTAAATAAAAATTTTGAGAAGACCTGATATTCTTAATGGTGAGTAAAATCCGCTAATCTGCACTAGGCTAGCGTGGTGGGCTATAGCCTAATCCCTCTCAAATGAGACAAGGTCCATACCCAACAGTGCACAATAAGTGTATTGCTAAGTAAAAAACCCGTCCTAACCTTTAAAATATGTGTTTTTTGAGAAGTTACATGCTTATATATGACCTATTACACTTTAATAACTGTGAGTATTCTGTACAGTTTGTGCTGTGTGCTCGCAGTGCAGTATGTAGCGACACTCGGCGAATTAACTCGCGTGTCACAGCTGCTACTGCCGTGTTGCAAGACTGACTGCTACTGCGACCTGCACTAGCCTTTATTCATATATACTTACCTATATATCATGTTATATTGTATGCAGGTTTCATTCTATGAAATAATATTACATTAAAACTGTAAATGAGAAAACTGTTACTATTTTTTATATTGATCGCAATAGAGCTCTTCAATAGCACCTAAACAAAAAAATAAATAGGTCTAGAAACAGAGGAGAAAATTTTATTATACTTTTTGTTTTTGCCAATATTATATGTTACATGTTATTAGGCAATAGGTTCGTCTACTACATGGAACCTAACACATACCGGCGGTGATAATGTGGGTGTACATTAGAACAACTCTGTCTTATCCTTTGGGGGTAACAGGCGTACAATTGTACCACATTTGTTATAATCATTAATATCTGATTTATTTAGATATCAGTTATCGACTCCACTAATTGCATCCACGCCCAGAGCGCAGACGCTATTATCGAACAAAATATCATTAAAATTAACTATTTATCTTGAAACATTTAATCATTTTCTTAGCGCACCATACATATGCAACATTCTCTAATACATATAATTTCCCCTTCAATGACTCATAATTATGTGGGGCACAGCTGTAGCTGAGTCTAGAACATGTTGCAAAACCAACACGTACAATATGTGGTGACCTATAGGTAGTACGCATATATCCTCAGGGCGTGAGACATGACGAAATGTTTTAGTAAACTTATATAGAAAGTATGTACTAGACCAGTACCACATAAACTTAAACTTGCTACACACATCACTACCGCAAATTGAACTGCCCGAATGAGTTTGGGCCTCCGCCTTACAGAATACCGCAGTGAAACGACAATAGTTGTGTTTCGAAGTAAGGTTGCATCGGTAATCATCTAGTATCCGTAACACAAGCCTCGTTGCTTAGCTCGGAATTAGATGGCGATGATTCATTTTTTTTTATGGAAATAAGGGGGCATACGGGCAGGAGGCTCACCTGATGGTAAGTGATTACCGCCGCCCATGGACATCTGCAACACCAGAGGACGCGCAAATGCATTGCCATTTCAGGAAAAAAAATAATATTGAAAAATAAGAAAGATAATGGCGGGATATATTTTAAATCTATACTAATATTATAAAGAGCGATTATAAGAGATATAATAATACTAATACTATTTTTTTTTTCAAATATTTTTTTGTTTCAAGTAGACTAATATTACAGGTTCTTTCGAAATGTCAACACTAGTTGCACGGTTCCAAATTGTGGGTAAAGAACTGGCAAGAAACTCCATAGAAACTCTTTTAAATAATTGGTTATATTTACAATGTTCGTATTTAATATTAATATGAAAATAATGCAGTTTGATGTGAAACGCATGAGTTATCCACTAGCACTAAAAAAATAAAATAAAATAAAATAATTAAAATATAAGATCCGGATGCCATGGCATGTATAAGCCGACCAGCCCCAACTGACAGCGACGCTGATACTGTTCACGAGCATGACGTATGTATCAGCGTCGCTCTACTCAACCATGATATAGAGAATAAAGGGACCCGACACACAACGCCACCATCAGCAGCCAAAATGTCTACCAGTAGGTATGCATTTTTCATTTCGCAAAGCAACATCGAAGCTAACATTAATGTCATATTTTACAGGCAATTTTACAAAATCTAAAAAAAGTTTAAAAATGTTACAAAACTATTGTAACTATTAACGCGCTAATCTCAGGCATTACTGCTTGGAATTGAATAATTTAATTTTTGTGTTGGATAGTCTATTTATCGAGGAAGGTTATAGGCTATAGCACATCACGCTACGACCAATAGGAGCGGAGCATAAATGAAGTTTTAAAAATAAATGTTCACCCGTGCGAAGCCGAGACAGGCCGCTAGTTTAAAATATCGACAAGCGAAATAGTCATTAAAATATATTTTATATACCTATCCCACAAACTCTTAGATATTTCCTCAACAGCTATCTTAAAGATACAATTATTGTTGGAAACTGGTTGAAAGCGCATAAACTTGCAACTTAAGTAAGATACAGCGAACAACCGGGCAGTAATGAGGAGTCGGGTAATACCTGATAATAGCTTCTTTTACTTTTCTTGTATTATGAAAGCATTTGCTTTTACTTTGTTGAAATAATTAATTAATGTATTGTATAGAGCTTGCTGTGCTGGTGTTAATTTTTATATGTGTTTAATGCTTTGGGAATAAACGGGTGTAATAAAATAATTATTTTGTACAGCATTTTGTAAATTTTAGGTCTCAATATACATTGAAAGTTTTACCTTATGTATAAAAATGTCTGACCGATCGATTGGGTTATGTGTCACGGGTTTCGGGTTCAATTCCCGCACGTAGCAAATATTTATACGATCTACGGGTAGTTGTTCTGGGTCTGGGCGTTTGTGTTTTTTTTTATGGTGATAAGGGGGCAAACGAGCAGGCGGCTCACCTGATGGCAAGTGATGACCGCCGCCCATTGACATTTGCAACAACAGAAGCTTGCAAATGCGTTGCCAAACCCCTTAGAAACCGTTCAGGTTTCTTAAAATAGGGAGTTACTGAACTGACCGCAAACGGAATTCCCATGCTGTCAGAATAGTCACTCCCCCAATGAGCTCTGGTAACTTTACTCACTCGCAGAAAAACAACTATTGTTGATTCACTGCGGTCTTCTGTAAGGCGGAGGTAGTCGGGCAGCTCAATTTGAGCGAGAAATCTCGCTATGGCCTACCTCCTACAAAATGTGTATGTGATAAATTGTGTTTGTAAATGCACCCACGACACAAGAGAAAATGCTTGTATTTGCTCCGTACTCCGTATTCAGTATTTTTTTAAATAAATGATATTTATTTTTGTTGATCAGTTAATAGTATGAGATCCCTTTAAATACACTTTGATCACAGCTGTTGGTAAGAGTCGATGTTGCCCAAGACTCGTGACTTGAAGACCCCCAAATTATAGGCGTCAGAAAACACATAAGATAGTCTATTTACTTTTACATATTTACAATAGATTCTCTAACGAAATTGTTAGTTGTTGTCAAGGCAAGGACTAATTGCGTTAATAATTTATTGGACTATTGCCAAACAAGCATTCTTCTTCTTCTTATCGTGTCAATAGCTAAACAATGTTTGCGTAATACGAGATTACTTCAATGGCGTTAGGCGTGGCCAGATAGGGATCTTCACTATTCTACCTTCCCTGCGATAAACAGCACTTTTCAGCGCCAATAATTTCAAAGTTACCTCCTAAAGTTATGCTAAGCATTGAAAGTGTTGACAAAAACACCTTTATTCAAAACACTGGAGCTTTTCCCGCCCCATATTACGATAACCAAAGCCCCTTAACTAGGTCAAACAGCACAGCTTCGGAAGGCTCCACAATCCGGCTTCAAGTTTCTAAACGCCATTCCCCGTGCTAACACATTTAGCACAAACAAAAGAAAATAATAGCAATCTTAGGCCCCTCACTCACAGATGGATTCCCGAAAATCCAGTTATGCATGTACAGTAATCCTTATTTCCGTAGTGAATTCGCAAAGTACTTAGTAAGGAGGGTTCCGAACGGGTTCACTGGTTTTGGAGATCCGTAGTCAACTCGCTATCGTATTATGGTCAATTGATTCATCGTTTTAGTGCGATATAAAAGGATATTTCATGGCTTTTATTGACGACATCATCATCAACCAAAATCAATTATCTGTCCCACTGCTGGGCACGTGTCTCATTTCAGAGAGATTAGGATATAGTCTACCTAGCTAGCCTAGGTAGACTATATCCAGGTTGGCAGATTTCACATGCTATTGAAAAAATCTCACACTCAAAAGCATGCAAGTTTCCTCACAATGTTTTCCTTCACCGTTTGAGCATGTGATAAATACGAACATAACTTCCGAAAAGTCAGTGTTGCGTGCCTTAGGTTTGGACTCGAGGCCTTTCAATCAATCCATTGGTCACACCACTTAGCTACCACTGCTCTTTTATTGACGTAATGCTCTATTATTGATTTAACCCCCGCATTAGGGGAGACCCATGCCCAGCAGTGGGCGTGACTGTAAACGGGTTGATAATGAGAAACTCAAGAGCAGCTCGGAGTCCGAATTCCCTATTATATAGGACTTAAAATTGGCAAATGTGGGTCCATATTTAGTCCAACTCTGTCTAACTCATCGAGGTTACGAGGCCTGATGTTACGGGACCCGATTATACTGATGTCTAGCACACTCCTGGCGCGATTTGCCCCTTTTTGGGGCATTGGTGAAGTTTAATAAAATATTAATCATGTCCATGTTAATCTCACAGTATCTTTAATGGGTACACACGGCGACGCGGTTTATAAGACTGAATAGTAATTTATTACATTTGTTTAAAGTTTCATTTATAGATGTGTTTGCTTTGTTTTGTTTAAATATAAATCAGCTTCTTATTTTTCTTTTATTTAAAAATGATGTATGTAATATTGGCTTAATTAATACATACATACATACACTCACGCCCTTTTCCCATGGGGGTAGGCAGAAACTACAGAATGCCACTGCGCTACGATCCCTGCATACCACTTTTGCCTCGTCCACATTCATACATCTCGTCATGCATGCTTAATTAATTATCAAAACAAAAGCATTAATCGTAAAGTACTAGCTAACTCCTATGACTTCGTCTGCGTGCAACTTAACGAAAAAAAATCATTCGAATAACTTCAAAAACGGCAAAGTTTCATACTAATTTTGCACCCATGTTTTCCTTAGGGGGTGGGTTTTCAAAAATCCTTTCTTAGTGCTCCCCTGCGTTATAAAAGGAACCCCTGTACAAAGTTTCAAGTTTCTAACCCTTATAGTTTAGGCCCTGCGATGATATTATTATGTCAGTCAGTCAGTCAGCTTCTCCTTTGATCTATTAATTTTGAATATTGTTGCAGTAATAATTAGTCAACAATAAAAGAAGGTACTAGGATTGCATAAACGTAAGTTCGACGTTGACGTTCCACTGACATAAATCAGTTGAAATACGACAATGACACATTCATTACTAAATTTGATTTGAAATGTTATTTGGCAAAACATTGCGCACGATGACATAGCTTTGTTCTTTGTCTAATTATCTACACTAATGTTCTTTTAGGTTGCGAATCTTTTTTACACTAAGGCCTGCTACACATTAGTCTAGTAAATGGACAGTAGATGGATATGATTCCAATAGATATAGTGCATGTAACTTGTAATTAAGTATATGCTTTTTATGAGATGGTATACGAATACAGTAACAAGTAGAGTAGGTTTTGCAGAAAATTGTTTATTTTTTATTGAAAAATGAAAACTACTTTTTAACGGATTATATTCATGGGTCATCATCAACCCATTTAACGTAAGATCCGCCATCCACAGTCATGTATTACAGGAAAATCTTAATATCGCGATTCAATAATATGACGTCACGGCACAGTGTCATCTGTTATAAAACAATGGTACTAAAATAATGAATGACAGCTAATAGACTAGATCTGACATTCGTGTAACAGATTATACAACAGGCGTGATGGTGTGTTATGTATTATGGATTTATAAAAAACTAGACATTAAAATAAAATCCCAATAAAAATTATTATATTTGAGTGCTCGACCCATCACTGGACGAATGTGAACACAGCTTTATGCAACTCAAACGCCAAACAGACTTAAGTGATGAGAGGGCTTATTTTCGCGCCAACATAATTAACAGATTGTTTCGACTTTATTATTTAACTTTAATTCTCTTGGCAGAACGGAACCTTGACCTACATAACGATTAATGAAATACTTGAATAGATATATATTTTGGTTGAATTCTATTATTGAAATTCATATTTAGCTCATAACTGACGACCCGTTTAGCTCAGCGGTAATTAACGCTGCCTGCTGTGCCATGGGTCCCGGGTTCGAATCCCGGTAGGGTCAAATGTTTGTGTGATGAGCATTAACATTTGTATATAATATATGTATAATATGTATGTATTTACAAAAAAAATGGATATATGTACTATATCAACCAACTAGTATCCGTAACACAAGCCTCGCTGCTTACCACGGAACTAGATGGCGTTGTGTCATAATGGGTTAAAAAAAAAATCTCATAACTGCCTCGGTTAGTCTAGTGTTAGTGCCTTGTTAGTCTAGTGGTCTTACAGTGCGACTGCCAAGCAAGAGCTCTTGGGTTCCATTCCCAGGTCGAGCAAAGTGTAATTGGGTTTTTCTATGAAATTCTCAGTAGCAGCTCGGAGTTTGGATTTGTGCCCGGCAGTAGTAATAGCAATAGGTTTACCCCCTATTACATGGGACCTAAAACATACCGGCGAAACGAGTGTATACATTAGTAAACCTCTGCCTAACCCTTTGGGAACGACAGGCGTAATGGTATGTATGTAATTTGGTCATTTATGAACTGATGGAGAATTTCTTCACTATTCACTCTTACACTTCAACACACCCCATCATTTATGCGTCCGTTACCATAACAACCGCAACATGGGGCACATTAAGAAAATCGTCCCAATAAAAGTGGGTACAAAGTATTCCTTACTTTACTGTACACAAGTGTATTTGCCGTAAGCAGTGCCTAATGTGGATAGTAAATATTTGAAGTAAATCGGCAATCCTGACGTCTCTAGGGACGGTGGGGGGCGTGGGGGGAGAACGTGGCAACCTAAATGTTTCGAGCCCCTGGAGTCGGGAATTCAAGGGTATAGAAAATGTAAGTTTCGCTGTAATACATGTGAATTCTAGATACATAATTATAGTCAAAATGAATGAATGAAGTGGAAGTGGGCCCGCCATGTCTGCAGACGGACGGTCAGCCGATGGAGCAGACAAGTGTTAGAGTGGAGACCGCGATTGGGCAAACGTAGTGTAGGACGACCTGCGACACGATGGACCGACGATTTGAAGAAGGTGGTTGGTAGCGGATGGATGCGAGCTGCCCAAGACCGGGATGGTTGGCGCTCTTTGGGGGAGGCCTACGTTCAGCAGTGGACGGCTATAGACTGATGACATAGTCAAAATTATATGTTTAAAGGTTGAAAGGATGAATGATAGACGATTGACGAAAGGAATTTATAAGGCGGATGTCAGTGGAAACGCCGGGAGGGCGCGCCCTAGAAGGACATACACCGACCTAATTGGTGAACTCCTTCAAAAAGGTCAGGTACGCAGTACTTATAACCGGCGCGCGTGCATGACGAGATGTATGAATGTGGACGAGGCAAAAGTGGTATGCAGGGATCGTAGCGCGTGGCATTCTGTCTAGTTTCTGCCTACCCCCATGGGAAAAAGGCGTGCGTGGATATATGTATGTTTAAAGGTGAGCTGTAATAGCCCAGTGGCTGACGTTTAGCTCAGTGGTAGTTAACGCTGCCTGTTGAGCTATGGGTCCTGGGTTCAAAACCTTATAGCTCCCTACAAGGTTTCGAATCCAGGACCAATATCATCAACATTTGTATTCCAGTCATGGATGTATCTATGTATTTATTAGGTATATGTATAAGTATGTAGTATTAGCTGATAATGAAGATATTGGAGGCGGGATGATGATCGCATTGATAAAAGTAGTTTATCAACCATCTAGTATCTGTAACACAAGCCTCGTTGCTTAGCTCGGAACTAGATGGCGCTGTGTCATAAGTCTCGAGATAAATCCTAAGGTATCGCCACTGACTTATCGAAGTCATTTGTATATTAATCACATGCTGAAACCTAGCCTAGTAGTGAGACCAGTGGACTGAGATGTCAAAGGTCTCGAGTTCAAACCCAAGAATACTGACTTTTCGGAAGTTATGTGCGTATTTATCATATTATTATGCTCAAACGGTAAAGGAAAACATCGTGACTAGAACGGGAAACCTGCATGCTTTCTTGACAATATGTGGAGTCTTCCACTTTGGACTATAGCCTAATACAATATCAATAGCCTCTGGGACAATAATGGGTTGATGATGATGATGACCACCTTGGAACGCTTCTCAAGCATGCAGGTTTCCTCACGATGTTTTCCTTCACCGTTTGAGCATAATAAATAATGATAAATAACTTCAAAAATCTAGTAGTCTTGGGATTGAACTCGAGACCTTTAATAATAAAATAAATATTCCTGGACATTATGACACACAGCGCCATCTAGTTCCGACCTAAGCAACGAGGCTTGTGTTACGGATACTAGTTGGTTGATATACTACATATATACTATTTTTTTGTTGTAAATACATACATATTATACATAGATACATCCATGACTCGGATACAAATGTTCATGCTTATCACACAAACATTTGTCCCTACCGGGATTCGAACCCTTAGCACAGAAGGCAGTGTTAACTACCGCTGGACTAATTGGGTCGTCTTTGTATTTGCCATCTCAGTCCACTGGTCTCACCACTAGGCTACCACACCTCTCCAAGAAGGTGATAGAACGTAATGCAAGAAATCTGTTTAATTAGATTAGACACACAACACACAACAAATAAAAAGATTATGTATACAGATTTATAATATTGTTACATAACATAACATATTATCAATTTTACATAACAGTTACGGCTTCGTTAGGTTAGTGATTACAAGCGTGACAGCTGACCGTGAAGTTTGGTGTTCGATTCCCATGTCGAGCAAGTGTTATTCTATGAAATTCTCAGTAGTAGGTCGGAGTTTCGAGACATGTCAGTTATCGACTCGTCCCCTTTTACAAGGGCAACAAGATAAAACGGCAAAAAGTGGTCGTACGTTAGTACACCTCTGCTTAACACGTCGGGGACGAGAGGCGTGATTATCATCATCAACCCATTATTGTCCCACTGCTGGGCACAGGTCTCCTCTTATTTTGCGAGGGGATTAGGCTATAGTCCACCACGCTAGCCTACTGCGGGTTGACAGACTTCACATGCCATCGAGAAAATCTCTCAAGCATGCAGGTTTCCTCAAGATGTCTTTCTTCCCCGTTTGAGCATGAGATAAATACGCACATACCTTCCGAAAAGTCAGTGGAGCGTGCCCGGGTTTGAACTCGAGACCTTTGACATGTCAGTCCACTGGTCACACCACCAGGCTATCACAGCTGTAGGTACAAACTATTTAATTATGTATCTCAGTGCTGAGTTATTTTATTCCATCTTAATAAGAGCTTACACAGAGCTGTTCAATAAACATGAACCAAGACTTAGACTGAACCTGAGGCACGGCTTAGTGCTTGTTGCAATTATATTAGTATGCAAACAACGGCAGGTTGCTGCAACGTGCTACAGCTACAGCTTAGGTGCTCCAGTGGAACATTTTGTATTGGATTTAGATAAACAAGATACAAATATGCGGTATTAATATACTCATGTGGAAATAAAACTATTATGTATTTTCTTTTTTAATATTTTTTTTATTGACAGTTCGGATTCTTTACATAGTACATATTACACGTGGAACAGTTACGAGCATACAGATAAACGAAACGTCGGGATTAAAAGATTGTTATGGTTCCGGAATAAAATCTGTATGAAGTCTGTTTATGAAGGTGAAATGAATATCTAAATACATGTAATTAACTATAAGCTTGTTGAGTTTCCTAATAAATAAAAATAAATAAATGAAAAGTCGATTTCAAGACATATATAATAATAGTTGTGTTAAAAAAACTGTCAAGAAAAGCATGCGTCATCGAGTCAAAAACTTATAAACATTGACTGACAAACATGTCTTTGAAATTTCTGTAAACAGAAAAATATACCTATATACACACACACTACAGAATACCACGTGCTACGATCCCTGCATATCACCTTTGCGTCGTCCACATTCATACGTAAAAAATATAAAAATGTCTTGTTATTTTATTAAGGAAAGCTATTGACTACAACCACACCTGATGATGAATAACAATGAGGTTGAACATGCAGCACCAAGCTAATTAATTAATGTTGGTTGAAATATTTGTTACGCAACATGTTACGAAACAAGTGCGTATCGCACACCGCAACACGTTACAGTACGCTTACCGCAATAACTCATCAGCAGTTCCAACGGATATGAACACGAGCGGAACAATTTCATGGAACTTATAATTGAGTCGGCCGCGAGCCGAGAACAAAAGTTGTAACACGCATATTTCTAGTCAAAGTCAATAGAACATTTATTTCTTTCACTTATCAATCTATCTTTTACGTCCATTATATAATAGTATAGTTGTATCTGTGTTATAAAGTCATCATTATCAATCCAATAATTCACCCACAGCTGTGCACTGGTCTCCCCTCATTTGAGTGAGATAAGGCTATAGTCCACCACGCTAGCTCTTTGCGTGTTGGCAGACTTAATACGCCATCGCCAACCCGTCTGAAGCATGCAGGTTTCGCCACGATGTTTTCTTTCACCGTTGGGGCATTTGATAAATACACACATACATAACTTCCGAAAATTCAGCCTTGGGTTCGAACACAGGGCCTTAGATTTTTACAGTCCACTGGCCTACGTGTGGCCACACGTTGCATACTCAGATATCACAGCGTATCTACATAATAATATGTATGTATCATTCATTTCATTATCAGCACAAGAGTAAAAGTTATCCGTAAACTTTTTCAGGTCTCGCATGAACGCACTTTTTTAGAGTACCTAGAACCCATTTCATAGTGAATTGGTCGATATAAATGACTTAGTTCTACGCTTAGTCCCATTTTTTTTAAATATTTTCGAATGCGATCGTTTTTATCCTGGTTTACTGACGCGTTTTCCATAAAGTATTTACTAATAGTCGTATTGTTTTATATCTGCACTGCACACGTTGGTAAATTGGCCGATTTTTCTATGAAATGTTGGTCAGATTTTTCATTTTAAAACTAGAATACGTAGTAGCTCGTTGTGGTATTATTAAGCTTCATGAAATATTGCTGTATGATCGCTTGAAGCGGTAGTCTTCAACAAATATGTATTGGAAATTGTTTTGTTTCTAGGCAACTAACTTTAACTTACATAGCGAGATTTCTCGCTCAAATTGAGCTGCCCGACTGGGGAAGTACTTCCGCCTTACAGAAGACCGCAGTGAATCAACAATAGTTGCCTTTCTGCGAGTGAGTAAGGTTACCAGAGCTCATTGGGGGAGTGACTATTCTGACAGCATCGGAATTCGGTTTGCTGTCAGTTCAGTAACTCCTTATTTTAAGAAACCTGAACGGTTTCTAAGGGGTTTGGCAATGCATTTGCAAGCCTCTGGTGTTGCAAATGTCTATGGGCGGCGGTCATCACTTACCATCAGGTGAGCCGCTCATTTGCCCCTTATCACCATAAAAAAACCCGGATTTGCACGGCAGAACTAAATACTTACGATGCATATATTTTTCTTCTAGATCTTTACCTAAGTAGGTGAGCAGGAGCATTTTCTGTCTTAAGGGTTTTATCACAATGATTGTTGGATTTGCATTACTACCTGTTCCATTGTAATAAAAAAGACGTTTAAAACTTCATGAACATACATTATTTTTGTATACTAGATAAATAATAATAATTGCCTCAGTGGTCTAGTGGTCGTACAGTGCGACTGCCGAGCAAGAGGTCTTGGTTTAGATTCCCAGGTCGAGCAGTGTTATTGGGTTTTTCTATGAAATTCTCAGTAGCAGCTCGGAGTTTGGATTTGGGACATGGGACCTAAAACATACCGGCGAAAGTGGGTAAAAAAATTAGTACACCTCTGCCTAACCCTTCGGGGATGACAGGCGTGATGGTATGTATAAATAATTATAAATTCCCTAAAAAATCAAAATATCTTTATAAAAAATACTTAATAAGATAAACCCATACACATTAATTGATTTTTTTACACTTAAAATATATTTTTTTAACCGACTCCATATATTACTAATTACATTAACTAATTAAAAAATGATGCATGATTGGTTCATGTATGAACGAATGAACCATTCATTCATGAACCATTGTTCAATTCGTGAAGCCCTTTAGTGATCTTGCTGTAATAGTTATAACTATTACATACACAGTTAAAGGTCACTGACAGTTCAGAATTAAACCCAACACAAGTGTAGAAATAACGCAATGACAATAGTGGGTTACTCAAATTAATTAGTTAAGGCATAGACAAACATTCCCACGGTATGGTATCAGCAGTAGGTATGTAATATGTTGAAATGTAGTAAGTCCGTTGAGGACGTTCTCAATTAATCGGAATCTTTTTGAAATATTCATTTCAAAATTTCCAAAAAATCTTGCATTTCCATTTGCCATACAAATTATAATTATTATTAAGCTTACCTCTCTGCAGCCCTCTTATATTAAACAAGCGTAAACATATCTCAACTCAACATACTTAAAGCCTGGTCATTAAATATATATTAGCCTCGTATTTAAGATAAACGGTACGGGTTTGCTTCCCGGGTGGCGCATGGTGTACGTGAGTTGGAAACGCAAATCGCGCCATGTGGTTGCGTCAGTTTACTGCTACTTTTTTATATAACAAGTCGGGATATTGTAGGAGGTAGGGCATAGCGAGATTTCTCGCTCAAATTGAGCTGCCCGACTGGAGAACTACCTCCGCCATACAGAAGACCGCAGTGAATCAACAATAGTTGTCTTTCTGCGAGTGAGTAAGGTTACCTGAGCTCATTGGGGGAGTGACTATTCTGACGGCATGGGAATTCCGTTTGCTGTCAGTTCAGTAACTCCCTATTTTAGTAGTCTGTAAAGTATTCATTTTTACAGGGTTAAAGTTCCTCCCCCTTACCAGTTTGTTTAATTAGTTAGAGTACTGATTAGATTATTTGTGATATTGTATAGAATCATCAAATTAATTCGCTTCTTCTTCCCAGCAAAACACTAGGAAGCGGTGAAGGGCGGGCGTTTTTGGGGGCTGTCTTTATTGTCGACGTTCAAAAAGAACCAATTAAATTTGGCCTACTTTGAATAAATAATATTTTGGTTTTGAGTTTGTTTCAGATATGTTAAACAAAATCGGCAGTAGGTAGTTTATAAAAGGAAATTAAAAGTAAAACTATCACAGTTAAGCACGCTTTACAAGTTAACGAGTGATAGTCGAATTAGAGGCAACTACGAAACACAGCACGTACGTGGTCGGCTTTCCAATTTCTTTCACTCACATTTCGATATGATTTATTGTGATGGATACTATAAATAAATAAATAATAAATAAATATATCCAGACATTATTACACAGCGCCATCTAGTTCCGAGGTAAGCAACGAGGCTTGTGTTACGGATACTAGATAGTTGATATACTACATAATTATATACATTTTTTTTTGTAAATACATACATATTATACATGGATACAAATGTTGATGCCCATCACACAAACATTCGTCCCTACCGGGATTCGAACCTGGGACCCATTAGCAGGCAGGCAGCGTTAAATACCGCTGAGCTAAACGGATCGTCAAACTATAGTACCTAAGTACCTAGTTATAAAAACCCTTTTTATCTAGCTCTTTCTACCTTAACCAATGTCATGACGAATTTACCACAGTCTGATCCCTGAAATGTTTACACCAATCAGCGTCACACCCAGTCAAGATATACTAGAGTGTACGAGCATGTAAGGAAAATGTAATAAGTTCAAAAAGTATCATTTCTCGTGTTACTTTTACGAAAAGTGACATTGAAGTGTCAGTTACAGACTTATTACGGATAATACACCGAGGTTCACGCACGGTTTGTCAAAGTATTTTATTTTGAATATAAGTATAAGTTCTTTCTTCGTATTTATATGTATAAAAATATTTGTGTTACAGGCCTCTTAACAGAAAACTCAAGCAGTTTAAAAGAGGGTATTGAAATTCATACAAATCTACTTCAGTAATAAATTAATTGGTAAAACAAGCTGTGTTAGTTAGCCGCTATTTGTTTGACTGGTGGACTATCAAGTCGTTGGTCTTGAGTTCAGTTCCAAAGCAAGGGTCAGTGAGTTTTCGAAGTAACAAATGTATTTATTACATGTTTAAATGGTAAAGGAAAACATCGTGAGGAAACCTGCTTGTCTGCCAGATTGTTTCGATGATGTGGAAAGTCTGTCAAACTGCACTACTAGCGTGATGAACTATAGCCTAGTCCCGCTCAAATAGAGGACCTAACCTATTCCCTATTCCAAGTAGTGGGACAATAAATAGGTTGATGATGAATAATTATAGTATATTTCAAAGAACATCGGTTTTATCTCGACAAAGGCATTTAGATTTAAAACTATTAAAGAAGTACCTTCATTCATTTGCGAAACGCGTTGATAAAACTTTTTCAGGTTAACATTTACTCAAATTATATTTATTATGTACTTATATAATATCTTTTAAAACTCTCAGTATCGGCACTTAAAGTTTTGGAATATTGTTATTCAGAAACTGGAAAGTTAGTTCAAAAGTCTTAGAGAAAGAATAAATTTTCAATTTGATAGACCTCGTTATAGAAAAAGCTGTGGAAACTTACAATAGCGTAACATACCATCACGCCTGTTAGCCACGGATCAGGCAGAGGTGTACTAATGTTTAAGCTCCCACATTCCGCCGGTATGTTTTAGGTCCCATGCAATAGGAGGCAAGCCTATTGCCATCAACCGTGCACAAATCCAAACTCCGAACTGCTTACTGAGAATTTCAGAGCCCAATAATGTATAATCTTACTCTGTATAGATATATTACCCTAATTATATTGTGTTTATTTAGGATGTAGAATTTTTACGGGTACGGGGCCTTTAGGTCCTTCGACATCTACTGAAGGGATGGCTTCGGTAAGGGCAAGGGATTTTTGGGTCAAGAATAGTATAAAACAATGTTTATACTTGATGAACATGATTAATAAACGGCCTCGTTAGTTTTATGGCTGTAGTGAGTGAGGTTCTCAATTTGATTTTCTGGTTGAGTAAAGTGTATTTGTTACATTTTAATGTTATTAGTTGCAGCTTGGATTTTGGATTTATGCTCGATTAGTGACAAAAGGTTAGACGTTTGCAACACTTTGGTGTCGCTCACACGTTGCTAACCCTGTAGTAGCTACAGGGTCGGCAAAGCGCGTTTCAGTTTCATAAAATAGTCATCTTCATCATCATCATCAACCCATTAGCGTCCCACTGCTAGGCACGGGTCTCCTCTCATTTGAGAGGGATTAGGCTAGAGTCCACCACACTAGCCTACTGCAGGTTAGCAGACTTCACATGCCATCGAGACAAATCTCTCAAGCATGCAGGTTTCCTCACGATGTTTTCCTTCACCGTTTGAGCTTATGATAAATACGCACATAACTTCTGAAAAGTCAGTGGTGCCTTGGGTTTGAATGCGAAACCTTTGACGTCTCAATCCGCTGGTCACACCACTAGACTACCACGGCATAAAATACTGGAGTTAATAAAATAACAGCAAACAGAATTCCCATGCTGTCAGAATAGTCAGTCCCATAACGAGCTCTATCCGTACACTACCTTCAATAAAAGGTGAGTTAATTATCGTAAACACAATCACAGAATCTAATTACCTTTATACCGTGACCCAGCCACTTTACCCAAAAGTGTCCGTTACACTTTGGCCGGTCATTTCGTTAATTACCCACTAGAAAGTGGAGGTATTCAATCGACCTTAATTGTTTGAATTAAAAGTTTATGTTACATTCAGTGTGTTATACTAGTTGTCGCCCGTGGCTATGCTTGGCATGGGTTCAGGCGCCTTCAGTATTTTTTACTTTAAATAATAAATAAATAAATATTTCCGGACATTATGACACAGCGCCATCTAGTTCCGTGGTAAGCAACGAGGCTTGTGTTACGGATACTAGATGGTTTATATACTACATATATACTTTTTTTTGTTGTAAATACATACATATTATACATAGATACATCCATGACTCGGATACAGATGTTCATGCTCATCACATAAACATTTGGCACACAGCAGGCAGCGTTTACTACCGCTGAGCTAAACGGGTCGTCATGTTTTTTGTATATTTTCAATTCCTTAAAATCATCAAACTATATATTATCCCAATGGTTGCATATATGGCATACTAGGTTTTGTCCATGACTTCGTCTGCGTGAAATAATTAATTGTATCAATGCTTTTTTATCAATAGACCTATGCATTTCTACCTTCTTCTAAAAAAATATCGACATACAATCTTTGGTGGATGTTGTACCTTTAGCCCTTATAAGGATTAATTTCCGGGAGAAGAATTGTGCTATTTCCTCTCCCGGGGCTTAAAATATCTCCTTAATTTTTTTGTATCTAATTCGGTTCAGCGGTTTAAGCGTGAACAGGTAACAGACAGACAGACACACTTTCGCATTTATAATATTTGTAAAGTATGCGCTTACTATGGTTAAAAGGGTTCAAAGTTGTACCCCTATGTATTAATAATATATATTTACTTTCCTACAATCGGATAAATTTCAATGGCTTTTTGAGCCGACGTTACAGCAATTTATATGGATTTATTTACACAAAAAACACCATGACGCTGAAAGATAAATTATAAAAATCAAGTAAATCCGAATGTAGCGCTACAATAGAACACGTTGTACCACCCCCTGGGGTCACCCCCTGACACCCCCAGCACCCCCACACTTCCTGTTTATCCGCGAGTGCGAATGTCAAGCGCCTGTTATATTATTCAACGCGTCGCACTTGAGAAAAATCTTTTGTATCCCTTAGTGTGAAAATAATCATTTTGGAAGGGTAAAATTAAGGGTAGAAATATGAAATTATTATGCTATACCGACGTAGTATACAAAGAAATGTAATTTGGAATGGGAAATAAAATGCAAAAAGATTTGGGCTCGTCCGGGATTTGAACCCGGGACCTCTCGCACCCTAAGCGAAAATCATACCCCTAGACCAACGAGCCGGTTGAGAGAGTGTGCCAAATAGACGTTCTAATACATTGAAACAGTCAAAATGTCGCCTTTCACTGTAAACTGGGTCACACGTAACAATCTTTATTGCTATGTTTGTCTTTATGCTTAGCTCGGAACTAGATGGCGCTCTGTCATAATAAATAAATATTCTGCGACATTTTACACATCACCATCTAGTCCCAAACTAAGCAGAGCTTGTACTATGGGTACTAGACAATGGATATAAATACTTATATACTTTTTTTTTGTAAATACATACTTATAATACATAGGAAACGCCCAGACGAACACAAACACTTATATTCATTACATAAATATTTGTGTCCCGTGGGAATCGAACCCACGACCTGACGATCAGCAGTCCGGTATTCGAACCACTAGACTACAGAGGACGTCAAATGCCCAAGAATATTTATTTACTTATGCGAATATTAGATATTGAAATAAACCTATTTTATACAGATTTTATCTCAGCATAGTGGGATGGTCTAGTATGGGTTACTAAATCATCCTGAGCCGTAGAGAATATTTCTCAAGCATAAACGTTTACTTACAATGTCCCTTTACCGGTTAAATGAGAGATTATTAATACGAAATCGATGGTTACTGGGTTTAACGCAGGATTCAAACACTAGACCTATAACTTGGCAGGCCTTGGTCGTGTCACTAGGCTTCTTTAAACACATTTCCGTGGATTTTTGGTAGGGTATATGTCTAGGGTACATGTTCGGTTCCCGACATTAATACAACGTGCTAAGTTTAGCATACACAGAGGGGACAAAATCAACAAGCCCATTAATGTAAATAGTTTAGCCTTATAATTCAAGTATTTTATAAACTGTTGATCTGAACTGCTGCCATGTTTTTCGAGTACTTAAATAATAACGTACCTAAACATTTAATATTGTACTGTAGGTAATATTTGACAGCCAGAATTTTCTCTCGAAACATTAGCGAGTGTTTGAGAATACGCCCCGGATATAATTCGAATGACTCTTAGAATATAAAGGGAAAGGTACATTTTACTTATTCTTTTACTATTATTATATTGTTTTCTATGGGTTTTTATGCAAATATTAAAACAACTGCCTCGTTGGTCTAGTGGTCGTACAGAACGACTTCTGAGCAAGATGTATTGGTTTCGATTCCTAGATCGAGCAAAGTGTTAATGGATTTTTCTATGAAATTCTCAATAGCAGTTTGGAGTTTGGAGTCATGTCCGATTGAAGGCAATAGGCTCGCCCTCCATTACATGGGACTTAAAACATACCCGCGAAACGTGGGTGTACATTAGTACACCTCTGCCTAACCCTTCGGGGATGACAGGCGTGATGGTATGTATATGTATTAAAACGATATACTTTTTTATTTCTCACATAATTATACGTAGAGACTACACACGATATTTTTACTAGCGAATCATAAAACTTAAGATGAACTGTTCATACGTATCAGACTTTATGTATTGATGTGGTTATTATAATGTATTAAAACGATATACTTTTTTATTTCTCACATAATTATACGTAGAGACTACACACGATATTTTTACTAGCGAATCATAAAACTTAAGATGAACTGTTCATACGTATCAGACTTTATGTATTGATGTGGTTATTATAATGGCATATACACGCGACGAGAAGTTATCAGATTTATTGAGCATCTGATAAGGCGGTGTCGTTAATGCGTTCCGATTATCGTTAGAGCCATATATTTTAAAGATTATATTTAGATCAACGCTAGTATATGCTTAGTTTGGTTGTTGGGAATAACAGTTTTCAATATCACGATCAAGTCCAGTTTTTGGATCTAACTTGACTTCTAATTTTGCAATTTTCATTGAGAATCCGTACCAACCAACCAGTTTTATACTCCTTATTGTCGCCTGATGTCAAGCGGTCCCTCCAATACCACAAGAGATCTTAAAGTAAGAAATTATCATTCTCATTTTAATACTGCGGAACTCCAAAATGCGAGGAAATTATACCAGCACTGGTGGGTAGACTGCAGTGCATTTATTTCCCGACCGCAATCCTTATGGTTCCTCAGGGATCGCTCGATGCTGCAGTTAACATAGTAGTCTTTCATGCAAGTCTAGATATTTACGAGCTAGAATGGGCCTAGTCAACTATTTTAATTGTCAAAGTAGGGTAAAGTGTACTCAAGGGGAGCTCAGGACCATGCATCATGACGGTGCATGAAATCATGGTTTCTTGCTTCCTAAGACTTCCTAGGTCCAATATTATAGAAGAAAGAGATGATGGCGTGCAATTGGCAATTATTTCCATCAGTCTTATTAGGAACCAATTAGTCCAGCGGTAGTTAAAGCTGCCTTCTGCTCTATGGGTTCTGGGTTCGAATCCCGGTAGGGACAAATGTTTATGAGATGAGCATAAACATTTGTTTCCGACTCATGGATGTATCTATGTATAATATGTATGTATTTACAAAAAAAGTATCGACCAACTAGTATCCGTAACACAAGCCTCGTTGCTTAGCTCGGAACTAGATGGCGCTGTGTCTTAATGTCCAGGAATATTTATTTTAATAATAACTTATGCAGTGATAATAAAATAACTAAATAAACATACATATATACACTCACGCGTTTTTCCCATGGGGGTAGACAAAAACTACAGAATAGATTAATCTTCATATAATAATAATCTATTAAGAATAATTTGCCAGTCTTGAGAAGGTGGGTCACATTGCAGAGTCTACCTATCTAAAACCTGGGGGCAACATTGTCACGGAGTGATGACGTGTGGAAGTATAAAGTTGGAGCAGACCGGGGACGCTGGTGACTTGGCAGGCGATAGCAACACTTAGGGAGACAAAGAAAGTCATTGGGAAGAATTTTGCTCAGCTGTGAACAGAACAATACAGCTTAATTATAATAAGATAATAAACTCTGAGTTAGTAGGTTGTGAGAATTGCCTATTAGGCAAACCTTTCCTTGACCTGGGAATTACATAAATAATAAATAAATATACCCGGACACTATGACACAGCGCCATCTAGTTCCGTAGTTAGCAACGAGGCTTGTGTTACGGATACTAGTTGGTTGATATACTACATATATACTTTTTTTTGTAAATACATACATATTATACATACAGCCATGACTTGGATAAAAATGTTGATGCTCATCACACAAACATTTGTCCCTACCGGGATTCGAACCCGGGACGCATAGCACAGAAGGCAGTGGACCGCTGGACTAATTGGGTCGGAATTGAACCTAAGTGCTCCATTTTAGTGATATAATTTATTTTTCCCTAAAGTTTTCCGCCGCGAACCTAATTAATTTTACATGACAATGAATTTAAAGTTGTCGAAGTATGCTAATTAGTATCGGGCCTTTTCATTAATTAACTAGGTAGGGCCAATTCCTATGCTGATTTGGCAAAGTTGGAGAAACTTCTCGAATTTTCTTTTTCCTTGTACCTAGAAGACAGAATACTGATATTTAGTGTTTTTGTTTTCTCCTTCAATGAGACAAAAAAGATAACCTACAAGAACCTAATTGTATCAGTCTATGTTGTCTGTTCATGTATGTTGAGATCATCCATCCGTATTGCTTATAATATAGTTCCAACCCTGGAGTTATAACTACAACAAACTATATTTATTTCAGTATATCTCTTTCAGTTTAAATTGTCATTTCAGTATAAACCTTTTAAGGCGATGACTAAAGATTAAAAAAAAGAAACAAAAGTCATGCACTAAAAAACAGATGAATTTAAAATCAAAAAGGTTTTTATTTCAAATAAACTTGTTCAAGCACTTTTAAAACGTTATGATTCTAGTTGCATTTGAGACCATTCTGAAGACGTTTAAAAAGAGAATAAGTAAAACATGCTGACGCGAACAAAGAAAAGGAACTGAAGATATAAGTAAATATATGTAAACTAAACCTATACCAACACTTTGGCTGCGAAACGAAATTACTTTTCACAAAAAACTAAACAAACCCTTTTCCCTTCTCCAAACATCGAGTATTCTTTTAAAAACTTAGACTTGAAATAAAATATAAACAAGAAAGCATCGCCCGCTACAATTAATTCGGTCCCAATGTAATTAAAGCTAAGCTAAATTGCCATATTTTTTAACTTACACATTTTTTGTGTCGACAGTGAAATTTTCCTTCGCTTAATTTATGCTAATGTACCAGAGAGCGGGCGGACTGGGGCCACAGGGATCGGGTTCTTGATGGACGCTAAAAATAGGAAGATTGGGTGAAATAATGTTCTCGATAATAATAATTTAAGCACCGTTCTAGGGCATATTAAGTATTTATACCTCTTATTTATAATCCGAGTACCTTTTAGTTTGGTACTAGGAACGATGTAATCGGTCCCTCGGCACCTCTGATCTGCGAGCGACAAAATATTTTTATTTCAGCTTTTTAATAAAATTTAGTACAGAACAATAATGTCACAATGTCGATTGGCTACGCCTAACGCCATTGAAGTGGCCTCTTACTATTCAAACGTTGTTTAGGCCAATGACACGATAAGAAGAAGACAATGTCGATTGTAAAAAGAGCTATATCAGCTAATAGTTATAACATCTTTATCTAAGTTAAACTCTATAAATTATATAACATTATATGTATGTACGAGGCAAAAGTGGTATGCAGGGACCGTAGCGCGTGGCATTCTGTAGTTTCTGCCTACCCCCATGGGAAAAAGGCGTGAGTGTATGTATGTATGTATGTATGTATGTATATGTATGTATATCTGACTAAAGTTGAGAGCTTAATATTTTCTTTTTTTTTCATACGCCAAACAAAATCAGTTTATAAGCCGCCAAGTAACACATTCAATTATTAAAATTTACCTATATTCCTTCTTTTATTCAAATTGGTTTAAAGAAAACGTAACCTTAAAAGTTTTACCTTAAAAGAAGTTTATTTAGAATGATTTTGTTTACGGAACTCCACAAGCCTTGTTTGTTGTATCAAGCTCAAGTCGGAGAAACGAAAAAACGTGGGTTAAGTTAAACTCGGCTTAACTACGTTTAAAACTGTCTTCGCCGAGAAAATATCGTTAAGGCTATCTCCGCCCCTTCGAATATATTTCATGTTGTCTTTACCAACGATCTTTTTACAATCTCCGATTTTTGTTTCGAGAAATTTGGGAAGTTTGAGGAGAATTTATCGCTTCATTACAACGATTGTAATAACACTGACCGAATTCAGGATCTTTAGTTCCATAATTTACATTCGGTTTTAGACAAACAGAAATTGGGTCCATCTGTTTGTTTATTTTGGGATCTACTTGTCTGTAAAGGGTCTACTGGCTATAGTTCAACGCTCAAGTCGTCAGGTTGGTTGCTTGCTAAGAGCTTTGCGTTCTGACCCGCTTGCCGTATCGCAGTGACCGACTTAGATATTAATCACCAAAACGATTAAGTATTTCAACAAGATGATGTTTACAGTTATTATTTGTTTGATTCAAACATACGTTCACTATAATAACATTGTTCAATAGAACCTTATAAATGGTTGGTGGCGCCTTAACAAAAAAATATGGCAAGAAAAATATTAGCTAATAGTTGCTCCTAATATTTACATATAGAAAAACGAATAACTAGATGACGTAAAAAAATTACAAATAATAATATTTAGATTACACATATAACTCCCCAACGATTTGTTTCTAAATTACTAAATCGTGTCTGTGATAGAGAGAAGAAGAAAAGAATAGTTATCGTAAAACGGTGTCTAATAAGATGGACTGAGGTTGCTGGAAACTGTTGGTAGTGGGTGGTGTATAACCTGGAAATCTGAAAGGAATTACATATAGCTACACCACAAAGAATAAATACCATTATTGCAAAATTGCACAAACAAATTATGTATCTCGCGAAAATTAATTAATGTAACAATATCACTTGAGCAAAGTATCGCCCCTTGTAGTATTAATAAAATACCGCTAGTTATCTAAATTGCACCGTGTTGCATTATGATAAGGTGCATAATCCAATATGTATGGCACCACGGTGTTCAGGTTGGGAGTTATGAATGGGGAATGCGGTAAACGAGAAGCGATTTGATCGTCTGGAAGTGTTACGATACACACTTACTACAAAAACAACTTTGACAAATTATATTATTGAAAAAAATAAAAGTATAGTATTTTATCCATTGTCTAGTTCCCATAGTAGAAGTTCTGCTTAGTTTGGGACTAGATGGTGCTGTGTAAAATGTCGCAGAATATTGATTTATTTATGTTTCTCTTATAGGTCCAACCTATAAGAGAGAAAGAGAGAAATGCCGAAAGAAACTCATAAGATTCGTTTTTAAGGTACTGAGTTACAGTATATGAATGCAACAATATAAGTTAATGTCTGAATATTGAATGGTCTTTTGAAAGCAGTTTTGGGTTGACCTGTTCCTGCGGACGGTACCCATATAATAATATGAGCTAAACAAATGATATACTGAATTGTCAGTCTATTATTTTATTTGTTCTTCAAGTTATTGAGATTGTTGTAAGAAATCCTCTCGTTTCTATCTTCGATTGGTAAAAATTCGGTCAGGCAGAATAATGGGAAATCACAGTATACAAACACAACGGGTCTTTCATATATGTTCATATCCGTAAACAAACTTAAAATACAGCAAAAATCCAAAAGCTCCTTTACAAACAACCATTTTGCCTCACCAGACAAGCGACACCGCCGTTCTTCTTCCAAAATCGCTCCGTTCTATCATCCGCACCACACTTGCAGCGCGCAATAGCGGGTGCAATAAATAACAAGAGATGCACTGGCCTCTAAATTAGCTTTGTGCAAGATTTTGTTGTCAGCACAGTGGTTTGTTTTGAGTCCAGAATGGGGCTTGGCTAAAGAGGCACTCGGGGATCCACAAAAACATCATACTTTTGTTCCAGTTAAAGATTTTATCGTCTTAACGTAGATATTACTCTTACACTTTGTTGTTTCCTTGTGATATTGCATTGTTGGAGCTATTATTTCATTACTTAAGGCGGGATGCAATTTTCTTAAAGTGCTGACCGTTTTTTTGTGGTACAGTGGCCTTTTGAAGTTATACTAGCAATAGATACTCGTAGAGTACTGATTTTAGAAAATAAATTTCTTTAAAGTTTCCTGTAGTATGAGACAGTAAAGGAATGATTCTATCTAGTAAACAAGTCACAGCAATACAAGTCGGAAGTATATTAGTGTCACAGTAAATTCTATACTGTCTCACACAGCATGACTGGCTTAGACGTACGTCTCTCGCATATAGACAGGGATCCATATATAATTTGACATGCAATCTCATTTCATCTTGATTCAACTAGTTAAGCACTAGATAGCTATTACCTAATGCATGATCTTCGGTCTTTAGAGAGATTTAACACAATCTAAGTCACGTAAACTTTAGAGTGGACGAAAAGAAAATCAAATTATGGAATCTATAAAATCCGCGCACCTAGCGGAATTGCAAGGGGACGACAGCAATTTTTCTGACCAACATTTCAGGTGAGTTCGAATTGCTTTTTCGTGTTCGCCGCGCAATATATCAAGCCTTGCATTGCGCTTTTAGAATTACCTGAATAGCCTCTAGAAGTGGTCAGTCCCAAACGGCTAGATAGCTTTAGTTGAAAGCTTAGAGGTCCAAGTTGGCAATACTTGGCGGCAGAGCCAAGTGCAATTTCAACTCGATCGAACATTAGAGGTTGTAAAGGCATAAAAGAGACCAGTTTTAATGCCCCTCGCGGCCTTTAAGTATCAGTCTAAAGTTCTTTTTTATTTCGTAGTTTTCGCTAAAACTGGAATCGTCTTATTTTTTTATAAAATTTATCGTCGTCTCACTTCGTAATGGGTCGAAAGACGGTATCGAAAATGGTAATTTTATAACTATTTAAGTCCTCATATTTTCTCTTTAGCCTAGTTGCAAAATTTGTCTTCAACAGGAGAAGAAAATTAGAAATAAATGACAGTCTTTTCAGGGCTGGGGCTTTTTACTTACCGCTGAAGTACCTGTTATTGAAATCTTTGTACAAAGTTTAAGGTGTTTTGATGCCGGTATATTTTACTCCGGATTTATCACATGCTCAAATGCTGAAGGAAAACATCGCAAAGAAACCTTTATGTATGTGATAATTTCCCGATGGCATTTGAAGTCTGCCAACCCACACAATGACAGGAGACGCAGACTCAGCAGTAGGAAAGTTAGGTTGATGACGTGACTCCATATTATAAGCTCAAACTATCAAATGATGCGAAAACGCTAGCTAAAAATTTATCCGGACATTGTGACAGAGCGCCATCTAGTTCCGAGCTCAGCAACAAGGCTTGTATAACGGATACTAGACGGTTGATATACTACATATTATATAAATTTCTTATTGTAAATATGTACATAAATATATCAATGACTCGTATACAGATGTTCATCACACAAACATTTGTCCCCTGTGGTATTCAAGCGGGACCGATAGCACAGAAGGCAGCGTTAACTAAGAACCGCTGGGCTAGTCAAATCGTCAAAATATTCAATAGTACCTACCAGATAATTAGCTAGATTATATTTGGCTAAAGTAAATTCCTAGCATGTCTTTATCCTAGAACACCCATATTTCGTCTACCAGCAGATAATAAGGCCATCTTTCGGTTCAGCTAACACCGGGTCGTTGTGGATGACCCCGTCTCGTGTAAACTATGGGAAGGTCACCTGTCAACGAGTAAGGATGGATAGCAGGGACCTTTTGATATTTATGTGGAGCTTATGATTTAAGGCTCGCCAGAATGGGATGTGTGTGAAGAACGTTTTTGGGAATAATATGGTTGTTACACATAGGTACTGTTTTTTATATTTATGCGACCATTGAAATAAAACCATTTATTCCAGAATTTAGTCCCTCTGATTGGCGCAGTGGCAATCAGCAGTCGGCTTGGGTGTCACGGATTCGATCTCCGCACGGAGCTAATATTTCTATGATCTATAGGTAGTTGTTGTAGGCCCTAGAGAGAGAGAGATGGAAAGAGGATAGGGAGGCCTTTGCCCTGCAGTGGGATGATAAAAGCTGATAAAAAAAAATGGTAGTTGTTCCGGGTCTGGGGGTTTGTGATAATTTGAGTTAGTTTTACAAAAAGAGAAACGACGAAGTAGAAGATAAACATTTGATTTAGAAATGACACATAAGCTTCAGGAATTAACAATAACTTGCGGTTAATAATTAACCAAGGTTTAAATACCGATATTTTTTTTATTTTGTTAAACAAAATCAGTACTTTTAACTGATGTAGCTAGGTAGGCGTATTTCAAATCTACATAAGCAGAAAGTACGGATTCTTTATAACAAAAAAAAACGGTATTTACGGCCCAACGATACAATATAGCACACACACAAACTCAATGTACACACAAACATAGTAACTCAATCTAAAACCGCTCAATCGCTTCGATCCGCTCTAAATGGATACAAATACAAACAGATTCGGATACAAATTCTTAGCGACACAATCTGTTTTAGGAGACAGGCGCGGGTACCTACTACGGTCGGCTACTTTGAAACCCCGCGCCCCGAGAGGCTGCAAAAACCGCGATTTTGTTAAATAATTGAATTAAACATAATTCAATATCATCATTTCAACCGTTAGGGGTCCACTGCTGGACATAGGTCTCCCCCAAGGATCGCCACGACGACCGGTCATATGCCGCCCGCATCAAGTGGATTCCAGCGACTTTTACCAAGTCGTCAGTCCACCTTGCCGGGGGCCTGCCCACACTGCGTCTTCCAGTACGTGGTCGCCACTCTAGAACCTTCAGGCCCCATCGGCCTTTAATTCCCTGCCCTTTAATTCAATATAAGCTCATATTTTAGACTGAAAATAATTCATATCGGAATATATGGGTTGTGATGTCGACTTTTATGATAGTCAAAGTCAAAGTCAAAATATCATTTATTCAAAGTTGGCCAAATTTAAATGGCTCTATTTGAACGTCGACAATAAAGACAGCCCCAAAAACGCCTGCTCTTCATATAGGCAGGAGGCTCGCCTGATAGTAAGTGATTACTGCCACCCATGAACATTCGTAATACCAGAGGCTTGCAAATGCGTTGCCAAGCCCCGCGGAAACCGTTTAGATTTCATAAAATAGAGAGATACTAAACTGACCGCAAACGGAATTCCCATGCTGTCAGAATACTTACTTGCAGAAAGACGACTATTGTTAGTAGTTTACAGTAGTTACAGTAGTTTACAGTGTTGTACTGAGGTATTCGGTAAGGTGGAGGTACTACCCCAGTCTGGCAGCTCAATCTCGCTATACCCTGCCTCTTGAAAAAGGCTACTTTCTAATCGGTTTATTCCAAACAATAATGACAATATGGTGCTAGATATTAATCAGGAACTTCACCTTCAGCAGAAGCATACACCCAGTGATGCAATTCTCATCTTTTATCATGACCAAAAATTTGCAATATTTCTGCGTGAAGGCTATTATAATATTAATTAAACTGTTTTGTGTTGAGCGTGAGATCCTGAGTTCGATTCACATTCCAATTACATGGAATCGCTCGTTCGTTATTACTTGGGATCTAAAAGATACCGGTACAATGTGATAGTATACTAATATAATAATAATAATAATTCTATAATTCAGACATGTGTATAGTCCACTTTGTTAGTAACAATATGACTTACAAACTATGTTAGTAGGAGGTTGGATATAAATTTGAAAAAATAAAAATAATTAAAAGGACGATTCATTCATGCTTCAACCGAAACACCCTACAATTAGGTTATTCGATTAAAACCTTCACGAAGGCCTTTATAATTGGAGAATCGAATCTCTTCGAAGCTCAAATTGAGCTGCCCGACTGGCAGATTACCGCAGTGAATCAACAATAGTTGTCTTTCTGTGAGTGAGTAAGGTTACCACAGCTCGTTGGGGAGTGACTATTCTGACAGCATGGGCATTCCATTTGCTGTCAGTTTAGTAATTTCCTATTTTAAGAAACCAAAACGGTTTCTGCAGGAGTGTGCAACGCTTTGCAAGCCTACAGGTGTTGCAAATGTCCATGGGTGGCGGTGATTACTTACCATCAGGTGAGCCGCCTGCTGGTTTGCCCCCTAATCGCAATAAAATAAAATAAAAAAGATACTATTAGACCTACCATGCAACCTGCTTAGTAATTATTATGAGTTCTTTTGCGAATTATGGCATGGAAGCCATCAACCCTTGTTTCGGTATTGTAAGATATATAACTAAATGAATCTGATTTATGATCATGTTGATATAAATATAATATGATACCTACATTATGATATGATAATATAATATGATACCTACATTATTATGTACCATCTTGAGTGAGACAATCAAATACTTCAAAGACCGCATCGCTTGACTGCGACAATAAATTCGATTCCCCGCTGTTGTCATAGCCCCACACGCGTATCACAAGTGTATTGCGCGTATTAACATCTGTGAACTGTTCGACATCGTTCAGTGAATGTTTGCAACCCAATACTTTGCGTACTGCATGTGGAATATAACATTTGTTCGTAGTACGCCGCGTACTACGTTGGAAGCGTTTAGTTCGTATCGATAAAATCTATGTGAATGGTGTTCTAAAATGGACTAGCAATGCTGAAATGGACTGTCCGTGTATTTTGCAGCAAAATTTTGTATTCGATACAATCTTTGAGGAATTGGTTTTTCAAAAAAATATACAAATTTTAATATCTGTTTAAAATATTAATATATCCGGACATTATTACACCACAGCACCATCTAGCTTCAAGCTCAGCACTACATAAATTATATATTTTTTTGAAAAACCTGTAATACATGGAAATATCCATAAGTCAATTTGGAATACGACGTCACACATCTCCTCGCAAATAGTTTATAATATACGTATACACAGACATCTCTGTATTTAAGTAACAAACAATATCAGTGGATCAAAACACTAGTTTATACTGTATAAATTCTAAAATAACACATAAAAATAACACAGTCAAAAACCAAATTTCTCATCTCATAACAGTAATGCTGCCGGTTGTCCTGTATGCAAGTTTCACAAGGACCGGGACCCTATTACACGTAGCCATAAGCCTGACATACTCCGCATAACGTCCCCGCATCTTATATGCGCTTTCTGCCAGATATTTTTTAATTAAAATTTCATATCCTGTCATGCGGGGACTAAAAGGGTACGGTGGGTAGATGAGGTGGTCACGGAGTACGGAGGAAATGGAGTAGTCAGTATGATACAGTTTTAGGTCACACCACGTCTTATAAATCGATGAACGCTAGCTGCACGCACGAAAAATTTAGCGGGCAAAAAACAAGACTTCTGTTACTTGTTAAAATTCTCATGGAAAGATAAATATGTACCTAAATTTTAAATAAATTTTATGCATGACTGCGGACAAACAAAAGTAGAACTTGTCCCTAAATTTGAATTATAAATTAGACGACTCTTAGAGATTAAGTAGGATGTAGAGTTCAGTAGTTAATACCTAATCCGTTGTAAAATGCGCGAGAAATCAATAATAATAATAATAACGTTTATTGGGAACATAAACGTTAGACCTGAAAAAAATGCACATACCTAAGTAATCAGTAAAAATATACTCGTTATTTATAAATATTAACCCAAAGACACTGAAAAGTATGTGTTAATAACTTATGATAATTGTTTTAAGATAATAATAATAATAATATAATAAAGATAATATGTAATATGACTTCTTAGAATGCGGTAACAGAAATATCGTGCATTTGAAACATTGCATTGTTTCAAATATAATGTTGTGTTGTTAGTCAAGATTTGTTTTAGGTATTCACGTCAACGTGATTGCTTCATTTGCTAACTTCTCCGTGGCGGCAAGGAAGGTCGCCTTGATGAATTGCCTGGGTCACTTTATTTAGTGAAATATAGGCGAGTCCCCTGTCTTACCTGGGTTTACGTTCATGTTATAATGGGTAAGGACACTGTATGGAAATACAGCTTCTTATAGGACTATTATTTGCATTCCATTATTTGTTGAAATAAAACTAGTTTTATGAATTTCATCGCGGTATCATAATCAACCCATCACCCAGTCGTAAGACTACATCTGTAATTGAATGTAAGATGCATATCTTGTGGTAAACCAATAAAAAAAATATAAGTCTAGTATATAAATGAAAACTAAACATAATATAATAAATAAATACAATTAAATCTTATAAATAAATGATTATATATAAATACAATTATAAATATAACAAATAAATTCACTTATAAATGTTATAAACAAATACAAAATTTGTCATACTTAGTTAGAAATGAGTTAATAAGAATATAAACACCATAAATATAATATTTTAATGCATACTTTTTTAATGTGCAATCAATTTGGAAATGATGCTAAACCCTCTTCCTCTCTCCTAATTTTAATCTTGCTGTGCCCGACAGGGTCCATAATGATCTTAGATATATATAGTAGTAATAGTCCACCTTTATAAAACATTATGGAATGCAATAAAATATTGAGTATTGAGTATTGAGTAAATAAACCCATTATATTGTCCTATTGGGCACGGGATTCGTCTAATAGGGATTAGGGTATAGAACACTCTAGCCTTCTGCGGGTTGGCAGACTACACATGCCATTGAAAAAATCTCTCGAAAAATCTCTGTCAAGCACCAGGCAGGCAGCAGCAGGTATTAACTGTCACGAATAGACTGAAGTGTTCGTTGTCTTGATGTTACCTACTATTAGTAGTTACTAGTAGTTAGTAGCAGTTGCTACTACTAGTGTTTTTCACAATCCGATTAACACAGAACGAGTTCATCATAATATGTAGTGTGTAAACAGATTTGCATGGTTTTTCTTTTATTTTTAAACGTTGCCCCACAATAGGATTTTCTCCTGTGTCGTGGGGCGTTTAAAAACACAATTTTTTACATACACAAACGCCCAGACCCGGAACAACTACCTATAGAACGTACAAGTATATGCTCCGTGCGGGGATCTAACCCGCAACCCGTGACGCACAAGCCGATCGCTCGATTGATTTGACGCTCGTCAAATTTTGTGAAGTTATTCAGCAAATAATGTTTACCTGGATTAAAATAAGGCTACTTTATATCTATACATAACGTGGGTAAAGCCGCGGGTGGACGCTAGATAGTAATATAAATAGTAAATAAAAAATCACTAATAAATGTTGTGTGGATATAGTAATTATATTATTATTTTACTTCAGATTTAAGTATTGTGTACTACTGACTGTGTGTTATTCTGTAGTCTGTCTGTTACTGTACCTTTGGAATAAAATAAAATAAATTTTACACGTCATTACAGTACGCGACATTCTTATCAATTTCATTAGACACGTATTTACTTTGTAAAAACCGTTAATGGCGTATTTAAATTACACCAAGTCGTATTTAAAAGGAAATTATTTAGTGCGATAAATTTATGTGCCTGGGTAGTCTAGTTTTTATGTAATTAATTCAGAATATAATATTAAATTTAAAATTTAATTAAAAATTTCTGTTTTTGTTTCTGAAATTCTACTTATACACTTGCTATTGTTATTGTTTCTAAGATTTCATTATTAGTTTAAATTATAAGTTGTTTTCACTATTTTATGTGTCAATCTTAATTTCAAAATCTAATAAATCTGAATAATATAATAATCATAATCTTAATCTAAATATGTATAAAATTATAATAATATTCTAGACAATAGTTAATCCATTATTATTGTATTATGTCCGTTTAACGTGCATGCGGTGTTAGCCTGTAAGTGGTTGTTACAGATGTAAATGTATCTTAGATAGTTAGTTAAAATGTATTGTGGAAACAATCGTTGGTTAAGGTGGAAGCTCCACGCTAGCCCGCAAAATTCAAATTTTCGTACGTTTTTTGCAATTTGCCGGTCATTGTCAGACTGAACACTAAACAAAATATTATTTGCGCCTGTAATAGGTATTTAGTTACAGAATTATAATCATTTAAATCAACAAAACAGCCCTCAAAGTGCATATAACTGTATTGATTGTCTATTTCATGAAAAAGTCATTCAATCCAATTGTATGCACTGTAGGGTTGTAGGTATTGATGATGTTAATTATTATAATTCTGTAACTAAATACCTATTACAAGCGCGAATCATATTTTGTTCAATGTACAGCCTGACAATGACCGGCAAATTGCAAAAAACGTACGAAAATTTGAATTTTGCGGGCTAGCGTGGAGCTTCCACCTTAACCTAATAAATAAATAAATAAATAAAATTTGAAATATTGCAATTTTCAGCCATGATTGCCGTGGCTGTCATTTAAGTACTAAGCAGATATAATCACTTTCTAAATTGAACCTTATTGCTGCGCGTGAAGGTTTTTTTATGGGATTGTTGGTGGTATTTGGTAATGTCATAGTTTCTAGTTATTATTCCAATTATATTTTTGCACACACTGTAGGTACAATCAAAATCAAAAGGTTTTTATTTCATGTTTAGCTCAGCGGTAGTTAACGCTGCCTGCTGTGCTATGGGTCCCGGGTTCGAATCCCGGTAGGGACAAATGTTTGTGTTATGAGCACCAACATTTGTATCCGAATCATGTATATGTATAATATGTATGTATTTACAAAAAAAAAGTATATATGTAGTATATCAACCATCTAGTATCTGTAACACAAGCCTCGTTGCTTACCACGGAACTAGATGGCGCTGTGTAATAATGTCCGGAAATATTTATTATTATTATTTATTATTATGTAAGCATTCAAGTCTTTATAAAACGTTAAGACTCTAGTTGCACGGTTCCAAGAAGTTGATCTCATGGAGAAGAATCCGGCAAGAAACTCCATAGATGCTTCAATACACCTTACACTGAGGTAAGTTGTCGACGCGTTGACGGCAGCAGTCGACGAGTCGGCGGCAGCGGTGGAGGCGTTGACGGCAGCCGTCGACATTTAAACTGACATTGCGTTCGTTGACGGCGGCCGTGTCACCTGTTTTTTTTTTGTGTTTTAAGAGTGGCTAACAAGCATACAACCTGCCTGATGGTAAGCAATTACCATAGCCTATAGATATTCGCGTTGCCAACCTTGCAGAAACCGTCTTAAAATAAAATTATTTCATTAAAAATAAAATAAAATAATTTTATTTCATCTATTTCGCGCAATGATAATAATTATCATAGGTAATATTATTTTTCCGGTAACTTCTGTGTATAAACTGCTTCTGATAGTCATTGTTTTATTATATATTTTAATTAATTTATAATTACAATATATATAATTATCTTGTACCTATATAAAAATTTCGTGTCACGGTGTTTGTCGCTGATCTACTCCGAAACGGCTGAACGGATTATTATGAAATTTTGTACGTACATTTGGTAGATCTTAGAATCGGTCGTAGGCTATATTTTTTGATACCCCTAGGTGATTAGGATGTCACTCACCAGATTTTTTTTCTTTTATTTTGTTCAGATTTGGCATTAAAAAATGCTTATGCTCACCCTTCTACCACCAACCTCTAAAATGTGGGAAAACAACGTTTGCTGGGTCAAATAAAATTTGTATCTGTAAAAAATAGTCTTTTTTCAATATATGATATTCGCGTAAGTGAAAGAAATTATTAAGTGTTCTTAATATTTACATCTTAAATTTAGTGGTAAAATAATTGATATGATAAATTTATATATAAATTTATAATAGATTATATAGATATTTTAAAACTACATTTAATTTAAAATATCTTTTGTAGGAGGCATAGCGAGGTTTCTCGCTCAAATTCAGCTGCCCGAGTGGGAAAGTACCTCCGCCTTACAGAATACCACAGTGAATCAACAATAGTTGTCTTTCTGTAAGTGAGTAAGGTTACCAGAGCTCGCTAGAGGAGTGACTATTCTGACTGCATAGGCATTCCGTTTGCTGTCAGTTTAGTAAATCCCTATTTTTAGAAACCTAAACGGTTTCTGCAGGGGTTGGCAACGCATATGCAAGCCTTCTGGTATTGCAAATGTCCATGGGCGGCGGTGATCACTTACCATCAGGTGATCCGCCTGCTCGTTTGCCCACTTATCACCATAAAAAAACTTCACTATTTTAAATTTTAGAAATAATAAAATAAATTCGTTTATCTTTCTGTGCGTGTTATTTTGTTTAAATTATTCACCATACGTCAATTCATTTGGATATCAGTCTCTATATCCGATACAGGTTTTTTTTGGCCTAAACTCTAATATTATTACTTATCGAGTACAAAGCACTTGTTACTTAATTATGTACTACATACGTCATGAATTTAAATGCTCACCTGTAGTTCGAATCGAGCTGGTATAGTCAGTTGAGTACCGTAATAAGAAATGGGTGTTATAACATTTAAAGTCAACGGCGTGGAATATAAAGGTAAATACTTTATTTTATTTAATAAATATGCAAATTTTGAATGAAATTTATTTGAAATATATTTTTACGGGTTAACATTAATTGAATAATTTTATTTTTAATTCAAATATACATTTTTTATTGTTATGCGTTTTACCTTCGTAATAAAAAAATACATTTGAATTAATGCATGAGTTATATAATCTAATTTAATTTAATTAATCTTTATAAGTAGGTACAGTGGCCAGCCAAAAAATATTTGACATAATTATTATGGTAGCTTACTGTAAGCTACCATAATAATTATGTCAAATATTTTTAATCGATTTTCAACTTTATAACAAACTAATAAGGTTCATGTTCAATTGGGAAAATTTTACAGTTCCGGATAGGTTGACCTGCTGGTGACTGTACCTTAACATATTTTCGTCAGACAGATGTTTATGCTATTCCTCTAAATATTTTCAAAATACTGAGAGAGCATTTAAAAAGGGATGTTTATAGCTATATTCCTTAGAATAACTAATGATTATTTTAGAATAATTTTTATCTGTAATTCACTTGGCTCTGCTTTGGTATAATAGTCATAAGTGCGACAGCCAAGGAAGTGGTCTTGCGTTCGTTCAAGGTTGAGAAAAGTGTTTAGTAGATTTATTTATTATTTATTATTAGATTTTTATATGAAATTCTCAGTAGCAGCTTTGTGCCCAGTTATTTGCAATAGGCTCGCACCCTATATGAGCTATTCAAAATTTTAAAAAAATACTTAGGGCCAATCCGAAGCAGACACATAATAAGCAAAAAGGTTAGTATTTTCTTAAATATGTAAGTTGTTGAGAAGAATATTACAGATTTTATATTGTTTTAGATAAGATTTATTTACTTTTTGTTTTTTATTTTAAATAGATTATTATTTTCAATTGTTTTTGTATGTTTAGTATAGATATAAACTACTTGGTTGTACACTGTAAGTTTATATTTTATGAATAAATGAATATGAATATAGAACCTAAAACATACCGGCGAAATGTGGGTGTACATAAGTACACATCTGCTAGCCCTTCGGTGACCACAGGCGTAATGGTATGTCATGTTACCTTTATTTGTAATTTATTTAGCAATTCAAGGTATCAGCGGTATTATTTAATTGGTACGTATAACAAGGATATGGGTAATAGGAGTTTCGTGTGTAAAACACATTAACCAATTTCGTGATTATAGCATTTACAGTGAAGTGCACAATTATCAGTGAAACTAGATTGTCTGAGGCAACACATAACAAACGTCTAGCTTCGTCGATTAGCAATCGTACAGTTCAAAACTTTCGATGTTCTAATTTCTGAAAACATTTACATCTATTTCCATACCCAGAATTTATAGAGGAAAGATTTTTATAATAATAATAATAATTTATTGGAACAAAAAGAAAGGAACATAATTTACCTTATAATCTAGACAAGATATTGTACACTGTAATTTTAAATTTATACTAGCTGATCCAGCAAACGTTGTTTTGCCACATTATAGGGGTTGGTGGACTACCCCTAACTTTTAGGGGGATGAAAAATAGATGTTGGCCGATTCTCATAGATACCGGATAAGCACAAAAAAAATCATCAAAATCGGTCAAGCCGTTTCGGAGGAGTATGGCAGCAAAAACTGTGACACGTGAATTTTATATATTAGATGACAATAAGGCTAACGATGACAACCGTACTAGTAAAAACTTTTATGTTTGTATACTTGTCGGTACGAGTCGTGAGCACAGATTTTAGTAGTAAAAGCCATTTTACGCATCTACGCTTTCGGCCAAATTAGTTCAGTATCGGTTTATCGGTCGGAAACTATTGTATGCAGCCTCAGCACCCCTCGCCATCGTCATTCCGCCAAAGAGACCGAAAGTTTATGGAATGCGCAAGTGAAGTTTGTGCTCACGACTAACGTAAACCTCATGATATATTTCTGGATTAAACAAATATATCATAATAAAATAATAGACATAATAGACATGTCGTCCCTAGTACTTATAAATGTACACCCACATTTAGCCGGTATGTTTTAGGTTCCATATAATAGGGGGCGAGCCCATTGCCATCGACCGGGCACGAATCCAAACTCCGAGCTGCTACTGAGAATATCATAGAAACACCCAATATCACTTTACTCCACATTGTTAATCGAAACTAAAGCCTCGAATTTATCACCACTAAATTAACGAGGCAGTTTATCTACAGTCAAACAATATATTTGAAACATGGATTTTGCCGAACAGTGGGATGCGAGGTCAGTTCAGACGTGACGCTGTTGGACTACCTGCGGCAGAACCTTGGACTTCCTGGCACAAAATACATGTGCCGTGAGGCTGGCTGTGGGGGATGCATTGTCACTGCCAAAAGATCATCTGCTACATCGTATGCTGTCAACTCGGTAACATCATTTATTTTGACATCATCATCATCATCAACCCATTATTGGCCCATTGCTGGGCACGGGTCTCCTCTCTTTTAGATTTAGAGGGATTAGGCTATAGTCCACCACGCTAGGCTACCACGGGTTGGTATGCCATCGAAAAAATCTTTCAAAGCATGCAGGTTTCCTCACGATGTTTTCCTTCACCGTCTGAGCGTGTGATAAATACATAACTGCCGAAAAGTCAGTGGTGAGTATCCGGGTTTGAACTCGAGACCTTTGACATGTCAGTCCACTGGTCACACCGCTAGGCTACCACAGCTCTGAGTTCAGCTATTTTGACATAATATTTTGATACTGATTTTTTACACTTACGCGAATATTAGACATTGAATTAAAACTAATTTTTACGGATTCTATCGCGGTATATTGATATTATTTTAACCCGACGATCCTTTACAGCATCCATGGTCACGGGCAGACTGAGGTGTTGGTCGTCTTGAAGTTATAATTACTAACAGCTACCCTAGATATTGATTTACACTTAAGCGAATTAAAATAAAACTAAGATACTTTAGTCCATTAAAAGATTAACTTTCTATTGGTTTAACAACCTAACTTTAAGCTTTAACATAGGTTCGTAATTTCTTGTTTGCTTCTTATTAATTCTATTATCTAAATAAATTTGTGTTGAAATAACACTAGCTAATTTCATTAAAAAAAAACTTTGTTCCAATGTCCTAAATACGCGTAAGTATAGGAAATCATTGTAATTTGCTAATAAATTAATCTGCAAGTACAGTGAACTCCTCTGAGCTCACATAATTATTTATCTGAGGATATAATCTTCAATCATCATTGGCCCATTGGAAGGTAAATAAAATACAATAATAAACCCATGTACTGATCATCATACCTATGTATAAACTAAAAAAAATGAGTTTCCCACTATCCATTTGGAGTCTAGATGGACAGTGGAAAAATATGTTGGGAATTTTCTACAGTGCATGGTACCAGTGACATCATGTCATGGCTGGGAGGTCACAACCATCGAGGAGTTAGGCAACAGGAAGAAGGGATACCATCCGCTGCAGACGAAACTGGCGGAGGGGAATGGCACCCAGTGTGGGTACTGCTCTCCTGCCTGGGTCATGTCGATGTATGGGTAAGTTCGCACCGTAAAATAAGGTCAATATTTTGTATTAACTTGGTTGGTCATATTTAAGTTGCGATAGTCTTTTACCAGAAGTTGAAAGTCTTCTAAGGCATTTATTGTTTAAAAGAGTTTTCATCACATATATCATAGGAAATTAGGAGCAGTAGATGGAACATTAAAGTTTTTAGAGCTATAAAACCAGCCGTTTCCTGTTACACTGTTTTTTACTTTTCTTTCATTTGTGCTTTTCCTTCTTTTAATGTTATACTACTATTTAAGTCTCCTCCAACAAAACCCTAACATCACAATGCTAGAAGTGGAGAAGTCGTTATCAAGCAATGTATGCCGCTGTACTGGATACAGACCGATTCTAGAAGCCTTCAAAAAGTTTGCTTCTGACGCTCCTAGACAACACAAACTCTTAGACATCGAAGATCTTCATATTTGTAAGAAAACTGGGGATACTTGTGATAAGAGTAATTGTGAGGATAGTGAATGGTGCTTGATAGCTGAAGAAGATGTAAATGAAGATATATTAGCCATCAAATTAAAAGATAACAGGCTTTGGTATAGAGCACAAACAGTTGATAATATATTTACAATTTTCGAAAAAGAGGGAGTTGATTCTTATATGTTAATTTGTGGAAATACTGCCAAAGGTCAGTAAATGTTTAAAAATATTTTCAATTGATATTTTTATTGTAAGACGTGGCTAAGTATTAATGGCCAGTCAAAAGTATTATGTCCGATTATTCAGTCAAAGATGCGTACATTCAATAAGTGTCGTTATCATTAACCGATAATTATCAGATTTTTTAAATATTGTGCTTAAAGAGTATAATAGTAAATTGGTACATTATATTATATTGTAGGAGTAAATCCAATAGATGAATACCCTCGTATCCTGATAGATATAAGTTCGGTCCAGGAATTGAAAGGTTACATGTTGGACCAGAACTTGATAGTAAACGCAGAAACAACGCTGACAGAGTTTATGGTGGTACTGAAAACTGTAGCCAAGGAAGAATACTTTGGATATCTCGAGACAATCTATAATCATGTACAAAAAGTTGGGCATATTCCTTTAAGAAATGTGAGTAAGAAATTATCTATATTAACACAACATCGTTTGATCATAGTTTTCATTAAAGCAGTTGTTACTGCTAATATATTTTATAATAGTATTTCTACAACAGATAAATGGTAATTTTATGATAGAAGAGATAAAATATTTATTAAAAAACTGGTGTACTGAGCAGTCACTGAGCTATTAGTAGTCATTAGCCGCTTATCATCAGCATATAAAAGAGCTTGTTCTTAGCAAGGTGACTACATACGTTGAGAAACAATAGTAAAAGTCACAGTATTTCATAATTGTTTATGTGTAATTAATACATCTAATTGGAGCCGTATTACTTTTACAAAAAAAATATTACATTCTACATTGTGTAATCTTAGATTTGGCTCGCTGTATAATATTGAGGTCTGCAGTTATTTGATTCAGTTCTCAGCTCTAATAGGTTTAATGTATTTCTAGGTCGCGTCACTAGCAGGGAACCTTATGATCAAGAACCAGAACAATAAGTTCTCGTCCGATATTTTCCTCCTTTTGGAAACAGTTGGGGCTCAAGTTACTATACGTAAGTATCTTAATTACTCCCTAGATAGGAACGTTCACTTAACACCTGGCTTAAAATCTTGATCTAATGAATGATTGGTTGATCTGTGTATTATTGAGAAGCATTGCTAACCAGAACGCTTAGACGGGGTATTTGGCGGACTTAGACTATTTTAAAGTAGATACACCAGGGCGTAAATGGACACACTGCCTCCATTTTCTGTCGCCTGCAAGCGGCTGACTTGGGGACTCCGCAGCCTGATCGGAGAGTGACTGCTTAGAAGGGATGCAAAGCAAGCTCTGCTGAACTAAATATTTGTTCTTAATGCATTTGCGAATCCTATGACCCTGACGATGGGGCTGGCGTTGGCTAGTGGGGTTTTTAAGCAGTAGGTCATCCATTTAGGTGATCTACGACACTGTTGCCTCCCCAGGGTATATTTATTGCGACATTCTCGTATAATAAAGGCTCAGATTAAAATTTAACTTACTACTACAGTACAGTATTTTATTGATATAACTATGTTGTAGAGAAAAGAAAATGCGCAAAGGAAACACTGACAATGCAACAGTTTTTGAAAGCCGATATGCGAGGGAGCGTTATTTGGAACATAATGTTACCTCCACTGAGCAATGAACATCGTTTGGCAACCTATAAGGTACTTTAGAAGATAAGATATTTCATGAATAGCAATTTTGAGATCATAAGCAGCACAAAGCGGCCCTATTAACCTCACTTATTCGAACAAGGAAGATTGCAATTTCATTAAATTCGGTTAATAAAGCGTATATGGTTGATGTTTCAATGTTGCTTTAATTTTTAATTTATATTATGGTGATCTTTTTGTTCTTCTTTCTTGAACCGTCAGAGATCTTGTCATCTTTCATGTATTGTTTATCAGTGATACATTAAATTGGAATTATGATTGAATTAATTAATTGAATGATTTGATTTTAAGTCATTGCTGTGCCCTAACGGGGTTCATGTTTGATACCACATATGTCTTTACTATCTTTGTAAACAACATGATTGCAAATAAATGAATATGAATATGATTGTAAAATTTGACAGTGAATCAAGTCGGGATTAAAGATTGATATTATTAATCCTCACGTTTCCTTAACATTACAGATGTTATGAACCGCGATTAAATCCGTACTAAGCAGTATTATTTTAATGTTTGGGTAAGATAGTTATATTTTACAACTGTCAAACCGGCAGATGTACAAATATTTTATATTACTAGGGGGTAGTTCCGAATAATTTCTATTAATTCGTCTGTAAATTAGTAATTTGATCTAATCTTCTTCTTCTTCTTCATCAATCTGCTTATTTATCCCTTACCTTTCTCTTTTATGAATTATCGATATAAACTTTTTACCCTCGTTTTCACCCTTTTAAGGAATGATTTCCGGGACAAAAACTATCCTATATTCTTTTTCGTGATACAAACTATCTCTGTACCAAATTTTATCTTAATCAGTTTATGCGTAAAGAGGAATCATACAGATAGACGGATCATTTTCAAATAATAGTTGCTTTATGCATGTACCTATGTATAAACATAAAATGATTTACAGGTGATGCCACGTTCCCAAAATGCACATGCCATAGTCAATGCCGGTTTTTTGTACAAATTATCATCTACCAAGGTCGTGGACTGTGCCAGGATAGTTTATGGTGGACTCTCACCATCATTCATCCGGGCTTCTACGACAGAACACTACCTTGCTGGAAAGAACCTGTTCACCAATGAGACTCTGGCATCAGCACTTGAGATCCTGGCAGTAGAATTGGTGGTAGAAGATAATCCACCGGAGCCTTCTGTGGAGTATAGGAAGAAACTAGCTTTGACATTGTTTTACAAAGTAAGGATAGCTTAATTGGCTCAACCAACCATGAATTTTTATCTTATAATTTGTGATTATAAATGCACCATTTAAAAAATTATAAATTGTATATATCAATGACAATTGATTGAAAATTAACGGGACGGTCGGTGCAGTGTTTGAGCTATCGGCTTCTGCGTTGCGTGTCGCGAGTTTGATTCCTGTATGGAACAAATATTTGGCCATAATATGGCCTTTAATACATCCACAATACAGGGCATAAAAATACACGTATGTATGTATATGTATGTAAAAATACAATATTTTAATATTTATTCTATTTCATGAAGTAATTTACTAAAAGTAAATGCATTACTTTTAGCTACAGATATAATTTACATAATAATCTGAAATGTATCGTCAACTATCCTAGGGTTTGCTGAAGTTATCTCCAGAGACAAACATAAGAGCGTCTTACAAATCTGGAGCAATTAACTTAGATGATACGAGACCAGTCTCTAGTGGGGTCCAAGTGTTCGAGACCAAACCGTCGGTATACCCACTGACCCAACCTATAAATAAGGTGGAAGGTTTGGTAAGTAAACAATGAAGAATTCATATTATAAACCAGCTGTTGGTCGCCGCTTCGCTTGAAACCTCATTTCTCTCGTTAACTCAATTTACAAAAACGACGAAGACGTATGTATTTAATTATGCTAAGAAGCTTGAATATTCATTTATATTATTCTTATTTTAAAACTTACGGATTGCCAATAAATATTTCTGTCGATGTTTACGTCATATCATGCATCATTTTTCAAAATTTCAAATTTTTTATTCCTGTTATTTGGGATTTGTATTCACGAATCAGTCTCGACAAGTATATTATAAATGTAATATTAAGAGTAATTTTTGGAGGGTACCATCTTAATATAAACGTAAATGGTGTAACATTATTGTATGAAATAGACGTAAATATCTATCTCAAATCTAACTAGACTAGAGTCTAAGACTAATCCTTGCCTTGTAAATGGGTTGGTAACAAGAATGACGTTTAGTTATCCCAGAGTAATTGAAAAATAAGTAAAAAAAACTGTACAAATATACCAAGGTCCCATACCCAAGGTCCGGTAATAAAAATTTTAATACAGAAACACAGTCATGTATAATAATTATGTATTAATTCATAATCAAATAATGATCAATATTGTTATATACGGACAGCTATGAAAATAATAAAATTTTAAATTTCTTTTGATTATTCATGACATTCACGACACCTTTGTTGTTCATTGACAACAATGTATAGTATTTATAAATTCATAATCAAATAATGATAAACTGACTTAAGTCAATATATTAATATTGACCTTGAGATATTGTTACACACAATATATACAGCTAAGAAAATATCCAATTTTAAAATTTCTTTGTTAGTTCATGAAATGCAGAAGACCTTTGTTACTTAGCAGGGAGTAATAAAATAGCCTTCCATGTGATAGTCATTATACGAATATTCAAATTGTATAATTACTACGTGACAATTTTGTATTACATACACATCTTTTTTCATCAGCTACGCTGCTAAGCTTGAAACTTGATGGTGCTGGCCAGCCTGGTTCAGATAAATTTATTTGTTCTGTTCATGCTTTTTAGATACAATGTGCAGGAGAAGCCTTTTACACCGAAGATATACCCAAGCTTCCACAGGAGGTGTTCTGTGCTTTCGCTCTTACTACAGTCGCATTGGGTGACCTTGTGTCTATTGATGCTAGTAAAGCTTTGGTAAGAATTCATTTTGGTAGTCTAAAATCCACATTTTCTACCTGCACCTGAAAATTATTAGGATGAGGAGTTAGTAATCATTCTGCTAATTATCATTACGTCTAATGATGTTACGATTAAGAGCCTTTATCAAGCTCTCTTGAATAAATATCTTGACATTTAACATATCGTCATAGTATATCTTATACTGTATAATCCTTCAAAAATGTTGCCTTACCTTTTTACATTTTATAGGCTTACCCAGGCGTCATAGCTTTCTACACAGCAAAAGACATACCGGGGACCAATTCATTTACTTCACCAGACTCCTTCCTATATTCTGCAAACGAAGAAGTTTTATGCGATGGTACTGTTAAATATTTCAACCAACCATTCGGCATCATCGTAGCTGAGACCCGTTACATAGCAGACAGAGCTGCTAAATTAGTAACCGCTACTTATAAAAATGTTAAAACACCAGTTCTCGACCTAAAAAAGACGGTAGATACAAGCAGAAGTACTGTTAATACGGTAGTTAATGCTACTGATAGAGGGACTGATGTAACTAAAGTAATAACAGGAGCGAATTCAATTTATGGGCAATACCACTATACTATAGAGACATTAACTTCAGTAGTGAAGCCATCAGATGAAGGATTGGATGTGTATTGTGCGACGCAATGGATAGAAGGTGCTCAGTTGATGATATCAAGGGCGCTGAAAATAGATCAAAATCGGTATGTTTGCATATATTCTTATTTCAAAATTCTATTCTTGACTACTGAGGTTATATTATAATTTACTCAAATTTGATTATGTGACTATTTTAAATATTTGTTTCTTTTTTCTGTAGAATTGACGTTCACAATCGTCGCGTTGGAGGGGCGTACGGCATCAAAATGTCCCGCAGTGCTCAGGGAGCAATTGCTGCTGCATTGGTTGCGACAAAGCTTAACAGACCTTGTCGTATCATTCAGTCATTGACCACAAACACCAGGGCGGTCGGCAAGAGACTCCCTTGCTATTCCGATTTTGAGGTACAGTATTAGCAAATATATTATTAAATTTTAAAAATATGTTAGTATTCCTGTCATTCAGTTAGTTAATTTTCCTTTTACCTCTTGATTATAGGCTGGAGTGAACAGTACTGGAACGATACAGTACATAAACTACAGGGTATTTGAGGATAATGGATACAAAATCAATGAACTGTTTACTATTCTTGGTACTGGACAGTTCAACAATGCTTACAACAGGTCTCGTTGGAATTATACGAGTAACGATTCTATTACAGACAACCCTAAAAATACTTGGGCAAGAGCACCAGGTAAGGTTATTTGTGATGTCAGTAAACCTGTCATCACATGATCTGAAAATATACTTCATTATAATAATAATAATAATTTATTTATTTAAAGTAACTTGACTCACTTAGTAACAATAATTAATTATACCTATGTGCAAACACGATCACTGCCACTCTCCTAACACTGAGGTGGACAGCTTGCAGCAGCGACTCACGTACAGACAATCGAGTCTGCTGGCCACACAGCTCAGGATAAGGTTGGGGCTGGCCCATACGCGGCGCACCAGGGAAGCGTATCGTTTTCTCATAGTTGTATAAAAACAATCAACTCGAGCTTCCGCAAACATCCCTGATGCACTACAAAAACGGGGCAACCCCATCAATATCCTGAACGCATTATTATAGTAATTATAAAAAAATTATTAGCATGGTAACTAGAACAACTTTTTAATTAAATAATAATCAATCACTTACAGGTACCTTAGAACATGTAGCAATGGCAGAGTTTGTGATGGAACAGATTGCTTACGAAATGAATCTAGATCCTTTGGATGTGAGACTAGCTAACCTAGACACACAGTACGCAAGTGACATGCAAGAAATAGTAAATGATCTTATAACAAAATCTGATTACAAAAAAAGACGAGAAATAGTTGACAAATTCAACAATGAAAACAGATGGAAGAAACGAGGCTTACGGTTTTCATTTTTAAGATGGACCCCTATTGGGGGAATCAATCTTTACATAAATCTAGCAGTATACCGCGGAGATGGGTCAGTAGTTATAACACATGGAGCGATAGAAATGGGGCAAGGAATAAACACTAAAGCCGTCCAAGTAGCAGCTTATATGCTCAAAATTTCTGTGGATAAAATTATTATCAAAGAAAATAACACGGTAATAACTCCAAATTGTGCTATATCTGGAGGGAGCATAATGAATCAGAATGTAATTGTGGGAGTAAGAAGAGCTTGTCAGCAGCTTTTAGATAGACTAGAGCCTATAAGAAACCAAATGGACAATCCCACGTGGGAGGCATTGATAACACAGGCGTACAACAGTAATGTAGACCTGCAAACCCATGGGTTCACAAGGACTGATGAGGAGTATTCATATCCTATTTATGGAGCGGCGCTAGCTGAAGTAGAACTTGATGTTCTGACTGGGGAGTTCCAGTTGTTAAGAGTAGATCTTAGTGAAGATGTCGGGCAAAGTGTTAGTCCAGAAATTGATATTGGTCAGGTGGGTAAAAAAATATTTAATATTAAACTTTTTGGGATGTTCAAGACCACAGTTAAACTTAAACATACATTCTACATATTATAATATACACACCTGGACTGACGACTTGGTAAAGGTCGCTGGAATCCACTGGATGCGGGCGGCATATGACCGGTCGTCGTGGCGATCCTTGGGGGAGACCTATGTTCAGCAGTGGACGTCTAACGGTTGATGTGATGATACACACCTAGGCGCATAGTATATGATGAGAAGTAGCCCTCTTAATCCTGGTCTTACATACATTCTAATTTAAAGATCTGTCACATATCCTCTCCCCTAACAGGTAGAAGGTGCCTTTATAATGGGTATGGGCTACTGGACTTGCGAGCACTTAGTGTACACTGAGGCAGGTGAACTTCTCACAGATCGGACCTGGAACTACTACGTGCCACTAGCCAGGGACATTCCTCAAGACTGGAGGGTGTACTTCAGGAAGAATTCTTACAGCGGTGATGCTGTTTTTGGGTCTAAGTGTATGTATTATGATATTTATTAATGTAATCTACTGCAAGTACAATTACTAATGGAATTAAATCTATCGCTGGTGAAATAGGAGAAGAAATGTAGGAAGGAAAAATAAAAATTTGCTATTCAATGTCAGATCTATCTAATTACTCCAGTCTACAGATCGATTTGAACTATAATAAGCTATGTTCGCTTGTGTTAAGATATTGCGAATTTACATAAATGATAGAATTATAATTTAACGTAGTCTTTGAGACCCAGAGGGGTTATTAAGACCAAGTCTCCAGTTTATTGTTCTATAAGCAATTCTCAAAATGCAATCATGGACAATAATTCCTTTTGGGGTAGACGGGACAACATCATATGTTATATAAATGGTAATTGGTTGCCTTTTGTATCTGTGGGTAGTAATTTATTTCCTTGGGTTTCTCTTATCATTGCTTTCCATTATGATCTTATTATTGCCCATTAATTTAAAGTCTTTGGATACTATAAAACGGTGTTAATCATTTTATTAGGATTAAAATACAGCATCCCGGATCACGGACAGAATTGTAACCATGGCTTAAAATTGATATTTTTTAAGTATTATCTAACCCGAAATATTATTGTAAATTATCGGTTTAAAGCTGCTATAACGTAGTGGTCTCACCAGCGAGACTGTAAGGTCAAAAGTTTTGAGTTCAAACTTAAGACAAGCACCACATTTTCTTCAAAGTTACCCTCATACTTATTACATGCTCAAATGGTGAAGATGAACATCGTGAAGAAACCTGCATGTCTGAGAGATCTTCTCAATAGTATGTAAAGTCTTCCGAATCCCACTAGGCTAGCTTGGTGGCCTTATATATGACCTGTGCCCAGCCGTGGGATTATCATTGCGTTGATGATGACATGACATACATTTTTATACATCAAGTTTGACAAACAGATAAGCAAAGGAGACGACATTGCATTGAATATTATCGAATTCATTTACCATTTCATTTTCTGCATAATAATTGTATTTTTTTCCCTTAGGTAAAAATACAATTCTTTCGTTAAATGGTGAAGGTATTATAATATAGTTACAACTTTCTACAGGTATAGGCGAGCCACCAATTTGTTTGGCAGTGGTGGTAGCCCTGGCTATGAGGGAAGCAATCACAGCTGCTCGACTAGACTCAGGCATTCCTACTACCCAGATATTCCAGGAAGGTAAGGAGCATTATGATCTTCTGGTAACTGGAACTATGTAGATGACTCTTTGTAATTGGTAACGGATCTATTTATTTATTTGGCTTTTACCCGTGACTCCGTTAGCGTAGAATTAGATTTGTTTTTTTTCATTCTGCTTTTTCATTTAGGACTTTTGAATGATAGGTATCTACCTGATCTTTGTTATTAAAGGATGAACACTTTTCTGTTAGTACATACATACTACATTAAATTTAGTTGTAATATGATTTAAATTTATACTTAACCTACTTCTAACGAGTTAAGAGAGGAGAAGTTGCCACAGAGTTTTACCACTAGCAGCTAAAAATATTTTTCTTGCAGATGGACCGTACACAGTGGAAAGAAACTGCTTACTGTCTTCCACCAACACTAAGGATTTCAAATTTAATTAGGCTATAGCATTGGGGTAGCAACTATACATATCTTGGCATTTAGGGATGAAAAGGTTTAAAATCTAAATAGGTAGGTAGGTACTTTTAACGGATTTAATCGCGGTAAATTGATACAGTCGAACAAGCTAATTGGTATACATGCAATTATAGACCGATCTGTGTGTGGATGTAAACCAATTATCTTGTTCGACTGTACATACTTATCACGAAGTCTCGGTTTCTTAACAGCATCCGAGGTCGTTATCACGAATATCAATATGTATACCACAGTAAAATAACTTAGTACATTCTGTAAAATTGTTTTGCTCTGATCAGATAAGTGTTTTTTTTATATATACAGCATACTGAAGATTAGGAAGCTGCGATGGCCTAGTGGTATAACCAGTGGACTGAGAACTCAAAGGTCTCAAGTTCGAACTTAAGGGTATTCGAAAGTTATATGCGTATTTATCACTTGTTCAAACTTTCATCGAGACTTTCTCGATGGCGTGTGACGTCTGTAATCCCATAGTAGGCTAGCGTGGTGGACTATTAGCCTAATCCCTCTCATATAAGAGGAGACCCGTGCCCAGCAGTGGGTCAATAATTGGGTTGTTGATGATAATACTGAAGGTTATCAGCAAAAAACCGCATTAATGTTGAAGACCAACGGGGTATAGTGAGTCTAGTGAGCGCAGCAAGTATATAAGAGCTAAGAGATTTAAAATGTTTTGTTATTACTAACATAGTAGATAATTATTAAGTAGGGTGTAATACTAATTTAATTTTCATTTTATATTGTGTGTTTTTGTTTTTTGATTCTGATTTTATATGTCAAAAAAATACTTCTTTATTTCTTTCTTTCCTCTTTCATTATCATATTTTATTTTTATTTTAACATTACAATGAATAAACTAAGTATTTTGCAGTGTGTAAAACTATTTTTTTTTATCCATTTCTAAGTATTTTAACTGTATGCTTGCGTAAACTAAAACATATGAACTTTAAGAATCTATGATTCTCTCAGAGTCACCGTAGCCTATAGACGTTTGCAAAACGAAAGGTGTCACACGCGCGTTGCCATGAAGAATCCGTTTAAGTTTCTTAAAAATAAGACACTCTCCCAACGAGCTCTGGTAACCTTATTCACTCGCAGAAATACAACTACTTTTATTTGCGAGTTTCTGTAAGATGAAGGTACCTCCCCAGTCGGGCAGCTCAATTTGAGCGAGGAGTCACGCAATGGCCTACCTCACCAACAAAAATGTCAGTTAAAAGATGCCAACGCCTTGTAGCTCAACAATAATAATTATCTGGAATGTGATTTGTAAACGTATCCTTAAAATATTGATTTACTTCAGAAAAAGGATGAGTTACGGAACCTTTCACCAAGTCACTTTTTAGATCCACATCATTTAACATTACCAATAAATTTAGGAATGTCAAATGTACTCCAAAATTGATATCGGTTTTCAACGTTCATATAAGTATTACTCAGATAAAAAAAATATTTATAAATTTCTGAAACATTTCAGACCGAAAACATTTAATTCAATATTGTATGTTGTTTTGCACAGGTGTGTTAATATTAGTATTTACACAATTTAATATGTTTTATGCCTTTTATTGATCCGTGACATCAGTCACCTTAAATATGTCATGGTTATAGATCAAAAGGTCGTATTATAATATTCTGACGAACCTATTAGCGCAGCCGTTAAATTCTAGTAGGGGCAAATGTTTGTGTAATGAGAGAAACTCTCATATTATGTTGTTTATTTTTTTTTTAATTTTATTAAGAAAGAAAAATTCAAACTCAGGCGGGACTCGAACCCGCGTCTTCTAGATTGGTACTCCAGACGCTCTGAGTACCAATCTAGAAGACGCGGGTTCAAGTCCCGCCTGAGGTTGAATCTTTCTTTCTTAATAAAATTTAATAGTCTTAGCTTGAAATAAGCTAAAAAATACAAAAATATCTCATATTATGTATCACTTATTTTGTATTTACAAAAAAGAAATTGGTAGTCTATAAAGTCGGTTTACGGTCGATAATTTTACGTGATAGAAAGCCGAACCTTAGGCTGATCGGGCCTCTGTATTGCTTGTTCCACGCTCGGCTCAGGCGGACCGTGACAATTTTTCGTGCGTTCATCAGTTTATAAGACGTTATCACGTCAAAAACTATGTAGTGCAATAAATAAATACATATATACATACATACATAGCACTCACGCCTTTTTCCCATGGGGGTAGGCAGAAACTACAGAATACGGTCCCTGCATACCACTTTTGCCTCGTCCACATTCATACATCTCGTCATGCACGCGCGCCGGTTATGAGTACTGCGTACCTGACCTTTTTGAAGGAGTTCACCAATTATATAAATAAATAAAATAAATAAATGGCGCTAGGAACTAGACGGCGCTGTATTATAGTGTCCGGATATATTTATTGTAAACACTCTAAAAGACAATCAAAGTATCGTGTTCAATGGTTTCAATTAAAAAACCAATACTGCCAAACTTAAAACGCCTTCATTGTTTTGATAAATTTGATTTGCGAGGGATCGCCCCAAGGCCGACTCGGATTGGGATTTATTCGATTTCCATTCTCATCGACAGAAACCCTAAATGAGTCGATGGAGAGTCCCGACACGTACTTTCCGACATCGAAATACGGACGGAGTAATGCCCTGCTCCTCTGTACTGTGCGATTTGTTTTAAATTAGTTTCGTTGAGTTTTAACGGGGTGAAATAGATATTTTACATAAATATTTTCAATCCCTTTTTGTGATTGTCGTTTTTGTTTGTGCTTTAGATGGCGTTGATGCGCTTGTATTTGTATTATTCGAAGTGATATATAAGTATACATGGATTCATATATTATACTCTAATAATAGGAAAAAGCCTTTATAATCTAGTGGTCTGACCAGTGGACTGGTCAAAGGTATTTAGTTCAGGTGACGTGCGTATCAAACATAAGTAAAGAAACGAACATCATGAGGAAACCTGCCTGCTTAAGAGATATTCTCGATGGCATGTCGAGTCTGCGATCCCTCTCAAATGAAAAGAAACCAGTTCCCATCAGTGGGACAATAAATATGTATAATGATGAATGTTGCTGAAATTTTGAGGCTATTTATCTGTATAAAACGAGATCTTATCTCACGTCTGTATAGACTACCGTTTGGTGCACTATAGCCTAATCTATCTTGTTGTGTATTTTATTAATAATATATGTGGGTAGATTTAATTAGTGCGCGTGCCGCGCTGGATAACTTGTGGACTTCAGTCTATTATAAGCTTGAGAGTAATACACGTCTTTTATTTATCAGTGGCGACGAGGATTATGGAACATACATTCCGTAGCACCAAAAAAATAAAATATATATAGTATTGAACTGTCTAGTGGTGTAGTGATAAAAAGAAAAAAAAAAAATGTCAGTGGGCAAAGTGCGTGAATTCGACATTAAAAACGGCAATTGGTCAGTGTATGTCGACCGAATTGAAATGTATTTCGTTGCGAACAAAATAACTGAAGATTTGAAGTTGCCAACACTCATAGCGTTGATCGGGGAACAAGCTTATGAGTTATTGGCAACTTTAGCTAGTCCAAAAAAACCATCAAGCCTCTCGTACAAGGATACAGTGGGTCTACTACAAGCACATTTGCAGCCGAAACCGTCTATTCTAGCTGAGAGGTACAGATTTCGTCAAAGACGCCAATTGCCGGGAGAAACAATAGCAGAATATATGGCGGAATTAAAAAAAATGTCTCGCTATTGTGAATTCAAGAACACCCTTGAAGAGAACCTAAGGGATCAGTTTGTATGTGGATTGCGAAGCGAGTTCATTCGTCAAAGGTTATTCGCGGAAGACAGTCTGGACTACGGGAAGGCACTGACTTTAGCCAATACTCTGGAAGCAGCCGAGCGGGATGCCGGGGCAGTAGAGGGATCGCGGGAACAAGTTTCGGAACGAGAACTTAGCGAGAACATACATAAACTGGGAATGAGAAAATGCTCAGTGTGCGGCGATGAGGGGCATCAGAAATATAACTGCAGGTATAGAGATTTCGAGTGCAGTTACTGTCGAAAAGTGGGCCATTTGCGAAGGGCATGCCTAAAAAAAGAATACGATCAACGGTTTTCAAATTCAAATTTCAATGGTCCGCGGGGAAGGACAGTTAGAGGTCGAGCGGTCGGTCCGAGCCGCGGCATAGGCGCGAGGCGGGACGGAGGTGCAGTGCGGGGTGCGCGCGGGGGCAGCCGCGCCGCCTCCGAGCGCAACGCTGCCGGTGCGGCGCACTGGCTGTGCGAGCCCACAGCGCGGGCGCACGCGGGAGACTCCGGTGACGACGCGGCGACGACGACGACGACGACGGGAGACGTGTATGAAGACGACGACCAACCTATGTACCAAATGTCATTAACGAAATATAAACCGGTGTGTATGACACTTTTTGTAAATAATAAACCGTTAAATATGGAAGTGGACACAGGATCTGCGTTATCCTGCATAAGCAAATCGATGTATATAAATCAGTTTAAAGAATTCAAGTTGAAACCATGCACATTAAAATTAAAATTTTATGATGGCTCAACCATCCAACCAATGGGGTTCGTAGAAACCCTTGTCAAATATCAAAACAATGAAAAGAAGTTAGATTTATATGTTATAAATAAAGGTACCACTAGTTTATTAGGTAGACAGTGGCTATCGGAATTAAATATCGAAATACCTAAATTTACAAAGTGTAATAATATTAAAAACATGGTAGTTTGCAAAATTAAATTGCTTAATAATATTATATCCAGACATAAATGCCTTTTCGACGGCACATTGGGCAAATACACCGGTGACGAAGTCAAGCTGTACGTGCGGCAGGGAGCGGAGCCAATCTACTGTCGCGCGCGCCCGGTACCGTATGCGCTGCTCGCGCGAGTGGACGCCGAGCTGGACGCCATGCTGCGCGCCGGCGTCATCGAGCCCGTTGACCGGGCCGACTGGGCCACACCGCTAGTCATAGCGAGGAAAGCGGACGGTGGGATACGTCTATGCGCGGATTATAAGGTGACCCTTAACAAGTCTTTATTGGTTGATAGGTACCCAGTTCCAAAAGTTGAAGATTTATTTAGTAACTTATGCGGTAACCATTATTTTACAAAGTTAGATTTATCACAGGCTTATAATCAATTAGTTTTAAATGAAGGTTCTAGGAATTACACAGTAATAAATACACATAGGGGGCTATTTAAATATAACCGTCTCGTCTACGGTCTTTCTTCCAGCCCGGGAATTTTTCAGAAGTTTATGATGAATCTCTTTAAAAATGTCTCGGACGTAGTCATTTTCTATGATGATATTTTAATAAAAAGCAAGTCAGTAGAAACACATTTAAAAAGTGTAGAAAAAGTTTTTAACATTTTAGAGCAAACCGGGTTAAAAATTAGAAAAGAAAAGTGTGAATTTATGACAGAGCAAGTAAAATATTTAGGGTTCATAATTGATAAAGATGGTGTACGTGTTAACCCGGACAAAATAAAACCAATATTATCTATGCCTCATCCAACCAACGTCTCTGAGCTAAAATCGTTCCTAGGCATGGTTAATTTTTATGGGAAATTTATTAAAAACCTAAGTACACATATCGTACCGCTTTATGGATTGCTCAAAAAAGGTAAACATTGGATATGGACTAAGACACATATATTCGTTTTTAATAAAATTAAAAATCTTTTATGTAGTGCTGAAGTTCTGACACACTTTGACATGTCTCTGGAGAGCATAGTGACGTGCGACGCCAGCTCACGCGGGCTCGGCGCGGTGCTGGCTCAGCGCGCGCGCGATGGCAGCGAGCGCGTAGTGGCGTACGCGTCTCGAGCGCTAACTTCTGCGGAGTTACACTATAGTCAAATTCATAAAGAAGCCCTCGCTATAATTTTTGCAGTAGACAAGTTCCATCAATATGTATATGGTAGGAAGTTTACTCTACGGACTGACCACAAGCCACTGGTCACAATTTTTGGGCCCCATGCAGGTATTCCTAACACAGCGGCTAGTCGTTTACAGCGGTGGGCTATCAAGTTATCAGCCTACGATTTTAATATAGAGTATATTCGTACGGATAAAAATACGGCAGACGTTTTGTCGAGGTTAATTAGTGAACACAAGGAAGAGACGATAAACGAAGAATTAAGCATACCGGAACAAACGTACTTACATTTTGCCGCGGAAGCGTTGTTGCTAGATTATCACATCATAAAAAAAGAAACAGCAGCTGATAACATACTAAGCAGAGTAGCTAGATACATCAAAGACGGCTGGCCGGTCGATGTGGACATAAAAGAATTAAAGCCGTACTTTAATAGAAAAAATGAACTTTATATTGAATTAGAATGTATAATGTGGGGACATAGAGTAGTTATTCCTAAATCGTGTAGAAGTAAAGTAATAGCCGAACTCCACGAAAGTCACATGGGTATAGTGAAGACGAAGTCGCTGGCGCGTAGCTATGTGTGGTGGCCCGGGGTGGATGAGGCGGTGGAGGCAGCATGCCGCGCTTGCGCCGTGTGCGCCGCGGTGGCGGACGCGCCGCCCGCACATGCGCCCCGCGCCTGGCCGTGGCCCGACCGCCCGTGGGCCAGGATTCACTTAGATTTTTTAGGGCCTATAGCGGGCAACACTTACCTTATAGTGGTGGACGCACATTCAAAGTGGATAGAGGCGATTAAAATGAATAGCACCACAGCGCAGGCAGTAATAAAAGAATTACGTGACATGTGGGCGAGATTTGGCTTACCGAAACAAGTAGTTAGTGACAACGGTCCCCCATTTTTTAGCGCTGATTTCAAACAATTTTTAAGTAACAACGGTATTGAACATATTTTTTCGGCCCCATATCACCCAGCTTCAAATGGTGCAGCAGAAAATGCCGTCAAATTATGCAAACGGAATATTAAAAAAGCATTAAAATCTAAAACTGACATTCATTCCTCGATGTGCCGATTTCTATTAGCGTATAGAAACACACAACACTACGCAACTGGGGAAAGCCCAGCTAAGATGTTGTTAGGCCGCAATCTGCGCATGCGTTTGGATTGCTTAAAACCAGACCCGAAGGAACTAATTACAGCTCGACAGAAGCAGTTAGAAGCGATAGCTGGGGGCGCGGTTAGGCATTTCAATTCAGGGGACACGGTATGGTTTAGAGATTATCGTAGCTCAGATAAGTGGACGGCAGGAACTATTATTGACAGAAGGGGTAGTACAAATTATAATGTTAAATCGACCGATGGAACTGTGGTACATAGGCACATTGACCAATTAAAGTTAAGAATATGTTCCGATGTAACTAAGAATGTCAACAGTACACGGAATATAATGGAATTCGGTAGCCGTCAACCAGTTCAGTCTGTTAAGCGGTCTCGCCCTTCGTTAGTGTTCCCAGCCAGTCTTAATCACCCGTCAGACGAACGGGAAGACAGTCCGAGGTCGGCTGACGTGAGCGCATCTAGTCCGAAGATATTAGATACATCCAGCACGCATACAGAAGTCACTCAAATAGTATCAACAGCCCCCGTTATCACAGGTGATGTGCCCAATGTGCAGGAGATAGGTAGTCAGGCATATAACGTTCCTAATATTAACATATCTACAGGTATGGCAAGGCGTACACGCAAGCCGGTAAAAAGATACGGTATCGATGATTGTTAGATTTAATATTGTTAAATTAAGTGCACCTACTTTAGTTAAGTATTATTTTCTGTATGTATTCAGCAATATCCAAAGATACCTTGTGATTAAGTTAGCATCTGATAATATATTATGTATAGTAATTTAAGGGTGAAGGTGTTGTGTATTTTATTAATAATATATGTGGGTAGATTTAATTAGTGCGCGTGCCGCGCTGGATAACTTGTGGACTTCAGTCTATTATAAGCTTGAGAGTAATACACGTCTTTTATTTATTAACTACATGTATGTCAGAATGTGACAAAATGTTACTGGACGTGGCTGAGGTCGTTGGAACAGTGACACATTTACATCGAGGGATCTTTTATGTTTGCAGCATTTAGGGTTACTGTTGTTTTATGCGTAACGAAAGTATAATAAACATATCCTTGACGAGAATTACCCGAATATATACATCGATAAATGTAGCAGAAGAAGATAGCCGTTTGGGCTCGAAGGTTCTGTGACTGCGTACTGGAAGACGTAGCGTGTGAATAGACGACCTAGCAAAGTAAACAAACGACCTGGTAAAGGTCGCTGGAAGCCGCTGAATGCAGGTGGCGCAGTACCAATCGTTGTGGAGAGACCTGTGTCCAGTAGACGTCCATCAGTTGTATTTATGTCTTTTTCAGGCGACAGTTTAATTGCGTAGCTTAGGCATTTAGAAAGTACCATTGATAAAGATCTATATAATATGAGGTTGGTATGTCAAAAGATCTAGATTTATAGTATTATCCTCTTCCTAAACGATTCAGGATCACTGAATTAAGTTGTCTACGGAATTGTGTATAACATTATTGTTGTACTCTTGTCATCAATGATCGCATAAAACAAACAGCGTCTCATCAAAGTTTTATTTCTCACGTATTTGGCGGTGTTCTGAGAGACTGCCTTTTTGTGAATAAAAGTAAAACTACTCGCGTTTACACTCGACTTGCATGCGACTATAGCGTTTATATTGGTGTCATAAAAGCTCTTTTACTGTAAAAGCCACTTAGAGTGAGATTGCAAAGTAAATTAGACTTTAATTCAAGAAAGAAGGGTTGAAATTTGAGGGCAAATAATGTTCAGATTATGCGTCGTGTTATGTGTGGATTCGTTTTAATTCAGTTGGTTAATCTGGTGAGAGATTTGATGGAAGCACTTTTATTGCCTTTGCGTCATCATTCATTAATTATATCGATGTGAGATAGGTAATTTCTCGTATTATGTAGATGAATATCCCCAAAATTTCTGCCTTATTCATCATTAAGCCAGCTAGGAACGTGTCTCTTCTTATTTTTACGTTTATCATCCCCAGAGAGTTAGGCAGAGTGGTATACACCCACATTTAACCGGTATGTTTTAGGTCCCATGTAATAGGGGGCGAGCCTAATATTGCCATTAACCGGGCACAAATCCAAACTTCGAGCTGCTACTGAGAATTTTATAGGAAAACCCAATAACACTGCGCCACCGAATTGATACCAAGACCTCTTGCTCGGTATTCGCTCTTTACGACTACTAGACCAACGAGGCATAACGTTTATTATATAACGATAGTAAATAATTATAATAATGTTCTAATTTCGTCAAACATTCCTTGTTATAACAGTATAATTTATGCCTCCAATCCTTGTCAGAATGTGAGAGCAACCTGGCCGGAGCCACAACTTCATATTTGCGGCGACTAGTCTACAGCAGAAATTTCAGTAATACGGCCATGCCACATTTAATACCTGTAGTATAAATTAATTGGCGCAGTGTTTCAGTGCTAGTACCTACATCACGCGTTGTGAGTTCGATCCCCGTACTGGGCAAAGGTTTGTACAAATTACAGGGAGTCGATTCGGGTTTGTGCGTTTGTGTATGTGAAAATTTGTGTTTGTAAACGCTTCTGTGACAGGAGACAATCTTAGTATAGGGCAGAAATTTATAAATAAGTAAAAGTGGAACAAACGAGTTGTATAGATAATTTTTTTCAGCACCAGTGTTACTCATGGCCTAGCGGATGTTGGCAAATAGAAATTCACGTCAAGGGTACCCAATGTGTGTGTGACCGATGACTGTTCGATCCCATGATGGTATTACAAGCACAAAGACCTTTTTTCTTTTTTTTAAGTGAGGAAAAATCCTTTGAGAACCCTCCCATCGCATGGGAAGACGACGGTGTCGGACTCCGCCTAAGCGTTTACCGACTAAAAACCCCTATTGCCGGGGCCATGGGATTCGCAAAAGCATGCACCACAACCCCGGCGGGAAGCACAAAACCTCCTATTAGTATAAACTTGTACCATAAATCTATTTTTAATACGATCTTTAAAAATCTCATTCCCGCCTCACTTCTCTACTCACCTCGTAAAGCTGAAAAAGCTTGAAAATATATTAGTATTTCGTTACATTATTAAATCGGAGCGCTGTATAAACAGTGTGCTCATTTGGTTCACTCAGCTCTCAGTACTTACCGACTCTGGTACATTATGTTTAATGAGTTGTGTTAATAGGAGTGGAATTTATACTATGTAAATTACATATATACATACCATCACGCTGGCTGTGGCAGCCTAGTGGTGTGACCAATGGACTGAGATGTCAAAGGTCTCAAGTTTTCGGAAGTTATGTGCGTATTTGTAGTTGGGGCTTCACTCCAGCTGGGAATCGAACCTAAGACCTCTTGCAGACCAGTTACCGAGTACTGAGTACGGGCAGCATGCTGTAAAAAATCCGAAACATCAGTATAATCTAAATAATATCATCATCTTATCAACCGTCAGACGTTCACTGCTGGACATAGGTCTCCCGCAAGGATCGCCACGACAACAGGTCCTGTGCCACCCGCATCCGACAGATACCAGCAATATCAACATACCGCGAGAAAATCTGAAAGAAGTATATTTGACGACCTGTTTAGCTCACCGGTAGTTAACGCTGCCTGCCGTACTTTGGGTCCCGGGTTCGAATCCCGGTAGGGACAAATGTTTTTGTGATGAGTATCAACATTTGTATCCGAGTCATGGATGTATCTATGTATTGTATGTATGTTTTCAAAAAAGTATATATGTAATATCCGACTAGTATCCGTAACCCAAGCCTCGTTGCTTACCACCAAACTAGATGGCGCTGTGTAATAATGTCCAGAAATATATATATTTTACTATTTATTTACTTTTTTTTTTATTTATCAACTTTTCATTTATCTTTTTTATTTATCAGCTTTTTCCCGTGACTTCGTCTACGGAAAATTAGTAATTTTATCCTCATTCAATCTTCCACCCCCTGTTCTTCCTTTTAAAGGATGATTTCCGGGATGAAAACTATCCTACAACCTTCCCCGGGACTCAAATGAACTCTCTACCAAATTTCATCTTAATCGGTTCAGCGGTGATAGCGTGAAGAGGTAACAGAGAGACAGTCAGACACACTTTCGCATTTATAATATTATAGTGTGGATGTCATCGGCCCCTTTTAGGGGTGTAAAGTTTCAACCCCTAACTACACTTCCTCCACAAGCTGCGTACCAGGTATGACCTCAACTCCAGCTCTGAATATTCAAACGAAGGCTAAATAAATTCGAAATATTAATGCAATGGCCACTCTCGGACGCGGCCTCATTAGCATACCTGTCAAATACTTTGCATTCTCTTTGCTGGTGATTTTGGACCCCATGTAATATTAATATTTGGTAGGCAAAGTGTACTTCGTAAGTGGAGATACCGCACCTTTATAAGTGTTAGAAGATTTTATCAGCGCTGCCTTGACTGCCATAATATTAAAAATTCGGCCAAGTGCTAGTCGGAACGCGCACGGAGGATTCTGCACCATTTACCGGCTACCTGTCGCCGTTATTAATACAGAGCTAAATAAAGCAAAATAAGAAACACATTATAGCAGTAACACATTACAGTATTTTGTTCTGTAAAAATTTCCACTGTCATGCTATCACGGTTCATGAGATACAGCCTGGTGACAGATAGACAGACAGGCAGACGGACGGACGGTGGAGGCTTAGTAATTCAATTGGCCCTTTGGATACGGAACCTTAAAAAGAACACGTTTTTAATGTATACGTTGTATAATACGATTAGATATATTTCTGTATCTGAAAATCAAAATAAAAAAATCACAGCTTAAAAGAGTTTTAGCAGATGTGTAAAGTTTTGAGTTGGTACTAGCTCAAAACCAAATTTTCACAACATTACGCAAACTAATGCAACAGACTAGAAAAGTAACTGAATAAATGTTGTCGTAAAACTTAAATAACTTGCAAAGTTCTTTCTCAAATAAAATAAATACGGGGCCCGTATTTCAAAGTTGGGTTAAAATAAAATTGCGGGTATAGTTTAATAGTTCTTTGAAAAGTTAATCGTTTGTTATAAACGCCTTGTTTAACTCCACTAGACTGTGTTGTGGGTGCGTTTACATGGACATCAGTGGCATTGTAGCCGTTAGCAATGCGTTGCCGATCTTTTTAGTGTATGATATTTTTTTTTTTTAAGGCCCCCATGTTGTACCTACAGTCGACCAAGAAAGTGGTCTACCAGGTTTGACAAAAAAATTGTGTGCCATCTAATTATTATCGCGAAGGTTGACATTTCAAACGTCTTAATATTAAAAATCGACCTAGTTGTTCCATGATGTTTATATTAACTTCAACGGTAAGGTGATCAACCACATTTTTTGTCGACTGAACTTGTTCGGAAATACCGTACCGACAAAATGTTTTATCTACCACATTGCTTTGTTTCCACTGATAGGATCTGACAAGGTTGAATGCGCTGGTGTCCGTTAACTAAACCCGGTTGAGTGATGTGTATTCGATTTTCAGTCTCAAATAGCTAAACTTATAGTTCAAAATTCTCTGTCAATCTGCTTTGGACTCACGTATTACACCGATACGCCAGTTCAGATTTAAACTCAAGTTTTATAATATTATATAACTTTGGAAAACATTAACTGCCTCGTTGATCTAGTTGTCGTAAGTGCGACTGCTGAGCAAGAAGTCCTGAGATCAATTCCCAGATTGAGCAGCGTTGTTTGGCTTTTCTATTAAATTAGTAGCAATTTGGAGTTTAAAATTCGTGATTGGTTCATAGCAAAATGCTTGGCCCCTTATTACATGAGACCTAAAACATACCAGTGAAATGTGGGTATACCAAGTGTTCTTTAATAAACCAATGTTTAAGCCTTCGGGAACGACAGGCGTAGAGACAACGATAGTACCTATGTGTAACATTGGGTACAATAAAACTACAAATTACACGAACACCGGATCAAATATTACAATGTTTGATCCGTATAGAAATAAAACCCGCCGCGTAAAAGCCGATTGATCGACAACCGATAGCGAGATCAAACTATAATATTCTCTATTTCCCCCTCTAGAAGCCCCTCGAATTTTAAACCACGTTTCTTTTAACATTTCAACTATCATCCTTTTAATAAAAAACGAAGCTGTTGAAAAGATTTCAACATAATATTCGCTTTAATCATCTTATATTGACCCTTGGCTCCTCAATTTCTGCCACAAATCCATCAATCCATTTACTATCCCACGGCCCGGCCCGGTATCCTCTCATTTGAGGAAGATAAGTCTGTAGACCACCATGCGAGCCCAGTGCGAGTTAGCAGACTTCACACACCATCGAGAAAATCTTTCACGCAAGCCGATTTCTTCACTATATTTTCCTTCCCCGTTTGAGTATATGTTGAAACCGCACGAAACTTTTGAAAAGTCAATGGTGCGTGGATTCAGATTGAACTCGAACCCTGTGACTTCTCACTCCACTGGTCACATCCCTACGCTATCACAGCTTCACCACAAACCACATAATATTTGGAACCTCGACCAAAAGCACATCTCATAAGTGCAGTTAATTATCTACCTTGTAAAAATACAGGACCTGTAAATTCATTAGATACGTGGAATATTTTCTTTCCATTACATTGTACGGTCGCACGACATTTCACGACACGTACGTGAGTACAATCCGTAATTAATTTTATTACAACTGTTAATTGAGTTCATTATAGTTTGACAGGTTGTGTTTTAGAGTGGTAGGGTTCGCTGGTGTGCTCGTTTGGTCCCAGTAATATCGCGTTACCAAATGTTCTGACTCTAAGCAGTACATTTGCCTAACAATTTTGTATTTTATTCTCGTTAAGAAGGTAGTTAGGAGGTAGATGTAGTTGGTGCCATTTTCACCATGATGAGATTCAAGAAAATATGACGGCTTAAGGGACTGCGATTTTTTTTACCCCAAGGTTGGCAAACAAGTAAACGATTCGCCTGATAGTAAGGCTACGCACTTTGCTGACCCTGTAGAAAAGGTTTAGGTTTCTTAAAATAGGGAGTTACTACACTGACAGCAAACGAAACAGAATAGTCACTCCCCTAACGAGCTCTGGTAACCTTACTCACTCGCAGAAACATGACCATCGTCGATTCACTGCGGTCTTCTGTAAGGCGGCGGTACTTCCCCACTCAGGCAGCTCAATCCCTACTGCTCTTAAACTGTGTGAATATCCCTGGTGTTGCTATCGTTTATTGACTTCGGTTGCGGTTTATAATATTAGGAAAAGTCGTATTCCTGAAATTCGTTGAAATTTACTAACGGTAATTACTAGGTAGCAGGCAATGTAATATAGGAATGGTTATTAACAAGACTGCGAACAAATCCACGAACAAGGAAATTAAAGTAGCAAATTAAATATTTACCTTGGAGACAGTTCAAAAACTTCACAAGAACGACGTTGTTTGGTTTGTGTGTGTCCGTGGGTGAAGGGCGACGCCTTCAGGTGGAATGGAGACCGTTTTTCCGCGTGTTGGCTATGCTAATTTGTCTTTGTATCCCCACACGCGGTGATAATGTTTTACGCCATACATTATCACGTCGGCCCCACAATGTGCGGTAGCTGAAATTTTGAATACTGATACTAGGATACTCGCCACAATCGGCCTCGAAAGTGTAGGTTTGTTGAGGGAAATATCAAACGTGTTTATTGATACTAGTTTAAAATACTAACGTAAATATTGAAATAAATCTACTTTTTACTAATTGTAGTGGTATGATTATTATTTAATTCTTTAAAGGATTTGAAATATCAGCATGAAATATTCATTAATATACCGCAATGAGTAAGTGCTTTAATGTTAAACCTACATAATATTGATATTTAATCACAGTCATCATAAATAGGTATAGTTTAAAAGTTTTATCGCAAATTATCATAATAAATATGACTTTTCTAAGAACTTTTCATTGTTGCTATCTTTGTGATGCGGATTTTCGTTAAATCAGTCTCAAAAAGATTGATTGATTTGATATTCAGAGAAATTGTTCAACAAAAAAAAAATTACAGCTCGATGTCACTTTCAATTTTTAATGTTTCATGTAATAGGTTCTTTGATAATCACGTAAAGTTTTATTAAATAATGTTGTTTCAATAAACAAGGACCACAACATTATTGAACAAAACAATACAAATACTTGAAAAAAAATACCATCGCACTTGCAAGTTTTAAAAATCATAAAACCGACAAGTATTCCCGTGCACAGTTACCCGGTTTTTTCGGAGCGACGTAAAACGTCCCTGTCCGCTTGAAAAATGCAGAGGGCAATCTGCATAACAAATCAGATGCGCTTTGTTACTGACATTTTTGTACGCTAATTGGCCGGTCAAAGTGGGTAATGCTATTTGATGTAGGAATACATGAACAGCTTTTGTAGTTTCAAATATATTAAATAATAGATATAGTTGTGTTAGTTTTCGGCGGCCGTCTCTATTTTAGATGTTCAAAAAGAGCCAATTAAATTTGGCTTACTTTAAATAAATTATATTTTAAATTTGAGTCTAGTTACATTTAAAAATTTTGATGTGCTGGCAACACAAGAGCTTTTCAATTATTTTCTATTCATGCCTTTTCAAAAAAAGAATGACTATTTTTTAAATTCTACCTAAATCTTCTAAATATACATATAAATACGTTCATCCTGAATGACTATCAATGAAAAAATCAAAACTATTAAAACCAGAAAGCTGAAATTTACAAAAAGCTTTATTGCATAACGACGCGTTCCAAACCGCGGACAACAGCTTGTAAAATATAATAAGTTTTTCAATTTAATTTATTTAAAGATGCTGCAACATGTATGGCGATAAAAATTACTATCTTTTGCCTGCGACTTCGTCTGCTTAATATAAGTAATTGTATCCAATCTGCCTTGTAATCCAATCTGTTTAATTTCTACCCTCTTTAAAGAAATTACAGATACAAACTTGAACCCTTATTGCACTTTTAAAGGATGATTTTTGGGACAAATTCAATCCCTGTTCTTAGGACTCAAACAATATCCAAATGACATTTAATTCAAATTGGATTAGCGGTTAAGGCGTGAAGAGGTAAAAGACAGACACACTTTCGCATTTATAATATTAATAACGTACAAGTATGGATATGGATTATCAATATTAAATCGTAAATCTACGTAGATGAAGACGTGGACGAGAGCTAATAACTATATAAATGATAATTTTATTAATTTAAGAGCTCAGCTCTTGTCGATGGAGCAATCGCCACTGTTGTCTATCTCCTGCTTTCTGTTTGACTTCTTGATACGACTCGATTCCCACTTTTTCCTTCACTTGATCAACGAAACTTCGTCTAGGTCTTCCCCTTCCTCTCTTTCCTTCAATTCTGCCTTCTAGTATGGTTCTAAAGTATATATAAATACATAAATAAAATGAATGTTAATATGTTAAAATTTGCCAATATGGCAACGGGATTCACTTAATTGGTACGTTGATAACTAATTAGTACCGATAAATTGACTAATTGTAAAATAATGATCATCTCCCGAATGTTATTTATTGTAACTTTTTGTTAAAACCGCAATTAAAATACCGCAAAACCAATTTCAACCGTATATTTTGAAACAGAACCGATCATTACTATGAAACACTTGTGACCGCATTTTTGTCGCATAAATACAACGAATAAAATTAATTATTGAAATAATAGCCACTTAATTTTGACGTAAAGAGATCGACCTTCATGTTTTTATTGCTTTTTTATCGCAAACGCTGATTAATGCAACCAAAATGGATTATAATCTATCTATTCTATAAAATTTAGGGTCGGCAACGCGTGGGCGATACCTCTCTCTCTACCTCTCGCAAACATCCATAGGCCTTTCGGAACTGGTCTCTTAAGAGGACCCGGGACCTCCATTCTTCTGCAGATGGTGACCACCGGTATGATTCTATTCAGGAAAAAATCCCACACTACCCGTTCACTTTCCCAGAACCAGCCGGGTGCCCTTTGAAGCTTTCCACACCGATAACAAAGAAAAAAGGCGACTTTTACCGCTTACTATAATTGGTGGGTTATTAGCTTATTTGCTACCCTTAAATTATATGTAATGGATTGTCCATTTATCGAGAAAGGTTATAGAACATCACGGTACGGCTAATAGGAGCGGAGCATAAATTAAGTTTAAAAAATAAAAGCCCATCCGTGCGAAGTCAGAACGGACCGCTAGTGAAAAAAATAAAAATTAAATATAATATATTATTTATTCATACTGCGTGTCGAAAGTCGGCTGAATATTTAACTTTTTTACATATTTATTATATTATTATTATAGTCGCAATACGCAATAGTTAAAGTTTATTTATGCATTCAACGTGGCGAAAGACTTGTACTTGTGACAGAATATGAATTTTTGTTAGTTCGTGATGTTTCTATAAAAAAAACAGTTTTACTTTATAAATAAAAATAAATAAATAAATATTCTGCGACATTTTACACATCACCATCTAGTCCCAAACTAAGCAGAGCTTTATATATTATATATAATAATATTATTTCCGATGAATATACTATAAGAATATTATTATATGCACATACATATCTGAATGCTTCAGAAATGCTTGTTAAAGTTTAATTAAGAGAAAACCGTTTCGATTCACGCCTTTTTCCAATGGGAGTAGGCAGAAACTACAGGATGCCGCGCATTACGATCCCTGCATACTCTTTTTGTCCCATCGTCATCGTTACTGTATTTTTAATCGACTTCCAAAAGGAGGAGGTTATCAATTAGACTGTTTCTGTCGGTGCCAGTGCCTGGTTGTACACTGCGCGATGGGTGTACATACCTTTACATTTGGCATGGCACCGTCTTTATAGAGTAAGATCCCAGGGCCGCCAGACGTCACGTATTTTCTGACGAACCAAATGTGGGTTATTGAGTAGTGCTATTATGTACTAAGAACGCATGCCTACCAGCTATCTTGCCTAGTGGGCCAATTTTCAGGTATTAGGTAATCAAGGTACACACAAATATTAATTACCTCACGTAAATTCTCCAAGCTGATTTTTACGTATATTGTAGGCAATATCCTTAAAAATAAGTCGCCAATACTCCCAGACACTTTCCGTCGGCCATATGGCCGACGGAAAGTGTCTGTCTGTCTTCTCGTAAAAGGTTTCGAAATAGTTGTCTGGTGGAGATATAAACAATGGAGCATCATAATTTACGTGAAGTTGATTAATTCCTTCGGGAGCTTTAAAGCGTCTGCAAAGCAATACGGCCGACGGAAAGTGTCTGGGAGTATTGGCGACTTATTTTTAAGGATATTGCCTACAATATACGTAAAAATCAGCTTGGAGAATTTACGCGAGGTAAGTAATATTTGTGTGTACCTTGATTACCTGATACCTGAAAATTGGCCCACTAGGCAAGATAGCTGGTAGGCATGCGTTCTTAGTACATAGGTACTAGCACTACTCAATAATCTACATTTGGTTCGTCAGAAAATACGTGACGTCTGGCGGCCCTGGGATCTTGGACTATTATACCATTAAAACTAAAAAGAAGTTAAAATTGTATTAAGTTATTTTTAACTTTTTAGTTTTGAAGTCGGTTTTTTTTTAATGCAGTTTTTTATTTTTATTTCTTAATTTTTGTGATCCAAAACTATCATATTATCGTTATCATCATCATCAACCTATTAACGTCGCAATGCTGGGCACGGGTCTCCTCTCATTTGAGAGGGATTAGGCTATAGTCCACCACGCTAGCCTACTGCGGGTTGGCAGACCGTTGGAGACAGGTTGAGACAAATCTCTCAAGCATGCAGGTTTCCTCACAATGTTCTTTTTCCTTCACCGTTTGAGCTTGTGATAAATACGCACATAACTTCCAAAAAGTCAGTGGTGCGTGCCTTGGGTTCGAACTCGCGACCTTTGACATCTCAGTCTACTGGGCACAGCACTAGGCTACCACGGCTGTCATAGTATAAATTTCTCTAATTAGTTACTAATTTAATTATAAATTTTGTGTTCTTTTTTATACCGCAGTGCAATAAAGTGTTGTTCATTTTTCTACCTACTACGTATAAACTGTACCTACACATATTTTATAGACTCCAATATGAACGGCTTTGGGTCGAAAATTGGACGACAGAATGGAAAATCAAAGAATAAAATATAGTATACCATAAAACACCCTTCCATTTTACTTTGATGGCAAATATAAAAGGGTAAACATATATGGACCAGGATATGTTTTTTGCTGTAAAATTGTTAAAGAAAGTTGTTGGCTAGACGATAAGCTTCTACGTAAATTGAGTATTCAATACAATCACGCATGTTATCTCAAAAGGTGTTATACAGAGTTTTTGTTACGTTTATAGGACTCTTGTGATAGGGGCGAGATTATTAACAAATTCAAACTCCGCGTTGCTATTAAATATTTCATTGAAAAATGCCCTGAGATTCAAGCCTACAACCTCACATATGGAACATCTTTAAAGCGGTTCTACATCTATGAAAATTCACAGCGACCCAGAAACATAGACTAAAATCAATCTTTACGGATTTAATCGCAGTATTCATATTATATCTATAGTCTATTGAATCTCCCAGTAAACATGGATAAATTATCCGAAACGGCGAAGCGGATTATATTGCGTTATCTATATTAATATTATAATCCCGTATTATAACACAATCCGCAACAAGTAGTTTTATTTCAAGACAAACTGCTCTTTTTCGACTCTTACTATTTCATAGTCCATTAAGAAATATCATATCTAGCAGAACAAATCGAGACATGCCAGTAGTCCAACATAAATAATTTAATATATGTAAAGGCAGCTAAATTTCCAGTGCAGCGACAAAAGGACGGGAAACCAATTCCGGGAATTTATTTGACCCGGGACAAGTCACAACACTGCGCAAACTATAAATAAATTGATCTTGAAATTTGTTTGTAACTGTAACTACCCTATAGAACAATTAAATCATTTTGTAATGTTAATTTAAGATCCGAAAGGCATAGCAGTTACGAATGCGGGTTGTGGACGTGTGACAGGTGATGATTCAAGGTCAAGAAACAGATTTCTGTTTTTAACACGATTAGACCTCTGTGTGATTTGAAAATCACGTGCAGCATCTGTTGCAGTTCTCATAAATTTTATATCAATCGTTAATGGTAAAATGAAGAACTCCTGACATTTAAGATGTCCATAGGTCTAAGGAGCTGTGGTAGCCTAGCGGTGTGACCAGTGGACTGAGATGTCAGAGGTCTCGAGTTCGAACCCAAGGCACGCACCACTGACTTTTCGGAAGTTATGTGCGTATTTATCACAAGCTCAAACGGTGAAGGAAAACATCGTGAGGAAACCTGCATGCTTGAGAGAATTTCTCGATGGCATGTGAAGTCCGCCAACCCGCAGTAGGCTAGCGTGGTGGACTATAGCCTAATCCCTCTCAATTGAGAGGAGACCCGTGCCCAGCAGTGGGACAATAATGGGTTGATGATGATGATGATGATGATAGGTCTAAAAGGTTTTTTTCGGTAATTATAGTATGTTTTGAAGGTCTGTAGACTTGAACAGAATACTGATACTAACAAACGAGCCGAATATGTCTATAACTAGTCATTCCAAGTCTTCGCATTTGTGTATGCTAGAACTTGTTTTTTTTTATCGTGATAAGGGGGCAAACGAGCAGGCGGCTCACCTGATGGTAAATGATGACCGCCGCCCTTGCAAATGCGTTGCCAAACCCCTTAGAAACCGTTCAGGTTTCTTAAAATAGGGGGTTAGTAAACTGACAGTTAACGGAATTCCCATGCTGTCAGAATAGTCATTCTCCTAATGAGCTCTGGTAACCTTACTCACTCACAGAAAGACAACTATTGTTGATTCACTGCGGTCTTCTGTAAGGCGGAGGTACTTCCCCCGTCGGGCAGCTCAATTTGAGCGAGAAATCTCGCTATGCCCTACGTCCTATAAAATTTATAAACACACATATTGCAAAACATGATAAAATCTTAAACCGTTTATAAAAAAATACATTCACAAAAAAGTCCTAAACGTATTTTAGGGAGAGCCGACAGAAAGCATTCTCCGCTAAACTCCTCAAAAATCCCTTCTGTTCATAAAAAAGAAACATTCAATCGTAACCTCCCTTTGCATGTAATGTACTGAAGGGTCACTCCTCAGTAATTTAGCGGCACTCTTGGCCGGACCGAGTTGTTTAGCCCTCCCTGAGGAGGCTACATAACTTCCTCCCTTAGGCTCGGTAATTGATAATCAAATGGATCTGGCTTGTTAAGCCCGGAGGGGCTTTGAATGTGTCGAAGCACGCGATTATTAGTGTTTCTATTTTTAGAATATTCTAGAAGCTTTAAATAATGTATGTTTAGTATGTGTTTGTGTCGATGTGTGATATCATATGCTTAAATGAAATGTCGTCCCCGAAAGGTTAGGCAGAGGTGTACTTATGTACACTCACATTTACCCCGGTATGTTTTAGGTCCCATGTAATAGGAGGCGAGCCTATTGACATCAACCGGGCACGAATCCAGACTCCAAGCTGCTTCTGAGAATTTCATAGAAAAATCAGTCTCAATAACCTTAACTTGGCCTTGGAATCGAATCCAGGACCTCTTGCCCAGCAGTCGTACTGTACGACCACTAGACCAACGAGGAGGTCATTTAGTCAAAGCTATTTAGTTGTACGGTTTCAAAAAGTAGGTCTTATGAAGAACAGCATCAAGATACTCTACAAGCAGAATGGTCTAGCTTCATCCTTATTTGTGTGCGTATTTTATTCTAAAGAGACTTCGACAAATATTTGTTCGATTTAATTGACTTCAAGTTGGTAACTAGTTCAGTCACTATAATGTGACTAAAACTAGGCAAATCTGCCTTTTAGACGTTGGAAAAGTGATTCCGGCGTAGGTTTGTTTTTTATGGAAATACGGGGGCAAACAAACAAGAGGCTCACCTGACAGAAGTGATCACCGCTGCCCATAGACATCTGCAACACCAGAGAACTTGCAGATGCATTGCCGGCTTTTAAGAATGAATTTGCCTCTTAATATGACTCAGGACCCTTCATCATATGCTGATGTTGACTGACCTGGGTGGATTTAATTTGGTAACTACATTCTTCAGAGGCCTTTAAATAGTTTTGGAGGTCTCTTCGTCATCATCAGTTTATCCAGTTCTGGACGTAACGATTTGAAGATTTCTTTACATGACAAAAGTCTTAAGCCATTCTTACACGCCCATAAATGCATGACTGTGCCCCAAAGTCGTAAAATATGTCCTATTCACACGGAGAAAAATTGAATTTTCCGTTCAAACGAACCTTAGCAGCCTGATTTGTCTAAAATCTCTTTGAAATAAAACCGATTATATTACTAGAATTCATAGCGTAGAAAATCCTACTTATGGTAGTTACCGAAGAGAATAAATCGCGCTGGAGTGAACGTAGGGTGGCGCCACTGTCGCCACGGATACAGGACTTATTTTGGACCCGGTAATTTTTTAAACATAAGGAGTCAGTTCCAAGGCATTTAAAATGATTCCCCTGGAATACGACGGGCTTCAGTCTCGACGATTTTCTTGATGGTTACTATTGTTGATCCTGGCTTGCAGGAGTTACTGCAACTCCTCCGGTAGTAATGTATTGTGGCGGGCATGGCTCAAAAAGATTTCTCTCTATATTATTATTATTACATATTTTGATCTATATAGTCACTTAAATCACTGAATAGTTACAATACCGCAAGCATTTGAAAAAAAACACAGTTTTGAGTGCCTGGCCAGTTCTGCGGTTCTGCCTGGTGTTCACCACGAACCTCGCTGATCTATCGCTTTGGCGCTAAATATCAAGTCTATTTTGATAAAGATCAGACGTAAAACATTACATTTTATTGCAAGTTTTTTGGTAGGTAGAGAGAGGTATTCACTTCTTCATTTTCGGTTTTCTGGAGAAACATTTAATTTTATACACATACCACACACAGAAACATTTACTTATGAACACACCTGGAAAGAGGAACATTTATTAGCATTATGCCACATCAAATATTTTCACATCCGTGTGATCGCGTGCTCCCTGGGCGGTAATCTGCGATAGTTCCTGCGAATGCATTTAATCCCTGCTGGCAAACGCTCAATGCTATTCTTATACATTTTACTTCAGAGTTTAATTTCAGATACTGTAATCTTAGTTCTGTTATATAACATGGATTAAAATACTGCAGCTTTGCCTACCTGCACTTTTTAATTAAAAAGAAAAAGAAAAAACACGTTATGTATGTCCTAGCAAAAATTTTGGTACAATAAAAAATATTTGGTACATTATGTACCTAACTTGAAAAAACCATTTAAACATAGTTTAAATGGTTTTTATCCTCACAATAAATATTTAAACATAGCAATAAATTATTATTGAAATAAGTGCTCAATTGACAAACCACAAAACACACAGACATACATGGCGCTGTATCCTCAGCAGGGGAAAACAGAGGAGTACTGATGAATTTTAAATATGTCTTTAAGCCCACTTAAGGGGCTATTCATAATTTTAAACCTATAAAATCATTTCGGTCGAATCTGAGAAATGAACCACAACCAAGACACCAATAAAACAGTAAATTAAAATCTGAAAAAAAAAACTAACCTCATTTACGACAACTCCATTCCAAAGTAGATATTTCATTTTAGTGTTTTCGCCATAAACGCTGGTTTACTGTCATCGCTACAGCTCGTATGTTCAGTGCTCGACAATCTCCACAAATGCATTTAATTCGCCGCTGACAAACGTAAAATTTACTGACGGTAAAGCGAGGAATTATGCATTTGCCAGCTGTGCCGGATTTGTTCGAATAAATTCTTCTTCCCTCAGATTAAACACACAACGTGTGAGAGACGACGTGGTGATAGATAAAATCTTTAGCTCACTCTACCGGGATCTGAGATGAAAGGTACTTAAGAAACGAACAACGTGTGGCTTAGCTGATAAAAATAGCGAAAATTTATTCTAAACTATCTGCCCCAGCGTAGTTTGTACTGCCAATTTTTTTCGTATTTTTTTCAAACCTTGTCAAAAGAAGGACTTATGCAATTTGGTGCAGTCGTTTGGAAGTCATGCACGAAATAATTACTTACACAAATTTATTCACAGGGTCGACAACGCGCGAACAGTGCCTTTGGTGTTGCGACCGTCCATATTCTGCAATAACCGCTTACCAGCAGGTAGACTGAAAGCTTGTTTATCACTCTAGTAGTATAAAAAAAACTTTTGCGCTCTGGTCATAAATATATTCTTTTAGTTGTTGATGTTTTCACTAAATACTGCTGGTTTTTTCCCATCATCATCATCATCAACCTATAGTCGTCCACTGCTGGAAGTAGGCCTCCCCTAGTGAACGCCACAGACTCGAATCTTCGGCTCTTTTCCTCCTCTCACTGCCAGCTACCTTGCGCAAGTCGTCGCTCCACCTGGCCGGCAGCCGTCCTACACTACGTTTGCCGATTTTTCTCATGATAAATGCCATTACTAGAGTAATTTATGATAAACTCTCTGAGAAAGATTTTTTTTTAAATTTGCTTGTCCTAAGACAATAATTCTGTAGAATTTCTCAAAAGTTATAATACTACTAAAATATTCTTTAATACTTTTTATACTCCTCAGAATAATCCTGTTGAGAGATGTAACAAAACTATTGAAATTTGCATAGCTTGTTATATTAATGAAGATCATAGAACCTGGTCTAAATATTTAACTCATGTTCAATTAGCTTTAAATAATAGTGGTAAACTGTTAATATTGCTACAGATTTCACACCTAACTTTTTGATGTTTTAAAGAGAATTTATTTTTGATGCTTCTTTAAATCGTTTGAGTAACCCTATTGATAATTTGAGTGAAAAGTTTCCAATAGATTCTGAACTTTAACATTAATCAATAAATGAATTAAGAAATTCACTTAGTGATTTTTGTTAAAGTTCAATCTTATTTATTAAAAGCTTATTAGCATAATGCTCGTTATAATAATAAAGGTCTTTATTTTTTAAAATAAATAATTACAATAATAAATAATTTTATTTAACAATAATAACGACGCTTTCAATACCGACGCTTTCAAAACCGACGCCACCATACCGACGCCATCAATGGTGACTCTATCAGTACGCCATCAATACCGACGCCACCAATAACGACGCCACCAATATCGACGCAAGCAATACCGAGACCAATAATAACGATGCCACCAATACCGACGCCAACAATTACGACGCCACCAATAACGACGCCACCAATATCGACGCAAGCAATACCGAGGCCAATAATAACGATGCCACCAATACCGACGCCATCAATACCGACTCTATCAGTACCGACGTCATCAATACCGACGCCGTCAACACCAACGCCACCTATACCGACGCTTTCAATACTGACTCTATCAGTACCGACGCCAAGAATACCGACTCTATCAGTACCGACGCCGACAATACCGAAGCTATCAATACCGACGCCACCAATACCGACACCATCAATACCGATTCTATCAGTACCGAATCAACAATACCGACGTTATCAATACCGACGCCTCCAATACCGACGCCACTATACCGACGTTTAAAACACCGACACCTACAACAACGACGCCAACAAAACCGATGCCATCAATACCAACTCTATCAGTACCGACGCCAACAATACCGACACCATTAATACTGACTCTATCAATACCGACGCCATCAATACTGACGCCAACAATACTGACGCCGTCAATACCGATGCTTATAATACCGACGCCGCCTATCAATGCCTACGTCATCAATACCGACTCTATCAGTACTGACGCAAACAATACCGACGCTATCAATACCGACGCCACCAATACCAACGCCATCAATACCAATGCCAACAATACCGACGCCATCAATACCGACGTCAATAATAACGACGCCATCAATACTGACGCCATCAATACCGTTGCCAACAATACCGACGCCATTAATACCGACGGCACCCATGTTGACGCCATCAATACAGACTTTATCAATACCGAGTTTCAATATTGACGCCACCAATACCGACGCTACCAATACCGACTCTTTCAGTACCGACGCCAACAATACCAACGCCATTAATACTGACTTTATCAATACCGATGCCGTCCATACCGACGCCATCAATACCGATGCTATCAATATACCGACGCCAATAATACTGACGCCAACAATACTGATGCCATCAACACCCACTCTATCAGTACCGACGCTATTAATACCGACGCGATCAATAACGACGCCAATATTACTGAAGCCCAAAGTAACGACGCCAACAATACCGACGCCACCAATAGCGACGTCAATAATAACAACGCAATAATACCGACGACAACAATATCGACGCCAACAATATCGACGCCACCAATACGGACGCCATTAATACCGACACCCACAATAAGGAAGCCAACAATACCGACGCCATTAATACCGATGGCACCAATACCGACGCCACCAATGCCGACGCCATCAATACCGACGCCAATAATAACGACGCCAACAATACCGACACCAATAATACCGACGCCAACAATACCGACGCCAACAATACCGACGCCAACAATACCGACGCCAACAATACTGATGCCATCGCTACCGAAACTTTCAAGACCAAATCCATCAATATCGACGCCACCAATACCGACGCCGCTAATGCCGACGCTATCAAAACCGACGCCAACAATAATGACGCCACCAATACCGACGCCACCAATGCCGACGCCATCAATACCGATGCTTTCAATACCGGATCCATCAATATCGACGCCACCAATACCGACGCCACCAATATCGACGCAAGCAATACCGAGGCCAATAATAACGATGCCACCAATACCGACGCCATCAATACCGACTCTATCAGTAGCGACGTCATCAATACCGACGCCGTTAACACCGACGCCACCTATACCGACGCTTTCAATACTGACTCTATCAGTACCGACGCCAAGAATACCGACTCTATCAGTACCGACGCCGACATTACCAAAGCTATCAATACCGACGCAACCAATACCGACACCATCAATACCGATTCTATCAGTACCGAATCAACAATACCGACGCTATCAATACCGACGCCTCCAATACCGACGCCACTATACCGACGCCATCAATACCGACACCAACAATACCGACGCCTACAATACCGACGCCAACAATACCGACGCCAACAATACTGATGCCATCGCTACCGAAACTTTCAATACCAAATCCATCAATATCGACGCCACCAATACCGACGCCGCCAATGCCGACGCTATCAAAACCGACGCCACCAATACCGACGCCACCAATGCCGATGCCATCAATACCGATGCTTTCAATACCGGATCCATCAATATCGACGCCACCAATACCGACGCCACGAATCGGACGCCATCAATACCGACGCCAACAATACCGACGCCAACAATAACGACGCCAAAATACTCTACAATATGTTTCAAGACCTCCGATTTCGAAGATTCATCGAGCGATATCGAAATCCATTTCGAAATAGTACATGTGGCACTGTCAAAATCACGCACGATACTGCAGATCTCAGTGTGCCATACCTTGCGTGTTGCCCCGCACCCACGCGCGGGAGTGTGTTTTTACGCGTGTCGACGCGTGATTTGCAAACCCGCGCGTGAATGCGATTTTTGGAGTGTAATATGCGTGTTTTATATACAAACGGAGATACTTGCGAACAACTTATGATCACGCATTCCAGCGCCACGCTGCATGATGCGGGACAGTGTGTGGATCGCCTAAACCACAAGGATTATAAACTTGAAATTTGGCAGTTGATGCATTTTATAACGTAAATATCCACTAAGAAACGAATTTTAGAATTTGGTTTCCGATATCGACCCTTTGAGAGCGTGAAATAGTGGTTCAAAGTTTATACGTGAAGTCCGTCCGTCCGTCTTGTATCAAAATATATATTATAATGTAAAAACGTATGAGAGCCAAAAGATAGGCTTTTTCCACACAAACCTTCAAAATTGACCTCTTCACCCGATAATGGGCTGCGGGTTCCCAGTAAAATACTCATAAATTATGTAAGCGCCTAGTTGGAATTCATAATGGAAGGAAGCCGAGTGGGCCTCTCCGAAATATTTATAATATAGCTTTTAAAATATCCACCGTGGTTTGCTGTGTTGGTAATATTGCTTACATAATTATATTCTGGCGTGGTCTCTGGGGTATTCGTATTAAGCTTAAGAAAAAAAAAATATGAGAATTATTTGATTTATATTTGACGTTAAGAAAACACTAGTTAACTTTAGTTTTATCTAAAATTCCTTTTGTATTTTTTATAAAACAAACGGAGTCTTGTAATTAAATTTAAAAAGCTCGAGATGTTTGTTTGACATTGATTTTAATCTTAATTCATTTTTATTTTAAGACAAGAAGAAAATAGTGTTTTGCAATTTGGAATTTGTTTACTAAAGTTACTATTCATAGTTAATATTATAGCAAACTAGTTTTTGCCCGTAACTTCGTCTGCATACAATTAGTAATTCAGGTAGCTTATTTTTTATCCAATCTACCTTCATTAATCTGTTTATTTATTTATTACGAAACGTTAAATTACTCACAAGTTTTATACCTAGTTCTTTGTTAAAGCTTATTGATTCCACATAATTACTTTCATAATTTTCTGGAGGTAGGGCATAGCGAGATTCCTCGCTCGAATTGAGTTACCCGACCGTGGAAGTACCTCCGCCTTACAGGTGACCGCAGTGTTGTAATAACAATAGTTATTTTTCTGCGAGTGAGCAAGGTTACCAGAGCTCGTTGGGAGAGCCGGGAGTGGCTATTCTGACAGCATGGGAATTCCGTTTGCTGTCAATTTGGTAACTCCCTTATTTTAAAAACTGTCTAGATTTCTTCGCGCGACCGCCACGTCTGTTTCCAGTTCACAATCCAATTGTACCTATATTATAAACGTGAAAGTTTTTAAGTATGGATACATAATTATGTGTAGTTTATGCACTTTAATGTCGGAGGCTAAGATCCACTTCGGGTCGTTGAGCCAGCGAAGCAAGTAGTTAGTAAGTATGTATAGTTTATTACCTGAATTAACACATAGGCTACTTTTTATTTATATACCATGCGGGCAAAGCCACGGGAGGGGATTGAGTATTTAAAATTTACCTTAATGACAACGACGGAGCTGAATATAATGAAGTAAGTATTACAGTAACAATCTAACGTATTAGACTAATATTAATAGTCACGATTAGTTCGCCATTAAAACATCTAAAGCCCTCATCATCCCAAAAGTTAGTCATAAAACTTTATCTGACGAGTCATTTAACTCTCTCGGGTATCAAATGGGAGCCTAAATAGATATGAAACCTCATTACTCATTCATTGTGACATTTATTTCAGATGGGTAGGCAGTTTTGTAGAATTATTACATGCATTTGTGACTGTCATTCTGAAATAAATGAAATAAACTATGAATGAAGACGGTTAAAAATATGATAAAACACTGTAATTTCAATGGAGAAGATTTTTATTTTATTTATTTATTTATTTACAAATACATACAATGTTTTTACAGGTATTATTAGACCCAATGCAACATGTAGGTAGATATTGGACAATATTGTTCTATATCTATCTCAATTAATGCTAGGTGACTTAATGCAACCCTCTCAAATTCCGCCAACGTACAATTAAATATATCTAATTTTTGCGATACATGGTTTAGGATGTTAATTGCTCTAACATTTGGTGCAAACTTCAATATGTTCGTGGTTAAATTAAAGTTAAGCTAGCGTGTTTTGCTATGGATATTATTATACTTCGGAGACTGTACATCAAATCTCTACAATTTTATTCCCCCTTGTCCTTTCGACTATCTGACAACCACAAACACGAAAAACCGACAACGAATCATGGTAAACATTAAAAAAAACTGTCAGAACCGCTTAAAGTTCACTTTTATCATGCTTACTGCTGAATTGTGGAATTGATTTCTCAGATATATGTATATAATCTGGATACCTATCTTTAAATTAGACGACCCAATTGGTCCAGCGGTAGTTGACATTGCCTTCTGTACTATGGGCCCCGGGTTCGAATCCCGGTAGGGACAAATGTTTGTGTGATGAGCATAAACATTTGTATCCGAGTCATGGATGTATCTATGTATAAAAAAGACAGGATTAAATCGGCTTCAACGTAAGCACACTTCATCATATATTGCTGTGTTGCTTAATGGTAGGTGAACTGGCCGTCAAGTGTAAACCTGCAGGTAAATAATATAAGAAGGTTTGAATTTTAAGTTTTACGCTGACGAAGTTACGCCTTAAACTAAAACTATCATCCTAGTGAGCCAAATTGTATTAAAATCGAATAATTCTAATAATCTTAATACACATACCAAAATGCTGTCAAAAGCGCTCAGTTTCCATATAAAAAATGTTTTTTTTTTTATATATACTAGAAGAGATTGAACGTCATTTGTCGTAGGCTTTTTAGTGCAGTTTATAATTGAGATAGTGTCTTTATCGCTGTTTCGAACTATTATTATAAATATAATTATCTATCATGTTACGCTTAGGTGTATTGCAGGGATTTATAAATACCAAAGTTTGTATTATTTAAACATAGTTTTTATTTTTACGATTTTACAGATTTGTTTGTGATTGCTTGGTACTTTTTGCGGTAGGGCCCGTCGTTCTTTTGTCTTTGATCTTATCTTCACACTTTACAATCCTTTCATAAAAAAACTCATAAAACTAGCATCTTAGATCTCATATTTTGGCAGTTGTAGGCATTAAGTCACTCAAACATGTCTATTTAACATATGACATGAACAAAATTGATTCAATCCTTTCAAATAAAGGCAGCTTCCAAATGTCAGCCCAGGATTATTGAAATTGAAATAAAATTTCATTTTTATTCGAACCGATTGAAAACCAAATAAATTGATTGTAATGGTTATGTTATTACGTTGGGTTATTGTACTTACCTACGTCTGGTCGTGATTATAAAATACATATATATTTTTATCCTGTGTTGGTTTTCTTCTGCAATCTGTTTTTAAGGGCCATACAAATTTAAATACTATGTTTTGGTCTTGTTATGTTGAAGATATGTATAAACTGTGATAGTCTTGTGGTACATGAATATAAGTTTATGAAGTCAGAGGTTCCAAGTTCAACCACTGATTTATTGAAGTATTTTGCGTGGGTATTCATCATACGCTGGAACAGTGAAAGAAAAAATCATGAAGAAACTTGTATACCTGAAAGATTTTCTCAAAGGTGTGTAAAATGCGTATTTTGCCTCGTGAGGTTGACTGCATTAATTTCTCTTAGATTAGAATGAAACTTGAGCCCAAGAATGGCTATATTTATGCATGTATGAACGTAAAATAAAAGATAAATTAATTAATCCAATACCCAATTAGTCCAGCGGTAGTTAACGCTGCCTTCTGTGCTACGGGTCCTGGGTTGGAATCCCGGTAGGGACAAATGTTTGTGTGATGAGCATCAACATAATTTGTTTCCGAGTCGTGGATGTATTTATGTATAATATGTATGTATTTACAAAAAAATATATATCTAAGTATGTATTATATCAACTATCTAGTATCCGTAACACAAGCCTCGTTGCTTAGCTCGGAACTAGATGGCGCTGTGTCATAATGTCCGGGTATATTATTATTTGAATATGCATAACATTTTTATATTGTGCTCACACAAACATATGCCTTTATCGGGATTCAAACTCGGAATATTTACCACGAAAGACGGCTTGACTACTGCTGCGAAAATGGGGGAAACATTATTTAGTCATATCATTTAATTCTTCGATAAAAAAGCTTTGTTGTTCCATCAAATTAATTCACCCGAACCGTTGGTAGGTAGAAAGATAGGTATCATATTATAAGATCATGAAATAAAATATAATTATATCAACGAAAATAATTACATTAAACCTACATTATCACGACGTAACGGCGCGGGTCTGAAATTAATTATCTGTTCCCAAATCCAAGGACATCTCAGCGACAAGGACCTTACAAGAGGACCTCTCAATAATTTGTTAATTGCCATCCTTGTGTCACACTGACAGAATATTTGAAAGAACAGAGGAGGCATTTCTACAGTCTTTTACTTCTTGAGTAGTTTAAATATGCTTCTGGAAGTTCTACCACAGTCAAAGTTAAGTAATAGATTGTTCTTAGCCGTAACCAATCAATCTTATTGTTAAATTAAGAAGCTATATATGAAGGTGTATATTTATAAAATCTAACATATATATTTGTCTTTCCTTATGTTGATAAGGAAAGACAAATATATATGTTAGATTTTATAAATATACACCATTGATAATCTGCCCACAGCTGGGCAGGGGTATCCCTTCATTTGATAGGAAGCCTGGTGCATGTTAGTTGAATAATTTTACACACAATTTGAACAAAAATATGTTTTTTAATATTTTGAGTAAATAATTGAAACTGTTTTGTCTATATTTAGGTTTTTTTATTTGATATAATGCCTTTTTATGGAGTGAATTTTGGAGCTGGAACTATAACTTATTATTTTTTTACACACGTATTTAATTTTAAAAGGTTGGTTTAGGACAAAATAATAAACAAAACATCATCAGATTAATGTCCCATTGTTCCTGTACTGGGCACGAGTCTCTTCTCATTTGAGAGGAATTAGGCTATAGTCCACCACGCTAGCCTACTGCGGGTTGGCAGACTTACTCACGATATTTTTCTTCACTGTTTGAGCATGTAATAAATAATAAGTATTTTACTATGTATAATTTCACGAAAATGTCATTTATAAAAACAGTTTTGATGTAAATCATAAATTAACTTTTGTATTGATTGCATTATAATTAAACATGTTTATAGGTATTATTTCCAATATTATGGTTGTCAGTGTTTTGTCCTTTTGACTAATGGTTTGTATTACAAAGTTCCAAAAACACACAAGTCTATGCCACTAAAGAATTTCTAAATTCAAAATCTCACAGAGAAATTTTAACTGTAGGCATAAAAATCAATGGCACAATATTCCATTCTGATCACAACAAAGCGTTCTCAACAAAAAGGTAGGTATGAAAGAGGCGCATCTTCCCGCTTGATTTGAACCGAGGCGCTGGAGAATTGAGCCTTTTCTTCAGTTATGCAGATAATAATCGCTATAGTGGCATTGAAGGCATTTCTATTTAAAACTGACTTTTAAATACGTCCGGGACTATTTCCATTCTCAGTTTAATTAAGGTGAGATAGTGTTGGTATCATTTCTTCGTAAAATTTCTTAATTGTTTCTTTTGTATAATATACAATTTGATTATTAGCGATTATTATTGAAATGTACGTTTCTGCTTTAGGAATAACAATCAGACTCATTGTTTCTTCTTTCTTTCTTCCTCATTAATTAAGTGCAGGAGGAATGCACCTAATTTAACCAACTCGATGTGGATGTAGAAGGAGTCAGAGAATCAGGACGAAATTTAAGAGTCTCTATTTACCCCAAAGGAAGATAGGCGTCTCCAAAGGAAGTAGTATGTTGGTACATTAATCAACAACCTAATTATCCGATTTAAAAGAGATTAGACTATAGTCCACCGCGTTAGCCTGGTGCGGTTTTTCAGACTTCACATGCCATAGAGAAAATTTGTCAGGCATACCTTCAGGTTTCCTCATGATGGGGAGGTTATCGTTCATCATGTGAGCTCTTCATATGCACGTAACTTCGAAATGTCAGTGGTGCTTAGGGGTCAAACTGAGGATCTTTGTCTTCACAGTCCACTGTTCACACCATTATCTGTCAACTATCACAGCTCATGTATTATGTCATAGCTTTCAATAACAATAATATCCAACAAAAAATTGTTGTAAGGTAAACAAATATTATTGGTATTTTTTATTCAGTACCATAATTACAGTGCGAATTACAAATAATCCAGTATTTTCAGCGAGTTAATTACAAACGGAATATATATAGGGGACGGAAAATTTAAATTGTATCAGTGCTATCTCTGTCTCATCTCTGGGTGCCTGGTTATTCAAAGTTGGGTACCCAATTATTGTTTCTTGGAATCCTGCCAAATGTGCGAGAGCCCATAATTATTACTTGGCTTATAATTAAGCCAAGAGAACATTAGACATCAAATTATTTTTGAAATGAACTGGTGACATCTGCGGAACATTTGGAAAATGGCGAAAGGCTTACAATGTGTGGGAAGAGTGGGATCTGTCCCGATATTTGTATATAATTTGGGTGTCTTTAAATCTAGAGAGTATTGGTTTCTTCCAGGTGACGGCGCTCTTTCGTAGATAGAGTGAGTAAAAATATACTAGAAAGAAAGAAAGAAAGAAAGAAAGAAAATATTTATTAACTGCTACAAACTTAGCACTGTACAGTATAATAAGATAAAAAAAAAGATTTGCTGCGGCAGTGAAAAGGCTACGACTCAGCATAAATGCCTCGCTTGGGCAGCGTGGCGCTGATTTTCTGTCGCACCCTATACTAGCGTATTCAACATAAAATAATTGAAAACAGAATAATAAGTTATAGTTCCAGCTCCAAAATTCACTCCATAAAAAGGCATTATATCAAATAAAAAAACCTAAATATAGACAAAACAGTTTCAATTATTTACTCAAAATATTAAAAAACATATTTTTGTTCAAATTGTGTGTAAAATTATTCAACTAACATGCACCAGGCTTCCTATCAATGTCTTTCCTTATGTTGATAAGGAAAGACAAATATATATGTTAGATTTTATAAATATACACCATTGATAATCTGCCCACAGCTGGGCACGGGTATCCCTTCATTTGATAGGAAGCCTGGTGCATGTTAGTTGAATAATTTTACACACAATTTGAACAAAAATATGTTTTTTAATATTTTGAGTAAATAATTGAAACTGTTTTGTCTATATTTAGGTTTTTTTATTTGATATAATGCCTTTTTATGGAGTGAATTTTGGAGCTGGAACTATAACTTATTATTCTGTTTTCAATTATTTTATGTTGAATACGCTAGTATAGGGTGCGACAGAAAATCAGCGCCACGCTGCCCAAGCGAGGCATTTATGCTGAGTCGTAGCCTTTTCACTGCCGCAGCAAATCTTTTTTTTTATCTTATTATACTGTACAGTGCTAAGTTTGTAGCAGTTAATAAATATTTTCTTTCTTTCTTTCTTTCTTTCTTTCTAGTATATTTTTACTCACTCTATCTACGAAAGAGCGCCGTCACCTGGAAGAAACCAATACTCTCTAGATTTAAAGACACCCAAATTATATACAAATATCGGGACAGATCCCACTCTTCCCACACATTGTAAGCCTTTCGCCATTTTCCAAATGTTCCGCAGATGTCACCAGTTCATTTCAAAAATAATTTGATGTCTAATGTTCTCTTGGCTTAATTATAAGCCAAGTAATAATTATGGGCTCTCGCACATTTGGCAGGATTCCAAGAAACAATAATTGGGTACCCAACTTTGAATAACCAGGCACCCAGAGATGAGACAGAGATAGCACTGATACAATTTAAATTTTCCGTCCCCTATATATATTCCGTTTGTAATTAACTCGCTGAAAATACTGGATTATTTGTAATTCGCACTGTAATTATGGTACTGAATAAAAAATACCAATAATATTTGTTTACCTTACAACAATTTTTTGTTGGATATTATTGTTATTGAAAGCTATGACATAATACATGAGCTGTGATAGTTGACAGATAATGGTGTGAACAGTGGACTGTGAAGACAAAGATCCTCAGTTTGACCCCTAAGCACCACTGACATTTCGAAGTTACGTGCATATGAAGAGCTCACATGATGAACGATAACCTCCCCATCATGAGGAAACCTGAAGGTATGCCTGACAAATTTTCTCTATGGCATGTGAAGTCTGAAAAACCGCACCAGGCTAACGCGGTGGACTATAGTCTAATCTCTTTTAAATCGGATAATTAGGTTGTTGATTAATGTACCAACATACTACTTCCTTTGGAGACGCCTATCTTCCTTTGGGGTAAATAGAGACTCTTAAATTTCGTCCTGATTCTCTGACTCCTTCTACATCCACATCGAGTTGGTTAAATTAGGTGCATTCCTCCTGCACTTAATTAATGAGGAAGAAAGAAAGAAGAAACAATGAGTCTGATTGTTATTCCTAAAGCAGAAACGTACATTTCAATAATAATCGCTAATAATCAAATTGTATATTATACAAAAGAAACAATTAAGAAATTTTACGAAGAAATGATACCAACACTATCTCACCTTAATTAAACTGAGAATGGAAATAGTCCCGGACGTATTTAAAAGTCAGTTTTAAATAGAAATGCCTTCAATGCCACTATAGCGATTATTATCTGCATAACTGAAGAAAAGGCTCAATTCTCCAGCGCCTCGGTTCAAATCAAGCGGGAAGATGCGCCTCTTTCATACCTACCTTTTTGTTGAGAACGCTTTGTTGTGATCAGAATGGAATATTGTGCCATTGATTTTTATGCCTACAGTTAAAATTTCTCTGTGAGATTTTGAATTTAGAAATTCTTTAGTGGCATAGACTTGTGTGTTTTTGGAACTTTGTAATACAAACCATTAGTCAAAAGGACAAAACACTGACAACCATAATATTGGAAATAATACCTATAAACATGTTTAATTATAATGCAATCAATACAAAAGTTAATTTATGATTTACATCAAAACTGTTTTTATAAATGACATTTTCGTGAAATTATACATAGTAAAATACTTATTATTTATTACATGCTCAAACAGTGAAGAAAAATATCGTGAGTAAGTCTGCCAACCCGCAGTAGGCTAGCGTGGTGGACTATAGCCTAATTCCTCTCAAATGAGAAGAGACTCGTGCCCAGTACAGGAACAATGGGACATTAATCTGATGATGTTTTGTTTATTATTTTGTCCTAAACCAACCTTTTAAAATTAAATACGTGTGGATTGGTTAGTAAACCCGTACCGCAACAATATTATCAAAAACGTATAAGCCAGTACGTTTCAAATTAAAGTACAACTTGAAATAGCAGTTTTATTCACGACTTTAACTTAATTATATTCCTTGTTCAGTTATTCGTAGGACGATTTAACTTTCAGTTTATTGTGACTCCTTTTATACCTACACTCTGTGAAACTCGCGCATCTGTGAATTTTACACACAACTCGACTGAATTTCATGCAACGATGTCTATTGCTGTTTTAATTAAGAAGGCAAGGAGTAGTTTTAATATTGAGACAGCAATGGGTGTCGTTTGAAAGCTGTTATGCGTGTCATCTAGTAGTGGGTTTTGAAGAATAGTTGGAAGGAATTGTGCAGTACTTTAAATTGCGTCTCTCGTTGAATCAACTCGCTTTATTTCGAAATGCTTACAGTTAGTGGATGGAAGTTAAATTTGTGCGGAGCCGAGACGACGACGGTGACAATGCAGTTTTTTAAATAGACGGGGGATAGATATTACATCATGTATTTTGAGCTGCGTGATCTTATTAACGCATGCAGTTTTCGTTTTTATTGTTACAGTTTTTCTTCTATGATTTGAATATAATTGAATGAAATGTTGATTTAATTTTCTGTGTGGCTTAGAAAGAGTATAAGACGTCATCAATTAAATACAAGGTAAAACCATATGAGAATTTATAATTATTCAAATAACTCACTTGATATGTTGTGCTATAATTATTATTTTCAACCTAAAAACGTGTAACCTTAATGTATCATTGTTGAGTGATGAAAGAAATTAAGTGTAAGGAGGGTTTCCCCGTTATCAAAAAAGGTAAGTAAGATAGGTTAGACTGAGCAAAGATAGTAATATAAATCATCATCATCATCAATCTATACTAGTCCACAGCTGGACGTTGGCATCTCTAGTTCAATAAACCTGTCTTATTCTTAAATTCCCGCTTATACGTTTTCAATCAAAAACACGTACCAATGTCAGTAAATACCCACTATTCAGGCAGTAATACCAGACGTTTGTGATTGTGCAGGTGTAATGTGTGAGGAGAAGCAGCTAATACACGGCACCATTGTAGGCGACACAAAGCGGCTCGCCTCACCAATACACTCTTATATTTTAAAGACGCGCAAAGCAAGAGCGGCTGCGAGTAGCGTGTGTGATTTGACTCGCATGATTTAATCAAATCATGGCACGCAAATCGGGTTTTCTTTGTAGAGAAGTTGTGGTGTGATGTTGTTTTTAATCACAATGCATATTTTTAACCGACTTCCAAAAGGAGGAGGTTAACAATCCGAATCCATTTTTTTTTATGTTTGTTACCTCATAACTGTGGATTGGGTGAACCGATTTTAAAAATTATTTTTTTATATGAAAGTTGAAGCTTCCTGTGTGGTCCCATAAAAAATATTTTAGGATCTGATGAGTGGATCCTTGGGAAATCGAGAGAAACCCTCAAATTTTCTACGTAGATGACGCGTTTATTGTTCAACCTAGTTTTAACTTCTTTTTAGTTTTTAAGGTATGAAGTCGGTGCCAGTGCCTGGTTGTATACACTGCGCGATGGGTGTACATACCTTTACATTTGGCTTGGCACCGTCTTCATACCTTTAAACCTACAAAGAAGTTAAAACTGTATTAAGTTATTTTTAACTTTTTAGTTTTGAAGTCGGTTTTTTTAACGCAGTTTTTTTTATATTTTCATTAAGTTTTATTTATGGTATGTCAATACATATTTTGAATTGAAGACACATTAATAGTTATGTTTTAGATATAAAAATTAAATGATGACGTGATTTTTTTTGTGACCATCTCCGAGTAGAAATTTCGACACAAATAATAGAAAGAAAGAAAGAAAAACAATTATTCCTGACCTCGTCAGGTAACAAAATTAAATAACAAAAAAAAAAACATAAGACATTATAAAATAATCAATAGTTAACCCGAGCGAGCCCAAAAATCGGACCCTATCTCAGCGTATTGATGCAGCACTAATGAATTAATGCTGCAGCGCTGGTTTTCTGATAGGACCGCAGTGTAACGTCACGGGCAGCGAAGAAATGTAAAATATAACTATTATTAAATAAATAAATATTTCTTTATCTAAAATAAACTAAATCTATATAAATAATTCGCAAAAGTTAAATAAAATAAATAATTACGAGTCATAACAGAACTAATATTATTTGTTATCTGTGCTCAGTCCGCTAAGCGCTCCCTATCCTTTGTCAGTAAAATGACAAACGAAGGGACGCCAATATGCGCTTGCACTTATTTATGAATCAAAGAAATAGAAGAACTGAAAGAATACTATATGATAGACAAAAACTGTGTGTATTTTATTTTTGTGTAATCGGTAAATATTGTGAATAGATATGTAATGTATGTATGTAAATACGTGTGTGATTATGTAAATATGTAAGTGGTGATTTCCGAGAATTCTATGAGGACGCAACACGAAACTATTGAGTGAAGAATTTGCTGCTACTCGATAGTGCTAAGATTCGCATTTAGCTTAATGCCACCATTACCAACCGTGTATAGACCATGTGTGAGTACTTACCTGCATTTTTCATACAATAGTCTTTTGTTTGCATAATAAATATTGTTTATACTTCATCTTAAAGGTGTTAATTGTTTTAGAAGCACGTATCGGGGGTGGCAGATCGTTCCAGCAGCGAGTAGCAGCAAATCTAAAACTGCCACGAAAGGCAGCTGTGTTATGTCTGGGTGTATTCAGAAGGTAAGTTGATGCCCTTGTATAATGTTTGTTGTGATCACGCGACCAAGTCAGCTTGTTATATAAATAATCAGGTTTTTTTGTGAGAACTACATCAAACATGAGGGAAGCAAGGTGGAGACTCCTGCGAGCAGTCATCTTCATCAGGTTACCCTTATTTAAAAATGGAATGATATGAGATCTTGGTGGAACATTATAGCAGTATCGCGCGCATGCATTCTGCACTCGTTGCAGAATTTTTTTGGTTCTACCGAGAATGCAGGTCCCATACACTGTCAGCGTAATTAAGCTTGGATAAAATAAGCGACTCACCAAGCATAACCCGCATATCCACACTTAGGTAGGGACGAATTCGGTAAAGTAACTTTAGCCGATAGAAACAATTTCGCACTGCTTCCATTATATGAGACTCAAAGTGAAGGTGGGTATCAAATAATACGCCGAGGTTTCTTGCCTCTTCTACTCTTTCTATAAGGCAGCCAGCAACCGTGATATTTAAGTTATAATTTTGAAGTTGAACCATTTTTTTTTAACTAAATAATAGCCTTGTCAATATTGCCATCTACTGCTGAATCTCGGTCTTAGCCAGCGCGCAACCATCCGCTGCCACATTTTTCAAAGATAGATAGGTTTTTATTTCTTACACTTACGCGAATATTAGACATTGAAATAAAACTACTTTTTACGGATTTTATCGCGGTATATTGATATTATTTTAACCCATCGTTTCGGATCCTTTACAGCATCCATGGTCACGGGCCGACTGAGGTGTTGGTCGTCTTGAAGTTATAATTACTAACAGCTACCTTACATTTTTAATTATTATTGACAATCCGATTTACACAGAATGAGCTCACTGTGTCCTTCGGTCGTACAGTTTGGTTCTTGGAATTTGATTTAATAGAATCTATGATGGTGTTCGAAGCAGATGGTAATACCCAGCCATCTTCTCTATTGAAATTTGAGTGTTTTTTAATCACGAATCATCCTGGGTAGAAATCGGTTTTCTTTTACAAGGACTTGGGGTTTATCAATGGTGTGTTCACAAACTGCTGACTTCTTGGCACGGCGGTGTTTAACATCAGCGATGTGTTCTTTTACGCGGGTCCCTATGCTTCTTTTAGTTTGGCCTATGTAAGAGAGACCGCAATCACAATCGAGCTAATATATAGGTTTTGTTGATAAAATCATACATTACACCAATATAAACCATAATTTTTATTTTAAAGTGAAGATTTTGTCTCTCTCGCTCCGCTTATGCCTTACACCATTCCACAACACGGATAATGGTCGAGTTGTCTTGAATCCCGAAGTCAATTCCCGGCATATTGTCCCGGCAGAAAGGCCGGGCCGATCTCCGGGGACACCCCCGCTATGTACTTTAGACAATTTTATTAGAAAATGTCTTCAAGAAGCTCTATTTAACTTTCGAGTGGAGTAGTTGAAAAGAACTGCATTTTGAATTGAACGTCTTAGCTCTTATTTTGCTTTTGAGTTTTATAATGTAGATCATTAGTCATCATCATTAGTTACGTACGTTACACAGATACATATACATACCATCACGCTTGTCGTCCCCGAAAGGTTAGGCAGAGGTGTAATGTACACCTACATTTCGCCGGTATTTTTTAGGTCCCATGTAATAGGGGCCGAGCCTATTGTCATTAACCGGGTACAAATCCAAACTCCGAGATGCTACTGAGTATTTCATTCAAAAACCCAATAACACTGCTCGACCTGGAAATCGAACCCAAGACCTCTTGCTTGGCAGTCGCACTGTAAGACCTCTAGACCAACGAGGCAGTTTTACGTGCGTTTTTATCACAAAATAGGTATGTTCATACGGTTAAGGAAAACATCGTGAGAAAATATTCATACTGAGAGATCTTCTCGATGGCATAATTATTCTGCCTACCCGCACTAGGCTACCATGGTGGAGTAAAGCCTAGTTCTTCTCGAATAAAACCTGTGCCCAGCACCACTGCTGGGCACAGGTTTTCCCACGACAGCAATGGGTCAATGATGATTAAATTATTACATCGTAATTTGCAAAAATATCGTTAATCTTCAATCATCATCATCATCAACCCATTAACGTCCCACTGCTGGGTACGGATCTCCTCTCATTTGAGAGGGATTAGGCTATAGTCCACCACGCTAGCCTATTGCGGGTAGCCTTCACATGCCATCGAGACAAATCTCTCAAGCATGCAGGTTTCCTCATGATGTTTTCCTTCACCGTTTGAGCTTGTGATAAATACGCACATAACTTCCGAAAAGTCCGTGGCGCGTGCCTTGGGTTCAAACTCGAGACCTTTGACATCTCAGCCCACTCGTCACACCACTAGGCTACCACGGCTCATAATCTTCAATAAACCGTTAAAAAACCATAAATTTAGTATTGTTAAAAGCATTATCTTTTAGATTCTTAATTATTTTTGATCGTAATCACAGGAGAGTTTATTATGGAAAGTAGATATTTAAAACCATTTTTATTAATGAACGTCGTTAACATAGCTGAATGCTCCGATTAGAGGCTTTAAATCTTTATTGACTGGGGGTTTCAACGTAAAAGTCGCATTAAATTCTACTCAGTAGTTTTTAAGTAGCAATGCATAAAAAGAAAAAAGATTGTGGATTTGTTTTTTCATACGTTTGTCTACTTTAAATAGCCTATCAACTGAATTTTTAAGTTAAATCTTATATAGGTATAAAAAACTCGTGTCACGGTGTTTGTCGCTGAACTCCTCCGAAACGGCTTGATGGATTATTATGAAATTCTGTATTTGTATTTGGTAGTTATGAGAATCGGTCGTAGGCATTTTTTTACACCCCTAGATGTTAAGGATGTCCGTCATCAGATTTTTGTTTCTTTTTTTTAAGAAAATATTTTTGTATTTTTTTATTTGTCATAAAAAATACTTATAGCCCAAAATTTTCTTTTCTACCACCAACCCCTATAATTTGGCAAAACAACGTTTGCCGAGTCAGCTAGTAAAGACATAAAATCTTATATTTATAAATGAAGATCATGTTGTTATCTTTTATACCACAAGGCTGACAATCAATCATACGGCACGCCTGTCATTAAGCAGTTACCGTAGCCTTTAAACGTTTGCAACAACAGAGGTGTCCCCGCAGAAACCGTTTAAGTTTCTTCAATAAGGAGTTACTAAATAGACAGCAAACGGATTTCTCATGCTTTCCGAATAGTCACTCCTCCAACGAGCTCTAGCAACCTTACTCACAGAAAGACAACTAAAAATATTGTTGTATTACTGCGAACTTCTGTAAGGCGAAGATACTTCCGCAGTTGGGCAGTAAATCTCGCTTTAATTCTAAGTCATAGCGGAATAAAACTAGCTTCAATTCAATTTATAAGTTACGTTAAATTATTCAGTTTTATTTTCATTTGTGTGTGTGAGTATTTTATGTTATGCCTTCACCAATTGCAAACTATCTTCGATAATTCCTTGCGTTGAGAGCGCCTACAAATTCTAAATGCTATGCCATATTCATTTCATTGGATTTCGAAGAAACATGCTGTTTTGTATTTTATAAAGTCTAATTTCGAAGTAGATTAGCAAATACCTTAATTGGCATTACCCGTCCAATTTGCCCGCCTATGAGATTTTCTTGATTGTACCTGAAGTTTTCCAACCCACTGCCTAGTGGGTAGTGTGTAACACTATATAGCCTAATTCTTCTCAAATGAGAGGAGACCCGTGCCCAACAATGAAAAAGTAAATAATGATAATTAATGATAAGTATAATAGTAAACAAGATTGATTTCGTAAGCACCAATAAAGACGTTCATGAGCGTACATAAATTGTGTTCATTTATACACCATCAATAATGTAGAGCTGTCACGATCACATCCCCTAGGCTCACATAAAAATTCGATCTAGAAAATTGTGTAATCAATCTACTCGATTAATGAGTATTCGATTGACAAGTGATTACTTTGGTCAGCGCGGCCAGGGACATTAAGTGTGAAAAAAGGTACTTAGTTCATAGTTATAGGTTCCTAGTTCACTTATAGGCATAAATCAAGAGACGGCGTCAAACCTAATGGTTATCTCGTATCGAAATATATTGATTGGTAGCTATTATTAGTCCCCGATTTTGTCAGTGTAGAATTAATTAGATTGACAACTAAGCAACATACATAACATACCATCACGCCTGTCGTCCCCGTAGGGTTAGGCAGAGGTGTACTAATGTACACGCACGTTTCGCCGGTATGTTTTAGGTCCCATGTAATGGGCGAGCCTATTGCCATTAACCGGGACAAATCCAAACTCAGAGCTGCTACTGAGTATTTCATAGAAAAACCCAATAACACTTTGCTCAACCTGGGAATCGAACCCAAGACCTCTTGCTCGGTAGTTGCACTGTACGACCACTAGACTAGCAAAGCAAGTTTTATCCAATTTGCTTTTTCGTCAATCTGATTAAGTATTACAAATTATCGATCAAACTATTTATATTCTAATTTTTAACTAAATTGTGTTCTAAACTAATGGGATGCATCATATTATCAATGCTGTGTTGTTGTGATATCCCAGTGTAACCAGAGGTCAGTCAAAAGTCTTGAGTTCGATTTAATGAATAGCACTACTTTCCAAAGTCACTTGCATATTTATCACATGCTCAAATGGTGAAAGAAAACATAGTGGGAAAACTTGTATTCCTGAAAGATTCTTTCCATGGCATGTGATGTCTGCCAACCCGCATTTGGCTAGCGTAGTGAACTAGAGCCTAAATCTTCTCTTTCTAAATGAGCGGAGACCCACAGTGAACAATAATTGGGTTCACGGTGATGAATAATATCAAATCCATCTTTAAATTCAACGAGCGAAAAAGTTTTTTTCTCGGTATTCATTAAAACTTTTTATTAAATAATTAAAAAAACTACGTAAAATACAATTAAACTGGTATTTTATCTCAAAGTGGGTAATAATGGTGGATTAATAAAACGAATAGATGTAAAAACAGAATATATATTTAAATCATCATCACAATTTTCGCATAGAAAGATAAAACGCTATCCCACGGCAAATTGGCGGCCGTGACTTATCCACCAACACTCCAAGTACAGTCAATAACAATATACGTTTATTATTTAATAAAAATTATTATTGCTTTATGTATTTATATTCTCTACATATTTTATTTATAATAATACTGTTTATAAATATATTTACATAACGAATAAACGCAGGATCATTGTATTTAATGTATATTTTTTTGATTGTCCTAACATGATTTAGTATCTATAGTATTGTTATTGACTTTACTCAAAAGAGATTGACTTGAAATACAACATAATATTGAAATCTTATTGCATTATATTTACAGTATCAACATAGTTATATAGTGTTTTTTTTTAATAAAAAGGGGAACGATGTGAGATATTGAACAAAAAGAAAAATATTGGTAAAATTTGAGTCACTACGTCGCAAGTACTAAAACGTTTCTATTAAGCCCGACATTGGATAACATTATTTATATAATATATAATATTAAATTCTTCTATCTATATTACAGATAGACTATAGACAAAACGTCTTAATAATAAATTATTTTAAGTTTTTTTGTAACTAACAATGCTGATAAAATGGTTAAATACATGGATTCTTGTAACGAACCCTGTTAATGTTATATTATATACAATTTTACAATTTACATAATTATAAATAGATTACATAGACAGACATCTAATATTATTGTTTCGTTATTTATCAATATTGCTTTAACAAATTTACATTGAGCCAAGACGCAAGAATTTAGTTGAGCAACTTAAATTTATATTACTAATATTCACTTTACATTGAAACAAAGTTTATATACAGTGTTATTTTATATTATTTACTTTTTATTAATATTCAAATGATGTACATATTTTTACCAATATACCAGGTAACATAATTGCTAAAATATATTTTATGAAAAAAAAATTGGAAATATTATTTTGTGATCAAATTACTTTGATTTTTTTTCAGGTTTTATTGACTTAGAAGTGAAAATTTTACAAATGATTAAAGGAAAATTCCATTTTATTTAATCCCATCCATTCCATTTTATGGAAAATATGAGTATACTTTAATATCATACTGATACAAATCTACGTACATTTTAATATTATTATACTTGTGTATGACTAGGGAATAATATGTATTACTAAAACTTATGTTATATATGTATATAGTATGACAACTTATTACACTATTTGATAACCGTTAGAGTACCATAGATTGGTTTTTCGTGCGGAGGGTTCTCATATCAGTCGAAAATATGACTAGATACAGAATAAAATTGAGCAAATAAATGTGAGATCATAATAGGAGGACCCTAATCCGAAATATTGGGACCCTTTTTTATTGCGAATGAAAAATATTTCATAAGTACCTAGGTACCTCCTAGGTTCATATTACTTGGTGAGTAGATGTGTATACATTTTCTTGTATGTATTAGATTGTACAATACGAAATCAAACCTTATTATTATGGAATGAATCAATAATATAATTAAGTATTAGCATTTTAAGCTAAATACTTTTTATAAATACTTATTAAATACTTTAAAAAAAAATTGCATATAATGTAAAACAAAAAATACTTAGTATATTGCGAAGTCAAAAAAGGTATTTTCTTTTGGAGCCGTTTATTATATTTGCAAGAGTATTTGTAGTTAAAGTGCGTAAATGACTTTAGAATAATTTAAAAGGAATGTGCAGCTTTAAATACTGCCAAAAGCACTCTGGTTATTAACGTTTAATGAATTGCTACTTTTGAGATTAGAGTTGAATTTGGTATTATTATAGGAGGATTCTTAATTTCTTATTGTTCTTTCAACCCGATCAGGGCATTTTACAAGAAATCTAAAGTATGGTTCTTATAATACAGAGGTTGAAGCACTAAAAATACTATTTTTGGAAGATCATCGATTGTAGCATGACATTATTTCCTATTTATTGTTATTTATTTTTTATTCTACAAAGTAATGCGCTATTTTATTACCTACAAAGTAACTTTTGATATGATTTTAAACATGTTACCAATATAATAATGATTGAGGAATAGAGAGTTTATGTTATGACCGTTCGCCGATATGATTTAATTTTTATTTCATAGCTGGCGATCTTATTGCTATTCACCGGGTTCACATTTAAAATCCAAATTTTAACTGAGAATACCATTGGGAAACCTTGGAACCCTAGGAAGCCCTAGGAACCATCAATTACTATGGCACCGGGTAAAAATTTTTTTTTTTACGTGTATTGGTAATATAAAAGATATTGTCATGTATATTATTGACAGTTGACAGGATGGGACTTAACTTTATATAAACAAATTTATTAAAAAAAAAACGTAATTCTGGTAACGTAATATGTAAGTTTTATTTTTTATATATACATTACTATGTGTATATTACTCAATCATTATTTTTTAGTTTGATTTATTTATTAAAATATAATTTTGGCAAGTTAATTTACATTCTACCTTGTCAAATCGCGCAGTGCATTGTCTTTCGTCGACTTTGTCATTTGTATGTCTAAAACTACCTATATTTAATATTATATACTAATGTATATATTACTAAGTTACTAGAAGGTGTGAAAAAAGAAATGCGTGGACGGAAAAAGGCAACTCAAAAATATTTTAGTATATTAAACAGTTTGTGTTCTGAAATTCTAAATTAAAAATAGTTTTTTTGGTGTTGTTAAACATTATTATATTTTTAGTGGGCTTCAAACTTGTTTCTAATCAAAAACATGATTTATCTTGAAAATAAAGTGAAAAATGAATAGGCTGCACGTCAAATGTTCACGTCATTTTCTTAAAAGACGTGTGTAGCACTTAAGTCAGTGTTTTTAAAAAATAATTATTACACTTCATTTTCTTATAGTCCGGTCAATTAAGCAAAAAAGAGGTCAACCTTGGAATGAGAGAAAATAATCCAGAAAATGGTTGTACGCATTTTAGCGTTCTGAAATTTGTCTCAAAAGTTACAAAAAGTGTTGTGTCTGCGTCGTAACTTATTGAAGTTCAGAGGTCACATTTATTACTTTTTAACAATTGTGTAGAAACGTTTTTGAACTTAAACTCAAATATTTTATTCAACTAGACCACACAGGTGCTTTTGAGTTATCAAAACTAGTTGCTCGGGACCAAAACTAAGGTCAAAGTTATTACTTACCTCTCATTCCAAGGTTAAAACCTAATTTAACTGGACTATTATTTGTCCTGTCAACATAAATTGTTTATTTAACTACAATAAAAAATTATACGTTTATAGTCACAGGTAACACTGATGGTACAGTCAATAGAAAAACGATTAACAATAAATATAAAATAAAAAAATCAACCATAAAAATAACTAAAGCTTATTAATATCGCTTCTAATATTTTTCTTTGGCATAATAATAATTATTATAATACTGATGACTAGAATAAGATGAGCTAAGCAAGCTATACAGTACAAATACATTTTTACAGTAGTTTTATAAATTACAAATGTTTTTAAACATATTTTGATATGCTATGTTTCTACAGCTAACACGACACAATAAAGTTTATTTGTTTATCACATTATGTATAAACTTTTGTTTCCACCTGTACTTTGTACAATTTGGTCGTCTAGTAGATCTCTTGAAAATAAAAAAAAACTGAAATTTTGTTGTAGATTTTCCCATCCATATTATAAAACATTTCTTTTGAAAAAAAAAACCTTACTTCAATTATTTGGCACCTCATAGATAAACTTTTAATCATCAATCCAATTTTTGTCCCACTGCTGGGAACAAATCTTTTCTCATTTGAGAGAGTCCACGCAAGCTTAGCGCAGGTTATCAGACTTCACATGCCATCAAGAGAGTCTCTCAATCATGCAAGTTACTTTACCGTTTGAGCATGTGATAAATACGCATGTTACTTTGAAAAGATAAACTACCTGACCAGTAGCATCATTATTTTTATTAGTTTTAGTAGTTGGTAGTATTCTTGACCTGTATTTGGCACATAATAATCTTCATAGACTTACTAGGGTCCTTATGTTACCCGAAGCCAAGATGTTACTTTCTGATAACATGTTCTATAATTAGATTAATTAACATTGTCTGTGTTCTTCATATTGTTGGTAAAGAATAATATTTCACTTATTATACTAATCATATTTATTCTTGGCGATGTTGATTATCATATTCTTCTCTGATTTTTGGCAATAATCATCATCAAATCCTTTCATTCCATGAAATTGTTCTGTAAGACGGGGCTAGCCAATAATCTTTACGGTCTGTCTGACGGTAAGCGGTTACCGTAGCCTATAGAGTTATGGACCATCGCAACATCAGCGGTGTCAATCGCGCATCGCCGACCCGGTAAAAACCTTTTCACTTTTTCTTTTGAAAACCCCATTGAAATTTTTCATTTCACAGTCCCATTTTTCTAAACCTCGTTGTGTTTTTAAGAGATCTTTCGTAATTAAAAACCATTTCAGTATTTATTGTTGACAAATCTTACTTAAATGTGATGTCTGTACATTAAATTCAACAAACAAAAAAATATTGAAAGCTCTGGTATAATATGTATGGAGAAAATCTGACCAACAAAACGAGATCTACTGAGTGAAGACGACCAAATAGTCCACGGGCTAGGTGCCGCAATGGAGTATCTTCCTGAACGCCTTCCGGAACTCAGGGTTGAATATGGTGTAGATGACGGGGTTGAGGAACGAGTTGATGTAACCCAGCCACGTGGTCAGGATAAACACCGTGACCCCAGGGTCAAAGGAGAGGCCGATCTTATCGCAGATGGCGCCGAGGACTGAACAGGTGAAGAATGGTGCCCAGCAGAAAAGGAATACGCCTGGAAAGAAAGTGATTTGTGAATGATATTGAATCAAAGTTTTCTTTGTAATTTTAGACCAGTATTTGATGAAGATTAGGCTTTAGCTACCACCATTTTAATATTAGATTAGAACGGGTTTCTTAGGCATACATAATTTTCTCATGATATTTTCCTAACATATTATCATAATAATATGCAGATTAATTCTAAAATTCAGTGGTTTGTAGTTAGATTAGAATTTTGATTTCATAGTCCATTGGTCATACCAATCACGACTTTCTAAGGAACCAGCTATAAATTAGGTACCATATATTATGATATTTATTAATTTCTTGTTTTATTAAAGAAATATACTTCCAAGGGATTTAAATTTAGAAACCATCAAATATACGGTTTTATCACAATATCGACGTGGAAATCTTTTATCCCTAACAAGTATCATTTCAGCTATTCTATTAAAGTTTTTGAAACTTTTGACTTACCTAAAACTATTGCTAATGTTTTAGTAGCCTTCCTCTCCTTCTTCGCAGAAGATTTCTCCCGTTTCTTCTTGCTCGCTTTGTTGGCCTTGTATATTGTAAAACGAGCAGTTGCCGCACTGGCTTTCCTCTCTTTCTTGGAACTGGACCCATCTCGAAGGTCGTACTGGCTCGCTGTGACTTCGTCATCAGACCGGAGAGCTAGGGATACGTTTCTAGAAAATAAAGGCTTATATTAGCAGAATGGTATAATGCACAAATCATTGTGAAATTAAATTGCTTTTGAAGGATTTTATCGCCGTACATTGATATTATTTTCTATAGTCCTAACTTTTTGGAACCTTTACAAACCTCTATGATCGCGGTATATTGAAGTGTTGGTTGTCTTGATGTCCTAGGTACAAAAGCTCTTTATTTTTGTTAATTATTGAAATTAATAAAAATATAATAATGTGAATAAAAATGAAGAAGACCACTATATTATTTATGTTGAAGTGGTAATTGCAATTATAATGACAGAGATTTTGAAAAAAAAATCTTTATTATGTTACTTGTTGTAAAAGAGAATATACCTAGTAATATTAAAAAGTTTAGGCGTCCAATTTAAAACGTTACTACGCGTGCTCGGAGAGCCGCAAGAATAAATATGTAGAAATAAAATGCAGCACTAAACAAATAGGAAAAAAAGAACTTATAAAATACAGGCATGTAACGGAAAAACTTTGTAGAGGTAAGCGCTGAAACTAGTACATAGTTTGTAACAATCGCTGCTACTAACGTGACTTTAGACTTTAAATTGAACCAGTTTTTTTCAAAATATTTTCACGACTGTCTAGTATTCCAATTTAAGCAGACTGAACTTATAAGTCAACAAAGAGAAAGTCTAGTTTTAATTTGAGAAGTAACTGATCAAAGTGTTCTAATATGGGATATAGATCAGATTACAGCATCCATGGTCACGGACAGGCAGTCACAGTCAGGTCACCCGGAATCATGAAAGCAGCAAAGGATATAAAGGTTATAATTATGACTTACAATAACCTTAAAGGCCATAAAAAAATTAAAAAGCCGGCCATTGATAATGGATGGTATTTAAAAGTACTTCAATTTATTCCCATTTAATTTACCTAATTTTGCCTGTGTTCCACCAAATATACTGAATGTGCACCAAAATATGTTCATTAAAAGTATTGTTATTACTTATATACACTTTCTTGATATTCAGATTTGGATCTGGCGTTGTGTGGTCGCGGTTCTAACCTAACCTAACCGATATCTGTATTTTGCTGCTCAATCAGTAATTTTGTCGCTCAATCAGTATTTTTGATGCGCGGTTTATTATATTCCATTGAAAATTAGGTTTTCCCGGCGATTATTTCTTGATCGAATTCATCACAAAAATAGATTCTTCTTACCTCGAGTCTACTGACAACTTGGAAGTCTTTCCATTCTTCTTCCACTTGGAGCCATCGCAGGCCATATTCTTCAGCACCGTAGCGTCTTTCAACCCTGGTGAGCCTGGCGGGGACACGTGCTCCCTGATCGTGTCCTCCAGGTTTGAGGGCGCATATCCTGAGTCGTTGTTCCCGTTCGGATCAGGTATTGGTTGGGATTTGATGTTTCTTTTTGGAGTACTGGAGAAGGAAACTTGCATTAATGGTGCTGCAAAAATTCTTAGACAATTTCTATTGTAAACTAAACTGTCTTGGTAGTCTAGTGTTCGTAAAGTGCAACTAAGAGCAAGAGGTCTTGTGATTTTCCCAGGTCGAGCAAAGTGTTAGAGTTTTCTATGACATTATCAGTAGCAGCTTGGCGTTTGGATTCATGTCCGGTAGATGGCAATAGCTCGCCTCCTATTATAGCGGACCTAAAACATAACGGCGAAATGTGAGTTTACATTAGCACATTTCTGACTAACCCTTCGGAGAGGCGTTCAAAAAAAAGAAAGAAAGAAAGATTGTTGCTGTCGAAGAGTTCGAATTGTTTAACAGCACTGATTTTCAATGGGGAGATCATAATATTTTCAGGAAACTTGGTGGCTTTAGCTTGTTAGGATTGTTGCTTAAAAATTAAATAACTTCAGCTAAAATCAATACGTTGCGGGGCTTCAACCTAAGCCGACTGCATTATGGGGAGACAGCTCGGTTAGACTGAATGGATAGGCATTATTTAGGGCTGGATTTAAAGCTAAAGACTCGGCTGAAATCGGTCTCGTACAATAGATAGGTAAGGTAATTTAAAGGTCACTGCAACGGACTTCTCTGGTGGGGATGTCAGATGAAAATCACCCTTACTGTATCTACTATGTACTTCAGGACTTTGATCCGCGATAAACTTCTAAACTAATGAACCGATTATAATAAAACTTTGCACACTATGTGTAGTTTTGTCCAACTTAAGAGATATGTTCTATCTCTCAATTTAATATTTTGAGGCTTTACTTAGACAAAGTTGTGAGCAGAACAGTTATTGATACTATAGATATTAATATTAATCTACTTAACAATGAGAAAACGTAGAGCCCTTTAATTAAAATCGACAAACTACTTCAAAGGCGACGCGATAAGAAGAAACACACTTTAAGCCAAGCCACCAAACTATCTGCGAATTTTAATCAAGACTAACGACTTGAATATGTTTCAAATGAACATTATACCTTTGAAACTGTGATATGTTATTATTAGAGAATATAATTTAATGTCTTTGTCTATTGGTTTTGTTACTTTCAAAGCAATTTCAAAATTTACAACACTATTTATTACTATTACGATATTTTAGGAAAGGATTTTGCTGAAATTGGATATGTGCTGAGAGGTATAATATTGTAAAGAAAATTGTTTTTTTTTATAACATGAGGGGCAAACAAGCTTACTGTCTGTCTAACAGTAAACAGTTAGCGTAGGATATAGACGTTTACAACACTAGAGATGTTGCTGTTGTCGGTGTTGCCGACTCTAAATAATAGTTCCAATATTTTCTTCGAAGACTGATGTCTCCGGTTATTCGTTTTCTTTTATTTTTTATGAAATATTCAGCTTCTCCAAATCTATATGAAATTAATTCTAAAGAGGAATATAATGTAATACATGATGACAGGTAGTATAAAAAAATGTTGGTCGAGATAGAGATTAAAAAAAGGAAGATCAAATTTTTCATACAATAAAATTATTTCTGTGGCATTGTCTAACCCTGTTTGACATGGCTTATCTAGAATCATAATAGATAATACTTCAATGATTATTCCTTTTCAAGTCGTAATGAAATCAACATGGTACAGGTACGATCCTTTCATAACGAATCCTATTGAATCTGATAAAATGTCGGGATAACTTTGAACAAAAATAAACGGTGGACTCAGTGATTAATGGAACATCATTTATATAGCAATAAGCATTATGGAAAATGTCTGACACAGTTGTGAGAATTAAAAGTATTAATAAATTGTATAAAAGTGCCTTTTGTTTGTTTATCTTTTTGTATAGGCGCTTATAATGATTCTTTGACATGACATATTACAGCGCCTGTTTCTTTACTTTAGGCCAAACCTACTGAAATTAAATTAATGCTGAAAATGTTATAAACAATTCTTTTTAAAAAATATACATCTAGATTGTCACATACATCATATCATATCTTCACGCTTCTCATCCCCGGTCAGGCAGAGATTTAGTAATGGACACCCACATTTCACTGATATGTTTTGGGACCCGGGCACGAATCCAAATTCCAAATAGATACTGATAATTAATTTAATAGATAAAGCCAATAACACTTTACTTGACCAGGGAATGGAACCCAAGACCTCTTGCTTAGCCGTCACACTAACAATCACTAGATGACTAGACCAATACCAAGATAGCCACGACTCAAATATCATATGCACACATATCTATCGTGGATTGAGAATTGCAAGAGAATTGAGCATTTTTGTAATCAGAAGCATCACGGTAGGTTAGATAAAGCTGATATAATACAGAATATCTGCGTATCATCATAATATTTTTTAATCAGGAGGCAACCAAACTCACGGCCCGCCCGATGGTAAGCGGTTACCGCAGCCTATGAACCTTTGCTATTGATAATGACTTACTTTCCCGTCTCCTCCGCGACGGTCGCGAGCATGAACTCGGTCGACTTGTCGTTAGGTATGACGTGGCACTCGTCTGCGTCCGCTTCTAAGTCTGCTGACCTCTTGTCGAAACTGAACAAGGATAATAATAGCTTAAAATAAATGCACCCTGTAAAACCATTTTATGATACCTAAACCGGTTGGCAACGTGCAATCGACACCAGGTGTAGCACGCATCTAATTAATATATATAGATAGGTATTTATTAAGTGCTGATATAATCTGTTACGAATGCAAAAAAAAATGCTAAAAATCACATTAAAGGATCAAGCAAATTTAATATCTATATGTATAAAAATGAAGCACGATTTCCCTTGGTCACGGCATAACATGAAAACGGTTTCACCAAATAACAGACGCCAATAAAATCGACGCTTTAAATACCGACGCCAATAATACCGATTGCACAAATACAGACGCCATTAAAATCGACGCTTTCAATGCCGACACCACCCATACCGACGCTATAAATACTGACGCCATCGATACCGACGCCAATATTACTGATGATACCAATGCCGACGCTCAAAATAACGACACCGACTATAACGACGCCAACAATACCGACGCCATTAATACTGACTCTATCAATACCAACATCAAAAATATCGACGCCACCAATACTGACGCCATCAATACTGACACCAACAATATCAACGCCACAAATACAGACGCGATTAAAATCGATCCTTTTAATACCGACACAACACATACCGACGCTAAAAATAACAACGTCATTAATATTGACGCCTACAATGCAGACGCCATTAAAATCAACGTTTAATATAAACGCCAAATATACCAACGCCCGCAATAACGACGCCTACTATACCGACGCCTTTAAAACCGACGCCACCAATACCGACGCCATCAATAACGACGCTAACAATAACAACGCCTAGTATACCGACGCCAACAACAACGACGCCATCAATAACGACGCCAACAATACCGACGCTAACAAAACCGACCCAACCAATACTGACGCCACCAATACCGACGCCATAATACTGACGCCATCAATACCGACGCTATCAATACCGACGCCACTAATACCGACGCCATTAATACTGAGGCAATCAATACCGACGCTGTCAATACAGACGCCAACAATAACGACGTCATTAATATTGACGCCTCCAATGCAGAGGCCATAAAATTGGACGATTAATTATAGACGCCAAAAATACCAACGCCCACAATAACGACGCCTACTATACCGACACCACCAATACCGACGCCACCAATACCGACGCCATCAATAACGATGCTAACAATAACGACAGCTACTATACCGACGCCAACAACAACGACACCATCAATAACGACGCCAACAATACCGACGCTAACAAAACCGACTTAACCAATACTGACGCCACCTATACCGACGCCATAATACTGACGCCATCAATATCGACGCTATCAATACCGACGCCACCAATACCGACGCCATTAATACTGACGCCATCAATACCGACGCTGTCAATACCTACGCCAACAATAACGAAGTCATTAATACTGACGCCTCCAATGCAGAGGCCATTAAAATCGACGTTTAATTATAGACGCCAAAAATACCAACGCCCACAATAACGACGCCTACTACACCGACGCCACCGATACCGACGCTAACAATAACGACGCCTACTTTACCGACGCCACCAACACCGACGCCATCAATAACGACGCCAACAATACCGACGCTAACAAAACCGACCCATCCAATACTGATGCCACCAATACCAACGCCATAATACTGACGCCATCAATACTGACGCTATCAATACCGACGCCAACAATACCGACGCCATCAATACTGACGCCGGCTAAACCGACGCAACCAATACTGACAACACCAATACCGACGCTATCAATAACGACGCCACCAATTCCGACGCCATAATACAGACGCCATCAATACTGACGACGGCTAAACCGACCCAACCAATATTGACGCCACCAATACCGACGTCATTAATACTAACGCCATCAATACCAACGCTATAAATACCGACCCATCCAATACTGACGCCACCAATGCAGACGCCATTAATACTGATGTCATCAATACCAACGCTGTCAATACCGACGCCAACAATAACGACATCATTAATACTGACGCCACCAATGCAGACGCCATTAAAATCGACGTTTAATTAAAGACGCCAAAAATACCAACGTCAACAATAACGACGCCTACTATACCGACGCCACCAATACCGACACCAACAATACCGACGCTAACAAAACCGACCCAACCAATACTGACGCCACTAATACCGACGCCATAATACTGACGCCATCAATGCCGACGCTATCAATACCGACGCCAACAATACCGACGCCATCAATACCTATGCCAACGATTCCGACGCTATTAATACCGACGCCAGCACAATAACGACGCCTTCTTTACCAACGCCACCAACACCGACGCCATCAATAACGACGCCAACAATTCCGACGCTTTTTATACCGACGCCACCAATACCAACGCCATCAATAACGCCGCTAACAATAACGACGTCACCAATACCGACGCCATCAATACCGACGCCAACAATACCGACGCCATCAATACCGACGCCGGCTAAACCGACCCATCCAATACCGACGCCATCAATAACGACGCCTACTATACCGACGCCACCAACACCTACGCCATCAATAACGACGCCACCAATACTGACTCCATCAATACCAACGCTAACAATACCGACCCAACCAATACTGACGCCATCAATACCGACGTTATCAATACCGACGCCAACGATACCAACGCCATCAATACCGACGCCATCAATACCGACGCCAACAATACCGACGCCATCAATACCTATGCCAACGATTCCGACGCTATTAATACCGACGCCAGCACAATAACGACGCCTTCTTTACCAACGCCACCAACACCGACGCCATCAATAACGACGCCAACAATTCCGACGCCATCAATAACGACGCCAACAATACCGACGCTAACAAAACCGACCCAACCAATACTGACGCCACCAATACCAACGTCATTAATACTAACGCCATCAATACCAACGCTATAAATACCAACCCATCCAATACTGACGCAACCAATACTGACGCCATTATTAATGACGCCATCAATAGATATCTACGCCATAAATACCGACGTCTCCGGTACCGACGCTGCCAAAACCGTTGCCAACACTTCCAACGCCATCAATTCCGTTGCTATCAATACCGACGCTATCATAACCGACGCCAAGAAAAACGACGCCACCAATACTGACGCCAACAAAACGCCAACAATACTCACGCCAACAACGACGACGCAATTTAAATCGACGCTTTTAACACCGACGCCATTATTTCGACGTCCACAATAACGACACCAACTATGACGACGCCACTAATAACGACTCCATAAATACCGACGCTATCAATTACGACGCAAACAATACCGACGCCCACAATAACGACGCCACCAATGCAGACGCCATTAAAATCGACGGCTAAATACCGACGCCAAAAATACCGACGCCCACAATTACAACGCCTACTATACCGACGCCACCAATACCGAAGCCATCAATAACGACGCCTACTATACCAAGGCCACCAACACTGACGCCATCAATAACGACGCCAACAATACCGACGTTAACAAAACCGACCCATCCAATACTGATGCCACCAATACCGACGCCATAATACTGACGCCATCAATACTCACGCTATCAATACCGACGCCAACAATACCGGCGCCATCAATACCGACGCCGGCTAAACCGACGCAACCAATACTGACAACACCAATACCGACGCCATCAATAACGACGCCATCAATTCCGACGCCATAATACAGACGCCATCAATACTGACGCTATTAATACCGACGCCAGCACAATAACGACGCCTTCTTTACCAACGCCACCAACACCGACGCCATCAATAACGACGCCAACAATTCCGACGCTTTTTATACCGACGCCACCAATACCGACGCCATCAATAACGACGCCAACAATACCGACGCTAACAAAACCGACCCAACCAATAACGACGCCACCAATGCAGACGCCGGCTAAACCGACCCAACCAATATTGACGCCACCAAAACCGACGTCATTAATACTAACGCCATCAATACCAACGCTATAAATACCAACCCATCCAATACTGACGCCACCAATGCAGACGCCATTAATACTGACGTCATCAATACCGACGCTGTCAATACTGACGCCACCAATACCGGCGCCATAATCCTGACGCCATTAATACCGACGCTATCAATACCGACGCCACCAACACCGATGCCATCAATAACGACGCTAACAATAACGACGCCTACTATACCGACGCCACCAACACCGACGCCATCAATAACGACGCTAACAATAACGACGCCTACTATACCGACGCCACCAACACCGACGCCATCAATAACGACGCTAACAAAACCGACCCAACCAATACTGACGCCACCAATACCGACGCCATAATCCTGACGCCATCAATACCGACGCTATCAATACCGACGCCACCAACATCGACGCCATCAATAACGACCCAACCAATACTGACGCCATCAATACCGACGCTATCAAAACCGACGCTCACAATAACAACGCCACCAATACTGACGCCACCAATACCGATGCCATCAATAACGACGCTAACAATAACGACGCCTGCTATACCGATGCCACCAACACCGACGCCATCAATAACGACGCTAGCAATACTGACGCCACCAGTACCGACGCAATCAATAACGACGCTTACAATAACGACGCCTTCTATACCGACGCCACCAACACCGACGCCATCAATAACGACGCCAACTGTACCGAGCTAACAAAACCGACCCAACCAATACTGACGCCACCAATACCGACGCCATAATACTGACGCCATCAATACCGACGCTATCAATACCGACGCCACCAACACCGACGCCATCAATAACGACGCCACCAATACTGACGCCGCCAATACCGACGCCATAATACTGACGCCATCAATACCGACGCTATCAATACCGACGCCAACGATACCGACGCCATCAATAACGACGCCGGCTAAACCGACCCAACCAATACTGACGCCACCAATACCGACGCCACCAACACCGAAGCCATCAATAACGACGCGAACAATACCGACCCAACCAATACTGACGCCACCAATACCAACGCTATCAAAACCGACGCTCACAATAACAACGCCACCAATACTGACGCCACCAATACCAACGCCATCAATAACGACGCTAACAATAACGACGCCTACTATACCGATGCCACCAACACCAACGCCATCAATAACAACGCCAGCAATACCGACGCTAACAAAACCGACCCAACCAATACTGACGCCACCAATACCGACGCCATAATACTGACGCCATCAATACCGACGCTATCAATACCGACGCCACCAACACCGACGCCATCAATAACGACGCGAACAATACCGACGCTAACAAAATTGACCCAACCAATACTGACGCCATCAATACCGACGCTAACAAAACCGACCCAACCAATACTGACGCCATCAAAACCGACGCTATCAAAACCGACTTTCACAATAACAACGCCACCAATACTGACGCCACCAATACCGATGCCATCAATAACGACGCTAACAATAACGACGCCTACTATACCGATGCCACCAACACCGACGCCATCATTAACGACGCTAGCAATACTGACGCCACCAGTACCGACGCCATCAATAACGACGCTTACAATAACGACGCCTTCTATACCGACGCCACCAACACCGACGCCATCAATAACGACGCCAACAGTACCGAGCTAACAAAACCGACCCAACCAATACTGACGCCACCAATACCGACGCCATAATACTGACGCCATCAATACCGTCGCTATCAATACCGACGCCACCAACACCGACGCCATCAATAACGACGCCACCAATACTGACGCCGCCAATACCGACGCCATAATACTGACGCCATCAATACCGACGCTATCAATACCGACGCCAACGATACCGACGCCATCGATACCGACGCCATCAATACCGACGCCGGCTAAACCGACCCAACCAATACTGACGCCACCAATACCGACGCCACCAACACCGAAGCCATCAATAACGACGCGAACAATACCGACCCAACCAATACTGATGCCACCAATACCAACGCTATCAAAACCGACGCTCACATTAACAACGCCACCAATACTGACGCCACCAATACCAACGCCATCAATAACGACGCTAACAATAACGACGCCTACTATACCGATGCCACCAACACTAACGCCATCAATAACAACGCCATCAATAACAACGCCAGCAATACCGATGCTAACAAAACCGACCCAACCAATACTGACGCCACCAATACCGACGCCATAATACTGACGCCATCAATACCGACGCTATCAATACCGACGCCACCAACACCGACGCCATCAATAACGACGCGAACAATACCGACGCTAACAAAATTGACCCAACCAATACTGACGCCATCAATACCGACGCTATCAAAACCGACGCTCACAATAACAACGCCACCAATACTGACGCCACCAATACCGACGCCATCAATAACGACGCTAACAATAACGACGCCTACTATACCGATGCCACCAACACCGACGCCATCATTAACGACGCTAGCAATACTGACGCCACCAGTACCGACGCCATCAATAACGACGCTTACAATAACGACGCCTTCTATACCGACGCCACCAACACCGACGCCATCAATAACGACGCCAACAGTACCGAGCTAACAAAACCGACCCAACCAATACTGACGCCACCAATACCGACGCCATAATACTGACGCCATCAATACCGACGCTATCAATACCGACGCCACCAACACCGACGCCATCAATAACGACGCCACCAATACTGACGCCGCCAATACCGACGCCATAATACTGACGCCATCAATACCGACGCTATCAATACCGACGCCAACGATACCGACGCCATCAATACCGACGCCGGCTAAACCGACCCAACCAATACTGACGCCACCAATACCGACGCCACCAACACCGAAGCCATCAATAACGACGCGAACAATACCGACCCAACCAATACTGATGCCACCAATACCAACGCTATCAAAACCGACGCTCACAATAACAACGCCACCAATACTGACGCCACCAATACCAACGCCATCAATAACGACGCTAACAATAACGACGCCTACTATACCGATGCCACCAACACTAACGCCATCAATAACAACGCCATCAATAACAACGCCAGCAATACCGATGCTAACAAAACCGACCCAACCAATACTGACGCCACCAATACCGACGCCATAATACTGACGCCATCAATACCGACGCTATCAATACCGACGCCACCAACACCGACGCCATCAATAACGACGCGAACAATACCGACGCTAACAAAATTGACCCAACCAATACTGACGCCATCAATACCGACGCTATCAAAACCGACGCTCGCAATAACAACGCCACCAATACTGACGCCACCAATACCGACGCCATCAATAACGACGCTAACAATAACGACGCCTGCTATACCGACGCCAACAACACCGACGCCATCAATAACGACGCCACCAATACAGACGCCATTAAAATCGACAATTAAATACCAACGCCAAAAATACCGACGCCCACAATAACAACGCCTACTATACCGACGCCACGAATACCGACGCCATCAATAACGACGCCAACAATACCGACGCTAATAAAACCGACCCAACCAATACCGCCGCCATCAATACCGACGACACCAATACCGACGCTATCAATACCGACTCCATCAGTACCGACGCTCACAATAACGACGCCAACTAAAATGACGCCTCCTACTGCCTACAATACTGACGCCAACAATACCGACGCCAACAATACTGACGCCACCAATACTGACGCTTTCAATACCGGAAATAAATGCTTTAATAATAATCAATATTATAATTTTAAGAATTACCTACTGGATACTAAAAACTCGTCTACAGTTACTTTACAAGACACATTTATATTTCTTAATTAAGTCTACGAACAGTTTACAGTAAACTATAGATAACAAATGTATTATTTAGAGTAATTGAAATACAACACTGAAAGTAAATTGAGGTGTTATTTCAATAATACCTGACGCTTTATTTTATAAAATTGTTTAATAGTTAAAGTTACCTACGAAAAATTATTTTCATGAGTGTGTCTCAGAGTCCGGTAATTAAAATGTGCTGACATACTCTAGTAACATTGATTTGTTCAAATGTAATTAAATCAAACAAAGAATTTGTTTTCGAAAATGGGAAAAACATAAATAAAATTATTCTAAATATTCTTCTCAGCCGATTTTAGCTATGGCTATTTTTAGTTATATGGGTACAATACAATTTGCCACATGTTTTATTAGATTCCACCAGGCATTGATCAACTTCGAAGCATCTCAAAAGCTTTAATAAGTGACTATCCAATCATTCAATACACATAATTATGTAGAACAGTGTTCATGAATTTGGATTATAAAAAGAAATAAATAAAATGACAATTATTATTTTATCTACGATGCGTCCCAGTTACGAGCATTACACAATAGCAGTCTATTGTGTAATGCTCGTAACTGGGACTCGTAACAAAACAGTTTTTGAAGGACGTTTTAACCGACTTCAAAAAGGAGGAGGTTCTCAATCCGCTTGGTATTTTTTAATATTTTGTACACCGCTTACGCCGAAATTTGTGATCCGATTTACGCGATTCTTTCTTGGTCTGATGCGGAATAGTCGCCATTTTCGATTAAATCGTTCTGTTCCAATAGTTTCATTAACCTTTTTATTCCCATAAGTCTAAGATCGATAATTAGACGACTCGGTGGCGCAGTGGCTGAGCGATCGGCTTATGCGTCACGGGTTGTGATCCCAAGAGCAAATATTTATACGTTCTACAGGTAGTTGTTCCGGGTCTGGGCGTTTGTGTATGTGAAAATATGTGTTTGTCAACGCACCCACAACACAGGAGAAAATCCTAGTGTGGGGCAACGTTTTATTTAAAAAAAAAAGTACTGCAGTACAGCCTATTCTCTTACCTATCTTCGTGATCATCCTCATTACTTCCAGACCCAGTATTAGTGGGTCTGTCGTCATGCAGAGCAGTTTCTGCCAGTCTCCTCGTTTGTGCGACGTTTTCAATCACCACGGCGGTGGTAGCCCCCGCATTGGGCTCTCCAGAAACAGGAGGCTTCTTGGCTGCTCTCTGCTTTTTTGCACGATTTCTTAACGCCTGAATAAATAGAGACAAAGTTCATAGAAGAAGGAGATAAAAATGACTGATTAGATTATTTCGAATTCCAACTACCATTATCTTTTTATTAAGCTCTTAAATACAACTTCCATGTCAAAAACTGAAATTCAAAATATCATTAAAAGTATGCCAAATTTAATTTGGAAATTCAATTAATTGGTTCTTTTGAGCATGGACAACAAAGACAGCCGTAAAAAACAAGCACCCTACTTTAGGGTTTTTGCTGGGTATTACACGAATATTTTAAAATACAAACATTGTATTCATGACAAGGAGCCAAATTATAACACAATGTATTTTAAATGAATTTTCTTGAAATTCCTTGGTGCAGAAAGAACTTAAACTGACCCGACTGTAATCTTTCCCAGCTTAAGTTAAATTTCAAAACAACAACCAAATATTTATAAAATCTTGCATCTACCGCGTGTGGTATGACCTAGAATATAAGTCAGCTTGCAAAAACTGGCTACAGCAATATCGTGTTTAAGTTTCGGGATAGCATGTTTTGGAAACTACACTGTATGTGCCAAAACATTCACGACATGTGCTCGACGGGTGTACACAGCGCTTGTACATACGAGGACTAAAACAAGACTAGTTTTATCGTCGTTTATTGATATCATTTTAGCTCCCTTGTTGGTCTAGTGGCAGTGTCTCGTCGATTCCCGGGTCAAGCAACGTGAAATTGGGGTTTTCAATGAAATTCTCACAAGGAGATCGGACTTTGGATTTGTGGCTGGTCGATGGCAAAAGGGCCGCCCCCTATTACATGGTACCGAAAAACACCGGCAAAATGTGTGTGGACAGTGTTACGTACGTAACGCACCTTTGTCGCACCATTCCCGAACGACAGGCGTGATGGTATATTAATATGTTGATATTATTTTAATCCTGTCGTATCCAGTTAAAATATACATTCTCACGGATAGATTGAGCAATTTTTATTTAAATGTATCTATTTATAATTTACGCGTAACTGTCTGAAATATTAATGTTTGTATATTTATGACATTGTCATGCTCAAGCGGTGAATGAAAACAACGTAAGGTAATTTGCATGCCTGAGAGATTATCTCGATGGCGTGTGAAGTCTGCAGCCCCGAATTAGGGATGTGAACGGTAGCCTTATGTCTCTTCATTAGGGAATATCCATGTCCAGCAGTGGGCCAGAAAATATGTTGATGCGAAAGACGATAAAACTATTTAGATTACTAGATAGATTGTTAGAAACTCGTTGGTTGATGCTGATAGTGTCAGAAATCTTAAAGAACTGTTACAAAAATACAAAACGGCTATATTTTGCAACTACTAATTAGAATAGGCATCTATGTAATTATTCAAATACTATAAAATCTTGCGTAATTGTAAAATTTCAGCTGAAATATACTCGAAATAACTTCACTAACGTTTTTAGACACGAAATTGAAAATTTAATTCAGCTCGACTTCGAATATGCATTAGTAGCTTGCTTGAACTAGGAAGCACTGCCTGCTTAAACTAATGAAGACTAATTTAGCTAGAAAACTTCATTGGCCTCGCATATTTGTTATTAGAATTCTGTACTGCAATATAACAACTGAACCGTGCAACGGAATCTTGATGTTTCATAAATGTTTAATTGAAAAAGCTTATTTAACACGTTGGCTGCTGAAAAACACACACGCTGTGTTTTGACTCAAATAACGCGAGTGCGGCGCTAACACGCCTGGCGTGTTTTCATATTTTGTGCTACGACTGGGCGGCAAAACACGCCCTGCGTGTTTTTAACATCGCTACGCCAGTACGGATTACGCGCGAGGCGTGTTTTAAACCGACTTCAAAAAAGAAGGAAGTTATCAATTCGACCGTATTTTTATATTGTTATTACAATTGTCTACATATATTTTTTTATCTTCCTTTCGTAGGTATTTAATTCTAATCAGCTTTTATGTAAAATAAATCGACATAATGTCGTAGTGTTAACAAATTTAATAACAATGCCTTCATAAATTCGAAGAAAACAAAGTAAAATATTCTACAAAGGATTCTGCGGTATTAACAAATACACATCTGTGTTTTAATTTTGAATAAAGAACTTAGTAGGTGATTGTTTTGCACAAAATATATCGTAAAATAATTCTAAGTACCCAATTGTTTTATGCGCTCAAAATAAAAGACAATGAATGGTTACTATTACTACTATTATTATTACTATTACTATATGTGCTCCCCCACCCAAAACACACCAGGTGTGTTTTGGCCGCACTGTTGGTCGGAATACAAAATGTGTTCCGGCCGTGCGGGCGCTCACGCCAGGCGCGTAAACAGCCGCACCGTAGGTTAGCGCGCGCTATGTTAGGCCGCAGCCAACGTTTAAAATACATAGTTTTGATTTTACTGTTACTAAAACTTATTATTTGTGTTGTGTTTATAAATAACTAGCTCTTGCCTTCGACTTCATCTGTGTTGAACTAGTCTATTTTACAATATACATAATATATACATATTTTTATTAGAATAGGTACCCAATAACTCATTATTAATAACTAAACTGTGACATAAATATATCTACACAAAATATGAATAATGAATATTGATATTAATTTGTATTTGGTCTTGACATTTCTATTGAAAAGCGACCTAATACTCAGGTCTCCCAATATCAACCCTAATTTCACCCCGGGGTCGCATACTCGGGTCTAATTGAAAACGGAATGCTAATCTTGTTAAATCGAATGTTGCTGGTAGCTTGCTATATAGCGTATTATATTCAAGCTAAGATATAGGTATTTGTACTAATAGCGTTAGCAACGCGAGCGCTTTTTTAACCGTTGCCCAGCACTGACACCCTGAGCTCAAACAACTTTATTTAGCGCAAATATTTGTAGCGTACGGGAGTCGAACGGCACGGACTTGATGAAGCTGATCGTTAGGTAACTGCGACAATCGTGCCATCACCAATTTAGACAATTTTTCAGTTTACAGCTCAATATTTCGCAAACAATCCTTGAATCGTAGCACTTTTTGGTATAATTTTGACATAGACTTAATATATTTAAACGACCCACGTTATGACGAGAAAAATAATATTGTCCCCACTTTACGTGTAGGGGAAACACCGTTATTATTTTTTACCAATTTTCAGCATGATTATTGTCTACCTACTCATGCCATTTATTAGCTTTTTTGTACTTAAAAGCTGTGTGAAATTAATTGCGAACATACTCATACAGGCAGATATAAAGACGGACGAATGTAGTGAAATTTTAAGCGTTCCTTGTATTAAAGTTATATGTTATTAACATTATATATAACTAGCTGACCCAGCAAACGTTGTTTTGCCACATTATAGGGGTTGGTGGACAATCCTTATCACTAAGGGGCATGATAAATAGATGTTGGCCGATTCTCAGACCTACTCGATATGCTCACAAAATTTCATGAGAATCGTACGGGAACGAACATTGTGACACGAGAATTTTATATATAAGATAAATCTATAATACCTAGAATTGTTTTTATAGTAAATATACACTTTTTCATATTGACTGAATGATACTAACCTTAAAAATATTATAGTAAAGGAACATCATCATGATGCAGGGGATATAGAAGGAGCCGAGGGATGAGTAGATGACGTAATTCTGGCTATTGAAGAGGCACTCGTCGAAGTTCCTGTCGAGGGTGTCGTTGAGCCCCAGGACGATGGGGGCCCCGATGGCTGCCGAGATCAGCCACACCAGCACGATGGTGAACCAGACCCGACGGTTGTTCTTGTGCTTCGCGTATTTTATTGGCTGTGTTACTGCAATATACCTGGAGACAATACAGTAATAATGTCAGTACAGATGAAATAATGGAATGTATTTTTGTTATTTTATGATAAAAATATTATGAGGGAATAATTTTAACACTATGTATAGACAATTGAAAAAGTGATTGACAGAAAAATGATTCTACATAAAGTTTGTTTTTAAAATAAACTATATTTATTTCTGCATAAGTCTGTTTTTGAGGACACTTTCACAGGATACATTTTTTGAAGTTCTTGTACGCAACGTAATAAAAATTGCTATTGTTTCTCCTCAACTGTGATTAATCCATGAAATCTTGCATCAACTTAACCGCTCTTTCGGCTACATCGTTTACTACCCTCAGTGCCAAAACTTCATTTCCAGCTTCTTGAAACGGAGTATTATTTGACCACAAAATAGGACATTCGTGTACAAAACTGTCTTCAATTTTAAGTCGATAAAACAAGAAAAAGAAATGAAGATAGTTTTTTTTTACAGCGTCAAAGACAGCCAGAACGAGCTTTCAAAGTATTCAGGTACCTTACCTATCAACAGATATGGCGACGAGGTTGAATATGCTGGAGGTGGATGACGTGACGTCCATCGCGATGTACACGTCACACACGAAGGCCGGCAGACCCCACGAGCCGTTGACCTGCAACAAAGAATGGCGCTGTTCAAGTTCATGTTCAAAGTGAACTAGCACAATCCTCAGTGGCTGGTGAGGTGGCATAGTGGGTATACTGGGCTGTTATTACAATTGACTGAATATACAAAATGGTGGCACTTTTCAAATATAGGAGTTATACCCGCAACTTTGTCCGCGTAAAATTAGTATTATTTTCCAATCTGCTTATTCAACAGTTCGTTTATTTATTTCTACCCTTTTTAAACTAATTAAGGAATCCGCATACAAACTTGTATCCCTTATAAAGGATGAAATAAAAAAATAAAAAAATAAAAACCATCCTATGTCTTCCGCCGGGATACAAACTGTTTCCATGCAAAAATTTACCTAAATCAGTCAGACAGACAGACACCCTTTCGCATTTATAATATTGGTATGGATAAACACAAAGTAAATTTTGCTTACGTGGCGTAGTCGTCCCGCCCGGTCCGCTGTCTGACGATATCCCATCTCATTTGTCCTAATCATCATCAACCCCTTATTGTCCTACTGCTGGGCACGGGTCTCCTCTCATTTGAGAGGAATTAGGCTATACTCCACTACGCTAGCCTACTGCTGGTTGGCGGACTTAACATGCTATCGAGAAATTTCTTAAGTATGCAGGTTTCCTCACGATGTTTTCCTTCACCGTTAGAGTATTATGATAAATACGCACATAACTTCCGAAAAGTCAGTGGCCACATCACTAGGCTACCACATATTTTTTTCACTAAACTTGTCCTAATATTTTCACTCAAAACTAAAATCATGAAAAACATTCTCGTGAAAGACCACATCACATCACATCCAGCTCGCAGCAAATATTTACATATCTGGTTTTAACAGGGACTTGCGGTACACAGTTCAATGCCTGCGTATGAATATTCATGATATCGATGCGATGTGGTCCATGCGACCGGGCACGGCAAATTGGAAAACTTATATGTGTACTTGGGGAGTTATTGGTATTTGTCATAGCTTATACATATTTTGGGGTAAGTAGGTATTTTTCAATAAAGGAATCATGACTTATTTGACGACCGGATTAGCAATAAGAATTGCTGTCTTCTGTGTTAATTGTCCCGGGATTAGAGCCCAGTAGGAGAATGTTTGTGTATGGATATTTGTGCCTGAGTCATGACATTTCTATGTAGGTACGAATTTAGAAAAAAAACGATGTAGTCTATCAACCATCAAGTTTCAGTACCACAAGCTTTTTTTGCTTAGCACGGAAGAATGATGTGTCATATTCGCCAATAAATATATTCTTCTTATTTATTTTTATCACACAAAGAGACCCATGATTAGTAAGAGATCAATTTCTCTTACTAATCATGGGTCTCTTTACAAGTTTATAGGAGTTAGGATTAGGATATGCTCACCACGCTAGCCTAGTACGGGTTAATATAATGACCAAAAAAGACCCAGGTACAGAACTACCGGGTGAAACCTATAACAAACCTTTTTCATGTAACTACTTTAAGGTACAATTTTTGGCCGAGGAGTATTTTATAGGTTTTTAGCCGCTTAGTTTCGATTTAGGACAGTTTACAAAAATAAAATAAGACCACATACTAAATGCCAACATTTACGTAAATAAAACATTGAAATAAAACACAACTGTCGTACCTCCCGTGGACTCGCACGCAATAAATTATCCGAAACTTTGGGATTAAAATAATACAAACGATAAAACGTTTTTTATTGCAATTTAAAGCTAGTTCTGTACCATCAATAATAAAAATAATTTATTTTTCTCTTCCACCTAGGTGCCTTAAAATAATAACAATATGTATGCATGTATATTTAATACAAATCCTATGCTATGTACCCTCAATAAATATACGCATTATTGTAAAATAGCATAAGGTACATTTTAAACACAATAATACACAGAAATATAAACACACAGAAACTTTCAAAGGACTTTATTAATACAAAAACCTTCCCCCCCCTAGTTTCTTTGTGACGTCATCACACTTCCGGTGCCCGCCATCTGGTGGACATTACGTGCGTTCAATGTCTCTGACCTCTGTCTTGTCCCTCGTTTTATTAGTTTGTCCTCTGCAAGCTAGCCGAATTGAATTTAGAAGCAACGACACGGGGACGATACGATTGTTTCTAATGTCAGTACCTACGGAATAAGGTGCAGATTTTCCTTGATTAAATAATTTATTCGTTTTTTTCGATCGTAGTACACCAATACAGAATTTAAACTTTATCAGTTGAGATCACAAAGGACACATCCTTGGATTACAACACAAAAAATTTAGACAGATATGGATTTACACAACATGACAGATATCGATTCTTCGTTCATGGTTGGATGATCAATGATGTGAAGAATAGAATCTTTTATTAATTAAACCTGTTCTTCTAAATGTTAGTTACTGAATGAATGAATACACTAATGTAATGTAATATGCAGAAAAATAAAGATTATATTATCATCATCAACCCATTACTGTCCCACTGCTGGGCACGGATCTTCTCTCATTTGAGAGGGATTAGGCTATAGTCCATATAGTCCACGCTTACCAACTGCGGGTTTCCTCACGATGTTCCTTCACCGTTTCAATGTGATTAACACGCACATAACTTCCGAAATGTCAGTGGTGCGTGCCTTGGGTTTGAACGACTACGAGTCTGGGCACACAACTAAGCTACCACAGCTTACAAATGTGAAATCACAGACCAATTTTAACAAAACAATGTCGTGTCAAAGTCGTGTGGTGTAAATATTTAATAAACCCCACATCTGACTCGTTGGCCTGTTCTAGTTGCACATTATAAATGGACGCCGCTACTGGACGGATCTAATGTGTTTCTTGAACACCCTGGTAGGGTAGTACCCTCGTGCTGCGTGCTGAACACACCTCGTTGGAGTTTTCCTGTCTCAACGAAACACGAACAGATGCTCATCAACTCACTAACTTATTCATTATAATATACCTATTATTAACGCACGAATCTGTAGATATTGTTCATAAGATTGTCAATAAAATTAAAGTTGTCTGAAAATGATTGTTGTGATTGTTTCATAATGTCACAGCATTTGAGTAGGGTCATTTTATGTCCTCACGCAAGGTTGTTCATTTTTGAAATTAGGTTTTTTTTTGTAATATTTGTGTTCTGTGCGGGAGTGGAGTGAAAAGGTTTCTTTCTTTCTCAAGCTAAAAAAAGGAGACAATATTCTTTTTAATTTAAATCAGACGGGGTTTTTTACGGATTTTATAACTATTACTTAATAATTACAATAAATAATAATCCAATAAAATGAATATTTATAATAATTTAATAATAATTTATTGATCATACAGAGGTAAAATATTACAATAATAACTTACAAAATAATTAGGAGGTAAATACATTTATCGCTCTATTAGTCATAAGAGTTTCATCCCAGCTCATTTCGCCCCCATACCAAGACAAACGTTTTCCTCCCAACTTTTCATCAGTGGAGCCATTTTCAAAGACTTCACCAGTTTAATAAATGACACTAACTGATTCATAATATGTTTTTGTGAGCGCACAGCTGTTGTGAGGATTATATTTTGACAGCTGTTTTCTGCTTACGATAAACCTATTAATAATAAATGTAACGGGTATATATTTGTCATATAACTCACCCATTTTCGTTTTTTATTTCAGGTCATTGCTTTCTCTTCACGTTCAGTAAAATAAAATAACATAACTGTTTTAGTACTATTTTACATTGTTTATTTTATTTAACAATAGTTAACGTTTCATAGCAAAAAATTATCCATAGTGTCATAAGTACTCCATCATATTCTGATAAAGCGTTTGAATAAAAATTACCAAAAAAAAAGGAGGGAAAAAAGTATAACTATATAAAAAATAGTATCGAGTCCTGGTTTTGAATTCAAAACCAACCACGTTGCATACAGTAAGCTACTAAAAATAAATAAAATAAATAACATTACTATCACCAACAAAATAAACCCAAAAACAGACGCGGCACATTCAAACCATCTTCGATAACGCACCACTTACACACTGTATAATATCATAAAAACCCAGCCATACACATTTACGCTCGCTCACACTCGCTTCATGTGCCATAAACGGGTTTCGAGGGAAAAATATAGCAAAACAAAGACATCGAGCACAAAAGTATCGGAACGCAGACACTCGGTTGCGGAATAATCGGGCGTTTATCAGTAGATTTAGGTGAACAGGGCTGCTTCAGACAGGGAAATTTTCTTTTAGATAGATTCGTCGATTTTTTTGACAGGTAATATCGCTCATTTGCGACGATAGTGTGATATCTCAAAAACATCAATTTTACAGGAAACGACGTTTAATCAATCAGAACTTTTTTAATATTGTCCTGATGTCACAACGATATTCGAACAACCTCCAGGACAACTAATATTACATTTTTCTATGTATTCATTTTGTATGTATTCATACAAAATATCTAAAATAAGTACTTTTTTAAAAATAAAAGAGCACTTATCACATTGTTACTGAAATATGCAACATTTTTAGTGTGCTATTATCAAATATCACGTTGTAGATGATGAAATTATTTCTCGGGTGCTGTATTAGATCTAAATAAAACTTTGCTGTTGAAAATATTAGTTTATTAAAAATCAAAATTAATAATAAAAATAGTAGCATCCAGTAACAAGTTTTACTTTTCTTTGGAATGAGATCAACAATTTACCTTATGTTTGACTACAATTATTAGACGCTCTTATTTTTAATCCTTACAAAACTAACTGTGTTATCATTTAAGCTTAGCTTAGACAAAAAACATAATGAATACCTAAATATCACAACCATTAAAGTCACAGCTAAAGGAACTACAAATTATCACAATAAATATTATTTATTGTGGTTTTAACGATACTTAAATCTATACGTAATCAGTCTCGGGAGTACTGAACAGTTGGCTCCTTCCTTATATAAAAATTTTAAAATAATTAATAAAAATAAACTAGATTCTCCTCTAAAAGTACAAATTATCATAATGGAAGGTTTTGAAATCAGTCTTTGACGTTATCTAATATATAAAATTCTCGTGTCACAGTTTTCGTTGCCATACTACTCCGAAACGGCTTGACCGATTTTGATGAAATTTTTTGTGCTTATCCGGTATCTATGAGAATCGGCCAACATCTATTTTTCATCCCCCTAAAAGTTAGGGGTAGTCCACCAACCCCTATAATGTGGCAAAACAACGTTTGCTGGGTCAGCTAGTTATCTATAGAAATCTACAAACTTTCAAAAAATGCTCTATAATAACCAGGAATATGATTATGATTCAGTAGTGACAGTATGTCCGCTTTCTTCCTTTCGGCTAAACTCGGTTTTCTATCGAAAGCTTTTTTTAAGGCTTGAGTCAAAATCAGTCTTCTTTTTTATAACGACAGCTCTTCAGTGTAAGATGTTTTGAAGTACAATGCGTGAGGGTCGTCTTTTTGAACCTTGAAAACTTTAATCTCGTCTCGTTTCGGCGCAGTGCCGTTCTCATCAATTCTGACGTAGCGATGTGCTGGTTTTACCTCTTCCATAGACTGAAGTATAAACGCCCATTGCCTTTCAATAGTCCTTAATTTCCAGTAATCATTAAGTAACATATTGATTTCTTACACTTACGCGAATATTAGACATTGAAATAAAACTACTTTTTACGGATTTTATCGCGGTATATTGATATTATTTTAACCCGACGTTTCGGATCCTTTACAGCATCCATGGTCACGGGCCGACTGAGGTGTTGGTCGTCTTGAAGTTATAATTACTAACAGCTACCTTACATTTTCAATTATTATTGACAATCCGATTTACATAGAACAAGCTCACCGTGTCCTTCGGTCGTGCAGTTTTGTTCTTGGATTTAGATTTAATAGAATCTATGATGGGGTTCCAAGCAGGTGGTAACACCTAGCCATCCTCTCTATTGAAATTTGGGTGTTTTTTAATTTCAATGGTCTCACGGATCATCCTGGGTAGGAATCGGTTTTCTTTTGCAAGGACTTGGGGTTTATCAAATCTGATGTAGTGCTGGGGTTTGTCTATGGTGTGTTCACAAACTGCAGACTTCTTGGCACGGCGGTGTTTAACATCAGCGATGTTCTTTTACGTGGGGCCCTATGCTTCTTTTAGTTTGGCCTATGTAAGAGAGACCGCAATCACAGTCGAGCTTCTCGAGTCGAGATCTGTGATGAGCAACACCTGGCTGCACAGCTAAGACATGTCAAGCAGGTACTGCATGACGCTAGATGAGCTACTTGATGTTGAACTTGTAGATTCACTACGCTGTCGATGAGCTTGAGCTGTCTCTTGTTGTTCTGAAAATAGGTAAACATTAGTAAGAATATAATATAAACCTACATTTTTAAAATAACATAAAAATTACAATCACTTACCTACCATTTATTTCATTACTACTTGTTTTAGCAAATAATGTCGTATCAATGTTTTCTTGGGAAGCATTATAATCAGAATTAGCCAAACGGTCTTCATTTTCTTTGAGTAGTAGTAGATCTTGATCCCATCTGCAAATATAACAAGAATAAAATTTTAATGTTTAGCACATACAGAGTTACATCGAGAGATATTTTCATAAGATAATATGATGTTTTCTGGAATAACAATACATCAACTAATTAACCAAATTACATTTCACTAGAAAGCATAAACTTTATCATCTTCAACGTTACAATTCAAATTATTACAGTGAAATTTATAATGTTTACAAGAATAATGTGTTAAGTAAAAGATATACCACATTAGTTGTTCCTTAGTTATGCAAGAACACCGTGATAAAATAAGATATTACCCTGTTGAAAGAAAGGATTAGTATAAATGATACTTACTTAATCACCAAAAACGTGATATATTCGTATTATCACGTTGTTCCAGAAACACTCAGCATTTCACTCCAGCAAGCACAGGGCACAACTGATTTGTAACTTTGTCGACGTCAACTAGATGTCCGAGTGCGACAATGCTACACTGTGATAGTTTTGTCTCTTTCCTTTATTTCTCTGTCATTTTTACAGTAAAAATTCCCACGTTTTTGCAGATAAAAGTTCGCAACTTCGCGATTTCGAATTTACATTAAAAAAAATATATAATTTTTGGAAATATCACACTATCGTCGCAAATGAGCGATATCGAGAGAGTTGTGGTGCGGTGTGACCAGTGGACTGAGATGTCAGAGGTCTCGAGCTCGAACCCAAGGCACCACTGACTTTTCGGAAGTCATGTGCGTATCACATGCTCAAAAGGTGAAGAAAAACATTGTGATGAAACCTGCATGCTTGAGAGAATTCTCGATGGCATGTGAAGTCTGCCAACCCGCAGTAGGCTAGCGTGGTGGACTACAACCTAATCCTTTTGAATTGAGAGGAGACCCGAGCCCAGCAGTGGGACATTAATGGGTTGATGATGATGAGGGCATATCGAGATTACTTGCTCAAATTGAGCTCCCCGACTGGGGAAGTACCTTTGCCTTACAGAAGACCGCAGTGAATCAACAAAAGTTGTATTTCTGTGAGCGAGTAAGGTTACCAGAGCTCGTTGGGGGAGTGACTATTCTTCAGCATAGGCATTCAATTTGCTGTGAGTTTAGTAATTCCTTATTTTAAGAAACCTTAACTTGTATTACTTAAAGTCAATAAAGAACATTATTATTACTGCAGGGCTTGGCAACGCATATGCAAATCTTCTGGTATTGCAAATGTCCATGAGCGTCAGTGATCATTTACCATCAGGTGAACCACCTGCTCGTTTGCCCCCTTATCACCATAAAAAATAAAAGATACATTGGTAGAATATGCTTTATTGCATTGAATTTGCTTTACAGTATGCCATCGTCCTGTGCTAGCCCAGGGGTGTGACCAGTCAGACCTCCGGCCTCCATAAGCTGTGGCCAGCGGGTGGGCGCGACTAGGGGAGTCCGCCGCCCGAACTGCTAATGGCCCCAAGTAGGCCGCGCGCGTGTTCGTCACACGTGCGCCTGCGCGGAGGATGCGAGGCGAGCTGTGCCTCGCTCCTAGCCGGGGTCCAGCGATAAGAGCTGGACCGAAGCCCGCCGGGGTTGTGGTGCATGCTTTTGCGAATCCCATGGCCCCGGCAATTGGGTTAGTGGCGTTGACGGGTGCGGTTTTTTAGTCGATAAACGCTTAAGCGGAGTCCGACACTCCCTGTCGCCTCCCCAGGCGATGGGACGGTCCGTAAAGGATTCTTCCGCACTTAAAAAAAAAAAAGGCGTGTGACCAGTGTCATGTATAGTGAAAGGTTTAGAGTTGAACCTCAAGTCATTACCTACCTACATTTCTTACTGATAAAATAAATAAATACATATTTCTGGACATTATGACACAGCGCCATCTAGTTCCGAGCTAAGCAACGAGGCTTGTGTTACGAATACTAGTTGATTGATATACTACATATATACTATTTTTTTGTAAATACATACACATTATACATAGATATATCCATGACTCGGAAACATATGTTTATGCTCATCACGCAAACATTTGTCCCTACCGGGATTCGCACCGGGACCCATAACACTGCCTTCTGGGTCGAAATATATTTCTATTCTATTTCTAATCAGTTACCTACCGAAATTTCACCACGTTTTTTACGTGCGAGCGACACTTCTGGTGATGTAAACGTCCATGGCTACGGTAACCGCTTGTCATCAGGCAGGACGTAAACTAGTTTGACACATTTGTGGTATAAAAACGGTAATGTTAATACCCTACATTTGTTTGTGGGCTATAATGTGTCAGCCCTACCAAATTTTAGTAGGTCCCTTATCGCGATGTTCTACCATTTTCGCCGTCACAAGTATGCGTACGTCTCATGGACAGCGGTCTATCCTTATAGATTATGGGCTTAAGCTGTCTTGTGGGTCAGTATTGAACGGAGCATGATTTGGCTTATACCTAGTTTAGTACAAGTATTTTATTTTTAAGATTTCTTGTTATTGCATGACAAGATGTACGAATGTGGTCAAAGCAATAGTGGTATGCAGGCATCGTAGCGCATGGCATCTGTAGTTTCTGCCTATCACTATGGGTTAAAGGGAAATTTGTATATATGAACCATACCATCAGGCCTGTCGTCCCCAAAGGGTTTTGCCGAGGTGAACTAATTAATATATCGCCATAAGAAAAAAATACATTTCGCCATGCATCGCATGTTTTAGGTAACATATTGTAATATGTGGCGAATATATTGCTATCAACTGGGCTCGAATCCAAACCCCGAGCAGCTAATGAGAATTTTATAGAAAAACCCATTCTTGACCAACACTCTGCTTGACCTGGGAACTCAAGACCTCATCCTTAGCAGTTTCACTAGCACAACAAGGCCGTATCCTTTGCATAAACCCTATATTGAAACAATATGCATATTCCCTATTATTTAATGTTCATAACGCTGTTGCAAAGTTCTTTGAGAATTTGTTAAGCAAATAAAACTGAGATTTTTCCCACGTACAAACTACATATAATATAACGAGAAAATACAGTTTAATTTCTTAGTCTTTATTCCTCCCAGACGTGACAGTCTAGGACCAACTTTGAATACAAAACACAAGTTTTATTCAACCTTTTAAAATCGCGAGAGCTACTTACTAACTTCGGAATCCCTACCGCACTGCTATATCACTTAAGATTTTTTCATATTCAACTGCCGTTATTCCCAGAGCGGGTTGTACGAACTTATCTTGGAACTGCTCCACACGAAAATAGACTTTATTTGTCAGAGTGTAAATTTGAATACGACTGAAAATACAAGTTTGTCCGAGTGTTCCGACTGTGACAGCCAATCGCGGTGAAGTAGAAACGCTTCATGCCAAGCTTCTATTACAAGAGGGCTATCCTTTTTAATACAGCCTCCGCTTTTTACCCTTTGAATTTGAAATAATACAGTCACGTGGTAAGTGCGTGATCGGAATATTGCGGCTAGGGCTGTGAGTCCGCGGATATTTTGAAAAGATTCGGTTATGTATCGCGGTTATTCGGATATGAGAAGGGTTAGCATGGTCGACATATTGCGGCAAGGGCTATGGGTACGCGGATATTTTAAAATATTTAGGGATAGATTGCGGTTATTAGGATATGGGAAGGGTTGCATATTTGTCATGTAAGGGATTGAATGTTGTTGTTGGAATAATGATACGGTATATCTCAAAGACCACAAATGATAGCATAAATTATAAGGAACGTGTGCTAATTACGACTTATCTGAAACAGTTATCCACTTTAATATAATACATAATAAGTATCTTAGTCTAAGATTTTAGTGTCCTTTTTTAAAATCTATCGTAAAATAAATTTAACAGATAGTACCTATATAAAATGCTAAAGTTATCCTACTTTTTATTGAAAATAAATGCGGTCAATTGGTACTTCCTCTAAATGTACTAAATCTCAGAAAAAGTCGGATATCAGCAGTCGGATATTTTGAAAACCCTATGCCGATCCAAAAACCGATATAAAGGAATAGGAGTGACATTTTGTGAAATAAACTTTATCGTGTAATATGATAGAAGTTAGGCCCTTAACGTAAATCTCAACGCTTTGGACAAGCTTCGAATTTTTAGTACGCTTGGATACCAAAGGAAAAATATTTTCACTAGCTTTCTATAGCTAGACGGAATTTATGGTATGGAGTGGTTGTCGAGTGTGGTTTATACAAAATATAGTCTACAGGGTAGGTGATAGGATATACTTTTGAGTAGTAAAAGTATTTTTAATAAATTATTTTACTGACATTAAAAGTTACGTATAGTCGAACAAGTGAATTGGTATACATGCAAATATAGACCGATCTATGTGTGGATGTAAACCAAATAACTTGTTCGACTGTACATGATTATCGATATTTTTTTTGGATTGCCTCTTAAGTGATAGATAAATAAAAATAAATTTGGTTGCAGCTCATTGTTTGTATTTGTGCCCATATGGCAATAGGCTATACTTAAAACATGGTGGCATAATTTAGGAGTGCATGAGCTTTCCGAAAAAACAAATGTATATAATATAATTATTATGACGATTACGACGTGATTGTACGTATGTTATATTATATTAGGAAAGTCTGTCTTTACAATAGACTTAGCGTCGCAAAGCAACGCATGCTTTATGTCAATACTGAATGGCTATTGTATAATGCATAAGGTTTACCGGAGCTGGACTCACTAAGTATTTTCGGCATTTTCGTCTACACTATCTAAGTGTAAAGAAAAAAAAGTTAATCCAATGATTAGTTTCCGAGTATTTCAGCTATGGGCATACGAAAGCAATATTTTATTTAGAAGTCTGGCAACCCACCTCGGTGTTGCACGAGTAATTCCTACCTACTAGATCTAATTCACTCAAACCAACCAAAAAATATATAATTAAAATCGGTCTAGTGGTTTCAGTAGAGGACTTAATTAGTTTTGGTGTTACAAAGGCTATTTTTTTTTGTTTATTTACAAAAAAACACTAACTGGTACTTTTGACATTGTAAGTTGGTAAGGGGCATTCCCCCAAAATTATATTATAACTTGTGACAGTAAATTCAACACGGGGAAAGGTCAATTTAATTAAGAACCTGAACAAAAATAAGGACCTTTGAAAACATCTTTGATTGTTGGAACTGAATAAATTAGTGGAAAGGTCTAAACGCGAGACACCTTTACTGAAGTTTTTAGACGCGATAACGAGTATTTACTTGATCATTATAGTAGGTAATTTTTTGAGTGCTGTGATAGCCTAGAGGTGTGTGATCAGTAGACTGTTAAGTCTAATTTCTCGACTTTAATCGACGCACACACCCCTTTTGGCACAGGTCTCCTATCATGCAGATTTCCTCACAATGTTTTCCTTCACCGTTTCAACGTATGATAATTAATATGCATGTAACGTCATCTTAAATACCAATCACATAATTATAACGTTCATCAAGAACTCTACATTAAACCCTAAACAATTGAAATCATAACCCGACACAATCGACTCGCCGTTTTATCGAGCAGAAATCAACTAGCTGATTGATTCGAGCTAAACGATGGTATTAGGGTTGTTCGCCGGGCGAAATTCGGCTCACGTCCGGCGGCGTAGGGCCTCGGATATTACGTATCCGAATAGTGCGTGGTCATTCGTACCCGCAGTGTTATTGCACGGGTTATTAAGTTATCTTGCTTACATGCTGTTGTTATTTTGGTTATTTATTTCTTCATGTATGTGGTCCTGGTTTATGGCCGGAATATTGTGTGGGGTCTGATAATGTTTCGTATGATTTAGCGAATTATTTATTGTGCGGTTATAGAGAGTTTGGTAACAATATATCATTGTAGTTGTTTTAATTATCAGTACTTACTGTTTTAATGTTGAGATTCATATTCACAATTGCAATGTTTATGAATGAATACCTTATTATACTTCGTTGTTACTGAATTTAAAAAGAGTTTTTAAGTAGAGTTTAACATATCTCTACGTCTACGTCTATTGTACCACGCATATCGATCACATGTATGAACTGTAATAGTATTAAAGGTGATATGATCGAGAAAAAATACCTGTTCATTCTTGGGACACAGATTCTGTCGTCATTAGGATGCATGATCAAGAATAGTGAGCCTACATAAGTGATTGAAAATAATTTTCGCTAGATACGTCTAATCATGTGCTATCACAAACAATAAAAGTCGTACTAATAAAAACTGTTCTTATATTTAATTGTTTGCAATCAATATAACAATTTACTGCACTTAATTTAAACTTACTACTTTATACAAATAAAATGGTGTAAATTTGTTTTTAAACTTACCTTTAAATAAATATAACCTATACATATAATAAAATGAAGACTGAAGAACTTAATTATAATAATACTATCAGGCTCCTTAGTCCGCAAAACACTAGGAGAAAACTAAAATTAAGATTATGATTGCCAGTCAGCGATGATCACCGTTTCCAGATAACTATAGAATCTAGATTTTATCATAGAATCTAGGGCCCTTAGAACTGTTATCAAGTCTATAACTATATTGAAACCTTGCGCATAATTGAATTGTTTTAATTTGAACCCTTTGCCTGAATACTAAGGTATAAATTATTTTAGCTAATCGTAGAACATTTTACGTTCATAGTAATGTGTACTTATTGTTTTTCTTTTCAACGAAATTAAAACATAAAATCATTATTAGATTACGCTTCTATTGATATTCTTTAATGTAAACTAAATATTATAATTTTAAAATAAATATTATACATCCTTTTACCAGACTTTGTTAAGTAGTGTGTTGTAGCTAGCTAATATATAAATTATGCGTCCCTAGTCACCATTTAAAAAGGGTACCTACATAATTAATTACGGGGTTATTCAATTAATTTACTTGGATTTTTTTAACCTGTGTGTGAGCACATACATACAAGTGCTAAATTGGTACTAAATCTCACATTCATACAGTACCTACTGAATATTGAAGAGATATATAATACTATGTATAAACAATCATTTATTTAATTAACAAATATAAATGTGTTTTTAGGGATTTTGCTATGACGTTTCCTATTTTCAGCTAAAACACTAGGAAACTGTGTTTTGGGACTGTATTTATTGTTGACGTTCAAAACGAGACAGTTAAATTTTGTTTACTTGGAGTCTAAGTTTGAAATAGTTGTGATTTAAGCGCACTTTTTAGAACTAAGTTGTGATTATGTTAATTTTTGTCGCAATTAAGTACTCTTACCATGAACCTAAAATATATAGATTTCATCTACAAGTTATAAAAGGACAAAATTAAATATAACTGGAATTCTGCGGGCAAAGTGACAATAAGACTGACCTAGCGCGCAATCACTTCTTAAAATTCTCAAAAACTTAAATTCATGTTATCATCATGGCTCATTGTAAGTTCGCTGATCAGAGACTTCTGTTCTGCTGACATGGAACTCCTCAGACTCGCCACGCAGGTCTTGCTTCTCCTTAAAGGTGGTCTGCCTCGTATTCTACCTTCGTACTTGTGTTTCTTATGGTTCACCGGACTTTCAGAGTCCGAGAGCTCGTCGCATTTGCGTTTGCATGACGATGATGTTGAGTTGAACGAAATTGACCTTTGTGGAGTCGTTAATGCTGGAAAAGATTTGAATATTCAGTGTTTAGTAAATTGCATAGAAATTATAATTATAGAAACAATTACTGCTTTAAGTGACGTACAGGTAAACAGTTTTTGGAAGAAATAAAAATTTAACTTTAATATGCACAAAGGCGTAGGTCATAAAAATACTGCTTTGCAATATCAAATCTTAAGATATTGTCAAAAAACATGTATATTATAGTTTAATAGTAACATTTTGAGTGTTTTTAAAAGCACAGCTCTGAAATGGACGAGGATTCGCAAAAAAATATTTTTGTCATAAAAATCCGAAGCACATTTCTCAGTTATTGCCCCCATCAAGCTATCATTAATCATAACCTGTATCATATTTTAAATTAAATGTCCTAAATGTACAGTCAGAATAATAAATCCAAATCAAAAGCTACTGTCGACAAAATTACATGATTAAAACGTCAGCATCAATCAAAAAGTAAAGCGACAAAAATGTTAAGCAACAATTTCCGAAGCACACAGCGGAAAGTAATAAATTTAAAAGAGAAAAAAAGAATGAGAAAGAAAGAAAGAATGCAAGAAACAAATGATAAAGCTTCGCAAGGCAATATGATTGAAGCGAGCCTCCTCATGAATAGAAAAATGCAATAACGCCTGCCACTTGACACGGAACAGAGTTATAAGGCGTTGCAAAATTTACGCTTTAAATTCTGTTCGCCAAAAAAAATCTCTAGTGATATTTTCTTGGCGTGCCTATAAAGATTTTGGACGATATCCAGTCCCGATGTTTCCTTTGAAAGGTAATAAAATTAGGCAAGGTATTTTTTTGAGAAATAAATGAGAATTGTAAGGCTTTTTAAGATATTACAGTAAAATTTATTGGAAAACTTACTAATGAAGTAGATATAGCTGGTAGCTAGCTTATTTTTATCATGATAGTATTAAGTACATCGTTTGTTCAGTAAGCTAAATATATTCTAGAGATTGAGCGCCTCGGCTTGTCTTGAAGGATTTTAGGTGTAGCAATTACATTAATAGAGATCTCCATATATCTATCAAGTGTCGAAACCACAACGTATCTAAGGATAATAGCTGTTGATATAACTATTACTACGTTTGGTTTACAAGCTTCAATTACCAATACCTCGTTATTGTCACACTTAAGAGCAATAATATCTACATAGTAGTAATTGTTCAGGAATTGGTTAACAGCTTTGTCCAAATTAAGGTATAATTTGCAATGTATTAATTTATTCTCAATTAAATTCTGTGATTTGGGCCGATATAGCAAGCTGTAATAGTCTATAGGTGTGACCAGAAGACATTTAAGTTAAAGGTTTCGACTTCAATCCCAAGGCAAGCAATACATGTTTTCGAAATTATGTGCGTATTTGTCACATCACACAATGAAATTTCATGCCTGCCAACCCGCAGTGGGCTAGCGTGGTGGACTATTTATAGCCTAATTACTCTCAAATGAGAGGAGATTCGTGCCTAACAGTGAAACGGTAAATGAGTTCTATGTTGATGTGGTAATATTATACATAATAATATAATAGTATAACACTATTATATTATTATGTATGTTAATTAATGAAATTAATGTTAAATTAAATGCAGGTTTGTGAGGAAATGTCAAGATGATTGCTTCAAATTTTATTGGAAACAGACTGACAGCTTATATCCGTCTTCGTACGACGAAGAATCGTTTTTTAAGAATAAATGCCGAACGATTTTTTTTATTATTATACTTTGACAAAGCCTTTGTCACTTTAGAAGGAAAATAATTTCCTGATATTCAAATAAAGACGAAAAATGTATTGTATACGTTGAAAATATATTGGAAATAATAATATATGAAGCAGAAAAATATTGACGCAATGGAAATGTTTTTATGTGGGTTTAATCCCCTGCCATAGACTCTTGGTGCCAAAAATGTTCAAAGATATTCAAGCTTTGTCAGCGAACATAATCCAGTTCTATTATTTTCCTGTGTCTTGATATGAATATACAGACAGAAATTTTATTTTCGGTAATTTTATTTGTTACTACATATGCTTTATACAGGCATAAACCTCATATTATGTCATCATTGATGATCAGTAAATGAATGAAGAAAGAAATACGTTACCAGAAGACCGAAAATTATGAGTACAAAGTGTAGCCTCTAGCATGACCCGCCTTCAAGTGAGTAGACGATAATAATGTACGCCATTCTTGTTCTTAATAAACATGCCTTCGTATTTTATGCGTAAATAAATGCACAAATTATGCGAAAAGAACAAACTAAGTTTAAAAAATACTAGAAGTAATATACCTAATGATTTCTTACTTACCTAGACACACACAATGTTTAGCATTCGTAGTATAAGTACTACGAATGCTAAACATTGTGTGTGTGTCTGTGTGTGGGGGTATATTGCTGTCTTCTTATGGATTGTTTATATACTCATAATATCATAGCCTTAAGCACGGTAAATATAAATAAAAAGGAAGTGAACAACGTATTAAGAAAATATAGTAAGACAAATAAACAAGATGTAGAATTTTTATTTTGTTCCATCCGTGAGTATTTCAAAGCGAGAGCCCGAAAATATATTAACATAAATTATATGCTCCATCAGAACTTGTCTGTAAATAAATGAAAAAAGGAGTTGAACGCTATCAAGAGAGCAAAAAATGCCATGTGATAAGAAAATATGATCCTTAGTTATATCAAACGATATTAAAAATATCATACATTTCAACCCCGTGTGGGTAATTTAAACTGATACTGTCCCGAAATTCTTCAAGACCGCTTCAAGCCATTTAACGCAGAAATTTCACTCAAATGAAATTTGTTCCCCACAAAATAGGTTCTATTTTCCAATAAACATTTAAGTTAAGAAGTTTTGATCGTAGAACATGATGAGGTTGTCAATATTTGTGCGCAGTGTTTACCGTTCGCAGCGAGGGTGGGTTAATACGTCAAATTTAGAACGTAATTATTGGGAAATTTGAAGCAATATGAAAATTGGTGGAAAATTTGACGTCGCTTATTATCAGAATACTCTTGTGTATTCAGTTATGGTAGACACGTTATTTTTGCCAGTTAAACTATGTGCCGATATTATTATTTTATTGTGGGCGTAGAAAGTTTTAGATAAATATTTAAGTTGTGAAACAGGCATTTGTAATTGTCTAATAATAGGAAATGAGACTTCAAATTTATTCGTTCTTATCAAAAAGTAAATTGGAAAGAATATAGTGGACTTTCTAATATCCCTTTAAGTTTTATTTATATAATTTTTTACAAACTAATCCTATCTCACTATTGGACACGATTTAGCTCACATTTCAAGGAGATTAATTTTAATTAGACAATAATAATTGTTCATCGTGCTAACTCCTTGCGGGTTCGTAGACTGACCTGACCTGAGAGATTTTACCGATGGCGTGTGAACGCCATCGGTAAAATCTCTCAGGCATACGATTTTTTTTACCATTTGGGCATGTAATAAATATGACAGTACCTGTAGATCGACCTCAAGAACTTTGAATTCACAATCCACTAGTTACACCACTAGGGTATACACTATACATCTAATATTATTGCCTTCCATTCCATTAAGAATATAATTAATGTATAAGAAAACATTTTCGTTATATCCTCCAAATTACCGTGAAAATTAATACACGCCAACAAGAATTATGGCAAACAGAAACACTGGAACAAAAATAAACAAGCAAAAGCCCCCATTAGGAGAAAGGAAATCAATAAACATACTCACCTAAATTAGCGCCTTGTTCACCCCAAAACACATTTCTCACGGCCCTCGCCACACTCGACCAGATGTTCTCTTTAATCGATTCCAGATTCTTATCGATTGTTCTCGATTCTTCATCTACGACGCCAGGTTCTTCCATAATCCTCTTTACGCTAACTTTCTTTTTCGTTATAACAAACTTAAACTGAATCTCCGTTTCTTCTTCTGTATTCATTAAAACTGACGTCAGGCAATTTTGTAACGAACCAGCTATGTTTGTTGTTAATGCTGATATTGCGTTACCTACTTCAGGAGTATCGATACAAGTTTTGAATAATTCATTCGATTCTTTAGAGTTTTCTGATTCGATTTGGGGACTGTCTTCTTTAAAGTTTATGGCTCTGGCGGGCATGTTTGACGGCTCCCCTACAGGAGGGGTATTTTCTTGATCGTTGGCAGTTTTCTCCCTTGTTTTTGGAGTTCTTGCCATGATCATTCCTTGGTTTTCAAAACGGTTGACTAAAGCTTGGAAACGGGGATTGTAACAGAACTTTGGTCTCTGCGGCCCAGGTGTAAGCATCCGTTTTGGTTTCCTAAACACTGAAATATTAATAAAACATAAAAAGAACATTCCTCTCTTGTTTATCGAAGAAAATTTCAAACTTTAACAATTTGCGTTGAGCGTTTGTAAATATGCAAAGTGTTTTAAGTTATCGCAACGAAGAGGGTAGCCACCCTCGTATCAGCTGGAAATTTACAATTAAATATAGTCAGCAGCTTAAATAAACGATGAAATATAGGGATCAAAAATACATGACCAGTTGATTTTCTAAATTGTGTAATGAAAATAGCTCTTGAATTGAAAATTTATTCATGTAAATGAATATTTAGTTATAAAATATGTGTTAAAATCGAAATTGTTAGGTATAAGATGGATATACACTGTGATGAAGAGGACACATAATAATTAGTCCATGTCATGGATGTGAACGTGTAGTAAAACTGAAAATGGACTGCTTTACTAAATATTAATTTCTTTAAATTATATTTATTTTACTATGAATTATGATTTTATCTAGTTCTGCACATGACTCTATTAATAATATTTAGTTCCTACCCCGTCTAACTTTAGCTTGTTCAAAAACTGTATCATCAGCAAATTTGACCTTCTTTTTTATGGAGCCTTCGTTAGAATCCTGGAAGGTCACGTGTTTCTCCGTGCTATCTTGACTACCAACACGAATCTTACTCCCAGTCACTATTATACTCTTCAACTTTGGATGTACTGGATCTGTCTCAGATTTGGATGGCTAAAGGAACAATAAAAGTGATAATTAGACATATTATCTAATAAAAGATTTCCGTTAAAGTAATATGAAAATTAGTAAGAAATGTCAAATTGGAACTTGTAGATTTTTGTTTGAAACGTATTTTTTCCCTTATGTATCTTCTTTTGTTCCGTAGTATGTTTACAAAATGTCACAATTACCTGAACTTCAAGCAATTACCTGCAGGCCATACAAATGTTTGTTATGTGCAAGAATTAAACCCGTCACCCACGGTGTAAAAAACCGATCGCTGTAATCGCTGGCAGCTTTTTATGTATTCACCAGACCCGACCAGAGTTAAAATGTTGAAATAATCCTACCTCAATATTAATACTCTGAGCTGGACTCTCGTTATTCTCAATCTCTGAGAGAGGAGAATCAGCTCCCTGATCAGCAAATAGAGGCCAGCCGCTACCAGCAGGATGGGTGGGAGTACTGGTGGTTACGATCTGAGCTAGTTTGATGAGGTGCGGCAGATGAGATGTGGGGGTGGTCATCTCTTTTTGTGGGACTGGAACTGATGTAAAGGAAATCATGTCTGTGATATTGATTCAAAGGTATGGCTTGTATATTTAACTGAAGGTTTCATGAAGAAACGAGCAATAGCCTATCGTAAATTAATTTTCCTCTTAAATAATGGTACAGATGTCTTTTAAAAAACGTGAGTCAGTCAAGTACTTAATAGTTAGGGGTTTGCTACTCCGTTTGATTACTAGTCAAGTTTTAAAAAAAATACGTTAACATCACTTACCTATATTTTCTATCCTCACGGGTGTAGTTTCATTTATCGGGGATCCATCAAAAATTCCATTTGCCATTGATTCTTCATATTCTTCTACAACTTTTTGCTTCATCAAATTTAGCAGCTTCTTTGTATGAGGAGTTGCAGCCCGTTGCCTTTTAAGTCTAGGAGTTTTTGGTACCAATTTTGGGTAAACAGTGACACTTTTTACTTTGTCTTCATCCTCACTATCACTAGACTCATAATCCACCAGATGTTTCTTCCTAACAATAGGTGTTATAACAGCAGTTTTGCTATTTTTATTAACAGAAATGATTCCTTCAAAGTTTTCACCTAATTTGTTAACTTTTTCATAAATAGAATCAAATTTCTCATCTAATTCTTTAATTTGAGTATTTCCAGCTTCAGATTCTTTGTTTACTAATTCAGATATGCTTGTACATTTATCTATGTTGATGAAATCTTCCATTTTATTGAAAATTTTGTTACACTTTTTGCAATGCAGGGGTATATGTTCTTCGGTTAGGTGATTTATGAAATCTTGGTTCAACTGTTGGAGCTTACAGAGGAAATCAAAGCCACGGCAGATGGGGCAGTCGTATGTAAGGCCGTGAGTAATTCTCTCGTGCCTACGACGGCAATCGGCACAGCAGAATACTAATTGACACACTATGCAACGTACCTGAAAATGACGGTCCAACTTAATCAGTATCAGCTGTAACATCCATAATCTTTATCATCAACTTCAATAACAACCTATTTATGTCGCGCTATTCTGGATGCAGGTCTCCTGTGATTTTTTAAATTTGAATTTGAGATTTGGACTTCATCATGATAGCCGAATGCGCGAGACTTCACACTCTAATGAGAATTCTCACCGGTATACAAGTTTCTTCACGAAGTTTTCCTTCACCCCTTAAGAATATGATGAACACCTAAATCAAATCAATTTGCCCAAAATCAACCAAAAATGATTCGTACAAAAGTATAAACATTTAATTAAAAAATTCGTGGCAGCATTCATTTTCGCACTTCGCTCCCGATTGCGTATTTTATCTCTTTAATAATCCGACGTGGAAAAATATACAATGTGCGTAATTAAAATAACTTTCTGGGGATGAAAAGAAATAGGTACAAGGTTTTTATAAAACTACAGTGAACGTGATGAAGAAACGCATCAACTCTCGATAAAGTAATAAATTGATAATGGTTAATTTATACGTAAATATTTTTTATAACACAGTCTGTATATATTTATTTATTACATAGCGTCTAATTCCACATAAAGCAAGCTAGGCGAGGTTGGTATTACTGATATTAAATAGATATTTTTTTGTAAATAGATGTACATGATACAAACATATCGCACATGGAAACATCCATGACTTAGATACTCATAACATAACCATTACCATGCAAGACTTTTACCATGCAGGTCTTATTACCGCTACATCACGTCACTTTCGTCAATAAGTACACCCTTGAAAATTACAATTAGCTGTCTACCATTCGCAATGGCAACAATTTCCTTATCACACCGTAATTAGAAGATGCCTCGTCTGCTTGTGTTTGCGATTGTGATTGGCTTGTTGACCTGATTGCTGCAGTCTGCTACTAATCCTCGATCATTTGATACGGGAACGACTGATTGCTGTCTCGATTGATTCTAGTATTCATATACGTTGAGAGCTTGATATTACACTGATACAGATAAAATGTTAAAATAATATTACTCTTTCTTAAAAAAATGGCCTTTTATCGGCTATTTGCAATAGCATAATTGTTAGTTAGCTCCGAATATACACTAATATACCTTGGTCTTATCCACTGGAGATAATTATAGGCGTATTATTTTTACCTAGAAATAAAACTAATAGACCGATTTTTACAGTCTCAGATACATCATAGATAGAAAATAAATATAAACTAAGAGAGGATCTAGCTTTCAAGTCAGAGCTGACTTCTAATTCGATGATAATAATAATCACAATTACGATTACAAAATTAATAATTCGATTAAAGTATTCGCTGGATCTAGGTCAACTACACAAATCCTAGTGGAGGTCCCCCATGACCCACTGGATCCATTAAAGACCATTAGGCTATCACAGCCCACAACTATATTATTATATAAATACTTATTCAAACCAAGTTGGCAACAAGAGTCAAGCCTCCCAAAACATCATTTAAAGATCACAAGACTCAACACTACGCTAAGTTGGCAAAGTCCAACAAAGTCAACGGTATTTCTAAGTACATTTCCGAGGCTGCATAGCTCGAAACTGCGGTACGTGCCGGGGCAGCTTAGCAAAAAGCGAAAGCGTGTACGAGCCAACCGCATTACCGACCGAATGTGTTGTACACGCGGCCAAGGTTACGCGTGGAATACTGACGTAAGTGTAGTTAGCGGTGTTTTACGAATATTAGTGGGCCTTTTTTAGTTTTTTTTTCGTTGTATACATGTATTGTTTGTGTTGGGTTTTGGTTTATCAGTTTCATGAATTGAAGAGTTAGGTAAATAAGTGTGTTATGTGACTGAAAAGCAAGTGGTGCGTGATGTGGAATTGGAACTCGAGACTTTTGACTTTCACAGTCATACCACCAGGCTATGCAGTTTTAGCTTTGGTTTAAAGAAATTTATTTTCTTCACAAAGTTTACTTAAATTATGAGAAAATCTACAACAATATTATATTCATTAAAACAATAGGTTCAATCTAGCACAAGTGTTTATAACTAAATACCTACATAATAATATTTTAATCTAATTTTGCTCATTCAATAAATACGCCTTCAACCTATTTTTAAAAATGTTTAAGGATGTGGAAAGTTTTATATTTTTTGGCAATTGGTTATATAGCTTCCACCATCAGTTAATATTTATTATATTAATATTTTGATATAACTTGATAAATAATTAATATTATAAAAAGCACAAATTAGATTTTTGTTTGTTTGTATTCATTAGGCTCCGAAACTGCTGGACCGATCTGAATAATTCTTTCACTATTAGAATGCTCCATTATCCATGATGAACATAAGCTATAAAGGGATTAAATACAAAACTTATATCTAACCGTACGAAGCCAGTATGGGTAAATAAATTGACACAAAATAGACAGTAAAATAAAATACTGTCATAATTTCAACCCTTTTTCGCCCCCTGAGTGAACGTAAGTACGTAATCCCTAAATGTTTAGACACGTTGTCACCGAATGTCTTGGCGGAGATCGAACAGATTCATATTGGAAATACGTGGTCGTTTTGAACGGGTATATAGCAGTGAGGGGGTTAAGGTAACATGAAGGAATAAATGTATGAAAGTGTATGTGGTTTGGTTTATTTTATTTATTTATTTTTCTTGATTGGGACATAAAAAAGTTACAAATGTTTAGCAAATAAAAATTGAAAATAAGGTTGAGTAAACATGTAACCCACACCAATATCCATAGAGTAATTTGTAAAATAAAATTCAATGTTTATATCAGAGTTGCATTTTATTTATTGCCTAATTTGACATACCTATGTGTATGACCCGATTAGCCCAGCGGTAGTTAACGCTGGGTTCGAATCCCGGTAGGGACAAATGTTTGTGTGATGAGCATCAACATTTGTGTCCGAGTCATAGACGCTTAAATGTTTTAAGTTTATAATTTATGTAGTTTTTTCCAAAAACAAAAATAGTATGATTTAGTAGTAGTTCTAAAACAATTGTAGAATGGATTTGGATTTGTAAACAAATGTATAAAAACTACAGCCCTTACAGTGTGGTCCGTACAGGCCATAAGCCAGATCTTGGAAAGTATGTGAGAAAATTGATACAATTAAGAATTTGTAAAGATATTTACAACATATTATTATTATTATAACAGCCATTATCTAATATATAAAATTCTCGTGTCACAGTTTTCGTTGCCATACTCCTCCGAAACGGCTTGACCGATTTTGATGAAATTTTTTGTGCTTATCCGGTATCTATGAGAATCGGCCAACATCTATTTTTCATCCCCCTAAAAGTTAGGGGTAGTCCACCAACCCCTATAATGTGGCAAAACAACGTTTGCTGGGTCAGCTAGTTATAATATAATTAAGTTATGATTAATTGTAATTAATTATAACCTAACCTAGTGGTTAGATTACTACAAGCCACCTAATAAAAATTACTAGGTACCTACATAGGTGCCTGAGAAAATTTATCTACGGGGTGTGAAGTATGCCAACCCGCACTAGGCCTGGCAGACTATGCCTACGCCTAATCTCTCTCACAAATGAGAGGAGACCCGTGCCCAGCAGTGGGCCAGAAAATGAGTTATACAATATATCATTTAACTACTACCTAATACGTACACTTAGTATTTTATCTAGTTCAATGATTTACTCCTTATCATAATATTATAATACTCGTATTTACAACACGTTTTAGACTTCACAACCCTATTTTTTTGTTCTATAAGCCGTGTTCACGTCAGCATCCAATCGATAGTAGATTAATAACCAACTAGAGATGTCCATCAAAATATTCGGCGATCCCGGATGGACCTATTCCCACGGGATCACTCCACTGAGAGGGACTATACAGATGCAATTAAGATTAACTTGCAACGTGTTTTTCATTTGTTTGTTTTTTATTCATAGTACAACATTGTTTCGGAACCATTTCGGAAATGGGTGTGTTTAAATATACATGTGAGCAATTTGCTTTTTTAACAATTTATGAAGGCTTTAAGTTGTTTACGTATTTATTTAGGCCGATTTCTAGGGTGACAATTAAACGTTTTAAGATGACAGTTAAAACGACCCGACGGAAAATATATTTTAGATTGGAATCTTTTAAAAAGAAGACACTTTGCCCAGTTCAAAACAAATGCCTATATGTTTTACAATATCAAAAAATAAAACATATAATTAAATAAAATGTAATTTTGGAGTCACTACCTGGTTGCGATACCACACTAAAATTACGTTAATGTAAAATATTAATATTCGTCTACATAATATTAAAAAATATTAAATCGTCTTTGATATTTTTTCCGCTCATACTACTAAACCCACTTATATAGAAAACTATAATAAAGTTATGTGTACACTTACCTCAACAGGCACTTTCATCTTTATCCCATATCATATCAAATTGAATAAAATATCAAATAACGAAAATATTCACAGTTTTCTATCGATTTTAGCACCAATTCACGAAATGTACGAAAACGTTATAAGATTATACTGTTAAAAATTAATCTACCCTCACTTACCGATTTTTATTGTTTCTTTTTAAACAGTGCTACCAGTATAAATTATCAAGTGACTGTTTTCGGAACTAACGATTGATTCCATGTTTTTATTATTTATCTGTTTACTATATCTTTGTTTTTTTAAATTAAATCATGCAAATACGACTAAACTATGATAAATGATAACTGAAGTAGTTTACAGTATAATTTTTAACATGAAATTTTTCGTGTGATATTTTAGTAATATTTTTTTTGTTACACAGATTGTGAGTGAATTTCTTCTTATGGCAATAATAAGTGCGATGATTGAGGCGCTACTTTGTGCAAATGTAAACTATTTTGGAATATTAATGTTTTGAATACGATGAGTTTGTGCAAGGCTATAAAGCCTATTACCCATTGTAGTTTTTTTTAATCATGACGTTGAAATAACAAAGTTATCTGTGGCTTTGCTAGTAGATAATCGGATATTTAGCGTATTTTAATAAAATTACAACATCATTTATGATTGAATGAATGATTGAATGAATGAATGAATGATTGATTGAATGATTGAATGATTGTTTATTTCTGTAAATAGATCTTTTTAAAGACACTTTTACAAGTCATGTACATTTTTTTTTTAGTATCTAGTTGACATCGGCATTTCCTAACTGACGACCTCTGAGAAGAAATGCCGAAACAAACTCAGAGAATCATGGTCTCTTTTAAAGTCCAAACATTTTGGTTACAATATGTGAGCCTGACTATGTAGGTTAAAGATTATAAATAATTATATAAACTGAAGAGTAAATTATATTGAAGACATAAGGCAATTATATGTATGTATATTGGTATGTACCTAACATACCAATATACATACATCTAAACCAAACATTTAGACATTTCTCTCGATACTTCTAGTGACAGTTGTCTCATTATATTTTTACGAATTTATTTTGAAAGAAATCTTGAATTTTTTTATGAGCTGTATAATTTGCTGTCTACCCCCATTGGAAAAAGGCATGAGTGTATATAATATGTGTAAGGTACCATCACGCCTGTTGTCCCCGAAAGGTGAGGCAGTAGTGTACTAATGTACACCCACGTCTCGCTGGTATGTTTTAGGTCCTATTTAAGAGGGGGCAAATTGCCATTAACCGGGCACGAATCCGAATTCCGAGCTGTTACTAAGAATTTCGACTGACTGACGACTTGGTAAAGGTCACTGGAATCCACTGGATGCGGGCGGCATATGACCGGTCTTCGTGGCGATCCTTGGGGGAGACTTATGTCGAGCAGTGGACGTCTAACTGTTGAAATGATGATGATGATGATGACTAAGAATTTCATAGAAAAACCCAATAACACTTTGCTCGACCTGGGAATCGAACTCAAGACCTCTTGCTCGGCAAGTCGCACTGTTAGACTACTAGACCAATGAGGTAGTATAATCTTTATTTTTTCGTAATATCCGCTGAATATAAAAAATAAGAATTACCCGCCCGTGGCTGCCAATTTTGTGGAACAGATATTTTCATCGCCTGTATTTCATGTCAGATTATTCAATCAATGTTCGCATAGGTCTAAAACTTTTACCATTGGATATAGAATTAAATAAATTAAGAACTTTATTGAATTTATTTGATCGTCCTGATTTGAGTAGCGGTTTTAAAGGCTGTTTTCTGTATTAAGGATCCCGGCTTCGATACCCGGTGAGTATGTTTATGTGGTGAAAATCGACATTTAATTTTGTATCTGTGCCATGGATGTTATTATCTGTGTAGATCGAGCTGGTAATAAATACGCGGGTAGCTTATAAAAGTCAGTGGCTATTTTAGTCTCAAATTTTCTACATACATTTATCCGCGTACAAGTAGAACTATCTAAAAATCCTTTCATAACAGATGCATAACATAACATACAATTACGCATGCCGTCCCCAAAGGTTAGGCAGAGGTGTACTAATGTACACCCACGTTTCACCGGTATGTTTTAGGTCCCATGTAATGTAATATAGCGAGCCTATAACCGAGTAGAAATCCAAACTCCGAGCTGCTACTGAGAATTTCATAGAAAAACTCGATAACACTTTGCTCGACCTGGGAATCGAAACCAAAACCTCTTACTTGGTAGTCACACTGTTCGACCTCTAGACCAATGAGGCAGCTTCTTAAGATATTAATCAGTTATTCAGTACTAGACGTAGACGTAGACGACGTAGCTTATAAGTAAATGAATTAAAAACTTAGATAAATATTAATTAAACTAAACTTTAAATTTGTCAGACTAAGGATTGAACAAAAGTACTATGCTTCAAAACTTTCAAGTAGTCAGTCAAATTTTAATTTTAATTTTTGTCTACATGTTGGATTCATAGTATTAAGTAGGTACGCTATTTAAGGGTGTTTTTTTAAGTTAAACCCTTAAAGAAATATTTGAATACATTAAGTCACACTGTATGACCAGCAGATCCACGAGGCAGATTTATTTTATTTTAATGTCTAATATTTACGCTAATGCAATAAATCAACAAGAATCTAATATTATAGCTTTTGCCCGCGATTTTGTCTGCGAAAAATTAGTAATTTTATTTCCACCTCTCTTTTCCCCCTATTAAGGGATAAAATCCGGGATAAAAGCTCCTATCCTATCTATCCTATGTCTTCCCCGGGACTCAAACTATCTCTATACTTAATTTCATCTAAATCGGTTTAGCAGTTATAGCGTGAAAAGGTAACAGACAGACGGACAGACATGTGTGTCTGTCCATCTGCATTCGCATTTAATATTAGTATATGAAAGTATCCAATGGATGAATCCATATTCATTCCCATTATTAAGGTATGCAAAAAACATCCATATTTTTGCATACCTTAATAAAAACCGAGAATTATTCTAATAGCACACGTTTAGTCTGTCGGCGGTATTGTTGAGAGTTTGTGCCAACAAGTGTGCCCACGGAACGGATGCCGGGTAATTTCCTGCTGCCTTTGTGCGAGGCGAGGAAGCAGACTCGGCTTCACTGAGTGTGTGAAGAATAGGATGTGCTGTGTTTTTAATGGTATTAGTTCTGCTAGATATATATCTTTATTTATTTCCCTAAGTGGGCCGGCGAAGATCTTTTACTGAGTGTGTTATTGTAGGTTTGTTACAGAATTGTATGTGATTGATTGTTTTAATTACACTTAAAATGTATATACGTTTTACACACATAATTATACACTTATATTTTATGCCTTACTGTAGGACAGAAATAATTATTGGAAATCAATAAACAAGCTATACGTGTTTTTGATTTAATTAAAAATACCTGACAGCTTTTTTCCCATTTTCTGTGTGAGAATACGCCTGAAAATGTTCTGTGTCTGATCCATGACAATTCTTACCTGAAACAAGACATTTATATAAAAATTAAAATACATTCATTAGCGCCACTACACAGTTTAGAGGTAAGCAGTGTTACGGATACTAGATAGTTGATACACTACTTAGTTTTGTTTGTAAATACATTTATTACATACTATAAAATATTTCACTAACTTCTTTTACATCCACCAAAATATAATTCTTTTGAATCGAGAATTAAAACAAAAAACATTGTCAACTTAAAAAACAACTTGAATATGATTATTTAAAAAGATTCAATGAATAAAATACGAAGCAAACCACTCCAAACAATACTTCCTCAATTCTCCCCATTTCCCACCGAAAGTACACAACATGTTCTTAAAGTACACAGAGGCAAACAGTGTGTTTGAATGTACACAAGGAAGCTTTATAAGCTGGCATTTTAAACCACCTGTCGGGCACCTGTTGGACCGCTCATTTAAAATTTCGCTGCTTAGAGAAAGTTTACACTTGTAGTATATACATAAATATATAAGATTTTTTTTTTACTTCCATATTAGCTTACCAGATACACTCAACGATGGTGGAGTTTTGAGCCGTATGTTTTTGAAAATAAGGTTAAAAACTTTTCTAACAAAAGCACTCGATAGTAGATCACTATCGAGTGCTTTTGTTAGAAGATGTGCTGAATATAAATTATAGATATAACATCACGCTTATCGTCCTCAAAGAGTTAGGCAGAGGTGTACTAATGTGCAACCATGTAATAGGGGGCGAGCCTATCATCAACCAGGCACGAATCCAAACTCTGAGCTATTACTGAGATTTTTATAGAAAAAGTACATTACACTTTTGTCAACTTGAGAATTGAACGAAAGTAAAAAGTGTAAAGATTTGAACAGAAACCATCATTAATAATAATAAATATTCTACGACATTTCACACAGCACCTATCTATCCCCAGACTAAGCAGAGCTTGTACTATGGGTACTAGACAATGGATATAAATACTTATATACTTTATTTTTGTAAATACATACTTATAATACATAGGAAACACCCAGACGAATAAGAACACTTATATTCATCACATAAATATTTTTGTCCTATGGGACTAGAACGCACGACCTCGCGATCAGCAGTCCGGTACTCGAACCACTAGACCACAGATATCGTCATCATCATCATTGTTTACATACCATCACGCCTGTCGTCCCCGATAGGTTAGGCAGAGGTGTACTAATGTACACCCACGTTTGGCCGGTATGTTTTGGGTCCCATGTAATAGGGTGCGAGCTTATTGCCATTAACCGGGCACAAATCCAAACTCCGAGCTGCTACTGAGAATTTCATAGAAAAACCCAATAACACTTTGCTCGACCTGGGAATCGAACCCAAGACCTCTTGCTCGGCAGTCGCACTGTACGACCACTCGACCAATGAGGCAGTTAAATTACATAGTTGCATTTACCAGTCGAGTGAGCCTATCAACGGCCGTAGTGTAGACAGACGGGATAACGGGCCGGCCGCTAATTGGTTCACTTTGTCACCCAGGGCGGCCGGGCATGTTGGATTTTTTGCTCTCTTTCATTCAATTTGCAAAAGTTGCACGGTGTTTTAATATATGATTTTTGTATTTCAATTTTTATTATGGTCTATTTAGAATTATATCATACCTGGCTTTTGTCCGTAACTTCCGTCTACAAAGCGTTAGTTATTTTATTTACGAAACCTTTACGAAATTATTGATTCCGCATACAAATTTCTACCCTCTTTTCGGCCTTTTTAGGGATGATTTCCGGGACAAACATTATCCTATGTCCTTTTTTTATGATGATAAGGCGGCAATCGAGCAGGCGGCTCACCTGATGGTAAGTGATGACCGCCGCCCATAGACGTTTGCAACACCAGAGGCTTGCAAATGCGTTGCCAAACCCTTAAGAAACCGTTCAGGTTTCTTAAAATAGGGAGTTACTGAACTGACAGCAAACGGAATTCCCATGCTGTCAGAATGGTCAGTCCCCAAATGAGCTCTGGTAATCTTACTCACTCGCAGAAAGACAACTATTGTTGATTCACTGCGGTCTTCTGTAAGGCGGAGGTACTTCGTCAGTCGGGCAGCTCAATTTGCCTACCTCCTAAAATATCCTAAAATGTCCTTCCCCGGAACTTAAACTATCTTCATACCAAAGTTAATCTAAATCGGTTCAGCGGTTATACGTAACGTGAAGAGGTAACAGATAGACAGACAGACAGACCCACTTTCGCATTTATAATATTAGTATGGATTTAGATTGTTATCGCTCCATTGTCTTCTGGTAACTTATCACACAAGTCTTCAATCTGATCAGAGTTAAACGTTAAACCTCATATTCTTTGCAGAAAACGCATTTTTACGTTATTTACTTTCATATCAGCGTTCATATAACACAATTATACGATTGTCAAGTAGGTTCAATTAAACATTAATTTCTGTATGAAGCGTAAGTGTAACCGCAGCGGGTCCCGCGCGCCGGGTAAGTCAATTACAGCACCCTAATTCTAGGTAAAGGTGAGAATACCGTACGGTACAGAGCGGGAGAATAAAATGACTTTGATTCTCAAAATTTGGCACGCATGTTATATTTATTCAAAATATTTTATAGTAATTATTTATGTTTTAAAATATAGTAGTATATAATGGTAGAAATCCTGTTAAGAGAATGTTTTTTTTAACAAAAACCTAGGTACAAATTTAAACTCAAAGCGGCTGATAAAAATTTCATATCTTTTCTAATCCATGGTCACGGGCAGACTGAGGAGTCATAGTGTGTAATTATAGTTTTATTTCAAATATTCGCATAAGTGACAAGACAAATTTATAATAAGTATGTCAATAATAATGTCAATAATAATTTAAAATGTAAGGTAGCTGTTAGTAATTATAACTTCAAGACGACCAACAGCACAGTCGGCCCGTGACCATGGATGCTGCAAAGGATCCGAAACGTTGGGTTAAAATAATATCAATATACCGCGATAAAATCCGTAAAAACTAGTTTTATTTCAACAAATTTATATTTAAGCGGAATCCTTATCCGCTATTTCGCTGTGCTAAAAGCGCTACCGTACGCGCGTGTAAGCGTGTATTCTTTTCACCTAATGCACACGTACAGCCGGAGGTCTAATTAGTTCGTAACATTTTAACGTACATTTAATACCTAGGACCGCCAAACACGAATACTTTCGTATGTAAACAGTGACAAGCAAAATTTTTAATGTTCCTATTATATGATAATGCCTGTCGTGTTTTACGTTTGTAATAACTAGTTTCATGGACAGTTATTAGTCCAAATTGGTAATTATATTTTCATGACGACTCGGTGGCGCAGTGGCTGAGCGATCGGCTTGTGCGTCACGGGTTGCGGGTTCGATCCCCGCACGGAGCAAATATTTGTACGTTCTACAGGTAGTTGTTCCGGGTCTGGGCGTTTGTGTATGTGAAAATTTGTGTTTGTAAACGCACCCACGACACAGGAGAAAATCCTAGTGTGGGGCAATGTTTAAAAAAAAATAAAAAAAAATTGCTAGTTTAAGATATTATTGATTTTTTTATCAACGACAATTTTTCCCACAGTAATTGGTTTCTTTATCGTGAATATTTATTTACTGGACATTTTCACAGACTGCCTAGCATCTTATTGCCTGACATCATCAACCACTTAAGAATTTTTGAACTTTGAACACTTATGAACTCCTAATACAATATTTTTGCATTCTACCCACTACCCCAACCTCCTCAATTATCAAAACCACTCACTCACTCAAAGCTGTTAGCATGGTTATCCTCTTTCAACATCAATACATAACACTACATCGAGACAAATCGGATTATACCTTATTACTGTGACGTCATTGAGTTATGACACTTACCTCCGTCAAAATAACGGGTGTTACCGTCACTGGGTGACGGGTGTCGCCGTCACTGGGTAACGGGGGACGGTCATATTGACGGTTCTACCCGTGAGGTGTGGAACAAATGATATTATAGAAAAGATAGTGACATATGAAGACGCACTATTATAAATGTGACAATTTGTTTGGTTTGAAATATGTGCGAGGGTTTCAAATCCCGGTAGGATTTTGTGTGATGAATATTTTTATCCGTCCCATGGATGTTGCTATGTCGCAGATACATAAGTAAATATATGTATGTAATCGACGACCCAATTAGTCCAGCGGTAGAAACACTGCCTTCTGTGCTATGAGTCCAGGGTTCGAATCACGATAGGGACAAATGTTTGTGTGATGAGCATAAACATTTGTATCCGACATAAGGATGTATCTATGTATAATATTATGTATTTACAAAAAAAGTATATATGTAGTATATCAACCGACTAGTATCCGTAACACAAGCCTCGTTGCTTAGCACGGAACTAGATGGCGCTGTGTCATAATATCCAGAAATATTTATTATTATGTTTATATCATAATTAAGTATCTATTTTTATTTAATCATTTAGTTACACCTCACTATAGTTTATAGTAAAAAAAATAAAACACTATAGTAAAATATTTTTATCGTAACTGCCTGTTATTGGGTTTTTCTATGAATTTCTCAGTAGCAGCTCGGAGTTTGCATTCGTGGACATGACATCATCATCATCATCATCAACCAATAACGTCCCACTGCTGTGCACGGGTCTCCTCTCATTGAGAGGGATTAGGCTATAGTCAACCACGCTAGCCTACTGCGGGTTGGCAGACTTCACATGCCACCAAGACAAATCTCTCAAGCGTGCAGGTTTCCTCTCGATGTTTTCCTTCACCGTTTGAGCTTGTGATAAATGCGCACATAACTTCCGAAAAGTCAGTGGTGCGTGCCTTGGGTTCGAACTCGAGACCTTTGACGTCCACCACAGGCAGACCCAAAAAACATACCGGCGAAACGTGGGTGTACATTAGTACACCTCTGCCTAACCTTTCGGAGACATCAGGGGTAATTGTATGATAATGGTACTATGTTATATAAACCCCCTATCTCCTCTACCTTACTTTCTTCATAAAACACGCCTTATTAACCACCATTACATAATTTAATTTAATTATCGCCACCAGAAATCAGCGTGTTCAATTAATTGAACAGCTATGGCCCACAAATTGCATGTTCAATTGGTTCAATTACCTAATGGGTTCTATAATTATGTCAGCAACGATTCTGTCTGATTAAAGGACGTGTGTTATTAGATTAATTGCTTTTGAATAAGGACATAATTACAGTAAGATGGTGTATTTGTTATTATATACTAGTATTTGCACGCGACATAGTTCGCCTGCGGTATAATAGGTAGAAACATAAATAAATGTATTCTGACATCATTGCACAGCGCCATCTAGTTCCGAGCTAAGAAACGAGGCTTTTGTCATACAAGGCATAAACATGCTTATCTTCATCATCATCAACCCATTATTGTCCCACTGCTGGGCACGGGTCTCCTCTCATTTGAGAGGAATTAGGCTATAGTTCACCACGCAAGCCTACTGCGGGTTGGCAGACTTCACATGCCATCAAGAAAATCTCTCATGCAGGTTTCCTCACGATGTTTTCCTTCACCGTTCGAGCATGTGATAAATACGCACATAACTTCCGAAAAGTCAGTGGTGCATGCCTTGGGTTTGAACTCGAGACCTCTGACATTTCAGTCCACTGGTCTCACCGCTAGGCTACCACAGCTCTCATGCTTATCTTACTACATCGATATTTTATTATGTATATTTAATGTCTCACTGCTTATCTCTGGTATAGCCATTTTGAGAGGGATTAGGCTATACGTTCACTATGCTACCTTATGCAGAATGGCGGACTTCACACACCCTTGAGAAAATCTCTCAGGCGTGCAGGTTTAAAACGCACTTAACTTTGAAAAATCAGAAATGCGTGCCTTGGATTCGAACTTAAGACCTTTGAATTCACAATCCATTGGTTACACTACTTCGCTGCAGCTTTGTCAATAATTAACAATAACGACAGTTACCCTACTAACTGTCGTGATTATAACATTAACACAACCCACACCTGCAGTTTTTTTTTTATGGTGATAAGGGGGCAAACGAGCTGGCGGCTCACCTGATGGTAAGTGATGATTTGCAACACCTGCAAATGCGTTGCCAACCCCCTTAGAAACCAGGTTTCTTAAAATAGGGAGTTACTGAACTGACAGCAAACGGAATTCCCATGCTGTCAGAATAGCCACCCCTCAATGAGCTCTGGTAACCTTACTCACTCACAGAAAGACAACTATTGTTGATTCACTGCGGTCTCCTGTAAGGCGGAGGTACTTCCCCAGTCGGGCAGCTCAATTTGAGCGAGAAACCTCGCTATGCCCTACCTCCTACATGCTTGATGATAATGATTGACAATCCATTTCACATGCACGCCACCGTTATTTCCTACTACTGCAACTCCTGTAAACCAGGATCAACAATAGTAACCATCCAGAAAATCGTCGAGACAATGAAGTCCGAAGTGTCCCAGGGGAATGATTTTAACCGTCTTGGAATCCGCAGTGAATTTAATCATGAAATTAAATAGGAGGACAACGGTAGGCTAGTTTTATTTTATTGTCATGAAAATTACGCAATCTTGGCTTAAGGTGGAAGCTTCACCCTAGCCCGTAAAATTCAAATTTTCGTACGTTTTTTGTAATTTGCCGGTCATTGTCAGACTGAACATTTAACAAAATAATAGTAGGTAATTAGTTACAGAATTATAACCTATTTCATGAAAAAGTCATTCAATCCAATTGTATGCACTGTGAGGGTTGTATTTGATGATATTAATTATTATAATTCTGTAAAGTTGTATGCAGGGACCGTAGCGCGTGGCATTCTGTAGTTTCTGCCTGCCCCCATGGGAAAAAGGCGTGAGTGTATGTAATTCTGTAACTAAATACCTATTACAAGCGCGAATCATATTTTGTTCAATGTACAGCCTGACAATGACCGGCAAATTGCAAAAAACGTACGAAAATTTGAATTTCGCGGGCTAGCGTGGAGCTTCCACCTTAAAGCTATATATTTTGGATACATAATGCCCATAGAGTACACGGTACCCTTGCAAACCTAAGCCATGACCCTGTTTAATATATTAACACCGCCATAAAATTACAAACCGGTACTCCCTACGTTACTTAAGACTGATGTAGTGCTTGAGTATGAATGAGATAAGCTATTATAATTACGGAGGTATTGGTACAGATTCCAAATAAAAATTAAAATTTCAATTTGAATAAGTTTTTTTTTACGTTGGGAACACACTAGGATATTTTTCTGTGTCGTATGTGCGTATTTCACTTACAAAAATGCCCAGACCTGGAACAACTACTTGTAGTTCATACAAATATTTTGCTCCGAACGGGGATCGAACCCGCAACCGGTCGCTCAGCCGATACGCCAATTGAGTCATCTAATTATAAAAATATTGCATACATACTAAAACAATAACACTGTTTATTTTATAAAATTAAACTATTATTTCTGTTATTTTGTTGGCAAACTAGCTTAAATTCCACCTGACGGTAACAGTAGCTCATGGACGTTATCAAATCGCATTGCTGCACTGAGATTTCAGTTGCCAAGTGTCATTTGCTCAATACCTGAAGTTTTAAACTGGAACGCAACGATGTAAGCGCACGAGGACTCAGAAAATTTGGCAAATCTGTGATACTTCCCCTGATGAACTCAGCAGATGTATCGTACAATTCTGTGAGCTGAAGTGTAAATGTATCTTAAAATCTAAGTGAGTACCATACAGTATACAGTTTAATTAATTATAGTAAACTGGCTCGTTTTGTCTAGTAGACGTATAGTACGACTGCCAAGCAAGAGGTCTTGGGTTCGATTTCCAGGTCGAACAAAGTGTTATTGAGCTTTTCTATGAAATTCTCAGTAGCAGCTCGGAGTTTGGATTTGTGCCCGGTTAATGGCAATAGGCTCGTCCCTTATTACATGGGACCTTAAACATACCAGCGAAACGTGGGTGTACGTTAGTACACCTCTGCCTAACCTTTCCGGGACGACAGGCATGATGGTATGTACATCTGTACGTATGTATGTATGTAGTAAAGTTTCATTTAATCGCAGACCAAATGTAGTCTTTGTAGTTTTATTCCCACAAGTCTAGTGACACGAAACGATGGACCGACGATTTGAAGAAGGTGGTGGTAGTGGATGAATGCGAGCTGCCCAAGACCGGGATGGTTAGCGCTCTTTGGGGGAGGCCTACGTTCAGCAGTGGACGGCTATAGGCTGATGATGATGAAGTCCAGTGAACAAGCTCACGGCCGGTTTGATTATGAGCGGTTACCGTAGGCTATTGAAGTTTGCATTGCCAGAGAAATTGCTCGAACTTTTCCAACCCTGTTATATGTATATATTTTTTTTTTAAACGTTTCCTCACCATACGATTTTCTCCTGTGTCGTATGTGCTTTTATGAACACCCACTAAAAATAGGTGACTTACTACACGGACAGGAAAAGGAATTCCCACGCTGTCAAATTAATCACTTCTCTACTAACGAGCTCTCGTGACCACTCTCACTCGCAGAAGCAAAACTATTGTTGGTTTAGAGCGGTTTTCTGTAAGGCGGAGGTAGTTCCCCAGTTTGAGCGAGAAATCTCCATATTCCCTAATACTTCCATATGCCCTACTTCTCCCGTTTTCTAATAACGTTTGCATAAAAACATGGCTTATCAAAATGATGTATTATTCCTGCAAAAAACAATAGCCTCAACTTTACACCTTATCTTATTTACACTGCAGGAGCATTTAATTTCCATAACAAAGCCAGCCAACCCGACTAGAAGGAGAGGTCACTAATTACACTATATTTCTTTCGCACAACGGACATGACATTTTGCAGGGTAAATTAATATATATATAGCCGGTACAGTCTTCATTTTACATTAAACTAAAGACTATCACTTAACTATTTAACGTATATAATAATATAATCATGTGTTTTTATTATTTATATTTGATGTATTAACTACTTTGCATTTGATTTGATTTCTTTTAGACAAGACAATAAGTATCCTGTCTGAAAGAAATCATGGATTTAATTTTAGTCTGAAAGAATCAAATATAATTATTATGTGAAATAATCAATATGCCAAATCAAATTAAAAATTAAGAGATTTCTCTTTCATAACCTAATCACTTACTAAGTTTTTTAAATATCTATCAGTTTTGACTTTTGTATGGTCAAAGAAAATAGACAGTATTTGAACGTGATCATCATTAAATTAATAAATAAATTATATACTTCCTACCAGGTAGTAATACGCTAGAAAACGTTCCTAAAACTAATAAAAAAATGATAAGAAACTTACATCTTTGTTCTGATACAAATGAATCCCTGATCTAAATTAATAGGGAATATTAAAAAAGTCTTCATTTATCAAAGTAGTCTCGTAATTAATACAGCAAGCTCCTTCCGAGAACTAATTTAGTAGCAATCCGAAAGAAATTTACATTTTTACTGGTACCCGGTAAAAAATGGCATCCATTATAACGGCCAATGATTCAAGAACTAATGATAGAAGAAATTTAATGAAGACAAAACGTTACCTTTGCAAATATATGCAACTTAAGATGCGGAGACTGAAACCAAAACAAATATACAGTAATGACCTTTATTATGTTATAAGAGTGACAAACAAACATACGACCCGTCTGATGGTGAGAAGTTACCGTAGCCTACTGACGTTTGCAACACCAAAGGTGTCGCTCGCGCGTCGCCTACTCTAGAGACACCGTAGGTTTCTTAAAATAAGGGAGTAAAGAAACTGATAGCAAACGGATCACCCATGTTAGTCAGAATAGTAACGAGCTCTGGAAACTTTACTCACTCGCAGAAATACAATTATTGTTATTTCACTGCGGTCTCGTAAGGCGGAGGTACTTCCCCAGTCGGGCAGCTCAATTTGAGTGGGGAATCTTGCTATGCCCTACCTTTCTCTATCCACCTACCTTTTAATACAGTACAACCTATTTGCTGTCCCACTGATGGGCACAACTGTCAACTCTCCTTTATTATTTCAGAAGGATTGAGCACAATTCATCACGCCAGTTTTTAGTGCAGCTTAGCAAGCTTCACACGCCATCGAGTAAAGCTCTCAAGCGTGCAGATTATCTCACCATTTTTCTTCACCGTTTGATCATGTGATAAATACGCACACAACTTCAGAAATTCAGTGGTACCTACATTAGGTTTGAACTCAAGACCTTTGACATCTCAGTGACACCACTAGGCTACTTTTTTCACGTTCCAAAACTTAAATTGGAAAAGCAAAAGCAAAAACTAATTAACAAAACTATGTTTATAACAATTAACTTCAGTTAATTAAACAACATGAAAATATGCACATCGAATATTTCAATTCTTCAAACAACGGATTATTTGAATAAACACAAAGCGTGTCAGTGAGGTAATTGTATCAATTTGTCATCGAAAATCAACTGCGAACTGAATCATAATTGTTATTATTATGATAATTATAGCACCTGTTGATTTTAATTTAATTCTGTCGAAATTAAATTCTGGATCCGGTCGGATCCGGAGCACACTGAATGACAGTTGACGTTAGCTCTTGTGGATGCCTGTTTACATTCAATTTTCAACTTTGATCTGAGATGCGTTGTGTTGATTTTCAACTATCATCAGATAAGTGCTCATAGATTTTACACCTTACCTACAGTAGGTAAGTAACTTAAGAGTATTCCCATTAAAATACAGTTTGATTTGATATATTTTAGACCAATGGCAGACTAAATAAGTCCACAAAACGGATTTACATTTTCAAGGTCCTAAAACCTGAAAAAGGTATCATCTAATAGATCCAAATTTACAGATAACTGTGTTTCCCTGCAATCCAATTATTCTCGTCTTTTATTACCTGCGAATAAAAGGATTTATGTGTTCCAACGAGATCCGATTCTTTGGCGTAAGGATCCTGTTAAAGGTGCGATTTGGATGCGTCTCTAAAAAAATCTTAATTAATCCTGTAAATAGATTTCATTTTATTAGAAGCGTAAAAATAAAATTAGAGTATCATTTTAAGTTTCAGATCGAATCAAGGTCAAGGTCACTCAAGGTCTTTTCTTTATTTATTTAGTTCATTGTTAATATTCAATAAAGGCTTATATTTCAATAATACAACCATTTATTAGGCTTTCCATAAAATCATACAGCGTAATGCCTACCTCAGGCCGTCCAGACAAAAGCCCAAACACGTTCCCATTCACAGCCATATAAAACCGATACAGGGTGAATAGCACCCAACTCTATACAAGTAATTGTCAATACCACAATGCGTTATGAATAATGTAACACTCGGGCGTGTCGCGATTCTCTGTCACGCGTGTCGCTCCGTGAATGTCCGGCTTTATTTGCCGTAATTAATTCGATTACGCGAAGCATTATGTGTGTGACAGGGGCCCATATGATAAGGGTCAACTTTTCACGAACTTATTTGTCATATTATATGCTGTGTTTTTGGGACTAATTATCGATATTTCTGAATATAAATCGCTTTGGGTGCCAGGTACTGGTGTTAATTAGGATATATTTTTAGCGGTGCTTACAGGAAGCGGTACTTGGCATTTATTTTTGGACAGTTTTGAAACGGTTTTTAGGTAAGATGCGATGCTAACCTGTTCCATAGAAATTCTAAAGACAAGATCTTGCGTTACCCAAAATAAATTTGTTCTACAAGATCTACAAAAAGAAACTCGGTAACATTAGAAGTTCTTAGCATCATAATCATCAATCCTATTACTGTCCGACTGTTGGGCCTGGGTCTCCTCTCATTTGAGAGAGGTTAGGCTATAGTCCAATATGCTAGCCTATTGCGGGTTAGTCGAATTCACACGCCATCTAGACAATATCTCAGGAATGAAGGTTTCCTCACAAAGTGGTGCCTGCCTTGGGAACCAACCCAGGACTCTGACTAGTACTCAGTCCACTGGTCACACCACTAGACTACCAAAGTTTTAAAACTCCAACGCAATTAAAATTCTAGCCTGGCTTGTAGAATATATTTTAACTAGTTTTATTTTTGATAATGAGTTTTATAAACTTAGTTTAATTTAATTATTAGAATCTGGTGTCTGATGAGATCATTTAAAATTACGCTCACGACTCAAACAAGCATGTAAAGGGCGTAAATCTTCTTAACTTGAGCGCCAATAGTTTAAATTAAATGTATTATTTAAGTACAATTACGAGATCTTAATGTCTGAAGTTGTATGTTTTAATTAATTTCATTAATTTGTTTACACATTGTATGTAGTTTTAATTATATTAGCGCCAGACAATCTGTCTGGCATATGCTGAACCAGGACCTATTTAGCGCAGTCGTGGGGCACACGTTGTTATAAATCGTCTGTTTTGCCTTTTTTTTTTTTTTTTAAATTTTTTTTTTGTGCACCATTTATGCCTGAATAATATATAATAATGTTTTTCTTTATTTCTTTCTTTCTTTCTATATTATTTAAACTTTTAAACAATATGTTATAAAGCTATATATAAATAATAAATATTCCTGGACATTATGGCACACAGCGCCATCTAGTTCCGTGCTAAGCAACGAGGCTTGTGTTACGGATACTAGTTGGTTGATATACTACATATATACTTTTTTTTTTGTAAATACATACATATTATACATAGATACATCCATGACTCGGATACAAATGTTCATGCTCATCGCACAAACATTTGACCCTACCGGGATTCGAACCCGGGACCCATAGCACAGAAAGCAGTGTTAACTACCGCTGGACTAACTGGGTCGTCATATGGTGTGTTTGTATTACTTTCTGTAGGTACTTGTTTTTACCGATTTCAAAATTTTTCACCGTTTATTCGAAAACAGCTGGGCCGATTTAATGATTCTTTATTGGACTCTACCTTTCACAGCACCACAACACTTGACAACGCAGTTTAATACCATACAGTACTTAACACCCACCTACTTCATTAATAACAAAGGACAGAGATTAAATACCATGATCCCAAATGTAGTTGATAAGGAAATAAATGAGTAGAAACAAAATGTCATTAACAAAACCTAGATAATTATATTTATAAAAATATAAATCTAATTAAATAGATATTAAATATTACCTATTTCGTCTATTCGGTGCACAAATGTGGTGACTCTTGGGAGAGGCCTATGTCCAGCAGTCGACATCGAAGTCAGTATTCACTACCGCTGGACTAATTGGGTCGTCATAGATGTATTTATATATGTATGATATGGATGTATTTACAAACAAAAACTATATTTATGCAGTATGTCAATCAACTAGTATCTGCAACACAAGCCTCGTTGCTTAACTCGGAACTAGGTAGCGCTGTGTCATAATGTCCAGAAATATTTATTTATTATTATTATTACTATCTAATCGTTAATATCATGGTTTGTAAAAACTATTAATACCTATCCGCACAATATTTAGTTATTTATCTTTATACCACGAGGATGCAAAACTAGAATACAACCCGCCTGATGGTAGGTATGTGTTACCGTAGCTTATGATATTTGCAACACCATACACTTCTGGTGTTATCACTCGCGCGTTGCTGACTATAAAAGTCTTGTATTTTAACTCTGATTCGAAAGAACTAGGTCATTATAAGGCTAAAAAAAATAAGGAAGGTATCTCACAAAAAAAAATCTTATTTTTCTTTACCTTTTAAGTCAGATGCCAACAAAAATAAAATTACAAAATATAGGTCTGTATTCATACAATTTTGTAGAAGGTATGGTATACAGTATATTTTAATTAAAATCAACATTATCACAAATTTGTGGGACTGCACATAAAATTCGGCCCTCATTTCTAGTATCACAATGAGCTCGCTAAGATGGCCGCCGTCACACAAAATGGCGGGCGTTTATTGCTTATTTATTTAAATCAGCTCTAATTAAGAACGGTCAATGTGTTTTTTTTAAAGGGAATTATTTATTAGGCGTACGCGGCAATTATAAGGTTATATTTTATGCAAAATTTCTAATTGGCCGGATTTAGAATATTTTTGTTAAGAAAATTACGTGTTTTTTTTTTTGATGGTTTTTTATTTTCAGACATTTAAATAGTACTTAATTAGTACTACACTGTTCTGAATTTGTATTACTACTGTGATTTTGTCCACAAATGTCAAAATGTATAATTCAGTCTTCATTTTTGAATAGTTTTTAGGAAATTATTATTATTATTAAATGCCGACCTGAAGTTTACAAAACATTTTTCTTAAATAATCCTTATAATAACTTTAAAAAAAAACAAAAACCAACTTCAAAAACTAAAAAGCAAAAAATAACTTCATACAGTTTTACCTTTTTTTTAGTTTTAAAGGTATGAAGTCGGTGCCAAGCCTAACGTAATAGTAAGTACTCCCACCGCAAGTGACCTTGAGCGGGGTGGTTAAAACCAGCACATCATCGGCACCGACTTCATACCTTTTAAACTAAAAAAAGGTAAAACTGTATGAAGTTATTTTTTGCTTTTTAGTTTTTGAAGTTGGTTTTTCTTTTTTTTTAAAGTTAATTTATTTTTTTCTTTTTAGTGTTGTATAGTTGTAAACTTTTCATATCAGGTCAATCTAATAGCCTGAAAGAATACAACTATCGATCCATATATACTTATAATTACGAAAGATTTTTCCTTCAACTCCTAACAGTTGAGGAGTTGTACCTTCCATCATCAGCTCATCAACATCAAATGATGATTATCAGACGCAAATAGTGGAACGATTTTAGTAAATATATTGAAAACGTGATAATTGCCTATAAAATTTGAAGGTTGCCCTCGATTTCCCTGGGATCCCATCATCAGATCCTGATGTGGTCCAATGGGACCATCTGTGAAGTCTACCCTTTTAAACAAAAAAAGAATTTTGCAAATCGGTCCAGGCGTTTTTAAGTAATTCGTGAACATAAATAAAAAAATAAAAACAGATTCCGACGAATTGAGAACCTCCTCCTTTTTGAAGTCGGTTAAAAATGTCTTAAAAATTGACAGGTATACATTTTGATTGTATGATTTTGAGCTCATGAGAAAATATATTTTGTGCGAAATCTCTCTCAAAGGAATCGTCATGAAACAATATTTAATTAAAATCAACACAATCGCATCAAGCCAATCAACAAAGCATCTCTTCAGGCTGAAACTGTGTCACGTGCAGAAATTTCAGAAGGCGCAAGATAAAGGTTCTTTCAGTGGCTGAAAAGGAATTTGAACAAAGGCGGAACGGGCATCGTGGACATCCAGGGCTGGCCCACTTTTTGTATTATTTTGTGGATTGTTTTGATATTTTTTATTTTAATGTTTCAGTAATACAAATAACATAAATAAAATACTTAGTTAAAAAGCTGTGTAGTTTCAGAGCATTATAAATACTTCAAATTCTATCATTCAAATCCTAACTTATTTTTAACCAAGTAAAAAAAAAATAAGGAATCTCATGTTATGTAGGTACTGTATGTATTTTTATATGTATATTCACTGTTTTTTCTGTATAGTGAGGACCGCTATTAATTTTTTTTTTAATTATCAGAACTGTAATTAAAATAAATCCATTTTTATAAAACTTATTTCGAATTCCATAGCGGTGTATTGAAATAATTTAATCCTGAAGTTCGCACCCTTTAAACCGAGACCATAGAATTACAATGTTTAATACATAATTATATTTGCTAAATGCAAATCAGTACAAAACTCATAATTTCAACCGTTTGACGTCCACTGCTGGACATAGGTCTCCCCCAAGGATCGCCACGACGACCGGTCATATGCTGCCCGCATCCAGTGGACTCCAGCGACCTTTACCAAGTCGTCAGTCCACCTTGCCGGGGGCCTGCCCACACTGCGTCTTCCAGTACGTGGTCGCCACTCTAGAACCTTCAAGCCCCATCGGCCATCCGTTCTTCGAGCAATGTGCCCTGCCCACTGCCAGTACAAAACTAACATTCATAAATTGAAGCTTATTTTACGACACAGTGATTTTATTGTTTATGTTAAGCTACTCATATTATATGTGGAATACCATATTCTCGTTTCGTATGATTAAATTATAAAGATAAAATAAAATGACAAATAATTAATCATAGACAGACAACAACAGACAAAATATCAACAATAAATGACGACCCATTTAGCTCAGCGGTAGTTAACACTGCCTTCTGTGCGTTCCGGGTTCGAATCTTGGTAGGGACCAATGTTTGTGTGATGAGCATAAACATTTGTATCCGAGTCAAGGAAGTATCTATGTATAATATGTATTTACAACAAAAAAAACTATTTATGTAGTATATCAACCGACTAGTATCCGTAACACAAGCCTCGTTGCTTAGCTCGGAACTAGATGGCGCTGTGTCATAATGTCCAGGAATTATTAATTATTTATTTATTTTTTACAATCAATAATATTAAAAAATATCATCGGTTCTCGCGCCAGCCCTGTGGACCGCGCAATCAAGCCACGCATCCGTTCGGAACAAGCCGTTTACGATATTTCGCGCGACGAACTAGTTCTTAACTTTGAACTTAAGTGCACGTCACTTGCGTTAGAAGAACAACATTTATCTTCTTGCTTCTGCTGCAATATATGTAAGTACCGTTTGTAATATCTTGCAAGCTTTTGTACTAGAAGAAAGGGTACCTAATGTATGACTGAGATATAGAGTGTGACAGTATCCTTTGAGAAATTGTCTTTGTTGTGTGTTGTATGTAAGATAAGACTTGATATAGGTGGCTAAGAGAAACAATTACTGTGATTAGAATTGAGATTGTAACTATAAAATATAAATATTGTCATGACTTGACGATATGAGACTTCTACGCGATGGTTTTGAGATTCGGTTCCTGTACAAAATAAATATTAGTTTGGTTTTAAAAAAACTGTTTCAGGTACCGCAACCGTGATACAAAAGAAAGTTTTAGTATAGTGCATATTTTAGGTTTCTGATGTTTAAAGGATCAGAGTTTAGTCGATAACGCTGACCTATTGCTGATAAACACATTTCATCCACTGTCACACTGTTTTGTAAATACATACATATTATGCATAGATACATCCATGACTCGGATACAAATGTTTATGTTCATCACACAAACATTTGTCCCTAACGGGATTCGAACCCGGGATCCGTAGCACAGAAGGTAGCGTTACCTACCGCTGGGCTAATCGGGTTGTCAAAAACATAAAAGAAACATAAATGGTTTTAATGGGATCGGCAACGTGCGAGCGACACTTCTGGTGTTGCAAAGGTCTAAAGTCTACGGTGACCGCTTACCATCAGGCGGGTCGTAAACATATTTGCCTCCCTTGTGGTATAAAAAATCCATGAAGGTTGCCTTGGGCACTTGATTTAGGATCTCAAAAACTCAGAGGATGCATGCCTTGAATTAAATAGAAATCAAGATCTACGATTCGGCAGTCCGTGGCTTTACAACTTAACCTCTATTTATACTAATATTGTATTTATAAAAATTAACTTATGTACCTATTTATACACTTATTTCATGCTAAAAACCCACTATTGGTTAATTGATTTACTGTTACTAAACTGAACATAAACACACCTTTTACTACTGAACGTTATTTAAATAACCAATGGTTCTATTATAACGGCTCCCGCTACTCGCCGTCAAAGCCTTAATCGATAAATACTTGGCGGAAACAATATTTTTCCTTAATGCCTCCTCTTACGAGCAAATCCAGGCCTCTGATTACCTTTTCCTGTCATTTTTAAGCTGGCGGGATATCTTTGAAGATAGTACCCGCTTAAAATAATTGTTATAACTCCTAAAATGTGTTGGTTGAGACTAAATGGTTAAATTTATTGCTTGTTATTGATTCTGGGTATCTCTTTTTGGTTTTTATCGTATTTCAGACTATTATACAATCTATTTTATGCTTCATTGGTCTTGTAGTCTCAAGCGCGACTGTCGGGCGTGAGGTCTAATGTTCGACTCTTGAATCTGGCAGTGTTTTTTATTTCTACTGATTTTCTGTGCAGCATATTTGAGTTTGGATTTGTATCTGATTGATACAAACAGGCCCCTTATGAAATAGGACCTCCAACACAGCGGTGAGCTTTGAGTATTTATCAGAATACCTCTGATTTTTGGAATATTGGCGTTAAATTTAAAGTTTTCAGTAAGTAATCGATATGTTTTGAAATAACTCTGAAAGCGATATCAATATTAATTCGCTCTTCCTAGGAATCGTTCCTAAGACCCGTAGCACAAAAGTTAATCTCTTGGCTGAATCACTAACTAAGCTATGGTGGTATGTATATTTTTATTTCTCTTTATACAAGATTTATTATAATAATATAAGCACAAAACCCATAAAACACGTAGGAAGCTTCCTGCGAAGCCAAAGATTAATGGCGTTTAAAACACCATTAATTTTACTCCCCATAAACGTGAACGCCAGGTGGGGTTCAATATCGCGTTATTTGACACCATAGCACACCATGGAATGTCGTAGATGACGGTGACTATGGGAATTTGACGGGAAATTCCCGCGTCGCTGTGAATTGTTAATGAGTCGTATCGTTGTCAAATCAATCGTGATGAAATCTTACGTTGAAGGTGTACATTTTATATAGATATGTATATTATTACTAATTGATCATATTGTATTGTTTATTCCTATCATCGACATAAAGTCCACTATGAAAAAAAAAAAAAAAACAGAACCAATGAGATATCAGTAAAGTACTTTTAATAAACATATTGATTTCTTACGCGAATATTAGACATTGAAATAAAACTACTTCTTACGGATCTTATCGGTCGTCGGGTTAAAATAATATCAATATACGCTATAAAATCCGTAAAAAGTAGTTTTATTTCAATACTCTTAATATAGTTCAGAACACACGAAAAATAAACTGCAAAGCATAATAATTAGGTCTCACAGCTGAACCAAATAGCTCTCAAATAAAACAGACATTTGGGGTTAACTTTTCTTGTCGAGTCTTGGCGCCCGTATGGATGTGTATAAGCATTATAGTTTTAATGCGTTGCCAACCCCGGCAGAAACCGTTAAGGTTTCTTAAAATAGGGAATTACTAAACTGACAGAATACCCATGCTATCCCCCAACGAGCTCTGGTAACCTTACTCACTGACAGAAATACAACTATTGTTGATTTACTGCGACTTACAGAAAGGCGGAGGTACTTCCCCAGTCGGGCAGTTCAATTTGAGCGAGGAATCTCACTACGCCCTACCTCTCAAGCCCATAAAAATATGAATATTCATATTTCAAAAACTCCTCAAGCAAATCTGAAAAAGATTCTTTCCTAAAACTAGATTTTTAATTGTTTTAATGTGAAAGGAGAAGCGCTTCTCTACGCCGAGTGGAGTGGCAGAGTGCTTAAAACTATCCCACATTAAGATAATTGCTGGATTCCGTGTAAGCGCGAACCACAAGATCGTTTTGAAGAAAAATATTTTGTTTTTATGTATTGTGTCTGAGTTGTAAGATGGAAAACAACTTTAGCTGTTCGTGCAGTAAGTTTGGCAGATACATGTAAGAAAGTGTTTTATCAGTTGTGACAATCAGCTGTTGTATTACGGGTTTGATTTCCGCACAAAACATATTATATTTATTACGGATCCAGGTTACCATTCAACTTTTATATGAAATATAAAAAATATAATTTATTCAAAGCGAACTTGCAACTCAAGTGGTAGTGGGCTGGGTACATCGCTCGATGACGATGATGATGATCAAATAAGTAAGGACCACGTACTAGAAGGAAGCGTGGGTAGGCCCCCGACAAGGTGGACTGACGACCTGGTGAAGGTCGCTGAAATCCGCTGGACGCGGGTGGCGCATGACTGATCATCATGGTGATCCTTGGGGGAGACCTAGCAGTGGACGCATAAGGAGCTCATAACAGAGATTTGTATCGATATTTTTTTATACCCGGCCATTATGACACAACGCCATCTAGTTCCGAGCTAAGCAACGAGGCTTGTGTTACGGATACTAAATGTTTTATACGCTACATAGTTTTTTAATTGCGATTACATACAAATTATATATAAATTTATCCATGACTCACATACACGTGTCCATGGTCATCACACAAACATTTGTCCCAACCGGGACTCAAACCCAGGACCCTTACCATAGAAGGCAACTTTTAATATCGCTGCGCTAGTCGGATCGTCGAATCAAAGTCCATTTATAATAAACATTCTAGAATAGTACAATTTCTTCGTTCCCTTGCATATTCTACAAGAAAATAATATTCATTGCAGGACTATTTCTACAAACTACAGCACTAAAACAAAACACTGAGTATACCTAATTGAATCCAACAAACAACACGAAGAAAGATCCAAATTATTGCTTAGTTTTATAACCACCAAAATACTTAGACCACTTTATTACAGCAAGAATATTGCAGAGGCAGTTCATCTTATACTGGTACCAAAAAGTCCAATTTGTAACGACCTCTCAAAGAGTCCAGTATTTAGTATTTTTTGTAGCATTCCTATCTTCTCAAAACGGGTTATTTAATTCTGGTTATTTGGTTCCCATGGGAATGTTTCTTCGAGAACTAGGTATTCTAAACTCGTTGGCACGCCTGCCAATTTCTGTCTTCGAATATAGTTTCCGGGTTCGATTTCGAGCCAAGAAGACTGACGAAAAATAGGTTAAAGGTAGCAATAAAGATTTTTATAAAGTGTTTTTAAGACTGAAAATTCTGTCAAAGTTGTGTTCGCTTTAACCAGTTCACGGTGAACCTATAAAGTCGTTCCTATTTATTTTATAGGTATTCTTAACTAGTGGCCGGCCCCGGTTTTGAACAGGTATTATGTTTGTAGGAGGTTGGGCATAGCGAGATTCCTCTCTCAAATTGAGCTGCCCGACTGGGGAAGTACCTCTGCCTTACAGAAGACCGCAGTGAATCAACAATAGTTGTCTTTCTGCGAGTGAGTAAGGTTACCAGAGCTCATTTAGAGAGTGACTATTCTGACAACATGGGAATTCCGTTTGCTGTCAGTTCAGTAACTCCCTTTTTTAAGAAACCTGAATGGTTTCTAAGCGGTTTGGCAACGCATTTGCAAGCCTCTGGTGATGCAAATGTCTATGGGCGGCGGTCATCACTTACCATCAGGTGAGTTATCTGCTCGTTTGCCCCCTTATCACCATAAAAAAAATGTGACGCTACTTTAACGTGCGCTAAGCATCAACCTTCTCCTTTTGTTTTTGATTGTACTAATAATAATAATAATAATAAATATTCTGCGACATTTTACACATCACCATCTAGTCCCAAACTAAGCAGAGCTTGTACTATAGGTACTAGACAATGGATATAAATACTTATATACTTTTTTTTTGTAAATACATACTTATAATACATAGGAAACACCCAGACGAACACAAACACTTATATTCATCACATAAATATTTGTGTCCCGTGGGAATCGAACCCACGACTTCGTGATCAGCAGTCCGGTACTCGAACCACTAGACCATTAGAAACATTAAACTACTAGAATATTTTCTTTTAAATCTTAATGAGCTTAGTAGGTCTTTTTAACGTCAGTTAAGCAAAAAGTGTTTACTATTATTTGCAATTCCAACAGTGGACAATCGATTTGTGTATTACTTTTGTTTTTTTTTATACCATGTGAGTAGTAAAAAGGCTTACGGCCTGCAGCCTGCCTTATAAGCAGTTACTGAAGCCTTTGGACGTTTGCAACACCACAGGTTGTTGCTTACGCGTTGCCGACCATGCAGATACATATTTACAAAAATAAAGTACCTACAATGTCGTATTATATTAGTATGATTAAAAGCGTGAACAGGTAATAAATATTTAACCATATTCAATATTTTAAGATAATAAATAACATGTTATATGCTTGGCAATGCAAGAGAATAGAGATAGTACAAATCAAAGTAGTAAAGATCATATTTCGTCTCACAGACATACTTTGGCTCGTGACTAGAACGAGTTGCACAAAGTTTTGGACCATTACAAGTTATGCGAACTGTTCACTGTATATATCCGTTTTATTTATGTTCTGCCATCGAATTTCGATTAAGAATTATGACGCGTTTAGCGTCTGCATATTACAGAAGACACAATTTTTTTTACTAAATGATAGACGGCTTCGTTGGTCTTGTGGTAGTATATTTTAATAATAAACAAATAAAAGATAAAATATAATAATATTGTTTATTTTGCGAGGTAGCGAGATTCTTTGCTCAAGTTGAGCTGTCTGACTTGGAAAGTACCTCCGCCTTACAGGAGACCGCAGTGAGACAAAAATAATTGTGTTTCTGCGAGTGAGTGAGGTTATCAGATGATGTGTGGGGAGTTATTATTCGGACAGCATTTCGTTTGCTGTCTATAGAGTATAGAAAGAAATGGAGAAAGAATATGTACTCTTTCTCCATCTCTCTCTATACTCTATACTCTCTGTTTCTCTCTCTGAAGAGAGTATAGAGTATAGAGAGAGATGGAGAAAGAGTACATATTCTTTCTCCATTTCTTTCTATACTCTATAGACAGCAAACGAAATGCTGTCAGAATAATAACTCCCCACACATCATCTGATAACCTCACTCACTCGCAGAAACACAATTATTTTTGTCTCACTGCGGTCTCCTGTAAGGCGGAGGAGAGAAAAACAGAGAGTATCAAACGATATTTCCTTAGCGTCAACTGACCCCACATAGTACGCTTGTGATCAGAATTAATCCTACCAAGGGCAAAGTCGTTTTTGTCAACCATTTGTAACTGAACTCCTTTGTAAATGATAGCGCTGTGAAAGACACTCCAATTTTGTTAAAAAGGCCTTTGCATTCAATCGTTATGCGATTTTTGGTGACTTTTAATTAATTTTTGACACTTTGGATTGTATCGTACTTAACGAGATCCACTAGTTGGTGTCCTCTGCTCTTTAGTTATTCATCATCATCATCAACCCATTATTGTCCCATTGCTGGGCACGGGTCTTCTCTCATTTGAGAGGTATTAGGCTATAGTCCTATAGTTGTTATTAATAGGAATTAATATCAAACTATATGGACATACTACTCAAGGTTTACTACTTTTAAGATGATTATCATCATTTTAGCTGAAAGATTTCCACTGCTGGATATAATATAGGACTGATCCTGCAGAACCGGCTTGTAGCGGATTTCAACAACCTTTACCATTAAAGTCGTCGATACATCGTGTTAGGGGCTTGCCGCCACTCAAACATTTTTGAACCCCAACGGCCATCTGTTCTTTGAGCGATGTGTCCTACCCACTGCCTCATGGTTTAAATCCAAGTTATAGCACAATTTGTTTGATCCGGTTTTGCGTCACGGGTTACGGGTTTAGTTCCTGTTTACGATAAATGTTATTAACACAACTGGGGAAGTACCTCCGCCTTACGAATACCGCAGTTAACCAACAAAAGTTGTCTTTTTGTGAGTGAGTAAGGTTACTCTGGTAACCCAAACGGTTTCTGGGGTATTTTGGCAACGCAGTTGCAAGTCTCTTGTGTTGCAAGTGTCCATGGGCGGCGGTGATCAATTACCATTAGGTGAGCCTCCTGCCCGTTTGCCCCCTTATCGCCATAAAAATAAAACAAAATTATCTACAGGGGACGACCTGTATTGTTCTCTGTTTTAATTCAGACGGCATCCAAACAGTATTACTGTCAAAACAAGACAAGAGATATGAGATCCGTTTGAAGAGTGCTCCATAAAACGTTGGTATCATTTTTACGACAGATAAGTTCAAACAGAATACAATTGAAGCGAATGGCGCTGGAATGAAGCGTTGTTCACGACAGGAAGACGAGTGTTTACACACTGAATATTGTGTGAACAATTTGTTGGCAACTGTTGGAACTTAACGAAATTGGAAGAGCAGAAACACTTTTGTAAATTTAAATTCGTATGCGTATATATCACCGCATATGCTTTGCTTGTAACGGAATGTTACCAGCTAAGCAACGAGGCTACTTGATAGTTAAATCTATTTATTTACTTGAAGATGTCTTGCCATAAAATCAAAAGTCTTAAGTTAAATCCTAAGACGCCAATGACTTCGAAGTTACGTTAAAACATCATGAGGAATTTAATATCTGTGAGATTCCCCTGATGGCGTGTGAAGTTTATCAGCCTGCACAATAATAATGGATGAGTAAATGGGTCGATAATAATTATGATATTGTTCTTAGAAAAATCCATGAAACAGGTACAATAATTTATGCCCATTTTTTCCGCTAACGGAATTTTAAATCCTGTATTTTTATCACGGAAATCGGCCTTAATACCTCTGTACTAATTGGCCCATATATTGGACTATATAATTATGAAAATTACAATTTATTTTAGTAAATCTGTTTGAAGTTATTGTTTAGTACGCCCGTGACCATAAATGTTTTAAAGGATCAGAAACACCGGGTGTAATATAATATGAATAAAGCAAAAAGTTGTTTATTTTTTTTTGTCTAATGCTAAAATTATATTGTCTCAAGATTGCTTCTTCAACTAAGTAAAAACCTATATAAAAACCACATACTAAGGGTTCCCACCACTGGCGTGGCTTTGGCATTTAAGTTTAAAGAGGGATGCTAAAATTCTGCTGCATACAAAGTGAATTTAGAAATTATTTATACTAAAATACGCATTTTTTGCAAAGAAAATACGTCTTTATAAAATATTTTCTTTAAAATGTACCTAGTACATACATAAACCTGCATACCGATTTAAATAACTTTATAAGATAAATAGTTTTCTATTAAAAAAAAATTGTGATGAAATATAATATTCATACTCTAAATAAAACCGAATAAGAAAACTAAAACGTATAACCAAAACTGCACGTGTTCTTGTAGCTAGCTGAATATTACATATAATATGTATGTATATTTGAAATAAATAAAACTATTGCTACCCGTGACAGCAGCGCCACACGTCCGCACGCGTTGAATACTAAGCAAGAAATGACATATGAGTTTGAAAAAGAATCCGCCATTTCTTTTTCTGGTGCGAATGAGTTATGATGTTAGTACATGAAAAAGTACTGTTAGTAATGGTAACGGAATATATATTTAGAATCTGGAAAAGCATTACTGGATGTAAGAAATGAATTAGGTAGTTACTTATATAATTTTATTTCAATTACCATTTAGATTTCATGTCATAATTTAACGTGGTTACAATTATTACTCAAATGTATTTAAGAAACCATTGACATGATAAAAGATGATGAATGAAATGTATTTTGTTTTAAAAGACAGTCTATGGTGTTTGTATGATAATTTCTCCATAAGATCTACTTCTTGGAAACGTCCTTAACGTTTTATGAATGCTTTAAATAGTCCACTGCTGGCCATGGGTCACTACGACAACAGGTCCTGCGCCACCCGCATCCAGCGGATTCCAGCTACCTTTATCAGGTCCTCTGACCTAGCCACCTACCCACGCTAGGTCTTCCAGTACAAGGTCACCACTCAAGAACCTTTGAGCCCTAACGGCCATCCATTCTTCGAGCAATGTGCCCTGTCTACTGTCACTTCAGTCCAGACGTATTTGTATCAAAAAAACAAGTGTTACAATATAATACAATAGAAAAATTACAAATATCTATCACACATACGTAAGAAAAATAAAATCAAACACTTGTACTTAGATGCCAAAGTATTTCACAAAAAAAGTCAGAAAATATTAATCGTAAACATTTGTACAGTCACCTACAGCCGCCGCGAAACAGATGGGCCTATCAATACTTGCCAAAAACCATAACAAGAATATCCATTACACAAGTTTTCTCTTCTATATCGAAAGCTTTGTGTCTTTATATATCTTTTGTGGGCTAAATATAATGACTGCGCTTTGTTGAATGGCCCAAATATCGAATATCGGGCATCAAAGACGGAAGTTGTTAGGTTTCAATGTCTTTTGTTTTCGTCATTACTGGGTACTTCGTTATGTTGATACTAGTTTGATCTGGCTCAGCCCAAGGGTAATATTAGGTACTTGCTTACCCTACCTGCTCTGCGTACCCTACCTTGGTTGGTTTAACCTATTTTGTGAAAAAAGTTGCCCCACACTCTGCTGTATCGTGGGTGCATTTACAAACACAACAGTGAACACAACAAGTCAACAATACGTGTTGTAGAAACCGATTGCTCGACCACAGTACCACCTGTAGCCTTGTTATTGAGGTAATGATTTTTGGTTCATGTTTATGTTATAGATAGTGAGTCCATTGACATTATTCGGAGCTCCAAACTTTTAAATTCTACGGGTAATTGGAAAAAACGTTTTTTGCTTAGGGATTGAAACTACCAGGGGGAGGATTTCAAAGACGTTCGAAGTTTATGGAGCCAAAGCTATTATCATCAACCTTCTTAATATATAAACTGTTACTAATGGTTTTTCGCGCAGATTGAGCTGTGATGGCCTAGTAGTGTGACCAGTGGACTGAGATGTCAAAGGTCTCGAGTTTAAACCCAAGGCCAAGACCAGTGACTTTTCGGAAGATATGTGCGAATGTATCACATGCTCATCAAACGGTGAAGGAAAACATCGTGAGGAAAACTGCATGCTTAATAGATCTTCTCGATGGTGGATCATGTGAAGTCCAACCCACAGTAGGCTAGCGTGGTGGACTATAGCCTAATCCTTCTCAAATGAGAGGAGACCCGTGCACAGCAGTGGGACAATAATGGGTTGATGATGATGAGTAAGGTAAGATTCCAGTCCACTTACAAATTTCAAACAGTACTCCTACAGTGCTATTTTTCACCATTTAAGTTATACTAAATATTGAGTTCTTCGATATGAGACTATGAGACCTTTCATCACCTATATCTAGGCCATTACAGACCTAGCAGGACATAAATAGAAACTGCACACTTCACAAACCCCAAAACATAAAAATATTTTACCTCCATAAATTCAACCACTTGCCAATCGTCATCAAATTTAAATCTGCCGGCCCTCTATAGCAGTAAGCGTGAATTTATAGCGTGTACCCGACACTTAAGCGTCGATGTTTATAGACCATCACTAAACGACGATTCTCGATATAATTCATGGACTCTTCCCAGCAATTTGTTTTTATTTTTTTTATTTACGATTCGACTTTCTGATTGCATTTTTTATGATCGATCGAAGGGTAAGGCGAGGATACCTAATTATGTCGTTAGGGAAATTATGGGGAAGGTTTTACATCCGCATGTTTGAAAAACATATGGGGCCCTTCTAATAAATAAATTGAGTAAAAAGGTGCTATAAATATATGTATATTGCGTGGGAAAACGGCTCATAAAATAGGACGTTGTAATCTAATATATAAAATTCTCGTGTCACAGTTTTCGTTGCCGTACTCCTCCGAAACGGCTTGACCGATTTTGATGAAATTTTTTGTGCTTATCCGGTATCTATGAGAATCGGCCAACATCTATTTTTCATCCCCCTAAAAGTTAGGGGTAGTCCACCAACCCCTATAATGTGGCAAAACAACGTTTGCTGGGTCAGCTAGTATTTGTATAAAAATATTATAATTAAGAATTTGAAAGAATCTTTCTACTCGAATCACTTAAATTGACTTAATCTTTTTCCATTTCACATTACTCATCGCAGTTTTCAATTTCTTAGAAAACAAGACTTTACATTATATTTCTCAGTTCGATGAATGTGACATTTTTTTTTGTAGTTACTGGGTAAGCTTAGAGTAAAACACAGTCATATTTACCAGCATCTAGGTATTTTTCAGCAAAAAAAAGGCCAAAACCTAATAAAATACTGTAATAAAGTCCGAAAAGGAAATCCGAATGTTCGAAGCTCACTTAAAGCGTAAGCTCACATAAAGTAGCGCAGTCACTGTCAGACATAATCCGACATCACGGTCGGGCGCAAGCGGTCGCGCTGTCACAGGACTCACAGGCGTGGTAACGTGACCGACACTCCAAGCAAGACGGGAACGTGTAGGAAGACGAGTAAAGATTTGACTGCACGTTCGTGTAGCTTTGTCCTGTTTTTTATATTGTTGATTCATTCATGTTTGGGTCATTGGGTTTGACTGCAAGTTTGCTTTTCAAAGAGATTGACAAACGCCTAGTCGACGTTTCGCGTGATAAAAAATATTCGGTCGGATAAATTTAAGGCAAATCTCCTGATTGACGACATCTGAGAAGAAATATCGAAACATTATATTATGAGTCCAAAAACGCGGGTAAATGTTTGTAAAGGCCTTTTGAAGAAATCGCCATATTTACTCTTGAGTCGATCGTGTACCTGAACCATAACTAAAGAAATACGGTAAATAAAATTTTCGTCGTTCAAAATCCGCGTTTTGTCCAATAGTCTATATAAATGGCCCAGTAAAACAAAAGTCCACTTTGTTTAGATAGAAGAAAAAAGGATTTTGTGTTTATAAAACGCTAAAACTCATTGGTAACATTGAGGTTTTACCGCACGTCTATCGGAGTGAGATATCCTGCCCGCAGACTAAAATTCCCGAACGCGAAAACACGACTTTATGCGATTGACAGATTTTACGCGATCGTACATAGCTGACGCGACTTTTTTTAATCGCTTTTTTTTGTTTGGGATTCGGTGAGCCGTAGCCAGATTTATTTACGGTTGAATAAGAGGGTGTGTCGGGTTTGTGTCGGAAATTTATAGGCTCCTTTTTGCTTGCTGGTCGGGTGTATGGAATAAAATAAGTAGTTTTTGTTAGTCAGAATTTTGAGCATGGACTTGTGATGCACACACATCTGACGTTCCAAGTATGTAAATAATACGACCAGCTTATTGCCATTAACTGAGCAGAAATCCAAATTGCGTAGAAGAACTCAATAATACTGAATCTCCGGGAATCGAATCCAGGACATTTTACTCGGCAATTACGGCTAACGTTCAGAAGTAGTAACGTCATTATTTAAGCCATGGATTTTTTTTTTGTAAAAAACTTTTTAATTATGATTATTTTATTAAAACACTATACAATATGACAATATATAGGTATTATATTATATTTTATAGTGTTTAAGTACACATAATTTATTACGGGCCGCCAAATACAACATTTAATTTAATTTCAACAAATAATATATAAATCTCTTTCCAAAAAAATAACCCTCCGCATGCGACATATGGGTCGAAAATACCGTCATAACACAATAATTGTACCCAAGATACGCGTTATCAAATTTCGAAGGACGAACGATACGCCGTCCCCGTTTTTTATTGAGTTACAAAGATACACCTTACGATTTGTCGAGTCCTCGATACGATCTGTATCTCAAATTTGATTTACCTTGAAAATAATGAAGTTAACTCACCTAAACGCGTTACGCGATTTTTTTCAGATACTCAAACTCGCTTACCTGAAAAGAGAGAAAAATATGTTTTTTATATTCACTAGAACAAATAAAAGATAGTGTTTTTGTATTTTTTGTAGTGAAGAATATATTGTACTCATTGAATTGGAATGAGTTCAAAGAAATGTGTGAAAGAGGTGAAAATGGGTTTGTTTATTTATTTGTTTCTGTTTATCAAAGCTTTGTTAAGTTGAACTGTTTTTTTTAAGTCAGTGCTTGCTTTTGTCTTGTAAACTTATCTCAATCCATTATAAACTCTGCATTATATACTCTTCTAGTAAAATGATAGTCTTAAAAATATTGAACAGATGATAAATATAAAAAATAATTATACATATTTATATAAATTGCACACTACTAACATTTTATTGATGTCATTTTTTTTTTTAGTTTGTTAGACATTGTATCTTAGAGGTTGTCAATTACTAAATTCCGAAGTCATCCAGTAATAAAAAATATTAAAAAATATAACACAATCTCACACCTGTCATCCCTGAAGGATAAGGCAAAGGTGAACTATATACACACACATTTCTCCAGTATATTTAAGGTCCCCTATAATAGAGAGCGAGCCTATTGCTTTTGGTTTATTTACAGAAATAAAACCTTAATTTTAAATCTTACTTACATATAAATAATAAATAATAAATATTCCTGGACATTATGACACAGCGCCATCTAGTTCTGATCTAAGCAACGATGCTTGTGTTACGGATACTAGTCGGTTGATATACTACATATATACTTTTTTCTTTGTAAATACATACATATTATACATAGATACACCCATGACTCGGATACAAATGTTTATGCTCATCACACAAACATTTGTCCCTACCGGGATTCAACCCAGGACCCATAGCACAGCAGGCAGTGTTAACTGCCTAATTGTGGTGCATGCTTTTGCGAATCCCATGGCCCCGGCAATAGGGTTAGTGGCGTTGACGGGTGCGGCTTTTTAGTCGGTAAACGCTCAAGCGGAGTCCGACACACCCCGTGGCCTCCCCAGGCGATGGGACGGTCCGTAAAAGATTTTTCCGCACTTTAAAAAAAATAAAAATAAAAGGCAGTGTTAACTATCGTTGGACTAATTAGGTCGTCAATATATATATCACATTAACACAACACTTTCCAAAAATACATTACATTGCCGTGTTGGCTCGATATTTTTATGTCATAAGGATCCAGCAGAATATCAGCGTCAGGATATTACATCCTGGCACATGCTGAGCTGGACTCCTGTTTAGTGCGATTGGGCACACACACTTAACTATGTATAATTCTTCTATTTATTTCTAATCTTGTATCTGTGTGTGTATCTCTTTAGCGCCAAATAAATGTTTTTTTCTTTCTTTTTTTCGTTTCTTTCTAAATCTGTATTTTCTTCAGAGTAACTTGGTCATGGATTTAATCATTTAAGAGCAATTTATACTCCGTTCATTGCATTACTTAAGTCCAATCGATGCCATTAAATGTACACCGAGCAACATTGTGACCTGTATTAAATGTCTCGGTACCCTTCCATTTGATAGCTAAGACAATTAATTGTTTTCAGTGCAATGAAAGCCATTTAATTGAAAGTGAGCAGTGGAGGGTTAAATACACACGTAAAATCACGTACAGGGTCTAAGGCAAATTAATTATGGTTGAACACTGAATTGAATAGGTGAATGTTTGTAATGGAACTTTGTATGTTTAAAGGTATAAATTATTCATTTATTTGTGACCAAAACCTTAGCTTAATTACATAATTAATCTGTTATAGTGAGGCAATACATTAAATAAAATAAAATATCATCATTAGAATAGTGATTTCGTACACTTGCGCGAATATTAGACATTGACACAGATTTTTCGAAATCATATGCTTATAATATGCCGAACAGCATCCGTAAAGGATCCGAAACGTCGGGTTAAAATAATATCAAATATACCGCGATAAAATCCGTAAAAAGTAGTTTTATTTCATCATCATTAGAAATTAAGATCTAAACCACGCTAGCCTAGTGTGGTATACTTCACTCGCCGTTAAAAATTAAACATATATCATAGGCGTGCCAGTTTTCTCACAAAATGGTAATTAAGATAAGTGATAAATAAGCATAACATCATCATCATCCAAAGTCTTTCTGAACCCACTGACGCATGCTCTCATTATATGCCATTATTGCTTCGGCATATTATAAGCATATGATTTCGATAAATCTGTGATACCTTGATGTTGAGTCATTTGACTTTAAGTAACACTGGTACACATACTCCCTAATTTATAGTGACATGTCAGTTGGCAAAATATATAAAGAACATTTTTGCGCATTTTTTCGCTCAAAGAAATATTCGATTTTTCATTGCACAACCCTAGGCTTAAAGTCAGTATGAGATTGAGTGGCGAGCTTCATCGCAGTATTTGTTCGGAGGTGAGATTGCACCATATTAAACGTCCCGCAAGCATCTGTGTGTTGAGACCTTAATAATTGGTTCCGCTGCATTCATGCGAAATCAATTGAAAGTGAGCGGCGGAGGGTTGAGTGCTACAGTTACTTACTTTATTTGTAAAAGGTCACCTGTTCTGCAGAAATGTATTTAATTGAAAGATATTTATTCTACATACCTATTTAGGATGAATATTTTTGGATAGAGGGATACATTATAATCAGAATACATACATTGTGAAAATCAAGATGTTTATATAAGAGGTGGATTACTTGCTCAAATTGAGCTGCCCGACTGGTGAAGTACGTTGTTACAGAAGACCGCAGTAAAACAACAATAGTCGTTTTTTTGCGAGTGAGTAAAGGCACCAGTGCTCTTTGGGGAGGTGACTATTCTGACAGCATGGGAATTCCGTAGGCTGTCAGTTTAGTAACTCCCTATTTTAAGAAACCTAAACGGTTTCTACAGTGTTCGGCAACGAATTTGGAAGCCTTTTGGTGTCCTTGGGAGGCGGTGATCACTTATACTGATACTATCAGGTGAGCCTCTTGCCCGTTTGCGCAATTATCAACATTAAAAGAACAAAAACAATACTACTTTTTATGAAATTTATCGTCTTATTGTTTAAATCTCGATGTTTCGAACTTTAAAGTATTGGCAATGTAAAACATCTTGATATGCTCATTTTTTGTCGTATAATATAAATACATCAAGGAGTTTATGTTTCTACTACAATAGTTTTCTTAAGTGCCAGTAAAAGTGAAACCTTATTGGCGGCTCAAATGGATTTTTTTTTCTACCAATCCTCCAATTAGAGGTAAAATATTTTAAGTAAATTGCTTAAAAGTAATAATTAAAACGTTTTACTAGTTACCCCCTAACATTTATTTTTCTAATTTTAATTTTATTTATTTTAAAAATCCCCTTTTCACAAATTAGCTTGATAATATTCTTATACAATTGTATAATGAGGTTAGAGTTGAAAATTTCGGACTGAAACTGTACTTCTTTTAGCATTTATCTTCAAAGCTTAGTAAATGGTTATTTTGCAAAGAAATTAATAAAAATACCTTACAAAAATATCTTGGATTTAAAGAACCATTTTTTAATTTACCATGCATTTCAGCACAAAAATAAAATTCATTAATTTTTCTAAAGACCAAAGTATAAAATAAAATATTACTTTTTTTCTTTATTAGTAAATGTTGACCCACACTAGGATTTTTCCCTGTATATCCCTGTATAGGATTTTTCCAACTACAGTTGCGTTATAAATACCATTTATACCACACAAACGTCCAGACAAATATTGTGGATCACACAAATATTTGTTTCGTGATCGATGATCGAACCTGTAACTCTTTAGACACAAGCCGGTCCCTCAGCTACCAATCGCGTCGTAAAATAATAGACTTTCATATTAGGGTCATAGACCATAAACTCTTAATAAAGGCACATTTACAAACATAAAGTAGGTTAGACGAATAAGGTTTTATTACGTTTTTGATAGTAAAATTTTGACAGCGCGTATGAAATACGAAGGGATGAAAATAAATGTCGTTGCGAAGATGAGAGATGAGGTGAAGATAGTAATAAAAGTAGGCACTATACTTACTGAAGTTGCTCGAGAATTATTAAAAAGGAAAAAATACTGTAATTATAACTTTATTTTGTGCTAGATATAACTGATATTAGATTAGTCATGATGAAAATAAAATTTTGAATAGAAACTAAAAAAATATTCAATTTTTTACTAAAAGAAATCAAGCGATGTTTGAAAATATTTAATCAGTAGCAAATATGTAATATTATAACAACTTGTATAAAAATAGTTAGGTAAATCAAATTGTGTTTGTTTTGTATGTAGGTATGTCTATGTTTCTTTGTTTTTATACAAAGTTGACTCACATACCCTCCCTATTCAGAAGGGGGCTTTTAGATGAAAATGTATGTTTTTCATTAAACACTGCTATATTTTACTGTTCAAATAAAATTAACCAAAAAACTGCACGAAAAACATTGTTAGGCGAGCTTATTAAGGAAAACAAAGTACCATTTCTTTAATTTGGACTAATAAAAGGCAGAATATTAATAACAAACTGTACTTACCCCCTTAGGGCTAATATCACACAAAGTTTAATGAAACATTGCCTTTATGACAACGATTAAACTGAAAATATGCTAAACAAGTATATACCTAACGTACTAAACGTTACCTTTAATGTTTTTTTACGTTCCACCGAGTTAATTCGCTGTATAAACTTTGATGTACCATAAAAGCTGTGAGAATGCGTGTCTACTATAATAAAGATATACACACACAATTGTGTCGTGGCGTGTTCTAACGTGACAGAAGCATTCGAATTGATACTCTTTCTCCGTAACGGACTCATCATCATCAATCCATTATTGTCCCACTGCTGGGCACGGGTCTCCTCTCATTTAGGGTTAGGCTATAGTCCACCACGCAAGCCACTAGGTTAATGATAGTAGGCATGTTGCAGGTTCAGCGTGCAGGTTTCCTCACAATGTTTTCCTTCACCGCTTGAGCATGTGATAAATACGCACATAACTTCCGAAAAGTCAGTGGTACGTGACTTGGGTTTGAATTCGATACCTTTGACATCTCAGTCCACTGATCACACCACTAGGCTACCACAGAGAAAGAGTAAAAAACATAAAAATGGGATTATCTCAACGGTTTAACCCTGAACATTTCTTAAGCGGCAAAAAGACCTGTTCTCTGTACCCATTTGATTATTTTTGTGATGTTAATTTGTGATAAAAAGTGTGATGAGCCATAAACTCGTTTTTATTTAGTTTTTGATGACGCGTATGAAAGTAAATGTTATATACTTTTTGTTTTCTAAATAAAAGAGATACTTTATAGAGGGTTTTATTCACTGATGGGGATAAAAAATATCAATATACACCGCAATCGAAATCCATAAAAAGTAGTTTTATTTCAATGATACTGTTTGTTATTTAGAAACCACAATGTGATATTTTTCCATATTTGTCTTTGATTCCTATTTTCATCAAGTTGAACCCTAGCTAAAAAGGAAATGAGCACTCCTTTTAATTTTCTTACTAACTGCAATGTTAACTTAAGAAACGGATCGGCGGGAAAATTAAATTTTAATACTTTTCTTTCTGATTTTATGAACTCAGTCGAGATGGCTGGGATGAAAGAAAAATAGCTCGGCAAAAGCTTGAGTAAATCAGCCTTAGTAGAGCTCAGCAGAGAACTTCGGTGCCTAGTAGTGACACAGTAAATGATTTAATAAGAAATCTAGAAAACTTTTTCCATTATTTTATGCCATCGCCATTCATATTACATACATAATTACATATGATACACTTACCCCTTTTTTCCCATGGCGGTAGGCAAAAATTACAGAATGCCACGCGCTACGGTCTCTGCATACCACTTTTGCCTCGTCCACATTCATACATCTCGTCATGCACGAGCGCCGGTTACGAGTATTGCGCACCTTTTTGAAGGAGTTCACCAATTAGATCGGTGTATGTCCTTTTAGGCGGCCCCTCTTAGCGTTTCCACTGACATCCACCTTATAAATGCCTTTAGTCAATCGCCTATCATTCATCCTCTCATAATAGCAACACTGACTTTATGTCTGATAATATAATCCGCATATCAGCGTATTTGTTTCGCACACACATAATTATTTAACAACGAAACTCAAAACATTGTTCAACTCCTTGCTTACAAGTTAACAAAACTTCGCCAAGTGTAAATTATGAATACCTAAAATAATTAAAAGTTTACAACTTTGTTTACAAACATTTTGTTTACAGAATCACGTGTAATGTTGGTGGGAGATTAGAAAAGAATTTTATGTGTTCCTTAGAATTATATTTGTGATTGTTACAAAACAAGTTGTTCTCTTGTTTCTTGTTAAGTGAGTTTTCAGAAACAAACATGGCTTGACAGAAATGCTTTACCTGTAACTTTTAATGCAAAGAAATTTCGCACGTAGTTATGTATGTATGTATGTCTTATTATGCATTACTTTTCTATGCCTACTTCATTGGTAATATTTGTATATATTTGATTCAATATGAAGGTCGGATGTGCAGTACTTGTAACCGGCGCGCATGTATGACAAGATGTATGAATGTGGACGATGGAAAAGTGGCATGCAGGGGTGAAGCTTAGCGCGTGAAAAAGGCGTACGAAAAGTACCTGATGCTCATTTTCAGTGGGTTGTTGCCAATCGAAAATTTGCAAACCAAAAATAGTAAAATTATAAACATCAACATTCCAATAGTACCTAAGTTACTTTTTAAAAAGAAAAAGTAAAAAAATAATAAATAATTATTAAAAATTTAAAATACTTCCGACAGAACTGAACATCTTCAGATGGGTTTACTTGGATCATAGCTAATGAAACTCAATCAACTACGTACACTTCCAAACAAAAAAACAACTGATTGATTCATCCGTTAAAGAGTTATATTCCAACCAGCGATTTACTATGTGTTTTTGTGAATAATTATATACACAAAAACAGAGCAAATTTCACAACATTTTAAAATTAAACTATTATACTTTTTACGTAGGTACTCTATGGTCATCTGCCTAAGATATTGGATGCTGAAAAGATCCGAAACGTCGGGATAAAACCATATCAATATCATCACATCATGATCACATCAAGCGTTAGACGTCCACTGCTGGACATAGGTCTCCCCCAAGGATCGCCACGACGACCGGTCATGCGCCGCCCGCATCCAGCGGATTCCAGCGACCTTCCCCATATAATATCAATATACCACGATAAAGTGCGTCAAAAATAATTCTATTTCAATATTATTAATATTCGCGTCAATGCAAGAAATGATTTAATATTCATTAATTTCAAATTATTTTTCACGCACTTTATCGTGGTTGTAGATTCCAAAATTAATTAATTTCTTCATCTCAGGTCCCTCGTTAAAGATACAATGTATCTAAGATGGCCGCTTATACGCAGAATGTTGCAGAAAGTATTCTGGCCAATAAAAAAGTACTTCTTCGAGAAATTTAATAACAGATTCCACAAAAGTTGCAGCGCTTGTGTTCAGTGTTATTTTGACTACTTTGTCTTGTTGCATACGTTTCCCTGTGTAAAGTGTTGGGCCGCGTTATAAATGCCTGATTATCTAACTGAGTTGCAACGTTCCTAAGCAATCTGGTATATTCGCACATAGTTTACTGTTATTCAATCAATATTGCAATAGGCAATCAGAAGTGGCTCCTTCGATGGTCTAGGCATGTTGAAAGAATGAATGATAGATGATTAACAAAAGGAATTTATAAGGCAGATGTTAGTGAAAATGACGAGTGGCCGGAGTGTCATGTAAATAAATAAATATATTCGGACATTTTGACACAGCGCCATCTAGTTACGAGCTAAGTAACAAGGCCTGTGTTACGGTTACTAGATAGTTGAATCAATAGGTTGGTAGGTACGTACATACTTTTTATAAATACAAACATAGAAATATCCATGACAAAATGTACATGCGCATTCCACACAAACATTTGACTCTGCCGGGTCAAATTAGTTTTATTAATACTTTTTACGGATTTCATTGAACAAAATGTTCTTGTAAACATGCCATAATTGCCGTAGAAAAATTACACAAACAAAATAGGTGGGGATAAGCGCACCCATGTTTTTCCAGTAGAACAAATTGCAAGCTATTTATAACTGTGTCCTATTTCGCTGTGTCAACAAGGAATGTACTTGCATGCAATAACGAGAAAGTTAGAAAGTCAAAAAAATCGTTTCAAAAAACCGACTTCAAAAACTAAAAAGTAAAAAAATAACTTTATACAGTCTTACCTTTTTGAGTTTTAAAGGTTTGATGTCGATGCCGGCGCGAGCAGCGGCGAGTGTGCATACTTTACATTTGGCTTGGCACCGACTTCAAACCTTTAGATTGAGAACCTCCTCTTACTCGAAGTCGTTTAAAAAATAAGTATGTCAACTATCTATCTACAAATACAACCCTCGTTGCTTAGCTCGGAACTAGATGGCACTGTGTCACAATTTCCAGATATATACTTTGTTATTTCATTCTTGAATCCTGCATTTGATATTTTAAGAATATTTGAACAATTTGTCGGACGGATGGCTCTCTGTACTTTTATGTATAAAGTTCTGCTTGACAATTCCATCAAGTTGTTTGTGTTGGTATGTTTAATACTTCATGGTGTTAGTGCCCTAGTATTGCGATGAATTGTTGACCAAGTTTTTGATGTCATTGTACTGTATCTACATAAGATTTGACATAACACTGTAATAAATTCTAATTATTTTTTGCATAATTTGAATTACCATGTACAATACACTTCTGAAACTTCTGAGACTTCTGAAATAATTTCCGTTTGTTTTCTTGTATAATTTTTACTAATCACAAGGTAATATGCTGGTCATCAATAGCAGCTGTAGGAAGCGTTTGTTTATCTTTGATTGTCCTTTAGTTCACGTTATAATGATATTTTCTGTAAGTATGTACAACGCAAATTAAAATCTTGAAGAAAATACTCAAAAACTTGTAAAAATTGCCAACCCAGGTGAAGAGATCTCGGGAGAAGAAACTTGTGCCCATCAGTGAGCTAACTAGTAAGTTAACGATGAAAAGCCACATGTGCAACTTATCTATATCATTGTCGGAATCTTATATCCACAAAAAAACATAGCCACACTAATGAAGCGATAAAATATCGCAGGCCGTACCGGAACGAAGTACGTTGTTGACACGACTCGAAGGCTCTCGACGCATAATAATACCAAGCCCCGGCTGAAAAATGTGTAGCCATGAAATATTGGATGTAAAAACAATGTAAATACACAGAGTTTTTTGTTATATAAGTAACCTACTGAACGGGAGAGGGAAAGATTCGAAAATATTACTATAATTATAATGTAAAGAAAGATATGCATAACACCTAGCTGAATCAACTATAAGACATTTTGTTGTTAGAAGGAAGAAAGAAAACCGATTTTTACTGTCCCACTGCTGGGCACCGGTCCTCCCTCATTGTACTGGCATTAAGGCTATAATTCACCACGCCAGCCTAGCGCGGGTTGGCAGACTTCACACGTCATCGAGAAGATTAAAAGAGGTAGGGCATAGCGAGATTCCTTGCTCAAGTTGAGCTGACCGACTGGGGCACCTTCAGTACTCTAGTACCAGTAGCAAAGTTGCCTGAGGTTTTTTTTTCTGGTCAATTGAGTATATGATTAAAAAGCAACCTCTAAAAAGTCTGTGGTGCGTTCCTTGGAATCAAACTTGAGAGCTTTTACTTTTCAGTCCACTAGTGTCACCACTAAGCTATCTATCTGATCCCTCTCAAATGGACAGAGAACATCTTTGTCTTCTTTTTATTCTTTCGTAGTATTAAGTCATTATACCTCTTTTCCAATAGAAACTAAAATAATATCTTTATGCAAACGAACGTTGGATAGCAGAGGTTACCGAACATATCATAGTCGGTGAGTACGTTGAATTAATTTTATTGTTGAACTTCAGTTGTATTTGGGTCCATAACTTTAACTGGCTCAAGGACTCGGCAACATTTATTTTATTAGTCCCAGGGTGTTTGGAACTCGAACACAGTATTTGTGTTTTGAATAGAAGAATTTTATGGAGGGAAATTTGGAGCCTGCTGTTTTAATAATATAATATGGGCTTTTTTATACCACGGAGGTTGCGAAGTTTACGGTTCACTTGATGATAACCAGCGAGCATAGCGAGATTCCACGTCCAAAGTGAGCTACCCGACTGGGGAAGTGCCTTCGGCTTACAGAAGACCGCAGGGTGTGTGTTTCTGCGTGTGAGTAAGGTTACTAGAGCTCGTTTGGGGAGTGACTATTCTGATAGCATGGGAATTCCGTTTGCTGTCAGTTTAGATTTTAAAAAACCTAAAAGTTTTCCACAGGGTCGACAACGTGCGAGAAACAGTTTCATAGAAAACCCAATAACACTTTGCTCTACCTATGAATCGAAGCTAAAACTTGTCAGTAGTCGCACTTACAACGATTAAACTGAGACAGAAAGACGAGGCAGTTATTTAAAGAATTGGCAACATTAAACAACTTATAACAAGAAATAACTGAGTATCCAAGTCAATTACGATCTAATTCCCATAAAACTTGTGCCTATAGCGCAGTGCCTACACTCCTGAAGAATAACTGTTCCAACAATGAGCCTGAAGCCTGCATGTATGAGGCCAACAGCCTGTTTGCTTGGAGTTCGCTTCTAGGCTATATAAGTCACGCTCTACGGATTCAGTAGGGTTGTGCGCGGAAAATAAGAAACGATATATAATACATATTACATACCACTTATTTACGTATATTGTTTGATTATAGTTATATTTATTAGCTCTCGTATATTCTTGTATTATTATGTACTTATTTATTATTCACATGCAATTCTGCGTTGTGAAACTGGTTTGCATCCGTGACACTCACCTCCAGGTCCAGTTAAAAACCAGCGCCAGGCAGCTTACCAGTGGTCAGGCTTTTAGCTGAACTGGGCTATTTGGCACAGCCGTGGGGCACACAATGAGTTTGATTATTGTCTAATGTTTTTCTTATTTTTTTGTTATTGTGTGCATTGTTCGTTACTGTGTCAATAAATATTTTTTTCTTTCTTCTTTCATATAAAAACAAAATATAAATAGGTTGATAGACATAAACGATATACAGATTTTTTTATTGCGATTCTTTTTCGCTATAAGATTGATATTTTTAACACAAACAGGTGTGTAGATAGTAATAAAATATGAATATTGGTTTCTGTTAGAAAATTTTGCTTGTAAACGTACATGCGTAACTACTTTTATAACCAATCATTGACTTTTTTTAACTTAAGTTGGCGGCTTGTGCACTTACCTCTTTTTGATTATCCTGTGGCTATATGCGGCGGCTAAACCGTGATTTTATTTAGGTTGTAAGAAAGGGATAGCGCTATATTTTAACCTGTAAAGCGCCGTCATTTCTTACAACCTCAACAACAAGTTTGCTTAAACACGTTGTGATAATATGACGTCTGGTCGTTTCAACACGCATTGACATAGTTCTGATTTGTGTTGTACGAAAGCTTTAAATTTTAATCCAGACAGGGGTTTTTAAAAACACAGGACATTAATTCTCATTGACGCAGGGACAGCCCTGAATTGCTGGCGGCTCTCGTAACGACACATGACGTCATAAATCCTGCTTAGCTCCGCTCCGCTCTACGTGTGTATTTTTGTATTGTCGTTGAAGTTTGAATCACAACCGCTCAATCTTCTTTATTTTTACGCTTTTTTAGTTTAAAAGATGTAGCAGGTCTTTCAGATGAAATAAATCAGAATAAATTTCCCTATTCCTGCCATTTTCATATTTTATATGGCTTTATAAAATATATTTATCTGAGGTGGGATTTTGATTTTATTCCAAGAGCATTTTTCATTCGTAACTGCTGTTTCTATTACTGGCAAAAGTATAGGTATAACTGGACGGATTGTTAAGGCTCTTAGAAGGTAGGTATTTACAAAATCAAAATTGACAAAATCAACAGTCATATCTTACTTCATTAAGAAATCGTTTGTAATTTGCCTCTTATCGGTACCTACTTATAAAGAAATCCATTGCATGAAAATAAATCTTTATAATGATTTCAAGGCAGATATTAAACACACATATTCATAAAGCTATGATTCCCTAGTAAAGTACGGACCTTTCCGTCACCTGGGAAGGCGACGGGGTGTGTCGGACTCCGCTTGAACGTTTACCGACTAAAATACCGCATCGTCAACGCCACCAACCCTATTGCCGGGGCCATGGGATTCGCAAAAGCATGCCCCACAACCCCGGCGGGCTTTGGTCCAGCTCATTTCGCTGAATCCCGGCTAGGAGCGAGGCATCGCTGGCCTCGCATCCTCCGCGCAGGCTCACGTGTGACGAACACGCGCGCCACCTACTTGGGGCCATTATCAGGTCGGGCGGCGGACTCCCCTAGTCGCGCCCACCCGCTGGTCACAGCTCATAGAGGCCGGAGGTCTGTTTGCGCCCTCCGGCGCCCGGTGCGTCTACTGTGGATCGGGAGAGAGGTTGTGATTTCTCTCTCCCTTTCCGCCGCCTCATTTGCGTGCATAACTTTTTCGCAGAAAGAGGCGGTGTTCTAGAAACAGCCTGCTGAAATCTTATCTATTCTTTTATTATTTTGACAAAAAAGTATAGCATTTGTTGATTAAACTCAAATTTCCTTCGTATTGATGTCCTTAGGCAATAATGTCAGTAAATTGTCACTCCGGCTCAATTCTCATTATGTTTCGTTAAGTGACATTTGAAAAGCAATAAGCATTTGATTCCAATTTTAATACTATACTATTTGATTTGAGAATAAAGTGTTGTATTGGTTTCAACAGCTGCTTTAATATATTATTTTTCGGTCTAGTATTATCCAACTAGTATCCGTAACCCAAGCATCGTTGCTTACCACCGACCTAGATGGCGCTGTGTAATAATATCCGGAAATATTATTATTTACTTTTCAGATTTTAACTTTTTTTTTAATGCGGAATAATGATTTACGGACTTTCCCGCCGCCTGGGGAGGCCACGGGGTGTGTCGGACTCCGCCCAATGTGAGCGTTTACCGACCAAAAAACCGCAACCGTCAACGCCACCAACCCGATTGCCGGGGCCATAGGATTCGCAAAAGCACACAACCGGTCAGAATTTTGACCTGCTAAAAACAACTTATTCATATGTATACCTACTGTATTTTTTCTAAAACGACAAAATAAACTAACTAAAATGACAAACTACTTCTACTATCTTCCAAAGATAGTATCACGGGTTTGTTCCCTATAAGGTGCAAATATTTATATGGTCATGGTGGTGGTGATCTGTAAGGCTAAGCTATGCGTGCCAAGGTCAGGCTACAGATGGGTAGCCAATCTTAACACCGCTTAATCAAGACGTTTCCGTGTCAATAAACAGGTCGCGAAGAACTGATGACAGACTCTTCATGTACAATACTTTATAGATAATATTCATCTGCATCTCAGTATACTAAAAAAACTAACCCTGACGTTGTTAGAACAAGTGCGAGTCGGACTCGCGCACGAAGGGCTCCGTAAAATTTCGATTTTTGTATGGGAGCCCCCCTTAAATATTTATTTTATTTTGTTTTTAGTATTTATTGTTATAGCGGCAATAGAAATACATCATCATCATTTCAACCGTTTGACGTCCACTGCTGGACATAGGTCTCCCCCAAGGATTGCCACGACGACCGGTATAGAAATACATAATCTGAGAAAATTTCAACTGTCTAGCTATCGCGGTTCTTGATATACAGCCTGGTGACAAACGAACGGACAGATAGCGAAGTCTTAGTAATAGGGTTCCGTTTTTACCCTTGGGTACGGAACTCTAAAGGCTCAGAAAATACGTAGCTTGTTCCTAAAAGATACGATTAAGTTAAGCTCCCAATTCTAGTACTAAGATATTTTTTATTGATTAAACCTATCTTTTTACAACGTTTTTTTTCTCTCTCTACTCTCATTACTTATCTAGAAAGCTATGCAGCTGGCTCTCTCAATATTTTACCTCCTTCGAGAAAATAAAAATGTAAGTAATCACTCTCATTCAGAACTTGTATCTAAGCTTTCAGTGAGAATATAAAATCCCTCTTTATGTTATCTGGATGTATTTGAAATGATTATTTTTTTCATTTAGAGAATTCCGTTCACGAATTGTTATTGCGATTATAGGCCCATCGTTGTGACATACAGGTCGGTATTCGGTCGGTTATAATGGTTTGTATTTTTTATTGTCCTACGCTAAAATGTCTCGCATATATTTCTTCTGTTTTTTTATATGATTTCTGAGACATTTTTCTACTATATTATACAACTAGAAGTATCATATTATCTAAATAAAATTTAAAATAACATTACAAGGATTTTTTTCCGGACTCTGACTGCCTTTTGGAAGGTGATTCCGATGCTGATGCCACGTTTTTGATTTTTTTTTTCAAATCAAAAAATTTAAAAATATCCGTTACAATAATAATAATGACAGAAAAGTGGTATGCAAGGACCGTAGCGCGTGCAATTCTGTAATTTCTGCCTACAAGATCCTCCCTACCATGCGAAAAATGCGTGTGTATGTTTGTATGTAATAATAATACCTAAACCTACCTAATAATTTATTTTGTGATATGTGGTATTTTATAATTTTTCCTATTTTGAATTATTATGTCAAAGTTAAACTAAGTCTATAATTTATTAAACATCGAAATAAAACTAAATTTTACGGATCACATATCGGATACACACTCCTTCAATCTGCCCATGATCATAAAATTACCATTTCAACAATGAACACAACAGACACCATCAACAAAACATATCCGCATCATAACCGCAGCGGATCCGCTGCAATAATGACCCCGTATGTTTTCAGCCCCCAAGCGGGGTGTGGGTAATGGATCCAAGATCGATCTCAGAAATACCCATTTAAGTCTTGAGGCATGCTCAATCAACACTGTGTACATTGCAATACGCCTTCGGGACAAAATTTTGCTTACATATCGTCCATTTGGTATGCAAAGTATGGGTAACTACGGTATCCATATTATTAGAAGGGCCATTTTCGTTTGTCCTTTGAAATCGGTTCCCCTCTATGCTTAAATAGGTTTGCTCCAGATTTCAACGGATACCGGATGGAATTTTTGATATTGTACGATCATATTCGATACTGGTGTTTGATTTGGGAGAGTTGTTGTGCTCCCAACAAGTTAAGCGTGAAATATAGTGTAAGTATAGGTATAATTATTTACGAATTATTATAATATTAGTCTAAAAATAATGTTTCAATATTTTTATAGTAAATTGTTGTCTATGTAAAACTAGATTATTTTAACTCAATAGTTGGAGAAAAAAAGAATCTGTCAACAAATGGGATAATTTAGTTTATGTGTCAATATTGCAAATCAATTATTAATAATAAATATAAAACTGAGGACCAGTAATAGACAGCTCAAAAGCATTACCGCTTAAACACCCTAATGGCAAGCTATATAAAACCGCCGAGCTCTCGCTGGTTCGTTTAACAAAGTTTAGAAGACAGTTTACAAGTTAAGCGGATTGACACACAACTAACACATCCAACACTAAACTATTTAGCCAAACACCGTCTAACCATAACGCGGAAGTCTTTAACGCACAAATGAATAATTTAAACAATAAGACAGTACCAATTACCAATTCAAATCCTAACGTTTCAAGTTTACGTTCGTAATCTGTCTTGTTGGCATTTCGGCGAGATTGCAATTAAACAAGGTTTAATTCGGCGATTATTCTTAACTGGCGTGACCCAATTACTATGGAGCAACATGCTAACGGGAGATTTGGCTGAATGATGTATTGTTTCACTTGGACTGTGAAGGTATCAAATTGAACTGTTTTATTTCTATAAACTAAAATTGAGTTCAAGAAATATTAAAATGTGCATTAATAAATAATTTATTTTGGTAACAACCATTTTATATCGATAAGAGAATAGTGCAGTTTAATGTGAAGCTAATGAATTATCTCTAAATTAAAACCAATTTCGAATAGACATGAATGACTACTGACATCACTCATTCAAACTCAAACTCATTCGCAACGTAATATCTAAATATCTGAATAAAGTAATTATACATAACATTGATGAAAGTAATAAATCGTTCATAAAGATGACTTGGATGTACGTCCAGAAGTACGAGAACTTACCAAACAGCTAATAATTCATCTACAAGTTCTGTCACTTATATTAATGATAAAAAAAACATAAATAATACAGCACCATATTTCATTCATGCCACAATATGATAACTCTCAACAAAAATACACATCTTCAAGAAAGCAATACGCAATATTGCTTTTCCAGTCACGCTATAAATAAATGTGTATATTGTAATCTTGGCATTAATATTTACGTTATTAGCGTTTACTTAAAGCGCTGAAGAAGGCGATTTAGGGATGTCAGCTGTCGCCTATGTTTGGCCGCGCGAACTTGGCGGGGGATTTACAATGTGGTTTTCATTCATCTAAATAATTACACTCAAATATTTAGTTAAAACTAGCGGAATGTAAATTTTCTAGAACTATCTAATTGTGGTCTCAGCTGTCCAGGGACTTAAACAAACAACTCTGGTCTGGATAACAAGAAGGTAATATATTTTTAATCTAGCCACGATTAAAGATGGATCTATTGTCATTGCGGTCTTTCTCTTATATTTTTTTTTTGTAATATATTTTTTGCTATATTATGTATGAAACTATAATTAATCAAGGATTAGGTATATTAAAAAAAATACAGAGAAAAACTTATGCAAAAAAAAATATATTTTTTTAAAGTCACTAGATCGTATAATTTTCGAAAAACATGCATTCAAAAATCTAATAAAAGGGTTTAATCTATAGGTATGGGTAGTCCCCTATCACCTTGCACCGGCTTGACACCTTACAAGAAACACCCTGTATATATGTAGTAAATTAACTTATAGTATTCGTAACACAAGCCTCGTTGCTTAGCTCGGAACTAGATGGCGCTGTGTCATAATGGCCAGATGTGTTTATTTATTATTCAGATATATTTATTGCCCGCAGTACTAATATAGAACCAACCGGTTGAAATTACAAAATATCTTGCCAAATCTTCGCGAAACAATTTCTATCTATTCCGACCCGACCGCGAGTTGAAATTTGAGTAATCTATTAAATTGGAAACATTGTCGCCACTCCCGTTAACAACTAGTGATTTGCAGCTATCCTATTGATAGAATAGGCATTGAAGATTGTTTTGTGTTATTTAAAACGCGCGCTCATATAACAAGGTTCATCGACTGTTAAATGTTTACACCCTGACCAAATTTTCTCTCAAAACTTAATTAACAAATTGGTTGCAAAAATTGTCATACAGTGACACTGAAAGCTTTCTAACTATTGCCTCATGATCATTTATTTATTTATTCCCTAAATACTGTTACATGTCTTTATAGACCACTTAAATTGCTAAAGATGTCACCATGATCATGTCAAATGAGAAACTACGACTCCTGATATAGAAGTATCTTTTTACTTAGTTCAGGGGTCAACTGTTAAATTTGTATTTGTGAAATTGTATACAACTGATATTGTTGTATTTGATGGTGTATTTGGTAATATTGGTTGTTTTTGTTGAATAAAAATATTATTATTATTTATTGATGAAATGGATCTATCTAATCTGTGTACTTTATGTATATTGGGGCTCGAAGATTTTCGAGTGGTGACCGTGCGTGGGTAGGTCCCCTGCAAGGTGGACTTACGATACTGGTAAAGGTTGCTGGAATCCACTAGATGCGGGTGGCGCAGGACCGGTTGTCATGGAAGTGCTTGAAAGAGATTTCTGTCCAGCAGTGGACGCCATTTAGCTGTAATGAAAATTGGGTTTGTTCTGTGTAAACCCTTTTATTCTACGTGACTTGAGGTCGATTTCATTGCGTAAAAACAAATATTTGAATGGCCCTTAAATGGGTGAAAAAGAGATAAACGTTAGTATGAGGAATCAATAATGTCTTAAAAGAAGGCTGTGGAACTTTTATATTTTAAATTTTCCACGTAGACAAAGTCAGGGTAGAAACTATTTGTTTATATATGGATCGAAGAAAAATTCCGTACATTCTCGAGATTTAACCGACCAATTAGCTCACATTCTTCGATGTTAGGTAAATGCACCGAAATATTCAAAGAGCAACCTGAACTATGAAACTATTTGATCAATTTATAGGCCTGCGTATAACATACCCTCGCAAACTATCACGCATATTACCTGGTAGGGATAGACAGAAGTTTAAGTAGGTAGAGGTAGGTTAGCCTATTGCCAATCATCATCATCAGCCAAGGTCCACTACCTATCTACCTGCCCGCCTATCTGCCTGTCTGTGTATCTTGTTGGAGGCTGTGCCACCGTTACTAACCACAAAATCACATATTGGAAATCACCATAGTCCCTCATTCTTACCGTAGTCTTGACGTTGGCGCAAATGTTAATAGTAAACCGGAACGTGTCGATTTTGCAAAGAAATCTTTGCCATGGGCATGGTTGGGCATGGTTGGGAATGGTTCAATGGTACAATCAATTCACGTGTAGACTACACATGGGTAGATTGTGGAAGCAACGATACGGCCAACATTTGGAGCCGGCATAACAATATCACCTTGTTGCTACGTTACGAGGCCTTATGAATTGGAGACAATAAGAACCAAAATTTCTAGTGACTAAAACAGTTTTAAGCAGCGCCATCGGCACTTTAGCTCACCATTTTAAACAGACAATGAAAATTCCTTATTGGTATTGGATTAAATGTTTAATAAATATCCGGTTAAAAGGAGCATCAAATTCACCCTCCATATAAAGAACCCGGTAGAAAATCAAACATAACCAGAATCAGGGTTAATACGTTTATTGGCGTTCAAATTAGATTCCGGAAACTCACCCTTTGTTTGTTCGATGGCAGATTTTGGGGAAATACGTTTGATGGAGTAATTTTGCATTTAAAGTGGTGAAAGGTTTTCTTTGCTCTAATGTACAATTAGTAATGGTGGTGATATGCCACTTTCACTCTTATTGTAATACGTTATAAGGTCAAAAGGTGTATACCAATTTCTGTATACTATATCGACCAGCTTTTTGTGCTCCTTGTGCTCCATAGTTATGGATACAAAACATGTTTTTTTTTATGGTGATAATTGGGCAAACGAGCAGGCGGCTCACCTGATGGTAAGTAATCACCGCCGCCCATGGACACCTGCAATACCAGCTTGCATATGCGTTGCCAACCCCTGCAGAAACCGTTTAGGTTTCTTAAAATAGGGTATTACTAAACTGACAGCAAACGGAATGTCTATGTTGTAACCTTACTCAGTGACAGAAATACAACTATTGTTGATTCACTGCGGTCTTCTGTAAGGCGGAGGTACTTCCTCAGTCGGGCAGCTCAGTTTGAGAGAGGAATCTCACTATGACCTACGTCTCAATACTGTTTAGTTAATGTTCAATGAGATGGTGGGATTTTTGGCTATGACCATCATGAAATTATTAGAAGGCACCATACTAAAAATGTATCCTACACTGTTTGTGCGTTTACAAACTCAAATATTCATAATGCACTAACATCCAGACACGGAACAACTGCCTGTATGTGCGGAAATCGAACACTCGACACGCGGCGTAGAAGCAGATTGCTCAACTACTGCACTAACCGTAAAATCCTCATAAAACAGCTATCGTCCAGCAATATGCTGATCTTCGGGTACAACCGTCGACATCTCCTTGAGTGTTTTTAAAAAGACTCCTTTTTGCTCCGAAATATTCATTGTATGTATGTATGTACAAATGTAAGCTCAAATTATCCCAAAAAAAAATATTATCTCCTAAATAGAACCAATTTTCTCAATAAAATCCCGTCAGAAGTGTTTCATGTGTTTCTCCAATAAACTGAATTTCCCCTCTCCTTGTAACCCTTGGTAACCTCCTTAGTAGTGACATAATGACCTATTTTGCAGCCATAAAATGAAATGCCGTCGCGTGTTGTCTTCTGCTAAAAGCGAGGAATTTTTTTTGAAGAGATTTAGAGGTTTTTTTCCCCAAAGAGGAGGTGCATAGCGCTTTAGAAGATAATAATAATAATAGTAATATGAAATGTATATTATCTTCTGGCATATTGTTAACTTCACCTTCAAAGGGAAAATGTTTAAACATTCTGAAATTATACCATCAGAATGTACAAGGTCTCTCTTCTAAAGTGTTAGAATTTGAACTTTTTCTAGAAACATTCAAGTACGATATTGTTTGTATTACAGAACACTGGTTAAAAGAATACCAAATGTTATTAAGCTTTGAAAATTATCATGTGGCTAGTTGTTACAACCGAAAGTTAATGATACATGGTGGCTCTCTTATATTATTAAAAAACTCATTAAAGTTTAAAGAGAGGAAGGATATTGTCTCAATGTCCGTTGAACATAGTATCGAAATGTCTTGTGTTGAGCTGGATAAGCATATTGTAGTGTGCGTGTATAGGCCCCCAAATAGCCAAAACTATACAGCATTTGAGTCTGTCATGGAGGACGTACTAAAACTACTTTTCAATTCTAATAAATCTATAGTTATTTGTGGCGATTTTAACGTCAATATATTAGATGATAACTTGATCAGTAGTAAATTTTTGTGTCTTTTTAAGTCATTTAATCTAACAAATTTGTTCATAGAACCAACTCGGGTAACAAGTACGTCTGCAACGTGCATTGACAATGTCTTCTGCAGCTGTGATTACTCAGATAAAGCGATTGTAAATTGTATGTCTTCTGATCACAGCGGACAAACTGTCTCATTTAATACCAGTATAAGTTTAAGTAAAACACAAATAAATACAAGGCAGATTACAAAGAATAAAATTGTTAATTACAATAAATGTCTAAATACTAAGTTAGCCGGTCAAAACATAAATAAAAATAATTGTGATAAACAATATTCACGTTTTTTCGAGATTGTAAGAAATGAATTTAATAAACATTTCAAACTAAAAACCAAGAACGTAAACATTAGATTCAAATTTAGTGACTGGGCAACTATAGGCATTCGTAAAAGTCGGGAACACTTATTTGAATTATATGAATTAAAGTCATTTAATAAAAGTGAAGAGTTTACTCAATATGTTAGTAAATATTCAAAAACTTTTAAAATAGTGTGTCAATTAGCAAAAAAAATATACATAAGTAACAAAATCAAGAATGCTGAAAATAAGATAAAAACGACTTGGACAATAATAAATAATGAAAATAATAAATCTAAAGTATGTCATAACAATAACGCACTGCAAACGGCACGTGGTCTTATAACCACAAATTCTGAAGTAGCTCAAGAATTTGAGACATATTTTGCGAACATACCCCTTACAATAACTAAGAGTTTAAATTCTTCTTCCGCACTTTCCGTTGCTGTACTTAAACAGAATGTTACTTTCTGTCCAACTACTTTTAAATTTAGGTATGTTAGTCCAGAGTCAGTCATTAAAGTTTTTAAAGATATAAAAATAAAATTAACTGAAGACTTATGGGGTTTATCATCTAAAGTTTGTAGTGGAATCATTGATACTATAGCACCCCATCTAGCAAATATATTTAATGAATGCGTTGACCAGGGGACCTTCCCGGATCTTATGAAACACAGTAAAATAGTACCCTTATTTAAATCTGGAGATACTGAAGATCCTGGAAATTTCAGACCAGTTTCCATTCTACCAGTATTTAGTAAAATTTTTGAAAAAATGATGCTTAATCAAATGTTGTCACATTTCAATATACATAAACTTTTTCATGACCAGCAATATGGGTTCACCAAAGGGCGCAATACAACTGACGCCGGAGTGACGCTTATAAAGCACATCTTTGATGCTTGGGAAGAGTCACAAGATGCCGTTGGCATATTTTGTGATCTTTCAAAAGCATTTTATTGCGTGGATCATGATACACTACTACTAAAATTGGAACATTATGGATTTAAGCTAAACTCTTTAAAGTTATTAAAATCATATTTGCAAGGTAGAGTACAGAAAGTCCAAATAAACGGAATTAAATCATCTGGATCCAAAATTAAAATGGGTGTTCCGCAAGGCTCTATCCTGGGCCCGTTCTTGTTTTTGGTATATATTAATGACTTACCTTATATGTGCCAGAATGGATGTGGGATGGTGTTATTTGCTGATGATACCTCCTTAATTTTTAGATTAGATAGACGGTCACCAAATGTTGACGATGTAAATAGCGCCCTTCTAAAGGTCCATGAGTGGTTCACTGTTAATAATCTGGTATTGAATGGGCAGAAGACTAAATGCATAAAGTTTTCCTTACCAAATGTTAGAAGTGAGGATTGTAATATAATATTAAATAATGAAAAGCTCGAATTCGTCGATCAGACTGTATTTTTAGGAATCAAACTAGATTCCAAACTTCAATGGGGACCGCACATTAAGGCTTTGTCGGGACGCCTGAGTTCAGCTGCTTATGCAGTTAGAAAAATCAGACTGCTTACGGATGTAGAAACCGCAAGACTAGTTTATTATAGCTACTTTCATAGCGTCATGTCTTACGGAATATTGCTGTGGGGCCGTGCTGCAGACATAGAATCAGTTTTCGTTCTGCAGAAAAGAGCAATAAGAGCCATTTATAACCTAAGTAGTCGTGATTCACTCAGGGAACTCTTTAAAGAAATAAATATTATGACAGTGCCCTGTCAGTATATCTTTGAAAATATAATGTACGTTAGAAAAAATATATCACATCATACGAAAAGATGTGAACTGCATAATTATAATACTAGATATAAGTCAAAATTAATGCAGCCACAGCTTCGTCTCGCTAAAGTCCATACCTCTTTTGTGGGATATAGTGTCAGGTTTTATAATAAGATTCCGGAAATAATTTTAAACCTCCCGGAAAATAAATTCAAATCCATCGTAAAGTCTACTCTATGCAAGAAAGCATACTACAAATTAGAAGATTATCTTGTAGATAAAAAAGTTTGGCAAAATGCTGGTCCAGCTCCACAGGTTTGCTAGCCTCATGATTATTATATTTTCTTTTATTTATTTTTTTATTTATTGGTTTGACTTCTTTTTGTTTTACATAAAGATATTTATAATTTTTTACAGTTTGACATGCTCAATTATACACTTATACAATTTGACATGTTTAGTTATACACCTTTACTGATTGACATGCAAATTATTTATTAATGTAATTTATTATTTATTAACGCAATAGTTACTGATTAGTAAAATAACTTGTAAAATATTAGACTGATGTTGGCTTTGATGTTGTTTTATTAAATTTTTTTTAAAATGTGAAAATGCCTACCGGTTGCCGGGCATTCTGGGCTTGTCATGCTCACTCAAATGTCCTGCTGATGGTGGCGTTGTGTGTCGGGTCTTTTTATTCCCTACAACATGGTTAGACAGACGCCGATACACACGTCATGCTCGTGAACGGGTGCTATCAGTTGGGACTGGTCGGCTCATACATGTTATGGCAACCGAAATTGGTTTTAGTTATTTCTTTTACTTTCATAAATAATACGTTTCACATCGAACTGCACCAGTCTAATATTGATATTACATACATAAAGCATTGTAAAACAAAACCAACAATTTTGTATTTAATTTAAAAAGAGTATCTATGGAGTTTCTTGCCGGTTCTTCTCCATAAGACCTACCTTTTGGAACCGTGCAACTAAATTCAATTTAATTCGACAATTCAAAAGTACCTGTATTGGTCTAATTGAAATAAATGATTTGATTTGATTTGATTTGACTTTTTACTTCACCTACAAGGAAAACACAAAGATGTCAGTCATAATATATACATTACACACATAAATCAAGTGCCTTTTTTAGACTTGCGCTACAAATTTAGAACCTCTCTTTTTGGGTAGGATCTTATTATTGAATTTGTATTTTTTTTTCGGTAAACAATATAATCATTTGTGAACCATGCAATTAGGATCAAACATTGTGATATAATTAGAGGATTTGATTCCGGGATCCCGAGATCCAGGAAACCATAGTCCCAAAATTTTCGGGTTCAGATTAAATGAATCCCGGGATTAATACATTTTTTAAATAAGTCAGTAAAAATGTGCGTGGAACGAAACGCCATTACGTTAATTCCCGCTTCACATCGTGTAAGTAGGTACCTATCATATTTTTTTTTTATTGGTGATAATCAATGAAATTATTAAAAAGCAATTTAATTAAAAAATATGAGTACATATAAACCTTCTCTTTAGCATATAGTATTTTTTACATGTAGTTTAATCTAAATAAATATAAAGAAGTTGATTTCTTGAAGTTTATTGTTAGTTATTACATTTACAGAAGTGCCTAGTTTGTTTATTTTGTGAGAAGGAAGTATTATTTTAATAACCGCCTTTTTGAAGATTAAAACTTAAATATTCTTTGTCCTCACAAAACTAAAAGACATATAAAAATTGATTTTGAGGTATTTTACTTTCCTTTTGTTACCACTTTCCATTGCAAATACAATCCCGTGACTATCCCAGGATCCCGAGAGAAATTTTAGACAATCCTATAATCCAGGGACTCCAAAAATCGACCGGGATCGAAACCTCCAAGTAAAATGTACATATTTTCACCAATTACAAAATCACATCTTACAAGATGCTGAAATAAATATTTTGGTTTTGAAGTATTCAAGAATAATTTTATTCTTCTCTTCTCTATGAATGTGGATATTTCCTAATCTAATTTAAGCACGTAAATAGTGAAAAAGAATTCTGGAGCTTGAAATTTCTTGCTACAATAAAATAAGTTTTAGTAATGGATCATCCTTTACATCCCTACGGGCAGAAAAACCTACTTTTATTCCCTTACAGGAATAATAATGGTTCAATAATAAGCGAAGTAAAATGTATTCTGTTTTGGAGAACTGTTTGTGGACAACAAAACAAATTTAATAAAACAACTCAAAAGTCAAATATTATAGAGGAACAACAAACCAGAGTAAGGTAGCCAAATATTGTTAGGAAAGTGACTAACTATTCTTACAGCATGGGAATGCGGTAAGAATAGTCACTTCCTTTTGCTTTTCTAATGCAACGCCCCTATTTTAAAAACCTAAAACACTCATATTATTTTGATGGTTCTAAAAAGGAGTGAATAGGTTTTTACTGGTTTACCTATGCGCGGGCACAACCTCTTCTGCTGCAACGTTCATAAGTTACTTTAACTGCTTACCATCAGGTAGGCATACCATTCAATGTAGAAACTTCAGAAGAAGATATATTTTTTGGCTTACGTTCAGTGTGTCGTGACATCATCAACCCATTAATGTCCCACTGCTGGGCACGGGTCTCCTCTCAATTGAGAGGGATTAGGCTATAGTCTACCATGCTAGCCTACTGCGGGTTGGCAGACTTCACATGCCATCGAGAATTCTCTCAAACATGCAGGTTTCTTCACGATGTTTTCCTTCACCGTTTAAGCTTGTGATAAATACGCACATAACTTCCGAAAAGTCAGTGGTGCGTGCCTTGGGTTCGAACTCGAGACCTCTGACATCTCAGTCCACTGGTCACACCGCTCGGCTACCACAGCTCATATGTCGTGACATAACCACCCTAAAAGACATCATAATAAGTATGTAACTAATTGAACATAGTTTAAAATCCTGTTCACATCAAAAGAAACAAATTAAAAGTCAGTAAACGTTTAACAGGTCTCATAACCAAAGAAAGTATTTATTTTCTTCACTGGCGGTGGAAAAAAGAGGAATTGATCGTAACGGTACCACTTATTGCCAAAAGGAATTTTGTTCGGCAAGAGAATTAAGGAGGTAGCCTTTTATACTGAAAGGAAAAGGAACCGGTTCGATTATTTCGGTGAAACTATTTTTAAGGTACGAGTATTTAGTAGTTTGAGGGTTTCAAAGGAAATAGCGCCCATAAAATGTTTTACGAGAAAGGGTGCTTTATTGATCTTGGATTGAAAATAAATTAGTTTGCGAAACGTGATGGACAAACTGTGAAGTCAAAAGTCGCTAGTTTTAACCCAGTGACTTTTCGAAGTTACGTGCGTATTTATCACATGCTTAGATGGTGAAGGACGATATCGGGCAGAAATCGGCATGCTTAACAAAAACCTTGATTGTGTAATACAGTGAGAGGAGACCCGTGCCCAACAGTAGGATAGTAAATGAATTGGTGATAACGATGCCCGACGCAAAAATGTTTAAGGGTATTAGAAGTAAACGTGGGTATATCTATGGCATCGTGTTTAAGTCAATCTATGCAGGCGCATGAATTACATTGACTCAGTTCATCATCATCATCAACCCATTATTGTCCCACTGCTGGGCACGAGTCTCCTCTAAATTGAGAGGGATTAGGCTATAGTCCACCACGCCAGCCTACTGCGGGTTGGCAGACTTCACATGCCATCGAGAATTCTCCCAAGCATGCAGGTTTCCTCACGATGTTTTCCTTCACCGTTTGAGCATGTGATAAATACGCACATAACTTTCGAAAAGTTAGTGGTGCGTGCCTTGGGTTCGAACTCGAGACCTTTGACATCTCAGTCCACTGGTTACACCACTAGGCTACCACGGCTCTTAGTTAGTGGTATAGAATTTAAATAATAAATAAAGAGTATGAGTAATAAATTAGATTGATTACCTTTGAAAACAGAAAGAACAGAAAGAAAAGCGGTAGAACACTTTTCACCCTTATTTTTACAGACGATTAGTTCCAAAATTAATCTGACTTTGCTGTTCATACATCGCGACAGATTTTGTGACGGTAAATATAATTTATCTACCAGGAAATCATAAGTTACAAGGTATTATTTCCGAATGGTCGATCAACAATTGAAATAACTTGACACATAAATACGTAATGTATCATGTATATATGTATATACATATATGCCTTCTTCGGAGAGGCTTAGTACTAGAGGCTCCCCCTTTCGGGAGCGTTAAACAAAACAATTCAATTTTGACACAAGCTTTGGCGGCGGTGTGGTATGTTATTGGGTAAAAAACCGAGTTATAATATTTATTTAAAACAAAATTCTTTTTAAATGATAAATGACATTTAAATATGTAAATAATGCCTAATTCCTTTTAAAATGCGAGGATACTCGTGTCCAGTAATGGGGCAGAAATGATAATTTGAATGAAAAATTCTGTATATAGGTTTTTACAGAGTATATTTTTTTAAGGATTTTATGGCGTCGGCATTTCTTATCTGGCGATATCTGCGAAGGAATGCAGACTCAAACAATCGTAGTCTCTTTTGAGGTGCAGAAATTGTAATTTAAATTAACTTGTGAAATGGCCTTTAGAAGAAAGCACCATAGCAGTCATTGAATTGACCTGTCCCTGCTGACAACACGCATAGATCAGGCATTGTGTAGCTCAACCGTTATAGAGGGGGCTCAACGACCCGACGCACGTCAATGCAAGATCAGTAAAACACTTGCGTAGAACATTTCAAAAACCAAAAGCCTCCAGACTTTTTTTAAAATGCTTTTATGTTGGTTAATTAAGTCGATCTTCGAAAAAAATATATAATTTTTATTTCTTTCTATATCGATTTAGGAGTCAGTAAGTCCGTATAGTCTGAAGTTACTGTCTCCATTTATTAGAAAATTTCTGATAACAACATTGGAGAGTCCCCAATCCTAATACCGGTAGTGGAGAAGAGTAGGCAAAGTAACTCACTCACTCATTATCAGCCTATAGCCGTCCACTGCTGAACGGACGGCAAAGTAACTACTTATTTATAAATATAATTATGTCTCGAAGTTCGAATCCTATGAGAGAAGATATTATATCCGGAACACACAGCATCCGTCGATAATTATCAATAATTACGGTTTAATTAAACCAGCACGTGGAAACACTTTGCAGGCTGTAATTTTACAGGCAACCCTGGGGAAAAGACCGCATTATTAGGAAGAAACATAAACATAAATTATTCATAACCAGAAAATATGTTAATATTTAGAATAATATTAAATTGTAGCCTCAAATACTTTCATTTGCATAGAAGTAGTTAATTCAATTTCTTGCTAAACGTATCAAAAAGTCTAATGTTCTATGAGCAACCGGTTAATGGCAATGAGCTCACCCCTATTACAAGGGACTTCAAATATCGATAAATTAAAGATTACACCAGTATATTATGTCTAAACTTTTGGAAATGCATACGTAAAAGGAAGTCTGACGTAATATCTCTAATCTGTCTTATTTGTCTATAACGTATATCTCTAATTTGTCTTTTCTTTTGAGAGAAATGCTAGTCTGCCACTAGTGTGGATTCTCTGACTTGACGAGCCATCAAAAAACGCTTAGGCATGCAGATTCTCTAACAATGTTTTTCTACACCGTTGAGGCATCTGATAAACACGCTATGAAATTACAGTGGTGCGTGCTTTGCACTCAAAATTGAGAACTTTGTCACAGTCATACTACTTGTCTATGACAGTATTTCGCGTATGTAACCTTTTTCAAAATACAGGCGTTATAATAAAGGTCATGATTAGCATATTCGAAGTAAAATATTACGTACAACTTTGACAGTACTCTTTTACAGTTACTCATTAATTACTGTTATAAATTTTCGTTCTTAGTACCGCCACCCCGCTACATACCTCACAGCAACATCTCATATAAAAACGACGCGTTTAATTTTATTTTGTTTGCTCACACGGAGGCTTCAAACGGGGTTTGGGGGTGCAGAGAGGGGCTTCGGAGGGGCGTATAACAACATTGTCACCGCTGCGCACCGCAATTTGCCTGATTATGCCAAGCGTGGGGTTCATTGACTCTAATAAGATGTTTATTTTTGATAATAGACAGAAGTAAAGAAGGCTCTATACATATTATATGAAGCTGAATATTACATTATTGTAATAATTTTCAATTTCAATCGTTTATTGCGAATATAGGTCAATAATTTGGTAAGCATGTACATTTGTCAAATAACAAACATTATGTGCGGCTATACTCTGCCATTTTAGCATGCAATATTCAAAATTATAGTGTGAAATGTTAAATACACTTAAATATTACATATTATACATTTCAATTAACGATATACTTAGTACTTTATCCATAAAATAATATGTCACAAACCAGATACAATTACATAGTTACATAATTTCTTACTTACAAATAAAAGGATTTGGCGGAGACTATTTCGAGTCATCATCAATCCATTTATTGTACCACTGCTGAGCACGAGTTTCCACTCATTATCACTCTCTCTTCTCGTTACTAACCTAACGTGCGTTGGCAGACTTCACACGCCTTCGAGAAGATAAAAAGAGGTAGAAGGTAGTCGGGAGATAGCGAGATTCCTCGCTCAAAATGAGCTGGCAGAATGGGAAAATACCTCCGCCTTACAGAAGACACAAGTGAAACAACAATAGTTATGTTTCTGAGAGTGTGTAAGGTTACCAGAGCTCGTGAGGGGAGTGACTATTCTGATGGAATAGGAACTTCGTTTGCTGTCAGATTTAAAGGTTCCTTTCTCCAAGGTCGCCAACGCGCGAGGGAGAAATTTTGTGTTGCAAACGTCTACAGGCTAAGCTAAGCTTGATTGCCATCGTTGTGGTATAAAAGAAGATTTGTGATCTTGGACGGATGTTTTCTCACGATGTTTCCTTTACCGTTTGAATATGAGATAAAATCGCACGTAACTTATCGATTCTAAACTTAGCCTGGCAACTTAGATAGAGATAAGTCCAATTGATGTACATTTTAAACCTTATATTTATCAACCAATCATTGTCTGATTTTAAGAGGGATTAGGCTACAGTTCACGCTAGTCTATTGCTGCCGGGTTAGCAGACTTCACACACTATCAAGAAGATCTCTCAAGCATGTAGGTTTCCTGACGATGTATTTCTTCCCTATTTCAGCGTGTGATAAATACGCACACTATACTTCCGAAAAGTCAGTAGTCATGTCTCAGTCCACTGGTCACACCAGTACACTATCACAGCTTTGCAACTGTGAATATATTAATAGTCTTTTACTAATTAATTTCAGCTTTAAAACATTTATTAATGGCTATAAATCAGAATAATTAACACTCGTCGCGTCAAAACAAAAATAGAGCAGTTGCTAATGAAGGCAAAACCAACGGCTTTTAATCTTATTTTCAACAAAACCAACCAATTAAATATTTTCAATCATTAAAAATACAACGGTTGATTAACTTCAACGGAATTATAAAATATCCAATTTAAAATTCCCAGTAGGTACCTAAATTAATGTAAATTTGTAATGAATACTGAGTAAAAAAATTAAAAAATGTTGTTGGGCTCGTCCGGGATTTGAACCCGGGACCTCTCGCACCCTAAGCGAAAATCATACCCCTAGACCAACGAGCCAGCTGTATTTTATGTCGAATTTATAATCAACAAACAAGTTTCTTAACGCAAATAATCTGAAGAAGACTGTAATAAACTAACGTTTATTGTTTTCATGATAAAAAATTGTAATCCAGTAAATAATTTTCTTATCGTATATTTATGACATGGATCAATACATAGATAATTTCATTATAAACGATCTCATCACTAACCCATTTATAAAATCCGTACAAAGCAGTTTTATTTCAACACAGATTATAATCTCGCACGCCTATCAAATATGGGTTGGCAGACATCATAATATATATGGCATCTTGTCAACAAAAACCCCTCGAGCAATTTCCTCGCGATATTTTCCTCAACACAGTTTTTTTCAACTACACATTATATTATTAATATGAGAGTATTAATATTATTAGTCGCTGAAATGGTAGGTATGTGTATTTTTTGTCTATTGTACCTAGTTACATAAGGTATTATTTTAACATTTTTATTTATTACTAATTTTGGCCCGCAACTTCATCTGCGTAGAATTAATAATAATTGATTGAAATCTGCATATATATTTCTACCCTGTTTTAAGAAATTATGGATTGATTGAAATTTTGATATCAATTGGTTCAGCGGTTATAGCGTGTTATACCTAGATGTCCAGCGTTCCACAACAGTGCGGTTTTTAAGGCATTTTTTGCCTCGCACCACCTCTCTATGGAACCAGCTGTCGCCGGCGGTCTTTCCGAACCGTTACGACGTGGGAACCTTCAAGAGGAGAGTATATTCTTTCTTGAAAGGCCAGCAACGCATTTGCGCGTCCTCTGGTGTTGCAGATGTCCATGGGCGGCGGTAATCACTTACCATCAGGTGAGCCTCCTGCTCGTTTGCCCCCTTATTTCCATAGAAAAAAAAGACAGACAGACACACTTTCGCATTTATAATATTAAGTATGGATTGCCAATGAAATAGTTTGGTATTGAACCAAAATTAGACGGATTTTTTTATTAATTATTAACATAAAAATAGTGTGGTTAATACGTATTCTACCAAAAGTAGAAGCAAAACAACATTACCCAAATACATTATGGTGACTTGGACTCACCATAAACTACCATACAATTGAATCGTGTCATTAACTCTACCTGGTCTGTAAAAGACAGATAGCGCCCCCTACCGGCACGTAAACACATAAGTATGCACCCCCAATCTCTCCAATTCTCTAAAGTACCCTGTTATAGTGACCTAGTTGAAACACATACATACATACATAAATTGGGCGGTCATAAACATGTAAAACTCATGGGGTTATGTGCCCTATAGAGGTGTTTATGGCTTTCTTGCACGACTTCATTTGAAAAGACAGGAAATCAGAACATTGACATGAAGAAATAGTAACATGTAGAAGGTATAGATAAACTTAGGTTTATTTTTCTTGGAAAATTTACATTATTATGTGCTGTCTCGCTTCTTCTTACGGGATTCTTCGTTGTGTAGCTCAATAGACTTGACACGTAATCAAGAATATGTCCAGGTATACCGTTTCTCCACGATGTTATCAATCAGTCATCACAGTTTGAACGTGTGATAAAGTTACGAGCAGAAAGTGGTCCGCGTCTTGGAATGATTGATTTTACAGTCCACTGGTCACACCACTATGCAATCAGATGCATAATGCATATTGATTGCAACAAAAATACAAATGAAATATAGCGAGTCTTGAAACCAAGACCCAATTAGCGCTGCGGTATTAAAGACTGCCTTCTATGAGGGTCCTGGGTTGAATTTCCGTGGGGGACAATGTGTGATGAACACAGACATTTGTACCTGAGTCATAGGTTTTTCTTAGTTTATATATAAAATGTATGTATTTAAAAAAATATCTATGTAGTGTATCAACCATTAAATATCCGTAACACAAGCCTCGTTGCTTTGTTGGTTAGATCGCGATGTCTAATAATGTTCGAATATAATAATTATATTATTATTTGAACTGCCATAATACCACTGTGTTTATGTTTAACAAGTCGTCCGATCGTTATCTCGTAATAATATACCTATAGTATAATTTAAACAGTAGCAACTTACATAATTTCGCTACTTAACGCTGTTGTCTGTACTTATGAGAAGATTGACCTACTTGCCCGCGACCCATTCCCAATTTTGTGTTTATAGTTTTGGAACGCACCGGGTAGTATTGACGAACGCACTTGTTGTGACGTAGCAACTAGGTAAACATGTTTTAAAGCTATATATAAAGTAGCAAACCCGCCTACATTATTCGTTACATTATATTCTAGTAACTATGGAGAGCTGTGGTAGCCTAGTGGTGAAACCAGTGGACTGAGATGTCAAAGGTCTCGAGTACAAACCCAAGGCACGCACCACTGACTATTCGGAAGCTATGTGCGTATTTATCACATGCTGAAACGGTGAAGGAAAACAACGTGAAGAAACCTGCATGCTTGAGATATTTTCTCGATGGCATTTCACATGCCAACACGCAGTAGGCTAGCGTGGTGGACTGTAGCCTACTACCTAATCCCTCTCAAATGAAAGGAGACCCGTGCCCAGCAGTGGGACAGTAATGGGTTGATGATGATGATGATGATGAACTATGGATAAGTATGGTCGGGAGCTGTGATAGCCTAATGGTAACCAGTGTACTGTGCAGTCTATGTCTCGAGTTAGATCCCAAGACAGACTTTTTCGATTTTTGAAACCTGCATGCTTGATAGATTTGACGACCCAATTAGTCCAGCGGTAGTTAACACTACCTTCTGTGCTATGGGTCCCGGGTTCGAATCCCGGTAGATGTGATAAGCACAAACATTTTTATCCGAGGCATGTATCTATGTATAATATGTATGAATTTACAAAAAAAAATAAGTATACATATATAGTATATCAACACAAGCCTCGTTGCTTAGCACGGAACTAGATGGTGCTGTGTCATGATGCCCAGGATTTTTTTTTATTATTATTTCTTTGATAGCGTGTTAAGTCTGATATCCTGCACTAGGCTAGACTGATGGACTATAATCTATTTTAGCTTGTGATTAACAATTAAAATTATAGTTACAAGTTACTTTTTAAAACAAACACCAGAAATATATTCAATAGAAAACAGAAAAGATCGCTTCAACATTTTGTTTGAAAATGAACGCTCTATTTTTTATAAAGGAAACATGTTTTTGTGCGAGCGTTCCGTGAAAATATGCTCACAGAAAACTACCCCTAAAATTAGGGTTGTTACCTGCACCCTGATTCATTTTTAATACCACTGTGTGCTGTTGTTAAATTGCTAGTTAGGGCAACCTTAACACGAACAAAACATTGAAGCCTCGTACGGAAGGGTTGGGTAATGGTATAGCCGTGAAATTAGGACGTAGGGGTGTTGGGTTTGAAGCCCGGAGCAGTCATTTTACCGGGCATATTTTAGGGAAGATTTTTGTTGCGCAAAATAAAGGGTTTAGGGGTGGGACTCGGTTCGTTGTAGTCATAAAACGAGCCAGCTGAGTGTGAGGCACTTAGTTCGATTACCCAGTTGGTTAAAAAATAGTAAATAATTAATTAGTAGAATAAGAATGTAATTTCTGCCATCCTACTTTCATTATCATCATCATCATATCAACCCATTAACGTCCCACTGCTGAGCACGGGTCTCCTCTCATTTGAGAGGGATTAGGCTATAGTCCACCACGCTAGCCTACTGCGGGTTGGCAGACTTCGCATGCCATCGAGACAAACTTCTCAAGCATGCAGGTTTCCTCACGATGTTTTCCTTCACCGTTTGAGCGTGTGACAAATACGCACATAACTTCCGAAAAGTCAGTGATGCGCGCCTTGGGTTCGAACTCGAGACTTTTGACATCTCAGTTCACTGGTCACACCACTAGGCTACCACAGATCTAACTAACTAACCTCTCATTTAAGAGGAACTTAAGAGGAACTATAGCCTAGTTCCTCTTAAATGAGAGGAGACCCGTACTCAGCAGTTGAAAAGTAAAAGAGTTGATAATACTCGCAAAAGTAAATCAATATTCTGACTTATAGACTAGTACTTATAGTCCCATTTGTAATGGATGTACTTTTACCGAAAAACTTGATATCAATTTTATTGAGCTAAGGAGATCTATGTGAAGGCTTCCCCGATTTACGGCCGTATTACGACTTAGTACCTAGTATTTAATGTTAAGACTTGTACGTGGAACATCTAGAGGCGTCTGTTCCGTCTCACACGTCTAACCCTCTTTTACCTGCCTCTTAATAGTCGATCGTTACACTAGATTGCGAATACAGCCACTAGAGGTGGGGTTGAGTCGATAAAAAATATTATTATAGTTATTAAATATTTTTATGTGACATTATTGTGAATTACCTACGAAAATCTATGAGGATGGTTGTTGTTTATGAGTGGATGTTTGCTTTCTGATAGTACCTTATTTTTCAGATAGAATGTTGTTTTTTAATAATTATACACTTATTAATGTTCACTTTCTACCGTAGATCGCAAGTAATGTTGATTGTTTTATTGTTATCGAAATAAATCACAATTATTTATATAAGAACGAAATTGAACAGTTCGATATTTCTAAATAATTTTATTCATTTATAAAGGAAGGTTTTAAATTAGCTTCCTACGATACCTAATAGATCTAAAACTATAATGGTAGTATTCAAAGTTAATTTTAATGTGTAAAACTTACTTAGATAATATGAGATAAAAATACTTTTTTAAACTGAGTTAATAATTTAATTTCAAAACTTTTTTTAGAACTGTATAGTACAGTCATAAAAATATAAACAAATCCTTGAAATATACATACTATGGTTTAAAATATAATAGCTCAGGCATTGATAACTTGAAATTTGACTTGACTGAGACTTGTCCAAGTACATATTATCCTAATGACGAATAAATATCTCGAAGATCAACTTAATTCATTTAAATCCACACCCTTTTTACAACACATTAAAATTGAATTTACATCGACTATCGATATTGTATAGAATAGAATTACAGCTCTATTAGCGCAACACAAGGGTCGGTATACGATAATGTTAACGTTAATCACTGGATGCCCGCGCTGTAATCTAGTTTCTTGTTAACTTCACTAAACGCAACCTCTTGCATGGTTATGTCAACCTGGTACTTACATAGATAATATTCTTTATTGTATTCTTTATTGTTGGAGAATGATAAAGTTCTTCTTCGTGTTGATAGAACATGAATGTGAAATATTGAAAGGTAGGGCATAGTGAGATTCCTCGCTCAAACTGAGCTGCCCGACTGGGGAAGTACCTCCGCCTTACAGAAGACCGCAGCGAATCACCAATAGTTGTATTTCTGTGAGTGAGTAAGGTTACCAGAGCTCGTTAGGGGAGTGACTATTCTGACAGCATGGGAATTCCGTCTGCTGTCAGTTTAGTAATTCCTATTTTTAGAAACCTAAACGGTTTCAGCAGGGGTTGGCGACGCATATGCAAGCCTTCTGGTATTGCAAATGTCCATGGGCGGTGGTGATCACTTACCATCAGGTGAGCCGCCTGCTCTTAGCCCCCTTTGACCAAAATGCCGGGACCCGGACGGCACAGGAGCATAGCACAGGAGGCAGTGTTAACTACCACTGTACTAATTGGGTCGTCCACAAACATTCCAAACAAGCCTTATATGAATATTACCTTCACGTTCTTAGGTACTAAAAAGTCACACACATTGAGACATTTCGTTACAGAATTACCTCAAGTAATCTAGACAGTCAAGTATCCTTAGTACGTTCCTACCATTCATTACGACGTGTGGTTCCGACGCTCACAAAATGTTCCTACTTTTGTCTTAATTTGTTACAATTTCACGGGTTATACTCGACGAATACAACATTACGTGGATTTCGTTAAAAACATGTTTTAAACTTATTTTGGCAATCGAATATTTTTTGCCCAATCGCGTAATTGGGTAAGAGTGCGCATGGTGACCGCGAGATCTAAAATTCAATTCCAGTTAAAGTAAAGCGAACATTCTCGGTAGCAGGTCAAATTAAATGTTTCAAATTGACTACTATGTTGGCTATTATATATGTACAAAAATCGAGGGGTTTGGCGCTGTTAGCCGAAATACAGGCTATGCCATGTTCGGTTTCAGATTACTAATCCATTTAAGTTGACCTATACAAGCCTATTAAAATATTTTGTAACTTATGTATAATAATAACATAGGGAGACCGATGTCCAGCAGGGGACGTCTAACTATTGATATGATAATAATGATGATGAATGATAATAAGCTTGCACATGAGATGAAAGATTGTTCAAACATTCCTGCCTCACCCTACAGGGCGACAGGCATCATGGTAAGATATTTTATGTTACTTTAGGCAGGAAGTAAATTAGGTGAAAATTCCACAAAAAAAGAGAGATGTATTGAGAAAAATAATCCAAAATTAAGGATAATTTATATTGACAATAATTATAGTCTTCAACAAAAACTTAAAATCTAAATTCACTGATATTCGCTCCAAGGTTAACGTATCCAAGAACAACAAAAACAAAACAGTATGTCACAGTTAACCCCAACAATAACATAATTAAACAATTACACACCAAACTTGGCTCCTAACAATTTGCTGGAAGGGTCCCAAATCTGCCAAGTTTCGCCATAAGAGCACACATTAGTGGGCCCCCCATGGCAACATGTGGTCGCCAGCAAATTGATTTTATGAAACAAGTTTGACACCTTGTTCCCTCTTAAGATGTTAAGAGGCAGATAAACTGGATCATACAGATAGATAATAATGTGCTTAATGCACTGGTAATAAGGATTCTTTCTGGATTACAAGAGAAAATACAAGAGAAATAGTCACCAGGATTACTGAATGATTTCTGGACATTATGACACAGCGCCATCTAGTTCCGTGGTAAGCAACGAGGCGTTAGTTCAAGTGCTACCTGTTGGTAGCACTTGAACTAAAATTAACGATATATTGTTAATTGATTTATTCATTTTTTTCTTGTTTAAAATTTATTTACTTTTTCTACATCACTTTTACCATTTTATAATGTATCATTGAAGAGGGGCAAGATCCTAACACAGGTATATTTCTTCACTTAAGACTACTACTCGACAGTGTAAATTGCATATTATAATAATATTTTTCGGTTCCTAAAAATGTTAAAAACAAAAGAGTTATAGGCGATTTAGTCCGCGAAAAAACTTTGTCGGCCTCTCCTGAAAAGTCGTATTTTGTCCCTTACATCAATTGACGACGATATTTTAAAGTATTTTTTATGATGAACTTGAAACCCTAAACAACATTTCAATTTAATCGCGAATATAAGTCTTATAATGAAGCCAAAGTACAGACAGCTAATCAATTATGAAGCCAGTCTCCCGTGGGTGTCAAAAATCAAACGCGAAATAAAGCCATATATTTAAAGGGGCCTGGATTTTAATCCAAGCTTAAAAGTAAAGTTTAAAATTTATTATCAGCCTCCCACCTGCACCGTAAAGTTAGTGATACAGCTTGAAGCGATGCGGCGCGGTTGAGAACGATAAATATGCTATACACTGCTGTATATAGCTGTACATACCTCTCGAATTCTCAGTCGCAATGAATCACTCATTAATCCATGTACTGTCCCATTGCTGGGCATGGATCACCTCTCATTTTTAGAGGATAGGTATATAGCCCTTTTTTTTTACGTGCAGAAAAATCCTTTACGGACCTTCCCGCCCGCGCCGCCTGGGGAGGCAACGGGGTGTGTCGGACTCCGCCCAATGTGAGCGTTTACCGACTAAAAAACCGCACCTGTCAACGCCACCAACCCGATTGCCGGGGCCATGGGATTCGCAAAAGCATGCACCACAACCCCGGCGGGATTGGAATATAGCCTACCACGCTATCTTAGTGCATTAAGAAATCTGTTAGGCATACAGGTTTCCTCACGACGATTCTTCTAAAGTCATTTTTATTTCATTTTTAGGGTTCCGTACCCAAAGGTGCCCACCCAACCTATTACTTAGCCTCTGCTGTCCGTCCGTCTGTCTGTCACCAGGCTGTATCTCATGAACCTTGATAGTTAGACTTTTGGTTGGTTAGGTCATGCCTTTAGATCATTTAGTTTCATTATCATATAGGTATTTTTGGTGATTCATGGCGACTAAATTAGAATATCATTGAAATGTAAGCCAAAAGACTATCATCTTTTATGTACTCACGGTCTTCACCCGAAAACCATTAGGAAGAAAGATTTCACAAATGCCACACTTCACTCGACTTATTTCATTCGAAAACTGAAATCTGTTAATAAATACTTAATCCATTTAAAAATCAAATAACCATAATATATAAAACGAAGATATAAATCAAATAAAACCGCGTACCGAACGTATCTCGATCTGAGCGCAGTATCGAGCTAACTTCGAGCGCAAATTAAATATGGGCCGATTTCCGAGCAAACAAGTTCGGTGTTCAACACTCACGCTACTTTATGGCTGCGGAGCTTTGCAAGGGAATTGATTTTGTATATTGTTCTGGTACATAATTAATTATATTTGTACTAGTCAATTCCCGCGGCTTCATCCGCGTGCAGTTTAACGAAAAACGGTAAAGTTTCATTTTAACTTAAATAAATAAATATTTCCGGACATTATTACACAGCGCCATCTAGTTCCGTGGTAAGCAAGGCTTGAGTTACGGATTCTAGATAGTTGATATACTACATAATATATATAGGTACTTTTTGTTTTTTTTTTGTATATACATACAATTATTATACATAGATACATCCATGACTCGGATACAAATGTTGATACTCATTACACAAACATTTGTCCCTACCGGGATTCGAACCCGGGACCCATAGCACAGCAGGCAGCGTTAACTACCGCTGAGCTACACGGGTCGTCTTTGACTTCGCACCCCCGTTCTACCCCTTTAGGGGATGAATTTTCAAAAATCTTTCTTAGTACTCCCCTTCTTTGAAGTCGGTTAAAAAGACGTTCAAATCAAAACATTTCATCGATATTTAACATTAAGTATATAAAAGAGTGTTCATTAGCCCTTAAATTAATTTTCCCACGAATCAACGATAGTTTCCTAACAACTAACCACACATTCAACATCACAAAGATTACCGTTTCAGTACAAGACTAGCTGGCTTGATACTACGGTCAGGGCTGTCAAACAACACGCTAGAATCCTATTTTAATTGGCACCGCAAGGATTAACGAGTACCCAATGGGGATTGCGAAACAATACCATTTGTTCGAATTCCCACCGCATTAGTCTTAGGTCTGAAGCCGCAAGAAACTCATTAGAATAAAGAAGTGCTAGGTAAACTTACTTCTTAATAAGACTAAAACATGTAGAGGCTATTAATTAGTATGTCAAGCTTCAATAGAAGTCTAAAGGACCAGTGGCATGAAGTCAAACGTCTCGAAATGTGTTCCAAAGGCATATAAAGATTTATAGAAGTTGACGTTGACAAGCATGTAATAAATACACACCTTACTTCGAAAAGTCAGAAGTGTCTACTTTGGTATTGAACTCGAACCTCTTGACTTAAAAGTCCACTGGCAATGTATCTTATATGTGTATATACAAATCTCGTGTCACAGTGTATGTCGCTTAACTCCTCCGAAACGGCTAGACGGATTATTATTATGAAATTTTGTATGTATATTTGGTAGGTCTGAGAATCTGTCGTAGGTTTTTTTACACCCCTAAGTGATAAGGAACAAAACATTTATTGTATTTTTTTATGATTTATCATTGAAAAATACTTATGACCCTAAATTTTCACTCTTCTACCACCAACCCCTATAATGTCGCAAAACGTTTGCTGGGTCAGCTAGTAATTATATAAAACCTACCTTATGAAACAATACACTACATACATATTTTTGAGAGGTAGGGCATAGTGAGATTCCTCGCTCAAACTGAGCTGATCGACTGGGGAAGTACCTCCGTCTTAGTTGTATTTCTGTGAGTGAGTAAGGTTGCTAGAGCTCGTTGGGGGAGTGACTATTCTGACAGCATGGGCATTCCGTTTGCTGACAGTTTAGTAATTCCCTATTTTTAGAAACCTAAACGGTTTCTGCAGGGGTTGGCAACGCATATGCAAGTCTTCTGGTATTCCAAATGTCCAAGGGCGGTGGTGATCACTTACCATCAGGTGAGCCGCCTGCTCATTTGCCCCCTTAGCACCATAAAAAAATATATATTACATAATTTAATTCTATCAATATAGTATTACATTTGATATGCTAGTGGAATCTTAAGTATCATCAATTAATTTAAAATACATTATAGTCGTTACGCGTCGGGAACTATCGATAAAATAACACTGTAACATAATTTGCTTATTGTAAAGCAATTAGTTAGAAGAGATAAAGGGAACTAAATTAATTAATAGTCCTGTTTATAGCTTGCTCATAATTTAATTTGTAATGTAATAATATTTAGGTGTGTTTCAAATTAATGATAAGGTTATTTTTTAATCTACTTGAAAATACAACCATGATTGCTTTAGTAAGAGGGAAGAAAGTATGGCTTTACTATGGGGTGTAATGTTGCTAACTTAAAAAACCGTTTTTTAGGGTTCCATACCCAAAAAGTAAAAACGGAACCCTATTACTAAGACTTCGCTGTCTGTCCGTCCGTCTGTCTGTTACCAGGCTGTATCTCAAGTACTAGTAGCTAGACAGTTGAAATTTTGACAAATTATGTATTTCTGTTGCCGATATGACAACAAATATAATTCAAAATAAAATTAAATAAATATTCACATACAACAAACGAGATTTTTTGCCTAATTTTGTACGGAACCCTACGCGCCCGACTCGCACTTGGCCGGTTTTATATACTAAATGTAATTATTGTAACAAAATTTAAGAATCCAAAATATCACCGAGCCAATTTTATTTGGCCGAAGTTGATGCTTATTTTTAAGTCCCACAAATCATAAACAGAAAAATTAATAACATAGCCTAACCCGGGAATCGAATATTTAAAAGTACTCGCGCGGCCAAGGTTACGGTTAAGCGTTCAAGCTATTATGAACCTATAATCTCAACCAATTCATAAATCTTTAAATGCAAAACTCGCGTGCACCGACTGTTGAGTGAATATAAATATATCGCCATCATTAGGTTAACCATGTTTTATGTAAATAAACATTGCAGTGCCTACGCTCTAACAGACAATACCACTTATAGGTGCGTGATTGTAGGCTCCATGAGTTGTGGAGTATTGTCAACAACTTTACACAAGTTGAGACCGGATTTGAACTCATCAAAATCTACTTTAAAACTAAGTAAAGTTCTTGAATGTTGTAATCCCTTATTCTCTTTATAATATTTAAAGAGAATTCAAGCTATACTAGATACACTGATTTTAAACGGATATTTAATTGGAACGGTCCTCCAAAAAATGTACCCTGTATCATATTGTTTACCTTATAAGAAACAACCACCCAACCCTCATTTCACAAACCGATTTGAAACACAAAACAAAAAACAGGTAAAGAAAACATTATTTTCCCTTCAGCACTTCTGCTTAAACGAGGTTATTTAGCACAACAGTACCTATAAATCTGCTGATACCTCAATGGTACAGCCCCACAATTAGTAAGCCAATGTCGGCGGTCAAGAACATTCGCGCAATCAAGTGCTGCCGGAAGATTTATGGGAAGAAGAAATACATGCCTTCAACCTTGACCTTGCAGGTCCACGTAATTTATGAGTTTCAGAATCGATATTAAAATGCTTGCGGATTTATCGTGGTGTTTTTATAAAGGATGTTTTAATATAGGGAAGTTCATGGTCATACTAATACTTTATACGGTAAATAATTAACATACCATCACGGCTGTCGTTCCTATAGGGTTGAGCAGTGATGTATTTATGTATATCTAATATTCGCCTCTATGTTATTATGTCCCATATAGCGAGCCTTTTGCTGTCAACCGGGCACAAATCCAAACTCCGAGCTGTTACTGAGAATTTCATTGAAAAACCCAATAACACTTTGCCCAACCTAGGAATCGAACCCAAGACATCAGCTTAGTAGTCGTGCTTACGACTACTAGACCACTACAGTTAATAAGTATCAATGAGGTATAATGTTATACGCATGTCCTGCAAGTGTTTGCAGGACTTATAAAACTTAAAGTATTTTTCTACGCTATTGAATATCGGGAATTAAGAATCCAAATAATATTTTTTATAATTTTACTTTTGATAGGTACAACCATTATTTCCGCATTATTAGCATTTCATTTCCTCTTTTCAGTATCAATTTTCACCTGTAGGCAAGCAATTAATTATTGATGGGTTTCGGGTTTCGAATTAATGTTAAGTTAATACGTGTTTAATGTTATTTATGCAATAAATCGCCTGCTTTGGGAAATGGAAACTGTGTTAATCGCATGTCAATCAAAAATTTACATTTAATAAATACAATTTCAATATTATTATGACTGTGTTTTGCTTAAATGCCTGTTCGAACCCAAGACACGAACCGCTGATTTTTCGGTATTTCTATGCGCATTTATCAAACGGAAAACATCGTAAGAAAACCTGTATGGCTAAATCCCACTGTTGCCTGAGGTGGACTTTAGTCTAAGCCCTCTCAAACGAGAGAAGACCCGTGCCCAACAGTGGGACAATAATTGAGTTGATGATAAATTAGTAAGTCTTAACAAATCTGATCTTAAAATAAAACTGGTCAAAAGTCAAAAGAAATAAAATACATCTTCCATCATGTTGTTTACCAAATGCACAATAAACATAAAAAATACTAACTTTACATACTCAAAAAACAAATCACCAAATCTACACGGCCGCCAGTTATAAAAACACTGAAAAAATCCGCCTAAAATCCGTATTCAAGATAAGAAAAATTGTTTTTCCCAAATCCGTTTTCAAAAGGCGTATTCTAACATTAGGTCTGTTACCATGCGGGCACAACAAGAGGGCTTTGCCAAGCTTTGAGGCAACTTGGCAAGAGCTTATAATATCCTCTCGTGTGAAGTTTACACCTATTAAAACCTGCGAGTTAGCATATTCACTGGAAAATGTTATTTTACACGGAATGGGAAAATATTTTATGAAAACTCGGCGTTTATAAAACGTCTGTGCTGTTGGAAAATTTGCTTGTGATCTGAACTGAACCGGCTGTGTTTTATTATGCATTTTAAAAGACATACGCCACTATACATTATATGTATTGAGCTGAGGAAAAATTTCAGTATAGTAATTCTATAATAATTTTGTTTATTCATATTGTATGTACATAATTCACTGGTGGACCTGATAGATGTTGCTAGAATCCGCTGGATGCAGGTGGTTTTTTTTTTATGGTGATAAGGCGGCATACGAGCAGGCGGCTCACCTGATGGTAAGTGATGACCGCCGCCCATGGCAACACCAGAGGCTTGCAAATGCGTTGCCAAATCCATTAGAAACCGTTTAGGTTTCTAGGTTTCTTACAATAGGGAGTTACTGAACTGACAGCAAACGAAATTCCCATGCTGTCAGAATAGTCACTCCCCCAACGAGCTCTGGTAACCAGAAAAACAACTTGTTGATTCACTGCGGTCTTCTGTAAGGCGGAGGTACTTCCCCAGCCGGGCAGCTCAATTTGAGCGAGAAATCTCGCTATGCCCTACCTCCTACGACGGTGGTGCAGGACTGGTCGTCGTGGGGATTCTTGGGAAAAACCTAAATCCAGCTATGGATATCTGACAATTGATATGCAGATTATGATTGAGTATTTCATTCTCATTATAAAAATATTTTTTTAGAGCTAATGTAAACCAAGATCTTACAAAAAGGCAATTTGAGTTACAAAATCATTTGGAGATTTAAATAAAAAGTAAATAGACTTTTTTTAACTGATATTATAATTAAGAATAGATCTCTTTAATTACAACTGCTACTGGCAGTTTAATAATCTCTCCGTTTCAATTAATCACCAATCATTAATCCAGACAGCACAAAATTTAACTTCATCAGCCGTTCTCATATACCTAGGTTAAGAGAAATTCTTTATTACTACGTTGTACCTACTTTATTATTTTCTGTATATTCTATATAGTTGTCTTTTGGCGTCTGTACAAAGAATACTCTATTTATCTATCTGCAATGCCAGTATTTTGGATCTAAAGCCTAATGACGGCGCTACTGAAAACATGAAAACCAGCACAGCAAGAAGAAAAAAATTTTTCTCCATAAAAAAAATAAATAAATGCAAAAACGAAATTTCGGAAGTTGAACTTCCGTGGCGTTATAATTAATTAATTATGAGAGTTGCTAATGAGGGCGCGCAAGTTTTTCAATTAAAATGTTTTCTTCGTCTATGGCTACTGGTTGCTAGATGTAAATGGGCCTAATAAAATTTAGGGCGCATTGAGAAGTAAGTTTAGCAAAATTATAAGTTTTCTTCCTTCTTTCTCACACTTACTCAAATATTACAATATTGACTGTGTTGTCCTTAGTAACAAACTATGTTGCAGTGTACCTAGAAGTGTAATCCAACGAGGGGTCCGCGCACACGACTTTCTCACATGGATATGTGTAAGACTAATACCGGTGTGTTGTAAAAATAATGCCGTTAAAACATTAAAAATGTAAATACTTTAATTATTCACATATTAGTCTTTCGCTTCTTATCTTTTACTTTCATAAATAATTCGTGGACAATGGTGTGGGTTATATGTTTATTATTTTAACTTATAATTATATAAGTGTAAAACTGTAATATAATATAATTGATTTTTGTCCCAAATAAATAAATTAAAAAAAAAAGACATTGGTATAAAATTACTTTTGACGGATTTAATGCGGTGTTTTTTTTTGTACCAAAATTTGGTACCCTTTCGGTCACGGGCAGACCGCTTATCATAGCTCATCACCGAACAAAAACCTCACACATTTCCAGCTAGACTATTTTTAAACCACTCAGATGGTGAACAAGCTTGCGGGCCGCTTGATAATAAGCAGTTATTGTTGACTAGAGGTTGAATGGTCAACCTCCAATCAGTGTTGCCCAATTCCTTACAGGACATGGCAACTTTAAATGTAAGTTAGTTTCCTTTAAGCTAGTTTCCTCGCTAGTGGGAAAGTATACTGGCTATACCCACATCCAAGAAAGGTAAAATGATTTATGATTTGGTACTGTATCGATGTTCACTATAACCTAATTAGATAAGTCTATAAATTAGCGGTTTACTAGGTCATGTACTGATGGGGCTGACATGAGCTAATTGCATAAAAGCCCCAAAATAATTAAAGATTAAAAAAAAATAGTTTCCTCGCTAGTGTGTCGCTGTTCAACATATTTTAACTGTAAGTACGAGTAATCTGCACATCATATTCTGTGGGAGTGTAGTCTTTGGCAAAGTGAATGCAATATTATGCTTAGTTTGCTATGACGACCCAATTAGTCCAGCGGTAGTTAACACTGCCTTCTGTGCTATGTATGACAAATGATTGTTTGATGAGCATAAACATTTGTTTCCGAGTCATGGATGTATCTATGTTTAATAAGTACGTATTTAGAAAAAAATAGTATAATATATAATTATGTAGTATATCAACCAACTAGTATCCGTAACACAAGCCTCGTTGCTTAGCTCGGAACTAGATGGCGCTTTGTCATAATGTTCAGATATATTAATTTTATTATTTTAATCATATCCGGGGTGATTCACTACTCAGACCTTGTTGCGACTAGGAAAGGACTATCCTGGGAAAGCCTCGGCAGGTAGGTCCATCCACAGCCTGATCGTACGTGGTCGGACAATTTATAAAAGTAAAGGAATTTTAATAATGCTTTTTATATGGCAATACGAGTCGAAGTCTGTTTGACTGTTTATGTAACTCACAACGGTACCAAGAAAAATAATAATAAAAATATAAATATTATGCTCCAATTTCTGTTTTCGCACGAGTTTGTGTAATAAAAGTACCTTATTACCTTATATCGGGCCTAGATTAAAATATAGAACTAATATTAGTCTGCCTGTGTACCGATCTGAAAACTAGATATTTCATAAGATACCCTTCTTATAAATCTCGTAAATCCCAATATAAAGCTGTGTACACACTACTTAATCTGAACACCGATATAATATTCTTAGAATTACGCAAATACTAGTAACTGAAGTATCCATGATCTCTGACAATGAATGCTGTAAAGGATATGTAACTTTGGGATCAAATAATATAAATAAACCGCGATATAATTCGCAAAAAGTGGTTTTATTACAACCTATATAAAGTTGCATATATTAAACACGAATAATATTAGCATCAGACTATTTCCTGCCAATAGTAACAGCCTATTTCCGAGTATTCCTATTTCTTGGGGGAGACCTATGTCCAGCAGTTGATGTCTAACGGTTGATATGATGATGATGAAGAGTTTAACCAGTAAAATGGGAGTATTAACATACACACAATACAAATAATAATTATATTCAGTGAGCATACTATATTATTGATATAGCAACAAGATGTTCAGCAATGCTGAGTCACTACATATTATATGAGGAAATAGCTATAATTTATTAGGGAAATTATATGTTCTGAAAGAGAATTTGTCTCTTTGTATTTAATCTTATTTTGTTCATTTGTATTACTATTATTATTATTTTATTTTATTTTGTTTATTTTATTTCAAAACCCTTTAGTATATATGTATATTTTGAAGTATATTCTAATATAAAACACACACACACACACCATTGGCATCTGTGGAAGCACTGCTGTGGCTCCAGATGAAAACCAGCGTCATGCATCCTGTTGCTCAGAGCTTGGCATGACGTCATGCTGATCTGGAGACCCATTTGGTCCGGCCACACTATTATAGTCTTTTTTTTAAACCTCTGTATATATAATCTTTTTTTATTTACCTTTGTTCTTATTTTTTTTTTTCCGTAAGTTATCTGTAGTGTTGTGTCCAACGAGTATATAGTTTGGTTGTGTCTCATTTGTGTAGGTACTAAATAAATTTTATTTTCTTCTTTCTTTCTCTTCAACTCTCCTCCGACGTGAGAAAAATAGTGCCAGTGTAACGTAAGTAACACAAATACTACACTTTAAAAAAATTTTTCAGGAAATCATTATTCGTCTGTACTCAGGTTTAGACAAACTTCTAAAATTCAATTCCAACATTGATTTGTTTGAACAAATTGACTGATGTAATTTGTTTTTTTTTACAATGTAAAACAATATTTCAGATCAAAGAGAGGCCTCAAGCGGTTATTCGATAGCGGGAAAAATATTGAGCGTATCCCGTTTCGTGGCAAAATGGCGTGTTTTGTTTACATTAATTGGTGAGAAATAATTGTATTTGTGTTAAACAAATATGTTAATGTTTGCTTTTCATCAAGCAAACATCTCTTCAATCTCTTCAATCTGCCACTATGGTGCCTTTGCACTAATACCAGTCTACTCACAACTTGAACTAGGTCGCTTCTTAGAACACCTAGAACTTGACGTACGGTCTAATGACATTAAGAAAAATAATATTTATTCTTCAATATAATAATTTTCCTCGCAATTTTCATTGCGCTTCGAATACATAAATATTCAAATCGCAATAAACATTGCAATTTCTTTGATACAAGAATTCAATCGTCATGTTTATGATTCCAGAATTTTAGGGGAATATCACGCCTGTCGTCCCCGAAGGGTTAGGCAGAGATATACCCATATTTCACCGGTATAATAGGGAGCGAGCCTGTAATTGCCATCAACGAGGCTCGTATCCAAACTCCGAGCTGCTACTGACAATTTAGTTATCCATAGAAAAACCCAGTAATACTTTGGTCGACCTGGAAATCAAACCCAAGACCTCTTGCTTAGCAGTTGCACTTTACTTAGATTTTAGAAAAGGTATTATCAACCCTATGTTATTTAGTCCGTCAAACTTTAGCTAAATATATTCTCCTTATTCCGATTTGTATCATCATAATATATACTCTCTGGACATTATGACACAGCGCCCTCTAGTTCAGTTGTAAGCAACTTGGCTTGTTTTACGGATACTAGAGAAAGTACATATATACTTTTCTTTTTATGTAAAACATAGATACATCCATGACTCGGATTCAAATACCCGGGACCCTTAGCACAGAAGGCAGCGTTAACTACCGCTGGGCTAATCGGGTCGTCGAGATGTGTGTTTGTAAACGTAATACCGTGAGAACATGGGTAATGTAGTCAAAAGATTACCTCGACCTATTATACTATAAAAACAACATTAATGTGGCGAGGTTTATCGTCTTCATGAATATTCATGTACATAATACACTAAATTCATGTAATGCTATACCTACTTAGTTTCTAGCCATTTTCGTATAATTTATGGTCATAGAAGAAAGTGATTAAGCAGGTTGTCAAAGAGAGGGCACGCCACGATAGTGGCGGTAAGATCCATCATGGAGGATTTGCTTGAAACGCGCCACGGCGTCCTTAGCTTCCGGCTGACGCAGGTCTTGTCTGGGCATGGGTGCTTCGGTAAGTACCTGGGTCGCATAGGCCGGGAGCCATCACCCAGTTGTGAGCGAGAACACGTGAGATGCCGCTGCCTCTTAATATATTTATTCGTAAGAGTTTCTGTCAGTGATTTCTAGTTAATTGAACAAGAATGTTCATACGTCAATGACAATGCACATACCTGACTAATTTACAATAATCTCTGAAGCTAATTAATTTGTTAATTACATGGGCTAATGACTGATGGGATAACAACTAACGTAGCTGTTCTATTACCGTTGTATAATGATGGATTGTTAGCGATATTAACTTTCACTATGATTTATTATGATATTTATCATTGTACTATTATTAACATTATGGATGTTTTACTGTCACGGGCAGAGTAAAAATTACTCGAAATGTTAGAATTCATCATCATCCACTTTGGTCCCACTGCTGGGCACGGATCTCGTCTCATTCGATAGGGATTAGGCTATAGTCCACCACGCTAGTCTACTGAGAAGATCGAGAAAGTCTCTCAAGCATGCAGGTTTCCTCAAGATGTTTTCCTTCACCGTTTGAGTAAAGAAGAAAAAATAAAATATAATTATATATAGGTATAGAGTAGTTTATATTCGTGTTTAGTGTAAGTAATCCATATTCATGATTATCAAATAAAAATCTAAAATAAAATATTACAAACGTCACATAATAATATGTTGTGTTTTTGCCAATGAGGTATTAAGATTTATTTATTTTGACTAATTTTTAACAAGAAATCTAAAAATATAATTACAAAGGTATACCTTCCTTTAGCAAAACCAATTCAATTAAATAATTATAGGCCAACACTAAAATTATCGTCGTTATAACCTTTGTAACGCGTTAAAATTCAATATGAAAAAGTTTGGGCTCGTCCGGGATTTGAACCCGGGACCTCTCGCACCCTAAGCGAAAATCATACCCCTAGACCAACGAGCCGGTTGAAAGTATCGACGAATAATTATATCTCATATCGGTTCTATTAAAAGAATGGCTTGCAATAAATTGTTTGATAAAGCATTGAACCTGTGTAAAAATTACGTTATATATAATACTAAGCTAACTGATTGATTAGATAAGTGGTTGCTCGGTTTGTGCCCGGTTGATGGCAATGGACTTCATCATCATCATCATATCAGACGACCCGTGTAGCTCAGCGGTAGTTAACGCTGCCTGCTGTGCTAGGGGTCCCGGGTTCGAATCCTGGTAGGGACAAATGTTTGTGTGATGAGCATCAACATTTGTATCCGAGTCATGGATGTATCTATGTATAATATGTATGTATTTAGAAAAAAAAAGTATATATGTAATGTATCAACCATCTAGTATCCGTAACACAAGCCTCGTTGCTTACCACGGAACTAGATGGCGCTGTGTAATAATGTCCGAAAATATTTATTTATATCAACCGTTAGACGTCCACTGCTGGACATAGGTCTCCCCCAAGGATCGCCACGACGACCGGTCATGCGCCGCCAGCACCCAGCGGATTCCAGCGACCTCTACCAGGTCGGCAGTCCAGCTTGCCGGGGGCCTGCCCACGCTGCGTCTTCCAGTACGTGGTCGGCACTATAGAACCTTTAATTCCCATCGGAGTAGACTTATTTCCTATATTATGAGACCAAAACCATACCAGCGAATTCTTCTCTATCAGTGTCTCTGCCTACCCCTACGGACATAAGGGTTGATGTAGCTTAGAATCATAGTAGTTTTAAGTTTAGTAAAAGTGCTTATAGAGATTTATAAAACGCTAACAGCCTCATATAGCCTTCCTTATATATTATGCATCTGCCTATACCAAAAATTGCTCTGAAAAATATAATATTAAATTCAAAAATGAATTTAAATTACGACCACATAAAAAATTGGGCTCGTCCGGGATTTGAACCCGGGACCTCTCGCACCCTAAGCGAAAATCATACCCCTAGACCAACGAGCCAGATGAATAAATGGTTGAAATATATAATCATAAATGACGGTTCTACCTTTCACTTTGTCAGCGATAAATGTTAGGCCGAGGTTTCTGTAGCGAGCGGATATGATAGCGGAGCGGATTTAAAAACAAATGGTAATATAATAACGTAGTGTAAGACGCACCCCGGCTAGATGGACCGACAATCTTAAAAAAGGTAGCGGGGATTGACTGGATGAGGAAGGCGGAGGACAATGTTATGTCAGTGTCAGTGGGAAGTGATATTATGATTCCGCTATAGTCAGAATGGACGATCTTATAACAGTTTCAGTACCAATGTGATACGTTTGAAAATATTAATGTTCGAATTGCAAAATAATACCTAAATTGAAAAATAAAGGCATTATTTGCGACTCGTTCGATTTAAAAAATCTAGTGCTGTAGCACCATACTGAGAAAGGAAAAAGGCTGTTTTTATGAGGTTAAGGCACTTTAATCTGCGGGCTTCTATTTTGACCATATCCTGTAGCAAAAGAAAAAAACGGGTGATGTACAAGCTCTTTTTTAATACAAAATCTTTTATTTAATTGACAATACATTTCATATTTAAACCAAGTTCTAATCTCACCCAAATTAAGCTACCTCACCGGATAAGTACCCCTTACTTATAGAAGACCACAGTGAAATAATAATAGTTGTGTTTTTGCGAATGAGTACGGTTACCAGAGCTTATTAGGGGAGTGACTGCTGACAGCACAGAAATTCCGTTTGCTGTCCGTGCAGTAACTCTCCTATTTCTAAGAAACGACCCAATTAGTCCAGCGGTAGTTAACTCTGCCTTCTGTGCTATGGGTCCCGTGTTCGAATCCCGGTAGGGACAGATGTTTGTGTGATCAGCTTAAACATTTGTATCCGACTTATGCATGTATCTATGTATAATATGTATGTATTTACAAAAAAAAAGTATATTATGTAGTATATTAACCGACTAGTATCCATAACACAAGCCTCGTTGCTTAGCACGGAACTAGATGGCGCTGTGTCATAATGTCCAGAAATATTTATTATGTTTATATTATAATTAAGTATCTATTTTTATTTAAGCATTTAGTTACCACCTCACTAAGATTTATAGTTAAATAAAAAATCACTATATGTAATAAAATATTTTTATCTTAACTGCCTTGTTGGTCTAGTGCATAAACATTTGTATCCGAGTCCTGGATGTATCTATGTATAATATGTATGTATTTACAAAAAAATAAAAAGTATATATGTAGTATATCAACCAACTAGTATCCGTAACGCCTCGTTTCTTAGCTCGGGACTAGATAGCGCTGTGTCTTTAAACAAAAAAACTTAAAACGGTTTTCACTGGTTCGGCAACGGGCGTTCAACACCTAAATGTTGCAAACGTCTACAAGCTAAAGTAACCGCTTACCATCAGGCAGGCCGTAAGTTTGTTTGTAAAAAAAAATCCTTCGCCCTATCAACTGGCCTGTGTAGACAATACAAATATTTGTTCTGTGAGTTTCTATGTAATATAAACAGTAATACATCAGTATTATACATGTTACAGTACATATATAACTGTATATATATCAGCCTAAGCCTTACATTCTCCTTAACCCATGTACTTAGTAAAGACAACACCGTATGTAAATGTCTACATGTTACTGTTTATGGATGAATCAATTTAGGTCAACGATGTTCACAATAATACTACTAGATTTGTACCGAAATCTGTCAGCTTTGATCCATCACTCAATTTATTTATTTTAACATAATTTAACATCACGCTTGGCGTCTTCGTAGGGTTAGGAAGAGGTGTACAAATGAACACCTACATTTTAACGACATGTTTCAGGAATAATGGGGGGTGATCCTATTGCGATCAACCAGGCATTCATTTAAACTTCAAGTTACTACTGAGATTTTTATAGAAAAACCACTAATAACACTTTGCTTGACCTGATAATTGAACCACAAACACAGCTGATCACTCAGCAATTGCGCCAAACGAGTCGTTAATTAAATATTTAAAGTTGAGCAAAGCGATGATATTATTTTACTTTTCGTAAATTGCTTTAATGCTGAAAAATCTGCATATCCAATCAGTCAGATCAGATCAGATAAAGTTAGTGTAAATATACATAGTAGGATTAGCATTTTTATTGATATAAGAATGAATTCGTTTAGAAATAAGATCCTGCACCACACAAGGTATATTAAATATATTTAATTATCACTTGCTTAAAAGATGATAGGAAATATTATTTGAAACCTACATCTAAAAAGAAAAAAAAGGAAATGAAAATATTTTCGCACGAAAAATAATGGCGCACGACCCTTAGTCCAAAAGCCAATGTGTCAAAAAAAAAGACTTAAAGATAGAATTAATTAAAAAAAATACAATGACATACATGACATCGGACCACACCAATCTAAAGTCCATCTAGTGCCAATGCCAACATATCAAAGTAAATAGGTAAAGTGAAGGGCGGGCGTTTTTGGGGCTGTCTTTACTGTCGACGTTCAAAAAGAGCGAATAAAATTTGGCCTACTTTGAATAAATGATATTCTGATTTAGATTTTTTGAAATAGCAAGTAACAATAGGCAAGAGTAAACACATGAGATAAGAAAACATTCAATAAATAAACAGTGCTTGAGAATATTGTGGACGGAAGTTCGTCTCATTAGTGCGAAAAATGGTCAACGCTCAGCTTAATGCTACGGAGTTGCATTGAATACACGCCGAGCGCTGGTTCTCAGCGATAACTTGACAAGTTTTCTCAATGAAGCGGTTATAATATTAAAGCTGTCTGCCTACACACTGCTACCTTGATGGACTTAATAAAATAATAAATCATCATCATCATCATCATCAGCCTATATTAATAATAAATAATAATAATTAAATATTTCTGGACATTATTAAACAGCGCCATCTAGTTCCGAGCTAAGTAACGAGGCTTGTGTTACGGATACTAGTTGGTTGATACACTACATAATTATATAGGTACGTTTTTCTTTGTAAATACATACATATTATACCTAGAAACATCCATGACTCGTATACTACCGGGATGCGAACCCGGGACCCATAGCACAGAAGACAGTGATAACTGCCGCTGGACTAATTGGGTCGTCCAACCTATTAAGTTAATAAAGATTATTTATTTTAGAAAACGCTAATCGCTATTACAGAGACCCCCGGCTTATAACAACGTGTAATGGCGTATCAATAAATAATTATGTAACTCTATAATAAAGCCTACCTACTCTAATCATTAGTATCAGAAAGGAGAATAATTTATATTATGATATTCAGCATACATTTCAATATACATTACATTTCAATTATTACTATTCCAGTATATATTTTGTTTGACGGCCGATGGGGCTTGAAGGTTCTAGAGAGGCGACCACGTAGGTACTGGAAGACGCAGCGTGGGCAGGTCCCCGGCAAAGTGTTCTGACTTCCTGGTGAAGGTCGCTGGAATCCGTTGGATGCGGGCGGCGCATGACCGGTCGTCATGGCGATATGATGATGATATTTTGTTATGAAAATCTTTCTATCGCAGTGCAAATACGATACATTTTAATGAATTACCTAAAGTATTATAACATACTTGTGGGTGACTCACATACACCACATACATTGTTTACATAATACACAACTTAACAGACAATATAAACAAACAAATAAAATAAATCAAACATATATTTACACGATATTTTGGCATAGATATATATATAGTATACATTCGCTCACACATACAGACATGACACACTATACAACCATAATATATTATATACAAGTAAATAATCAAAATCACATAAACAATAATACCTAATATATCACGCGCATTCCCGTAATATTGGATAGATAACTCAGGTAGCGTGTGACGTCAGCGCGGGCGCATTCCTCGACGCCCATGCACCAGCCGCGTGACCCGACCATATGTTCACCGGCCGGCTCGCCTCTGTCACCAGTCTCAGCTAACGCTTAACGACGCAGGACGTATGCTTGTCCTCCCTGTACCTGACCGCTCTGAATTTACGTACGCGCTTGTGCTTATGTTAAGACTGCTCTGTGTTACTCTTTCGCTATTTCTTGTGTCCATCTGTGCCTTCTTTCTATTTCCTATGCTTGCATAAGAATAAACTAAGTGTGAAGTGAACCGCTTTTGTGACTTTTAATTATTATACCGCACATATACACACGCTTCCACAATGGTGACCCCTACAGAACATTTGAAGGACACGTTAATTACGAGTAGTGACGACAGTGATACAGCAAGATCGCAACGCAGCGTTACCCGTCGGCCCAGTAAATGCGAACGTTTATCTACTGACCGCGAACCACCGTCAGTGGAATTATTTAGAGTTGGCGTACGTATACCGCCTTTTTGGCCTGAAAAACCTCAGATATGGTTCTGCCAAATTGAAGGCCAATTTAAGCTGGCGAGGATCACAGATGACGATACCAAGTTTCACTACGTCCTCGCACACCTGGATCGGCAGTACTCTGTGGAGGTGGAAGATGTCATCACAGACCCCCCGCCTACCGGTAAATACGGAAAGCTAAAAACCGAGCTTATTAAGCGCCTCTCCGTCTCAAAGGAAAAGAAGGCAAAACAGCTTCTCCAGTCAGAGGAATTAGGTGACCGCAAACCTTCCCAGTTCTTGCGGCACTTGCAGCACCTAGCCGGACCTACAATCCCAGAAGACTTCCTGCGCACTATCTGGACCAGTCGCTTGCCAGGTAACCTGCAAACTATTATCGCGTCCCAAATGAGCTTATCCCTCGCTGAACTCGCTGACCTCGCAGACAGAGTGCATGACATAGTGCCTACATCGCCCCAAGTTGCGTCAACGTCAAGAGCAAGAGCAGACCCGTCGGCGGACATGATGGGGCTCATTATGGAGCTGACCAGGAAGGTTGACGCACTGACCACACAAGTGCATGGTCGCTCCCGCTCCCGTACCAGGCAGGCGTCAAACAACAGGAGCCGCACGCCCGCCAAACGATCGGACTCAAACTATAGAAAGTTCCCGAATTGTTGGTACCACTACAAGTTTGGCGCTCAAGCAAAGAACTGCATACGCCCTTGCGACTTCAACTCGGGAAACGCCCAGGGCAGTCGATAATGGCGGCTGAAGATTGCCCTTCTACAACCGGTCGCCTGTTCGTGACAGATCGCAAGTCGAAAGTCCAATTTCTGGTGGACACTGGAAGCGATTTGTGCGTCTTCCCTCGATTTGCGCTTCCACAATGCCAGCGTGCGAAGACCGAATACCAGCTGTGTGCAGCCAACGGTTCGACTATCGACACCTACGGTTATCTGCAGGTTGTATTAGATTTAGGCCTTCGTAGGGATTTTCCGTGGCGTTTTATTATTGCTGACGTCACCAAAGCTATAATTGGTGTAGATTTCCTTTCATTCTTCAACCTTATTGTTGATATCCGCTATAAGCGCTTAATAGATGGCACTACCAATTTATCAGCTGTAGCATCTGTAGCTTTAGATACCGATAGCCTAATATCCAGTGTAAAGGTTGTGACTGGTGATAGCGGCGATTGCAAATATTTTAAAATTCTTTCTGAATTTCAGGAAATCACACGACCAGCAGGCACTCCATTCATACCTAAACACAACACCACACACCACATCCGCACCACATCAGGCCCCCCGGTATCGTGTTCCCCGCGAAGACTAGCCCCGGATAAATTGAAAATCGCCAAGGCTGAGTTCGAGGCAATGTTGGCGAACGGTACGGCTCGACCCTCAGAGAGCCCCTGGTCGTCACCTCTTCACCTCGCCCCGAAGAAAGACCATGGTTGGCGTCCTTGCGGTGACTATCGGCTTCTCAACGCAAGGACAATCCCCGATAAGTACCCTATCAGGCATATCCATGACTTTGCCCACAGTCTATCTGGTTGTAAGATCTTTTCCACCATAGACCTCGTTAAAGCTTACAACCAGATCCCCGTTTTCGAGCAGGATATCCCAAAGACTGCTATTGCTACACCCTTCGGACTCTTCGAGTTTCCGTTTATGACGTTTGGGCTGAGAAATGCCGGTCAAACCTTCCAAAGATTTGTTGATGAGATGACTCGTGGCCTAGATTTTTGTTACCCATATCTGGATGATTTTTTAATTTTTTCTAGATCCGAGGCCGAGCATGAAGAGCACCTCCGTCTACTCTTCACACGGATGAGAGACTATGGCATGCTGATTAATACCACAAAATGCATCTTTGGTGCATCAGAGGTAAAATTTCTAGGCTACCACATCTCTCAACACGGAACGAAGCCTTTGGAAAGCAAAGTGCAGGCTATCAAGGAGTTCCCAGTACCTAAAACAGCCCGGCAGCTTAGAAGGTTCCTAGGTATGGTTAACTTTTATAGGAGGTTCATACCTGGGGCCGCCCAAATCCAAGCGCCTTTGCATGCCCTTCTGACCGGCACCATAAAAGCGTCACAGCCCGTCGACATAAGCGGAAGCTCGCTGAAGGCCTTCGAGGAGTGTAAGGATAGCCTCTGCAGTGCAGCTCTGTTGGCACACCCTGACTCGGAAGCAAAGCTGGGCCTAATCACGGATGCGTCTGATTTTGCCATGGGTGGAGTCTTGCAGCAACTAAAGGATGGAAGTTGGCAGCCTTTGGCATTTTTCTCTCGCAAGTTGAGCCCATCTCAATCAAAGTACTCGCCGTACGATAGAGAGCTCCTTGCTATCTACGAGAGTATAAAATATTTCCAACATTGGCTGGCAGCTACCACTTTCACTATCTATACTGACCACAAGCCCTTATGTTACGCTTTTCAACAGCGGAAAAGTAACTGCTCGCCACGTCAGTATAGACACCTGGACTACATTTCGCAATTCTCGACTGACATTCGGCATATCGCCGGGAGAGACAACGTTGTTGCGGATACACTCTCTCGCGTCGAGGAATTGCAATGTCCTGTAGATCCAGAGGTGCTAGCTCAAACTCAAGACTCTGATCCTGAACTTGCTCATTTTCTTGAAGCAGATTCTCCCCTGCGCATAAAAAAGATTAGTTTACCTGGGAGCCGTATTAAACTGTACTGCGACGTCAGCACAACGACCCCCAGGCCTTTCATTCCCAAACCCCTGCGCAAACAAATTTTCGACACGTTGCACTCATTAAGCCACCCCGGCGCTAACGCGAGCGCAAAGCTAGTAGCACAACGCTACGTTTGGCCACAGGTGCGGAAAGACTGTCGCGAGTGGTCTAAGGCATGTTTGGCTTGCCAGCGCACGAAGGTGAACCGACACGTTTCCACCCCCTTGGGTACCCTCGATTTACCTTCAGCGCGATTCAAACACGTCCACCTAGACCTGATCGGACCATTGCCCCCTTCCAATGAATATCGGTACTGTCTGACACTCATCGATCGCTTCACGCGATGGGTTGAAGTCGTCCCTATTACCGATATTACAGCGGAAACTGTGGCCAAAGCGTTTTTGTCGGGTTGGGTGTCTCGATTCGGTTGTCCTACTGACATAGTCACCGACCGCGGTAGGCAATTCGAGTCCGCCCTATTCCAGCACTTGTCGAAAATTATTAGTTTCCGACACCGTAAGACCACTGCTTACCACCCTCAGTGCAACGGCTTAGTCGAAAGATTCCACCGGCAGCTTAAAACGGCTATTAAATGCCACGCCGATAGTAGCTGGACTGACTCGTTGCCATTTGTACTACTCGGCGTAAGAAGCTCCTTCAAGGAAGACCTTCAGTCATCCTCAGCCGAGCTTGTATACGGCGAACCTTTAAGACTGCCGGGTGAATTTTTCGGCCATCGAACTGACAAATGCACGACTGACATTACTGATTTTACAGCCCGTATCAGAACATTTGCCAGTAATCTACAGCCAGTCCCGACGTCCCACCACTCAAAACACAAAATTTTTATCCACAAGGATCTCTCGTCTTGCACCCATGTCTTTCTGCGGGACGATTCGTTGAGAGGTGCCCTTCAACCAGCATACACCGGTCCCTACGAGGTGACTAAAAGAAGTGATAAAGTTTTCAAAATCTTAATTAAGGGTAAAGTCGTGACAGTATCACTAGACCGCCTTAAACCAGCCTATATACTGTCCGATACCAACAACATCCCTAGCACTCAAAATGTATCCAATTTACCACCTTCCACTCCAGCGGTAAAGACCACACGCTCTGGACGACGAGTTCAATTCCCCGACTACTATCGCCCGTAACACGGTCTCTGGAGGGGAGTGATGTGGGTGACTCACATACACCACATACATTGTTTACATAATACACAACTTAACAGACAATATAAACAAACAAATAAAATAAATCAAACATATATTTACACGATATTTTGGCATAGATATATATATAGTATACATTCGCTCACACATACAGACATGACACACTATACAACCATAATATATTATATACAAGTAAATAATCAAAATCACATAAACAATAATACCTAATATATCACGCGCATTCCCGTAATATTGGATAGATAACTCAGGTAGCGTGTGACGTCAGCGCGGGCGCATTCCTCGACGCCCATGCACCAGCCGCGTGACCCGACCATATGTTCACCGGCCGGCTCGCCTCTGTCACCAGTCTCAGCTAACGCTTAACGACGCAGGACGTATGCTTGTCCTCCCTGTACCTGACCGCTCTGAATTTACGTACGCGCTTGTGCTTATGTTAAGACTGCTCTGTGTTACTCTTTCGCTATTTCTTGTGTCCATCTGTGCCTTCTTTCTATTTCCTATGCTTGCATAAGAATAAACTAAGTGTGAAGTGAACCGCTTTTGTGACTTTTAATTATTATACCGCACATATACACACGCTTCCACATACTTATGTATTTATAATTAGTTGATAGACTAATTGTTTCATAGATTTCTTTATTAAATTATTACTAGATTTTTTGTCGGATCTTCTCCAATTCTTTGGAACCGCGCAACTAGTTTTGATGCCTCAAAAGTACTCGCAATGTTGGTCTAACTGAAATAAAATTCAATTGCTTATGACTTTAAAATAGAAAAAAACTTATTAGAATAAAAAGAGGATTTAAGCGTTATGCGTCGACTATATAATAGTTATTTTATAATGGTGTCAATACTGTTTAAACTAAATAACGTTATCAAAGATATGCTACTGAATTTATAACATCTACACTTTTATCAACATACCACGGTTAATCTTTATTGAGAGTATTACAGTTATTTTAATCTAATTATTTATTACATAATATGTATATAATATTAACTGACAAAAATGATTATTATATTGATGACAATTTGAAACTATATAAACAATAATGCGTTGAAATACCAGTTAATAATTATATACAGTACATTTATGTTTTAGTATATTGGCATAATTTTAATCCCATGGTCAATAATACCTATTAATATACCGCGATAAAATCCGTCACAATTGTTTAAGAACTTATATAAGTACGTAATAAACTGTAAAACAGGAGAAAATTATACCATTAAATGCGTTATAAATTTTAAAACATTCCTGCAAAAAGATTTGGGCTCGTCCGGGATTTGAACCCGGGACCTCTCGCACCCTAAGCGAAAATCATACCCCTAGACCAACGAAGTCGCTAAAATTAGTGATCTGTATCGAAATCGTGTAGTGAAAGGTGACCTACATACGTGCGTTAACGCATTCCAATGATGACGTCACAAAACGTGTTTATGTAGTGAAAGTAAAACACGTATAGAATGATATATTATATTAACCAGGTTTATCTGGTTTTTGTATTAACCCAATGAGAGTCGGTTTTTAAGAAGTATGGAGTTGTATCGTTTCTCTAATGGATTTGATTTCGACTAAGAATGGGTAAAGTTCTGGGTTAAAATATCGGATCTGCTCAATGTTTAGTTGTCAAATATAATTTAAACTCCCATAGCAAATAGTTGTTAGTTCAAGTTATGTATCTGTGTGTCTGTCTATGTATGTAGTAGGTATGCATTTGTTTACGCACATGTATTTCTTATTCTGTAGGTAGGTATTGTCAAGTTGACAGCTGTCACTACTGTCAGTACATGAGAAAAAAAGGCGGAGGACAGAGTGTAATGGCGCAGTTTGGGAGAGGCCTATGTCCAGCAGTGGACTGTGATAGGCTGAGTTGAGTTAACTGCAGTAATTGTCACTCTCTGTCAAGAGAGAAGATCTCTGAGAAGATCTGATAAAAAGAGAGTGATCATTCTGTACTAAATACTATAAGTTTTTCTTTGACAGATTAGTTAAATACATCTACAATTCGTCGTTATATTTTCAGTACTGCGTACCTAATGAGAGTGGGCTCATTGCTATTTGTCAGGGTTTAATTTCAAGCTTGGGCTGAATACTGAAAATTTAACTCGGGTATTGAATCTGGGACGTTATTCTCAACAGCCGCGCTTGGAATCAATGAGCTGCAGCAATCGGGGCTGGATTCACATCTCTACACTTATTGTCGGTACATGTAAATTTATACTTTAATATTTTATCAAGCATTCAAATGATTTATGACTTTCGATTCAAAGATCAATTTAATATGACCAATAAGATATGAATATTTCGTGTAATTATCAGCTGGCTCGTTGGTCTAGGGGTATGATTTTCGCTTAGGGTGCGAGAGGTCCCGGGTTCAAATCCCGGACGAGCCCAATAACTTTTTGGTACAGACGCAAGAACTCAATTATAAATTCAATCTCATTTTCAATTCATATATCACATGATTGGCAGGGAGATTCCTGTCACATAAAATTGAGACCAAACGTAATGAATATAATAATAAATTTTAGACGACCACGCAATGAATGACCAATGAGTAATAATATACATACATGCATACAGAAACGCCTTTTTCCCATGGGGGTAGGCAGAAACTACAGAATGCCACGCGCTACGGTCCCTGCATACCACTTTTGCCTCGTCCACATTCATACATCTCCTCAAGCGCGCCGGTTACGAGTAGGTACTTAACTGCGCACCTGACCTTAGTAATAAAACCTCTTTAAACTCTGTGAAAATGTTATGTAGGTATATTTAAAAACATTTTCCAGTTCTGTATGATGTTCAGTAATTTCATTAGCTACACCATGACAATTTTAACATCCATAAAGAGAGATGTTGTGAAGAGGTGCGATATAGATACTAGTAGATCGTGAATATACATATTATGGCGGTGACAGCCTAGTGGTGTGACCAGTGGACTGAGAAGTCAAAGGGCTCGAGTTCGAGGCCTAGGCAGGCACCACCGACTTTTCAAAGTTACGTGCCTGTTTATCACATGCTCAAACGGTGAAGGAAAACATCGTGAGGAAACCTGCATGCTTGAGAGATTTTCTCGATGGCATGAGAAGTCGGCCAACCCGCAGTAGGCTAGCGTGGTGGACTATAGCCTAATCCCTCTCAAAAATGAGACCCGTGCCCAGCAGTGGGACAATAATGGGTTGATGATAGTATCCGTAACACAAGTCTTGTTGTTAACCACCGCTGAGCTATTCGGGTCGTCATATTCTTGTATATACATTACTTTGTTATCTCTATATTATATGACTTTGGTTATATAACTAGAAGTGAAAGATTGAAGTCGCTATATGTGTTTTGTTTCGGCGTTACATTCAGCCGGCTCGTTGGTCTAGGGGTATGAGAGGTCCCGGGTTCAAATCCCGGACGAGCCCAAATCTTTTATTTTATATACTTTATATAATTTGTAAACTTACTTGGGTGAAGTTAACATAGGAGATTTTATCTAGATTTAACAATGTTTTATTCAATTGGATGTTTGGTGACAAAAAAAAGATTACGACGAATAGAGAACCTCTTCCTTTTTAAGTCGGTTAAAAATAGCCTAACGTGATAGAATTGTATAAAAAAAAACATGACAAGATTTATAAATATGGACGTAGCAAAAGTGGTATGCAAGTATAGCAGTACGTGGCGTAGTGTACTTTCTGAAAAAGACGTGACTGTATGTATAAAAATATAATATGTTTACATGACACTTCATTGCTTTCGAGTAATTACTTCGACCACCCGCAGTAGGCTAGCGTGGTAGACTATAGCCTAATCCCTCTCAAATGAGAGGAGACCCGTGCCCAGCAGTGGGACGTTAATGGGTTGATTATGATGCTGATGAACTACTTCGATGTAAAAATATCAATTATGATAATAATTACGTCTCATATTGATATTATATTGTGAATCAAAACCAACTATTTTGTAATTTTGTATTTAATTTAAAAAGAGTATCTATGGAGTTTCTTGCCGGTTCTTCTCCATAAGACCTACCTTTTGGAACCGTGCAACTATTTTTTGACAATTCAAAAGTACCTGGAATATTGGTCTAATTGAAAATAATCATTTGAATTTGAGTTTGAGTTTGATTTCATAATATGAAACATTCAATAAACTGTCTCGTTGGATTTGTAAAGTGCGGGTGCTCAGCAAGAGTGCTAGGCTTCGATTCTCGAGTAAGGTGTTATCTGGATTTTCTATAAAATTTTCAGTAGGTCCTCTGAGTATGGATTCACGCACAGATGATAGCAAAAGACTCCCCATCTATTACATGAAATGTGGGTATATATCTGTATTTAATAACTTGAAGCAAAAACTTTGAACAGAAGGAGGAGCACAGAAAGGGAATATTTCTTTTAAATTATCCATAAAAAAAACTTATAAGTTAATTTAAGTATGGTCGAATTTCAAGCAGTGTGCGATCATCAGTAAATAAATGTACCTCTGCCTAACCCTTCGGGGACGACATACGTGATGGTATGTATATACAATACTTCACAATTTCCAACCAAGTGAATTTGAAGTAAAAATATCGAATATGATAATAACTTCAATATCAAGCATATTTCATTTCCTATGCAACATTCGACAAACACGGCGGGGAGCTTCTCCAGTAAATATTTGAAGATACGTACAATATTCTGCATGACAGACATCAAGATATGTATGTAGTACAGTATTTGTAATATTTTATTGCTTATTTTTCTGCTTTCATGTTATTCTGTCACACATTTCAGCTGTCAGAGACTTGGTGAACTGGTTCACGGTTCTAAATGCCCCTGAACCTCGGTTTCTACTAAAACGGAGACGGAGACGTGAAAAAACCTAAATCTTATTGGTGATTCAAAACACAAGTCGGCACCACACACCGAGAGGAGAGGACGTCTCCTGTCCACTCCATTTTGGTGGGAACCGAGCCTAAGATCATGGCAAATCGGCTTATACTGTATACCACTGATGATGATATAAATTATGATTGATGATATTTACTTAGATTACGTTACGTCCAACGATTAAATTTTGTTTGTCTGATCCATTTATTGGACAAAAAAATTGAATTGTTGTGCGTTTAATCTAGCTAGGGCATTCCCTAGCTATATTAAAAAGGATACTTGTGTGATTGATGCCGCTGCACTTTTTAAAAGAGGAGAGAAAATGCAATATTTGATAGACAAAAATACATGTAACAAACAAAGTTTTATAATAATAATAATAAAAGAATAAATTGGTTTATTTAAAAACTAATTTAAAGCTATATAAAACTCTATAACTTAGCTTATTATTAAGCAGCAGTTCTATGTATTTTACATTAATGATCTTAGCAAAGTCCTAAAACACAAATGTACATTATTTGCTGACGACACAACATTGACTATTCGATGCTCCAACAAAGATAATGTAGAAGCAGAAACTAATAATGAAATACAAAATGCCGTGCGATGGCTACAGGAGAATAATTTACATGTCAACTTAAATAAAACTAAAATATTACTATATATGACTCACAATTCTACCTTTAATCCTACAAATATACATTATTTCAATACCGTTTTGCAGCCAGTTCAATTTACTCTATTTTTAGGTGTAAGTATTGACAATAAATTGAACTGGAAAGAACATGTTGATAGGGTATGCAGTAAACTGGACAAATTTGTTTTTGCTCTTCGTAAACTGAGACGTATAGCCAGTAAAGAAACAGGCCTACATGCGTATCATGGATATGTCTCGTCAGTGTTGCGTTATGGCTTGGTTGTTTGGGGCAATTCAGTGGACGTCGGAAGAGCATTTATAGTACAAAAAAAAATTATCAGGGCCATATGTGGAGCTGACTATTTGGATCACTGTAAGCCACTGTTTCGAGAATTAAAGATACTTCCATTGCCATGTCTCTACATATTTGAAATTTGTTTATTTGTAAAAAAATATCCTCATTTATTCCCAATTCATAAACATGTTTCCAAAAGAATCCAAGAAAAGAACCCAAATCAACTAATGGTACAAACCCAAAGACTCGAGTTATATAGCAGAAATGTCCCTTGCATGGCAATAACCATCTTTAATAAGTTGCCACCTGCCATCAGACAACTGCCTATGAATAAGTTTCGGCGTGCAGTGTTCTCTGGTCTTTTGGATATGTGCTTTTACTCTGTTCGAGAATTCTTAGATCATAAGTTTTGATATTTTTTTGCATAATTCATAGAATATTTAAAATATGCTGTTATAATATTATGGAATAAATAATTATAATATAGTCCAGTTATAAACAATATATGTAATGTAGTAAGTAGTAAGTAAATTACAATATTTCTACACCGGAAACGGTAGTATATGTGAACAAAAAGTGTGAACTGCCACATCTCTGTACCTACCATATACTCAGAAATAAATGATTATTATTATTATTATTATTGTCCTACCACTCAACGCTGGTTTTCAGCTGCTCGCGAGTGCCGTATTTGGGTCATCAGTCTATTCCAATAAGAGGCTGTAGTTTGAATTTCAATCTAGGCTCCAGAATATTCTATAGGTATTTTAGGTCATAACTTCAGATTTGGGAGAGATTTCCTAGTATTGGTCAGGCCGCCCGACCGTCTTACCCAAGACTGTTAGGAAATTCAATATTACAATCTTAGACTTATGGCCGTTTAGGTACCCGTAGTTTTGGCTGAAGCAATTGATTAGGTTAGAAGCTGGGAACTGTTGAAATATAAGTTATTTTATTATAGTTAATTTTTTTGATTAAATAATATTGATTACCAGCAAAACTAAAAGTTAAATGGCAAAATTGGAGTTACAAAAAATATCTACAACTTTTGTATTTTCACTTTTTTCATATAGCTTAATTTTTTTGTCACGTACGATGTTTAATATCTTGTTTTTATTTTATGTTATTACTAGCTGCCTCCCGCGGCTTTGCCCGCTAAGTATATAGATAAAAAGTAGCCTAAATGTTAATAAACTATATGTATGCTAAATTTCATTCAAATCTGTTAAGCGGTTTTTGTGTGAAAGGGTAACAAACATCCATCCATACTTACAAACTTTCGCGTTTATAATATTAGTAGGATGTGTATGCGTTTTGTCTTTAGTGACATATAAATGTTTTTTTCTTACTTTTATCTTATTCTTATATGATTCATGAATTCAGACATTGACCTACATTGACCTTGCCAACTTTTTACCAGAATATTGTACTACAATGAATACTCTAATAACTTTTAGTTTAATAACTGAGTGGTTCGCCATTTTATTCTCCATAAGATCAACTTTAAGGAACTGTGTAACTACAATCTAAAAGTTTCATGAATGCTTGAAAAAGTTCATTTGAAATTATAATATCTTGGTTTTTACGATAACAGATCGACATAAATAATTATGTATACATAGAATAACGGCATACCTACTTATCGACAACAAACTGATGCACAGTTATGCGATTTTTAGTTTTAATGTAACTGTATTACTGCCTCGTTAGTCTAGTGGTCGCACAGTGCGACTGCCAAGCAATGGGTCTTGGGTTTGATTCCCAGGTCTAGCAAAGTGTTATTGGGATTTTCTATTAAATGCTCAGTAGCAGCTCGGAGTTTGGATTTGTGTTTGTGTTTGAGCCCGGTTAATTTCAATAAGCTCGCCCCCTATTACATGGGACCTATAACATACCGGCGAAACGTGGGTGTACATTAGTATACCTCAGCCTAACCCTACGCGAATGATACGCGTGATGGTATGTAACTGTATTTTTTATGAATAAAAAATGGAAAGTTTATCGTAATATAGAGCTGTGGTAGCCTAGCGGTGTGACCAGTGGACTGAGACGTCAAAGGTCTCGAGTTCGAACCCAAGGCACGCACCACTGACTTTTCGGAAGTTATGTGCGTATTTATCACAAGCTCAAACGGTGAAGGTAAAACATCGTGAAGAAACCTGCATGCTTGAGAGATTTGTCTTGATGGTATGTGAAGTCTGCCAACCCGCAGTAGGCTAGCGTGGTGGACTATAGCCTAATCCCTCTCAAATGAGAGGAGACCCGTGCCCAGCAATGGGACGTTAATGGGTTGATGATGATGATGATATCGTAATATACCGCTGCGTATACTAATAAAAATGTTAAGCAATATTAAATTTCCTAACTACTGTAATAACATAATATCGGTAAACATAACGTGTATTAACTATTCAAATACACTCACGTAATATCTAGTTAGTAAATAATATTGAGTATCGGCGCCGAGGGCGTATGAAAACAAAATAACTGAAACGTTCCGTACCTTTGAAACGCAAATAATCTCTGCATAAAGCAGTTTACACACTAGATCGTGTGTGTGAGTTACACGGGGTACTGTTTCATTGAGCATACGTGTTGATTTTGGATGGCAGTTCATGCTGTTTAGATTTGATTGAATACCGATAGGTTTCTTCAGGGCTCATCTTCATCAACCGTTTATTGTCCCACTGCTAGCACGGGTCTCCTCTCATCTGAGAGGGATTAGGCTATATTCATCACGCTAGCCTACTACGGGTAGACTTCACATGCCATCGAGAAAATCTCTCCAGCATGCAGGTTTCCTCATGATGTTTGAAATACCCTCATAAAATACGCACATAACTTCCGAAAAGTCAGTGGTTTGAACTCGAGGCTTTTGACATGTCAGTCCACTGGTCCACCACTAGGCTACCACAGCTTATTCAGCTTCACGGCTACATTGAATTTTTTTCCACTGGGCATTAAACAACCACCAGTAACAATGAAAAAAATTCTGATGTAAATTACAGACTCCGGCATCAACTGAATGAGTAGTTTTTGTGGCAAAAATTATACAGCATTTTGAACTTTTCAGTTACAACGGTTTCGATTGGGTCACGCATATTTGTTGCGTGTAGGAATCAAACCTGAGACCCATTGCAAAGAAGCTTATTATTATTATTGAGATGTCGATTTTAATGGAAATAAATAAATATTACAAAGGAGTTGGAAAGAAAGGTTCATTCAATAGAATGACTAATCACCTAAATAATAACCAAAAATATCATTATAGAAAAAAAAATTGGGCTCGTCCGGGATTTGAACCCGGGACCTCTCGCACCCTAAGCGAAAATCATACCCCTAGACCAACGAGCCAGCTGACAGTACAGTTAAAACATACGTAGATATACAAACATATTACGTGGTCGCCTTTCACTCACGACACTGTGAAGCGATATAAAGATAGCTAGATTAGTGTATCGCAGTTCCTATGGAATTTACTACAGCCCAGGTCTTAGCTTTTATCACTACGGTTAAAAACAAGCATACAGCCTCTCTAATGATACATTAGCCTATAAATAGATTTTTCTCAAAGTAGGTTAGTTATACGGGGCGGTACAAATCACAGAAAAAAGGTAAGACAATCGGGGGCCTGTTTTGATTTACATAATTATATTTTAATATATATACGTGAAAATAATTAGGGAACACTCGAATATAATTAATTTTAAAAGTGACTAAGTGAAAAATTGGTTTTCAGTAGACGAAAAGAGTTTAAGAAACTCTCGTACATTTTCTAGCAATAGGTATCAAGTGTCAGACAGTATTAACATAGCCAGTCAGTAATGTATTTCTTTAAGATTTAACTTTCAAGGCACGAGGATAGCATGATAATTGTTGATAAAAAGATATAGCTTTAGTTTTAGCTAAACGATAGCTGACGTATGCGTGCTGTCAGTATGGACACGTCAACTCAAAGCTGCACTGGTGCTTTCTTCAAAAGGCCATCTCAGACTTTAACCTACATCGTCAGGCTCACATATTGTAACCAAAATATTTGGATAAAGTCCATGATTCTCTGAGTTTGTTTCGGCATTTCTTGTCAGAGGTCGTCAGTTAGGAAATGCCGATGCCAACTAGCTACTAAAAAAAATATTACATGACTTGTAAAAGTGTCTTTAAAAAGATCTATTTACTGAAATAAACAATCATTCAATCAATCATTCATTCAAGCTTTTAATCAATCTATGGTTATAAACTATATAATATGATTAGAGTGATGATAGCGGTAATCATGCCTCATTGATGTTAGCAATTATTAACGCATTGTCACCTTCAGACGTTAGTATTATTCGGTTTTTTAAATTATAACAACAATTTTATTGGCCACGTAACTATTTTTTAAAATGATTCGGCTTGGACCTTACGACTTATGACTTCAAGGCCTTGGAAATAAAGGGCTAACAGTCCCCAAAAACCTGGTAAAATACTTAAGAATTGGACCTTCGTTGGGGTCCCATTATGACTGCGTCCTATTTTTACAGTATGTAACATCCATGAATCGCCCACGGTCATTATAAATGACATTCTTTTCTGCTACACCATAGCAGAAAAGTATGTCATTCATATTGAGCAGACTTAAATCTACCCTTGTATTTTCTTTTACTCTTTCCCAATGGTCGAGGCAATAGGTTTCTTAAATATTATGACTGACCGAGTGACTGTGCATCTAGGCTGATGCTTTATCGGCGTATCCAAAAATGTTGTGCCCACTAACGGTCAGAATTAAGCCTTGCAGGGTCAATTTACAATAACTCAAACTTGACCCATAGAAAATTGCACGTTAATCCCTTTCAAAAATTAATAATAAAACTCAATAAGTTATTTAAATACATTGGCCTTTTAAAAAAGTTTTGGGCTCGTCCGGGATTTGAACCCGGGACCTCTCGCACCCTAAGCGAAAATCATACCCCTAGACCAACGAGCCAGCTGATAGTACAGTTAAAACATACGTAGATATACAAACATATTACGTAGTCGCCTTCTTGCTAGATCTCGCTATGCCCTACCTCTCGAAAACCTGGGGGAGGTGGGGATCCACCACCTAAGGTGAAAGACAATAATAACCTATTTAAAAAACTTGCTTTTGCTTAGTAATGACAAAATTAGTATACCTATTCACCAGTCCAGGTCTTCAATTTTGAGGGGAATGGAAGACCTCACTTATCAAGGGCCTTAAAACCTTCGATCTAAAGGTCCATGTCTGATCGTTCCTACGAATACTCACATAGCCATAAAATGACTTGACAACTACCGTCTTTAGACGACAATGTGGGAGAGTATATCAGCTTACACGTGAAGGGCGGGCGTTTTTGGGGGCTGTCTTTATCGTCGACGTTCAAAAAGAGCCAATTTAATTTGGCCTACTTTGAATAAATGATATTTTACAGCTTAGTTTGCAATTAAAGAAACAATAAAACTATATATTTTGATTCAACATTACCAAGTGTGTCTTGAATGGGAAGTTGCAAAGAAATACCTTAATTAATGACTTCTAGAAACTGTTCGACTCTTGGTGTTAGTGCAGCCTACAGGCTGGGGTATCCATTTATGATTAATCCTATTTGTCAAACAATAAAAACCATACAAAACAAGTACCAAGATAAGATCTGGGTTGTAGTAAATTCCATAGGAACTGCGATACACTAACAAAGCTATCTTTATATCGCTTCACAGTGTCGTGAGTGAAAGGCGACCACGTAATAAGTTTGTATATTTACGTATGTTTTAACTGTACTATCAGCTGGCTCGTTGGTCTAGGGCTATGATTTTCGCTTAGGGTGCGAGAGGTCCCGGGTTCAAATCCCGGACGAGCCCAATACTTTTTTAAATTTCAATGTATTTTACCAACTTATACCTCTATTGTTCCATACGTCTATAGGCTACGGTCACCGTTTACCATCCGGTGGGCCTTACCTAAGCCTGTTACTCACCTCCGTGGAAAAAAAGAAATCCACACTAGAATATTCTCATGTATTCTGGATTAAAGGCGTTCAAAAATGAAAACTCCCGCATACACGGATAGCCAAAGCCGGAACTGCCTGTTGACAATGCAAATATTTGTTGTGTGTGGAAATATAACCCGTGACCTGGTAACTATTATGCGAAAATTGACCTTATTTAACGAGTAGCAAGCCTTACTTTACAGTGATATTGGGACTATAGTAAAAATGAATTAATAGACTGATATAATGATAGTTATTTTATCATTATTTATGACTGAATAAATGATAAGTGAAAGGCAATAACTTATGTATGTATGTTATGAAGAATTAATCATCCGGCTTGTTGGTCTAGGGGTATGATTTTCGCTTAGGGTGCGAGAGGTCCCGGGCTCAAATCCCGGACGATCCCAATTTTTTTGACAGGGAAACTACAACCAGTATTTATGAGTGAACATTTTAGTAAAACTATGACTAAACACGTGTTTTAGGTACTTACAAAAAGACTCCTATTGGAGGCATATTTTTTCTGCTTCAGGGCTCTTTATCACTTAGCTACGCCACTGCCTATACCAAAGAAATTAAATAGCAAATCAGACATATTTTAACACTGAGATATTATTTAGATTCATGTCTAAAGCTCTTAGATTTTTTTTGAGTTTTGTTTCGTAAAATACCAAAAACAAATTGTACCTAATCCAATTTATTTCAATTGAATTATATTCATTGGTCTACGCTTTGTTTGTGAACAGAATTTTAGAAAATTAAGCTCGTTTGAACCTGTTTAAATATTAACTGTAAATATTAGAATGTGATGAAAATTTATGTTTTACTCAGTGTTTTATTCGTAATTACGGTTTCATGAGAAATTCAATTTGAAATAAAATTATTTATACAAAAAAAATAAGTTGATGAACAAATTTTTAAGCTTAAAATCTTATGTACCACATACAACCTGCTTAAAAGAGAAGATTGTTTATCTTTAACCACAATGGGCTACAGCGATGTATGTCACGACGGGAAGGTTCGTAAAGGATTCTTCCGTACAAAAAAAAGGCTGTGTTAGTTTGAAATAAAACTACATTTTCCGGATTTTATATTAATAGTAGTTTTACCCGCAACTTCATCTGTGTATAATAAATATTATTTTATGTAATTCTCTTTTAAGTAATTATCGATGACAAACTTCCACCCCCATTTCGACCTTTTAAGGGATGATTTCCGGGACAAAAATCACAAATATCCTCAATCACTATCATCACACGCCCATTGCTTTTATCCAACATTTTGGTCCTAATAGGATGATAGCATAATGTATAGTTGTAGCTAGTTGGAGAGTCCAAACATTTGCGACAAGAGTCCCGAAGCTAGCTGCATCGCTAGGCAAGACGTACACAGTTTTGCATTGCAAATTGGCCAACGTTTGAGAGGCCAGCTTGCTTGCAAGTGTCGCTAAGTCTCACTCACAACTCTATAGGTATTATAATACTTAGTAAATGCAAGTATAATATATACAGATTTTTTATACTTACGCGAATATTACACGTATTTTAACGCGGGATATTTATATTATTTTAATAGGTACTGACGTTTTGGATACATCATAGTTTGCATGTTATTAATGCTCACATACGAATTCTCCTGACACTAAATACAAAAAAAAACATTGTGGCGGCTGCCATCTTCGACCAATTTTCATTTAACATAGATGAGAACACACCAGAAAACAAAGACATAGTCAGTTCATCTGGGAGCTACGATGCCACATACAGACACACACACACACAAACAGACACGTCAAACTTATAACACCCCGTCGTTTTTGCGTCGGGGTTTAAAATATCTAGTGACGGAAATATTACTTATAATAGAAAGAAATAAATAAAAAAAGAAGCAAAAATATTTATTCTGGCAGATGGACATACAAAAAAACATAACTTAATAGGCAAAAACAAACGATTTATAAGAACGTGTACCCCACGACGCAATAATTAAAAACATAATTTTTGGTCCTTGCGTACGCAAATATAAAATATAGAAATAAAACTTCTTTGCACAGACTTTATTGCTGTCTTGGCCATTGAAAAGGATCCGAATTTTTGGGATTAAATAATATGAATATACCCTGATAAAATTCCTAAAACGTTGTTTTATTTCAATCAAACGCTTGAAAAGATCTATATGATCAAAGTCTGTCTCAAAAGCCTAGGGCGGTCTTATTATAGTCTGTGATTCTATCAAGCGGTCTCAAGTACAGACTTTTATATGTTAAGGTATTTTGCCCAAAAACATTCCTCGATCTGAGAATCAAACCCAAGACTCCACGCTCAGTAGTTGCGTTTGCGACCACTTAAACAATGAGCTAGAAATGTTTCGATATTATGTATATAGCCCAGCGGTAGTTAACGCTGCCTTCTGTGCTTCGGGTATCGGGTTGGAATCCCGGTAGGGACAAATGTTTGTGTGATGAGCATCACAACATCATCAACATTTGTATGCGTGTCATGGATGTATTTATATGTGTAATAAGTATGTATTTACAAAAATAGGTACCTTCTTGTATCCATAACACAAGCCTCGTTGCTTACCAAGGAACTAGATGGCGCTGTGTCATAATGTCCAGACATAATAATATGATGATATTATTATTATTATATTATGTATTTTTATTTAAAACATTGAACTTGTTTAAGTATTTCATTTCAGACCAAGCCATGCATTGCTATGTCTCAGTTGTTTATTGGTTAGCAATAAAAAAAAATTGCGATTAAAAGTTAAGATAACAAATACTCTATCTCTCAAGTGGGAGTAAACTACACACAGTGTAAAAAGTTTCAAATTAAAATCGGCTCATTAGTTCAGAATTTTATGGCGGACGAACAACTTGACACGTAATTTACATAAAAAATAGTTTAGAAGAATATAATATAATGGTCTAGCTGTCGTACAGCGCGACTGCCGAGCAAGAGGTCTTGGGTTCGATTCCCAAGTCGAGCAAAGTGTTATTGGGTTTTTCTATAAAATTCTCAGTAGCAGCTCGGAATTTGGATTGGTGCCCGGTTAATGGCAAAAGGTTAGCCCCCTATTATATTACATGAGACCTAAAACATACCGTTGAAACGTGGGTGTATATTAGTACACCTCTGCCTAACTTTCGGGGTCGACAGGCGTGATGGTATAATTGTGAAGTTAAATTTTTAAATGTAGCCCTGTATTCACGGTCAACAGTCAAAGGATTACTACATCAGATACGCAGTTATAAACCTCCCAAAATATTAATTCCAAAATATAAATAACAAAAAAAAACAATTGTTTAACCCTTTACTGCGGGTATTAATCGTTTAATTCACTTCCGTCGCCAAACAAATCCACCGCGAAGATAAATAAAATAACAAAAACGAGCGTAATATAAATATATTTTTTATTGAAAACGTGGATATTCGCGTATATCAGTGGGTTGATAAAAGTGTTTTATTGCCACTCGGTTCACCATTTTGGGGTTAATCTACACAAAGATTATATTTGTGATAAATATTGTTAGGTATTACGTGTCTGGGAATTTTAATATTCAATGAGTTATGCGGTTCAATGAAGTTAAATTAATATTATGTTCGGATATTGTTACACAGCGCCATCTTGTTTCGAACTAGGCAATGATGTTACAGATATGTGATACATAAAAGCATCCATGGCACAGTTGCAGTTTGCTTATCTCACAAACATGTTACTATACTGAAATTCGAACCTAGGACCCGTAAGGACGACGGAAAGTGGCCTTAGTATTGATGGGCCAAATACGAAAATATACATTTTTTTAAATTGTTGCTATAACAGTAGCGACTTTGGATTATGTCATGTACATATTTGTCTTGAATTGCAAATAAAAACTCAAACAACATTATTAAATCGTATAATACAAAACAGTAATTTATTGTTATTACAATAGTTCTTCATTATCTACTAGGTACTACAGCATTATCTATGCGTTGTTCGTTCATTTGAATATCCCCAACAATCAAAATAAACACCCTGGCGCGACAATAATGTCCATTTATCACCCCTTTATTTATTTATTTATTCATAACAAAACTTGCAACACATAACACAGAACACGCAACACGTAACACAGAACACGTTTCACGTAACACGCTACACATTACTCTCGTGTCGTGTCCCGCAACATTTTCCACATGAATGCTCTATCTGATTCTGACATTGTGGCGAAATGGAGTTTTTATGATGTCACTAAAATTATTATTATTGTCAGCCATCATAATGGATGTGGCCAGCGAATTTTTCACTCCAGTAACCACTAGAATAGTAAAAGTAATATTATGTATTGTTAGAAATAGAAATATATATAATCTACATTTATATATTAATACCTACGTTAGTAAAAAACGATGTGTTTACCCCTATTTACGAAAATTGCGCGGGTGGAGAAGTATAATATTTCCCAGTTTTAGTTTAGGTATATATAGAAAGAGTGTAGAATGCAAATTTTTTAGAACGAAGGTCCTTATGGGGCGTTGCGGAGGGGTATCCTAGCCGGCAAAAAACGTCCGTAACGCGTGGACTTTTTTGGCGCATGCGTGCGTCGTCAGTAATGTCAAATTTGAGAGTAGCGGTTGTCAAAGTCAGTCGAAGCGTCGTGTGAATGGAAGCGGTGCGGATATCTTGTTTTGGAGACGAGCTGAACGGGAACCACAAGCACGCCACATCTGCGATAAATCACTTGTAATCTGCCCAAATAGTGTGCCCTAGTTATCTTTTTATGATAACGAACTTTGTTCCTAGCTGGTGTCCCACGACAACAGTTTTTTTTTCATTACGCATATAAAATACCTATATATATTTTATGGTGATAAGGCGGTAAAGAATTTGCAACACCAGAGGCTTGCAAATGCGTTGCCAAACCCATTAGAAAACCGTTCAGGTTTTTTAAAATAGGGAACTCCCTATTTTAAAAAACCTGAACGGTTTTCTAGCATGGGAATTCCGTTTGCTGTCAGTTCAGTAGTTACTGAACTGACAGCAAACGGAATTCCCATGCTGTCAGAATAGTCACTCCCCCAATGCGCTCTGGTAACCTTACTCACTCGCAGAAAGACAACTATTGTTGATTCACTGCGGTCTTCTGTGAGGCGCAGGTACTTCTCCAGTCGGGCAGCTCAATTTGAGCGAGAAATCTCGCTATGCCTCCTACAACATAAATCAATAAAAATAATGTTCGAATTGCGACCATTGGCCCACCACTAGTATGTATTGATATACCATCAGTGTTGCTGATAAGGATCACATTATTAGGAGTAATGACAAACGAAAATATCATCGTAAATAAAACAAATGAATAATGGGTACTTTGGCTTTGGTTTAAATTACAGTGTTTGCATCCAGTCAAAGTCCAAGTTCTGGTTTGGAACCCGGGACCCGTAACACGGATACTAGCCTTTATCCCGCTGCGTTTTTGAAATCGTGATCGTCACCTATAATTAATTCAACATAGTTTGTTAAAGCACCTAATATTGATATAACCAATTTATTTTCCTTTCATAGATGAATAATAACGATAAAATTATAGACGCCTAAAAAAAATATTTAGCAACAAATCACATAATAGTGTTTTATGACGAAACGATTAGCGGTGGCACTGAGTACTCAGTGCCACCGCGACGAATTTTTATATAAAATAATATTGTATTCCTTAATCATGAAGTGATTTATTCACGTTTTAACTTTCAATCCTGTTTACCAAAAAAAATTGAAACATTCTTTGTCATAAATCAAATGCCAACAAACCCTTTAAAGTATGAAAGATATATGTGAATATTCCTAAAATTCATATTCATACTAATATTATAAATGTGAAAGTGTGTGTGTGTTTGTTACCTCTTCAGGCATAAACCGCTGAACCGATTTAAATCAAATTTGGTATTCAGATAGTTTGTGGCCCGCGGAAAGTAAAAAATAATTTATCATCCTTTAGGGACAAAAGGACGGTGGAATTTTGTACACATAATATAATAGTTTCTTTAAAAAGTCTTTTAATAAATTATTATAAGAAATAATTAAGTAAATTGATGAAAAAGCAGATAAATATTAATTCTACGCCGACAAAGTCACAGGCAAACACTAGTGTATAATATAGCAATTTATTTCGCAACTCATTCCAGTATGTTAGATAGCATTAAGCCTTTATACCTAACTGCCTACACATAAAACCAAATGGGGCGTGAAGAAGGCTGAAAATACTAACATTTTTATGCTTTATCGAATTTCTGCTAGTGTAAGGTTACGTTGTTTGTTTAGTACAAGACTTTTTATTATGAAAATTAAAATCTTTCAAACTATATATATTTTAATATACGATCATATTACATGAATACATACACTCACGCTTTTTTCCCATAGGGGTAGGCAGAATGCCACGCGCTACGGTCTCTGCATACCACTTTTGCCTCGTCCTCATTCATACATGAAGAGATCGAGATGTATACATACATGCAGTACTGCGCACCTGACCTTTTTAAAGGAGTTCACAAATTAGGTCATGAAATCAGCTATATATTGTTTTTTAATACCAATTAAAATGTTGAAATTAATGAAGGGAACTAATTAAAGACATGATGATAGCCTTGTGGTGTGACCATAGCACTGTGAAGTCAAGTGGTCTCATGTTCGACCCCAAGGCACGATCTCACTGTTGTTTTGAAGTTACTTGCGTATTTATCACAAGCTATCGATGAAGGAAAATAATGTGGGGACATCTGCATGTCTGAGAGATTTTCGCGATGGGGCTAGCATGGTGGACTATAGTCTATTTCTCCCAAATGACAGGAAACCCATGCCTAGGAGTGGGAGAAATAAATGAGTTGATGATGATGTTGAAATTAACGAAATATACAATTACGCATTTATAAGGATGAATGTTCGAGGTTATGAGATAATTGGGGTTGATGTGGAGCTATAAACCATGGAATAAAATTAAATAAATTAAATATTCTGCGACATTTTACACATCACCATCTAGTCCCAAACTAAGCAGAGCTTGTACTATGAGTACTAGACAATGGATATAAATACTTATATACTTTTTTTTTTGTAAATACATACTTATAATACATAGGAAACACCCAGACGAACACAAACACTTATATTCATCACATAAATATTTGTGTCCCGTAGGAATCGAACCCACGACCTCGTGACCAGCAGTCCGGTACTCGAATCACTAGACCACAGAGGTCGTCAAAACAAAATAAAACAACATACTCCCCAGGATTGACCTAGTTGTTTAATACATAGGTACCAAGATACCATGTCAAAAGGGGAAACCTATCGCCATTAATCGGGCATAAATTTAAAGGTCAATTCTCACCATTACTTTATGCTCAACCTACAAATTGTAATCAGTTCCAAACGCTTAGCATTCTCAATTACAATAATTAACTCCACAAGAGAAATTTATCCCGTTCAACTTTTAAATTTAAAATAAATAAATATTTCTGGACATTATGACACAGCGTCATCTAGTTCCGAGCTAAGCGAGGCTTGTGTTACGGATACTAGTCGGTTGAAATACTACATAAATACTTTTATTTTTGTATTATACATAGATACATCCATGACTCGGAAACAAATGTTTATGCTCATCACACAAACATTTGTCCCTACCGGGATTCGAACCCGGGACCCATAGCCCAGCTGCAGGCAGCGTTAACTACCGCTGAGCTAAACGGGTCGTCATGTTATTTCGATTGTGTTACGATACAGTTTTGCAAAATATGTACCTACGACTCGTTATAATGTAACTTGATGTTACTGGGCGGTCTGCTGAAATAAGAGGATTGAAGTATAGTATGAATTTATTATATCGACTACCACATAAATCTTGTATAAATTGCAGCAGCTTTCATAAAATACGATAATAATATTGGTGTTATAACAAGCTGTGATTGAATAAGATAAAAACACATTTTTTTTTCTCCGATACGGATAGTAGGTAATAATGTTACAATTAATTTGGGATTTTGAATTGACCTACACAAAATATGTCCTACTGATCTTGCATTGACGTGCGTCGGGTCGTTGAGCTCCCTCAATGTTGGTTGAGCTACACGATGGCTGACGCATGCGTGCTGTCAGTATGGACAGGTCAACTCAAAGCTGCACTGGTGCTTTCTACAAAAGGCCATCTCAGACTTTAACCTATATAGTCAGGCTCACATACTATAAACACAAATGTTTGGACTTTAAAAGAGACCATGATTCTCTGAGTTTGTTTCGGCATTTCTTCTCAGAGGTCGTCAGTTAGGAAATGCCGATGCCAACTAGATATTAAAAAAATATATATTTTTACAGGACTTGTAAAAGTGTCTTTGAAAGATCAATTTATAGAAATAAACAATCATTTCAATCATTTCATTCATCATTAATAAGTTTAAATTACACTTTGCAATCACTGGTGGTATATTTTTTGCACAAACTATAATAATACGATCCACGATTCTTAATTTAATGTTTTCTCAGTCAAAATCGGACAGAAGGACAAAAATTCATACATTCTCAGACGAATTCGAATCTCTTGATTAGTATGACTCTTTACCCAAGATGTTAAAATATTGTGTCTTGGACTCTTCTTTTCTGCTGCCATGTTTGATAGATAGATAATTAAGTACGGCGTATTTTTTTTTTTTAACTGACGTTGGAGATCAACATTGTCGTTGGAAGTGTCAAATGCAGTGACACTTGCATTTTTAACCCCAATACTGTCACCATTTGTCGATCTGCACCCAGGGTTGGTGATCTACTGGCTGAAAAACACATACGCTATCCCCAGCCCTACAGTTTGGATTAAAGAATTCACAATAATATAACTAGAATGCTCCCCTCTTTTAAATTGCCATGCCCTGCAGGGCACATAATGTACCTTATGTAAATGTAACAAAACAACATCTAGCATGTTTATGGAATGCAATAAAGATAAAATGTCAAATGCCTTTACTAAACTAAACTAGAGAAAAATAAAGCTATTTAAACTGTAGCTGAATTCAAACAAGGAGAATTTTCGAAGGTTGATCTCATAAAGGGCATTGGTACCATATTTTCATGGCTGATCTGTTGTCATTAGAATAAAATTAAATGATAGAACTGAGTAAACATAGTAGTATTATCAAAATGTAAAGTAATTGGATCTTTTGTAATTTTTTTTGGCAATGTTTTTAACCCCTGACGTAAAACGAGGGGTGTTATAGGTTGGATGTGTCGGTGGCCTAAACACAAAGATCAATTTTAATACGCTTTGTTTTGATTAAAAGCTGACGAGATTGAAAATATTCTTTGCTATATTTATGAAGATCTGTTCAAGCGTTTTCAAACTCAAATGATTTATTTCAACTAGACCAATATTCCAGGTACTTTTGAATTGTCAAAAACTAGTTGCACGGTTGCAAAAGGTAAGTCTTATGGAGAAGAACCGGCAAGAAACTCCATAGATACTCTTTTTAAATTAAATACAAACTTACAAAATATTTGGTTTTGTTTCACAATATAATCTCATTTCCTACTTGACAGAAGTCTAACTTTCATAGAGCCGATGAACTTAAACGTTTTGTTTTGTATGAGGAATTACTTGCTTTTTATTGGCCTTTAGGATTCTTCAGTTTTCTTTTCTTGCATTTAAATATCTGGCTATAAAAGAATTAATTTATTTTTAAAGTTTTTTTTTACTTTGGTAAGTATTCAAAAATGAGAGCTCTTATTTATTCGAAAGTTATTGTAATTTCTTATGTACGCTTACGTAAAGCTCACATTGGCTTGCTTCCTTTTAAATACAGTCCCTATGAACATACTAGTAAGCTATGAATTTCCTTCCATTCACCTTTGTATAGACTATTTGGTATAAAACTTCAAACAAGAATACATGAGTTAGGCAAAAATCGACGAAGAAGTTTGTTGAAATAAGGTCTAAATTACATACACGTGTATTCAATATTTCGTATGCCTAACATGTTAGGAGTCAGGTATATCTGCTGTGCTATTAGTAATCTTATTGTAAAGGATCAAAGGGCTCACTTGAGCGTCTTATCTACCTAATTTAATACTTCCTTTTTGTACCCATCCGTTATATCCATTTTTTTCTTACTTTAGATCAACGGGTAGGTATTTCTTTTTTTTTTAAATATATTCATAGCTTTTCATTAGCATCAGGGATACGTTTATAATAATGATTATGTTAATGATTTGACAACCCAATGACGCAGTAGCTGAGTGATAGGTTTCTGTGCGACTAGGGTTTGGTTCGACATTTCTTCTCACAGGTCGTCAGTTTATGAAATGCTGATGCCAACTGAATCCTACACAAATCTCATACACGACTTGCAAATGTACAGTGAATTATCTTAAATAGATAATTCACTCACTGTTGCAGAAATCCATCATCAACCCATTACTGTCCCACTGCTGGGCACGGATCTCTTCTCATTTAAGAGGGATTAGGCAATAGTCTACCACGCTAGCCTACTGCGGGTTGACCGACTTCACATGCCATCGAGAATTCTCTCAAGCATGCAGGTTTCCTCACGATGTTTTTCCTTCACATAAAAAGAAGTAAATATAATTTAGCAGTAGTTAGTGTACCTACGTAGATATGCAGCTTTGAACTAATTATTAAATTGTAACATTTCATTCAACACATTTCAAAAGATAAATAGAACGGAGCTATAAGCACATAAAAAACTTTAAAACTTCCACATTTAATACTCAGTTGACTGCATCTCAGCATCCTAATTAATAAAGTATCAACTTTTTGTTTAACAAACAACTTAAGCTGTGAGATGTTTAACTCCCGCGCAAAGGCCGAGTGTGAACATAAATGTTAATTAAATAGTTACAAAAATTGTGACGAATCTCTTTAAAATCTCAAAGGCTACTCGAGTTTAAGTAGCATGTAATTAGTGTTGTATTTTACTTAAAGTTGAATAGCTATCATATAAATAATAAATAATAATATTCTGCGACATTTTACACAGCACCATCTAGTCCCAAACTAAGCAGAGCTTTTACTATGAGTACTAGACAATGGATATAATACTTATATACTTTGTAAATACATACTTATAATAAATAGGAAACACCCAGACGAACACAAACACTTATATTCATCACATAAATATTTGTGTCCCGTGGGAATCGAACCCACGACCTCGTGATCAGTCCGGTACTCGAACCACTAGACCACAGAGGTCGTCAAAAATATCCAGACATTATGATACGGTACCATCTACAAGACACGCTGGATTTGGTAGTGATTTTATCGTCTTTCGGTTCATGTCCGAACTAAGCAACGAGGCTTGTGTTACGCATACTATATGGTTAAAACATTCATATTTAAAAAAATATAATTATTTGTGTTATTTAAATATTCCTGGACACTATGACACAGCGCCATCTAGTTCCGTGGTAAGCAACGAGGCTTGTATTACGGATACTAGTTGGTTGATATACTACATATTTACTTTTTTTTGTAAATACATTCGTATTATACATATATACATCCATGACCCGGAAACAAATGTTGATGTTCATCACACTAACATTTGTCGTACCGGGATTCGAACCCGGGACCCATAGCACAGCAGGCAGCGTTAACTACCGCTGGATTAATGGGTCGTCAATTGAAATAAAACATTTGACTTCGACTTTGACGTCACAAACCGACTAGGGTCCTACGTGTAAAAGTATTAAAAACTATTTTCGCGTAACACAAAATTATATTTTTTTTAAATAAATGCAACGGGAGCTAGATGTGTAATTAAATTTACAAGCGCGAGCGATAATGAGAAGGTTGCTTGTTTTGTAGAACTTTGTATTGAGGATTCTGACATACAGATATAAAATGAGAGTATGCTTATTAGAACACTATAAATAAAAAGCTTGAGTTATTAGTAGTTGGAAGATTATTAGTAGATGCAGGGATCGTAGCGCGTGGCATTCTGTAGCCTACCCCCATGGGCAAAAGGCGTGAGTGTATGTATAGAAGATACATAGTCAAATTGCATACTAACAATGCGCTCAAAAACACAATTAAAACACTAACAGAGCTTCATTTCAATTCAGCTGAATGACGTCCACTAGAAGACGTAAGACACCTAGGATTTCCATATTCCGCGGGAACAGTGCATATCATCATCATCATCAACCCATTATTGTCCCACTGCTGGGCACGAGTCTCCTGTCATTTAAGCTATGGCCGTCAGCTATGAAATGCTGATGCCAACTGAATCCTGCAAAAATCTCTTAGACGACTTGCAAAAGTGCAGGAAATTATCTATTTATAGAAATCCATCATCAACCCATTATAATCCCACTGCTGGGCACGGGTATCCTCTCATTAAAGAGGGATTAGGCTATAGTCTACCACGCTAGCCAACTGCGGGTTAGCAGACATTACATGCCATCGGGTAAATCTCTCAAGCATGCAGGTTTCCTCGCGATGTTTTCCTTCACCCTTTGAGCATGTGATAAATACGCACATAACTTCCGATGTCAGTGGTGCTAGCCTTGGGTTTGAACTCGAGACCTTTGACATCTCAGTCCACTGGTCACACCGCTAGGCTACCACAACTATTACAGTGCATATAGAGGCGTACAATAAACAAGAAACAATTATTATTTGACGACCCAAATAGTCCAGCGGTAGTTAACACTGCCTTTGTGCTATGGGTCCCGAGTTCGAATCCCGGTGGGGACAAATGTTTGTGTGATGGGCATGAACATTTGTATCCGAGTCATGGATGTATCTATGTATAATATGTATGTATTTATAACAAAAAAAAGTATATATGTAGTATATCAACCAACTAGTATCCGTAACACAAGCCTCGTTGCTTAGCTCGGAACTAGATGGCGCTGTGTCATGATGTAATAAAAATAATATATTACAGTGCAATAAGAAGCGTACAATAAACAAGAAACAATTTAAAATCAAGAGTAATTATTACTTTTAGACATTACCAAAGGTTCCTATAAGCTAAACCATTATATTTGACATTTCTGTAATGTCATGTAAGATAGAGAAGTACCTATGGGTCGGTGCACTACACTTTATCGTTTGCCGAGTTTAACTTGATTATGTTGTAAATGGAGCCCTTTCGACCCACTCCGGTACTCAATAACTGATTCGAATAGTTGACTTATTAATTCATATTGATTGGTTTTAGTTTTACTTGTCAGTCAAATGTGAGAAGTCTGGTTTGAGTTTTAGCTAAGTGTTTTTTATTGATTGTCTAGACAGGATGCTGTAAAGGATCCGAAATGTCGTGTTTAAATAATATATCGATTTCAAACCCAACAAGTAGTTTTAGAAATAAATTGTCGTTTTATTTATTGAACTACTAAGTTCAATGATTAACTTTTGCGTTAGGTTAGTTTTTTCTTAATTTTTTACAAAGACAACTCGCATCAAAATCTCTGATGGCACAGCACAAATTTATAGGTCATTTGATAACTTGGCTAACAACCACAAGCTCACGATCCGGTATCCGATATCATCCAAAATCCAATGCCAATTTTGTCCCAATTACAGCCACATATTGTCCTTATATTCGGCCATTAGCTTCTGAATTAAAAACCAGAGCAATAAAGCGAGGCTAACCGTTGCCTATATCCGATACTAGCAATACGCCTAATATCGGCCACAAACTAACCATAACAATAAACAATTTCAGATTGGTCCGTGCTATGGAAACCACACGTCCGAAAATCCGGTCTGTCGTAATCACTTTTCAATTTGTGAAATGACATATCACGGCCAATGAAATTTCAGTTCCATGTCCCTATCAAATACAGTACAATTTTCAATGATATGGAGGATATTCATACAGATTCCAACGAAAATTAGGCTTCAGATATAGACAATAGAGTAGAAATTTAAGTAATCCTAAGATTATGTAGAATTTTCTATGTAATAAAACATGATAATTATGTACGTTTATATGTCTGAATTGTGAGTCAGTATATAATTTGTAATTTGATTTTCTTGTTTGTTGTATACGGTGAAACATAATTATATTTGATTCTAAGTAATAAAGATTTCTATTGAAATACAGTACAGTTTTATATAGATGGTATGTAACTAATTCAAATGAAAAATAATTATTTCGTCAATTTACTGTTAATTCACAAATCAGGAGGCAGGAATAGGAGTTTGTATTTTATTAAGATTATTTCTATCTCAACCTTTTCGTCCATAACCCCCGGTAAACTTATATCCATACTAATATTAGTATGTGTGTTTGTCTGCTACCTCTTCACAATTAAACCGCTAAACCAATTTAGATGAAAAACATAGAATAGCTTTGTGTTCCAGAAATTATCAAAAGTCAAAAAAGGGGACACTCGTATGGAGAATGAATAATTTATTCAAAAGGAGAGTAAAAAATAAATAGCAGAATGAATAAAAGTTAAACAAGATTTAAATTAGTAATGACAGCTTTTTGAAAATCTACCTTCAAAGATTTTACTTTTTTTTAAATCTCAAAACTAATTTAATGAGCAAAAATACCACCAATAATTTGGCACATTATACAGTTCATTATTTAATTAATTAAAAATTACTATTTACAAACTTAAAAAGAAATAAATAAAATATATATTTTATGTTATAGGGCGTCAAAAAACTCGTCCCGTCGCTGTCAGGGGGTAGAGTGCCCAGAAGACTGGCGGTATTGTCACGTTGAATGGCAATGCCAATTCTTTGGCTGAAATATAGGCCAGCAAAACCTTTAAAGTATATTTCACTGTACACAGATAATTACTAGACTAATATAGTAACATAACGGTATGTATGTATTATCAGTGTGTAGGCTACAGCTTCCCGTTTGCTCTCGTGACGTCTGCGGTGGTTGAGAATGCAGGGCGACCGCGGAATGCGCTTTGTTGACACGACGCGCGGCAAATTGACGGAGAGAATGTGGGGAGCGATAATTATCTGATAACAACACTATATCGTACATACATACCTTCTTCTACAGCTAAATGGCTGACAGATTGGCTTTAAAATTACATTATATATAATATAAGCTGCCTCCCGCGGCTTTGCCCGTATGGTGTATAGATAAAAAGTCTATGTGTTAATCCAGGTAACAAACTGTATTTATGATAAATTTCATGCAAGCATTAAGCGGTTTCTGCGTGAAAGAGCAACAAACATCCAGACAAACTTTCACATTTATAATATTAGTAGGATATCAAAGAGCAGTCAATCATCTTCTGCAGCTCGCATCCATCTTCTGCCAGCCACCTTCCTTAAAAACAACGAAGGCATTCGCCAAAGAACTAAACACCGACATTGCTCGTAGAATATGTAAGCTGAAGTGAAAGTGGACTGTGGACTGACCATGTCTGCAAACAGACAACCAATGGAGCAAACAAGTATGAGCGTGGAAAATTACATTCATCATTTCAACTGTTTGACGTCCACTGCTGGACATAAGTCTCCCCCAAGGATCGCCACGACGACCGGTCACATGCCGCCCGCATCCAGTGGATTCCAGCAACCTTTACCAAATTACATTAATAAATAATAATTATAAAGTAAGATTATATTGAAAAAGTGCTTCTCTCTTCTGGGTACTGCATAAACTTTGCTGTGCCCGACAGGGTTCATAATTGTGGCAGTTCTGTATCTCTGCAATTTGCAAAAGAGATGAAAGCAGAAGAGAATATTTTGGAAACATGCACAGCATCCTTGAATGACACGTCATTCAAGGATGCTAAGAGTAAAATAAAAATGACGATAAGGGCTAAGTCTGATAATATTGCTGTAAGTTTTTTTTTTACAGAAATCATCGTAGAATATAAATTGCCTAGTCTGATCATATTAAGTACCTTCTTCAATCCCTTTCATTAGATGTTTCAATAATAAACTTATCTTTAAGTTTCATTTCCCGGAAAATTTGGTGTAAATCCTAAAGATTTGCCCAGAATAGTCCTCGAAGCACTTAAACTGACGCTAAGAAGTTCAAGTCAACTCATAATTTAAACTGAACTTGGTCGTCAACAGTTTAGTAAAGGACCACTCAAAGATCTGAAAGAAACATGTATAATATGTATATTGAAATAATTATTATTTGACGACCCAATTAGTTCAGCGGTAGTTAACGCAGCTTTCTGTTCTATGGGTCCTGAGGGTTCGAATCCCGGTAAGGTAGGATAGTCACGGATGTATTTATGTGGGTACGTATTTACAAAAAACAAAATATAATATATATGTAGTATATCAACCAACTAGTATCAGTAACACAAGCCTCGGTGCTTAGCTCGGAACTAGATGGCGCTGTGCCATAATGTCCAGGAATATTTAATTATTTATAAATATTTATATTTTAAAACCTAGCCTCGCACTATTTTCTCCTGGTTCGTGATGTTTGCCAATCCACAGAAGGCTAGCGTGGTGGACTATAGCCGAATCCTTCTCAAATGAGAGGAGACCCGTGCCTATCCGTGAAACAGCAAATAGGTTGATGATAGTAACAAGCAATAATTCTAATGAATACAATACATTACTGTATTTCAATTAGCATCCAAAAAATACATACATACTTAACATTCATTATGATTTAAAAGTTATAAAGAGCCACTTACGTCTGAAGCGTTCGCGTACAAAAATAGCCGAAATGGTACTTATTGAGCAATTTGTGTGTAGGAGAAAGGAGGGGTGGGGGGTTCCTAATGGCACTTTATTTCTGGACCGATTTGCTGCGGTAACAACCCGACCATTCTGAAATAATTTAAACTTTGACGTAGCTGATAACAATGGGTGGGTGAGGAGCGAGTACGCTTATGCTGTTCGCCTTACGATTGTAAGTTTCCTTACGATGTTTTCTTCACCGTTTGAGGCAGGTAGGTAACTTTGAAATGACAGTGGTATGTGCCTTAGGATACAGTATTACGCCATCATTTTAATATAGTATATAGTTTGACGTGTTCCATTTTGGTTAAGATATTTTAATTTTTTTATTATTATTGAATTTGGTCTTACGATCTGATCAGAGTTAATTAGATATAAAACTCATTTGTGCTCTTGCCCTTACACGAATACATTTATCAGACATTGAAATAAAACTACTCTTCACGGATTTTATCGCGGTATATTAATCATCCAGTCATAGATTCAATTAAATCAAAATAAAAAATAGTTTTATATAACCTCTTCATCATCATCATCATCACAACCCATTAACGTCCCACTGCTGGACACGGATCTCCTCTCATTTGAGAGGGATTAGGCTATAGTCCTCCACGCTAGCCTACTGCGGATTGGCAGACTTCACTCTCTTCTCTAAGTTTAAGCTTGTGATAAATACGCACATAGCTTCCGAAAAGTTTGTGGAGCGTGTCTTGGGTTCGAACTCGGGACCTTTGACATCTCAGTTCACTGGTCACACCACTAGGCTACCACAGCCACCTATAACCTCTCGTATTGGTTAAAATAATGATAACATTTTGATTAATAAAATCAATGAAAGTAATAAATAACCTGTGTTTATAATTAGCTGTATAACATTCAAATTTGGAATAGCATTAGAAAATGGGACGGGCCACAAAGTTTTTTGCTTCTAGTTACAACGGGTGAGAATACAAATGACCCTCATCAAAATCATATTATGACGCTCTAAATATTATGGGTACAAAGACGGTAATAATTAGCAAACCTTCGTCAAGGGAGTGTCGAATACAAACTACTGTAATAAAATGTCATAGCTTTTATTTGATTGACAGATTAAACAGACTAACATATCAGTTAGAAATATATAATAAAAAAAATCTGTCAACGACGGACGAACTATTGTTAATTTCAATAAAATAATTAGGTTACGAAATACTTTTTTTAGTGGGGTGGTTTTACTATAATATCATACCATATACCATACCTACATACATACATGTGTGCGGCTAATAACAAGGAATATTAGATATTATACAAAGATAAAACTATTCTTACTTATTTTTCGAGGTATATTAGATATAACGAGTATTTAATTCCGACTTTTCGGTACCTTGACTGGACTTCATAACAAATTTGTAAAACGTAGTCCAATTTCAATATATTCTACTTTATACAAATATTATTTATTGTATACTTTAATCAATCATACAAACTGCGCAACAGAAGCCACGGTATACATAGGTACCGGCACGAGTCGTGAGCACAAACTTCACTTGCGCATTCCATAAATTTTCGGTCATTTTGGCGGAATGACGATGGCGAGGCTGCACACGATAGTTTCTGACCAGTAAACCGATACTGAACAAATTTGGCCGAAAGCGTACATGCGTAAAATGGCTTTAACTACTAAAATCTGTGCTCACGTCTCGTGCCAACAATTATATCAAACGCACTGTCAAATTTAAGAGTCATAAAAAATGCTGTGATAATACCCCTATCTTAAAATAACCTTAGTCACCTATCTCTTACTCAAGTTACAATAAAACTAGCCACAAAACATAACAATAAAAGTTATACAAAAAACTCGATCGTCTATATTATCGCAAATATAATTTTATTATTATATTTTATGACGAACTGAAAGTCGTGTGGTCCCCTAAAATTTTTACGTCCTACCCTCTGTATCGCAGGGTATCGGGGGGTATCGTATATCATAAAATGGATCATGCGTGTGGGTAGCTGTAAACTCGTGGCCTATCTTTTTACTATGATCGTCTTATTTCGACAATGTGACATAGATGAAGTTGTAGACAGCGGTTAAGTGCAAAATTTGCGATGTTTTCAGCCATATTTTACATATCTTCACGCTCTAGTTACGTTTTAGGGTACACAGATGTGCAGGTGCGTTTTTGGTCTATAAATGGTTGACGTTGATGCATAGTTCAATGGTTTAGAAAATTAAATGGTATCTATATAATAAAATAAGTGAAAAGAAAACTTTCTACCAATTTTTAAACATATTTCTACATGTACGGAGTCATGTTATATGACTCCGTGCATTTAAGAAGCAGCGCAGACATCAAAATCAAAATTAAAAAAATATATATATATAATATAAATTTTAAACTAATGATTTCTTACATTTACACGCATATTAGACACTATTAGACAATATATAAATACTAATTTTTATGTATCTTATCGCAGCATTATTATTGACATAATTTTAACACTTTATTCACAGCGTTTCTATCAAAATAATGTCAATACACCGCGATAAAATCTTATGAATTTCTATTATTAGGGACCGTTTTCATAGTACAATTCTAATTTGTACAACATTGTATGTGTAACATGAATAATTTATTCCTGCCATTGTTACAAGAGTTTCATAGATATGTAATAATTATACCGATGGACCTGCCGAGGTCAGATTATGGATGGGTGATGACAAAACATCGAGTTTTTACGTAGACAGCGTGATACCGACTAACGATACGATACGATACCGACTCAACTACACAATGTCGTCACCACAAATTTTAATTCCATAAACTCTGAACTGTACAGCTACAAATGTTAGAGCTACATACAAACGGTTGCAATTTCATTTAATCCTTTTGTTTAGTAGTTAGTTAGTTGCAACTGTCTCACAACAGTAACTGGGAACTGCCTTCCACGTAGGAATTTCAGAGGATTCCAACTTGCTACTTTGTATGTTCCAAATGGTTTTGCGTTTTATACAAGACAGTTCCACACATCGGTGTGTTTTGTATAAATGTGCTTCGTTATATTGTTGTGTTAGCGATATTAATGTTACTAATGTTCTTTGTTGGTTTTTAGTTTAACATATTTTTGTACTTTATAAAACAGTACATTATAAAATTAATTAAAAACTACTATTTACCTACTTTGTTAGATTCATATATTTTTAACCAAAAATGCCTGCACATTTAAAGAGCCCATGATTCTCTGTGTTTATTTCAGAATTTATAGTATTTATACAGATTTATTTCAATATGTAATAGAAGTATCTGTTTTAATTCTTTTTTATAACGCAATGGTGCCAACCCGACTAATAAGCGGTTACGATAGCTTATAGACGTTAGCAACACCGGAGGTGTCGCGTGAGTTGCCGACCCTGGAAAAAACCTTAAGTTTCTTAAAGACTCCCCTAGTTACTAAACTTGCAGCTAACAGAATTCACATGCTATCAGATTTGTCAATCCCTTGACGAGCTCTGGTAGCCTTACTCACTCGCATGAACACAACTATTGTTGTTTCACTGCGGTCTTCTGTAAGGTGGAGGTACTTCCCCAGTCGAGCAGCTCAATTTGAGCAAGGAATCTCGCTATTCCCTACCTCTCTTAAACTCACATAAGTATTTCCACATAAGTATTCCAATTACTTTTAAGTGTTTTGTTCACCTAGTCGTTTTACAAAAATCTGTCCATGTCTGTGTTAAAAAATAATCATCGACAAAAGTTTTCAATATCACGAAAAACATTTTTCAAATTCAAGAGCTACTTTTGAACGAAAATATTGGATTGCACCTGGCGTTCTATAAAACGGAAGAGCACCTTGTCACCTCCGTACACAATATACTCGCATGTAGGAGCGGAGCTCAGAAAACGGATGGTTGTTAAAAAATACTCGGCAAAAGAAAATCGACATTTTTGATCGTTGAAAAGTTTTAAATCCTTTCTACTTTTAGTAAGTTAGTATAAGTATTGAAAGACTTTAAAACTACATTGAATTAATATATTTTAAGAATAATATTAATTGAGTTGAGAATAATATTAATATCAACATAAGTAAGTACATAATTATGTATGTAATTGTATCTTGATATTATTATCCGACGTTTTGGTTCATCATGGGTAATCAATAAAATTTAGGGTAACTGTTAGTAATTAGAATATTAAGACAATAACACCTGTTTCTCCCTAATACCTTCCCCAGTGGGGACAAAATTTGAAAAAAAACTAGTTATATTTTAACGTTTAGTACTGGCAAAAGTGTATTAATAATTATGCGTACATATTAATAATAAAAGAGAAGAAATAGATGTAAATATTTTCCTAGAAGAAAAATCGTTAGTACTTGATGTAGTATCAACTCAGGCACTTCAAGCACATAAACCATGATTTATAGGTTCTATGATAGTAAAATCTAGCACTTACCAAATAATAAACACCGAACGGCATCACGACGACTGCCACGAGAAGGTCAGCCACAGCCAAGCTCACTATAAAATAATTCGTCACAGTTTGCAGCGTCCGCTCCCTCACAACACTCATTATCACTAACACGTTGCCGAAAAGCGTGAAAAACGGGAATATCAACAACAGAAGTGCCCAAAGGTTCTGTTCTGAATCGTCCACCTGTCTATTGAAACATGATATATTGAATGTGCCGTTAAAACTACAGTTTGTGTAGCCGTAAACGTCGGCCAAGTCTAAACTTGTGTTCGTGCTAAATTCAGACGTATTGCTGTAGAAATAATCACTAAAGTCTTCTACTAGTTTCATAAAGTCACTGCTGGTGTTGGCGTCTCTGACGTCGAGTTTGACGGTGGCATTCTTGACGTCAGGTGGCCTTTTTGACGGGTATAGGTATGTGGTAAAGTGGGTGTTATTGTGGTACGGCACTAGTGTTGTGCTCATTGTAGCTTCAGTGCTGTGGATTGAGCTGTACGACTTTAGCGTCATTTTTCTGTGCTCCCATCGCTACCATTTGTTCTAGTCGACTCGTCGCATCTGTAAGAGAGAGAAAATTTATTAATGTTTTGCTAAATAGAGTTATTATTCATAGCTGGAGAGATTTAACATTTTTATTCTGTAATGGGCCAAACGATTTATTATCTCTGGAACAGATTGCGGTTACTGTTCTCTGTTTAAAATTATTTAGTGAATTATTATATTAACCTGGAATTAACAGCTTTAATAAATGTTTTTTTTTAAAGAGAAACATTTTGATAACATTATTGTTGAGCATGTAACAGTTCGCTGCTCTATAAATGTTATATCCTCGAACGCGAGCTTATTGCCATTAATCGGACACAGGCCCAAACTGAAAAAGGTAGACTTTACTTAGTCTGCAGAGTTGTGTTCGACCTGGCAATCGAAGCCAGACCCGATCAATCAAACTTTAAGTTCACTAGTGTTCACATCAAACGTACTTCTACTAATCAAGTTAAAGAGTCATTAAACTTGGTCTTTGAAATGAACAAATCCGATTTGTACTCCACCGATGGCCGGAGGTGATCCACATCCATCAATCCTCAAGGACTTTGGTTGAAGTACTCATCCGAAATCTTTTTTTATAATTCTCCAAGTCAATTTAAAATGATTGATTCGAGAAAATTCTAAGAGGTTATCGGGATGATAGATTATCCTCGAGTTTCCGCTAAACGCTATTTTAATTACTAATTCTTTTAAGTGTTACGTAATTAAGAGATTGAATATTTCTTGTTGAGATTTCTGATCAGTTAATAAGACTATACTCAGAAAAACACTAGGCGCGTAAAACAATGCATTGCTAGATATTCTGCGGTAAGTAGGGACCTACTACGGTATATTGTTTCAAATTGAAGAATAATTTAGCCCTTTTTAGTTCCTGACGCAAAAACAGTATTTATTTGTGTACCAAAATGCCCCATCGTAAAAAGGTGTTTATTTATGACGTCGTAGCTATTTGTTAGAAAGGTGATTTTAATAGAGTTTTTTATAGCTACAGAAAATTTGTGCAGCCGTTTGTATATCATCAGGTTTGATAAGTCTTCCAATATTTATGAGAACAAATGCAACGTATTAACACAGTCTGTAATAAGCAGATGTGTTTATTTCAAAATCAATTCTAATTTAAGCACAATAAAGTCATAACTTGCACGGCTTCTAAGAAGGCTTAATCATGCTAAGCACGAAATTTCTATGGCAAAATCATATGCCAAGTTTTCAACCTAATAACTGACAGTACCAATTCTGCTCACCCCATTTTCGGTATCATTAAACTCTAATTAAGTTCACTCGCGTGAAAATGGTATGACAGACACAATGACAGTTTTCTTATTATCATTTCATGTGATAATGTGTTTCTAGAATGTTCTGCAGATTAATATCTTAATTGCGGTGTCGTCAGCAGAAAAAATGGGTTTTTGTTTAATCTGTGTTTTTGTTTGAAGTGAGGTCACGTGATGTTTTGACAGTTTGTTTGTTTGGGTTTGACTTTAAATATACCTCGTTATGCTTAATGAAGTTTTAATGAGATATTTTGGCACTGCATTTGTGTCTACATTGAAAACAAATAATATGTACAGTGATATTAGGTTTGAAACTGAAATACAAAACATATTTCTAGACGTCTCATTCTGCATTTTCTTTTGTAATAGAAATATTATATTATTTGGTTTGTCCAAATTTCCAATAATACTTATCTATACTAGCTGAGATAAAAACATGTATAAAATTAAAATATGATAGGAAAAGCTATTTTAGAATATCCTTTACAATCTTGAAAAATTTTTTTGTATGAAAGTATGAACCAGAAATGGTTGTACTGAAATGGCACGTCGACAGGTTTATTTTATGAAGAGATTTGATTTTTTAAAACATTACCATATAAAACGCGTTTATCAAGCATTCTTAATGCTAGAATGGGCACACAACAGGCAATAAATTGCCCGGGAGAGCCCGGGATCCGTCAAATCCGGGATGGCACATTAACATAATAAATACACTTCATGACTTACACTGTGAACTCAATCTACGCCATTATTGATTTTGTTTGGACCATTTTTTCTGACTTCCCGATTAGTGCAATGGGCTTAAAAGCTGCTTTCTTGTGGTAAATATACCGGTTCGACTCCCGGTATAGGCCCGTATCTAAGCCATGGATGTTGGAACCCAAGGGGTATATACGACAGAATATTCTAATTCAGCGGGCACACAACAATATTCCCTTCTCCGAGCTACTACAGAGAATTTCGTAAGAAAACCTATTATCACTTCATTCCAAATGTGCGACCTGCAAACGTTTTAAAAGAAAATGTGATCACCAAACGGGTGATGCAAGCTGTCCGGCACGCAAATTCGCTGAGGTCAATTACATCAACTCTATAGACTATGAGGGCGCCTAAGAGCGCCAACAACTTATTTAATAAGTAAGAGCACTTAAACACTAGATTTCTTTTCTCTTTTTTTTTTTTTTTTTATTACCTATTAATTTTAATTTATAGTCTGTAGTTTTATTATGACTAACCAATTACTCTCAGATTTAGATAGCTTCTCTGTGTCTGAAAGTAAAATCTGTGAAATTGCAGAGTGTAAAAATTTATTGCCCGCTAATGGAAAGACGTTAACTATGCTAACACAAAATATTCGAAGCATAAACCGAAACATGAATGCATTTGAAGTTCTGCTACATAGTCTTGACGTAAACTGTGATATAATTATCCTAACAGAATGTTGGCTTTCACACCAGATTAACCACTTACCACCGCTGGAGGGTTACATTTTACATAAAACCGCCAAAATAATTAATCAAAATGCTGGTTTAGTAATTTATACAAAAAATGACATAGAAGTAATTATAGAAGAACCCATATTTCAGGACTGTAACTGTTTAATAATTAAAATTAATTATAATACAGTAGTAATAGCTATTTATAGGCCTCCTTCTCAAAATATTGATAATTTTTTGGAGTCACTTGATATAAATTTGAAAAAGCTATCGTCGTTTAAAAATATAATCCTAACCGGTGATATAAACATTAACATTGCCTCAGGGAGAACTGATATACATGCACATAGCTACTTGAACATTTGTTCATTTCACGGACTTTTACCAGCTCATAACCACCCTACCCATCAAAGCCGTTCATGCCTAGATCATTTTATTATAAAAACGCAAACACCAACCATAACCTTAGTTACTAACTCTGCACTTACGGATCATCAAACTGTTTTACTAACATTGCAATTATTAATACCAAGGAAAAAATGCATGCGCAGCTTTACTAAACTCAATATGACAAATCTAGAAAACGATATACGCAGCATTAATTTTGAGCATATTTACACATCGGACGACGCAGACATTTCTTTGAATTATTTTATTACTTCTCTGCAATCTGCTATATTGAAAAATACTACTAATATCGATCTACCTAGAAAGTTCAGATGCATTAAACCATGGATTACGCCAGGACTTATTCGTTGTATACGACATAGAGATAAATTACACAAAAAATCAAAACTTGCACCTGATAATAAAATTCTATGTCTAACTTATAAAAGATACAGAAATTTTTGTAATAACCTCTTAAAAAACCTAAAAATTGAGCATGATAAAAATATACTACAAAAAGCAGGAAACAATAGTGAGCTTATATGGAAATTTATAAAAAATCATACATTTCTTTCAAAAATACCTGAACCACCACTTGACCTACTTTCTAAGGAGACAAGCCAGACCATAGCAATAAATAAAGTTAACACTTTTTTTGTTAATGTAGGTAAAAACTTAGCAGAAAAAACACTAAAAACAAAAAGATCTTTCCCTTTAAATTTTAACATGACTTCGCCATCTTCTTCGTTAAATTCTTTTGTCTTACTAGACACAGACACTGATGAAGTTTTGAGAGCAATTACTGGGTTAAAAGATGTTTGTGCAGTTGGATGGGATAACATACCTAATAGCATACTGAAAAGGTTCAAAGACCAACTTGCCCCGCCTTTGACGCACATTTTTCAGTTATGTTTGAATAAAGGCGTTTTTCCTAAATTGCTCAAAAAAGCAGTGGTCACGCCTATATTCAAATCTGGAGACAAAAAGTGTGTAAATAACTATAGGCCTATCTCAGTTCTCACTGGACTGTCAAAAATCCTTGAAAAAATTATAAACAGTAGATTGATAAAATACCTAGAAGATAAAAAATTACTCTCGGATCGGCAATTTGGTTTTAGGCCTAAAAAATCAACTAATCAAGCAGTACACCAATTAACAGACTATATAACTAATAACTTAGATAGTGGTATGCACTCCATTGGGATATTCCTAGACCTTGCCAAGGCTTTCGACACAATTTCACGTTCTGTTTTATTGCACAAGCTTGAAACCATTGGGATAAGGGGGATACAACTTCAACTACTTTCCGATTATCTTAGTGACCGACAACAATGTATTAAAATTGGTGAATATAACAGCTCTGACCTTGAAAACAGCAGTTACGGTATTCCACAAGGTAGTATTATGGGTCCTACCCTTTTCCTAATTTATATTAATGACCTATGCAATTTAAAACTTCAGAATGGTGCCATAACGTCGTATGCGGATGATACTGCTTTACTGTTTTCTGCTAACTCTCGTGACGAGGTCTACGAATACGCGCAGAGTGGCTTTAATACCGTCTGTAAGTGGCTTCATAAAAATCTTCTAACATTAAATGCAGATAAAACAATGTATATTTTATTCAATATGAGGAACGCTAACATACCGATTACTAACCAAAACATTTACGCACATAGCTGTAGTATGTATGCTGACACCGCATGTACTTGTCCTACTTTAACTAAAACGAACAATATAAAATATTTAGGTATCACACTTGACGCTAACCTAAATTTTCGCAATCACATAGAGTTGTTATGCACTAGAGTACGTAAATTAATATATATTTTTAAATCTTTACGTAACATTGCCGACTACAAATTAATTAAACAGGTCTATCTAGCACTGTGTCAATCGATACTTACCTATTGCATAACTACCTGGGGTGGCGCTGCAAAAACCATTCTACTTCCCCTAGAACGTGCCCAAAGAGCTATTCTAAAGGTAGCTACCTTTCGCCCTTTTTTATTTCCTACACACTCGCTTTACATAGCATGTAAGGTACTAACGGTTCGTCAATTATTTATATTGCACACCTTACTAAAACAGCACACTGAACTTCCATTTAACCCAGTACCTTCAAACAAGAGGAGAAAAGACCAAGTCTGTACTAAAACTAAATTTAGACATGCATTTACTAACAGATTTTACATATTCTTAGGTCCATATTTGTATAATAAACTCAATAAATTAATTGACATACACAATAAAAGTTATAAAAAATGCAGTATCATGATTTCGGAATATTTAGAGCAGCTCAATTACGCAGACACGGAGAATTTATTAGTAATTGTAAAATGAGTTACATATTATAGTTTTAATAACATTCCTTATATTTTTATTTTATTTTTGAAATGCACTTATACAATTATTTCAGGTTCCATTTATAAGAATATATTATGTATTATTAATGTCATAAAATAAAAAACATGTAAAGCGATAGCCTGAAACACAGGATTAACCTAGTTCAGGCAGGCTTATGTTATTCTAAGACAAGCTGACTTATTACTTTCTGTATTGTACCTTGACATCTTATTTTAAATAAACAATAAACAAACAATATTATATTCAACATTGAAATCGAACCTAGGATCAATCTCCCTTGTAACCATTTCAATAACAACGCAATTCGTCATTAGTTCCAAATTAACGCAACTTAACGACATGCAGATGGCAACGGTACCATACAACCAAGACTTGCTCAAAAAGTTAAGATCATTAAGTGGACAGCACCAGCACCCCGACATCCGTGATAGATGATAGATCACGCCATTAAGCCAGGGAGCTCGGCAGAACTCATTTATCTTAGCCAATTTATATACTGACACACGAAGGCGTAGTTTTAGTTCGGTAATTAGTTTAGACGTTATAAATGGGTTTAAGAGGAGGCTTAGAAGTTCAAAATTAGGTTTTAAAGTTATTTCGTTAAGGGGTGAAAAACATCTGGGAGTTTGAAGGAGCTGAAGAAAACTGACGTTCGAAAGGTCGTGGACAGCCGGGAGTTACAGACCCCAAGACTTCGGCAATACAGGCCTCTCTAGAGATTCGTCTTTACAAATTTTCCATCAAATAAGATGAAATTATATTATATAATAGTTGATTCCCGCAACTTCGTTCGCGTGCAATATAACGACAAAAAAAAGTTTCTTACTAACTTTGTACCCCTGTTCAAGTTTCTAACCCTTATAGTTTAGGCCCTGCGTTCATATGTCAGTCAGTCAGTCAGCTTTTTATGTTATATATAAACATTATTTTTTAAAGACCTGTAATAGCCTAGTACTGTGTACTGTGAAGTTAAAGGTTTTGAGTTCAATCCCAAGACTGACTATTAAATTTTTATGAGTTATCTGTGTATTTATCATAAGCTGAAATGGTGAAGGGAAACATCATGAAAAAATCTGAATACTTGACAGATTTTTCGATGGCATGTGAAGTCTACCATCTCGTCCACCATAGAATGGGTGGACTTTATTCTGATTCCTCTGATATAAGTAAAGATACTGACTTTTTCTTATTTCAGAGAAATTAGAATCAGCAGCATAATACATTAGGGTTTTGCCAGCTCTTTGGTGTAATGGTAATCTCACTAATAGCTATTTAAAATGCATATCATAATATTCCTATCCAGATTGATTCAAAATCATTTATCTAGGCTTGTCAGTTTTACGTAAATTACTTTCGAAATGTGTTTACCTGGGGCCAAGTTTAAACGGGCTTACTGTACAGCTACTTCTAAATTTTATTGCGTAATTATTTTTGTCTAGAAAAATATAATTAAATATTCTGATATTTTTAGGCACGTCTTAATCAACGCCCTTTTAAAATGAGGTTTAGATTTACCTCAAAATTCTAAGGTTACGAAATGAGCGAGAATTTAGTTTCTATGTAGATTTTAATATAAATCAAATCTAACTGTCCTTATTTTTCTTAGTCAGTCAGTAATAAGATCAGTCCAAAATGAATAAAATCTCTTAAATCTTCTAGAATAGTTGCAAAGTTTTTAGTCTAGTTTATATGTAGGTAACTTTATGTATGTATTTCTATTTTAATAAAATGTATCCTTTTTGTGCTTTTTCATTTTTTTGTAGGTTTCAATCATGGTATTAAAATTAAAAGCAATACTATATTAAAAGTAATTACTTTTTATAACCCTAAGCATTTAGTAATTTGCACCTTTGGTATTTTGGTATATAAAAATATTTTTAACCCATTAAGTAACCATTTAATCAAAAAACTCGCAATATACATTTCATTTCAAATTCCAGTTTTAATCGTGCTAATAAAGTATTCACACTTTTTGAACAAAGTTACTTAAAAAATAAACCATAAAAACAGTTTAAATTATGTATTTACAATGCTTTAATGTTTTATATTTAAAATTTTGGGATACCGTATCCAGAGATGCCTTTAATTATGCTTACCATCAAATAGCTTTAAAATCCCCTTGAATCAAATTAGGCTTTTATATATCAAACAAAAGCTTTACCCGACTTATCACGAGGCGTCCAACGGCATTATAAGCGCCGTAAATAAATTAGCAAATTAACAAAAGGGTTACACCTGCGTTTAACGTCATTAAATGCGTCGTCTATCTAGATGATGCAATATCATCATCCCTTTAATCATCAGCTAAATTGCATTTCATCTTCTTTATTATCATATCAACAAGAAAGGAAGTCCATAGATGAGTAAAGAATTTTTCTTCCAAAGATCTGATTGTATGCCTCTGGCATCGACCATGACCAGGTCATCGGTCTCTCTTGTTCCGATGACAGCGTCTACTGGTGCGTGGTCTTCACTCAAAAACTTAACTGTTTCATTTGCCATTATGTGGAAAAATAGTCTTAACCCGAAAATACTATATATTACAATAAAATAGATTACTAAAGCTATGAATTCTCAATGAAACGTATCATTTAACGTTTCATAGGATAATATAATGATGATATGAAAATTATTCCACATATGGTGAAAGAAATTGTATTGAATAAGTCGTTGATAAATGTTAGTGTTACAAATTCTTTTCTTACAGTGTCTAGAAGGCACTTAAATACAAAAATATTCTTGCCAGTATAGAAGCGCTAGTACTAGATATTGTAGGAATATAAATATTTCGCGAGTCGCCCACTTCAGAGACACGACGCATAACTCATACTTTATTCGCTGAGAAGCGTCGGTAATGAAACAGCTAGTCCCCACTCTTGTCACAATTTGTCATACACTTTGAAAAGGCAACCCTTTATTTGAAGCTAAGATACGTCTAGTTTGTTACGAGTTTCATATATATTTTCAAGATTCCTTTTCGTTCAAGACGATTGATGTAAGTAGTCAGTTTTATTACTGTCTGATGTAGAAATATTTCTGAAGTGATATTTTTATAGGTTTTCTTAATACAACGATAAAAAAATGCTTTCAGGCTACACTACCTATGTTTTTAAAGTAGTACGTTTTATAAATTAGCGTAAGGTTCCCGCAGATATTTATACAGTTTGTTGTCTCTTTAAACTTGAAGGTCCAAACATTTTACTAAAGCTATTTCATCTATCATGTGCTTTTAAAAAATATCAGATTTCAATAGCCGAAATGGTGGGTTGTTGGGATGTTATGTTTCTAAAAAGAAATCTTTTTAATAGAAAATTAGATTTCAAAATAGTCTTGCGAGTGGGAGGTAGAAGGTTTATTATATGTAGCTTGGTAGGACCGTAAGTTAGGTGCCGTAGATACTTAGTGCTGCCCCTATGAATCCGGGCCGGGCGGAGATAGTTCCTTATATATTTTAAAAGAGTTTTCACACCTGTCGAAGCCAGTCGTGCGCATTCTACGTGTAAAATGACAAAATGTTCCTCAAGTTAAAATATCTACATTCTTCCATTAAAAAAGCGATTTTAAATACATTTTCTTTTCATTTATCAATTTTTAAATAGTTTTTGCAGCTTTGGGTGCCATGTTTTTTTTTGTTAATCCCTGTGAACCTCAAATTATTCAACTTCAAAATATAATTTATTCAAAGTAAATCAAATTGAATTGACTCTTTTTGATCGTTGACAATAAAGTCAGTTTTCACAAACGCTGACTCTTCATCGCTACTGCTTTTGCTGCGAAGAAGAAGCGGCGCAACGAACTCCCCAGCAACTCATTTACCTATCACACACCATCTGCCGTTTCTTTAAGCAGTGTGACGTCACGTATTCGTTGTGCCTTTTATATATTATTATAATTATGTCTGTCTATCTACTACGTGCCCGAGTTGAGCACACTTGTTATTACATTACGGTTACTTCTTGTTTTGTGCGGGATTTTCTTTATATAGTATGGCGCTGTATGGGTTAGTGGTGATATTGTGCGCGTTCCTTTGTGTGTTTTGTTTGCAAAGTAATATTTGCTCAGAATATGTTACAGTGTTGTTTTTATGGGAGGTAGTCGAGATGGTATGATTTTAGCAGATAAATATTGTTTCTAGACCTGGATTGTTCGTGTTCTGTTTCTAAAAAAGTTTGGGTGTGCGTGGGTGACAAAACACCTCAGAAATAGGAAATAGCAAGAATTAGGCCATGTTTCGTCAAAAAAAGATTTGCGTTCATATTCAATTGTCACTCAAACGTATCATCATTGAGAGGTATTAGGCTATAGTCCAGTTCTGTAGCTTAATGCGGGCTACCAGACTTCAAATGCAATTGGGAAAATCTCTTAAGCATGCAAGTTATCTTACGATGTTTTGTTTCACCGTTTGAGCATGTGATGTAAACATTTGTGTAACTTTGAAAATTCAATGATCCTAGGAATTTAACTAGAGACCTTTGACTTCATAGCCCACGCAGCTTTCACACCAAATTGGCTATCAACGACAAACATAAATTTTTATTTCACCAACACATCATAAATAAACATTAATATTTCTGGTCGTAAAGTAAGACGTTTATATGTAAAGATGTAGTAATTCCCAGACGAGACCTTATTTTTAGAACTTCGCATGACCTTCGTGAGGTCTTTGATTGATTTAGTTTAGTAAGATCGGCGACAGATGGATTTAAATATAGCCAGCGTGGAGCCTGAAGCTAGACGAATCTTTCTTTGGATGGATTTTTTAAAAGGCCAGTGGAGATTGAATAAATGAATACATGAGTTATAGTGGTAACATTGGAAAATAATCCAATTTTTTTTTTGTATTTTTTAGCTTATTTCAAGCTAAGATTTTAAAATTTTTTAAATCTGTCTGTAATTTTTATTAATCTGCGTCTGGAGTGCCAATCCAGAAGACGCGGGTTCGAGTCCCGCCTGAGGTTGAATTTTAATTTTTTAATAAAAATTAAAAAATCTTAGCTTGAAATAAGCTAAAAAATACAAAAAGATTGTATAAAGGTAATGCAATATCATCCGGAATCTACTCGCTGTAAAGGGAGAATTCTGGGTTGGGCAGAATTGTCCAATTGATGTTGCTATGTCGCCGTAAGACATAAGTAACATAAAGAAAGAAAAAATCAACACATCAGGCGGATACCTCGGTGGCTCAGTTGGAAGAGCGTCTGGAGTACCAATCCAGAAGACGCGGGTTCGAGTCCCGCTGAGGTTGAATTTTTCTTTCTTAATAAAAATTTAAACAATCCAATTATTTTAATTACATTGCGATATTTGGATCATACAGGCGTATTTATCATATGCTCAGGCGATGAAGAAATACATTTTCTTGGTGGCATGTGAAGTCGCATTGGTGGACTATAGCAAAATACCTCCCAAATGAGAGGAGACCCGTTCCCGGCTATGGGACAGTAAGTCTGTTAATGATGATGATGATGATGATTTACCCGTTTACTTCTGTGAGTATTCTTCTACCTTCTTGTTTTAAAATAAAGTTTGTTTACGCTTCAAATACGGAAAAGTTCTGCACCTCGTTTGAAAGACTATTTTTTATTATTTTACCAGTATGTGCGAAAGCAAAGCTTGGCAAGGCATAGCTAGTACCGATTAAACAAGGATTTATGTAACGGAAATATATAATCTAAATATACTACAAATGCTTATTCAGCGTATTTACAACAAAAACACGTGAAAAACAACGTGTTGCTAACTCAATTACCCACACATGACATATTCTTCTTAGATTTTTTTGCTTCAGTGTTTGCAGAATAAAAAGATTTATGTGTTTGTCATTTAGGATGAGAATAATTGTAAAACCTGTGATAGCTTAGAGCTGTGACCGATGGACTATCAAGATAAAGATCTACAGTTCAATCCAAAGACACCTCTGATTTCTCTAAGTTACGTGCGTATTTATCACATGCTCAAACAGGGAAAGAAAACATCGCAAGGAAACCTGCATGCCTGAGAGATTACTTTGATGGCGTGTGCCAACCTGCCGTAGACTAGTGTAGTGGACTATAGCCTAATCCCAAATAGACGAAACCCATACTTAGACGTGAGACAATAGATAATTTGATGATGATTGACTGTCACATTAGTCAAGTACCTGTGGCTGTTGAGCGTGAGGACCACAGATCAATTATCAGGTCGAAGAAAGAGTTGCTGGGTTTTTTCCATATTATGTTTATCATCTGTCGTCAAACATAAAATTCTCTCATACACGCCCAGACCCAAAAAGATTACCTATAGCTTTGAAAATATCTGTCCTGTGTGACACCGAATCCGTGACCTGGTGGTACAAATGCTAATAGCTCATCCATTTTTCTATACAAATATATATCTGATACTGGACTAATATCTGATGTATATCAGATAATAAAAGATATAAAAATTAAAGGATAAAAATAGTTATTCTACAGTGCTATATTAAAATACACATCAGTCTTCAATGTCAAATATAATTAAATAAATGATATGTTTGTTTACTTTTACTTACAACTCAAGGTCAAGGTTTCAAGTGGTAAACTATAGTTTAAACGGATATCAATATTTAAGTAAACCGCCAACAAGCATCATAAATAAATGATTTCAGTCTAAGAGCTAAGATACAAGATGAATTCCAATACCTGTCATGTGATTGAAGTGATTATTTCACTTCAAGTATGTAATTTTTCGATTATCAAAATGAGTGTAGTAGGTAAATATACAGTCAGATTTTGCGTTGCGAGTTGCAGACTCAATGCAATAAAAGAAACAATATAAATATAAACATTTATCTACATGTAAAAGGGGTTAGCATACACACACCTTCACACACTCACACACAAGCACGCACACGTGAATAAATCTACACCCCACGACACACGCTCAAAAAGAGCCAAATAAAATATGGCGGGCTTTGAAACAATAATATTGTTGAATTTTTAACTTATTCAACTCAATTTAATATCTTCCTCAGCTTAAGCTATAGATCTTTTGTATCTGATAAAATAAAAATCATTCAAATGCCAAAATCTGAGGGTACTTGGTATCTTCTATACCTCCTAGACTACGACGTTTGTTTATTCAAAGAGGTAATCGATGAATCAAGTCTTTATAAAGGCTGAGTAAATATATTTACTATGTCATTACATTTATGTATTGTTGTTTATTTGTACTAAGGCGAAATTACCAGTTATACTTTCGTCTCTTTTAGGCTGAGAGTTGTATTTGATCCTCGAGGTTGTAATGGGGAAGTATTTATAACCCCCAGGTAGGCATAGTAGTTGATTTCTGCAGCAGGACCTACTGCGAGAGACACTACTGTTAATATTAGTTGATATAATACTGGTCACCTGGCCAGAGCGACATAGCCGTCCAACCTTTTTTGATGTCACAATGGTGGCAAATAGCACAAGGCCAAGGCCCGCCTGATAGTAATCAGTTACCGTAGACTTTTGCAACACCAGAGGTATCGCTCGCAGGTTGCCAACCCTGTAGAAACCGTTTAGGTTTCTTAGAATAAGGGAATTACTAAACTGACAGCAAACGGAATTCTCATGCTGTCAGAATAGTCACTCTCTCAACGAGATCAGGTAACCTTTTTTTATGGTGATAAGGGGGCAAACGTGCAGGCGGCTCACCTGATGGTAAGTGATGACCGCCGCCCATAGACATTTGCAACACCAGAGGCTTGCAAATGCGTTGCCAAACCACTTAGAAACCGTTCAGGTTTCTTAAAATAGGGAGTTACTGAACAGAATTCCTATGCTGTCAGAATAGTCACTGCCCCAACGAGCTTAGATAATCTTACTCACTCGCAGAAACACGACTATTTGCTGCTTCACTGCAGTCTTCAGTACGGCGGAGGTAAGTACTTCCCCAGTCGGGTAGCTCAATTTAAGCGAGGAATCTCGCTATGCCCTACCTCTTAACAAGCCTGTGACCGCAGTGTGGTACGCATAAATGAAAAAAAAATTGAAAAAGAAATGTATATGTAAATATAAAAGAAAATGTTAAACATTAACTGCATGATTGGAAAATTATAAAAATCTGAAACTAAATTGATGATTCCATGTTCTTCGTAAACACCCACTCTAAAGAAGAATTGGCAAGAAACTTCATCATCATTATTATATCACGACCCAATTAGTCCAGCGGTAGCTAACACTGCCTTCTGTGCTAGGGGTCCCGAGTTCAAATCCCGGTAGGGACAAATGTTTGAGTGATGAGCATAAACATTTGAATCCAAGTCTGTATAATATGTATGTATTTACAAAAAAGTATACTTACCAAAAACTGTTTTCTTACACTTATGCGAAAATTTGGCATTGAAATAAAACTTATTTTTTACGGGTTGCTATAATAAGACATATATTTACATCATCCATTGTCACAGGCCGACTGTCCATGTCAGTTTTCTTTTATCCTGAAGCTTACATAAAAGCTAACGTAAAAAATTAAGTTTCTACATGTAAGAAAGTTACGCAATTGATGCCAAATAAACTAACAAAGACAGTAGCAAATAAGCTTTTTTGTAAACCTGGTAGCAAAAATTCGCTAGGGAATATGTATTTTATATAAATAATATACAATATAAATAGTCTTTCAAAAAAAATATACACTGAAAAAAGTAACTATTTCTCTTTTCCGCCTCACTTTTTGTAAAAAAATACCTCTCTCTAGGAATTTTTCCTGCGTAGTGGGTGTTTTTATAAACACAAATTTTCACATACACAAACACCCAGACCCAGAACAAGTACCCGTAAATTGTACCGATATTAGCTCCGTGCAGGGATAAAACATGCAACCGATCGCCCAGCCACTGTGCCAATCAGGTCGACAATGAAAAAAAAAACGATTCACTCTACTTAAAGTTTATTTATTTATTTATTTATTTATTTATTTATTAGGGACAAAAAACAGTTACATGTTGCGTGTTACAAGTAAGTTTCTTATTGTGATTTGTCCACGAATTAAGAGTTTCTGTTTCTCTAAGTGAATAGACAACTTAACTATGAATTCTTCAAACAAAACACTCGCCTATCGATTGAATTCAACCGTCCGAGTTCTATTTATTGTGAACTGAAGTCGCGACAAGCAGCTGGAGTGTCGAGAACATGTTTTTGTGTCTGAAAGTTAGTGTCGACAGTGTCCGCGGTGTCCGACACTGATCAACCAAGTTTCGCGTACACTTTGTACATACTTTGTCGCAAATTCAACTCGACATTGTTGTGTATACCATTAATAATAATAGTTAAGTAAAGCATAGTGGTTTTGCGGTTACCTTAACCTTCATCTTATTTCAAGTAGGCACAGATTTGGTATGTGTGTAATTAATATCAAATTCAAGGTAATTAACGATACGTAGCTCTTGAAGTTTTTATGGATTTCCTAACCAGATTTTATTTTCAATAGATCCTTTTCAAAACCCTGTTAAAAGAGTTTTAATGTTTCATTTTAAATTAAAAATATCTTTAAAATAGAACCTACCATAATCTTAGCTTCTTATTACAATACGCATATACTTAAAATACAATGATAAGCGTAATTTTGAACGAATTAGTTTCAAAATAGTAGAGAGTGTGTTTGTCTGTCTGTAACCTCTTCATGATTTAACAGGTGAACTGAATCAGATGAAATTTGATAATAAGATAGTTAGATTCCCGGGGAAGGACAAAAGATAGTGTTGGTCTCGGAAATCATCCCTTAAAAGGACGAAAAGGGGGTTGGAAGTTTGTATGCGGCATCGATTAATTATTAAAAGAGGGTAGAAATATAATAAGCAGATGACGATAAAGCAGATTTGATAAGATTAGCAATTCAACGCAGACAAAGCAGCGGTTTAAAGCTATACGTCACAATTCAATTGTATCTTCAAGTTTCGGTCAACAGAGTAGATTTTCGGACGTTTCTGTAAGCTATGATTTTCAATAATTATGGTCAAAAATACAATGAGACGCATGCATGCACCAAAATTAACTGTATTATTGTACGAGTATGTACACGAAAGTACAATTTGCAATCCATCACGTTTTTTTCATACTTTCATTTAATAACTGGCCGTCAGCACGCAGTGATGGATAGTGTGGACGCTGTGACGTCATCTGCCACACACACTAAACGTTCATCTCTGTGTCATTAGTATTTATGACAGTTGAAAACTACCAATGTAATGACGACAGGACATATTTTTTATAGGCTTCTAAGATATTTAAACTCCTTTGTTAGTCTAGTGGTAGTAATATGCGACTGTTGAGTAAGTTTTGGGTTCGATTCCCAGATTGAGCAGTGTTATTGGATTTTTCTATAAAATTTTGGATTCTTGCCCGGTTGGTTGCTACATTATTACACCTCTGTCTAACCCTTTGAATACAACAGGCGCTTTGTTATGTTACAATTAAATTAGATTCATGTCTTTCAAAACTTCGGACTTGAAAAAATTTATCCTATTATGAACGAAACAAAAATATTATTACCTAGCGTGAGATGTCCAACAGTGAACCAGTGGTACACACTGAGCCACCCTTCGTACTTTGTAAACGCGACGTTGCAAAACCTAATCAGTGCTAAACTAATCAGTTGTAACCGCGCCGCCATCGCCAGCTTCCCCGTCGCGAGCGAGCTGGCACCAAAGACGCCCGTGTGGTGGACCCCATTATACTTTTCGGCGACAAAACAAAATAAAACGTAAGAACTATCTTTTCTTATTACTTCTGTTATGTATAGTTTTTCTGTGTGAAATTTATTACACATAACATATATATATATATATATTTAATTAACAAGAATATTTAGAGATCACGTACGATATAAAAAAAAGTTTAAAAGCGCAGCAAATACTAAAACATGAAAACTCAGTTTTATAACCGCTATTCATAAACGCTACATGCCACTCAAAAATCGTTGAAAACGGCACTGTAATAAAATCTATGAGCATAGTAAAGCTGTCAGCACTTAATTTAACACCTATAAAATAGTTTAATATACGGTAACTGGCTATTGACAGTAACCGAACTGGATTTAAACCTAGTTTTATGGAAAAAAGCTGCTAAAGTTTTAACGATATTTGTCGACGGCGAAATTCTTTAGTTAAAGCGTGCGATTTTTTGTTTAGTTTGGATTCATTAAATACATTCATAAAAACACTACTATCTTTTTGTATTTTTTAGCTTATTTCAAGCTAAGATTGCTATGCTATGATATTGCTATGTCGCCGTAAAGACATAAGTAACATAAAGAAAGAAAAATTCAACACATCAGGCGGATACCTCGGTGGCTCAGTTGGCAGAGCGTCTGGAGTACCAATCCAGAAGGCGCGGGTTCGAGTCCCGCCTGAGGTTGAATTTTTCTTTCTTAATAAAAATTTAAAAATTTTAGCTTGAAATAAGCTAAAAAATACAAAAAGATTGTATAAAGGTAATGCAATATCATCCGGAATCTGCTCGCTGTAAAGGGAGAATTCTGGGTTGGGCAAAATTGTCCAATCGATGTTGCTATGTCGCCGTAAAGACATAAGTAACATAAAGAAAGAAAAATTCAACACATCAGGCGGATACCTCGGTGGCTCAGTTGGCAGAGCGTCTGGAGTACCAATCCAGAAGGCCCGGGTTGGAGTCCCGCCTGAGGTTGAATTTTTCTTTCTTAATAAAAATTTAAAACACTACTAGTTTAGTTCAATAGAAGTCTTAGTTTAGAATCTGGGTTTGACTTTGAGAGGTCAGTGTGTGTCAGTGTGGCATACACATATTTTATTGCTTGCTTTATCACATTAATTTTTATCTATATAACATGCGAGAAAGCCACAAGTAGAATCTAGTTTAAAATTTACGCTGTCTATATTTCTCACTTTACTCAATACTCAATACTCAATACTTTATTGCATTCCATAGTGTGGTTTACAGCTGATGTTAGGCTTAAATTAGGAACATATATGGACCCTGTCGGGCACAGCATAGTAAATTAAATGAAATACATTAGGTACAATTTTATTATTGCCTAGGAGAGAGGAGGATTCTATATCTCTCTTTAACGAAGTTTCATTTCGTGAACATTGGAGGGTTGGACATCTCAAATGGATTTAACCTGTAGTTCCTCCGTGGTCGTTGCATTAAGACCTCTAATTGTTCCCAGGCATTCTCGAAGCTGCCCCGTACTCTATTATTACCTTTCCAAGTACATCTCTGTACAAAGGGTCTAAGAACTTTGATATGTTGCTTGTTATTTCAAACAGAATCTACTCAAAAGAGGAAAGGATTTTGTTTTCTTATTATTTTATATCATTGAGCAAGTTTCCGTAGCTTTACTTTTTATGGTGCAGTGTATGAAATGGAAATCGCGAATTCAAAATATATAACTAAATATATATAACTCAAAGGTGACTGACTGACTGACATAAACAAATATTTATATTTCCGGACATTATTACACAGCGCCATCTAGTTCCGTGGTAAGCAACGAGGCTTGTGTTACGGATAATAGATGGTTGATATACTACATATATACTTTTTTTTTGTAAATACATACATATTATACATAGATACATCCATGACTCGGATACAAATTTTGATACTCATCACTCAAACATTTGTCCCTACCGGGATTCGAACCCGGGACTATGGGTCCCGGGTTCGAATCCAAAGCACAGCAGGCAGCGTTAACTACCGCTGAGCTAAATGGGTCGACATAGTGATCTATCAATGTACAGCCCAAACCACTGGACGGATCGGGCTGAAATTTGGCATGCAGGTAGATGTTATGACGTAGGCATCCGCTAAGAAAGGGTTTGATTAATTCTACCCCAAAGGGGATAAAATAGGGGATGAAAGTTTGTATGAAAACTATACCTAATTAATAATAATAGCGGGAGAAAGCTATTTACTGAATATAGGCCCTTTTGAACGTTGACATAAAGACCCAAAACTGCTTCCTAGTATTTTTGCTGGGAAAACGAAGCGGTGCAACAAACACCCCAGCTTGTGTTATAGTCGTTTTAAACAGATTTACTGTTTAAAACGACTATAACACAATTTCATTGTGCTCATTTAATTTAATTATGGAACCTTGTTGAAAACAGTTAGAAAATTTTTTGGAAAAAAATTGGGGTAAAAAAAAGTCAGCAATTTGTTTTCATCGCTGCGTAATAAAAAAAAAATATATGTCATAAAAGTTGTTCAATAGTTTTTATTGATCCCGTTATTAGTCATCCTATCAAACATTCAAAGCCAATACCGATGCAAACATTTGTCACCAACATCGCCAAGTGCCATTACAGTCAAACTTTCTCCAGGTAACGCTCTGCTTACCCCGAGATTTAGTGTTTGTCCGCGATCTTTTTGTTTTAAAGCTCTTTCTGTGCCACTTTCTAAGTTTTAATGTACTTTTTGTGTGAAACGGAATGTTAGAAGTGCCACTTATGTGTGTCTTGTGGCGTCGCTTTGAAAAGTGCTTAAATAATGTTGGTCGTGCCTTTTCGTTTAGGAGTTAGGCCTATGCTTAGATTTCTTGCGTCGTTTTTTACGTGACGACCCGATAAGCACAGTGGTATTAATAGCTGTCTTCTTTGGTAAGGGTCGTAGGTTCGAATCCCTGTAAGGTCAAATGTTTGTGTGACGAATCTGTCACTGTAATTTTCAAGTTGTGTAAGCAGACTTTGACAAAATTTGAGAATGTAATCGAACAATTAAGTGTACAACTCACTCTCTTTAAAACACTTTTTTAATCTTCAACACTCCAATTCTCTCAGCGATTGCAATTAAAACAAAACGGTGCCATAATTAAACTTCTTGCATTTAAAAAGTTAAGATAAATCAGTTCAATCCTAAGCTTCAATCGGTTAGAAATAGTTCTCCTAATTCGTTCGGTCGAGTTAATGACCTGAGTTCGGCTGAAGGTGTCGTGCTTTCAGTTGATTTGATCAATTATTATCAGATCCAGAGAGGGACTGCAGGTGAAATGGATTTAAAAATCATTTGAAGGATTTTGTGGATAAAAATGTCTTTGTAAATTGTATGGTGTAAAAATTCATCATACATTTTTTAACTAAAATAAAATTAATAACTCAAATGAGTTGCATTACGTCGCGTAGATATCTAATATATAAAATTCTCGTGTCACAGTTTTCGTTGCCATACTCCTCCGAAACGGCTTGACCGATTTTGATGAAATCTTTTGTGCTTATCCGGTATCTATGAGAATCGGCCAACATCTATTTTTCATCCCCCTGAAAGTTAGGGGTAGTCCACCAACCCCTATAATTTGGCAAAACAACGTATGCTGGGTCAGCTAGTCTTATATATAAAATTCTCGTATCACAATGTTCGTTCCCGTACTCCTCCGAAACGGCTTGACCGATTCTCATGAAATTTTGTGAGCATATTGAGTAGGTCTGAGAATCGGCCAACATCTATTTTTCATACCCCTTAGTGATAAGGGTTGTCCACCAACCCCTATAATGTGGCAAAACAACGTTTGCTGGGTCAGCTAGTCTTATATATAAAATTCTCGTGTCACAATGTTCGTTTCCGTACTCCTCCGAAACGGCTTGACCGATTCTCATGAAAATTTGTAAGCATATTGAGTAGGTCTGAGAATCGGCCAAAATCTATTTTTCATACCCCTTAGTGATAAGGGTTGTCCACCAACCCCTATAATGTGGCAAAACAACGTTTGCTGGGTCAGCTAGTATTATATAAAATACATACTACCGCAATTGCCTTAATACTTTTTATAATAAACCTATTAATTTAGTTTCACTTAACCAAACAGGCCAATGAGATAATATTTTTTTTATAGTATTATGGACAACACGTGGAGCTGCGATCGAAGAAATACTTATTATGTCTTCATAAATATCTTTGCATATGAATAGCAAGAACAGGTTTTTAAATACTTAATTCATTGTGGTGAATTGTTGTGATTTCTATTAAAATCATTACGAGGGGTTGTGAAACAATGATCACCCTAGACTAGACCCTGGTAGCCCACTATCTATTCTAACCTATTGCTTGAATCCACAGAGTTAAAACATTAGTTTTAACTCTGTGGATTCAAGATATTTAAAAATAACATGTAAGTATATAGTCTCCAAGTAAAAAATATGGTAGAATTTGAGTTCTTGTCCGTTTGTTCGGGATAGTCATAAAAAGGAATAATAGATTTTCATTTTATGATCACTGTTGAAAAACATGTGACTTACCCCAAATACTGGGGTGCCTGTTTTCTTAATTAGTTGAATAGTTTTACAGCTATAAGTTGACCTCTACATACCCTATCAAGCGATTCAAATAAGAGACCTTCATTATTGGTTACTTATGTTTCCTTATTTTAAGCGAACCAATATATCTAATATATAAAATTCTCGTGTCACAGTTTTCGTTGCCATACTCCTCCGAAACGGCTTGACCGATTTTGATGAAATTTTTTGTGCTTATCCGGTATCTATGAGAATCGGCCAACATCTATTTTTCATCCCCCTAAAAGTTAGGGGTAGTCCACCAACCCCTATAATGTGGCAAAACAACGTTTGCTGGGTCAGCTAGTAACTACATATATTTATTGTTTAGTTCATACCGACTCCATAAAATTAATAGAAGTATTTACTTCTCTTATCTTTGGTCTCAACACAGACACACAAAACAATTGAACAAACACATGGCCCAACAAATTTTCTAGAGGCTTCTCATTCCAATTACCAACAGTTCGCAAACGGAACGATAAAAAAGAAGACAGGAGTGGTAACTGCCATACATCCCGCCGGAGCATTGAACGTTGGACCGAAAGTTGGAATATAAATCACGGTGCCAGAGATTTATATCGCAAGTTTGTTTGCACCTGTTGGTAGGACTTTTTCTTGTATTTGCAGCACAATTGAAGCAGATTTTATGCCTTTATACAACAGACTAGGCTAGGGGTTTATAAGCTATAGCGTTCTAGAGAAACTCATTGGTCTCAATCCCATCTGATTGTATTCTCAGATAAGTTTAAAGATTGTATTCACATGTACCTACCTAAGCCCTCAGATTTGCTACACCTGACAAACGCTACTGAGTAAAAACTACCTACCTATTATTTCTAAGAACGCATGTACACTTGATTTGCAATAAATAATTTGACTTTGAACCAAATTTTATTAGTATTAGGCCCATTGTAATAGGGGGTGAGCATATCATCATCGACACGGGTGTCCTTTAATTTTTCGAGGAATAGGGCTACAGTCCACCACAATGCGAGGAGGCAGATTTGGAACATTATTTAGTTATAAGATTTTTTTTATTGTGATAAGGGAGCAAACGAGCAGGCCGCTCACCTGATGGTAAATGATTACCGCCGCCAATGGACATTTGCAATACCAGAAAGCTTGCATATTAACTTGCATTAACTTCGAGACTATACTAGGCTGCCATAGATCGTAAGATAGATGAAGCTTATTGTCAAATACAAATTTAGACCTGCTATTCTCTTTATTTATCTTTATTAGTAACCTCGGAATCGGATCTCGCATTTAACTACAAACTCTATAAGGAAACTAATATTCTAAGTTTAATATCGTCAATACGTTACATTAATAACTTGTTTGATGAATACAAGTATGTTTACATTATATTGAGTATCACTTTTGAACTACCGACTGAAACTTCTTGAACTTGAGCGCTAAATAATAAATTTGTGACGCGTGTAGCGTTGCGTTCTGAGAATTGACGTAGGTGGCGCCACCTGGCGGGAGAAATCGAAAATGGGAGTTATAAAATATGTTTTATTAAGTGAGGTGCGAATATCAATGATATTATTATATATTACATAACATACCATCACGCCTGTCATCCCCGAAAGGTTAGGCAGATGTGTACTAATGTATCTACACCCACGTTTCGCCGGTATGTTTTAGGTCCCATGCAATAAGGGGGCGAGCTTATTGCCATTAACCGAGCACGAATCCAAACTCCGAGCTGCTACTGAGAATTTCACAGAAAAACCCAATAACACTTTGCTTGACCTGGGAATCGAAGCCAGGGTCTCTTGCTCCGCAGTCGCACTGTACGAACACTAGACCCGCGAGGCAGTTTACCGTTTTAAAATATTAGAATTTTGTGTATTACTATCATTTTGCCTACCACATTGTCTGCGTGTAATTAGTAAATTTATCATCATCATCATCATCAACCCATTAACGTCCCACTGCTGGGCACGGGTCTCCTCTCATTTTGAGATGGATTCGGCATAAGTCCACCACGCTAGCCTACTGCGGGTTGGCAGACTTCACATGCCACCGAGACAAATCTCTCAAGCATGCAGGTTTCCTCACGATGTTTTTCTTCACCGTTTGAGCATGTGATAAATACGCACATAACTTCTGAAATATCAGTGGTGCGTGCCTTGGATTCGGACTCAAGAACTTTGACATCTCATTCCACTGCTCACAACACTAGTCTACCACAGCTCTTAGTAAATGTATACACCTGCATTTTTATCCAATCAGCTTATTTATTTCTATCCTCTTTAAAGAAATTATCGGCGCCGCATTTCCCTTCTTAATTAAAAAATCTAGAAATACTGAGTCTTTACTCAGGACTCTATTTCTTTGCTACATTTAACTACAGCGGTTAAAGCATGATCACTTTCATATTTATAATATTAGTAGTATGAATACGGATTTAGAAAATTGAAAATATTTCATGTAAAATATCAATAACACCTATAACAATATTATATAAATTGAACCCTTTGTAGAACAGATTTAAAGTCAATTTTAAAAATTAAACAAGCCATCTTGAACCTCGTCCACTGCTAAATAATTCATGAGCCTTCACTGTCATGTCCTTCACTGGATGATAACCTTTTAAATATTCAGGCACTAAGATTTACAAATGTTTGATTGAGTTTAATTAATATTTTGATAAGAAAGTGTATTGAAATGGCACTGAACCGAACACACACAGAACCGAATTCACAATAAAATGAAAAATCACAATAAAATGTATGTGAAACTTAAAATTCTTTTGGCTATAAGTACCTACATTACCGGCTGCACATTAGGTATTGTATAGAATACCTAGGCAAATTATAAAATAAATATTATTATTTCATACATTACCACGTTACACGATACACGTTTTAGGTATTCTATACATTTTTTTTTTCATTTAAAAAAACGTTGCCCTACACTAGGATTTTCTCCTGTGTCGTGGGTGCGTTTACGAAACACAAATTTTCACATACACAAACGCCCAGATCCGGAACAACTACCTGTAGAACGTACAAATATTTGCTCCGTGCGGGGATCGAACCCGCAACTCGTGACGCACAAGCCGATTGCTCAGCCACTGCGCAAATCAGGTCGTCACATTGCCTAGGTATTATTTATTAAACCGGATTATTTAGATTGCCGGTAACAGATATAGTACTAAGAAGGCAGATTAAAAAAATCAAACCTTAATACTAAAACCATAAAGAATATTACGAGCAGGAACATAAAAACCTTAGACAGTTAATGAGACTTGTAATTAAACGTTTTATAGACTACATAAAAATAATGCAGTTTTTAAAGACTGATAGGATGACAGAGATTTTGAAAATAGGGAGGTACGTTAAGTCATAATGTATACGGTTAATCTAAGTAAAGATAAAGCAAATGATGTTTAAATTGTTAAATTCAGAATAGAAAAAGGAATAAATAAATAAATATAAATCTCTGGACATTATGAGACAGCGCCATCTAGTATAGTATATACAGTAGGAATAAGAGAATACTAATAATATATTTTTTAAGTACTTAGTTTAGTTTCCATGATAAAATTATTTTTAAAAGAAGCTTTGAAGAAGATTTTCAAGCTAACGAATTACAAAAGATTTCGACTCAAAATTTATCGCTAACATATGTTTAAGAATTTTGTGTTCAGTTTTTGTCGTTGGAAAGTTTTTTTATAATAAATTATCATCACGTCTATGACGTGTAACTACTTAAAAGTATTTACATTTCATCAACAGATTATAAATAGGTACCTTATGAAATTTCGATCAAAAAAAGTAGATACTTTTTTAACATTTTAGAATTCACAGCTTTTCAATTATTATAAATTAGTAAAATAATCTTAAAAAGGATTGGAGGAAAAGAGCCGAAGATCGAGCTCTGTGGCGTTCACTGTGGGAGGCCTACGTCGAGCAGTGGACGAATATAGGCTGATATTGATGATGATGAAGCTTAAAAAATAGAATACACTCTCACGTTTGTTTATCCTTAGGGGTAAGTACAAACAGTAAGTAGGTACATCTACATTCATACATACATTATTGTCACGTCATATTGGTTGCAAAAAAATGTAACAATTTTTTGTTTCAAAAAATTACACTCTCTTTCAGCCGTTTACTTTCTTCTCATTTATACTAGCCAAGAAGATTAGCGATGGTACATAAAATTTTAATTTTGCCGACACTAGTAAAGAGAGTAGAGATTAACCAGAAGCAACGCAGTTATGCTAATGAGCGGGCTGATGAAAAAATAAAGGTTTTTTATAGACTTTGAAGATATTTTTTGAAGGTAGAAGGTACGCACTTTGTGCAATTAAGGTTGAACGGGGTCATTGGGTCACAAGAGAAGACAGTCTGTAGCATAGCGAAGATTAAGGTAACCCTTTAAGGATTTTTTTATGGTGATAAGGGGGCAAACGAGCGGGCGTCTCACCTGATGGTAAATGATCACCGCCGCCCTTGGAAATATGCAATACCAGAAGGCTTATGTGCGTTGCCAACCCCTTTTTTTTGAGTGCTGAAAAATCCTTAAGGACCGTCCCGCCGCCTGGGGAGGCGACGGGGTGAGTCGGACTCCGCCCAATGTGAACGTTTACTGACTAAAAAACCGCACCCGTCAACGCCACCAACCCGATTGCCGGGGCCATGGGATTCGCAAAAGCATGCACCACAACCCCGGCGGGGCGTTGCCAACCTCTGCAGAAACCTTTAAGGTTTCTGTAAATAGGGAAATACTAAATTGACATCAAACGGAATACCCATGCTGTCAAAATAGTCACTCCCCCAACGAGCTCTTATTGTTGATTCACTGCGGTCTTCTGTAAGGCGGAGGTACTTCCCCAGTCGGGCAGCTCAATTTGAGCGAGGAATCTCGCTATGCCCTACCTATATATAGGCAGGTATATTATTTATCGAAAATGCCTTCAAATCTAATCGCTTGTCATTGTTCATTCAGATAGTATTATTCCTTACGGCTTTTTATTTAATGTTAAATGTTACAGAACGGTGCCGTAATTTTTTATTTCGTTGAATTATTTCATTTTTCGAAATGAATGTCTTATTTTGTTGACGTGATTTTCCAGAAAGTTTGATTAAGGTTACATGTATATAAAGGTCAAAACTAATAAATGTTTTATTTCAGTTATATAAAAAATTAAATAATAGATACTTTTAAACTGAAACGACCTGATTGGCGCAGAGGCTGAGCGATCGGCTTGTGCGTCACGGGTTGCGGGGTCGATCCCCGCACGTAGCAAATATTTGTACGTTCAACAGGTAGTTGTTCCGGGTCTGGGCATTTGTGTATGTGATATTTGTGTTTGTAAACGCACCCATGGCACAGGAGAAAATCCTAGTACGGGGCAACGTTTAAACACTCTTCTTTCAAGTCATGCAACTAGTTTTTTGCATATATCCTGAGCTACGGATATTTCTTACTCAAAGTTAGTATATCATTTGACTCAGGCATAAATGTTCATAGACATCAGACATACATTTTCCCCTACCGGGATTGGAACCTTATTCGGCAGCCCTAATACCGTTGCGCTAATCGGCTCGTCGATTAGTGGATTTTTATCTTCAAACGTGTTATTTTCACTTGTGGGAGTGTGTGAGCGTGGGTAACTGTGTGTCTGTTTGAGGCATCGTAGTTCCTAAATACATGAATATTAATTGTTTATAATTTTGAAAGTAGACTTGATTAAGATTGAGTGTTTTCAGCTACGATTCAAAGAAATCTTTTCAGCTGTATAAAAATCACAAGGTCAATCAGAATTTTATTTAAATTTAAACAATAAGACATACGTAAATAAATACCTATTTCAAATTTACTACGAGAATTTCCACAAATCTCAAACGAGCGTCAGAACTTGCCAAAAAATCTTATCTCAAAACATTACAACTCAAGAGTATGGCGACAATTCTTCAAAGGGAATGCTCAAACAGAAACGCTCAACATCCAAAGCCTGGTCTTAGAAGTGCTATCAATAACTTTATTTAATAAGCCAACAACGATAAATAGCCGGCTCGCATTTTGGGGACCTACTTTCAAATTTGTATTCATCGGACTGTGAAAATCATATTTTGTGTAATTGTCGAGTTTCGCTTGAACTTCCCAGACGTTTTCGTGAGCTTGAATTATATTGAAACGCGTATTTCTTCGGAGGTAATCGTGAAATTTATGGCATATTTCCTCAGTACGTTGAATACAGAATAAATATTACAAATGAGATTGGGAAACCAGATTGTTGGAGCCTACATTTTCATTGTTGAAATACAAGGATTTATTTTAAAAATATCTTTTTTATAATAAACACTCTAATTTTCTAAAATAACACTCAATCACGTTTGTATCATTAAGGATTAAGCAGAGATGTGCGATGTCCCCAATAATTTGTTGGTACGTGCAGCCCGACCAGTTACTAAAAATGTCATAGAAATTCTCGATAACAATTAAGCTCGACTTAGGTATCGAACCTAGGAACTCAAGCTTAGCAGCCGCGCATTTAATACTAGACAAATATATGAATTTCTATGAGCTGTGGTAGCCGAGCGGTGTGACCAGTGGACTGAGATGTCTGAGGTCTCGAGTTCGAACCCAAGGCACGCACCACTTACTTTTCGGAAGTTATGTGCGTATTTATCACATGCTCAAACGGTGAAGGAAAACATCGTGAGGAAACCTGCGTGCTTGAGAGAATTTCTCGATGGCATGTGAATTCTGCCAACCCGCAGTAGGCTAGCGTGGTGGACTATAGCCTAATCCCTCTCAATTGAGAGGAGATCCGTGCCCAGCAGTGGGACATTAATGGGTTGATGATGATGATGATGATGATGATATGAATTTCTATCAGACAATAGTAGATAGGTAGATAGAGTACTCTTTATTGTACACATACACCAAAAATACAACAATATGGAAAAATGTCTATAATGTAGTAATGAAATGAAATGATTGAAATAATTGATTGAAATGAAATGTTTGTTTATTTCTGTAAATAGATCTTTTTAAAGACACTTTTTCAAGTCATGTAAGCTATAGTAAGCTTTATTGCACAAACATAAGAATTACCTTTGATTGCTAAACACTATTAAGCTCACATCTTAATACATAAAACAAAATATAATCTATGTTTAATACTCACATGTTAATCTATTCTAGACTATATATTCATTGAAATAGGAAAGATAATAGCGTGACAAAAAAAGATCGTGTTGCAGTAACCATATTCTGTGGTCGGTGTGTACAGAGGGCCCACACCGCATGTTACAAAAATAAAACAAGTGCGTATGTGCGTGTGAGATAGGGGTGGCGAGTAAATATTGTGTGAGCTTCTGTAAAGTATATAAGCCGCATTAGTAAACAATGCTATTTTCAGTATGTATGTAGGTGAAATATTTTTTTAAATTTGACGACTTGAAGTTTCTCGTTTTGCGGTCACGTACTGGCAGATGACAGAATAGCTATTTGCCAACGAAAAATGGAAAGAAGTATGTTGGGAATAAAGCTAACAGATAAAATTTGCAACGACGTTATTAGGAGAAAAACTAAAATAATAGATGTAAGGAAAAGAATTAGAATACTCAAATGGCACTGGGCAGGACATATTTGTAGAATGAATAACAATAGATGGACAAAACGTTTAACAGAATGGATACCAAGGGATAGGACAAGGAAGAAAGGGAGACCAAGTAAAAGATGGAGAGACATTTTCAGACACAAATGTGGACCTGATTGGATGCGTGTGGCACGAGAAAGAAAGACTTGGAAAGGTTTAGGAGAGGCCTACGCCGAAGAGGCGACTACTACTAATTAAAAAGAAATATATATAAATATGTTTCTATAGACACAATATAAATTTTCATCATATTAAACACTATAAACGTAGGATAAGTTTTATTGTAGTAGCAAATAAAGGCTTTTTTATTTATTTATTTTATTTATTTACTGGCAGATGCAGCGTGGGTAGGCCCCGGGTAAGGTGGACCGACGACCTGGTTAAGGTTATGTCCTGCAGTGGATTTCTAACGGTTTTATTTATTTTATTAGATATGATTATTATAATATTATGGTGGATATGATTAGTCGTTTGGTTAGTGCGTCACGGGTTGCGGACTCGATTCCCGCACGGAGAAAATATTTGTGCGATCGAAAGGTTCCGGGTTTAAGTGTTTGTGTGTGTAAATTTGTGAAAAAAATATTATTCTCTTATGTCGTGGATGCGTGTGGTTATGTTTAAACGCATCCACAACATAAGAGAATAATCTAGTTTGAAACGAAGTTTTAAAAAAAGTGTTCTTTTGATAATCTATCTTAAGTATTTCTAAAAACCACATAATACAAAAATAAATAAAGAAACAATTTAAATTCACACGAAAATTTTGGTACAAATAAGCTATCAAAATAGTACCAAAGCATCGATACAAAGTACGTGCAACAACATGGTAAAAATCCAATATTGCTTTATAAAGAAAATTTACTGAAACAAGACGAAAATTTATGGCGCTAAACTTTGTGACACACTCGCCGAGATTTTCAATTTATTAAAAAATATTCCAAAGGAAAAATGCCAGCCCTAAGCGGTGCTCCACTATAAAAGCGGGGCGTGAAGAACCGTTTAAGTCTCTATTTTATTACGGCAGTCTATAATTTACGTCCTTTTCGTACTTAACACAATATGGCTTGTGCACTCAATTTTATGCTGATCTAGGATTTAAAGATGCATTTAGGTACCTGTTTTTGATTGGAATGCTATAGTTAGGTAACGTTTGGATAGTGTTATGTGGGCAAACGAGCAGGCGGCTCACCTGATGGTAAGTGATGACCGCCGCCCATGGACATCTATCTGCAACACCAGAGGCTTGCAAATGCGTTGCCAAACATCTTAGAAACGGTGCAGGTTTCTTAAAATAGGGAGTTACTGAACTGACAGCAAACGGAATTCCCATACTGTTAGAATAGTCACTCCCCCAATGAGCTCTGGCAACCTTACTCACTCGCAGAAAGACAACTATTGTTGATTCACTGCGGTTTTCTGTAAGGCGGAGGTACTTCCCCAGTCGGGCAGCTCAATTTGAGCGAGAAATCTCACTAAGCCCTACCTCCTACAATGTGTTTCTAATGAGGTATATCTATCTAAAAGATACGAATTCCAAAAATATACTTTTGCTGGGATTTTTTATACCATAAGGGTGGCAAATAACCTTATACCCCACCTGATAGTAATCGGTTATCGTAGCCCATAGACCAAGAAGTTTAAGTTTCTGACTGCAGACGGAATTCCCATGCTCTCAGCATACTCACTCCCCTAACGAGCTCTGGTAACCTTACTCACTCGCAGAAAGACAACTATTGTTGTTTCACTGCGATCTTCTGTAAGGCGGAGGTACTTTCCTAGTTGGACAGCTCAATTAGAGTGATGTCCTACCTCTTTTACATTAACCAATTTAATTCTTACCATTAATCCACAATCAAGCAAGTCTTTAATAAACCTCATCTAGTTTAACTATTATTCATCTATACAAATAAATAAAATTGAAGTGTCTGTTTGTCATTTCAAATTTTGTAGAACATTTTTAAGAAAAAAGAAGTTATGTGTTTATTTATCACATGCTCAAACAGTGACGAAAAACATCGTGAGGAAACCTGCATGCTTGAGAGAATTCTCGATGGCATGTGAAGTCTGCCCATCCGCAGTAGGCTAGCGTGGTGGGCTATAGCCCAATCCCTCTCGATTGAGAGGAGACCCGTGCCCAGCAGTGGAACATTAATGGGTTGATGATGATGAAACATACCAGTATTGTCAGATCATACCTATATCTCCCTTCGAATCTCTCCTCATGTTTTGTCAACTCTACTAACATATAAATTGGCACAATTTGCCACAGGCTTCATGTACTGGCGGCACCTTCAGTTCTGCTTATATTCGAAGCAATAAAGTCGAAGTTACGAGCTTGACTGACAGTAACAAGTGTCCATGTGCGAACGGTGACATAACTCGGTTATAACCCGTTTGTATTGAGTGTGCGATTTATTGTTAAAACGTGCACGCCATATGAACAGATATTGTTTGCAGTAAACAGCACTTGTGACTATGTACATAAAGTTTATATTACCTTTGCGGTGTGAAACTAATAAGGCATAATTTAGTCAAGTCAATAAAAATATTTATTTGTTTTTTTTTTTTCATTTTGAGCTCCGATATATGTAATGTGTATTAGTGTGTCTGTCTGTGGCGCCGGAGGTCCAAAGCGATTGAACCGATTTTGATTTAGTTATGCTGTGTGAAAGATCATTTGCTTGGGATTTTTTTAACTAGTATGCACGAAAAATAATTCAGTCGTTTTAATGATCATCAGTTCTATCAGGTTTTGTTTATAATTTGCAGTAATAGTAGAAGCATTGCAACATTTTTTTATTATTTAAAAAAAATGTGTGCTGGATTGTTTTGTAAATTCTCTTTAGATATATATATTACAAAATTATTATAGTACTTTACTCGTTGATTAACTAGAAATCTCGAAATCTGTTTGACCTTATGTTGACAGTTGCCAGGCGATAGCTAAGAATAGATTTTTGGCAATTTCAAACTTAAGCGTTCAGCACGTTTAAAGACGGAGGCTTAAAACTGATTAAACACGGAATCAGTCAGGTAGGTACCTGACTGAGTTTCTAGGAAAGAGATATCAATGCGGGTATGAATTTTCAAGAAATTTCAACTGAAATTCAATACTAAGGCACCACTAAATAATATAAATTGTGTGTATTAAGTTGGTTCGCCTAAATAAATAAAAAAATAAAACACTTTTCAGTTGGGTCGTCAATTAGTACAGTGGTAGTTAACAAGGCTTTCTGTGCTAAGGGTTCCGGAACAAATCCCGGTAGGGACAGTGTTTGTGTGATGAACATAAACATTTGTATCCGAATCATGGTTGTATCTATGTATAATATGTATGTATTTACAACAAAAAAAGTATATATGTAGTATATCAACCAACTAGTATCCGTAATATAAGCCTCGTTGCTTACCACGGAACTAGATGGCGCTGTGTCATAATGTCCGGGAATATTTATTAATTTAATTTAAAAAGTGAGAGGACACCGTGCCCAGCAGCTACTGTGGTGCAGTAAATGAGTTGATGAGAGTAGTAATATACGAAGTTTATATGAAAACTAGCTGACCCAGCAAACTTTGTTTTGTTTTGTAGAAGAGTGAAAATTTTGAATTATAAATATTTTTTAATGCCAAATTAATCATTAAAAAAATGCAAAAAAATGTTTTGTCAAAAAATAAAAATTAAGTCTGGTGAGGGACATCCTTATCACATAGGGGTGTAAAAAATAGCCTACAACCGATTATCAAACCTACGAAATATACATAAAAAATTTCATAATAATCCGTCTAGCTGTTTCGGAGGAGTTCAGTGACAAACTGTGACACGAGATATTTATAAGAAGTGTATGCCACATCTAGTATTGCTATAGCCATATCATACAAATTACGTCAACCCCTCTACACGTGACACGCATCGTAATGGCGTGGAACGGAGATACACAATTCTAATTTACGTCGATACAACGGTGAAACAGACGCAAATTTTACACAAATTTTATACTATACAAGAAAAAATATAAATATTCCTCATTTCATATAAACTGTACAGTAAATTAGGTACCGTTATACATTTTGTTATATATTTTGTATGTTTCACATTATGAGTGTGTATCGGCACTTGTGGTTTTTTTTACAGAAAATCGTGCCATAGAGGCTGTGTATTTTTATGGTAATTTGGTAAGGGAAGACGAATAGACTGCTTCGTTCAAACGTGGATACTGTTAGGTTACTACTCCCAAGTCGAGTAATTTGTTATTCAGTTCAGTGAGAGGAGACCCGTGTCCAGCAGTGGGAAAATAATGCATTGATGATGATCAAAACACCGGTTGATATATTACCTGTAACAAAACAAATACACATATTAATATTGTACTAATATTATTAATGCGAAAGTTTGTTTGGATGTTTGTTACTCTTTCACGCAAAAACCACTTAACGGATTCCGATGAAATTTGGTATACATATAATATAAACTGGATTAACTCATAGGCTACATTTAATGTATATAAAATGCGAGTAAAGCCGCGAGTGTAAGCTAGTAATCAATATTTTTAAAACACAAAACTCTACACAACATATTTTTTGCGTTAATAAAACATCGTAGCAGTGCCCGTAGCTTGCCACACATTTTCGTAGCAATTCGTTACGTACGTAGCACTTCGTAGCCCCACCGTCGTGTCGTAGCGCTTCGTGCTTCATCGTGTTATCACGTGTCGCCGTGCTGAGTGACGTCACGGAACAAAGCGCCAACAGTCGCGCGGAACGTTGAAGCGACAATGCCAGTATTGCGCTACGAATACTTACTTTGTACTATTGTTACCGACTGTGTCAAGTAAAAGTGAAGTTATGTATATTTTTAGAATCATATTTTGATCTGTGAAGCCTATATAAGTGATGACATATTTTTTTTTAAACATACCCCAATACTAGATATTGAAATAAAACTATTTTTTACAGATTTTATCGCCGTATATTGATATTATTAAGTCCCAGAGTTTTGAATCTTCTTAGATCATAGTAGAGCAAACTCAAACTATCTTCATACAATAATTCTATTTAAATCAGTTCAGCGGTTAAAGCATGAAGAGATAAAAGACAGATAGACACTTTCGCATTTATGACGACCCAATTAGTCCAACGATAGTTAACACTGCCTGCTGTGCTATGGATCCCGGGTTTTAATCCCGGTAGGGACAAATTTTTGTGTGATGAGCATCAACATTTGTATCCGAGTCATGGATATATCTATGTATAATATGTATGTATTTACAAAAAAAATATATATGTAGGTAGTATATCAACCGACTAGTATCCGTAACACAAGCCTTGTTGCTTAGCTCGGAACTAGATGGCGCTGTGTCATAATTTCCAGAAATATTTATTTTTATTTATTTATAATAATTATTAGTGAAATAAAAAGGAAAATAAAATACATATATCGTTTTAATGTAGAAAAAAGAAAAATAATTCTAATTTATCATTCACATCTCTCAAATTAAAGTATTATCAATCTTCATTCCACAAATGCTCTCCATAAATAAAATGAAAGCCACCAAACGAAGGTTTTAGCAAGAAATAAAGTATTTAACATTTAATTTGTAAATTACAGAAGGCTTATGAGCGGTTTCTGACATAAATGACTCAAAGAAAGGAAAGAAAGAAGGGGGGGAACTGGAGTAGGGGGGGGGTCGGAGGCAGAAGGAAAATGTCTTGATAACGGAGTTACCCTGTGAGGAATTAATTAATAATCATTGAGTGTACCATTTAATATATAACGACATTAAGGAAATTAGGTTCTTATGTATAAGAGCTTTTTATGCTGCGTATGTACCTACCATCATCACGCCTGTCCCCGAAGGGTTAGGCAGCGGTGTACTAATGTACACCCACGTTTCGCCGGTATGTTTTTAGGTAACATGTGATAGGGGGCGAGCCTATTGTTAACTGGGCACAAATCCAAACTCCGAGCTGCTACTGAGAATTTCATAGAAATAAGTAATAATATTTTTTTTTTGTTAATACATACATATTATACATAGATACATTCATGACTCGGAAACAAAATTAAATGTTGATGCTCATCACACAAACATTTGTCCCTATCGGGATTCGAAACGCGGAACCCATAACACATCAGGCAGCGTTAACTACCGCTGGACTAATCGGGTCGTTAGAGAAACCCAATAACACTTTGCTCGACCTGGGAATCGAACCCAAGACCCCTTGCTCGGCAGTCGCACTGTACGACCACTAGAACAACAAGGCAGCTTTCATGATACCTTGTAATATACATTTTTGTATGTATGTTATCGCGGTATATACATGCATATATTAATAGGTTTACGCTTGACCGCCATTTTGCCAACACTACGATCTGTGATGGAAAACGAAAACTAGAAAATACCGATTCGTACTAGATTTAAAGACACCGACATAATAAGAAAGCGCATTATATAATTATCTAATAAAAAATATTGTGTCACTTTGTCGTCAAACTCATCCGGCTTGACCGATACTGATGTTTCTTGTTGTTAATATTTGATTGGTCTGAGAATGGGCTGTAGGATTTTTACACCTCTAGGTGATAAGGATGGCCCTCTACAGTTTCAATATTTTTTGTTTCAGTTTCAGTTTTAAAAAACTACATAGATCCCTAAATTTTCACCATTCTACCACCAACCCCTATTTTTGAATAATTATATTAGTATTTTTTATCTACATCCACAGATATTTAATAGAAATAATGTATGTGGCAGTACAACGTTTGCCAGGTCAGTTAGTATCTATATAAAATCCAATTTATCATATAAGAAGGCTTTACGAGGTAATAAGTGACAGTCGCCCAACAAGTGACTGCGGAACCCTACGCTACGCGTGGCCCAACACGCACTTGGCCGGTTTTTTTTTGTTTGTTAATCTCTGGCACTACAAGTCGGATTTGAAATATTCTTTTTGCATTTGACAGCCCTATTTTTGAGAAAAACCACCCCCACGCTAAATGCCTAAGCAAGAAATTAAAAGCGAATGGCGGTGGCAGAAACAGCAAAACACAGTTAGCACCTAATATATCGAATATCAGTCACATAATATTTAATCACATGCTGAAACGGCAAAGGCAAATGTAGTGTAGGTCGACCGCCAGGGCAGGTGGAGCAACGACTTGCAGAAGGCAGCTGGCAGCGACTGGAGGAAAAGTGCCGAAGGTCGAGCTTAGTGGCGTTCACTTGGAGAGGCGTCCAGCAGTGGACGAATATAGGCTGATGATGGTGAAGATGATGACTCAAACGTCGTAAATAAATTTGCATGCTTGAGATATTTCTTGGGTGTCAGGTAAAATCTGCGCTAGGATTGTCTGGTGGGCTATTTCCCAATCCCCTCTCAAATGAGAGACCCGAGCCCCAGCAGTGGGACAGTAAGATGGGTTGTTGATGATGACTTTTTTCAATAAAATAAATAAATATTCTGCGACATTTTCCACAGCACCATCTAGTCCCGAACTAAGCAAAGCTTGTCCTATGGGTACTAGACAATGGATACAATACTTATATACATTTTTTTGTAAATACATACTTATAATACATAGAAAACACCTAGACAAACACCAAACAGTTATATTCATCACAGAAATATTTATGTCCCGTGGGAATCGAGCCCACGATCTCGTGATCAGTAGTCCGGTACTCGAACCACTAGACCACAGAGTTCGTCTGTAGTCTCAATGTTATGGTGTATGATCTAAGTTAGGTTAAGTTATCCAATGTGTAACAAAGAACTTTAACGGCTAAATTAACCGTATACCTACGTAATGTAACATAATATTTGATACAACTGCAGAACAGCTTTATTTCTGAAATTATACCCTCACGCAAGTAGTTATCTCTAGAGAATTTGACACAATTTTACTATTACATTTGGAATTCAAGACAACGCAATTGGTCCTAACTTATAGTTCTGTAGTCGTAAATGCTGCAAATTCATGAAATAAGCATCTACCAGCATCATAGCGTGTGTCCGTTGGACGCGTCTCTGAGGACCAAAAGATCTCGGATCTCGGATCTCGGTACTAACTCGGCACGTGTTGAGTTTGAGAATCAGTGGTTCTTCAATAGTAATGGGATGTATAAATAATAATAAATATGTATTTCTGGACATTATGACACAACGCTTTCGAGTTCAGAGCTAAGCAACGAGGCTTGTGTTACGGATACTAGTTGGTTGATATACTACATATATTACCGGGATTCGAACCCGGGACCCTTAGCACAGAAGGCAGTGTTAACTACACCGCTGACTTAATTGGGTCGGCAAAGTTCAGATTATAATAGGAACGTGAGATATGTTGAAATAAATAAAGCACATCTATATATTTAATGATATGAGAGGACATTTTTGCTCACTGTTGGGCTTGTATTTCTATGTGCAAGGTATTATGCTAGCCTAGTACGAGTTGCGAGACTTTATATGCCGAAGAGAAAATTTTCCAGGAAAGCAGATTTTTAAAATTTTAGATTTTTTCACCCTTATTTATGTCTTGTTATCGACCCTTTGACGTCACTTATGACGTCACTATTTAATAACTAGATGTAATACTCTTTGTACAATGGTTGGTATTCCAAAGAAGAAAATAAATAATTTATGCACATAAAAATAAACCGATGTCCAGATAAAGTATTAAAATAATATAAATATCTATTAACGATCTAACTTGACCATGACATTACAAGAGTACCGTAATTTAACTACATTTTATCTAAAGAACCCTAATAGTCCAAGATCCCAGGGCCGCCAGACGTCACGTATTTTCTGACGAACCAAATGTGGATTATTGAGTAGTGCTAGTATGTACTAAGAACACATGCCTACCAGCTATCTTGCCTAGTGGGCCAATTTTCAGGTATCAGGTAATCAAGGTACATACAAATATTACTTACCTCACGTAAATTCTCCAAGCTGATTTTTACGTATATTTTAGGCAAAGCACGTAAATTATGATGCTCCATTGTTTATATCTCCACCAGACAACTATTTCGAAACCTTTTACGAGAAGACAGAACAATCCAAGGGGCCAATCATCCCCTAGATTTCCGCATATTCGCAATCTGCCTCACTCTCATGCGCGTTGATAATACCCTCACGCTCCTACCCACAGTGGCATTAAAATTGAATTAAGGGATATGATTATCCCTTTGGATCGGTCTGCCTCCTGTCACAACTATTTTGAAACCTTTTACAAGAATGGAGCATCAGAATTTACGTGAAGTTAAGTAATTACTTTGGGAGCTTTAAAGCGTCTGCAAAGCAATACGGCCGACGGAAAGTGTCTGGGAGTATTGGCGACTTATTTTTAAGGATATTGCCTAAAATATACGTAAAAATCAGCTTGGAGAATTTACGTGAGGTACCTAAGTAATATTTGTATGTACCTTGATTACCTGATACCTGAAAATTGTCCCACTAGGCAAGATAGCTGGTAGGCATGCGTTCTTAGTACATACTAGCACTACTCAATAATCCACATTTGGTTCGTCAGAAAATACGTGACGTCTGGCGGCCCTGGGATCTTACTCTATAAGCGACCTTATGAAAAAGTCTTAAAGATTATTTCAAATTCAGATAGAGCATTAATCCGAGAGAAGTGTACGAGAAAATAAAGAATAATCCGCACCATAAGATGGGAATTATAATGCTCAAGAGAGAATTCCCTCTCTGAATTAGCATAAGATGAATAACTGCTAAGAGCCTGTCCAGACGATCGTGCGTTTTACGTGCGGGCGGACCGACACGTACCTGCGACGACCCGATTAGCCCAGCCAGGTAACGCTGCCGTCTGTGCTATGGGTTCTTATCCCGGTAGAGACAAATGTTTGTGATCACACAAAAAAAAATCACACAGAAAATGTTGATGCTCACCAGAGCATCAACATTTTTAACCAAAACATGCATGTATGTATCTACATAATTATTTTTTAATAACTGTACATTATTTTATATAGGAGAAGCTGACTGACTGACATATCAACGTAGGGCCTAAACTATGAGGATTAGAAACTAGAAATTTTGCACAGGTGTACCTTTTATAACGTAGGGGAGCACTAAGAAAGGATTTTTGAAAATTCACCCTTTAAGGGGGTGAAACTGGGGTGTAAAATTATTTGAACCAAACTTTTTTGTCATTAAATTGCACGCGGACAAAGTTACGAGAATCAGCTATAATATGTATGTATTTACAAAAAAAAAGTATGTATGTGTAGTATATCAACCCTCTTGTATCTGTAACACAAGCCTCGTTGCTTAGCTCGGAACTAGATGGTGCCGTTTCATAATGTCCTGATATTTACCTATCACCTGCGTATAAATTTCAGAAGGTTTTAACGTCACGCGCGCCGATATTAATAGAATATCGTATGATTAATACACTGGCACACAAAAGAGTTTTTACTGTACAAAATTTTTAAATGAACGTTTATTTTATCGTTCAGAAAAAGCCCATAAATTAGGTCTTGCACAATTTAAAGGCTTTTTGGAATTTCAAAAACATGTTCTGCGTTTATAATTTATGATCACGCTAATGTATTTTAATAGTTTAATGTTCTTTTTCAGTTAAGAAGAGAGGTGAAAATATTTTGGTCCTTGTGGGGTCAAAAGTACAACACTTAGAAATATTAACTTAGTACACATTAATTAACAGAAAAAAATATGACTTTGGGACAGACTAACTTGTTCGTCTCGAGGTCCAAAGTGCAACTGCTTTATGCTTGTTTTGGGCTCGATTTTGAGGTCAAACCATGTTAGATATTAAAAAAAAACTATAAAATTACTAGTATTAGCTAGAAGTAACCTATACTAAAAACGTTAATTTTTCTTTCTGTCTTGATCAGTCTATTAAAGAATGATTATACATAATATATGAGATTTTCTCGATGGCAAGTGAAATTTGCCAACCCGTAGTAAGATAGTATGATGGACTAGAGCCTAATCCCTTTCAAATGAGGGGAGACCCATGCCCAGCAGTGGGACAATAATGGATTGATAATGATATTTAAAAACGAAAACACATAGATTTTACAAAATCTATACATATTTATATACATCATCAGTTAGACTTGTGATAAAATAAAATATAAAATGAAAATACCAACTTCAAAGTTCACAAAAAACGCATTTCACCATCAAACAATTACCTAAACTTATCTAAAAATATCTCGTGTGAAAAAAAAGCCTGTTAAAACAGTAGCCTGTTACATCAGGTTCAAAGGCTGGTAGGTACTCGCACGGGCACCGAACCCGCACTAATGTGCTAATCGATGAGACACATTTCCTGGCTCTAAGAGCGCCTTCAACCAACTCTAATACACTTTATTTTACATAGATTTAACGAGACTGGAAGCGGCTTACATAATCCATATTATATTATAATATTATTTTCAATAACAAATATAAATCATCACGCTTCGTCCCCGAAGGGTTAGGCAGAGGTGTACAATAGCACACCCACATTTTGCCGGTATGTTTTTTAGGTCCCATGTAACAGCAAGTGAGTCTATTGCCATCAACCAGGCACGAATCCAAATCCAAGCTGCTACTGAGAGTTTCATAGAATAACTCAATAACAGTGCTCGACCTGGGAATTGAACCCAATACCTCTTCCTCAGCAGTCGCGCTTACTACCACCAAAATGACGAAACAGTTTGTTTAATAGTAATAATAATAATATATTAGTTTAGAAAGCCTACCATTAAAAATAATCCTTAAAACTTATTATAAAATTTTAAAATTACCCTGAAAAAATAATATTAGACTCATTTTAAAGATCATTAGCAAACTTAAGAAGATATAAAAATAAGTGCTAACTGACTTTTTTAATACTATGGTTGATAATTAAAATAAATCTAAAGGTATTTGAACCAAGCCTTTTAAGCTTACTTAATCTTGAATGTTAGTAAAAAGAAAACGCTGAGTTTTCTTTTTACTAACACTGCTTTGTAATTCCCATCATAAAACCATTTACTGGTGTACAGCTGTAGATAGGTCTGCTCCTATTATTGGTACTGAGATGATTTATTTGGTCATTTTAAGATAATGAATGACAGGCAATTGATGAAAGGAATTTATAAGGCGGATGTCAGTGGAAACGCCGGGAGGGGGCGCCCTAGAAAGACATACGCCGACCTAATTGGTGAACTCCTTCAAAAAGCTGCGCAGTAATCGTAACCAGGGAACCGTAGCGCGTGGCATTCTGTATTTTATCCTGACTAGACTTCACACGTCGAGAAAATCTCTCAGGCATGCCAATTTACTTACAATGTTTCCAATGTTGCAATATTTACACACGATATTTTCCTTCACCGTTTGAGCATGTGATAAATACGCCTGACACTTCAAAAAGTTATTGAATTGTGCTTTAGGATCAAACTGGCAACCCTTGATATCATACTCCACTAGTCATACCACGATAAAATCCATAAAAAGTAATTTTATTTCAAAGTACAATTTCAAATAAAATATCACTTCCAGTTTCCTTAACTCAACAACTGCTGTCCCAGTTCTGACTTGCTAAGCAAATGTGAACCTTGTTAGAACATTATAAGGGTCAAGTGTGAAGTGATTGCGTTGTCTGATGAAGTTCAGACAACGTGTGAGGAGACGATTCTCGTTCAAATGTACGACATCTAGGAATGAACCATTGATGTATTATGTGTGATGTGTTTGTACTAGAGACAACGCTTTCAAATTAATTGTTAGTGAATGACATGCGAGATTGTGTCGTAACATATTTAAATAATTGGAAATAAATGTGTAAATTTTTACTTTACAAAAAAAACGTACTGCCTCGTTAATCTAGTGCAACTGCTAAACAAGAAGTCTTGGGTTCAATCCCCCGGTCAAAGTGTTATCGGGTTTTTCTATGAAATTCTCAACAGCATACATATATAGCGAAAAAGGACATATGAAATTTGTCATATGGTTTTTGTCCCGATATCATTCCATAAATAATTAATCATTGCGTTTGTATGCTTTAAAAAGAAGGCTATGAAAAACTCGTGAATAAGCAGATTTATGAAAAAGCAAATTGGATAAAATTACTAATTTTATGCAGGCAAAACGCAATCTTGTACTTTTTTTGTGGTGGTAAGGGGGCAAACGAGCAAGCGGCTCACCTGATGGTAATTGATAACCACCGCCCATGGACATTTGCAACAGAGGCTTCCAAATGCGTTGCGAAACCCCTTAGAAATCGTTCAGGTTTCTTAAATGGGGAGTTACTGAACTGACAGCAAATGGAATTCCCATGCTGTCAGAATAGTCACTCCCCCAATGAGCTCTGGTAACCTTACTCACTCGCAGAAAGACAAGTATTGATGATTCACGGCGGTCTTTTCTAAGGCGGAGGTACTTCCTCAGTCGGGCAGCTCAATTTGAGCGAGAAATCTCGCTATGCCCTGCCTCCTCCTGTATACTATATAATCTCTACTCGGTAAGATTTTTTCTGTAGTTTTGATATGTTTGAGGTGGCTGATCAATGACGTGTAAGAGATGGTACTAATACCTCAATGCACTGAACATACTTTTCGCGTTGATGGAAGTATGTGCCTTCATGAAGTGCTCTTGTATGTTATTATTGAAATGGATTCTATGTTGTATATGGTAAAGTTCAATTTGCAATTTTAAATTGTTTTACAATATATACTCTCATGCATTATTTTAGAGTTGAATAATGAAGTAGCAAATTATTTGGTTCTGTTATTAAATGACACGTTTTCATGTCATATTTAAGATTTCCGTAGAAAGTAGATGGCGTCTAGGTAGCGATCTAGCAACATTTTCTATCTTTCGACCTTTGAGAAGAAATGCCTGTAACTAACTCAGAGAATCATAGTCTTTTCTACATTGGAAAGCTGATACGTAGCTTATAACAGTTGCATACAAAGGTACTTCAGATATATGGATACAAAAAGTAGTACGTTTAGTCCTTACAACCATTTTAAACTAAATTTCTATTCTGTCCTTTCAAATATAATACAAATAAACTCATCAATCTTTGTATTATCTTTTTTTTAATAAAACAGGCAGCAAGCTTTACTCGCCAAAAATTACTTTACAAAATTACTTCATTGATTTCCGGGGTGAAAATAAGTCCATCTGTCAGTTATGATTACGGGAAAAACAAACCGATAACAGAGTACCAACTTGTAGGTAATTTTTCTGTTTGATTATGTTTTTCATCAATTTCCTAAAAAGTAATATACATTTTCTTTTTAAAAGACGTTACCCGTCACTAGGATTTTTCCTGTGTTGTGAATTCGTTTTACAATACAAATATTCACAATACCCAAATTCCCGTGCCCATAAGTGGGACACAAACTGGGTTGATGATAATGAAATGCAAACTTCTTCTGTATTAAGCATTGGAATAAGCTAAAAGATAGCTTATTTTTCTGTGGTAGCCTAGCGGTGTGACCAGTGGACTGAGATGTCAGAGGTCTCGAGTTCGAACCCAAGGCACGCACCACTGGCTTTTTCTTAAGTTATGTGCGTATTTATCACAAGCTCAAACGGTGAAGGAAAACATCGTGAGGAAACCTGCATGCTTGAGAGAATTTCTGGATGGCATGTGAAGTCTGCCAACCCGCAGTAGGCTAGCGTGGTGGACTATAGCCTAATCCCTCTCAATTGAGAGGAGACCCGTGCCCAGCAGTGGGAAATTAATGGGTTGATGATGATAGCTTATTTTAATGTGATGTGAAGAGCGGGCGTTTTTGGGGGCTGTCTTTATTGTCGACGTTCAAAAAGAGTCATTTAAATTTGGCCTACTTTGAATAAATGATATTTTGACTTTTGACTAATGCTTTATACAGTCCAAATTAGCTGAAAAGTATATTTTTGTTTCAGTTTCAATTATGTGTCGAGCGGTATCACTATTGGATTGTGTAACCGCAGTCACCGACCTTCACCGCAAACCACGAATATATATTATAGACCTGTGATATTGGACTTTATCACCAAATTTACTTTATCACCTCGACGTTCAAAAAGAGCCATTTAAATTTGGCCTACTTTGAATAAATGATATTTTGACTTTTTTGACTTTTTTTAATGGCCGGTACCAAATTTTGAAGTCTGGCAATCCTAAAGTTTAATTAGATCACAGCAAAAATCATAATACATCATTGGACGAACATTTGCAGGAGATAAATAATTCATTGTAATTATTGTTAAACTACCTCGTTGGTCTAATGGGCGTACAGTGCGACTGCCGAGCAAGAGGTCTTGGGTTCGATTCCCAGGTCGAGTAAAGTGTTATTGGGTTTTTCTATGAAATTCTCAGTAGCAGCTCGGAGTTTGGATTCGTGCCCGGTTAAAGGCAATAGGCTCGCCCCCTATTACATAGGATCTAAAACATACCGGCGAAAGGTGGGTGTACATTAGTACACCTCTGCCTAACCCTTCGGGTACGACTTCAACTTCTGGGGAGTTTGTTGCGCCGCTTCTTCTTCCCAGTAAAAACACTAGGAAGTGGTGAAAGGCTTTTGGGGGCTCTCTTTATTGTCGACGTTCAAAAAGAGCCAATTAAATTTGGCCTACTTTGAATAAATGATATTTTGACTTTGACTTTAACAGGCGTGATGGTATTGTTAAGTTATCGTGAGGTGAAACAATTAAAAAACAAATGACAATCTTGCAAATTCTAAAGCATCATGTTCCATTTTTTTATTCAGTTATTGCTTCTGTAAAGTCACCAGTTCTAAGAACTTTTAGAATTGGTACCCTATGCATCATTTTTGCAAGGAAATAAACCTTATTTGTTTTTTCTTAGACGTACAGTCGTACATATACAATGTGGGGAGGACAATATGATCATAAATGAAACTTCGTATAAGTCATGATATTCCCAACCGTCACACAAAAAATCAAATGAATATATCCAGTAGTTTAGCCACAGGACATTATTTTTCATTTTAAGTATTTTCGACATGATGTTTTGTAAACAGGAGAGCACGCGACAGGTTAACGACTTACGTTGCCAGCTCGCCACTTTAAAAACCTACGCCTTTTCTATCAAATTTATTTTCTCAATGCAAATTATACTTTATGCCCGAGCCATAAGAGTCATAAAGCGTGTCATCACAGCTAGATAAGAAAATATGTATGTGCGAAAGAGATAGGTAAGTTTGCTTGTTTCCTCTTTGCTTACTTGTCGACGTGTCTAGGTTACGCGGTCAGTGTGTCACCGGACGTCCTTACTGCCTGTGACGCATTTTATTTTCTCTGGAATTTCGGATGCGCCCGCGCCCGTTTGAAGTCGCCGCGCGAGTGTTATCGTATCTTTGTTGTTGTGTTGTGTTGTGTTGTGCGAAATTTGACGCTTTGTTTTAATAGTGACAGGACACATAAACGTATTATAGGTACTTAGTTAAATAGCTAAGTGAACTTTGCGAAATTAGACGCTTAATACTTGGTGTTTCAAGGTTTTATTATTAAATAATCATGCCTCGTTACAATTATACCGCTTCGGAGTACACTGATATGATTTTAATTTATGGGGAGTGTCACGGTAATGCCGCTTTAGCTGTACGGACATACCGTGAGACCTATTATCAAGAGTGAGAAATAACATTATACGTCGGTGTAGTTTGTGTATTCAAGAACACGGCGGACATATTGAAAATAAAAAAATTTAATGACTGGCGACATAATTATGTGATCGAAAAGTGATTGTGAATAATAAATTGATCAGTGAATAACTCGCGGGTGAATGATGCCCGACTATTTGGTTAATATTCTGTGATTTGATTTGTGTAATTGAGCATTAATAACAATAAGAATAATGGCGCCAAACATTACGTCGCTGCGTCGGCCACAGCTTTAACATGAATGAAACCAAGCTGCGTTGCCATTCTTATCGCAGGTCAGTGTACCATTTTTATAAATGGTGTTTTATTTTGTTTGCAGTTTTAAGCTATTTAGTTTGTAAGAAAATTTTTTTTTTTTTAATTTCCATGTTCGGATTTATTTGATAGTTTACAAATGTTTCTATAAACCAGTATTGCCAGTGTTTTCATTTAAAGTCATATTGTCATCTCCACATTGTATAAACTGCGCATGAGGTAATTATTATTTATTCAGAAGGTTGAGTCGTTCTAAGTGTCATGTCATGTATGTTACGTATGTTAGACAAAACTCCACTGTGAAACATTGTTTTTTTATCAGCAAAATGGGTTGTTGAAATAAATCCGCTTTTAACAGATTATTGTCCGTTAATTTTATTCCGGTTTTTCGATCCTTTATAGAATCTCTAGTCATAGGTACCTATACCTACTATCTATAATATCTGGCGCTAACTATGGATATTGTTAAAAAAGTAAGAAATAGTGTTATTATTTACATAATGTCTAATGAAGACTTTCATGACGTACTTTGAAAGGCTTAAATTTCTTTAACAATTGGGATCTTTTAAAGTTCAAAAATATATAATCTGTATTAATATAATACATAAACTAATATTATAAACGCTAAAGCTTGTAAGTATGAATGGATGGATGGATGGATATTTGTTACTCTTTCACGCAAAAACTGCTTAACAGATTTTAATCAAATTTTGCATACATATAGTTTATTACCTGGATTAGCACATAGACTACTTTTTATCTTTATACCATGCGGGCAAAGCCGCGGGAGGCAGCTAGTAAAAAATACATTTAAAATCCACTTTTGCTGTTACTGTCAACCTGATAAGCAATGAATCAGCCATATTTCATTACACACAATATTTCCATACCACTCCATCATTTCCAGTCCCGAGTTGCCCCGAAAATGGCCGAGAATCAATAAGGAATTCGGAAATCGAGAGATATCTGGTCCATCGGGATTTATAATATAATATCATTCAATAAGTCCCGGGTTCTCAACTGGATATATTTTCCTTATTCCCCTTGCAAACGCCATTACCCTTAAGGGGTTCTGTCGATGTTTTTGCTTTTATCTGCAGTATTTTTTCTCATGCGGAAGATGATCATGAATACCTTTAGGGGATAACTAAAAGGCATGTGTAGACGATTATCAGACAATCGAAACGTTTCACCATGAAAACAGATCTTAATCAGGTTAAAATAAAGAACAAAATACGTCAACAATAAAATATACAACTTTGGTCCTTTTGATCCTGTGAGCAGTTATTTCAGTAATAAAATTCTACCATCACGCCTGTCGTCCTCGAAACGTTAGGCAGAGATGTACTAATATACGGTATGTTTTATCCAAATTGTTAAATCCAAACTCTGATGCTGTTGCTGAGAATTTCATAGGATAACCAAATAACACTGGTCGACGTTGCAATCGAACTCAAGACCTCTTGGTCGGCAGTTTCACTTACGACAATTGGACACAGGAGGAATTAAACAACATAACTATTAAGAAACTGTCACTGTCCCGATGCAACATTCAACTACGCTGGTCTAAATGTAGGTACACTAATGTCTCTCTCTCGCTAATGAATGCAATCATTTCACAAAATATAACGCAAATAAAACGCTTCGTTCCATTCAACAACGTTTTTACTACTCACCAAACGATAAAGTTTTACAAACACCATTCTCTCACAGTAACGGCTGTGGAATTTTAAAATGCACATTAACAATACGCGACCACAGCATAGAAAATGTTAATGTAATACTTCGAACACTTCAACAGAGCGCCAACGACTTGTGAATTCAGTTTATTTGTATACCGGCTTCTCGCCGCCCACATCGTCCTTCTTGTAAACGTATTTAGAAGTTATGCTCAACTTATAAAAGCTATTATCTGAAACATTACGGCGGCATGAATTTGAGCCCCTACCACTGGCTAGTTTTTGTGTCAAAATTACTTAACATTTTTCGAGAATCTTTTTCTGAGTGATAATGTTTCGAGAATTGGTTATAAATAGAATGAGCTCTTTTAATACATAAAAGAAAGAGAAAAGAACACTTGAAATTAAGACTTAATTTGATACTTTCATCAAGTACTTATCTTTTGTTTTTGAATATATTTGTTTGTTTTGTTTATGTATTAGGAATTTTACAATGTCACTTGTATTGACCATGCATATAATATTAGATTTGTGCGGGAATCAAACTCGCGGCACGTGGCGTAGAAGCCAATTGCAGAAACACCAATCCAACCGTACTGTCAAAAGACAATAACTTAAATAATATATCAAAGATTCTCATTTGAGTCCATATTCATTTGAATCATTTCTAATAAAACTTACGCCCTTTCATAATAACCTATCAAATAGCACTCAACACAGATTAAATCTCGTCTCACAACCAGCATATTGTAAAGACCAATTTATCTTCTGAAAACACGATATGAATGTGGTAAAGTACATGGTACGAATCAAAAAGATATTCATACCACCAGGATATTTATTCGGTCTCCGTGACTATGGAAAACGTAGGGTGTTCACATGTTGTAATGTATGTTATGTCGTGCGTGAACTGATAAGTACACGTCTTTCACATTTTTTTTAGAATACATTAAGAGATTTGGTTCCTGGTATCGATGGCCGTAACACTTGTGTACCGGATTGAAATATTATTATGTTTAAATATATTATTAAATATTACTTTTTGTGTATATAAGGCTGTGTTAGCTTAATGGTCTGACCAGTGGACTGTGATGTTGAAAGATCTCGAGTTCAAACCCAAGGCACGCCTCGCTGACTTTTCGGTGTAAATATGTGCGCATTTATTATATGCTCAAACGGTGAAGGAAAACCTTTTAATCACTAGCAGTGACAATTAATTAGAATGAAATAAAAATGGAACTGAAGGAAAAATGGAATTCCACAAATTCGTAAATGACTTTTAATAGTAAGGGACAGAAACTTGAATGTACCAATTTACAAGTAACGCTCACAACTTAGTTCCACACAATAATGGCTAAATATGACGACTTGTCAAGTTTCGGTGATGAATGCATATTTCTCGATGTATAAGTAACTATATCGACGTCTTCTTCCTGGAAGGAGAATATAGATCGTGAGAAAATTAAATGACATGACATAATAAACCATCAAGCTTAATTCCTGGAGAGGTAGATAGAGGATTATTGATGACGTACTCTCTCAATTTGCCTGTACGTTTTTAAATCCAGGTATGTTATAAGGGTTGAACATATTAAAGTTATTGATAGAGCACAAATTACAACTCCAAGCTGTTACTGACTGACCCTAAAAATACTAGTCAAAACTGGAAATCAAGCTTAGAACCTCGCGCTTGCAGCTACTCAATGGGGTAGGCAGAATTGAATACCATTTTTTTATCTTGTTGAGAAGCACTTTATAATTTTATTTGAGTGAAATGGCCTCATTAGCGTAGTGGTTTGATACCTTGTTGTTGAACACGAGGTCCTGTGTTGTATTCCTGAGTTTACACTACTGCCTATCCTACTGTATAACGGCGTGATTATATAACTGATTACGGTATGTAGGTGTATCCGCCTCTATACATCAAACCTCATTTGATCGTAACAATACCTCTATACATCAAACCTCATTTGACGTATTAAAACGAACACCAAGCTCTGGTGAGGTGGCCATCTTATGATAACTGACAGTTAAGTTTGAATGTTGAGAAGTGCGCTCGCAACCACGTACTCGGTGGACGTTTATCTTAATAACAAATAATCAGTGATCAGTGCGTATTTAGTGCTTACTTAGATTGAATTATTAGCGATCACAATTAAATGATTAACATACGTGCTAGTTCGTCCAAATATCGCCTCCTTATCCGATAATACACGCCTATCTAAATATGCACCAATTCTGATAATAGTCGAAAGACTTTATATATATTAATCAAAAGGATTTTCTGCCTCAAATCTCAACTACAAATACAGACACAAAACCAAACAAAATCACTTCGAAGCCGCGAAGTCTAGTTAAAGTGTCGTTTCTCAAAACGAGACACCAGTTTATCTTGCAAACAGATCTGTGCCTCGCTTCCAAATAACCTAGAAATAACTTTTCCTCTTTCGTGTATCGATAAAGGAATGAATCGATTTTCCATTTAGAATAATCGCTATTCGATGTGTATATTTTTTATTCGTGTTTTTATACGTTCTACAAAAACCGATTATTTCGCTGATTTGTTTTGCTCGAGGCAATTATACATACGTACATACCATCACGCCTGTTGGCCCCGAAGGGTTAGGCAGAAGTGTACTAATATAAACCCACGTTTCGCCGGTATGTTCTAGGTCCCATGTAAGAGGGGGTGAGCCTATTGCCATTAACCGGGCACAAAACCAAACTTCGAACTGCTACTGAGAATTTCATAGAAAAACCCAATAAAAATTGCTCGACCTGGGAATCAAACTCAAGACCTCTTGCTCGGCAGTCGCGCTGTGTGACCACTAGACCAACGAGGCAGTTGCAGCAACGCGCAATTATAAAAAAAAACCTTTTTGAAGTTTGTCATGTATGCTTAGTGGTGTGACCAGTGGATTGTAAAGTCAGTGGGTTTGAGTTCAATTTTAAGGCATAAATAAACAACCAAATTTTAGAAGTTCCATGCGTATTAACCACACATTCAAACGGTGAAGAAACGCCTTGAGGAAACTATTAGTCTATCAACTATATATTAAATTTCACTTCAGAACTACCCAGTTTTTGAGGAAACCTGCTTGACTTAGAGAATTTATCTATTTTATTCTAAGAGAATAGAAGATGTTTTGTAAAGTCTGCTTACCCGCACTAGACTAGTGTCGTGGACTATAGCCTAATCCCTCTCAAATGAGAGGAGACCCGTGCCCAGCAGTGAGGCAATACTTGGGTCGATGATGATGATAATTATGTGTTCGGCTTGTGGTTAAGTAATATTATCAAGAATTCACGATCGGTGCAGTGGTTGAGCGATCTTATATACACTCACGCCTTTTTCCCACTGGGGTAGGCAGACACTACAGCATGCCACGTGCTACGATCCCTGCATACAACTTTTGCCTCGTCCACATTCATAAATCTTGTCGATAATCTTTTCCCCAATTTCGATTTGGTTATAAATATATCACATTGCTAACATTTGAACCTTGAATAATATTAATCGTGTGTACAAATTGAGCTCCATACTTTTTCTGTCACGAGTTCACGACAGGAGACGTGGAAAAATCTTTTTTAAAAGCTTTCAACATTTCGTTTGATTTGGGTTTACCTGTGCCAACATCTGGCACCTATCAATGACTGTCATTGCAAATCTCAACCCTATTTTCATGGGGTTCAACGACCCCGACATCATGCCGTTAAGCGGAGGCTGTTAATCATCGTCCTGATCCTAATCTATAATTCTTTTTTGCAAGCATTTCCTCAGAAAACACATTTTCTTTTTTTTTTCTTACGCCGTATATAATAGTAGATGCCTACACCGTTTGATTAGTTGCTGGTAAACTGGTTTCTATGTTCGATGATATACGTTTGAATCAGAAACAGTCAAAAAAAGGATGATTCTAAAATCATCTGATACTTTATACTTGGAGGAGGAGCCTTGTGGTGTGCCACAAGGCTACCACACCTCTCCTCCAACTGCTGGCTGCAGGCTGTCACACATATTCATATTCTTATTGATAATAATGACACAAATATTAAACATTCTAAAATTATTTATTATTGATACACATCTACATATATAATGTTAGTACATTTTACATAATAATATAAAATAACTGATAGAAGGCCATAAAAAGAAATAGCTAATTTTATAATTAAAACCAGTTCAAATCTACTTATTGGACCACATCGTCACTGACCATCGAATGAGATTGTGGACAAACGCTGACCTAACGTAAACAAAAAACTACTATACTAGGTATACTATTGATATTATTTTCATCCCGACGTTTCATATCCTTTACAGCATCCAAGACCTAACAGACAAATTAACAGTCTAAAGTATTAGCCAATCAACTACCTATTAAGTTTCACTTCAGAATTACCCAGATTTTCAGTGGAAGAGCTCAATTCGAGAGCTTAAAATTTGTATTGTTGAATTGTCGATAAAGTTCGACAAATAAACCACGAGAGCAGCTGGCCGCTAATTGTGGCTTTGTTGAGCAGGACAGGATCGGAATTTGTAACTCAGATGTTAGTTTTATGACGTGTATCAGTTGCAAAAAGGACATTCGTAGGTATATGAAAATGTTGCTATTTTTTTTTAATGGAAATAAGGGGGGAAACTGGCAGGAGTCTCACCTGATGGTAAGTGATTACCGCCGCCCATGGACATCTGCAACACCAGAGGACGTGCAAATGCGTTGCCGGCCTTTCAATAAAGAATATACTCTCCTCTTGAAGGTTCCCAAGTCGTAACGGTTCGGAAAGACCGCCGGCGACAGCTAGTTCCACAGAGCGGTGGTGCGAGGCAGAAAATGCCTTCAAAAACCGCACTGTTGTGGAACGCTGGACATCGAGGAAAAATGGATGGAACTTTGTGTTCTGGCCCGATGTCCGATGGTGAAATTCAGCAGCCCTGATCAAACCAAACAATTCCTCGGAACACTCCCCGTGATAGATGCGGGAGAAGATGCAGAGTGATCCGACATCTCTACGCAGAGCCAAAGGATCAAGCAGATCGGAAAGAGCCTGAACGTCGACCACTCGAGCCGCCCTTCGTTGGATTAAATTATCATTACAGAGATTAGTTGACATTTAGTATGAGGAATCAGCAAATGCAATACATCTTAAATTTTTCACAGTATGCTATTTTAGTTTTAAATTCTATGATACTATTGTTTTTCAACAATCTATGCCTTGGATAGAATGAAATTTATTTTGATAAATATCTCAATATTTCTTTAACTTCGAGTTTTGACTCTTTGTGGTGGGTATTACACTAGTGTTCTCATATTTGACGACCTCTGTGGTCTAGTGGTTCGAGTACCGGACTGCTGCTCACGAGGTCGTGGGTTCGATTCCCACGGGACACAAATATTTATGTGATGAATATAAGTGTTTGTGTTCGTCTGGGTGTTTCCTATGTATTATAAGTATGTATTTACAAAAAACAAAGTATATGTATTATATCCATTGTCTAGTACCCATAGTACAAGCTCTGCTTAGTTTGGGACTAGATGGTGCAAAATGTCGCAGAATATTTATTATTATTATTATTATAATTTTTATTATTTTTGGTGTCAAGTGTCCTGTATGACTTCTTGCGACACAGCATTGATCAATCAACGCAAAAGAAAATATCACGTCTCATACACTCACAAAAAATCAATTGTAAAAGGTGAAATTCCTCCTCCTTTATGCGAAGTCGGTTAACAATAGGCAGGCATCTTAGTAACTATGTACAAATCGCTAGGGATTCAAGCTTGATGGTATATTAAGTACGTTACTAACATCACACTAACGCCATCTTGCCTGCTTAAGTTCTATAATATTCATAATTTAAGATACCCTAAACTGTTGAATAAATTCATGACAATCAAAGTAAATTGAGTGCGAGTGAAGTCACGGTTATGTGATAAATTAACTTGAGTTAAGAATACGAAGCGTCTGTGCGTTATTAAAATTTCATTTTAGATCGAAATGACACCTTTCACTTCCCGTCAAATTGTTGTGTAGTTAATACTGCCTTCTATGCTATGGGTCCTGGGTTCGAATCCCGGTAGGGACAAATGTTTGTGTGATAAGCATCAACATTTGTATCCGAGTCATGGATGTATATATATATGTATAATAAATATTTATTACAAAACAACGTATTTATGTAGTATATCAACCAACTAGCATCCGTAACAGAAGCCTCGTTGCTTAGCTCGGAACTAGATGGCGCTATGTCATAATGTCCAGAAAAAATATTATATTTATCGATCTGACTATATATTTCTAACGCTTTCCCTATTTCCTTACTGAATTTCAATTTACCGAGAAATCTAGCTATCTCTCAAGCAATAATAAATTACCAGCTGTCGCCAGCGGTCTTTCCTAACGTGGGAACCTTCAAGAGGAGAGTATATTCTTTCCTGAAAGGCCGGCAACGCATTTGCACGTCCTCTGGTGTTGCATATGTCCATTGGCGGCGGTGATCACTTGCCATCAGGTGCGCCTCCTGCCCGTTTGCCCCCTTATTTCCATAAAAACCTAATATATCATCTTTTCATAAAAATACTTGTTAAAAAGAAACTAGAATTCTACTAACAAGTGAACCGTGAAGTATAGAAGTATTGTTTGTAAACAAAACAAAACAATACTTCTTTGACACCCAGATACATTCCTTTCACTGCCCGATTCATTCGCTAGTACCTATAGTACAATTTCACGACTCAAACGTTATTCGAATTCGGTGTGAACATAATACGATTCTGAACTCGAAATTGTTCAAAGTAGACCTCTGGCGACTAAAATCCTTGGATAAAGTATAAAGTTTAGTGTTTCTCTGTGTTTCAACGTTTTCCAGCGCAGTGGTCTAGACAATGGTTGTATGTTTGATATCATTCTGTGATGAGGGTAGACAGTTCAGCTACTAAGCCACGTCAGTAAGAAAATGCTGGTCAAACTTTATTCTATTTGAATATGAGATTCGTTTGTCAGCAAAATGTTTGTAGAACTTGAAATTTTATGAATATGTGAAAGGTTGACGTGATAAAATGTTATGGTTTAAATATCTTTATGATGTCATAATTTGAAAAGTTTTCAGGGTTTGGATTTGATATCATTGGGGGTTTGTAAACGGGCAAAGTTAACGTAATGCAGTCTTAGGTTTGTTATTTGACAATGGACAATAAAGTGACGATTTTGATTTAAAATTTAAAGTAAGATACCTCAGAGGTTTCATTATACTATATATCTCTATACATTTTCAAAAGAGAATATTAATAAATAAATTATCACTAGCTTAAAAATTGAAATCGAGATTGAGAGGTAACTTAAATTTCTGAAGAATTTCCTATTCATATTATATATTTAATTGTCTAGACCCCTTAATAGTAACAAGCGGAAGAACAAAAATAGTTTTACCCCATAGGATTGATGCCTTATCATGGTGAAGGGACCTAGTGGCCATAGCTTGGCAAAAACTACGATGAATCTAACCCCAAACGGAGGCTGCTCCAACGGGCTTCAGACTGCAGACTGTTTTTATTTTATGTTTTTTTATTTTTTTTTATTTAATTATAATGGCATAATACCACTTACAATAATTAAAAACAAGAACAATAGAATTACAACGTTACAATACATACTACATACTAATAACAAAAATAAACTATGAAACTAAGAAACTAAACACATTCATCCATCTTTCTCACAGAAACGCAAACACACTGACAATATTTTCGGCCATGCATCCGCAAACAAATCGCAGTCAGGATTAGCGCACAAGAGAGCGTTGAGTGTCGAGAGGGATCGCGGTATTGGTGAATTGGCGCGTGCGACAGTGCGCCGTGAAGGCACGGCAACCAACATGTGCCTTCGGTTGCGGCGATGGTTGTCTGGAGTAGAGTCGACACAGCTCATCGTGTAGGATAGTTGCATCAATTTGTCCTCTAAGGATTTTGCACATGACTATAAGTTGTTGTCATGCGACAGGCAAAATACATATTTCCCCACCCTAAAATAAAGTACAGAAATTAGTTTGATGACAAACCTAAGCTGCATTACTTATCAAGAGAAAGTTCTACAAGATCTAATCAATAATTATGAAATCTAGAGCTTGTAGAAAAGATAGCAGTTGAGGCAGAAAGTCTTTCTAGTAAAATCCACGTATCACACAAAGAAGACAGAATGGGTTAACCGATAAAGATGACTTTAATTTACCTCAAAACTTTGCAAGTTTCCCAGTTAAATCTACCTTATGACTAGGTAAGTTACTACACGTATTGAACCCAAAACTCGCATGAAAAGTCTATAGATAGGCAAACTTTTTGGTTGGTGGATTTTAATCTAATTTGTTGGCTTTCTTTGAAGGTTTATAGTTACGGGTCGAAGATACAGATAGAAAGTATTGGAGCTGCAGTGACAGCGGAAATTGAATAATCGTATGGCATTAAAAGAAGTAGCGTATATTACAACAGTTATAATAATATTGTATTTTCTGCTTATTTTTTTTTATTGCTTAGTTAAATTAAAGATTGTGAAAAATTATACAATAATCTATATATTAGTTCAACTATTTCTCTAACTAAAATCTCTTTTATTCACCTGCTGAGGTTCTGGGTTTGATTTCCACAGGTCGAGCCGTGTGATTATTATCAGGTTATGCTATACAATTCTTAATAGCTCTTGAGAGTTTTGGTTTGTATTAAATTTACGGCAGTAGTAGTCCTTTTTAATCTACCCGGGGCTGATGATAAGTGTTTATAAAAAGACTAGCTGACCCAGCAAACGTTGTTTTGCCACGTTATAGGGGTTGGTGGACAACCCTTATCACTAAGGGGTATGAAAAATAGATGTTGGCCGATTCTCAGACCTACTCAATATGCTCACAAAATTTCATGAGAATCGGTCAAGCCGTTTCGGAGGAGTACGGGAACGAACATTGTGTCACGAGAATTTTATATATAAGAAGAAGAGAGAGCGATTGTGATGAACCCGCCATCACTAGGACCACAACTCACTCACAGTATACACAACACGTACACAAAATATGTTGAGCGCACTCCAAAACTTTGACCTGATATCAAAGCTCCAGTGATCTCGACCAACTAACTTCGGATGAAAAGGTAGGCATTAAGTAGTTGCCAACAGTTTCAGTGGCCAGTTATAGCGGTTTAGTCTTTGATAAGTACTGTTCTGGAGGTTCAGATGAAGGTTTGTTTTTTTTTTTGAAGTGCTAAAGATTGTATTGATCTGATTGGTATTTTCTCAGAGAGCGATGGAGAGGGCTATGTTAGGAGTTTCACTACGTGATCGAATCTGAAATGAGGAGATCCGTAGAAGCACCCGGGTCACTGACGTAGCTTAGAAGGTTCTAGAGTGGCGACCTCGTAGGTACTGGAAGACGCAGCGTAGGTAGGCCCCCTGCAGGTGGACTGACGACCTGGTAAAGTTTAATGAAATCCCCTGGATTCAGACCGGTCGTCGTGGCGATCCTTTGGGGGAGACTTATGTCCAACAGTAGACGGTTCAAACGGTTGATATGATTATAATGATGATTTAATAATCTTAGCTTGAAATAAGCTAAAAAATACAAAAAGATTTTATAAAAGGTAATGCAATATCATCCGGAATCTACTCACTGTAAAAGGAGTATTCTGGGTTGTGCAGAATTGTCCAATCGATATTGCTATGTCGCCGTAAGACATAAGTAACATAAAGAAGGAAAAATGCAACACGTCAGGCAGATACCTCGGTGGCTCAGTTGGCAGAGCGTCTGGAGTACCAATCCAGAAGACGCGGGTTCGAGTCCTGCCTGAGGTTGAATTTTTCTTTCTTAATAAAATTTAATAATGATAATGATTGGTGTTTTGAGATGGTATAGTATGTGGTAAACTTTCCCTACGCCATTCAAAAAAAATCTCACACAATACATGATTTCTCGTGCCGTTTTCGTTTACAATTTAAGAATGTATTAAATACGAACGCAACCTTAAAAAAATAAATAATGTGTGGACCATTGGTCAAAACTCTAGGCTTTATATACACATATTTATATAATTGACATAAGACTAGCCAAATTCAACGTAATTAGGAAATTTTACATCTGTATTTGCGTCGTTAATTTTATCAACAGTAAAAAAGTGTCAAATTTTAATATATTAAACCAATATAACGAGTTAATTATAATTTTGTAAGATAAAGTGAGCCGAATTGCGAAGTAGAATACATTACATGTCATGACACAGGCCTAGCGTATTTGAACATAGCGTTTTATTGCGTTTGTGGTACCAGTATTAGTACCAGCAAGTAGCGATTATAATAAAATTAAAATAGAAATTCAGTTGGTGTAGAAATTAATATATTTATGGCACCACTTTAATTGACTCCTCCCCCTTCCCCTAGGTGCCTTGGGAATCATGTGATGTGAAACCATCGAAAAGGAAAAATAAGGTTTCATAATTCATTGTATATACCTACAGCTATATGGCACAGATAATTATCGGAATCTAAAAAATTATTATGAAAAAAAACCTACATTATTTAATAAAATGTTAAAGCAATATTTAATTCAGAAATGTTTCTATTCAGTTACAGAGTACTTAAATACTTAAACCATTTGCCATACTTACGCATGTGCCTACCCATTTGTTATTATTAATATAGAACATAAATATTTAAGTTTACTAATTAAGTGGTGTTACTAACTTTTAATAATTGATAGGTATTCTAATTCAGAAATAATAATTTATAATTCATAATATTATTTATACATAACATAATTTAATAAATAAATACACCTTGTTATTAGAGTTAATAATTTAAACAAATAGAAATATTAATTAATTCGTATAGCACTCCATATTGCAATGCTTGCAAAAGGCCGCTAAGTTATAAGTTCACTAATGTAATGTAACACCTTAATGTACACTTAGTAAGCAATAAATCTTCGAATCTTTGAATCTATTATTTAAGTAATAGTGCATGGTGATACAGTGGTAACTCTATAGGAATAGTAACAGAGTGGCCTAAAAAAACTTTTATAGTGACCTTTATAAAAATATGGTGAATTAAACTAGATCACCGCATGGACAATAAATATATCAAGCGCAAAACCAACTGCCCTGTCTATTTCGATTACTCAACTACTTGTAGGTAGATTATTTATCAGTAACATTTAAAGTTTGCTGGTCAATTCCAAGGAGTTAAGGAAGTTTGAATGATTTATTTTTCTCATCTACAGGAAAAATACACACTTAAACTAGTTGCGGAAAACAACAAAGACGGTAAACAAAGAGATTTAAAATAATAGAGATATTGGAAACAATTATAATGGATCCTGGAGTTTTGTAGAGCTATCTTGATTTAAATAGAAGAATTATGAATACACATTAGAAATGATCAATATGAGTAAGTATATTTTTATTTTAGTCAGAAATATATGTGTATATATAGATATATTATGTCTGACTAAAATAAAAATATACTTACATATATTACCATTGGACTATGTAGACAAAGGTCTTGAGTTCAATCCCAAGGCACCATTGATTTTTCGAAGTTACGTGCATATTCATCAAATGCTGAAACGGAAAAGTAAAATATCGCAAAGAAACCGAAACTAGGCGAGATGCTATTCGCGCGGGTACTATTCAGCCGGGTGCTCTAGATGGACTACCTCAAAATTTGGTGGCAAAAAATGACAGCCCGTTTGTCGATAAGTAGCACCTTAATCTACTTTCACATTAGTTTTGTAAGTAGATCTTTTTAATACATACAATAGGGGATCGAACAAATTTTTTAAAGTATTTTAAATTAATCTTCATGGTTACTTATTCCCATAAAAAATATGTTTTTATTTATTTATAACATTTTAGGTACTCAAAATTATTATTTTAATATTGTTTGTTTAAAAATGCCACCAAAATACCACGTTATGTCATCTGAGAGCGCATGACGTCATCTGTGGTCATAACAAAACAGTTATATGGGCATAAATTCGCGAGAAGTTTTGTTTCGTGGAGTAGATTCTTTATTTGTTGTTATGGAATGAAAATGTCATTACTAAAAATAAATATAATTAATTTGTATTACATATACATTGTGTAATGTTAGAAGTTATATTTACGAGAGCATCCACAGATAACGTCACGTAAGGTGCTTGGTGTTTCAGGACAGATTAAAAATATTGTAAAAAATTAAATTTTATTTCTTCATTTAAAAATATTTAAATGAATTATATTAAGTTATTACGCTTTATATACTTGTAAAACAGTACGTGTATATTTAATTTATCTAAGTTCATTTTAGATTTTAACCTGATTAGTGTCCGATACCCTATTAGCTACTCGCTTACAGTGTGACCCCACACTTCTTATAAATATAATATAGTATTTAACGCCAACATTATGCTTTGAGATGTCGTCATGTGCCCTGTTTTACGGTTTCGTGTATAATAATAAGCTTGTACTACTATCTCTTTTGACTACTCATGTGTATTCAAAAGTACTGACATGATATGATACAATGCATAATTATCTTCTTAGATTTTACAAATCTCAATTGTACTATATAAAATTATATTTTTAACTACATAATTATATTCGTTATCAACACATACACACACTGCATTCCCTATATAAAAACCTACTGTTTTCTTTATGTATTGTTTGTTTACTTTTGATTACATATTACATGTAACGTAAAATTAAAAATGTTAACGGAACGAGCCTGGAACTCACGACACAGGGAATCCTAGTGTGAGTTTCAGGAATCAATGGAATGTTTGTAATTTCTTAAGCAATAAACTATTCTTATTCTTATATATTCGTTATTCTATTGGCCTAAAGCATTACAGCTGAACGTGAAGTCATAAGTTCATTACCCGTAATGAGCAAAGTATTATGTAATCTAAATGAACATTAATCGGACACATTCTAACCGAATCTAAGTCCTCAACAGGTCTACCAAACCAGCGATGGACTTATTAGTACCTAGTCATGTTGGCTTACTAAAATCTCACCCTGCTGACCTACACTTCCATTTCTGGCGACCTCCAAAGCGCTATCACGTCTGTCCTCGCCAATATCATCAGTTCTCACAACTTATTCGGTTCAGCGGTGCGCAAGCGTTAACGTAGATGAATGCTCTGACCTGTAAATTTCAATCTTTGTCCCCTCACCCAACTTACTGGGTACAATTAAAAGGTTTTAACTATAATGTGTCGGTGGAAAACAGATATTTGAGTATACACATCAATTGTATATATACACATATAACAATTGTATACTTCGTTTGTGATACAGTGATGATATCTAGAGTAACCACTTAACATCGCGGGCCGGAATCTTATTAGTCTCCCGTGTGGTATATAAAAAAAAGGATATATAGATGTAGGTACATAGTTAGTAGAATTACTGGGTGGCATTTTATTACTATGCGACCTTTAAATGTAAGCGATACAATCACCAGGTATTGTTCAACAGCTGTGCTTAGGTCTCCTGTCAAATTGATAAGGGTTGGGATTTCCTGTGCCGCCAAGAATCCCTCAGGTATACAAGAGTTCACTGTCTAAGCAAACATAATGAACATAACAATATTGATAGATCAAATATTGTATAGGATGCCAATTATTTTGTAATGTTTTTTTTTTATTTTGATAAGGCGGATCACCTGATGGTAAGTGATCACCGCCGCCCATGAACATTTGCAACAGCAGAAGGCTTGCATATGCGTTGCCAACCCCTGCAGGAACCGTTTAGGTTTCTTAAAATAGGGAATTACTAAACTGACAGCAAACGGAATGCATATGCTGTCAGAATAGTCACTCCCCCAACGAGCTCTGGTAACCTTACTCACTCACAGAAATACAACTATTGTTGATTCACTGTGGTCTTCTAAGGCGGAGGTACTTCCCCAGTCGGGCAGCTCGGTTTGAGCGAGGAATCTTACTATACCCTACCTCTCAAAATTATAGTCTATAGAGTTATAGACTTTTGTATCACCAGCGGTATCGCTTAGGCGTCACCAACCTTACAATTTTCGATCCTATGATTTCCAATTCAAGAAATATGTATGTATGTTTGAATAAGATCTTGTCGTTAACAAGTAGATAACAACATAAATCAAGTAATTATCTGCCGCTATTGTGGCACGCCCAACTTTCAGATATCACAAATTGATTAGAACTTGATACAGAGAGCTCCCGAAGTTTCTCTCTATCTCTAGTCACTATTGCTGTCAAGGTTACACAGTGTAAATTATTATATTATGCATCGAGTACTTATACACTAGAGGTTGAGGGCGCGGCAATTGAATCGTTGGATTATAGCTTCGATTCTCAGGACAAGCAACAATTTTATCAATTTTTGTTTGTCAATTGACGACCCGTTTAGCTCAGCGGTAGTTAACGCTGCCTGCTGTGCTATGGGTCCCGGGTTCGAATCCCGGTAGGGACAAATGTTTGTGTGATGAGCATAAACGTTTGTATCCGAGTCATGGATGTATCTATGTATAATAGCTAGACTTATGACCAAAAAACCTACGATCTAGGTATATTTTTTAAGGGTCTATTTCATGCAATTCAACAAAGGACAGATCATGAAACCAGTAAAATAATACTTTGTTAGTTATAATACTTATAATCCACAAAAAAATATACGAGTATATGTATGTACAAACCCAGGAAAAATACCAAAAGAACCTAGTATTAACATAATCCGAGGTCCGCAAAAAGTATTTTGTCACAGAAACGAAATGAAGGTACAATATGTCCGGTTATTAGGCGCTGGACAAACAAGATAAAACATATTTGACCCTGGGGTCGGCATTTGTCAAATCTCACTGATTTAAATGGATTTACCCAACCGTGCGAATGTGTACGGAGCCTGGCAACATATTAGATTCTCCCCTTGTACCTACTTTGAGCTACCGCTAGGAAATAATAATGAGTGTTGCCACGAAAAAAAACCTTCCAGAAACATTTATGCGTGGGACAATAAGATTTGTACAAACCGTTGTATACGTTAGGTTTATTCATCTTGATTATTATCAGAGGGAGTAAAAAAATATTTCTTTTTTTTTCTTCTTTCCTTTCAAAAAATCGTAACTATAGGAGAAGACTGTACCTATATATACATATATGCCTATCATCATCATCATCATCATCAACCCATTAACGTCCCACTGCTGGGCACGGGTCTCCTCTCATTTGAGAGGGATTAGGCTATTAGTCCACCACGCTAGCCTACTGCGGGTTGGCAGACTTCACATGCCGTCGAGACAAAGCTCTCAAGCATGCAGGTTTCCTTACGATGTTTTTCTTCACCGTTTTGAGCATGTGATAAACACACACATAACTTCCAAAAAGTCAGTGGTGCGTGCCTTGGGTTTGAGCTCGAGACCTTTGACATCTCAGCCCACTGGTCTCACATCAAGGCTACCATAACTCAGTCAGTTTGCCTGTGGCCATTGCAGCTTGTGTTTTTATTTGTAGGTACATAATCATCAAACATAATGTTTTACTATTCCCCGTCATACCATCAATGGATGGTCAATGCTTACTACATCTAAGACATCAAAGTGTTTGTGGCTTTTATTTATAGCGGAGCCTCAGTCGGAGTGTCATCATGAAATTACTTCTTTATTTTCTAACTGCAATAAAATCTGTTTATTTTCTAAGACATCTGACAATCTGTTCTTCGCTTCAATTATTATTGAAATTCTATAAATGGAACTCCGTAGTTTTCCTTTTCAAATCAAATCAAATCATTTATTTCAATTAGACCAATATAGGTACTTTCAAATTTTCGAATTAAATCGAATTTAGTTGCACGTTTCAAAAAGGTAGGTCTTACGGAAAAGAACCGGCAAGAAACTCCATAGATACTCTTTTTAAATTAAATACAAAATTGTTGGTTTTCAAAATATCAATTTCAAAGTAGGTAACTATTTAAATACCTTAGCAATGAAAACATAACAAACTAATATGATAAAAGACTGAACAAAGATTTTAACTATCGGGTATCAATATTCCACGTGTCGGTATCACGTGGTGCCACGTGGTATCACAAAGTTAATTGTGCACCCGAAATATGGCTAGCAATACGGTCACGTAAAGCGTCGAACTGACGTGTAGCAATTTTTTTAAAATATAGTTGCTCGACTGTTTTAATTCAGCTCAAAAATATAACTATTGATGAAATTGATATATTTTCGTAATTTTGCTTTTTATTATAATTCCGTTGCATACTGCGTAAAAGTTTAATTTATTTATTTATGCTATCATTACAAGGATTTTGAAAGATCTTATGTCACTAAACAATATTTGAATTATACATAATTATATTGCTTTCTGAATTCATCCAGAGCACAGTGGAAGAAATCTGTGTCACCAGCTAAGAAATCGAAATACGGAATGCATGCGTAAATTTCTGTCATAATAATATAATCAAGAAAAACCTCCAACCTACCAATCTTATCAAACCACATAACTCCAAAAAGGTCTTACAAGCAAATCAGCAATTTATGCAAAATTCGGGCTTGAAGCTCTATTTCACCCAAGGAATTTTCATAGGTTCCCTACAGATTTTGTCAAGTGCAAATTGGTGAAAATATATGTTGGTATCTGACCACTGGGGAAATAAGAGACTAGGAGACAGGTTCCGCGGTTTATGAGGGTATATCTCAGTACGTGGGTCCAAAAATATGTGCGAAAATATCCACAATGTCAGCAATAGAAAAAAAATATTTATGAAGTTTGATTTGATCAAAGAGTGCCAAGTCAAAGGATTCCAATTTGAGTTTACACTTTGACAATTCAAAATCTGATATTTAATTAATAATAATTTTAATTAATATATTAAAATTTAATAATCTTAGCTTATTTCAAGCTAAGATTATTAAATTTTATTAAGAAAGAAAAATTCAACCTCAGGCGGGACTCGAACCCGCGTCTTCTGGATTGGTACTCCAGACGCTCTGCCAACTGAGCCACCGAGGTATCCGCCTGATGTGTTGAATTTTTCCTTGTTTATGTTACTTATGTCATTACGGCGGTTGAATTTTTCTTTCTTTATAAAATTTAATAATCTTAGCTTGAAATAAGCTAAAAAATACAAAAAGATTTAATAATAATTTAATTGTCATAGGTAGAAACGGCGCGGCGAAGAAATGAATGGACAGGATACCTTCATGCTTGAGAAATTTTCTCGACGTTCGTGTGAAGTCATCCAACTAGCATTAATCTAGCGTGGTGGATTGTACCCTTACACTTCTCGATCTAAAAGGAGTCCTGTGCCCAGCAATGAATAGTTTGCTTGCTTTGGTTTATGTTCTAACAGTCTCTTAACAATTGTTTTCAGAACGAAATAAATATTTTGTCTACGCTATTTTATATTATCTCTACAGAATTTGAGACGGAACGCCTATCAGCCAGCTGAATAATTGGCTCCTGGGATGCAATAACTAGTGAGAAGAGCTAAAGATCAAGCACCAATTTTACTGAACAATATTAGAGAGCGCCAACAGTTTCAAAATTAAACATACCTGCAGTGATAGGTTTCAATAGAAATTTCACACCCAACTTTTAAAGTTCATTTTTCAAATACTGTTTCGCTTTTTCTCTCAAACGAATAGCAGTTGAAGCTCTCTCTATATTTTTCTTTAATTCCCTGTACGTAAAACGTATACCTTGTTTCATTCCAATTCGCTCGATCCGGAGTATTTGACTTTGATCATAGGTACCATTCAAAAGTTAATGCAATCCACATATCGCGTTCAGTGGCCGTTGTAATTAATTTAGTCTTTATCTGTTTAAAGTCTTATTTTAATTATAGCATTTTACTGTGATCGATACGGTTTATTATGATAAATCGTATTTTGAGCTTTCTATATTTTAGAACCTATGCATAATACTTAAGGAAACCAGAATAAAGACACCTCGATTATGATGATGAATATTCATCATCAATATCACTTAATTCTATTTCATTATCTATCCATTTACTACTGCAATACTGGGCATGATTCTCTTCTTATTTGGGAGAGTTTAGGCTGTAGCCCATCCTGGCGTGGACTAAACAGGTGCAAGTAGGTAGACTTTATACGACTTCGAGAAAATCTCGCAGGTACGACAATTTCCTCTATATCTGATACGACGACCCGATTAGCCCAGCACTAGTTAATGCTGCCTTCTGTGCTACGGGTCCCGGGTTCGGGTTCCACATTTGTATCCGAGTCATGGATGTATCTATGTATAATATGTATGTATTTACAACAACAAAAAAGTATATATGTAGTATATCAACACAAGCCTTGTAGCTTGCCACGGAACTAGTTGACGTTGTGTCATAATGTCCAGAGATATTTATTATTTATACATAGACATAATTATAAGTTCGAAGTCAGTGGTGCCAGCCTTGAGTACCGAACTCCAGACCCTCGACTTTTTACAGGTCATATCACTAAGCCATCACAGCTATAGACAATATATTTAATCAAATCAAAATGGAAAATAAAGTTTTAACATTTCAATTAAATTGTTCAATAAACGAATATTAGTTTCAAAGAAAAATAAGCATTGTTATAAGCATCAGAACGCTTAACTTCGCAAAACTTATCCAAAACGTGGTAGATTTTTTTTATTAAATTACATTTCGTCTCATACTTACAATACACTTTGATGCTAATAGTTTAAAGAATAAAGTCCCAAATCGATCTAAGTTCTTCAGATGTTTTATTATTGTTTAAAATGTTGCTATTATCAAATCTAAAGGCGTTGTCGCAAATCTTTTAGAAATAGTATTGGCAATAGCCAATACTCGATATTACAAACTAATAAGTTTGTAATATCGAGTATTGCAGAATATAATATTCATGCCTATATTCTTAAAGGGTTAGGCAGAGACATACATACTAATGTACATCCACAATTGCCGGGTATGTGAAAGGTCCAAAATAATCAGGCACAAATCCAAATTCTAAGTTACAGAAGAAAGTTTTTTTAAATAAATTGTACATGCATTATAGCAAAACTTTTCGCTACCAGAGAATCGAACTCCGGTGTTGTGGACATCACTAGGCGTAGTGATGTCCGCAACACCGGAAGTCAATCTTAATAGTCAGTAAGAACCATTTGACTTATAAGGTAAAAATGCTGTTCTATTTATTCTCTGTTTTATTTCAATGAGACCTATATTAAAGGTACTTTTAATTGTCTGATCTAGATGCGGGGTTCTAGAAAGTAGGTCTCATGAAGAAAAGCGGCAATTAACTCCATAGGTCCTCTTACAAATGAAAATAATAATATGAATTACAAAATGAGGTATTGTAATTATTTAATCCCAACGTTTCTCATCCTTTACAGCATCCATAGTCACTGGCAGACTGTGGTGTTGGTCGCCTTAATGTTATAACTATAAACAGCTCCCCTATATTTTTTTTAAATTAGCTGATACTCCAATAGTCAGGTCGTTAACAGCCATAGATAGAGTGAGAGTGAAATGGAAAAAAAGTGGATTGGGCTCTGCCCTACAGTGGAACACTACAGACTTTTCATCATCATCATCATCAACATCATCCACAGCCTTTCTGATACCACTGCTGGGTATAGGCCCCTTTCCATGCATGTCATTCGCTTCGGTCCTGAGCCAATCTCGTTCAGATTCAAATAGACAGACTTTTAATAATAGATAATAACTAGCTGACGTTGTTTTGCCACATTATAGGGGTTGGTGGACTACCCCTAACTTTTAGGGGGATGAAAAATAGATGTTGGCCGATTCTCATAGATACCGGATAAGCACAAAAAATTTCATCAAAATCGGTCAAGCCGTTTCGGAGGAGTATGGCAACGAAAACTGTGACACGAGAATTTTATATATTAGATAATATAAGTAAAAATACCAGTTAAAACCCGTAAAAAGAAGCTATATTTCTATATTATCTAGTATTTGTGTCGGTGTCAAAAAAAGATCCGTCTACAATGTTTGAACACATTTTTTACTAATTTACATCCTATAATATTCTCCCCTACAATAAAATCCACCCTAGATATTCCAATCATGAAGTATCGGCCTAATAAAACAGGCTATATCCATCTCTGTCTGGCGCGGTTTATTTGAAGCGTTGGCTGTCATGTGGAAAATCAAAGCATCGCGTAGTGAAGTGTGAAGCTTAGCGGGCCGGTGTGCCGTATGCAGCCCCCGAACTTGCGAGCATGACTCGGGTATGCGTTCGGGATGACAGTAGTGTCCTCTGATAACACTTTGCAGATTTAGAACTTGTAGCGACGTCTAACTCGCTACATAGCAACGGAGCTCTGTCAAAACTGACATGACACATCGAACGCAGCAACAGCGAAGGTCATCCTACATCGCGATAGTAGAGTTTACAAGCGCAGATAGCTTAAATATAACCATCCGACATCAATCGTTGGGCAATAGCCCGCCAGGCATAACACCTCGTCTGGTCAGAGGATCCACCTTTTCGAATGGAGGGATTAACATCTTCTTTCCTCTATAAACTAATTCATACACAGCATCATGTCTGTCGTTCCCAAGGCTTAGGCAGAAGTGTATTTATGTAAACTTACATTTCGCCGATGTGTTTTAGGGCCCATGCAACATGGAGCGAGCTTGTTGCCATCTACCAGTCATGAATCCAAACTACCGAATTGCTACTGAGAAATTCAAAGAATCACCCAATAGCACTTTGATCGACCCATGAATCTAACCCAAGACTTGTTCTTGCCCAGTATTCGCACTTACTGATGTCCTTAAAATGTACTGGAAATATTCGGGACGGAATGGATTTAAATTGAAGTGTGAATGAGCACGCTGAGTGGACTGTTCCATTGTGCATTGCAATGATCTATGGAGTGTGCCGACATTACTCAACGTTGTGGTTATGGCAGAATACTGGTTGGTGCTTTATGTTAAGTTAGTGATCTGATGAAATGATCTTGTCTGATAGAAAACGGAAATAGTTTTTGAGATTGATCATAAATACACAATGGAGTATTACAAAATTGTTTGATATCAGTAAAATGCCTTAAACAGATCTTTAAATTGTTACCTATAAATACACTTTTTCTATTTTAAAATGTTTAGTAGTAGTCAGGCATGAGATGAAATCTGGATCCTAAAACATATTTATAATTAGAGGTTCTTCTTGGAATATGTGTAATGGCATTTATTTATGCTAAGTATATCTTTCTTCCTCATCTTCCCATTTGGTATTCAACTACACGAGCTCTTAGGAGTTGAGATTAGGCGAATAATATCATCATCATCATCATCATCAGCCCATATTCGCCCACTGCTGGACGTAGGCCTCCCCTAGTGAGCGCCACAGAGCTCGATCTACGGCTCTTCTCATCCAGTTGCTGCCAGCTGCCTTCCGCAAGTCATCGGTCCACCTGGCCGGCGGTCGTCCTACACTACGTTTGCCGAGACGCGGTCTCCGCGAATACTATATTCCACCCTAACACTAGTTGGCAGACTACATACGCAATGGAAAGAATATCTTAGGCATGGAGATTTCCTCACGAGTTTATCCTTCACCGTTTGAGCTTGTGATAAATAAATAAGCACATAACTTCGAAAAGGCAGTGGTACGTCTTTACGACCTTAAGATCAAACCCGATACCTCTGACTCAATCCACTGGTCACACCATCACACTATCACTGCTACGCTATGTATACTACCAAATATTACAATTGCGTCGCGTCAAAACCAACGGACAAAACCATTTCATCCACTTAATCCGATAACGAGATAAACTTTGAGTACAAAAACCAGCTTGGATTCAACAAGGCCTGGCACAAACAAGGCCTGGCACAAACAAAGGCTAGGTCTTATTGAGAGCTTTATACTGAAGGCACAATAGGCAAAAACAAAACACTAGAACATGGACAGAACATTGCCTGTGCACGTAAGATATAATTGAGACTGGATTGGATTGTACTGTCAAAAGGGATAGGATGTGTAAAACAGGTGATTAATTACATCCAATTGTTATAGATATAATAATTAGTTGTTTTATTGATAGGTTGGCACTGTTTATTAAGCTGGTTTAGTAACTAGTTACCGCGATCCTAAAAGATCTGGAATGGCGAGATATGCCGATAATATTATTAATATTTTTTAACGTGAATGTAGTGTGTATGCGAAGTAATACACAAAATTCACCACTAGATGGACATATGTATAAATATATACAGATAATCTTTAAACACGGGCGTCATCGGAGCATGTTGTTAGTTACACACAATCTTTACTTCCTTACTTATATATTATATTAATATTATGAATGCAAAAGTGTGTCTGTCTGTTACGTCTGTAGTTTTCATCCTGGAAATCATGCCTTAAAAGGGAGAAAAGTGGGATGGACATTCGTATTCAAATAAAATTACTAATATGACAAAGATAAAGTCGCGGGCAAAAGCTACATAGTTCTATATAAATAATAATATTTGTACAAAAACATACTGACAATCGAAGAAGCTGTTCTATCGGATAATATATCCACAAGCCCACACATTATCGGAAAGCCCCATTATAAGAGACACGTAATCCTCTTTCACTTCATATACCGTATTAATAGGTGATTATTGCGATACTCGATCAAAATATCTTCTTAATTAACTAGTTAAGTACCCACAGTTAAGCGGTATAGTTAAACAGATCTGTTTTTACTGGCTCGAGAGATGAAAGCATTAATTGAATAATGTTGAGTGCATGTATGACGAGATGTATGAATGTGGTACAGAATGTCTCAAAATGGGGGATAAAACCCTTTTAAGACCTGGAGACCAAGCGAGGAGGGGGGAAGGGCGTTAAATAGCATAGAAGTATAGATAAAATAAACTTGACAGCCACTGATGTAGATTCGTACACGATGTAAAAGTCGGATAAAGTGGTTTTAACATTGGATGCTGTTATTTCTACTTATTAAAAACACGGATACCTATATGTAGTCTCAAGTACTACAAAATAAATAAACAAAACAGTAAGTAGTTGAATATAGTTTGCAACAAGTCTTAGGCTATAGTCCACCATTCTACCCTGTTTCGAATTGGTTGACTTTACGCCATGGAGAAAAACTTCTAAACATTCCTCTCGGCATTTTCCTTCACCGTTTAAAAATGTAAAAAATACGTAAATAACTTCGACAGTAAGTGGTCTCGGGAACTTCGATAGTAAGTGGTTGGTCGAACTCAGGACATTTGACACAGTCACAGTCCACTGGTCAAACTACTAGCCTATGAGCCTTCTAAATTCTATTAGTAGCTTTTAAAATTAATTCCGGCCGTTTTAAGCCCCCGTCCCTTCCCAAGTACGCATGCATGCAGGTTTCCTCACGAGCTGTGTCTTTCATCACTTGAGCACGTGATAATTGCCCACAGATCTAACAGGAGACCTTTGACTTCAGTCCACTTGGGTACCACACCTCACAATTAAACCAGCTTACACTAAAAGCGCTTAATTTAGTAAGTAATCCGACTAATGAACACAATAATGGGTTATTAATGTCCCCAAGGCCGGCCTTTGGACAGTAATTGGGGGTGACACCTTTAAGTGTTGGCGAAATATATCGTCCGATATTCTCTTGGGAAGTGCAGTGTGCTAAACAATGTCAATTAATTTGGTGCAGGATATTTTAATTAAACACAATGTTCGGGTTAGGAGCGTAATTTTGTAGAATCTGTTTGCAACTTGAAGGAATTAAGCAGTGGTGTGAAATAGTGTTTAATTTAATTTGTTTATGTCAGTAATTGTGTTGATTCAAGCTTTTTAATTATAAATTGTATTTATAGATGTAATAAAATCCTTTGAGCACATTTATATTATATACTTATAAAAATGTATACCTTTTGGTCTAGATGGCTTCGAAATTTCCTAAGTTGAGACGCCCTTTGGCCCCCATTTTTAAGGAAAGAAAGAAAAAAATATAGAACAGGGATTAGACGAAAGACCAAGACGATCTCTTATGCAACAAGTTAAAGGAAACGTAGGAAACGAGTCATACTAAGGAGTCAAAACGAAGGCGAATAAGGGTGGAAAATTGCAGCGATTGCTTCACCGATAATAACCAATTGAATTGAAGTCTTAACACAAAGAACAATATAAAAAGGAAGGCAGATACAATTATATTAGTAATTTTAAAATAATTGGTTCCTTTGCGCTAAAACCCAAATAAAGAATTAATGAGTATTTATTGTTTCTAAACGCGTTTTTTTACTATGGCTACTACGTGATTTTACAGGACCACTTCTCGAAAACTTACGTCACCTAGCACCCAAGAACAGAGCTCATAGGACCAAGAATATAAATCAACTGGACTGACGGGAGAAACCACCTGTAAGCCGATACCATCTTACATTGAAATTCTAATTTCCCTGAGGGTTTTCAGAGGGCGGAGTGCATACTCGCTTGGCTTCGAAATTTTGTATAGAAGCACTACTTGACTAAAGCGTTTCTCCACCAGTATCGCTTCGGAACGTAACGGTTCTGTATTGGATTGCTAGGTTGAGCAAAATGTTCTTAGGTTATACGAATCGAAAATAAATTGTCAATGGCAATTTGAAGTTTGCTTCGTGTACGATTAATTTAAAAAATAACTAAACAATGCTTATGTATATGATATACTGCCGTAAATTATACAAAGGCATGTTATAAAATATATGCTAATTTACTATTTTAAAATGCTTATTGCCTGCTTTTACAACAAAAGACCAAGTATAAGAAGAAAATATATTTCAAAATTAAAAGCGGGTATAACAACTACTTAGGTATTATATATACTTACTTACTTTACGTATTATTTGAAGCATCGATTTAATAATACATACATTATGCATTATTATGCATAAGAAAAAAAAACTCATATCCAAAATGAAAGAAGCAGCACTAAAACTGAATAGCATTTTAGAACATTTTAAACGTTAAAAAAATTATATTTAGTGCTTATATTTGTGTGTACCGAAAGGCGAAAAAGCTTGCAAAAATTCCCCAGCACCATTTGGCTGACAGTCAAAACAATAAACGAATAACTTCTATAAAACAACAACGTTCAATGGAATCATTGTATCAAGATAATCTTCACAACAATACAGGGGATACAAGAAGGCAAAATGAACTTCAACACGAGAGTATTACGACTTGTTGTTGTTTGAAGTAGATTCCGTGTACTTCGTATATGTACTTATTTACAGAACAGAACAATGGAATTCAAGTGGAGGACGACACATTCAGATAGGATATAAAGCAGGCGTTTGGCTTAAAATAAGGTTTTAGTCTGAACCATGTATATGTTAAGATTGTTTTCCAGTAATCATAGATCTCGCAGGATGTGAGTCTTCTTTATCATCATACATACGGCCAAAAAACGTGCACTGCTGGACAGCCTGAAGGCTCCCCAAAGGGTTACAATAACTTTTAGCAACACTAAAACCTTCTACCTTGTTGGAGGCCTTCGCACGCTACATCGTTCGCTACGCGATTATTGCTAGTCTATAAACTTCGAGCCTCAACAGCCATCCGTTCTCTGAACGATTTGCTTAGCCCACTACCTCTTGAGTTTGGTGATTCTCCTTATATAAAATGTCTATCACCAGATCTTCGATTTTATTTGATTACTTAACTTCAATGGTTCAATTTGGTGTCAGGTGATTAATGCAACCATCTGATAGGGAAACTCATATCGTTATAACTGCGTCCGAAGACTCGATTGGTGCAGAGGCCGAACGATATGCTTCTGCATCACGGTTCACTACGTTCAACCCCCGTGCGGTGCCAATATTTATATTATGTTCTACGTATATGTCCGGGCTTGCGCGTGAGAATCTGTGTCGTAGTACTGTATAAACACTAACCACGGGAGTGTTTATACATACTTCCCATATAGGAGAAAATCCTAATGCAATTTTAGACCGCATTTTTTTTAAACAAGATGGCTTGTAAGATCCCCGAAAGGTCGAGCAGCGATCTAATGCCGCTTTTTTATAGAGGACAAAAATACCATTAAGGAAAAATAAAACTGTCGAGAGTTTATTTAATTGGATTTAGTTAAAAGAAACACCAAAATATTTACGAAAAATAATTGAAAAGGTAATGTTCGCATTGTTCGCCAGACTTGTCCAACAAAAAATCCAATTTAATTTAACACCAAATAAAATTGCCATGGCAGCATTTTTTAATTGACCTTCCCTAACAGGATAATTTCTATCAATATAAAATAATTAAATCCTGTCATTTAATTTTTTCCACGAAAATATTTTTGGTAGGTGTACAAGTAATTATATTGGGGTCGGCTCGTTAGGTCGCAGTGTTCTCGGGAATAAGCCGAAATGGATTTTATCGTCCGGCTGATGATTATTGGACGATGTAAAACGATGTTTGACATTTGATAGTACCATTCAGATATTTTAAGTCTTTTTTAAACGATTATAAATAATAAACCCTTTTTTTGAAGTGCGGAATAATCCTTTACGGACCTTCTCTACCGACTAAAAAACCGCACCCGTCAACGCCACCAACCCTATTGCCGGGGCCATGGGATTCGCAAAAGCATGCACCACAACCCCAGCGAGGTAATAATATACCCTAGGAGTAGACAAATTAAATATCCTGTAAGTAACATCTATTAGTGATAGTCTGAATCATTACTCATATTTTATTTATATGATGATGTTATATACTCACAGATATACTGTTATTTTTTAAACTAAGCAATAATGTTGCTAAAGAAACCTTAGAGGTCATTAATAATTATAAATGAAGCAGTTCCATTAAGGTAAATACTAATGTTCTCCACCAATTTATACCGGAAAATCGCTGGGACGAAGAAAAGTATGTAATAGGCTTTACTCAGGATCAATAAACCGTGATTGATGAGGTCCCCGACAAAATTATTAAAAGTGGGAACGTCTTAAAATACGTGGGTACTAGAAATAATAATGAAGTTCATGAATTTTCCAGTATAATTTTTGGTCCTTTTTCACTGGTCTTTTGGCACCCCACCAAGCGAAGTAGTAATGTGTCTTGAAGACACAATCTATCATAACTGTCTACCTGATTTTTAATGATCATTATCATCTCATTATTAATATAAAAATAAATTTACATTTATAAATAGACATAATAATTATAACATACCATCACGCCATGTTGTCTCCGAAGAGATAGGCAAAGGTATACTACAGGTAAGGTACTAATGTATACAAAAATTTCGCCGGGATTTTTAACTTTCATGTAAGGTTGAAGGCAATAAGCTCCCCCTAGGAGCTTATTGCCTTCAACCAGGTACGAATCAGAACTATGAGCTGCTACCAAGAATTTCACAAAAAAACCCAAAACACTGTACCACCTAGAAATCCATTCCAAGACTTCTTGATCTGCAGTCGCACTTACGATCATTAGACCAACGAGGCACCCTTGATAATTACCGAAATACTAGGACAACTTTTTTAAAGTAACAGCTGATGTATTAAACCTTAACAAATCCTTTGATTTTCGGTAGCGTACCGTAGGACCATAAAATTCACAAGGTAACTATGAATCTTTCCATTTTCAAAATCACCAAGAAACAAAAAGGTTACTGTAAAATTGAATTTCGAACTTCCTATCCGACCGAGAGTTTAATTGCGCCACAAAACGTACCTAAACGATTTACGAATTGGGAACTCGAGTATTTTTCACGTAATCGATTTATTTGAGCTTACGTTCAAATTATATGTTTTAAATAAGAATTCTAACGTTTCTGATGTGATTCAGTCGGGTGTGGGGTCGCAAATCCCTTTTTGGGATCTGTCAGGGATCTAAAATATGAAATGCTGGGAAATGCTGACTAGTGTATTCCATTACTTTTCGTACTGAATTATTCAAAATTTTACTTTAGCAAAAAGATTACGTTAAGTTTAATACCTAGAGACACATAAAAGTATATATTGCTGTGAAATGTTGTTAAAATCTTTCATAAAGTTTGAGCTATAACATTTTTTTTAATTATTATTAATAAGCGTGATCTTATTAGTCTAGCCAGATGAATATGAGGTGTAAATAAGAATGTCTTGTGTAAACTGATTGTTATATTGACTTATGAAATGCCTTACCGATTTTCTCAATGGGGTGAAGCCTAGTCTAAGGTCATAGACTTCAGTCTACTACCTTATACTATACCTTCTTAACCTAGTACACTATACCTACTTAAACTAATAAAACCCGAGAAAGGCGACCAGTGCTCAAAAATGGGAGAATAAACAGGTTTATGTGAGGTGCGATAACTCTTTTTATAGATATAAAATAATAATGAATGCGAATAATTTATTTCATTTAAAATTATAACAAAGTTTTGACTTAGACTCAAAACTAGACAGGCCTGTATCTTGAATAATAAAGAGGACGGTGTATAATTTAATATTCATTATTGTACAATATATTTTTTAATTACATATATATAAAAAAAACTGCCTCTAAAACTAAATATTACATTTTAAGAGACGTAATAAAGTTAAATTTACGAATGAATATGCTAGCAATAATAACTTTATTCTGCGTATAATATGTCTGTGAAGCGAATGGTCTCAACTTCGATCCTAAGGACCAACGCAATAATGACTTCTTAGTTATTTTCGTATTTATCACACGCTCAAACGGTGAGAGAAAACATCATGAGTGGTCTTCTGTAAGGCGGAAGTACTTCCTCAATTTGGTAGCTCAATTTGAATGAAAAATCTTTCTAAACATAACATGTTTTCGTATTCGGATCTCAGAAAAGTAAGACATATGAACTATAACCTGTTAAGCTACAGATTATCAATTTACTACATATATAGAATTTCTTTCAATTTCATTATATGATGGGCTTAGTACCCAGTATTTAGGTAAGTCTATTTTTCAATTGTTGTCAACCGCAATTTATTATTCTCCACAGTTACACCATCGTATTTCAAACAAGAAAATAAAGTAAATGCCTTGGAGGCGTCTGTGTGCATAAGAGGATTCAACTGCAAGTGTTGGAAGTTTACATTTAAGTTTACGTTTACCTTTGTGAACTGCTAAGTCAGTCCTTTCTCTGTGTAGTAGGTATACAGTTTTCTGCTAAGAAGACACGCACCACTGGTATACCCGCCGTGGTAATTTGAACGCACAGGCACATGTTTATAACGTCCCATTTGAAATATCTTTGGAGAAGTAGGGCAAGATTCCTCGCTAAAATTAAGTTGCCCGACTGGGAAAATACCTCCGCCTTACAGAAGACCGCCGTGAAATAACAATAGTTGTGCTTCTGCGACTGAGTAAGGTTACCAGAGCTCGTTGGGGCAGTGACTATTCTGTTTGCTGTTAGATTAGTAACTCCCTTATTTTAAGAAATTTAGACGATACGTTAACGTAGACGTGCGAGCGACACTTTTGGTGTTGCAAACGTCTATAGGCTACGGTAACCGCTTACAATCAGGCGGGCCGTATGACATAAAAAAATCCTGCCTCAACTTATTTTTCACACATATACAAACAGATCGCAGTAACCAAAGTAACAGATCGATACAGCCGGTTATAACATTTAACACAAACGTAAATAATGTCAGTAATTTTAACAACGGCAACCCCAATACATTAAACCTGTTAATACCCTCATTTATAAGCAAATAAAAACAAATAATAAAATTACGAAGCCCAACTCCGCATTTTGTGCTGACCAACCTCCTGTAGCCAGGATAAGTTTCAAATATTTATGCTTGCTGAGGCAAAATTTCAGCAATTAATGAAATTAGTTAGACTTTACACCCAATCGCGGCTGTAAACTTGCTGACTGCGGCGTTTAATCAAATTAAATGTTTTCTAGAAAAAGACATATTGGAGGAATTAAACTTACTAAGTTGTTGATTGGTTTTCTAACAATTAAATTATGTTGAGATTTTATTTTTGTTGTTGTTTTAATTATTTGTTTTTGTATGTAGTAGCTGTGTTAATAGTCTATCTGACGATCTATAATAAATAAATAAATATACCCGGACATTATGACACAGCGCCATCTAGATCCGCGGTAAGCAACGAGGCTTGTGTTACAGACACTAGAAGGTTTATATACTACATATATACTTTTTTTTAATACAAAAATATTATACATAGATACATCAATGACTCGGATACAAATGTTGATGCTCATCACACAAACATTTGTCCCTACCGGGATTCTAACCTGGGACCTGTAGCACAGAAGGCAGCGTTAACTACCGCTGGGCTAATCAAATCAAATCATTTATTTCAATTAGATTGATGCAGCTATTTATTTGATTTAGTTGCACGTTTCCAAAAGGTAGGTCTTATTGAGAAGAACCGGCAAGAAACTCCATAGATACTCTTTTTAAATTAAGTACAAAATTATTGGTTTTTACAATGATTTATGTATGTATGTATCAAATATGAGATTGATGCAGTTCGATGTCAAATCGGGTCGTCTAATAATAATAATACAAATAATAATAATAATACTCAAATTAGGACATTATGCCATAGCACCGTCTATTTCTAAGCTCAACAGCTAAGAGGTTTGTGTTACGGTTGATATTATTACATAGATATTTCTTTTTATTACTATTCCTACAACATATAATTTTATACATAGACATGACATTTGTCAAAAGTTCATGCACCAATATTTGCCCCTAGCGGGATTTTGTATCAAAAGCGCGGAAAACGGTTTTTTGGGAACTAGATTTATTCATTTTACTATTTCCTTTTTATCAAGAATTTTTCACATAGTTTAACTTTGAAAAAATTCAAGAAGTATGATTTATAACTTGTCTTTATTTCTTTAATAACCTCAAATAATCTTGAAATATTTTTTATTACCTCTAATTAGCCTAATACCTCTCTAATGAGAGGTGCCCAGCAGTGGGACGTTAATGGGTTGATGATGATGCTTACTTATAAATAGGTATTTTTTAAATTATTTTTACAGTATAATCTGGTATTATTGTATAGTCTACATCTCCTAGGTACACAAGCCCTTATCTCAAGTGTACGCCGGCTGGTAGGCGAGTAAAGTCGATTCCAATATCCTGCTTGAAATTCAAGCATCAATATCTTATGTGCCTACCAATGTATCGATATTTCAGCATAAAACTGATATTTGCATTTAGTAGTGTCGAACGTAGCTGAATGACATTGATGACGCGATTTTTGCAGTGTATTTTCGGTCTGTTTTTGCGTAATGGGTCGCGATTTTGATCTCTGGTTGAAGCAAATATGTTTTTGATGAATATATGATACTTTTTTTTTTGGTGATTGGGTTTGTAAAAAATGGGTTTGCAAATGTGGTATATTGTAACAACTGATGTAGTTAGTAATCAGTTACACATTAAACGCTTCAAAAGAATCAACAATAGTGGTATTTCTGCGAGTGAGTAAGGTTACCAGAGCTCGTTGGGAGAGTGACTATTCTGCCAGCATGGGCATTACGTTTGCTGTCAGTTTAGTGATTCCCTATTTTAAGAAACCTAAACGCAGGGGGACGCCTTTCTGCAGGGGGTGGCAACGCATATGCAAGCCTTAAGGCACCTAAATCTAGGTAATACAAATGACCATGAGCGGTGGTAATCATCAGATGAGCCGCCTGCTCGCTTGTCACCATAAATAAAGTAATTCTTCGTCACAAAGAAACTGTTTACTAGTGAATACATTCTTTTTATCATTAAGAATGTATTACCAAATAAGAGAGCTGTGATAGCCTAGTGGCGAAACCAATGGACAATGACACATCTGATTTTCAAAGTTACGTACGTATTCATAGCATACAAGCCGCGCTGCTAATGAGAAAAAACTAAAATCACTAGTCAGCCTGAAAATCAAAACTAGAACATTTGGCTAAGAAGATGCTCTAAAAAAAGGTAACTATAGACTCTACTATAGTGATAACAATTAAAATTTCAAAGACATCAAATGCCAATATCCTCCAATATTGGCGATAAAAACCAGACAAAATTCAGCTATATATTAAACTAACGAAAGTTGATTTTCCTTTGGCCAAATAACCAGCATCGTAGGAGCATTGTGCATAAGTATAGGATCGTTGACAAAGCTCACATAATTTGTCGCCACACTGCTGTTACGTTAGTTGAGAGTATTTGTCAAGTAATTTAGCTGGAAGTGTCTGAACATCCCCTTTTCCGCTTCAAGCTGATATTATTTAGACCGCGACATGCTAAAGAAGCGGGTGGGGCACCTGTGTCAGCGATTCGTTAAGCCGTCAATAAATTTACAGATGACATGAAACACGAGCTACAAAACACTACTAGTTCGGTAGTTTAAATGCCGTCTTGACAATTCTGGAGAAAACCAATCTAAAAAAAATAGTTTTTTAAAGACAACAAGTAAGTGACAAGGTATATTACACCTTACACTTCAAAATCGGGACAATAGCTTCTCTCTTGGCCTCTCTTACCCATATCTTCCATACATACTAATATTATAAATGCAAAAGTGTGTTTGTCTGTCTTTCTGTTTTCTATACTTATGTTGTACAAATAAAACGGAATATACTAAACCGCGCATCAAAAATACTGATTGAGCGACAAAATTACTGATTGAGCAGCAAAATACAGATATCGGTTAGGTTAGGTTAGAACTGTGACCACACAACCAGCCAGAACCAAATCTGAATACCAAGAAAGTGTATATAAGTAATAACTATACTTTTAATGAACATATTTTGGTGCACATTCAGTATATTTGGTGGAACACAGGCAAAATTAGGTAAATGAAATGGGAATAAATTGAAGTACTTTTAAATACCATCCAAATAAAAATAGCTCGTGTTTAAGCGTTTCTTCGCTTAATCTAAATAAACAAACGTCACAATCGCGATCACTGAGCCCACAAGATCAACAAACAGACACATTAATACAGTTATATTGACAGAACGCTCCGCACTTGATACACAAGTAACGAGCTTCCAACTGCTAGCAGTTAACTTACCTACTTCCCTTTGATTGACTTGCTACTTGCTTGATTAGAATTAGTTTCAGTCATATCTACTACCGGATTCATGAATCTAAATATTATGTTAATAAATAAATATTTCCGGACATTATGAGACAGCGCCATCTAGTTCCGTGGTAAGACAACGAGGCTTGTGTTACGGCTACTAGATGGTTGATATACTACATATATACTTTTTTTTTGTAAATACATACATATTATACATAGATGAGCATTAATATTTGTATTTTTTTTTAATAATTTACACGTTGGTATAACAGTAGGCTATTTAATGATACATCGACGGTATGTATTAGGTCCCCTGTAATATGGGGCGAGCCTATTGCCGTCAACCGAGCAGGAATCAAAACTCCGAGCTGATACTGAGAATTTGAAAGAAAAAATCCGTGACTTATTTTAGAATTCGATTTTTTATAAATTAATAATAATAATAACGTTTATTTGCACTTAGGATATCACCCCTACGAGATTCCGCGCTAAATCTTATTTATAAAAAACTCGTGTCACAATGTTTGTCGCTGAACTCCTCCGAAACGGCTTGACGGATTATTATGAAATGTTGTATGTATATTTGGTAGGTTGTACGGTGATAAGGATCCCCCAACAGACTTTTTTAGTATTTTTTTTATACGCAATTATGTTTTTGTAAAAATACAACCCTTATGATGTGGCAAAACAACGTTTGTTGGGTCAGCTAGTATACTAATAAACGGAGGCTGATAAAACGTAATGACTCCCGACGTAATTAATTAATACGTCCTCAATTTCTGTTCCTGTTTCCGAGTGTTCCGTTTCTTCTTTTTTTGTATTAGGCACTGATAATATAATATTTAGGTTTATTTGCAAACCATTCATAAAGAAATAAGTACATTACGAAATCTTTTTACCTCTAGCAATATCGCACATATAGAAGCTTTTGCATAAGTAACGAGGCACAAGATTCGGGTACCATTTTGAGACAAAAGCGTAAATACATAATAAATTACGTTCGTCTTTGAAGGATAATAAATGCTTTGTGATTGTACCTATTTATTGTTCGATCTTGGGATTCATTTGAAGACATAGACGCTGAGACTATGAATTGGTTTATTGGTCTAGGCGTAAGTATAGCCTATATTTGTCTAGCTTAATTAGTATTTTGTAACGTATTGTACAAGATAATTGTATTGTAATGTTTGACTTTTCAACGACTCAGTTTATGATGCCACCATGTCAGCATATAACGACAAATGCAGAGGTTTGTTTAAAAGGGTAAAATCGTCTAGATGTTATTCTCAAAAAAAAAAGAAGGACACTTGATTTTAAAGCATAATATTTCGTAAAATTTATTACATGCTCAAACGGTGAAGGAAAACATTGTGAGGAAACCTGCATGCTTGAGAGATTTTCTCGACGGTATGTGAAGTCTGCCAACCCACAGTAGGCTGGCGTGGTGGACTAAGTCCGCTAGAATGAGAAGAGACTCGTGCCCAGCTGTGGGACAAAACTGGGTGGATGATGATGATGATGAAATAAAATCAGGACACTCGTTTTTAAAGCTTAATATTTCGTCAAAAGATCTATGAATTGATGATTGGTTTTTACATAAATTTATATAACATTTTTGAAAGACCTACCTAAAGAAACTCCACAGTAATCTGTGAATACTCATGTTTTCTAATATGGCTTTTCTGTCAGCTACAAATGTATGTGGATGGACAATGATACGTTTAATTGAGTTTTATGAGGTAGTTAAAGTCTAGTTTCCTGTGTACTATACACGCTACTGCGACCACGAGATAGGACCTTGTATACATAAATATACGTCTCATTATCACCCACATAAAATTCCCAAATGCCCCGTTACACTACACTCTAGTGGCAGTATAACAACAATTTACTTCGGTCGTTTGCGTAGGCGTCAAACATTGTTACAGCCATTGAAGTATTACACTGCCTCGTTGGTCTATGGATCGTAAATGCTACTGCTGAGCAAGAGGTCTTGGGTTCGATTCCCAGATCGAGCAGTGGTATTGGATTTTTCTATGAAAATTTTCAATGGGAGCTCGGAGTATAGATCCGGCCCCTTCATTACATGCTACCTAAAACATACCGGGTAAATATAGGTAGTACACCTCTGCCTAACCATACTATACATACGTGCTGTGTTGAAGTATTAAGTGCCCGCCCAGGGTAGTGTAGCCAAAACAAACCAATTTGTTTTTCTGTAAATCTATTAGTTTGCCGTTAGATATAATGAACACAGACTGACTGTTCAACACATGTGAGATTGAAGCCCAATGAACGCTACATTTTTTGTAATAATGTGCTATATTTTTTCATAATTAAAAAACACCGCCGTCTCGTTCCGAGCTAGGCAACGAGGCTTGTGTTACTTAGTGTATGTACGTCTAAAAATACCACTAGAATACTTTTGACAGTTTTATTTTGTGTAACCATCATTGACCGTAAAGTCAGTCAGTGCTTGAACTACTCAACAAAAAATTCCAACAATTTGTGGAATTAAAAAATAGGTACCAGGAAATCATAAGCCTGTAACTCTCATCCCTAGTCGTCACACAAACTAACATGTCTCGCACGAGCCTACGTGAAACTTATGAGTCGCGAGGAAGTAGAACATTCTAGAGAAATACTTGTCGGCAACTTAGTGATGTTTCATTTAATTACTCAATCAACGCGGTAAATTAATTCCTTCACTGTCTACTGCAAGGTTGATTTCAAAGGTTATGATATACTGTCACGCATGTACCTGGAAAAGGTTAGACAGAGATTGAGGGGCAAATGTTTATGTGATGTGCATGATGCCATGTAATATAGGTAATATGTATGTATATGTATGTATTTATACATAAAATAATATCTATGTAGTGTAGTATCCGTAACCTCGTTGCTTAGCTTCGAACTAGATGGCGCTGTGTCATAATTTAACATCCTCAGTTAAAGCAAATTATTGTCCCACTAGTGGGTACGGGTCTCCTCTAACTTGAGACAGGCTAAAGTCCACTACGCTAGCTTACTGTGGGTTGGCAGACTTCACACGCCATCGAGAAAACCTCTCAAGCATGCAGGTTTCGTCACGACGTTTTACTTTACCGTTTAAGCATGTGATAAATATGCACATAACTTCTGAAAAGTCAGTGCCTTAGGTTCGAACTCGAGACCTTCACAGTCGAGCTATCACATCTGTCATAATGTCCTATATTTAGTTATTATTTATATTTAAACATTAAACCATAGATTAACGAGGACAAGCGGTAATACAATCAATAATGTTTAAGATAGATTCTATTAAACCTTTTTTAACTGATCTTTCCCTCGCGATACTAGTAATTGCACAAAGCAGATCTTCAAAGTTACAGAACCGAATTAAACTAGTATAATACTCAGTATTTGTCTCTTTTAGGAGATTAATTCAACAAGCTAACCCCTATACCATTCAGTGAGCGTAAGATAATGTCACTATTATATTATAACAGACTTTGCACAATAGCTACGAATATATTTTTTATAGTGCCTAACGGTTAAAAAGAGGAATCGCAACATTATTATTTAATGTTTAATTTACTGTTCTGCAGTTTCTATGACTTTAGCCTGGCTCAAGTTAGAGGAGACATGCCCAGCAGTGGGACAATAATTTGCTTTGGTTGATGATGATCCTGATGTTATGACACAGCGCCATCTAGTTCTGAGCTAAACAACGAAGCTTGTGTTACGGATACTAGATAGTTGATACAATAAACACTTTTTTTGTAAACACGTCCATATTTAAAAAAAACCTTGACGCAGGTCAAATAAATAATAATAATAAATAAATAAATAAATATTTCCGGACATTATGACACAGCGCCATCTAGTTTCGTGGTAAGCAACGAGGCTTGTGTTACGGATACTAGATGGTTGATATATTACATATATACTTTTTTTTTGTAAATACATATTATACATAGACACATCCATGACTCGGATACAAATGTTGATGCTCATTACACAAACATTTGTCCCTACCGGGATTCGAACCCAGGATCCTTACCAAAAAAAGCAGCCCTTAATACTACTGCGCTAATCGGGTCGTCATGAAAAATGAATTTCAAGATAAAAATACATATTTTCATAGTTTGTAATTTCGATTTATGTTTGTATATCGGTAAATAAGCATGCTATCTCTTATCTTCTAATGGCAGAACACATTAGCAAAAAAGAGATACCTATATTGAATAAATAACTGCTTGTTGGCGCAATCCAATATCTAGAACTCATTATCATTAAGTTACTGTGACATTTAATTTTCTAAATAAATTCAAGAAAAAACTATTTCAATAGAACATAAAGCATCATCAACCCATTGCTGTCCCACTGCTGAGAACGGGTCTGATCTCATTAGAGAGGGATTAAGGTACAGTCCACCACGCTAGCCTACTGCGGGTTGGCAGACTTCACATGCCATCGAGAAAATCTCTTAAGCACGCAGGTTTCCTCACGATGTTTTCCTTCACCGTTTGAGCATCATCATCATCATCTCATCAAGCATTAGACATCCACTGCTGGAAATAGGTCTCCCCAAGGACCGCCACGACGACCGGTCATGCGCCGCCCGCATCTAGCTGATTCCAGCGACCTTCACCAGGTCGTCAGTCGTATTTTGAGCATGTGATAATAAAATACAATACAACTCGAGACTTTCGACTGACACACCACTAGGCTACCACAACTCTTTAGCAAAGTTACAATACATACATACACTCACGCCTTTTTCCCATGGGGGTAGGCAGAAACTACAGAATTCCACGCGCTACATACGCATACCACTTCTGCCTCGTTCACAATCATTCTTCGACGTTTACAAATAATTTGATACCATTAATTAATTTACATTTAATTACAACAAAATTAAACACTAATTATATTTAAGTAACACCCAGCCGGTATGACTATTGGTATTATACGTTCTCCTGTAATTTTCAGAAAAGGATTCAGCCCTAAATAAACTTGGACCTTTTGAAATTAAAATGTAAAACATACACTTCTAGATATTATTTAGAGAATAGAATAAATACTGAGTCATGTATTTCTTTTGCTGTTGTTTTACGTGTGAATTCAAAACGCAAGTCATTTAGATGTTTATTTAAATAGCTTTATATGGGACTAAGTATACACTAAAGAATGCAAATGAATTTTCTATGTGATCAAAAAGTTTCGTCTCATTGTATAAAATAAATGTTATAAAACTACTGTTTTTTGAGTTTATATTGCAACTAAATATTATGATTAATTCCCGACTTTACACCATACATGATTTCGAGCAGACTAACTAGTCCCAATCACAGTTTTAAGTATTATTTCAAAGTCTAGTATGGTCGTTTAAGTGTACACCTATCTGAACGCTTAAAAATTGCTTCATCATCTCTTGATGATGAAGCACTTCAGCCTCATCTCTCTCTCTCTCTCTCTCATCATAAGTCTTCATCAGCCTATACGTCCTTCAAAAGTGCTTGAAAAAGTATATTTGAAGTAAAATCCTTTTGAATCTGAGTATAACGTGTCAAAATGGTATCCTTTTAAACAAAACAATTTTGCCTTAATATGGAAAATTAGCCAATACATGACAAAGAGGGAATTTCCTCAAAGACGATGTTAAAATGGACCTCACCCTTTATCTAAGGGTCTGTGGAGATCATTACCATACAAATATAAAGCGATTTTGGGGTCCACAGGGCTTAGCAGTCAAAGAACTTTGTGGGGTCCATTTTATTTCCGTGCGCAACCCTTATTGTCTCATATTTACATATTACACAGGAAATTGTATTATGTAGCTTTACATGTGAAAGAAAAATAGATAGGTATCCAGTGTCTTTGTGAATTTCGCTGATTTTGGATTAAATTTGTTTACATTTCCTCTAAGCTACAAAAATAAAATGGTGGTGGTATGAAGCGGGTCATACTGAAGGAATTCATGCAACATTATTTTGAAAAAAAAAAATTTTATAATTAATCTTGGCAGCTGTAGGTAGACTCGAGTTCAATCACAAATCACTGACTTTTCCAAGGTATACACGTACCATAACATCACGCCTTACGTCACAGAAGGGTTAGGCAGAGGTTTAAAACGTACTGGCAAAAGGTGTACATTAGTACACCTTTTAGGTTACATGTTTTAGGTCCCATGCAATTGAGAGCGAGTCTATTGCCATCAACCAGGCACAAATCCAAACCGTGAGCTGCTATTGAGAATTTCAAAGTAAAACTTAATAACTAATGCTCAAATGGTGAAGAAAAAACATTTTTAGAAAAAATATATTTTCCTTCTTGTAGCTTGGTTTCAATGTTTTTATAATACTAAGTGTCTGTATTTCCCAATGATTACAATTTGAGGGTCTTCAAGACACGAGTTAATAGCTAGGTAAGGTAAGGTAAGGTCTTCTAGGTAAGCTTACTTCATCTTAGACCACATCTTCACTTATCATCAGGTGAGAATTTTTGGAGGTAGGGCATAGCGATATTCTTCGCTCAAATTGGGCTGCCCGACTGGGGAAATACCTCCGCCTTACAGAATACCGCAGTGAATCAATAATAGTTGTCTTTCTGCGAGTGAGTAAGGTTACCAGAGCTCGTTGGGGAGTGACTATTCTGACAGCATGGGCATTCCATTTGCTGTCAGTTTAGTAATTCCCTATTTTAGGAAACCATAACGGTTTCTACAGGGGTGTGCAACGCATTTGCAAGCCTTTTGGTGTTGCAAAATGTCCATGGGCGGCGGTGATTACTTACCATCAGGTGAGCCGCCTGCTCGTTTGTCCCCTTACCGCAATTTAAAAAAATATTGTGGTCCATCGCTAACGTATACTTAGAAAACAAAACAAAAATCAGAACGAATATTTTTACTAACGAAGTTTAAATCAAAACAATAATAAGGATTTTGCATGAACAATTTTTTCCCAATAACTGGACAAATGACCGAACTTTATCCACAAATTCCCGGTCAATAATACCCGAGAGCGTCCATTTTAATCGTCATTACCCGGGTACACCCAGATTATCAGGGTGACATGATTAAAAACCCTTTGTAATACCCTGTTAGGCGTGTCTGAGTTTTATTTTAATTTTAATTAGCACTTTGTTTTTATTTTTAACGAATATGATTATCGGTTTTGTATGTCTCTATTCGTATTATATTGTTCATAATTATGTTAGATACATTCTCTATACTCTAGAGTGTAAATAGTATTTTGCCTGTGACTTCTGTGTAGGATTAGTAATTTTGGAAAGCTTATTTTTTATCCAATATTTTTTATCCAAAAGCTTTTTCTATGGTGATAAGGGAGCCGGCGACGAGCAGGCGAACGAGCAGGCGGCTGCTATAGCCTGGACTATAGCCTAATCCCTCTCAATTGAGAGGAGACCCGTGCCGAGCAGTGGGACATTAATGGGTTGATGATTAATGTTTTTAAGATTTCACGATTTTTATACATTTTGATTTTTACAGACAACGGGTTTAAAATAAATACCTTTTTTGGGATGATGATGATTCTTAACATGTCTCATTATGAGACATGTTAAGAATACATTATAATTATACAATAATAAGGGACACTTTTTGGACTTTATTTCATTAATTAGGTATAGAAAGTAGCAGCTTTCTTTTAAAGAACAAATCAACTTTCAAACAACAAAAAATTATACTTATATCAACTTTATTCTTGTCTTTGTGTATTTAAAACTTTGTACTCTGAAATAACTTTAACAGTTAAAAATAACTTCAAATAGGTATCACAGACATATTTATTTGATTTATAAAGTTGAGTTCAAATAATTTATTATGAAACGCTATTAAATAAAGATTCATCAGCATCTTTCCATGTACTGTCCCACTGCTGGGCAAGGGTTCCAATTATTAGCGAGGGATTAGCCATCATTTAGTCTATAGGCTAACGCGCTAGCCTAGTGTGGGTTATTTTTTTTATAGACTTCGCACGCTATAAAGAAATCCCGCAGGAATGCAGGTTTCGTCACGATGTTTTCCTTCACCGTTTGAGCACGTAATAAATATGCACGTAACTTCAAAAATTCAGTGGTACCTGGGGATTGAACTTGATTCTCTTGACTAAACAGTCCACTATAATAAAGATTAATGATTACTATTCCACTGAACAATGTGTATAATGTTCAGTCTAAAATTAATGAAGAAAGTGTAGGCTATAAAATCTTTAGTGGAACCAGAATTCTGTTTAATTATTCAGAACGGTGTGTTTAAATCCGCAAACAAGACATCTTCAACTTATATGACTAGATTTGTGAAGTTATGTATTTTGTCAAACATTTAACTTAATTAAATGTCTCGGCACAAACACTGGTGTGTAAAGAGAAATTTATTAAATCTTAATTAATTTATTAATGGGTGTATTTTGAAAAGAAAATCAACATTGTATCATGTGTTTTATGAGGGTAATGTAACCAAAAAGATTTGATGATTAAATATCGTTTAAGATGTGCGGAGTATTTAAATAATAGGCATGTCGAAAAAACCAATGGACTGACATGTCAAAGGTCTTTAGGTCAAGCTCGAGCCACGTACTACTAACTGCTTGGATATTATGTGCGTATTTATCACATGCTCAAACGATGAAGGAAAAAATATTGAGCTAATTTGCATGATTGGGCCATCTAGCTAACATCCTGTATTTAAATACTATATACAAAACCTATAAATTTATTGTGATTTCACATAGGGTATTTATATCTACGAAATATTATTTCACTAAAACGTTACAAAATTAAAATCAAGAAAATAAATGTTAGTTTCCTTTTGTTTCATTCGATTTTGAATTATAAAAAAATTGCTTTCTATGTATTTTAAAACTTTAAACACAAATTGTATAAATAGTTGATGCGAAAAATCCTTAATTTTTATTTTTAAATTAATAATATCTGCAAAAATAATGTGGACCACGCGCAACGAATTCTCGCCATGTCTCTAACGTCATCATGTCAAAGGTGTCAAAGCTGTTACGTGTTAACAACTGTCATACTATTATGAGGAAAAATTGACATTGTGACATCACACGTGCTTCGGGTTCATTTCGGGTACCGTCGGGGTGTTAACGGTACATAGTTAATTTTTTTAAATTTGATATAACATTTTAATTATATCGACAAAAGATAAAATAATAATAGTTTTGCTATAAAACATATGATATAATAATATGATCTATTCATTTATCGCAAAAAAGTTAGTCAACATTCAAAATGTCAATTGTGATCAAAAACTCGCAGAATAACTAAATAGTCCTACATACAAAATTTACTTTTTCCTCCCTCCAGCAATGTCGTTCACCTCAGATCTGCGTAAATTCAGACGTAACTGTCAGTGGTTTCAGCTTGTCAACTTGACAGTTCAGAACGCCTATTGCTAATTAGGGATTTTAAAAGTTGTTGCGAGAATTTTACGACATTTGTAAAATATGCTGTATGTAAATGTTTCTTAAGTTGAAAATACAATGAAGGCAGGATGTTATTTCGTTTCTCATATCGAAATTGAAAAAACAATTTGAGAATCTAATAAATACTCCGCAGGTGTCGCTTTCGTCACGCTCACATTGACACGTATACAAACATAAAGTTGCATTTATGTAGTTGTAACGGGAAGGTACTAACTGATCAGGCTGTAGAATGACCTAACTTTTGAGGTTTGCTAAAAAGACAACAAGTGGTTTTAAAAAAAACTGACAAGGTTTTTCAACATCGGCAACGCGCTGGTGACACTTTCGGTGTTGCAAAATCGGAAGTGGCTTAAAAAAAACTGACAAGGTCTTTTAACGTCGGCAACGCGCTGGTGACACTTTCGGTGTTGCAAAATCGGGTTTGTTCCAAATCATCCCTTAAAAGGGTAAAAGTAGGAGTGGAAGATTGTATGTGGCATCTATATTTTTTTTTAAATAGGCGGGTAAGAAATAAAATAAAGAAATAGTCACAGGCAAAAGCTAGAGTAAAATAATTTCTAGATGGTGCTTGAAGTCTGCTAACTTCAACTAAGATAGCGTGGTCAACTTCAGCCTAATCTTTCTCAAAAGTACAGTCGATTGTAGACCAGCAATGGGACAATAGACTGATAATTATTATTGAAATAAAAATCCAAACTAAATAAGCATGGCTCCTAGGAATAAATAATTTTGGTATAAGATTTGGATATTAAGGAAATATTGTAAGTAAATTATTTCTACTCGTTGTTCGAGTGATCGTAAAGTACAACTAGCTAGAGGTCTTGGGCTCGATTCACAGGTCGAGATAAGTACTATTGGGTTTTTCTATGAAATTCTCATCATCAACTCTGTGTTTTGATTCGTGTCCGATTAATGACAATAGGCTCGCCTCCTTTTACATGGGATCTAAAAACGTATCGGCGAAACGTGGGTGTACAGTACATCTCTGCCTAACGCTTCGGGGACTATAGGCGTGATGGTATGTTATGTTATAAAATAAATAAATATTCTGCGACATTTTACACAGCACTATCTAGTCCCAAACTTAGCAGAGCTTGTACTATGGGTACTAGACAATGGGTATAAATACTTATATACTTTTTTTTTTGTAAATACATACTTATAATACATAGGAAACACCCAGACGAACACAAACACTTATATTCATCACATAAATATTTGTGTCCCGTGGGAACCCACGACCTCGTGATCAGCAGTCCGGTACTCGAACCACTAGACCACCGAAGTAGTCAAAAACAGAAATTATTTTAGAAACAGAGGACTACTGATGAATGCACACATTTTGCCGCTGGTCCCATGTCATAGAAAGGGCAAGCCTATTGCCATTAACTGGGTACAACTCTAAACTGCAAGCTATTACTGAGTATTTACTCATTTTATCTTTTAAAAAACTTATCGAACTGGAGTTCGAATTTACAGACTCGCGTTTAGTAGCCGTGTTTGGGACCAGAAAGTAAGTGGACCGAAATATAAGGCCATAAATTATAATAATTTATACTTACTTAAAATTAAATTCACGTTCAGGAATTATTACTCCATAAACATCTATTTAGTTCTATGTTCCTTTTAACCGATAACACAAAATAGAGAAAATTCTTAATTCTAATGTATTTTTCTCGTTTCTTTGCGACCCAAACGAGAGAAGGTCCCAAATTGATTTGATTGGTATAAGATGGTGGGCTTAAAAAGTAGGTACTTATTTGTTGTAGAAATTAAACTAGTTTTTACGGATTTTATCGTGGTTTATTATCAATATTGAATTCAAACTTATTGGATTCTTTAGTAGTATAGTCATAAACGTGATTAATATTATTTCTATATGATTTATTATTATTAACTACATACTTATTTCAATCTATGATAGTGTTCACACATATTATTTATGTAAATGCGTGAATATTGTAGAAACGTACATATTTACAATACGTTACATTATTGATTACTTTGAACAGGAAGTTATACTCCTAAAATATGGTTCAATTATTGAATAATGTTTTTAATATCTGGTTTTTGTATTTGGTATTGTTCATTTTAAAGCAAGTGATGTGGTACTGTGTTATAAAAATATTATATTATAATTTAATTGAAATAAATGTTACTCCTAAAATTATTTACATAATGAGTGTGATGTTCAAATGATATGTTTAACCCACAATGCAAAAAGAGGGGTGTTGTTAGTTTAACGCGATTATTTATGTCTGTTTAAGGTTCCTAAAAGGATGAAACGTGGGCGTTGTTTGAGTCCAGCTGTACCTGTCACGCGTTCCACATAATTAACATATTTATTTAAATGTTACTTTAACTAGATCACACAATTTATGAGAACATTGTACTAGTATAAAGTGTTTTTATTTTAAAACAGTGTCTATGGAGTTTTTTGCCAAATTCTTTTCTATGGAATCAACTTTTGGCACCGTGCAACCAGACTCGATTTATAATTAATTAATACTTGAAAATGATTATTTGAAATAAACAACCTTTTGATTTCAATTTCATTATTTAAATTAAATACTGTGTTCATGTGTGTGAAATATAATATACTTTTGTGTTCTATTAATAAAATATTGAAACATTAATTATTCAAATACAAAGAAACTTCGTGTAATTCAATTTGGTTACTATAGCTACAGTGATAAATTAATTATCTCATCTTCATCATAATATATGTATCTTAAATAATTAACAGTATGACGATTCGAGATAAAAGTTTGAACATCATTAAAACATCCCTTTATGATATACACGACAATTAAAACGACGACGGCTTCGAATAAAATCACTAATTAGGTTACATTTTGATATGTAGGTACTTTCATTTAAAAAAATAAAATTTTAAATATTTATATACCCACAAGCAAAAACTTACCTTATTCACACAAAACACATCACTATATCAATAAAACAACACTATCAATTAAAAACACGACACTACGCGGTTCGCGCGATTGATACGCGGCTAACCGGTGATTGATACGACACGCGGTTGATACGCGGCGGGGCCCATACGACACTGGCACACAACTACGAAACAAGGCGGGCGAAGTTTTCACGCATGCGTACTGTGAGGGACGTCAGGTGTTTCAACTATTTCGGTCCTTAAAAGTCCTTTTGCTATTTCTATGCAGAAGATGCTTTGGACAGATTTCGTTGGTAGACATATTTTATACGATTTGGTTAAGTGCCCTTTATTCGTAAATTGTGGTTGAATTGGAAAGCGATTGTGCTATTTAAGTATCTACATGTAAATTTGGTAAAGAAAATAATGTATATTTTACTGACGATATCTTTGACTTTGAACCTTTTAGAGAACAACCTACCGTTTAGAGATTTCGCCGGTATCAATTGGTCTTAGTTAAAATCTAGACTTACATACATACCATCACGCCTGTCAACCCCGAAAGGTTAGGCAGAGATGTACTAATGTACACCCACGTTTCACCGGTATGTTTTAGGTCCAATGTAATAGGGGACAAGCCTATAGCCATTAACCGGGCACGAATACAAACTCCGACCTGCTACTGAGAATTTCATAGAAAAACCCAATAACACTGCTCAACCTGGGAATCGAACCCAGGACCTCTTGTTCGGCAGTCGCACTGTACGCCCAGCAGACCAACGAGGCAGTTAAATCTAGACTTAGTCAAAAAAATATGCTTTCACCTAAGACCTCTATCTTAAGATCGTTGAAGCGATTCGTGAAATTGGTCTTAAGACGGAGGATCTTCTTTATCTGGGATTACAGACGTGATTTGACTAGATACGTTAGCGACAGTAATATTCGTATCTAACCGAGGCAGCCAGAGAACCAATCTCAGGGACGCTGCACGATGAGGCACATTTTGTCGCTTCATGTGGAGTCGTAGTTTTACTTCTGTGTTGTTTAAGAGATCCTCAAACCAATCTTTGGAGTTTGGACCTATCGTTACAAAGTCTGGGCTGATAATGAATAGGAGTAGAAAAATATTTTTTTAGTGACACTTTTTTATAACACACACGTGATGCATGATGGTAAACGGTTACCGTAGTTGATAGATGTTTGCAGCACTGGAGGTGCCAATCCTGTAGAAAGTATTCAGGTTACTTAAAATAGAGTTTACTAAACTGAGAACTAACAGAATTCCCATGCTGTCAGAATAGTCACTCCCCCAACGAGCTCTGGTAACCCTACTCACTCGCAGAAACACAACTATAATTGTGGTTTCACTGTAAGGCGGAGGTACTTCCCCAGTCGGGGCAACTTGAGCGAGGAATCTTGCTAAGCCCTAACTCTCTTGAAATGTATGTATAATAATAAAACTCGTAGGCTTGTTGCTTAACTCGCATTTAGATTGTCATTAGACTCATCACCGCATCTGTCTGTTCCATTAAACAGCCAGCTCAATTCTTGAAGCAATTCTGATCTATATTCATTCCTAAGATAGCAAAAGAATCTCGATTAAAAAGGATCTTGTTAGCATAATTGTTAATGTTTACAGACTACAATTGTTTCTGTTTACACTATAATGTCCAGAAGTGCTATTAAGTACTTAGCTCTTGAGACCTGTTTGGGAGTAACTCGTAAACTTGAATTGTTGTTCTGCTCGCTGTTATTGCGGGTATCTGTGTTAGTTTTGGTAATATTTGGTATGAAAACTGGCCTTTAAATGTTAGAAGTAAATTTAGAAGTCACTGGACTCATGGCCTTATTGGTCTAGTGGTCTCAAGTACGAGGGCTGATTGTAAGGTCCTCGCTTCGTGTCCAACAAGCCGAGCGATTCGATTAGAGAAATTTTAAGTAGCTGCTCATGAGTGGTTTTTTTTTCGTCCAGTTTACCAGTTACTATAAAGAATTTTATTATCAATCATAATGGCAAACTTCAGAAAAATATCAGTACTCGCCTTTTTATTAAAGTAATGAAATTACTTTTGACACTTGCGCGAATACTAGACGTTGAAATAAAAGGCCAAGTGCGAGTTGGACCTTTGCGCACGAAGGGTTCCGTACAAAATTAGGCAAAAAAGTAGTTTTTAGTGTGGGGGCCCCCCTTAAATATTAATTTAATTTTGTTTTCAGTATTAATCGTTATAGCGGCATCAGAAATACATAATCTGTGAAAATGTCAACTGTCTAGCTATCGCGGTTCTTGAGATACAGCGTGGTGACAGATAGACGGACGGACAGACGAAGTCTTAGTTATAGGGTTCCGTTTTTACCCTTTGGGTACGGAACTCTAAAAACAAGCATTTTATAGAATTTTATCACGACATTTCATCAAGGACAGACTGTCTGCTATTATTATGGATGCTGAAAACGATCCGAAACTTCGGTATTAAACAATATCAATATAGCGCGATAAAATCCGTAAAAAAAGTAGTTTTATTCCAATATCGTATTTTATTAGGTACATCATAAGTTTTCATTCTTGCCACATAAACTTCAGACCGTTCATAATTTTGATAGCATTCTATATTAGTTCCTTTTGTGTCCTCATATTGTTCCCTTTATGTCCGAAGAATGTTATTTTAGCAAGTTATTGTGGCAAATTTCCGTGAAATATAACATTTTTTGCTGGAACAGATTTTGTTGGTGGAAAAAATTAAAAGGTTTTGGGCCGACGAAAATACCTGTGCGTTACAAACTCATCACGACGTCTAGATTCTACAAAATAATTTTTAAATCTGTAGACTTAAATGATTCTTTTTTAAATGCCCGCTTGGTTGGTGTTATGGTCAGGTGATCTCTGCACTGCGTGTCGGGGATTTGATCCCCGCACAGTACAAATACATATTATATTAATCTAGCTGATTCCCGCGACTTCGTCCACGTGTTCGCGTCGCGAATTTAACGGAAAAAAAATTATACTAACTTTGCACTCCCGTGAATTTTCCAAAATCCAATTTTTATTCCAATACGTTATAAGAGGAACCACTGAGCAAAAATTCAAGTTTCTAACCCATATATTTTAGGCCCTGCCTAGATATCTCAGTCAGTCAGTCAGTCAGGTAGTCTTGTATGGCCATTTCATTTCATAATTCAGAAGAAGTACCTGTGTAATTCTTCTGAATTTAGGTGTTCATAAATTCTCAAAAGATCTATTTAAACACAGAAATATATCTGGGGGCATGGTGGCTCCGTCAAGACGAACTAAGCCACATATTTTGACCAAAGTCTAGAGTTTGTGAAGTTAGGCCTAGGGCGTGTGGAGTCAGAAGCTTGGCTCATACATGACATCTAATAACTTTTTGACAGTGCCAGTCTTTGCGTCATTTTACATGAAAATGTTTTTGGCGGGATAGTGTTTATCACCGGAGTACGGCGTAAACATACCGACTGCACCTACATTTCGAGCCAAGTGCATACCTACTGTTGAGTGATGTGGCAGACTTTCTCAACTCTATCCAACCTTTTTAGAAAAAAAAAACACTTAAGGACGTAATTGAGGTCAATGACATCTCAACCAAAGTTGGGAGAAAAAAAAAACATATTATTTATTACAAAAAAAACCTGCAACAATTTATTAACATAAGTTCAATAAATATGTTAGCAATGTATGAAAAGGGTAGTTTACATTGCTACTTTTATTCTGGCCAAAACATTTATTGAAGCAACTTTATTAAATTATTGAACAATTTATTTTATTTGTCTAATAAAAATGTATGGCATTGTTTTGAATGTTTTAAGGCAATTTGAATGCAAGTAGCGTGTAGTGTATATATTTTAGAGGTTTATAGTGAACTGTTGGAATTACAAAGAATGTATTTACAGAGTATCCCGATCTGGTTATTGAACCAGAACTTTTGTGACAAAATATGTTTGCCAATAAGCATACTAACCGTTCGCAGATAACCAGAAGCCGTGGTTTATCTATTAGTGACTTGGCTATTTCAAAGGAATTGAGTTCAATCCTAGAAATGATTGACTCTTCTAAATTATAGTATATATCACATGCTCAAAAAAAAATAACGTAAGAAAATCTGCGTGCTTGAGAAATTTTCTCAATGGCGTGAGAAGTCTACCAGCTAACAGTAGACTATAGTCTAATTCCTCTCAAATTTAGAGAAGAATCGTATCCAGCAATTGAGCAGTAGTATACCAAAGACAAGCAAAGCTACTTTTGATCTTGGGATGCACAACAGAAGTGAACTGATGACACTTCTGGCTAATTCTTCAGGGTAGCACCCGTGAATACATGACTCAAAAAACAATTCTAAAAAAAAAAAAATATTACAAGCAAACTAACTTACTTTACTTAATCTAATCGAAATATTTAGAACTTTGTCATTCAATTTCCTGCGAACAAACATAAGCTCACATAATTCTATTCCCTCAACTGAATATCCAATAATTTCGTTAGTATTATACCTACTAGCATAGAGAGAAAAGCATACAATGAAAAAAATATTAAAGTACATAATAAATAATATCACTACGTATAGACTAGCTGCTAAAGGGGCTAGTGGCTACCTTAAAAGCATGGTGCCCTGTAACAACCTGTGAAAGTTTCTTAACATAGGGGTGATTGCTAGTCGTTATTTCGGCGGGTGAGGAAGGCTGCCAAAGCTAGGAGTGAGAGTGACTATTTTGATAGTAATGGCACAGGTCTCCTCTCCTTTGAGGAAAGACTGTTATCCACCACGCTAGACTAGTGTGGGTTGGCAGACATTACACGCCATTTAGATATTTTCACGATGTTTTCTTTCACCGTTTGAGCATGTCATAAATACTCGTATGTATGTACGTAACGTTTACTTTTATTCTGCATCGTCCACTAGTCACACCATTAGACTAAAAGCTTTTTGTCTCTGTGTGTATTCAAATAAATAGAAGTAGTACACACAAACCCACAATACAGAAGAAGATATAAGTGCAGGTCATTGTTCTTATATAAAAAAGGCAATCAAAGTTATAAAAAGCTACATCCATAAATCCTTGTATTATTTTCTCAATTACTAGAATCTGAAATATTATTAAGTTAGTTAGCTTTGTTTGAGGAAGTCTTAAAATATCTTGTTATTTTGTTTACCAGGCGAAGTTTTTGGATCAAATGACTGTTTATGGAGGCTGAGCGATAAGATTATTCATTACTTAGAGTAATGTAGGTTTGTACTAGTTATTTGTCAGAAAAATAGAACTTAAGCGGTTATAGTTGAATGTCCAATTTAGTTGGAAAAGTTTTGTATTTTTTTGGGGGTGTAAATCTTAATCGATGCACAGTAACGACGAAAGGGTCCTGTCAGTTGGGGCTGGTCGGCTGATACATGTTATAACATTGTTTTCATTTTTACTTTTATAGATAACTAGCCAGCAAACGTTGTTTTGCCGCATTATTGGGGTTGGTGGACAACTCTTATCACTAAGGGGTATGAAAATTAGATGTTGGCCGATTCTCAGACCTACTCAATATGCTCACAAAATTTCATGAGAATCGGTCAAGCCGTTTCGAAGGAGCACGGGAACGAACATTGTGACACGAGAATTTTATATATAAGATTGATGTTTCAAATCATACCGCATTAATCTCATATTGGTGTCACAATTATTGTAAAATAAGACCGTCCAAGTATGTAGTTTTGACAATTGAAAAGTATTAATGGTAATATTGTTTTTTTATGGTGCTAAGGGGGCAAACGAGCAGGCGGTTCACCTGATGGTAAGTGATCACCGCCGCCCATGGACATTTGCAATACCAGAAGGCTTGCATATTCGTTGCCAACCCCTGCAGAAACCGTTTGGGTTTCTAAAAATAGGGAATTACCTACGAAAAAAATCGGTTAAATCCCAGTTTCCCGATGTAATATTCGAACAATTAAATTTTATATTTCCTCCACGTTTCCCAGCTTCAAGCTTATTGAGATGAAATAGCTGTTACAGAACTATTGCATTCTGCTATAACAGCTGGTATCTGGCCTGGATTGCATCTTTTTATTCATGAGAGTCCACTGAAGTTTAACGCCCCACATATCGCGTGGACAAATTGAGCTAGGTATATTATACTGCGATGCTATCTTATAGCTTCATTATCACATGATATAATACAAGTGGGATTGCTGAGCAAAAGGTGTGGCATTCGATTTTCAGGTCAGGCAAAGTGATATTGGATTTTTCTATGTAATTCTCAGTAGTAACTCGGAGTTTGGGTTTGTGCTCAGTTGACAGCAATAGAGTCACCCCCTATTATAATATTCTTCCCATATACCGGCTATGGTGACTGCTTAATTATTTAAATTATTAACAAAGAACTAGGCTGATCAGATCTCCCATGTGCCCTTTGATGAATAGAGTATCCAATCTTGTGAGTAAACAAGCGCGAGCATTGGTTGCACGTGAGGACACCGTAAATATAATTATAAAAGATGGCTACTAGTGGTGTAGCCTTAAGAAAACCCTCTATTATATGGGACCTAAAATATCCATGAATCAGGTACAAATCCTCAGCATCACACAAATATTTGCCCCTACTGAGATCTGAACTCACAACCCGTACCAGCCTTTAATACCATTGCGCTAATAGAGATATATTTTTTTTAAAGGTTTAATGTATGCGTCGTGCTTACCAATGAATTTCGCCGTTGACGTCATAGTCGCCAAAACACAGGCGCAAAGAACATTTATCAATGATATTGACCTAATTATTTTCTTCCCAGGGCTTTACATTTGGGACCTGAGATAAATCACCTATTGGCTAGAAAACTAATAAGCAGAAAATCGAGAAAACGAGAAAGTTTTCTCGACTAACTTAAGAGCCACTAGTTTACGACGGTCGACGAATATTTATTAAAGAAATGACACAGTACGCCACTTCATTCGGGTTTTATTTCGAGAAACCTGCCTGGAGTAAAATATAAAACTATATTTTAAGTTAAGACCTAGCTGATAGCTGCGACTTCGTCCGCGTGCAATTGAACGAAAAAAAAACAAAGACAAGGATGAAGAGAAAAATATGAAATAAAAATTCATTCTTTTCGTCCGCCCTCGCGTTCTTAACTCTTGCGGAACCCATATAAAATTAGCTACCTGCGAGTGGAAGCCCTGTCAAAATCGGTCCAGCCGTTAGAGATTAGCCGCAAGAAACAGACAATCAAAAATTAAAAAAATAGATTTTTTGATGTAAGTATAAGTGAAAATTCTTGTCAATAAATAAATAAATGTAAATGTAAAAAAATATAACAATATGTATATCTCTGGCCCCCACACTAGGATTCCCTGTGTCGTGGGGTCCAGTCAAATTATAGATGGAACTTCTTAATTCCTTGTTTTATAGTGGACAATATCTATAAGCCTTTTAAATAATACGTATGTAGGCGTATCCGCCTCTATACATCAAACCTCATTTGATCATAACAATACCTCTATACATCAAACCTCATTTGACGTATTAAAACGAATACCGAGTTCTGGTGAGGTGGCCATCTTATGATAACTGACAGTTAAGTTTGAATGTTGAGAAGTGCGCTCGCAACCACGTACTCAGTGGACGTTTATCTTAATAACAAATAATCAGTGATCAGTGCGTATTTAGTGCTTACTTCGATTGAATTATTAGCGATCACAATTAAATGATTAACATACGTGCTAGTTCGTCCAAATATCGCCTCCATACCCGATAATCCACGCCTATCTAAATATGCACCAATTCTGATAATAGTCGAAAGACTTTAAGTATATAATAATATATCTATTTACGCCCAACATCTAATCTTTATAATTGTATCCAGAATCCCAGAATATTCAGCACCAAAAATAAGCTGTAACTATTCTAGCTGTAACACTTCAAGCTATTTCTGCTAACGTACGTGGATGTGGCGCTTGTAACGAGCTGCGCAGCAGTTAGTGACGTTTCGGTCGACTGGTTAACCTAAACGGAATGGCTCCCGAAACCGGGTTTAGTTTTGTAAATGCTGAAAGGGATTACTTTATACGGCTAGTTAGACTTATTCCAGAGTATATTTAGAAGCTGAAGATGTCTCAGACTTACTTTCAGTTAAATCTGATATATAAAAATCTCGCGGTGTTTGTCACTGAACTCCTCCGAAACGGCTAGACGAATTATTTATCAATTTTTGTATGTATATTTGGTAGGTCTGAGAATTGGTCGTAGGCTATTTTTTACACCCCTAGATAAAAAGGATGTCCCTGACCAGACTTCTTTTTTCTTTGACAAAATATTTTATGTATTTTTTTTAATGATTTGGCATCAAAAAATACTTTTATCCCTAAATTTAAACTCTTCTATTAACAACCTCTATAATGTGGCAAAACAATGTTATCTGGGTCAGCTAGTGTCTCTATAAATATTTAAAGTTTACCTTTATTTATTTTATTTTATATTCTTAATTTTCTGGTAAAGGTTGATGGAATCTGCAGAACCGGTTGTCGTGGAAATCTTTGGGGAAGGTTTATTGATAGCAGTGGACGTTATCAAGCTGAAATAATGATAGTTTTTTTAATTTTTTTTTACAGTGTATCTACCGGTGTTATAATTTAATGCATGCTGTGACACCTTAAAATGTTGTGCATTTACTCAATTTATAGTAGGTAATTTTTATTTTGGTTATGAGTAAAATTGCTACTATTTGTTTAATTAAATACAACTGGCAACTGGTCAGCTTAGATAAGGTACGGTAGGTGTTGTTGTAATGTTTTGAATTATAGAGGCAAATATTTGTGTGATGAGTAGGTAAAGAAATTTTGTACCCGAGCCATGGATGTTTCCATTTATAATATAGCCATCATCATCATCCCATTATTGTCGCACTGCTGGGCACGGGTCTCCTTTCATTTTTAGAGGGACTAGGCTATAGTCCACCACGCTAGCCTGCTGCGGGTTGGCAGACATCACATGCCATCGAGAAAATCTCTCAAGCATGCAGGTTTCCTCACGATGTTTTCCTTCACCGTTTTAGCATGTGATAAATACGCACATAACTTCTGAAAAGTCAGTGGTGCGTGCCTTGAGTTTGAACTGGAGACCTTTGACATCACAGTCCACTGGTCACACCACTAGGCTACCACAGCTCCTTTATAATATATTACTACATAATATAAAGGTGAAATGTGAAAAGCAAATAGCTGTAGCATAAAGTAAAGTCCTGTAAAAAATTCGACCTTCCTAAGCGAAAATAATTTTTAGGTACGAAAAAGCGGCAATATCTTCGCAAAATGATGCAATTAAGAATACGCGACCTGTATCTTCATTAAATTGGTCTTAATAAGGGCAAAATTATGTTGCAATATAATCTTCTTAAGGGCTATACTGGCTTTCCGTTTTTGGCAATGTTATATGGGACAATTAATGGAGAGGCCGAGGTCAATTAATTCTATAAGCGGCACAGGGGTGCTTTTTTGTAGGGACTACAGTCAAAGTCAAGCGCTCTTTCAGAAGACGGGAGCGGACGCGAGACGGAAATCGGATTCGTGCGCTTGAGTCTTAGAAATCGAATCGATACAGTTTCACAGTACCGACCGAATATACACCTTCAGTTTCTTAATCATTTATTTTGCGGAATATACAAAAAAAAACATGGACAAAGAGTTAGTTCTAATTATGAAACAATCGAATTCTTGTACTTACACAGATAATATGAAATAAACTGAAATAGAAGTCTGTCAACTGTTCACATAAATAAATAAATATTTCCGCCGCCCGATCTGAGAATGGCCGCAGAGGCGGCGCGCGTGTTCGTCCCACGTGCGCCTGCGCGGAGGATGCGAGGCGAGGAACGCCTCACTCCTAGCCGGGGTCCAGCGACCAGAGCTGGACCGAAGCCCGCCGGGGTTGTGGTGCATGCTTTCGCGAATCCCATGGCCCCGGTAATAGGGCTAGTGGCGTTGACAGGTGCGGTTTTTTAGTCGGTAAACGCAAAAAAAGGCTGCGTTAACTACCGCTGAGATAAACGGGTCGTCAGTACATACTACATAATTATGTTATTAACATTGACCATACTGGTCACGCAAACATTTTATCCCTACCGGGATTTGAATCTTACCACTGAGAGCAGCTTTGATACAGCCCTATATAAACCTTTTCCATTCAACATAAAAACATATCACATTCTTAATAAAAAACGAATATAAAAGGAAAAACGCACAACCATTGTATCAATCGACTCGTCAAAAATGAATAGTCGAGTATGAGACAGTGAACGTGTGAGGAAAAGTGAGTATAGTGACTAATGTCCAGTGACAGTAGCTATTCGAATAGCACTCGTTAGAACTGAGTCGAGTGCCTCGTTAGTTTGTGTTAGAACATTTGCATGCTAGGCGGTTGAGGCCACTACATCAGCTGTGAACATAGGAATATAGATTCAAAATTTGCAATAATGAAAAAAGTAATTGATAGACTTATTGCTAAGGTTGACTTTTAATTGTGTTCAAATGAGAAGAGAAGAAAAAAAGAGGATCTTTATAAGACTACTGATAATATATTTATGGTAACATAAAGGTACACAGCGTCTTTGATCTGTCAAATTATATGTTATCGTTTGAAGATCTATGAGAAGTAAAAGTGTCTTTAAAATATTTATTTACAGAAATAAATAATCATTTAAGCATGCTCGGTTAAGTCACCACTCGAACCTAGAAATTAATTCAAATTCGGATCATTTAACGAATGATCCTGCTTCAATGACACAGACAAAATTTTACACCAGTTTAAGTCGGTGATTAAAAATGTCAAAATACTTTCAATAATTAAATTAAAGTAGTGTAAGTGGTGGCATTAGCATCTCAGTTGCCGTCTTTATATGACTTCATCATCATCAACCCATTAATGTCCCACTGCTGGGCACGGGTCTCCTCTCAATTGAGAGGGATTAGGCTATAGTCCACCACGCTAGCCTACTGCGGGTTGGCAGACTTCACATGCCATCGAGAATTCTCTCAAGCATGCAGGTTTCCTCACGATGTTTTCCTTCACCGTTTGAGTATGTGATAAATACGCACATAACTTCCGAAAAGTCAGTGGTGCGTACCTTGGGTTCGAACTCGAGACCTCTGACATCACAGTCTCACACGGCTAGGCTACCACAGCTCTTCGTTTCTTCTTCTACCTCAGCTCGTCTTTACATGAGATCAAATATTTACCAGACACATAAGTAAGTACGCTTATTTTTTTTTGGCCTTTTCATTCAAACATACCAAAAACGCACTTAAAAACTCACTTACTTCACTATTAATTACTTCCCAGCATTCGAAATACCTTCCACGACATGAAATAAATATTTCAAGTCGCTTACTGCCTAGCTCCACACAAAGATGGGCCGCACGTGCTCAGAAAGCCAGCTTCAATGAAAAGGGGGCGATGATTTAAGAAAACTGCGCTCCGAGAAACGTGGCGATTCATTTAGGTTGTGATTTTAATGACGTATGTGGGAGTGAGAGGGATAGAAATTAAGTACCTATCCCTCATATCACTTTTGTTTGTACTTAAAAATACGTCTATGTTCATTGTGATTGTTTACACTTACGAGAATAATTATTATACATTGACGTACGTATCACATCAATCTGCATCATTCTCATATTGATATTGTACCCATTACATAAATCATTGTAAACAAAACCCAACAATTTTATAATATTTATATTTTATTTAAAAGTATATATGGAGTTTCGTGCCGGTTCTTCTCCATAAGACCTACCTTTTGGAACCGTGCAACTAGTTTCGACATTTCAAAAGTACCTGCAATATTGGACTAATTGAAATAAAAACATTTGACTTTGATTTTGACTTCTAAATAAAACTAATTTTAATGGAATATTCGTAAAGCATTTTGGTATATTGATATTATTTTATCCCTTCCTTCCTTCATTCTAATAAGTAAAGGATACTAAACGATAATTGATTCTTCGGATTTAAACTCAAACAATAAAAGGGTAACTGTAAAAAAACGACAAAGCAGTTCGAGAAAAGGTAGGTAATGCCTTTGTGGTTCGTCTTGGCGGGGCCACTACCGTGCCCCTAGATGTGCCTATAATATAACTATAACACCGAGAGCCTTAGACTTCAGTCTGCCTGTGATTGACTACGTTTGTAAAATATCCAAAATGTCAATCTTTAAAGCATCCATTGCTATATAAACCGCGATTAAATCCGTAAAAAGTATAACAGTATTCATTGAAATTCAAATATTTTTGTTTAACATTATTTTATGAGTGTCAACGTCAAAATATATGTCAACTTACGAAGCAAAGTCTCGTAAATCGTAGCCTACATACTGCAGTAGTGAGACGAGAAAATGATCCTCGTAGGGATCAAATCATAAAGCCGAAGCCCGCTATGTCCCTGAGGCTTCCACCTGCAAATTGCATGGTCCGCTAGTAATGTGATGGAAATGTACCCACATTTATATGTTAGGTTCCATTTCGACGTGGTCGAATACCGTTCCACTAACGATTGATTTTTATTGGATGTTATTTGAGTATTTGATATGAATTTTCGACGACCCGTTTAGCTCAGCGGTAGTTAACGCTGCCTGCTGTGCTATGGGTCCCGGGTTCGAATCCCGGTAGGGACAAATGTTTGTGTGATTAGCATTAACATTTGTATCCGAGTTATGGATGTATCTATGTATGTATGTATAATATGTATGTATTTACAAAAAAAAGCATATAATATGTAGTATATCAACCATCTAGTATCCGTAACACAAGCCTCGTTGCTTACCATGGAACTAGATGGCGCTGTGTAATAATGTCCGGAAATATTTATTTATTTAATTTTATGAAAGAAAAGTTCGGCCTTGGATGCTCTAACAGGACGTTTCGTATGCAAATTTATCTTAGCCTTATAACATGTTCGAACATAATCTAATATATAAAATTCTCGTGTCACAGTTTTCGTTGCCATACTCCTCCGAAACGGCTTGACCGATTTTGATGAAATTTTTTGTGCTTATCCGGTATCTATGAGAATCGGCCAACATCTATTTTTCATCCCCCTAAAAGTTAGGGGTAGTCCACCAACCCCTATGATGTGGCAAAACAACGTTTGCTGGGTCAGCTAGTATTATATAAAATTAATGTTTGGCTTGACGCTCTCAATTTTATGACTTGAAAACCCCTAAATTGTACACACCAGGAAATATACTCTCAGCACTAAAACTTTCAAGTTTCAAGTTTTATATTGTGATAAAATGAATAAGAGATTACATAATATTTTATGTACATAGTATAAATATATGAACACTAAGTTAAACGAACTTAGTTTTATTTTTAAACTATAGGCTACAGACAATCTTCCAAATCTTAAAAATTAATTGTTATATCATTTTCTCAGACAGTAATTCACACGCTCTCACATTTCCTGCAGATAAGCCTCTCGAAAGACGTGTAGGTACCTTCTAAGCATCACGAGTACCACTCGGGAAGCCACAGGAATGCAGTACAGATGAGCTCTGACCCCGCTAAAGAGGATCCGCCGAGATTTGCGCTTAATACCTTTCGTTGGACTTATGGTTCTTATTTTATTGAAGGGTTACTCGTATTTCATCCTTACGTATGGACTTAATAGATTCGACGGTTATTAACAAATGACTATTATGTTAAAGTTCACTATCGTTTATATGACTATTTTTTTAATTCACTTACATAGATAGCTGTGGTAGCCTAGCGGTGTGACCAGTGGACTTGTCAGAGGTCTCGAGCGTTATCACATGCTCAAACGGTGAAGGAAAACATCGTGAGGAATGCCTGCTTGAGAGATTTTCTCGATGGCATGTAATGTCTGCCAACCCGCAGTAGGCTAGCGTGGTAAACTATAACCTAATCCCTCTCAAATGAGGGGAGATCCGTACCCAGCAGTGGGACAATAATGGGTTGATGATAATGATGATATATTATTTCTCTTGTAATTCTTTGTTACAAATATTTTAAGTCAGTTGAGACCTTTGAGGTGACAGACCATTGGCCACACCTGATCATTTATCAGCTTCTAATTCACTTATATGTATATATAATTAACTAAATGTAGTTACAGACAAGTTAAATAAGAAGACACTTAACCGAATAATCCTTTCAATTAGGAAGGTCGTAAGTCCGATAACCATTATAGTCGGGTCGTTGGAAAATGGCCTAAATCAACAAAGTGTCAGTACACTACCGTCTTACACTAATGGACATTGACACTTGTTAAGAGATTGGGAGAAAACTGGATCTTAAATGTCCGTAGTAACATAAAACATAACATACTAACGCCTGTCATCCCCGAAAGGTTAGTCAGAGGTGTACTAATGTACATCCACGGTTCTATCACACCACAGGGTGATTTCTAGTAGAAGTATTGTTTGCCCCGCACAAACACTGTAGATCCTGCCGGCTGTAGAAAAACCGGTGGTCTTACCGAACCGTTATGACCTGAGAACCTTCAAGAACAGAGCATATTCATTCTTAAAAGGCCGGCTACGTATTTGCAATTTCCGTTGGTGAAGCAGATGTCATGATCACTTATCTTTAGATGAGCCTCCTGTCTGTTTGCGCCCTTATTTCCATAAAAAGGATGTGAAATTATATCTAATATATAAAATACTCGTGTCACAGTTTTCGTTGCCATACTCCTCCGAAACGGCTTGACCGATTTTGATGAAATTTTTTGTGCTTATCCGGTATCTATGAGAATCGGCGAACATCTATTTTTCATCCCCCTAAAAGTTAGGGGTAGCCCACCAACCCCTATAATGTGGCAAAACAACGTTTGCTGGGTCAGCTAGTGGTTATATATAAACGAAAATATTTTGCTGAAAGATTTTATTAAATGAAGTAGTCATTCACAAAAAATAACAATATAATGACTATTGAAAAAAAAACATTTTTTTAAACACAACAGGAAGGAATAACTATGAAAAATAAAGAAAAAAATAAACTTGAAACCCAAAAACAAATATTAAAAAAACTACAAGAAACACCAAAAAACTGTTTAAAATGATAATAAAACTTGAAAGATAATTGAAATAACAAAAAAAAACATGCTGCATTTAAGGAATTACATTTAGGAGTATTCTGCAAAATGGTTACAAAACTGATGTTTTCAATGCAGATTTTCATTTGGTTTAGTTGCTGGCTTCAGAACTTGAAAGCAAGTTTATGTTAGAAACTGCTGGATATACAAACAGTATAATAGCTGTCATCAATACTGGCGCCAGTAATTCACCCAATGTCAGTCAGTGATATCCAATACTCCTTTAAATTGAACAGACCATAACAGATTGCGAGATGAAAAAAGAGAAATAACGATGAGGTACATATTGTTATAAACATAACTGAAACTTATGTGAATTTAAAATCTTTCGGGTCCGTTTTCATTGCCATGCAAACTTTTTCTATTGAGAACGGTCCATCTGAAAAGTAAATAAAAATAAAGATTTTTTTTTCTTGCCAATAAAATCATTAGCAAAAGTAACGTCATATATTTTGCTAACTAGTATGCTTATTCATACCAGGCTAGTGTAGTGGACTGTAGCCTAATCCCTCTTAAATGAGAGGAGACCTTTGCCCAGCGGGAATATAAAGGATTGATGATGAAAATGAACACTAGCATCTTTGAGTTAGACTGCTTGTATTAACTGTACATTAACGTATGTAAGCCGTAATAGTCTAGCGGTGTGACCAGTGAGCTTTAAAATTACAGGTCTTGAGTTCAGTCGCAAGGCATGTCCTACAAACTTTTTTAAAGTCACGTACAAATTTACCACACTCAAACGTTGAAGGAGAACATCGTGAGGAAAACTGCACGCCTGAAAGATTCTTTTGATGGCATATGAAGTCCGCAAACCTTAGAAGAGTACATTCCAGCAGTGGAACAGTAATTGGGTTGATAATGAATCCATTTAACTAAATTCTATACGTACCAATGTCAAACCATTCCGTGGTAGGTATTCCTGATTCTTGTTTTGCCGCAACTATTGCTTCTCTAAGTGCCAACGGTATTGACGTGGAGGTACACAAAGCCGGCTCTCCGACAGCTGTTAACCAAACATTCATTTTAATTATTTCATACCTAATCATATCAGGCCTGTTGTCCCCGAAGATTTAGGCAGAAGTGTACTAATGTAAACCTACATTTCACCGATATGTTTTATGTACATCAAACGAACACGAATCCAACCTCCGAGCTGCTACTGAGAATTTCATTAAAAATCCCATTAACACTTTGCTCAACCTGGGAATCGATTTTAAGATTCCCTGTTTAGCAGTCGCACTAACGACCACTAGAGCAACAAAACAGTTTCATAATATCCAGAGACTACAATTACAATAATAAAAATTAACACTTTACCTTCAAGGTAATGCATAGATTATTTTTATAAAGTGTAGTAAATCTTCATAGACCATCTGTTATATAGGAAAATGGTGGAATATGTGAGAGGTACTCCTAAATTAAATCACACTTATTAGCGCGCCTTTTCTTGCACTTTCCTCGAAGTTATGAAAGCAGTGAACAAATTTACCACTTTGACAGAGGTCCTAGGTTATGAGCAAGATCACTTCATCTAACTCAAGGTCGATAAAGATTAGACATAAAAAAAAATCAACCAGATTTTACGCACCTTTGGATCCTAGTAGTATGTCATTGCCCTTAGAATTATTCAAGAAGGATACTCTAAAATCTTGCGGTATATCTCTAGCTTCTGGTAAGTGGTAATCCCAGGATCTATCTGTGAGATTTTCACCAGACTCTTGATCATAGGCGAGCTTCTCACACGTCCAGTATCCAAGACCCATTATGAATGCTCCTTCGATCTGAAATAAATTTATCTATGTTATGAAACATGGTATGGAACTAAAAGGTATCAAAGACACTGAAAGAATATTGAAAATGATGAAAAAATTTCTTATTGTTAATTTATACATAATTATGTATCGTAAGTAGGTCCATTTACACACACAGCAATTACACTAACGGTATGTTAAATATAAAATACATAAGGACCAGTATAATAGTAAGCAAATATAAATAAAATATAGTTAAAAAACTACTTACTTGACCAATATCAATATCAGGGTTGATACTAACACCTACATCTTGCAAGATATCCACTCTCAATATTTCATATTCTCCTGTAAGTACATCCACTTCTACTTCAGATACTGCCATTCCGTAAATGTTATACGTCTGCGCTTCAGAAACTTTCACGAAACCATGAGATTGAAGGTCCACATCAGCCGCATATGCCGCTGTTATTATCTGTTCCCAAGTCGGATTAGTTAATGTGGCCTTAACAGGCTCTAGTCTTGCCAACAACTCATCAACACATTTCTTTGTAGCAATAATAATACAGTCAGCCGATATACTTCCACCCGAGACGTCACTGTTTGGTGCAATTGTCGTATCATTGCATTTGATTTGAATTTTCTCCACAGGTACTTTTAGGAGATGAGCAGCAACTTGAACACATTTGGTGTTTAAACCTTGTCCCATTTCGACGCCACCATGGGTTATAATAATACTACCATCTCCATGGTACACTGCTAAATTCACATCTAACCTCATGCCACCTACAGGATGCCATACGCAGAAAGAAAATCTTAATCCTCGCTTTTTCCATCTATTCTGTGTATTGAAAGAATTTACAGCTGCTCTTCTGGTAGTATATTCAGCGCTTGTTTTAAGAGAATTTAAAATATTTTCCATATTGCTGTAATTGGTTCTGTCCAGATTAGCTAGACGGGTTTCTAATGGGTCCAATGACAGTTCATAAGAAATTCGGTCCATTATATTTTCAATGTTAGAAATAGCTTCAAACGTACCTGGTAACAAAACAATAAAATTTGATCGTCCTTATCAACTATTTGACTTAGTTTAAAATGAGAATTTACAGAGATCATCTTTAAGTTTTACTAGTTTCATTAAGCTGCAATAGCCTAGTAGTGTAAACAACGCTTTAAAGTCATCAGTGGGCTAGTAAATGGGTGGTACCAGTACCTGGTGATCTGCAGAAGGTATTTTTCGGTGTATCTGTGACAGTGTTATAGGTCTTGAAGTTTATTGTATTACTATTGTAACAGTTATAGTAAACGTCCAAGCCGTAAGCTGGAATGGGCTCATTAATCTTGTGGCCTTGGTCTGTATACATACTGATATTCATGTACTGGATAACCCCAGAGCTATTCACTCCAAACTGAAAAAAAAGTGGTATCACAAATGGGCAAACAAATTCAAGTGCCATCACAATAAGTAAAACGTATTTGTGAGTCAATATCGCATAGAAGTCAGAAGATGTAACGTTGTTCCCAGTTCTCGTTTAAGAGAGAACCAAAGTATTCCGACTTCACGAAATCATACTTATGAATTGCGCCCTCAGTGTTGCAAGTTTTTATCGGTTATGATTGTGAACCTGTTTGCACACACATCGTTGAGCTCACAAGATTTGAATCATCATCAACGATTATTATAATCTTTGTTTACTTTTTTTATCGTTTATAGGTCATCGTTTGACCACTATCTCACTTGATGGTAAACCTTGAACATCGTCGTAGGTTGGTTAGCTTGTCGGTCTTTTACCGGATACATTTCGGAGAGTGTGCGTCAGAACTGCACGATCTGGTTTTGCCATCACCCTTTTACCATCGGACAACCAGGCTAACTGATAAGCGGCACCGTTTCATGGTGGAAATTCCCGAAACCCGCACGAAGCGTTTCGCTTCGTCGTTTTTTATCCAAACAGCGAGGGAATGGAATCAGTTGCCTGAGTCTGTATTTCCCGATGAGTACAATTTGGGGGTCTTCAAGTCACGAGTGAATAGGTATATCTTCTACTTATTATTTAAATTAAATCACTTCTGCTAAAATTATAACAAACTTATATTTTATGTAAGTATTATATACCTCATAGTCGCTAACAGTAGGCATCCTCTTGCCAAAAGCTTTAAGATTGGTGGTTAACGGCTGAATGAATCGACAGGGACGGTTCAGTTTGTAAGCCACAAGACTGCAAGCAACTGCAGCCTGAATACTCCTCGTTATCTTCAGTCCGTACGAGCCACCAGCACGACGGACAATTACATCGACTCTAGAGAAAAAGAAAAGTTGGGTGTTTAGAAATTTCTAGCTAGTTCTCGCTAGGGCATAGCGAGATATCTCACTTTTGTAAATTGAGCTACCCGTATGTGGTAATACCTTCGCTTTACAGAAGACTGTATTGAAAAATAGTATTTGTGTCTATATTATTTTTATATTAGACTAAAATCAGTTTTTAAGAAACCTTTATGACACTCCATAATCTACATACGACTGTATATTCTGTAGAATATACGAAGAATTATAGAGATAGTCTCTCACACCTAAAATATTTGCGTACATAAAGGTTACTTACTTATTACTGTCTAGATCCAATGCCCTCGCTATCATAACGTGCGGTCCGTCAATCCACTGCGTTGGTAGATGCACTTCTATCCCTTCTTCCGTAGGCTTAGCCAAACAAACTATGGTCTCCATTGGGAAATGGTACTGACCATGTAGAACATTAGACCCAGTTATTATCTTGTGTACATCTGTACCAGTGCTAGTAGCATCTATTGATGAATATAAAGTGTTCCTAGAACTATCGTCTTTAGCTACTTTGATGTCTACTACTGGAGTAGTTACATTACTATATTTAACTTTTACAAGTTTTGCAGCACTGTCCGCTAGATGTTGAGTAACAGCCACAATAACACCGATGGGTTGGCTGTGATGTTTCACAGTACCCTCGCACAGAACTTCTTCGTTTGCTGTTGTAAATGCCCCATCAGATGGCGTGAAAGAATTCAACCCAGGTATGTCTTTAGCTGTGTAGAAAGCTAGTACACCTTCTATTTGCTAAAAATAATAATAATCATATGAAATATTGACAATTGAAGACAAAAATAATAAAAGAAAAGATTTGTTCGATCAATTTTATCGTACACGCCATGTTAATTTGGATTTTGACATTCGTAACCTTTTAAAAGCTTATTAAGAAATGATTGTCATTTTTTTTTTATTCAAACTATAAATATTTATATTGAGTATTATTTATATTATTTTATTCTCCAAATTATGGCTTACCAAAGCTTCACTAGCATCCATTTTCAAAATTGTGCCCTTAGCTATAGAACTGAGTACAAAAGCACCAAATACTTCATTTTGGAAAGAAGGGATATCGTCTACATATTGAGCTTCTCCAGCACATTGAATCTGGAAGAATAAAAATAAAAATGTATATACATAGTATGGAATAAATTATTTAAATTTTCTTGAAACATGAATAACAAATTTGAACTTTAAAGTTTATTTATAAAGTATAAAGTACGGTGACAATCGGTTGAAACTTGTATTTTATATAAGTACCGTTGATTCTAATTTAGACATAGGTTGGTTCATAGGCCAGAGTGAGTTATCTGTAGTATACGTCTGTTTCCCAGATGAACATGGTCTGATTTTATGTAAATCGGTAATTCCAGACTCTATGCGGGTTCCTCGAGTTGGGCAGAGATTGAGGAGTGCCTGAAATAGAAAAAAGTTATATAGTTACAAAAAATAAATACATACATACCGTCTGTCGTGTAGGGGTACATTTCACCGGTATGTTTATAAGTTCGATGTAATTGGGGGCAATCAAAATTCCGATTTGGTACTGAGAGTTTAATAGAAGAACCCAGTAACACTTTGCTCGACCAAGGAATCGAACTCAAGACCTCATACTGCGCAGTTGCACTTCCGACTAGTCGGAACGACAAAGTAAAAAATACATACTTATATAAAATTTGAATTTCGCACTAAAGCAACTGAAAATTTAATGACGATCAGTGCAAAATGAACTACTTTAATTGGTGCATTATTTTAAAAGTGAACAAAATATTATTAAAACAGAAATACTAAACAGACATAGAACTTCCTTCAAATCCAATTAGGTAAGAATAAGTTTCAGAGCTGTGGTAGCCTAATGAGTGTCCATTAGGCTACCACACTGAAATATCAAAGGTCTTGAGTTCGAACCCAAGGCCACTACTGACTATTCGGAAGTTATTTGCGTATTTATCACAAGCTCAAATGGTGAAGGAAAACATCGTGAGGAAACCTACATGCTTGAGAGATTTGTCTCGATGGCATGTGAAGTCTGCTAATCCGCAGAAAGCTAGCGTGGTGGACTATAGCCTAATCCCTCTCAAATGAGAGGAGACCCTTGCCCAGCAGTTGGATGTTAATGGGTTGATGATGAAGTTCCAGTAGCAGGATTTTTACCAGCTTCTTTTTCATTTTATAATATTCTTACCTTAAACAATAGTGCTTTGGCCAGATATCTCTTATATTCCACAGACGGTTCAGGTGGATTAACTTCAACGACCATTTCTCCATCTAATACTCCCAGAGCTCCTTGAAGAGTGTCGTTATTGAACAAATTCTTCCCCACCAGATACCTCTCAGTAGCAACGGCTCTTGGGAATTTTACAGAGAGAGCTCCATACACAATTCTGGCTTCTTCAACTACGTTGCATTTATTGATTTTGAAAAGAAAACCGGCGTTTACAACCGCATGAGAACTTTGAGCTCTTGGCATTATCTGGAAATAAGAATAATTTGAAAGGTTTTTTTTATTTAGAACATATTTCCGAAACAAATAGCCACTCTAAGAACCTGGTTCCTAAATAAGCGGTTTTGCCCAGAATACAAATGATATCAATTTGGGTTTTAAAAAATGGACAATGGAAAGAAAGTTAAAAAAAAAACTATATTTAATACACGATATCACTAACATATTCAATTACATTAATAACATATCAGAGTAAGGCACTTAGCGAGTTGAAATTTTAGGTGGAATACTGTATAATCCGAAATCTAGTAGTGATTATCTTACTAGAAGAACTTAATGTATGTTTTAAACTTACTTTGAAGCTAATAAACTTGTATGCATCTGACAGAGGCGGCAGCAACACATTTAGGATAACTTTTCCCTTCATACTTATGCTTAAGAAGTTTTCCATTGTAACTACTTCCTTTTTGCCATTACAACTAACTGAAATGAAAAATCGACAGTTTTAAACCTATTTTAAGAATATCAAGAATCTGACAAATCATTATTATAGATTTTATACATACAGATTCAAAGCAATTATGACCTACTTGTGATGTAACCACGGAAGGCCAAATGATATGTCTCTAATTTAAATCATTGGCACCGTACTTCTGGCCTTTCAAAATCATTTGCGTTTTTACATACATACATACATACATACATACATACATACATACATACACTCTCGCCTTTTTCCCATGGGGGTAGGCAGAAACTACAGAATGCCACGCGCTACGGTCCCTGCATACCACTTTTGCCTCGTCCACATACATTTCGTCATGCACGCGCGCCGGTTATGAGTACTGCGTACCCGACCTTTTTGAAGGAGTTCACCAATTAGGTCGGTGTATATCCTTCTAGAGTTTCCACTAACATCCGTCTTATAAATTCCTTTCGTCAATCGCCTATCATTCATCCTTTCAACATGCACAAACCATCTCAGTACATTCTTCTCAACTTTTATCACTACGTCGTCTTTCAAACCACAACGTTTTCTTATCACATCATTCGTTGCGTTTTTATTAATTCACAAAGGAACTAGATTGTCAAAAGAAACGTTGATGTCGTGACAAGTCTACCAAGCCAGACCCATTTTATGTATACTCTTCTTATTCCTAGAAACCTGTGCCTCATAGCAGAATACAGACTTACAGTTAACTTTATTGCGAAGTACAAATAGTAACATAACTGTATACTCTTAAATTTATATATGAATAACTAGCTGACCCAGCAAACGTTGTTTTGAAACAATATAGGGGTTGGTGGTAGAAGAGAGAAAATTTTGGGTTATAAGTATTTTTGATGCCAAATCACAAAAAAAAAAAACAAAAAAAAAGTTATCAAAAAAGAAGAAAGTAATCTGGTGAGGGACATCCATATCACCTAGGGGTATAAAAAATTACCTACGACCGATTCTCAGACATACCAAATATACATACAAAATTTCATAATAATCCGTCCAGCCGTTTCGGAGGAGTTCAGCGACAAACACCCTTTTTATATATAAGATATGGCAATTAAAGGTATTCGAATTTTATTTCTATGAAAGTATCAGATTCTTAAGGATTATCTAAATTAATTCACTTACCTATAGTTAATTGGGCACCGACAGTATACAAGAGCAGATATATGTCGGACTGGAAAGCATTATGCGTATGCTTGATCATTAGGTTACCTGCTATGGTAGCAATCTAAAACAATCAATAGTTTGAAAATAAAATAATCATAAATAGGAATTTTGAATTTGAATCGTTCAAAGTCCTACCTTTTTGTAGTGATTGCTTTTTTCAATTTACTTTCTAGGCAAATACTTAAATTAAATATTATAAGAATCATAAGATTGAAAGAAGCAATTAAAATTTCTATGTATTAAAATTTAATATATTAAATATTACACAGAATAATAAAGAATTGATGTATTTAAGCTTAAACTAATGAACTAAAAATAACAATAGACTTATACATAGCATGGGACATTGCACACCGCCTCCCAGATAAAAAAGATTTTTAGCAAACGATAATCTTCAATCTACTCTTAAAAAGTAGTTCTTATCAAGTTTACTTTCAGAAAATCCTCAACAGAAAAACGATCAGCCAGAAAATTAAGTAGATATTGGTCTACCACCAGGGGTCATTCGTGGCCCGTTAACTTTCAATAAGGAAGAGACCCATTTTCAGTAATAATATATTATAAATTTATCAAACTTACATTTCTAAGAGGTATATGCGCCACTAAATCTACATGATCATACAGCTTTGTCAAATATCCAAAGTAATCGTTTTTGGATCCAGCCTTTAGGACATCCATGAATTCTGCTAGAGTTAATCCACCACCTACGATCAAGTTCTGATCGTAGTCATCGGCTTTTAGCTCTTGGACACAGCTAATGTCTATCAGATTCTTGGGGTATTCATCGATTGGAAATGCTCCTGTAATCAGAAAATATAGTTCACTTACATTCTTACTTAGTCCTTACTTAGTCCATTTCAAGAACGACATTTTCTTTAAAAATAAGCTAAATGTTGCGCAGAAAATTAGGTTCAAAATCCAATTTCCTATTTATTTTGCCACATAGTTTGTGGACAAATAGTTGTTAAAAATATTTACATTTTTTCTTTATGTTTTCCAAGTAAATTCTTCGTATTTTCCAAGTGAGTGCAACTACAAATGACCTGAATAATTATTTATTTTAGTTTCAGGGGAATTATAAAATGATTTTTAAAAGATATATTACTTATTTGTTATTTATCATATTGGATTGACAATTTTTATTGTTGAATGGATCAAATTTAATTCATGATTGTGCAAAGCTTTTGACTAATACTTTTTCAGACTCTGACTCTCACGTGTAAAATTAGACAAACTAACATATATGTATGTGAGTTGCAATTAATGCATTTACCTTTAGACGTATTCCCAGCAACCAGCATATACGATTCTGAATCCTCTGCCAGTATACTTAAAACTTCATCTAGCGTGTAGGGCCTGTACCAATTTTTACCATCCTTAAGCACAATTTTCTTCATCTTTTCCTGGTGGTAATCATCTTGGCGCACCATACACCAATCGTCTGTATCAAATGTTGGTTTTTGGCAACAGCCCCCAACCTTATTACATATGCTTAGATCCTTGATATTCGTAATTTTCTCTGATGCAGGAGCGTCTATTCCAAATTTTTTGAAAGCGTCCATTATGGGCCTGTAGCCGGTACATCGGCACAGATTACTGCCAAATGACTTCTCTATTTCCAACATAGTGAGGTCCTTTCTACTCTCCATCAGGCTATTGATGTAAAAAAAAATCAAATTTATACACAGTAATTGTAGCTAAATAATAGATGCTGTAAATTTTTTTTGGGGAATAAACTGATTATTCGTAAATAAAATTTGGGGACAAGGGTGAAAATTTGGGAAAAATGTCATAATAAAAAAAAAGGAAGCCTTGATTCTAAAATCTAGAGTTAGACATTTGAATCTAGGTTTTGAATTTCCGCATTTTGTATTCGGAATTTTAATCACACTTAGGTACATAGGTATGGTTAAAATTCCAACCACTTTAGCAATTTCGTAATCTTTTATTTTGTGTTCCATTAATTTGCTGTTAAGTAAGTGCATTTAAATTTGGCGAATGCTCCGATTGAAAGAGTTCTAATTTTACCAAATTCCAATAAACTAACATACCCATGCATGGCCATAATCCAGCCAGAAGAACAATATCCACACTGGGTCCCATGGTAATCTGCCAACGTGGTCTGCAGTTTGTGGTACCCAATGTTCCTGTTGCCAAGACCCTCGATAGTCTTTATATCCCAGCCTTGGCACGACGTGATGTGAACCATACACTGTTAAAAATACAGGTTTTAAATACATACATACACTCACGGTTTTTTCTCATGGGGATAGGCAAAAACTACAGCATGCCACGAGCTACGATCCCTGCATTTAAAGGTTTTAAATTAAATAAGAATTTCTCCGTTTTTTTTATACCACGAAGGCGACAAACCATGCAGCTTACGGCCCGGCTGATGATAAGTAGTTACCGTAGCCTAATGACGTTTGCAACCAAAGGTGTTACCCACGTCGCCGACCCTGTAAATACCTTTTCATTCCTTTTTTTAAGAATCACATGGGATGAGGTTCTTCTGGAACCAACAGTGGTATTGGTTCTAAGGTGTGAGAATAAATTTGCTGCCGTTAGCTAAAAGGCATTAAGAATGAAATTAATTGATATTGGTTAAACTGTTGAGGTATCAAAACGTGATAAGCAAATAGACAGATTGAGTTATGTTTATATTTATATTTTTTATGGTGATTAGAGGGCAAACTGGCAGGAGGATCACCTGATGGTAAGTCACCACCTCCACTCATGAACATTAGCAACACCAGAGGCTTACAAATATTAATAAATAAATAAATATGCCTGGATAAATATTTTATACTGTCAACGAATATATGAATGTGAAATTCTAGTTTCATCAATGTGTTTTACCTAATAAATATTAAGATTACGAGGTGTATGTATTAAAATAATATTGTATGTTTTTGATCTCAGTTGGTGCTTTATTATATATATTTATTGTGTATTTTTTAAATTTGCATGCTATTTTATTATGGGAAAATGTGACTGTTCTTAATATACTATTATGTACTTTCTATTATGTATATAATATTATGTATCTTTGTAACCACATTTTAAGCAAATAAATGAAGTATTGAGTATTGAGTATTGGACATTATGACACAGCGCCATCTAGTTCCGTGGTAAGCAACGAGGCTTGTGTTACGGATACTAGTTGGTTGATTTACTACATATATACTTTTCTTTGTTGTAAATATATACATATTATACATAAATACATCCATGACTCGGAAACAAATGTTTATGCTCATCACACAAACATTTGTCCCTACCGGGATTCGAACCCAGGACCCATAGAACAGAAGGCAGCGCTAACTACCGCTGGACTAATTGGGTCGTCTAGTCATCGACTATTGCGTTCCCAAACCCCGTAGAAACCGCGTAGGTTTCTTAAAGTAGGGAGTTACTACACTGACAGCAATTAATATTAATTAGTCAATTTTCACTCGCTTTAAATGATGAAGGAAAACATTGTCAGGAAACCTGTAGTACAGCAAAATGAAAAATTCGAAAATTAAACGAAAAGCTTAGCTGGACTTGAGATTCGAACTCAGAACTCAGTAGCCTCACTAACAATTACTAGTTACATCAGGCAGATACCGACACAGATGCCGAAAAATAGACACAGTATTAATATTTAACTGAATTTTCGTCTGTTTGTTTAAGTGTCTCGCCTCACATTGTATATTGACTTTCGCATAAAATTGGATTGTTCCCATATTGACAAAAAAATATGCGAACGAAACCAATTAATTTTATTCTCATAATTTCTTACACTTACGCAAACATAAGACATTGAAATAAAACTACTTAGTCATGCACAGTGTATAGGATCTAAAATGTATGTGTATATCGCAATTAAATTCTTAATAAGAAGTTATTGTATTTTAAAGAGCAAATATTCGATTCTTTGTTTGTTTATATTGAATAGGCTCCTAAACTATTGCACCGATCTACATAATTGTTTTGCCATTAGAATGAAAAACTACATTCATCATCATCAACCCATTACTGTCCCTCTGCTGGGCACGGGTGTCCTCTCATTGAGATGGATCAGGCTATATTGCACCACGTTAGCCTACTGCAGGTTGCCAGACTTCACATGCCATCGAGAAAGTCTCTCAAGCATGCAGGCTTCCTCACGATGTTCTCCTTCAAAGTTTGAGCGTGTGATAATTACGCACATAACTTCCGAAAAGTCAGTGGTTGTGGTTTGAACTCGAGACCTTTGACATGTCAGTCCACTGGCCACACCACTAGGCCACCACATCTCTTACCGAACTAATTACTCCGATCGAACCCGCAACCCGACATGTTAATTATTTACATATATTTCATTATTTTTTTAACCAGACGTTTCGGATCCTTTATAGTCTCCATGGTTAAAAAATAATAATAATAACAATATACCGCGATAAATTCCGTAAAAAGTAGTTTTAATTCAATGTCTAATATTCGTGTAAGTGTAAGAAATCAATAATTTTAAGATGCTCATGTTCACTACTCATAGATAAAACACTAGAGCTAGCTGATAAATGTCATCATTAAAAAAATACTTACCGAATTGATGGCGACGTGTGGTGATGAGCTGGTTTTAGCAGCTGTGACCATGCACGCTCCGCAGCCACCTTCACGACACATGTACTTGGTGCCGGGCAGCTGGAGGTTGTTGCGGATGTAATCCAGCAGCATCGTGTCCGAGTTCACATCGCAACCCACTAGGGAAGAAAAGTAAAACACGATGGGCGGAGTCTGACACGCCCCGTCGCCTCCCCAGGCGGCGGGACGGTACGTAAAGGATTTTTCGCAGTTATAAAAAAGGGGCGGCATGACACGTTCTCATGTAATAAATATTTGTATTCATAGACACACGTCTCTAGTATCCTAGTATCGGGTCTAACACTAAAATAATAAATAATAAATAAATATTCCTGGACATTATGACACACAGCGCCATCTAGTCCCGAGCTAAGCAACGAGGCTTGTGTTACGGATACTAGTTGGTTGATATACTACATATATACTTTTTTTTTTGTTGTAAATACATACATATTATACATAGATACATCCATGACTCGGATACAAATGTTTATGCTCATCACACAAACATTTGTCCCTACCGGGATTCGAACCCGGGACCCTTAGCACAGAAGGCAGTGTTAACTACCGCTGGACTATCTGGGTGGCTGGACTAAGTCCCTACTACTGCAATTCTTGTAAGCCATACTCAACAATAGCTACCATCCAGAAAATCGTCGAGACAATGAAGCCCGACGTGTCCCAGGGGAACGATGTCTTAGAACCCGCAGTGAAATTAATTATGAAAGTAAATAAGGTAAGTAGGAAAAATATCAGTTTTCAATGGGCGTTGGTATTTGTCATAATTGGTGTTATTAAGGCACCCGTTACACGACAGAAAATTCTAGAATTGGACATCAGTATTAGTTAATAAAATCCAGATAAAAAATTAAAGGAATATAAAAAAGTAACATTTTTCTCTTTTATATATTATAGTCTTTCGTGTCTTAATGTTAGGCAAAGGCTTCCTCTAAATCAGTCCAGAATTCTATCCAGTACTTCTAAAAACTAGACTAGCACAAGTAATCAAAATCCCGTCAATGTCGTATCAGTCGAAAATATTTCACATTGCAAAATAAACATAACATTGTTCATAATTAGATCTATATTTGAATATTTCCTGACCTGTATGCTCCTCCCCGTTAACTTTAAACTTGATAGTATCCATGTTTGTACCAGCCGGTGGCACGTCTCACACTGACCGTCCCACCAAATAGCCCATCGTTATAAAATACATTACTTATATACAATAAACCACCAGTTTTCGGAAAACACGTGCCATTATCGCCTTTCTTTACTTTCAATAATGACTTGGACAAATTTTTTTGGTCAGGGTTGTCGAAATGTACTTTGCTGTTGTAGTAATTAATTTAATCTGATACTTTATTATCACAAGCTCAATCGGTGAAGGAAAACATCGTGAGGAAACCTGCATGCTTGTGAGATTTGTCTTTACGGCATGTGAAGTCTGCCAACCCGCAGTAGGCTAGCGTGGTAGACTATAGTCAAATCCCTCTCAAAATGAGAGGAGACCCGTGCCCAGCAGTGGGACGTTAATGGGTTGATGATGATACTTTATTGATGGGATATCCCACCTTATGTTATTTCTTATTTATTTATTTATTACCTTTACCCGTGACTTTATCTGAGTTAAATTTTATACATTTTATTAATTAGCTTATTCATCAAATTGCTTATTTATTTCTGCCCTCATTTAAGAAAGTATCGATCCCGCATGCAAATTTCATTTTACATGTGTCCTTCCCCGGGACTCAAACTATTTCCATACACAATTTCGTCTAAATCAGTCCAGCGGTTTAAGCATGGAGAGGTAACAGACACACATGGATTTATATGGAAAGAATGATATATGGATTAGACTAGCCAATTTGCAGCGTGATGACCTAGTGATGTGACTAATGCACTGCGAAGTCAAAAATTTTGACTTATGACTTTGAAGTTACGTGCGTATTTATCACATACTCAAACATTGAAGGAAATTATTGTACGGAGAACTGCCTGAGAGATTTCTTCGATGGTGCGTGTTTTTGCCAACCCGCTTTAGGCTAGGATGGTAGAATGTATAATTATAGTTTTATTCTTTTCAAATGAAACCCGTGCCTAACAGTGGGACTGTTAATGACTGGTGATAATGATGAGACTAGCTAACTGCTGCTTACACTGAAACTTAGTCTTATACTGCGATTAAAATCCTAACAAATTAAACGTATAATATTTAATAATACCTATAGAATAGTATAGCAATTACAGGCTGATAACACATATGAAAAAGACTATTATCTATTTATAACTATGGATAGATTAAAAGGTTCAGAGAAAGAGTAAAATTTAACACATTAATAATATTTTTTTTCGCTTCGTGAATATTAAACTGTCTCCTTAGCGTATTCATCGCCATCAATTTCATCAATATTTATATCGTATGCTATTTAGGGTTGAAACACTCAGAAAATTAAATCCGATTAAAAGTTTACTTTTTTAAATCTCATATATTCGAGTAAAGTATTTGTTAAATTTAAAATGACATTGAGCCCAAATTATTGAAAACACTAAGGTATAAAAACAAAGTAATAAAATTCTAATCAATTTATTTCGAATAACTTTCATCGACTGCCCTAAATGTAAATGTAACATATGTACGTATATCATAATCTTTTAATTATAAAATACAGGGATTTTTGACACTCAAATCTTATAAATTAATTTATTCTAAAGAACTAACGAATGTAAAAAAAATATAATTTGAAACAGAGCACACATTAATTTAAATAAACATGTTCAAACAAAAACAACTTGTCTACAGATGACAACGCGTTTACTTTCAATATTATATTGTTTTGTGAATTTCGCAAAAATTGCAAGTCATGCGGAATTTTTTTGCAACACCAGAATGTGTTCTTGTTTTTTCCAACAATATGCATCGTTATAGAACCGTAGATGGTGGACCCACCCACGGCTTTAAGCTGTGACATAGCCTTATTATGGGATCAGGGTACTTTGAAGTCAACGGTCTCGAGATGCCAAGCTACCACTGACTTTTTGGATTTATGAGCGTATTAAATACGTTATATAGGAAGGTTACAGACAACACTCTCTCTCTTAGGTGAAGCCAATGAAGTTGTGCGGGTCAGCAACTACCAAGATAAAATTAAAAGTACAACACTCGTGCTGGACACCATCGGCAATGCATACATACAGTCTGTCTATCTGTTATTATTTCAGAAAACGGTGATTTCAATAAGTAAGTTCAGCTTATTGAAACAAATAAAATAATGACTTGCTGTTTTAATTCATTATAAAAATTTATAACGAATATTTGTTCAACTGTTTCTTGCGACCAGCTCATACTAGATTTTTTCATGTCACGTGTATATATATTTTTTTTTATGTCCTAAGGTTGGCATATAACCATACGGCACGCCTGATGGTAACCGGTTACCGTAGCCTATATAGACGTTTGCAACACCAGAGGTGTCGCTCGCACGTGGCCACATGCAGAAACTGTCTAGGTTTCTTAAAATAAGGGAGTTACTATATTGACAGCAAACTGAATTCCCATGCTGTCAGAATAGTCACTCCTTTTATGAGCTCTAACATTACTCACACGCAGAGACACAACTATCGTGGTTACACTGCACACAACTGGCACAACTATTGTGGTTTCTGTAAGGCGGAGGTAGTTCCTCAGTCGGGCAGCTCAATTTGAGCGCGCGCGTTGCCGACCCAGCAAAAACCGTCTAGGTTTCTTAAAATAAGGGAGTTACTATACTGACAACAAACGGAATTCCCATAATGTCAGAATAGCCACTCCCCCAACGAGCTGTAGAACTGTTTTTTTTATCATTTATAGGTCAGCGTTTGACCACAATATCACCTGATGGTAAGTGACGATGTGATCTAAGATGAAGCACGCTCACCTAGAAGATACATATAATAGTTTGGTTAAAACCCAAAGATTTTGTGGTTGGATATTCGACTAAAGCGTAGACGAACAAGTCAATGGTCTCGAGTTCAAATGACGACCCAATTAGTGCAGCGGTAGTTAACACTGCCTTCTGTGCTAAGGGTCCCGGGTTCGAATCCCGGTAGTGATAAATGTTTGTGTGATGACCATAAACATTAAAATGTATCCGAGTCATGGTTGTAGCTGTATAATATGTATGTATTTACAAAAAGTATATATGTAGTAAATCAACCAACTAGTATCCGTAATACAAGCCTCGTTGCTTAGCTCAGAACTAGGTGGCACTGTGTGTCATAACGTCCAGGAATATTGATTATTTGTTTATTTTAATCTATAGGCACATACTTCTAACTTTTCAGAATGATGTGCGTATTATTATTATGACTCTTTAAAATATCATCAACCCATTTACTGGCCCACTGCCGAGCGCTAGTATGATAGAAGACCCATGCCCAACAGTGGGATTATAATATGGAGTAAAGATAATAATAGAATGCCGTTATAATCAGCGGAGGTTAAAAAATAACCGTGATTTTTTTGCAAACTGAACAAATATTGATAATTGAATATTTAATTGAAATTAAGCTTTATTATTTTATTCTAAGGGATATTTTCCTTTGGTAAAATAACCTTAATAAATGTATAATCTGTATATAAACCAACGACCAATACAAGGTAATAGATTCGTAACCCGGTAGGAGCAAAGGTATGTGTGATAATCATAATAATGATAATACTCTATGATATTTCTACCCAAACACTAAACCAACATCTAGTTTCCATTACATCCGCCATTGGTTATTTTGGAACTAGAAGGCGCTGTGCAGTAATCTCCAGAAACTATAACGCCATCTCTCACTAATTACCTAAATTACAGTAATGAGTACTGTAGTTTCAGATTAAAACAGAGATGGCGCTTTACACAATCAATTTTAATTGACGCATAAGTACAAGTTTTTAAAGTGAAAAGAAATTATAGGTAAAGAATTATAGGTTTCAGCGGGTTTTTGCAAGATAGAGATGAGAGACGGCAATAAAAATATTTAATAAAGTCCCAATAACGATAAAAAATTAAATAAAACTGCTGATTTTTTAATAAAAAACTCACTTTATTTAGTAGATTATTTGAAATAATATCGGGTTCTGGGCACTGAATGGGTTTATAACTAATTAATATAAGTACTATACCTAATCAGTATAATTATTAATATTATGGCAATTCAAATAATAAATATTTAATGTATTCTTATTATAAGTTTAAATATTATTGACATGTTGGTAGGTACCTACCTAAGCCCTCAGATTTGCTACGCCTGACAAAGGCGACTGTTTAAAAAGTACCTACCTATTATTTCTAAGAAGTCATGCACACTTGGTTTGCAATAAATACTTTGACATTGACTTTTAGGTACTTTTCCAGTCAGTTAGCTCAATTTGAGCGAGAAATCATGCTAAACTTTCTCCAATTTTTTTTTACCTGTGCTCATTATTTTGTGCATGTTGTTCATATTCATTTACTCATAAAATATAAACGTACAGTGTACAATTAAATCGTTTATTATCTATACTAAACATACAAGAACAATTGAAAATAATAATCTATTTAAAATAAAAAACAAAAAGTAATTAAATCATAACTAAAACAATATAAAATATTCTTCTCAACAACTTACATAGGTATTTAAGAAAATACTAACCTTTTTGCTTATTATGCTGGGTTTATTGATAAATAATTATGTCTGTTTTTGGATTTCTGCTAGCCCTAAGAAAATTATTTAAATATTGAATGGCTCTGGAAGTAGGACTGTTGCTTGCATGGGGGGAACTGCACTCAGATGGGCAGCAGAGGAGCTTGTGCTGGCGCCTGCCAATACCTCGCATGTATTGGTCGGGTACATAGAAGTTAATGCTTTCACGTACTGAGGGATTATCTACCTTGTTGGTTAGAAGATAATAATGCATTATTAGCGTAAGTTCACGCCTACTCTGTAGAGTATCTAGACCAACCATACCCGCAACAAACATTGAAGGATATAAGAATGGGTTGTTGGGCGTTGTGTGTCGGGTCTTTTTATTCCCTACAATGAGTAGACAGGCGCCGCCGATACACACGTGATGCTCGTGAACGGGTGCTATCAGTTGAGAATGGTCGGCTCATACATGTTATGGCAACCTAAATTGGTTTTAGTTGATTTATGAAAGTAAAAGAAATAACAGATATTTCTTTTACTTTCATAAATCATACGTTTCACATCGAACTGCACCAGTCTCATATTGATATTACATACATAAAGCATTGTAAAACCAAACCAACAATTTTGTATTTAATTAAAAAGAGTATCTGTGGAGTTTACTGCCGGTTCTTCAACCTACATTTTGGAACCGTGCAACTAAATTCAATTTAATTCGACAATTCAAAAGTACCTGTATTGGTCTAATTGAAATTAATGATTTGATTTGATTTTTAGTATCCATATTGTCGCTTTTAGAGAGATCTAGCAAACTTACGTTGGATTTTTTCCACCATCATGGTATACAAGGTTTCACGAAGATTCCATAATATTGTACTCTAATTTGCTTCGTACGTACGTATTTTTAAATTGATACGAAGTTTTTTTTTTATTGCGATAAGGGGGCAAACGAGCAGGCGGCTCACTTATGATAAGTGGTCACCGCCGTCCATGGACATTTGCAACACCTGAAGGCTTGCAAATGCGTTGCACACCCCTTGCAGAAACTGTTTTGGTTTCTTAAAATAGGGAATTACTAAACTGACAGCCAATGGAATGTACATGCTGTTAGAATAGTCATTACCCAACGAGCACTGGTAACTTTACTCACTCGCAGAAAGACAACTATTGTTGATTCACTGTGGTATTCTGTAAGGCGGAGGTACTTCCCCAGTCGGGCAGCTCAAAATGAACGAGGAATCTCGCTATGTTCTACCTCCAAAGATTCTAAGAAAGTTCTAATTACGAACCCAAAATTTTTGTTCGCTTCTTTGCATGTTTGTCGTTATCTATAATTCACAAATTTAGTTTACGATATCGCTTATAAAATTACTGCAATTGCTTTATAACGGTTTTATAAATGTTTGTCTTGCAGATAGCGCTAATTGGTGACATGACGCCATTGAACGCGCATTTTATTATATCAATGTAATTTTGCACTTCACATTGTTTATTTTGGTGTACTCCAGTTTTTTTTGTCCAATTAATTCAATTCGTGAATCCCATAGCACCGGCGATAGGACGAGTGGCGTTGATGGTGCGGTTTGGATGCGATAGACGCAAACGTAAACTGGGTAGAGACCCCGACCCGCCGAGACGGAATGGATTTACTGCACCTAGAGTCCTTGCGCTTGTGTATTTAAATATTTGTGTATGTAATCTCACCTACAACACAGAGAAAATCCTTGTGCGATCTAAACATTAAGATCGAAAATTGTGATCGATTTTTGATATCTAAGCTAATAATACGAATTATTACTTAGTAATCCGGCAATTGCGTGAATATCTATTTATTTTAATTTTATTATTTATTATTAAAGTAAAAATACAACTGAGTATTGACTGTCAGACGGATGGACGGTCGGACAGACAGACAGCGAAGTCTTAGTAATACGGTCCTGTTTTTACCCTGTGGGTACGGAACCCTAAAAAGAACATCTACACTAAGTTGTCTATGCTAGCCGTAGTACGTTGACCCCGAAATAATAAGTTCATAATTTTTTTATTGGAGCTTTTTATTGTTGTTTTTTTTTGTGTAATCAGCTGATCTTGAAGCCAGATAATCGATTCTTTAAAGTGTTACACTTTGCCCCTTAAATAAGAGCTTTTGTGGTTACATATTTTACAAATCAATAAGATCAGAAGGCACTCTATCACACACAAAATCGGCTGAACTATTATTTAGTGTATTATATTAAGGAATCAAAAATGTGCGATAATTTAAAATAATAAATTTAGTTATCTTTATAATAACGTTTACATTCGTTTACAAAAGTCAGAGTGAAAACATACGGGGGGAACATCGGAGCGGTAACGTTGAACAGAGCTGACATAAAGACTTTTTTATCTTGGTAATAAAAAATAACAAACGCATAAACGGTAAACACCAATATTACAATGATAAGTAATTCAAATTAATTAATTTGCGTAATATGTATTAATAGGTACCTATTAAATTTTACGCACCGATGACACAAAAGTAAAAAATAATTTGAGGCAACGTTAAAAAAAATACTGTAACTATGTGAATAGCAATTGTTTTTTTACTAAACTGACTCATACTCAGCGAGCCGGTATAGAATGAATATTTTGGAAGTAAAAAAAAATTATCATACCAAAATGAATTCCTGCAAATGCTCTCAGCGTACATTACATTTTCTATGTTCAAAGTTTTTCTATGAAATTCTCAGTAGCAGCTCGGAGTTTGGATTTGTGCCCGGTTAATGGCAATAGGCTCGCCCCCTATTACAATTGGAACCTAAAACATACCGGCGCAACATACCGTGGGTGTATACCACACACACATGTTTGGCAGAGGTGTACATTAGTACACCTCTGCCAAACCTTTAGGGCACGACAGGCGTGATAATATGTATGTTATCAATTAAATAAATTACACGTGCGTGTACATGCGGCAAAAAAATCTTGTCGCATGTTTTTTGTAAAGCGTTGGTTGAAGTGGAAGGTACACCAGTCAGTTTGTTGCACGAATTCGGGACATACAGTCATGGACTGTATTAAGTTTAAGGTCAACGGAGTGGACTGTACAGGTCAGACATTATTTTCTTTCTTTTATTTTTATTTCACGCATGTGTGATGAACGGTCAACTATTTTAAAGGCCTGCTTTTACTGATATCTATTTATATACAAAGAGAGCATATTTGATTTTTTGTTTGTTTGTTTATATTAAATAGGCTCCGAAACTACTGAAACGATCTGAAAAATTCTTTCACCATAAGAATGCAACATTATCCACGATGAAAATAAGTATCTAACGCGCGATCCGTAATTTATTTGCATCTTCAAAAGCACGCGTCTAAAAAATCTCGTCGTGTGTTTTATGTACGTATATTTTATAAGTAAGCCATAATAGCGTTGGTTGAAGTGGAAGGTACACCAGTCAGTTTGTTGCACGAATTCGGGACATACAGTCATGGACTGCATTAAGTTTAAGGTCAACGGAGTGGACTGTACAGGTCAGACATTGTTTTCTTTTTTTTGTTTTAAGCGTGTGCATATCAAATCTACATGGTGAAAATGTTTAAGAGTTTTTTTATTTGGTTTTAATTTTTATCGGGTATGGTCTAAGATAAATATATATTATTTGTTATTATTTGCTTGTATTAAATAACCTCCGATACTATTGAAGCAAATCTGAGTAATTTTTTTTAACATGAGGTTGCAACATATTACTTCACATATATTTTTTTATCATGCATAGGTTAGCGTTTAACCACAATTCTACCTGATAATGAGTGATGATGTAGATATGAACTATATTTTATTTATAATTATTATTAAAAAAAAAAGTTGCCCCACACTAGAATTTTCTCCACACACAGAAATCACATAAACAAACGCTATTTTAAGTAATAATTAGGTATCCGTATGAAAACGTAAACAAAGTACACTTTGAAACATTTACCACGATTTTGCTTGATGTTTACATTTTTTTTTATATTTATTAAATATCTGTGCTTAGCCGGGGCTGGCCTAGTTAAAAATGCTTATAATTATATTTATTATGAAAAAATTGTAAAATTAATCGTCTATAGAGCACTCGTTATACTAATTTCTTACACTAATTACATTGAGATAAAATTGCGTTTTACGGATTTTATCTCAGTATATTAATATAAATAAATAAATAATAATAAATATTCTGCGACATTTTACACAGCACCATCTAGTCCCAAACTAAGCAGAGCTTGTACCTCTATGGGTACTAGACAATGAATATAATACATATATACTTTTTTTTTGTAAATACATACTTATAATACATAGGAAACACCCAGACGAACACAAACACTTATATTTATCACATAAATATTTGTGTCCCGTGGGAATCGAACCCACTACCTCGTGATCAGCAGTCCGGTACTCGAACCACTAGACCACAGAGGTCGTCAAATATGAATTGTTATTTTTTTATCCTGTGTCATGAGTGCGTTTACAAAACTAAATGTTTACGTACATAAACTCACAGACCCGGTAAAACTACCTCAGCTAAATTTTACAAATATTTACTTCGTAAGGGAATCAAAATCCGTTATGTGCATTTGTGCAAGGCGATCGTTCAGAGCCACTGTGCCAATCAAATCGTCATTAGTTATAATCTCGACTTTTCAGATCTTTTACTGCATTCATATTTATGGACATTTAATATATACCGCTTATAGCTGCCTCCCGCGGCTATGCCCGCATGGTATATAAATAAAAGTAGCCTATGTGTTAATCCGGGTAGTAAACTATTATGTCTGCTAAATTTCATTCAAATGTGTTTAGCGGATTTTGCGTGAAAGAGTAACAAACACCCATCCATCCATCAATACTTACAAACTTTTGCGTTTGTAATATTAGTAGGATATGTTCCGTAATAAGAAATTTATTTCAAAGCAGTCATTAGTTAAAATTAGCAACGTTTTTGTGACTACACAAATAATGATGTGTATAAGAAATTCTATTTCTATAATTCTTAGTTTTTACTAGTTACAAATGCCGTTCAGTACCTGTTTTTTTATGTTAATTGATATATTGATTAATTTTATCAGAATATCTTTTGGTACAATAAATTCGCAGACGCGGATGCATTTCTAACCATTAAATTATGTTATGTCGCAATAAGACTAATTGTTTGATAAATAATAATAATAAAACATTTTTACATATCAATGGCGACCTGATTGGCGCAGCGGCTGAGGGATTGGTTCGATCTCCGCACGGAGCAAATATTTATACAATCTACACGTTGTTGTTCCGGGTTTGGATGTATGTGTTTGTAAACGTCGGTGCGTTTACAGACACAGGAAAAAAATCTAGTAAAAAATGTAGTAGAAAAAAAAAACTAATTAACTAGTATTTTATGATATCAATCAATGAACTCAGCCTTTCGCAGCCCACTGCTGGATAGACGTCTCCCAAACTGCGCCATAACACTGTGTCCACCTCCTGCCTCATCCACTCTAAAGATATAACCCAAAAAATATTTTTTTGCATTTTTCGTTTCTGTGGCCTATCCAGCACCTTCTCAATTTTTTTTATAAGGTTTGACCCAAAATACGCCTATTATATTACTTGATTAATTTATTCTACTGAAAAATATGCAATTAATATCACAAGTATAATAGTATATGCTATTATTAAACGCTTTTAGGTCCCCGAAGGCACAAGAATAAACATGTTAAAACAAGTAAACTTTTGAGAAGACTTGTGCGTTTGTGTAATGGCTACTTACACGTTTATTCGTGTAATATTGCATGTAGTTTTAATTCCTAATGTTTTATATTGTAAGATGAAAGATTGAATATATTTTTTACTAAAAAAAAAGGTATTGCATTGTCAGTATTACAGTATTTAATCGGACTGTTAATAAACTAATGTGATCAAAATTATTTTGTTATTTTGATCACATTCGTTTATTTTAAGTTAATGCATAGTAACGATAGTTAAAAAAATACTTCAACGAACCGTTCAAACCAATTGTGACTACTTAGATATTTTATTGTTTATTTGTTCTATTTAGATGATATGATTGAAGTGACAGTAGTATTCTTGTTTGTGAATAAAATTAATTGGTGAGCATATTGCTTCTTCTTCGTCAGGTAGGTACTAAACAATTATAGTAAACCTTCGTGTTTTAAGCGACTACCGATCACGAATACCCGAGTTCCATTCTCCGTTCGATTAAAATGTTGTCTGTTATGTTTTTTTTTAGTAATAGCTTAAAGAGTTTTTTAAATATACCAAGAACGATGGCTATTACATCACGTGTGACTCAAATAGGTAGTTATTTATAAATACTTTTAACAGGCGAAATGTAACTGGCATGTTGGTTTAGTGGTTAATTATGCGAACCCTGACTGTGAAATCGAAGGTTCGATTTCTACCCAAGACAAATGTTTCTGCGATGTGCTCGAATATTTGTTCTTTGTCTGGGTTTAATTCTGTCAGTATGTAATTATAAGTGTAATATCATACATATTACACTTATTAGCTTAGTTAGCATTCTGGTTGCTACACATTCTGGTCGCTACAATACAAGCTCTGCTTAGCTTGAGACCAGAAAGCTGTGCATGAAATTTTCCATATATAATTATTATTATACTGATTTCTTACACGTTCGCCTTTATTTATTTATTATTTATATTGGTACAATTGTCTATCCTTTTAAGCAAAGCAAGCAATCATTTTTAACAAAGTGTTAACATCTTGTAAGTTCTCTATGTATTCCCCTCTCCTCACAGTCATCAATATTGGCAAAAAGAACTACGACTACGAGTACGGTGAACGGACACGGTACTCATAAAACACACAAAAAACCAATCAAACATGCTGGTTTCATCGCGATGTTTTCCTTCACTGAGCATCTGATAAATAAGCACGTAACTTCCGAACAGTCAGTGGTCTTGGGTTTGAACAAAACTTTTGACATACACGACATACATAGCCACAAAATTTACTGTTGTGAATTTAAAAAGTAAAACTTCTCTCGTGGAAACGGGGATGGTGAGGCAAACCTACAGAAGATTCTGAACATTTAAGCCTACTTAGATCTCTATCACCAATGATTGTAACGGGGGGACTTAATCTTAAGTATTTCAAATTACAATCGGGTTTCGTTATTTTTTTGTTATAAGTTCAAGTTAATAGCTTAGTTTAATTTTAAGTTTTTTACAATATCATTAGTTATTTATTTTTTATGCAAGTAGATAGATAGCTACTTTTTTTTTTAAATTTCAACTTATTACTGTATAATTGATAAAATAAAGCAAATCACATTATAACTCTATGCAATAACAACAGTGTATTACATAAATGAGAATCGATCTTATGAACACTGATATAAATGCATTCTATATTTACAATAATCAAACAATAGAGTAAGTTACTGTAAACAACCGTGCTTATGCTTATTACTGGGTACAAAATAAACGTAACGTAACGTAAAGCGTACAAAATTATCTTTTGTACGCTTTTAATAAAAGCATACAAAAGATATACAAACAAACAATTGTCATTTCTATATCATACATTTCCCCCACAGAATAAACGTGCAAGTGAAAAACATCAATTGTTCAGGAAAAAATTAAAACGTTTGAACTTGAATATCTTTTGTACGCTTTTATTAAAAGCGTACAAAAGATATACAAACAAACAATTTTCATTTCTATATCATAGATTTCTGATAATTAAATTAGTTGCAATAGGTCACGACAACGATTCGTCATCAATAACTTAAAAATTTACACCATCACAGCCCACTGCTGGATATATGGCGCTCCCAAACTCCGCCACAACACTCTCTCCACCTCCTTTCTCATCCATTCTAATGATATAAAAACGTGCAAAAGAACAAACAAACAATTATCATTCACTATATTATAGATTTCAGATAATTAAATCAGTTGCAATTGGTCACGAACTCACGACACTGATTCGTTATCAATAACTTATAAGGTAAATACGAAAAATCTCAAATGACCATAATCTTATAAAATTTATTTAATAAAACTTTTTAATTTTATAAATTATAATTTCTATTATATTATGCTATGAGTTATTACTACTGAGTACATTATACCTACGTATATTCAAACTCAAACTCTAATGTTTTTTTTCAATTAGACCAATATTCCAGGTACTTTGGAATTGTCAAAAACTAGTTGCACGGTTCCAAAAGGTAGGTCTTATGGAGAAGAACCGGCAAGAAACTCCATAGAAGTATCTATGGAGTTTTTAAATTAAATACATAATTTCAAAATATTTGGTTTTGTTTCACAATATAATATCAATATGAAATGATTATGCTGAAATGAAATGAGATGAAATATGAATGAATTATGCAGAAAAAGTTCGTAACATTACGAACTTTCATGTATAATATTTAATGCATCAAGAAAAACGTTTCTCTTATGTATAAAGAATATAATAAATATCATATACATATTTATAATATCATAATAATTGGTATAAAAACTTATACATGCATTTATGAATATTCATATCGACAGTTATTCACCTTTAACAAATTATATAAACACATTAATCTTTTAAAATTTAGTGTTCAAATATTTTTATTTTACCATAAAATAAGAGCAATTAGAATGTAGCTTTTTCTTTTAGAGAGAACCGCAGTGAAACAACCATAGTTGTTTTCTGCGAGTGAGTAAGATTAGCTATCAGAGCTTGTCAGGGGAGTGATTTGCGTGAGTTGCAATACGAAGTATCTACTTGTCAAAATATCCGAAATAAATAGTACTACCTACATGTTTATACAAGGATATAATGCGATACCATGCGATTCCAGAGATATCTTAATTTTTTACTTCACTTCCATATTTTTTTGAAATAAAACTACTTTTTACAGAATATACAGCATGGTCATATGCCTGTTGATGTTACAAGGATGTTGCAAAGGATCCGAAACGTCGGGTTAAAATAATATCAATATACCGCTATAAAATCCATAAAAAGTTTTATTTCAAGGTCTAATATTCGCGTAAGTGTAAGAAATCAATACCCACAGGTTTTTTTAAAAAAATACATCTATTTCATTTGTGTTGTACAAATGAAATAGATGTATTTTTTTGATGATGGGCCGAGACATTTTTTTTTATGGAAATAAGGGGGCAAACGGGCAGGAGGCTCACCTGATGGTAAGTGACTACCGCCGCCCATGGACATCTGCAACACCAGGGGACGTGCAAATGCGTTGCCGGCCTTTCAATAAAGAATATATATATATTATAATAATTATGGCTAATCACTCTCAATTGAGAGGAGACTCGTGCCGCAGTGCGTTTGCGCAAATTATATTATCTAGGTAGAATTGTTAGCACATAAACACACATTTATTTTATAAAATTGTGACCAGTCTTGAATATGAATTCAAGACTAGTCATTCGTCATGTAACGAGTTACGAAGATATGGACAGTAAGTAGCTTATAGTATAACATAAACGAGTGGTTACACTAGGGTGACCATACGTCCCGACCGGTTCGCCGGGACATGTGCCCGGCTTAAAGCACGGTGTCTCAGCGACCCGGCCGATAATTGTCCCAGTTTAAAAATCTTAAACGGTCATCCCACTTTTAAAGATGAAATTTGTCAGGGATTTCCTTTGGCAATGTATGTACGTTGAGCTTATTTAGACCCAGCGCTCTGGATCATTTAGCTATGCCTCCCTGAAAAATGCTTTGAATAACCAATCAGATATCGCTGCGGAGAGGAGACGTGGAAATATCGTATACACACATATAAAAGATCTATTTATAACTATCATTTATTTATTATTATTATTATTTATACTTCTCGTCCTCTCTTATCCACTTGAAAAACCAGGCCATATGGCTACCCTAGTTGAGACACATGTCTCGCTCTGCTTACGTCACTACCTGTTCTTATGCCACACGGAAGGCTTTCGCTAACTCTCGCGCAGATAAAAAGATAATATATCAACTTATGATTACGTTCAACGTTGTTATGCTATGATTTATTTGTGTTTCTTTGCATTTTTTTGCATATTTTTATATTATTTTTTTTGGAATTGTATTTACATGTCTCACTGAATTAATTAGTGTCTTTTTTATTTCGTGATTCTAATTTTGCAGTGTAGAGTTCTGTAGTTACCGTATTTTGTTAGACTCTTAGAGTTTACTTAGTTGTGATTGGTTACTTTTATAACTTTTTTTTACCACATACTTGACTTATCACAGATTTGTAGTACTAATAGACACAATAGATGTCTGTAGCTAAGTACGCCATGTCTTTTTGACTAGAAAGTCCTAAAAACCATTTTTAACCTAAATACAATATATATATATAATATGTAATGGAATTATTTTGAGAGGATAGTGCATAGTGAGATTTCTTGATGACCTTACACAACACCGTAGTCATTTCTACAGAGTTTGGCAACGCATATGCAAGCCTTCTGGTGTTGCTAATATCCATGGGTGGCGGTGATCACTTACCACCAGGCAAACCTCCTGCCCGCTTATCACCATAAAAAACCCTAAATACGGACCTAAAATATTTTACAGAATCGATATAATCTGTAAGAAATACAGTTTAATAACAAATATAAATTCCCACCAACACTTGAACAAAAAAGTTATTTTTATACAGCTTATGCGTCCTAATTACGTTGACAATATAATTGAGCGCTCAATTTTGTGTCACCATCGAATGATTATAGAGTAAATGTATTTATAATACTTGTAGAACAATGGCAGCCATGATAAGGATTCATGGGGTATTATGTGGAAATTACAAGGTAGCTACTGGGTGAAGGTTGTCCATTTCAATCAAAATTTACAACTAAAGTAGGACACGGTGAGCTCGTTCTGTGTTAATCGGATTGTCAATAATAATTAAAAATGTAAGGTAGCTGTTAGTAATTATGACTTCAAGACGACCAACACCTCAGTCGGCCCGTGACCATGGATGCTGTAAAGGATCCGAAACGTCGGGTTAAATAAAATAATTTCAAATATACCGCGATAAAATCCGTAAAAAGTAGTTTTATTTCAATTTACAACTAAAGTTATAAATAGATATAGTTTCATTATTAACCGATTACTACATCGGTCGAACGCCACTGTTGGGTATGGGTCTCCGCTAATTTGAGAGACATTAGGTCAACCAAGTTGAACCGATTCGGGTTGGCAGACTTCAGACGAGACGCCATTGAGAAAATCTCTCAGTAATGGAGTTTCTTTCACGATATTTTCCTTCAACGTGGTCCGTGCCTAAGGACTCAACTCAATTTTGCTAATTTCATTTAAATATTGTCTGGACATTATGACACAGCGCCATTTAGTTCCGAGCTAAGCAACGAGGCTTGTGTTACGGATACTAGTTGGTTGATATACTACATACTTATATACTTTTTTTTTGTAAATACATAAATATTATACATAAATACATCCATGACTCGGATACAAATATTAATGCTCATCACACAAACATTTGTCACTACCGGGATTCTAACCCGGAACCCATAGCACAGCAGGCAGTGTTAACTACCGTTGGACTAATTGGGTTTAAATTAACTAATTGGGGTAAAATTTATTTTCTTCTGTTTCTTCTTCCTTCGATTATATTCATATTAGACAGACTTACTTTATTTGATTTAAACATATCCTCCGTTATACTCCTTAATAGAATATTTTTGTGACACTGTGAGAATTATTGTGAGATTTACTTTCACTTTGAATATATTCATGTTTCTTGAAGTTTTTATATCTACAGGCAACTAATTGTAAATTAAGATTTTTTTTAACACTTCTGTTTAGGATGAGGTAGTAGCAATACATTTTTACGAAGTTAATTTTTATCATAATTTTATTTAATTTAACTGCCTCGTTGGTCTAGCGGTTGTACAATACGACTGCCGAGCAAGAGGTCTTGGGTTCGATTCCCAGGTTGAGCAAAGTGTTATTGGGTTTTTCTATGAAATTCTCAGTAGCAGCTCGGAGTTTGTCGTGCCCGATTAATGGCAATAGGCTCGCCCCCTATTACACGAGACCTTAGTTCTTAGTTCACCTCTGCCTAACCTTTCGGGGACGACATGCGTGACGGTATGTTTATTTAATTAATGTGCACTAAGATATGAACGTAAACTCTTTTGACATCGCTTTGTTGAAATAAGGCTCAATTTTTTTATCTTGTTTACTTTTAACCTTCATTGGGTCTATAAATGGGCCTAATGATGAGAATAGTGTTTTATTTTTAGGCAAGACTGACGCAGTGGTAAATAGCATGATATCGTATTATGGGCCAAGGTTCATAAATTCTATACTAGCGCAAAATAAATAAAATAATATGTAAGCTTAAGGGATTTGTGTACGTAAGTATTTGGGTTTGTTAATACAAAAAAAAATTAAACAATAAATCTAAAAAACTATGTACGTTTGTCTGTCACCATTTACCCATCGAAGCAATTTCATTGAAAATTGATATGGTTGGTGGAAAATTGATTTAGTCCCTGGAGAGGATATAAGATAGTTTTTGTCCGAGAAATATACCCTTCAAAGGGCGAAAAACAGCTGCAAGTTTATATGCGGTATCTATTCTTTTTTAATTAAGGAGGGTTAGCAGATTGATGAGAAAGTTTGGGCAAAATTGGATGCTGATAAGCAATAATGTGTTAAACCTCATAAACTTGATTTTGAGAAAATGGCGTCTTAAGATGTTAAACCAATTTTGATAAAGTTTGCTTGAAAAAATATGTGTCTACTATTCTTTTCTTTGTTTAATACAATGGATTGGAAATAGATTACTATGAAACAGACAACAAGGTAGTATAATCTTCCAAAAAAATGAGGTAATTGCATATTGCAAAATATTTTATGCTATAAATCCATTTCTTACGTACTTTTATGTTTTAGATGACTTGAATCACTTTAGTAGAATGTCAAACACGTGATGCATTATAAAAATATATCAAAACCTTTGAATTTGACTTTTTGTGGGTTGACACATTATTGCTTATCGGCATCCAATTACTAATTATACGCTGACAAAGACGCGGGCTAGTTTTAGATAAAAATAATAATAATATTTCCGGAGATTATTACGCAGCGGCATCTAGTTCCGTGGTAACCAACGAGGCTTGTATTACGGATACTAGTTGGTTGATATACTACATATGTACTTTTTTTGTTTGTAAATACATGCATAATTTATACATAAATACATCCATGACTCGGATACAAATGTTGATGCTCATCACACAAACATTTGTCCCTACCGGGATTCGAACCGACCCATAGCACAGCAGGCAGCGTTAACTACCGCTGAGCTAAACGGGTCGTCAAACTGTGACAAACAACCTAAGTGTACATTAGCACACCGCTGCCTAACCATTAGGGGACAACAGGCGTGATGATATGTGTGTAGTTAAAAGAAGGGGCCGAAATAATACGTAATAAAGTATCTTCAACTACGTAATAAAATATAATTATAATTTAGGCGAGGGGCGCCGAGGCTGCACACGATAGTTTCTGACTGGTAAACCGATACTGAGATGTCAGAGGTCTCGAGTTCGAACCCAAGGTACGCACCACTGACTTTTCGGAAGTTAGTGTTTATTTATCACATGCTCCATCGGTGAAGGAAAACATCGTGAGGAAACCTGCATGCTTGAGAGAATTTCTCGATGGCTGTGAAGTCTACCAACGCGCAGTAGGCTAGCGTGGTAGACTATAGCCTAATCCCTGTCAATTGTGAGGAGACCTGTGCCCAGCAGTGGGACATTAATGGGTTGATGATGATGATGATGATGAAACCGATACTGAACAAATTTGGCCGAAAGCGTACATGCGTAAAATGGCTTTTACTACTAAAATCTGTGCTCACTACTCGTGCCGACAGTTATAGAAGTGTACTTATTTAAACCCGTTTAACTCAGCGGTAGTTAACGCTGTGCTATGGGTCGGTTCGAATCCCGATAGGGACAAATGTTTATGTGATGAGCATCAACATATTTTGTATCCGAGTCATGGATGTATCTATGTATAATATGTAACCGTTAAAAAAGTAATTTTATTTCAATGTGTTGTATTCTTGTGAATGTAAAAAATCACTATGTTATTACAACCTGCTTTTTAGGGTTCCGTACCCAAAGGGTATAAACGGGACCCTATTACTAAGACTTCGCTGTCTGTCCGTCCGTCTGTCCGTCTGTCACCAGGATGTATCTCAAGAACCGCGATAGCTAGACAGCTGAAATTTTCTATCTCTCAAATTATGTATTTTTGATGCCGCGATAACGACAAATAATAAAAACAAAATAAAAATCAGTTGTATTTTTACATAAACAATAAAATAAATAAACATACAAAAGATGCAATTTTTTTGCCTAATTTTGTATGGAACCCTTCGTGCGCGAGTCCAAATCCCACTTGGCCGGTTTTTGTAAAAACTTGCGTTCTCGTTAGAGCTAATTCACGTTCGCCCTAAAAATCCTCATCATGACATTGTAAAGTCAGGTTTTAAATGTCATGTAACTGACTATTTTACCCTTCAAACCGGCACATTGACTACTGAGCGCACTTATAATTATATTATACGAAAGTTTTTTTTAAGTTTTTTGTACAACATAATTTTGTACTTAATTGGAGGTGAATAATTTACGTTAAAGATAAAAATAAAGATACATTTATTTGCTGTAACATGAGTGGATTACAATACAGAAATATGCATGCAATGGTGTTAAATATAATATTTTTTGAGCTACACGTTATGCCACGAAGGGCGTACAAATATTGGTATATACTCACATTTTATTGAGTATGTATTTACATACAAATATGGGTTTTACAAGGTTTTGTTTCTGATAAAAAATTAGGGAAGAATCATAAATCATATAATCAGAATGAATCATTTAGGAATTCAGTTGTATTATAATAGCATTTCATAAGTAATATATTTTTTTATCTTTTTTTAAATTAAGTTGAATTTAATTCTTTAATCTCCTTAGGGATTTTATTGTATTGTAATTGCATATATATAACTATATGTATGTTAAATTTCATTCACATCTGTTAAGTAGCCTATGTGTTAATCCAGGTAATAAGTTTATTAATATAATAAACTTATTACCTGTAATCCAGGTAATAAGTTTATTAATATAATAAACTGCCTATGTGTTAATCCAGGTAATAAGTTTATTAATATAATAAACTTATTACCTGGATTAACACATAGGCTATTTTTTATTTATATACCATGCAGGCAAAACGGCGGTATGCAGCCAGTATAATAATAATTATAAGTACTTTTCTGAATGAAGTCCCACATATTTTGACTTCATTCAGAAAAGTACTTTATTGCAAAAGGTTTAAAATTAAGATTAGTATCTGACCGAGGCGTGACAGTAACGGGACTACACGTGGGTAGGTACGCGTTGAAGATCGGTTGTTAAAAGAAAAAAACTGCAATAATTAAACCGTTTTAACAAGGTGCCCCAACGCACCGCGTCTCAGGCCGGGTTTTTTTTGACACTACTTGTATGTATGCGTATATGTGTGTATGTGTACTCACACATACGCTTATAAATACAGTGATGCTAACAAACTTATTCAGTACATGTCAAAGTAACTCTTTAATCTCTTTAATCAGTATTGAGTGATATTGTATATAATATGTGCCGTCTGTTCTGATAGGTTAAATCAGAACTAATGTTGGACTTTCTTTTAAAGCAGTTACATTCCACGCTTTGCCCTACATTTTAGAGTCGTTTTTTTTTTCAAAAACTTTGCCTCACCCCATCATTTTTTCCTGTGTCGTTGGTGCGTTTACAAACACAAATGTTTTCATACATAAACGCCCAGACCCGGAACAACTACCTGTAGATCGCACAAATATTTGCTCCGTGCGGGGATCGAACCCGCAACCCGTGACGCACAAGCCGATCGCTGAGCCCCTGCGCCACTGATTCGTCAAACATACCATACCATACATACCACTTTATCATAACATACCATCACGCCTATCGTTCAAGAAGGGTGTGGCAGAGGTTTACTAATGTACACCCACATTTCGCCTATTGCCATCAACCGAGCACGAATCCAAACTACGATCTGCTACTGACAATTTCACAGAATAAACCTGTAACACTTTGATCGACCTGAAAATTGAACCCAAGACCAAGAGATGTTTGTTACTCTTTCACGCAAAAACCGCTTACAGAAGACCGCAGTGAATCAACAATAGTTGTCTTTCTGCGAGTGAGTAAGGTTACCAGAGCTTATTGGGGGAGTGACTATTCTGACAGCATGGGAATTCCGTTTGCTGTCAGTTCAGTAACTCCCTATTTTAAGAACCCTAAACGGTTTCTAAGGGGTTTGGGAACGCATTTGCAAGCCTCAGGTGTTGCAAATGCCCATGGCGGCGGTCGTCACTTGCCATCAGGTGAGCCGCCTAATTATATTATATATTATATTACAACAAAAGCAAAAATACAGATTAAAGTCATGATAAACTAATTTGGAACAGGTTCCGAAGACTGGTTATAAGTGTAACACAAAACAGATGCTTAGAATGCATTTGAGGTTACCGTTATTTGTACTCCAAAAATAAAACATAATAAAAGAGATTGTTGATTTACAACTCGATATTAAATAACTATACGTTCTTTAATAACATTGGTTATGAATTTGTTAGTAGCTACTAAACTAATATTTTTTTCTTTAAAAAAAAACGTTGCCCCACACTAGGATTTTCTCCTGTATCGTGGGTGCGTTTACAAACACAAATTTACACATACACAAACGCCCAAACCCGCAACAACTACCTGTAGAACATACAAATATTTGCTCTGTGCGGGGATCGAACCCGCAACCGCACAAGCCGTCACTGCGCCACCGAGTCGTCGAAATGCGAAAGTATATCACTTTGTCTTTAACCTCTTTACGCTTAAACTGCTAAACTAATTTAGATTTAATTATGTATGAAGATAGCGTGAGTTCTGGAAAGGTTTTAAGATAGTTTTCATCGCGTAACTGTAAATTATGCTTTACAGGGACTAAAAGGAGAGTAACTATAAGAGAAATAACAATAAAAAAACTATAAATAAGCAGTTTAATAAAAAAATATGTTACCTAAACTACTAAAAATCTATGCAAACGAGGTTGTGACGCATGACACATGTCCCAAATAAATTTATTACTTGATTGGTCAAACGGGCGGTCCTGTACGTAAGAATTAAAGTTCAATCTTCTCAGGTGGGTAGGTAATCTAGTGACCTTTCGCCACTTCCTAGTATTATGTCTCTTGGAAGGAGTGGCATTGGCGTAAATACCGCTTCTAGTACCTACTCCAGTGTTGCACACTTAATTATTGTGAGGTTATACGGTTCTAGTTTTTTTATATGGCAATTTAGCGCTTTTGACAGCATCTCTGGAAATTGAGCTGTGGACTGAGATGTCAAAGGTCTCGAGTTCAAACCCAAGGCCCGCAACACTGACTTTTCGTAAGTTATGTGCGTATTTATTACATGCTCAAAACGATGAAGGAAAACATCGTGAGGAAACCTGCATGCTTGAGAGACTTTCTCGATGGCATGTGAAGTCTGCCAACCTGCAGTAGCCTAGCATGGTGGACTATAGCCTAATCCCTCTCAAATGAGAGGAGACCCGTGCCGAGCAGTGGGACAATAATGGGTTGATGATGGTAAGTGACGATGCAGCCGAAGATTTAGCACGTAAGCTCAAACAATATCTATTCGCTTTGAAGATCCCTAAGTTATTATGATTCGGGAAACACTGACGCGGGTAGGACATTCCACTCTCTGGCTATTGGCATGATAAATGATGACAAAACGCTTCGTGCGAATGTGTGGTATGTCAACGACAAAGGGATGAAAACCCTCCCTACGTCTGGTCGTCTAGGTTTATCTTAAATCAGACCCTAGGATCATAATATAATTATTTCCTCATTCGACATCGTTTTCGATTTTATTTTGAAACTAGCTTGCCCGCGGCTTCGCTCGCGTCAAGAAGTATTATTATTAATTAGGTATAGTTTTTATACAAACTTTCATCCTCTATTTTAGCCCCTTGGGAGTAGAATTAATCAAAATGCCTGCGTCATAACATCTACCTGCATGCCAAATTTCAGCCCGATCCGTCCAGTGGTTTGGGCTGTGCGTTGATCACTATGTCAGTCAGTCAGTCACCTTTGAGTTATATATATTTAGACTAACTTTTGCCCGCGATTTCGTCTGCGTATAAGTATAGAATAAGTAATTTGGGTGGCTTATTTTTTATCAATTTAATCTAATTTAAATTTATTTACTCATTTCCTAAACACACTCCTTTCACTTTGTTAAACAATTATTTCCAGGATTAAACTTTATTATGTCATTCCTAGGAATATCCCTATACCAAATTTCATCTAAATCGGATTAGAGGTTTAGGCGTGAGGACAGACATACACACTTTTGTAATTATATTCTTAGAATAGATCCTTATTATGTGTTAATTAATTGTAGATAATTAGGTACATGGTTCCCAAAGGTAGGTCTTGGAGAACAACCAGTAAGAAACTCCATAGATACTCTTTTAAATAAAATCCAAATTATAAAATATTATGAGTTTAATAATAATATAAGCCTTTATTCGCTGACCTTTTTAAATTACATGCTATTCTTATTTATAAAACAGTAGTAAGTATTCTTAAATCTAATTTACATAGCAAATATGATAATTTATTAGCAACCACTTTGATCAGGTTGTCTGCCGACATAGGCCTCCCCCAATTGTTTCCACGTCTCTCTATCCTTGGTAGACCTTCTCCATCCTTTTGGTAAATCGTCTTCCGATCTTTGGATGTCAAATGTTATATTACATTATATTGGGGCCTTAAAAACATGCGGATAAAATGTATATATACACCTATAATGCATTGAATCACTCCCGTATAACGGTATGCACTTTCTGGACCGGTAAATATTTCTCCGAGGGACCGAAATTTCGCTTTTGGGCAATTTAAAACCAGATCCCAATGAACTTGCAAGGGAACAATGTCATCGTGTTTTGTCTCGCTCTCTCATACAAAAAGATGATGCAATATATCAGGTGCCACCAGTTACCACATTTATAGGAAGGTTGATGATTGAGGGTGCTGTCATCATTAACCCATTTACTGTACGAATGCTGGATACGGCTCTCCTTTCAATCGAGAGGAATGAGGCTATAGCCCATTATGCCGTAGTGCGGGTGGTAAAAACTTAGATAAATTCTCTTAGTCTTCCCTACTATGTTTCCCGTGACCGTTTGAGCATGTGATTAATATTGATAAATACTAATAAATTACAGGTAGGATACCCGGTTTTTTTTTACATAAAATCAGCCTTGGAACCGCACATAAGATCTTTTACTTTGAAGTTTACTGGTCACGTTGACGACCTCTGTGGTCTAGTGGTTCGAGTACCGGGCTGCTGATCACGGGGTCGTGGGTTCGATTCCCACGGGGCACAAATATTTATGTGATGAATATAAGTGTTTGTATTCGTCTGCGTGTTTCCTATGTATTATAAGTATGTGTTTACAAAAAAAAAAGTATATTAGTATTATATCCATTGTCTAGTACCCATAGTACAAGCTCTGCTTAGTTTGGGACTAGATGGTGCTGTGTAAAATGTCGCAGAATATTCATTTATTTACGTAATTAGGCTATCATATCTTTTGAGGAGGCTTTACCAGAAAAGGTGTTATAGACTAAAAAATACAGAAGTATTTGATATTTAGAAAGAGATGACGCTATTCAACATAATTATTATGAATCCCCGTAATTAACAACATAAAACAAGAACGTAGTAAAAGATGTTGTACAGTCTTTGTTCGTCTGTGTCGTTATTAAATGTTCATCAATTTTATTTAGACACATACAGTTTTTATTTATATAAGTATCGAAAAACTGCACCGTAATACATTAATCTCGGACATTGACCTCTATAATAATTAGATGTTTTTTTTTTCTAGCTTCTTTAATAAAACAAGCGTACTTAGATTTTTGTTTCCAAAAAAATGCGATCTCTCTTCAACCGCGTTTTTTAGAAGCGTTTTTTAGTAGAGAGAGCATTAATCTGAATATTTAATATAACATTTTAATATTATAAATGTTAAAGTGTGTCTGTCTGTTACTTTTTCACGCTATAACCACTGAACCGATTTAGATGAAATTTGGTATAGAGTGGTTTGAGTCCCGGGAAAGAACATAGGATAAGAAGTTTTCATCCTCAAAATCATCCCAATAAAATTACGGGTTCCAATCCCGGTAGGGACAAATGTTTGTGTGATGAGGATCAACATTTGTATCCGGGTCATGGATGTTTGTATGTATTTACATATCAACCATCTAGTATCCATAACACAAGCCTTGTTGCTTATCACGGAACTAGATGGCGCTGTGTAATAATGTCTGGAAATATAAAAAAATATATAAAATAGTATGAGATTATTGGAGGAATATCTGGCAGTGAGAAGGTACTAACTCATACCATCACGCCTGTTGTTCCTAGGTTAGACAGAAGAGTACAAATATACACCCACATTTTATTGGTAACATATTATAGGTCCCATATAACAGGGAGCAAGCCTATTGGCATAAACCGGACACAAATCCGAACTCCAAGTTGCTACCGAGAATTTCAAAGAAAAATCTAATAACACATTGCTCGATCCGGGAATAGAAACTAAGACATCTTGCTAAGAACATGCACTAGACTAACGAGGCTGTTAGTCCAACGGTACCTATTCATAATGACCGAGCAATTTTAAAAAATCTACTTTTCTTTCTTTTGTGTAACTAATAAAAAACTACAGTAAAAAACCGGCCAAGCGCGAGTTGGATTCGCGCACGAAGGGTTCCGTACAAAATTAGGTAAAAATGGCGATTTTTGTATAGGAGGCCTTAAATATTTATTTTATTTTTATTGTATTACTTATTAATAAATTAAATATACAACTCAGTATTTTGTGAATATTTTAAGTGAATATATGTTGCGTTTGTTGTATGGGAGGGAGCTCCTGTTAAATATTCATTTTATTTTGTTTTTAATATTTATTGTTATAGTGGCATCAAAAATACATAATTTGTGAAAATTTCAATTGTCTAGCTATCGTGGTTCTTGATATACAGTTTAGAGACAGACTGACGGACGGACTGACGGCGAAGTCTTGGTAACAGGGTCCCGTTTTTATCCATTGGGTACGGAACCCTAAAAACGAGTAAAAATAATTATTAATGTAGTTAGATTTATTGTGTGGTGTGGCAAAAAATCTTTTAGTTAGTTTAATGTCTTCACTAGAAGTTTTTTTGTTCTTCCAACGGTTTTTATTTCTATGTTGTTAATGTGAGCGCAGTAACAGCAATATAAAACTAGTTAAACTTGCATTAGATCACTCTTCCTCCTTATATCTATGACATTAAGGTCGAAAAGTTGTTTACTGTAAAGAACCAATGCTGGTTTATAATACGTAAATACGTGTTTCGACAGAGGCACACAAGAAACACAAAATTATGATCATTCTTTTCCCAATTATGTGGCTGAATATCAGTACTTCACACAAAGCGAACACAATTGGTTAAAGTTTTATAACCATTGATAAGCGTTGATCTAGAGGCGACTGTACGACTGTTGATCAAATATTTTTTTGGTTTTTCTATAAAACTCTCTGTAGCACTTCAGAGTTTGGATTCGTGGCCGATTGATGGCAATTGAGCCTATTAAATGGAACATAAAACATACTGGCAAAATGTGTGAGTACATTATCACATTCCTGCCTTACCCTTCGCGGACGACAGGCATGATGGTATATTAAGTATCTCTCGCAATTCAAAGATGTATAATTTGAATTTCAGTTGGCGGAGAGGTGAGTTCAGACGTGACGTTACTGGACTACCTTCGAAACTACCTTCAGCTGCGCGGCACCAAGTACATGTGCCGTGAGGCTGGCTGTGGAGCCTGCGTGGTCACAGCCTCCAAGTGTCTTGGAGCCCCTCAGGCAGCTGTCAATTCTGTAAGTATATATACCACTTAGGTTTGAAGCCATTCTGGGTATTCGATATAATATCACTCGGGCACAGACTGGCTTATTAATCAAGGAATGGTATTTAAAAGTACTTCAATTTATTCCCATTTCATTTACCTAATTTTGCCTGTGTTCCACCAAATATACTGAATGTGCACCAAAATATGTTCATTAAAAGTATTGTTATTACTTATATACACTTTCTTGTTATTCAGATTTGGTTCTGGCTGGTTGTGTGGTCACAGTTCTAACCTAACCTAACCGATATCTGTATTTTGCTGCTCAATCAGTAATTTTGTCGCTCAATCAGTATTTTTGATGCGCGGTTTATTATATTTCTTAATCAAGTGGTTCAAAGCGTAAGACGCTAATCAAAAGAGCTTTTGACCTTTTTTATGCAACGGAGGTAACTTAGAAAGTAACCACCTCCGTTACCACGTATGGATGTCTGCAATACCAGAGGTGTCGCTCGCTTGTTGCTGACCAGGTAAAAACCATTTCACTAATTTTTAGAACACGTGATAGTCGTTTGAAAAAAACTTGGCTCGGTAGGTCATCCACAGCCTAATTGTACATGTGATGAAGTGTGACCCAATATAAGGTTCCAGATGTGATGAAGCGTCATCTCATCTGGAACCTTATATTGGTCCAAATATCCTGGATTTAAATATAGATAGGGTACATAAATATTGATGTTATGAAATACTTGAATTCATAATAGTTTCTTTTCCAAAAATCCTACTAGCCTGTTTTAATATAAAATAGAGTTTGCCGTAATTAAGATAGGAAAATAATACCCTGGGCATATACTTAAAATATTCTTACAGAAATTCTACCCTAAAATGGCATTTAGGGAAGCAGAGGCATGTAGTTATTTAATAACAAGGATTAGGCGTAAGAAACACGAAAAGGGCGGAACACAGCCATCTAAATTACATGCTTAATAACATGAAAATTCATAAGCTTTGTAAAGGAACATGAACTAGATATTGCAAGGGCTTGTTACTAACCCATTTACAGTCTCCTTGAAAGACTGTGTCTTCTCTCAGAGTAAAATGAGTTAGGCTGTTAGCCCATAGCCTATCACGTCATGAGTCTTCGAGATCCCTCGATCCCTCATCCCCAATTTTTTCAGACTGTTTTATTCAATACCAATATACGGTTTGACAAATACAATAAAATAAACTGCATCATGGGGAGGGCTTTTGTTCTCAAGTGGAAGTTGTTACGCTAAGATCATGAAATTTAAATACCTTATTATTCACGCATTATTTCAGTATAATTGATACAAATCCAAACTCATTAATAATTTAATTATTCTGCAGGCATTGTCGGTATATCTGTTTTTTTAATTTAAGCAATGTAACATTAAGAACAAATTTATATGCCTAAAGTCGTTCAATTAAAATTATGCCATATTTTGATCGAAGATTTATGTACCTACAGAAAATTTAAATTCTTCAATTGTTCCGATTGTTTGTTTAAGTGTGAGATTTTTGTGTACACAAAATATCATGCTTTTGCTTTGTTTCAAATAACCCATCAGCGTTTTAATTTCCATAGTGCATGATATCTATTGGATCTTGTGATGGCTGGGACATACGGACGATTGAGGGTTTAGGGAATAAGAAAGATGGGTACCACATACTGCAGACTACACTAGCAGAGCACCATGGAACTCAATGCGGACACTGCACTACTGGATGGATCATGGCTATGCATGGGTACGTTGAATTCAGGCAATAAGCAGTAATTTCAATCACCACGGGTTTTTGATGCTTATGTGGATATATTAGCATTTAAAAAATTACTCTTTTACGGATTCTATATGAGTATATGATTATTATTATTGGAATCCTTTTAGTTGTAGTTTAGTAGTAGTTTTAATAGTATCTATGGTAACTACTACATAAATAGCTATGGTTCATTGTGAATAATCTGGCTAACAAGAGCGAGCCTACCGCAAAATCTAGTCGTGCTTGCTTGGAATTAGATATAATAGAAACTACTTATGATCTTCCCTTATCTTCCCTTATTTTTGGATGTTTTAAACGCACATATAATATTGGGCAAAAATCGGTTTCATTTTGTTTATCACAAAAAATAAACTATTGCTGACGTTTGTCTGTAATGTTATGTTCATTCTATTAACCTTTTGTAATGGTAGTATTCTAATAATATTTTCATTACTGATTATATTATGTAAAACGACGGTAGTTTTTATGAAATTCAGTCAAGTTTATATATTTATCTACATTCAACCAGAGCTTAGGGTTTCTAGGTTCACTAGTATTTATTATTAGTTATCAATATATTCAGTCATTATTTATCTATATATTTCACAGCCTGTTAGAAAGCAAGAAAGACCTCACAATGTTGGAAATAGAAAAATCATTTGGCAGCAATCTCTGCCGGTGCACAGGATACAGACCTATCTTGGAGGCCTTCAAGAAGTTTGCCAAAGATGCACCAAAAGGAGACAGAATTATGGACATAGAAGATCTTTACATTTGCAAGAAATCAGGCAAGCAATGTGATAAATCTAAATGTGATGATGAAGATGAATGGTGCATCGTAGGAGAAGATGATTTGAATGCAGCGAAGACAAAGAGAATAGTACTGAAGGATGGAAAGATTTGGTTCCAACCTAAGGTACTACAAGACGTTCTGAATATACTATGGCATGAATCTCCAGATTCTTACATGCTAGTAGCTGGAAATACTGCTAAAGGTAAAGATAATTTTGTAAAATATGTATATTTTTTCTTAGGCCACTATTGCTTCGACAATATCTAAGGTGCCATCTAGTTGCGAGCTAAGCAACGAGACTTGTGTTACGGATATTAGATAGTTATCCCATTATATAGAAATAATTATTATCATCAACCCATTATTGACCCACTGCTGGGCACGGGTCTCGTCTCATTTGAGAGGGAATAGGCTATAGTCCACCACGCCAGCCTACTGCGGGTTGGCATAGAAGTAGTACATATAAACATCCATGAATCAAGTACCTAAGTCCATGTTTATCACACGAAATGTTTGCCCCGACCTAGATATGAAACAGAAAATTTGGTTATCTGGATCACATTATGCGATATGATAGATACCAACTGCTGCAACTTATAATGATGGGCAAAGTGGCTGGAAAAAGATCAGTAGGCCGAAGAAAAAAGTCGTGGCTACGCAATATTCGCGAGTGGACCAGAATTAACAGCGCCGCAGACCTGTTCCGCCTTGCGAAGGACAGACTGAAGTTTTCCGAAGTGACGGCCAACCTCAAGTAATTGGAGAGGCACTTCAAAGAAGAAGAAGATATGAACTCACGGGATCCTTAGCACAGACAGCAGCCTTACTTATATATACCACTACGCTAATCAGGTTGTCAATAACAAATTTGAATATGAATCGTGCAAAATTTGCATGAATCTAAATAAGAAAAGTCTAGTGGTGTGGATCAGTGGACTAAGATTTCATAGGAAGGAATACATCGTAAGGGAACCTGCATGCTTGAGAGACTTTCTCGATGGCATGTGAAATCTGCCACCTGCTTGCTACCCACATTAGGCTAGCCTGGTAGACTATAGCTTTATCCCTCTAAAATGAGAGGAGAACCAGCAGTGGGGCTATAATGGGTGGATGATGATGATGATGATGATAAGCTACTAAAAAATGTTTATCATGTATTTTTGTGTATCAATATTCTTATTACAGGTGCATATCCAATAGATGAATACCCTCGTCTACTAATTGACATCAGCTCCTTAAGTGAATTGAAAATCGTTGCATTTGACCAGAATCTAGTAGTTGGTGCTGGAACAACGCTGACGGAGTTTCTGGAAATCTTAAAAACTGGATCTAAACACGAGTATTTTGGTTATCTATCAAAATTGTATGATCATATAGATTTGGTGGCTCATATTCCAGTTCGAAATGTAAGTATTGTTATTCATATATATTATTTTGAGATTAATAATAATAATATGTGAGTACAACATTAAAAGAGATTATTCAAAGAATGATTAATTAGAAAAAGAACATATAGAATAAAGTTTATTCATTTATTTTTAATAACTTTTTCCTAAATAAAGCTGTGATATTGTGATCGGTGGACTTTGAAGTCAATGGTCTAGTCACGTGCGCATGTATCTGAATCACTTACCCAAACAATGAAGGAAAACATCGTGAGGAAACTTCCACATCTAAGAGATAATATCGATAGCGTGTGAAGTCTACCAACTCGCATATAGCAATACTAAAACCATAGCCTAATCTTTTTCAAATGAGAGAAGACCAGTACTCAGCAATGGAACAAGTAAAAGGGTCGATCATGATTACTCTTAATATTAAACTATCTGAGAGGAAATTAAAATTGCAATTAAAGTTGCATCTGCTAAGAAAGAATGAAAATTTGTGAGAAAGTAAAAGTAAAAAGTAATGAATAAAGTAGTGATGAATATAAATAGATGTACGGTAAGAGTAAAACAGCTGCAGAAAACATTAATGAATTGTGTGTGGAAATCATCGCTTACACAACTACATACATATGTAAATACATTATGATTTTCTTTATACAAATACATTCAATGAAGAATGGTGGCAGGCATGAAACGCAAAACAGAATGATGTTTAATCTTTTGAATGTTTACAGATTGGTACAATAGCTGGAAATTTAATGATCAAACACAATAACAACGATTTTCAATCTGATATTTATCTGCTTTTGGATACTGTGGGCGCTCAATTAACTATTGGTAAGTAAAAGGACATTTTATAGTAACCTGTTTTTGGTAACCTGAATTTTTCTCTTACTAGTTGTCTTACTAGTTAAGCTGAGCGAGAGGTCTTGACTTCGATTGCCATGCAAAGTGTTATTGGGTTTTTTATGAAACTCAGTATCAGCTCTATTTTGGATGGCAATAGGCTCACGCTATCGGATTTATCATCTTCGTGATCAAAAGAAAAGCGATAGTTGAGCTAATTTAATTATGCTTTGACCAGGTTAACTAAAGTAGTCAGGTAGCTTTTTTACTTCAAATAATTTGGTCTACTAGTCTCTTCCTAATTTTATAATGTTTGTTGCAGTTGGCTGGCATGATTCAGTAGAAACAGTCACAATGGAGAACTTCCTGAGATTGAATATGAAAGGAAAAGTAATTGTGAACGTTCTGCTACCACCGCTCAGTGAAGAACATAAACTCTTCACTTATAAGGTAAATATTGAATTACACACAACATGTAAAAATAAATAACCAACTTTAAATGTCAGAACTGAACCAAATATAGATGGGATCACATTGGAAGTACCAGCTTTCAAATGAAAAAAGAATCATCAAAATCGGTTCACACAGTCGAAAGTTACGAGGTAACAAACATGAAAGGAAAGAAAAATACAGTCGAAGTGAGAACCTCCTCCTTTTTTGAAGTCGGTTAAAAACTACGTGCATTTAAATGCATGGCAGATTATGTATCTTTTCTTATTTAAATATTATCTCTCTTTCAGCTTATGCCAAGAGCCCAAAGTGCTCATGCAATAGTCAATGCGGGATTTCTCTATAAATTAAATTCAAGAGGCGTGGTCCAATCTGCTAGGATAACGTATGGAGCTCTGTCTACCAAATTCCAAAGAGCAAGAGCTACCGAGAGCTATCTGGTCGGGAAGTCTCTGTTCACCAACGAAACCTTGCAAGGGGCTCTCAGGGTCTTAGATGGAGAAATGGTGGTAGAACCAAATCCCCCTGAACCATCTGTGGCGTATAGAAGGTTTATTGCAAAATCTTTGTTTTATAAGGTAAGAACATTTTTAAAACCATGTTTTTATATGGTAATAAATTAAATAATATCAATATGGCGTGAAAATATCCAAAATATGGTATTTCAATGTAGTACTAGTATTCGCGTAAGTATAACCAATCGATATTTTTGACAAAAATAATATTTTGGTCGATCGTGTTTATTTCGCCTACCACTGAGAAGTAACACATAAATCAACAAAACTTTCATATAAAATTTATTAATTGTTAGTTTATTTATTTATTTCGATTAATGCATTGACCTCGAATTTTATTAAAAAGTTCTAAGTTTGAATCAAAATCATGGACTTTTAAAAAGGCCATAATTCTCTGAGTTTTGTTCAGTGTTTTTTCTCAGAGGTTCATCACTTAGAAAATAATAACCACCAAATAGTAATAAAGAAATTGGCTTCTAAAGGGTCCTTAACATATCTATTTATATAAATAAATATCATTTCATTCATCGGATTATTTTTCACTTTAATTGTTCCTTAACTTATTTCTTATATTATATGTGTGCTATAATTGAGTAAGTAATTAAGAACCTCCTCTTTTTATGAAGTCGGTAAAAAATGAACCATCAATGTTATGTGTTTCTGTTCCAAATAACGATAAACACACTGGAATGCAGTGATTTCTTTGGAGCACTAAGAGCGTACTCTATTAAACTTTCTTTCTTGTTTTATCTCTGTGGAATGAGTGATTTCCTGTCTAGAGTGTCCAGTTTTAAAACTAAGCTTGTTTGTAAAACAGATAAGCTTTAAAGACTTGGTATTTACGAGCTGGTTATGGTCTCAGTAAGGATCCCTGACAGATACTGGAGAACTTTGAAAATTATAAATACTGGTTAGCCCGGTATAACTATGGTAGCAAAATAGTGCGAGAATTGTTTAGTGGTGTCAAGATGACCTGGTTTTAAATTGTGTGTAGTTTCTACTGTTATTTAAAAAAATAAGAAATTGTCTTCTAAACGAGACTGTAATCCTTTGATAATAATTTTAACGTTCATCATGTCTTCATTTTCAAAGTCGACTCATTAACACTATTAGAAATGATATTTCTTCACATAATACTTAATTTTTTTATGAAATATTTATTTATTTATTTAGTTATTACCACGGTTTTGCACCAATTACAGTAATTAACATAAAGTAAGTATACATAGGTAGGTATATAAACAATTCAATAATTTATTCACATTCATACACAATTGGTTTCACAAAACTTCAAACATACTGACATAATAACCTTCCATTCATCCACAAACACATCAAAATTCGGAGCACCATCAAGAAGTATATTGATTGCACCGTGCATGCGACACAGTGGGGAATGAGCACGTGATACTGTACGACATTGTGCTACCGCGAATAATCTGTGCCGGTGAGATGGCCTATGTCGCAAATAATTGTCAGGAACCTTTGTTTGCCCTGAATTACATAATATGTTCTGTAAGGTCTTTACCTTACAGAACATATTATGTAATTCAGGGCAATCTACTAAACCCCTTAGGATTTTGATGGCCGTAATGATTTGCATTCGTGATCTACGCACGCTGAGAGAGTTATACCCTAACATCCCTAGCAGATATTGAGTTGGGTAGAGAAATGGGTAGTAACCATAGATCCTTTTGTACAATGAACGCAAAAAAAGCCTTTTGGATTTTCTCAATCGTTAAAACATATGATGACTCATAAGGAGTCCATATACATGCAGCAGACTCCAACTTACTCCTTACGAGCGTATTATATAACAATTTTACAACTGTAGAATTTTGAAAAACCCGTGCATTTCGCAGCACGAACCCAAGGCAATAAAAAATATATGTTCAGTATGATGATTTAGTTATAAGTATTTATGTAGATAAAGTTCAAGCTAATTTCAAAATAAATGCCCATTTTCAAGAATACCTTATAATTTTTTCCATTTCTTTTTCAGGGTCTTCTAACTCTGTGTCCACCAGCTATCAGGGCTACTCGTTTTGAATCAGGTGCTATCAATATACATGGATCCAGACCAGTATCTGATGGGCGACAAATATTCACCACGGATCCAACCAAGTGGCCATTGAATCAACCTATTCAGAAGCTGGAAGCTGCTGTAAGTAACATACCATCATACGTCTGCGTGGTTTCTGTTTCCGGGTACAGTCCCCATACGGAGTAAATATGTGTACGATCTACAGGTAATTGTGAAAATTTGTGTTCGTGAACGACCCTCGTAGCACAGGAGAAAATCCTAGTTTGGGGCTACGTTTTAAAAAAGTGGTTAGACAGAAATGCACTGATGTACGTATATCCACAGTTTGCTGGTATGTTTTGACCTTATTGCCACTAACCGGACACAAATCCGAACCTCGAGGTGATATTGAGAATTTTATAGCACAACCTAATAATTCATTGCTTAACCTAAAACTCGAATCCTAGACCCACACTCAGTAGCACCGTTTACAACCACTTGACTATGAAGCAGATGAATGGAAATAAGTACATACTACTAAACATAATAATTTCTTTTCTCATCAGATCCAATGTTCTGGAGAAGCCCAATACACTGAAGACATTCCTTCTTATCATAACGAAGTGTTTGCTGCTTTTGTACTTAGCACTGTGGGTAAAGGTACCATTACTAAGATTGATGCCAGTGCTGCATTGGTAAGATATATTCATGTTTAAAATGGTTAATTAATAGAACACCTTACGCCATATCTATACAATCCAATAAAATGTTAGTAATTATCAATATTTAACAACTTAGTACGATTATAATAATTATAAATAATCTTTTGTTTTAATCATAATATCATGTAAAACAAAGCTTAACACTAACGCTATATCGAGAAACGTTTTTAAATTCGGAACTAAATATTAAAGACAACATTCGCCAAAAGAGTTATTTATGATAATAATAAAGCTGTTAGTTATATCTATGTATTTGTGTTTTTTTAGAAATACCCTGGTGTTATAGCCTTTTACACAGCTAAAGACATACCAGGACTAAACTCCTTCACACCTGCAGACAGCTTGCTTTACGTGGCCAACGAAGAAGTCCTTTGCGACGGCAATGTCAAACATTATCATCAGCCAATCGGCATCATTGTAGCAGAAACTCGCTTCATAGCTGACAGAGCCTCACGATTAGTAAAAATAAAATACAACAATGTGACCAAACCAGTAATAGACATTAAGGTAGCTAAAAACGATAGCACTAGGAATACTCTATTTGTGTCAATAGACGCTACAAGTACTGGGACAGACGTGCACAAAACGATTACTGGAAGTAGTGCGTTCTATGGTCAGTACCATGTGACCATGGAAACTTTAGTATGTGTGGCAAAACCAACTGAAGAAGGACTTGAAGTACATTCTGCAACACAATGGCTTGATGGAACGCATGTTATGATATCAAGGGCACTGAATTTGGATGAAAATAAGTAAGCTCTTGCTTTTTTAAAAAAAAACAAACGTTGCCCCACACTATTTTCTCCTGTTTCGTGGGTGCGTTTACAAACACATATTTTCACATACACAAACGCCCAGACCCGGAACAACTACCTGTATAACGTACAAATATTTGCTCCGTGCGGGGATCGAACCCGCAACCCGTGACGCACAAGCCTCGCACACGCACTCGGTGGCGCAGTGGCTGAGCAATCAGCCACTGCGCCACCATAATTAACTGTAGTATTTTATTTTTTCGTGATATTTCGTATTTGTGAAATCATAGCTTAAGAATATATTTTTCTTTGTACCGTAAAAACCGTAGTTGCTCCGTGCGGGAATTAAACGCGCAACCCGTGACACACAAATCGATCGCTCTGCTATTGCGTCAGTCGAGTCAAAAGGTAACAAAAATAATTAAATTTGTGTTTTTTATTTAGAATTGATGTCTACGTACGTCGTCTAGGCGGTGCGTATGGCATAAAAATCTCGCGCAGTATTCAGTCAGCTGTCGCGTGCAGTCTCGTTGTACAAAAGCTGAATCGCCCATGTCGGTTCATCCAGCCTCTGACGACTAATATGAGAGCAATTGGCAAGAGGTTGCCTTTTGCCAATGATTTTGAGGTAAGGATTCTAAAACTTAAATTAAAGTGTAAAAGACAATTGAGTAAACCTAATGACTAAAGCAGATTCTACGGACATAGTAAGAATATTCATCATCAACCCATTTACTGCCCCACTGCTCATTTCACAGCTCACTGTCATTCTTGAGAGGGATTACGCTGTAGACGCTAGTCTAGTGTGGTTTGGCATGCAGGTTCCCCAATGTCTTCCTTCACCATCTGAGCATGTGAATACTTAACTTACTTTAAACTTAGGATTGAACTGGAGGCCTTCGATTTAACAGTTCACTAGTCGCATAACTGGTCTATCACTGCTCCGTGAGACTATTAACAATATGTTAATTTTTTATCAGTTCTTAGTAAAGAACAATGTTGATCCAACTACAAAATGTAACGTGTTCCAGGTCGCGGTAAGCAGAACCGGTGAGATCCAGTCCATGACCTCGACAATCTACGAAGACAATGGGTACAAGTTGAATGAAACGTTGACAGCACTTGGAGTTGATGTTTTTAACAATTGTTACAATGCCTCTAGAATGAATTACAGAGCTATCGATACTATCACTGATACAGCAAAAAATACGTGGTGTAGATCACCAGGTAACTAATCTTCACTCTTTGCATATGTTTAAAGTTCCTATTAGGTACTTGGGTTTAATAAATCTTACATTATTGTTAATGAGTAGAAGGGTTCTGCTGGGATATTACCACCGGATTGTATTTTTTCTGCTGCATGATAAATTTCTGCATATATTACTCATAATTCATAAAAAAATAGAACATAAAGTAAAAACATTACTTGTGCGATACTTAGGATTGAATTAATTTTTAATTGTTACAGGTACACTAGAAGCTATAGCTAGTATAGAGTTTATTATGGAGCGAATTTCTTATGAATTGTCTTTAGACCCAGTTGCTGTTCGTCTTGCTAATCTAGATAGAACCAAATATAACGACATCTCGGATATGGTAGATCTTCTCAAAACAAACGCAGAGTTTACAACAAGAAGAGCAGCAGTAGATTCTTTTAATACGCGAAATAGATGGAATAAACGAGGACTGAGATGGGCTTTTGCAAGATGGTCCCCAGCTGGTGCACAACGTTTCGACATAAACCTTTCAGTTTTCCATGCAGACGGCTCTGTAATAATCACACACGCTGGTGTTGAAATGGGACAAGGCATAAACACAAAAGCAGCTCAAGTAGCTGCTTTCTTCTTGAAAATACCTGTAGAAAAAATTCAAATTAAAGGCAATAGCACAATCATTGCTCCTAATAGTTTCATATCTGGCGGCAGTCTCACGACGCAAAGTGTCATAATTGCCTTGAGAAGATGTTGTGATGAATTAAACGCTAGGCTAGATCCTATAAGAGCTACTTTAACCAATCCAACGTGGGAAGAACTGATAACTGCAGCGTATAATGCTAATGTAGATCTTCAAGCTCATGGTTTTGTTAGCTTGGCTGACATACAGGCATACAATGTGTATGGAATGGCTTTGTGTGAAGTGGAAGTTGATATATTGACTGGAGAATCCGAAGTGTTAAGAGTAGACTTATTACAAGATGTGGGTCTTAGTGTTAGCCCAGAGATTGATGTAGGACAGGTAAACCGTAACATATTTATAAGTGTAATTCTCTTAAATAAGCTTTTCACGTATTTTATGTAAATGTGCATGGAGTCTTAGCTGGTAGTCCACCACACTAGTATGGTCTGCAGACTTCACATGCCACGAAAAAACTCTCTCATGTATACAGGTTTTCTCACAATGTTTCTTTCACCGTTTGTTGCATGTGATAAATACGTATGTCAATTTGAAAGTCAGTGGTGATTCGAGACTAAACTCAAGACCTTTGGCTTCACTGCTCACGGCTTACACCTTTCACCGCTACCTTTCACGACTGATATATTAGTTGTATTGTTATCACTTCTAATCCAATAAATTTATAATTTTCTCTAACATTTTCAGGTGGAAGGAGCATTCATCATGGGTCTAGGGTACTGGACTTGTGAGAGTCTGTACTATGCTGATACCGGTGAACTCCTCACAAATAGAACTTGGGACTACTATGTACCTGAAGCTAGGGATATACCCCAAGATTTTAGGGTATACTTTAAAAAGGGCTCGTTTAGTAATGATGTTATACTCGGATCTAAAGGTAAATGATATAGAAGTTATAATTATGCTGAAAAATAATTTATATTAGCAATATTAGTGTACGAGAAAAGGACATTTCGTGCAGTAGGTATTTCGAGTTCGGTACCAGCATGCAACAAAATTATATTTGTATGACCTTGTAATTATCTGGGCTGAGCGTTTGTGGATATTATTATTTTCAGCTCGCCGTTTATCATGTGATAGAAGAATTTGCCTAGTACAAGCTGGTCCTGAGAAAAACCTAATAACCTATTTTCGACCGTATATAATTTAAAATAGATTTCGTTTTATTATAAATCAATGGATATAGTATTTGATGTAATAAATATCAATCAGATTCATTATATATGTCTTAGGAACTGGAGAGCCAGCTACGTGTTCATCAGTGGTTGTAGCGTTTGCCATTAGAGAAGCAATAGCCCAAGCTAGACGAGAATCTGGAATTCCTACCACGGATTGGTTCAATATCGGTAAGACTTGTTCTATTACTAGTCTCTTTCCAACATCACCAATCTATCATATTCGTCCATTGCTGGACTTAGGCTCCTCCTAGAACAAAGAAATAAACCTTTTTATGTTCTAAGAGGAGTCAAGTTCAGTAATTGTTGATGATTATCTGTGTCTCTCCTCATCCAGTCATCGGAAGTCATCACTCTGATTGATATCGCTAGCAAACATATCAAATAAAATTTGAGTATAGAGTGGGCTGAGAATATAATGAACTAACTGTGCATGTTTTTGATAATATTAAATTTAATTGACGCTTTTATTCTGTCTGATGTTGTGTAAAAATGTGCTTTATAATAAAGACGTGCTTCGGACTTCGAAAAATACTTTTTTTTGCGCATTTTTCCTGATGCCATCTTATCGCACAGGCGGCTGTCACACGTAAACACGTAAAGCGTTATATCTAAAGGAGCTATGCGCTATATTTACCAATTTTTAAGTTTAAATTGGGTTATCAATATGTGTGTATATAATTCTTGTATTTATATTTTCAGATGGACCATGCACTACCGAAAACATTTGCCTGGCGATAAACACCTCAACGACTGACTTTAAATTTAACTAAACAATAAGATTAACATTGTATACTTTTAGAATGAATTGATCTTTATTAAGAAAAAAAACTTACATTGACTTGTTTTAATGAAACGTTCATCATTATCAACCTATATACTGTCCCACTGCTACGCACAGATCTCCTCATTTGAGAGGGATTAAGCTATAGCCCACCACGATAGCCTAGTGGGTTGGGTACTACACACGCCATCGAGAAAATCTCTCAGGTTCCCTCTTGAAGGTTTCTGGGGTGTTCTGGTGTAAGGCGGAGGTACTTTCCTAGACGGGAAGCTCGATTTAAGCAACGAACCTTTCTTGAAAACTTTTCAATTTGGTTTATGGCCAATTTTTTTAATATAACATCAATTCTTTAAAAACAGATCAAGAGAACGTAATGGAAGAGCACATTGTATGAATTAACCCTGCCTGTCTACTCACGCATGTATTTACCCGTATTTGAATATTCTTGCTATCATAGTTATGGTAGGCGTTTGTTTTCAGAGTTTTTGGAAAGTCTCTGTATTTTAATCCTAAGAGTTAAGACAATAAATATGTCCAGACATTATGACACAGCGGCATATAGTTCCAAGATAAGCAACGTTTTTTTTTGTAAATACATCAATATAATATATTTTTTAATTAAATAATTAGTTTTGAAAAACGTTGCTTATCCGCTGCGTATAATATTTATGTCGGCGCAAGAAGGCCTTCATCAGAATTCATCGTGTATTCAGTTGTTTTGGACGTAATTTCGATCGAGAGGCCTCATCTTCTGGCTTTTCATTATAATCAGATACTAGGGTACACTATTCGGGCAGATTACAAGCGATTCGTCGCAGACGTGGCGCGCTTGCGGTTCCCGTTCAGCTTGTCTCCAAAACAAGATACCAGCACTGCTTCCATTCACACGACGCTCCGCTAGAGCGACTTTGACAACAGCCATCCTCAAATATGACATTATCGACGACGCACGCATGCGCCGTCATAATTATGTAATAACAAAAAAAAAACTATGAACTGTGTCAACCATGCAGTATCTGTAACACAAGCCTTGTTTCTTAGCTCGGAACTTATAGATAGCGCTGTGTCATAATCATAATATTCGGATATATTTATTTCTCTTTTACAACATTCTTCAAACCTTATCATGGGTCATGCTGAAAGGCAATAAAAAAGATAGATCCAGTCGATTCTATTTCCTTGGAATACTCCTGAACATCTACCATCGTTCCAGTTCACTCGTTTTACGAACGTTCATACATTAGACGTATTGAATGCATTTCAAGATTGGACAAGCGTTCGTTCTGAATGACTGCACATCTAGAAATAAAGAAAGAATGATCATTGATTCAGTACAATTTTACACTTATTTTAATTATGTACTTATGGTAAAACATACTTCTGTCATTATTATTATAATTAATTAATTTTAGATTTAATAGTATTTTTTATTATTTTTATAATAATCATGTTATTATTTTGAGTAATTTTAATTTTATTTCTAATTGTAATCTTTAAGTGCTGTGCATACCTTTAAGTGACATATTCAGTCTACTTAATAAGCTATAAGATCAATTCAAAACGTATTAGTGGATAAATTGTTGATGTGCCATTAATAAATCAATAAATAATACTAATAATTAAATGCGAAAGTAAGTATACTATTATGTATACTATTACTTTCTCAAAGTCAAATTATTTATTATAATTAGACAAAATTTAGCATGGAAAGGATAAAAAATAGTTTTTATCCCGGTAATAATACTTTAAGACAGTGAACACGGGGTCAAAGTTGCTACGTAGACGAATTTGTGGTTAAAATATAATGAAATACTTCAATTACTTTATTTCTCATTAGGCCTACGTGCTGTTTCTACTAAAATGTTGCTGGGCAAGATCTAACAGTTATTTACTGAGTAGCAATCTGATTTTAATAATCTGTTTGGGCTGTAGGGCATACCAAACAAACAGACATACAGACATACATACATACACTCGAAAAACATAACCCTCCTTCTGACGCAGTCCGGTAAAAAGTAGTTTTATTTCAATTGTGATTTCGAAAGGGTTCTGTAATGAGTTTTTATGTATGATAAATGATTAGTTTATGTATTTCTGTTTGTGCAAATGTGTCAAAAGAAGATAGAGAAAGAAAACAGACGGTAGCAATTTGAAAAGGATAATTATGATTATTCGTAGATTTATATTATATTGATTTAATCAAACGTACTAAGTTTATTTATTTATAATTATGGTACATACTCCAATGATATATTCACTAATACTTGAGCATACATGGTTATATTTAAAATATTGAGGACTTTGTTAAATGGTTAGTTCCAAAGAGTTCACAGTAATTACATATAGATCAACAATTTAGTACTGCAATGAGGTTCCGCAACGTTATTACGAGAATCATAATTACATATGTTTGATGAACGGAAAGTCGACTGAACGTTTTTTCGAATGGAATTTATTGCGAAGCCACCTTTCAACGTCAAACGCTACTCCGACTCGACTGAACGATTCATCGAATATTTATTAATCGATAGACTGATATTCCGAATGAGTTGTAGTTTTTTATTATAGAATTTCTTCTAGGAGGTAGGGCATAGCGAGATTTCTTCTAGGAGGTAGGGCATAGCGAGATTTCTCGCTCAAATTGAGCTGCCCGACTGGGGAAGTACCTCCGCCTTACAGAATACCGCAGTGAATCAACAATAGTTGTGTTTCTGCGAGTGAGTAAGGTTACCAGAGCTCGTTGAGGAGTGACTAATCTGACAGCATGGGCATTCCATTTGCTGTCAGTTTAGTAATTCCTTATTTTAAGGAACCATAACGGTTTCTGTAGGGGTGTGCAACGCATTTGCAAGCCTTCAGGTGTGGAAATGTCCATGGGCGGCGGTCATCACTTACCATCAGGTGAGCCGCCTGCTCGTTTGCCCCTTATCGCAATAAAAAAAAAAAAAAAAAATTAATTATTGAAATATAATTATAGAAAAAATGTTTTTCGTCACATATGCAGTCATACTTTTTCCCTTAGATTTAGAAACATGAAATTTGGTGAAAAAGAAGATAATAAACCAACAAATGAAGAGAAAAAGAGTAGAGGGTTTGATTTATATCAGACACGCGGAAGCGTGTCAAGCCAAGTTCAAGCAGAACTGGCAAGCAGCACCGTATATATATTTACACGCGCCATTTTGAGCCACTGTTGACTCCCTCATAACATTATATCTTATCTACATAACATTCGCATAAACATGTCAAATTTGGAATCGTATATTAAGACTTGCGAGATAGATAATATGTGCTTTAAATTTCATAAACACACCTCATATGGTTGTTTAGATATTAACGTCCAAAAATCGTCATTTTTATCACGTATTGGCCTATAGATCAAAACTCTAACCCACTTCCAGATGACATAGAGCAGCAAGCTAATTTTCCGGAAACTTCGAATAGGAACTTACAGCTTAAGAATTTGCGTATGCTATGATATAATTCGTATAGGCCAAGTCAGACCTTACGTTTCAATATATTAATGAAAGTAAGCTTGTTATGTAAGCATAAAGCAGTAAGCATACATACATACATACTTAAAATAATTTTATTTTAAGTTCTTATAAAATATTGTATGTTGTTATAAATTAATTTCAGGACTGACCATTGAACTTGGCTCTCATTTTACATTTATGTTTTTGATGGCCGAACAAAGTGTTAATGGGTTTTCAGTAATTCGTAGAACGTTTATACATTAGACATATTGAATACATTTCAAGATTGAACAAGCGTTCGTTCTGTGATTCTGAACGACTGCATTTCTAGAAAGAAAGAACAGTTCTAAAATGCATCTCCATTTTACACTTCCATCGTAAAGTGCGACTGCCGAGCAAAAAGTCTTGGGTACTATCCCCAGGTAATATGAATGCTATAGTATATATGTATATCTGTCTGTCTGTTATCTCTTCACGCTTAAACTGCTGAACCGACCCAAACAAAATTTGGTTTAAATAAATAAAAAATAAATAAATATTTCCGGACATTATTACACAACGCCATCTAATTCCGTGGTAAGTAACGAGGCTTGTGTTACGGACACTAGATGGTTGACATACTACATATATACTTTTTTTTTATGAATAAATACATATTATACATAGATACATCCATGACTCGGATACAAATATTGATGCTCATCACACAAACATTTGTCCCTACCGGGATTCGAAACCAGGACCCATAGAACAGAAGGCACCTTTAACTACCGTTGGACTAATTGGGTCATCCTGTGGTGAGTCATAGGAAAGGATATACGATAGTTTTTATCCCGGAATTGTTTCTCTAAGATAGCGAAAATGGTGCACGTTTCTAAGCAGACGAAGTTGCGGCCAAAATCTGTATAATGGAATACTTCAATTACTTTATTTCTCAATAGGCCTACGTGCTGTTATTTCTAAAAATATTGCTGAGCAAGATCTAATAGTTATTTGCTGAGTTGCAATCTGATAGATATTTTCTATACTACATTATTTTAATAATCTGCCTTATATCTTAGTTTAGTAACCGTAACTGTGACGGTTGAGTAAGCGGCCTTCGATTACTAGATACAGCAAATGATGCTTGGGTTTTTGAAGTTATACTTCTTTAGGCGCGTTATGAAAAAATGATGAGAGTGAAATTTTAAGATGCGCGCGCATCTGTGACACAAAATTAATAGTATGAAGCTGTCTGCTTAATGAATGATGAGAGTGAAATTTTAAGATGCGCGCGCATCTGTGACACAAAATTAACAGTATGAAGCTGTCTGCTTAACCGCTTATTCGCGTCACTAGCGCGTCGGGTGCGCGACAGCCCCAACAGTCTCGTGGCTTCTGTAGCCGGCAGAGTAGATGGTCAAATAATGTGTCACTGGTGTCGGCACACAGACCGTCACTCAGATATATTATGTAATTATTATTATTTTTTAACCTAGCGACCACAAAGAGCCACCTATGTACGTGATCAAATATTACATAGAATGTAAGCGGGTCCGCACGTAACATCACGCCGTGTGTTTCAACAGTTACATTTCATAGTACTGCACTATTATAAAAGATAAGCCACATTCTTGCATCGTCTGTCAGTGTGTAGTGACACCGTGCATCGTCTATCATGGAAAGAATAAGGTTTAAAATTAATAACGTGGAGTATTCCGGTAAGTCTTGATAACTAAAAATACACTCAATAAAATCAATTTAAAAAAAAAGGGATAATATTGAAATAAAACTCTTACGGATTTGCATCTGTGGTCACGGGCAGACTGAGGTGTTGGTCGTCTTGAAGTTATTATTACTAACAGCTACTTAACATTTTTAATAATTATTGACAATCCGATTTACATAAAACGAGCTTAAGGTGAACTGTAAAGGAACCGAAACGTCGGGTTAAAATAATATCAATATACCGCGATAAAATCCGTAAAAAGTTATTTTCAATGTCTAATATTCGCGTAAGTGTAAGAAATCAAAATTATAATATGATACATAAAATCGAATTAAACAATAAAATAAGACATTATGTAATTGCGAGACGCACTCGCGCACGAAGGGTTCCGTACAAAATTAAGCAAAAAATGACGTTTTTTGTTAGGTAAATATTTATTTTATTTTGTTGTTATAGCGGGACTAGAAATACATAATTTGTGAAAATTGCAATTGTCTAGGTATTGCGGTTCTTGAGATACAGGCTGGTGACGGATTGATATTATATACATAAATCACTGTAAAAAAAACCATTTTATAATTTTATTTTTATTAAAAGAGTATCTATGGAGTTTCTTGCCGGTTCTTCTCCATATGATCTACTTCTTGGAACCGTGCAACTAGTTTGACAATTCAAAAGTACCTGCAATATTGGTCTAATTGAAATAAAATATTTGACTTTGACTCTGATGGACGGACAGACAGCGAAGTCTTAGTAATAGGGTCCCATTTTAACCCACCCTAAAAAAATTAAATAAATAATAAATAAATAAGTAAATAAATAAATATTCAGGGACATTTTACACAGCACCATCTAGTCCCAAACTAAGCAGAGCTTGTACTATGGGTACTAGACAATGGATATAATACTTATATACTTTTTTTTTTTTTTTTGTAAATACATAATTATAATACATAGGAAACACCCAGACGAACACAAACACTTATATTCATCACATAAATATTTGTGTCCCGTGGGAATCGAACCCACGACCTCGTGATCAGCAGTCCATAAACCATTTCGGATTTGAAATCTGGTGCTTCGTATGTGGTCCCCTTCAATTTGATCCAGTTCTGACATTAGAATACGGTTTTTTTTGACAACATCAAGACTTTGTTCCATATCGGATTCAAACCCGTGAGCACTGCCGTAGAAGCCGATGCAACAGCCAATGCGCCTTTCGTGCCGTTGTAATAAAAACTTTACCCATTTTGCCTAACCTCTTAACTGCCTCGTTGGTCTTGTGGTCGTACTGTGTGACTGCCGAGTAAGAGGTCTTTGGTTCGATTTCCAGGTCGAGCAAAGTGATATTGGGTTTTCTATGAAATCGTCTATAGCAGCTAGGAGTTTAGATTCGCGCCCGGTTAATGGCAATAAGCTCGCCCCAATTGCATGGCACCTAAAACATACCGACAAAACGTGGGTGCATATTAGTAATACACCTCTGCCTAACCTTTCTGGGACGACAGGCGTGATGAAATGTATGTATTTTGGTTGGAATGCATATAAAAGGTTATTAAGATTACAACTGTATAAATAAATACACTTATAATTATATAAAAAGTATTTTCTCAAAGTCATATCAGACCAACATAATACACACGTGTATCAACATGGTTTTTCTAAAACATCACAAGAAAACCATTCTTCACGATGTTTTCCTTCACCGTTTGATAAATAAGCACATATTTTCCGAAAAGTTAGTGGCCTTGGGTTTGACCATTAATTTATTTTTTAAATTTAAAATCCTTCATCATATACATAGTTAGTTATTAAGATATGGCTCAGAACGCCAGAGAAGTTACAAGTGAATCTCTTTTAACGATATACATTCTTATCATCATCATCATCATCAGCTAGATGACGTCCACTGCTGGACATAAGCCTCCCCAAAGATTTCCACAACGACCTATTACCACGACGTCTCATATTGATATAACATACATAAAGCATTGTAAAACAAAACCAACAATTTTGTATTTAATTTAAAAAGAGTATCTATGGAGTTTCTTGCCGGTTCTTCTCCATAAGACCTACCTTTTGGGACCATGCAACTAAATTCAAATTATTCGACAATTCAAAAGTACCTGTATTGGTCTAGTTGAAATAAATGATTTGATTTGATTTGATTTGATTTGATTTAATTAGACCGGTCCTTGGCCACCTGCATCCAGCGGATGTTGAAAGACATTAATTTCATCCATTCTTATCGTCAATGTAGTCCTTAATTTTATAATATACGATTTTAATAACAACAGATTTTGTATGATAATAACGTGCCTATAAATCAGGTTGTACCATGTGACCCTGAAAACAGTTAAAACTTTATTTCATAAAAAAAAAGAGCAATAACTGCTAGATAAGATTTAATATACGAACCGTGACTAATTAATATTTTATGGTCTGATAAAAAATCCAAAATGCAGGTACTTTACTTATTAAATACTACTATTCAATAGAAATAATCCATAATAATATAACAAATGTGAAAGTATGTATGTCTGTCAGTGGCCCGGGTTCTTCTACCGATCTCGAAACCTACTGAAATCTATTTCATCATCAACCCATTAATGTCCCACTGCTGGGCACGGGTCTCCTCTCAATTGAGAGGGATTAGGGTATAGTCCACCACGCTAGGCTACTGCGGTTTGGCAGACTTTTTTTGGTATTAATCTATAACTACCTAATATTAATGCAAATTGGCGCTAGTCAAACAAACACTTTTAGAACTATAAATACAGTATGTAGTACCTATATTTGTTTTCTGGGAATTCAAAGCATTTCTTAGAAGATATGTTCTGTTTTTACATAAAATATCATAAGATATAAATGTAATAAAATAAACGGAGACTTGAAGTATATAGAATAAATGAGCCCTCTTTCTCTTTCCTAAAATGTTTTGAAATAAAACTACTTTTTACGGATTTTATCGCGGTATATTGATATTATAATGTTTTTCTAAAATGTTTTGCTTTGCTGTGCCCGACACCCGCAGATGATCAATTTTTTAATTTAAGGCCTTCTGTAAATGTACCATGGAATGCAATAAAGTAATGAGTATTGAGGTAGGGCACAACAAGAATTTTCAAACAAACTCAAACTGAGCTGCCCGAGTGGAGAAGTACCTTAAGGCTCCTTACAGAAGATCGCAGTGAAACAAAAAAGTTGTGTTTCTGCGAGTGAGGAAGTATATAAATATGTTGTATTATATTATATATTAGTTATATAATATTATACATGCGAAAGTGTCTCTGTCTGTTACCTCTTAGTACGCTATAACCGCTGAACCGATTTAGATGAAATTTGGTAAAGAGATAGTTTGAGTTCCGGAAATCATCCATTAAGGGCCTTCACTTTGTTAACGCAGCGTATTCATGTACCCAGTAGTGACGCCGCGACAACGCAACGTATACGCTGCGCTGCGTATACATTCATCGAACGCCTACGCTGGACCATCGCCAGTGTGAAGGCGCCCTAAAGAGGGGAAAAAGGGGGGTGGAAATAAAATTACTAATTTTACGCCGACAAAGTCGCGGGCAAAAGCTAGTGTCGATATATTCAAGATGATTTTATCTAAATGTCAATACATATTTGTCAGTTGGGTGCGAGGTGAGCTCCGACATAATGCTGCTGGACTACCTCAGAGAGTCTGTGGAGCTTCGCGGCACCAAGTACATGTGTCGCCAGGCTGGTTGTGGAGCGTGCATCGTCACTGCCAAGAGGTCTCCCGGACTACCGTATGCTGTCAACTCGGTATATTATACCTATTCTTAAATTTATTATAATATGCGGCTTATGGTAGCCGTTTTATGGTGGAAATTCCCGCGACCCGCACGAAGCGTTTCACCTCGTCGTCTTTAACCGCACAGCGACGGAATGGAATCAACTGCCTGAGTCTGTATTTCCCGATGAGTCTAATTTGGGGGTATTCAAATCACGTGTGAATACGTATCTTCTAGGTTAACGTGGTTCATCTTAGACCTCATCGTTCCTTACTTGTAAACCTGTATGTTGCCCATGTGGTAGAAAAAAAGTCATTCACTGTCCCACTGATAAGTGGATCTCCTCTTATTTGAGAGGGATTGAGCTTTAGACGCTAATCTTGAGCAGGTTGGCAGACTTCACACACTCCATTGAGAAAATCTCTCAGATATTTACGTTTCGTCACGATGTTTTCCTTCAGCGTTTGAGCATGAGATAAATAAGCATACAACTTTGAAAGATCAGTATTGTGAGTCTGAAGTCTGGACACGAATCTTTGATTATCAGTCAACTCGGAACGCATTTAACTATGATCCAAATACCTTTTTTTTAGGCAACAAAATTTCTGAAGATTTGTAAAAGTGTAAACCTTGTACACACAACATTTTATGGTCAATGTCAAATATATTTAAAACTTTATTAGGTATATTTTTTGATCAAGGCAAGATTAAACATTTGTGTTAAATAAAAATTATTGTAATTGTTATTTCTTATATACAGTGCTTGCTCCCAATCACCGCTTGCCAAGGACTGGAAATCACCACAATAGAAGAAGTTGGAAACAGACAGAAAGGATACCATCCCTTGCAGACCACACTGGCCAAATACAATGGTACTCAATGTGGATACTGTAGTCCTGGCTGGGTTATGGCTATGTACAGGTAACATTTAGTCACCAAAGCTAATAAAAAATTAAAAAAATATATATTACCCAATAATTACACACAACTCAGAATATTATTATACAATATTGAGTTTTTAATCTGAGAAAAGTTAGAGAAACCCTGTCTCGTAACGTAGATAGCGCCTGTATCTTAGGAAGTAATTATACTTGATAATTTCAAAAATGCGATTACTAAATACTAATCTTTAGTCTTCTGTTGAGTAATTTATGTCCTATGTATATGGGTAATAACTATGGGAATGCATATTGGGTCTGAGGGTGTATTCGTGTGTGAATAAGTGATTGAAGCATGTGTGCGTGTTTGTGTTTATGTAGGTCAAGGTCAAATTAGTGTAACTTTGAGTTACGAGTCGTGTAATTTAAGTTCAACTGAATTTTAACTCTCGTCGTTAAGACGCCGTAATTTAAATAAACTTCAAAATATGTAACTCAAAACATATAAATAATAATAAGCATTATGTATCACTAAGATGATCCATATATCCCCTTTATATGAATTTTCAATTTGCATTTATATATGAAACCGAATGCAGCTTAAATTATGAACACTTGCGTCATGATTCACAAAATTGAGCTTATTTACTTATTTATCAATCTATTACAGTCCACTGTTGACCATAGACTTCCCCTAAAGAGCATTAATCATCCCAGTTTTGGGCAGCTCGCATCCATCCTCTGCCAGCCAAATCTATTGTAATGACGAAATATTTAAATACAGCACTCCTTCCTCCTCATATGGATATAAAATTGTGGATAATGCTAATAATTTTCTTTACTAAAACTATAATTAATTTATTGCAGCCTTCTACAAAGTAAAAAAGACTTAACAATGCTAGAAATAGAAAAGTCATTTGCGAGCAATATCTGCAGATGTACGGGCTATAGATCAATATTAGATGCATTTAAACGCTTCGCAAAAGATGCACCGAAGACTATTGAAATACCTGATATAGAAGACCTGAAAATTTGCAATAGATATGACAAAACTTGCAATACACCCTGTGAAGATGAAGACTGGTGTATTTTATCACTGAATGACCTTAATTTGGGAACTGGTATCGTTAAGATAAATTTAAAAGACGGAACAACTTGGTATCAAGTGTATACAATCGCTGATATATTTACTGTGTTGAGAGCTGAGGGCTATGATTCGTACAAATTAATATGTGGTAATACTGCTAAAGGTGAGAAATATTACTTTTTCTTTCGTATATCTCAATTATAGCTATGACTGTCTAGTAACGTGACCAGACTTTAAAAGACAAAAGTCTCGAGTTTGCTTTTAAAGCATATGCCACTGACATTTCGGAAGTTATGTGCGTATTAATCACATGTTCCCAATAAACCTGAATGCTTGAGCGTTTCTTGATGGCAGGTGAAGTCTGCCAAGTAAGCTATTATGGTAGACTGTAGAGTGTAGCCTAATCGTTCTCAAATGATAGAAGACAATTAGTTGGTGATGATAATACCCACACTGGTATGTCAGGTCGACGATACGTGTTTACGGAAAATATCGGAGTTATTGGCTCCTTGTTAGGTGCAGGATTTCTGACTATATTCAGTGCAGGATGATTATTTGTCTATCCGTTCACGACACTGATTCATCCTCCAGAACGATGCCGGTATGGTTGCCAAAGATTTCATTAGGCAATTTTGATTTTTTGGTAATTTTTATGCCATTTCTAGTCAAATAGTTAATTTGAATTTCAAAATTTCCAGGAGTTTATCCAGACGATGAAATTAATGACAATGCACGAGTCCTAATAGGAATTAGCGACGTCCAAGACTTGATAGGTTATGTTATAGACCAGAATCTAGTTATAGGTGCTGGAACAAGTCTTACAAACATGTTGAATATTTTGGAAACAATTTCCAAAATTGAATATTTCAACTATCTGGCAGTGCTTTATGATCACATTCAACTGGTCGCCCATATAGCTGTTAGAAATGTATGTATGTTTCAATTAATTCATTATTAATTACTACCAATGCTGTCAGAATAGTCATTCTCCTAAAGAGATGTAGCAACATTACTGACTCGCATAAACACAATTACTGTTGTTTTACTGCGGTCTTCTGTACGGAGGTACTTCCCCAGTCGGGCCTACTCAATTTGAGCGAGAAATCTCGCTATGCCCTGACTTTCAAAAATATTATCATTCAATTACATCACTTGATTTCGATACCAAAAAATAAGGTCCATACACAGACGGATTCACTCACTTCAGAATGTTGTCTTTGGAGAAACGTCCCTTTTGTTCTGTGCAAACAATGGTTAGTGTGCCAAGTAAAAAAAAACATATAAATATTTTCAGGTAGGTTCAATAGGGGGCAATTTAATGATTAAACATAGGCACAATGAATTTCAATCGGATATTTTTCTATTACTTGAAACAGTTGGCGCCCAACTGACAATCAGTAAGTATACAATCTTTTTGTTTTCTTGGACTTACGAGAAAACTAGACATTGAAATAAAAAACTACTTTTTACCAGAATCATCATTATCATTCTTTAACAGAATCCAAAACTTTGTCATTAAATAAAAATGTCTGTAAAAAGTAGTTTTATTCTAGTTCATTTATAGTTTCCATTATAAATAATTGTTTATCGATTTTCTCGTAGTATATAGTTCTTTAATTCTTAAATGTTTTTGTTGCACATAAATTTAACAAAAACATTTTAAGTGTTTTGCAAAAAGGTGAGCTAAAATGTGATCAGTTATCTTTAAAAAAATAGCACAATCACAAGTTCATTGATCAATTAATGTATTGCATCCCACTAGTTACAACAATATATTGGAAACATGTCTGGTCTTGTATGTGGTCTGCCTTGACGGGCACGGCAAATGATTCTTGAGATACTTGACAATAGCTAAATCTGGATACCTACTTGGTCAGGCCGAAAAATAATATGGAATATGACTTGTTGTATTTCTTTGTTTATTCTTTGCTTTGGACAATTAAACTTTATTCTTTCTTTCTTTCTTTCTTTCCTAATTTCAGTGAGTTCATCTGGTGCCTCCCAAACAGTGACGATGCAGCAATTCCTCAAACTCGATATGAAGGCAAAAGTTATTGTAAATGTCATGTTGCCTCCATTAAACAAACAGGACAAAGTAACTTCTTTCAAGGTACGATTCATTTTCATTTATTCATTCTTAGAAAATAGAATTCATGCTTATCATTCGGTATGCCTCATTGCCTCGTTGGTCTTGTGGTCGTACACTGCTACTGCTAAGCAAGAGGTCTTGGGTTCAAATTCCAGTCAAGCAAAATGTTACTGGGTTTTTCCATGAAATTCTCAGTAGCAGCTCGCGGTTTGGATTCGTACCAGGATCGCCTCCTATTACATGGGAACAAGAAAATATACAAGTGAAATTCGGGTAAACAATATACATGTACAGACAGGCGAGATCGTTAGTATACATAAAATACAAATTTTAGTTCGTCCAAAATGCCAAACAAGTTGCATTTTTCAGGTTATGCCACGTTCACAAAATGCACATGCAATAGTAAACACAGGTCTCTTATTCAAATTGACTCCAAGTAATATGGTTATTCAAGCAAGGATAGTATTTGGTGGTCTTTCTGCATCCTTCATCAGGGCATCAGCTACGGAGCGATTCTTAGTCGGAAAGTCGTTGTTCACGAATGCGACATTACAAGGTGCAATCAATATTTTGAAATCTGAATTAGTGGTGACTGAAAACCCACCTGAACCTTCTGTAGCTTTTAGATGGAAACTAGCTTTGGGGCTGTTTTATAAGGTAAACAACTATTGGAATTTTTATTGATATTTTTCATCAATGTTTTCTTATCAAGTAAAATTATCGGCCATAAACCGACTCTACAGACAACCATTTTTTTATGTTTTTTTTCTAAAAATACCTGACGAATACTAATAATAATATTATGACGATCTATTCGCATTATATCCAGATTAAAATTCCAGGGACTGCTAACACTATGTCCAGATTCTATCCTCAATCCTCGCTACAAATCGGGAACTGTCAGACTTCATGAAACGCGACCAGTTTCTAGTGGCCTACAGGTGTATGAAACCGATCCTAGTACTTGGCCGCTCAATCAGCCAATGCCGAAGATTGAGGGTTTGGTAAGTCAAGCTTTTGTCTGTACTAACCAACATCAGCGATGAAAGATGACGAGGTGAAATTTTGAGGAAAAATTTGAAGACTGCTTTTTGATAATTTGAACTTATTGAGAGGATGAATGATAGGCGATTGACGAAAGAAGTTCATATAAGGTGGATGTCTTTGGAAACGCAGAAAGCCTTTATTATTAAATTGTATTGAATAGACTCCAAAACTACTGCACCTATCTGAATAATTCTTTCACCATTTTTAATTTATATTAAGAATTGAGCAATTTTATCAAGCCGTGCGTAGCTAGGGCGGGCCGCCACAAAAGAATATCTTTATTAAAAAAAAACAATATATCGGATATTTACGACGACCTTAAGAACCGTTTTTAATAAAACTATGTACACTATTTGTAGTTGGTTCAACTTGTGAGATAGGATAATTATGCTAGTTTTATATTACAAACCAACGAATAGTAAGTGTACAAAAGTAAAATTAGAAAAGAATTAGAGGACGAGGTATTATTATTATAAAAACCATATGTATATAATATACATATAGTACCTTCTGACAAAATCAATATAGTGCAGTTATTTTCTAGGCTTCTTTAAATAATTCAACTGTTTATTTTATCTTTCAGATTCAATGTGCAGGGGAAGCTATGTATACTGATGATATCCCTACATTTCCTAATGAAGTCCATGCCACTTTTGTTCTTAGTACTGTTGGTAAAGGTCTTATTGCATCTATAGATCCTACAACCGCTCTTGTAAGTGACACATAAATTAATCTATTTTAATTTCTTCTGCTGTGGAAGAGCTGTGGTAGCCTAGTGGTAAAACCAGTGGACTGAGATGTCAAAGGTCTGGAGTTCAAACCCAAGGTACGCACCGCTGACTTTTCAGATGTTATATGTGTATTTATCACATGCTTAAAACGGAAGGAAAACATTGTGAGGAAACCTGCATGCCTGAGAGATTTTCTTGATGGCATGTGAAGTATACCAACACGCAGTAGGCTAGCGTGGTGGACTATAGCCTAATCCCTCTCAAATGAGAGGAGACCGGCGGGTCACTGCGGGGTCTCCTATCCCCATTATTGTCCCATTGGACTGATGATGATGATGATGAATTTCTTCTGCAATATTAAAAAAATATTTGAAGTAATATTTATTATCAGTAAGTTTTTTATTTTCCATTTCAGAAATACCCTGGAGTTATAGAATTCTATTCTGCAAATGATATACCTGGATTGAATTCATTCACTCCAAATGATTATTTGCTTAACCAAATGAATGAAGAAGTATTTTGCAGTGGTGAAGTCAAATATTATAGCCAGCCTCTAGGTTTAATAGTTGCTTATACACAAGAAATAGCAAATAAAGCTGCTTTACTAGTTAAAGTTCAATATACGAACATACAAAGACCAGTTCTTGATATGAGAGAAGCCACAAAAGACCCTAAAAGAAACATTCTATTTAAAGCGATTAAAGCAACTAAAAGGGGACAGGACGTAGCAAAAGTAATTAAAGGAAGGAACTATATAAAAGGGCAGTACCATTTTCCAATCGAGACGTTGGTCAGTGTGACCAAATCTACTGAAGAAGGATTGGTGGTGTACGCAACTGCGCAATGGCCGGCTGGAACGCAGGTCATGGTATCTCGAGCTCTGAACATCGAACAGAGTAGGTGAGTGGAACAGCACAAAATTTATTAAAAAAATCATTTCTTAGGATACATACGACAAAAATATTTTCCATTCAATTACTAAACCAATAAATATATTATGTTACTGCTTCAACGGTCTAGTTGGTCGAAAATCCGACTGCTGAGCAAGAGATCTCAGGTTCGATTCCCAGGTTGATCAAAATGTTACTGTATTTCTATGAAATTATCATCAACTCGGAGTTTTGATTCGTGCACCCTTTTTCGTGGGTACTAAAACGTACTGGCGAAATGTTGGTGTACATTAGCACACCTCTGCCTAACCCTCCAGGGACAACTGGCGTGGTGGTATGTTATATTAAATATGTTATGGCCTGATGTTAATAATCCTGAACATCTGTGAGTGTATGTAGAATACGTATTTTTTTAAACTGGAATTTAAGTAGTAAATAGTAATCTGATTGATGAATATGAAGATTGTATCAAATTACTTATTCATACTTAAGCTAGTAATTAATAACATAACATACCATCACGCCTGTCCTCCCCGAAAGGTTAGGCAGAGGTGTAATCATGTACATCAACGTTTCACCGGTATGTTTTGGGGGCGAGCCTATTGCCACTAACCGGGCACGAATCCAAACTCCGAGCTGCTACTGACAATTTCATAATAAACCCAATAACACTACTTGACCTGGGAATGGAAACCAAGACCTCTTGCTCGGCAGTCGCACTGTACGACCACTAGACCAACCAGGCAGTTATTAATATTCTTAATGTTTCAGAGTTGACGTTCACGTCCGTCGTCTTGGGGGAGCATTCGGAATAAAGATATCTCGAAGCATACAAACGGCGGTGGCCTCAAGCCTGGTCGCTATGAAGTTAAATCGTCCGTGTAGAATCATACACAGAATGGAGACAAACACAAAAGCGATTGGGAAAAGATTTCCCTGCTTAACTGATTTTGAGGTTTAGTATAATATAGCTAATGTACCTGCCTTCGGTGCTATGGTCCCGGTATCGAATCCCGGTAGGGCCAAATGTTTGTGTGATGAGCATTAACATTTGTATCCGGGTCATGGATGTATCTATGTATAATATGTATGTATTTACAAAAAGTAAATAATTGTGTAGTATATCAACCAACTAGTATCTGTAGCACGAGCCTCGTTGCTTAACTCGGAACTAGGTGGCGCTGTGTGTCATAATGTGCAGGAATATTTAATGTTTTTACAAGTTCCCAACTAAATACTAGTGGCCTAAAGACTCAATAGTCTTTAGACCACTAGTATTTAGTTGGGATGTCTTGCTCAGCAGTCGCACTTAAGACATTGGTCTTAAGTGCGACTGACTGAGATTCGAATTCAAGCTCGAAGCAGTGTTTTCAGTCATTTCTATGATTTTCTCAGTAGCATCTCGCAGTTTGGATTCATACCCGGTTGATGGCAAGAGGCTCGCCCCTATATATATATATATGTGGGATTTGTAAGTGTCTGAACGCAACAGTGGATTGAATATAAGATGATTGTGTGAACGTATCCGAACGGGTTGTATGAAAGGGAAAGAGAGGTGTGAGGGAGAGAGGGAAGGACATCAGGAGATGAACGTAAAGAATTAGGAAAAAAGAAGATTGATTTTTATAAAAAGGTTGTTTGTGTATATATCCAAGAAATATACATATTCAAGGATCCCGGAAGTTTTATTTCATCACCACAATTGGGGGCTCGTCCGGGATCCAAAGAAAACAAGCGGATTAAAGAAGATTACATCTCCGGTCAAAAGGCAGCGTCGTCGCATGCACGCAGTGGCTGCCGTTACAAGAGGTTTAGAATTTTTCGTATCGTCGGCTATTTCCAAGATTAAGATGCCTAAAGATAAAGAAAGAAGTGGCCGGCAAGACGATTATGAAGATGACAAAGACGGTGGTCATGAGGTGCGGCGTAGTTCAGCGGCCGACATTTTGCAGTTGACGTCGGAGTTGATTCCAAAATTCAATGGCCGGGACAAGACATACTCCGTAACCCAATGGGCGAGCGACGTAGAGGACAACGCAGCTATATTTGGGTGGACTCCTCTGCAGCAATTGCTCGTGGCACGACGATCCCTCCATGGTACGGCTGCACTGTGGCTGAAGGCGGAGCGACCATTCAAGTCCTGGGAGGACTTAAAGGCGGCCATAGTAAAGGAATTCCCGGATACTGTGGACATCAAGACGGTTCATGAGATGATGAGTGCACGTACTAAAAAACCAAGTGAGTCTTGCCTGGACTATATGCTCACAATGAAAGAAATAGGCAAGCGTGGGAGAATGCCCGACTACGTGGCTATCAAATATATCGTCGATGGCATTCAAGATAGTGAAATAAATAAAGTCATGTTGTATGGTGTAACAACATACGCAGACCTCAAAGATAAATTCAAAATATATGAGACGGTGAAAGAAAAAATGTGTAAACAGCAGGCGCCGTCTGGATCTGGAAAAAATCGGCACATTACGCGAAGCAATCATGCCCATATAGCCCGGTGTTTCAACTGTGGCGAAAAAAACCATAAAAACGAAGTGTCCCAATATAACGCAAGGAAAAAAATGCTTTCGCTGTAATGAGTTCGGTCATATCGCACCGGATTGCCCAACAAAGGCGAAGACGAAGATGGCGGATCAAGAAAGTCCCGTGACGTCACATCGGAATAGATCGAGTGCGACCACGAACATCGATCGGCAGAAAACCCAGAAACGGTCATTCGTTGCAACGTCGGTAGAGGGCGTCGCGATCGAGAACGGTGCGAATGAACAATCGAATGTCAGCCGGAACGCATCGCGAACGGTGAACGACAGAACGTACGAGTGTGATGGCGACAGCGGCGACTTTGACAGCCTAAACATAAACAATGACGAGCTATGCGGAAAATTAATCAATAAACCGATAAAAACAGTGAAATTAAAGTGCGGTTACAGTGCGAGTGCTCTCGTGGATTCCGGTAGCGAAGTGAGCTTAATTTCAAATGACTATTTTGTACAATTAGGGTCGCCAAAGTGTAATGTAAACAAAAATATCACGTTAACCGGTTTAGGATGCGCAAAGGTTATATCAAATGGACAATTTGTTACGGATATTGAGATCGATGGCTACAAATATAACAATGTAACGTTTTATGTCATTCCTGATGGCTGTATACCATATAAAATAATATTAGGACATGATTTTCTATGTAATGTTGTAACAGTTATGAAAGATGGATCTGTGTGGATGAAGCCAAGTGACTGGTTGAATGAGGTGAGTTGTTTTACATGTAAAGTTGATTCCATAGGTTTCATTCAAGATGAAGATGTGAAAGATGAGGCAGTGAGGTTGGTGGATAGTTATCAGCCAAACCCAATCAAGGAGGCACCTATTGAGTTGAAGATTACACTTAAAGATGAAGTACCAGTTGCTCAACGTCCACGGCGAGTTTCACCCAAGGAACAACAAGAGGTAGATAAGCAAATAAAGGAATGGCTTGAACAAGGGATAATTCAGGTGAGTTTTTCAGAATATAGTAGTCCCCTTGTGTTAGTAAGAAAAAAGGATGGGTCACTGAGGATATGTGTTGATTACAGACTCATAAACAAAAAGATGATGAAAGATGAGTATCCCTTACCCATCATTGATGAACATATTGATAAGCTGGCATCTGCAAGAGTATTTAGTGCGCTCGATTTAAAGAATGGGTTCTTTCATTTAAGAGTACATAAAGATTCAGTCAAGTATACATCATTTGTTACAATGACAGGACAGTATGAATTTTTAAGGGCTCCATTTGGATTGGCCACCTGTCCTAAGGTTTTCACTTGGTATATCTCAATAATTTTCAGAGATTTGATCACAAGAGGGATTGTCCTCGTGTTTATCGATGACTTGTTAATTCCAGCTTCAAACGAGTTAGAGGCTGTTGAACGATTAAGAGAAGTATTGAAGACAGCTTCAGAGTATGGATTGCAGATAAACTGGACCAAGTCACAAATTCTTGTACGAAAAGTTGAATACCTTGGATATGTTATAGAAGGAGGCGCAGTCACACCTTCGCCAGGGAAGACTGATGCAGTCACTAAATTCCCTGAGCCTGGAAATGAAAAGCAACTGCAAAGCTTCCTAGGTTTCTGCTCATATTTTAGGAAGTTTATTGAAAATTATGCACTGATAGCTCAACCACTTACTGATCTACTAAGAAAAGACAAGAAGTTTGAATTTAATGAAAAGCATAGAGAGGTGTTCAACATTTTAAAAGAAAAGCTTGCAAGTAAACCTGTGCTGAAGATTTATGAACCAAATGCTGAAACAGAATTACATACCGATGCTTCAAGTGTAGCATATGCAGCTATATTACTACAGAAGGATAGCAGTGGTGAACTCCATCCAATACACTATATGAGTAGAAGAACAACTGATGCTGAGAGCCGTTACAGTAGCTATGAGTTGGAGGCTTTGGCCATTATCGAAGGTATAAAGAAATTCAGGCATTATCTTTATGGAGTACGGTTCAAGATAGTTACTGATTGCAAGGCTTTTCAATTAACTCTCACGAAAAAAGATTTAGCTATATCCACAAAAGTAGCGAGATGGATATTGTTCCTGCAAGACTATGATTTTACTATTGAACACCGTGAAGGCTCGAAGATGAGGCATGCAGATGCTCTGAGCAGGAATCCGTATGTGGCCATGATATTCTCGGATTTGCATAGTGACTTAAGACATGCTCAAGAATGTGATGATGGTCTAAAGGCAATTATCAAGATATTATCTGAAGAAAAGCCATATAATGATTTTTATCTTCATGGAGGTATACTGTGCAAAGGCCCAGAAAGATGTGTAGTGGTGCCACATAAAATGGAATTAGAAATTATTAAAAGAGCTCATGGAAATGGTCATTTCTCAAGGAATAAGACAATAGAAGCAATAAGTAAAGATTATTACATCCCAAAACTTAGTAAAAAGGTTGAAGATTTTATTTCTACATGCATCCCATGTCTTTTAGCATCCAGGAAAGAGGGGAAGCAAGAAGGCTTCTTGAACCCAATAGAAAAGGGTGAAATACCACTAGATACAATACATATTGACCACATTGGACCCCTGAGTGAAACACGCAAGCAGTACAATTATATTTTAACTCTAGTTGATGGCTTCACTAAGTTTGTATGGCTATTCCCGACTAAAAGTACATCTACTCTAGAAGTATTGAACAAGCTGAACATACACCAACAAATATTTGGGAATCCAAGAAGAATAGTATCTGACAGGGGAACCGCATTCACAAGTAATGATTTTGTGCAGTATTGTGTTGGAGAAGGAATTGAGCACATTAAAATCACAACAGGCATACCAAGAGGTAATGGTCAAGTTGAAAGAATTCACAGGACGTTAATATCAGTATTGACAAAGCTTACCATAGAAAACCCTACTCATTGGTATAAGTTGGTGAGTAAAGTTCAGCGAGCACTGAACAGTACACACCAGAGAAGTATAAATACAACACCATTTGAGTTACTCCTAGGCGTAAAAATGAAACAGAAAGAAGATACTGAACTCTTGCAACTATTAAAACAAGAAGAATTAACTAGTTTCACAGAAAGTAGAGAAGAACTCAGAATGAGTGCTAAGAAACAAATATTAGATGTTCAAGAGGAAAATAGAAAGAATTTCAACAAGAAAAGAAAGGAGAGTAGAGTCTATAAGGAAGGAGATCTTGTGTGTATCAAAAGAACCCAGTTTGGAACTAGCATGAAATTAAAGCCGAAGTTTTTAGGCCCCTATAAGGTCACCAAGGTAAAAAGAAACCACCGATATGATGTAGAGAAAGCAGATTCACAAGCTGAAGGGCCTAATAAAACAAGTACCTCTTCTGATTTTATGAAACCATGGCCAGACTATGCTAATGATGGGAAGTAATCAGAGTAAGTTTGTATTTTATTTAAGGAAGTATGAAAGATGATGGTAGATACGAAAGAGCTGTTACATATTATTTTATTGTCCATTTATTGTGTTTATTACCATATTGTAAGGTGTACAATTATCGACTTGCCTACAGTGTCTTAAATCAAGAAATATTAACATGTAATATTGTTTCAGTGTTATAATAAAGTTTGTAAAACATTGTCAAGTCTCACTACTAATAAGATTTACTTACTTATTGTTATCATAAGATGTCTCAAAGCTGATGTTAAAGGTATATAAACTGTTCTTATTAAGATCTGTTATCAAAAGTTGTTTATTATTAAGATATGATTAAGTTAAGAATGTGTGAATGTGTATGATTATGTCTGAGGACAGACATGAACCAGGACGGCCGAGTGTGGGATTTGTAAGTGTCTGAACGCAACAGTGGATTGAATATAAGATGATTGTGTGAACGTATCCGAACGGGTTGTATGAAAGGGAAAGAGAGGTGTGAGGGAGAGAGGGAAGGACATCAGGAGATGAACGTAAAGAATTAGGAAAAAAGAAGATTGATTTTTATAAAAAGGTTGTTTGTGTATATATCCAAGAAATATACATATTCAAGGATCCCGGAAGTTTTATTTCATCACCACATATAGTATATTATATTTCGTTTGTTACATACAAACGTTTCACATCAAACTGCACTATTCTCAACATTGTCAACCAAAACCAACTATTTTGTAATTTTCATTTAATTTAAAAGTTTCTAAGGAGTTTCCACGGGCTCTTCTCCATAAGACCTACCTCTTGGAATCATGCCAGGCGTGATGGTTGGTTATGTCTTTTTATGTTTTTTTTTTTACAAAACGTTGCCCCACACTAGGATTTTCTCCTGTGTCGTGGGTGCGTTTACAAATACAAATTTTCACATACACAAACGCCCAGACCCGGAACAACTACCTGTAGATCGTACAAATATTTGCTCCGTGCGGGGATCGAACCCGCAACCCGTGACGCACAAGCCGATCGCTCAGCCACTGCCCCAATAATCAATAATATTATATCATATTTGAAGGTGGGTATTAATAAGATGGGCGTTTTTCAATACCTTCATTACAATTTACACGAAGACCCTGGATACACAATTAACGAGAACTTGGTCCAGTTAGGTGTTGATGTTTACAACAATTGCTACAACGCTGACACATGGGACTACAAATGTATTAATACCCTGACCGATACTGCAAAAAACACTTGGTTCCGATCACCAGGTATTATCTAGCTTTTTTATTTTGATTCAAACATAATTCTCAATATTCTATAATAATAGTTAGTTAAAAATATAGATTTTTCAAACAGAATATTTTTAGAAAATGCTTTTTTTTGCAATTTGATAGTCTTTGGTTGTAACTTTGAAAATAAAGAATGAAACGTGCTAAATTATTAATAGAATTTAAATTTTATATTATGTAGTACTCATTATGGTGCCAAATTTGCGCTGATTTATAATGACTACAGAGTAAACCTTTGCCCCGAAGAACCATGCTTCTAAATCTGAATAATAATAAAAAAGGCAATTTCAGGTACACTAGAAAACATTGCAATGGTCGAATTGTTGATGGAACAGATATCATACGAGCTTAATATAGACCCAGTTGTACTGCGGCTAACGAACTTAGATCCTCAACACAATGAGTTGAGAGAAATGTATGAATCATTAAAAACAACTTCAGATTACACAACTAGAAGGAATGCTGCGAATAAATTTAATGCAGAAAATAAATGGAAGAAACGTGGGCTAAGATTTGTCTTCTTAAGGTGGCAGAATGTTAACCCAAGATATTTCGACGTAAATCTTTCAGTGTATCGTGCTGATGGTACAGTAGCCATAAGCCACGGTGGTGTGGAAATAGGTCAAGGTATCAACACTAAAGCAACACAAGTTGCTGCATACTTGCTAAACATTCCTATAGAAAAAGTAATAATAAAAGAAAACAACACAATAGTGTGTCCAAACGGTGCAGAAACTGGAGCAAGTCTTACAACCCAGAATATAATAATAGCTGTTGAGAAATGTTGTAAAGAATTACTCGAAAGACTAGAACCGATAAGAAGACAGTTAAAGAACCCAACTTGGGAAGAGTTGATTCAGAAGAGTTATGATATGTATGTAGATTTGCAAACTCATGGTTTTGCTGGCGAAAATGATAAGCAGAATTATAAAATTTATGGTGTAACACTGGCTGAAGTTGAAATTGATGTGTTGACTGGAGAAACCGAAATATTAAGAGTTGATGTACTCCATGATGTTGGTAGGAGTATTAATCCTGAGCTTGATATTGGACAGGTAAATTCATTGTGATGTAATTAAAATATACTAGAAATCAGTGAAGGCAAAACTTGGACGTTTTGGGGGCTGTCTTTATTATCGACGTCCAAAAAGGGTCAATTAAATCTGGTTTGCTTTGATTAAATATGCGAATTTCTGAAAATGAAAATTTATGACTGGGATTTGATATATGTATTATATTATTCATTCAAAGTATTTTAGTGCCTTACAATTTATTTGTGTGTCTTCTTTATAAATACCTACGTAGTTATTTAAATGATTGCCTTATTGGTCTACTTGTCATAAGAACACTGTACTAAGCTAACTAAGCTAAGCAACAGGTTTTGGTTTCGATTATCAGGTCGAACATAGTGTTATTGGATTTTTCTATGAAATTCTCAGTAGGAACTCGGAGTTTGTGCCTAGATGATGGCATTAAGCTCGCCCCCTATTACATGGGACCTAAAACATACTGGTAAAATGGATGTGGCAGTCTGGCTGGAACGGTAGAAGTGATGTTTAAATGTTTTGACCAATTAATTTCCAGATAGAAGGTGCTTTTATAATGGGAGTTGGATATTGGACGACAGAAAACTTGATCTACGATTCCAATACAGGAGAACTACTCACTGATCGTACATGGAATTACTACGTTCCACAAGCACGGGATATACCACAAGATTTCAGAGTCTACTTGAGAAAAAACTCTTATTCTACCAAACCCATATTTGGATCTAAAGGTAAATATAAATACAGTGCCAAATCGTTAATATTATTTTAGAAAAAAGTCCTTAAATTTCTGCCTTGTTGGTATAGTAGTACGACGACAGAGCAAGCAGCTCTTGGCTTCGATTCCCTAGTTTTAATGGGTTTTTCTATGATATTCTCAGTAGCAGCTCGGAGTTTGGATTCGTGGCCAGTTGGTGTCACTTCTGTGTACCATTTGGGGATGACAGGCATGGTGGTATGTTATGTTACTAGGATAAAATTTGATTCATTTTTTTTTCTATTAACCGTTTATGCGGTAGTCGGTTTTGGCTAAAGCAAATTGTTTTAACTGTGAAATAAGGAAATTTCGTTAGCTTCTTTGGCACCGCGCCGAGTTATAGCGACAGCTTGCAAGATACACCTTCTCTGTATTATTTGTAAAGGATACAAATCAGGCTAACCTGTTTGTAAAATGTTTCACCTGGAAATATTCTTTAAGCTTCTAGACCTAAATCAGATGTTCAAAAATTTTATTCTATAAAAACTATATAATCTTTGGACGTAACATAACAAACCATCACGCATATCATCCCCGAAAGCAGAAGCTGAGCTGTAACTATTTGGATAAAACTCGATAGTGCTCGTTGGTTTAGTGGGCGTTAGTGGAACTGCTGCGCAAGAGATCTTGGGGTCCATTGCCAGGTCGAGGAAAGTGTTACTGGATTTTTCTATGGAATTCAGCAGCTTAGGGCTTAGACGGTGCCCGGACGATAGTAATAGGTTCTCCCCCTATTAAACGGGACCTAAACCACACCGGCGAAATGTGAGTGCGCATTTAATGCACCTCTTTTTTTTGCTTTTTATTGGGACTTACCCACCACCCGAATCTCTACTACTGCAACTGCTGTAAACCAGGATCAACAATAGTAATTATCCAGAAAATCGTCGAGACAATGAAGTCTGACGTGTCCCAGGGGAATGATTTTACCTGTCTTGGAACCCGCAGCGAATTTAATCATGAAGTTATATAGGAGGAGTAGGAAAAATATCAGTTTTTTCACTTCCCTCCTTATCAAGCGAGAGACAGAATAGAGTTTACATGTCATTGACATAAGAACAGATGTTTACAACTGGTTTAAGCCCAGTTGCCAGTTGCCGGTCCTAATAATGTGAGCTATTGTATCTGATTCCAAATTCCGATAATAGGTATGGCAGAAACGCACGGAAATTCATCCTAGTCACAACATTTCATCCTAGTACACCTCTGTTTAAGCCACAGAACAGAAAAAAAGAGGTTTAACCCTTGGGGACGACGGGCGTGATAGTATGTAGCTGTATGTATGTTAATGTGATAATCAAATTAATTTTACAGCATGCAGCGAACCACCGATTTGTATGACAGTGGCAATACCCATCGCAATAAGAGAGGCTATCGTATGTGCAAGACAAGAATTTGGCTTACCAAGCACCACATGGTTCAATATTGGTAAGTTTTGATTCTCCCACACACCTAGTAACACTAAAACTGATACTAACACTTCATATTTGTTTCGCTGTGAATAATTTTCACATTGTCATAAACATAATAACTGACCTGGCATCATAAAAAAATACTGAAATTGCGATAAAAAATGGGAAGTAGGGGGGTAAAAATGCTTTGGGATCCTTAATGGACCTGCGGAATAAAAAATAAAACATGAAATTCGGTCGAGCTGTTTCGGAGGAGTTCGATAGCTAAAACTGTGACACAAAATTGTATATATTAGATACTTTTATATTTTTTTTAGTAATTGACATTATTATAAAGTTTATATAATAAAATGACTCATGACATATGACACGACGGTGGCTGATTGATCAGTTGTGTTCACGGGATGCGGGCTCGATCCCCGCATGGAGCAAATATTTGTACGTTCAACAGGTAGTTGTTCCGGGTCTGGGCGTTTGTGTTTGTGAAAATTTGTGTTTGTAAACGCACCCACGACACAGGAGAAAATCCCAGTGTGAAAATCCAACGTTGTTAAAAAAACGTATTAAGTCTACACAAACATATTAACGTACCTTTATTATACATAGAAGATTATTGATTTAATTATATGTCCTTTCAGATGGCCCATACACAACTGAACAAATATGTCTGGCTTGTGAAACTAGGACTGAAGATTTTAAATTTAATTAAATTAATCCTACTTCCAAGACAATTATGAATGATGAAGATTGAACAAATAAATTAACATGTTCAGCTCAGTGCAATGTTACAAGAGTGAAGTGTAGGAACATAACGATTTATTTTAATTTATTCCTTTTAATATAACAGAGAAGGTGACTGATTTATTGCAATAAATAGTGTATACCGTGTCTCATGCATATCCATCTCGCCTGTCATCCCCGAAGGGTTAGGCAGAGGTGTACTTAATGTATACCCATTTTCCGCCGGTATGTTGTAGGTCCCATGTAATAGGGGGCGAGCATATTGCCAATAACTGGGCACAAATCCAAACTCCGAGCTGCTGCTGAGAATTTCATAGAAAAACTCAATAACACTGCTCGACCTGGGAATCAAACCCAAGACCTCTTGCTCGGCAGTCGCGTTGTACGACCACTAGACCAACGAGGCAGTTATCAGTCTCATGCATATATTACGAAAACTTGGATTTAGTGGAAAACAAGAGAAGAATATTCATGTACTATTCATAATACGTACATATCGGCCTCTGCCTGAACCTAGACCTCCACCAAAGCGCGCCAACCATCCCTCCTCTAGCCGATAGAGGAGGGATGGTTGGCGCCAAGGTCGCATCTATCCGCTACTAGCCACCTTCTTTGGATCAGTACAATACAGACATGAAAGATGTACTCATCTCATCATCAATCCATTATTGTCCCACTGCTGGGCACGGGTCTCCTCTCAATTGAGAGGGATTAGGCTATAGTCCACCACGCTAGCCTACTGCGGGTTGGCAGACTTCACATGCCATCGAGAATTCTCTCAAGCATGCAGGTTTCCTCACGATGTTTTCCTTCACCGTTTGAGCATGTGATAATACGCACATAACTTCCGAAAAGTCAGTGGAGCGTGCCTTGGGTTCGAACTCGAGACCTCTGACATCTCAGTCCACTGGTCACACCGCTAGGCTACCACAGCTCTCGTCTCATCATCAACCCATTATTGTCCCACTGCTGGGCACGGGTCTCCTCTCCATTGAAAGGGATTATTAGGCTTTAATCTACCACGCTAGCCTACTGCGGGTTGGCAGACTTCCCTTGTCATCGAGAAAATCTCTCAAGCATGCAAGTTTCCTCAAAATGTTTTCCTTCACCGTTTGAGCAAGTGATAAATACGCACATAACTTCCGAAAAGTCAGTGGCCTTGGGTTTGAACTCAAGACCTTTGGCATCTCAGTCCACTGGTCAAACCACTAGGCTACCACAGATCATCTACTCATCTACAATGAGATAATCCATATCCATACTATACTTTAATACCTATAAAAGTGTGTCTGTCTGTCTGTCTGTTACCTCTTCACGCTATAACCGCTGAACTAATTTAGATTAAAATTAGATATAGAGATAGGTTGAGTCCCGGGGAAGGATATAGGATAGTTTTCATCCCGGGAATCATCCCTTAAAAGGGGAAAAACGGGGGTGGAATAAAATTATTAATTTTACGTAAAGTCGCGGGCAAGAGCTAGTTATAATGTCTTTAATAAGTACATTCAAACCCAGACGAAGACCCAAAAATACTGTTAGAAAGAGGAAGGATGCTTTGCCACATATAAAAATACTTACCTACCACCACTTACTTGTAGCCCCGATAGAGAGGAAACATGAGACAACAACATGAGAGGAAACCTTAAAAAAATATAGATAAAGTCATCTGGAATCCAGTAAAGAGAGGATATAAGATTGGAGAGAATTTTATTTAAATTGAATAAACAACTAAATCAGTAACATTTTTTTATTACATTGTAAAATACATCTACTCTCAAATAAACAAATCTAAGCAATACACAATTAACCATTATTCAAAATATCAGCTGGTTTGACAAACGTTGGTAAATGAATTTCTACACTGTCAATCTTCCTCTGTACTTCTTCTAGTTCTTTAAGTTGTCGTTCTCTATTATCATCATCTCTTTTCCTTCTATAGTAAGCATCACCATCATCTTCTGAATCTCTATTGATCTTTTTTATCTTTGTTACGTCTTTTAATTTAGAATCAGGGGTACTCGTTTGATAGAACTGTCTGCTATTATGTACAATTTTTTTGGGTGTTTTCTTAATTCTTGTATTATGTTCATTGGACACAAACCGTTTCTTGCATGATGGGCACAGTTTTTCTTCATATGACCTTTTAATCTTATAGTGGATCATTGGGTCATCGCCGATTTTGTTATCGTCCGGGAGTTTCAACTTACGATCTTCTTTCTTGGGACAATTGAAGCAGAAAAGCTTTCTTTTTCTGTTTTTCTTCGGCTTTAGTGGCTCTGATTTATTATGGGAAAAAAACGGGAACTTTATATGTTTGAGGGTGCTGAAACAATGCAAAGCTTTTATTTGTATTTTGAAGTATTTTTAGTAAACTCATGCTCACCTTGAGTAAATTATGGGTAGGTTAATGTCCCACAAATATCACGAAAATGAAAAACTGGTATCAGGAATGTTTGGGATTAATCAGTTCGCACAAATAGTTAAGAAAGTTACACGACTTTACTAATGATGTAATTATTATTGGAACCCATGTATTGTCCTTACCATTTTTTGGCATGATTATGTACTACATTTTGATCCATAAGTAAATCATCTTTATAAATGTTCCTGAATTTCTCGTGTCCATATTTTTCGCCATGAAGATCATCCAGTGAGTTATAACTCAAATGTTTTGTGTTTATTGTATCCTTAAAAAGTGGTGGATTGATGTTCAAATCTGGTGGGCTGTCACCAATGTTGAGGTAATCTGGGATCTTATCTCTCTTTTTGTTACCATCTTCAAGGTTCATATCCATAATGGACCCGTAGTCAAAAGTTGTTGAAGTCGGTCGCCTGAAATAAGGTTTCTACTATAAAATTTAAAAAGAAGTAGAAGCAGTGTAGAAATGTTATATAATGAAAACTACTTTAGGTATATCGAGCACTTTTTGGGTGAACACGAAATTATGGAACTGACGTCAACGTCACCGAACGCTTCTTATGAGTTATATGTATACCGTATATATCATCATCATCATGTCAGCTGGAGGACGTCCACTGCTGGACACAAGCCTCCCCCAAAGATTTCCACAACGACCGGTCTTGGGCCACCCGCATCCAGCTGGTTCCAGCGCCCTTTACCAGGTCGTCGGTCCACCTTGCCGGAGGCCTACCCACGCTGCGTCTTCCAGTTCGCGGTCGCCACTCGAGAACCTTCAAGCCTTGTGGCAGCATGTTAAAATGGAATTTTTATTTGTTCTCAAAAATTTATTTAATGACGATGCAACCGCGATAACCCTGTCAAACCGGTACTGTCATCATCAGATAATAAATCATCATTAAAAAAAATCTAGGTTTGTGGGAAGCTGGTTAGTCAGATGGTACACCACCGCTTAGGCTATATGGGATGTAAAGGGGCTACCATCGGGCCCCCAAGTCAACCTCACCTGCCCACGGTTCATTCTGCCATACAATAAACGACGGCTCTGACGACCGACCGATCGATGGCGGAATAACCATTTTATAAGGCGTAGATAAATACTACAGACCAGTGACGGGCAGCAGCGTCACTGATGCGAAAATTACACCCTGTGGTTGCCCACATGCTCAGCGTGGCGACTATGAGAAAATGGACGGCACCACAAAATGGCCCCTAGTCCCCGGCCGCCCTGCTATTCCTGACCAAGGTGGTGGTCATGGTAACGGCAGGGCCAGGGGCGCGAAAAATACCCAGGTTAGGATAGGCCACCATCCACATAAAATCCAGAATGAAGTTATCCATCAAAGAACTAAACCGACATAGAAAACTGGCAATGGGCCGGTCACATCTCTCGGAGAACCGACAACCGTTGGACCAAACAGTTGCTTGAGTGGAGACCGCGTTTCGGCAAACGTAGTGTAGGACGACCGGCCAAGTGGAGCAACGACTTGCGGAAGCCAGCTGGCAGCAACTGGATGAGATGAGCCGAAGATCGAGCTCAGTAGCGTTCACTAGGGGAGGCTTACATCCAGCAGTGGACGAATATGGACTGATATGAAATGAAATGATTGTTTATTTCTGTAAATAGATCTTTTTAAATACACTTTTACAAGTCATTATTTACATGACTTGTAAAAGTAATGTGATGAATGAGGATGATAATGATGAATTGAACGTATACCGTTAAAATATTTAGTTAATGTTTTAGATTTAAGAACAATAGCTTACCGTTTCCCATTCCTATACCTATAAGCTTCTTCATCGTCTAAGGTTTCCTCATCGGGTTGAATGAAGCTCGCTACATCAAATTCCACCGGACTCCTGTCATAATCATACTCTTGACGTATGATTGTCTTCCGTTCTTTGGGTCTTTTCAATCTTCGCATCTTGTCCCGTCTCACATTTTGTCCTAATTTAATTGTGTTGCGTTCAGTAGCTTCTTCAATATAGTTATAACAAAATGATAATTCGATACATAAAAACAAACTTAGTATATAAAGGAATCGTAACATCGTTTTTAGACATGACCGTCACTCATGACAGTTGTACATTTTTCGTATATTGTATGGCTTTATATTTTGTTTTACTTTTCTATTAGAATCTCTGTGGATAAATTTTAAAACAACATGGTGAAGGACATTTTGCTAGGCATTCGTGAACAGTAAAAAATCATTCGGTCATTTTTAAGATAAGTTTAAACCAATTTACTCTATTATAGTGTTTTATAATAGAGTAAATTGGTTTTAATTCACCAAAATGTTTATTGTCAATAGCTGACCCCGCGACTTCGTCCGTTTTACCCCCTTAGGGGTGAATTTTCACAAATCCTTTCTTAGTGTTTACCCCTTATAGTTTAGGCCTTGCGTTGTTATGTCAGTCAGTCAGTCATTTTCTCCTTTTATATATAGATTTGTGTCCCACAGTTGGGATGCGGGTCTTCTCTAGCGGTATTTGAAGCTGTCTTCGGTGGTAAGGATGCTGGGTTCGAATAGTATCCGTAATACAAGCTTCGATGCTTATCTCGGAACTTTATGGTGCTGTGTACCTAATAACGGGATATATTATACAATCTGGATTTATTATGAAGAATCTATAAAGCTAACATTTTGCAGGAGGGTATGGAGTTGTAGTGAGAAACTATCTGACCCAGCAAACGTTGTTTAGCCACATTATAGGGGTGGGTAGTAGAAAAGTTAAAATTTAGGGTTATAGGTATTTTTTATGCCAAATCATTTAAAAAAATACAAACATTATTTTGTCCAAAAAAAAATTGTCTTGTGTGAGACATCCTTATTACTACCCCTAAGTGTTCATGCTCTAAAAATGCGCTAATTGGGTTGTGAATACTGTATTAATTAAGTATTCTAATATTTTTATACATGCGGAGTTTACCTTTAAGTAATTGCTAGGCATGGGCCTACTCAACCTTCTTCCAAACTTGACTGTTTTGCGCGCAATGCAGCCATTTATTCTCTGTTAAAGCTGAATAATACAAGCTTACTTATTTATTCGATTACTAATTATCAAGTCCTATTGTCAACCCAACATCTCTTACTCAGCAGTCACTTACTCTCACTTACGACCATGAGGCAGTAAATCACTGCCGATGGGGCTTGAAGGTTATGGAGTGGCGACCAGGTACTGGAAGACGCAGTGTGGGCAGGCCCCCGGCAAGGTGGACTGACGACTTGGTAAAGGTCGCTGGAATCCACTGGATGCGGGCGGCATATGACCGGTCGTCGTGGCGATCCTTGGGGGAGACCTCTGTCCAGCAGTGGACGTCTAACGGTTGAAATGATTGATTATAACACTGAGGCTTGTATTACGGATAATATATTATATATAATATATTGCCGAAAGGCCGGCAACGCATTTGCACGTCCCCTGGTGTTGCAGATGTCCATGGGCGGCGGTAATCACTTACCATCAGGTGAGCCTCCTGCCCGTTTGCCCCCTTATTTCCATATATGAATGATACGCTGCATATATTTTACATAGAAACATCAAATCATCCATTCTAGACCGACGAGGCAATCCAGGGGGTGAACAAACACAAATAGAGGAAGAAATGCAACAGCTTCGGCAATAAGACTATAATTGTTACGATTATTTGGCAAATGATGAGCTTTTTCCCTAAAACTCGACAATAATCATGACGTCACACGACTGTATTCAGCGGAGCACTGCTCCACACATGTGCTCCGTATCGTCTCTAAGCAATCAAGTGTGCCAATTAAGCGGTTATGTCCAATAATAAGATCTCGTTGTGAACACGTCACATGGATCCGCCCTGCTGTTAATAAGATTCCGAGATTTGTTACACTACACGACACGGGGACGATACGATTTTAACTCACTGTTAGTAATGTATATATAATCAGCCTATTGCCGTCCACTGCTGAACGTAGTCCTCCCCCAAAGAGCGCCAACCATCCCGGTCTTGGGCAGCTCGTCCGTCCGTCTGCAGACATGGCCGGCCCACTTCCACTTCAGCGTGCATATTCTACGAGCAATGTCGGTGACTTTAGTTCTTTGGCGAATGACTCTAAATGTATTATGTGTTAGTAATGTACAAAGCATTTATTTATTTCACATAATTCTGTCAAAAAAAAACTGACCTTAAATGTCAGAACTGGACCAAATAAAATAGTATCACACGGGAAGCACCAACTTTCAAATAAAAAAGTAATGATCAAAATCGGTTCACCAAGTCAAAACTTCCGAGGTAACAAAAAAAAATACAATTCACGTTATTTAAAAATTTATAGAATTTGCTTAAACATATACATATTAGAATAAAGATGGAAAATGAATGAATCGTAATCATAAATCTAAGCAGCATCAGGTGACAGTACTTAGGAATACTATTTGACGTAATGCTGAGCTGATGGCCCTTTGGAAAAGGAATTCCCATGCTGTCAGAATAGTCACTCCCCTAACGAGCTCTAGCAACCTTATTCACTCGCAAAAACATAACAATTGCTCTGAACTACTTTCTGTAAGGCGGAGGTTGTTCCTCAGTCGGGCAGCTCAATTTGAGCGACAAATGTCCCTAACTGTCAAAAATTCTTGGATTGGTTCAAAAAATCGTGTCGTATAAAACCCTCAACAGTTATTAGGCGGGAGTAGACCAATTAGAAGAGGCAACTGTTCTAAGACATAAGCTTTTGTATATGAAAGTGTAATGGGCTAAGGTTCTCTTTACTGGGGCTGCGTGAAATCCCACCGACTTTCAATAACGGACTCCTAATGAACCGCCCGCCCTAGTGTATAATGTTTTCTAATGACATTTTCGCCGATGTTAATGTTTCTGTCGGAATAGAAATGTATTCAAATAGTGAGTTGTATAGTGAGAGGATTACTAGTATATTCTTGTAGATTTATATTGGATGTTAAGCTGATTGTTTAAAAGAGTATCTATGGAGTTTTTTGTCGGTTCTTCCCCATAAGATCTACCTTTTGGAACCGTGCAACTATGTAGTTTCGACATTTCAAAAGTACCAGCAATATTGGTCTATTGAAATAAAATCTTTTCACTTTGACTTTGATATTGTTTTGATATGTTGCCATATCTTTGATCTCCTGTATGTTTTTAAACATAAATTTTTTAATACTAACGGGAACAAATTAGTGCCTGAAATCTGAATCAAAACTACTATTTACTGATTCCATCACGGTACATTTAATATTATTTTAATTCCGAAGTTTTGGTCAGTAAAACTAGTTCGCTTTTTTTAAACAATACAAATATTAATTATTTAACTTGAGAATAGAAGCAAACTGTGCGAGCGTAACGCAAAAGCAAATCTATCAGGGACTGCTATATAATATGTATATTATCAAGGAGAGTTATTCTATTTGACTTCTAAAATATATCAATATTTTAATAGGTCAAGGAGAGTTATTCTATTTGACTTCTAAAATATTGATATATTTTAGAAGTCAAATAGAATAACTCTCCTTGACCTATTAATCGATAGAAAAAGTGAAGGTCAAGGTCAAATATTAATTTCATTTGAATTGTATACAAATTGGTTCTCCTTGAAACTAAAGAAGATATGAGTGAAGTAAAATTTTTTTGGACGAATTTATATTTTTGTATTCGATTCTATCAGACTGTCTGATATTCCACTTACAGTTATTATAATCATTGTTCATTCAAAATAGTGAAAACCCCATGATAATTTGAGAAGCTGTAACCGTTATGTACCTACCTAATATGTAAATTACCTGATCGCGAGGCGAGCGCCGGCGCCCATGTAATTTGAATTCATTATGTTCTCTTTAATTAAATTATCTTACTAATTAAATACACTGATTGGAGTACAAAAGAGGATTTTTGAAACTGGGTTTTGTACTATTCTTGGTGTAGTGTTTGGATTAATACTATGGTGTTAATAAAAATTTTAACTAGTAAAATAATATTGAAATAAAAATACTTTTTATGCGGACAGGTTTGCCGTTGACCATGGATCTGGACTGTAAAGGATCCAAAACGTTATCAAAATACTGCGATAAATTCCGTAAAATGTAATTTACTTTAATTTAGTTTATTTCAGTGTCAAGTATTCTGTTTTTCTTATATACATACCACAAGAGTAACAAATAAGCTTACGGCCCGCTTGGTGGTAAGCGGTTACGGTAGCCTTTAGACGTTTGCAACACCAGAGGTGTCGTTAACGCGTTGTCAACCCTGTAATAATCTTTTCACTCCCTTTTTTTAAACCCAAGAAAATATAGAACGTTTTAGGTTTCGCGTTGCTGACCCTAGAGTACCTATTTACGCAATTATTTTCTTAAATGTAAAAGATCCGTACAGAAAATTAGAATTAATGTGTTCTAATCCTGCAATATACTTATTCAAATATTTGAAGACGGTCAGACAGACAAACAGAAAGAGATGCCCCGTCTAGTCTCTAACTTAAGGGTTTCTTTTTAACCATTTTGGGTGTGGTAGGTACCTATCCTTTATAAAGTACGAAAATGTTCATTGCGAACACTGTGCTTGTTCAAGCGAATATTAAACAAAGGTGCCCCTAAAATGGGTGCCTCTATAAATAAGGTTTGTGACAGTTACCCCCAAAGTGTGATGAATTTATAGTCAAACCACTTGGGAGGATATTTTTATTCCCCGTTTATGTGAATTGCTGGGAATTTTCGTATGTGAATGATAAAAATCTTGTGTTAAATGTGCTACTTATTTATCTATTAAATGGTAAAATTATATCAGAGTATTTGTATATAGGGTAGGATTAACTTTGGTTTATACATTCCTTCTTATTAACCGACTTCAAAAAAGGCGGAGATTCTCAATTCGACTGTATTTTTTTATCTTTGTTGCTACCGACTGTGTGACCCGATTTTGATGATTCTTATTAGGAAGCCGGTGCTTACCGTGTGTTACAGTTTTCACATTTGACATTGTTTTTTTTTTGACAGAATTATTCTTTTTATAGGGTCAATGACTAAACACTGTTTAAGTAGTAAAAGGTGATCTCTATGGCGGTAGGCGTAGATAGAGATCTTCCCAAAATAATCCGGATTTTAGTAAAAGGTATCTACGAACTAAGTGCTTTTCAATAAATTTCCCAAAAGGGGAAAAAAGGTACTTCCTCCTCTCTGTGTTTATATTACACGATAGCTTCCTAGAAACCCAAACCGATTTTAATGATTATTTTTGCGTTAGTTTCGTATAGCTTCAAGGTGGAGCATATTATTATTTCATTGGTATTAGGTATTAGGTAAATATTTCTGGACATTATGACACAGCGCCATCTAGTTCCGAGCCAAGCAACGAGGCTTGTGTTACGAATACTAGATAGTTGATATACTACATATATATATATTTTTTTGGTAAATCCATACATATTACACATATATACATCCATGACTCGGAAACAAATGTTAATGCTCATCACACGAACATTTGTCCCTACCGGGATTCGAACCCGGGACCCATAGCACAGAAAGCAGCATTAACTACCTCTGTGGTAATCGGGTCGTCAATGAATATATTATACAAACGTATATTGTATTTAATTATTATTATTACTATTATATTATTTATCTATTACGTTTGAATAGGCGCTCGGCCGGTCAAAATAGCAAAAGCACTATAAAACCCACAAAATGCTAACATAAATAAGGAAACCATTTTATTTACAACCCGTATCAATACCAGAGCTATAAATAAATTCTTCCTGAAAAACAAACAATTCACATACGTTGCCTTTTATACAGACCATACCGAGAAATAGTTGAAATAACTTCAATACACCGAGTTACAAAAGAAAAGTTTTTACTTCTTTTGTAGCAAGAATAAATCAACTTGATACAACTTAGTTTTGAAGCAATTTGGTCTGGAATCGCTTCACAACAAATCTCGTTCAAGAACTTGGCAGGATGAACTGTTGCTGTTAGGCTTGCTGTACAATGAACCAAGTACGTATTTTGGATGAAGCTTTCATATCATTAAAAAATAATTTAAGCAACGCAGGATTGGTAGAACGATTTGCTTTACCGCAATTTTTAATTGGGTACTAACTGTAACATCAATTTTCAGGTAAAAAAGTCACATAAGGATTTTATTAAATATTCAGTAGCAACACAAAAATTCGACTTATTATAATGTGTCCAGTTAAGGTCAATAGGTAATTCTTATTATTATTTCTTGTTGAAAGTGATTACACTATAACCCATCCTAGCCTAGTGCGGGTTGACAGATTCGGAGAAATCTCTCAGGCATGCAGGTTTTCTTATAATATTTTCGTTTACCGTTTGAGCATGTGATAAACGTACCACCACCTACTTAACTTCGCAGTCAGTGGTGCGTGCCTTGGGGTTGAACTCGAGACTTTTGACAAAGCAGTGACTCCACTAAGCTATCACAAACTGGATACGTATCTGAGGATGATCAGTATCTACTTCCCTGTTTAACTCTTCAACGTGACAGGCATGAACGATGATAATATACGACATAATCATGTTACATTGCGTGGTTATTCAAATCAGCTCAACGGGATTAGCATTAACAGGACCACAAAATGATATATCCGTTAGTTTTAACTAGGCGTAACCATATAAAGTGATTGATGAGTCTAATGACAAAACCGAACGCCGGCTGATTTTCAACTGACGCTAACAAATCAACGCGTATCATCAGCGGTATAACACGCGAAGCAACGATAATATTAATGATTTTATTAATGATTGAGTTTCGTGTTTCTGTGGATATAAGTGACGTCATCGATTTGAATAATTCCTGGTCATTATAACACAGCGCCATCTAGTCCCGAACTGAGTGAGAGAGATTGTTTTTGATCGATAAACTACATAGATTTTAAAAGGGTCTGCGCAGGCAAAAGAATACCTATGTTGCATTCAGATAGATTAAAAACCCCACCTGCCTATCCTAGTCCTACGGCCATGTCCACATGACTTGTAAACACATTCACTACAACATCTAATCATGACCCCATACTTGAACTTATGAGAAAGATCTGAACATGCATAATATATTAAAGAAAATAATTCTTTGTTGTGTTCTATGTAATATCTTCATTGTTTTTATAAATCCAGCTGAGGTAAACTACTGATGATTTAATGATATAATTAGTTAATCCAACGTAAAAACAATGTCCCTTCTGTAAAATGTATGCAAAACTATCGATGCAAAAGTTTTAGATTTGATTAGATTGGTTTTTCTGTAAATAAATCTCTTAAAGACACTTTTACAAGTCATGTGTAACATTATTTTATGAACTAGATGGCATCGGCATTTCCTAACTGACGACCTCAGAGAAGAAATGCCGAAACAAACTCAGAGAATCATGGTCTCTTTTAAAGTCCAAACATTTTTGTTTATAGTATGTGAGCCTGACGATGTAGGTCAAAGTCTGAGATGGATTTTTGAAGAAAGCACCAGTGCAGCTTTGAGTTGACCTGTCCATACTGACAGCACGCATACGTCAGCCATCGTGTAGGCCAATGAACCAAAACTTCAATGCTTCTCCTGTAATTGGAAAGGGATTAGGCTATAATCCACTAGGCGTCAGTGCGTACCGTCAGGTCTAGGCCATAGTCGACTTACCACACCACTAACTTTTGAATCCCTGAGGCGTAGCATTAATTAAGAGAGCTAATCTGTAGCTCTCCAACACTATCCACATAATTATTTGCCTTATTATACTTAAGTTCTGAAGTCTCACTTGGCTTTAAAGAAATTTATTTCTCATCCAAACTCTGCGTTCACTTATCATGGGATACAGTTTTATTTAATTATATATATAAAAAATATTTACGTCACCTCTAAGGCATTGCAAAAATCAAACACACATAATATATTATGTATTTGCAAATTATGATGTAGCCTTAATGACGAGCTGATTAGCGGGTTCGATCCCCATACGGGGCAAATATTCGTACAATATATAGGGTAGTTATTCCAGGTCTGGGTGTTTGTGTATGTTAAGATTTGTGTTTGTAAAAGCACGTACGATACAGGAGAAAATTCAAGAGTGACGCTACGGTTTTATTAAACAAAAAAAAAGAATTTCAATTAAGTAGTGCTTAAATAATACATTAGATTTATACCTAACACAGCTTTCATTTTCCAAACTCCTGCATCCACATTGTACATTCAATTGTAGTTCGCAAAAGTACTCGAGTTTCTCTTTAAATGTAATTTGGAAAGGCTTTTCGTGTCAAAACTCCAACTGTATTTACTGAAGGCAGGTAACTCAAACACTGAGAAGCAGATTGAGTTTGCGTTTCATACCGCCCGTGAATCACAAGTGAGAATTTTGTGAGAATAGAAAATTATGAATTATAAAACTACTTTTTACGATTTTATCGCGGTATATTGATGTATATAGCTGTGGAAGCCTAGTGGTGTAACCAGTGGACTTTGATGTCAGGGGTCTCGAGTTCAAATGCGGGCACGCTCCATTGACTTTTCGGAAGTTTAAATTGAGCATGTGATAAATACGCACATAGCGTATTTATCACATACTGCATGAAGGAAAAACATCGTGAGGAAACCTGGATGCTCGAGAGATATTCTCGATGGCGTGTGTAGTCTGCCAACCTGCAGTAGGCTAGCTTGGTGGACTATAGCCTTATCCCTCTCAAATGAGAGGAGACCCGTGCCCAACAGTGGGACAATAATGGGTTGATGATGATATTGATATTATGAAACGATCCGATTAAACCAAAAAGAGCTAGTGCCGTAAAATTTATAAACAGTAGTTTAATTTCCATGTAGCAATACATTGAAGCAACTAAAAATAGAAGAAAGAAGTATAATGGTCTTGGGTTCGATTCAAATATAAAATTAAAATGTTATTGGGTTTTCCTACATAATTATCAGTAGCAGCTCGGAGTTTGGATTCATTTATGGTTGATGGCTATAGGCTTACTCCCTTTTCCATGGGACTTACAAAAATACGGTGAGAAATGGCGTTATTGTATGTTATGATTCAATATCCTTCTCACAAATTATTCGTATGAAACATCTTCCAACAGGCAACAGTTGGTAAGAGAGTACCTACTCCAAGATAAAGAATGCGTAATTTTGAACTACAACTCAAATAACGGCTTGCTCAACCCGCCATTACACTTTTAAATCAACTCCGAAACCATGGCTGAAGTCAGAGAGTAGGACCTGAACTTTATAATCTGATTGGAAGTTTCAAGAAAGGAAATTTCAATTGTCCAGAACCTTATATTTTTTTAAATGGTAAATAAATGGTTAGAAACGGTTTCTGCAGGGGTGTGCAACGCATTTGCAAGCCTTCAGGTATTGCAACTGTCCATGGGCGGCGGTGATCACTTACCAGCCATTAGCTTGCCCATTATCGCAATAAAAAAAAAATTGGCTAGAAGTCTTAATAAAGCATCAATAAAGTTGTAAAGTTGTTGTATCATATTAAGAACCTGGTAAAATAAAAATGTGTATTTTAAATTATACCTATGTCTTTTTAATTTTTTGCGACTAAAACATTACCTCAAAATCTAACAGTCTTTTCACTTTTGTCATTCTTACACAGTCCCAAATACTTATTCACTTACCGTACAATGGAGCACTCGATATAATATAAAATCCATCTTGTTTGAAACTACAAGCTTCTATATTCTATGTGGGCCTAGTATTACGTATCGCAGAGAGCTCAGTCGCCTAATTTCCCAGCGGGCGCATTCGATTTGTCGAACTACTGCCAATGCCAAATTCGTAAAGTCAATATTTACGGAATAGATTCGATATTGTATCGATAGGTAATAGGCCGGAGTAGGTTAATAGCCTTGTTTTGTGATTCAAAGTGTTGTTTTGAATTTGTGATTTTGATTTGATGGAACATGTCGTTTTATACTGGATGCGGGTGGCGCTAGACCGGCGTGGCGATCCTTGGGGGAGACCTATGTTCAGCAGTGGACGTCTAACGGTTGATATGATGATTATGATGATGATGTCGTTTTATTTCCGATGTATACTTCTTCAATGCATGCAATGTTGTTGGATATTGAACTTATCATCATAACTGTCGTCCGCAAAAGCTTTTTTTTATTTATTGCGATAACGGGGCGAACGAGCATGCGGCTCACCTGATGGTAAGTGATGACCGTCGCCCATGGACATTTGCAACACCCGAAGGCTTGCAAATGCGTTGCAAACCCCTGCAGATACCGTTTTGGTTTCTTAAAATAGGGAGTTACTGAACTGACAGCAAACAGAATTCCCATGCTGTCAGAATAGTCACTCCCCCAATGATGTTTCTGAGCGCTGGTAACCTTACTCACTTGCAGAAAGACAGCTATTGTTGATTCACTGCGGTATAATGAGGCGGTACTTCCCCAGTCGCGCAGCTCAATTTAAGCGAGAAATCTCGCTATGCCCTACCTCCTACAACCCTGCCTGTCCTTAAATCGATAGGTGCAACGATTTTGTCGACACGATGTACTGCAATTTATCTATCATGTTAAATTTTATAAAAAAATAATTGTTATACCGATGACGTCAGTGTAAATTAATAATAAGTTAAATAAGTATATGTAAAAGTAAATAATACAATGAATATTATATCAGTTAAAATAATAATAAAAAACATTAACAATAATTATTCAGTTTGCGTTATTTGTTCAGCTTGCTGCAACAAGGTGGGTTTACGATATAAATAAATATCGGTAAACTCAATAATAATGCTCAATAATAATAACTAACATAACATACCATCACGCCTGTCGTCCCCAAAAGGTAAGGCAGCGGAGTACTAATGTACACCCACGTTTCGCCAGTATGTTTTAGGTCCCATGTAATAGGCGGCGAGCCTATTGCCATTAACAGGGCACGAATCCAACCTCCGAGCTGCTACTGAGAATTTCACTGAAAAACCCAATAGTACTGCTCGACCTGGGAATCGATCTCAGGATCTCTTGCTCGTACTGTACGACCACTAGACCAACGAGGCAGGCAATAACTATTTCTTTTTTTTTCATACCAGTCATTATCATCCCACTGTGGCCTACAGTGGGATGATAATGACTCCTTACCCACCTTCCCCATCTACGGTCTTCTGCAGCCAATCTTCCCAGCACAGGTCTAGCTCATCTCGCCATCTCATTAAGGACCTGCCGCGATGTAGCCTATTGTTATGTGGGCTCCACTCGTTTTGCCCACAATTCGTCCAACATGTGGTAGATGTGATCAGCCCATAACTACAATAACCATTTATTTATGCAATAACTAGCTGTTGCTCGCAGCTTCGCCCGCGCAATTTAATACTAATTTCTCCTCCTCATTTCGCCCCCGTTTCCATAGAATAAATAAATAAATATATAGATGATCCACTATGTGTATAGAGTGTGTGAGTGTCTGTGTGAGAGTGTCTATGTTGCTACATAGCAACACCGTACATAGCAACGGAGAAGCTATCAAAACTGACATGACACATCGAACGCGATAAAGAGCTGTGGTAGCCTAGTGTGATGATTATTTTACGATTACTCCTAAGATATTCGTTTATATTGTATAAAAAGTAGCCTATGTGTTAATACAGGTAATAAACTATTTGTACGCAAAATTTCATTCAAATCTGTTAAGCGGTTTTTGCGTGAAAGAGTAACAAACATCCATACATACATCCATACTTACAAACTTTCACGTTTATAATATAAGTAGGATTATCGCCCATAATCTTATCTTTCAGAACATACCATCAATACATTCCTGTAAAACTTCCACACCTTCCTCGCAGTTGTTTCCCAAAGTTGGCAAACTCTCAATAACTTGCATACAAATTAAACGAGACTGGCCGACGTGTGAATAATATGCAGAATACGCTAGTAAGCGCGATAGTTTGAGGAACTTTGGGCTTCCATGTCGAAAGTTCGCAGGTGGCGCCATCTATTGGCAGCGTTTATTATTAATATGTTTTACGGTGAAGTTTTAATGAGGTATTGGAAGGTTTTAACGTTCAGTTGAAGCTAAATTGAAGAAGAGGAGCAATGATAGCCATATAACAATGAGATGCCAAGTGATTTTTCGACTTTATCATTCGCTTAAACGTTGAAGGAAAATGTCGTGGGGATACCTGCATACTTGAGCTACTTCTTCAAAAGCATCTGCCACATTTCACTATGGCTTAGGGCTTATTCCTAAGTTCTAAGTCCCTTCTTAATCTGATCAGACCCATGCCTGAATTTGGGAAACCAAATGATTTCATAAATCTAATAAAGTGATTTAAAAGGGAAATTTTCTGATGACAAGTATCCAAATGCTGCGTGCTTTAAAAGCATACCACCTTTTGTATCAGACTGAAAGAATGAGGCTTGGTGTGGTGAATATTAGTTTCCAAATTAAACAATAACAGGTTATGTGTAAATAATCTGCAACCATACACACACATAAGGCGATAGTTGTAAACTGCGCGAGAAGTTGTACAACTTTAGGCGTCGAGAAAGTTTACACCGCCGCGCCATCTATTGCTAGTTGCGATAATTAATTAATAACATCAGATGATTTTGAAGTTCGTATTTATAGTTTGTATTGTATTTTGAACGCTTAGAACTTTGTTGCGGTGAGCAACGTTAGAACTGGATATTCCATGGAAGATATCAATACCTTTTCTTTGGAGTTTATTAGGAAGAGTAATAATCTAACGATCTGACCAACTGTGATTTTGAAGCGTTAGTTTTAGTAGGAGTTTGGTCCCAAGATGACAAAAATAACTTTATGTGTGATCAACCTTCTACCTTGTTGCTTAGCTTGGAACTAAATGGCGATGTGTAATAATGCCATTACTGTCTCACTGCTGGGCACGGGTCTCCTCTCATTAGAGAGGGATTAGGCTATAGTCCACCACACTAGCCTACTGCGGGTTGGCAGACTTCACATACCACCGAGAAAATCTCTCAAGCATACAGGTTTTCTCAAACATGTGATAAATACCTACGGACATAATTTCCAAATAGTCAGTGGTGCGTGCCTGGGTTTGAACTCGAGACCTTTGACATTTCAGTCTACCGGTCACACCACTAGGCTACCACAGCTTTTTAATCATTTGTAATGTCAAAATATACTTCTTTCAAGAACATGTTTTATGGTCTTACAGAGGACCTAGTATAAATATTAATCAAAGCATTTGGACCTACGATTGTCCTACTCTGACCTTTTTTTATGCCACAATTGTGGCAAACAACTTTGACCTGGTGGTAACTGGTTACCGTAGCCTATATAGATTTGAAACACCTGTATTTGTATCGCTCGCGCGTATCAGACCCTATAGAAACCGTATAGGTTTCTTAAAATAGGGAGTTACTAAACTGAAAGCAAACGGAATTCCCATGCTGTCTGAATAGTCACTCCCCAGCGAAGGTAAGATAGATAGAGTAGATAGATAGTAGAGTAAGATTACCAGAGATCTTACTCACTCGCAGAAACACAACTATTGTTGTTTCACTGTGGCCTTCTGTAAGGCGGAGGTATTTCCTCAATGAAGCAGCTCACTTTGAACGAGGAATCTCGCTATGCTCTACCTCTCGAACTAATCGCAGTATCGTACACCCTAATCGCATTATCCACGTATATGAACAATATAGTTGATGCGTTTGTACATACTATTCTCGGCCTAAATTCAACCAGTCGAAATGCGAGTCGAATAGCGCAGGCTGCACGGAACCCATATCGACACTGTGATGATTTATAAGGCAAATGGAACGAAATATAATGGCTTCTCTCTGTTATTAGCGGAGCTGGCTTATAAATCCAAATTATAAGCAAAATACGGGTGAGGTAACGAGCATGTAGGTGTACTTACATTTTAAATCCTACTTATATTATTAACGCGAAAGTATTTAGGAATGTTTTTTACTTCTTCACGCTAGAACAGCTTAACGGATTTGCATGAAATTTAGCATACAGATCGTTTATTTCCTTGATTAACACATCGGCTACCTTTTTATCTATATTCCTGTACATTATGACACAGCGCCATCTAGTTCCGTGGTAAGCCACGAGGCTTAGGTTACGGATACTAGTTGGTTGATATACAAAATATATACTTTTTTTTGTAAATACATATGTACATATTATACATAGATACATCCATGACTCGGAAACAAATGTTGATGCTCATCACACAAACATTTGTCCCTACCGGGATTCGAACCCGGGACTCATAGCACAGCTGGCAGCGTTAACTACCGCTGAACTAAACGGGTCGTCAATCTATATACCATGACGGTAAATCCGCAGGAGGTAGCTAGTGTAATATTAAGAAATTTTCAAGTAGAGTGATTGGTTAACAAAAAAGAGGTTGTAACATTGAAATAAAACTACTTTATACGGATTTTAATATTATTTAATTTCGACGTTTCTGATCTTCTGTAGTCTCGGGCAGATTAAATTAGTTTCAAATACCAAATAATATCAATATACCGAGATAAAATCCATAAAAAAATGATCTAGTACCTACAATGTTCTAGTGTTCGCATAAGTGTATAACAAGTCACTGAGATTCATTATTATTCGCTGAATCCGTGAAGAAAAGCATCTTAAGAAAACCTACCCGCCTGGTAGGTTTTATCCAACCGCGTTTGAAGTCTGTCAACCTGCCATAAGCCAGCTTGATCACAGTGCACATATAGGAATAAATTGGTGCCCAGCTGTGTGATAGTTTACACACAGTTGGCAGTAAAAACCGCTGCAATGACTGCAAATTAACTTGTTATCGAGTCGGACTTATGAGAAAAGCCAATAAAATCAAACTTTCCAATATGTAAGAGACTTATAGAGTATCTAGTACATAAGTGTTTATGTGACATACTTTTGTAATGTACTGTGATATTCTAATAATTACCAATTGCACTGCGATAAAGGTTCCCGACATTTTGATACTGGCACGCATTGAGGTAATAAGGTATTAGAGATGTGAGTAAGCACCTTCTTAAAAATAAAAAACAGCTATTAAGAACCATAGAGAATAGGAGAGGAAAGATGTTTGGCCATTTAATACGACACGACGACTTCTTTAGAACCATACTAGAAGGTAGAATTGAAGGAAAGAGAGGAAGGGGAAGAACTAGACGAAGTTTCGTTGACCAAGTGAAGGAAAAAGTGGGAATCGAGTCGTATCAAGAAGTCAAACAGAAAGCAGGAGATAGACAACAGTGGCGATTGCTCCACCGACAAGAGCTGAGCTCTTAAATTAATAATAATAAGCACCTTACTCTGGCTGACTGTAAAACTTATATTTGTGTTCTGTCAAGTCTGTTGACAGAACATAAATATAACCGGAAAATATAAATATAATATAATATTTGACCGGTCGTTGTGGCGATCCTTGGGGAAGACCTGTGTCCAGCAGTGGACGTCTAACGGTTAATATGATGATGATGAGTCTTTTGAGCAAAGATCACTTCTTACAATCGTGGCTTAGCACGGAACTAGATGGCGCTGTTTGTCATAATGTCCAGGAATATTTATTTACAATGAGGGTTGGAGAGTGATGATACCCGCAATATTGCAGTACGTTAATCACAATAAATATAACATACCATCAGGCCTATCCCCAACGGTTACGTATATGTGTACTAAATGTAGGTACACCCACATATCGCTAGTATGTTTAAAGTCCCATGTTATAGGGGGTGAGCTTATTCCCATTAAATCGACAAAACATTTAAATAAAAAAAGAACTCAAGAACACTACTCGACTAACTACAACTGAACGTGCTTACAAACTCTAGCCTAAACACGCAGCTTATACCTCAATGTAAAAACATTTAAGTGACTACAAGTGTGTATACTATGAAACAGTTTAATCGTCACAATTACCGCACCTTATGTAGGTAGTCGTAAACATACCAACGGTATTACGATCATCGGTATAGAACATAAATACTACTTATAGGATAATCGGATAATCATACCCAAGAACTTAAGACAGTGTTATGTCTGATTAAGCATTTAGATTCATGTATAGCAGTTGCTTATTAACTGAATCAAACGGTTATCAGTTAATATAAGATTATTGTAGAGAATTATTTTATAATATTGCTTCGCGGATTTTTTACGCTTAATGGACTGTTAAGTTATAGGTCTCAAGTTCAGTCCCAAGGCTCTAGACCACTATCTTTTAAAAGTTATTTGCGTGCATAATAGATAAATACATTTATCATCACTAACCCGTTACTGTCCCACTGCTGGGCACAGGTCTCCTCTCATTTTGAGAGGGATTAGGCTATAGTCTAGCTACGCTAGCCTACTGCGGGTTGGCAGACTTCACATGCCATCGAGAAAATCTCTCAAGCATGCAGGTTTCCTCACGATGTTTACCTTCACCGTTTGAGCATGTGATAAATACGCACATAACTTCCGAAAAGTCAGTGATGCGTGAACTCGAGACCTTTGACACTTCAATCAGTCCACTAGGCTACACAACTTTAATACATTTATATCTGGACAATATTACACAGCGCCATCTAGTTCCAAGCTAATCAACGAGACTTGTGTTACAGATACTAGATGGTAGATACACTACATAGGCTTTATTTTGTAATTACATTGACACTGCCACAAATGTCCCTGCTCACCACGCACTCACAAATTGTCCATACCGTGAGACAAACCCACATAAGGTCGCTGCACTATTTGTATGACATTGACGGGCACACGAAAAAGATTGAACGGAGAATTGGAATTATTACCTTTGATTGCTTGAAACAATACTACGATACAATAAACAATTCTACGACAAAAATGCTAGTTAATAAATCCATACTTCCGTACTTAATACTATGAATGCGAAAGTGTGTCTGTCTGACTATCTGTCTGCCTGTTACCTCTTCACACTATAACCGTTGAACCGATTTCGATGAAATTTGGTATAGAGATAGTTTGAGTTTCGGGGAAGGATATAGGATAGTATTTATCTCGAAAATCCTCCCTTAAAAGGGAGAAAAGTGGGGTGGAAATAAAATTACTAATTTAACAGAAGAAGTCGCGGGCGCGAAAGGCTAGTTATTCTATAAGCTTCCCAGTGTGCATATATACTGACTGCTTCCTTTTTCAATCTTAACGACACAGGAATACCATAACAGAACCATATTTCATAATCGTCAAATAAAGAAATACCCAAGTATACGTTGGTGGCTGGTATTGAAGGCAATACGCCGTTATTGTGTTCTCAACAATGCATCAAAATTCAATAGGGACGTGCCAAATATTGAATTTACAATGAGATTTGCGAGAGAAAGGACCGAATTTATTGAATAACCCACTTTCATAGCCTTTTGGATGCTGATATTAAGAGTTTGAAGGTCAAGAAAGTATCCCATTTATAATTACTTCGGAAATAAGTTGGAATGTAAATTGAAAAAACAAAATACGAGATTGCAAAACAATCTCTCACAGATATCAAAAGTTTGTTGAGGTACCGAGTTATTGGAGCTATGGACTTTGAAGTCAAAGGTACCATGTTCGATCCTAAGTTCCACATCGCTAAAGTTTTTACCTCCGACGCAAAAACGTTTTCGAATGTAGCTAGATAGATGTCGCTACAGACCAGGGTGTTTTAAGTTTTGACTTATCTGTGTGTATTTGTATGTGTGTGTCTGTCTGTGGCATCGTAGCTCCCGAAAGAATGAACCAATTTTGATTATGTTTTCTTTGTTTGAAAGGTGAATTTGTCGGGAGAGTTCTGAGCTATGTTTGGTCGAAATCGGTTCAAAATGCCCGCCGTCAGGGGTTATTTAAATGTTTAATTTAATTTTATGAAGATATGTGCGTATTTATCCTTCACATGGTGAAAGGAAACGTGCACGCCTGAGAAGGAGATTCTGGTGGAATCCAAGACTGAATGAGTTAATATCTACTTAATTCCTTCTCAGATGAGAGAAAACCCTCGCTCTGCAGTGGGCCGTTAATGGGTACCTAAATGAGAAACTTAATATTAATCTCTTAGATCGGGAAAACGTAGGAAATTTTTACACACGACATGCATAGACTTTCAGCCTAATAAGGCGTTTGTGACGTGATTCACAGTACATCGAGAAATCTCTTAGGCATGGAGGCCTCCTCACCATGCTTTTCTTCACTGTCTTGGTATCGAACTCAAGATATTTGACTTCAAAGTCTCATATAGCCTATTGGAGCTATCATAGCTTCATAACATACGTACCTACAAACATTTATTCTGCGCGTGAGATAAAATGCGAATCAGATTTTTTTATCAACAACGCCTTCAATCACGCGGCCATTTCCGCTAATGGTAATAATAATATAGAACAACTAGTTACGTGATAATTATGGTAATAAAAACTAGACAGCAATAAAATTTAAGTAGATAAGTATACAAATTGAATGAGTCACTGTTTTGTCTAGTCTTGGTACACGAATAAATGTCTAAATACAAGGTATAGTTTGAAATGATGAAATGATATTAATTTATTCCTTTAAATAAATCTTTTCAAGACACTTCTACATGTCATGCATAAAATCATTATAGGATCTAGGTGGCATCGGTATTTCCTAACTAACAACCTCTGAGAAGAAATACTGGAACAAACTCAGAGAATCATGGTCTCTTTTGAAGTCCAAACATCTGTTTACAATATGTGATAATAATGTGGGACAAACTCTTATGGTCTTTTGAAGAAAACACAGCAGCTTTGAGTTGACCTGTCCTTACTGACAGCACGCATACATCCATTTCAAAACAGACCTTAGGCAGAAACTAGTAGGTCTTAAATTTTAGGCTTTTACTATGTCTAGTCACACGTTAACTAACTACTAGGAAGATAGTAACATGGAAAGTAAGTGCTGGTATTTGAAAGAAAGTACTGAAGAGGACTCTTTAGTCAGTCAAGAAAATTAATCAGTCCTCCTCTTTTTTATAAATTGGTTGGTCATTCAACCTGTCCATTAGTCATGTGAATTTTTGAAAATCAATAGACTTTGAAATAAAAACTACGTTTTACGGATTTTATTGCGGCGCATTACTTAATATCCGTAACAGCATCCGTCATACATAAAAGGTCCGTATTAGATAATACAAATATACCGCGATAAGTTCTATAAAAAGTAATTTTATTTCAATTATTAAGTGCGATAAGATAAAATAAAATAAAAACAATAAACCAGCATTTTTTTTTTTTTTTTTTCGTACAAATCACTCATCATCGTCGTCAACCCATTAACGTCCCACTACTGGGCACGGGTCTCCTCTCATTTGAGAGGGATTAGGCTATAGTCCACCACGCTAGCCTACTGCGGGTTGGCAGACTTCACATGCCATCAAGACAAATCTCTCAAACATGCAGGTTTCCTCACGATGTTTTCCTTCACCGTTTGAGCTTGCGATAAATACGCACTTAACTTCCGAAAAGTCAGTGGCCTTGGGTTTGAACTCGAGACTTTTGACGTCTCAGTCCACTGGTCACACCGCTGGGCTATCACAGCTCTTAGAAATCACTATGGTATTGAAACTCTTTGTGTATATACTACTTAGTACATAAATGCCAGGGTGTACTAGAGCAGAACATTGAAATGTTAAGACCTTACGACCTATGATTATATGCCGCAAATTGATACTTATCAACAGTGCTTACGTGTATAAGTAGTGCTTGCAAATGCTACAGTTGCGGTTTAGTTACTATGAGTAATACGCTGGAAGGTTGAGTGTAAAGTTAGACTCTATATATCATCACGTTTGCTGTCCCTGTAAGGTTAGGCAGAGGTGTACAGTAATTTATATAAATAAATAAATAAATATCTGGATCTTATGACACAGCGCCATCTAGTTCCGCGCTATAGCACTAGTTGGTTGATATAACACATGTATACTTATTTTTTTGAAAATACATACATATACATATATACATCCATGACTCGGATTATGTTTATGCTCATCACACAAACATTTGTACCTACGGGGATTCGAACCCGGGTTCGGTACAGAAGGCAGTGTTAACTACCTACTAAAAAAAATTATATAAAAATACAGTCGAATTTTTTACCTCTTTTTCTGAAGTCGGTTAAAACTAATAGCGATTACACTGAAGGTAGGCCCAAACCCGTGCGAAGACCGTTCGAATACAGACAGACTAATTTAAAAAAAAATGATTAATATAAAATATGTGTATTCCTACTTTAAAATAGGACTTTCGAAAACTCTTCAACAATATCGATGAAGATTTTAATTGTCGATTCCAAATTAAATTCTCAATGTGAAGTACACTTACGTATACCTACACAAACGTCTCAAAATTGAGTGAACGTTCACAATGAAAGCGACGGTCTTACAAGTCTTTTGTCTAACTTAATTACAAATTTTCCACGTCATTCGTAGAGGGAAAAAATAAAATCAATCCTATTACAGAGAAACAATTAAGACGAAAATAACTTTCAAATTAAAAATGAAAGGCGAACATGGACATTTTTGTAAAGCTTTTTTGTCTCGGTGTTATTGGGTTTTTCTGTGAAATTCTCAGTAGCAGCTCGGAGTTTGGATTCGTGCTCTGTTAATGGCAATAGGCTCGCCATTTATTACATGGGACCTAAAACATACCGGCGAGACGTAGAAGTACATTAAGTACGCCTTTGCCTTACCTTTCGGGGACGACAGGCGTGATAGTATGTATCTATGCTTTTTTGTCTGATGTTTTTGGTCATAATTTTTCTGCTGTTTCGGCACGTGCCTGTTTCTTATGGAAAACTTAAAATTCAAGTTCACTGTAAATGTTTTGATATGGTTAGCATTTCAAAAGTATCTGTAGGAGGTATAGAAAAGTTGAAACTTCTAGAAGATATCTGCACGCCTGTGGGATATTCTGGCCGTGAGCGATGTCGTTTTAGGCTAATTATAAAAAGACAATATAGCCTCGTAGTGTGACTATTGGACTGTGAAGTTAAAGATCTCCAGTTCATCCCTAGGCTAGCGGGGTGGGCTATAGCCTCCTAAATCCTCTCATAAAACAAAACCCGTGCCCAGAAGCTGTAGAACAGTAAACGGTACGATGATGATCACATTAAGGGTCCGACAATAAAACTGCTTCTTTACGTCCAACTGCTAGCAGCTCGGAGTTTGGATTCATGCCCGGTTGATGACATTAGGCTCGCCCTCTATTGAATGGGACTTCAAAAAACGTACCGGCGAAATGTGGGTGTACATTAGTACACCTCTGACTAGTACGGGGACGACAGGCGTGATGGTATGCATTAGAACAGAATCCTCCGGGTTCAAGCACGTATATACATTACCTTTATGATTGCAATATTCTCAATACAGGCCACATTTTAGTATCATCATCATCATCATATCAGCCAGATGACGACCACTGCTGGAAATAAGCCTCTCCCAAAGATTTCCACAACGACCTGTCCTGGGCCACCTGCATCCAGCGGATTCCAGCGACCAATTTAGTATAAATAAATCAAATATAATAATCTCGAGGTACCTCTGTTTAGTAATAAATTGGTGCCTTCGGCCAGACCTTGTTATTAAAACCAAAGTAGCCAACATTCTAATAAGCTGGTACAGACTAGGAAATGACCGGGGAACATTTCACGATTCTGAGTTTTTTATTTGACTGACTGTACTTATCATTGTGATTATAACATAATGATCAATGCGTATATAATAATTGAAGTAATTTGCTAGCCTTATATATTTAACACTTTTTACGGATTTCATCGAGGTATCTGAATATATATAACTCAAAGGTGACTGACTGACTGACATAGTGATCTATCAACGAACAGCCCAAACCACGGAATGGATCGGGCCGAAATTTGGCATGCAGGTAGATGTTATGACGTAGGCATCCGCTAAGAAAGGATTTTGATTAATTCTATCCCCAATGGGATAAAATAGGGGATAAAAGTTTGCATGAAAACTATACCTAATTAATAATAATAATTCTTAACGCGAGCGAAGCCGCGGACAAAAGCTAGTCTATCTATATAATTATATACATATATGTAAGAAGAAGTTGACTGACTTAATGACTGACTGACATATCAACGTAGGGCCTAAACTATAAGGATTTGAAACTTGCAATTTTGCATTGGGATTCCTTTTATAACGTAAGGGCGCATTAAGAAAGGATTGCAACGAAACTTTTTTCACGCGGGCGATGTCGCGGGAATCAGCTAGTCATAGTTTTTTTAGTTTAAATAGGATGAAGTCATTTTTTTTAACCCTCTTTTGAACGACTCGTTAATAAGTCATAAAGTATGTTCTTTAGATTAATAAAATAATTAAAATTGTGTAAAATATTAAGAGAAAGTACTTATCACGAACAAGACACACAATGGTGAAAAATACATAAAAGAAAAACTCGTTGATTTGCAACCAGTTCAGACTTTGAATAATCTTTCTACTGTTTTTTTTATTATGAACACGTTTTTCAACCTATTTCAATTGATAAGTATTTCAAAAAACGAGCTAGTATACAAACGGTTCGAACTAAGCGATAAAAACAATTTATATCATGTAGGTTAGATAGGTATAATATTTTATTCATAGGTATTTTATTCAATTGAGCCTCCGTACAAAGGATTCAATGAATACATATTAAAAGCTGAAATTCCTACCTTAAATAAAACACTACAAAACACAGAGACAAATAAACATAAAACCCGGTGTTTCAATTCGTAAAATTCACACAAATTGCCAACAGTAAACTATTTGAATTTATTTGCAAAATGAGGCAAAGTGGTATGCAGGGACCGTAGCGCGTGGCATTCTGTAGTTTCTGCCTACCCCCATGGGAAAAAGGCGTGAGTGTATTTATGTATATGTATGTATTAGGCAAAATAAATTTCAAATAAAACTGCTTTATAAAACTGATCCGCGTATGAATAATATGCCAACGGTATTCCTGGTTTTTGATACCAATTTATATTGACATCAGGTTTCAATGTGACCACAAATATCTAGACAACTCAAAAAATAAAAATAATGTTATTTTTATTGCTTGATATTATTGATATTAAATTTAACTGTTTATTTTTACATCAAGGATGCTGTAAAGAATTCGAAACTGCCGGGTTAATAATAAAACAATATTAATATACCCCAATAAAAATCATGAAATAAATACTTTAATACTTAATATCCAATTAGTGTAATTGGGAATTAATTATTCCCAAGTTATTCTAAAAGGAACTTATATTTATCGAAGGCAAAATTAAATATATTAATCTTTTTAGTGTGATATTATGTATTGAGATTTAACCTGCAAATACCGATTTATTAGAGAAATCTGTTATTGTTATTAGTGCATAAGATAATAATAAATAATCGGTTTCTTTCTTTTGATAAATTATCATCATAAAATATATGAATGGAAACAATTAAGTTTTTATAGACTGAACACATTGTACAAAAATCCAATAAATTCTCTATCTGGGCTTACACAAATCCGTGGCCAGACAATTCAATCATAGAGAGATATTGTACACAATTAGAAAATAATCTAAAAGATAGATGGCGAACGTATTTTTTATGGGGTAATCAAAATACAGCTTTGGTTGTAGTTCTCTAAGGTACAATTTCTCAATAAAACAAAAAAAGAACTGTTCGTCAAACTGAGACTTGTTTATTGACAAAAAACTAAGATTTTGCAATTTAAGAGATTATATTTATAATTTTACTTACCCCTTACTAAATTATTTAAAATATATTTAGTCTATAAAGGTTTAAAAAAAGTAATATCAATTAAGTTCTATTAATAAAAAACAGATGGCGCTAGTAGCGTATCCGTTTTTGCTTTGTATTTTAATATAATCTTAACGCTAACACTTATTACTCGTGGTAATTTACTTGGAATAGTACTTTTTTCAATTATGAGCCTGTAAAATTAATAAAAACTAAAACATTGACATAGTTTTAGTGGAAAATAAGTGACAAAAAATTAAAGGTTTACTGGAGTAATAATAAATAAAAGATATAACGAAAAAATAATACAAAACTAGTTTTATAACTAATGATTATTGATTATCTGGCTTTTGACCTATTTTTTATAACTATATCTATAGAAACTGATAACTCGAAAGCTATTTATAAAACGAGATGACGGATTAATATTATTCTAAAAAAACATCATTTTTTTGTATTTAGTGACATTTAATAATAAAATCTTAATTTTTAATTACTAAAACTGTCTAAATACTATTTATTTATTAATAACCGTAGCAGAAAAAGGTTTAATTAAAATATGTCTAAAAATGCACCCTCGCTCGATAGATGGCGTTGGGATCGAATTAGATCGCGCTATGGTTTCGTTACCGGCGAAACATGACTACTCTCGGCGCGCGCTGTTCAAGTTGCCATCAGAAGGGTCTTAACTGACTCGACTGAACAGCGAATGATGAGTTTGGAAATGATCTTTGTGATTAAACTCCGCTCGCTCGCGTCTCAACTATCGCAGAGGCGCGAGTCGAATAACTGACGCTGCTTTTTGGCCCCTTATAATACAATGTATAGAGAGAGAAGTGAGTAAATGTACAACTGTACGGCAAACTACAGTATGTACTAGCGCCGCATCATTTGTTACGCTATGATAGTGAGGCATCTTTTCTGGTCTCACACATCTGTATATTTTTTGTTTTTATTTCTCTTACTGTTTATTATTATTATTTTCCTTTGGTTTGGTTTGAATACCTCGATTATTCTTATTTTTTGTTTGTAAGAAAGATAAATGATTTTATTTATTTCTTTATTTATCATTTAAGTACATTTAATTACTTATAATATACAACAAACAATTATGTAGTTAATTTATTTTATAATTGATTTATTATTTCTGTAACTGGAACTAGTATTAAAATTAAATTTTAAACATCTGGTATCCTTCATCACATATTCGGTCTCGATGACTTATACTTAAATATTGAGTTGGTACCTAATATATTTTTTAATTATATTATAAAAGTATCTTCAAAACATCTATTACCTGAAATAAATAAAATTCTAAAATAGTAACATTTTTAATCCTTCCACCAAACAATATGCCATTTTGGAAAAAATAATCAAATAGAATTCTTCAAGGTATCTCAAATCATACGTAATTGTTAAAAGTAATTCCACTGTTTGTGGTGCAGCATTTTTAGTTGGTAACAGACATTTTAAATAAATATTTTTTGTTACTTTGCAGGAAAAAAAGAAAAAAATTATTATTTATAAAATTGTATTTTTCTGTTTTAATACTTTTTGCTTTATTGCCTTTAAAAAAACTGGTTTGGGACACCGTTTCTTTTTGTTCCATGGTTTCAACGGTATTTTTTTTGTGTTTTGTATACATACAAGTGTATCTAAGTCTCTATAAGTGTATAAAGATAAAAAAATGTTTTTGTTTTGTTTATTTGTTTTAAAGTTAATTTAATAAATATTTGACAATTTAAAAATTTGGTGTCCAAATATACATACGTTGCTTAGTATTGTTTAAAGTCGTTTTTTTTCAAGTTAATTAGATATATTTAAAATTGATCACAGTAACAGCGAACGCGTTTTAAATCTGAATCAGAGCATCGTGTCCATTGAAGTAAAACGGTGGCCTTCAACTGTTTACTGTCAAGTTCACTGGCAAAATTCTTTGTTGTTATGCAACACAAACTTACCGACATTTTATTAGATAATATAGATAGATAAAAGTTTTGTAAATATATAACTATTGTCGACTATCGATTAAAAAATCTGATCCTGTTCATAAAGTACTAGTTTTAAAGGTTCCGGACCCAAAGGGGAAAGGTACCCTATTACTAAGACTTCGCTGTCTGTCCGTCCGTCTGTCTGTCACCAGGCTGTATCGCAAGAACCACGATAGCTAGACAGTTGAAATTTTCACAAGTTATTTAGGTACTTCTGTTGCCGCTATAACAAAAAATGCTAAAAACAAAATATATTAAATATTTAACGGGGCTTCCATACAACAAACGCGATTTTTTTGCCCTTTACACTGCGTATTATGTGAAATATTCACATAATACGCAGTTGTATTTTTACTTTACTAATAAATAATAAAATTAAAATAAAATAAATATTTAAGAGAGACTCCCATACAAAAAAAAAACAATATTTTGCTAAATTTTGTGCCGGTTTTTATAAGTTTGTCTATATATTGCAAATCTCGTAAGCTGATTTAGGATCCTCTAATTCTCTCACTCTCCTTCAAATGGGAGGGAATCAGGAGACCCGTCTCCAGCAGTGGGCCGGAAATTGAGTCGATGATGATATCTAAAAACTGTACCACTAACCCACTTTCAGAACCTGTTAACAATAATACCACATAATACACCAATTACCCTTAAATAGAGGCAATATAACCAAGGTCATTGTAAAAAATCACCCATTTTCAACTCGCCGTTAACTTGATCCACGAAAACCTATGGTTACGCATCAGCAACCAAGGTTGTTCACAGTGAACGATTGCCTGGGTCCTTCCTTATCACGTAGAAAATATTAATAATCTGACAGCGCACGTATTACCAATGGCAAAACTAATTTTGTAATGGCGTTGCGTGGAATTGTACGGAGTCTGCGAGAGTTGGTACACGAACACTGTGGTGTTGGTACATTATTTTAGAGACAGTATTATAACAGGCATGGCGAAGGCAGTTGTAGCTGTGATAGCAGTTGGTTTGTGTTGAATTTGTTTAGGATAGCTATGTTGTCAAAGCTGATAAAGTGAAAAGCACTAATTCACCAACACTTATATTTAATTGACCAACATCTATAGACACTTCTGTATGTTTATCTTAGTCTTAATTTACAGTTTTTAGTATTATTTAAACGGAGCACAACTTTTATCAATGTGTCACGAATGACCGTACCAGTGAGAGAGAGAGAGAGAGAGAGAGAGAGAGAGATAGAGACAGAGATATTGTGAGAGTGGAAATGAATGAATGTGATTCTAAATTAGTATAACAATACTAAACAATATTGCTTTTTAGCCAGTTAAAACCTAGCCTCATAACAATAATATCTAGTTATTATTGTTATGACATAAAAATAATATCTAGTTATTATTGTTATGAGGCTAGGTTTTAGATAAGGCTAGGAAGAAAAAAAAAAGAGACGAAACCAAAAGGCATAATATACATAGATTCATTCATTCATTTCATTGATACTTTTGTCCAGCAGTGGACGTCTAACGGTTGATGTGATGATGATAATGATGATGATACATAGATTCTCGCAAAGTAGAAATGTAGGTTCTTCTGTTGATTTTTCTTTTCACATTCATCCAAGTGTTTGAATATTTTCTAAGTGAAAAAAATCGTACATTTATCCTTGTTGAACACACATTACTAATATTAAAGATTAATTATGAACAAAGCAGACGTGGCCACTATTCAGGTGGCCCCGTCGTTCAAGCCCTGTCAGTATTCCCTAGAAACTAATTCTTGATTTTACTTGAATTGGGTGTTGAAATCTACAGGCTCCACTAGTCCAATAAAAACATCAGACAGATACAAAATGTACCTATGTCCAAACTATTACACATACCTAGTGACGAATACGCGTGAAAATCGTTCCGTTTGTGTCAAACATACACACAATATGACTTGTTTAGTCGACCTACATCAGCTTTTGTGGTGCACAAAACAGTTTTGTTCGGCTATTTACCTTTGATAATAGTCAATTGACTAACTTATATAACTTGACGCCGGTTTTAGCTTGTATGACTGAATGGTATTCAATGAGGTTGTAAGGTTAGGTACTGAGTTCTCGATTGAAGCACTGGCTGAACTATCGACTTCAATCAAAAAGGTTTTTATTTCAAATAAACTTTTTCAAGCACTTTTAAAACGTTATGATTCTAGTTGAATAAAAATAAATTTATCTAATATTTGCGTAAGTATAAAAAAAACAGTTATTTATAAATAGTATTTTTTATGGTAAATACAAGACATCAAGGTCATAGAATTCAGTTTATTGTCCACTGACAAGTAAAACTCTCTTATTTTAAGCAATCTAAAATGCTCCCTATTTTTAGAGATTCTTCATAAAGTTAGTGACAGATTTTTACAGGGTTGATAACGTAACTAGGGGAGTCCGCTGCCCCAACTGAGAATGGCTCCAAGTAGGCGGCGCGCGTGCTCGTCCCACGTGCAGAGGATGCGAGGCGAGCAATGCCTCGCTCTTAACCGGGGTCCAGCGACCACAGCTGGGCCGAAACCCGCCGGGGTTGTGGTGCATGCTTTCGCGAATCCCATGGCCCCGGCAATAAGTCTGGTGGCGTTGACGGGTGCAGTTTTTTAATTGATAAACGCTTATATTGGGCGGAGTCCGACACACCCGTCGACTCTTATTTCTTCCGATTTTTCTGCACAAAAAAAAACGAGAACGTGCGAAATGACGTGTAGGTATATTAATAATTGATTACCACCTTCAAGGTATAAAAAACTGTACCATTGAATATAATAACTACATTACCTACTATTATGAATAAAAAAAATATCTCACGCCATTATCGATATCACACGACTTTATTAGCATATATCCTTGTCAAAGACACATTCCCAGGCCCTTCTGCTAATGACCAGTGCCACTAATCATATCTCAGTAAACAATAATCACCTTCAAACAAGTGTGAGATAAAGCTGTGACAGGGACTCATGAAGTAGGGCGCGAGAATATTATATTAACGTTGTCGCTCACTGATGTGTAACATACGTGCGATTTAATAGACATAATTGATTATGTTGCTCCTTCAAAAAGGTCAGGTTCGCATGCTTGTCGAGATATATGAATGTGGACGAAACAAAAGTGGGATGTAGAGATTGTAACGCGTGGGATTCTGTAGTTTCTGCAAGGGGGTACCCATTGGATAAAGGTATTAGTGTATGCATGTATGCTGTTATAAAGGTTGTTGTGGAAATGGTTATAACACAATTTTTTTTATCAAAACCGAAGCATCCGGTACACAATTAAAATACATTTTTTTTGTAAATACATACATAATATATGTATTTATAGTCAGTAGGTATACATATAGTAGAACAAATGTCCATGCTCATAACAGAAAGATTTGTTCTTATTGGGATTCAAACCCGGAACCGCTGCACTAATCGCATCATTGCTAACCTTAAAACTTAGATGGTAAAGATTCTAGCCTCATAAAAGAGCATTGAAATAAAATGTTTTTTCCATTGCTATACATGTATAGAACGGACAGACTCTCAAAGAAGCAAGAATGCTGTAAAAAAAAACGATAAAATTATATCAATATACCGCGACAAAATCCGTGTAATCTGTGATTTGTAAATAAACAAAATACTTTACTTTTAACAAACATTCATCACTACCTACTTAGGTAGCTACAAAAATCCTGTCACTTAAAAATCTATCATCATCATATCAACCGTTAGATGCCCACTGCTGGACATAGGTGACAAAGACTGTCTCTTCTATCTAGTCGTCGTTCTGTTCAGCGACCAGCGGATTCCAGCGACCTGTACAAGAAAAATATAGTCTAAATAATGTATGCTCGCTATAATATTACACCATAGTGGACAACAACGCTAACTATTACGACACAACGCACGTATAATGCGGAATTATTTATGTGTGAAACGTAACGTTTTGGCGTTTAACATGATACATATAACGTTTTATGACTTGGCAGTTTGTGGTTTCTGGTTCATTAGTCAAAATTAAATGTACTATTTTATTTGGTTTATGTATGTGCCGCGAATTATTCGTACAATCGTCGCAAAATACTGCCGCGAATGTAATAAAAGGTGGCAAAAAAATGGGTTGTTTAACAGATACTAGACGCTTGATACATTGCATAGATTTAATAGTAAATACATACAGTCACGCCTTTTTCATATGGGGATAGGCAGAAACACATACATATTATAATAATATATAAGAACATCCATGACTTAGATTCAAAATGAAATGTCAATCGGGATTTGAATCCGAGACGGTAACCAACAGATACTGCCTTCAATACTGATGTGCATTCCTACAATATTTTCAAGGGATATTTAAATAAATATATATATATATAATTATTACATAGGTAATTATATAAATAGTATAATATTTATAGTTATTAAGCACCGTATGGGAATCGAATTAAGAATCTCACGGGCCAGTTTCCTCTTGACTAATCGAGCAATTTAATCGACATCCTTAATTACGCGTGTAGGTAGTTGAGGAAACATTATATCAATTGATATACAATATTGTACAAAATATATATGTATATGATAGATTTCGGTATTTTGTAACAAAACAAGACCTCGCGCCTTTTTTACTCGTAACCGGTGCGACATAGTGATCTATCAACGTACAGCCCAAACCACTGGACGGATCGGGCTGAAATTTGGCATGCAGCTAGATGTTATGACGTAGGCATCCGCTAAGAAAGGATTTTGTTTAATTCTACCCCAAAGGGGATAAAATAGGGGATGAAAGTTTGTATGAAACTTTGTCAATTTAAAACCGATCGGACTGAGATTTTGCATGCATAAAGCTATACCTAATTAATAATAATACTTCTTAACGCGAGCGAAGCCGCGAGCAAAAGCTAGTTAAGTTATAAGGGGCACATATCAGATCATTATAAACACACGTGTTCTAAAATGTAGCTCTTACTTTACAGAACGCTGGTTCGATTTCCGCTCAACAGGTATACTAGGTGTTTTTATATGTGAGTGTTGCTCTAAACAGTTTAAAGTTAAAATTAGTTACTTAACTTGGGTCCAAAAGAACTAAGAATAAGACAAGACCTATTTCTTAACATATAACTAAGTAAACACTACAAATTAACAGCAATTATCGCCAATTAATAACCAGAAATAATAATAATAATAATAATAATAATAATTTGTTTATTAAATAAAAGTGCTGTACATTTTAACAATAGATATCTTACAATTAAATATAAAAGATTACTTATGATATGCCTGAACTAGGTTAAACCTGTGTTTCAGGCGAAGAATCTCTGAAGCTCGCAATATAATTGAATCTTCACGCTATTTATGTCAAGGGTAGGCAGTGGCCGTGAAATATGGTTCGGAATAGACGCCTTTTTTAAGGCTCTTTGGTGTAGTGTTCACTAGCGCGGCTGTCATGCGTAAGGTGGCGGGTACATTTTCAGCGTTTGCTTCTGGGATAGATAGGTACCTACGTTCAAAACACATATATTATCACAATTAAAAACACCCAGACCTGCCCAGACCAGAACTAAATATAATCGACGACCCAATTAGTGCAGCGGTAGTTAACACTGCCTTCTGTGCTATGGGTCCCGGGTTCGAATCCCGGTAGGGACAAATGTTTGTGTGATGAGCATAAACATTTGTATCCGAGTCATGGATGTATCTATGTATAATATGTATGTGTTTACAAAAAAAAAGTATATAAGTAGTATATCAACCAACTAGTATCCGTAACACAAGCCTCGTTGCTTACCTCGGAACTACATGGCGCTGTGTCATAATGTCCAGAAAAAAAAAACATCTTGTGCGGTAATCGAACCCGCGTCTTAGCTCAGCTACTATACCACTAAGAGTGTTTAGGAAAATCTCAGTTCAATAATTGTTAGTGTATTTTTTAAAGATTCGCGTAGCTTAGTATGAAATTTTCAGGAGAAAAAAACTGACAATCACAATTTTATTAATAATAATCATTTACATCTTATTCTTATTCCCATGACCTCTTGAATGAACTGATTTAAAAAAAATCCTGGTCTATGACTTGTTTATTGTTTTAAATAACTCAATTCTTAAATTAAATTACATAAAATTCTTTTTTTAATTACTTACAAAGTTTGTGTAACGATTTTTTTTAAGAAAAACCTCATTAATCATTTGTTTTTTGGTTGTCATAAGTTTAGATATTAAGTTCCTTTTTAGATTAAGTTTATCACACAGAGTTTTTATCAGACCTTAATATTTTTTTATTTGCTCAGAAGGGCTTGAAAGAAGCGTAATTAAATTAATTTAAATTAATTAATTATTTTGATCATACGATGATCAAAATAATTGATGATGAAGAATGATTCTGAGATTTTTTTTAGAGTCTAGTTTATTTTGATGACGGTATTTTTTGCTTTAATATCAGTTAAATATGAACCATAATCGCTTACTAAAGACTCAGTAGATAAATATTTTTAATTTATTTATAGAACAAGGGTGCCAAACGAGCTAGCGACCTGCCTGATAGTAAGCGGTTACCGCATCCTATAAACGTTTGCAACACCAGGGGTGTCGCTCCCGCGTTGCCAACTCCAATTTTTTATATAAAAAGAAAGAATTACTTAAAAAATAGCTATTGTTTTTTTAAGGCGGAAAAAATCCTCATGGACCGTTCCTCTCCTGAGAGAGGTGTGTGGGATTCCACAGAGAGAGGGTGAGCACTGACTAAGAACTGCACCTGTCGCCAATACCATAGGATTTGTAGAAGCAATCACCAAGACACCAGCGGGAGTCCACCAGAGGTCTGGATCTAAAATCTTAAGAAAAAGAAGTCCGACAAAATTTTACGACTAAAGGTCAAAGTAGGAACCAAATTAGGCCCGGTTTCCACCAAAGTGAAGAAGAGAGATCATGTGCGGAGATATGTATTGAATAACCAATCTGATATCGTTGTGAGAGGAGTCGTGGAAAAGCGAAATCTGATTGGTTATTCAAAACACATCTCCGCACATCTCCTCTCCTCTCCGCTTTGGTGGAAATCGGACCTATGTAAGTCATAACTGAATTGTCGTAATTAAAATCGTCTTACAAAAAATTATGGTTATGTTAATTTTCACACTTTGTTTCTTCACCCGAAATATAATTATCATTGTAATGATTTGACTATCATAAGTAGTGTATCTTACGTTCTTGTTGCGATAGTCTTAATTAACCATTGAGTTATTAAACTTACGGACGGCGTAATAAGGTATATTCACCAAAGATTTGTCAGGTTTAGATAGATATAATATCATTATTAACCCATTATTGTCCCACTCCTGGGCACGGGTCTCGTCTCATTTGAGTCTCATTTGAGAGGGATTAGGCTATAGTCCACCACGCTAGCCTACTGCGGGTTGGCAGACATTACATGCCATCGAGAAAATCTCTCAAGCATGCAGGTTTCCTCACGATGTGTTCCTTCACCGTTTGAGTATGTGATAAATACGCACATAACTTCCGAAAAGTCAGTCTATTGGTCACACCGCTAGGCTACCACAGCTCTTAGATATAATAAGCTTTATTATGACAAAACATACCAGCACGCCTGTTGTCTCCGAAAGGTTAGGCAGAGATGCGTACACCCACAATTTGACGATAAGTTTTGGTCCCATGTAATAGGGTCACCCCCTGTTGTCACTAACCAGGCACGTATCAAATGTATTGTATCAAGGTTCATGGAGGTCGGAGGTCTGTTTGCGCCCTCCAGTGCCCGGTGCGACTCATCGGGAGAGACGTTGTAATTGTTCTCTCCCTTTCCGCCGGCTCTTTTGCACGCATGACTTGCTTGCAGTAAGAGGCGGCGGCATCCTAGTTTGCTTTATTAGTATTTAATACCTCAATGTATGTAACTAACCAGTTCGACTAAATCTAATAACATTATACTACAGAATGGTTTGCCGTGAGTTAATTAGTTCTAAAACATTAGTTGAACGTACATGACTTATTATCATATTCAACGGTCTTGTAAATATTTATGAAACGAATGCTCATCGACGTTTAGTAATAGGTATAATAAGCATAATCATCAACCTATTTACTGACTGATACCAAAAAAGACTGCTTCGTTGGTTTATGAGTCGTAATCCCGACTGCTGAGCACGAGGTTTTGGGTTCGATTCCCAGGTCGAGCAAAACATTATTGGGTCTTCCTATGAAATTCGCCGTGTTCGACATCAGCACTGAATGGAGGTCCCGGATCGATTTAAAAGACCAACCCCTGAATCCTCTCTTGGATTCCCATGCTGTCAGAATGGTCCAACCCCCAAAGACCTCTCAAAGAAGGTAACTTTACCCACTCGCAGAAATATAACTATTGTTGTTTCACTGCGGTCGTCTGTAAGGTGGAGGTACTTCCCCAGTCGGGCCATTTGGAGAGGAATCTCGCTATACCCTACCTCTCAAAAGCTTATTGCAACATTTCAAAATACTAATAATGTTATTCACTCTTGTCTATATATTTTATTATAATATATGTTTGTCATCTTTAGCCCAGTGATATATTAGCCCTGCGATATTTAAATATCTCGAAATAATTAAAGCTTCATCTTCTAAATGGATAAAATTAATCCGAGTAGCATTAACGATTGATTATAATTATAAACATCACACATCAGCTGCCATTAAGTCTTAAATTAATCGATTTATCGCATTCGATTATGATGATGATTTTCGAGTGAACTTCGGTAATTAACTTGTTAATTTTAATCCGATGTTCAATCAGAAAATACTTATTAATGAATAAAACTACGGATATTATTGCGGTATATTGGAATTATTCTAATGTTTGCTGTTTTATTTCATATTGATTTAACTACTTCAAATTACCGCACGCCAAGCGATGACCTTGTATTCGTAACATTTTTTTTGTAAATACATATTTATTATATCTCAGTGGGCATGAGTCTCCTCTCATTTTAGAGGAATTATGTTATAGCCATGTAATTGGCATAGTTCACACACCATCAAGAATGTCTCAATCGTCAAAAAACTTTAACATATTTCTCTTCACCGTTTGACCATATGATAAATACCAACGAGTATCTATAAACACACACTTGACTTCCGAAAAATCAGTAGTGCGTGCTGTAAGTTCGAACTCGAGACCTTTGACTTTCAAAGTCCACTGGTCACTAATTAATACATATTATAATTATAATGAAACAGTAAATTGTAGTTCTCTGCCATATAATCTAGGATGTTTTAACGGATCAAATGATAAATCAGGGATTTACCAGCAACTTTCACATACACGTTGTGTATCAAAAAACAATTAAGGCTAAGATAAATTTACTGCACGTTGTTATAGGGATTTTCTCTCATTTTTTTAACTCACTCGGAGAAAAACAACTATTGTTGATTTACTGCGGTCTTCTGTAACGCGGAAGTACTTCTCCAGTCGGGCAGCTCAATTTGAGCGAGAAATCTTGCTATGCCCTACCTCTCAAACGTTACGTAATGTTACGTTATTTAAAAGATACAAATATGTCACTAAACCCCGCTCCATCGTCTCAAATCTAGACACATTCGGGGCCATGGGATTTCTTCCAAAACCTTCACAGAACACTTACGCCAAGTTTCTCCTTAAACCTTGTAGTTTGGTAGTTGTATCACAAAAACAAACATGTAACGTACTTGGCAGTAATTGGAGCGACCTTACCGACAGTAAGCGATACTTTTTGTGGGAAAAACATCTAACAATAAGTACCTATGGACAGATGTGCCGTCGGTTCGGAGATAATTAAATTTTTCTCTCAACAATAGCGCGGCTCAAAATTATTATATCGTAATTAGCTGAGAAAGATGTATGTCCTATTGAATGTGACATTGTAAGATGGAATATCTAATAGTAGGACTGTCAAGTTGGTTTAGTAGTACATGTAATACAAACAATACATACAATACAAATGACTGCTGACGTTAAGGTCCAAGGATTTCATCCTAAGATCGAGTACATCCAGAGATTTGACGACCCGATTAGACCAGCGGTAGTTAATGGTGCCTTCTGTGCTACGGGTCCCGGGTTCGTATCCCGGTAGGGACAAATGTTTGTGTGATGAGCATACCCATTTGTATTCGAGTCATGGATGTATCTATGTATAATATGTAAGTATTAAAAAAAAGTATATATGTAGTATATCAATCTTTTAGTATCCGTAACACAAGCCTCGTTGCTTACCTCGGAACTAGAAGGCCAGAGATATTTATTTATTTATTTTTCAGTAGTCAATTCAAGGATTCGTGCCCGGTTATCGCCATATTATAAGGAACCTAAAACATATCAGAATTAGTGTCGGTGTTCATCAATGTAGATGCATCTGCTAACCCCTTTGTAGATACACGTATGATGGTATGTTAATAACAAATACCTATATCTACGTACACAACGGCCACTCTCCACCCTTCCTAACATACTTCAGGGCCCCCCAGTCCGTTGTCTTGTAAGGAGGCTTCCGATTTGTCACACACACATTTGCACGTCATCCATCCAACATCACCCAACGTATGTAGTTATAATATTTTCTAAGAAGTGTACGAGGTGGAATTGTAGCAATGTTGATTGTCTTTTTTGATACTAGATATTTAAAACAATTGCCCTCCCAAGCCGCGCTTGCAACCAATGTGTATACTACTATAGAAATGTGCCAAATTTATATAACAATAATAATGAGCAATTATAATTTAAAGATTTCATTTTTATAACTGCAGTAGTTATGCTCTTGGCCTTGTTTGCATATAATTATTTTATTGAATTGTATTAGTTAATTAAGAGAATTACCAAATTAAAATAAAAAAGAACAAAATAATTTGAAAATGTAAACAGAAGAAACTTAAAAAAAAAGTGAAGGTAACTTTTAAACTGTTTATGGCAACATCCTTATCGGGGTTAGAGACAATCAATATAATTATAACTTACCCTATCGCATCATAGGCAATGGAACCTCTTTTTCTTTATCCTGCTAAAACAAATATTATGCCAATCTCTCTACCTCTCGAATAAAACATCCCTTCTCTTATTTTGAGACTAAACAGATATTTATGACTGGTTTAAGTTAGTCACCACCAGCTTTCTTATAGATTAATGTTTCATTTGTCTCACATAGCTCACAGGATCAGCAAGCTGGAGTGGCAGTGGCTGGTCATGTTTGTAAAAGAACTGATGGCCGCTGGAGTAAAAAAGTTCTGGAGTGGAGACCACGATTCGGCAAACTAAGTGTAGGACGCCCCCGGGCTGGGCTAGGGCTAGATGGACCGGTGACCTAAAGAAGGTAGCGGGGATAGACTGGATGAGGAAGGCAGAGGACAGAGTGTTATGGTGCAGTTTGGCAGAGGCCTATGTCCAGCAGTGGACTGTGATAGTCTGAAATGATTGGTGTCTAACTCATCCCATACGAAAAGGGTAATAAGTTAAATTTGATTTCTTACACTTATGCGAATATTAGACATTGAAATAAAACGTAGTAAGTAAGTAATATACCATTATATCATATATAATGGTTTTTTTTTGTCAGCCCGGTTGATCCCACTGCTGGGCAAAGGCCTCCCTACCTTCATTCCATAATGGTATAATAATAATTAAAAATATAATGTAGCTGTTAGTAATTATAGCTTCAAGACGACCAACACCTCAGTCTGCTCGTGACCATGGATGCTGTAAAGGATCCGAAACGTCGGGTTAAAATAATACCAATATGTATACCGCGATAAAATCCGTAAGAAGTTAATTTTTTTACCTTCCCTGTCAACAACCTAAATGAGTCATTTGAGTGTTAAAATAAATCTTGTAAGAACTAAAGGAAATAGAAGCCATTATACATTTTAATTGCACTTACGATATTGTGTAAAGACATTACAGTGTGCTTAGTCACATAATTGTTTTTTTTTTCTTAGCTTAAGGACTAATGAACCTGAACTTTTTTTTTTTACATAATAAGTTAGTCACAAGGAGATTGTAACTAGATTTATGTCTGTGGTCGCAAGCGTGACTGCTGAGTTTGAGGTTATCATGAGTTCGATTCCTACATTGGGTAAAATGGTACAGAGGTTTAAACCCAATTAGTCCAAAGGTAGTTAACACTGCCTGCTGTATTATGGGTCCTGGGTTCGAATCACGGTAGGGACAAATGTTTGTGTGATGAGCATAAACATTTGTATCCGAGTCATGGATGTATCTATGTATAATATGTATGTATTTACAACAAAAAAGTATATATTATGTATTATATCAACCAACTAGTATCCGTAATACAAGCCTCGTTGCTTAGCTCGGAACTAGATGGCGCTGTGTCATAATGTCCAGGAATATTTATTATTTATTTAAGGATAAAGGGTCTTATCAAGTTTTTGGTCCCCCTGACGGTAAGCGGTTCACGTAGCATAGAGACGTTTGCAACACTGGAGTCGTCGCCCTTGCTATGCCCTTTTAACTCATTACATAATCATCCTTTAAGGGGCAAATTTGTGTTTTTTTTTATGGTGATAAGGGGGCAAACGAGCAGGCGGCTCACCTAATGGTAAGTGATGACCGCCGCCCTTGGACATTTGCAACACCTGGGGCTTGCAAATGCGTTGTCAAAACCCTTAGAAACCGTTCAGGTTTCTTAAAATAGGGAGTTACTGAACTGACAGCAAACGGAATTCCCATGCTGTCAGAATAGTCACCCCCCAATGAGCTCTGGTAACCTTACTCACTCGCAGAAAAACAACTATTGTTGATTCACTGCAGTCTTCTGTAAGGCGGAGGTACTTCCCCAGTCGGGCAGCTCAATTTGAGCGAGAAACCTCGCTATGGCCTACCTCCTACAAGGTTAAAGTAATTTGTTACTGATTTTATCGCGGTGTATTGATATTTGTTTAATTCTGACATTTCAAATCTTTTAAAGCTAAGCTAATAGTCACGTCTCCATAGGTATATAAGCTATGAAACCTATAAAAGTAGTTTTATTTCAATGTTTCAAAGTCGCGTATGCATACAAAATCGGTAGGTACAGGTATTACACAAAAAATCAAGTGAAATAAAGGTTGAATCAAATCAAATCATTTATTTCAATTAGACCAATACAGCTGGTTTTGAATTATCAAATTTAACTGAATTTAGTTTCACGGTTCCAAAAGGTAGGTCTTATGGAGAAGAACCGGCAAGAAACTCCATAGATACTCTTTTTAAATTAAATATAAAATCGTTGGTTTTGTTGTTGGTTAAAAAAATATATATAAAAGGAAAGAGTATTAGATTACACTTAAGTATGTAGGTCACATCATTAATTTTACGCTCAATGTCAAGAAATATTCTAGTATGTAATGAGTTATGTATAAAAACCTCTGTACATACTTTTTCATATGCATACAGAGTCATAAAAATTGTTTCATTTTGTAATAATTAGTTGTTTTTTTTAATTACATCCTTGTTTGTAAACCGTATACTTGGAATTCAATATAAAACTGTTTGGTGTATATGTCGGTGGGAACAGACAATAATTGTATCGGTATGGGCTGTAGATATCTAAATATATATAAATAAATATTTCTGAACAATACAAATACAATGCGTCAGGCGCCAGTTAAATATTTTATTGTTTTTTTAATGAATAATAATAATTGGTATTGGTAATAACTGTTTTCATTATTTCAAATTCTTTCTTAAATTATTTATTTAGTCCGTAATGTTATATTCAGAACAAAATTGTGAAATAATACAAAAAAATTACATTCAATTTTAATAATAAATTGTTAAATATTCAATGAGTCAATTGGATTATTTGTTCAATTATTCAGTCGCGTAGACTCAAAATTTGAATAAATTAAATTATGTCTACAAAATAAAACAAATTTTATTTGATTTGAAAATAATTGCGTAATCTGTGAATAACCCATAATGGTCTACGGTTCAATCCCAAAATAACCAAATATAGAAACTAAGATAGTTACAATATGAACTAATTTCCCTTACAGAATCGGTTTGCGAAATCGAAATAACCCCATATAGGCAGAAATTGATGTCCTACAAATTTCCTTTTAAGATTGTAATATTGTATACAGAATGTTTCTATACGGACGATGTAAAATATTCTGCTATATCATCATCATCATTATCATCAACACATAACGTCCCTCTGCTGGGCCCTGTACCTACCCATGCATGCATGCTCCTCACATTTGAGAAGGATTAGGCTATCTAACCCGCAGTAGGGTTGGTAGATTTCACATGCCATCGAGTCAAATCTCTCAAGCAAGCAGGTTTCCTCACGATGTTTTCCTTCACCGTTGGAGCTTAGGATAAATACGCACATAACTTCCAAAAAGTCAGTGGCGCGTGCTTCGGGTTCGATCTCGAGACCTTTGACATTACAGTCTACTGGTGACACCACTATGCTACCACAGCGCCCCCATTACTCCATGACTCCCCATCAGCGCAGCATCATTCTACTATATGAACAGAGATTATGTATTCTCAGTTAAAGTTTATTTGGAGAAGGAGTCCAGAATGGTGAAATAATTATGGACGTCACAAATACTTTCTATTTCATAGAAAAACTGCCTCTTTGGTCTAGTGGTCGTACAATGGGACTGCCGAGCAAGAGTTCTTGGGTTGGATTCACAGGTTGAGCAAAGTGTTATTGGGTTTTTCTATGAAATTCCCAGTAGCAGCTCGGAGTTTGGATTCGTGCTTGGTTAATGGCAATAGTTTTGCCTCCTATTACATGGGACCTAAAACATACCGGCGAAACTTGGGTGTACATCAGTACACCTCTGCCTAACCTTTCGGGGACGACAGGCGTGAGGGTATGTTATATTATGTAACTCACAAATACCTTAAATTTAATTAAATTTATGGTCGACAACATACGAGCTGGGCACGGGTCTCCTCTCATTTGAGAGGGATTAGGCTATATATAAGTCCATCACGCTAGCCTACTGCGGGTTGGGTTTACTAACGATATTTTCCTTCACCGTTCGATCATGCGATAACTTCTAATATTTGCGGATGTGATATTACATTGACCAACACAATGATTTAGTAAGTTGATACAAACATACATTGCTTTCTTGGTTTTGCGGTTGTAGTTTTCACTTTTATAGTGTCACTCAGGAGTTGGAGTAGCCAGCGAAGAGAAACAGAAGATTTATTTGGTGCCCTCTACATAGTTGGTATTTTTGATAAGGAATAAATTATGATTTGTTTTCAATTACCTACATTAATTCTCGTTTATCAATGAATAATGAAATGTGTATGTTCTGCACTGACTGTTTTAAAAATTCAAAACAAAAGACTATAATTTTATTAAGGCTTGCGACTATTTTAGGTCTCTTAAAACTTATAGAACAAAAGTCACTAAATTTTAAGTAACTCGATTCCTTAGGTATCGCAGTTTTACGTTAAAGATCGATCGATTAGCTTTGTTAATTCTTAAAGTTTAACAACTCCTAGAAAATAGACTACTAAGACCCACCGAGCAGTCGAGATAGATTTTTAACCAGTAAATCATTCTTAAACAGAAGATTAATATGATATGGATCTTATAAAAATACATGCAGAAAAAAACTCAAAATTTCGATATACTTAAACTCAAAAGTCAACAGCCTGTACATCACATATGTACAATACGCTCATTGTTTTAATTACAAAACGTTAGATGCAATTAGACGATACGCTCCAGAATTATAGTCTGAGGTTTGTTGCAAATATTACGTCAACGGCTGATTCATCTAGTATTGAAGCTTTGTGTTGTTGAGTTATTGGCTGGGCGAGGAGCCCTGTTACTTCACGTCTAACATAATATAATATACATACATAAGTAGAGAATACTAGCTAAATCCCGTGACATCGTCCGCATGCAAAATAACGAAAAAATTGTCGGGGGTGAATTAACAAAAATCCTTTCTTAGCGCCCCCACGTTATAAAAGGAAACCCTGTGCAAAATTTCAAGTTTTTAACCCTTATAGTTTGGGCCCTGCGTTGATATGTCAGTCAGTCAGTCAGTCAGCTTCTCCTTTTATGTATATAGATGTCAAAATAATTATGTAAATTTTTAGCACAATAATATTTATTGACAAACGTAATGTAGGACGCCCTGCGACACGATGGACCGACGATTTGAAGAAGGTGACTGGCAGTGGATGGAACCGAGCTGTCCAAGACCGGGATGGTTGGCGCTTCTTAGGGGAGGCCTACGTTCAGCAGTGGACGGCACTAGGGTGCCATAATGTACATAAATGATTAATGTTTCTGTGTAAAATATGTAGATAGGTTTTCAAATAAAATATTATGTATAATGTAGTGCTCCTATCATACCATCTAGTGTCCGTAACACAAAATTCATTGCTTGACTCGGAACTAGATGGCGCTGTCAAAATTTTTGCATAATTATATTTGTTTTAAGTCGGTAGAGAAACACCCGACTAATTCCCTCCGGGTGATCCCTCTGTTTTAATTCAATAAACGCTATTAATGCCAATTAAATCAAATTAATAATTACAAACGTATCTACTCATTAATATCTTGTGGAATAAATTGTTTGCAAAAGTAAATTTATATAAAGACAATGGATAAACACAAAGAGTTTATAATTCTAAATGTGTTAGTGTAACTAGAAAAAAAATCGAAGTATGATTCATATTAATTTATGTATTTATTATTGTGTCTTTGGACTAGTTTTGAAATTGTTACAAAAAATTATAAGTAAGAATTCGTAACACAAAGTAAATTAATATCTTATTTTTACATTACTTCCAGAAAATTAATGAAGGACAAAATATTTCTTTCGTCTGCATATTTTAATTTAGAACACTAATTTAAATTAATGAGCGCAGTACACCCTGGCTGCGACTGGTCGCCTTTAGCACTTGGTCCTTGAAGCCGGGATACTATGCTATGCTTCGCTTGAAGACTGTTAGCAGTACTGGATTAAGGTGACTGGATGCCATATGCAATCTTTCTGAAATCGAGGGCGCTGGTGCTAAAAAAAGCCGGCCAAATGCGAGTCGAACTCGTAACTCAACATAAGTACACAGAGTTTTTTCATGTTGTACAAAGGTGTCAGATTAAAGGCCGAAGTGCTTCCTCCTAAACTAGGCCAGGAGCCTGTCTTTTAGGAGCCAATGTTCCTTCAGGTGTAATTGCAAACAACTGTTATGAACTGTCATACAAATACTTATATTGCTATAAAATAATGTTATTCTATTTTATAATTTGGATATAGTGTTAGTGTTTCTTTAGAATTAAACAACAAGATGGCGAGAAGGTCCATAAAGATATTCCGCACTTTAAAAAGACGGGTACACCCTGGCTACTTCATAGAAAATATTAAACTTCAATGACAGACGCTAGATGACGTTTGCCACGGACCAATGTGTGCGTAAAGTAAATAAGCTTGTTAAAACACAAAGCACTGCGAAAGCCTTGAGATATTTGACATTAGAAAGGGACAGAAAATAATCATTTTGTATGTAGCATTATTATTTATAATATGACAGTTTCAGAGTATAATTTTAGGTCCCGCGTCGTTAGGAATTATTTCATATGCACGGTAAAAATTCAAGCTCTTAGGGTCTAGCCAAAAATTTTGTGTAAAGGTTATTTAAAATTTAAATATTTTTTTTTTCTTACTGCTTCTCATATTTATACTTCTTCTTCGTCTACTTTTATGCACTTTGTCTGTCGTTACTGGCAGAGCTTCTTTTAGAGCATCCATAATTTTCTTCTACTCTTTACTGCTTAAAGATCTTTCCATCCAGTTTCTTCTGTAGACCCCACCTGGGCCGTACCTTAAACAAATCGTTTAATAAATGACATAATGTGTCTAGCTCAGTTTCACTTTAGTTTTTATGTGTACATTACAATGATTTAAACGCGCGTTGCCCCACATTGAAATTACCTCCTGAATTGTAGGAGCAATTACAAAACACAAATACTTACATACAAAGACATACAATCACGCTGGTCGTTCCCAAATGGCTTAGGTGTTCTAATGTATATACACCCACGTTTCGCCGGTATGTTTTAGGTCCCATGTAATAGGGGGCGAGACTATTGCCATCAACCGGGCACGAATCCAAACTCCGAGTTGTTACTGAGAATTTTATAGAAAAACGCAATAACACATTGCTCTACCTAGGATTGAACCCCGAGACCTCCAAGCAGTCGCACTTATGACGACTAGACCAACGAAGCATTTACAATATACATAAACCCGAGTGGCTGAGTGATCGGCTTGTGCGTAACGGCTTGCGCGTTCGATTCCTACACGGACACAAATATTCGTACAATCTATACAGATAGATGTGGCGGGTCGCGGCGATTGTGTATGTGAAAATTTGTATTAGTATATGCACTCACGACAGCAGAAGAAAATTCTATAAATATCTATAATATAATCTATTTTTTTAAATACACCTTGGACGACTACTTGTAGATCGTGCCAATGTTTGAAGAACGGGAATTGCATCCGCAACCCATGATATAACAGACGATTGTTCAAATACTGCGCCAATAGTGTGTTATTCAAAGTATCATAACTCAATATCTTAAGACAAACTCTTGTTACACGTTTGCTTACCGCTTTAGTTTAACTACTTAACTATGAACTCACGAATACTTGGTTAGTTAGCTTTGCCTAGGGCTATTTTGGTTTAAATTACTAGTCGTTCCAATGATATGGGCTGTCATATTGGAGAACTCGTATTCAAGATAACGCTTTTGACTTTCAGTGGTACTTTAAGTGGTACACTTTTCTTACACTTACGCGAATACTTGGTATTTCAATAAATAACTAAATTATATTTAGGTTAGCTGTTCTGTGTCTGGCCATTCCCAAAAAGTAACTGATCTGTAAAGGATCTGCAATGTCGTCGAAATCCTGCTAATATTATAAACGCAAATGTTTGTATGGATGTTTGTTACAGCTTCACGCAAAAACGGCTCAACGGATTTACATAAAATTTAGCATGCAGATAGTTTATTATCTTGGTGTTTATTATTGTCTACATATAGGCTAGTTTTCATCTGCATACCATGCGGGCAAAGCCCCGGGAGGCAGCTATTTAAATCATGATTGTATTAATATTGCGATTAATCCGCAACAAGTAGTTTTAATTCAATAGATATATCCTGACACTATGACACATTGTCACCTTGTTCCGAGCTAAACATCAACTAAATATTTTTTCTTTTGTAAATATGTACCTACATACATATTACACACTAGCTGATTCCCGCGACATCGTCCGCGTGAAATTTGACGACAAAACATTTTTGATACTAACTTTGCACATGCGTGCAAAAGAAACCCCTGTGCAACATTTCAAGTTTCTAACCCTTATAATTAAGACCCTGCGTTGATATGTCACTCAGTCAGTCATCGGACATCGCGCCAGAACTCAAAGTTCCATCCATTTTGTCTCGATGTCCAGCGTTCCACAACAGTGCGGTTTTTAAGGCATTTTCTGCCTCGCACCACCGCTCTGTGGAACCAGCTGTCGCCGGCGGTCTTTCCGAACCGTTACGACGTGGGAACCTTCAAGAGGAGAGTATATTCTTTATTGAAAGGCCGGCAACGCATTTGCACGTCCCCTGGTGTTGCAGATGTCCATGGGCGGCGGTAATCACTTACCATCAGGTGAGCCTCCTGCCCGTTTGCCCCCTTATTTCCATAAAAAAAAACTCTCCTTTTATATAATTATATATAGATAGAAAAATCCATATGATACCCAGGTACAAATCTTCATGCGTATAACACAAACATTTGCCCCAATCAGGATTCAAAACAGGAACCCTAACAACAGAAACTCTTCAGTACCACTGCTTTTATCGGGTCCTGAAATTGAAAAATAGAAATGGACTCGAATGTCTATTACCCTTGAAACGCTAAAACCAACTTAATCGACATATCCTGTCCTCACATTCTCTTAGCCTCGGAAGTCATTTCCAAGGCTTTGTATTGACGATGATCCAGGCTTCAGTCTTCCCAATTAAATCATCTTCAACCTATTTACCACTATCATACTGCCAGGCATGGATCTCCGCTTATTTAACAATAGACCCTATACTGTAATCCACCTGATAGACTTCGCAAGGTAACAAAAATTAAAAAACATACATACAAGCATTTAGGCATGTTTTTTTTGGTATGGTTTTAGGTTGCGCCCATTAGGGTAAATATAAAAATAAATATAAGTTATTTATTTTTACTTTCTTTAACAATTTGCTCTACCTAGAAATAGAATCTAGAATCTGATGCCAGACAGTCACGCTTGCGGCCCCAAAACCAGCAATTATGAGATTAATTCCCTCTAGTACGTTTTTTATTTGATGTTATTTATGTACGCGAAAAATTGTCTCGTATAATTATGACCTAATATTTTTTCAACATTTCTTGTACATATTATATTTTTATGATATTTATTTGGGTCAATCATCAACCGGGCTTAAATCCAACACAAAACAACTGCAACTAAAAAATTTTTTGGAAAACCTATTAACACTGCTCGACCTAGGAATCAAATCCAAGACTCTTGCTCAGTAGTTGCTACCACTAGACTGATGAGCCAGTTTCAGTCTATTATTATGCATGCCTGCATATTATATAAGTACTCAATATTATTCCGAAGAATTTGAACACCTGTAGTCACTAGTCACATAAACAAAAATCTAGATCAAAATATTTAGAAATAAACAATACAAAAGAAAAAAATCCTTGAAAACATTACAAATGTTCTAATAAATGTAATATCAGACATAATATAATTTATTGTATACAACAAGGTAACAAGACTGCTTAGCCCAATAAAATAAAAAATACTGCTAAGCAAAATTAGTGTTTATATGAAAGGAACTTCGGTTCATATTACCTCGCGCACCACTCATTGCGAAGTATTACTGAACACACTTCATCCCTACGTATAATATATCCTTGGAAGTAGAAAAAAAAATGTAAATAATTGTACCGATGTACTTCGTCGGCTTGGCGTAGTATATAAGCGGTCTGCGCCGGAGTCGGTCATCAGTCGTTGCAGTGAAACATTGTAGCCAACATGAAATTCTTGGTAAGGGATCTTTTGTTTTATTATTTTTGGGCCTTTTGGGATTTATTAAATAACATTAATTTTTAATATAAATAAAGTCAAAAAATCAAAAAATTAAAAAAAAGAAATCTAATATTATAAATTAATGTAACATTTTTTATATTGCGATATTTGTAAAATTAATCAAAAGCATTAAAATACAATATAAAAATAATTGTGTAAAATTTTAGAAAGGATAATATTATGAAAATAATTTGTTTATTTCATAATAACATTAATTTTAAATAAATTAAATAAAATGTCGTTTAAAGTTATATGACATTATGACCTACTAATTGATTATTAATAAAAAAAAATATTTTCTCGTTATACCTGCGATCTAATAATGTAACTGAAAAGTTATAAAATCTTTTATCCAAGCAAGCAAGGACCTTTTAAGATTATAATATTATCTTATATAGTTTTATTAACCCAACTGTACTCAAATTTATTTCTACATCAACGCGAATATTGGTATTGCATAAATAATTTTATACATTGTTTGTGTAATTTTCAAAGTACGTGCATGTTTTTGAAAATTCAGTGAAAATCTCTTCTAACCACTGCACGCCTTGAAATAAATAAACAAAAGTATCATACGTTTCACAAAATAACGCACCTTTAAAATAATTATCAATGTGCAGCTACCCTAAACCCGGTTGCGTAATTCCAAAACCCTAATTACTTTGCAAGCCTTCGGCATAATATCGTACGTATAAGTGTGTACGTTTTGCTATAGGAAATTGCACACCTCGCCCTAGATCACCATGGCAAATTATACCTTAGCACAGACCGGGGCAATATGATACAATTCATACGATTGTCGACATTTAACATTGCAAGAAACTAGTGTGGCTACAGGGGCTCATTATTTGTCATTAATAGTGTTGAAATTGAAATTTTCGCCATCAAAATAGTGTCTTAACAGAAGCTGTAGTGCTTTTAATTTCGAAAAGAGTGTCTATAGATTTCTAGCTCACATAGTCATAGGTCTTTAATAAATTTAATCCGGAAAAAGAATCATTTATTTAATAAACAGACAGAAATGTATTGCTGGGGAGTTTGTTGCGCCGCTTCGTCTTAACAGCAAAAACATTATAATAAGGAGTGGGTGTTTTTGGAGTATATTTTTATTCAAATATTAATATACAAAATTTGGCAAACTACGAAGAAAAATATCCTGAGTCTGAATTTCTTATCGGAGTTTTGTCCGTAAGATAAATTTCTCAGAACTCTGCAATGAAAGCCCAAAGTTTCATAAATGCTTGTAAAATCTTAAATAAAAATATGTTCATTTCAAATTAACGATTTGTTCAAATTTTTGTGCAGTTAAGGTTACCTAAATTTCACAGTCTTAAATGATTACCGTTTAATTAACCGTGGTTAAACAAGCTCAATGACCTAGCTAGACTACAATCGACGCAGGGTTTGAACTGCCGACCTTTTGATCGCCATGCCACGCCTTCACCCGTAGGCTAGTGTGGTGTGAATTAAGGGGCTTATTGTGGTAAAGGTTTGATATTGAGTGTGTTTAAATCCTTATTTCATTAGTGGTAGTTCTTTGGTAAAACTTAATTTCTGTTAAAATTCGGTGCAATCATTTGTGACGTTTTAGAATTAATGAGGATTGATCTGTGATAGAGCTGTGGTGGCCTAGCGGTGGCCAGTGGACTGAGACGTCAAAGGACTCGAGTTTGAACCAAAGGCACGCACCACTGACTTTACGGAAGTTATGTGCGTATTTATCACGAGCTCAAACGGTGAAGGAAAACATCGTGAGGAAACCTACAAGCTTGAGAGATTTGTCTCGATGGCATGTGAAGTCTGCCAACCCGCAGTAGGCTAGCGTGGTGGACTATAGCCTAATCCCTCTCAAATGAGGGGAGACCCATGCCCAGCAGTGGGACGTTAATGGGTTGATGATAAAGGGTTGATCGAAAAAGCGGTATTATATTACGAATTGAATCTAGTCATTTCTAATCCTTTACAGCATCAATAAACACATCATTAAATATATCAATAAGCCGTGATAAAACCCGTAAATAGTAATTATATTTCAATGTCTATCTACATTGTATATTATGATATAAAATCACTATATTAATTGTAGTTTAAAACTCCTTTTGTAAACGACTGTTTATGAAATAATAGCGTAAGTTTTTTTAAGCTGAAATAACTTAATATTCTTGATTACGAAGTAAACGTACTATTAATGATTAACAATGTAATTATAACAACGCTACCGTAGGCGTGGTTAGACGTCGTTATTCAAATTAATTATACGAAGATAATGATCAGATTCGTTCAGTAATCATTATTTCTTTATTCGTTGTTTTTCTTTAAACGGTAATTGAGATTCTGTTTAGTCGGTAAAAAAATGCTTTTTAACAGAAATAGCTCTTTAATTATTGCGTTTCATTGTCCATTTATTGCCCACTGCTGGTTACGTGGGAAATAAAAGGAGTGGTTTTTTGGGAACGTCTTTTGGGTATAATTGTCGACATTCCAGGTGGCCCAGGACTGGTCGTTGTGGAAATCCTAGGGGGAGGCTTATGTCCAGCAGTGGACTTCATCTGGCTGATAATTGATGATTATGATGGAGAGTCAATTAATAAATTTGACCTACTATGAATAAACTATATTATTATTTTGAGATTGAGGGTTCTCTCATCTCAATTGGATTAGTCTGTAATCCATCACAAACTAAAAATATAATTAGATATTCTGAAAGTGATCGTACGTACATACGATCAAGTATCCTTAATCAGAGGCGTACAGACACACATTCATAGTTCGCATATATATTTGATATTACTATCGTGTATACCTACGTGTCAACGGCAATCAGGATTCATCAATCTCTATATAGCTTACTCAATCTAATAACTATTGCGATAATGTGACAATAAGATCCACACAATTATACGCAGTTGTAAACATCTCAACTTACGACAAAATGTCACAACTATGGACTTCCTTCACGGAGACAAAAGGACTATAAGCTATAATGTTTATTGCAAATCGTACTGTAATTAGAATATTGTAAAATGCTTTATAGATTGATATTATTTTCCGTGTTATATTAATTGGATTTGAAAACATAATATTATGGGATATAGGTACCTACATAAATGCTTACTTTATACAAGTAAAATATGTATGTTTACTTATATATACATATTTACTACGTAGAGAGTATATAAAATTGGTGTTAATATCTGAAAATATATTTTCAAGATGATTAGTTAATATTTTCCTATCTTTTTAAAAATAAATTATCGATTAAAACATAAATCAGTACTAAAGACAAAATTCAATTTCACATTTTTCTTCCAAAAACTAAAATTCCTCTAACTTGTCTTTTCACTTTTCAGATTGTCCTCGCCGTAGCTATGGTGGCGGTATCCGCTGAGGAGGCCGCGAAGAAGACCGAGAAGCGAGGCCTCTCCAGCCTCGGATACGGCGGCCTCGGATACAGCGGCGTCGGATACGACGGCCTCGGATACGGCGGACTCGGATACGGTGGTCTGGGCTATGGCGGATACGGTAAGTGTTGGTGGAAATTTCATGTCAATGTCGTGACTAATTTAAAAAAATCATTCATTCATTCATTGTTTCATTGTTTTTCACTTGTTCAAAGAACGCTTCGTAGAATTTTAACTAGTATGACAAAAGCACCTAAAATAGATTTCTAAACGATTACAGTTATTCTTAGTTAATTTATTACGCTTGTAATAAAATAATTAGCGTCAATTTATTAAGAACGTCAAAAATAGCACCGCGTCAAAGAGACAAATTTACTTAAAACACACACTGTCAAAATCTTCTTAAATATCCAATGATAATTAAGTCTAATAACTGCCACACTGGTCACGTATAGCAAGGCTTAAACACACCTAATATTGGAGGATTTAGTGAAATTTTCAAACAATCTACCGCCAGCCAAGTTGCCTGTCCAACTTCAAATTGGCCAAGAGTCTTACATTGGGCAAACGTGACGCGGGCACCAAGCACTTGGCTCTGGTTTGCCCGTTCTGAACATTTAAAGAAGTGTTCATTTTCTTTTTGATAAAATAAATACGTATAATTTAGGAGTTTGCTGTAGTAATATTTTAATTCGATATTTGGAACATAATGTACGAATGAATTTATACGTACAATATGTATATTTGTAATCGTATTATTTAGTACTTATTTATAAAAAAAACGCCCCGCTTCTCAGCTGGACGTTGTTATAAAGGATAAAAACAATGTGTATGTGTAAAATTTTGAGCTCAATCGATGTAGAACTGTTTGAGTTTTTTATGCTTACACGAACTAACCTACTTTTATATACATATACTCAACATTAAAATGCAATTTCGAACTTTATTTACATACAAACAAAGTGTAAATCAGAAAAATATTATAAACAACAGACGTTAGTTTTCCAATTATTATATTACAAAGCTAACATTCATTGGGGAAATGGTACAAGCAATTAACTACCCCTAGACAACCAATAAAACAAAACTAAAACGCTATAGTTCCTAAGAGAATTAATACTAGGAATAAATCCTCTTTTCAGAACTCATTATAAGTCCTTACTAAAGGATTTAGAATCTTATTACTTCCCTATATTAGAGTTGACTGTAGCTTTGGCAATGTATTGGAAAATTAAAGTCTGTCCGAGACTAATTTTATCCTAATTTGGATGTAATTGCAATTGTTGTGAATTCATTCTTGGATTTTATACTTTCTGTTATATACTCTTAAAGTTCCTTTAACCTTAAATTTGACTTTTGCATACTAAAATTAGTGATCAAGATTCAATCAATTTGTATTAAGGTCATAAGACACGAAAGAGGTTGTATCCTTTATGCCTATAGTCCCAAGGCATAGATTATTATTGAATTAGTCACAGCTTCATTCTCTGTAATATAAAGACTATTGATTGTCGTTTCAATCATTATTAAGTGACTGATATAATTCTAAATTATAGGCACAACTTCAGCATAACTAACTTGGTGATCACAAGTATCTATCATCAACCTATTTATTAACTGCATCATTGGTCTAGTGGTCGTACAGTGCAAGACGGCTTGGGTTCTATTCCTAGGTCGAGCAAACTTCATTATTGGGGTTTTCTATGAAATTTTCAGTAGCAGCTCCGAGTTTGGATTCGTGCCCGTTTGATTGCAAAAGACTCACCCCCTATTACACTAACACTGAAACAAAATTGTCTCCACTACGTCACATCCGGTCAAAGAATAAAATTAGTGTGACATTTTTTTTTCTTAATGATAAAAAATATCAATGGAATTAAATGCAAAGGTCACGGCTTGTCAATTAGGCGCAAAAAGTTTGGTAGCTTATATCTTTTATAATAATTATCTTGTCCGCATGACTAGCCACTGTGATTGTATGAATCAACTACCTATTACTTTTTATTGAAATCATTCAACGGAAAGTCGACGAAATATTGGAACTAAACTTAATATAATTATTATTGCTGTATTTTTTTTTATCTGTGGGAAACTACTTAAGTGGATTTTAAAATGAACATAACACAAATTCACCGTCAAACAATGTACTGTCCCACTGCTGGGAACGGATTTTAGGATAGAAGAAGGATTTGGTCCACCTCCAAACAAGGGTTAACAGACTTCACACGCCATTGAGAAAACTCATGCATGAAGGTTTCCTTACGATTTTTTCTTTGAACCTGTGATTAATACGCCTGATACTTCAAAGTAAAAGAAAAATTAGTGAAGCGTGTATTGGGATTAAACTCGAGAACTAACTAGGTATATGACTTCATATTGCACAAGCGAAACTACTAATCTAATATATAAAATTCTCGTGTCACAGTTTTCGTTGCCATACTCCTCCGAAACGGCTTGACCGATTTTGATGAAATTTTTTGTGCTTATCCGGTATCTATGAGAATCGGCCAACATCTATTTTTCATCCCCCTAAAAGTTAGGGGTAGTCCACCAACCCCTATAATGTGGCAAAACAACGTTTGCTGGGTCAGCTAGTTCCTATATAAATTTCCTACATAATGAATACAGTATTAGTCCTTTAAATTGAAATTCTACTTAAAAAGTCTTGATAAAACTATTTAATATTCGTCCTAAAAAGGTACTAAAGAAGTATATACTTATAATTACATTCATATCAAGACTTATGTACTTATTATAACTCATAGAACTTCTGAACTGTCATTCAAAATAAAACAACTGACTGTGATGAAATACTCCGACTACCTCATATACCTTATAACCGGCATTGAAAACTACATCGAGATCTGATTTGCAAACTGTCTAACACAATATTGCGTTCGTTTTGACACAGAACCACGTAACGTGAAATCCCATGGGAACTTATAGGTGGTTTTCATAACTCACTGTGATGGTTGCATTGTACAATATAAAAGTTATTCACATAAGTTGAAAATCGTGCTGGAATTCCTCGAAGGAATAACTTGCGTTATCATGATTTTGGAAGAAATATAGCCGTTCAGAATATGCTGCCTTAGACTTAGACAAAAGTCCTGAGTTCGACCCTGAGGCACGCAATACTTAATATATAATGTAATTTATTTAATACTATTTATTACTGACTCAATCATTGTGAGAAATCCTGCATGCCTGAGAAGGTTCCTCGAGGGTTTGAGGAACCAACCCGTATTAAGCCAGCGTGATGGACTTTTCAAATTAGCCCGGCAGGAAGACCATAAATTTGTTGATGATGACTTAATAAGATCTGTATCACTACCGATATTATTTCATCAAGACAATTCTGATACTTTAGAGCAACCATCATGGCCAGAATGACCCGTATAAATCTACTTCCAATAAAGTTATCGGTGATGTAAAAGTCATATTCCCAACAAAGAATAAATCGCTTAAATAAAAGTATCTATCAAGCCTCCTTTCTATTCTAAATTAAGATCAAGTTAAAACAAAGTAAATAGCTATTATTGTCACCCATTGTTCGTCACCAATGTCACAAGGTAACGTGTGAGAAACCGCGGTCCTTGGCACACTGTGGTTCCGTGATACGTGTAATTTTGTGTTACGTTACCGGCCGTAACGTTAGGGTTGGGCAAGTAATGAGATGCCTGTTTGTTTTAGCATTTTGTGAGGTCATTTTGGACATACCAACTTGGTTTAGTTGGTTTACAATGTACGTGTTTATCATATGCTCAAGCGGTGAAGGAAAACATCGCGAGGAAAACTGCATGCTTGAGAGGTTTTCTCGATGGCATGTGAAGTCTGCCAACCCGCAGTAGGCGTGGTGAACTATAGTTTAATCCGTCTCAAATGAGAGGAGACCAGTGCCCAACAGGACAATAACGTTCCCATTAACCGGACACGAATCCAAACTATGAACTGCTACGGAGAATTTCATATAAAACTTCGACAAAACTTTGCTTAACCTAAAAATCAAACCCCAATCCTCTTACACAATTACGACCAATAGACGAACGAAGCAATATGCTGTGTCTGAACAATATCTTATGCTATTCTTTTGTTTGTCCTCAGCCGCTGCCCCGGTAGCGGTCAGCAAGGTCGCGTACTCCACCGCGCACGGCGCCGGCTACGGCGGTTACGGCGGATACGGCGGATACAGCGGCCTCGGCGGATACAACGGCCTTAGCGGATACGGCGGCCTTGGTAAGTTCACAGAGAAAAAAATGGATATTGGTCAAAGGTTCCGTTGGGAATGTAATTTTGATGAAGTGGAAATCAAATTTTATCATCATTATTAACCCATTTAGAGAGGAAATAGACCTGACCAGAGAATATACCTGTGCCCACTGTGAGCGTAGGTGTTTCTCTTAGAGGGAGAATAGGCCGACCCGTAAATCGAATGAGTGACAGACTTCACAAATCTACTCATGTTTAGCATTGAGTCAGTAAATGGTTTGTCGATATAAAGTTTTATATCTCATAATCTTAAGTATTATTCTGGCACAATAATTAAACAATTTGGAGATTATTCTAAACGATAGCACTTATAAACAAAGAAAATATTAGAACTGACTATGGTTAACTTGAAAATGAACCCTAAAACCGTGAGAACGCGAATCAAGTGTAAAATTGTTCTCAAATAATGGTGATTTCAATCTGAAGTACAATACTATTATAATACAATAGTAATACATACTATTGTTGTTCTTTGTAACAATAATATCGATAGCGTAATATGTTTTTAGGTAATTAAGCTTGTGTTTCTTTACATAAAACGTGAGACTTAGTTCCGCAATCAAATTATACAGGAATAATTACTTAATTCTTGAGTTCCTATATAATAATGAAGAAAAACATTGACATCGTGATCATCTACCCATTTACTATGTCACTGGGCACGGATCTCCTCCCATTCTTGAGAGGGATTAGGCTTTAGTCCATCACTATAGCCTAACGCGGGTTGGCAGACTTCTCAGGTACTTAAAAAAACCCTCTCAGGCATTCGTTTTCCTTCACCGTTTGAGCATGTAATAAATACGGACGTAACTTTGAAAAATCAGTGATTGACGGTCTTGGGATCGCACTCAGGACCTTTGACTTCACAGCTATTTCCAGATTGTGACAACCAATTTGTGTGAATTCAATTCCTACCTCAATCATCAACATCCATTTCTAACTCTTGTCTTATTATTTCAGGTTACGGCCATGGAGGTTACTACAGCGCTCCCGCCGTCAGCTACGCCAACCAGGTCGGCTACGGCGGATACGGCGGATACGGCGCGCACGGCTTGGGATACGGCGGACACGGCCTCGGATACAACGGCGGACTCGGATACTACGGACATCACTAAACCCCGCGAACGCCCGCCCGATCCAAATTGTGTTCAAATTTTTTTCCAAACACTTATATTGTATTATTTTATTTTTGTCAAATACTCTTACTCAAAGGACTATACGTTTTTGAGTTTGTATAACCTGTGATCGATATATTTTGTCATGTGTCATGATTTTGTAAATATGGGGAATTAAAATCCATAGTCGTTTGATTGATTTTATATGCTATGCAGTAAGTTTGAGCTTGCCACAGTTTTTGTACAACGAATTATTACTTAACTGCCTTAGAGTCTTTGTAAATACCTAAATAAAATATATTTTTTAAATCAACTTACTTTTGTTTTTTTTTTCTTATTTTTAACTGACTTCAAAAAAGGACATTTCAATTGGTCCAGATCTAAACATTTAAAGTCGGTTTTTTCTTCTCTTCTGGTTACCAGCAGAGAAGAAAGTATTCCATAATTCATTTAAGTGGTTACCAAAAATAGTGTGAATAAACCTGCACACCTAAAGGATTTTCTCATTGCAAATTTTATGTTTGTCAGTTAAGGCCTTCATATTATGTTGCCAGCGTATTAGGTTATTTACTAGAATAATAACTACTAATTATACTCACATAATGACGTCACAGTTTTATATTAACAACTTGAAAAGTTGTACACAACTTAAATTGTCCATAAAAAATGTACCAAAGCAAAACTTGAATAAGTTTAATTTCACGTAAACAATTATAATACCTACTGCTAATTTTAAAATAACAATTCTAATTTAGTTAAAACTTTAGTTAGTACGACGCTGAAATGAAATTTAGAATAACAAAAAGATTCTGATTACATATACGTAGCCAGACAGTTTTTAAGTTAGGCATTTAAAGTTTTTATAATTTAGGTGTTATACTTAATGAATACCTAATGATGTTGAGTGACATTTTAATAATCTTACATTCGTCGGTTCTAATTCATTCATCTGTGTGTCAAGCTTAAACCACAAAAAAAAATATGAGATTATAATATATTATGATTACAAAATTTGCTATTTAGTAACGTATTTTTCACATCTAAGTAGGAACTTATATTTATTGCTTATATAAAACAATTTTATATTAGTCTGTATAAGCTTCAAAAACTCAAAAATTCTGAGAGTGAGTTAGGTTGCCAGACCTCATTAGGCGTGTGTCTTCTGACAGCATAGGAATTCCGTTTGCTATCTGTATATTAACTAACCTTATTTTAATAAACCTAGAACAGGATTTACCAGGTTGGCAACGCGCGAGCGACACCTCCGTTGTTGCAAACATCTAGGTATAGGTTACGGAAACTGCTTAGGTACTAGTGTTTATCATCAGGCAGGCCGTAAGTTTATTTTCCACATTCGTGGTATAAAAAAAAATGTGTGTGTATACACGTAAGAAGTGAAACTTCTTTAAGACATCATTTTTCGAAAAATGATTATCATTTACAACTTCACAGAAATTGGTTGAATAAAGCTAAATTAGATAAAGTTTATGCAAAAGGCTTTTATTATCGTAGACATGCATTGGTTAAACTAATTGTTTTCCAACTGTATTTTATGATTATTGATATAATTATGGTATCTACTCGAATAACATTGAATTTAAAAAGAGCGTTTGAATTAATAGTCTTCAATTTGTAGCTCTGTCAGTTCCAAATAATAGTGGGAACCAATAATAATCTTCTATTTATCAAAACGTCGATATCTCAACCAATAGCGAGTTCTCAATAGGAAAAACAGATGGTCTTAGTGTATTGGAAAAGGTATACCTAGTTTTTAGTTGTCAAACAAACATCATGTTGCTGTAGTTACCTATTCAAATAAATATGGCCCGTAACGGAAAAATGTTACCCATAAATAAAGATGGCGCGTAACAGAAAAACGTTACATTGTTATAAAAGATGGCGCGTAAAAGAAAAACGTTACATTGCTATAAAATGTCTCCCATACGCCGATAAAAAAGTTTCACTTCAAAAAATATTCCAACAAAGTTACTGTACTGTACCTATAGAACAACAGTTTACCACAGTAGTCTACGATTAGCAAACTTACAAAGCGAAAAATCACCTTTTATACGGGCGATAGCGCCTGCAAAAAAATAACAAGCAAACGTGCAGGATTGTAGGATTGCTCGTACTTTTCACAATGGCTCGCAGTGTAAAGGGTTGTACACCATATCAAGGTGTTTGCTGTCAATATTTCTTCTTTCTGAGTAGAACTTGTCAATAAATTTTCTGCAGGTTTAGAGAATTAAAAGTTTATGGTAATTAGGTTCTTATTTTATTTAATCTTTGTCTTATTCTCATAGGTAACCAGCGGTGGGACATGACGGTGTTGTATTTTTTATAAAAAAATATGTTTGTTGGATGATTGATAGCGTTCCTAAAAATGTGCTGTAGATTGTAGATAAGTATTAAACACTTTATAATTAGATCATAATATACATATTATATTATATATACAACAGTGGGTACACAACACTGTTGAGTATATAAGTTGGGTATATAACACTGTTGAGTACACAGAAATATAATTGGTTTAATATGTTGTGAGCTAGCCCTAAACCTGAGCGAATGAAGTTTTCAAAATTAAAATGTTTTGCTATTTCTGGCAACACCGGATTTCTCTTTTTGCACGAACGACCGTTCTTTCTCAGCCATGAAACAATATGACGTGATTAGGGTTGCCAAGCCAAAAATATACATACATATACCTGCGTACTGTTATAGATCCCCTCTGCACCCTTTATTGCTGACTCCTCCGTTCATTCTGCAACTCAGCTATTCTATCCTTTCAAGCTCCCTAGATGCCCTCCATGAGTCAGTCTCTATCCATCATCCTAACCAGACGGTTGTCTTTTCTAAACCCATATTTCTAGTTTTATTTAAAAGCGTTTTTTAAAAAGACTATTTCCTCGCACCTCATAACATTAATGGTGGCAGCGTAAAGGGATTTTGTAAAGTCCCCGGTACCGTCTCCTTCCGCAGTATTCCAGTTCGACGCGAGTGCTAAAATAGTGCTAAAAACTATCCAGTGCTAATATCAGTGTCTTACTTAACCCGAAAAGTGCCGTAAATAATCCAGTGTCAATACCAGTGATTAAGTTACCCAACAATTGCCGAAATTAATCGAGTATATAATACCAGTGATTTACTTACCCCGCGAGTGCGTCACATCTTATTTGATCTGAAAAAATAATACATCAAGGCCCACTGCTACACACTATTGGTGTCGTAGCCGGCCATTCTACTATATCCACTCACCGCCACGTACATCTCGGTGCTGTGTCCCGCATCGATCATCCGACGTGCATCAATCTCGAGCGAGCCACGAGTCGTCCCGGTGTTATCTACCGTGCGCGAATTCTAAGAAATGCTAGCCTTCGTTATCACTCTGTCCGCGTTCAAGTAAGTGATTCTTGGTCATTGCGATTCTCAATCTTTTATTGTTGCTTAATATAATTTGTTTTTATATTCGACTTAATTTTGTGTTCTATTATATACGTGCTGTGTTATTATTAATAAGTTATAAAAAGCTTCAAAATGTCAGAAAGTAGATCTCAAAGTCCAAAATTTGAAAAACCGGAAATTGCAGTATCTGACTTAGACGATGATAACCTTTGTCCTCCGCCTTCTGGCCCAACGACGAGGTCATTAACTAAAAAGAAATCCGCCGCCGTGACCAAAGTTGAGCTTGAACTTTCTACGTTGCTAAAATTTATTAAACCATTCGATGGGAGCAGAGAAACATTAAATTCATTTTTAGTTAATTGTAATAACGCCTATGATTTAGCCTCAGAACCCCAAAAGGATATATTATTTAAGTATATACTATGTCAACTTCAAGGCAAAGCACAAACTGCCTGCTCTGTGAAGGAATTTGTCAATTGGACCCAACTTAAAGAATTCTTAAAAACGCAATTCAGTGAGCGCAAACACTACACCCACCTGCTCACTGACCTTCAAGAATGCAAACAACTAGGTAACGAATCCGTAAGCCAGTACGCTCTAAAGATAGAGACATTATTATCCCAATTACTTACCGAAATATCCATTACACACGGTCATAAGAGCCGCGAAATGATAGGACGCACAGCATCTATGGAGGAATTAGCCCTCCATCACTTCCAAATGGGCTTGACACCCCGTATATCCAATATTATAAGATGTAAGTCACCTAAAAGCCTTAACGAAGCAGTTAACATGGCTATATCAGAAGAAAAAATACAACAATTTCTATTCAAACGGAATCCGTTTAATTCACGTCAAGATAGGCCAAATATTTCAAGGCCAAACATTCAACCAATGCGCCGCGATCAGAATCAACAGCAATCCTCCAATTTTAACCAACCTAGGTCAAATAACTCAACTACACCAGTTTGCAGATACTGTAAAGCGCCAGGACATACCCTGGAACAATGCCGCAAACGCGAATTCAATAACAATCGCTTCAGATTAGACCAAAGTCAGTCGAAGTTGACCCAACGTGTCCACTACTCTACTACTATCCCTGAAAATGAAGTCGACATAGTCGAAAGCTATGACACTGTCGACAGTGAATCAAAAAACGAGTTTCTGTCTCGTCCCGGTGTCGAACGGGACAACACGCTATAAAATCCGACACCCTAATATTTACTTCCAAATCCAGGATGTCTCCGCAACATGGAGATCATCCTACTCAAATATCCAAGTCGGCACAATCATCGCTACATGATGAGCCGCTGACAATCACTGTATCCAAGCAAAATAAAACTTTGCTGAAATCCAAATCCAGAACGTCTCCGCAACATGGAGATCGTTCTATTAAATCACTAAAATCGTCCACTGTATCCGAGCAAAATAATATTTTGCCTAAATCCAATATATTTGAGATATCAAATAATCCAGCAATAATGCTATTACCTCATGTCCTTGTTCAATGCTCCGTATCAGACATTCCCTTATCATTTCTTGTAGACTCAGGATCCTCTATAAGTCTATTAAAACAATCATGCATCGAAAAACAACCCAAATTAGTTGATGAAAAAATTCAACTAAAAGGCATAGCCGAAGAATATATCCCAAGTCAAGGTCATTTTAAACTTAAAATACAATTACCTAAATCTAGTATATTACATAAATTTCATGTGATCGACCAAATACACTTACCTTATGATGGTATTATAGGTTCAGATTTCCTTAACGCTTACAACTGTAACATCAATTACAATAATAACTTGCTCCATGTCGGCAAATCATCCTTGAAACTTCATTTCCACGACCCTGCATATTTGATCCCTCCAAGAACCGAGTTTGTTATAGAATGTTCAGTCCAAAACCCTGAAATTAAAGAAGGTATAGTCCTTGATCAGCAAATTTCTAAGACACTATTAATCGCGAACTGTGTAGTACGTGTCAAAGAAAATAATAGAATAAATATAACAGTTGCTAATACCTCTGAAGAATCTGTGACATTAGATTCAGACCTCAATTTAAAACTTATTCCTATTGATCCTTTACAATTCAAAGAACAGCCTACTAAATTCGTTAACCATATAAATAAAAACACCAACTGTGTTTCACGTACAAATGAAGTCCTCAAATCATTACGTGTTTCTCATTTGAATAACGAAGAAAAAGAAGCTCTCTTCCAACTATGCTCTGAGTTTTCCGACATTTTCCATCTTCCTGGAGAGAGTCTATCTTATACAAATGCTCTTAGACATGATATAAAAACAACGACTGACATACCAATACACACAAAAACTTACCGTTTTCCTGAGGTACACAAAGCTGAAGTCCGAAACCAAATCGATAAAATGCTACAACAAAATATTATAGAGCCATCTGATTCCCCTTGGTCATCACCTATATGGGTGGTGCCCAAAAAGCTTGATGCTTCTAATGTTCGAAAATGGAGAGTGGTCATTGACTACAGGAAGCTCAATGACGTCACTATTGGTGACACTTATCCCCTACCTCAAATTACAGAAATTTTAGATCAACTTGGCTGCAGTAAGTACTTTTCGACGTTAGACCTAGCATCCGGTTTCCACCAAATTCTCTTAAATGACGCCGATAAGGCCAAAACTGCGTTTAATGTCCCCGAAGGACATTTCCAGTTCCTTAGAATGCCGTTTGGGCTCAAAAATGCCCCTTCTACGTTTCAACGCTTAATGAACTCTGCCTTAACAGGACTTCAAGGCACCCGGTGCTTTGTTTACCTTGATGACATTGTTTGCTATGCCTATGACTTACCGACCCACATATTAAATCTAAAATCTATTTTCGACAGAATCCGCGATTTTAACCTTAAATTACAACCTGACAAATGCGAGTTTCTCCGACGAGAAGTTTGCTACCTTGGTCACGTCATTACCGAACAAGGCGTCAAGCCGAACCCTGACAAAATCAAAGCTGTTACCGAATTCCCAGTTCCTAAATCCCCCAAGGACATAAAATCATTCCTTGGACTAGTGTCATACTATCGCCGTTTTATTCCCGATTTTTCGAAATCGGCTAAGGCCTTAACCAACCTTTTGAAAAAAGATGTCCCTTTTAAATGGGAAAACCCACAACAACTTGCTTTTGACACACTAAAGCACAAATTAACGACAGCTCCACTACTCATCTATCCTGACTTTTCAAAGCCATTTATTCTTACCTGTGACGCTTCTAATTACGCTATAGGTGCTGTCCTCTCTCAAGGTCCAATTGGCAAGGATCAACCAGTCGCTTATTCATCGCGTACACTTAATAAAAGTGAATCCAACTACAGCACCACGGAAAAAGAGTTATTAGCTATACTGCATGGTTGCAAAACTTTCCGTCCTTACCTTTACGGTAACAAATTCCAAATCGTGACAGACCATAGACCATTAAAATGGCTCTTCAACCATAAAGATCCTGGCAGCAAACTCCAACGCTGGAGATTAAAGCTGGAAGAATATGAATATGAAATCATATATCGCAAGGGACTACTAAACTCCGCAGCAGACGCTCTATCTAGGTATCCAGTGAACCCAGTTCTCCCTGAAAATAAAAGTAATCTAAACCCTTATTCCTCTGGAGACGCTGACTCTAATTCTAGCCCCGAGCTCCAGCTCCAGGAATCACCCTTACCTGAATTAGCAGGAGATTCTCTTGATGAACTATTAGGAGTACCTAGTCAAATTAATGACGGCGACCTTAATTTCAGCCCACTGGATCCCTCTGCTTTTACTGATCCTCTTTCTCCTGCCTTGCCTGAAACGTGCCTAGAACCCTTACCTGTGCCCGCAGAACGAAATCCCGAAACTGCTCCTACAACACCTGTAAACATACCTTTATCCAATGACGTGCCATGTGTTGAGCCACAACTTGATCCTCAACCTTCTTCTAGCTGGCAAAACCCTGAATCCACATCCATGAACCGCGACCCTGGAACTCCTTCCTCTGAATCTGAAAACTTACCTTTACCTGACGAAACTTATCATAAATTCCTGAAATCGTCCACAGAGTCCCATAATACCGAGATAATAGAATACAATGAAAGTTTACTGAAAGGTACACAACAATTAATAATAATACCTGTTTCTATAGATATGGATGAATCTATACCTTATGTTCAAGAGGTGCTTGATAACTGTCCAAAACCTGAACGTGATGATTTTCTGAAAATGGAAAGATCTTTACATACCTCTTCCCCTCTGACAATAGGAGACAAAACTTACCTCTTTCTCTTTACAAAAGTACATCACTTTGACGATTACTCCTATCCCGACATATTTAAAAGCCTGAAATATGTTCGCGATGAAATCATGATAACGTATTCTACTGTTAATGACATCGGTATATCAGATTTCCGAAATCCTTTTGATAAACACTCTTTTACGAAAATCTACAACATGTTAGTTTACTTATTTGATGGCACTAATATCAAGATACACATTTATCACGATAAAATCATATATCCTTCTCTCAGCGAAATCCCCAAGATATTGAAAGAAAATCATGATATCCCCATCGCTGGTCATTTAGGATCCACACGAATGCTAAGCCGCATAAAGGATAGATTCTTCTGGAAAAATATGCGAACTGACATAGAAAATTACATAAAAAATTGTAAAGCATGTCAAACAAATAAAGCTCTACGGAAAGTAAACAGAGCCCCTATGGTAATAACATCAACTTCTACTTCTCCTTTTGAACGTCTAGCCCTCGACATTGTAGGTCCTCTTCCCGAATCTGGAACAGCTAAACTGAAATATATCCTGACCTTACAAGACGATTTGACTAAATTCTCACTGGCCTACCCTATTCACAGCAACACAGCCGCCGAAGCTAGCGACTGTCTTCTTCATTTTATATCGCTGTTTGGAATACCAAAACAAATACTTACTGACCAAGGCACAAATTTCACGGCAGATTTGTTTCAGAAGACCTGCGAATTTTTAAAAATCAAACAATTGTGGTCCACTCCATATCATCCACAAACACAGGGCGCCCTTGAAAGATCACATTCCACTCTTAAAGAATATTTAAAATCATATGTTAACAATGACCAAGATGACTGGCCTAGATATGTATACACTTCAATGTTAGCTTATAACACTGCCGTACATTCAACAACACATTACACTCCATATGAGTTATTATTTGGACACAAGCCCCATATCCCAGACTCCGTATACGATGACAAATCTACCGCTACTTACCCTGACTATGTAAGACTTCTTCAACACCGAATGAAACATGCACGTGACAAAGCCCTAGAATACATCTACAAATCCAAGGACAATTCCAAGAGGTACTATGATTCACGTAGTCGTCCTCAAGAATATAAAGTAGGAGACTATGTCCTATTAAAAAACCACTTAAGAATGCGTAAAGCTTTGTCTCCCTTGTGGAAAGGTCCATATAAAGTAGTGAAAATTCATGGAAACCATACCTTATCACTATTAATTAATAGACGCCATGTAAAGCATCACTACGATGAAGTAAAACATGTAGATATAAGCGAATAGAATAGTATCTAAGTTTAGTAGTTGGCAATGTCTTTTTCCATTACAGCGCGCTGGTTCGAAGTCACCAAGAATATGTCCAACCGATCAATTCAAGCTCCGGTATATATTTCGATCCAGTCGGTGACCTCAAACTTAGTATAGGACACCTAGATGTAGTAACTCCACTTGACATTTCCTATATTGAACCCCATATAAAAAATATCAATTCAGTATTAGGTACAATACGATTCTTATGCGGTCAATTCCAGATTGAAACCGTGATTGAATTAGAATGTCACAATGTACTAATGCCGCTTACCATCAGATACAATGATATTGTTTCCGAATATTCCTCCATTGGTCACCTTACCAGTACCGACAGGTTTAAGCGTGGAGCCTGGATAGGTGGCGTAGGCACCTTATCTAAAACTATATTTGGAACCCTAGATGAGGACGACGGCGTCAAATATGACACCGCTATACAAAGTATACAGAATAATGAAAAACAGTTAAGTTCACTTATTAAAGAAAATATCCTGATTACGACATCTACTTTTACTAAATTAAATGACACGATACATAAAATAGCAATTAATGAGGCCAAGCTCAATTCCGGTATCGACAGCCTACAATCAAAATTAAAAAACATATCTTTGATTTCAAACGATTTAATCATTAAATCAGAAATTAATTCATTATTAAATAGTTTGGAAGCCGCTGTACTGGCCCTATCGTTTCAACTTGAGGATATAACAAACGCTATCATCTTCTGTAGTCAAAACATCCTTCACCCGGCCGTTTTGCCGCCCACGCAGTTGTACCGAGACTTAGCCGATAATTATAGAAACATACCTGTAGATTTAAGATTACCTGTTACTTTAGAATTAAGCTATATTCATTTGTTAATTAATATTTCTAGCGTAGTTTGTTACAGTTCAAACAACAAGGTTGTTTTTGTATTGCGTATACCTTTAGTGTCCCCTAAGGTATATAGTTTGTACCACAGTATTGCACTACCTACTCCTCATAATATTATTAAACCAAACTCATTTAGTTTTATCACCCCTAGTAATAAGTACATAGCAATGACCAAGGATAAATCGGAATATTGTAACCTTGAATCACTAAACGAATGCAGAGTGATTAATTCCCGCGAATTTATCTGTGACATCGTTACAACATACTCAACTAGTGCGAATCCGAGTTGTGAAAGTGAGCTAATTTCGAATGTGATAAAAACCTTACCAGTGCAGTGCCAAACCGATTTTATCTACGGACACTTAGATTTATGGAAACCGCTTAGTAATAATAATTGGATTTATGTACAATCAGAAAACAATAAACTATATATAGAATGCCTTAATCAGAAAATTGTAGAAATAAATATTATCGGAACAGGAATTGTACACATCCCGAATGACTGTTATGCATACTGTAAAAGTACTAAGTTAATACCTAAAATCAATAGTATAAAATTTACTGTCAAGGTCACCCGTTCCGACTTTAATATTATAAACGACTCTTGTTGTAATTTAGATAATTTTAAGGATATTATAGTCAATGAGCCTCGTATAAAATTACAAAATGTTGATTTAGACATTTTCACCCAGGAGTCCAAAACTAAATTAAAGTCACTATCTGAAAAGAGTGACGAAATTATTAACCAACATCAAATAATTAAATACGGGACTCATTACTCTGTACTTTTAGTTTTTATTACTTGTGTTATGTGTCTTTTCTGTACAATTAAATGTGTTTTATATATTAAATCTCACAACCGTCTTCCCTTGAATTTCCTAAGGTTTTCCCGATCCGTTCCTGTTAACTCGCCTGTTGAGTTAACACCTAAACCTGATCCTGTCATCCCTATTAAAATCAGTAAGCAATGTCAAATCCCAGCAGACACCCCAGGTCCTAGTACCAGGAGAAATCTATAGTATTCCTGCTCTCCTCTCCTCTCTTCTCTTTTCCTAAACTTCGAAATTTGAACCCCGAAGTTTAGTCTACCCCAGGGAGGTGTTATAGATCCCCTCTGCACCCTTTATTGCTGACTCCTCCGTTCATTCTGCAACTCAGCTATTCTATCCTTTCAAGCTCCCTAGATGCCCTCCATGAGTCAGTCTCTATCCATCATCCTAACCAGACGGTTGTCTTTTCTAAACCCATATTTCTAGTTTTATTTAAAAGCGTTTTTTAAAAAGACTATTTCCTCGCACCTCATAACAGTACGTACATAAAATGATTACGTGAAAAAAATATATTATTATTATGGAACCTGATAATTTGATCAGAACTAAGAACTCCACGTTTAGGAGTCGCTCTTGCAATCACTAGACTTTAAAAAACAAGTGACATAAAAACCCTTAGAAACTCCAATTTTTTAAGAACACTAAACCAGGGTTTTCATACACGCTACCACACCTGTCGGTCCCAAAGGATTAGGCAGGGTTATACTTATGTGCACCGACAGTTCACGGATATGATTTAAATCCTAAGTAAAAGTGGACGAACCTATTTCCTTCAACTGGGTGACCATCAACCGGTATGATTCAAGCTGTTATTTAGAATTTCATTGAAAAACCCAACAGTACTTTGCTCGATCTGAGAATCGATCCCGGTACCTTTTGCTCAGCAGCCGCATTTATAGTAGACAGTTACCAGGGCTATAAACCATTTTATAATCGCATTTATTAATTGATAAACAAATTATTCTTACATCAAAGTCGCCGCTCGCAAGGGATACCCCATTAAAAGTTTCAGAATCCAAATATTACACTAATTAGCGAAGTTTGAACAGAAACCGAGTAAATAAATTAGGGAAGATTATGCCAGTAATTAATTTTTTTATCCTTCGGTTCAACCCTATTTCCTTACTTAGGAAACATTCGCTTTGATGTTTACAAGATATTAATTATTAAATAGGCATATTTTAAGTACTTATCCAATTAGACCCCTAGCATTACTTTAAACAAGCTTTTAAATTTTTGACCTTGACCTTGAGAAACAGATAAAGGGTCAAGGTTAAAGTAAATATGACCTTTAGTCATTTGTGAACATTATTTATTAGTTAGCTTCCTTTATATTGCTCTACAGCATCCAGCTGTAAATAATCTGAAAAGTCGGTATTAAAACCATAAAAATATGCCGCGATAAAATCCGTAAAAAATATCATTTTATTTCAATATCCTAATATTCGTGTAAGTGTATGAAAGTAATAAGCTATAAAGATCATAATGTGATGACATCATTCGAGTCGGTCTTCATCAGCACGGACAATGCCTTCTGGCTGATAATGGATTAACATAATAATGATTAGTATAAAAGATGGAAACATAATAATACTGTGATTTTTTTATTTCCTGCACATTTTGTAAATGTTTAAACCAGCTAGTCAATTTAGTAGCCTGCCATCTAGTGACAAATAGTGAAAACAAAATCAAACAGGGTATGGACAATATCATGTGCCAAGCTTTACGTGTCCCTTTCTAGTTATTAATATATTCGCTAGATGGCAGGAGTAACACAAATCTTTACACATTTGGAAATAATAGTCTACTAACTTGCTGCGATTGTTACAAGATTTATCTTTTATAAACTAGATGGCAATACTGGGATTATGAGTGGTAAAAGGCTCGCGATAAGCAACCCACCTGATGGTAAGCGGTTACTGTAGCTTATGGATGTTTGTTGTGACCCTGTAAAAACCTTCACTGCTGTAGTAATTTGAAAAAACGTTGGTATGTAGAGTGTTGCAAAGTTCAAAGGACCTTCAAACTTTACTGGTTTAAAATGCATTCACGCAGTACAGTACGCCAGGTAAACAACAGTTTTAGTTGGTATTTATGCCGCTACAACACATGTAGTATTGAGATTAAACGCACAAAATAACATAACCAAATTTGAATAGACACGAGAACGAAGAATACTCATTGAGATATTATTACTTCGTAGTACGAGAAAACGATTGTAACAACAAATGACGAAGTAAAAACACCCTTAAGAAGAAGAGGAAAGTACTTAGGCACATACTTTCAAGGTCTCACAAAGTCACCATTATTTGGGCAAGCCCTTTCATATTTGATTTCACCAAGTACACGATGAAATTGCATTAATAATGCAAGTGTAGGTTGCCCCCGATTGCCGCCACGCCGGGACAGTCCACTTGATTATTCATTGAAGTTCTGTTGGGATGTACGCCCGACGGTAAACGCTAATTGGTTTGTGCCACGTCCAAGTTTAGTCTCAGGTATTATACGGTAGCACGTGTGTGGTCACCGGCTGGTTTCAAGTTTGGGCAATAGAGATGTGATTCTGTAGAAGTATGGGCTTATATAATTTTGTCTATGAAAAAATACTAATTTAACTTATTTGAGTTATATAATAAATATATTGCACTAGCTGTTACCCGTGACTTCGTTCGGGTGAAATTTAACGAAAAATTTAATGTTCATATTCATGCATTGGTCAGCTCCCGCGTTTTTAAGTCATACGGAACTCTAATTCGTTTCTTGATCTTAAATTAAAGTAGCCTAAGTTATTCCTTATAACGATGGTGATTGGCGGTCCAGCTGTTGCAGCAATTAGAAGGAACGAAGAGAGAGACAGACAAACATTTTAGAAATTATTTTTTTGTGTAATTACCGTATATATATACTTTTATATATGAAATTACAAACAGAAATTCCAATTTTAAGGAGTTTAATATATTTGCATTGTATCAAGCTTTTATGTAAGTTCAACCTCTTTTGAATAAAATCGGATTGAGTTTTCAAGCATGTGTCAAAATAAAAAGTAATTTCAATCAAAAGCACCTAAGGAGTATTGATATCACCTCCAACATAATTCTCTATCTCTTTTTAATCCCGCCAGGGATTGAATTTCGATAAAATACGAAATATGTCTTCCATCAATTCTGTTAAGGATGTTTATGCAAAATTTGAAGTAGATTGGACCAAGGAATCACGTTGTCTCGTACAAACTTGGTCCCCCTACCCCCCCCCCCCCTTATGGGCAAAATTTCGGAAAATCCTTTCTTATCGGATGCCTATTGCCTACGTCATACAAAGACTACACTCGCCAAGTTTCTTTGTAAATCAAAGAAATTTCATATTAACTTTGCACCCCCATTTTACCCCATTAAAGGATGATTTTTGAAAAAATATTTTACACGTGTTTCATAACTTTCAATGAAAAACCTTCAAACCGAATTTCAATTGAATTACTTCAAAAACAGCAAAGTTACATACTAACCTTACACCCCTGTTTTACCCCCTTAGGGGGTGAATTTTCAAAATTCCTTTCTTAGTGCTCCCCTACGTTATAAAAGGAATCCCTGTGCAAAATTTCAAGTTTCTAACCCTTATAATTTAGGCCCTGCGTTGATATGTCAGTCAGTCAGTCAGTCATTCAGTCAGTCAGCTTCTCCTTTTATATATATAAGATTACATCAATTACAATAAATTTAATGCAACTCAATATAATTAAAGGTTTGCAGATAAAAATAAAGTAGTCAATGCAAAACAAAGAATAAAAATCTAAAGCATTTGACCAATTTGAGTATTTTCAAATGAATACCAACTAAGAAAAGCAGTATGTCAGTTCTGCAATAAATATAATATATCCAATTTATGTGAAATCCAAGCAGTATTCCAGAAAATATTATCGGTGTCAGCAAAACTGCACGATTGAAGAGAATTGCATGGCATTTTTGCTGATTTAGCAGAGATATTCCTACTTCGGATAATATTGCCATTCCGAAGCCAGTCAACACCTGATCCCTTGTCTTGAAAGAAAGAAAGAATAAAACGTTTATTCTGACATACACAGCACAGGACAACATTAAAATTAAATAAGCTAAACTTTTTAAAACTAAATTTTTGTACCTACTCTATATAGTTCAAGATCCCAGGGCCGCCAGACGTCACGTATTTTCTGACGAACCAAATGTGGATTATTGAGTAGTGCTAGTATGTACTAAGAACGCATGCCTACCAGCTATCTTGCCCAGTGGGCCAATTTTCAGGTATCAGGTAATCAAGGTACATACAAATATTACTTACCTCACGTAAATTCTCCAAGCTGATTTTTACGTATATTTTAGACAATATCCTTAAAAATAAGTCGCCAATACTCCCAGACACTTTCCGTCGGCCGTATTGCTTTGCAGACACTTTAAAGCTCCCGAAGGAATTAATTAACTTCACGTAAATTCTGATGCTCCATTGTTTATATGTCCACCAGATAACTATACAATAATCCACATTTGGTTCGTCAGAAAATACGTGATGTCTGGCGGCCCTGGGATCTTACTCTAATATGACAACATAGTACACAAAAATATTGCGTTGTCACCCTGCGCTATGTCAGAATAGGTCCCTATCTCAGCACTCTCTTATATGCTCTTAGAGCAAGCTTAATTAAACAAGCTGCAGCGCTGATTTTCTGACAGGGATTGCGACTGATGCGTAAAAGTAAGTAATAAAATAAATAAAATAATAAAATTGATAGATAAAAGTAATAATAAAAACTTCACTACAAATACCCATCACACATATGTACATAAAAAATGGAAAATAAATAATAATTGAAAATCGGCTGCGGACAGACAAGACATATTACTAAAATTCCCATATTTTAATCTATGACGACAGCACTTACGTAACTATCTGCTTTTCTCATCTGTAACAAGGAAGACTCAAGGCGCGAATTTTTGGCGGGAGAGTGAATTTGATTTATATTCTAAAATTTGTGTTTGGATTAATTTTAATGCATAATAATGGTGGATTATTAACCGTTAAGTATTCGTGAACGTGCATGAGTGTTGGCAAATGAAATAACACAGTGTAACGTGACTTCCAAAGAACCACATCTTTACTGAAACTAGGAAAAAAAAACATATATCATCCTTCATAAACCATCAAATCAAATCATCAACCATTATCACGTATCATCCTATTATCCATTATAAATAAAAAATAAAAAATACTGAAGACTAGGCTGTGTGGTCTAAATTCCTTTGCTTTATTCCGAAAGGGGAAAAAAATATCCAAGACGCGGGGTTCGCATGATTTTCGAACTTAGATTTTATAAATGTATAATAGAATTTGTAAATGTTTAATATTTTAATAGATAGTGGAAATCGTTAATATTTTGTGGTTTAGTAAATTAAGTGTACCTGTATAGATTGTTGCAGTATAGTGTTAATTGTATTGTTATATAGATCTTGTGCAGTGTAATAATATTATGTTGTTGTGTGTGTGTGAAATACATTGCGTCTGTTATAGTGTCCTCCCGAAAAAGGTAAAACATTTTTCTAGTGTTATACCTTTTTTGTTTGTTGACGTATTTTATTGAGATGAGGCGATAACCACGCCGCAATGACCTGCATTTACTGAAGTGTTGCTTAATAGGTAAGTCAAGTTTCTTATTTTTGCAAGTTAATCAGTTAAGCTTTGAATTTCTATACCTGAACCCAAAAACTGATTTATAATGGATACCAATTGAATATTTTACTTTGTAACGTTTGTATTACGTGTTTGCTTCACTTTCCGTACTAATTCTATATGCGAAAATATACATGTCTGTTACTTTACACACTTTACCGTTGAAGTGTGAAAACAAAAGTCCTGAATTTGATTTCAAGGCGTGCACCACTGACTTTTAGAAGTTACATACGTATTTATAACATTTCCTAACTCATAAGGAAATTAAATAAAAATTTCCGGACATTACTCCACAGCGCCGCATCTAATTCCGTGGTAAGCAACGAGGCTTGTGTTACGGATACTAGTTTGTTGATATATGTACTACTAATATACTTTTTTTTGTAAATATATATAATATAATAAGTATATACTTATTATACATAGATCAAATCAATCAAATCAATCAAATCAAAAGGTTTTTATTTCATGTGAACTTTTTCAAGCATTTATAAAACGTTATGACTCTAGTTGCACGGTTCCAAGAAGTTGATCTCATGGAGAAGAACCGGCAAGAAACTCCATAGACACTCTTTTAAAAAGAAGGTATTGTTACATTATTTTGGTAATAATTATGCGAGGTCAATGTAAAAAATTCATGTCTTGAGATGTCAATGGTCAAAGATATAAAAAAAAGATACATCCATGAGTTGGATACAAATGTTTATCCTCATCACAAAAACATTTGTTTCTACCGGGATTCGAACCCAGTACCCATAGCACAGAAGGCAGTGTTAACTACCGCTGGACTAATTGGGTCGTCAAAATATCGCGAGGAAACCTGCACGTCCAGGAGATTTTGTGAACTACCCACACTAGGCTAACGTAGTGGACTATTACATAATCTTTCTCAAATAAGAGAAACCTCTTGCCTGCAGTGGAGGCACTAAATAGATGGATGTTGATGATGATTTGCGTAAGCGTAAGAAATCAGTAAAAATAACAGAAACCACTTAAATGTAATATTTTGTCTCCTAGTGCGCCAATATCATGGCCACACTACCAACTGTTGCTACTCTACACTGCAGATTGCGTACTTAATTATTAGTGACAGCGTGAATTGACAAAATAATTATGTCTTTAGTTATTTACGACACATGATGACGCGGTTTGGACAAAAATGAAATATTGCTTACGTATTTTATGAGCGGTCAATTAAATATTACAATTATAAATAAATATCATCATCAACCCATTATTGTCCCACTGCTTGGCACGGGTCTCCTCTCATTTTGAGAGGGTTTAGGCTGTAGTCCATCACGCTAGCCTACTGCGGGTTGACAGACTTGACTTGCCATCGAGAAAATCTTTCAAACATGAAGGTTTCCTCACGATGTATCTTTCACCGTTGAGCATGTGATAAATTATCAATAATATAATAATAATTAGAATATCAATTCCGCGAAGTCAGTGGTATGCCTTGGGTGTGAAATCGAGACCTTTGACATCTCAATCCTTTGCTTACACCCATCTGGGAACGCATAAAGGACAAATATACAAACTTTTATTATACAGATAAAGCTATTAAATCCGCAAGCTCTATAAACTGCAACATGCAGAACTAAATTTAGTCGCATGCGTCACGGAAGTGGGACAATTGTATCGCGGAACAATTGCATCTGGATAACGGAATCAAGCCTCCCGCCTAACGCAGTTAGCGTGCACTGAGAATATGCCGAGATAAGGCCGCGTTGACACCGCATGCTGAAACTCTGGTCATAATTTCCGTCGTATTCAAATATGGATCTTACATACAGTATACACTCCACTTTTTTCCCTGATATTCGCTTGATCCCTGCATACAATTTTACATTACTATACATATGCAGACGTGTACCTACTGATGTTTTTAAAACTACCTACTTTTTATGAATGAACACTATGTTTGTTGTACCAGTCTTAAAAAAACCTATCATCACTTTCCATAAAACTAAACAAGGTTCAAATATATTCTAGATGACAATATAAAACATAACGCCTGTATCTCTCAAAGGTTAGGCAGAGATGTATATCAAAACGTCTACTGCATTAAGGGTTCTTTATAATGGTTACCATGCTGCATCTAAGACTTTACTTAGGTATAAAAAACCGGCCAATTGCGAGTTGGAATCGCGCACAAAGGGTTCCATACCATCATCATCATCAAGCCATTAATGTCTCACTGCTGGGCACGGGTCTCCTCTCAATTGAGAGGGATTAGGCTATAGTCCACCACGCTAGCCTACTGCGGGTTGGCAAACTACACACGCCATCGAGAAAATATCTCAAGCATGCAGGTTTCCTCACGGTGTTTTCCTTCACCGTTTGAGCATGCGATATATCACATGTTCCATACCAGCGACTACCAACAATTAGTAAACAACAGTAGGTTGTAATTGAATGAAAGGTAAATTGCGATTTACGATTTAGGCCTTATTAAAAAAAACTACTTAACTTAAAAAACTAATTAACTACTTGGTTAATTAGTTTTTTAAGTTAAGTATTAAGTAAGAATTTTTGGTGGAAGTCTGCATGGTAATGTACATCATAATATACAGGGGGGGGCTTCACACATTTTACCACTTTTGTCTTTTTTCCATGAGTGCGTAGTTCTGGCTGTCCTAGTTTTGATTCCTAGACCTATAAGTTTGGATTTGTACCCAGTTAATGGCTTTTTCACACATTTTACCACTTTGCAAGTGTCTCTCGCGCAAACTATTCAGTTTAAAAAATTATGCCTATTCAAGTCTGTTACCAACTTTAGAAGTTCAGTTTAAATGTCAAACGCGGTCCGCGTCAGCCATTTGCTTACATCTAAATTTAGATAATTGCAAAAGCGTGTACTGGAACACAAGTCTAAATCACACGTGCAGTTAGTTAAGGTACAATACAATTTAAATCATACATACATAACATACCATCAGCTGCTACTGGAAATTACGTAGAAAAACACAATAACACATTGCTCGACCTCGGAATTGAACCCAAGATCTCTTGCTCTGCAGTCGCACTGTACGACCAATAGACCAATGAGGCAGTTTAAATCAATACAGCGATACAAACTTCATCATCATCATCCTAACAATATCCCACAGTTGGGCACAGGTTTGAGAGAAAGAGAGATTAGACTGTAGTCCACTACGCTAGCCGAAAGAAGAATTCTCAGGCATGTAGATTTCCCCTCGATATTGTGATATTGTAAAAAAACCGGCCAAGTGCGAGTTGGACTCGCGCACGAAGGATTCCGTACAAAATTAGGCAACAAATTGCGTTTTTTGTATGGGAGCCCCCTTAAATATTTATTTTATTTTTATTACGTATTTATTGTTAAAGTAAAAATACAACTGAGTATTTTTTGAATATTTCAAGTGCTTCCCTGTTGCCATTATTGACATCGAGAAAAAAGGGCAAAAAAACGCGTTTGTTGTATGGGAGCCCCTCTGAACTATTTTTTTAATTTGTTGTTAGTATTTGTTATTATAGTGGCAATAGAAATACATAACTTGTGAATATTTCAGCTGTCTAGATAACGCGGTTCTTGAGATACAGCCTGATGACGGACAGACGGACGGACAGACAGCGAAGTCTTAGTAATAGGGTTCTGTTTTTACCATTTGGGTACGGAACCCTAAAAAGATGTTTGTCCGACGTTTGACGATCCAGTTAGTCCAGCGGTAGTTAACACTGCCTTCTGTGCTATGGGTCCCGGGTTCGTGTGTCATGGATGTATCTATCTATAATATGTATGTATTTACAAAATAAAGTATATATTATGTAGTATATCAACCAGCTAGTATCCGTAACACAAGTCTCGTTGCTTAGCACGGAACTAGATGGCGCTGTGTGCCATAATGTCCAGGAACATTACCTTAAAAAAGACTATTCATGATTTTCTGTTTCGGCATATCTTCTCAGAGGTCGTCGAGAGTTAGGAAATGCCGATGCCCTCTAGATCTTAAAATAATCTTATAGGTACACGACTTGCAAAACTGTCTTCAAAAGACCTATTTGCAGAAATAAATATCATTTATCATTTGTGTAAACATTCTAACAATGCGCTCTTTTTCATGCGAGTCTTGCATCCTCCGAATTGAAGTTAATACCTAATATATATGGGTGATTTTCAAAAAAATTGACCCCGTGACGATCAGGAAATATAATTTTGGGATTAAGTGAAATTGCTTAAATTTGCTCTGGTATCAAAGAATATGTAATTAACTAGCTAAATATGCTATTTTAATTAAAATTTAAACAAATATGAGAAATATTCAAGATTTTTGGTCGACATATGACTCAAAGTGTTCCTATACGTCACACAATATAATCAGTCAGAAATAAAACAACCAGGTATTGAAACAAAATCAACTTATATTAGCATAAAGATATGCTTAAAATGTTTCCAAAAATAACAAAAAGTTAGCATAATTCTATCGCAATAATAAATAATCAGCCAAATAGTTTCATTTTCGTCACTTCTTAGACACATCGCCCTATAAAAGTTGTTGTTTACTAATAATACGTATTACAAATTCAAAAATCAAGCAAAGTGAGGAATTTTCGGCAATAACAGAATTCTAATAGTGACAAAACTTAACACTCTAAAGAAATCTAGATACTTTTAAAACTACTTTTGTACAATTTAGAATATAGGACAGTGACTATTACGAAAATTGCGTGATGAATAGGAATAATTTGAGCAGTATCCACACTGCCAATTTAAAACACTCTTGCTGATTTTTCGCTGACATCCGAAACACTTCTCAGTGATTATGAAATGTGTAACAGGCCAGGGCCACCTGGCATTATTAATGTAACATTGATTTAAATCAAAATATGTTAGGATTTTGTCAACGTCCCAATATACTACCATATCGGCTAGCTGAGTGATTATACAGTCATACGAGTAGGTATGTTAAATGCGAACTTATATCTGACACACGAAAGATATCATTTTTTGTAGTAAATTTGATAATAAGTAGTGTTTAGCAATTTTGACAGTCAATTTAGATTCAAATCCAATGAGTCATCACGGGTATTACGTAAGTTCTAACAAACAAAGCAAATTTTACTTCTTATCAAAATTAGGTAACACGTAGGTAAGTATCTTTTACAAGATTAAATATTTCGTTGTACACTAAGCTTTATAATTCAAGTTCGTCACGATTTTATTCCGGTAGTATGTCACATGACGCACTGGAGGTGACGTATTCATACAACGAAACTTTTAAAATTAAAAATAACTAATACTCTGTTACATTAACTTGTTTTTAGCTTTATTAATCTAATATAGGTTAGTTTATGTTTTAAATACAATATGCTAAAGTAAAGAAAATGAGTTTATTTACCTTTTAAATACTGTCACTATCCAGAAAAAATTCACCGTGACGATACCAGATTTTCCGGTACTATGGTTTTCGTAGGACAACGTTAATTTAATGATATTTCCTAAAAATAACTATAAATTAATCACACAAAGACCAAAAACACACTTTTAGACATAAAGACATTATGTTCGAACACCTAAACATACTCAAAGCTCAATAGTCTACAAGTAAGAAGTATTCGAAATCTCTGAGAGCACCGTGGGACACACGAAATCTTCACCTCCTGAGGTGATGTTTTTTAAATATAAATATATCTATCGTCTTTTTAAGGTGTTTTTCAATTTAACTTGATTTTAAAATGTCTTATAGCGTGAGACCATAGGCACATTACAGTGTGTGTAGTTGGCAGCCCCGGGAGTTGTTTCCCCTGCCGCGTAGAGGGCGCGCGAGAGTAGTACGCGCCGACGCGCGGAGAGAGAAAGAGTTGCGTTTGAGACGCGTTGCGCGGTGCCACGGTGTTCCCCGCGCTAGCGCTTAAGTATTCGTTGTGACTGTTCTTGTTCGGCTTAGCATTAGTCTGGTTTTATGTGGTGTGACTTTATTTTATATAATAAACGGCTTACAAACCTGACATGCAGTGTTTCAGACCAACCCAATAGCCTACCCAACGCTATAAGTGGCTGCCCAACGTGTGTAGGTATAAAACGCGTAGTGAAAAGTTTGTCGTGTGTTGCAACGAACACTACAAGTGACTATCTGGGACTTATATCGAACCCTGTGTGTGTTTCTTCGGTATTATACGAGTAGCGTGTGTCTTATCGTATCGAAAATGCCGCGAACACGGTCTGAAGATCGCTCGAAGTCGAACAATGATGGCGGCTCGGCCGCAGCCACCAACGTTACAATGTCTCAAGAGACGCTCGCAACTTTGCTTAATAGTATGCAGCAATCCCAACAAGAGTTCTGCCAGCAGTTATTACGCGAGGTGCGGTCGTCAACGCCGCATAGCAACGTGTCTGAAGTCCAAGCATCGGGCTCTGCATTTGGGGCGAACGGAAACTTCGCGAAATGCACAACGCGCTATGGCGGACGCGCGGACGAATCTTTAGAAAATTTCATAGATGCGGTAATTACGTATAAAGATTGCGTCGCCGCCTCCGACGAAAACGCCCTACGTGGTTTCTCTATGTTGTTGGAGGGGCCTGCTGCAGTGTGGTGGCAGGGCGTAAAGCGCTCCACCAAGTCGTGGTCGGAGGCCCTAGAGCGGATAAAGAGTGCCTTTGGCGACCGCGACCCGCCACACCGACTTTACGTAAAACTGTTTTCGTTGACTCAAGGAGAGGAACATACCGACTTGTTCATAGCCAAGGTACGTGCGCTGTTGGCCAAGTTCCCAAAGGATGACCTATCGGAAAAGGTGCAACTGGATATGGCGTACGGGCTGCTAAGTCAACGCATTAGGAAGCGTGTGTGCAGAGAAAATGTCAACAGCTTCGAAGAATTATTGCATAAGTGCCGTAACGTGGAAGATTCCCTGAAGGAGGCTAGTCCAGGTCAGGCTAGTAACTCGTCTCTCGCGAGATCACGTACGCAGACGAGTACGCGCGTAGTATCGTCATCAACGTCGTCGTCGCCACGGAATGTACCGGCCGCCGGCACTGCTGCCGCCGCCGAGTCCGCCGAGACAGCCACCGCCGCCGTCGTCAAGGACAAGAAGCAGTTTTGTACTTACTGCAAACGTTCAGGCCACGTAAAGGATATGTGTGAGAAACTTAAGCGTAATAGTGATAATAATGATAACAATGTTGACAGTCACTTAAAACAAAAAAGTGAAATAAAGTGTTACGGATGTGGTGCCGCGAACGTTATAAAATCTAAGTGTAAAAACTGTTCGGGTCAGCAAGCGTTTTATTCAGTTGACAACACGTCGCATAGAGGAGCCCTAGCTCGCAGCAACGGTTGTTATAAAGCGCGCGAAACCGCCGCCCCCGCCGCCGTTTTCCCCAGCGCCGCCCGCGCTGCCGCACATCGAAGGACCCCGGCTCGCTCGGCCGCCGCTGCCGTCCCCGTTGTCCCCGCATCGCAGCGAGTTAACCCGCCATCGCAAGTGTTTGTACAAGGTAACCCTGCGCGTGCCGCGGGTAATTCAAATGGTTGTAATGTTTATGATAGATCTAGTGTTTCGTTAAAAATTAACCCTAGTCGTGCCGTGGGTGATTTATTCAGTTGTAATAATTATGATAAAAATATTTCGCGTTTTAATAACACTAGTTTGTCCGTTCAAGTTAACCCTACACATGCCGTAGGAGATTTATGTAATGTTAATGTTGATAAAAGTTTACTGTGTATTAATAATACTTGTGTATCTAGTTTAGATGATGGTTATGGGTGTAACTTACCTTTTCGTCGCCCTGTGTTAAATATAAACATTCTGGGAAACTGTGGTACTGCGCTCGTTGATTCTGCAGCTACTAGCTGTATCGCCGGTCACACGCTCTACGCTCTCCTACTAAGGTTAGGACACCCGTTAGTGCCGTCGACGCAAAATGTTAGGTTGGCGGATGGTGTTAGTAGGGAGATGAATGTACTTACCACGGAGGTAAAGGTGACACTACACCATAAAACTAGAATAGTCAAGTTTTTGATTTTTCCTGAAACTAATAATAATGAAAGCTTGTTAGGTATTAATTTCCTTACCTTATTTAACCTTGTGTTTAATTTTGGTGAAAGTAAATGGCACTTTGCGGAAAATAGTAAACAAAAATTTAAAATACAGTTTGAAAAGATCTCGTCACCTGTATCTTCGTGCGCCGCTTTAGAGGTGCTCCGGGACGATGAGGCGACTTCGCTTACTTCCGAACAACGTCAGGTTCTTGCCAACCTCCTCGTGGAATATGAGGATATCTTTGAACCAGGGGGAGACGCGACTCCGTATGCTGAGCATACGATTGATACCGGTGATAACACCCCCATTGCTGTCCCGCCCTATAGGTTGACGCCTGCGAAGAAAGAGATTATGCGGGATGAGCTCGACAAGATGTTGGCTGACAATATAGTCGAGGAGTGTGAGTCTGCTTGGGGATCTCCCGCGCTCCTAGTGCCGAAGGCTAATGGTAAGGTACGTTTTTGTGTTGACTATAGGAAGCTCAATGCGGTTACGAAAACCGACGTCTATCCGATGCCATTGATAGATGAGCTTGTTCAGTCTACAAAAAAGAATTGTTTTATGAGTACCCTCGATATGCGCAGTGGTTTTTGGCAGGTTTCCGTCCGTGAACAGGACAGGGACAAAACAGCCTTTTTGACGCCGTTTGGTTCGTTCCGTTTTAAGCGTATGCCGTTTGGTTTGAAGAACGCGCCGTCAACGTTCCAGCGTCTCATAGACAGGCTTCGTGCAGGTTCGTCACTGAAAGACGTGACCCTGTTAGCGTACCAGGATGATCTCTTGCTGATTTCAGATGGTGGCTTCGAGAAGCATGTCTCAGATCTGCGCGCAGTTTTCGAGAGGTTACGTCTGTTCAAGTTACGCGCTAATAGAGAAAAATGTGTCTTTGCACGGGATAAAGTAAAGTATCTTGGTCATGTTATAACACAGGATGGTGTGTCAGCTGACGAAGATAAGGTCCGTGCTGTCCTAGACATGAAGGCACCCTCGTCGCTGCGTCATCTTAGAACCTTTTTACAGACGTGCTCGTGGTTTAGAAAATTTATTCCTGGTTTCTCCGCTGTCGCTGAGCCGCTGACACGCTTACTGAAGAAGAATCAGCCATGGTCTTGGGGATCTGACCAGGTTCGTGCCTTTGAAGAGTTGAAGACACTGTTGTCTTCGGCACCGATTCTTGTTCAAGCTGACTATAGTAAGCCATTTGTGTTGAGGACGGATGCTAGCAGCTACGCCTTAGGTGCTGTATTGTTGCAGGGCGAGGGTAAAGACGAACGCCCAATAGAGTATGCTAGCCGTCTGCTCATTCCAGCGGAGAGGAATTACAGCACGACGGAGCGAGAGGCACTCGCTGTTGTCTGGGCTGTCGAACGCTTCAGAGGTTATATCGAAGGTCATGAGGTCATCATAGGTAGCGACCATCAGCCGTTAAGGTGGCTCCTTACTCTGAAGTCACCATCGGGTAGGCTCGTACGATGGGCTCTTAAACTACAATGTTTTAACATTCAGTTTCAGTATACGCCTGGTAAAGCCAATGTGATCGCAGATACACTTAGCCGTCCGCCCTGTAAAGAAGAAGAGAAAAGTCAGTGTGGAATTTGCTCTGTCATCGTAGACTTACCTGCTAGAAGTCCAGCTGATCTCCGGCGTGCGCAGCTCGATGATCTGGAACTAAAGAAAATTATTAGTGATCTGGAAGATACGTCTGATGCTGAGTCCATAGGAGTTAAACGATGGTCAGAAAGAGGCTATTTCTTGCAGCAAGGCGTGTTATATATGTATAATCCTGATGTGGATAGTGAAGAGGCGCAGCTGGTGGTTCCGGTTTCCCTCCGCTCAGAAATTTTAAAGGAGTGTCACGACTCCGACTTAGGCGGTCATCATGGAGTCGATAGGACGTACAGTAGGGTCGCTCAAGGTTTCTATTTCCCAGGTATGCGCAGGATCATCACGGACTACATCAAGACCTGCACCACCTGTCAAAAGTATAAATCCTCAAACATGAAGCCATCGGGTCTCTTACAAACTCCTGTTTTAAAACAAAGAGGCGAAGTGTTGGCAATAGATCTGTTCGGCCCGCTTCCTAAAGGAGACAATAATGAGAAATGGATATTGTTGGTAGAGGACACAGCGACTCGTTGGACCGAGCTGTACGCCTTGAAAGAGGCAACCTCGGAGGTATGCGCCCGTACGTTAATTGAAGAATATTTCCTTCGTTATGGATTTCCTCGACGCATTGTTTCGGACAATGGCGTCCAGTTTGTTTCAGCTGTTATGCAGCAGTGTATGTTCATTTTAGGTATAGGTCAAGAGTTGTTACCTTTATACCATCCGTCAGCTAATCCAGCTGAACGTAAAAATAGGGATTTGAAGTTTCAGTTGTCACGTCTAGTTGATACCAACCACTCTTCATGGCCACAGCACCTTCCTGCAATAAGGTTTACCATGAACTCGTCAGTGTGTCAAACTACTGGGTCGTCTCCAGCTTACCTCATGTTTGCTAGGGAGCTTCGTTCGCCACTCGACGTGCAGCATGACATTAGGTCGATTCTTAATAAGGATAATTTTGTTCCTCAAATTACGCCCTATTTGAAAAGTTTCGTTAGTAGTTTAGTTTCTGTAAGAGAAAGAGTTGAAGCTCAGCAGGACCGACGCAAGATATGTGCGGATAAGTCTAAGAAGCCTGCCGAAGTTTTCGAGATTGGAGATCAGGTGCTCTTAAAGTCTCATGTCCTTAGTAATGCAGCTAAGAATATATCTGCCAAGTTCATTCCGAAAAGAGATGGTCCATATGTTGTTGCAAAAAGGGTTAGTCCTACAGCCTACTGTATTGCAGAGTTAGATAACCCGGAGGGTATCTTAGGCAAGTTTCATGTATCCGAGCTCACGCGTTTTCATTCCCGCGGTGACTCGCCTCCTCGTCCCGTAGTTCCGAAAAGACTCAGAGGACGTCCACGGAAGCACGTTTGTCCCGTTTGTTAATTTTTGTCTTGTGCGAGTTCGTGAGCGAGGGCGTTCTCACGACTCGAGGGGGAGTGTATAGCGTGAGACCATAGGCACATTACAGTGTGTGTAGTTGGCAGCCCCGGGAGTTGTTTCCCCTGCCGCGTAGAGGGCGCGCGAGAGTAGTACGCGCCGACGCGCGGAGAGAGAAAGAGTTGCGTTTGAGACGCGTTGCGCGGTGCCACGGCGTTCCCCGCGCTAGCGCTTAAGTATTCGTTGTGACTGTTCTTGTTCGGCTTAGCATTAGTCTGGTTTTATGTGGTGTGACTTTATTTTATATAATAAACGGCTTACAAACCCGACATGCAGTGTTTCAGACCAACCCAATAGCCTACCCAACGCTATAGTCTGCCTTAATCATATAACGTTTCAAATCTACATGTGCCATATAAAAAAACATAAATAAAAATGTTTGAAGTTGTGGGACAGTCCGATTTTGCTAGGGTCATTTTTTTTTAAAAACACCCATATAACTAGCTGACCCAGCAAACGTTGTCTTGCCACATTATAGGGGTTGGTGGTAGAAGAGGGAAAATTTTGGTGTTTTTTTTATTGATAATAATTTCTTGCATTCCGACTGTTCTTCGTTAGACCTATTGATAATTTTTAGAACCGTGCAACTGGTTTCGACAATTCAAAAGAACCCGTAATATTGGTCAAATTAAATAAAACACTTGACTGGTCACTTTGATGTAATATACCTGTGTCAGTATGTCTATTTCCATAAAACTGACAATCTATAACGTATCCATTTTCATTCATTCATACACTTTTATTGACGATTTCAATCAAATTATTTGAGGTCAATAAAATTTGACATAATTTGATTGCTCCTGAAAGCTTTCTATGTTTAGATTCGTGTTTGTGTTTTTGTTTTAAAAACAGAAGGTAAATATATATTTATATTACTAGCTATTTTTCCTTTTTCCATGAGTGCCTAGTTCTGGCTGTTCTAGTTTTGATTCCTAGACCTATAAGTTAGGATTTGTACCCAGTTAATGGCTTTTTTTATATTACATGGGATCGTAAACATAAATACTAGTGAATTATAGGTTTTAGGTAGTAAGATTACTTCTGCTCAATCCTTCTCGGTATAAGTGTGATGGCATATTACAATATACCTTAATACACTTTCGTGAATATTAGACATCAAAATAAAACTTCTATTTGCGTTTTAATCATGAAATAAAAATTACTTTTCACGGATTTAATCGCGCATGGGCCGCGTAATTATGTGTGCTGTACAAAATCTAAAATGTCGGGAGTAAAATAACATTTAAATACCGCAATAAAATTTGATAAAGTAGTTTATTAAAAAAAAATACTCACACAGTTTTATTTGGGTTTTTATTGCATAATCAACTTGGCCCTGTTAGATTGGATAACTTTTGTACATACTAATGAAAATAAACTTAGCCAGAATACTCAGATTTTCTGTCACAATCTTACTGCCTGCCTTAATAGGCAAATAAAGGGATCCTAGGCGTCTCCTTGCCAGGGGCAGTGTTTGTAAAACAGTACAAACAATTAGGTACTTGGTTGCTTGGTGAACGAAATTGTTAGCTTTCAACCCTAAACAACTTGTTTTTGAATAAAGCCTGGGCTTTCTGCTTGAAGTGTTTCAGCATTTTCCGGGCTTTGTAGATTTCATGTAATTGTTTTAACAAAGAACGCTTGTTCAATCAGATGTATTTTAATATTATGATATATAATTATATAATTTTATATAATAGGTATACAATAATATTATAAATATTTCAAATATTCGACGACCCGTTTACCGCCTGCTGTGCAAATGAAATTTGGTATAGATATAGTTTGAGTCCTGGAAATCATCCCCTAAAAGGGTGAAAACGTGTATCGATCGATACACACTTACAGATATAAAGAAGCAGATTGGATACAATTACTAATTCTACGGAGACGACGGCCAAAAGCACGTCTATATATAGTCTAGACTAAAAACAGATAAACCTTATTCACCAAACTTTACAATACCTTTTACAAAGAATACATCACACAAAAACCTTCATATTTAATTCAATAACCCTTTCTGCGAGCATATTCAGTCGCCACATATATTTTCACAAAGGTTTCAACGGAAAATTTATTCCTATTGAAAGAATGCATCATTTGGGGCACCACCTGAATCAATTGACCCGCGCTCTCGACCACAATGGCTGTAATCGGAAGATCTTTCAGCACAAAGGAATTTCCAGTCCTAGAGCGGACGCTTTCAAAGCATTCCCACTGACATCCTGATCTAATTGCGGGTCTTTGCGGTTTAAAGAAAGACTGCATTAGTTTTAGCGAATTTCTTTAAATATTTCGACAATATGAACGTTGATTTCTTACACTTACGCGAATATTAGACATTGAAATAAAACTACTTTTAACGGATTTTATCGCGGTATATTGATATTATTTTAACCCGACGCCGCGACGTTTCGGATCCTTTACAGCATCCATAGTCACGGGCCGACTGAGGTGTTGGTCGTCTTAAAGTTATAATTACTAACAGCTACCCTACATTTTTAATTACTATTGACAATCCGATTTACACAGAACGACATGGTGAGCTCGTTCACTCGTATTTCAATTATGAACGTTTTTCTTTTCTTTTTTGTTGGCCATTGAGTTGTTGTCTGAGTGAGAAGAGCCGATCATCGAATGTACCCTAGTTTGGTGCAGATTGAAAACTTTCATCCAAAAAATCTGTGAGACGTGCAGTTTTCCTCATGATGTTTTCCTCCACCGTTTAAGCATGTGAAAACACATACCTACGTAACTTTTGAAAAGTCAGTGGTGCCTTGAGATTGAATTCAAGACGTTTGACTTCACACTACTGGGCTCTCACAGCTATTTTATGGATCCTTCCGTGCTTTAGAAGTTCATTACCCTGTCAGTTCAACGAATAAAAAAGTCTACGTTCTTGTTTCAGCCGAATACAAAGAAAATTGGCTCAGTCTTGCTTCCGAATTGCTTCTACTCCAAATACATATCCTCATTGTCATTATCACTATAGTATTCGTAGTTTGTGGAGCTCGGCACTTTTTATGACGTGCTTTTAGTGCCTTGGTCACGTACCAGACGCGACATTGTAGCACTTTTCTTCTAGCAATACTGCTCCTTTGAAAAAAAAGGTTTACTTTGGGATTTTTTTGCTCGTAATTTACGAGTACAGTCTTAGAAAAAGAATATGTTGGTTTGGTAATAAAATAAGGTACTTGTATTTAATTTGGAGAAAAAAATATTTAACACGCTTTTTATAGTTTAAAAGGCTTTTGCTTTAATTAGTTTTGTGAAGTTAATAAGTTACCATAATGTGTCGTTTGTGCGTTTATAGACACAAATATTTAAAGTGCATGAACACACAAACTCCGAACAAGTACCTGTGGGCCATACATATAAATTTTACGTGCGGGAATTGAATCAGATAGCTTGACCACCAGACCAACCGTGGCCGTCTATGATATCCAGATTTATCTTAGCAGATAGTTATTTTATAATTTTTTAGTCACCATTGATATCAACTGACATTACGCCAACGTAAACGTCATCGATAATACAGAGTGTATTATCGATGACGTAAAATTAAATTAGTCTAGAAGTAAAATTAAATTAAAAATTTAAATAACCCCCGGTAGAGGCCATCTTGGACCGATTGGACCGATCAAACATAACTAAGCTAAGAACACTTCCGACTAATTCACCTTTCAAACAAAGAAAACAAAATCAAAATCCATTCACCCGTTTGGAAGCTACAATGCCACAGACAGGCACACAGACACATAAAACTAATAACACCCCATCGTTTTTGCGTCGGGGGTTAAAAACAGCTGACAACCGAACTTTCATAAATAAATTCTTTTGAAAGAACCTCTTGTAACGCTCTCCGCGTATTGAAATACAATATACTTACTTGTATAATAAAACAGACTTCGTTTCAATAACATGTCTGATTTATAATGCGTACAGCCAATAAATGTAGGAACACAGTTATAACAGCCGCTGTTATGTATCGCTTTCGTGAAATACACAGAGAATACTAAATTGAATGGAATGTAAATTTATTTCACTGCAATGTTTTATGTGAAAATTGTGTTCGTTTATGTACCTATTGCTTTTTGGGTAAATTTTTTTTCCAGCTGATATGTAAACGCGTTCGCAGCATTTGACGCTTTCAACGCGTTTTATGCGTTCAACACGTGTGACACGTTCAACACGTTTATCATGTTTAATGCGTTGATTTATCAGAAAACTCGAGGTCGTCTAATTGCAACGAATGCGTTTAGATTTCAAATTTGGAAAGAAACATACATTGAGAATTTTTAATAATATGTGACCTTTGCGTCAAATTGTCCGCACAGCTGCTGAAATATGTATATATCCTTAGTTCGCTTCTTAGGTTAAGTAAAGTATAATATAGTTTGCTTCACATATGGTAGCTATAAATATCTCTAACATTGAATTCAAAACATTCGGGGATCCCTAGATGGTTTCCGACTGAAAAACCATAAATATTCCAGCCGTTAAGAAGGAGTTCAATGACACACGCGTACGCGTACAGAAATAAAACGAGCAAAAACTTTATACTCCTTTTTACGCAAAATTGCGCGAACGGGACGTGTATGAAATTTCCTACTCTTATAGTTTATATGGAGAAGGAGTGCAGAATACTATTTTTTTTAGTATGCACAAGTAACACTTCTAATTGAAATTAATTACGGTCAAATTTCAACTAGTCGGTGACCACTACTTTAAATAAATTAGCTTTTATATTAGTCCTTTCGCTAATGAATACCTTTTCGTAATATATTTACTTGAACATAAAGTTTACAATGTCTTTGTAGCTTACTAAAATCAGTCTAAAGGTCGTTCTTAAGACTGACGTGACCTGAGTGTTATACGACCGTACACTTTACTGTTAATAATAAACCTCTAGATGTACCTATTGTTACTTAGGGAGAAGGTTTGTTTCACTTAGACGTAGAAGTCTGCCTGCCTCATTGGTCTAATGGTCGTAAAGTGCGACTACCGAGCAAGAGGTCTTGGTTTCAATTCATAAGTCGATTGAAGTATTTTGACGACCTCTATGCTCTAGTGGTTCGAGTACCGGACAGCTGATTCTGATGATTGTGGTCGTGGGATCGATTCCCACAGGACACAAATATTTATGTGATGAATATAAGTGTTTTTGTTCGTCTGGGTGTTTCTTGTGTATTATAAGTATGTAATTAGGTACAAAAAAAAGTATATAAGTATTATATCCATTGTCTAGTACCCATAGTACAAACTGCTTAGTTTGGGACTAGATGGTGCTGTGTGAATTAATGTCACAGAATATTTATTACTATTGTTATTAAGTTTTTCTCCGAAAAATTTGTATTCGTGTACGGGACCTAAGAACATGTGTGTAATGTAGAGATGTGGGTGTACATTAGTACTACACTTCTGCCTAACCCTTCGGGGACGACAGGCGTGATGGTATGTACCCATAACTGTTACTTAGAAAGAAGGTGTGTTTTAAATTATACGTAGAAGTTTGATACGCAGTTTGGATTTGGGACTAAGAATTTGGAGCTTATTGACAATAAGTTACTCGGTTATCTTAGGTTTAAATAGAAATATACTGATAATAACTCAAAGCTTGAGGAGCTTAAGACATTGTAACCATTAACCGGGCATACCAAACTCCAAGCTGCTACTGAGAGATTCATAAACATAAAGACTTATAACACGTTTCTCGACCTGGAAATAAAACGCTTGAGAAAGCTAATTGAGAGTGTTATTAAGATCCATTGATGCTGCTGAAAAAACTGCTCTTGTAAGCACACAAACTTCTTTAAAAATAAAAACTTTTGCATAAAAAAAACATACTCTACGCTTGGTTTTAAGAACCACTTTGCATCTACTTCTAGAGAGAAAGATAATATAAAAATATAGGCGGGAAACGACCTAGGCTTTAAAAATCTTATAGGTACCAAAACCTTATTACAAGCGTCGTTCAAACGTATAAAATAACATCACTATACTCGAGTACAATATACTCTCCTCTAGTACTCGTACGAGTGATTACCTCACGCCTGACTTGGTTATGCCTATGTTTTAAACAAACACTCACTGAAAATACAGAAAACTAAAGGAAAATATCAATTCAGTTTGTTCAGGATATAACGCATTCTAAGATAGGAAACTGTTTTGTTGTATAATCAATATTATTTTTAAGACGAGTGTGTTTTGTGTAATAATAGCCCTTATTGTAGAGTCACAATGCTATGATATTGAGATTTTTTCTTTATTTTATTTTGGCTTAGAAGCCGCGTTTGGGCTAGTGTAGTGTGATCCCACACTACTTTGAAGAAGGGTGGCTGGCAGCGGATGGATGCGAGCTGCCCAAGACCGGGATGGTTGGTGCTCTTTGGGGGAGGTTTGGTGCTCATACATACACCCCGCCTTTTTCCATTGGAGTAGGCAGAAAATTTACAAAATATTTTTTAAGTTTACTGCCTTCACACATGCTAAAGAACCATTTCTTTTTCGTTAATAACGTTTGTAAATGTGCCTCCAACTTTGTATAGATTTTCAATATCAATATTTTCTATCTCCTAAAGCATGGCACCAGTACGTGCCTCCGTCTTTGATTTCACACTTCATTGGTATATCCTAGATCTTACATTTCCAAGGCGTGCCAATCGTAGCTTTATTTCTTTTGAAAAAGATTTTCACGTATTTCGTTCAAGATTTTTTTTTGCAAATTTGAGGAGGATTGGAGCCCATCTGTTGAATAAAAAAAAGATCGATATTTTATTATTGGCGCTGTTGCGTAATTTGGGTACCTATAAAATATAAAATATAGCTACTGTACATTTTGAACTATCACGCTTATATATCTCTGCTGGGTTGGGTAGAGGTGCACCTCAAAGTTCGTTAATATTAATTATATGATATAATGAGTATATAGGCATTAACTGGGTACAAGTCTAAACTCCAAGTTGCCACTGACTTGTGTTTGCGAATACTAGACCAACGAGGTAGTTTCTTTTGCAATTATTAAGCAGAAATAAACTATGTAGGAAAGTTCCGCTGGCAGAAAAGGGCTTTTGACCGGTCGTCGTGGTGATCCTTGAGGGTGACTATGTCCAGCAGTGGACGTCTAACGGTTAATATGATGATGATGATATGAGACATAAAGCATACAAGCGAAATGGTTATAACTCTACCTACCCTTACGTATTATACATAATAGCAAAATGGGTTAAATCTTCCCAAAAACCACTTGAAACGCGATACTGATTGATTAATAAACATTTTACCCGGAACCGGTTAGAAACCCGTAATTGTATAACCGAATAACGCTTCATAAATCATATTTCAGTGGAAAATTATAAGCACTTACAAACATTTAGAATTCTAAACTAAGTAAATGCTTAAATTACTTGAAGTCGATGTAAATTATAACATTGTTGTGTAAGTCTAAACATTGTTTGTTTCAGTTAACTCCTGTCTAACTTAATAGACTTAGATAAGTAAGTTTTTTTATTAGCTGCTGAGTTGCCTGACAAGCTTATTAGTTATAAGACTATCGTACCATCACGCCTGTCGTTCCCGAAGGGTTAGGCAGAGGTGTACTAATGTAACTACACCTACATATCGCCGGTGTGTTTCAGATTTTTCTATTGTATTATGGGCGAGTCTATTGCCATCCTCGGGCATGAATCCTGACTCCGAGCTGCTACTGAGAATTTCATAGAAAAAAATTATAACACTGCTCGACCCGGGAATCGAACCCAAAACCTCTTGCTCAGCATTTGCCCGTACGACCACTAGACGAACGAGGCAGATAATGAAATGGTACATAAAATTATTATGAGGAAACCTGCATGCCTAAGAGATTTAAAATTATATACCTAAGTAATTACTTTGTATTTATAACTATAATGATGTACTGAAGAAGTTTTGAATACATGAATATGAATTGAATTCAATTAAATTTCTCGATAGCGTGTGAAGTCTGTCAATCAGCACTAGACTATAGCCTTATCCCTCTCAAATGAGAGGAGACCCGTACCTAGTAGAGAAATAGTAAATGGGTTGATGATGAAATTGGTCTTAGAACACTGATACCATTACCAACCGCAATCCTACTAATATTATAAACGCGAAAGTTTGTAAGTATGGATGGATGGACGTTTGTTACTCTTTCAGGCAAAAAACAACCGCATAACAGATTTGAATGAAATTTAGCATACATTTAGTTTATTACCTGGATTAACACATAGGCTACTTTTTATGTATATACCATGCGGGCAAAGCCGCATTAGGCAGCTAGTATTCAACATTGCAAATCAGGAAACATAGACAGAAAAAAACAGGCCGCATCGTTTCAAATCGAAGTTAAAAATGTGTGCACAATATTCAATATGAAATATGGAGTGAATTTGAAATGTTTCGCGTTTTACATGGAAAGCAGTGCTGACAATACCTGACAGTGAGAATTCTGGAGGCGTTTATGTAGAATATATTTTTCAGACTGGATCATACAGGGAAATATGCTTGTGTGAATAGTGTTTTGGTAGAAGATTTTGTATGATGAAAATTGTAAAGGAATTGACTTCCTATATTGTAATTTTTATTTATTTAAAAGAGTATCTATAGAGTTTCTTGCCGGTTCTTCTCCATAGACCTACCTTTTGGAACCGTGCAACTAGTTTGACAATTCAAAAGCACTTGTTATACTGGTCTACTTGAAATAAATGTTTTGAATTTGAATTTGAATTATGCGAGAGTTGTCTTACGAAATATCTATTGGACGACAACATATATCCTTATAAAATAGTTTATTATTCACAATATACTCTTAAATAAGCAAACAGCTCGTCTAATAATCGCGGCAATTGAAAATAAAGTTAATTAATTGAGTGAGTGCCCCGAATAAAGAGCTGTGATAGCCTAGTGGCGTGACGATTGGACTGTTAAAGCCAAGGGTCTCGAGTTCGAACCATGTGTTTTTAATAACCAATCATATTTATATCGTTGCGGAGAGGAGTCGCCTAGTTGTGAAAATTACGAAATCTGGTTAGTCACATCTCCGCACATCTTGACGACCCAATTAGTCCAGTGGTAGTTAACACAGCCTTCTGTGCTATGGGTCCCGGGTTCGAATCCCGGTAGGGACAAATGTTTGTGTGATGAGCATATACATTTGTATCCGAGTCATGGATGTATAATATGTATGCATTTACAAAAAAAAAGTATATATGTAGTATATCAACCTACTTGTATCCGTAACTCAAGCCTTGTTGCTTAGCTCGGGACTAGATGGCGCTGTGTCATAATGTCCAGAAATATTATTTATTATTATTATTATTGAAAAAAATAATGATGATCTACTCTCCTCTCCACTTTGGTAGAAACGGGGCCTTAGGCTAACACTGCACTTAAATGCCTGAAAAGAGTAATAACCTCTAAATAATTGGAATTTATCATTATAGATATATTATATTATACGATACTATAATGATACATATTTTAATGATACAATTTAATTTAATACACCTATATAGATTGCTCCACCGACAAGAGCTGAGCTCTTAAATTAATAATAATAATATAGTTTTTATCTTATTTGACAAAGAGCGCCTTCATCCTCTCTCCTATTAAAATATCTTTTGCTGTGCCCGACAGGGTCCATAATTGATCTAATGTTAACATGCCTACCAACAAATGTACACATTATGGAATGCAATAAATAATTGAATTGAATTGAATTGAATTGAATTGAATTGAATTGAATTGAATTGAATTGAATTGAATTGAATTGAATTGAATTGAATTGAATTGAATTGAATTGAATTGAATTGAATTGAATTGAATTGAATTGAATTGAATTGAATTGAATTGAATTGAATTGAATTGAATTGAATTGAATTGAATTGAATTGAATTGAATTGAATTGAATTGAATTGAATTGAATTGAATTGAATTGAATTGAATTGAATTGAATTGAATTGAATTGAATAGATTGAATTCTCATGCGTTAAAAACTTTAATTTTGCGGAGAAAATAATATTATGAAAAGCCAAACAAAACTAAATGTGCAATTCAGTCGTGTTGCTTCGCTCATTTCCTTGAAGTACACGAGTGTGAAGTTTTTCCATCAAGTCGAAGTTAAGTGGTAGTATGAAATGCATCGGTATGCATGGAAACCGGAATGGGTAATAAAACAGCCAATTTGAAAGCGCTTGTATGAAGTGAGCTTGAGATCACACTGAGCTGAGGTTGAGTCAAAATCTCAGAATTATTTTTTACTTTTGCCGCTGCTTTGCCCGCATGGTGTAATATAAAAAGTAGCCTATGTGTTAATCCAGGTAATAAACTATATGTATGCTGATTCAAATCTGATAATCGGTTTTTGCGTGAAAGAGTAACAAATATCCGTCCATACTTACAAAGAATAAGATTTCCGATCATAAGGATCATTTGCCCAATCGGCGTCAACATAACCTTTAATGTCTACATTACCAGACTTAGAATATTTTAAGCCAACATTCTTAGTTTTCTTTAAGTATTTTAATATTCTTTTAGCATATGACCAATGTTGATTACTATAACAATTATTAAATTGACTAAGATAACTAATAGAATATGCTATGTCTGGCCTAGTAAGAACAGCTAGATACATTAAACTGCCTATAAGTTGCTGATATGGAATTTCACAATTTGTATCTACACCTTTTTCAATATTTAATCTTACATCCATAGGTGTATTAACAACTTTACATTCTGCCATATTAAATTTACGTAACAGCTGATCTATATAATTTTCTTGACTTAAAGTAACAATATTCTTATTCCTATCAATATTAACATTCATGCCAAGACAGTGTTTTATTTCACCCAAATCCTTTATTTTAAACTGTAAACTTAAAATAGATTTTAAATGTTTCATTTCCACATTGTCATTTGTAAATATGAAAAAATCATCGACATACAGGGTAACCATAGTTTTCTTATTATTGACTACTTTTGTATATAAACAGGGTTCAATTTTCGATTTTTTATAACCATTCTCAATCATACAGTTATCCACCTTCTTATGCCAAGCCCTAGAGGACTGTTTGAGACCATATATAGCCTTTTTAAGTAATAACACTTTGTTTTTATCGTCATCAGAAATAGGAAAACAATCTGGCTTTTTGTCCCATTTGAGTCTTTTTTCTTTTGGCACGTGTACCATTACTGTGCTTCCAAATATTCGGAGATGGCTGATATCTGGCTTAATCTGCGTCCATATTTCATATGGTGTTCTGTCTTGCAATGCAGGTGATATTATTCGATTCTGCAAATAAACAGCAGTATTACATGCCTCAGCCCAAAATCCCTTATCCAAATCAGCTTCAAATAAAAGACACCTAGCTTTTTCAACTATAGTCCGGTTCATTCTCTCACACAAGCCGTTTTGTTCCGGCGTATATGGGTTAGTTTTCTGGTGAATTATTCCCATTTTCTTAAGGAAATTATCAAATTCACGATTACAAAATTCTTTACCATTATCGCTTCTCAAAACCTTGATTGTTTTATTGAGATTGTTCTCAACCTTAGCTTTATAATCCTTGAAACATTGAAAGGATTCACTTTTATTTTTTAAGAAATATATATGAGTCATTCTACTGTAATCATCAACAAAAAGAATGAAATACCTCGATCCTCCCATGGAAATATTCTCCATTGGCCCACAGATGTCTGCATGAACCACATTCAATAGTTCAGTGCTCCTGTTGCCATTACTAGGAAAAGGTAAGCGACTCTGTTTACCTTCGCAGCAAACTGTAAAAGAATTCTTGCTGATCTCAGTTTTCTTGTCAACTGTCAAACCATTAACGGCATTAACCATTTTATTTAAATATAAGTTATTCACGTGTCCTAGTCTTCGATGCCAAGTATCACTGGTTATCGCTGCGGCAGCCATGAAATCAACTGTGTTTAGTTTGTACACTCCATTCATGAGTACAGCTGTCGCTACCAATGTTCCTAATCTGTTGTATATCTCACAACCATCGTTTGTAAAGGACACTTTGTTTCCCTTGCTGATTAACTGGCTTACAGATAGAAGGTTTGTGGTAATATCGGGCACACATAACACTCCTTCTACAGTCACGTCATAGTTGCTATCTTTCGTGCAAGTCGTGATCTGCACATCACCTCGACACATAACAGGTACCTTGTTTTTATTTGCAACTACGATTTCTTTCGGAAGACATTCATATGACGAATTTTTTATCCAATGTTTATTGGTTGTCAAGTGAACACTCGCTCCAGAATCGACATACCAATCAGTTTTACTATAAAAACCTTTCAAAAATACTGCACTAAATGCGTTGGTAACATTCGATGAGTTTTCTGTGCTTTTCATTTCGATTTTATCGGGTTTTGTGCACTGATTCCTGTAATGTCCAATTTGTTTACACTTGTAGCACTTTATTTGTTTGTTAACATTGACATTTGACTTTGACTTTTGTCCTCCACTGTAATTTCCTCTGACATACTTGTCATTATTTTTATGTTGGTATTTCCGAAATGCAGCAAATGCGCCATCTACCTCTTTATTTTCGGGTTCCATATCCAACAATTTGGACTTAATGGCGTCGGTGGAAATCGTCATTCCAGAATGTTCGATGGCCATTATCATCGGAGAAAATTTTTCAGTCAAACCAGCAAGCAACAATGAACCGATCCACTCATCACTTATGTTAAATCCTGTGCCTGCCAACTTTTGCCCAGTCTCCACAATTTGCGTTACATACGACGACATTGTGTCACAATTTTCTAGCCTCACAGAAATGAGATTTCTAAGTAGACTGATTCTTCTAGTGAATCCACAATCATCATATAATGATTTCAACTTATCCCATAGGCTTTTAGTCGTAGTAACATTCTTTATGTGTACGTAGATAGATGGATCAATCATCAAAATGATTTTAGCTTTCGTACGTGCATCCTCTTCGACTCCTATAACTGGTTGGTTTGGCTCCGGTTTAATACATTTCAGCATGCCTTCCAACACCAGGACGTTTTCTACTGCAAAACACCATTCACTATAGTTCTCACGGCCCTTCAACTTAGGCACGTTCACCATGTAGTTCTGATTAGTAGCCATTGTCCACGAATCACTACGAAACTTCGGTATTTTTATATTGTCTTAATTTGGACGAAATAACGGTCCACACTAAGCAATAACACAGTGAGATAACTTTCTGTCGCGAGAGGATTATGAGACTTTTGTCTGGGCCTATAACCTAAGTAGTATATTATTGGGCATTCTACCCCACCTGCCGTTCCGGCTTCGCCTCCACTTCGGTGGGATAGAATGCCCAATAATATACGATCGAATCTTGTCCGCTTCGACATTACGTACCTGTTTATTTCGTTCACTGTCACTGTCAGTACGTCACATCACTTCGTTGAATCACAATGATAATTCATTATTTACTTGTTCAAACGAGACGGAATGCCTAACGGCGTACAATTACACAATAAAAAGATTACCGACGAATAAGCGCGAATCGTTCATCGCAACGTGATATAGACCGTTGAAAACTTATAATAACATATTGATAAACACAATATAACTGCCTCGTTAGTCCAGCGGTCCTAAGCGCGACTGCAACGCTAGAGGTCCTGGGTTCGATTCCTAGGTCGAGGAAAGTGTTATTGAGTTTTTCTGTGAATTACTCAGTATCAATCAGCTCGGAGTTTGGAATTGTGATAAAAAAAATTGTGATGTGTTTTAATTTGTGATGTGTTACGTTGTGATGTAAATTTAGATACTCGAGTTTGCGTTAACATTTAACGCGAACGAACAACAGTACCAACTATCAAAGTTGTAACCAGACTAGAGACGAAATTCATCGCTCTAGCGGGAATCGAACCCGCAACCTTTGACACGAAAATCTGATACACAAACCTTCGCGCCAAATCTGGTCGTCGTAATAGCTATGAAATAAAACAACATAATGTTATCATGAAATCATCATTATATTTTGAAGTTAAATAACATTATACTTAAATAAACTGTAATGTATAATATTAAGTAGTAAATATAGGTTGTTCGTCAAACAACGTATCAGCTGACCGCATGAAGTCTTGAAGTTTGCGCCACTGAACAGAATCCTCATTCGTTTGGAACTTGACTCGTACTAGTGCCTTTTTCCACAGCTCCATGGACTCGGTATCTCGCGCATCACTCGTCCTGTATATTTTAAAATCAACATAGTAGTTGCCAGATGTAGCATTTGATCGCCGTTCGTTACCATTAGCAACTCGATTCACGAAGAACGAAGACAGAACAGGATAACCTGCTGTGGATTCGCCGCGCTCACGACTTAGACCGAAGATGTCCAGAGTCTTAGATTTTTTGCTAGAACAAAAGAATAAACATCGTACCATCACACAACCATATAAAACAATACTTCAACCTACATGTTTTCCTGTTTCTTTAATAAATAACCATCACATAAATAAACAAAATTATATGTATTCAGTTTAAGAACTTCTTAATATATTTATTACATAGGCAGCCAAACCAGCTACATGTACGTAATGTATAAAAGATTGTAATATAACTTTATATGTATACACTGTGAATGTTGAATGAAACCAAGATAGAGCGATATCGCATTCCTTGAAACACTGGACATTGAAATCATTATAGCTGTTAACGTGAACGCATGATTAAAAAAAAATATTATTATTTATAAGTATAGCTCGTATGTCGTAGGTTATATTCACTTGAGTAAATTTATGAAGATTAAATAAGTACCTTGTAGTGGTAGGTGATTTTTTCAATGCTTTGCGCTTTCCAGTTACTGGAATTAGATTTATCTTCATGCACCTTCGACGACTCTTGGTAAACTTCACTTTCAGACTCGGACCTAAAAAAACAATTATGTAAGATTAACGGTTAAATTAAACAGATTAAATTTTATTGACAGTGAGATAAGTTCGTGATCATAATGGACATATTAGTTGCAGAAAGTAATGAAATCTAATAATTTTAAAATAAAGAAATAAGGAATTTAAGTATGTATAAACAATCTAAAGAAAGTAGCGTAAGTACTCAATTTATTGGGAGGTTTAAAGTAGAATTAAAGTAAAATTAAAGAATATTTTATAAGTCAGTAAATAACCTGAAAGCAGAATAATTAAGTTAATGTTCATACTTACATTTTATTAAGCTATTTGAATCGCTTCTCTGGGCTATGGCGTTGTGGAAACCGCTCTGAACTGCAGACTGTAGACTCTAGTCTGTATTACTACTAACACTACTATCACTGTATACTGGTCTTGATGATGAACCAACTCTTGTAGACGCGAACTCGAATTTGTTAAATGTTTATGAAAAGTATAGCTTTTATACTAATCGTTCAAAATTAATTAACTAAGAATTTTATCACAAAAAGCATAGAAGTAATGATGCACATAGGACTTTCTGGTAAATTGCTTGTCTAAAAATAAAATGTTGCATTTTTATAATGTCGATGTAGCTAAATTACTTAGGGCTGACACACTTACATTAAGTTGATTCATTAATAATAAAAGTATAATATAAGTAAGTACTTAATTTGTACACATGCACAGGCACACCTATACACAATTATTTAACTTTCCTACTTTAACCACAAATCTAATTACAGTATAGTTATGTTTGATAAGTCAAATAAATAATCTGTGTTTTTATGTGATATGGCAGAAAAATATATTTAATAAAACTGTCTCATAAGTGGTTAAGTGCAACTGCAATGGTTTGATTCCTTTGTGGTTTAGTGTTATTGAGTTTTTGTATAAAATTCTCAGTAGCTACTCAGAGTTAACATAACAGCTAAGTATTGTAGGTGTACATCCCTACTGATTTACTGACTGTGCTATAAAAAATGATGATATGAATTTGGAACGGAAGACACGTGTAAGCGATGACGATATTAATTGAAATATAATATTTAATTTATTTGATGAGTAATCGAACACCTTTACTTGAATTACGTATTATTTGTTATAATGAATAATACATAATTCAAGTAAATGTGTTCGTAAAACTTAATCATATACTATTAAATTAGTAAAAATCGAAGATAGTTATTTTATATATCGCATTTTTCTGTATAAGTAGTATTCTGTAGAACAGAATACATGAGTAAATAAATATACGACATCTCGATATTGTTCTTTGAAAATAGTAAGGTAATTATTAAACTATATTATTTAATTTTTTATTCCTATTTACTTACAAATAGCTTGTAGTGATAACCAGAGTATGTCCATACCATAATAAAATAAACCTTAGTTATGTTAATTAATTATTTTTTATTTTATTATTATTCTTTATCGTCAAGAAATTTTTAATATATAAATTTTAAATTTAATGTTTGTATTTTCAGAGTTATTTGATGCCTTACAACATCTTGGGGTAATGAGATTTATTGATAAACTGCTTCTGCGGAGCACGACATTTTGGAGATATAAATTTTATAATAGCTGATCAATATTGTGCATAAACTTGAAGGTACATATAATTATTATCAATATCTACTTAAGCCTAGTATTTTATTTGTTATTTATGCATATTTTCTAATGCCTTTGTATTATTTTCAGGATATATAAAGACTAACTACTTACTACGGCACTAAGATGACCTACGTGAAGATTTGATTAATATTTTTTTGTTTAACCTAGACTGAACAAAACGTACTGAGAGAAGCTGTGCTGGAAATAATCTTCTACTTCGCTTAATATTTAAGGTATATTTATATTGTTGTGTGCAACTTTAATCCGTTATTTTGATATACTGAAAATGCCTCATTGTTCGGTTTGCAATATACATATAGATAGACGTTCGTGGACTGGTCATTTACGAACTAATAAACATAAAAATAATAATGCTGTAACAATTAATGATAACGTTCAAATCCTTAACTCTGCGTTTAAAGGGCGTATTGTTAGTTACCGTATTATTGCGTCTAACAGCGAAGCAGTAAATTTGCTCGAATTATTTTTCAATGATATTCATGATCAAGTGAAATGTTTAATTGATGATTCTCTCAAAAAATATACAGCGTTAAAAATTTATTTTGAACTTTTTTCTTTATTCTTAATGTACAAAAATGATGTACAAGAGTTAAAATCTTTTGCGACAAAAAACTTTGCTATACATTTTAATTACGAGTTTGAAACTCTTTATAATACAATTACTACTACGTTATTGAAAAAAATTGAAGAGTTTCAGGAGAGAGACAGTGGATGGACGTTTCTTAGTAATTCCCATTTAGAAATTAATATCAATAAATATCAACCACTCAGCGGCTCTTTTTATATAGATTTACCTAAATTTATAAAAACTAAAAAAGCTTGCTTGAATATCAAAAACAAGGATGATTATTGTTTTTTGTGGTGCATAGTGGCCGCCTTATATCCTACAACTCGTCATCCTGAACGAGTAACATCTTATCCACATTTTCGAGACGTTTTAAATGTTAAAGGTGTTTCATTTCCAATATCGTTTTCGGATATCTCTGTTTTTGAAAAAAATAACCCATTTTTAAATATATATGTGTATGGTTTAAAAAATAACAGGGTAATAATTGGCCCCCTTTACAAACCTGAATTAGTTAAGAGGGGTACAACAATGAAGAGCATTCACTTACTGTTCCTAGAAAATCATAAATCATCTCATTATTGTCTTATAAAAGATTTGCCACGTCTTGTTAAAAATCAGATAACAAAACATCATAGCAAATTATATTTCTGTGAAAGTTGTTTATTGTTCTTTCCTACCCTTGAACAGATTGATAAACATTTGTGTGGAGGGATCGTTACTGTTTTACCAGAAAAGGGGAGTGTGATTAAATTTAAAAATTATGATAGAAAAGAAAATGTTCCCTTTGCTATCTATGCCGATTTCGAAACATTGTTAAATCCAATTTCCGTTCTTGAATCTGACACCGCTACTACGTCATGTTTACAACAACACGTACCTGCGGCATTCGCTTACAACATTGTTTCTTCATTAAATTATACTTTTGACGATAGTTTTAAAAGTTATCGCGGTATAGATTGTGTTTCAAAATTTATCGATTTTCTTACATCTGATGTCAAAAAAATTTATAAAATTTTAAATCAAAATCATGTAATGATATTTACAGAAAAAAATGCGTCTGATTATAAAGAAGCTTCTATCTGTCATATATGTGAAAACCTCTTATGGACAAATAAAGTTAGAGACCACTGTCATATAACCGGTAAATACCGTGGAGCCGCCCATAGACATTGTAACCTACAATTTAAAATACCTAAATTTATACCTATATTTTTTCACAATTTATCAGGGTACGATTGTCATTTATTCATAAAGAAATTAGGCGAAATGCCAGGTAAATTGAATATTATACCCAAAACCAAAGAAAAATATATTTCTTTTTCTAAATTCCTGCAGGTCACCGATAATGATTATGTACAACTCCGGTTCTTGGATTCATTTCATTTTTTAGGAGCTAGTTTAGACAAACTTGCTAAAACCATACCAATTGAGGATTTTATAAGTTTACGATGTCACTTTCCCGAAAATAATCGATTCAAATTACTTGCACGAAAAGGTGTATACCCTTATGATTATATGACTAGTTGGAAATGTTATGAAGAAACAATGTTACCGGCTAAACGGTATTTTTTTAGTTGTTTAACGAATGAGGAGATTTCAGATAAAGATTATAAACATGCTAATTTAGTGTGGAATGAGTTTAATATACAAAATTTAGGTGAATATACTGATTTGTATTTGAAAACCGATGTTCTTTTATTGACTGATATATTTCAAAATTTTCGTAAAACCTGTAAACAGCATTACAAACTTGACCCAGCGTTTTACATAACCGCGCCTAGTTTATCTTTTGATGCGATGTTAATGAAAACAGGTGTTCAGCTTGAACTTGTTTCTGACTTAGCTATCGTACTGTTATATCCCATCAATGCTTACAATAGTGCTAACCTCTATCCTTAGTCAGCATTATTGTATGACAGTAAAGATTCAGCTAGACTCAGATAGGGCAGTTCGCATCCGACATCCGCGCTTAACACTCTCATCCAAAATTTGTAATTCCTGTTTAAAGTTTAGCCTAAATTTATAATAAACCATAGTTAAGGTCATTTGTCTTTTTTTTTAAAAAGGCCTTCCTCAAAACTCTTATAACAAATTGGTGGCAGCGGTGGGATACCGACGGTGAAGGTATCCCTGGTACGTCTCCGTCCGGGCTAACGTTAAATAAACAGTGACATTCCGCGAGTGTTTAAAAGTGCCAAAATTATAACCCAGTTGTCCTTGAAGTGTTGTAGATACACATAATATATAGGTATATTCGACACATTATCCTGTCGATTATCGCGAGTGTTAAAATCCTAAATTAGTGCGAACACCTTGAAACCTCGCCGTATCCAGATATCGTCGTCTCCAGCTCCTACCCTAAAAAGGTAGCCATGTCCCTGTTCATCTTCTTCGTGATCCTGTAAGTTACATCTTTATAACTCTAACTCAGTGAAAGTGCATAGTGAAAGCCAATCGTAAAATACGTAAAACAAGTGTGTGAAACCAGTGAATTATTATTTTAATAGAGACCTTTAATAAATAATTAACCAATTATATTACAACTAAATCTTAGTCATCATAATAGTTTCAATTTCAATTTATCAGTAAGTGTTATTGTCACCGGCCGATTCTTAGAATTAGCTTATCTCCTACGCTTATCCAGACCTCACAGTGGTGAGTCTAACTTATTGGCCATCTATTATACCGTAACGTAATATATTATATCTTCTCATTGTAAATTTTATACACTAACACAAAATGGCTCAAAAGGAATCCCATATAAAATCAGAGAAAGGGGAAATCGTACAAATTGGAACATTGTTCAAATTTATAAAACCTTACGATGGCACACGCGAAAAATTAAACTCATTTATAGCAAACTGCGATAATGCAATTAACCTGGCTACTGATAATCAAAAAGCAATATTATTTAAATACATCTTGTCCCAACTTGAAGGTAAAGCAGAAACAGCCTGTTCCATCAAAGAATTTGATAACTGGGAACAATTAAGTTCTTTTCTAAAGACTCAATTTGGGGAACGGAAGCATTATGCTCATCTATTAACCGACTTGCAAGAGTGCCGTCAGCTTAATAATGAACAAGTCAGTCAATTTGCGTTGCGGCTTGAAACCAGCCTGTCTAAATTATTAACTGAAGTAACCTTATCAAATAAAAAGAAAAGTGAATTAGCTGGTCGCACAGCGGCGATGGAGGAATTGGCTCTCCATTCATTCTTGCTTGGCCTTAAGCCTGAAATTTCTAATTTAGTCCGAGGTAAAGATCCATCTAACCTAAACGAGGCCATCAATCTAGCGACATCCGAAGAAAAAATCCTCACTTTGCTCAGTAAGCGAAACTCTCAAAGTTTGACCTTGCAACGTCCAAAACCTCAGTACCCCTCCAAGTTTAGTGCTCCTAATATTAATAATTATAAACCTCAAATAGCAAAACAATATGACCAAAATAACCGAACTCCATTTTGTCGATACTGCAAAACCCAAGGTCATACTATCGATGTTTGCAGAAAGCGCGAATACAACAACAATAGATTCAAAGTTCCTCAAACGTCCCAATCCTTTCAACGCCCAAAACAAGAACATTTTAAACCTGCTCATATCAATTGCGTTGCTGAAGATGATGTTCACGATGACACTGAACCACAGCCATCCACTAGTGCAGACGAAACCCAAAACTATTACGAACATGACCATTTAAACGAATAACGGGCTCACGGAGGTGTCTCGTGAGACCTAAACGTCGACCCTTTACACAACCTATGTATGACAATGGCACCTTTTCTATACCCAAGGACCACACGGGTAATCAGCCCCAAGCAAGAGTCCAATCTTCTATACCCAAGGACCACACGGGTAATCAGCCCCAAGCAAGAGTCCAATCTTCTATACCCAAGGACCACACGGGTAATCAGCCCCAAGCAAGAGTCCAATCTTCTATACCCAAGGACCACACGGGTATCCAGTCCCAAATAAGAGTCCAAAATCATTCAAAACCCAAAAAGGTCTCAAATAGAGCCTTGAATAAATACAGTCGAACTCAAAGCCCTGAAAATAAAAACTCAAATGTAAAAGATCTTAAAATATATGAAATTTCATGCAATCCTAATAAAATATCATTACCTCATGTCCGCATACTAACCTCTGTATCTAATAAACCACTAACGTTTCTCATCGATACCGGATCCTCCGTGTGCCTCATCCAGAAACCCTCCATAGAACTATACTCCAACCTGAAACTAAAAAATAATATAATTCAATTAAAAGGCATAGATAGTCGTGAAGAAGCTGTACTCACCCTTGGTAACTTTGATATGAACCTCATATTCGGTAAAGAATCAGTATCGTTTAAATTCCATGTCGTAGATAAAATTAACTTACCATATGATGGTATTATAGGCAATGATTTACTAAACTTTTTCCAATGTTCTATTGACTATAATCGAAAATCTCTTAACCTAGGTAGAAATAAAAATAAACTTACCTTTACCGATCCCACTTACCAAATTCCACCACGTTCTGAAATAACTGTAGAATGTTCTGTTGTTAACCCTGAATTAAAAGAAGGTCTCATACTTGACCAACATTTAAATGAAACTTTATTTGTAGCAAATTGTTTAGTAAAAGTAAAAACTAATAATAGAATAAACCTCACAGTCCTGAACACTTCTGAAGAACCTGTAACCTTGAATTCTAACCTCCAACTTACTCTACATCCAGTTGATTATGAATCTAACAGATTTTGCAACACAAAACAATCATGCTTAGAGAGAACTGATGAAGTACTCAAACTTCTTCGAGTTTCACATCTAAATTCTGAAGAACGCGAATCTCTTTATGATGTATGTTCTAACTTTTCAGATATATTTCACTTACCTAATGACATACTTACCTCAACTGATGCCATCCAACATGAAATCCGTACTTCTTCAGAACAACCAATCAACGTAAAATCCTATCGATTTCCTGAAATTCATAAACAAGAAGTGAATACTCAAATCCAAAAGTTGCTTACTCAAAAGATTATTCAACCTTCCTTATCTCCCTGGTCTTCTCCAATATGGATTGTTCCCAAAAAACTAGATGCTTCAGGCCAAAAGAAATGGCGTATCGTAATAGATTATAGAAAGCTTAATGATATTACTATCGGTGAAACTTACCCCATTCCTAACATTGTAGAAATCCTTGACCAATTAGGCAATTCTAAATATTTTTCAACTCTTGACCTTGCGTCAGGATTTCATCAATTAAAAATGGCGCCTCAAGACGCATGCAAAACCGCTTTTAGTGTCCCTCAAGGGCACTTTGAATTTACAAGAATGCCATTTGGCTTAAAAAATGCACCGTCTACCTTCCAACGTCTAATGAACAATGTACTCACCGGTCTTCAAGGCGAAAGATGCTTTGTTTATTTAGATGACATTGTTATCTATTCCCACGACTTAATTAGTCACATACAAAGCCTCTCTAAAGTATTCCATAAACTCCGTTCTTTCAATTTAAAACTTCAACCCGACAAATGCGAATTCCTACGGAAGGAAGTAGGCTATCTTGGGCATATTATTACTGAAAATGGCTTAAAACCCGATCCAAATAAAATAAGATCAGTCCAAGACTTTCCAGTCCCAAAATGCCCAAAAGACATCAAATCATTTTTAGGTCTCATATCATACTACAGACGTTTTATCCCAGAATTTTCTAAATCATCCAAACCTCTTACATCTCTTCTAAAGAAAGATACCCCATTTGTGTGGTCAAATGAACAACAGCTATCATTCGAAACCCTTAAAAACAAACTCGTCACTGCCCCAGTACTTATATATCCAGATTTTACAAAACCCTTTAACCTTACCTGCGACGCATCCAATTATGCTATTTCTGCTATCCTCTCTCAAGGCCCTGTAGGGAAAGATCACCCAATAGCCTTTGCTTCCAGAACCCTAAACAAATGCGAAACCAACTATAGCACTACAGAGAAAGAACTGTTAGCCATAGTTTGGGGTTGCAAAACTTTCAGACCGTACCTGTTTGGCCGCAAGTTTGTCATTATTACCGACCATCAACCTTTAAAATGGCTCTTCAACCATACGGACCCAAGTAGCAAACTGCAACGCTGGCGGCTTCAACTACAAGAATTCGAATATGAAATTGTATACCGAAAGGGTAAACTAAACTCGGCAGCTGATGCACTTTCTCGCTATCCTGTCAATCCTCTTAACCCTGTAAACCCTGAAAACTTATCAGACGGTGAGTTAATAGATCTTGGTCCGTTAGATTTTAGCCCTCTCAATCTTCCAAGCCTAGAGAATCCTCTTGACTCTGTCCCTATCTCAGAACCCTTGATCGAAAACACTGATCCAAGCCCAACTATTCAATATCCAAATCCTGATATAAACCCTCCGGATTTAAATTTACCTGCGGACACATACACAAAGTTCTTAAAGACTCCCATGACTACTACATATGATACAACAATTATAGAACATAACGATAATTTACTTAAAAGCCAAAACAAAAATTTAATAATACCTACATCCCTTGATCTTGATGAATCTAATCCTTATGTTGAGGAAGTTTTATCAAATTTCCCAGATTCAGAATCATTTATTAATTCCGAAAAAACCTTATTGTCGCATAAGGCAATTATGTGTAACAATAAAAATTATTACTTTTTATTCACCAAAGTTCACCATTTTGATACCTGCTCCTACAGTGACATATTTGAATCATTAAAGAATATTCGCAATCAACTAATAACAGAAAGTGAACCTGTTGATAAAATAAGTATTACTGATTTTAAAAATCCATTTGACAAACATATATATATAAAAATTTATAATATGCTTACACATCTATTTCACAATACTGGAATCCAAATTCACATATATCGCAACAAAATATACTATCCCACTCCTACAGAAGTCCAAAAAATTCTACATGAAAACCACGACATTCCCATTGCTGGACACCTAGGTGCTACCAGAATGTTTAACAGAATCCGTGAACAATATTACTGGAAAAATATGCGTAATGAAATAGACAATTATGTAAAAAACTGCACTTCTTGCCAAACGAACAAGGCCTTTAGGAAAATTAATCGAGCCCCAATGCAGATAACCAGCACCTCAACTTCCCCATTTGAAAGACTATCCCTTGATATAGTAGGTCCTCTTCCTGAATCCGGCATAGCCAAAGTTAAATATATCCTTACCCTTCAAGATGACTTAACCAAATACTCAGTAGCATATCCTATTCGCAGTACTACCGCTGAAGAAACCAGCGAATGCCTGATCCATTTCATTTCCTTATTTGGCATTCCTAAAATCATACTTACAGACCAAGGAACAAATTTCACATCGGATATGTTCAAAGAAACCTGCAAATTTCTAAAAATAAAACAGTTGTGGTCATCTCCTTATCACCCGCAAACACAAGGCGCCCTAGAGCGAAGCCATTCAACACTGAAAGAATATCTAAAATCTTATGTATCTGAAAACCAAGATAATTGGCCAAAATTCGTATACACAGCCATGTTGGCCTATAATACAGCAGTGCATAGTACTACTAACTATACCCCATACGAGTTAGTTTTCGGTCATAAGCCCTTCCTACCTAATTCGATATATGAGCCTATATCCAACGCCACTTACCCGGACTATATTAGAATGTTGCAACACCGCCTTAAGTATACACGCGACAGAGCCATCGACTATATCAATAAGTCCAAGGAATCTTCTAAAGCTTACTATGACACTCGCACTCGACCTGCAAAATACAAAGCTGGCGATTATGTGTACCTTAAAAACCATTTAAGATTACGTAAGGCACTTTCTCCACTCTGGAAAGGGCCTTATAAAATAATTAAAATTAATGGTAATAATACACTTACCTTACTGATAAACCGGAGACATATTACACATCACTTCGACCAAGTGAAACCTGCTGAGGTCAGGAACAACCTATAAAGTAAAATATTAGTAATAATACCTAAAACTATTATAATGATATGACAATACAACTTACCTTGTCTCCAAATATTATAAATGTATAATAAATATACCTAATTAATATATAAGTACTTATAGTGCATAAGTTTATAATTATAAATAAATAATTAATGTAAACTAATTAATTTACAAAACAATCAAAAAAAAAATTGGTTTCATTAATGAAAGAAAATATTTTAGTAAGTCAATCCACAATTTCATCATTTAATGACACAATTCAGAAAATTAAAATTAATGAAATCAATTTAAACAAAGCTATCAATAAACTCTCGGCCAATGTAGCAAACGTCACCCTCGTTATGAACGAATTATTATTACGTTCAAATATTTATCAAATTATTGATAATTTAGAAACTTCAATTTTAACAATGTCATTCCAATTAGAAGATCTAACTAACGCTGTTCTATTCAGTAATCAAAACATCTTGCATCCGTCTGTGATTACGTCACTACAATTGTTCCGAGAGCTTGCTGATAACCACCAGTACTTACCTAACGACTCGGACTTGCCTGTAAATTTAGATTTAAGTTCAATTAATTTAATTTTAAATGTTTCTAGAATAGTTACTTACTATGGGAATAATAAGATATTCTTTATATTACAAATTCCATTGGTTTCCATTAAAGAGTATGTATTATATCATAACATTGCTTTGCCTACACCCCATAATTCGAATAAACCTAATACTTTCAGTCTTATAATACCCAGCTCAAAATACATAGCCATGACTAAAGATAAAACTCATTATTGTACATTAAATGACTTCAATTATTGTAAAATAATAACCGCTGATAAACGCTTATGTGATGTTTCTAATGTTTATGTAACAAATATTAGACCTACCTGTGAAAGCGAATTTATGTCTAAAGTAATTACCGAAATACCACAAACTTGTGAAACAAAATTTATTTATGGTGACCTTGACCTTTGGAAACCTTTAGAGAATAATATGTGGATTTATGTACAGTCAGTGTCAAACAAAGTTTCCATAGATTGCAAAGACTCTAAACTCATTGAAACAAACATATTAGGTACTGGCATAATTAAAATTCCTAATAACTGCATTGGATATTGCCCAAGCACCACTTTAATCCCTAAATATAATTCACTAAATATAAGCACTCCTATTAGCTTTCCTGATTTCAATCTACTAAATGACACTTGCTGTAACATAAAGAAACTTAATCAATCCATAAATAATGTATCCCCTATTCCATTATTAAGCCTAGATTTAGATGATATAAAATTAAACAAAAAATATGTTTCTTAAACAATTAAATGATTTAGACAACGCCCTTGAAAGTCCTTTAATTATAAAATACGGGACACATTATTCAATTATAACTATAATCATTGTAATTACAATAATATTGTATATATCTTTTAAATTGTACAAATGTATCCGATCGGGCAGAACTAAAATGTTAACTTCACGAAATCTGGAACTAGCTGATAATGAAACACCAAATAATAATTCAGATCATGATGAAATACCACCTCCAACTATCAGAACAACCTTTTAAATATTAAATATTATATATTACTTTACTGACCCATTTTCATGAACTTCAGGGTCATACCCTAAAGTTCCTTCTTAAAGAGGGGAGGTGTTATATCCCATCAATGCTTACAATAGTGCTAACCTCTATCCTTAGTCAGCATTATTGTATGACAGTAAAGATTCAGCTAGACTCAGATAGGGCAGTTCGCATCCGACATCCGCGCTTAACACTCTCATCCAAAATTTGTAATTCCTGTTTAAAGTTTAGCCTAAATTTATAATAAACCATAGTTAAGGTCATTTGTCTTTTTTTTAAAAAGGCCTTCCTCAAAACTCTTATAACAGTACGAATGATTCAAGATGGTATTAGAGGTGGATTGTGTATGTGCTCTCATCGCTATTCGAAGGCTAACAATAAATATATGAAAGATTGTGATGTAACAAAACCGCAGTGTTTTATAGCTTATTTAGACTGCAATAATCTTTATGGTTACAGTATGTGTCAACATTTACCTTATTCCGGATTTAGATTTTTAAATCAAAATGAAATAGATAAATTAAATGTGGAAAGTATTACAGATCATTCAGAGTGGGGTTACATATTAGAAGTAGATTTATTGTACCCTGAATATTTACACCAGGAGCATGATGACTTACCTTTTTGTCCTGAAAAATGCATACCACCTGGAGGAAAGACGAAAAAACTTATTTCAAATTTGTATAATAAATACAATTACGTTATTCATTATATTCACTTAAAGAAGTTATGGAGGGAAGGAGGTGTGAATCCCTCCACGTGTAAAGGAGGATCCTCCGACCAGGCAAGGTGTTGTGCCTGGCGGGCTACTGCCCAACGGTTGATGTTGGGTGGTTGTATATATACAATCTCGCGTGTAAATGTCACTTGCGCGATGTAGGATTACTTGCGTCATCGCACTGAGTTCGTAGTTCTTATGTGGCGAGATAGATGTCGCTACATCACTCCCCTCCGAGACTGGAGGTCGATATGATCTTCTGATGAGGAGTCAACGGTTGTTGCGTGTTGCCAGTGCCAGGTGTGATGTTCCAGTGAGTCGGAACAGGTTGCCGCGTAGTCCGCAGTGAGTCGGGACTGTGTTGCGGTGAGTCCACGGTGAGTCGGGACTGTGATGCTGCGAATTCCTCAGTGAGTCGAGGTGGTGCAGTGATGCGTAGTGGCTGGCTGCTGCGTCGACCAGGAGAGAGTGGCTCTGCTAGACCGGCCGAAGTGCAGTGTGCTGTGCCAAGTTGCTGATGCTGGCTGAAGGTCCTGACCAGGCATGTGCGTCCGCTACAGGCGTATGGTCAGGGTTGAAGCCGGAAGGGTGCTGGCTGGCAGGGTGATGCGCTGGATGGAGTGCTGAGTGGAGTGATGAAGGCGAAGCTGCTGGTCATCGAAGGTTGCGTGTTCAGATCACGTCGGGGTCACCAGTATGGAGGGAAGGAGGTGTGAATCCCTCCACGTGTAAAGGAGGATCCTCCGACCAGGCAAGGTGTTGTGCCTGGCGGGCTACTGCCCAACGGTTGATGTTGGGTGGTTGTATATATACAATCTCGCGTGTAAATGTCACTTGCGCGATGTAGGATTACTTGCGTCATCGCACTGAGTTCGTAGTTCTTATGTGGCGAGATAGATGTCGCTACAAAGTGTTTGGAACATGGCCTTATCTTACGTAAAATCCATAGAGTCATTACATTCAGGCAAAGTGCATACTTGAAACAGTATATTGAATTAAATACTCAATTGCGACAAAAAGCAAAAAGTGTATTTGAACAAGATTTTTTCAAGTTATTAAATAACAGTGTTTTTGGGAAAACGCTCGAAAACACTGAAAATAGAGTAACTGTTCATTTAGTTAATCAGTGGAATGATAAAAATAATGTAACAAAAAAATCAAAATATGCAGAAAGGCTCATAGCAAACCCTTACTTTCATAGTGCAACAGTTTTATCCGAAAACTTAGTAGCAATCCAGATGAAACCAGATCGGTTAATTTTAGACAAACCGATTTATATTGGCTTCACTGTTTTAGAACTATCTAAATCACACATGTATAATTTCCATTATAATATAATCAAACCATTTTATAATGAGAGGGTAAAATTATGTTATACCGACACAGATTCGTTTGTTTACGAAATATATACCAACGATTTTTACTACGACTTAAAACACAAGTTTTTGGAATACCTTGATACCAGCAACTATAGCATTAAAAATGAGTTCATGATACCGCAAATAAACAAAAAAATACCAGGCCTTTTTAAAGATGAAATGGCTGGTAAAATTATAACTGATTTTGTTGGTTTGAGGTCGAAACTTTATTCAATAAAAACTGTGGATAAAATAATTAAAAAAGCTAAGGGGGTTAAAAGTAGCGTGGTACGTGATCTGAACATCACAGATTATGAGAATGTACTATTTAATAATGAGATTATTCGGAGAAAAAACATTTTATTTAAATCAATAAAGCATGAAATATTTACGCAAAGTGTTAATAAAATTGCGCTCTCTAATAATGACGATAAGCGGTTAATACGTCCAGGTAATATTGCAACCCGAGCATGGGGTAATTCATGTATTTTAAAGGGAAATTTAAATTGTTAAATGTTGTATAGATTATATATTGTTAGATTAAATTATGAGATATGTAAATAATAAAAATACTTGTTTAATTTTTAAGATATTAATTATGATATAAAGGGTAAATAAATTTATTGATGAATCAAACTTATTTTTTTATTTCGTCCATTACGAATTCCACTGTAATTGTATATACATATGTATATCCGTTGTTGTCGAACCCGCAACCGACGGTTCGGAAACCAGTCACTAAACAGACTGCACTATTATATTCTAAGCTAAAGTAATTTTCTGAATAGTGTCTTAAATGTGAGGTAATAAGATTGATTTCACATAAACAGAAATCCTAATCATAATTTATTACAATATAGTAATATGAGCTCAGTGTTGTAATACATTTAGCGAACATGTGCCAGTTCATTGCACTGTAAATATATAAAATGTAGGTAAAGCAAGCTTGCAGTTTTCAATGGAACATTCTAAATCGTGACTTATGTGTTCTGAATTGAAAGTACATATTTATAAAACAACAAATTATTATATCCAAAAATAATTGTGCCATAATGTTTCATTCATAAAATAGTTGTCGTAGTGAAGACATCTAATAAATTAATTCTTAAATAATTACATATTTTATTTTAATTTTTGTACCTGTTGTAACCTGTTTAAACTTGTTGTACAACACACAATGTCATCGGTAAGTGTTTTTATAAATACCTAGTTATTTTTAATATCAAAACAATACTTTTGACAGAATACTTATTAATATTTTTATGTTTTGTTTTAGATATCGGATTCGGAAATTGTGTTCAGTCAGTATGGACAAGGACATTGTGGTCAGTTTTCTGAGGTCTTCACTGAAGTTCCAGAGACCACGCATATCCAAAAAGAAAAGAAATCAAGGCATCGACGAGATAAACAAACACGTAATATTGTGAAACCAACAAAATCGTTTGTTATGAATAGGATTCAGAAGAGAGGCCTAAAACTCATAAAGATTTCGGTTATCGATCTGTGCAATAACCCTCAAACGAGTGATAGTGATAGTGACAGTGAAAATGTTATATTAAATGCGCAATATGTAGTGCAAGATGCGGTTGATGATGTAATGAACGAAACGGAGGCATTAGTTAAAAAAATTGCTAAGTCTTTAATAGGTTATGATTTTTGTTAGTTTTGTAATTATTTAACTGTTTATTTTTATATTAAATTAAATAAATGATTTGACCTTATAAATGTGTCTTTATTTATTTATTCACTATATTCCACATTGAAAATTTATCAAGTGTAGAGTAGGGTTATGAAATAAAATAAATTTCCTTGAATTAAATTCATTTATTTAATCTATCTTTTAGGTACACTAGTTACATACCTACATTATACCAACACTTTAATAAAATATTTCTACACTAAACAGTACAAAATTAAGACAGAATTTATTTATATGTCATGCAATTTGAGAATCTATGAACTTTGCACATCGTAGATTGATAGTAGTAGATTTGCGTTAAAATAAAATAACTAAGATATTTTTCTTACAATATTACTCAGTGGTTTGTACTCAATGATACAATCGTTCAATATAAGACAGTAGGCAGAAGTTAGATCAGGTATTTCATCATTACTTTCTAACTCTACACGCACATCGACTACTGGTCCTGATATGAGGTTGTCAATTTGTCTAGAACAGTCGATAACAAACAGAGGGGCGATCTCCTTAAAGTCCCTTGTGTTCAACAATGGTTCAGATCGGCGATCGTAATACGATTGTTGGAAACGTGCATACTGCTCGTATAACAATGCAAATTTATCATCAATGAAATCCACGTTTAGATTCTCATAGGGATAGTAAGTTGAATTGAGGTATACTTTGACATCTCGTAAAGTACAGTGATCAAATCTAGACATATCAGCAGCAGAATTATTTTTTTTATTTGTTTGTAGACCTATAATTACATATCTCGGTTTTTCGATCTGAGATGAAGTTTTAATAGACCAAGTATGTTTTGTAGTTCTAGGCAATAGCGGGTATTCATATAAATCCCAATTTCTAAAAACTAATTGCAGTGTTTTATCCTTTTCCAAAATCTTCAATAAGTTTATCTTCTCTTTATCAGATACCTTAACATGTGGTACACGCCATATGATTTTGTTAATTTCAATATCGTTTATGACTTCTCCAGCATCGAGTTTCACAGCGTTCAAGTTTGTATTCGATCTCAACAATATCAGTTCATGCTTGCAATTAATTATAATTTTTTTGTAATCTTCACCGAATCCAAGAATGTTGCTAAGCGGTATAGATGCAGAAAATGAACCATTACTACTTTTAAAACCATGTATATCCCAACCCCAAGAACGACATGATTTTGACTCGCTTTCATTCATGGATAGCAATGATTTCATAGTAGTTGTAACGCCTGCATTTTTTATTTTATCAATCTCAACACCGTTCAGTTCATATCGAATATCTTGAAAAAGGTACATCAAAGGATTGTTTGTAAATTTAACACTAGTTTTTTCTTTAGTGGCAGTTTTAGTAACATTTACTATACCTTCTAAATATAATGTACTGGCTGATGGTAGAACATACAGATCTTTCTGATTAATAGGTATGCGAATCTCATCGTTTCTGTTGAAACTTGTTATGTATGGTTTGTATGAATGATATTCAATACCAATAATGCTATTATCACTAGCAGGAGAAGATAATACATCTAATAAACTCATTTTAGAAGACCAATTGATTTGAGGAATTTATGATTTTCTTTAGTAAGTTTCAGTTTATTCTTACAGTTTGATGTTGTCTTGCGGATAGCCCAAGACGCACTGTTTATTTTAGTAGAGGTACTCTGATATTTATTAGTTTTATTATAATCAATCATTTTTTTTTAAGATGTAAATATAGCTGCACTTCCTCCCCACGTAAATTTAGTAAATTATTATTAATATCTAACAGTCTTATATTCACACTGTTAATTATATTTTGGTTTACGGGAAAGTAAATTACGTTTTTAGGTACTTCGATAATTCTATAACCAGGTGGTACATTCGGAGCAAACTCGTGAATGATATGACTTGGTAGACCATTAACATATGATCCGCTCACTATGTCACATTCTACCCTCACCACAGTCGTAGATAGAATGTTCACTGGAGACTGTGATACGTGTAATTTATTTGCTTCAACTATTTTTTTTTCAAAACCCAACAATCTACCAATAGAATCTTCTTTAGTAAAATCAATAGCTTTTGTGCAAAATATGTTTGTTTTTAACGTATTATTATTGCACTCTAATTTGATTCCTGCGTCTTGTATTTTTGATTTTAAATAATCGTTGATATCTTGCAGTTCATATGCTCCTTCAGGAATTTCAATAACCTTATGATCGTAATAAAATTTGTTATTTTTATTATCAATATTTGGTATAGAATTAAATGTAGATAAATATAATAATGCACATTCATACTCTCCTTCAAGTTGTAGAGTAGGAGAATAATAAGTAGATAGCACTGATGAGTTACCAGTTATTGACAGCGAGAGTGACATTATGTAAATGAAACTAAAAAATGTTTTATTCAATTTATATATTTATCCCAGAAGTCATACAAAAACGTTAAACATAAATGTCCACAATTTACAGAGTTAAAATTTTGATATCTCGTATAGTTATAAAAAACATTACAATTTTTAAAGTAATTTAGTAACTCTAATGGGGGTTTTAGATTGCCATAGCTATCAAAATATTCACAATATTTATACACTTTTACATAGGCTACCCAATGTGTTCCTTCATTGTTAGAATTATCCAAATTAACAACTCCGCTCTCAATAGGTTTGGGTTTGTTTGGTAATTGATCTTTCATGAACACACCTCTGAAATAAGGTACGTTATATGCATGATTCTGGATATCTATATTAGTAAGAGCACGATTAGGTAACCTCTTGATTAGTTTTTTGAACATTTTACAAACAATCCGTTTCCTTTCTTGTATGGTTTGACGTACAAGCCTCTACCCAACGCAATCGATTCCATCATTTTATTATGACGTTGAGATTCTTGTAAATTATTTTGAGCACTTTTGTAATCGTTTACTGTTTTTGCGATACCAGCTGCCCCGCCAGCTAAAGTACCTAATGCAGACAATCCAGCGAAAATTGGAATCAGCGGTAAAACACCTCCTGTTTTTGGTAACGGTATAATTCTAGGTACAGGAATCCGACAATTTTTTGAATACAACTTTTTTGCCGCTAAGTAAGCATACTTTATTACGTCTTCTTTGTTTTTCGGTTTTAACTTTTTGATCTGTGATCGAATTTTTGTTACTAAAGATCCAAAAGTTTTTAATCCAGATCCAGTTTTAAGTTTTGCTTTCATTGCTTTGCTTACCAACCAAGAAGCAATTTTTTCTCTTTTCCCTGCATCTGCTGCTTTTAATCGTTTATTTGCCATATTCAATAACTGTAAATCAGCTTGATGTCTGTTATATAAGTCTGAATAATTTGTATAGGCTATATCGTGAACTTTACAGGCTTCGTCTAATTGATTTATGCCTTTGTCTCCTCGTGCTAAACGTTTTTGTAATTTAGTGCCTGGTCCACAGTAATTGTAGCCTGGCAAATGAAGCTCAAATGGTAAATTATTTATTAAATTATTAATAAGTCCACCTCCTTGCATGGTTTGTATTATAATGTGAGAAAAAATAATAATAGATGATTAAATACCATTTATTATTTTAGCACGGTTCTCTTATCAATCCAACTATTTTCACTATCACTCAAACCTAGCCATTTAACAAACAGCTTACTGCCTTTTTTTCTTAAAACTTTTTCAATTAGGTAAATGTCGGGATGATTCGTTTTTTGAAGTTCTTGTTCATAAAAAGTACCTAAAATTGGCTGATTTCGAAGATCTTGAATATTATACGTTGTAGGCATAGTTTCATTTATTTTTATGATTTTAAAGATTTCTGTTGACCAATTAGGAGTATAGCCTTTATGAAAACAATTTTTATATTTACTTATGCGAACACGATCTCCGATTTCTAGTTTGTGTTTTTTAGGTTGTGTTTTCTTGTGTGATTTTAAAATATTTTTCCTTATTAGAATTTCATTTTCAATATTAACGTCAACCGGTTTACAGTCAATAGTACGGTGTTTTGTATTGTTGTAATTAAAGACTATACCTTCTAAAGGTTTTTCTATCCATCTATAGGTTCCATTTAAACTGAATGTTTTGTAGAGTTTGTTTTTTAAAGTTTTAATTACTCTTTCTGCAATCGAAGCTTTCTTAATTGAAAACGATGAATAATGATTAATATTAAAACGTTTCATTAATCTTGAAAATGTATCATTATAAAATTCAGTTCCTAAGTCGGTTTGTAAATGGTTAGGGGAACGATCACATGTACTTAAAACATTTTCAAATGCATTAGTTACTTCTAATTTTGATTTTGACTTCAAGGGTACAGTCCAAACATATTTAGAAAAACAGTCAATTATAACTAAGATGTAACTGAAACCTTTATTGTAATTTTTAATTTTTCTTAAATCAATAAGATCAGCTTGCCATAAGTCATCGATTCCTTTTAAAATAACACAACGACGTGCAAAGTTTTTTCTAGCTGTTTTATGTAATTCATTCACGACCTGTTGCTTTATCATTTTGAGACGGATTGTTAGTCTTCCTCGTACCACTGTTCGTTATTTTATGATCAATATAAGATGTCATACTTGTTTTTAAATGGTCTAATGAGGCTTGAATTTCTTTTGTAATCTCTATTTTTATTTTGTCTATTAATATTTGGACATCTTTTTTAGCGCACAAGTCATCAATTTTCTCATCTACATATTCCTTATTAGCAGCATCGTCTGCTTCAACAGGATTAATAACGCCTCGTAGTCTACTCATTTGCAAATTAAACTCGCCATTTGCAGTTTTTAATATTGTTTTGTCTGCGATATCAAAAATATCTGACAATCGCATCCTTTTGTGAATATGATGACCAAATTTATCTATATTCATTATGTGTGTACAGAGAGAATGCTTATATGACAATGAAAACCATAATTATTTACCAAGATATTTATTAATTTATAAATTTTCCTTCGCGTAGTTCCTCTATAATAGATATTATTTCATTATCTAACCCTGTATTTCCAGCTCCTCGAGAAGCCATGAGTAGTTTTAATCTTTCAACTAATTCATTAGGATCATCCCAATAAATGTAGTCTACATTTTTATTCCATTTTTTCAGCATTTTCAGTCCTTTCCCTTTTTGAAATTTTAATTGATCGCTGCTGTCGTTTGGCAATTTAAATAGAGGTTTTATAACGTCCATATATTTTTTGCCTTTGTTGCTTTTTATTGGTTTTTTTGCATCATAGTCACGTCTATGAGCATTTGTATGAATCAACATTAATTTATAATTTTGTCTATCATTTTCGGTAACCAAATTTAAATCTGGATCTTTCTTTAATAAAAGTTCCTTTAGCCCTGGCGTGGATGAATATGTGTGTGTGCCTATTGTGATAGTTTTATTACCAATATTTATTTTAGTACATCCGAGCATTAACTTCCCTTTTTCATTTCTGACTCCGAAAGGAACATCATCTATCATTTCAGATGATAGAGACCATGATGAAACATTGTCGCCGACACCAACAGATTTGAACGAGTCGATACTGTTTTGTGAATTATCATCTGAATCTTCAGAATTTTGAATATAACCATGATCTTGATCATCAGTACCCACTTCAGGTATACTGGTATTTTTTTCCAAATCACTTTCAAATTTAACATATTCATCATTAGATAAATTGCTATCATGATGGTCTGCGTAATCATTATTTTTCAAATTAATATGATTTAAATTTTCGATGGATGTATTTTTGTTGGTTTGTGCTATTTGATTAAGTGGGCTGATTAACGGTTTAAAAACAGTTTGTAATGCTTTTTCATTATCATCTTCAATATTTCGCATTTTTCGGACCTTTTTCTTAACTGCTTCAGCAGCAGTAATAATTTGTCTTTTTAAAGATGTTTCCATTATATAATAATTGAATAAATGATCTACTGTCTTCCTTCACAGTTAAATTAGGAATAAACAATTTTTTATATAATTTTATATTTATATAAACGTTAGATCAATCAAAAACTACAAAACTATCAAAGTTTTTGCGATAGCCACCTTCATTCTTACGACAATCTTTATTTATAACTAGATAATTATAAGGTTCAGTCCATATTTTACTACATAACTCACGAAATTCATTCCATTTCATGTCTGTGTTTACGTGTTCATCATAAACATGACGTATATTAATATCATCTTGCTTAAAAAGAATAATGAGATTTGCATTATCTCTAATAAGCTGTTTGGGTACTTTGCTATATGTTTGATTTAAATAAAAACAATCTATATTTTTATGTCGACCCATTGCAAAATAATTTCTTATATTATTTTGGTTTTCACATGCTACATCATCAAATATAATAACTGAATCACATCTAGCTTCCTGTGGACTTATTACTTCCTCATTATCCTTAAATTTTGCAAACGATACATCTGGAACGTTAGCTAACACTTTTTCAACAAACACATACTTCGGTTGGTTTAGAGTTTTTGAGTAAACATATACATTACGAAACTTTAAACCATTCTTATGCAACAGCAAACCAATTACAAGATTTGTTTTTCCACAGTTAGATGGACCACATATAATACACCTTATAGTGTTTGGTAGTAGTTCACCGTGTCGTCGTTTGCTGTTTTGTGATTCCACGCAAATGGAATCAAGATGAAGTGAATGAGGTTGTTTAATGAACTTCATAATAACACGTCCGATGCTATGGGTAGTTATACTAACAATGAGTCAAATTGATGGATATGGTTATTTCTTAAAATTTATGATAGTATTAATTTAATTTTACTTTATACATCATTGTACTAATGATAGCTATTGCCTGCGCCTAGTATGCAATTATTTGTATTTTGTTGCTATAACATTTCTGTTAGGCTTTGGTTTAGTCAAATTACTTGGAATGACGAATTGTGTTTATTTATAAAATATAAACAGGTACGTAATGTCGAAGCGGACGAGATTCGATCGTATATTATTGGGCATTCTATCCCACCGAAGTGGAGGCGAAGCCGGAACGGCAGGTGGGGTAGAATGCCCAATAATATACTACTAACCTAAAATAAAACACGTATTTACAGTTTGAGAGTCAGCGCAAGAAGAAGATCGTTTTAATTTAAACCAAGAATAGAGTAGTTAACAAAAGGCTGTTGCTACATAAAAGAGTTCTTACTATACTATTTTGATATATTATTAACACTTTCGCGTTTATAATATTAGTAGGATCTATCTAACGCAAAAAGGCTCTCTTTATTGTTAGGAATCTGCGTGGAAAAGTGTTTTGTCTGGTAGCGTTGAAAAATAATGAATTTACCTAGCATAAAATTGGTTCCTTAAGGTAATAAGGTACCCCACATTAGGTGGACTGTACTCTATCTAATCCCTCTCAAAATAAGATGAGACCAGTTCAGCAGTGGGACAGTAATGAGTTGATGATGATGATGAGAAATAATATAAGATATAAAGTTGATGCATTGAATTCCTAATATTCAAAAGAAACGTTGCTGAGGACTGATTTTTGGAAATTTTAACTTCAAAGCGATTTTTGTGACCAACGGCAAACTTACATATTACAATTACTGACACGAAATATCATTTTTGGGGTTTTTGTGTGTCAATTTGCGACTTTAAGTCGTTGGTATACAGTAGATAGATAGATAGATAGAATATTCTTTATTGTACATAACCAAAACAGACAAAATATGAAATACAATCAGTAATAAAAGTACAATTGGTGGTCTTATTGCTAAGAGCAACAGTAGTATACAGTTCATAACACACGCTAGTGTTCCCGATTCACTCGACATTTCACTCATACACATTTCATGCATAATTATATAACTAACGAGCCTTCAAACAACTGGAGCGTGAAGATACGACATGTCATTAGTTCTACAAACAAACACTTTAGTTTCAAATGTATTTTGTATGTATTGTTTAACGTCTAAATGTCAGTGGTGCGATAGTGCTTTGGGGTCTACCTTTGACTTCATAGTCCACTGGTCACATCACCAGGTAACTTCTTATCTTTCTCTCTTTAAATAACGTTGCCCCACTTCTAGGATTTTCTCCTGTGTCGTAGGTGCGTTTACAAACACAAATTTTCACATACACAAACGCCCAGACCCGAAACAACTACCTGTTAATTATATACACAAACCGATCGCTCAGCGGCTACGCCAATCAGATCGACATTCCAGCAGAATTGACAATCATCATCATGTCAGCTAGGACGTCCACTGCTGGGCATAAGCCTCCCCCAAAGATTTCCACAACGACCGGTCTTGATCTTGAATTGAATTCACAATCATTATCATCATCAACTCATTACTGTCCCACTGCTGGGCACGGGTCTCCTCTCATTTATTGCGAGGGATTAGGCTTTAGTCCACCACGCTAGCCTACTGCGGGTTGGCAGACATTACCTGCCATCGAGAATATCTCTCAAGCATGCAGGTTTCCTCACGATGTTTTCGTTCACCGTTAGAGCATGTGATAAATACGCACATAACTTCCGAAAAGTCAGTGGTACGTGCCTTAGATTTGAACTCGAGGCCTATGACATCTCAGTCCACTGGTCATACCGCTAGGCTACCACAGCTATTCACAATGCAGAACTTTAAATATCACTTTATTTTCAGAACAACTACCAACCCTCGGTCTAATAACGATCTTATAGTAATAATATACAAGATACAACGACCCATCAAAGTTTTGAGTGCGGAGACATCGTTACTTGAACTTTGATCTATGCTAAGGGATTGGCTGTTAGGTCATAACATTTGCGGTGAGGGGTATTTTATTGACTTCGATGAACTAAATACTAATAAAATCCTGTGTTATCGGGATAGTAAATATTTAGAGTACCGCCATAAGTCCATAATTGCCGTATTAGTTTTGCGGTTATAAGTCACGACATGCCGAATGAAAGTATCTGGGTTCGGTCTCCTTGTGGAGCGAAGTGCTAATTGAGTTTTTCTAATAGGATTTTTCCTTAGGATTTGCGCTTGGTAGTAGAGACGCTCCTTTTTGCATGAGACTTAAAATATACCGGTTAACTATGGGTGTACAACACTACAGCTCTGCTGAACACTTTAGGGATTCAGGCTTGATAATATTTTATCTCTGACAGCTGTGGTAGCCTAGCGGTGTAGCCAGTGGACTGAGATGTCAGAGGTCTCGAGTTCAAACCTAAGGCCACCACTGATTTTTCAGAAGTTATGTGTGTATTTATCACATGCTCAAACGGTGAAGGAAAACATCGTGAGTAAACCTGCATGCTTAGAGATTTTCTCGATGGCATGTGAAGTCTGCCAATCCACAGTAGGCTAGCGTGGTAGACTATGGCCTAATCCCTCTCAAATGAGAGGAGACCCGTGCCCAGCAGTGGGACGATAATGGATTAGTGATGAATATTTTATCTATCCGGTTACTAGAGTTACCAACCATACAAAATCACGATTCACGTAAATACTGTATAGTTTTTTGTAATCAGAAAAGAACAATTTGTAGGGAAATCACAAATACAAGGACACATTCAATTAACCACTGGTATTTCTTTCAACTCATATTCATTTCTTATTTCTATAAAAAAGCTATATATTTTTTTAATGAATTGCACGCCTATCATCTTATATTCCTACCTGAAACCTTTTTCATTAACCCTGTTTTAATATTCTTCCTGACTTAAAATAAAAAAAGCTCCTTGAATACTTTCCATAAACGCTTTCGACAGCGTTTTAAAATAAGCCCTTTCACGAAACATTTTAAAAACGCATTAAAATTTGAATTCTTCAAAAAGGCTATTAGAAAAATCTTAGTATTTACGAGCTACTTATAATCTCTAAATGATAAAAAAAGAGATAATGATGATACCTCACCAACAGCAAAATATTTAAAAAGGAATTAAAAACTTTTTTAGTCTATATGTTTTTAAATTTTTTTAGAAAGAATTTTATTATAAATAAATAATAATATTGTAAAACCTAAAATGATATGTAGATATGTATATTATGACTATGTATAAGTCATAAAGTCACATATTAAGTCTATAGAAGTATCTATAGAATAATAATAATCTATGTACACAGGTACATGTAGGTGTAAAAGATAAAGATGTAAGTATTGCACAACTGTTGGTGCAATAAATATATCTTTATCTTTATCTATAGTACATTATGCTATCCTAGTGCAGATTGGCAGACTTCACACGCCATGCAGCATTCCTCATGATGATTTCCTTCACCGTTTGAGTATGTGATAAATACGCACATAACTTCCGAAATGTCAGTGGTGCGTGTGTGGGTTTGAACTCAAGACCTTTGACATGTCAGTCCACTGATCACCCGTCACCGTACCCAGCAGTGGGACCATTAGGGGTTGATGATGATGCAAAATCCTGGCACCTACAAAGTAAATAGAAAACATAGCAAATCATTTGGCATTTCATGAAAAAAAATAACCCGATCTGAAAAATAAATTACTTTTACATCTTATTCCCTCACTAATGAATCTTTGTTTCGGCTTTACCGTCAGAAATAATACTTCTAATATTCAGGTTTGTAATAAAAAAACGGAATGTAGGATTTTCTCAGATACCTACTTTGTTTTCATATTGTGAAACACCTTTTGTTTTTCTGAGGAAAATATAAGATATATTTTTATGCCTTGTGCCTTTGTATAATGTTATAATGAAGTATTAACTAAATAATATTATTATATTATTATAGTTATTTTGTCTTTAAAAAAATATGACCGTTAATTATTTATTGGTTGATTTGACTCTAATGCACAATTAAAGAACGATTTATTTTCGAAAACTATTATCAAAAAGTGTTCATCATTGGGTTAAAATAATCAGCTTACTATGATATTTTTTATTGGATTCTGAAATTTCTTATGGACCTTTCAACCACTCGGAGAGGCGAGGTATCTTCTAGATTATAATATTAAATGCAATGGTAACGAACATAATTAAATAAAAAATAGCTTTATTCATTTTCTAAAATTTATTCAAATTATTATTTATACAGACTATTTGAATAATGAAATACTATTTAGTTTGAGAATAACTAAAATGTGATTGAAAACTAAGTAACATAAATTATTATGTTCGAGGGGTCAAAAGGTGTTAAAGGTCAAGGTGACGTTTTGTTGTTAGTGACATCGATTAAGTCATTAACTCAAAGTACATTTGTAAATAAAAAACAGTTAAGTAGGTAAAGGTTTCACAAAGTCTCTATCTATTAGTGAAAATTACAATATCGTATTTTCTTACTTCTGCTTTTAGAGTGCCAGTTGGCAACGTCGCAAATATTGGTTTATATACATAAATAGATTGGGACATCGAAACATCGGTCTTTAAAAAAATATGATTAATATAATCATCATTATCAACAACGCATTTAGTGTCCAACTGTTACTTGACCACGCCTAGTGACAGTTCGCAGACTAACCACACCATTGAAAAATTATCTGAAAAAGAAGTTAAAAATAAAACTTAATTTAATAAACCAAATCTTGATCCATTAACCGATAAATATATCCTATCTTTAACCTACACACAATCAAGTTTAACTATTTTTGGAGTCGGTTAAAAACCTCCAGAACATCCTCCTTTTTAAAGTCAGTTAAAAAATGCAGGTTTCCTCACGCAAAAGTGGCTTTAAAATTGAACTCTATATATTTGCAGAACAGCAAAAAAATCCGACCATTATTACATAGTTACCTACTAACAAAGTTAAAAAAAATGGAATTACAAAATAGTTACTCACAATTAATAATGTTATACCTATCATTATTCCATTGCCTAAAGCGCCCCGCTAATTTCAATTCAACCCTGTGTTGTTTGCTCTCCAAACAAGGCACAAAGAGCACTTTTGCCAACAAATTTGTATCGATACTATGCTGAAGGGTAGATAGAATAGATGTTTACAATATCGAAGTGGTATTTAATGTAAGTACTTCGAGTGACTACTGAATTGGGGCCGTCAAGATTGAAAAGTGAATTGACTTGGTACCTGTGGAAAATTGAAAATCAAATTCGTTGTGCTTCGAAATGGGGATTGAAGAAGTGTTTTGTTGACGAATTTTGTATTATTTGTATTTAGATGAACGCTTATAGAAGTGGTTTTAATAGACACTGTCAAGGACTAGTTTAGAAACTGTCATGACGGTATTTCTCTCCTTCCAAATTCCTTGTCAATAGGCTCACTACCTTTTTTATTTAATATAATAGGCTACAGTTTGACCACAATCTCCGCTGATGCTAAGTGGCGAAGTAGTCCAGGTATAACACGGTTACTTTAAAAATAGCTATTCATACGTGTCCTTAAGACCCCCAAGTTATTGTTATTGTCAGAAAATACAGGTAAGATTATGGTCAAACGCTATCTATGATAAAAAATACATAGTCAGGCAACTGATTCAATTCCCTTTTGTATGAGACCAAAAAGCTACTGACGAACAGTGGTACTTCAATACACTTCAATTCTCTTCTTCTTTATAGCACATAATTAACTAACAGACTTATAAACCAACTATAGAATATTTTATGAGAACTTATTCTAGCTGAATAAGTCCAAACTCCAAACTCGGCGATTCCAAACTCCGAGCTGCTACTGAAAAAAATAATTTTGAACCCAAGACTCCTATCTACCAGCTGTCAGACTTACGACCATTAGACCAACGAGGCAGTTCTGTAGTCTATTTAAAAAAAATCTTAGGTACACTCTAACAAGCTAATTGGTTTACTTATGTATTGGTTTAATTTTGTACTGCTATTTGAACGGCCATAAGTTCTACTATAAGTCATCTCAAGGTTGTCTATTAATTACCACACACTCTGTTTATATAAAGAAAATTGCATATAAGTAGTCAACAACTTTTAAGTTTCTGAATACTGTTAGCAAACATAATAAGTTTCCCAGCACTAATGAATAATGCATATTTGTGAATTAAGAAGATCATAAGACGAGTTCTTGAGTGGAGACCGCGTCTCGGCAAACGTAGTGTAGGACGGCCACCGGCCAGGTGGAGCGACGACTTGCGCAAGGTAGCTGGCAGTGACTGGAGTAAAAGAGTCGAAGATGGAGGTCTGTGGCGTTCACTAGGGGAGGCCTACGTCCAGTAGTGGACGAATATAGGCTGATGATGATGAGGACGATGATGATAATAAGACCCATCTAGAATTTTAATACCTATCAACATTTTTATTGCATTCGTATATTGTTAAGTAAAGAACATAGCGTAGGGAAATTGATCCATTGAAACTCAAAATTAATTACGATAAGAATAAGGCAGAATATGTAATAGTATTACGAATAAGTACGGTACGGCCACTTTCCCGCCCTTTCCCAAATATAAAATACCTCAGGACTTGCGTAATTCCATGAGTAGCTTATCATGCAAGGAAAATATTAAAATTGATTTTATTATTCGTCTTTGGTAGCTTTTTTGACGACCCATTTAGCTCAGCGGTAGTTAACGCTGCCTGCTGTGCTATGGGTCCCGGGTTCGAATCCCGGTAGGGACAAATGTTTGTGTGATGAGCTGATGATGACATTTGTTTCCGAGTCATGGATGTATCTATGTATATAATGTATGTATTTAAAAAAAAAAAGTATATATGTAGTATATCAACCATCTAGTATCCGTAACACAAGCCTCGTTGCTTACCACGGAGCTAGATGGCGCTGTGTAATAAACGTCCGGAAATATTTATTATTATTATTATTAAGTACCTCCCTACAATATTAATAAAGGGCGTTACTAGATTGACAGCAAGCAGAATTCCCATGCTGTCAGAAAAGTCACTCCACTAACGAGCTCTGGCAACCTTACTCACTCAGAAACACAAACGGCTTTTTTTTTTGTACTGATGGAATCGGTATTGATTGAGTTAGTAGTGATGGAATCGGTATTGATCGCGTCAATATTGATAGAGTCGGTAGTGATGGCGTTGGTAGTGATGGCATTGGTAGTGATGGCGTCGGTAGAAATGGCGTCGGTAGTTATGGCGTCAGTGGTAATGGTTTAAGTGGTAATGGCGTCGGTAGTGATGGCGTCGGTAGTGATGGTGTCGGTAGTGATGGCGTCAGTGGTAATGGTTTAAGTAGTAATGGCGTCGGTAGTAATCGCGTCGGTAGTGATGGCGTCGGTAGTGACGGCGTCGGTAGCGATAGCGTCGGTAGTGAAGGCGTCGGTAGTGATGGCATCAATAGTGATGGAGTCGGTAGTGATGGCATCAATAGTGATGGAGTCGGTAGTGATGGCGTTGGTAGTGATGGCATTGGTAGTGATGGCGTCGGTAGAAATGGCGTCGGTAGTGATGGCGTCGGTAGTGAAGGCGTCGGTAGTGATGGCATTGGTAGTGACGGCGTCGGTAGTGATGGCGTCAGTGGTAATGGTTTTAGTAGTGATGGCGTCGGTAGAAATGGCGTCGGTAGTGATGGCGTCGGTAGAAATGACGTCGGTAGTGATGGCGTCAGTGGTAATGGTTTTAGTAGTGATGGCGTCGGTAGAAATGGCGTCGGTAGTGATGGCGTCAGTGGTAATGGTTTAAGTAGTAATGGCGTCGGTAGTGATGGCGTCGGTAGTGATGGCGTTGGTAGTGAAGGCGTCGGTAGTGATGGCATCAATAGTGATGGAGTCGATAGTGATGGCGTCGGTAGTGATGGCGTCGGTAGTGATGGCGTCGGTAGTGATGGCGTCGGTAGTTATGGCGTCACTGGTAATGGTTTTAGTAGTAATGGCGTCGGTAGTAATCGCGTCGGTAGTGATGGCGTCGGTAGTGATGGCATTGGTAGTGATGGCGTCGGTAGAGATGGCGTCAATGGTAATGGTTTTAGTAATGATGGCGTCGGTTGAAATGGCATCGGTAGTTATGGCGTCGGTAGTGATGGCGTCGGTAGAAATGGCGTCGGTAGAAATGGCGTGGGTAGTGATGGCGTCAGTGGTAATGGTTTAAGTAGTAATGGCGTCGGTAGTAATCGCGTCGGTAGTGATGGCGTCGGTAGTGATGGCGTCGGTAGTGAAGGCGTCGGTAGTGATGGCATCAATAGTGATGGAGTCGATAGTGATGGCGTCGGTAGTGATAGCGTCGGTAGTGAAGGCATCAATAGTGATGGAGTCGATAGTGATGGCGTCGGTAGTGATGGCGTCGGTAGTGATGGCGTCGGTAGTGATGGCGTCGGTAGTTATGGCGTCAGTGGTAATGGTTTTAGTAGTAATGGCGTCGGCAGTAATCGCGTCGGTAGTGATGGCGTCGGTAGTGATGGCATTGGTAGTGATGGCGTCGGTAGAGATGGCGTCAGTGGTAATGGTTTTAGTAGTGATGGCGTCGGGAGTGATGGCATCAATAGTGATGGAGTCGATAGTGATGGCGTCGGTAGTGATGGCGTTGGTAGTGATGGCATTGGTAGTGATGGCGTCGGTAGAAATGGCGTCGGTAGTGATGGCGTCGGAAGTGATGGCATTGGTAGTGACGGCGTCGGTAGTGATGGCGTCAGTGGTAATGGTTTTAGTAGTGATGGCGTCGGTAGAAATGGCGTCGGTAGTGATGGCGTTGGTAGTGATGGCGTTGGTAGTGATGGCATTGGTAGTGATGGCGTCGGTAGAAATGGCGTCGGTAGTTATGGCGTCAGTGGTAATGGTTTAAGTAGTAATGGCGTCGGTAGTGATGGCGTCGGTAGTGATGGTGTCGGTAGTGATGGCATCAATAGTGATGGAATCGATAGTGATGGCATCGGTAGTGATGGCGTCGGTAGTGATGGCGTCGGTAGTGATGGCGTCGGTAGTGATGGCGTCGGTAGTGATGGCGTCGGTAGTTATGGCGTCAGTGGTAATGGTTTAAGTAGTAATGGCGTCGGTAGTAATCGCGTCGGTAGTGATGGCGTCGGTAGTGATGGCGTCGGTAGAAATGGCGTCGGTAGTTATGGCGTCAGTGGTTATGGTTTTAGTAGTAATGGCGTCGGTAGTAATCGCGTCGGTAGTGATGGCGTCGGTAGTGATGGCATTGGTAGTGATGGCGTCGGTAGTGATGGCGTCGGTAGTGATGGCGTCGGTAGTTATGGCGTCAGTGGTTATGGTTTTAGTAGTAATGGCGTCGGTAGTAATCGCGTCGGTAGTGATGGCGTCGGTAGTGATGGCGTCGGTAGAGATGGCGTCAGTGGTAATGGTTTTATTAGTGATGGCGTCGGTAGTGATGGCATCAATAGTGATGGAGTCGATAGTGATGGCGTCGGTAGTGATGGCGTCGGTAGTGATGGCGTCGGTAGTTATGGCGTCAGTGGTAATGGTTTAAGTAGTAATGGCGTCGGTAGTAATCGCGTCGGTAGTGATGGCGTCGGTAGTGATGGCGTCGGTAGTGATGGCGTCGGTAGTTATGGCGTCAGTGGTTATGGTTTTAGTAGTAATGGCGTCGGTAGTAATCGCGTCGGTAGTGATGGCGTCGGTAGTGATGGCATTGGTAGTGATGGCGTCGGTAGTGATGGCGTCGGTAGTGATGGCGTCGGTAGTTATGGCGTCAGTGGTTATGGTTTTAGTAGTAATGGCGTCGGTAGTAATCGCGTCGGTAGTGATGGCGTCGGTAGTGATGGCATTGGTAGTGATGGCGTCGGTAGAGATGGCGTCAGTGGTAATGGTTTTATTAGTGATGGCGTCGGTAGTGATGGCATCAATAGTGATGGAGTCGATAGTGATGGCGTCGGTAGTGATGGCGTCGGTAGTGATGGCGTCGGTAGTGATGGCGTCGGTAGTGATGGCGTCGGTAGTGATGGCGTCGGTAGTGATGGCGTCGGTAGTTATGGCGTCAGTGGTTATGGTTTTAGTAGTAATGGCGTCGGTAGTAATCGCGTCGGTAGTGATGGCGTCGGTAGTGATGGCATTGGTAGTGATGGCGTCGGTAGTGATGGCGTCGGTAGTGATGGCGTCGGTAGTTATGGCGTCAGTGGTTATGGTTTTAGTAGTAATGGCGTCGGTAGTAATCGCGTCGGTAGTGATGGCGTCGGTAGTGATGGCATTGGTAGTGATGGCGTCGGTAGAGATGGCGTCAGTGGTAATGGTTTTATTAGTGATGGCGTCGGTAGTGATGGCATCAATAGTGATGGAGTCGATAGTGATGGCGTCGGTAGTGATGGCGTCGGTAGTGATGGCGTCGGTAGTGATGGCGTCGGTAGTGATGGCGTCGGTAGTGATGGCGTCGGTAGTTATGGCGTCAGTGGTAATGGTTTAAGTAGTAATGGCGTCGGTAGTAATCGCGTCGGTAGTGATGGCGTCGGTAGAGATGGCGTCGGTAGTGATGGCGTCGGTAGTGATGGCGTCGGTAGTGATGGCGTCGGTAGTGAAAGCGTCGGTAGTGATGGCATCAATAGTGATGGAGTCGATAGTGATGGCGTCGGTAGTGATGGCGTCGGTAGTGATGGCGTCGGTAGTGATGGCGTCGGTAGTTATGGCGTCAGTGGTAATGGTTTTAGTAGTAATGGCGTAGGTAGTAATCGCGTCGGTAGTGATGGCGTCGGTAGTGATGGCATCGGTAGTGATGGAGCCGGTAGTGATGGCGTTGGTAGTGATGGCATTGGTAGTGATGGCGCCGGTAGAAATGGCGTCAGTGGTAATGGTTTTAGTAGTGATGGCGTCGGTAGTGATGGCATTGGTAGTGATGGCGTCGGTAGAGATGGCGTCAGTGGTAATGGTTTTAGTAGTGATGGCGTCGGTAGTGATGGCATCAATAGTGATGGAGTCGATAGTGATGGCGTCGGTAGTGATGGCGTCGGTAGTGATGGCGTCGGTAGAAATGGCGTCGGTAGAAATGGTGTGGGTAGTGATGGCGTCGGTAGTGATGGCGTCGGTAGTGATGGCGTCGGTAATGATGCCGTTTTCAAGTGATGCCGTGACCAAGGGAAATAGATTATTGTTGCATCTTAAATTCAACTATAGTTACAAACCTATTTTAATTCGAGCGTCTTCTATACTTTTATATTTGTAGGATTTAATGCCTTATCCAGTCTTTATAATTATTACATCTTTCCTTTGTTTAATGGTAATCTCTTTTGTACTAAAAATATTTTGACAGAACATAATTGAGCAAACGTTATCTTAACGAGCATGAATCAAAACGCTTTTCAAAGTAAACTCCTGAAATGATAAGACAATCTAATATCCAAGGCAAAACATTTATATAAGAAACAATTTGAGGAATTAAGTAAATGTGAATTATTACAATATTTTAATGTAAGATGTTCTAATATTTGAAGCATTCTTTTGCCCGCAAATTTTCTGCATAGAATTAGTAATTTAGGTTATATTTAAATAATATCAATATAGGTACCGCGAAAAAATCTGTAAAAAGTAGTTTTATTTCAACGTCTAATAGTAAGAAATCAATATGTATTTATCTGCTTATTAGTTAAAAATGTATTAACATTTTTCACGCCCCTTACCCATACGGGAAGCCAGTCTTGCTTCTTTCACCTTCATACATCTTGTGTTTTATTACCCTGTTAACCCCCTTCAAGGATGATTTCTGGGACAGCAAAAAATATCCCATATCCTCAAGGACTAAGCGTGAAGAGACAACAGACAGACAGACACACGTTCGTATATTTATAATATTAGTATGTGTGTATGAATAAATACTTTGACTTTGACTTTGAATGTTACAAGATGGAAATAAAATTAATTCAATAATGTATAAGATATGAAATAAAAGCTCAGTATTTGAAGTAAGGTGACTTATGTATACACATCATTTATTATGTAGCTTTTGATCTGAAAGGCGACTCTCACAACTCTTCACAAAACATTGACATTGAAATCTCATCTTTATGTACAAACTAGCTGATTCCCGCGACTTCGTCCGTGTGCAATTTAAAGACAAAAAATTCTTACTAAATTTGCACCCACGATTTACCCCCTTTGGAGGTGAATTTTCAAAAATAATTTCTAGTGCTTTCAAATTTCTAATCTTTATAGTTTAGGCCCTGCGTTGATATGTCTGTTCTGATGAGTCAGTCAGTCAATCAGTCAGTCAGCTTCTTCTTTTATATTTATCATGTCATGTTACTTATACATGTAATGAACTTCAGAACAAATGAAACTATTATAATGAAACCTTGCAAGCTGTATAGTTGGGATATTCTATCTCAATTTATAAACAAGCAAGAAGTGACTTAGGCACAGAAACGCGTAGCCAGATGCAATATAATTCCAGTACCACATAAAATGTATAAGTATGAAACTTCAAAATACCTTACATTCTCATCTTGGTTGTAAATTAAAACTATCTTAGTTCAAAAACATTTCGATGAACAATTTGACGTTTGTTGAAATTATTTAATCAAATAAAGGTTTATATTTATTTAGGTCCAAACTAATAAAATTAACATAGGTCTGCATAAATAATATTATGAATCATATAAAATACTTGAAACATACATTTTATTAGTTCAGCATCCAAACTTTGGTGAGGAGATTATAAATAACTAGATTAAACCCGCGAATTCGTCTGCATATAATTACTTATTTTCTACCTTCTGTTTATTTTTTTCTACCGTCTTTTAAAAATCGATCCCACATATGAACTTACATCCTCGTTTTCGTCCTTTAAAGGGATGATTTCTGGGATAAAAACTAGGTTCTTTCCCCGGATAAAAAATATCTCTTTATAAAAAATCTAAATACATTCAACGGCGTGAAGAAGCAACAGACAGAAAGACGCGCTTTTGCATTTATAATATTAGTATTCATTATGTTAGTAAAAGTCTATTTTATAGCATTTCTGACTGTTTTTAATATATTAGAAGTTTTTAATTGGTTTTACTGGTCTCACGACTGCAATAAAAATTTGGATATATTATTATTCAACGCAGTTAATGATATATGGTTTGGTCCCTTTGAGTTTCCCTAGAGTTTATTCAAACTATGTATTATTGCAATAAACAGCTATATATTTGCTTCTTAGTTGGTTTTATAATAATAATAATAATAATTTATTTATTTAAAGTAACTTGACTCACTTAGTAACAATAATTAATTAAACCTATGTGCAATCACGATCACTGCCACTCTCTTAACACTGAGGTGGACAGCTTGCAGCAGCGACTCACGTACAGACAATCGAGTCTGCTGGCCACACAGCTCAGGATAAGGTTGGGGCTGGCCCGTACGCGTTTTGATTGATTTTTTTTGATCTGGTGGTTTTGATGTCTTTAAATAATTATTTTTCATGAATACTATGCCTCCATAGTGACAAATAAGTATAAACGGATAGAAAGGATAATTGGAAAACATATATACTACCAAACCTTGCCATGCATTTTGGATAAGTTATTCGTTACAATAAAACAATCCCACCAAAAACATTGTCGTGTAAAATAATGCCAAAATGAGACCACACGACTCGCACTCGGTCTAAAAAGGTTTCAGATCAAGCTTCAGACTCTACTCGCCCTAACTTTACAAGGCCTAACTTCACAAACTCTACCTTGGTCACAATATGTGACCTGGCCGTTTTAAGATTTAATTAAGTTATCAATAACTTTTTTTAATATTTCTAGACATAATGACACAGTATCCAGTTACGAGCTAAGCAACGAGGCTTGTGTTACGGATACGATTTGGTTGATATACTTTTTTTGTAAATACAAACATAAATTATACGTAGATAAATCTATAACTGGGTTACAAATGTTTATGCTCATCACACAAACATTTGTCCCTACCGGGATTCAAACCCGGGATCCATGGCTAAGAAGGCAGCGTTAACTATCGCTGGACTAATTGGGCCGTCAAACTTTGATACGTATTTTTTAAGTCTCATTTACTCAGTCATATAACTGACATTACTTTTTAAGCTAGAACGCTATTTTATAAAAGTACAGCGCGGTAGTAAAATATGGAGTAAGTTGTAATCCCCCAAATAAATTCAGCCGTATGTTTTGGTGGCCAAAACAAAACAAAATTTACTCTTTTCAAAGAAAATAAACGTTGCTTTGCTTTATAAACAATATTATGAGAAGAACGTGAGTCGAGGCATTGGATTGGCTCTGTTTACCTACCATACAGATCCTCGTATATCCCGTCTTACAACGCAAAAACATTTACCTAAGATGTACTCCTAGCGTTTTACCTTATTTTGCTCTCAATGATAATTTAAACAAACAAACTCAGCGTCATAATGGGGATCCTTACGGAGACATATTGTTAAGCTTGTTACGCGTTGCTACCTGAAGGGAATTGCCGACTCAGCGCGAGTACCTATTTACTCAAAACGGATGTCGAAAACCCGACCGAGCAGCGGAAACGGCCAGCTGACATAGCGTTTAGTGACGCACGTACCTAGCAATTACAAATCATTAGTTTAAAGAATTATTAATTTTTTTGTCATTCATTATTCCCACTTCGAATAGGAATCATAGAGATAATTATTTTAATTGTAAAAGTTTTATTTTAATAAATTAGTTAACTCATTTTTGGTTTTTTTTCAATCATCCGGCTGCAGTTAACGTAATTGGCGCAGTCGGTAGGATATTCGCGGGCCGGTTCGCGAGCCTTAGGGATCTCTAATATCAATATCCGCGTTCGCGAGTCGCCCGGGCGGCTATCAAGCCCCGACGCCGAATATCCAGAATCTACGGTCCAGCTGCAGCTCCGGTGAGAATCCAGAAATCGATTCACGAGAGAACCAGAATGAAACTCATGTAAGTACACTTTGAATCGCTCTAGTGTTGCTTTCCCTTACTCCTAAGTTTTTCCTTTTCCAAGATTTTTCATCCGAAGGATCCTAAACCCCAGCAGCCTCCATCGCGCCAGGCTCGCTGGTCCACTATAGACATAAATAGGGATTTAGATAGTGATAGTCTCAGTAATTCTATAAATATGGCACATAACCCGGATATAATCTATAAGGCCCTTCGTATGGTCCCAGAGTTTGACGGGAATCCAAATGTGCTTACTAGATTTATCAATATATGTGATACGATAGCTGCGCAGTACCTTAGTAATGCGCAGGGAAGTGAATTGTCTAATTTGTGTCTATTAAACGGCATCCTAAATAAGATCACAGGTTCCGCCGCTTGTACAATCAACTCTAATGGCATTCCGGATAGTTGGCTAGGCATTCGAACAGCTTTGATAAATAACTTTTCAGACCAAAGGGACGAAACTGCATTATATAGGGACCTTTCGTTAGCTAGTCAGGGTAATAAAACCCCACAGGAATTTTATGAGCAATGCCAAACTTTGTTCAGTACGATAATGACGTATGTAACATTACATGAGCATGTTCCCACCACCATTGAGGCTAAACGCGCACTTTATAAAAAAGTTACCATGCAGGCTTTTGTAAGAGGTTTAAAGGAACCCTTGGGGTCACGTATTAGGTGCATGCGCCCCGAGACAGTCGAGAAAGCCCTCGAGTACGTACAAGAGGAGCTTAACGTTATGTATATACAGCGTAGTGATTTTCCAAAGCCTACTCATAACCCTCCTAAATTACCTAACCCCGTATCACCTCATACTAATTTCATGCCCCCGCGTATCCAGAATTTCCCTAACCCAACTCCTAACTGGCCAGCTCCTGTAGGAAATAGACCCACGTTTCCACCACCTCAACCCTTTAAGTTTCATCCCCATTTAAATAACCAACCGCCGCAACATCGCATGCCTACTCGTACGCAGCAAATGTTCCGTGCTATTCCACAGAATTATAACCCGCAAAGTAATGTTTTCCGTTTACCACCTCGAAATAACCAGCCACAAAATCTAGGTCCTAAACCTATGAGTGGTATTCAGCATTTTACACCTAAACCTATGTTAACAGGACATGACTGGAATCGATCCGGTAACCCACCGCCAACAAATTATTTAAAAAGTCGCGAAATGAACATGAATGAGTGCGCTACATATGACGGCTCATATTACCCCGCCGAGTATTGTTACGGACCGGACTATTATTATAATGATTACTCAGACTACAGTTCATACGGTACATTAGAGTGCAGTCCCGATACAGTTTATCATGATCCTAGTTATGAAAGTAGCTTTGCAGAAGAGATACAACCTCAACCAGGTCCGAGTCATTCGGAACAGGATTTTCAGGATGCTCAGATATCAAAAAAGCCAATATAGAATTAAACCTTCAGACCCAGAAACAACTCCCGTACATATTAATTTCGAATCCTCCTTTAAAGCTCTTAATTGACACTGGTGCAAATCAGTCTTTTATTAGTCCGCAAGCTGTAGAAAAATATTTTTCAGATTTTCCAATTAACTATGACCCCTTTGAAGTGTCGAATGTTCATGCAACTAGCAGGAGCGACTACTCAATAACTTTACCATGCTTTCCCGAATTTAGTGATCCCGATAGTATAACTTTATATATATATCGTTTTCATGATTATTTCGACGGGCTTATAGGATTAAATATGTTATCTAAATGGGAATCGCGAATAGATTTAAAAGATTTAAAATTAATTACACGATCGTCTGTGAATCCAATTCGTTTGCATAATTCATGTAATGTGAACCTCTATGAAGATATTATTCCGGCCGAATCTTCTAAGTTAGTTAAAATTCCAATCGATGCCCCAAACGGTGCAGCCTTAGTTTGTGAACAGACTTTATGCAATTGTATTATCCACGAGTGTTTAACTACAGTGACAAATAATCACGGATATATTGAAGTAGAAAATCCGACACCTAATGACATTATTTTATCGTTAGACCGTCCCGCACGCGCTAGTTTATTTAATATCGAGTGCACGCGTACCGAGCTTTGTAATACAAGAGTACAAGACGTCATATCGAGATTGCGTACTGATCATCTTAATGAAGAGGAAAGAGCTAATCTTGTATCTCTGTGCTCAAAATATGCAGACGTATTTTATATCGAAGGTGAACCGTTAACTTTTACTAACAAGATAAAACATCGTATTAAAACTACAGATGAAGTCCCCGTTTACACCAAAAGCTATCGTTATCCTTTCATACACCGTCAGGAAGTAAGAGACCAGATTTCAAAAATGTTAGATCAGGGAATTATTAGACCTTCTGACTCCGCCTGGAGCTCACCAATTTGGGTAGTTCCTAAGAAAATAGATGCCTCAGGTAAACAAAAATGGCGATTAGTTATCGACTTTAGGAAATTAAATGAAAAAACGATTGATGATAAGTACCCGATCCCTAATATTAACAATGTCCTTGATAAATTAGGTAGGTGTCAGTATTTTACGACCCTTGATTTAGCTAGTGGGTTCTACCAAGTAGAAATGGACCCTCATGATATACAGAAAACCGCCTTTAATGTCGAACACGGTCATTTTGAATTTCTTAGGATGCCCATGGGACTTAAGAATTCACCATCCACATTTCAGAGAGTCATGGACAATGTCCTTAGAGGTCTTCAGAATGATATATGCTTAGTTTATTTAGATGACATCATAATTTTTAGCACTAGTTTACAGGAACACATGATCAATTTAGAAAAAGTACTTCAAAGACTTCAGGAGTCTAATTTCAAGATTCAAATGGACAAGTCAGAGTTTTTAAAGCTTGAAACCGCTTATCTTGGACATATTATTAGTAGGGAGGGCATTAAGCCGAACCCAGATAAAATTCAGGCCATTGAAAAATACCCCATTCCAAAAACCCCTAAGGAAATAAAGCAATTTTTAGGACTCATAGGCTACTATCGAAAATTTATCCCAGATTTTGCCAGAATAACTAAACCCCTAACTTCATGTTTGAAAAAAGGTAAAAAAGTTGTTTTAGACTCTGAATATACTGGTAGTTTTGAAAAATGTAAATCCCTCTTAACAAACGACCCCATATTACAATACCCCGATTTTAGTAGAGAATTTATTTTAACAACAGATGCTTCTAACGTAGCCATTGGTGCTGTATTATCCCAAGGAACAGTGGGATCCGATAAACCTGTGTGTTACGCTTCCAGAACCCTTAATGATAGTGAGTTAAATTACAGCACTATTGAAAAAGAATTGCTCGCCATAGTCTGGGCCACCAAATACTTCAGGCCATACTTATTTGGGCGTAAGTTTAAGATACTAACCGACCACAAACCTCTACAATGGATGATGAACCTTAAGGAACCTAACTCACGGTTAACACGATGGCGATTAAAACTTAGCGAATATGATTTTTCAGTTATATATAAAAAAGGTAAATACAATACAAACGCAGATGCTTTATCTCGTGTAGAGATCCACATTGAAAACGCCAATAGTATAATAGATGAATTATGTTCAATAATACCTAACCCTTCAGAAAAACCACAATCTTTAGCAGGCTCTTCAACCGCGACCATACATACAAGTCTCGAGGATCCTATATTAGAGGTCCCAATTACAGATGAGCCTCTGAATAAGTACCATAGACAAATTTACTTTACCGTTGTCGATGATGTTAAACGTAAAGCAACAGCGTCTAAGCCATTCGAGACTCATACACGCATAGCTATCCAGGTATCATCGTCAAATTTAGAAAATGATGTAGTTAACGCCATTAAAGAGTATGTGAACCCGAAAGTTAAAACAGCTATTTTAATAAATCCGCCTCTCGCAATGTACTCGATAATACCCATTATACAAGATAAATTTAAGAGTTCGTCTATGAATCTCGTACTAGTTAAACACGAAATTGAGAATGTTAAAGAGTATCTCCGCCAACAGGAAATTATTCAACATTATCACGACGGAAAGACTAACCACCGCGGCATTACTGAATGTTATTTAGCTCTCTCACGTAAATATTACTGGCCTAAGATGAAGGATCAGATAACTAAGTTCATTAACGAGTGCATTATTTGCGGCCAAGCTAAATATGATAGGAGACCTGTTAGACCACAGTTTAATATTGTACCTCCTGCTACAAAACCTTTTGAAATAGTTCATATGGACTTGTTCACTGCACACAATGAAAAGTACATTACCTTTATAGATGTTTTTACTAAGTACGGACAAGCTTACCATCTCAGGGATGGAACAGCAGTAAGTGTTCTACAAGCGTTGCTACAATATTGCACACACCATGGCGTACCATTAACGTTAATAACAGATAATGGCACGGAATTTACTAATCAGCTTTTCTCTGAATTCACGCGTCTTCACAAGATAAATCACCATAGAGTTCTACCTCACTCCCCCAACGATAACGGTAACATCGAGCGTTTTCACTCGACATTGCTAGAACATCTTCGTATCTTAAAATTACAGCATAAAGACGAGCCCATAATAAATCTCATGCCATACGCTATAATAGGTTATAACAGCTCTATACACAGTTTCACTAAGTGTAGGCCGTTTGATTTATTAACCGGACATTTTGATCCTAGGGATATCTTAGACATCGATATTACACAGCAATTATTACAACAATACGTACAAAATCATAAGGCTCAGATGAAAGAGGTTTACAATATTATTAATCAAACATCATTAGCTGACCGAACAGCCCTAATAGAAAATAGAAATAAAACTCGTGAGCCCGAAGTAGAGTATACCCCTCAGCAACAAATATTTATTAAGAACCCCTCTGCTTGCCGCCAGAAAACAGCACCCCGATATACGCAGGATACCGTCTTAGCTGACTTACCTATACACATTTACACGTCTAAAAAACGTGGGCCTGTGGCTAAATCTAGATTAAAACGAGCCCATAAGAACCCTCAATTGTTACAGGATTCCACTGTTACTGATCATCCAGCAGACGCGATCCCAGGAGATAAAACTTGAAAGTTTGGCCGATGGACCAGGCTTACTACCTTATAAACTTGGACCGACACGAATGACCACTCATTATCATTCATTCCTGCAATATGTTAATCTCAAAGTCATTGAAGATCAAATTAACCTCTTACAAGATCAAATACAAAGTTACAAAAGTCGGCTCAGTAATGATACATTTAGTTTATTCGAACTACAAATTAATTATCTTACGGACAAAATTGGCAAGGCATCAATTCAATTGCAGTCTTTAGAACCTAATCGTAGTAAAAGAGGACTAGTAGATGGGCTAGGATCTATAGTAAAAAGCTTAACTGGTAATTTAGATTATACAGACGCTCTCCGGTATAATAACGCTATTAAAATTTTAGAGAATAATCAGAATAAGATTAATAACGAATTTGATGATCATATTAGTCTCAGTAAAGCATGGATGAATAAGCATAATGATGTATTGGTTCAACTAGTAGAGAATCAGAGTAAGATCAATGAGACACTAAAACTCTTAATGAACACAACTCATAAAACCGATATTATCATAAAACATGCAAGGTTAGGACAGCTTCTTAGTATCTTAGGCAATAACGTAGAGGACCTAACTTTAGAGTTGATTAGAATAGAAAATATTCTTGCATTTATTCGTGCATCGAGCACACATCATTCTATGCTTGATATAGATACACTTAGGTATATGATTAGTAGGTTAGAGAAAATATATGGTAAAGATAAAATATTAAACCTAGAGTTAAGAGAATACTACAATATTATAAACCCAGGCTCTTATTTTAGCGAAAAGCAAATAGTTCTAGTATTTAAACTCCCAATTATTTCCAAAGATATATATGATCTATACAGATTGTCTATAGTACCTAATAAATACCAGAAAACCCTTATCCCTACCTATCCATTTATAGCAACTAACGATGAGTCATTCGTGTACATAGAAGCAGAATGCTCGAAGTTAAACTACTGGTATCTCTGTGAAAAGGAAGTCACTCATCAACTACGCACGAAGTCTGACTGCATCCAAGAACTCATCAGGAACCAAGCCCTTCAAGATACCTGCCACTTTACAATTGTCACGCTGACTCAAGAAGCCATGGAGAAACTGGACGACCAACACTACACACTCTCGTTCCCCAATTCAACCCAAGTACACCTAGTATGCGGAAGAGAAGATTTCATCTCACTACAGGGCAGCTACTTGGCTACAATCCCAGTTAACTGTTATCTACGCACCATGCAACTTACCATAACTAATGAAAACGATGTGATACAAGGCCAGCCACTGAAATTAATGAACATTCCCTATGACGCTGAGAAGAAAGATGCTGCATCAACTTATATTCATCTCAACTCGATAAACCTAAAAGGACTACACAATATCCAGAACAAAGTTATGATGGAGACGCCGATGCAATTGGAAGATATACAATCAGATGCCCTATACCATACGACTATACCCTTCTATGTCGTTACCTTAAGTGCTATAGCCTCAATTATAGCCTTTACATTCTACCGATATAAATGCTTTCCCGGCTCCACGACGTCTAAGTCTGAAAACCACATCTACGAAGATCCAGATAAAAGGGAAGATCGTCCGACGCTACCCGAAAGGAACACTCCAGCAACATTTTCTCTCAAGGTTCTAAAATAGTTGCTGATCTGCGGGTGGAGATGTTACGCGTTGCTACCTGAAGGGAATTGCCGACTCAGCGCGAGTACCTATTTACTCAAAACGGATGTCGAAAACCCGACCGAGCAGCGGAAACGGCCAGCTGACATAGCGTTTAGTGACGCACGTACCTAGCAATTACAAATCATTAGTTTAAAGAATTATTAATTTTTTTGTCATTCATTATTCCCACTTCGAATAGGAATCATAGAGATAATTATTTTAATTGTAAAAGTTTTATTTTAATAAATTAGTTAACTCATTTTTGGTTTTTTTTCAATCATCCGGCTGCAGTTAACGTAATTAGCTCAGCATTCGTCTACCAACACAGATTTTCGTTGTTGATACAACAATGTTTGAAACAGTGTTTTGTGATGTTGCAGCAGCCAGTAACAAAAAATGGTGTAAAATTTGTGTTTCTGAAAACTTGTTTGTGGTGGATTGTGGCGGTTCTTATGCAGTTACGTGTTAAGCTGTTACGTGTATTTTTTAAACATGTACGGATGTTTTTTTTATGTATAAACATGTCCAGCGAACAATTTAATTCGTATGAGAATAGAAATTTGTAAATTTTGTAAGTAAATTTTTACAATTCCTATCTGAGCATAAATAGTACGTAGAAAAAATAGAACTTAAAAAAAACATCAATGTTTCTGCAAAAAACATTATTTTTAACCGTGAGGTTGGCATAAAAGCTTAAGGCTCACCTGATGGTACGCGGTGACCGTAGCCAATGGGCGTTTGCAACACTAGAGGTGTCGCTCGCACATTGCCGACCTTATTAAGACCTTGTTAAGACCTTTAGAACCCCTTGCTATAGACCGCAGATACAGAACGCAGTGAATCAACAATAGTTGTATTTCTGCGAGTGACTAAGGTAACCAGAGCTCGTTGGGGGAGTGACTATTCTCACAACATGAGCATTCCGTTTGCGTTCAGTTTAGTAATTCCCTATTTTAAGAAACCTTGACGGTTTCTGCGGTTGGCAACGCATATGCAAGCCTTCTTGTATTGCAAATGTCTATGGGCAGCGGTGATCACTTACTATCAGGTGAACCTTCTGCCTACTTATCACCATAAAAAAATAGTCGTTTGCGAAGATCTCCGTAGGTATTAACATCAATCAATCAATAACATCAATACTTCTTAACAATCTGTAGAAGGTTTGGCCAGCGGCACTGGCAACATGTTTGTTCAATGTTGTTTCTGAAACAATGTTTACAAACATAACGATAACACGAGATAATAATATATCTACATGTTAATGTTTGATGACTTTATACTCGAGAAACATTGGCCTACATGTATGAGAGCTTTCTAAACAGATTTAATTACGATCGATGGCGACATTTTGGAACTTTGCGTCTCTAGGAGAAATACTTGATTCTATGTGTATTTATATTATGTCTTCAATTTTCAATTGGGTTCAGCCATGTAAAGCGGTTAATTTTAGATCTGTTTGTTGTGTATAGTGTATTTGTTGGGCTTACATAGATTGGATGTCGATGTACGAGTTCTTGAGTACTTTGATGGCAATTATCCGCAACGAGTATTGTTTAGGCAAGGGGTTCCCAAAGTGTGCGCCGTAGAAAGTAAAGAGGGGCGCCGCCGCGCCAACTTTACTTTACGTGAGTCGATTATTTATTTAATAAAGACATCTGTCATCATCCAAAACCACAATATTCGCGGGATCATTATATTCGCCTATTTCTTTCTACTGTTTTTGAAGTTATACTTATACTCCTTTTTGAATTCGGGTAAAAACATCGTGAGGAAATCTGTACACCTAAGAAAATTTCTTAACTAGGCCTGCGCAGTGGACGATAGCCTAATCTTCCCTATAAAATCTCACAATCAGACTCCAGTGAAAGGAAACCTGTGCCCAGCAGTGCTGACGATAAATTTTCGAAAAAATTGAAGAATTCAAAAAGTTTTCTCTTTTCAGATAGATAAACCCTTTATAGTTGAGTCTCCTGTTTTGAAATGCCTCAAAAGAATTTAAAATCCTTCCCTAAGCTGTATCACAACCCTGGAACGCTTTTGTTGGGTCATCAGCTCCCCGGAGACGTATTGGGGAATATTTCATTTCGCCCCCTGCACTTGGGGGAGTGGCTCTGAATGATGTTAAAGATTTGCATTTTTGGAGTTAAATTTGCGAATTATGAAAATATATGTGACGTCTCTTAAGAATAATAACGTAGTTGACAGAAGCTAATTTAAAGGTAATAGAAACTGTATAAAATAGAATACTGTATATAATAGATACAGAATAAAATAAAACTACTTTAAAAAAAAACGCGGTATTTTGATGTTGTTTTAATTCTAACCTTAGTGAACCTTTACATAAGCTTAACAGTAAATGGGCAGACTGGAAAAGATAAGATGTTTAAAATTTGCGTTGAAATATTTATCAGTATAATAGAATTACTGTACATTTTTTTTTTACCTAACTACCATCCTAATTGCTGTATGTTTACCTTTATATTCGATTATAATCACCGAAATGTCGAATATTAGATGCTTTTAGATTAAGAAAATCCAGAATTTATAATAATAAATTCATAATTCCATACAAAATATATAATTATATAAATAACTATTTGAACTTGGCCCTTGCCAGTCAGGCACTTAATGCTAACAAATCAGGTAATGAAATGTAGCTGTATATTAAAAGTTTTTAATTTCTGATATATTGTCATTTGCTTCTACATCAAGCACATTACCCGGCTTCATGCTTTACGGCAGCCATAACAAAGTTACCAAGCGGTACTTTGTTAGTTACATTGTAAACTAAAACAATGTAGTTTTATAAAATTATATGTAACATAGTATATTTTACTGTAGAAGATGTCAAATATTACAAAGTATTATACTACAACTATATGACCAAAGAAGTTGGTACAGGAAATAAAGCTGGACTGTTTAACGAAAAGCAATAAAAATAACATGCTATTTTGTGTGTCAATTTTTATTACTACCTATGTAGTTTTCTACATAGTTAATTTCTGTCAGGAACTGTAAAATGCTAAATTCGTCCATTTTAATGCAATTTCATGGTTACTGAGATCTGTTACATATCTCTTCTCTGTCAAATAGTCGGGACCATGAGACACGGGACTATCAGTCTCTTTAATCCCGATGGGAGCTCGTATCATTAGGGCGGGTAAGTCACATTAAGGATAACTAGACCAAGGTTATTGCTCAAATTATTATCTATAGGTAGGTAATACAAATTGTGGTACGCCGTGGACATCAATATAATGTTACCATCGATACGATTGCAAGCTTTTTACAGACTATTAAATTATCGCTAAATCAGATTTTACATCGTAACGTTACCAAAATCGTAGAAACATATGTACCATAAATCATGATGTAAATTACCACTAAGCTCTACATTGCCCACATACTTAAGCAAATAAACTTAGGATAATATTGCTGTGAAGAGCCCTAGTAATTTTTAGATAAAGATCATCTAATATATAAAATTCTCGTGTCACAGTTTTCGTTGCCATACTCCTCCGAAACGGCTTGACCGATTTTGATGAATTTTTTTGTGCTTATCCGGTATCTATGAGAATCGGCCAACATCTATTTTTCATCCCCCTAAAAGTTAGGGGTAGTCCACCAACCCCTATAATGTGCTGGGTCAGCTAGTTTTATATGTAAACATGAATTTCGCTATAGCTGTTGTGTATTTTATGAATCCAATTTTATTGTGTTTAATTAGCAGTAATTCTAGTGTAGTTATTAATATATTTGGAGATTGCTACGTGACCTTGAAATTCTCATATTAATTCACTACATAATGTCCAAAACATTTCTTTAGCCTGTTGCAAATGTTATGCTTTAGTAAGTAAAGACCTTAAACCCTCTTACAAAGTGCATAAGCGGGCGCGGGAGCGTTAGCGGGTGCTTAGGTGTAGGTGACTACATGGTCTACAAGGTCGGGCGGACTACGAGCATCTTCAATCGTTATTCAATTATTTATATTGCGGTTAACATTGTAATATATATAAGAACGAAAACTTAACAGAGGTAAAGTTTGTATATTGTGTGACTTCATATAGGTATGTTTAGTGATTCGTATATAATGAATAAAGGAAAACAAAACTTAGGAAAACTAAATGTGTAAATTTACATAATAAAGCGAGTGAATCAAAATAGTTTCAAATACACGCCAAAGTCTCTAATGGTTAGACCACTGTGAAAGGTACGAGCGAAACGATTGAACTGGCCTCGCTAAAGGCGGAGGCACTGTGAACGCTATCTGCGTCATTCCTACATTATTAACCTACACTCTCCCGCGCTTGTACCCGCTCTCGCTTGTACTCTGAACGAGCCCTAATACCGCATGGCTTGTTGAACTCACAACAAGTTTTTACTACAACACCGACTTTTTAACTAACCTGATGTAGTTAATTACTGTGATTTATAAGTACCGTGTTCTTGACATTTTCTTTTAACAGCTGCAATAAGCAAAAAGTAACAAAATAATTATGTAATTTATTTTCACGTTCATTGAATGTTTTGCATTGTTTCACGCTTTCATTAAATTTCATAAGTGTTATGAAGTACATATTTATATAAAAGCCTTCACTGAAGAAATAAAACGGAAACTTTTATTACAGATTTTATGGTCCGTTAAAATCCGTAAAAAAAGTTTTTTTTTTTTCCAATGGAGGTATTCCGCGGTAGGCATAGGCTATAGGTCACTGGCAGCAGTGGACGTTTACCGGTTGATATGATGATGATGAATAATAACATAATTTATTTAACTTACCTTTAAATTGAACATACTTTTTCCTGTTATTTACATAAAAACTTGAGATGTGTCAAGGGACACCCGGATGGAACGAAGTTCCTTTTTACAATTCCTTCACTAATTAATCGAAAGAAACTTCGTTTCATCCGGGTGTCCCTTGCTTTCTATAAGAGAGAGAGAGAGAGAGACAGAGAAACATGCGCACACCGCACGGCTTACAATAGCTTACTATAGCAAAAAGTGTCGTTACAACTTTTCGTTTTAATTTTTTCCGTCTCGCTCCCTTTCGCAGCGCGCAATAAAGAATTTCGTTCCAATATATTGCTATGGGATGGATTGTAGTTTATTTTAATACAAATATTTGATTGGCATCTTGGCAAAAATTGATTGCCCCAGTCCTAATTTATACCCAATAAATAGATTTTGACTATGTACGCTATAAACGTAGTGATTCTACCGGATCTTAGACTACTAGTATGAGGCGTTTATGACTGAAAATCACCTGCCCCACTTTTCATGAAAACGCTAGGCATAAAACCACTTCCGGAAAGCTAAAAAATATGGCCAATACATTAATATTACAACGGGTTGGAAGCGTTATATAAATTCCATGGAATATTTTATGTAATAACTCACAATAGACTCATCCAGCCTTCATAAAACCACTTTAAGGGAATTCTATTTATATGGAAACTAGTTGTGTGTGCCGGCATCGCTTGCAATTTATTCGTTTTTTTATGGTAATAAGGGGGCGATCGAGCAGGCGGGTCACCTGATGGTAAGTGATCAGGTGATCACCGCCGCCCATGGACATTTGCAATACCAGAAGGTTTGCATATGCGTTGCACACCCCTGCAGAAACCGTTAAGGTTTCTTAAAATGGGGAATTACTGAACAGACAGGTTTCATATACATATAATAATAATAATAATAATAATCTTTATTCAGCCAATAATTAATCCTAAGTACACTACAACTAATAAGGGTTTATGGCTATAAGTAAGGAACATATTGTAGTGCCTCTGACTCTCAAACTAGGTGGGAACCTGTGTTTTGAGTCATCAGTGTATCATCAGTATATATCAAGTATCAATTGTCATATCAAGTATGATCTGAAGGTAACCTTTCTTCCATTATACGGACACATTATAAGCTATGATAGCCTAGTGTGTGACCAGTGGACTGCGATGTCAAAGGTCTCGAGTTCGTACCCAAGGCATACACCACTAACTTTTCGGAAGTTATGTGCGTATTTATCACATGCTCAAACGGTGAAGGAAAACGTCGTGAGGAAACCTGCATGCTTGAGAGAATTCTCGATGGCATGTGAAGTCTGCCAACCCGCAGTAGGCTAGTGTGGTCGACTATTATATAGCCTAAGCCCTTTCAATTGAAAGGAGACCCGTGCCCAGCAGTGGGACATCAATGGGTTGATGATGATTATAAGCTATGCTGAAAAAAGATACCACAGTACTCTGCTCGACCTGAGAACCGACTTCAACGCCTCCTGCTCAATAACAGTATCAATACAGTACAATGAAATTTAGCTATGAATAAATTTATAGAACTTAATAAAACGACAGTATCCAAATATCATGTTTTCATAATGGCCGAATACTTTCAACGAAAACGTCGTAAGGAAACTATCCAGTTTCTAATAAAATCTAATGCGCTCTCGCGTTAAATTTTATCTCCAACTGCGAATTTAAAAGAGATGGGACTACGTGCTTGTAGAGTTGAAAATTGTTATTCTGGGTAATGCGAAAAAGCATATCTTGGGATGACCAGAAAAGATTTTGTCTTTAATACTACTGATTTTTAATCAATTTGCTTACCTATTGTTTATTTCTAAGTAGATTGTAAATAAATAATATTGACGACCCAGTTAGTCCAGCAGATTAGTTAACACTGCCTTCTGTGCTATGGGTCCCGGGTTTCGAATCCCGGTACGGACAAATGTTTGTGTGATGAGCATAAATATTTGTATCCGAGTCATGGATGTATCGATGTATAATATGCATGTATTTACAAAAAGAAAAAAGTATATATGTCGTATATCAACCTACTAGTATCCGTAACACAAGCCGCGTTGCTTAGCTCGGAACTAGATGGCGCTGTGTCATAACGTCCAGGAATATTTATTTAATTAATTTTATTCCTAGGCGTTAGACATGGTGGACACACACAGCCTTTGCTCTCTCAAATTGACAATGATTGGACTGGCAATAATGAGGTAAAAAGTCATAAGTATGTAATAATAATCGATACTAATCTATACCTACTAATATTATAAAGCTGAAGAGTTTGTTTTTTTGTTTGAACGCGCTAATCTCAGGAAATACTGGTTTTAATTGAAAAAATCTTCTTCTTCTAGGAAGGTTATAGGATATAAGAACATTACGCTACGACCAATAGGAGCGAAGCAGTAATGAAGTTTAAAAAATCAATGTCCACCCGTGCGAAGCCAGGACGAGCCGCTATATGTATAAGTTAAAATCTCGTAGATTACTGAAAGGAAATCAATGAAGATTTAGCTGTAAATAAATACGTTAACCAATTTCGCTCAAAAGATAACTGTTTTATTCATATAAAGGGCACACGATCATAAATAATTTCTCTTGGGATCGAGCCCGGGTTCCGCGCGTTAACGTTCACGTTTTAACGGGACGGTTATTAATTATTTACGTCGTATCGTTTTACAGGGTTTAATTTACGTTTTACTGTTGTACCTACCCTCTGGTAATCTTTTATATTTAACTCGGATATAGAGAAATTTGAGTGGGTTTGTTATAGGTGCTCTATAGCTGTTATAGGTGCAAGCGACGCCGGCACACACAACTAGTTTCCATATAAATAGAATTCCCTTAAAGTGGTTCTATGAAGGCCGGATGAGTCTATTGTGAGTTATTACATAAAATATTCCATGGAATTTATATAACGCTTCCAACCCGTTGTAATATTAATGTATTGGCCATATTTTTTTGCTTTCCGGAAGTGGTTTTATGCCTAGCCTTTTCATGATAAGTGGGGCTGGTGATTTTCAGTCATAAACGCCTCATACTAGTTGTCTAAGATCCGGCTGCAGAATCACTAGGTTCATAGCGTACATAGTCAAAATCTATTTTTGGGGACTGGGGGAATCTATTTTTGCCAAGTTGCCAATCAATAATATTTGTATTAAAATAAACTACAATCCTACTGAGATGTCAGAGGTCACGAGTTCAAACCCAAAGCACTCACCACTGACTTCTTGGAAGTTATGTGCGTATGTATCACATGCTCAAACGGTGAAGGAAAACATCATGAGGAAACCTGCATAATTGGGAGATTTTCTCTATGGCATGTGAAGTCTACTAACCCGCAGTAGGCTAGCGTGGTGGACCGGTCACAAAACTTACCCTAGACATAGGCAGGGCCGTGGCCAGAATTCTTTAGGAGATTATTTAGGAGGAGATTCTCATACAAAGTTATTCCAAACAAAACGAAATTCCCATAAATTAAACAAAAATCCTTTAACAAAATTGACTTCATGCAACAATTGCATGAAGACACCTAAACTATTTTCTCTTCAAGAACTATTTTCAAATAATTTATACATTATTGTTTAAACAATTAGACTCCATCCAATTATTGCGTGAGATCGCGACATTTATTATGGCCAATACAGGCAGGACAAGGCTAGAGCTCAGAATGTTTTAGAACACGCAATGTTTAGGCTTAATTAAATTATTGCTACGTGTGACTACGTTGTGTAATTTTAACTCTGGATTTAGATTTGGGATTATTCGTTCGGCTTGTTTAGTTTATTACTTTATGTTTTAACGTTTATAAAAAAGACTCGAAGAATCATGATCATCTTTATGGACACTCAATTGGAAAAGGAGGATCCTCCGACCAGGCTAGGTGTTATGCCTGGCGGACTACTGCCTAACTATTGATGCTGGGTGTTCGTATATATACTGCCTGCTCTTGTAAACTTCCCTATGGCGTACAATATCAATCTTCACAATATCGTTCGATGTGTCATGTCAGTTTGACAGTTCTCTGTTGCTTTAACATATATCTTTTTTCGTTCATTTTGTTGAAGGTTCCAGGACTGAAGACAGTCTAAATCATTTCCCTATGACACATCGGGCTTCATTGTTTCGAATATTTTGTGGAGCACGCAGTCATGCTGTGAAATGAACTACCTACCAAGGTTTTTCCAAACGATTTAAGCAAGGCGTTCTTCAAAAAAAACTGTGAAAAAGTTTCTATGGAGTCGGCGACACCTCTGGTGTTGTAAACGTCGATAGGCTACGATCACCGCTTGCCATCAGGCCGAGCGGCCGTAATATTGCCACCTTCATGGAACAAAAATGTTGCAGTAGCAGGGACTTAATATGACAAGCTTATTACAATTTGTTTTTTTTTCTTTACTAGCATCTAGTGCAGCGTTTTTATTATAGTACAAAAAATCTCATAGTTAGATAGTCCGTCATCTGAGAAGACAGGTATATCAGATTCATTAATTTCCAGAATACGCCAGTTACGAAACGCTAAAAATCTAAAATTAAAATAATAAGTATTTATTGTTAAAAATCTTCAATAAATTCGTGAGTACAAACAAATATTCAAATTTTATTTTCGTCGTTGTAAACATAGGACCCACCTTTTGGCTTTTGGCAAAGGCATTATAAATCACAGATAATTAATTAGCTCGAGTATATGATAATGCGACCAAATGGCGTAGGCAGGTCATAATAATTTAATAAAAGGACATTTCTAACCATGAATATATTTATGAAATTAAAAAACTTCTAAAGCATGCAAATTTCATTGTAATTAAGGGCTCGGTTGGAGTATGGGTGTGGTACATAGATATATAACAAACTAGAAAAGCTAAACTTTCTGCGCGTTGTTTTGACTGGTGTCGTTAAAAAATTGATGTAAGTTTAAATTAGAATTCTGTGTCTGTTTGTGTCTGTTTTCCATTAAATACTAGCTTTGTAGTTTTATTTATGATACCATCATTGGGCATGAGTGTATGTTCATTTTCATGAGCGCAAGAGGAATTAGGCTATTTATTGACGTACCGTTGACGGAATTTTTTCAATAGTTTTTTTCGATCGTTTTGTCATGGTCATATTTATTTTAAAATTCTCTGGATTAAAGATTAAAAAGTATGGTTTCACAATAAAGCTTTAACATATCATCTAATATATAAAATTCTCGTGTCACAGTTTTCGTTGCCATACTCCTCCGAAACGGCTTGACCGATTTTGATGAATTTTTTTGTGCTTATCCGGTATCTATGAGAATCGGCCAACATCTATTTTTAATCCCCCTAAAAGTTAGGGGTAGTCCACCAACCCCTATAATGTGGCAAAACAACGTTTGCTGGGTCAGCTAGTCTTATATATAAAATTCTCGTGTCACAATGTTCGTTCCCGTACTCCTCCGAAACGGCTTGACCGATTCTCATGAAATTTTGTTAGCATATTGAGTAGGTCTGAGAATCGGCCAACATCTATTTTTCATACCCCTTAGTGATAAGGGTTGTCCACCAACCCCTATAATGTGGCAAAACAACGTTTGCTGGGTCAGCTAGTATTATATATTAATTGATTAATATTTGCGCTATTTAGCTCTCTTTACATCCGTGGTCCAACTTTCCAAGCCTCACTTGAAGATTTTTAGCTTCTTTTTTGGCGGCGGATTGCCAAGATTTTGATAAACTTTTTAATGTGCGTTTTAAATGTTAATTACTAACATAATGAGAAACTTTGTTAGCTTGTTCAGAAATATAATTATGCGGTTATTTCATATTTAAATTTTTGTTTCCCTGAGCGATGTAAACTTGACTTTATGGCTCAGGGGAACTTTTTTCTTACTTGCTTTAGCTCATGACTTTGTGTGAGTAGGAAAACCAACTTGGGTTGCTTATTTTTTATTCAATATGTTTTTGAAAAAAACACTATAAACATTCTTTATTTCTTAAATAAAAGTAATTTAAAAAAAAAACCCTTTTTTATGAAAATATTTAGTCCCCACAAAAAAATCACCTGCTGTTTTACCTTCTTTTATTGAAAATTTTCGTGATAAAAACTATCCGTACCAAGTTTCATCTTAATCGGTTCATCGGTTTAAACGTGTAGAGGTAACAGATACACAAACACGCTTTCGTATTTATAGTATTAAATATGAATTTATAATTTATTTCATGAGACAATGAATCCCAACATGTCCCAGGGGACTGATTTGAAATGAACTTGCAAGGAAATGCAAAAGAAATAATAAAATTAAATTGGATGAGTAGGGAAAATATTAATCTCCAGTTTCCCATCAAGGGAGAACACATTATCCACGGTGCCTTCCTGTAAAGTTTATATGCTGTTTTTCCTGTAACCGGGTGAGTTTAACTAAACATTTACACATACACACACAAACATCCAGGGGCGGTAATTCCCAAATTATAGAGATAAATGTCGCCATTATGTCTACTATAAAAAGGTAAAAAGTTCTTAATTTGACTTTTTTGTCACCATCAGCCACGAAAGACATTCACTGCTAGACATAGGCCTTCCCCAAGGATTAGGGAACGATGTTTGGGGATGCCGACCGATCTTGTACCACACCGCTTCTAGCGTGGATACCTGAAACTCCATCTACATACATACATACATACACTCACGCCTTTTTCCCATGGGGAAGGCAGAAACTACAGAATGCCATGCGCTACGGTCCCTGTATACCACTGTTGCCTCGTCCACATTCATACATTCATCTTGTCATGCACGCGCGCTGGTTATGAGTACTGCATTATGTTATCTATTATTTACATATTAAGAAAAAGTCGAAAATTACATTTATATTAACTTCATTTTACAATCCACTTAATCTAACTTAACAATATAACTAAACTTGACTTAACCCACTAAAACCCAAATATTTAACCCTAATTTCTTTGTTGTTACGTTTTATCGTGTTGTACACGCGAGATGATGATTAATTTAAAAAGGTTTTATGCTGGAGTAAGCGTGGTCCTTCGTCCACAATCTTCACTGAGTTCAGAGAGTCAATGTTAAAACTTTGCGTAATACCTGCTACTTATAACATACCACGCCCATAACCCCCAAGGATTAGGCAGAGTTATACTAATATAAACTCACATTACGACTGCTGAGCAAAAGGTCTTGGGTTTGACTTCCAGGTCGAGCAAAGTATTATTGGATTTTTTTTACAATCTTCGCAGCTCGGAGTTTGGATTCATGCCCGGTTGGCAATATTAAACATATCGAAAAAAATTAGGTGTACATTATTAAACCTCTGTCAAACCCCACCGAGATAACAGGCGTGATGGTATGTTGTCTGTTTGTTAATCTAACGAAATCATCCATCTGTAAGACAAGTCTATAAAACTCAAACAATGTCATTGACCTATGATCCTTTATCCACTTGAGCGCCACTGTCACTGTCAAAATAATTAATTGAACCGCATTATATGATCTTATTAGTGCTTACTCGTAGATGTAAATGTGTTTGAAATATAATTACACTGGGCAATATTGCAGTTCGTTCTCGGAAAATGTAGGCATGTATTAAGATCTTCATATGTGAATTACAATGTCAAAAGGATTTTAATCACGATAGAAGTGTCAAGGAACTTTCGCACTATCGAAATTGAGACGAACTATGCATTACGGACTAAAATTAAGTTCAAATAAGGGGTCATATTACTAAAGATGAGTTTTCGCACTCGCTTGTTTTTAGATAAGAAGATTGACAGTTAAGACTAGGCGGTATGTTGCCTGCGCCTGCCCAAAAAAAAGTAAAGCAAAAAAAAAATACAAGCTTAACCTTGATTTGATACAAAACACTGATTTATTACACTTACACAATTAAGTACTAGATAAGAAAAACAAAACTCATCATCAACCCATTATTGTCCCACTGCTGGGCACGGGTCTTCCCTCATTTGAGAGGGATTAGGCCATAGTCCACGCTAGCCTACTGTGGATTTGTGGACTTCACATGCCATCTCATTCATGCAGGTTTCCTCGCGATGTTTTCTTTCATTCACCGTATTGAGCATGTCATATATATACGCACATAACTTACTTCGACATCTCAGTCCACTGGTCACACCACTAGGCTACCACACCAGCAACTCCTCTCTTATAATATTAGTGTGGAAATATGGACTAGTACGCATACTTTAATGGAATATTAAGACTTCGATTTAATTACAATTCTTAATTATCATTAATTTAAGAGCTCAGCTCTTATCGGTGGAGTAATCGCCACAGTTCTCAATCTCCTGCTTTCTGTTTGACTTCTTGATACGACTCGATTCCCACTTTTTCCTTCACTTGGTCAACAAAACTTCTTCTAGGTCTTCCCCTTCCTCTCTTTCCTTCAATTCTACCTTCTAGTATGGTTCTAAAGAAGTCGTGTAATATCAAATGGCCAAACATCTTCCCTCTCCTATTCTCTATGGTTATTAACAGCTGTCTTAACAATTCTTAATACCTAACAAAAAAAAAATGATAATTTTCAAACCCCAATCCCATTTAATACGTTTCATTTGTAACAATTATGTGTACAAAATTCAAATACAATTAACCCGGGCTTTAAAATGCCAGTCAGTAACCCTAGACTGCTACTTAACTGATAACAACGCGTTATAATTAATATGTCAAAATGTAATATCATTGCATGACAGTGCACAATTTCATTTGAAATGAAAGCAAATTGATATTTCAAATAATTATTGTAATAATTCATTTTAAATTAAAGTGTACTAAATTATTCAATGATTATTTGAATTTTATCTCGCAAGTCGTAACAAATATGATACAAAATCATTTGTTTTTGAAATATAAAGGTTGGTTTTATTGGAATTTAAATATTTATGATTTTTTCCTGTGTCGTGGGTGTGTTTACAAACACAAATTTTCACATATAAAACGCCCAGACCCGGAACAACTACCTCTAGAGTGTACAAATATTTGCTCCGTGCGGGGATCGAACCCGCAAACCGTGACGCAAAAACTGATCGCTTAGCCACTGCGCCACCGAGTCGCCAAATATAAATATTAGTGGGATAAGGATGCCTAGTAATTACTAAAATAAGTATTTGATATTTATTGTTTCATCAAATTTACGAGTCTAGTGTGTGACTGAGTAGTCAATGCCCAACAGTGGGACAGTAACTTGGTTGAAGATGATGATTTATAGCTGTTTGTAAAATATTCCTCGCAGTTATTCAAGTACCTAATTCTATATTATTGTCGAGACAATTGATTTTAGACCTTATATCTCTATATTCACGGTTTAAAATTCAAGGTTTGAATACAATGGATTGAGGCACACAATCTTTTCGACTGTTTCTGGCGAAATTTTTCATACAAATTACTTTACAAAGTTTTTTTTTGTGACAGAGAACATAATTTATCCAATCGGTTTATAAACAAAATTAGGAGCAAACAAATATAATTACAAATACGACTACTAGATGTAGATAAAATATGTTTCTACAGGTGTATTTTTCGATCTGGTAAAGGTCGCTGGACGCGGGCGGCGCATGACCGGTCGTCGTGGCCATCCTTGGGGGAGACGTATGTCCAGCAGTGGACGTCTAACGGTTGATGTGATGGGGTATGTTTTTCTGCAAGACGTTCGTTTTGATAGATAAAATCAGTATTTATAGGCGGATTTCTCTTCAAGTCTGTCAATCTGAGAATCGTGCCTAACTATGGAAAAGTCAATTGATATCTACCTTTTTTGAAGTAGGTTAAAAAGTCCTAACTACCGCGAAATGTGGGTATACAAATTAATTATATTATATTATATTAATACGCATCTGCCTAACCTTTTGGGGATAACAGGCTTGATGGTATCTTAATTATTTAGTTTAGAAAATTTCAGCTCCATTCTAAAATATAAAAAACTATAATTATATTTTTTTTTTTTTTTTTGACTACAATATTTTGTTAAATACCAGAACCAATGACTAAATAGGTGTAAACAAAAATAGAAAGCCACAGATTAATAAAAAAACGTAAATGCTTCATGTTATCTCATGTGTCAGTGCGCGTGTGCGTTCAGGGCTTTACAATACAGCCTTCAGTCAGCTTCAGAAGCCGCGAGGGTAAGGCGCGCCGCCCTGCCCGCCCGCCCAAATAAGTTCGTAGCATTAAACAACTGTTCTAAGTTTTATTAAGTGCTTGTAAAGTGCTGTTTAGTGATTTATTGTTGTGTTGTGTGGTGTTGTTGGGTGTGAGGTATGTATTTTATATTTTCGTATGAATTTTTCTATGATATCGGGCTTGAATTAGTAATATTGTTTATTAAAAATATATATTACGCTTCACAAAAACTTAAAAGCAATTTTCGGTTGGTTTGACATTATACCTTTACCCTGCAAATATTTTTAAGGTGATAATTATTATAATAATGTTTTTACACTCACGTTAATTATCAGTTATCTTAAGATACAAATATTAATATTTCAGGTGAAAATGTTTTTGTAATTGGGTAGTGAGCGTTTTATCTCATATCGTATTTAGATAACGCTGAAAGCGTTTTTAGCAGTATACAAAAAACATAACAAGAAATTTTAATATTCAAGAAAACTACTTTTTACGATTTTATTGCGGTGTTGTAAGAAATCAGAAATTAGTTTTTTTGTACTCTAAAAATGGTAACTATATCTGCTGAGACATATTATTATCTATTTAGTTAGAGATTATTCTGCAGTCCTGTAAATAACTAGTACCTATGCTTTTTAATGACATAACAGTTGCAAACATTGTTTAATTTTATAAAGTAACAGGTCTCATTATTTATTGTTTGTATGCTTAAATGATAATGTATAAACTTAATATGATAATAAATTATAATAAATGATATTTATTTCTGTATGATTCTTTTAGGATGCCAGTCTTAATAATCAAATTTCTTCATCAGCAACATTATTTACTTCAAGAGTGGTAGTGTTATAAAATTGAATGGTTATGTTATAATTATATCAGATATATCTGACGTGGATAAAATCAGCCAGTTAATTACTCTTATTATATAATTATATGATTTTATTGTAGGTACTTTTGTATGCAATATATACATTATGGTTACTCGTCTTGTTCAGTGACAAGTTATTATAACTTTCTATTATTTAATTCATCAATTTGAAATTAAGTTTTGACAGCCTCCTTGGTTTTGGGTGGTGGTCTCCTTGGTGGCGATTCTCATTTCTATAATATTTTCATTTTGAATCTAGCGTCGTCGGTAAAGGCAATAGGCGCACCCCTTAATAACATGGGGCCTAAATATTTACCAAAAAGTGTACCTATATATAGATTCATAAGCATAGTTCTGACTAGTTCTATGAGAATACATGCGTGATATCATCATCAACCCATTATTGTCCCACTGCTGGGCACGGGTCTCCTCTCCTATATTGAGAGGGATTTGGGTTTAGTCGACCATGCTTGCCAACTGCGGGTTGGCGGACAATACCTGCTATCGAGAAAATCTGTCAAGCATGCAGGTTTCCTCACGATGTTTTCCTTCACCGTTTGAGCGTGTGATAAACATGTGATATATTATGTTGAATAGAGTTATAACATAAAGTCATTGAAACTTTCAATCATATTGATCAGGGAATCAGTTATAAGACAATACAATTAATTATAAAGTCACTCCTAACACTCGGGACAGCAAACAAATTAGCTTTTATTGTAAAAGGTATTTTACAAGCTTTCGTAAACTCATTTAAAGGGTCTGATAGGAAAAGTTTGTTCCTCCTCGTTAATGACACTCGAAACTATTATTTGGATGTGAACGGGTGGTTTTATTTGACAAGGATTAATGGATTAGGTATCCTAAAATTCGTTTATCTTTATATAGAAAGATGTCGTAGAATAAAATGTTTATATGTACCTATGTTTCCTCTTGATTTCCAAACGGATAAGTACCTATAATATATTTTTATTTTATTTTTTGGTTATCATAATTATTATTTTGTCTACAATTTGATACATGTGGACGAGGCAAAAGTGGTGTGCAGGGATTGTAGCGTGTGGCATTCTGTAGTTTCTGCCTACCCCCATGGGACAAAGGCGTGAGTGCATGTATATATGTATTACTTTATACGTTTTTTTATCACGACGCGGAGGTGGCGGTTACCGTAGCCTGGGAGTTTGCAACACCAGAGGTGTAGCTCGTGCGTTGTAGATATGATAGATAAGATAAGTAGCGCAACAACGGTACAGTACTTATAATAGGTAGGTAGGGTAGATGGTTAATATACCTATAAGTTTTTGTAAATAAATACTCATTGAGTAGCCGAAAAACATACTGAAATTCTTACTTGCTTTCTCACCGACATAATTCTGGTTAACTTGTCAATATTAAATACTTAAAGTACTGTTATAAACATACATATATATGTAACTAGCTGACCCGCGCAACTTCGCCTGCATCACCAAAGAGAAACTGGTTTAGGTAATGAATTATCATAGTTTTATTACAACATCTTTCATTTATGCTCCGCTCCTATAGATTGTAGCGTGATGTTATATAGCCTATAACCCTCCTCGATAAATAGACTATCCAAGACAAAAAGAGTTTTTCAATTCCGACCTGTAGTTCCTGAGATTAGTGCGTTCAAACAAACAAACATACAAACAAACTTTTCAGCTTTATAATATTAGTATAGATTTAAAGTTATTATGATCTACGAGATATTACGATCCCTGAAGGATGAAATAGTACTGAAACAAAAATATACTGCGCTTTAATCAATTCCGGACAGCTATTTCAACCAGCAAAAACAAAAATTCGGATATAAACGGGACTCGTATATATGGACGTGTCAGATAAAATACGCGCGTGATCTGAAATTTAGAACTTTCACTTCTATTTTAATTGAAAGCTTTTAAGTCTTTAAGTTAGAGTGCTGAGTGTGACGTTCTGACTTCAATTCCTACGTCGAGTATTCTTTAAAAACATAGTTCTTAGCAGCTAGGAGTTTGAATCTGTTCCGGCTATTGAATATATAAGCTTGCCCTTTTTCTCAACGGTTCTGAAATTTACTTTTAATATGATATTCATCATCAACAACACAATTACTATCACCATTGGGCACAGGATTTTTGTAGGAGGTAGGGCATAGCGAGATTTCTCGCTCAAATTGAGTTGCCCGACTGGGGAAGTACCTCCGCCTTACAGAAGACCGCAGTGAATCAACAATAGTTGTCTTTCTGCGAGTGAGTACTAGGTTACTAGGGCTCATTGGGGGAGTGACTATTCTGACAGCATGGGAATTTTGTTTGCTGTCAGATCAGTAATCCTAGTGAAAATCACAAATCCTAGCGTGGGGCTATGTCTTTTTAAAAAAAAAAGAACCGACAAGAAACTCCATAGATACTCTTTTGAATATAATACGAATTATAAAATAGGAAATCTACGCACATAACTTCAAAAAGCCAGTTGGTTTGGGATCAAACTCAGGTCCTTGGCTTTTACAACCCACTGCGCTATCATAAATAGGATATAAGCGAGTGAGTAGGTAGATGCTGCATCATTCAACCCCTGCAACAAGAACAAAACATACGATAAAGGGCCCCCTCTTGTATTTCATGGAGCCGAGTCATTTCTCATCATAATTGATGGTTGCAATATTGGTTATTGTCTTCTGTGCGGCTTATGAAAAAATATTGTTAGTAGGTTATTGATTGCCTTACGAGTTGGTTTCAAATATCTCTAATACATACTTACTATCTTATATTAGGTTTAAGTATTGTAAATTGAAATTTCTGGACCTTAAAATAGACCTTAAAAAGTTTCTCTTCTGAGTGAGAGTTCTTTCTGTATTTCTTCTAAAAAAATATCAGTTAGAAAGTACGTCATCCAGCTCAAAATTGTAAAAAAAAAACTTTACAACATAGCTGTTAAAACTCCTTTAATACACCTCTGCATAACTCTTAGGAGACAAAAGCGTGATGTTCAACTAAAAGCGACAGAGATACATCAGTTTACGAGCTCCTGACCATTCCCAATGGTAAAAGAAACTATGAAAGTTCGAGAAAGTGCTTCAATTACCAACACTTTAAACTTACCATAATGTTACCATTACTAGTGCATTGACGTTAGAACGCTTTTAAAACTTGTGTCACTTTAAAGTTTTTGCGGGCAATTACTTGGCGACGTTATGTCGTTGATATTAAAGTTGAGTTTGCATTAGCAATTAGTGCGTTACTATAAAACTTTGTTATATGGCTTATGTGAGTATTAAATGGCCAGATGTGCCCACGACTTTGGTAATATACTGTAATAAATAAAGTTTGCTGATCTATGAGGTTCAATGTTTTAATAATTTGTCGTAGGTACATTCATACGTACCTTTATGATTATGTAAATCATCATCATCATCATCATATCAGCCTATATTCGTCCACTGCTGGACGTAGGCCTCCCCTAGTGAACGCCACAGAGCTCGATCTTCTGCGCTTTTCCTCCAGTCACTGCCAGCTCATCATCATCAACCCATTATTGTCCCACTGCTGGGCACGTGTCTCCTCTCAAATGAAAGGGATTAGGCTATAGTCCACCACGCTAGCCTACTGCGGGTTGGCAGACTTCACATGCCATCTAGAATACTCTCAAGCATGCAGGTTTCCTCACGATGTTTTCCTTCACCGTTTGAGCATGTGATAATACGCACATAACTTCCGAAAAGTCAGTGGTGCGTGCCTTGGGTTCGAACTCGAGACCTCTGACATCTCAGTCCACTGGTCACACCGCTAGGCTAACACAGCTCTCAGCCAGCTTCACTGACAGCCGCCTTGCCCTAATTGTGTAAATATTTTTATTTAAAAAACGCATTAATTTTTAGACATAACGTTAGTTGTAGGTCCTATAAAATGTAGGGGGCCGAACCTGTTGCCTTTGGGTACAAATCCAAATTGCAAACTGCTTTGCAATTGTGAATTTCGTTATAGAAAAAACTCAACGACTCGTTAACCCACAATTAAATCATTCAACAATCAATAATATGGTCAAAAGAAAACATCAAAAAACAAAAAGTATATTTACTCGTAAATTTTATAGTAGAAAAACTCTGAATTGTGCTGAAAATATACGTATATTATTCATTTTAAAATTTTCAATCTACGAAGGGTTTGGTATCGGCCCACTGTGCAATATCAAATTTTACACATCAGCTGTTGATAAAAGCAGATAAATCAGTGGAGTGGAATTCTTTTTACTGAAAAATATATTATTTTACAGTTTGACTGTTTAGTTTTTAGATTGAAGGTTTTAAGAGGTAGGGCATAGCGAGATTCCTAGCTCAAATTCAGCTGCCCGATTGGAGAAGTACCTCCCGCCTTACAGAAGACCAAAAAGCACCGTAGTGATGAAATAGCAATAGTTGTGTTTTCAGCATGTGAGTAAGGTTAGTGACTATTCTGACAGAATAGAAATTCGTTTGCTGTCAGTTTAGTAACTCCCCTATTTTTTTTTTTTTTTTTTTTTTTTATTCGTATAAAATACATACTTTTACATCTAATCTACTCATCGCCAAACTGAGCATCAGTTTGTTGGCGATAAATGCGCCCTTAGTCTATATATACAATGTGGAGATGACAATATGACTTTAAATGAAAACACTGGCAATACTGGTTTATAGAAACATTTGTAAACTATCAAATAAATCCGAACATGGAAATTAAAAAAAAAAAAATTTTCTTACAAACTAAATAGCTTAAAACTGCAAACAAAATAAAACACCATTTATAAAAATGGTACACTGACCTGCGATAAGAATGGCAACGCAGCTTGGTTTCATTCATGTTAAAGCTGTGGCCGACGCAGCGACGTAATGTTTGGCGCCATTATTCTTATTGTTATTAATGCTCAATTACACAAATCAAATCACAGAATATTAACCAAATAGTCGGGCATCATTCACCCGCGAGTTATTCACTGATCAATTTATTATTCACAATCACTTTTCGATCACATAATTATGTCGCCAGTCATTAAATTTTTTTATTTTCAATATGTCCGCCGTGTTCTTGAATACACAAACTACACCGACGTATAATGTTATTTCTCACTCTTGATAATAGGTCTCACGGTATGTCCGTACAGCTAAAGCGGCATTACCGTGACACTCCCCATAAATTAAAATCATATCAGTGTACTCCGAAGCGGTATAATTGTAACGAGGCATGATTATTTAATAATAAAACCTTGAAACACCAAGTATTAAGCGTCTAATTTCGCAAAGTTCACTTAGCTATTTAACTAAGTACCTATAATACGTTTATGTGTCCTGTCACTATTAAAACAAAGCGTCAAATTTCGCACAACACAACACAACACAACAACAAAGATACGATAACACTCGCGCGGCGACTTCAAACGGGCGCGGGCGCATCCGAAATTCCAGAGAAAATAAAATGCGTCACAGGCAGTAAGGACGTCCGGTGACACACTGACCGCGTAACCTAGACACGTCGACAAGTAAGCAAAGAGGAAACAAGCAAACTTACCTATCTCTTTCGCACATACATATTTTCTTATCTAGCTGTGATGACACGCTTTATGACTCTTATGGCTCGGGCATAAAGTATAATTTGCATTGAGAAAATAAATTTGATAGAAAAGGCGTAGGTTTTTAAAGTGGCGAGCTGGCAACGTAAGTCGTTAACCTGTCGCGTGCTCTCCTGTTTACAAAACATCATGTCGAAAATACTTAAAATGAAAAATAATGTCCTGTGGCTAAACTACTGGATATATTCATTTGATTTTTTGTGTGACGGTTGGGAATATCATGACTTATACGAAGTTTCATTTATGATCATATTGTCCTCCCCACATTGTAGATATAATTATCTTATTTTACTTATCTTGGTTTAAATAACTTACGTTACTACTAATACCTACTATCTAATATCTAACAGATATTTATTGAGAATGTATCTTTCAGTCTTTTTTTTAAAGTTACAGTGCTTATGTGTTTGGATGTATCTCTTAAATAGTCTATTTTATTATATATCTGTGGAAAACTAAACGCGTTCTTCAGGTTTTGCAACGCGCAAGTGACACTTCTGGTATTGCAAATGTCTATAGGCTACGGTAACCGGGGCGTTAGCTTGTTTGACACAAAAATATTAAAGTAATCAAAGTGGAGACTCTGCCCAGTAGTGGGCCATTGAACGCTGTAGTTGTTGGTGATGATATTTCAAAAGCCATTACATTTAAATAAAGAACATTCCGAATTTAAAATAACGTAATTCAACGTCAAGATGTTGAAATGTCAAAGAAGCATTGCGTTGGACATTTAAAATGTCCACGCTTTGTGCTAGAACGATTTATCTTATTACAAAGAACAAAAGGCTATGTTTTGTTGTTCTTCAGTGTAAACTTATCTAGAAGATCTGACATAAAAAAATGCTACTTGTAAAACTGAATGCAAGAAAATTTGTTTGAATTTAATAAAAATACACACACAGACACATCCATACTAATTTAAATTTGAGAGTGTATCTGTTTGTCTCTTTGCGTTTCAACCGTTGTACCGATGTAGATATGAAATTTTTCATGGTGTATAGTTTGAATTCCGGGAAAGGACCTAAAATACCTTTTATTACGGGAATCATTCTTTAAGGGAGTGAAAAAGGGGGTGGATTTTTGTATGGGAGAACAATACCATCTGAAAAAAATGGATTGTAAGCCTTTAAAATTTACCACGTCGTGAGAAGTAAAGAATGTTTTCACACAAATAAAAGTTGCAGGCAGAAGTGATTATGTTAAAAAACTAAAATATTTTTTACGGATTTTATCGCGGTGTATTATATGTTATATAATTGAGATGGTAATAGTATGTCCGACCACCATAGTGACTTGTTTGATATGTCACTACAAAGCGTTACAACGACAACAAATCAATTGACTAACCGCTAATGCGCTGTGTATAATGGAAACACGCTTTGTACAATCGCGTGCCATTTATTGCACGGTGTTTGATGTTAAACATCCACTACTATAATTATATATTATTTATAACGGTACTGTCTTATTTATATAGAATAAATAGAGATCAAAAACTGCCATGTAATAGGGGGAGCCTTTTGCCACTAACCGGGCACGAATCCAAACTCCGAGCTGCTACTGAGAGTTTCATAGAAAAACCCAATAACACTTTGCTCGATCTGGGAATCGAACCCAAGACCTCTTACTCAGTAGTCGCACTCGCAATCACTAGACCAACAGCAGTTCTCACATTATTAATCTTGGAATTATGGGTCTACTAAATAATTTGAATAGCAAATAAACAGAGGCAGTATTATCTATTTTTGGCCAACGATATCACCATTTTGTATATATGTAAATGTCGTTTATGGTCGAGCCATTGACCACAAAACCAAACTAATCCTATTCAGATTCAATTCCGGCTTTACATCCGACTAATTCCATCCCGAACGTTCACCAATACCTACACTATGTTATTTAATATATGCGGATTTATTGAAGTAAATAATCTACAATCTGTGTCTATATTTCCCGATCAGTACAATTTAGGGGTCTTCAAGTGACGAGTGAATAGGTATCTTCTAGGTAAGATGTATCTTAGAATGCATCGTTACTTACCATCAGGCGAGATTGTGATCAAACGCCAGCATCATCTTCCTGATTATCATATCAGCTAGATGACATGATAGAGACCTCTCCCAAGGATTTCCACAGCAACCGGTCCTAGGCCACTTGCATCCAGCGGATTCCAGTGACTTTTCACGCTAACATAGCTAATATGAATACATAATATCTCTGCCTTCTGAGCTATATATGTAGTATATCAACAAATCGTAGTATCCGTAACACAAGTCTCGTTGCTTAGCTCGGAACTAGACGGCACTGTGTCATAATATCCAGTAATAGTAATTACAGAGATTGCTCTTATGTTTGTTTGTATGTATGTATGTATAATAATATGTTCGAGTCTGCCACTGTTACTGAATTTTAACCAGTTATCTTCAACCGATTGTGATGTTTTTTTTATAAACCTTTTAAAAGCAACCGTTCTATAGCGAAGATTCGAGGGAGTGTGAGATTCTTACCACACAAAAAACCCCGTTCGACCACCAAACCACTTCACTAAAATCATAGAAACGCCTACCTATTTTATAGTTAAATGCACTATGTATATTTTGGTTTTTAATTACTTAAAAATATCCATGACTCGCACACATACATGTCAATGGCCATCATTCAAATATTTAGATTTAACCCTTACAGTAGAAAACAATCTTAATATCACTACTTTAATCCAGTCTATGGTTTAGTACAGTACAGTCCTATAACCCATGTTATATAATACGGTACGTATACTTTCATATCTGCCCAAGTATAAGGTTGTAAATACACACACGTTACGATAATCAATCAAATGAAGCCAGCGTGCACAGACCTTTAAGTTCGGTTCATAATAGGGTCTTATATCGATTGCCATATATTAATTGCGTCTTGTCTTCAGTTCTTACTTAATTTTCACACAATTTCAATAATGAGGAGATTGTGTTACTATGAGCAATTAAGTTTAAAATATGTATAAAGGTTGATCCAATTTACTTATAGCAAAAAATAATAATTTTCATAATAGTTTTAAATATCTCTTCTTTAGATCGAAATATTGCAAGTGTGACTATTTATAAAGTAAGCGTATGTTTCAATAACCAGGTCAATAGTCAATACTTTATTGGATTCTATAATGTAAATTAATAATAAAGGTACAATTATGGACCCTGTCGGGCACAGAAAAGTTATGCATATTGGCGTGTCTAGTGTTTTTCAGGGTGATCAAGGGCACTGAGGCTAAAAAACCTCATCACTACAACTGCCTTTTTGGTATAATGGTCGTACATTGCTGTTGAGTAAGAGGTATTCCCAGAGGGTTCGATTCCCAGGTCAAGAAAAGTGTTATTGAGTTTGTCTACGAAATTCTCAGTAGCAGCTCGGTGTTTGGATTCTTGCCCGGTTAATGGCAATTACAATGTGTTTATGCACCCCTACCTTGAACTTGGTTTAATCATGGGGCCTAAAACATACCGGTGAAATGATGGTGAGGCATCCTATCGACCTACTCATGCTTTTTGAGAAAACTGGGATGATAGTATGCTAAAAATCGACGATAATATTCCAAGTTGTCTGATTTGCGTCCTGGTATATATTTTTATGAGTATATCCAACGACATGGTAAAAAAACCTTAGGCGGTCTTACTGCGGTTTAAAGTCCTTACGATTCAGATGTATGGCCTCATTCATATTAAAACAGGTACTCAATCAAACTCAAAATGTATGAAAACATATAGCTGATGAGATACTTAAAATTTTCTAAACGGTTGAGTAATCACCACATTTATAACACCCGTTACCAACATTTAATAAATTTGAACTAAAAAGAATTGCATATTCTCCGTCATAATCATTCAAATTATCAAAATAAATTAAATCTAAGTTGAAAGCGTGAATTGTTTTAGAACAAAAGATAAAATATTTGAAGTTACAATTACACTGGAATACTAATTGCATTAGTTTTGTGGAAGCCATTTTGGTGGCCACAATTTGTAACACCATACCACGTTGTATCTGGGAAAATAATATTAATATGTAGGTACAGTCGCCAGCAGGTTAGCCCATCTGAAACTGTCAAATTTTCCCAACTGAACATGACCCTTATTAGTTTGTTATAAAGTTGTAAATCTATTAAAGAAATTTGACAGATTGCGGTAGCATGATGTGCTGGCCACCGTACCTAGAGCTGTCCACACAAAGTTTAATAAACCGCAAATTAGACAAACGGACTTAACTGTTAAATATTTTAATTGATTTTGACATGAAAATACTTTTTACGGATTTTATTCGCGGTGTATTGGTATCATTTTTAATGATGAATATAAAAACAGGTGGAGCTGTGGTAGCCTAGTGGTGTGACCAGTGGACTGAGATGTCAAAGGTTTCGCGTTCGAAACTCAAGGTTCTGACCTTCCGAAAGTTATGTGCGTATTTATCACATGCTCAAACGGTGAAGGAAACATCGTGAGGAACTTGCATGTTTGAGAGATATTCTCGATGGCATGTAATATCTGGCAACCCGCAGCAGGCTAGCGTGGTGGATTATAGCTTAATCCCTCTCAAATGAGAGGAGACCCGTACCCAGCAGTGGGACAATAATGGGACGAAGATGAAGTGACACTGCAATTTACGATGGGGCGCGCTTACCTAGAAATTACTAATTCACTTTTGATTTAGACAGCCAGATTATATTTATTTATCGGGAAAGACCCACTACAGAATCACATTCCACATTTCAGCGGTACGTATTATAAAAGTAGACTGAAAGCGATTCGTTCGGGTTTTCGAAATGTCCACTATTAATTGATAAATAATCAGCCGCTACTGAAATATATTTATATTATGTAACTGATTCCTGCAACTTCACTTCTTCTGGCGAAAAAAAAAGCAGCTTTTCGCCCGCTCCCGCGTTCGTATGTCACGCATCTTAAGTCTTTTTTCCCGTCCGTATCCCATCAAAATCGGTCAATCCGTTTCTGACGCATTCATGACAAACATAATATGTAGGTATAGATTATATTGTATGTAGTTTTTCCACGAGTAACTCGTTTAAATTAAGCCGATCTCCCAATTTGAAAACGATAGAATACATTAATATGTTACATCAGTACCGTATTTCCAGGTCATTAGGAATTCATGCTTTCAACTACCGCAATCGCTGTGCGCGACAAATTTACACCTGTTCCATGACATGACTATTTATGCTAAAAGGTACTTTAAAGCTATAGTGCTAGACCACACTTTCAATCGTTAGGTTTTATTTCACTGAGCTGGGCTTCCAGTGTGGATAGCTACCAATAGTTTCATGTTTCTGAACTTGAATTAGGTACTCAAACGAATAAAAATATGTTCGCACACGTTTATACAGCACCATCTTTTTTCGAGCTAAGCAAAATGGAGCTTGTTTTACAGGTACCAGATGGTCGATATGCTACATAGATACATGCTTCTTTTGTAAATATGCACATAATAGAAATGGGTGCGGGTGGCCCAGGACCGGTCGTTGTTGAAATCCTTCGAGGAGACTTATGACCAACAGTGCACATCTAGCTAATGATGATGATGATGATGATACATAAAAACATCCATGACTCAGGTACAAATTTCCGTGCTCCTCACAAGCACATGTGTGCCACCAGAATTATAACCTTTAATTTAGCTGCTTACAGCGTTCTCGTGTTATTGTTAGAATACCTCTCTCAATAATGAGGGAATTTAGAGCTGACCCGTAGGTAGCATTGGTCTAGTAAATTGTGTGTTGACGCTTAGATACAGCTTTATAATTTACGTATTATACCATCGTATAATAGTCAAAGGTGTACAAATGTACACGTAATACCCCTATTACATGAGCATATTGCCATCAACCGAGCACGAATCTAAACTCCAAGCTGGTATTGAGAATTTTATAGAAAAACCAAATAACACTCTTCGACCTAGGAATGGAAAATAAATCTTCTTGCTCAACAGTTGCTTTTAGGACTGCTAGACTAATGCCCTTCTCCCCCCCCCTAAACGGGTCCGGAGCGGTGGACGCCGCGGGAACGTCCTCCGCCATCCAACTTACAGACCCTGAGGCGGTGGCACGTAGTGTTCCACGCGCGCCCCTCACACCAGTGAGAGAGGCAAGAGGGAAAGTGCCCGAAACTCGCGGGTCATCACCAGCCAGGGGCAGTGGAAGAATATTCAGACACCGAGGCCCCCGGCGCAGGTGCCAGTCGGAACACCGGGGTTCGGTTTTAGTCGGTAGGAGTCCGACAGACCCACTCGCCCGCCCCGGGGTGGGAAACATCCACAAGGATTGCCAACCCGCATAAAAAAAGGACTCCGAGACCAAAGAGGCAGTTGTATAATGAATACATAAAAACATAACCCTAATATGTAATTTCAGTGTGAAGTTCCTAACTTCTAATAGCATTCCATCAAATATGCATTAGGTCCACTTTGTCGCCGTTAGCTGCGGTTCTGTCCGGTGACCTTCGCCCTTTATGCGTATATCCAACTACTAAACGTTGTCATATATAATATTATATGGTTTTAATTAGTTGTAATACGTAAGCGACGAATATGTGTTGACGTGATCAACATATACGCCAAATACACTAAGACCGCAGTGAATCAACAATAATTGTATTTCTGCGAGCGAGTAAGATTACCAGAGCTCGTTGAAGCAGTGACCATCCTGAAAGAATGGGCATTCCGTTTGTATAGTGATTCCCTATTTTAAGAAACTTAAACGGTTTTTGCAGGGGTTAGCAACGCATAATGCAAGTCTTCTGGTGTTGCAAATAAATGTCCATGGGCGGCGGTGATAACTTACCATCCGGTGAGCTACCTGCTAGTTTGCAAGATGTGAGTTAGTGCTGTGACCAGTTTACTTTTAAGTCAAAAGTCTTGAGTTTAAGCCCAGGGCTTGCACCATTGGTCAAAGTTGCTTGCGTTTTTTCATGCTCAAACGTTTTACAAATTATCGTGAGAAAACCTGCATCCCTGGGAGATGTTCGATACCGTGTGAAGTCTGCCAATCTGCACTAGGCTAGCATGGTGGGCTACAGCTTAATCTGTCTCTAATATGATGACATCTGTGCCCAGCAGAAGGAAAGTAAATGTAAAAGGGTTGATGACTCAGAACAAACATGAAGACAAATCATATAAGTATCCAACTTTGAAAGTTATTTGCCAATCAATTAATTGATTTAGGAAGATAGTTACAGGGTTCATATTTCTAAAAAGCTGATTATGATATAAGACGCTTTCGTCCTTAAATAGAACAGTATCCGATAAAGATGGCTTTAGTTCTGAAACTTTATTTAAAATCAATATCTAGTTCATAATTGAAAGGCTTTATAAACTGGCTCTAAGGATAATCAATCACGGAGTTATTTGATTGATGTTCAATAACAAACTGTAAACTTAGAAAGCTTTAGGACTTGTTATAAGAGTATTTTATAACGGTTAATGGTTTTGAAGTTTTAGCGACAAATTAGGTTTTATATTCTAATTCATTCGTCTTTAATTTATATCATCATCATCAGCCTATATTTGTCTACTGCTGGGCAAAGGCATCCACTAGTGAATGCAACAGACCTCGTTATTTGTGGAAATATGAGGGTATAGGCTATAGGGTATAGGGCAGGAGGTAAGTGATCGCCGCCGCCCCATGGACATCTGAGGGCTTCCAAGGCCTTTTAGGAATGAACTGTCTTTTTGAAGAGTCCCAGGTCGTAACGGTTCGAAAAGACCGCTGACGACAGCTGGTTCCACAGAGTGGTTGTGCGAAGCAGAAAATGCCTTGATAATCGCGCTGTTGGGAAACACCGGACATTGAAGTGGTGCCTAATCTCTCTTGAATGAGAGGAGACTCATGCCCAGCAGTGGGACTAGAATAATTGGGTTGATGATGTAACTTTCTAGAAAAGGGGCATCAATATAATATGTGCTATCAATAACAGCGCTTTCCAGTTGAACGGCCAATAATGGCGCGATTTTATTCAAAATAATATCGTTCTATTGTAAAACACTTATGATAAATGGTTTCCCGTTGACAGGTCTCAAAATGGCGGTGGCATTGTGTGGGAAAATATTCGACGGCACAATATCGTGTGTTCCTTTTACTTTTTCTTTCCTGAAAATTTATCATATTGTGCTTATATGATCCAACTAAAAAGATAGTCAAAATGATGCGGCAAACGGCAAACAAATAGGGACCTTATTTTATATTACTATTTTGTTTTGTTTTTTTTTCGATATTCTATATACTATACATACATACCATTACACCTATCGTCCCCAAAGGATCAGGCAGGGTGTCATAATAGGGGGCAAGCCTATTGCCATTAACCGGGCAAGTATCCAAACTCCGAACTGCTACTGAGAATTTCAGAGGAATTCCAATTCCAGTTGTATATTTATTCAATATTGATTACATATACATGCATTCACGCCATTTCCTATGGGAGTAGATAGAAACTACAGACTGCCATGCTACGGTCCCTGCATACCACTTTTGTCTCGTCCACATTCATACATCTCGTTATGCATGCGCGCCGGTACGAGTACTGCTCCTTTTTGAAGGAGTTCACCAATTGATTATTATTTTGATTTATGTTTTTACTTACTTGTAAACCTAAATTAATTTATTTTCGCATGAATTTTCTCTTTTATAGCAATAACGTACTGTATTAAATTATTTAATTACACTTTGATAATAATTTGTTATTTAATACCAACAACAATGTTACTAATACTAATAGTTATAGTAGATTAAATAACAGTATTACTGAAAAATAACCTTGTATGATATGATGTTGAATCAATAAACCATATAATGTTTAACTCTCAGGCAGTCTAAGTTAATCATGCTCACACAAGTATTCTACTGATGGTGCAGCTGTTATAGTGTGGCATCTATTTATTTATTTATTTGGATCTCCAACAGAAGATACACAATTACATAAAAAAAACATTCACAGGTACAGTCACAAGTGTGCTCCTCCAATTACAGGAGACCACATCATTCGCTTATTATCTAGGTAACTAACTAGTTTGAAAGATACAATTAATATTAATTAAGTAAAATACAATAAAAGGAAATAATAGTAATGATGGATTAACATGCATATACCCTAAAAAATAATTGATAATTGAAATAAAATATTTGAAAATGAGAAAATATAAAATCAAATAACTGACATGTCAATAACTCATACTGTAAATAAACCATAAGTACCTACTAAAACGATCAAATTACTTCCAAAACATTAAGCAACGGACGACCATACATCACCTAAACATAGACACGTCAAACTCCAAAGTAATTCCAACTTTACACTTATAAATTTAAGGCTGACAGTAACAATGGCAGAACTGTCTTCTCAAAAGCGAAGACCGATTCCTATACCTCAGGTATGGTTTTCCGAAGTTACGCGAAGTTTGCCGGAGTTCCCCGATCTTCAGGAGTTCGCCTCCTATTAGGAGGTAAGTTTCGCTATCAACGTATTTCGTACAAATTAATTTGTGGAAATTGTTTGTCTACTAGTTTTGAATGACGTTCATAGACGTAGTATCAGAACCTTCTAGAAGTTAATACTGAACTGGAGAAGTCGAGCGTCTGCTACTTCCAAGATACTTTAACAGGGTCGGCAACGTGCAGGTGACCGTAACGTACCGAACGGGAGTAATAAAAAAAACATAGAGTCGAATTGATAACCTCCTCCTTTTTTGAAATCTGTTAAAAAATACGTAAGAAATAGTAAGATTGATACTTTGAATGTAATAATATATGCCATAATAAGAACACATGCCATACCGTCCACCTGAGAATATTGTTTATAAATATTATTAGAATTTAAGGGGTATAAGCTTGAAAACACAGAATAACTACAAAATGCGATTTAATATCTATTTAAAGCGAATCCTTTTAATCACAGTTTCGTTTTCCAGTTAAAAGTTGTTAATGAAAGAAACGAGAATCATTTTGTCTAAAAAGAATCGTATTGAATCTGCTTTTATTTCGAAAGTCTTTTAGAAATAGCTGTTGTTTGATGAAAGTCTGAGAATTAACTAATCGAGAAACTTATAATTATAATGGCTTTTCAGAAAACCAAAGCAAAAGGATTTAAATCTTTGTCATAGTCACTAGCAAACCGTTTCGAAACTTTGGGATTAAAATACCTACATAATGACAATATACATAAATAAAGATGTTTTATTCTTACAAGTTTTTTCACCTAATATCTGAATATACTTTAATATGAGGAAAAGTGCAATCATCAAATCATCCATTAAAATATATTTGAAAAAAAAAAACTACTTTTTACCGATTTTATCGCGGTATATTGATATTATTTTAACCTAACGTTTCGGATCCTTTAGAGCATCCATGGTCACGGGCCGACTGAAGTGTTGGTCGTCTTGAAGTTATTACCAACAGCTTATATTTTTAATTACATACATACATACACTCACGCCTTTTTCCCATGGGGGTAGGCAGAAAACAGAGTGACGTCACGGACGGACAACGGAACGTATCAGCTGTTCGTGTCTTTATCACAATATTATTAAAATATCTAATAATCCCGCGCAAATTCGGTTTAAATCACTTATACATTGTTGGATTAGCGTGCGTCAGTGTTTGCAAAATAAAACAGAGTGGATTAGTGGTGTAATTTATTAAAATAACTTGCATATTATAATTTACTATTTGACATTTAGGGCTACTTAAAATCTTAAGTACCACTAGTACCTCCAATAAGTAAATAAGTTACCGGTGTCAACAAACTTTGAACATCTGTCAAGTAGGATCGATAGACTATTTGCGAAACAGTCGCCATCTACCGACAAGGAGAAGTCAAAGGGTTACGCCATCTATTAATAACCAGGCGAACTTCACGGCCACGATGGTAAAGTGTGCAGCCTGCGGTAAATTCCTGGCTGCAAAAGGGGGCGCCACTTGCAGCAACTATGCCTGTAATAATAGATACCACCTAGCCTGTCTGATGTTAGTTGATAACACGCAGATAAGCAGCGACTGGTTGTGCCCTGACTGCAAAAAGAAGTTGCCTAGGGGAGACAACAGCGCAACACCCGTCAAGGATCTGGGCAGTGGTCCCCCTCAAACCGCGGCAGTAGCGGCCCCCGCTGTGGTAGGGTCTGTTCAGGGCGCAGTGACCAGACCATCTGTAGCACCGATTCCTGCTCAGAGCACAGTAACCGTGCCCCCTGCAGTGGTCAAGAAGATAACGTCTCGGGCTGCGAGTGAGCAGGGCACTGATGGTGAACCTTCGCCGGAAGCACAGTTGACTCTCCGCGAGGAAATTAGACTGTTCAGGTCCGAGTTGCGAGAGGTCAGGGACGAAATGAGGGAGTTTCGTCGAGAGATGGCCGACCTGCACTCATCGCTGGGAGCATGTACTGTGCGGGTGGACGCTCTGGAATCCAGAGTTGTGGCGTTGGAGAATAAGCAGTGTGCTGCCCGGTCTGATGGTAAGGTAGACCAGTTGGGGCATCTGGTCGCCCAGTTGCAGCTGGAGCTGAATGACCGCGATCAGGAATTACTCAGCTCCGATTTGGAATTGGCAAACATCCCTGAAGTACCTGGGGAGAACGTGCTGCACACTGTCAGATTGGTAGCGACGAAACTTGGGGTGGCTCTTGAGGAACGCGACGTAGTGTTTGCGCAGCGGGTGGGCTTCCGAACCGACCGCGAGGCGCGGACGACGGGGGGCGCGGGGAGCGGCGGGGCGAGTCCGGCGGGGGGAGCGGCGGCGGGCGGGCGTGCGCGGCGCATCGTGGTCCGGCTGGCGCGCCGCGCGCTGCGCGACGATCTGCTGCAGGGCGCGCGTGTGCGCCGCGGCGCCACCACGGCGGACCTCGGGCTGCCCGGGCCTCCGCGACGCTTCTTCCTCAACGAGAGGCTCACTAAAGCTAATAAGTACCTATTTTACCGGGTACGTGAAGCCGGGAGCCGTCTCGAATGGAGGTACATATGGACAAAGTTCGGGCGTATTCTTGCCAAGCAGGGTGACGGCAAGACGACCCATTACATACGCTCGGAGGGAGACTTTGTCCGTGTTTTTGGCCGGGAAGTATCGCTTAGTAACGATGTTTAACCTTATTTTAATTTTAATTTTTTTATTTATTAGTTATTTTTGGGTGGGGCCTGAAATCTTCCTGTCTCAGTATAACGCGGTACCTATCTGTGGCCAGGCTGCCCGAATAGTCATTTTACGAATAACATTTTTTATTTACACTTATATTCCTATGGATCAATTATACATCAACAATATTTACAATATACTACTTACAAATTACGCTAATTACTACTTATATTATTTATCTAAGGTTATATACATTATTAGACTTATACATCAATTACATTTTATACACTATAACTACAAAAATGAATAAAAATAAGAATTTAAAAGTTGGACTGTTTAATGCGGGGTCGCTGGGTTCGCGCCAGGACGAATTTATTGTAGCTATGGACAACCTATCAGTAGACATCATGGCGATAAATGAGACCTGGCTCAGGCAGGGGGAGGAGGGTCGCGCGCCAAAGGTACCGGGCTACCAGCTGCGGCACGTGCCGCGCCCCGCCGCCGTGCGCGGAGGCCGCGGGGGCGGCGTCGGCTTCTACGTGCGCCGCGGAGTCCGCGTGCGCGCCGCGCCGCACCCGCCCGCGCCGCAGGTCGAGCAGATGTGGCTTAGGATGACCATTAACTCGCAATCGCTAATTATCGGTACTGCGTACAGGCCGCCGTGGCTCGACGTCAATGTTTTTCTGGACGCGGTTACCGATTCTCTTTCCTCCTTTGCTAACGCGGATAAAGTTCTCTTGCTTGGCGATTTCAATATTAACGTCCTAAACCCCACCGACAATAAAACCAAATTATTGAAAAACTTTTTACTATACTGCAAGCTAAATCAAATTGTTACTGAGCCAACCCATTATACGGATCATAATTGATGTAGTGTGCACCGATGCCCGGGTGTGTGGGGTATCAGTATCTTACACACCCGAGCTCGGCAATCACGCCATTGTTTCGGTTGAACTAAAATTTAAATTAGAGAAACCGACCCCTAAATGGATTACATATAGGCCACTTAAAGACATCTTACCAGAATACTTTTATCATGACTTAAATAATATGGATTGGGAATATATTGAAAGTCTAGAAGATGTGAACACAATGGTTATGACATTTAATCAATATATTCTCAAACTATTTGACTTACACGCACCTCTTAAAAAAGTTTTAATAAAAGAACAGTCTTGCCCTTGGATAACCGACACTGTCAAGGAGATGGTGAAGTTGCGTGACAAGTGTCATAATAAGTCCAAAATTTCTGGATCTGAGTGTCACATAAAGTCCTATAAAGAATTAAAATATCTTGTCAGAGCTGCAATAGAGAGTGAGAAGTGTGCATATTTCAAAACATACATTAATAATAACATTAAACAGCCTAAGAAATTATGGAAACATTTAAAATCAACTATAAACATATCAAATAAATCAGAACACATGTTACCCCATTTTTGTAATGACCCGGAATTAATTAACATACACTTTCTGGATATACCGGGCGGTAGTAATGCAACAGCGGCAGACTTGACATATTTTGAGCAAAATAGTTATAATAATAGTCACTTTAAGTTAGAGCGTGTTTCTGAGGACGTGGTGATGCGGTTTTTACGAGGTCTGAAGTCGAATGCTCAAGGTTCAGATCACGTCTCCCTTAACATGATCATGATGACACTTCCACGTACGCTTGCAGTTATAACAGCCATCATAAACCAATCCATAGCTACCTCTGTCTTTCCGGATCTGTGGAAAATGGCAATAGTTAGACCCATCCCAAAAGTACCGAATCCTACAAGTATAAAAGATCTTCGCCCTATTAGCCTTCTGCCCTGTCTATCTAAAATTCTGGAAAAGGTGGTGTCTGAACAATTTAGGTCATATCTAGAGCGGAACAGTATATTGCCAGTAGTTCAGTCGGGTTTTCGCAGGGGCCACAGTACAGCGACAGCACTACTTGATGTGGTTGGTAATACTCTTGAAGCCAGAGATCAGGGCTTGGGAACCCTGCTTGTTCTACTGGACTTTTCGCGTGCCTTTGACAGTATAAATACCTCTTTACTTCTCTCAAAGCTGTCTTATTACGGATGTGACACACAAACAACTCAATGGTTTCAAAGCTACCTTAGTAACCGTTCGCAGTTCGTGCAGCTGACAAGTGATTGTGATGGTGGTATTGTGTCTTCCAGCCCTAGGCGCGTGAACAGAGGTGTGCCACAGGGATCTATCCTAGGCCCGCTTCTTTTTGTTCTTTACAGTGCTGACATCACTAATTGTCTTCTCAATACTAAATTTCACCTTTATGCCGATGACTTGCAAATTTACCTCCCATTCCAATCCCAGAATGCTGTCGACACTGTAAACAAAATAAATGAAGATTTGGATATGGTCTCTGCTTGGTCTAAAAGAAACTCCCTAGTCCTTAACCCCAGTAAGTCCAAGTACATTGTGTTGGGATCCAGAGATTTTATAAGGAGGATGTCTAATTTTAATTTTAATTTAAAAGTTGACAGTTGTAGTTTAGAACAAGTTCAAGAGGCACGTAATCTGGGGGTGGTTTTTGATAATCAATTACATTTCGAAGCACACATCCTGGAAGCTGTGCGCAACTGCTTCTACCGACTCAAACTTCTGTATCGTGTCCGTCCCTACATAAGTGTGGATATGCGTGTCATGCTTTGTGAGTCACTCGTTTTATCCAAGCTGAACTACGCTGACACTGTGTATGGGACATGCATTCTCGGTAGGAGCGAAAAAATGATCCAGCGAGTACAGAATGCGTGCGCTAGATTTTGTTATAACATTCCCCCCCGATCCCACATAACTCCTTTTCTAAATGAGGGTAATCTGATGAGAATGTCAGCACGGAGGAAACTCCATCTGGCTACCCTGTTATTCGGCATAATTCTCACAAAAAAACCGGAGTACCTATATAAGAAACTATCGTGGTCGCGTGATGTCAATAAAGTTAAAACCAGAGCTTCTGCCTACCTCATGTTGACCCCAACGCACAGAACTGCTGCTTTCCGTGGTAGTTTTAAATTCGCTGCCACTCGCTGCTGGAACGACTTGCCACCTCCTTTTCGTGCTATGAAAACAGTTAGGGCTTTTAGCATAAAATATAAAAAACATTTATTACGCAAGCAAAAGGACAATAACTAACACAAATTACCTTGATCTGCACACAGCGGGCAAAGGTGATCCCATTGGCTCGTGGCGGCGAGTGTTTGCAGCACAGTCTTAGATTATTATGGCTAGGATTATTTTATTTATTTACTAACAACTCAACAAAAAATAAATATCACAACACTTCTTGTATATTTCTTATTTCCACTACATATATTTGCACTCTCTCTTACTTTAGTGTATTGATCCAGAAATACCCATATATTTTTTATTTCTTTATAACACACAAATAATTAGGTATTATTATAAGTATTTATCACACAATAACAATAAAATTTTACAATAGACGTCAATCAATTAATGGCGGCGGTACAGCGTCTGCTTTCCATTGCTTGTCATAGATTATGCTATGATGGCTCTAACATCCGTAGCATAGATAAGCAATGTGGTAACACTGGGCACTCAATTATTAAAAAGAAAACCATTCCCACGCAAATATATTTTACTTTCATTTATTTTAATATGTATACTTTATTATATATAGTATTTATCCTTTAGTCCGTAAAACTAGTTCCCTGGCCGCCCGTGGCATCTCTGTAGGCCCTATCAGAATACCAGCGCTGCGACATCCAATGTCGTAGCACTATGCTGAGATAGGGGCCTTTTTGGTCTCGTACAGGTCTATAATAATGTTTAGTAATCTTGTTTAGTTATCATTGTTTTTTATTGTATTTTAATTTTAATTTTTTTATTTTGTGTACCTATGTGTTGTTTACCTGTGCGAGTCACAAATAAATATTTTTTCTTTCTTTCTTTCTTCTAAACTACAGAATGCCACGCGCTACGGTCCCTGCATACCACTTTTGCCTCGTCCACATTCATACATCTCGTCATGCACGCGCGCCGGTTATGAGTACTGCGTACCTGACCTTTTTGAAGGAGTTCACCAATTAGGTCGGTGTATGTCCTTCTAGGGTATTTTTATTATTGACAATCCGTAAAAAGTAGTTTTATTTCAATGTCTAATATTCGCGTAAATCTAATAAACCAATATCAATTAAATCATTTATTTCAATTTCCTGAGACTGTCTCGACAAATATTTAGATTACCAATAGTTTTCGCAGCACTCGTCAAATAATGACTTTCATGTGCAATTTGTTGTTACTTTATTACATTGATGCGTGTATATTATTTTAATATTGTTTTAAAATTAACCACAACCTAAGATACTTATTGATAATGTAACTTTCTATAGATTAAAGAATATTATGTTTAGGTTTTTACATTAAACTCAACAAAAATGGAAAACATCAAATCTTTTCTCGTCATTATTTTAAATTAGACTACCCATCTGACCTCCAAAAGTCTTCGGAAAAACTTTTCCCATGTTCGAATATTCTGATCGAACATCAGAACAAAGAAGATTATAAATAATATTAAGGGGATTACCCCCCATTGCTCGTGATTAATCACAATGGTAAATTGTGTTCAACGAATGTATATATAATATGTTATGATATTTGTGTGGTTTGTGGCTGATGTGGTTTTTACTATGTTGTTTGTACAAGTGTTTATCGTATTTTAGCGAAATTATATTTGTTTCGGAATCCACCGCTTCCCATGATACATTGATGCTGATTTGCCTAGATACAAATAAAACAAATTTTGTCTGACTACGTTTTGCTGACAAAGAATTATGAAAAAGTACCAACTGTTTTATGTTTCTACGGATTGCTTAAAAGATAATTATTTTCTATTTAATTTTGATGTACACAATTTTTTTCGCTAGTGATAGACATTTACGACCGAAGGCAGCATTAACTACCGCTGGGATAATTGCTCAGCGGTAGTTAATGCTGCCTTCTGTGCTAACGGGGCCCGGGCTCGAATCCCCCGGTAGGGACTAATGTTTGTGTGATGAGCATAAACATTTGCATCCGAGTCATGGATGTATCTATATATAATATGTATGTATTTCCAAAAAACTATATACGTAGTACATCAACTATCTAGTATCTGTAACAAAAGTCTCGTTGCTTACCGCGGAATTTGATGGCGCTGTGTCATAATGTCCGGGTATATTTATTATTATTATTTATTTTTGAACACATCTCTCAAACATGCAGGTTTCTTCACGATGTTTTTTTTTCTATTTAACATGTGAGAAATACGCGTAAGCTTTCGAAAATACAGTACCACCAGACCACCACAGTCTGCTACCATACCATATGCAGTCAAATACGTAGCTCCTAGCGCCAAAGCCAGAACAATTGATGCTGTATCTTCTTCAATAAGATAAATTATTATTTTTGGCCGGTACTGAAAATATATAATAATAATAATATTTATTTTCGCCATCTAGTTTCATGGTAAGCAACGAGGCTTGTGTTACGGATACTAGTTGGTTGATATACTACATATATCCTTTTTTTTAAATACATACATACATATTATACATAGATACATCCATGACTCGGAAACAAATGTTGATGCTCATCACACAAACATTTGTCCCTACCGGTATTCGAACCCGGGACCCATAGCACAGCAGGCAGCGTTAACTACCGCTGGGCTAAACGGGTCGTCATGTATTAACATAGTTACATAGATATTAACAAAGTTACAACAAATTTGCAGTCTACATAACTTAATTAGACATCTGTAAATTTATTATTGGACTGGCTCGAAGTTTACCATAGAAAACGAAAACCGTTTCTGACGGAGCAATTCGGTCCATCTGTCCGTCTCCGGACCGGAACGAAAATTACAAAGCCGTTGAAGCCAAATTACGTCATAATCTTCGCTTTTACGGCAAATTTGATGCAAATAGGACTTTACAATTGAGCTTTTTGGAAAGATAATTATTTCAATGTTGGCATACCATTACGCTAGCTTTCCCAAACGGATCAAGCAGAGGTGTATCCTTATTGTGTTGTATACATAAAATAACAATCTTCAACTTTCTTTTGTTCTTTTTTTGGACTGCTGATCACGAGGTAGTGGGTTCGACTCCCACAGGACACACATATTTATGTGATGAATATAAATGTTTGTGTTCGTCTGGGTGTTTCCTATGTATTAATAAGTATTTATTAACAAAAAAACCTATATAAGTATTATATCCATTGTCTAGGCTCTGCTTAGTTTGGGACTAGATGGTGCTGTGTAAAATGTCGCAGAATATTTATTTATTTTTGTATTTTTTTATTAAACGGTCCCATACTCTCGGATAAAAGCCTTCTCTCATCTTTTTAATTGTTGACCTATTACTAAAAACTTATATTAAATTAATAAAAAAACCAAAGTTACATACATTCAACAATTCAGCCATCATTAATAGGCTAACACAATAGACTTTTTAGAACTACTACAAGTTTAAGATCAATTTGAAGAAGTTTTTACAATTGCCATCGACAAAATTTCTCAGCGATATTTTACTTCGCCGTATCTGCGAGTGATAAATAAGCGCATGATTTGAAAAGTCATAGATGCATGTTGGATTTAAACTCGAGAGTCATAACTTGACAGGCCATGAAATATTTTTTAAAGAATTTCCTAAACTCGTAAAATAAATACATTGGTTTAAACGATAGCAATAGAAATTACACCCGTATTATTTCCTCGGTGAACTAAGACAATTGATAGCATTTCATCTGTTAAACAGAAACTTACGAAAGGAACAGAAAATCTATTCGCTTCAAGTGCCGCGAATCGTGAAACAAAAGTAAAACACTGGTCACATTTTCAATTGCGAATATTTTAAGATTAATCCCATTATAGTCCTACTGTTGAACACGGGTCTCCTATCATTTGAGAGAGATAACACTATGGGAACTGTGGTAGCCTAGCGGTGTGACCAGTGGACTGACATGTCAAAGGTCTCGAGTTCAGACCCGGGCACGCACCACTGACTTTTCGGAAGTTATGTGCGTATTTATCACATGCTCAAACGGTGAAGGAAAACATCTTGAGGAAACCGAATTATTACTTGAGAGATTTTCTCGATAGCATGTGAAGTCTACCAACCCGCAGTAGGCTAGTCTACTGGTGCGTAGTGGACTACAGCCTAATCCCTCTCCATGAGAAGAGACCCGTGCCCAGTAGTGGGACAATATTGGGTTGATGATGATGATGCATGACATCGGGAAAATCTCTCAGGTACCTACGTTGGTTTTTTCACGATGTTTTCCTTCAACATTTCAATATAATTGTGATAAATACCCACGTAATTTAAAAAAATCAATGGTGCGTGCCTAAAAAAACACGTGATATTTAACTCTATTAAATTAGAAATCACACCCTTTTATTTCCTTGACCAGCTAAAGTAATTGCGATATTTTTTTTGCATCTATCCAATAGAAACTTGCAAATATAATATTCAAGCGAAGAATAAAAGAAAAATAAAAGTTTCAAACATAAGAAAAATACTAGTCTTAAAACATTTTCAATTGCGAACATTTTAAGACTATACAAAGAGTCAATTTTAATTAAAAGTCATGATTTCGATATTTTTTTTATAACGGAATCGATTACGATGTGCTTCTGACTCGATAATGAGTGTTAAATATTCATGAACGATTGGACTTAAGTTAGCCGATTGGGAGGTAGTGACCAGTGTACTGAGATTCTTGAAACAAACTTTCACAAGCATTAGTTGCCCTTCTGTTTTCTTAATCCATATATACTTATCGTCCATTACCTCTTTACGCTTTAACCGCTGAACCAATTTAAATGATTTTTTCTGCAGAGATAGTTTGAGTCCTGGGAAAGGACATAGGATATTTGTAGTAGTGTTGTACTGGGTAGATGTGGAATTGATAATTTCTTAAAAAAGGTGGAAATAATTAAGCAGATTTGATAAACATACTACTTCTACGCTGACAAAAAACTGTCGCCGGCGGTCTTTCCGAACCGTTACGACATGGGAACCTTCAAGAGGAGAGTATATTCTTTCTTGAAAGGCTGGCAACGCATTTGCACGTCTTCTGGTATTGCAGATGTCCATGGGCGGCGGTAATCACCTACCATCAGGTGAGCCTCCTGCCCGTTTGTCCCCTTACGTCCTTAAAAAAAAACATAGAAATGTTTAAAAAAATATCAAATTCATCCTTATTTGCACAAAAATAAAGTTGGATATCATATCTACAAAGTTGAAAGTCGTTTATTACCGTCATAACACGATAATATCCAAGTTTGGCAAAACTTCTTAATGTGCCGTCGGGTAAACTGAGAGGAGGTTAAAACCACATCGTCATAGTCAAGTTTGTTTGAAATATAAAGGTATCAGCCTACTGAAATGAAGTATTCAAAAATATTCCTATCAGTTTTTAAGTGCCTCTTTATACGCCGATATGTATTACGCTATAGTGAATAGGTACCTTAAAAATACAGATGTAACTTTTGTTTTAATGAAGAGGAACGCCGTCAAGATTAGTTGTCGTAACATGAAAGGTTGCAGCTGGATACAAGACTAGCATTTGCTGCTGTGAAGTTAAAGTTGTCTTACCTCTAGCTTTAAATGCGGTGATGGCTCATGATTTGTTTAATTTAAAACTATCATTAATCCATTTCTGATTCTCGTCTGATTTAAATTCTATATTCTACCACACAAGCCTCATTTATGACATCCAAACAAACGTCTTTGCTGGTTGGATCGATGCGTACTGTTAGTTTGGACAGGTCAGACACAAACTTGGTATGGTGCTTTTTTAAAAAGTAAATCTAAATGTGTCAACCTCAAAAGAAACTACGTTCCTTTGAGTTTGTTTCGGCATTTCTTCTCAGAGATCGTCCGTTATAAAATGCCGATACTTAAAAAGCTTTTGTGACTGGTAAAAGTGTCTTCAAAAATTCTATTTACAGAAACAAATACCTATATTTATCATGATAGGTATTTGTACCGCCAATTGTACCCTATACTTTCTGCATCCCTACTCATTTTCCTAGCCCGGAAGTGTGTAAGTATGGATGGATGTTTGTTGCTCTTTCACGCAAAAACCACTTAACAGATTTGAATGAAATTTAGCATACATATAGATTATTGCCATAGCCTGCTTTTTATCTATATACCACGCGGGCAAAGCTGCGGGAGGCAGCTAGTATTCCATATTGTTGCCTTCTTGGTGTATGTATAATAAACACTTACTCTATTTATCTATCTATCATTATCAAAACTACAGCAGGCAGTAAGGTGCACTTTACCGTGACCAATCGTAGTCAGAGCAGCCACAAAGTTTTATGACACCTACATATAACGATCCAACGTGTTCTGCGAGCCATGGAAGCCAACTAAACTTCGCAATTGATCGATCCAGCTGGCACCCAGCCACGAGCCCCTCTTCAACCAGGAAGTAGCCACGTGTAAATCGCAAGATCAGGATATTTTATGGAGAACTTAATGGTCGTACGGAAACGTGAGATTTATTATTTTCTTTTGATGCTTCCAAGTTATTGGACTAGTAGAGGCAAGAGCCGTAACTTACTTGAATTGAGTACCCACCTGAATGTGTTTTAGGATATTTATGGGTGTGCGTAAGCGGAATATGGGATTGGGTTTAGCGGGACTGCTTTGCGTGAGGACCTGGGTTTGGAGTTTGGGTTTATGCTTCAATAATAGCATACACTACCGCTAGCGTATTATACGCATACAATATCCTATTACCCTCTATTGCCCACTGTTGGGTATCTCATTTGAAGGATATTTGTCTACTTTGGTTAGTCACGCTTCACACGCCATCAAAACTATCTCTCAGATGTACAAGTTCCTTCACGATGTTTTACTTTAGAGTTTGAGCGTGTGACAAATACGCATATACCTAAATGATTTTGTTGAAGACACTTTTACAAGTAATTTAAGATTATTATAGAATTTTTATTTTATTTTATTTTATTTATTTGGGACAAAAAACAGTTACATGTTACATTTTAACAAAAGATATATAAATAATACATTAACAAACATATAACCCACACTATTGTCCACGGATTAAAAATACGTTTAAAAAAGGACCAAAAGTGACAGACGAATACACAAGTAATATAAATTGTTCAACACCCAAGATGACCGTTACCTACACTAACAGATAGATAATAGGCAACTCAATCATCCTAGGGGTTCAGTAATGAAACGACTATTTTTTAAAATTTAGGTTGAGATAGCGCGAAAATATCTATGTCAATACAGTGTGAATTAAATGTAACCACCAGGCGGCGCGTAGGTGCCCGCTCCCCAGCGTTTGTCCTGCACTTACACGTGTGAAACAAACGCGGAACGCGCACCTCGCGCCGCATTACTGTCCTAGGTACCACATAGCACAACTTATTTGTAAGATCAGTACAGTCAAACTTATTGTTACATATACCATGAAGCATCATTACCATAAGCAATTTACGTCTAGACTCTAAACTTAAAATATTATAATGATTTAATAAATCAGCGTAATTTAATCTGGTGCGATAACACTTGTAGTGCGTACTACGTAAAAATTTCTTTTGAACCATTTCAATAAATTTGTTATATTTATCATAGAAAGGGTTCCAAATTGGGACAGCGTACTCTAATTGAGATCTAACTAAAGTCTTATAGAGGAATATGAAAGTAGAGGGTTTTTTAAAGTCATTAGAAGATCTCATGACGAAACCATACATCCGATAGGCTGAGTTTACAATATTATCGATATGTGTGTCCAGGTGTAATTTGGAGTCGAGTAACACACCTAGATCACGTGTGGACTCGACTTTATTTAAAGCAATGCCATTTAGAGAGTAGGGAAAATTAACACTGGTTTTATTTTTAGTAAAAGAAATGGTAAGACATTTTTGCAGATTGAGGTGAAGTTTATTAACCAGACAGTAGTTACTAAGTCTGTTGAGGTCCTCTTGAAGTGACAAGCAGTCTTGAGTGCTGCTGCAGGATTTATAAATTTTTATATCATCCGCATACAGTAGGACATGAGAGTTAATAACACAAGATTTGATATCATTAATAAAGAGTATGAAAAGCAGAGGACCCAGTACCGACCCCTGTGGCACGCCTGATGCAACAAAGTTATTGCAATCCGACTCGAAACCATTAATGACGACTTTCTGGGTTCTGTTGTGAATGTAAGAAGCAAACCAACGCATTAAATTTCCTCTAATTCCGTTAAAAGCAATTTTATCCATAAGTATTTTATGGTCCACCTTGTCGAAAGCTTTTCGAAAGTCTGTGTATACAGCGTCTACCTGAACACGGTTATCCATGTGCTCAAATAGGAAGTCTGCAAAGATCATAAGGTTTGTAGTGGTAAATAAAGTAAAGTAAAGAATCTGTTATTTATCATTCATTAGGTCACAAAAAGTTCCAATTACCCTTTATCAATTAGAAAATAATGTTCAAAACCAACTTTGAGAGTTTATTACAAACGACCAAAATTTTCCAAGCCTAGTCTAGACAGGTTTAGAACTTTGACGATCTACTCACTTAATCATCTACAACTAAAAACTAACCTTGTGTACCGAAAAATAGAGTTCGTAATTACATGCCGAGAACTTTGGAGGCATTGTAAAACTATCAGGAGTGGAAATCTACCTTATATACTGTAGAATTGAGTTCAGATTTTTTTGGCAAGGACCTATTTACAGGATGTAGAGAAGTATAAAGTTTTATGGTGTTGTAAAATAGTGTCACTTCATTTTATTGAATGATTGTTTGGTGGTTCAGTACTCTCATAAATCTGGTTCAGTGCACACGTGGTACAGGTGAGAACGGAAGCTATAAAGAATATTCAATGAGATTAACAGGTGAAATGTTCTGTAAATTCTAAGTGGATCGTAATTTATTTTTATGCGTCTTTTTAGAGATATCTGCATTTAAATTTCTACAAAAATTACTTTTCATATTCATATTGTTTAGTCTGTCTGTCGGTTGAGCTTCCGGCTACCATGAATGCTGTAAAGGATCTGAAACGTTGAGGTTAAATAACATTGTAGAAGTTAGACAGAGACTCCAAACGACTAAGTTCCTGACACACATAATTTGTGTCAGGAACTTAGTCGTTAGGAAGTGTGTGTTACTAAGTTACTTTAATTTTCGGGGTAATTTAATAAGAAATATGATTGAAATTAAATCACTCTAAATCAGTTTTTCTCCAGGGCAGGCCTAGTGCACAATGTCTTGGCAATATCAAGTTGACTGACTTTAATACCTAGTATTTTTTATATAAAGAACCTGTATAATTAGGTTACAAAATAGAAAAATGCCTACTGTTATTATTAGTCAAAGTAAAAATAGAATTCCTTCAAAGTGGGTCAATTTAAATCGGCTTTAAGGGTCGACAATAAAGCCGTCCCAAAAACGCCCCTCACTTTACCTTAATCTTACAATACAAGTCTGCTTAACCCCCTAAAAGGTACAGGAATTATGGTATGTTTATGTTTGCATGTGTTATAAGTCACAATTCCGATGCTCAAACACGACACAGGCACGTCAGAGCAGCACTTAAATTGTAGTACGTATTTAACTGACGCGCAGACTGAAAGTTAGAGCGCAAAACCGCTTATATCGGGAGAAGTTACACGAGACAAGTTAACTGACGCGAACAGAGGACGTGTGTATGTAAATTAATTAAAAGGGAGACTCTAGGAAATATGAGAACTATACGTTTTATTTACATGTGAAATTACTAGGTATAGCGAGATTTCTCGCTCAAATTGAGCTGCCCGACTGGGGAAGTACCTCCGCCTTACAGAAGACCGCAGTGAATCAACAAGTTGTTTTTCTGCGAGTGAGTAAGGTTACCAGAGCTCATTGGGGGAGTGACTATTCTAACAGCATGGGAATTCCGTTTGCTGTCAGTTCAGTAACTCCCTATTTTATGAAACCTGAACGGTTTCTGAGGGGTTTGGCAACGCATTTGCAAGCCTCTGGTGTTGCAAATGTCCATGGGCGGCGGTCATCACTTACCATCAGGTGAGCCGCCTGCTCGTTTGCCGCCTTATCACCATAAAAAAAAGAAAAATAAAAACTAACTTATGATAATAGGAATACGGTGCATTTTGGTTTTGAAAGAGGTCTTCTCATTCATCACTTCATAATTATCAGCTCAATTATTGTCCCTAAGTTGGGCGAGAGTCTCTTCATGTTTGAGAGGGATTAGGCTACAGTCCACTACGCAAGCTACTAGGTTGGGAGACTTCACACGCAGTCAAGGAAATTTCTCAAGCATGCAGGTTTTCTCACGATGTTTTCCTTCACCGTTTGAGCATTTGATAAATACGCACGTTACTTCGAAAAGTCATTGGTCATAACAATAAATGAGTTGATAATGATGTTTTAACTCAGAAAGAAAACACAAGAATCAGTAAAATATTCTTTTCTCGAATATAAACCACACAGATTTGTATACAAACCCCATTGAGATCCAACATAATACGTTGAATTATTACTCACTAAGGCACCACGTACCAAATCGTAATTTATAATTTAATAAATTTCGCCCAATAAATCAGGTTTACCGACTTATTCCTCCTTTACACTTTACTGTACATAATTGTATAATTTGTGGTGAAAATCGGCATTATTTATGCTTCGAAATCTGGCTGTGCTATTATTTTCCTTGGTCTCTGTTATATTCTATTGAATTAAAAAAAATTTTTTTTTTTTTGAAACTGGGTTTCTTTTTATGGAATCAAAAAAATCCATTTTTTTCTCGATTTTTAAATGAATCCTAATAAAGCCTTTGGCGGTATCAATTAATTATGAAGCTAGAAATAAGCACATATAAGTTTGATATACGTACGTATCTTGTTTGCAGTAAATAATTACTAGGAAACTTTACCAATTATGGCTTTAATGAATTGCTAGTAGTAATTTACGTTTCTGAGAGGATGAAGGCATATATACCAACGCAATAGAACATACCATCACGCCTGTCGTCCCCGAAGGGTTAGGTAGAGGTTAACTAAAGTACATCTACATTTCGCCGGTATGTTTTTACCATGAGCATGTGATAAAACAGCACATAACTTCACAATTCACTAACCATAAGGCTATCACAGCTGACTTTGCTGTAGATTTATTTACTCCAAAACTTTAATAATAGTTTCAGAGTTTACAGAAGTACAGTCCACTAAAACAATACCTGTGCACCTTTTATTAAGGACCTCTTTCCAGCCTCGCTCATTTCTCTAAGCGTAGATTTATTTACTGCAAAGCTGAAATAATGGACTCAGAATTTGTATGAACAGAAGTACATACAGTCCAGTAAAACAATATCTGTGCACCTTTTATTAGCGAGCTCTTTCCAGCTTCGCTCATTTCTCTAGCTAATTAAGGCCAATAAATGACCTCCTCAAGACTCTTAACAAAGGTTTGCCTGCTACGAAGGTATATTTTTAGGGGTCCATTGTTCATGCACTTTGTTTTGTGGTTTATTAAGGTCTAATTGTTAGAATTTGTAAGTCTATAATAGAGTTCTATTGTGTTTTCAAAGGTCTTAACGTTAAGCTTAGCTTTATAAGGTGAAGCCGTGAATGAATAACCTATGAAATGCATATACATACATACATACTATCAAGCCTGTTGTCCCTGAAAGGTTAGGTAGAGGTGTTCTAATGTATACCCACATTTCACCGGTACGTTTTAGGTGTCATGTAACTGGGCACTAATTCAAATTCCGAGTTGCTGATGAGAAATTTGCTCTATCTGGGATTCGACTGTAGGGCCATTATCACGAAAGACAGCTTTTACTACCGCTTCGCAGATCAGATCGTCAAAATAAATAAATAAACATTTCCGGACATTATTACACAGCGCCATTTAGTTCCGTGGTAAGCAACGAGGCTTGTGTTACGGATACTAGATGGTTGATACACTACATACAAAAAAAAAATATATATCTGAATGACTGAAACAGCTGTTGACCTAATCAAATTGTGTACCTTTAAACCTCCGTGGCTTAAATCCCAGATTTCCACGTGGTTTTCTTTATTCAAAGAGTACCTATTATTAAACAAAAGAGTTCACGAATATGACCGGTCTTTTTGGGTGATTTAGAAGGTTTGTATAAGCCGGTTTTCATTTGCCCTTTTGACCGCATTCCGGATTTTATTTGATATCTACCAATTCTTTATTTATTTATAGCCGGGATTTTGTCTGCTATAAATATTTCCCTTCACCGGAGAATGAAGGTGGCTTATTTAATTCAAAGCTCAAATAATGGACTCCAAATATTTTATTTTAGCAGAAGTACAGTTAATACAGCCAGTTTATTATGGCACTCTTTCTAGCTTCGCTCATCTCAGCGGACGAGTAGATGTGAATTACATACCATATTCAAATTTAAACTTGTAATTATTGTTTGTTTAGTATGATATAAATATCATGTGAACTCTCAATATATCAATAATAATATATATTAATCATGTCCGTCTAATGTATTGATTTGACAATTTTGTTTTTGTCAGTCAGGTGCAGTAGGATTTTTCTGTAGTTTAATAAAAGAGCTACTACTAAGAGTTTCATAGAAAAACCAATAACACGTTGCTTGACCTCGGAATCGAACCCAATACCTCTTGCTCAGCAGTCGTACTTACGTCCACAAGACTAAAGAGATATTGGTTTTTAATAAAAAAAAATATTAAAAGAATTGTCATCCTTATTTGCATTACTAGCATGTTCCATAATTGAATTCGATATTACGTATCCTCTTTTTACTTTTTCATCCCACTAGATCAAAGAGGTTGTTAGAAATAAGAATTAATGTCGATGTTCTTTTTTTAAATTGTCTTTCCACATTAAAGGGAACGGTCGATTAGAATAAAATTCCTTATATTTTGCCGTGTTGTTGACAGAATAAAAAATCAAAGAAAAAATCGTTTCAAAGGGACTAAAGGTTTACTTTAAATATAATTTAATAAACTATACTTTCTTCTCGTTGCCTCGTTTGTAAGTCTAGTGGTCGAAAGTGCGACTTCTGAGTAAGAGTTCTGAGGTTCGATTCCAAGATCCAGCTAAGTATTATCAGGTTTTTCTATGCAATTGTCAGTAGCAGCTTTGCAGCAACATACAGGACAAATGTAGGTGTACATTAGTACCCCTCTACCTAAACCTTCGGTTCAACAGGCGTGATCGTATGTTTATAATTATGTCTGATTTTTCTAAGAAAGCTTACTAAATCTTACTGCCCTCCTAATTATAAGGAGTTAGCTAGTCTACCTGCCTATGGACATTTATAACACCAGAAACGTCAAATCAAATCAAAATTATCTACTCGCTTGCCGAGCCTGTTAAAACCGTTAAGGATTTTTAAAATAAATAAATAAGCCGTGGTAAGCGTATGTAACGAGGCTTGTGTTACGGATACTAGAAGGTTGAGATACTACATATATACTTTTTTTTTGTAAATACATACATTATTATACATAGAAACATCCATGACGCGAATATAAATGTTGATGCTCGTCACACAAACATTTGTCCCTACCGGGATTCGAATCCGGGACCCATAGCAAAGCAGGCAGCGTTAATTACTTCCTAGCTGATCGGGTCGTTAAAGTTTGCCGTCAAGGGAGTTACTAATCACCGTTTAACGCTTCTTACAATAGTTACTAAACTAACAGCAAACGGAATTCCCATGCTTTTAGAATAGTCACTTTTCTAATGTAATAAACTCCTTTTCGCCAGTTTTTTTAAGGGAATAAAGAATACTATACTACATGCTTGTCGTCCGCAGAAAGCCGACACGGAAACACAATCCCTTTGTGAATAGAAAGGCTGAAAAATATCGCTGCAGCGCTACGGACCGCTTAAATCGCTTTAAGGCGCTGCATTTGTGTGATGTAACTTTTATAAGCTCGGGATTTCTGCTTTATGGCACTAGAAGTATGACATGCTATATGTTCTCGCTAAGCTGGCTAGAGATATATGGCGCTGTAAATTAAAATGGCTGAAGAATGACGCAGAATTGTGTGTCTCATGTTTTTTATACTTTTTCCCATGGATGGATGTGTGAATGTGTGAACCAAGATACCGCGATAAAATCCGCAAACACATAAATATCCCCTACAACCAACGCGATTTTTTGCCCTTTTTTCCTCGATATCAATAAATTAAAATAAACAGATTTAATAATAAATAATACAATTTAAGGGGGCTCTCATACAAAAAACGTAATTTTTTGCCTAATTTTGTACGAAACCTTTCGTGCGCCAGTCCAACTCGCACTTGGCCGGTTTTTCCTTAAATTATAACAGTCACTTTTCTTTATTTTGTACACCCAAAAAGAGTTCACCGCGCCTATAGAAGTTTTCACTTCAAAAATATATATCCAGTGTAGAATAGTAGCAAGGTTGTCACATAACCAATTAATATCCATTAATCAGTATATTGAGTGGTACGGATATACAATTATTCTCAACTAAGGCACGTAGTTTGCAAGGATCACCACACGTGTCAACCCTAACAAAGTTAAGTCTATGGTGGATACTTGGAAACTATCATTGTATATAAGTAACTATTGTTATGTATCTTTCTGTTTACTTATATTTAGGCCTGATTAACGGCAATACGTAGTGATAGCTTGTGTGATGAGCATAAACATTTGTTTCCGAGTCATGGATGTATTTATATATAATATGTATGTATTTACAAAAAAAAAGTATATATTTAGTATATCAACCAACTAGTATCCGTAACACAAGCCTCGTTGCTTACCACGGAACTAGATGGCGCTGTGTCATAATGTCCAGGAATATTGATTTATTATAGCTTATTGGACTGGCCCATGGACTATGAGATTTCAATTTGAATCCTAACATCATATAGGTATAGGTAGCCTATGTGAAAATCCAGGTGATTAACTATATTCTGTTTATAATATTAGTAGGACTCATCATCAACCCATTAGTGTCCCACTGCTGGGCACGGGTCTCCTCTCATTTTGAGAAGGATTAGGTTATAGTCCACCACGCTAGCCTACTGCGGGTTGGTGGACTTCACATGCCATCGAGAAAATCTCTCAAGCATGCAGGTCCCCTTACGATATTTTCCTTCGCCGTTGGAGCATGTGATAAATACGCACATAACTTCCGAAAAGTCAGTGGTGGGTGCCCGGGTTTTAAATCGAGACCTTTGACATCTCAGTCCACTGTTCACACCGCTAGGCTACCACAGCTTGTCATTGTTTACCTCGGAACTAGATTACGCTATGTCATAATGTCCGATTATATTTATTTTTACGTAGCAACCGTTATAAGGACGTCCATCTTTTGGATGTATGGACGTATGTTCGGGTAACTTTGTTAGTTTATTGTTTCTGCTGAGATTGGTCAACGTTGATGAATGAGATTTATCAAAACGTAATGGAAAGGCCGCTGCTTCATCGGTAAATAAAATTTGATTCTATTCTATTATAGAAAACTCTTTCCTGTAATAAACTAATAGAATCACGTAGTAACATGTTTTCTACAGTTTTGTGAGGTAATGCTGAGGAGATAAATAAATAAAATATTTCCGGACATTATTACACAGCGCCATCTAGTTCTGTATAAGTTGTGGTTTAATATTATCTTACGAAAAAGAAAAACCAACTTCAAAAACTAAAAAGCAAAAAATAACTTCATACAGTTTGACCTTTTTTTTAGTTTTAAAGGCATGAAGTCGGTGCCAAGCCAAAGTAAGTACACTCACCGCGAGTGACCTTGAGCGGGGTGGTTAAAACCACCACATCATCGGCACCGACTTCATACCTTTAAAACTAAAAAAAAGGTCAAACTGTATGAAGTTATTTTTTGCTTTTTAGTTTTTGAAGTTGGTTTTTCTTTTTTTAAAAAGTTAATTTATTTTTTTCTTTTTAGTGTTGTACATATTAAACTTTTCATATCAGGTCAATCTAACTGCCTGAAAGAATACAACTATAGATCCATATATACTTATAATTATGAAAGATTTTTCCTTCAACTCCTAACCGTTGAGGAGTTGTACCTTCCATCATCAGATCATTACATGAGATGGTGATTTTCAAATGCAAATACTTGAACAGCTTTGGAGAATACATGTAAATGTAATAAATGCCTATAACTGAAAGAATTTTCTTTTAACTCTTAACCTTTGAGGAGTTCTACCTTCCACCATCAGCTCATCAACATCAAATGATGATTATCAGACGCAAATACTGGAACAATTTCAGTAAATATATTCAAAACGTGATAATTGCCTATAAAATTAGAGGGTTGCCCTCGATTTTCCTGGGATCCCATCATCAGATCATGATGTGGTCACAATGGGACCAACTGTAAAGTCTACCCTTTTAAACAAAAAAAGAATTTTGCAAATCGGTCCAGGCGTTTTTAAGTAATTCGTGAACATACATAAAAAAAAGATTCCGACGAATTGAGAACCTCCTCCTTTTTGAAGTCGGTTAAAAATCAGTGGACTGTGTAAAATAGGTACTGGTATAATGCCGTTAATTTAAAATACGATTTACAATAAAATCCCGGACAAACATTAATATTTAAAGGTCGGTTGAGAGGTCCGTCGCGGTAGGGTCCGTAGAAGCGAGTGCCGTGTCGAGGCCGCGTCGCGCCGTATGTGTCGCTCGCCCGCCGCGCGCCGCTCCGCTGTTCCGCCGTTCACCGGCTGACGACGCATTAGGTGAGCACGCCGCCAGTGCGTGATAGCCGCGCGTCTGGTTTTGGGTTCGATTCCCAACAAATTCCGTGGTAAACGACGAGGCTTGTGTTACGGATACTAGATGGTTGATTTACTACATATATAGGTTTTTTTTTGTAAATACCTACATATTGTACATAGATACGTCCATGACTCGGATACAAATCTTGATACTCATTACACAAGCATTTGTCCCTACCGGGATTCGAACCTGGGACCCATAGCACAGCAGGCAGCGTTAACTACGGCTGAGCAAAACGGGTATTTTTCAAAGTCAAAGTTAAAATGTTTAATTACAATAAGACCATTATTACAGATACTTTTAAATTATCAAAACTTGCTGCAGGGATCCAAGAGGTAGGTCTTATGGAGAAGAACCGGCAAGAAACTCCATTGTGTTGCGTCGCTCCTCCCTTGTTTTTAGGGGGGATTTATTCTCGTTCAAAAAGATGCAATTTAATTTGACGGTGTACCCGTATAAGATGATATTTCGATTTTGAGTTGAGCCTGCATGAAGAAATATTGATATTTCCCAAAGGATAAGGTTCAAAGATTATTCTTTCTTTATATAATATAATAAATAGCTACGACACTATTGTTTTAGAGATTATTAATCTGTACATTTTTTGACACATACAACTAATATAAATAAAACGACTTTTCACGGATTTTATTACGTTATATTTAGGTATTATTAAATCTCGATATTTCTATAGATCCTCTACAGCACGACATGGTAAAAGTAGTTTTATTTCAACATTATTACAGTTTAAAGTTTCTTTAACAACCAAATTCCTAAAGGGACGGACACCACGTAGCCAACATATACACCCTACTATACGTGACAGCCCTTAATAAAGTTACGATAGTTTACCAAACTTTCAATGAACTTACCTACTGTTTCTTATCTCGTAGGGTTTCTCTCGAGTTTTCGAAAATACACTAGAGATAGAGAGAAATACTAGACCTGTACACTAGAAATACACAGACCTGTTCGTTTAAACAGTTTTTTTTTTCGTATTCTTAAGCGTATATTACTATCATTGAAGTTATGGTTAGTGATAATTTTAATAATTTTAAAAGTATTGAGTAAATAAAACAATTTATTACGGGTATTCAATCCAGGTATATTGATATTATTTAATCTATGAAATTGGTAAAAACTAGTTTTATTTCTTTATTTCCTTTTTTATTTGCTAATAGAAAATAGTGCCAATAGAACTCCTTCTTACGGATTTTTATTGCTTGTTTGTTTTTTAATCCGTATAAGTCATTTAGCTGCCTACAATAATATTTTCTACTGTATCTTGACGATCATCATCATCAACCCATTAACGTCCCACTGCTTGGCACGGGTCTCCTCTCATTTTGAGAGGGATTAGGCTATAGTCCACCAGGCTAGCCTATTGCGGGTTGGCAGACTTCACATGCCATCAAGACAAATCTCTCAAGCATGCAGGTTTCTTTTGAGCTTGTGATAAATACGCACATAACTTCCGAAAAGTCAGTGGTGCGTGCCTTGGGTTCGAACTCAAGACCTTTGACGTCTCAGTCCACTGGTCACACCGCTGGGCTACCACAGCTGACGATACAGTAGAAAATATTACTGTAGGCAAACTGCGTTTATAAACACAAAATCTCGCATACCAACACATACAGATATGTGTTGGTATGCGAGGTCTATACCATGGACTAGGAACTTGTGAGCTAAACACATATTTGATTTGAGCTGAAATTGGATTGCGTAGATGCTAGTTGTTTCACAACTATGCCAATAGAGTTTTCTCTCCAATACAAGCCATCTAACATACCGTAACATACCATCATCCCCTATCATCACTTATAATGCACGATAGTTTAGTTAGAGGTGTATTAAAGGCTCTTACACATTATGTTTTCCAGCGCCGTTGACACGCGTTGTGGAATGTGCTGCAGACGCGATGTTAAAGTAAACTACGCGCAAGTAAACTACCTTTTTCAAGTTTTGTAAGATCCCTTACGTGATCTGTAACAGTCCTAACGTATTTAGGGCGAGCCTATTGCTTTCAACCGGTCACGAATACAAACTCTGAGCTCCTACTGAGAATTTCTTAGAAAAACTCAATACAACTTCGCTCGATCTCGAAATCGAACCCAAGACATCTTGTTGCAGCTGCAGACAGCACTAACGACTACTAAACCAACGAGCTAGCCAACCATCTTTATGTCTTCACACAAGCATAACACATTATTCTCAAGTCCATCTGATGTTATTTTCCATCGTAATACGGGCATCGAACTGCCAAAACATTTTGCTACATCGATATATTCCCACTTTCCCACTCGGCTGTCAAACTTCATACTTACGTCATCCACACGAGATAACTCGAAACTCGCAAATGTTTTGTTTATTGCAATGCCAACAAAATTGTTTCCGAAACTTGTTTCCAACTTGTGTCCAAATGTTTATGTGCGTACGAAATATTATACGAGAAAATTCTTGCGTTAGACTTTAGAAAGTTAGTTAAAATGTTTCAATGTTTATGGGAATTTGGTTTTACAGAATGTGTACAATTAACACTTTAGAGATTAGATTTGTTAATGTTATTAGGGTACATACAACCTTAAGAGTTGAAGTAATATAATCAGGAATTTAGTAGCACTTTATTTATATATTCACTTGTAGGTACAGGATACTTACTAAATACGTATAGACTTAATGGAATTAATATATTCACGTGTTAATATATAAATATATACCTATACTGAAGGTGAGAAGTTTGTATGTCGACTCCAGGTACAAATCTCTGAAACTACCAATGGGGTTTGAAAGAATGTTCTTGCATTTAGTAGTCCTATTCTTGAACTCATCAAACTAGGTGCTATAAATGGTATGTAACGTATCCGTAATAAGATTTACTTCAATATCTGATATTAGTGAAAGTGTTAGAAATCAATAAGGCTGTATATTTTTTTTTAACATCACGCTACATAATGGAGATAAAATAAAAAGCAAGATTATAATACCTTTACAAATAACAAAGTTAAATACATGCGTCAAAATATATACAACGTATACGTCAAAATGCAAAATATATACAGTCGAAAAGGTGAACCGAGTATATTTTAATTTCAAGTCTGCATAAATAATATTATTATTGAAAATAATATTACTTTAATTTACAAGACTACAACATCAAAAAGGTTACAAGCACCTCACTCACGTCTCTACACTCATAATTCATAAAATATACATACATACATTCTGCACTAGCTACTAATATTTTTAAGAAGTAATTCCCTCGGAGTGCATCTTATGTAAAGTGTCGGTCTTATTAAAATACGCTACTCAGCAAGTCCTCTGAATAACTTCAGGTCATATTTTAATCAGAAAATGGGTATAAAGAGGTTTTTTAAAATGTAGTTTATAAATTGCTTTTATCTTACTTTAAAACTATATTAATGGGGAACAAAAAGCAAACATGGGGACATGTGATTTAAATACTTTATTTACGACTCAAACGTTCACTCACCGACAGACAGTCACTCACTCACTAATGAAGTTTTTGACTTCGCGACTTTTTTTTTTTTTTTTTTTACTCTTTATGTCATAACTATGATATAGGCAATACGATCGTTTATGTAATTATTGCTGTTTATAAAGAACTATCATTTGTCCGCGACTTCATCTATATAAAATTAGTAATTCTATCCCGGAATCTCCGTTTTAAGTTTCCGGGATGAAAGCTATCCTATGTGCTTCCCCGGGACTCAAACTGTCTCTACATCGAAGTTCAACTAAATCAGTTCAGTCGTTATAGCGTGAAGAGGTAACAGACAGACAGACAGAAAGACAGTCAGATACACACTTTCGCATTTATAATATTAAGTAAGGATTGTGTATTTGTAACATCAATCATTATAATAATACGTCACTTTTTACGTTAATTATGATATAACATTTTAAATCATATAGTTTTTTACCTTAAATAATATTTTCATCATAATACATAGATATACTGAAAGGAACTGTTTTCTCCCGGAGTTATGGTCCATTTGACCCTGCTCGAGTCTCTTATCTCTAATATCATAAATCTGGCAGAGTCCCCCAACATAACACAGACCGTTCTGTGAAAAAAATATTTTTCTCTTATTAGGCTCAAACAAGGAGATAGGTATAATTTTATATGCTTACTAAAAATCGAAATCAAGAGCTGTGGTAGCCTAGCAGTGAGACCAGTGGACTGAGATGTCAGAGGTCTCGAGTCAAACCCAAGGCATGCACCACTGACTTTTCGGAAGTTATGTGCGTATTTATCACATGCTCAAACGGTGTTTTCCTTCAGGAAAACATCGTGAGGAAACCTGCATGCTTGAGAGATTTTCTTGATGACATGTGAAGTCTGCCAACCCGCAGTAGGCTAGCGTGGTGGACTAAAGCCTAACCCCTCTCAAATGAGAAGAGACCCATGCTCAGCAGTGGGACAATAATGGATAATTTTGACGGGTAGTTGGGTATTTAATTTAAAAAGAGTATAGAGAGTTTCTTGCCGGTTCTTCTCCATAAGACCTACCTTTTGGAACCGTGCAACTAAATTCAATTAAATATGACAATTCAAAAGCACCTGTATTGGTCTAATTGAAATAAATGATTTGATTTGATTTGATTTGTTCCGGGTCTGGGCGTTTGTGTTTGTGAAAATTTGTGTTTATAAACGCACCCACGACACAGGAGAAAATCCTAGTGTGGGGCAACGTTTTTAAAAAAATTAATCTAAAGGTTACGGTAACCGCTTACCAACAGGTCGGCTGTAGCACGACAGCCATTTTATAAAAAAATATTGGCGACAACTCAATACCTTATACAAAAATTGTTGTAGAAAATCTTGTGTTTCTAAATTCAAGAGAGAAAACCCAACCTGAAAACCAAAATGACTTCGTGTTTTTCTTTACAACGCCCTGAGGGACCTATTCCTTCTAATTACTAATTACTGGCTTTCCTGTATGGCAGCGCCACCCTTGAAACCTCCACGGTTAATACCTCTTTAGTGCTAACAACCACGCTAGCCTGTTGGGAGGAACATTTCATTAACACCTTATTTATGTTAATAGTGTAAGCCTTCACCTTGAATATGTTTTACTATGCCTTTCAAGGTATAGTAAGTCTTAAATCTTTTATGTTTAAGTGGTAAATTGAGTAATTAGAACACATTGGATGAATATATTGCATTCTTCTTCCTTCATTAAAGATACCTCTAATAGAGTATGGTGTAAAAAAGTTAAATTGTAAGACAATTAATGATATTTGCAATAATTTGTTGCTCTGGACTTAACAAGCAATTTCGTTAATTAGAAATTTGCGCAACGAAAACCTAATACCGTATTTAGTAACCCTCTTACCGAGAGAAAATAAAATCTCCAAGATAACTGACTCCAAATTAATATAACACAGAAATAATATACCTAGTGGACATTTTATCATGCTCAAGCTTCAAAACCTGCATGCAACAAGATCTTATGGCAAAACCTCATATTAATAATAACATATTCGTATATTTTGACACAGCGCCATCTAGTTCCAAGCTAAGCAACGAGGCTTCTTTTACGGATACTATATAGTTGATACACTACGTAGATATACTGATTTATATTTATAGAAACATCCCTGACTCAGGTACACATGTCTATGGTCATCACACAAACATTTGCCCGTACTGGGATTAAAACTTAACACAGAAGGCAGCCTTTTAAACTGCACCGCCAATCGGGTGGTCTAAAATATTTCTATAAGTGTAGCATTATTTCTCCAAAAAAATTATCTATTTGATTTCCTACTTCCTATAATCTTTCTTTTCCATTTGCTGTCAACACAATGAGATCTTTACAATTAGGTTTGAACCTCGATACAGTTGCAATTAAGACCACTGAGGCTCGAGGATAGATGCAAGCGATTTTAGCCTCTCAGTCCATCGGCAAACTTGCTGATTGTCCCACAGATTATGTACGAAATGAGATGAGATTTTATCGCTGAACTGTTTATTGCCTACACGACCGTTGTAATGTGTTTTTACGAGAAAACACGCGATAAATCTCAATGTATATGTGAATTTGATGTTTGTATTAGTTCGTGTAATATATTAGGCGCCTTCTTTAAGGGTGATCACACATGAGGGTTTGAGCTTAGCTTGCTTGTCGCTCAGTACTCGTATTTGAATATTTTTAATAGTTTTGATGACCTGACTTAGACAAAAAGTTTGTATTGGAACATTCCAAAAACAAGAACGAAACGCTTTATGTGCACGTTTGTTATACGTTCAGCTGAAATGTGGAATGAGCCTTCTCCGAAAGCTATAATCTGGGCGTCTTTAAATCTAGACTGAATCACTTTCTTTTAGGTATGCGCAAGTCATCCTAAATCGCAGTGTCGCAGTATCAGACGAACTGGCGGTCAAGTGAAAAGCTATAAAAAGTATGAAAAAATATGCAACGGCGAAGCGTGGTACAGCTAGTAAATTACTAGTTATAAACTATAAGACTGTTTAAATCTATGACATGTCGGGATTAATTGTCTAGACGCTTTTCTAGATAATAGCTATTGATCCGAAAACAACTGTAGATTTGACTCTATTTTTGTTGGAAAGTGATTAAGCAGGATTAATCTATATCATGAACAAATCATTTACCGTCCCACTCTCCTCTTCTATAGAGTACATATCCTAAAGATCGTTATGTTCTACTTAAAAGAAAAAGAAAAACAATTTACAATCTGTTTCTTATGATGCTCAACGTGAGATTGCTGATGAAAAATCCACTGAAGCAGTGAAGCCTACTTCATTTTTAGAGTATAATGAAACGGGTTTGTATAAAGGGGCTGATCGAGCAAAATACCAAACTGGTAATATGTGGTAAACCTTAGTCTATAAATTACCGTTTAGACACCAAAAGAAGTCTTTCACTTTCAAGATGTTTAAGAACAGTTATAAATAATATTATTGTGGCGTAATAGCATCGGGCCATTTCTTGAGCGTCTGCTAGTGGCTGTAAAAGCTATTTTTCTTTTTTCACTTAGCTGTGGTACGAGCATTTTTTGTAGATATTTTTGTGTTACTTTATTTATTACTAGCGACCGCCCTCGCTTCGCTCGAGGTACTATTTTTATAATATTAGGTAAAGAGTACTCAGGGCTATCCTTTTTGTTGGGACATGCCCACCAACCAAGTACCTACTATTGCAACACCTGTAAGCCATAATAATAATAATAGTAAGTATAGTAAACATCTAGAAAATCGTCGAGACAATGAAGCCCTACGTGTCCCAGGGGAATTATTATAACTTTAAACTCGCAGCAAAATTAATGAAATTAGTACTCAGTAATAATGTACCTTTCTAAATATGAAAGAATTTTCAAAATCCGTTCAGTAGATCCAGAGATACCGAATAGACTTTACAACCTCAGTAAAATCCGAAACTTTACCTTTTTGTAATCGGTATTACGATAGATTTTATTAAAAGCCTGTAGTGTCCCAATGCAAGGCTAAGGCATGCCCTCTTTTCTCCCACGTCTTAATATCTAGGCCTGTTAGGGACCAGTCTTTTTGGTAAGAGTCCAGCTCATCTTATCATAGTGTTGCCTTTTGCCATTAGTAATTGTAGGATCATGAATTTGGCCTATTGGCCGTCTTGTTCACGGCAGATGTGTCCTCTTCAGCGTTATATTATTAAGTTACCAATTTCAAAAACTTGGTTCTTCGTTAAAGACGTTATAGAGTTTCCAAAAAAAAAGTAAAGGAACTTGGAAAACATACAAAAAGACCGCAAATCATCGAGATAAAAATTGAGGTATTTTTCTCTCTCGGCAACTGAATAGTAAGGGAACATTAAAACCTAAAAATATATCGCTTGATTGCGCCATTCTTTGACGAGCGAATTGCGTGAATGGGGGAAGGAAGCTTCAAGATGGGGGCAATAAGGAGCAATTTCCTCACTTTATAAACATTTTGGATGGCCAGGCCATATTTACTTGGAGGCCGGTATTTGTGGTGGAAACTGAACATTAACTTACTATACATACAATTAATAATAAAATTGAAGTCTCTATTTTAATATAATACAGCTTTTCATTCACTCATTATGGAAGTACATACGATACTTACTAAAAGAAACATTTTTTTTATTTTTTTGTTCTGTTTGTTGCAGTTAATCTTTAAAACAGGCGTACCGATTTTGACTTTCATTTGCAGATTGCTAATATTATAAGGTTGATTTAATAACAAAAAAAAATGAATTAGGGTTCCACGGGACTGAAACTGCGTAACTTAAGATCGCGGGCGCGGACTAAGTGTATATATATTTTTTTGTCATTAATTTGCACGTGGACAATGCCGCAGGAATCAGCAAGTAATATATATAACTAGCTGACCCAGCAAACGTTGTTTTGCCACATTATAGGGGTTGGTGGACTACCCCTAACTTTTAGATAGATACCTGATAAGCACAAAAAATTTCATCAAAATCGGTCAAGCCGTTTCGGAGGAGTATGGCAACGAAAACTGTGACACGAGAATTTTATATATTAGATAACTAGTGAGCCTCCCTAGCTAAACACGTAGGCAATTAAGCAGAAAGATAAATTAGTATGTGTAATTACCCTTTATTTGGACAAATAGAAAATAACATTTCCTTTTTTCTATTTTTCCCAAGTTTTGTTAGACTAATTGTAATAAGAAAACGGTTATTATTACTTAACTATAATAGTTAGTGATATAACCGAAATTATGACCGCATATATTTTTATGGGTAATAAAGAGTACTATAAACATTTGTAGTACCGAATTTCATGTATCGTCAATAGTTTTCACAGCGCACGCCATTAAAATAATAAATAAATAATGACATTTACCTATAGGTCAAAAAGGTGTTTCAAAAAGGTTCAAATTCTAGAGGACTTTAATTTCAATCTTTACTAAAAGGTATTTTACAGTATTTTTTTACCAAATAAATAAATAAATAATAGGTAAATATATCCGGACATTATGACAGCGCCATCTAGTTCCGAGCTAAGCAACGAGGCTTGTATTACGGATACTAGTTGGCTGATATACTACATATATTATTTTTCTTTGTAAATACATACATATTATACATAGATACATCCATGACTCGGATACAAATGTTGAGCTCATCATACAAACATTTGTCCCTACCGGGATTCGGACCCATAGCATAGAAGGCGGCGTTAACTACCGCTGAACTAATAAAACGGGTCGTCAATACTGTAGCAGGATTTAGTTTTTTGTTCAATATAACCGCATTTACGACCCAATTAGTCCAACGGTAGTTAACACTGCCTGCTGTGCTATGGGTCACGGGTAGGGTCAAATGTTTGTGTGATGAGCATGAGCATTTGTATCCGAGTCATGGATGTTTCTATGTATAATATGTATGTATTTACAAAAAAAAACGTATATATGTAGTATATCAACCAACTAGTATCCGTAACACAAGCCTCGTTGCTTAGCTCGGAACTAGATGGCGCTGTGTCATAATGTCCAGAAATATTTATTTATTATTTATTATTTACTTGATACAAACGATCACGCCTGTCATCCCCAAAAGGTTAGGCAGAAGTGTACTAAAATACACCCACATTTCGCCGGTATGTTTTAGTTCCCATCTAATAAGGAGCGTAGCTATTGTTGCCTTCAACCGGATACGAATCCAAACTCCGAGCTGCTACCGAGAATTTCATAGAAAAACCAAATAATAGTTAGCTTGTCCTGGGAATCGAACCCAAAACTTCTACATCAGCAGTCGCACTGTCTAATGGTCTAATATTGGTATTAGACCAAAGATCATCATCAACCCATTAACGTCCCACTGCTGGGCACGGGTCTCCTCTCATTTTTGAGAGGGATTAGGCTATAGTCCTCCATGCTAGCCTACTGCGGGTTGGCAGACTTCACATACCATCGAGACAAATCTCTCAAGCATGCAGGTTTGTTCATGATGTTTTCCTTCACCGTTTGAGCTTATGATAAATACGCACATAACTTCCAAAAAGTCAGTAGTGCGTGCCTTGGGTTCGAACTCGAGACCTTTGACATCTCAGTCCACTGGTCACACCACTAGGCTACCACAGCTCTCTACGATGTTATGCGAGTTCCGGGTTGGTACTCGCGTACATGTACATATGTAGATTATTTCACAATATCTTATATTTACGCGAGTGCCAATATTGAAATAAAACCACATTTTCCGGATTTCATCGCGAGATATTGGTATTATTTAATACCGAAATTCCAGATCCTTTACATCATCACATGTCACAAGCAGACAGGCTGTAAATACACCAGTAAATAACAGTCAAAATAAAAAGAAATATTGAATTCCAACATAAAACGTTGAACAAAAATAATGCTCCATGCATGTTTTATCCAGCGTCAGAAGCAATATATGAATGTCAATTAAATTATATTATCTGTATCCTGCATGTATACCAGAATGGATGTGACAATGCTTTTAGTAACTAACGCACAAAAAACGATGCGTAAAATTCTAGGAAATACTGGATATTTCAAATTTTTGGAGCGTAGTTATATCATCTACATACCTACTATATATTTTTCAGTTATGGATTTAAAATGGGCGGTGGACGTCCTTTTTTATTTGAAAAAAATTGTTTAAAATGCTAGGATTTTCTCCTGTGTCGTGGGTTTACCGACACAAACTTTTCACATACACAAACATCCATCCCCATAACAACTACCTGCGGATTGTTCAAATATTTGCTACGTGCGGGGATCAAACCTGCAATCCGTAACGCATAAGCCGATCGCTCAGGTACTGCGCCAATCATCTCATTGAAATTCCCGCTTTATTCTTATTTTGGTAACAAAATAGAATGAAGCCAATAATTCTTCTCAAAAAGATTAATTTTTCATCATCATCATCATTCACATCAACCGTTAGACGTCCACTGCTGAACATAGGTCTTCCCCAAGGATCGACATACGATTGGTCATATGCCGCCCGCATTATTATTTTTGATTAATTATTTATTAAAGGGAATATACATAATATGTGGAGTTTCTTGCCAGTTTTGCAACATAAGACTCATTTTTAGCTTCGAACTTTTTGAATCTTGTTTTGTCAAGAGGAACTGATCGTAGATTTTGATCTCATTCCATAAAATTTTATTAATTTATCACCAATTCTTTTAAACCAAACCACTAGACACTTCAAGCCTCTTTTGAATAAAACAACTACACTCATATGTAACCATATTCTTCATCATCATCAACCCATTGAATGTCTCACTGCTAGGCACAGGTCTCCTCTCATTTGAGAGAGATTAGTCTATAGTCCACTACGCTAGCCTACTGCGGTTTGGCAGACTTCATACGCAATAAAAAATAAAAAATATTTATCAGAAACACATTCACAATAATTTGTTTTTTCCATAATGCCACTTAAACCTCTTGGGTGTGTGGCCCTTACAATTGAGACAATCTCTCAAGCATACAGGTTCCTTAACGATGTTTTCCTTCATGGTTTGAGCATCTGATAAATACGCTCATAACTTTAAAAGTCATTGGTGCGTGGGTTAGATTGTTACATTTGCACTAAAATGTTTTCTTATGAAACGATTTCTCATACAAAAACACAATTATTCATATTAGTTTTAGAAGAGCAAAAACCAAAACAGTATTTGATTTAATTCGCGGAACACAGTTTAATTGATTCATGTTTGAACCATAAATCAGAATGAAATTCCAATTTTCTTGGAATCAAGTGGTTGGGGGTCTTGGAAAATTGGTTTATTAAATTTCAAAATTGGGGCACATTAATTTTAATTTTATTCTCTTAATATATGGTTTCGGGAAGTCGGTGGTCCCGGGGGGGAGAAGAGACGTCACTGGGGATGATAACTCGACCTGACCTCGGCTATCTTCCCCCAACCATTGTGGATAATGTGGCCCAGCTTAATGCAAAGGGTACGGACGGCAATAAATGAAATATTTTGGACAATGAGGTCAAAATTCTGCGTCTATGTTTTGTTTGGTTTAGATGCAATATAATCCAAATACTTAGAAGTTCATTATTCAAATTCATGAAGTAATCGAATATATATTTATTTATTTTATGTTTGTGTAGTGAACAACGGTAAGGACAAATGTTTGTGTGATGAGCTCAACATTTGTATCCGAGTCATGGATGTATATATGTATAATATGTACGTATTTACAAAAAAAAGTATATGTGTAGTATATCAACCGACTGGTATCCGTATCACAAGTCTCGTTGCTTAGCTTGGAACTAGATGGCGTTGTGTCATAATGTCCAGGAATGTTTATTATATATTATTGCAAAAAGAAAGTTTGATGGAAGATATCTAGCTTATTTGAAACAAAGTATCTGAAAATAATGATCTCTTATAAAATCTATACAATAAAACTTATTGCATGCCTCATCAATATAATCCCCTTAAGAGTTCTCAGGTCAATTTAGAAGAGATAAGACGGATTAATATTAAGAGGCTGTACTATATTCAATAAAGCATCTATATGCATCGATAAAGTAGCAAATATAACGTTTAAACCAGAAATAATTTATGTGGCAAAACAATGTTTGCCGAGTCCGCTGGTAATAACATAATACAACAACATGTTCAATAACCTCAAAATAAACTATTGTATATATATTACTTTGTCAATGTTTACACTAATGTAGAGGGAATATAAATTCAACGAAAGGCAAGCTACTGAGAATTTAATTACAGAAAATAGTAATAAAACTAACTATGAACACGACTTAGGAAACACTGGGAACGCTGAACACGTTAGAGTCTGTTAAATACACGAAGTAGTTACTTCAGTGGAATCCTATGAAATACCTTCGAATAATTTCTGTTTTCCTAGTAGGTACTGTAACGTATATAGATTCAAACAGCTTACTCAAAATTAATTCGCGCTCGAGAGCGAAACATTTCAAAGCGAAAGCAGAAACAGTTTTAATCACAGATATTTCTTGAACACCCTGGGAATTTTGATCAAGAATTTCATTCGTTTCGTACCTTTGAATGCGGGTGTAAAGGTGACATTTACAAATGTTATTGGGATGAAAAATTTGAAGCTTCAAGTTGAAGGAAAGGGAGGTATTAATTACACAGTGAATAATGGTGTTTTGAGTTGGATTGCAAAATGATTTGTTGTGTAAGAAATCATATTTTTTGTCTGTTGTAGTAGTGTATTTAGAAGATTTGATATTTTGTTTGTTTTGTATTGAATAAGGTTCTGAAACTACTGCACCGATCCGAATAATTCGTTAACTATTAGAATCATATTCCATTCGTACTTTATTTTCTTTATTATTATTTTATTCTTACTGTACTATAAATGTATGCATTTTAATACAACGCTGTTCCTGTTGTACGCTGTTTAAATGCATCCTTGAACGATAAAGTCTAGTTTATATACTACTCAGTACTTAAAATAGCATTAGGTAATCTCAAGTTCATCAATATTACAGAAAGCAACAAGTTGAAGTAGCTCAGAACTTTGGAAGCTCATAAATTTCTGTTTTATTTAGTGACTGGAGAATAGGATTTAGTAGTTATTTAAGCCATTTACTGTCCCTGGCTAGGCACTAATTTAGTTAACAATAGCATAGTCCTTACTTTAGGTTTGTCTTTATAAATCTATATAGAACAAATATTTCAAGTAGACAGTAAGATAAGTAAGATTTACACATATAACAATATACTAAAATAAAATCTCCGCACTTTGTAAAACTAAAACTTTGAAAGTTGAGTAAATAATATTTTATTTGTTTGGGAACAATTAAAATACCTTCCATTCAATCACACGAAGACATTAGCGATCGTATTTTAGACTGTCAAGAAGCTATTTCTGTTAACATCAAACTGATGCACAACAATCCCTACCTTAACCTTTGCCAAGGTAAATTTAATAATAGAGGAGCATAATACAATTTCGAAGCACCTGCCATCACTGTTTTCGAACTTCTACAAACAATTGATATTGCATTATAACCTCAATACATGCCATCGTACACGTTAAGTAGCGTAGGAAATCTCTTGCGTGAATTTACACGACAATTTATCAATGTCAAGCGTGAGCCCAAGTGCCTTGTACCTTTGACAAATGATAAACATAATTGGGTATATTAGCCTTTCTGCAAAACCACCCCAAAGTTGGGATTCCAAATTCTAAATTTTAACAGAGAAATGGCAAGACTTCTCGCTCAAATTGAGCTGCTGACTAAGGAACTACCTCCGCCTTACGGAAACAAACCGCAGTGAAACAACAATAGTGTTTCTGCGAGTGAGTAAGTGCCAGAGCTCGTTATGGGTGGGGACATAGGAATTCCGTTTGCAGTCCGTAAAGTAGCTACCCTAATTTGAAGACTAAAACGCTTCCTATTTATTAGAATCTTAAAAAAGGGAAAAGGCTTATGCAAGATCGGCAAAGCGTCATTTCTAGTATTTACGTCCATAGGATATGGTAATCTATATAAATAAGATAATTAACAAACGCAAATACCTTCTTTACCAAAAAATAAGAAATATATGAAAAAGGAAACAAAGTGCCCATAATTGAAAAAAAAATCTTTCAACTTCTAACCGTTAAGGAGTTGTACCTTCCATGATTAGATCATCCACATTAGATGGTGGTTTTAGACGCAAATACTTTAACAGCTTTATAGAACAAAAAAGATTCCGACGAATTGATAACCTCCACCTTTTTGAATTCGGTTGAAAATGAATGTTGCTCAGCGCATAACTCGAAAATGGCTTGACCAGTACGGTATTTTTTTGTATGTTCCTTTAGGCCCACGGATGGTTTTAATACAGCTAGTACATACATACAAACACGCCTGTCATCCCCGAAAGGTTAGGCAGTGTACTATTGCACACCCACGTTTCACCGGTATGTTTTAGATCCCGTAATGGGAGCGAGCCAATTGCCATTAACCACACGAATCCAAACTCCGAGCTGCTACTGAGAATTTCACAGAAAAACCCAATAACACTTTGCTCGACCTGGGAATCGAACCCAGGATCCCTTGCTCGGCAGTCACACTGTAAAACTACTAGACCAACGAGGCATTCAGCTAGTACGGTTAAAAATAAAATGAAATACTTCCAACTTTGAAATAAACCCGTGCAAACGACGCGATATTAAATGTTTTAAAGGGCACGCTTTGAATCTATACTGCTAGAAGTGTTTTTCTTGTAAAGAGACTAACATTTTTATTTCTTTTGTGTTTAAAGCATTATCAAAAGCCCAACTAACGCACGAAAGAACAAAGGCATGCCACGTGAGTACTTGTGTCACTATTTCTACGAAACTCAAAGCTATTCAAGCGTTTATTAACAGGCTCAATAGACACTTTGGAAGCAACTTTTTATATAACTAGTAATTTTCATTGGAAAATTACTTTGGACAGCTTCTAGAATAGTAAAGTTTGTGTGCTAATTTTATTTTTACGTGAGTTATTAATAAATAGGCGAATGAAGATTGTTTCAATTGATTTAAAGCAAATCAAAGGGGTTTTATTTGAAATCGATTTCAAGTAGGTACCTATTCACTTTTCAGAACATTTATGAAGGATTAAGTTAACATTTACGTTCGGCAGTGGACGGTACTAGGCTGATATATAAGTTAAGATTTTAGTAAAACAGATTTCGGAAAGAAACTCAATATATACTCTAATAAAAAAAATAGTATAGCATAATGGATTGTGTTTTCATTCGTCTGTAATCTATATAATAAAGTAATAAAGGTATGCAAAGCTCTTTAGAAATTAACGACTGCACTAAATTTACAATGTTTTTAGCAGGTAGGGCGTAGCGAGATTTCTTGCTCAAATTGAGCTGCCCGACTGGGGAAGTACCTCCGCCTTACAGAAGACTGCAGTAAATCAACAATAGTTGTCTTTCTGCGAGTGAGTAAGGTTTCCTTGGCTAAAAGCTCATTGGGGGAGTGATTATTCTGATAGCATGGGAATTCCGTTTGCTGTCAGTTCAGTAACTCCCTATTTTAAGAAACCTGAACGGTTTCTGAGGGGTTTGGCAACCCATTTGCAAGCCTCTGGTGTTGCAAATGTCCATGGGTGGCGGTCATCACTTACCATCAGGTGAGCAGCCTGCTCGTTTGCCCCCTTATCACCATAAAAAAAATAACAAACGTTAAACATCATTGTCACCAAAATACAAATAATTTGGTGCCGTGGAAAAGTGATTAGATAGATAGATCCTATCTCGTCTATTTACCAAAAACAAATACCATCTAGAATTGTCCCCATACGAATTATTTCCCAAGTGATCGTTGAGAACCTAACCGCAATCATTGCCTCGCAATTTTGAGCTTAATAAGCAATAAAAACTTTCTTTGGTAGCGTAAACTGGTTCATAAAATCAACAGGACGGTGTAATAAATCCATCTGATTTATTCAAACGATTGCGTTCCTTGTTACCGTGGAGTTCAAGGTTCAAGTTCGTAAGTTATTACGTCTGGCTAAGTTTTTAGATAACAATCTAGATTTGTAATAAAATATATTGGATTTTGTCGTGTACCTTATTATTCTTCGCTTTTGGGTCAATGTGGGTATTTTTATTTACAGTCACGGTAATTTCGCGGCGTATTCTGTCTCTAGTTGTTTCAAGGGCTATTGATTACATAGAGTGATTTTAAGCTTTTCCACTGACGAAACAAAAAACTTAATGTATATAGTTTTTTAATGTATAACCACGCATAACTTTTATATTAAATTAACAGTGACAGGTTCATTCACATGAGACTTAAAAACATAGCCTAAGTGGTAAGGGATATGTAAGATTTTTCTTTACTGCTCGAACTTCGATTTCTCGACGTTTAAATTTTCTTTTCCACTACCGCATATAATAACATACGTAATAACACGAAATAAAGTACAGGAATACAAAGAATGAAATGACCAAACCATGAAGGTAAGAAAGACTTTCCCGATTCAATGTGAAGTCTGCCAACCCGCACAAAGCTTACATGGTAGACTATAGGTAACCTAATTCCTTTCAAATGATGAGAGACCCGTGACCATTTGTGGGATATATCATTAATTTAATATATTATTACCCGTATTATAGGTGTCTGTACTTGTAAGAAACACACACATACTACATAGTATTATACACATTGGTATGGCAACATTGCTTTTGAGAGTTCTTAAAGGCGTCCGTTGCGCCCGGCAGCCTTTATACACCGGACATGGCACTAGCGAATTTAAGTATTACAAGACTTAGCTTATTATCATACATATGTATATTGAGTATTTATTATTATCATATTTTAAACATTTTCTCCCTCATCGTTTCAACCGTTTGACGTCCGACGACTGACCACTGTTGGACATAGGTCTCCCCCAAGGATCGCCACGACGACCGGTTATATGCCGCCCGCATCCAGTGGATTCCAGCGACCTTTACCAAGTCGTCAGTCAACCTTGTGTCCACCGTCAGTTCCCCCTACCGGTATTCAAACGGAATATTGCCGGAATTTTCATTAGGCGATTGGTAAAACAGCTTACAAAATAGAATCGAAGTTCACGGTTCTAATAAATACTCATGTTAAGACCTATTTCGTTCAGGATAAACATAATAATAATTTATTTTAATAACCCTTACAAAGAAGGGATTCTGGTTAATCTCCTAAAAGTAATTTGCGAAATGGTTTTGCTGAAGGAAAAAGAGTCCATTTGTGATCATAAGCCAAAAAGAAACAGAATATTGTGCAAATTCTGAAGACTCAAAGGCTGCTCTTTTGCAAAGAAATAATAATGAAATAACATCACAAAGAATAATAGATACAGACAGGGTTTAAAATAAAAAAAGGGTATCGGAAACTGAAACTAGGGATTCAGTACACAACTCCGGGGTTTGTTTGTTCGCATTGCACGTCAAAATTTCAAAGTCGAAGGTCGAAAGTCAAAGTCGAAGTTGATATCGAAAGTTAAAGCTGGAGTCTGAGTCTAAGTCGAAGTAACACTACAATGCAATGCTATAATAATTACTTCATTACCCAAAAAAAAATTCCACGGTTATAAAAAGTCTAGAAAAGAAGACAAGAGACTTCATATTTGCTCGATTATAAGGCTTCATGGTATATCTTCATGGTCTTTGAATGTTAATGCCATCTCACTCACTCTCGTGAGTTTTCTGATTGCTGTACTTGCGCTGCTGTTTGAAGAACCTCCTGATGGAGGATGGGTGTCTCCGACAATCTGTTTGTATTTTATTTTCCAATTTGTTTTTAATATTAATTATGTATCTATATTCGTCACATTCTTTTACCCGGGCACAATTCTGAGCTTTGAACTGCTTCAAAGAATTTCTTTAAATGTTTCGACTTGTAAATCGAACACACATCTCACGTTCGGCAACTCCATTAGTTTAGACGAAACAAGATTAATAATTTAAAATATAAATAATTATTTTCACACTCAATAATGATTTCTCAAGTCACAATTCTTAGAGTACATTTTTCAGTGTTCAGCTAGAATTAAATAAATTCCAGCACTAAGCTAAATTAAATGTATTTAATTAAAAGGTAAGGGGACACTGTCCTAAGCTCGCTCATTCTTTACTTATTATGTGGATTTTCTCCTGGGGACCTTATTTGGCTTGTGTACCTACCTTTATGGAGTATTCAGGTTAAGATAGGTAGCCAGCTTTATTCTGAAAAGGTCAGTTAGGTCATCAAGGTCGTGGTAAGATGAAATTAAGTTCTGAATTAGTTTATACTCGCTTTTACCCGCAACTGTAGAATCAGTAATTGTATCCAGTCTTTGTATCCAATCGGCTTAGTAAGCTAAAAAATCTATGTAAAATCTGTGTAAAAAGCACAATGTAATTTAATTTTTATTATATTCTTTTAACGTAGTTTTACAATAATAATATAATTATGTAGTTCGTAAAAAACTAATATTTTATGTGAACAATAAGTGTCCTATTGCATGCCTATGTAGGTAAATTGTGCAGTACTGCAAACTTATCATAACACCATACTCTGTACCTACAATTAGTGCAATAAAGATTTATTATTTATTTCGACCCATTTTAAGAAATCGTCGATGCATATAAACTTGCACTTCGAGATGGGATGATGAAGGGATGATTTTCGGGTCCAAAACTGTCGTGGCCCTTTCTCGGGCCTCAAATCATCTGCAGACTGAGTTACATCTAAATCGGTTTACCGGTTTAAGCGTGAATAGGTAACAGACATACAGAAACACAAACAGAAAGATAGTTGTAAGATAAGAAATAATGGTTCAACGCGTTGTAAAGTAACAACAAATGGCTAACACAGTAAAGCATTAACCATTTGGTTCTAATGACCGGGATTCTGCAGTAACTCGGATAACTAATTGAATGGCCTTATTTATCTTAATGTACTTTGCGCAATGGACCAGTCTTTTTATTTTTTATGGTTTTTTCTTTAGGTATCTTCTTGTTTTTATGCTGATCTTTTGAATAGGTGTTATTTTCTCAACTGCCTTTAATTTATATAGTTAAAATCAGTATCTACCTACTAATATTATAAAGCTGAAGAGTATGTTTGTGAATTCAGGAAATAATTTTATGTTAGATAGTCCATTTATCGAGGCTGTGTAAAATCACGCTGCGATCATTTGGAGAAGAGCACAAATGAAAAAACAGGAAAAAATGTTAAAATATACGCAGATAGTTGCGCGGTTCAGCTAGTAAAATAATGTAATCGATAATATTAATAAAAAATGGTGTAACAGCTTAGTAGTGTGGTTAGTAGATTCTAAAGTTTAAAAGGCCAAAGGGCGAAGGTAAGTCCAAAGAGCATGTATTTACGGACAAAAGTTTAATTCAACTGTCTCAACGTCAAAATAATAAATATTTTATTTTATTCACATAAGTGTCCAAAAACACACGACATAACCCATAAATTACAAACTACAGTAAAAAAGTAAATGCTTTTTTCCATGTTTATTAGATTTATTTATCGCACAACTTGGGGTTATTGCCGTTTTATATCTGCAATAGAAATGGCGGGCTTATGGGAAGCTTAAAAAAGTATAAACTATAATATTGAGAGGCTCATAACATTTTCATCTATATTTTATGACTTCTAGTTCGTATACAGATTTACACAAGGATATTCTATCATTATCATCAACCTTATTATTGTTGCACTACTGGCTACGGGTCTCGACTCATTTAAGAGGGATTAGGCTAGTCCTCGCTAGCCTAGAGCGATTTGGCAGCGCTACAAGGTAAATGGGAAACGTTCAAACGTCAAAACGTGCGAAACGCCACGAAAGGTCTAAGATCCAATTCTGAACAGCTTACATACCGGCGAAATGTTTGTGGAGGATAGTATACCTCTGCTTAACCCTTAGGGGAACAGGCGTGACGGTATGTAGATTTCTATGAAAGATCCCTATGAAACTTCCAGTATCAGCTCCATGTTTGATTGAGTTTGTACATTAGATTAGGCAAGACGAGGCTTTACTAAAGGAAGACTCGGTTGTGAATAGAATATTCTAGTACCTACCTACTGTCTATATTTATTGAGATAATTCTGGATCGAAGACTACACCGTACTATGTTGGAATAGGGAGTCGGGATTAAACCTTACTTAGGCTACAGAATAACTAATTATTGTTTATAGTAAGTACTACAAACAATAACTCTGGCTCTTACCTTACATGAGTTACCTCACTCACTCACCCTGCAGGTGAGCTGGCAGGTGAGGTGAGTAAGCTCACTCACTCACCTCTCTAACCCTGCAGGTCATTATCACATCCGAGCTTGTTTATTTTATTATTATTTTATTGTTAACGATTTAAAACATCACATATTTTTACATTGACCTCTCACACCTGTTACCAGAATATTCTACTGCCCTTTATTTTAAAGAGTGTCTATGGAGTTTCTTGCCTGTGTCTTCGCCATATGATCAACTACTTGAAACCGTGCAACTAGAATCTCAACGATTCAAAAACGTGCTTGATAAAGTTTATTTGAAATAAAAACCTCTTTATTTGATTTGATTACCCATAAAATCTGAAAGGATTTTAATTTAAAGCATTCATGGTCAAGACACGGTACCGGTGACTATTAATTAGAAATGACGTAATTATTATAGCATCCGTACAAAGTAGTTTTCTTTCAATGTCTACTCTTCGCGTCAGTGTAAAAATCTGTTAGTACTTTAACTAGAATTGGTGACATTCTAAACTAGTTATTGTAAAAAATCTTTGTAACTTTTACTCAACATTAATTAAGTTTATTTTTACAAACTAGATTCCGGTCGTTGATGACTGACAACTGACAACACAATGATATTATTACAGCACTTGAATAAACTATTTGTCATTCCAAAATAACATTATTTTGGTTCTTGAATACGTTATTAGTTGTTTGTAAAGTTACATGGCTCTATACAACTACTCACAAAGTTTCGCTTTGAAATGAAACGCAGTGCCACACTCGAATGAACCTTATAGTTCATTGCATTGCAATGTGTAGCAATCACAGTACCGAAGCGTAGCCATTTGTTGCTAACATAAGTTCAGTAAATTTCAAACACCTGGTTTTCAATAAACTACCTACATTTATTTCTAAATGAAAGTTTTCATAAAGAAATCGTTCCGTTTTAAAAATACTTTTACATTCGCGCTGTGTAAGTCGGTATATTCTCAGTAGCACCTTGGAGTTTGGATTCCTGCCCGTTTTATTGCAATAGGCTCGCCCCCTATTACGTAGGTTTTTAAACATTCCGGAGAAATTTTGAAGTAGGTACATTAGTACACTTCTGCCTAACCTTTCGGGAACGACAGGCGTGATGGTATGTTTCGGATACTTCACAGCATCCACGGTTTTATTTCAATAAACAAAATATTACCGATTTTATCGCGGTACCTATACCTACATAATAATATATTGATGTTATTTCAATTCTCTCATTTCAGATCCTTTAGGCGGTTCCCAGTATTCGGAACATCGGGTGAATAATAAAATCAATAGGTACTTATAACGCTACTAAATCCATCAAATGTACTTGGTATATTGTACAAATATACAATTGCATCTGTAGCTGAAATGTTCCTCTTTATAGCGGGTTGGCAAATTTCACACGCCATCGAGAAAATGTGTCAAGCATGTAGGTTTCCTCTCGATGTTTTCCTTCACCGTTTACGTACATAAGTTCCGAAAAGTCAGTGGTGCGTGCCTTGGGTTTGAACTCGAGATCTTTGACATCTCATTCCATTGGTCACACCACTGGGCTACCGCAGATCGGATACTGATATAACTACTTAATTAGTTTCCCCTTGAATATAATCTTAAGTAGTCATCCCTTAAAGACAATCAGTTCACATTTATAGTTAAACTTATGTTACTGCGTTGCGCAGTTACTAAGTTTGGAAACATATAATGGATATTATTTGAAGTTATATATCTTTGTTATACTACTCCGAGGTATTTTAATTAAGATTACATAGAAGGTTTAGTATATTTAATCATAGTAAAATAAACTACTTTGAATTTAAACTTCTTTTTACGGGTTTATCCCGGTACATTGGTATTATTTAATCCCTACGTTTCACATCTATTACAAGATCGATGGCCGCGAGCAGATTTGCTGAGTATGCAGCGATAAAAGACGTAAAAAGTCGTGTTATTTCAATGTTTATGCTGTAAGAAATCTTTAAAGAAATGTCACAGCACGACAAACAATATTAGTATAGTGAAATTATTTGTCTTTAGTTAGCATGTTAACAGCTAGCTAGCCGGATTATGGCCCTATAAACTAGTTTATATATTTTTTTTCAGTTTACCTAGGAGGTTATATGTTATATCTAAGGGTTCGTTAATGTTTTTCAGTATAGTTATGTCTTCATGTATTGAATCGATACCAGAGTGATGAGTTGTGATGTGTTGCGATGTGTTGCTAAGTAAATACGTGTGATGAAAATTACTGTATAATCATATGAGAATAATGTTAAAAACTGGATTTCAGGTGTCAGAACTGGACTAAATTAGAATGGGACCAGTTTTCAAATAAAAAAAAGAATCATCAAAATCGGTTAACCAAGTCGAAAGTTTTGAGGTAACGAACTTAAAAAAATACAGTCGAATTGAGAACCTCCTCCTTTAGTCGGTTAAAAATTTAAAATATTTTATACAGCATCAACAACTCCAGGTGCCCAGAAAACTGGCGGCATTACCACATCACATAATGTGAACATTACATACTTACACGCTTGTCGGTCCCGAACGGTAAGGCACTAGAGTTTGTACGTCATTTCAAGATGAGTAATATTCTCTGAGGTACGCCGGGTGCGTTTTGATATTATTATGTTACTATAACTACTACAAATATTTCTTATTTTTAAGTAAATATTACTGGAACGATCTCGAGCTTCCATATTATTTTGATAAGAAACTTCACCTCTAAATTATAACATATCACACGTGGCGTACTTACCTCAGAGAATATAATTTATCTTGAAGGCTAAATTAAAGGTAAACAAAGGTTCTGCTATAAGATATAAGATGAAATCCCTGTAAGGTAAATAAATTATTATCTTTACATTTGAATGTATTAGGCTCAGATTTTCTTTCCTCATATTCGCATGTTCTAGAATGGAAAGATTGCTTTGAAAGAAATAAACATACAATAATATGAAATAATTATGATTCGTTTTCACGTTTCAGGAGAGGTACGAAAGGGAGATTTCTCTAAAAATATGAATAAGAATTTGATATATATTTATTTCACCGAGACACAACAGTCAAGACATCTGCAGAGGCAATAAAACCCGTTAATTACTCCCCGCGACCTGAATCTCGTCCAAATTTTGTCAATTAATTAATAAAAATACAGTTTGCGGGTGCTGTAGATGATAAAGAGTGACTTCTCTCGCTGAGAAGACTTTTCATTAATCCCTGTTGCAGATTACGAATTTAATTTTTAAAACTGAAGCGTAAGTTGGCGGACTTAGGTTTGTTTTGACAGTAAGTGTCGGGGGTCTCTTTATTTTTAATGGGAGTTGTTTGGAGTAACTAAAAGGAGTTTTCAGTGTTAAGTTAAGAATAACTTTAAAGTAAGACTAAGAATAATTAATGGGTCATAGTCACTTTGCGGGAATCTGTAGTTTTTAATAAAAATAGAAACAAATCGCCCTCCCGGCCGCATAAAATATGTAAATGTAAAGTTATATTTTAGTCTAATCTACTATATACTCTTGAAGAAGAGCTGAAAATCGATCTCTGTGGCGTTCACTAGGAGAGGCTTACGTCCAACAGAGGACGAATAGAGGCTGATGATGATGATGATGAAAATATATACTTGACTATATTTGTCTTTTTAGCAAAATCAACATTTAGAAGTAAAGTCGAAATTTTAGTTCCCGTTCAGTAGCCATTCTTGCAACCATTGTGTCAACAGATGAAATCGGAGAGGAAGGATATTGTGTCAGCGACTACTATAAAAAAAACGAAAAAGAGACATATCTAGATGAAGTTTTATGCAAAAAATGAGAGAAAAGTAGGAAGCACGTTATACAGTTTAAGAAGAAGGCAGACTTTTAAAAAAAAGGTGCGATTGCTCTACCAATAACAGCGCAGGTCTTAAATTAAAGATAAAATCACCATTAGAAGACAAACCAATCTACGTAAAGGCAACAACTAACGAGCATAAATTTCATTTAGTATTTTCGCAACACTAAACCATAATAGGTAGGATAACTTCAACAAGTACAAAGTTTTGATAATTCGAACAAAACGTTTATAAAACACGTTCTTAAAGTTCAATGGCCTCGATAACAACGTTCATAGAATTAAGGCTTCAAGCATACATGCGATGAATACCACCGATTTTCTATTCTATTCTATTTACTGTTTCGAAGTCCGTTCGCATGCTATACACACATTAAGTTAAGCAGGGAAACCTATTATTAGCCATACTAAACTGTCTTATATATGTTTTTGTAACGCATTGTTTATATCGCTATTGGTTTTCTGAATAAATGAATAAATTTAATTATTGCAGAGCAAGAAGAATTATACTGAAGTAAGCTAATCTAAAGAAATCTGTGGAATCGATTTCCAAATCAAACAAACTATATTTTATTTTGTTCGTCATTTTTAACTCGGTATTTGGAAAATATGTCCAGTTATTAGAAAATGACTCGCCATTACCAGCCAGTCATTTTCTAAGTCCTATACTAGTAAAGAATACTAGTCTTCATTTCTCGGTCTACTTCCCCGGATCATAATATATGCGTGCATGCGTGATAGTATCCTACTAATAATATAGACGCAAAAGTTTTTATGGATGTATTTGTAGATGTTTGTTACTCTTTCACGAAAAAATCGCTTAACGTATTACATACATACACTCACGCCTTTTTCCCATGGGGGTAGGCAGAAACTACAGAATGCCACGCGCTATGGTCCCTGCATACCACTTTTGCCTCGTCCACATTCATACATCTCGTCATGCACGCGCGCCGGTTATTTGTACTGCGTACCTGACCTTTTTGAAGGAGTTCACTAATTAGGTCGGTGTATGTCCTTCCAGGGCGCCCTCTCCCGGCGTTTCCACTAACATCCCCCTTATAAATTAATTTCGTCAATTGCCTATTATTCATCCTTTCAACATGCCCAAACCGTCTCAGTACATTCTTCTCAACTTTTGTCACTACGTCGTCTTTCAAACCACAACGTTTTCTTATCACATCATTCCTCAATCTATCATTCAAAGTTACACCACACATGGATTTGAATGGAATAAAGGATACAGATAGTTTATTACCTGGATTAATACAAAGGCTACTTTTTATCTATAACTATATACCATGTGGACTAAGCTGTAGGTAGAAGCTAGTGTTTGTATAATGTAGATCTAATCGAAATAATGAATTCTTGACCAGTTTTCCAAAATAAGTTTACAAAAGTATAGCGTGTGCGACGCCCTTTAAATTGTACGCGATGGCAAGACCTGACTCGCTTGTTCAACGAGAACAAAATGTTATATCAGCAAAGTGCAGTGTTGAAGTAAAAACTAAACGATGTTGTTGATGTTTAGTATGCTCGATGTAACGCCTTCAATCGAACCGTTTATAGGGAACTACTTTTTGCCCGCCACTTCGTCTGCTTAGAATTAGGTATTTAGTTATTTTATCTAATTTACTTTTTCCTCAATTTGCTTCATTTATAATATCTTATTTATATACTACTACTCTTCGCGGATTATATCACGGTGTATTGTTATAATTCAATTCCCATGTTTCGGATCCTTTACAGCATTTATAGTCATGAACAAGCTGGGGTGTTGGAATTCTCGATGTTATAATTTCTACTATTATAAGTGTAGGAATCCAATTGTTAACATAATAGAAGAAATACTGAAAATAATGATTACTATAATCATATCTCAGTATTTCTCGCACTGAAATATGATCCTATACTGAAATACGGTATATAAAAACAAAGCAAAACACACCTTATTCACAACCTTCAAATAGACCTTCCAAAAATCTTCGTTGACAACAAAGAACTCAACCTTTTACAACAGAGACACAATGATGAAGGTGCGACATTTAAAAATACACGCGAGTTTCGAGATGATGTTGAACATCTAGAAACTTGAAGGAGGTCTGACAAGACACCTTGAGTTGCGAAAATTATTATGTGTAGTACACCCCTTCTCTATAAGGTCGTGAGTTGAATAATATCTAGAAACACATCGAACTTGCTGAGAATAAAATGATATAGCCTATATACCGTTAGGCTTAAGTAGGAATGCCGGGGGTAAGAGAGTAAGTGAAAGATTTTTTAATTACCTACATAATTCTCGTATGAAATTTTAAGCTGTGTGACAGCATTGAAAATATTAATCGGCCTCCCGCTAATGTCCCATCGATCTGGTATCATCTTACGACGAATCTTTGGCCTCCTTTCATTATGATTGAGCTGCATGGAGGCCATTTTAGACATATTATTATCTTAAACTCGCAAGATCCAAGAAGGTATATAGATATAATTAACAATTAAATATTCAAGAATAAAATAAAATCCTACTTATCTCAATTTTTGTTACAAATCGAAAAGAAAATTATATTCGACAATTCGAAAGAGAATTCGAAATATACTGTAATACCTTTTAAAAGTATGATTACTTTTATTTGGTTTAGCTCCGTGCAGAATGAAAGAAAGATGAAATGAGTTATTGGCTTATCTGTCGTGAGATAAAAGTCAAGTGGGGAAAATATGGAAGATAGAAGCGGTCTTGTGGGCGATTGTTTAAGAAATTTGGAGCATTTTTTATTATTTTATTGAAGTAGCAATTGTTCTTTGTAATTTGTTCCTGAATTTACCTTATGACAGTCCTATTAGATTTTTTTTAAACGTATAATGGTTAACGTTTGATTACAATCTCTACTGATAGTAAGATACGATGTGGTATATGTGGCACGTTTACCTAGAAGATACCTATTCACTCGTGGCTTGAAAACCCTCAAATTGTACTCATCAGGTAATACTGACTCAGGCTGCTGATTCCATTCCTTCGCTGTGCGAATAAAAAACGAACGAACTAGTCTGGTTATTATTTCTCACCATAATCAGTCATTATAAAACTATTAAGTTGGTTTGTATGTTATCATCTCGTATTATTGTTTCATATTTTGACACGGCTACGGCTACAACCCGATTCAAAGATGGTTTTTATCTATTTTTAGCATCAATGCTTTGTGTTGTGTCTCATTTCTTATCCATCTAACCACAATTTGTCACAACGAAGCATGGCAGGGTTCAGCTAGTTAATTACAGTTAGTTTGTTTGTGTTAAGTTGTTTACCGACTAAAACTACGCGCTACACAATAAAAGGCAACAATATAAATCGAAAACTTCTGGCAGAACTGAGAGAAGAACTTCAAAACTGTACAGATTTTGTTGAATCGTAGCAAAGAACTCCAGTCCATGGTCACGTAGAGTCCAAAACGTCGAGATTAAATAATATATAAAATCTGTAGTAAATAATTCAAAAACATTTTATTTTTATTTTGCCCCACACTAGGATTTTCTCTAGTGGCGTAGGTGCGTTTACAAACTTAAATTTTCACATACACAAGAACTTGTAGATTGTATAATATTTGCTCCGTGCGGGGATCGAACCCGCAAATCATGAGGCACAAGCCGTTCGCTCAGCACTGCCCCAACCAGATCGTTGAATTCTTGTAACTTATTAAAAAAAACGCTTAAACAATATTAAACAGAACAGATAACTCTTACGAAGATAAAACAAATGAAAGAGAAAATTGTTCTCTTTAATTTCAGTCACACACAATATAGGTTTATTAATGAGCTATTTAAGTGCACGCCCATACACAATGACAAGGACTTAACGTCAGCCAAGACATACAAGACATGAATGACGGTCCTGTATATCTTAAAATAATATGTCGGGTGTTTTAGAAACTTTGTGACTTAGAAACGGTGATGGATGCACGGTGCGAACATTAATATCAAACTTTATACCAATAATTTGAAAGTTGAAAGTTTGATGGTACCGTTTTTAGGCCTCTTTTTGAACGTAGACAATAAGTACAGCACCCAAAATGTCCCTGCCCATTATTTTTGCTGGGAACATGGAGCGAAACGAATAAAAAAGAATTAATAATTAATTTAGGCATATGTAAAATTTTACATGAGGTAAATGAGCTCAAATTGAGCTGCCCGACTGGGGAAGTACCTCTGTCTTACAGAAGACCGCAGGGAAATAACAATAGTTGTGTTTTTGCGAGTGAGTAATATAAGGTTAACAGAGCTCCTTTGGGGTTAACTCCATATTTTAAGAAACATAAACGGTTACTATTGGGTCGTCAATGCGCGCTACGCCTCTGGTGTTGCAAACGTCTATAGGCTACGGTATAAAAAAAAGAACGGCTGATAAAATGATGGTACCTGCGTCTCTGTTAGAAGACGACTGCCTACCTTAATCACCGGTAGCATACCTATTGAACAAAACGCGATTTTATTTTTAAAAATAAATCCGAGCCAAATTACACGCGTCTGAATTCATCAGGGCATGTTGATAAAATTATATTCGTATTACAAAAACTTTATTCAGCCTTTGTCTGTGAAAAAATGTTGACGGCCAGCATACATACAATGGTATCATTTTTTTGACAGAATGTTAATCTGAGTCGGAATTGTTTCGAGTTTTTTAATTTTTGATGTACAGAAAGCGTATAATCTGTTTCTGTTTTATATTTACTGTTCAAGCTATTATGAAGCTTATATTTTTTCACTCATTCAACATTATAATATAAGGAGATATAAAACAACAGTTTTCTATTAAATCGTTTAATATCTCGGTCATCATTATCATCTCAGACTTTGATCTAAATCGTCAGGTTCGCATATTGTAACCAAAATGTTTGGACTTTAAAAAAGACCATGGTTCTCTGAGTTTATTTCGGCATTTTTTCTCAATGGTCGTCAGTTCTGAAATGCCGATGCCATCTAGATCCTAAAACAATCTCAATCATTATCATCATCAACCCAGTTAGGTACTATCCGTGATCACCGATTGACAGTGATCCCCACTTCAATATCCGCAAATCCGTAATAAGTAGATTTTTTTTAATATTCTACATTTGCGTTAGTTAGAGTGGAAGTAATCTGCTACAAAATTTATCAGTGGAAATTCTAAGATACTGATTGATAGTTACCAGCAAAATCTCATTCGCCCGATATCGTTGCAAATTAGCTTTAACAGACTCCAAGGGGCAACGGGCAACAAATACTTCTGTCCTCGTTCACAGACTACACTGGCTAGATACCATCAGATAAGTCCCTTATTAACAACCTGAGTAAGAGAAAAACAACCTTAAAATACCAAAACAGCTACTTCCAACGTAAACCTTACAAAATGATGTAATTTTATACTAAAACTTTTAGCGTGTAATCGTTCGTTGTTTAATTAAACTTTTGAAGTTAGAAGCAATGTTGCAGCGAGAGCTGAACTAAGCTACTCGCTTAGCTCGTAAGCCAAAGTTTCTAACGTTTTAGGTTCTAGTAATAGTATTTGTATCTTGGTAATAACTACATAAACAGTAACATTTGCGTATTTATCCGCTAAAGTTATACCTAATACCGATATTTTATACAAAGATCAGTAGATTCAGTATCAAATTTTGTTTGAATCTAATCTAACTAAAAAATAACTATTATAATTCTTTCTTGTTGCAGGAATAAAAGAAAACAGCTATCAATCAAAACACCTCTTTAATGTAAGTAACTTATAAACATAATTTCCTTCAGCACCATACTATTTGGTCCTAAAATAGCACCTTGGTGAAATTACTTTCTACCACTCATCGGATTTCACCTTGTACTACTGTGCCCATAAAGTCACGAATCTAATTTCAGATAATGTATTTCACGTAATCAGAACTGAAGTTGTAATCACAACCTAATCTAATCTTGCTTTCAAAGGCACTCAAGTTGGAGACAGGCCTAACAAGGAAAAGTCTACCAAAATGATGTCCTTTTAAAAATAAGGGTGACTTTACTGCGTTTTGAAGTGAAGCCGTATACTTTACTTTCTGAAGTAATGTTTAATTTAGAAGTACCTGGATGAAAGTCATTCGAAAATATTCGAATAATTAAAAAAATGTCCCTGATTGGTTGATAAGCTTGGAACGAGCTATTAGCAGCACAGAAAACCACGAAAAATAAATTTAGAATTGGCACAAAGTTAAGTAAATTAATTTTTACTTATAGAGAAACCTAACAGCCCTGTTACGCATTGCTGTGGCAAAATTATTCGCTTTTTGCATTGTGATTATAAATTGACATACAAATCATGCTATTTCCAAAATTAGTTCAAACCACATATTATAGTATGAAAAGTTTAATTAGAATCGGTTGATTAGTTCAAAAGTTCATAGTGGAGAAACAACAGGCAAAAACAATGCTTTCTTTATCCTTCATTTGTCAGCCGATACTCTTTTCAGCCACTTTGCCAGACAACTAATGCAAAATATCCCAGAGAAATTTAAAACTTCCCTCCTTTTGAAGGTAGGTTAAAAACTCAATTATCTTCTATCAAAAGGGCCATAAATTTTTCGCCCATTTCTCGCTTAGCTACCGCTCCAACTTCACCTGTATCGCGCAGCGTAATCAACTTGTTCCCTTGGCCGACAATTTCGACGGACAAGTCGATTTACAAGTTCCGCAATAAAGTGTATTTCAGCGATCTTGATAGCAGGGACCCCTTAAGGGAACTTTATTAATAATGGGGAATTATGGGGTATATATGGGAAGGGGAAATTGGCTGTATGTGTGTATGCAAACACTATATTAGTTAATATTGATTTGGCGACCCGATTAGCAGCAATAAAAGGCTTCTGTATAAACGGTCTCAAGCATGGCCATTTGTACCTGTTGTATGGTGTATTTATTTTTCTTAATTACCTATCATTCTTGCATCATTAACCCATTTACTGTCTCACTGTTGGGCAGGGCTCTTTGCGCTATGTCTCTATATATTTTAGCCAGCCCCTTTTTGAGGAATCAGGAAGATAGAGAAGCCAGACAAAAAAAATATCACTTTTGTTTAAAAATCTTATCCAGAAGTCCACTTCAAACCCAATCCTTTTCAAAAATATCCGATAGGTAACCTACGTGCCGATAAATTGTGATAGCACAATTTCCGTGCCCCACATAAAACAACGCCACAGCGGCGGTCCGGGGTAGAAAAACTAACACGTAACGCAAACCGTGACAGGTGCGGTTTTGTGTCCAGTTTTGAAACAGGACCTGTCAGTTTGCGTTTACCGTTTTTCACATTCGTTGGGGAGCGTCGTTCCCAAATGTCTCCTGTTGTTTGCGTAAGAAAAGTGAAAGATGATAAATTGTCTCCTTGTATTTACATCCAGCGATCAAGGGATTTATCTTTGTTTTTCTCTCAGTGGACACTGACAGAATGATTAAATTATGCTTCCGGTAGATAAACTTTTGTAATGTTCTGTCAGTAGTCGGTGTTATGGAAGAAAATATAGATCAGATATGTTTTCTTTCCCTTTTTTATTATTATTAATGTTACCGTTTTCCTGTATGAGTAAAAACGTTGATTACTTAATCTCTCTCGCATGAAGAAACTCGTGCCCAGTACTGGGACGATAAGGAGAAAATATTAAGGCTAAAAATATACTAAAATTATTTATTTTTTGCAATAAACAGCCGATTATTATATTGTTATATTAACCGATTCATCATTCATCATCATCCGATTAATATTGTTAATTAAATTAGAAAATGATTTCACATTAATTCGTTTACCGTCATGACATTTCATTTGTGACGTCATTATTGTAGTAAACAAAAATATATTTACCATTTAGCTTCTATTGTTTCCTTAGTACTAACTCTGTGGTTAGCGACCCTTACCACTTTCGCTTTGAAATTCGAAAAATCTAAATATCATTAAAAAATACAGGGACATGTTAGATCAAAACTACATCTGCTCTATAAATCTTTGCAATCAACAAAAGCCCTTGAAAAGGTTCATAACCCAATTAGACATACATTGATCGTTTGCAATAAAGTTTTATTAGCGAATAAACAGTCGATTGCGCAAATTAACACGCGTCTAATCCACCGAAAAGTTATCAAACGTTCATTAAATTAGAATAATGACTTACAAGATTAATTATTTCGTTTTTTTATTACGTTTTTCTTACAGGCATTTTTTTTTTGTTTTTTGTTATGCTCTAAACTAGGAAAATCTCCTGCTCACATAGACCCGCTACAACTAACGATAGGTCATACACGTCACTTTGAAAAGTCAATGGTAGATACGTGCCTTGGCCTTGGGGTTGAATTCCAAGTCTTTAATTTTAATTTATAAAACCGTGTAATTATCACATGCTCAAACGATGAAGGAAAACATAGTGAGGAGATTTTACATACATACATACACTCACGCCTTGAAGAAATTTTCTCGATGGCAATATTGAAGTCTGCCAAGCCGCAGTAGGCTAGCATGGTGGACTAGATAACATAATCCTTATCTCTAATGGGCACGCTCAGCAGTGGGTCAATAAGAGGTGAGTTTAAATATCGCAGTCTTTGACCAGATCAAGTTAGCTTTTTAATCATAAAACATTTTCAAAGTAAACAAAACACAAGTCACTTAAACATGGCCGGATAAATGTGAAAATGTTGTCAACTTCAACAAGAAAAAACTTAAACCGAATTCGCAGAAAATAAAATCAGCTCACTCCTAGTTCTTTTTACGAGAATTTCGGAAGCTAAAAAGAACATTCTCGAACATCCTATGTTGAAGTGAAAACGTGGACAGATACCTATATAATTGGGCCTCGAAAGAAGCGGACAAAGTTTGAAACACTTTTTTTATTTTGAAGAAATGACTAGCGCAAAAATATTAAAAGCTGCTGAGTTCGAATCCCAGTAGGAGCAAATGCATCTAATAAGCATATATATAAAAATATCTATGTAGTGACATCGATATTTTCTTAAAACATACATTTATACATCCAGGACTCAGGTACAAAAGTAACAAACAAATTTTACATTTAATGTTAACGCATAAATCTTAGAGCAATGTAGGTCCTATAGTCCTTAATATGCTCGGGAATTTGAGACCTTTGTCATCTCAGTCCATTGGTCACAAACACAAGACAATCACAGTTTAATTTATTTATTTATTTAAATGCCTTAAAACTACCATTACAGGTCTTGCCTAATGCGATAGTTTAGTCACACACCCAAAATTAAAGCTAAAACATAAAATACCATAGAATTATCTGTAACACAGTTTAAACAATAGTACTTTTGCGAATTCACTCCAGTGACATGTAAATATATCCGTTTCGACCTGCAGACAAATTTGTTGATCAATGAAAGTACCTAACCCGTAGGTAAGGTAAACGAAGGTACCTTAGTTAAGAACGGACCAATGTCATATGAAAAGTAATCTCCCAAAGCCATTAAAACGTTATATTATGTAAAACCTAAGTACAGCCCTAAAAAGAATGAAGATACAGCGAAGGTAGTAGGTGCTTAGCTCTTTGTTAGATAGTCGTAACTCTTATCTATACGAGCAGTAAAAGCCTTTTTATTACTATGAGAAAAGAGTTCTAAATGGTATGAACACTCGCAAGTGTTTACACTAGATCAGCATAATGAAACGAACGTACCTACTGAAACGTATATTTATATATATATTTAAAAAATTTATAACTAATCTTATCACGATATAGGTATTAATATTATTTTTATTACTACGTTTCAGATTCTTTAATCCTTTAAAGGATCTTAAAAATAAATGATATAGGAGTTATATTTTTAGTCATCCTAAAGTAATATACTCAAGAGGCACCAAGAAAAATAGTAAATAAATTATTAGAAAGAAATAAAGAAAAGTCTAGTAAAATTCAGGAGACATTTACTTCCCGGAACCGGCGGAAAAACTTAATCCATTTTTTAAACGGAGTGAATCAGACGGATACGCCAGACAATATATATCCAGCGCTGGCTTTGACCGTTATTTTTTAATTAAAAATAAATAAAACGGCGTGGAGCCATGATAGCGGAGTTGGGCCGAGCGCCAAAGTCCATGTTTCCAGTTTCCTATAATAAAAAAAAAGACTTGACGTACAGACACCATTGACGGCTCTATTGGCAGAACGGCCGATGATAGTTTGGCTGATGTATTATATGGTGTTATTTGGTTCAATACCGGATCTGGACAAATTTTACTCCAATTTTATTCATGAATGAAAACATAGGGACTACAATGATCTGATCAGAAATCTGTTTGATTCTAATACACACATCATTATAAATAAGCATTACAAATAAATTTAAAAGTACATTTCTATATACACCTATCTTAAACTCAACTCGCTCATAAATTTTCTATACCGCCTTCAAATTAGTACAACGGCTCTAATTCAGAACTCAATCAATAACTATTACATATGTCATTTTGGTATTCTGAAGACATAAATATTGCCATAAAGACATTGAAATGAAACTGTTTTATACGGATTTTATCGCAGTACAATGGTAATGGTTAAACCTTTATAGAATCCATAATCAATCGCAGACTGACCCGTGTCCTCCCTTAAAAAAAGGAATCTTATTTCAATCCTTTAGTGTACAAATTTATTAAAACCTCTCAAACATATTAAGTATGAAACATGAGAGCTGCCAATATTGACGGGTGTTCAAGAATCAAGTACCTTCTAACCTATTTTCGGTGGCTCCATCATTTTAGCTGCTCCAGTTGCTCAGTACGTGTGTTTTATGCAAAGGTAGGTAAGCTCTATATGATGATGTATTTGTTTCAATATTTTATTAGACAATTGGAGGCCTGTAGGCCCTGAGACTGACAAGCGCACTGTCAATTACACAGTCGTCGTAGACCCAATAAGAGATGGAATGAAATTAGAATTTTTCAAGTTGATGAAGAAAGTTCTTTAGTCGAATCCAAACCCCGAGCCGTTACTAAAAATTTCATATAAAAACCCAATAACACTTTGCTCGACCTGGGAATCAAATCTAAGACCTCTTGTTTAGTAGTCGCACTTACGACCGAGGCAGGCGCTATAAAAGAATTAACTAGTATTCAAATTGTTATACATATTTCCGCTAATTGTTGGCCTCAGAAGTATTCTTATAATATGCACAATGTACACATAACTAACAAAAACAAACTAGTATCTGTAATACAAGTCTCATTACTTACATCGAAACCAGATGGCGCTGTGTAAAATGTAAAATTTGATTGCCTCCATTTTGAGTACTGCCATTGTTGATAAAGCTTAAAAGAGCTTAAAAAATATAATCACAAAACATATTTCTGTTTATAGTTGCTGTAAAAATGCAAAGTAAATTTATCTCATAAAGTATGAATATTATGTTTTGCTGTGTCCTCGCCGTGTTGAAACTGAGAACTATCCTTACCCGTGGGTGTCGTAAAATGAGAGTAAAGTATTATATCAGACAAATGGATAGGAGCTACCTGTGTATCTATGAATGCAGAAGCTGCATTTGTTTTTTTAGAGTTCTCTTACAAGAGGTATGTATCCTAAGGACTAACTTGAGATAAAAACTTTTTTATGATTAATGGTGGCACGCTGTCAAAGATATTCGTTGCATGTTTAACTTATAAACACAGACTTATTGGTCTAGTGGTTACCATGACAGAAAGTTATCAATTCGGACAAAATAATATTATTGTTTTTCTATAAAATTCTCAGCTTTAATCTGTTGTCATGGTCAACCTATGGCCCACAGTCATGTATCAAGACCGCTAGCCTAGTGCGGGTTGGCAGACTTTACATGCCACCGACAAATCTCTCAGCAATGTAGTTTTCCTCACATTCTCCCTCACTGATTGAGGTCTTGAGGCCTTTGCCTTCAGAATCTACTGGCCACACCAGTAGACTATATTATCTTTGTCGTACTCGCTCAAATCTTAGCTGAATTTATGTATAATTAATAGTAAATATATTGGCCCACGCAGCGAACTGTGTCTTTTAATATACTTAAAAGACATACTAACCTAACATTTCAAGATATATAAAGAGCATAATTATATTAATTATTACCGTATAATGCTCTGAACAAAACTTAAAACGCATTTTCAGAGTGAGCGTGGGCTACCGAGAGTGCACATGCACCCACGCTAGCACAAGTGCTAGTAATGAGTTCATAATGCAAGCATTATGAAATCCGCCTTACAGAATACCGCAGTGAATCAACAATAGTTGCGAGTGAGTAAGGTTACCAGAGCTCGTTGGGGAATGACTATTCTGACAGCATGGGCATTCCATTTGCTGTCAGTTTAGTATTTCCCTATTTTAAGAAACCAAAGCGGCACCTTCAGGTGTTGCAAATGTCCATGGGCGGCGGTGATCACTTACCATCAGGTGAGCCGCCTGCTCGATTGCACCATTATCGCAAAAAAAATATTCAAAAAACGTCTTCTTGTTATAGTAGTTAGTGTTTTTGGCGTAGATATTGATCAATTTTGACGAAATATGAACACTCTTTTAGAGAGAAAGCATAGCGCCTAGCGCGGGTGCGTCTAGGTCGAATGTCGTCTGCATCAAAGCCTGCACAAAGCGATCCCAATTCAATCAACCTGCTCGTACCTTCCACAGTGGTGTAGCGTCTGGTGACTTTGCCGTCTAGTTCTAAACTATTTTCAATCACAAAAAGCAATACCTACATTAAGTTCTCTGTATAGTTTCAGTCTCTTTCTGTCCTTATTTAATTGAATGTGTAATAGAGTTTATAAGACAATACAACACCTCAATCTGCCTGTGACCATGGATGAAAAGGACTGTTGGAGTGTAAAGGATCCAAAACTTCAGGATTAATTAATTATTTTGTTTGCTTTTTAAACGTCGTCCCAACATAACAATCACTAGGATTTTCTACTGTCGTGGGTGTGTTTGCAAACACAAATATTCACAATGCACAAATACTAAAACCCGGAACCACTACCTGCAGGCCATGCTTATATTAGTCCCAGGAATCGAACCCAAAGCCAATCGCTTGCCTACTGTAGCAACGGTGCCAACAATATCAATATCCCGCTATACAATCCGTAATACGTAATACCCCCACCTACTAAACAGACCCTATATATTAACCTAACAACTACAGAAGAATTTCATTTAGCCAAAAAATCCCGTAGATTACACATCCATGAAATTTAAACGAATATAATTACATATATAGTGAGAGTAAATAAAGTATTAATTAAACTATCCTACTTGCTATCAACTACAGAAATAAAACACTACTCTCTGAGCTTAATCGATGCAAATACTTAACATTCGTGTTTGGAATTAACATTGCTTCTGATTAATAGGGATGGACCCGTGGCAACGGTATCCGAAACTATATTATTATGTTTTCAATATCCGACTAGACATTGAAACAAAATTGCTGTATATTGATCTAGGTCGGTCTGCACGTGACCGTGGATACTGTAAAGGATTCAATTTTTAGGATTAACTCAGACTTGCAGATTTTCTCACAATGTTTTCTTTCAGATTTTAACTCTAAACCTTTGACTTCAGGTCCATTGATCACATCACTACAAAAGTCTTAAAGCAACGAAGTGAATCTCTTTACATTAATAACACTGCTAATACCATCAACAGCCATTTTGTTTTTTAGTTATATCCATAAAATAAGGTCTTATATCTGATGCTGACATATACACGTATCCAATCAGAAAAGCCAGCAAACTTATATACGAACATTATAAAACTCATTTTCTACAGGAAATTTACAATTTACCCAAGATGGGGGATAACAGACCTGGTATTTTAATCTGCCCTCTTTTTTCCACGGTAGTGTGTTTTTAATTTAGTAAATATCTTGATTTATACTGTTTATTTCTTATTAATTTAATAAAATACTTAATACAACATTTAAATGCACCTTCCTATTTACGTGAAAGTTTCAACTTTATTTTTCGCGGGACGTTCCATTTTCATACTATCCGTCACGTAAATGTTACACGAAAAATATCCGCAAATATCCGAGTGCCGCCCATCACTACGCCGCTCGCGTCAGCAGCATACTCCATTTGGCATGCTGTCGATCGAACCGGCACGTGAGCGTTTACGAGCGAGCTTATTGACCCACGAAATTTTTATCTACATACTTCGTCGATAAATTGTTTAGCTTCCATGACGGGGTATAAACATTTACTACTAAATATTCGTCGCACGCGGGATAGTACGCGGGATTATGGCAATTATTTGATCGTCTCAGTAAGGGTGTTATTTGCATGAGGCTTACAATTGCCCCATATATGCTGAAATGTCAGGGACTTCAATCACAACAACACAAGTTAATTCGTCAGCGTAGTGTAAGTTGATAGTCAACACATACAATCAAGGGAAAACTTCAGGCATTATTTACAATATCATCCTTAGTGTACGCGAGTCATCATCAACCAATTTCCGTTGCTGCCTTACCCCTGGGCTTGGGTCTCCTCTCATTTGAGAAGGGCTGGCAGACTCCACACGCCATTGAAAAAATCTTTCATCTTCACCGTTTGAATATGTGATAAATACGGAACTGACTAAGATACTGACATTGACGTGCCTTGGGATTGTAATCGAGACTCATCTAATTTTGACTTCACAGTTGACTGGTCACACCTGTCTGTCAGAGTTTTTTGCATATTCAATAAAGACCTTAACTCGACAAAATTGAATCAAATCAAGGTTGCAAGTTGTATCTGCAGAATTGCAGACTTCAAAATATTCTAAATGTCAAGTACAATATCCATTCTATCTTCAAATTTCATGAATTTATATTTTTTTCTTTCATTTACCAAATTAACATAGTCAGTTTGGTCGTTTGAACTTTCCACATTCCCAACGTTCTGCAGCGCCCAAAAAAGAAGTTGAGTAGACCCGTTTTGTAACCGAAAAACGAGCTTCATTCCAAACTTTAGTTTTCCTCTCTGCCCATTCTATTCGACCTAGCAATTGTAATATTCGCGACATTTTTTGCGGCACATTCTCTCCAAATATATTGGAATGATTGAAGCATGTATTTTTCTGCATTTTTCGGTTAACAATGCCGAAGACAAAGGCTTATCCTGTTTTTTATTTGAAGTGTGCTGTAACGTTGAGTGTGGAATTTTCAGATTCAGAAGATTTGGAGAATTCGCTATAGTTTTGATAGATAGAAAATGATATATCTTACATAACGTTCTTTTCGTATTTATGGCCTATGGGATTGATATTTACATTACATTGATATTAAATAAGATTGTAATGACGGTCTTATCGTTAAATAGCGATTTCAATAGGACAACTTTTTGATGGACAAGAAATAAGTGAAATTGATATTTGCCTCCACGATATTTTTATGGTCATGGACAGATCGGGAATGCATTAAAGGATCCGAAACGTCGGGTTAAAATAATATTAATATACCGCGATAAAATCCGTAAAAAGTTCTTTTATTTTCATGTCTAATCTAAATATATATAACTCAAAGGTGACTGACTGATTTAGTGATCTATCAACGCCCAGCCCAAACCACTGGACGGATCGGGCTGAAATTTGGCATGCAGGTAGATGTTATAACGTAGATATCCGCTAAGAAAGGATTTTAGAAAATTCAACCCCTAAGGGGGTAAAACGGGGGTGCAAAGTTAATATGAAACTTTTTTTTTGTTAAATTGCACGCGGACGAAGTCGCGTGAATCAGCTAGTATTGTATAATGACATGAGGATAATTAAATATCGGATGGGACCTAAAAAACGTACCGGCGTAACGTGGGTGTACATTAGTACACCTCTGCCTAACCTTTCGGGAACGACAGGCGTGATGGTATGTATGTCTAATATTCGCGTAAGTGATTAAAATTATTTGACCGTTTAGTTTTGGAAAAATTACCTCTATAATGACACATAAGTATGTTGTCTTGGCTCAAATAAAGTGGACGATCAATTCAAAGATAAATTGTATCACCAAAGACAACTAACCTACGTTATTTTTCTTTTATTTTGTCAAGGCTCTGTCCAAAAATGCCTTGTTTGTCTGATATCGGGTTTCAATAAAATCGGAACGCTATTTGCAAGGTACCTACGGAGGCTGGTCTTATGTAAGCTAGCCTAGATATAGATAAATCACGACCGTAGAACTAAATGAGAAAGCCACCGTTTTTTTCTTTTGCTTTTTAGCGGTCCGTACCCAAAGGGTAAAAACAGGACTCTAACTACTAACTCTAACGACTAAGAGTACGCTATCTGTCCGTACGTCTGTCCGTCACCAGGCTGTATCACAAGAACCGCGATAGCTAGACAGTTGAAATTTTCATTATGTATTTCTGTTGCCGCTGTACCAAGAAATACTAAAAATATGATAAAAACAATAGTTAAGGGGGCTCCCATGCAACAAATGCAATTTTTTGCCTAATTTTGTACGGAACCCTTCGTGCGCGAGTCCGACTCGCACTTTATTTTCTTTTTATGAAATGTGCCAGCGCTTATCCATTCTAATATTATAAATGTTCTCTGGATGAAATTTGGTATGGAGAATAATGGAGATAGTTTGAGTCCCGGGAAAAAATATAGGATAGCTTTTGTCCCGAAAATCATCCCTAAAAAGGGTCAAAACGAGGTGGAAGTTTGTATGCGGAATCGATAATTCTTGAAAAGAGTAAGGGTAAGATATTAATAGGTAGATTAGTTCAATTTAAGAAACCCCCGACACATTATGTGGTGGTCATCTTTGACCGATTTTCATCAAACATAGGTAAAAACACTCCCGGCTAACTCACCTTTCAAATAAAAAAAAAACAATATCAAAATCAGTGCATCCGTTTGGGAGCTACGATGCCACAAGCAAACACACCACACATGAAACTTATAAAAGCCCATCGTTTTTGCGTCAGAGTTAAAAATTACTCATTCTATGCAGATCAAGATGCGGGCAAACGCTTATTTGTTATAAATGTATCAAAAGTTGATATGAAAAGGCAAATAACTAATTGATTGACAGGTTTGTATGAGGCTAAGCTCCATTTGCCAAGGTATACCCATCTTTATTGCTAGTCAGATAACAACCAACAAACAAATTATAACTTACTATAATCCTAATTTCTTCTTGGAGATAAAATCCAATACATCCACTATTTGTGTTTTATTATTACTCTTTTGTATCGTTATCGCAACGAAATAAACTGTTTTCATTTTAGATATCCTACTGAGAGAAATCGTACCCTCGACTTACAAAACAAGCACGAAAGCCCGTTGTTCAGCGAGAATAACAGACCCAAATGTACAATTAAAACCTTCTTCGAATGATATTATCCGCTTGGTCAGCGGGAAATTCCCGAGACTGTGGTAACTCACTGATTGATTGATGAATGAGGGCTGAAGGCACTGACATAGATTGACAGACTTCATGCACACAGCTTGAAGCTGAGTGAAGCCTAGTTCGGGAGTACGCTTGAGCGTTTATCATAAATTAATCCGGCCTCACTTAGGCGTAAACTCTGCAATAATCCAGTTTCAATTTCCGGATAAGGAAAATTAAACAAATAGAATCTCGCATAGAAGATATTGAAAGAAAACTACTTTATTTATATTGTTTAATACCGACGTTTTGGATAAAAAAAGTAACCTTATAATTTAAATCAGCACACAAACAAACTTTAGTCGAGCTGCATATTTTATTGGAATTAATTTATGTCATATTGATTGAAATATTTGTCAAAACGTTATATTTGATATACTAATACTGATTTCTTATACATACATACGCAACTACTAGACATTGCAATAAAACTACTTGTTTTACGGCTCGTCCTGGCTTCTCTCGGGTGGACATTTTAACATTTTGAAATATATTTTCTTAAATATAGCTATTGTTAATCAAAGATAATGTAAAATTCTAGTGGTGAATAATTCAAATAAAATAATATTTCAAATCGGACTGGCAGATCATGAGATTAGTGCGTGCAAACAAACAAACTTTTCCGCTTTATTAAAAGTATAGATCCCAACGTTTTAAAATAGTTATTGTTGTTCACGAATACTAGACATTAAAATGAAACTACTTTTTACGGATTGTATCGGTACATACTTATTGATATTATTTAATCGCGACGGATTCGATATTTCGAATCCTTTATAACGTTAATAAACATGGGCAAAAATAACAATTTTAATGACTTAAACTTGGACAGAATTGTTCAATCGATGTTGTTATGTCGCCGTAAGACATAAGTAACATAAAGAAAGCAAAATTCAACACATCAGGCGGATACCTCGGTGGCTCAATTGGCAGAGCGTCTGGAGTACCAATCCAGAAGACGCGGGTTCGAGTCCCGCCTGAGGTTGAATTTTTCTTTCTTAATAAAAATTTAAACTTTTTTTCAACTGAAACATGTTGCAGCAATATTTTGTTATTAATGAGAAGAACACAACGTATATAATCAGCTAGCTTTTTCCCGTGACTTTGTCTGCCTAGAATTAGTAATTGTATCTAATCTTTTTTTTTTTTTTTTGTTAGCCGTGTGGAAATGCATTTACGCATTCCCCGCCGCCCGGGGAGACGACGGGAGTATGTCGGACTCCACCCATAGTGGGTGACTACCGACTAAAACCACACGGGATCTTTTCGTCTCACCACCATAGTGCCGGGGTTACGGGAACTGACATATTTGTCCGCGACCCCGGCGGTGGCCGACCGCCCTTGCGGTCCCCAGACTTGCCGCGGAGCGTCCACTCGACGCCGCGGAGCGCGCGGACACTCGACGCCGCAGAGCGCGGGAGCACTCGACGCAGCGGAGCGTGTGGACACTCGACGCGGCATCTCCCTCTCGAGTGGGCGCCACCCACTCTGGCTCCACCTGAGCCTTGTTTTCGGCCGCAGAGGATAGGAAGAGCGGCGAACGACACACCGACACTTCTCTTCCCCTGCGGCCCCACCGCGACCACAGTTCAGCGGCTGTGGCCCCGCCGAGGCCGCGGAAGGCAGGGGGGGAACGGCGCAACCCTGCCACCGACAGACCTCCCCGCCGCGGCCCCGAAATCCTTCAGCCGCGGTGCCTCCCATACGACACCGCGGCCCGCCTCAGTTGCGGTGCCTCCCATACCACACCGCAACCTACGCAGGCATCCTGCCGGAACGGCAGGTTCCACCACGTCGCAGGCAACCTGCTGGGCTGGTCACACCCGCAGGTGCCCGCGACAGGGCCACTCTACGACCAGGCTTCCTGGGAAAAGCCCGTGTCGGAGCGGCCCGACCTCTCGGGGTTCCACTTCGCTTCGCCGCGGAGTCGCGGACCCTCCGCGGCTACTAAGCCCCCCCGGCACGACAAGCCGAGAACCCCGGAGTGGGGGGGAATTGTATCTAATCTGCTCCAATCTGCTTATTTATTTCTTCTATTCCTTCTTTTATTAGAAGAAATTATCGACAAACTTCCAAAATTATTCTGTCCTTCACCTGGATACAAACAGGTTTCAGCGGTTTAATTAAACGTGAAGTGGTAACAGACAGACATACTTTCGCATTCACAATATTAGTATGGATGTGGATTGTTATGACAGCAGACAAATACGCTTAGACAATAGGCCTACAGCATCAACGAAGTGAGCTTTGAGCATAGAACATAGCTTTTGTCCCACCGTACTGACAAACTTTTTTGTTCGAAATGTGTAGCGCCAGCATAAAAAATCAGTTTAAGAAAATAAATCCATAATTTCCAAATACGAACCCATTTTTATGTTTAGTGTATTATTTATTTTTATTATTTGTATTAGGTACTTCAGGGTATGTAAGATCCAGTTCCGCCACTTAACAAACATTGATAGATTTAATTAAACTTTCATTTTAATTGTCTGTAATTTTATTTGTACATGTATTGGAATCAATTTGTTACGCACAATTTCTCAACATACCTACACTTACCTATAGCATTTTCCACATTGTAAACAAAGTAGACAATGCCATATTATCGTGGTTTTCTCTGCCATCAAAATACTTTATTGACTTACCTGAAATCTAAAGACCTATAATTATATGAAATCACCTTATGATGTGCCAAATAACGTAGTTTCGGATTCATTAGCCTTCAAACATTGACAGTCTAAACTTTAACAATAATTAAGATTAGATATCCATTACCAAGAAATAAAATTTCGCACACGTTAATTATAATTCAATATTTTTCTATTCATTTAATTTTACTGCTATTTTTGAAAAACGACAGATTAGCTTACATACCTATCAAAATAAAATCTAAAATAATATGTGAGTTCGTCACATTTTAAAAATCACTAAAGCTTACAATAAGCACTTTACCAGTTTATTTTTCCTCACAGACCTACAAATCGTTCATCCGAATACAATTCCATTAGTCAGAACAAATTGTAACAACACAAAATTCAATAGCAAAACAAGATTTATTGAGAAATCTGATCGCGAACACAAAATCCTAATTGTATTGCGAACAGATAGCAGATTAAATAAAACGGACCGCATTTTTTTCCCGAAACTCGTTTGAGAAACAAAGTTACTTCATTTCCCGACGTAATGTGAAAATTCGGACCAACATTGTTGATAAAAAAATGTTTTAATCAACTTTTTTGCCGACGGTACGCAGTGTTATGGACGTGTAACGTGTGTTACAACGTTTTAAAGGAATTTTCCCTTTGTGAAGTTTTTTCTCGGCTTTAATAACTTTAATGCATGCTGGTAACGAATAATGTAAGTTTATTGAAGAACAGTAAAGTAAACCGAACTTGAAGTAACAGTTTAGCTGATTTTACCTACTTTGTAAGGTATAATCAGACCAAGCAATCCTTATGGAATTAAATATAGAGTTCAAATCCAGCCTGACTTACGGCAATTGGAATGCACTGAATGACTCTAGTCTTTGGTGGTGGAAGGTATTCCATCTACGACCGAATCTAAATCCATTTTCATTCTCTAAGTCTAAAATTTACTTTCATTCCTATTATCTATCACATTCTCACTAACAAGGATGAATGAAAGAAAATGACTAGGACCCAAATGTATTAAGTCACAGGACCTCAGGTATGACCTGACTTGACAAAGTCTGTACTGCATACATACGAAGCAGCTTTTAAAATTACACCAATCCCCAGTAAAATTACCGAAAACAGCCAAAGATGGAATGGACACATTGAAAGATGCCATGATGATTATGTGGTCCAAATTACAATCAATCTGCTGCAACAAAAGAGAGAAAGGACCCACCGAAGACTATGGTGGCATATAAAAATAGACCTTACGCAAGACCGATTGCCAGAATCAACAACCTAGAATAACTTGACGCAGAAAATAACAGAGACTCGACATCAAATGATAGGACAAGGGACTGAAGACGAAGAAAAAGACCCCATTGGGCTCTTACTTCCACAAACACACATCAAAATACAATAATATTGCTTGGCAGACCATTGAATCCCAACTTTTGTTACCATCTCAAACGTTTTTAGGTGGAACTTCGGCCAACATTTGCAATATTTACGAAAAAGCGGTTTTGTATCGAAAACCAAAAAGTCGGCAACTTAAAAGTAATATTACCATATGAAGCGGGATTCCGAACTGAATTCAACGATACTACGTACATTGATAGAAGTAGAAGCAAATATAGAGACACAGTGCGCTTTCAAAAGCAGTAGTCCAATTCAATCGTAAAACATACTTTGAATGATAATGATAATTCTTATTGACTCCAGAAAAGGTACAAAAATAAAATGACCAAAGAATATCACTGAACTCCACACTAGGATACCCGTCTTGTGGATTCCATTCCCTTTTATTCGTTGTTGATAACTTCAAAGAATGATTGATGTATGTGATATTCTGAGATTTTTACTAGGTGTGTTGAGTTACATGATCATAAATTTTATATTTGCATATTTTTGGGCCTAATTTGTTTTAGAACAGAGATCATTCGAAAAAATGGGGACTACTACAGTACAGTAGAATTAATTATTGATGTAAAGGTTGTTGTGTGTAGCAGAAATCGTAGTGTTAGCAATTTAGCATGCCTTCGACAGGAAGAGCCCGACCTAATGAAGATGGACAAGAGTCATTGACTGCTAGGATCATAATATAATCGGTACCTATGTGCAAGAATCTATGGGACAGGCCTTTGTTCAGAATTGGACGTGATTATACCGAAAAAAAAACAAACAGAAAGAGTAACTTAATAATCTTATATATAAAAATCTCGTGTCACCATTTTTGTCGCTGAACTCCTCCGAAACGCCTAGACAGATTATTATGAAATTGTATGTATTTATGTATTTATATGTATATTTGGTATGTCTGAGAATCGGTCGTAAGCTATTTTACACCCTGGGAAATAAGGATCAGTTTTTTTTTTGATAAGATTGTGATAAAATTTATTGACGATACTACCGTTCCTTCATGCACTATGGCAATATAGTAACTCGTACCGCAGCAAATCAATGTTCAGCAAAGTTTCAGCTACAAGCTGTTTCGAATTCTGCTGTACTATATATAGCTATATAGAATAGAGATAACAGTTTTTGTACCAAGTTTCAGCTTTTTTGTAGTTTTTTCTTGTGTAATTTATTGTAACAGTTGCTTTGATAAAAATGTTTTTGAGTGTAGACAGCTGGCCATTTAGCCTCTATGTTCAACTTCCAAAATATATTTGGGGTTTTCGTGAAAATTCACATTAGCAGCCTGAAGTTTGGATTTCTGCTTGGCAACTGGCATTCAAATTCAAATTCAAATATTTTTATTTCAAGTAGACCAATATTACAGGTTCTTTCGAAATGTCAACACTAGTTGCACGGTTCCAAAAAGTAGGTCTTATGGAGAAGAACCGGCAAGAAACTCCTTAGATACTCTTTTAAATAATTCGTTATATTTACAATTTTCGTTTTTAATATTAATATGAGAATAATGCAGTCTGATGTGAAACGCATGAGTTATCCACTAGCACTAAAAAAATAAAAAAAAAAATTATAATATAAAACCCGGATGCCATGACATATATAAGCCGACCAGCCCCAACTGACAGCACCCGTTCACGAGCATGACGTGTGTATCAGCGTCGCTCTACTCAACCATGATATAGGGAATAAAGGGATGCGACACACAACGCCACCATCAGCAGGACATTTGAGAAAGCATGACAAGCCCAGACTGCCTGGCCAAAATGTCTACCAGTAGGTACGCATTTTTCATTTCGTTGAAATTAAAAATGACACTAAAAACCTGTGATAGCCTAGTGTGTTGGTTTAACAAATCTTAAGTCAAGGGCTTCGCGTGCAATTCCAAGACCACAGACTTTTCAAAGTTAAGTGGGTATTTTATACATACTCAAACGGTGAAGGTGTTACATTGCTTCAATAATTTACTAGTATTATAAAATTAACCTAATTAAATCTAAAAATAAATAATAATAATAAATAAACAACTCACACAACATCACATTATAAATCTAATAACAAATAAAGAAAACTTTATATTAATTTAAATATCAATAAATAAACAAACATTCCGATTCCTTTTGAAACAGACAGACAGACAAACCAGTCGCGCACGTCACAGCGGTGCGAGTGGGACAGAGCAACATCTGGGTGTCATGGCGGCCGAACCGCGACGCGGACGCCACTCCGCGGTTTGAGGCTGATGTTAGCTAAACGCGCGCTCGCTGAACTACATTATTTTGCTCGCATACCGTCTACTGTGATATATTGACGAGTAATAAACGTATTTAACTAATCTAGCTAATTGCTAATATACTCCATCTAACAGTGAGTAATCTGAGTGACTATGAACCCCGTGATCGGGTAAGTTGTGCATTTATTATGGACATTCATGGGCTTAGCAGATTTCAAATTACGCTCGTAATGATATGCTTCTAGCTTGGAACTATTAACTGACGCTTCAATACGTTTGTTTTATGATTCTAGGCCTATTGAATAGAATCGTAATTGCCGCATCATTTTGGTCTCAATTTTTATTGTAAAAGTACTTCCATTATTTCATAACTAGATTTTGTGATGAACCATCATATATGATTTTATCTTTTGTAAGCCCTTCCGCTTAGTTTTTAACCGTGGCTGCATCATCTTTGATAATTTGCAATATTTTGGCGGGAACCTTCGCTTCACGCTTACGGCCCTCATGTTGCAGTCACGGTGGGACTTTAGGACAATTATTGATTGTCCACCCTATCGAATTCCAGGGTTTAAGTTCACCCCTATTGTCGCCTGTGGATAAGCACCGCTGACAATCAGACTGCCTGCAAGCATCGCACCCGAAGCTACGCCAGGGACGCAAGCTCGACCAGACCACTGCCTACCCGCACTACCCAGGAGCGTAACGTTTGGTATTCCGCCAGTCGGTGTAATAAGAGAGTGTGATGTGCTCGGACCAACCCCATCTAAATATAGTTTTCGTCTTGTAAAATTTTCTAATATATCTTGTTAGTACTACCCAGTTTTTTCCTTTTTGTTTTCAACGTAGGTTAACCTACAAACGTAACAAAGGAAAACATTGTAATGAAACCTACATGCTTGAGCCTTTTTTGTTTTGTACTTCGTAATCATACAGAGCTAAATTGCGGAAAATTTCAAACAAAAATCCTATAATAATATCTTGTTACCAATACAAACCGCTAAACTAAAGAGGCAATAATTATAATATAATGTAAGTGTTTATTCCGTTTACTGTCAGTTTAGTAACTCGCTATTTTAAGACACCTGAACGGTGTCTAAGGGGTTTGGCAACGCATTTGCAAGCCTCTGGTGTTGCAAATGTCCATGGGCGGCGGTCATCACTTACCATCAGGTGAGCCGCCTGCACGTTTGCTCCCTTATCACCATAAAAAAGTGAAGTAACTTATACATACATTTACGCCTTTTTTCATGGGGGTAGGCAGGAATTACAGAATCCCTGCAGACTTTTGCCTCGTATACATTCACTACCTTCACAAAATAAATAAAAGTAACATACCGATTAAAACTCTGTCGTAGTTAATTAATTAAAAGAAAAATACACAAGAGAATTGTTTTCATTGAATAAAACAAATTTTGAATACTAAAGTTTGCTTTTCAACCAAACCTCTTAACGATACAGTAACATCAGCGTTTAAAAACAATATATTTATCAGACGGTTTCCTAATCTTTATTATTGTATGTTAGCCCTTTTAGATATATATTTTATTTATTTATTTATTTAAACATATACAGCTATTATCACAGGGTAACCTAATACAATAGCGTAGTTCTAGTAAATACTTATATCTAACATATTATATAAAGTCTTTATTCTCTTATATCTCTATTATATAAAATAATACTTATTTATTATACATCCAGTGCTATAAAATGTGGTTGGTGGCTGACGAAGACGTCAGCAGAGGTGAGGTGGGTTTGATTCTATGAAGTTATTATTAGCAGCAAGCGGAGTTTGTATTCATGCCCTATTGATGGCAATAGGCTCGTCCCCTATTACATGGGACTACAAATAAAGATCTATTTTATTCTATATTCTATTTTGAGACATACCGGCGAAATGAAGGTACATTGGTACACCTCTGCCTAACCCTTTCCTCAATTTTTGTTACAATAAAACTGGCTTATTGAGGGCCAGTCCATCCAGGTTTATACATTCTTTTATGTAACCCTAAAATAAAATACCCAATGTGCAAATACCTAAAAACAGCCTACATATATCCAAAACTTTACTATTTTAACTTCAACTCCGAAGTATTTTACATATTATATTCACAAATGACAGTTTAAGAACTAATATAAAACCACCGAATTCATAATATAACGTTCTAATATATAAAGTTTTCTCAGAGATAGGTATTTTATTAATTCAGAAACAATCTATTTAGTTTGTACACATTGTAATTGCAATTTTATTATTTAAGTTTGCCATAACTTGCTATGTGTGACCTGCAATCGCCTAATGATGTTACCAGTGTAATGTCATGTTTGATTATAATGAGACGCTATCAACTATGTTTATAACCCAGTGTAATAACGACAGAATACAGAATACCGCAGTGAATCAACAATAGTTGTCTTTCTGCGAGTGAGTAAGGTTACCAGAGCTTGTTGGGGGAGTGACTATTCTGAAGGCATGGGCATTCCATTTTCTGTCAGTTTAGTAATTCCCTATTTAAGGAACCAAAACGGTGTCTGCAGGGGTGTGCAACGCTTTTTTAAATGTCCATGGGCGGCAGTGATCACTTACCATGAGCCGCCTGCTCGTTTGACCCTTATCGCAATAAAAATATATATATTTTTGTTTTGATGTCAACACAATGGTCTCGAGTCTAACGTCATTCACAAATGCGCATTTCTACGCTCTGCGTCTTACAATGCTGAGACGCAATTGGAAATTCTATTAGCGGATATTCTGCGTCGCATCATTTTAAATTACCAAATTTCTAATACCGTAACGTATCAACTGTGGGCGTTTTCTTGTGTCTATGATATGCGTATATTCCAATAACAATTGTATGTCATAAGTATCGTGTCACAACATAGCAAACGCATACACGTTAATTAATACGCGCGTATATAGTGATTTGTATATTATATAATTGTATGTTATCGAATGCGTACGTACCGTTGTTATTACGCTAACCACTATACATCACTAAACACTAAATACGTTTTTTTGAATGGTACAAGCCTACCACATTAAGTCTCTCCTACTGCAACTCCTGTAAGCCAGGATCAACAATAGCTACCATCCAGATAAAGAAGCCTGACGTGTCCCAGGGAAATGATTGGAACCCGCAATCTTGAAATTAAATAGGAGGAGTAAGAAAAATACCAGATTTCCCACTTCCCTCCTTATCAAGCAAAAGACAGACGGCATCACGTGTGACACTAAATACATCCTTAAATTAACATGTAAACTTAAACCTAAGGAGCTATTATGAACCCTATTGAGTCCTGCATAAGCAATAATATGAACCTAGATCGCCAAATCATGTCTCAGTGCCACCATAAAGCTCAAAGATCTTTTGCTTAAGATAAACGCACAATGAACTCTATTACATTCCTTGAGATGACTATAGTGACAAACAAGTTTAGCACTTAATACTGAGATATTTGGGGTCAATATAGCAATAACGGTGACAGTTTCAATACTAGACCAAAGCTGAAAGGGGTGTGGTGTAAACACATTATCGGGATATTGCTCTCTTGTCAACAAATACTATGAAGGAAGATTTGGAAAAATAATAGCTTTTGAAATATACCTATAAAATTATTCACTATATACTGTATGAAACTAATGAATAGTGTAATAATACAGTGTGTAGTTGATCCAATATATGTAGCATCAACGGATTCAATACTTGTATTGAAAGATTGCTTTATCAAATATCTAATAATGCAGTTTTAGTATTCATCAAAATCGAGCCCATCAAAATCAAATACAGTTTTGGATTAGACAATCCTCGCCCACCTGAAAAAATAACCATAAATAATAGGATTTAAAGCCACCTTTCTACAATTGGTTTTCCATAAAAAACGCCGTAAAACGCAAAAGCAATCGTAGTAGATGTTAACGCCTCCATAAAAATGGAGACATTTTCAAGGTAGAAAGTCACAGTTAAAAGATATTCTGTCGAATGGTGATTATACTGTTTTTTATAGACTATAGTACCTATTGTAAGTAGAAAGAAAGAAAGAAAGAAGAAAGAAAAAAAAACATTTATTCAGGCATAAATGGTGCACAAAAAAAATAAAACAAAAAAAAAAAGGCAAAACAGACGATTTATAACAATGTGTGCCCCACGACTGCGCTGAATAGGTCCTGGTTTAAGTCTGACCAATCTTGTATTGGGTCATTAACCTCTATCAAAAATTGTGGTTAAGCTGCGCGGAGGTTTATGAATGGGTGCTGTCGGTATGGACAGGTCGACTCAAAGCTTCTATGGTGCCTTCATCACTTAAGACATTATCACGTGACATTATTTTAACCAATTATTGATTGGCATTGATTGTCAATAATAAAAAAAAATATATATAACTTCAAGATAATTAATACCTCATCCTGCCCACCGAAGTATCCACGCAAGTTGAGAATCTGAAACCGTCAGGTTAAAATAATATCATTAACCGCAATAAAATTCGTTTTTTCAAAATCCTGTTTAATGTTAAAGTCGGCTATAGGCAGACAACAAATCCTAAAATTATTCGAAACGCATATTATAGGACTTACTTCGCTTATTCTAAGATTTCAGTAAAAAACTACACAGAATTAATTTCGATGCATTTCATCATCCTATTAGAATATGGATTCCATTCCACTGCTCTGAGCTACAAGGGTATCTCATGGGGTCGCATGGGAAATATATACAGAAAGTCCATTCACGGTAACTTAATTTAGTAGCAGGGTAGCTTATGAATTTAAATCCAACTTAAATGTAAGATACCTGATAAGTTTCATTCTTCTTCATGTCGATGGAACATGAATGTCGTCAAATTTAATACCCACATTTTAGTAAACATGGCCATTAAATCTGACGAGTCCAGAATGATGCCACATTCATAAGTTTCATTGTAACTGTGAGTATAGTATAATTAAAATTAAAATCATGCATACCTTATTATTATGATGACTTTGCCTATTGACGATTTAAGACAAATCTTCATTGACTTCGCGCTCTTATTAATAAATGATTACTGGAACAACATATTTATTCATTTGTTATGGTAAAGTATTAAGTTGTAATGTTGGTTTTTTTTTCGATAAAAAACAATGTATAAATCATAATTTATTGTGTAGAGTTGGTTTTCGGCAACTATTTTATTGCAAGATATTATTACTTAAGCAGCTGCAGGATTTAATTCAATAGTAATGGCGGGGATTCTTGGTTCCAATTTAAGGTAGGGATTTATTGAAAGGCCGGATTAAATGGCGATTAAATGGATGGCAGTGTCAAAGACTTGGTTCTCAATAGTCTTTTTCCTTTTTTATTATTGACTACCAACCTAGCTATATCCTATTGTTTGATACTTCATCACCATCCACCCATTCCCTATCCCACTAGGGATGGGTTTCCTCTATTTTCTTGAGAGAAATTAGGGTTTGGTCCACCACTTAAGTAAGTATTGGCAGATTTCTAACGCCATCAAATAAAATCTCTTAATATGCAGGTTTTATCACGATGTTCTCCTTCACATTTTGATTTATTATTTTAATGATAAGTATGTTATGGTATTGCGCTTTTTCTTTTAAAACTGGTTGTAAGAATTAACATACAGTTAGTCATTAAATCGCGTGAGACTAAGCTACGTAGCTTCGTACTTTTGGACCAGAGTACTCTAGCACAGTGGTAGCCTTGTAGCGTGACCAGTGGACTGACATGTCAAAGGTCTCGAGTTCAAACCCGGGCACGCACCACTGACTTTTCGGAAGTTATGTGCGTATTTATCATATGCTCAAACGGTGAAGGAAAACATCGTGAGGAAACCTGCATGCTTGAGGTTTTCTTGACGATCTGTGAAGTCTGCTAACCCGCAGTAGGCTAGCGTGGTGGACTATAGCCTAATCCCTCTCAAATGAGAGGAGACCTGTGCTCAGCAAGTGACAATAATGGGTATAAACCCATTACAACTACCCACTGCTGATTAAAACAAAAATATGATAAGAGTCATCATCATAGGATGATGACTTTTTATTCTAAATTAAAAGTATCGTTATAAACTCAATTGTATCAGAGGACACTAAATTAGCAGAGCAACAGACGATTGCAAGTTTGATAACCGTGTGAGCGATTATTTACACAGTTATTGGTTTCCGGTCTAAAAATGCGTGTGTAAAAACATTACAAAAAGGCTACATTTAAAACATTCATTCAAGTTTATGTTTATTATGACATAAGTTTAACTCAGAATATATTTTAAAATAATAATAATAACATTCTACAAGGCTTAATAAAATTGAAAATATCTAGATTATTATAATTTATAGTTTTAAAAATGAAAAACGTGCAATAAATAAAATAAAATAAAAATACATAAACATATCTAAAACAAATATAGAAATACTTATTATAAAATAATTATATTATACGATACTATAATGATACGATTTAATTGAATATACCTATATAGTTTTTATCTTATTTGACAGAGAGCGCCGTCATCCTCTCTCCTATTAAAAATATCTTTTGCTGTGCCCGACAGGGTCCATAATTGATCCAATGTTAACATGCCTACTAACTAATGTACACATTATGGAATGCAATAAATAATTGAGTAAGTAAAAGGAAAAATAATTTTCAACAATGGAAACAATTTTCATAGATAAAAGAAAATAAGAAATTATGGCACATGCCCCAACAATCTCGCGGGTGGAGTTATCAACGGATAAATCATGGAAATAGATAAAATATTTCAGACTTTGGTATTTCAAGGAGGCTTTGTCACAGTAACTTTTCTGCGTGTCATTAATATTATTTGAGCCCGACTTTTATGTTATCCAACCGAAATAGAATTACAAAACGAAAAAAATTGGATGATATTTTTTCGAAGTCGTGCTTTTATTGAAAGGAAATTATTTTTTATTCTTGGAATAACTGATAGTATTTCTATCTGCTCATTTTACATTATAAATAGCTTTTATAAAATGATACTTTCAATGCTTAGAATTTTTGAAGTATAATGTAAACGACCCGATTAGCCCAGCGGTAGTTAACGCTGCCAGCTGTGCTATGGGTCCCGGGTTCGAATCCCGGTAGGAACAAATGTTTGTGTGATGAGCATCAACATTTGTATCCGAGTCATGGATGTATCTATAATATGTATGTATTTACAAAAAAAAAATGGTATATATGTAGTATACCAACCTTCTAGTATCCGTAACACAAGCCTCTTTGCTTACCACAGAACTAGAGGGCGCTGTGTCATAATGTCCAGAGATTTTTTAATTTTATTCAGACAACTAAAGAGTATACTCATATTTTTATAAACAGAGTAAAATACTTTTGTAAAGGAGTGAGGCATAGACATAAAAATACTCGTAAACTATTGAAATAAAATTAATTTATGACATCATTCATATTCATTGTATTGCATATAAAGGATACGAACCTTTGGGATTAGAACTATGTATATTGAGCGAGCGGCTTGTGCGTCACGGGTTGCGGGTTCAATCCCCTTAATTTGCATAGTATAATTATTGTTATATACAATAATATTTGTATAATTTACAGTTTTTGGAAACAGACCATGCATAACACATGAGACATGGTTTAAAAAAATACACTGCGAATAAAAAACAATACATAGAAAGTAGTATCCAAATATCTAAATTACTATGATTTCTTACACTTACGCGAATATTAGACATTGAAATAAAACTACTTTTTACGGATTTTATCGCGGTATATTGATATCATTTTAACCCGACGTTTCGGATCCTTTACAGCATCCATGGTCACTGACGACTGAGGTGTTGGTCGTCTTGAAGTTATAATTACTAACAGCTACCCTACAACAATCCGATTTACACAAAACGATCTCACCATGTCCTTGGAAACTGCACGATAAAGATAAAGAGAGATAAAGATAAATTTATTTGATTAAAACATGCGTTTACAGAGATGTTATATCATAAATGTTTTGGTACCAACATGTTCTGCCGTAATAGGCGTACAAATTTTTAGGTAGGCAGGTATGCATTAAAATAATAATAATCTAACTTCAATACTTAAATCCTTGTAACAGTAAGAAACGAGACAGATTTTTCAAACCATTTCACGGATGTAAAGTCACCAAGGCCGTACTCACATACAATAGCAAATATAGGCAAATAGAGTCGGCCAAAATCCAAGTAATATCTATCAAATCGAGCCAAAAGCCCTCTTATAAATATTTGATCAGTCCCTCCATCCGATTTTTTCCCGTTTATCGTTGTAAAAGGGCCGCATTACCGGTTTTCGGGGTATATTATTCAGAAAAGGGTACAATTGCCACTAAGCAAATACGATGTCAGTGTTGCCATATGCTGGAAACGGGAATATTTTTTTTGGTCGTGTTTAGGTGACACTATTTAATCCCGAAAAAAAGTTCTTTGGACGCAAAATCAGGCAAAATGATCACCATTTTGGTGCAATAAGTATATCATTTTGCATTTTCTTCAAATTTATGTCTACGCTTGGATAATGCATAGGTATACATATAAATACATTTTTCTCCTTTATTTTTCAATTGATTTTATTTTTTTATTGTTGTATAGGCGTATCTGAGTTGCTACATTAAAAATAATGGAATGTGAAAGTCAAAAGTCTGGAGTTCAAACCTAAGCCACGTACCACTGACGATCTGACGATTCAAAGGTTACTTGCGTATTTTTCACATGGTCAAACGGTGAAGGAAAACTTCATAGGAAACCTGCATGCCTGAAAGATTTTCTGGCAAGTGAATTCTCGTGCCAAGACTTGTGGAATATCCTACCGTGTTTTAAGACCTAGGAGTATATACCTCTACTGCTATATATGTATAACTCTCTACTCTCTCTATTTATATGTAGTTGCCAGCAAACTACCATTTAACAGTTATTTATTTTTATTTGAACCTAATTTATTATTAACTGTAACAAAATATTTATATATTACTGTAATCCTAAGTTATATGTATGTATATATCATAATAAATTTAGTGATTATCTAATATATAAAATTCTCGTGTCACAGTTTTCGTTGCCATACTCCTCCGAAACGGCTTGACCGATTTTGATGAAATTTGTTGTGCTTATCCGGTATCTATGAGAATCGGCCAACATCTATTTTTCATCCCCCTAAAAGTTAGGGGTAGTCCACCAACCCCTATAATGTGGCAAAACAACGTTTGCTGGGTCAGCTAGTTTTATATAAAAACTGCGTATAATGAAGTGCTTGCAGTTCTCTTCTCTAAGTAATGAGACACTTAAAGTTTTGTATGTGTACATATTTTCATTATTGATATAGCAGAGTAACCTATTGTTGAAGAGCCAAAATAAAAAATAATAAAAAAAAAACATGCTGCTAGACAGATATCAATATAATATCGTTGTAGAAAAAAAAACAGAAAAAAAGCAAAGAAAAAAGGTAAAGTTGAGAGCCGTACCAAGTTGACAGTCAATTTAGACAATGCAATAAATAGTTCTTATCTCAAACCCCAGTTGGGGTAAAGTATTGGCATTTTATCTAGCTCACTTTATTGTTCCTAGGCCTAGGATGTGACTAACAATTCCTTTGCGTAAAAATTGAGGTTTTCTGACCTCTGTACATATTTATGAGGCCAGGCCAGCTAGCTTCGTTGTCGGAAAAAAATGGGTTGATTAAATATAAACGGACTACTGGGATTTAGTTTGGTAAGTACTATTTATATTTTGTCTATATTTTTTTGTTGGTAGTGAGATTAAATTTGTACTCGCTTGACAACTCATATCTATATTCGTTTTCGACTGTGTGTACTAATAGTATTATAAATAGTCGAATAAATTATTCGAAATAGGAGATTGCAATCTTTTCCTGCAAATAAAAACTTTATCATAATATGGTATCTAAAACAAACCACTTCTTTTTTAAAGTCGTTTAAACATAGGAAAAGATTTTATTAAATTATAAGAACTTATTTAAAACTAACAAATAACTAAATGTTTTAAGGACGGGTTTATGTCATATTTTATATATTTTTAGGAACGAAGCGTCGGTATTTCGTAACTGATGACCTCTGCCAAGAAATGCCGAAAGAAATGATCATATGAGCTTTTAAAAGACCTTAGGTATTTTAAGGACCCGATTTAGGTTCACAATAGAAATCCAACAACGTAAGTGACGGTTTTTGAATGGACTTTTCAAATAAAACCTGTTGTAATATTTTTTGATCTCAGGTCCAAACAATAAAATATCGCTGATAAAGTCTTAGGCCTAGATATTTCAGACGCCGCATGCATACTAGTTTTTGACAGATTTGAATGTGAATTCAGTTTTGGGGCCCTTATCTTAACGTTCCATTTCCATTGCTTTGTCTTTTCAATCTCTTCTTTTATTTCAACAACAATGCGAGCACTGGTTTTTAAACAAACAAAAAAGGACATAAAACTTCATGCTTGTCAGATAAGAATGTGCTTTCTTCCCGTTTTTTAAAGTCGACTTTCAGACTGTTTTACGATAGGACATAATACGCACCTACTTTATACAGAGCAACTGTCAGTTGTCATCCTTGATGTACACTCTAACAAGCTAATTGGTTTACATCCACACATAGATCGGTCGATAGTTGCATGTATACCAATTAGGTGTTAGACTGTACCTCAAATGACTTTCTCACATCCAAACATACTTTAGTACATTTATGTTTATATAGATCTAAAGACTGTACATGGAAAGTCGGATCAGTTATGTAAAAATACATCTAATAATCTACTACTAATAATCGACTAATCGTTAAGGAAGACTGCTGAGCAAGATGTCTTAGGTTTGATTCCCAAGTCGAGCAAAGTGTTATTGGGTGTTTTATGAAATTCTCAGTAGCAGCTCGGAGTTTGAATTTGTGTCCAATAGATGGCAATAGGCTCGCCCCCTATTACATGGGACCTAAAAACATACCGGAGAAATGTGGGTGTACATTAGTACACCTCTGCCTAATCCTTCGGGGACGAAATGATGGTATGTCATCAATATAGAATTTCAACTTCATTTTTATCATGAATTTAATGTCCCACTGCTGGGCATAGGTCTTTTCTCAGCTTGAGAGGGATCATAGACTAGACTAGATAATCAACTGCTGCAATACCTGAAATACCTGATACCTGATACCTCTGACTGCCTGATATTTCGGGGTATTCCCTGCTCTCAAATTCATTTCATTTGAATTTTTAACCTTGTATTACAAGCTATTCCGAAGTTTATTAAAAATGAATATTACAATTGGGCTTTGTAGTCATAGTCGAGGTTCAAGGATAACATTTTACAAAGCCCTTATGAAAAAGATACGGTGAACAGATGAAGTACGTAATATAATTGATTTAGTATAAACATTGAAGAATTTTAACGTTGTATCCTTGTAACTAATAATTTACTTTCCCACCATAATATATGTGCTAGGCACAAATGAATAAATTTAATCATATAATTTTATTTTGACGAGATGTATGAATGTGGACGAGGCAAAAGTGGTATGCAGGGACCGTAGCGCGTGATATTCTGTAGTTTCTGCCTACCCTCATGGGAAAAAGGCGTGAGTGTATGTATGTATGTATGTATAGTTTTTTTGTTGGCAACATTTCATTTAATGTTTTTATATAAGTTTTATTACATTAATTTTAGGACCTGTCTATGTCTAAAGTTCTTATTTATACATGTTTACTTACTTGTGAAAACTTGTAATTGGCCGTACTCTATATACTTTATCGCATACAAATTAACTAGCTGTAAGTTTTCTTGTAATTAATAAAATAAATCATCACTATCTAATCTTATATCTAATTCACGCCTTTTCCCAAAGGGGTAGGCAGAAGCTACTGAACGCTACGCGCTACGATCCCCGCATACCAATTTTGCTTTGTCCTCTACATAAAACCTTCGGCGATGTAATTCTATACAAAGTAGTTCTATTTTACTGAATATTAGATATAAATAAATAAAATAAATATTCCTGGACATTATGACACACAGCACCATCTAGTTCCGTGCTAAGCAACGAGCCTTGTGTTACGGACACTAGTTGGTTGATATACTACATATATAATTTTTTTTTTGTAAATACATACGTATTATAGATAGATACATCCATGACTCGGATAGAAATGTTCATGCTCATCACACAAACATTTGTCCCTACCAGGATTTACCCGGGACCCATAGCACAGAAGGCAGTGTTAACTACCGCCGGACTAATTGGGCCGTCAAACTACTAAAATGTAACAATTCTAAGACATAAAACGTGTAAATGAGCTTCTATTAATTATATCCTAAAGAAGGCCTGATAATACATAAACCTTCAAACAAACAAATAAATTTAGCGCTCAACTATAGAATACCCAGCTCAATCATTAAATAGGTACAGGCTTTTTGGATTAGATGCCGCTTTACCGTGTAAGCTGAATACAACGCCACACGCGAGCAACTTCGATTTCCAAATGCATTTAGCTTCTATCCGTAGGTACCTGAGACTGACTTGATTGACATTTACCGATGTACAGGTATATTGACATACCTACACACATTAATAACAGAGTACACAATACAGTAGAATGCAATGCTTGAAATATACGTTTAAGGTGGAAGCTCCACGCTAGCCCGCGAAATTCAAATTTTCGTACGTTACATAGAATAAAATATGATTCGCGCCTGTAATAGGTATTTAGTTACAGAATTATAATCATTAATATCATCAATACAGACAGAAGACACTTGCCCAGCAGTGAGACTGTAAATGGTGGGTTGATCATGGTGATTGGCATACAGATCGTTTTTTCCCATTCATAAATAGGATACTTTTATTCTAACATACGTGCGTAGCCGCGGGCGGAAACTCGTTATTATTCCAACTAGACAATACCACTAAATACACAACCGAATCCATTGTTCTAAATTACACAACAGAATTTCATGTGATCTCATTGGCGAACTCCTTCAAAAATGACATTCTCGTAACCGTCGCGCGTGCATGACAAGATGCATGAATGTGTACTAGGCAAAATAGGTATGCAGGGATCGTAGTGGGTGGCATTCTGTAGTTTCTGCCTACCCCTATGGGAAAATGGCGTGAATGTATGTAGGTATGTATAGAATTTCATATTGTTAGCAAATAATTGTATTCAATCTGCCTCATTAGCCGAACGATTGGACTAAGCAAGCATGACTTTTAAGCGAGAGGGTTCAATTTCCCGTACGAGCAAAAGGGTCAATGGAGTTTTCTTTGACATTAGAAGTAGATTGGAGTTAGAATTTATACCATTTGTGTGTATAAAAACGTTGAGATAAAAATACAAAGCGACGAAAAAGCATTGCGAATCGATAAATTTACTTTTGATTTAAGTCAAACAACAAATGCACAACTCTCTTATAAGTAGTTGTGCGTCTAAAAGTAACTGATCATTTGAAAGATAAAAATCTTATTTAAGTATCGAAATATATTATTTACGATGTACCAAAACACAGTGCACCGCAATCAAATTAACTATTATTATTTTGTCCTATTCTTACTCTCACTGACCCTTCTTTTTTGAAATGAGACCAACTTTGCAATCGTTGTTAATAAAGAATTATCAAAATTCATATAGGTGTAAACGACCAGAGGGTACGGTGATCTTGTTCTGTGTTAATTGGATTGTCAATAAATTAACAATAACTGCAGGTAGCTGTCAGTAATCATAACATAAAAACAACCAACATCTCAGTCTGCTCGTCACCATGGAATCTATAAAGGTTTCGAAACGTTGGGATTGAATTACGATTGAAATGATTATTTATTTCTGGAAATAGATCTTTTAAAGACACTTTTACGTAACACATATAAATACCTATGTGTTTATCAGCCTATTGCCGTCCACTGCTGACCATATGCCTGTCTTAAAGAGCGTCAGCCATCCCAGTCTTGGGCAGCTTGCATCCTTCCGCTGCCATCTACCTTCACATAACACATACTGCAATGAAATTCTGTAAAAAATCATTTCATTTTACTGAACATTAGATTAGTGCCAGAAATCTAAGATTTAAGACTTTTAAAACAGCTTTAAGAGAGAAATGTTTATTGAAATAAATACTAGATTATAAAAATTACTAATAAAAATAATAAATAATAACCCCACCACAAGCACCTCTCTAATTAATAGTAAAGTTGATTTCCGACCCCAGTATCGTGTTACTAAAGACTGCCTCCCTTCTTTAATGGCAAAAGGAAATTCTACCCCCATTAGGAGAATAGTGCTTGTGCACTACCTACCTGATTTAACGAGCCACTTCAGCCACGTAACGGTAATTTTTAGAGAGCTGACGGTAATGTGACCTTTTTACGGTACAAAGGCTTTTGTTGACGTTAATGAGAATGATTGGTAAATTCAAATTGCTTTTTTCACATATGTTTGTATCCCATAAAATTGAAAGAGTGTGCTGTATAAATTTCACACAAACTACCAGGGCATATTCTCACCGCAGTTGAGAGGTAGGGCATAGTGAAATTCCTCGCTCAAACTGAGCTGCCCGACTGGGGAAGTACCTCCGCCTTATAAAAGACCGCAGTGAATCAACAATAGCTGTTGTATTTCTGTGAGTGAGCAAGGTTACCAGAGCTCGTCGGGGGAGTGACTATTCTGCCAGCATAGGCATTTCGTTTGCTGACAGTTTAGTAATTCCTTATTTTTAGAAACCTAAACGGTTTCTGTAGGGGGTGGCAACGTATATCAATCGTATATCGCCTTTTGGTATTACAAATGTCCATGGGCGGCGGTGATTACTTACCATCAGGTGAGCCGCCCGCTCGTTTGCCCCATAAAAAAAACCTTTTTTTTAAACTACCCTTTTTGTGGTATTGCCATATAAAGCGGATGGGAATGGGAAGGAACGGGGCAAACGGGCAGGAGGCCTATTACCTCCTCTTATGGACATCTGCAACACCAGAGGACGTCCCAAATACGTTGCCGTCCTCTTTAAAATAATTTGGTCTCTTCTTTAAGGTTCTTGCAAGTCGTAACGGTTCGGAAAGACCACCGGCGACAGCTAAGCAGCAGCAGTTCCACAGAGTGGTTGTGACAGCTCCATAAAGGCAGAAAATGCCTTAGAAATCGCACTGTTCTGGGCTGCTGGACATCGAGGTGGTGCGGATGGAACCTTAAGTTCTAGCACGATGTCCGATGATGGAACTCAGCGGCCGAGATCAATCCAAACAATTCCTCCAAACACTGACATCCTTACCTAGGATACAAACTATCTCCCTACCAGATTCAATCTTAAATGGTTTAAGCGTGAAGATGTAACAGACATTCGCATTTTTTTCCCATGGGTGTAGGCAGAAACTACAGAATGCCACGCGCTACGGTCCCTGCATACCACTTTTACCTCATCCACATTCATACATCTCGTCATGCACGCGCGCCGGTTATGGGTAGGTACTGCGTACCTTACCTTTTTGAAGGAGTTTACCAATTAGGTCGCTGTAGGTCCTTCTAGGGCGCCCCCTCCCGGCGCTTCCACTGATATCCGCCTTATAAATTCCTTTCGTCAATCGATTATATGTTTATGGATTATATGTTTGCTTATAATCTTATTGCTACCCACATCTGCAAATTAAACTTTAAAAAGTCAGCGGTGCGTGCTTTAGGGCTGAACTTGAGACGTTTGAACCTCTGGACCGATTATAGCAGCGTCTAATTGAGTGTTCAAAGCGAGTTTAATTCAAGTGTTATTAATATTTTGTAAACATTGCTCCCCCACTAGGATTTTCTCCTGTGTCGTAGGTGCACATACGACATCAAAAAAATGTTAAAAACACATTTATTTTTAAACAAATGCCCTGTACCTGGAGATCGTACAAATATTTGCCTCGTGCAGGGATTGAACTCACAACTCTGCGCCAATTGAATTTGCAAGCGAAAATCGAACTGATTTAGTTTCCTTACTAAAGACAATACACACACACACAAACAAACCATTCCTCGAACAAAATCAACTTTGAATTTCGAAAACGGATGCCAACGGTTGTAACTTGTGACCGAACTTGTCAAAACTACCCTCTATAAGGTCCGAAGTCACAAACTCTGTGGTGTGTAACAAGTAAATGACCCTCGCTGACCCTTCTGGACCTTAAAGTACCCAAAGGCCTGTTTGTTTGATATTCATAAGTGGGTTCAAAAGATTTTCGCTTGACATTAAATTAGTGAGGTTTCTTTGTGTGGGTACTGTGTTACTGGCGGGTTGTTTTTTTAATAAATTCTAGCTGAAGGATCTTTGTGATGAATTAAATTGTTTATATATTCAGATTTATTTACGATAGAATATCTACAATAAGGTGTAATTTACTTGTCAGTCATTTACAGTCAGACTTCCAAGTCATCATATACGGCATACACGTCTGTCATTTCGAAATTATGTAAGTATTAGTTATCTCTCATGATTGAGGTATTATCTCAAAGATATTTGAGGTCTACCAAAGCGGAATAAATTATTAAGCAAGGTAGACTATACCTTAACCTTTTTCTACCTAAGATAAAACCCATATCCAATGTGGGACAGTAAATTAATTGATGATGAATATACTTAAAATTACATAATCTTAAAAGGTTGAAAGTCCATCTAATGTCAACAGCAAAACTCAGCACGGGGAACGGATCTTAGGACCTCTCCCTTAGCAACCCTGCTAACCCATGAGGCAAAGGCTGCAAAAAGCCCGGAAATTGTATAAAAAAATAGCTTAGGTACATTCTCTCCGAAAGTTTTGAGTATAATATATCAAAGAAAAGAGGTTTCACCATTCCTTTGTTCTTCAAAAAATTAATTGCCAAAAGCCCGCCAGACTCGTTTTAATTCATAACATAAGCCATCTATTTAATTTCCTACTAAACCAAGCAAGAGTAATTAAACACGGGTAAACATGGTCGACACAGTAATATACTTAACTCCGTTTCTAAAGATGCACGTCTTTCTGCATTTTAAAAGAACTGTAGAAAGTTGATAGCCTAGTAGATGAATCAAATCAAATCAAATCATCATCATCATCGTCATCCACAGCCCTTCCGATCCCACTGCTGGGTATAGGCCTCTTTCCATGCATGCCATTCCCTTCGGCCCTGTGCCAATCTCGTCCAGATTCGACCCGCAAAACTGAGTGATGTCGTCGACCCATCTTCAAATCAAATCATTTATTTCAATTAGACCAATACAGGTGCTTTTGAATTGTCAAATTTAATTGAATTTAGTTGTACGGTTCCAAAAGGTAAGTCTTATGGAGAAGAACTGGCAAGAAACTCCATAGATACTCTTTTTAAATTTAATACAAATTTGTTGGTTTACAAAGATTTATGTATGTAATATCAATATGAGACTGGTGCAGGTCGATGTGAAACGTATGATTTATGCAGAGAGGAAATAACTAAAACCAATTTAGGTTGCCATAACATGTATGAGCCGACCAGTCCCCACTGATAGCACCCGTTCACGAGCATGACGTGTGTATCTACTCAACCATGTTTTAGGGAATAAAAAGACCCAACACACATGATGATAGCATAGGGTGATCTGTGGACTGTAAAGTCAAAGGTCTCAAGTTCGAACCCAAGGCTTTTTGGCAATTTTACCACTGACTTTTTGAAAGTTATGTGCGTATGTATCACATACACAAACGGTGAGGAAACCTGGTCAAATTGTTATTAAGTTTTTCTATGAAATTCTCTGTGGCACTTCGGAGTTTGGTTGCGTAATGATGGAAATAGGGTCACCCCCTTATTGTATTGAATCTAAAACATGCTGGCGAAATGTGGGTGTACATTAGTACACCTTTACCTAACTCTTTCGAAAAGATAGGTTTGATGGTATGTTCTACAATAAATATAAATACGCCCGGACATTATGACACAGCGCCATCTAGTTTCGTGGTAAACAACGAGGCTCGTGGTACGGATACTAGCTGGTTGATATACTACATACTTACTACTTTTGTAAATACATTCTTATTACATGGATAAATCAATGGCTCGGATACAAATGCTGATGCATTAGCATCAGTATTTGTAGAGACAAACATTTATGTTTTGTTGTTTGAGTTGAGTTTGTTGGCACAAACATTTATTTGTCACAGAAGTCGAATATAATACATCATAATTATCTTTGCCTAACTGTCAATATACATAGCCAATTTATACCTTATACAGATGATAATAAATAGTTATTTCGTTAACATAATGGGAGTTATTGGTATTATGATATTAACAGCTTTAACCGACTTAGTTTCGCAAGGACAGCACAAAGTATGTACGGTAAAATAGTATAAAAGATAGGCATCTTTATAGTATTTTGAAGGAAATATAATATATAATACAATATTATGCAGAAAAAAGTTATCAAAATACATGGATTGAGTGATTTTATTGCAGTTGCTGAGTCACGGGTTTTAAAGGAAAGCAAATAGTGAACGGTATTGGCTAAATGGACATAAATTATTGTACTTACCATAAATTCTTTCATAATATTTTCAATCTAGTGGTATTCTTTGTCTCGCGACTATGTAACTAGTTACAAAGGGAAGAGGCAAGGCAACCCCAACACAATTATTCTTTAACTTACTGGGGCTGCCTCAATTTTTATAAGATACTATATGTAGACACAATAAACAATTTTAATTTTAATTTTTTTAATTATAGTTACTTCTTACCCCAAAGATAGACGCCATAATATGTATGTACCATTACGATTGACGATTTTTGAACCTTCAACTTATTATTGTCCCACTGCTATGAAAGGGTCTCCTCTCATTTGAGAGGGATTAGGCTATTATAGTCCACAACGCTAGCCTACTGCGGGTTGGCAGACTTCACATGCCATCGAGAAAATGTCTCAAGCATGCAGCATCCTCATGTTGTTTTCCTTCACCGTTTGAGCATGTGATAAATACGCACGAAACTTCTTAAAAGCTAGTTTTGAACCTTATCATTATCAGCATTTTTTTGTATTTTTTAATCCCGAATTTAAATAAAAACTCTTTATAACACCTTTCATTAAGAATTTACGGTCGTTAATCCTGCTCAATAAAATCAAGTTCTAATTGAACATCTTAAATCTAAGTTAAACGTTATAAAACGGTTAATGGCTCTTCAGTAATCGTTCAGTTAAAAGGCAATTACTTATGTTATACGGATTAAGTGGTTAATCTGTGTCTTAGATAAAGATAAATCTATTAGTTATGTCTTATTAATTGTCGACCCGATTAGCACCTTTAATAGCGTTGTATTAAAGGCTGCTTAATGTGGTAAGGGTACTGGGTTCAAATCGCGGTAGGGGCAAATGGATACACAGACACACATAGACACACGCACCCACACATGCGCAAATACAAACGGACACTTGCACACACACGTACCTACACGTGATGCTTATGCACAAAATATTACATACATTTCTACTTTCTTTTTTTCATTTATAAAATGTTGTTCTTGTTTTACTGCTTGCAAGTAAAGTCTGGCAAGTAAATTGTAAATCCGTAATTGGTTATAAGAACTATAATATGCTTATTTGTTATTTGTAAGAGCTGTGGATTTTGTGATACATTAAATAAATAAATAAACAACTATGGACATTTGAACTGAGTCATGGATGTTTCTATTGTATTTATAAAAAAAAGTATATATGTAGTAAGTATAATCAACCATCTAGTATTTGTAACACAAGCCTCGTTGTTTATTTCGGAACTAGATAGCGCTGTCATAATATCTCGATATATTTATTTGTTTATATTTATAATTCTCTAATCATCAATAAATAAAACTGTTTACAGATACAAACGCTAACCTATATTCTATAAAAATAAATTATCGTCGCGTATACCTATGATTTAATCCCGATGTCTTTATCAGATCAAAAATCAATACATCTTCATTACAAAAGTCTCATTACATAATTCACATGTTATAATATTTAGCTGCAGAGCTAATCAACGTCTGATTGAAACTTAAAATATAATGTTTTTAATAAAGTTTTCCTTCCTTCGTGAAAGAAAAAGGTAGTTAAATAGTAAATATAAAGGTCAGCGGTATGTTCCCAGGGGAAATACTGGGAAAGAAAAACAAACATGTGACTGAAAAAAAGTCTTTATATGGAAATAGAAACGCCAAGCTTCTACGTGTATACCTTCAAGAGCAGACGGAGTCATGAAAAGTAGTTTTGTATTGTTAAATTGTGATACGTGGATGTCTCATATTCACTGACGTGAAAATAAGATCTACCCACAGTTATTGATGCAGTATACAATTCGAAACATCGACCGCGATAAAATCTATAAAAAAATGATTCAATCCTTACTAATATTATAAATGCGGAAGTGTGTCTGTCTTTCTGTCTGTCTTTTTTTCATTTAGATGAAATTTGCTATAGAGAGAGCCGGGGAAGGACATAATTTAGTTTTCTTCCCGTAAATCATCCCTTAAAATGGAAAAGTGGGGAGATGGAAATTACTAATTTTCTTCTTTTTCTTCTCTGTCGTTACACTCTTGGCAGAGTGGTCGTGGTCATCATGACCGGGGTGGTGGCAAGCTTCACAATGCGTCGCCATTTCTCTCGTACTGCTCCTTGCCTCGTGCGTTCGTGGAGTGGACCACTAATATTTAATTTTAATTAAATTACTAATTTTACGCAGACGAAATAGCTGGCAAAAACTAATATTGGAATATTATTTTGATTAAACATGTAGGTATAGTTATTATTCTTTTTTAATAAGCATCAAATCCCTTATTTCGTTTTTACCGATAATTCATACATACGTAATATAATCAAATATTTTGACTACGCGGTTGGTGCAGTGGTCGAGCAGTTGCTTTCCGCTGTGTCGCGGGTTCGATCCCTACATGGAACAAAGTCCGAGCGTGGTGCAACGTTTTATATAATATATTTATGTATTAGCAAATAATAAACAATTAATACGCACTTGACTTCGAATTAAAAGACGTGCCTTGCTAGCTCGAAGTCATATCACAAAATTATCACTCTATCTCAGTGGAAGAGACAATAAAATCTAAATAATCATGAATACATATTTCCTGTCTTTTCCTTGTTCCATTCCATCCCCATCTAGTGCCTATAACCAAGGTCGTCGACCCTATAACATTGGGTTACAATAGTTACATAAAATAAATATAGTTTTATGTGGAGACTTGCTAGTAGATAGCTCATAACATGGTTATGTATGTGTTAAGTTGTAAGCAAAAGTTGTTTCTGAATGACATGTAATATTAACCCAAATATTATAAAAAATTATTTGAATACTCGTTTGTAAGTGATGTTAGTATTGTATTTTTGAAGTAGGTAGGTCCAAATACCTACTTTTTGTTAATTTATTATTTTAGTGGTCCATTCAACCTTTTATGTTGAATGTGTTTACTAGTTTCATGATCCTGACAATAAAAATAAGGTAGGCTAGTGGAATTTTCAGTGGGATATATAAAAAAAAAATTAAACTTCAAAAGTTAATTTGCTCTTGGTAATGTCTTCAACAGGATTTTAGATATCAGTGTATTTGATACTTGTAGATCTGGAAATTGTACTTTACTGTGATTATTATTAGAGTTGCTTTTAGTAGTTCTCCGTTTGAAAATAACGATACCATCTGCTACTAATTATCAAAAATGTACAATTCTAAAGAGTTTTTTTTAGATCTACTTACCGAAACAAAATAATATCATTTAATTCACTTAGCCCGAACAACGTTCTCGGCTACGTAACCTAATACACATTCATCTGATACTATCACAAAGAAAATGCCCTTGACCTTGAGAACAATTTCAGGGCTGAACCCTTCAATTTCCTCTACCCTATTACACCGAATGACGCAAAGCAAAAAACATATCATCTTTAGAACCGCAGCCTGTGAGCTGTGATGTCAACGTATTCTCTATGGCTGACCATAAAAAGTGACCTTGACCCATACAAGCATTATTTTATGGGGCATGCTTCCCATATACTTAGTCGTAATAAGTGGACGAGTCTGTTTTTATGGGGAGCGATGGGAAAGGCTGATTTGATTACAGTTAGATACGACTTTTCAAAGTAAATGTGTCAAGTTAATGAGGTAATCCGATTTCTAAGTGGATTAGTTAGACATAACTAGCGTTTCCTAACGACTTTGCCTGCGTTTTGTAAGTGAATTTTGAAGATTAGTCATTCTTCAACACGCCTGTCTCTAGGGTAGTAGGCAGAAGAGTACAGAAGAATTCCCACATTTTGCTGGTATAATAAATAAATTAATAATTACGGTCGCTGGAATCCACTGGATGCGGGCGGCATACGACCGGTCGTCGTGGCGATCCTTGGGGGAGACCTATGTCCAGCAGTGGACGTCTAACGGTTGAAATGATGATGATGATGATGATCCGGAAAAATATTATACAAGATTACGACCCGCCTGGTGTGGTATGTTTGCAACACCAGACGTGTCACTCACGCGTTGCCGACCCTTGCGTTGCAGATCCCAATGACTTTTCGGAGTTACGTATGTATTTATTAAATCTTCAAATGGTGTAGAAAAACATCGAGAGAAAACCAGCATACTTGACATTGCATGGTCTATGAAGAATTGCTCTCGAATGAGAGGAGATAGCCCAGCAGTGGAACAGCAAAATGGGTCGATGAAATCTCCTTGCTGTTACTCCGTTCAATAAAAAACTTTGTATACCAGATAACGTTTTCAACCCTTAGACAGGTGGTACAATCATGACACTGTCTATGCAGAAGCTTCGGACGGCACGATAAGCCGTCACACAGTTCCTGCCGTCAAGGGAATGATAAACTTTAACAGTAAAGGAATAGAGCTGAAAAAAAATCAACACGTACCAAGCAACAAAGGCAAATAGTGAACCGTTCGCCACAAATATAAGCGCTAATCAGGCACGCACCACTGACTTTTCGAAAGTTCTATGCGTTTATATCACATGCTCAAACGGTGAAGGAAAACATCGTGAGGAAACCTGCATGCTTGAGAGATTTTCTCGATGGCGTGTGAAGTCTGCCAACCCGCACTAGGCCAGCGTGGTGGACATTAGCTTAAACCCTTTCAATTGAGAGGAGACCCGTACCCAGCAGTGGGACTTGAACCAAATTGAGAGGTAGGCTATAGCGAGATTCTTCGCTCAAATTGAGCTGCCCAACTGGGGAAGTACCTGCGCCTTACAGGAAACCGCTGTGAATCAACAATAGTTGTATTTCTACGAGTGAGTAAGGTTACCAGAGCTCGTTGGGGTAGTGATTATTCTGACAGCATAGGCATTCCGTTTGCTGTCAGTTTAGTAATTCCCTATTTTAAGAAACTTAAACAGATTCTATAGGGGTCGGTAACGCACATGCAAGTCTTCTGGTGTTGCAAATGTACATGGGCGGCGGTGATCACTTACCATCAGGTGAGCCGCCTACTCGTTTGCCCCCTTATCACCGTTAAAAAAAAAGAATCATACAGATATCATCCTAATACTATAATACCAATATACCAATATAAAATCCGTAACAAGTAGTTTTATATAACTGTTTTCTTTGTTATTTAGAAGAACTATGTTACAACTGATTACCTAGATCTTCGAGTAACAAGTTTAGTGTTCATTTAGTTCCTTAATCAAAGCTACCTACTATGTTTTCTAGGGTTGTCCAACCATACTTCGTAATAACTTTATTTTTGATAAATACCTGCCTCGTTCGTCTAGTGGTAATTATCAAGACAGCTGAGCAAGAGGTATTGGATTCGATTCCCAAGTCGAACAAAATGTTATTGGGTTGTCTATGAAATTGTCAATGGCAGCTCCGGGCTTAGGTACATTCGTGCCCGGTTGATTGCAATAGGCTCGCCCCTAATTACATAGAACCTAAAAATGTAATGGAGAAATGTGGGTGTACATTAATTAGTACACCTCTGCCTAACCGGAATCAGGGACGACAGGCGTTATGGTGTGTATGTATGTTAAAAAAATAAATTTGGAAAATCCTTTTTTTCTTATTTATTATCCAAAGGGTTTACTTAAAAAAGAAAAAATCACAAAAAAAGTTGGTAGGTACCCTAGTGTACGCAATTGTTACTTTATAACTAAGGTTCTATTTAATTGTTACTGTGTGTTCACTTTAACAGCTATAGTTAAAAGTTTACGTGTTTCGAACTAATTAGTTATTTAACAGTATTATAAACAATCTTCTATATTTGTTACTCCTTTTTAATAACCTCTGACGCAAAAACAACAGGGTATTTTTGCGTCATAAGTTTGATGTGTCTGTGTGTGTCTGTCTGTCCGTGGCATCGTAACTGTATTTTTTATCACTTCTAAAATTGTCTTCATTACAATACACAATTCAGTATTAAAATCTGTGAGTGAACAATAAATCACCCCTATTTTCCCTCCCTTAGGGTGGGATTTATTTTTCAATTTTTTTTTTTGAGTCATTTCAAAGTACATTCTATGCAATAAAAAAAGAATTACCAAAATCAGACTACTCTGTAAAAAGTTATGCGTAGTCATAGATTACAATTATTGAGTGAACAATCAAACATCCCCTATTTTCCTACCCTTAGGGTTGATCTATTTTTTTTTTATTTATATGGGGCCAACTTCGGAGTACACTCATTCCAAAACTCTACTCTGTAAAAAGTTATATTATTTTTTAATGTATAACAAAAAAATATACGCGTCGACTTGAGAACCTCCTTCGTTTTTTTGTTTCGTCGGTTGAAAATGACTAATCTTAATCTACATTCTATGAAGGCAAAATTAATATGAACTTGTATTTCGACCCCGCTAACCAAGTCTTCGGTAGTATAGTGGTAAGTATCCCCGCCTGTCACGCGGGAGACCGGGGTTCGATTCCCCGCCGGAGAGATTCTTTTTGTATTTTTTTATAATTTTTATTTTTTATATCTTTTGTTCTTTATTGAATACGAATATAATAGCAGAATTATCTCGACATTATCAATTTATTCGTTTATCAACTTTAGAGATAAGGGGTAGATAACGGTGTGTTTTCGCAATTTTGGACATTAGCAAATAAATCACCTAGTATTGATTTTTATCTAGCTTTTGCCCGCGACTTCGTCTGCGTAAAATTGGTAATTTTTTTTCGCCTTTTCCCCTTTTTAGGGTTGATTTCAACTGAGCTGTGGTAGCCTAGTGGTGTGACCAGTGGACTGAGACGTCAAAGGTCTCAAGTTCGAACCCAAGGCACGCACCACTGACTTTTCGGAAGTTATGTGCGTATTTATCACAAGCTCAAACGGTGAAGGAAAACATCGTGAGGGAACCTGCATGCTTGAGAGATTTGTCTTGATGGCATGTGAAGTCTGCCAACCCGCAGTAGGCTAGCGTGGTGGACTATAGCCTGATCCCTCTCAAATGAGAGGAGACCCGTGCCCAGCAGTGGGACGTTAATGGGTTGATGATGAGGGATGATTTCCGGGATGAAATATCCTATGTCCTTCCCCGGGACTTAATATATCTCTATACTAAATTTCACCTAAATCGGTTCAGCGGTTATAGCGTGAATAAGTAACAGACAGACAGACACACTTTCGCATTTATAATATAATATTAGTATGGATAACTCCTTTCCTCCAAATTATTCTCTAAAAAAAAGAACAACACATATTTTACATAGAAGAGATGTTTTTTCTTCCATTACAGAAACATACATAATTAAAATTATAATTATCACTCAAGTACCTTCATCCTACTTTGTGTGCCTTTCTGCCCGACTAAGCTGAAGGCCGCGTTGATGACACAGAATATGTAAAGGAAAAACATACAATTATTTACGAGTCTTTTTTTATATTGTAGGTAACTACTTGAAATGAAGTCTAATCAGAAGACTGATTGTAACAATACCTACTGTAATTTATTGGACTGTAACTGATTGATGAAAAAACAAAATTGTAATTATAATTTATTTAATTACAGGCCAAAACACTAGATTTTTTTATTTCATGTAATGTTGCTTAGTTGTTCAACCTTCTTTTACGGACCGTCCCATCGCCTGGGGAGGCGATGGGGTGTGTCGGGCTCCGCTTGATCGTTTACCTACTAAAAAACCGCACCCGTCAACGCCACCAACCCTATAGCTGGGGCCATGGGATTCGCAAAAGCATGTACCACAACCCCGGCGGGTAGTTGTCCACCCCTGATCTAGTATCAGCTACACAAGCCTCGTTGGTTTACTCGCAACTAGATGGCGCTGTCATAAAGTCCAGCTATATTTATGTTATAAGTTTATGGACCCTTACGTCATAAAAAAAATACTTCTAGATCAATAGTTTGACTTCTTAACAACATGCTTTCATGCTCCATGTAAGTAAGACACTTAAAAACTTTCCGCCGTTGAGACAAGCTACAAAAGATACAAAATATCTTTGTAACTTATTTAAGTGATGCCAAAGTTTATTTTATCTTTTTCTCATAAAATACCTAAGGGATTAATACAAAAATACACATTGTATAAGTAACTTAAAATACGTTTGTGTATTGATCTGTCTTTTTGTACCAATATTTATTCTTTAACTCTTTAAAAAGAACTTAATAGTTTTTTGTTTCAGGTATGTTACATCTCTATTTAGTTTTTTAAGAATAGAAGGTACATGTATTATAATTTAAAGCACTTATGTAAATAGGAGACACTTTTACTTCAGAGAATGTTTTTGGAGTTTCTTGCCGGTTCTTCTCCATAAGACCTACCTTTTGGAACCGTGCAACTAAATTCAATTAAACTCTACAATTCAAAAGCACCTGTATTGGTCTAATTGAAATAAATGCTTTGACTTTGACTTTGAGGTACCCTTACAGAAGACTGCAGTAAATTAACAATAGTACAACTATTCTTATTTTGTGAGTAAGGCTACAGACAGAGCTCGTTGGGGAGTTACTATTCTGACAGAAAAATACTTTGCTCAATTTACACTGTAATAGTTATATATTCCCAATCCACATATCATGACTTTATATATTCCCAATCCATAAATATTTCACCACACACACAAAATCAAAGATTAATTCGCAGATAACACCGTTTATTACGAGTTGAACAACAATATTCGGTCCATTACATTAATCATGACAAACGGGGTAGATTCCGCTGTGTGCTGATAAACTGTGACCTTGCGCAACCCTCAATGATAGAGCCTTTCATTATGTTAGACTGTGGTCCCATCGAAGACTAAGCGAGGAATGTGAGACCTATTTTATATACAGAAATAGTACATACATACCATCAAGCCTGTCGTCCCGAGAGTTAGGCAGAAATGCACTATCGTACACTCACGTTTCGCCGGTATGTTGTAGGTCCCATATAATAGGGGGCGAGCCTATTGCTATTCACCGGGCACGAATCAAAATTCTGCTTCTGAGAATTTCATAGGAAAACCCAATAACACTTTGCTCGACCTGGGAATCGAACACAAGACCTCTTGCTCTGCAGTCGCACTGTACGACCACTAGACCAACGAGGCAGAAATAGATTGCCATCTTTATCTAGATACATACATATTATTTTACATATATTATACACATACATTACTTTACATATATTTTACATATATTATACATATCATTTATGAAAATATCAAGTCTGTTTGTGTAAACATCAAAATCTCTAAAATATCTGATTGACTAAACTTGAAACAATATACAATACGCTTTAAATATTGTTTTTATCTTTAACCATAGTGTGCGCAGCGAAGCGTGGTAGTGTACACACTACAGCTAGTATGAATAAACATTTTGTATCACATTGTTTGTCAGCGATGAACTCCCGAACAAATTTTAATTAAACTTAGCACAATGTGTGTAGCATAGTCTCAACTGGAGGATTAAGATAGTGTTTTACTCAATTTATTATCAATATTTATATTTTTGCAAACCAACGAATAACTTAAATAACTTTGCTACGATAACGCGTAGCTAGATCTGTTTGCTTTATATATTTCATTTTTAATCAATATAATCTGGACATTATAACACAGCGCCATCTAATTTCGTGGTAAGCAACGAGACTTGTGTTACGAATACTAGAAGGTTGATATGCTACATATTATATTTTTTTTGTATACTTATTATACATAAAATATATACATTCATGACTAGGATACAAATGTTAATGCTCATCATACAAACATTTGTCCCTACCAGGATTCGAACCTGAGACACGTAGCACAGAAAGCAGCGTTAACTACCACTGGGCTAATTGAGCCGTCATCTTATATTATCTAGATAACAAAAACAAAAGCCGAAAAGCCGAAACTTATTGCAAATTTTATTTTCTTATTGTAAAAAGGAGTTTAACGGTAATGAGTCTAAATACCGTTGAAGCCTCCGGCATTTTAATTAAGTCCTGATTTTCTATGGCCGCTGTAATTAACTTACGTAAGTGTTAAGACTTATTTAATGGAGCTAATTAAAAGAGATAATTAGTATCTCCGAGCGATACTAACTACCTATTTTAATACACACTAAGTTTCGAGCTTATAATATTTACGTTAATCACTAGAACAAAATCAAAATGAAAAAATACTACCTTTGTTCCACATAGTAAGAGTACTGAGCTAAGCTAAGCTAAGCGAGTAATAGCTCAGTTCATCTCACAGTAATGCATTAACTTCAAGCCTTTTTCCAATTATCTCTATAGCCTCACTGAGGCTGAAAAATTGGATCACTTCAGAACGTCGTTAAATAATATTAAGGAAATATTTCTGACTTTTTTCTCAACTAAATCATTTATTGAATTACAGAATTTTGGCTATCCCTTGTCAAATATTTTATTAGAAATGATAAATTGAGGCCGTAATATGAGGAATATTTAAAGGAATCTGGAGGTTGTTTTAGGATGATTGCCTCCAAAATTTACATTCCCATTTCTGTAATTTATATCTTTTTTGTGTACCTACTTTTGAGTCTTATATAATATTTTTAGTCTAGATTTATTTGTACCGTATGTTGCTGGGGAGTTTTTTCGCCGCTTATTCTTTCCAGCAGAAATACTAGGAAGCGGTGAAAGTCTTTGGGGGCTGTCTTTATTGTCGACGTTCAAAAGGAGCCAATGTTGGCCTGTATTGAAGAAATTATATTTATAGTTTGTTTTGGTGTACAATAAAAATTAAGCTCTATTTTTCTACTACTATAACTCAAAAAAATATAGCTTGGGCAGACTGAATCCTTAAAATGACAAACGTCTATAATATTGCTAACTCTATATTTTCTATGCATAAATAAAATTATACACACAAAAAACGTCCACAAAATATCAAATCAGACTATTAGAAAACAATGTTAGTTCTGACTATGAAAATGGTAAAGTTTAAAACAGGCATATAAACCACTAGACATGGCTATTTCTTGGCAGCCTTTAACATAAATATTTAAAGATAGCCTGCTCTTAAAAGTCCAGAAATTTCTCGAAAATTCGCTGTTAAATTTAGACAAGCTTCATACCTTGTATGAAATTCGAGGCAGCTTTAAATATTGTAACAGGAAAATGACCCAACAGTTTTAATAATACATTAAACGAACCCATTAAATGATTAATACGCTTTCTTTGAATGTCAATTAATTGGTCAAAATGGCCGTCATTTAGTTTTTTTTTGTAAATTTTTATGGCATGGCTCCTTGGCCTTGGCCGTCATTTAGTTAGCGGGAAAAACCACAGAGTATTAAGAAATAGAGAGACGGTGTGTATTTATAAAATACAATTAGTGTCTTCTCTTTACCAAATACTCTCAAAATATTTTGTTGTAATGTGTTTCTTTAATATTCAAAATTGACACTAATAACTTAACAAGGATTTTCAAATACCTCGACTGATACCCAGATTTTTTTTTTCTTTTTCACATTAGCGCGTCAAAAATCGGCCATTTTTCAATTTTTTTATAGCCTATGTCACACCCGCTGTCAAAACAAATCGAACGTCATCTAATATGTTAAAATCCATCATGCCGTTTGGAAGAAACATATATACATACACTCGAAAAACATAACCCTCCTTCTGACGCAGTCGGGTGAAAATGAGAGGAGTCACGTGTTCTACAGTGAGACAATAATCGGGTTGACGATGATAATAGAATTAAGAAACAGTTTTTCCCAAGATTTATAGAACTCTACCAAGTCTAAAAGGTACATGTATCTTATGAAGCATAAAGCATATCCGTGTGCTTTCAAGTTGCGCTAATTTCTCAACCAACAATTTCTTTATTAAAAGCTTTCTCAATTAACAAAACCTCCCGGGAGTTCGTATTTAGGGAAGTTGTAAAAGTTTAACGCTGCGCTGACTTCTTCAGGAAATATGATTAATTTGCTTAAATGTAAACGGTAAATCTTTTTATTTTTGCTACATATAGCGGTAATTTTTCTAGAGAATCTAGCCTAGTTTGAATTTAACATACCTCTTCATCTTTAACATATTTAAATATCTTTAAAACTCGTAGGTAATAAATATTTTTTTGTTTTACATATTATAAGTGTATATAGAGGGTTGGAAAACTTCACACCCTGTTGGAAAATTTCTCAGGCACGCAGATTTTCTCACAATGTTTTCCTTTACCGTTTGAACATGTGACAAATACGCACAAATACGCACAATAGACTGCAAAGCCTACAAAGCTATCATAGCTAGCAGTAATACAATTTCGTTTCAAAGCTGATGCGAAAATACGCGACACCAACGTAATTTCTCAAACGAAGTTGTCGTAAGCAGCTAGAACCAAAGGCTAGCTCCTTGAAATCCAATTTTACTCCCCAGAGAGGGCTTTCAGCAGAAGAATAATATAAGGTAATACGAATTTTGGGCTGGTGACGCATTTTGAATAATTTAAAAGCCGCGAAACGACTGTAAACGGTCTGTGAGATCGGCTTACAATCATTATGTTGAAACATACGTACCTACGATGTGTAAAAGACGACGCTTGTGTGAACTGACTTGAAAGAAAAACAATTTATGGATATCATTATGTAACATATCATGTCTTCTGTCGTCCCCGAAGGGTTAGGCAGAGGTGTACTAACGCACACTCACATTTCGCCAGTATGTTTTAGATTAGTAATGCGGGGCGAGCCTATTGCTACAAAAAATATACAAATTATTCTCTTGAGGAAAGCGACGCACACTCATCATCATCAACCCATTACTGTCCCACTTCTGGGCACGGGTCTCCTCTCCTTTGAAAGGAATTAGGCTATAGTCCACTAAGCTAGCCAACTGCGAGTTGGCAGACTGCAAGCATGCAGGTTTCCTCATGATATTTTCCTAAACGGTCATTTGAGCATGTAATGAATACTACGTGCGTAGTATTACACCAGATACAATTATACAATATAATTATGATGTGACAAGCCATACGTGGACGCGAGCCCGCACAAATTATCATCAATACGTATGTTTACGAATTTAAGCAATAACATTGATATGGTAGGTACGTGGTAACCGATGCGTATGACAAGAATCTTGTACAGATTGTGTAAGTATTTCGGGCGAGTAAATGTTCACCCAACCTAGTGTAGTCAAGTCCTCAAAACTATATTTGTGTTGTGGTGTCTTATTGTCATCGTTAAAAATCAGCAAATTAAGGTAAGTAAGGTTACCAGAGCTCGTTAGGGGAGTGACTATTCTGACAGCATGGGAATTTCTTAAATTTGAATTCATTAGACAAACTTTAAGTTCAGAAATAAATATGTCTATACATTATCTCATAGAATTATTATTATGATTAATTTAAGAGCTCTGCTCTTGTTGGTTACAATCCGATTCCCACTTTGTCCTTCACTTGTACAACAAAACTTCGTCTAGGTCTTTCTCTTCCTCCCTTTTCTCATATCTAGAATACAAGGTAAAATATGTTTGTTATGTTAGAAAAAAGACCAATCTTCAAACAGAGACTCAGACAAGCAACCTCTCTTTTTCTCTATTACTCTGTTATCCTCTATAGAAATAGTGTAAGCACTAATAATGTGTGAACAAACCATTATACAAGTCGACACACCACAATAGATTACATCTGAATGTGTCACGTACGATAATCACAGTAATACTCGTGTTTATTTTATTGAAAGCTTTCAATGAATATTAATACTATCTACGAAATATTTGAAACTGGTGTCCCGAATATTTGGTAAATGATAAATGATGTGTATTTGAAATAAAACTACTATTTACGGATTTTATCGCGGTATATTGATATTATTTTAACCCGACGTTTCGGATCCTTTACAGCATCCATGGTCACGGGCCGACTGAGGTGTTGGTTGTCTTGAAGTTATAATTACTAACAGCTACCTTACATTTTCAATTATTATTGACAATCCGATTTACACAGAACGAGCTCACCGTGTCCTTCGGTCGTGCAGTTTTGTTCTTGGATTTAGATTTAATAGAATCTATGATGGGGTTCCAAGCAGGTGGTAAAAAGTAGTTTTATTTCAATGTCTAATATTCGCGTAAGTGTAAGAAATCAATATGATGTACATGTATTTCTTTAAAAATATATTTTGAATAGATTTTTTGTCGTAGTCTTTTTAGTCTAAGTTTTTAGAGAGGTAGGGGTTTCTTGCTCAATTGAGAAGCTTACGCTTATCCACACGGCCAATTAACCAGTCTAATATCTAATCTAACCTCTATACATATAATAAACATCGCAACACATAACCACCTCCTTTTTGAAGTCGGTTAAAAGTTTAGTTGGTCTGTGTAAGCTTCGAAAACTCAAAAAGTTTTGAGCCAATTGACCTCAAATTTTGAAATGGTATAGGTACAAGCTGCTTCACCTGTTGTTCCACAGTGCTCAACTGCAAAACCTGACAAGATACAGCTAGTATATTATAATATACTCGTTGACTGATACTGGCCTTAGAAAATAAAGTATCAACTTTAAAGGTCCGGCGTATAATAAGTGACAGCTTGTTAGAACATACACTGGGTCTGGTGTCTTGTTAATATGTCTGTTGTTTTATTTTGTACAATGTAGACTGTGTTGATTTTATACATAGGAAGGTAATACCTAATAGGTTTACCCGGCTTCCTACGGGTAGCAATAGGTATCTACAATATCCCTAACTTACCTATTTTATCTACCCTACCTATTTACTAAACGCTGTAAGTAATAATAATTATAAACAGACATTATTACTCAGCGCCATCTAGTTCCCGACCTAAGCAACGAGGCTTGGGTTACGGATGGCGAGACAAAATCCATAAATATTATTTTCTTAAATTTTTTTTTTTGAATCTCGTATAACTGTAAGCAATAGTGATAAAACTTTGGAAACTCAATAATCCTACTATACTAATATTATAAACGTGAAGGTTTGTAAGTATGGATTGATGTTGTTTACTCTTTCACGGAAAAACCGCTTAACAGATTTGAATGAGATTTAGCATACATATACTTTATTAGTTTATCAACGTTACCCACATAGCTCAGAGGATTAGCAAGCTGCAGTGGCAATGGGCCGGTCACATCTCTCGGAGAACCAACAACCTTTAGAGCAAACGAGTTCTTGAGTGGAGACCGCGTCTCGGCAGACGTAGTGTAGGACGGCCGCCGGCCAGGTGGAGCGACGACTTGCGCAAGATAGCTGGCAGTGACTGGAGGAAAAGAGCCGAAGATCGAGCTCTGTGGCGTTCACTAGGGGAGGCCTACAGTGGTCCAGCAGTGGACGAATATAGGCAGATAGTGATGATGATGTTATTTTATTACCTGGTTTAACACATGGGCTACTTTTTATCCATATACCATGCGGGCAAAGCCGCGGGAGGCAGCTAGTATAAAGTAATTTAAACAACCATGTCATCATTATATGAGTATGTTTCTAGTGTAGAACTTTCCCTGCCACATTTGGCCAGATTATGTAATAATCAACCCCAATGGCAGAGGGAAGGAATTAACCCCCTTCGGCACCAAAGGGATCGCAAAAGGTCCGTGTGCAATTACAACAAGGGTATGTTTGTACCCTCCATATTGTTGGATTCAAATGTAATGAAATAATAAACTTTAGTTGGGCTCAGGTAGAATTTGTAATAATTTTATATTACCTTGTTAGCTTGATTTTCTTATGTTTTGCTTTCATTTGTTGGTTTATTTAAATTCCCATAGTGTTTTTTTTATTTGGTACGATTATTATGTAATACCTATATTGTCAGTGGGCAGGGCTCGAAAAACGGATGGCCGTTGGCCCTTGAAGGTGGGTAGGCTGTAGACCCACGCGGCGGCCTGGTAAAGCTCGATGGAATCTGCTGGATGCGGGTGGCCCAGGACCGGTCGTTGTGGAAATTCTTTGGGGAAGCTTATATTCAGCAGTGGACATCATCTATCTGATATGATACCTACATCATAAATGTCTAATTACGGTTGTATTATTTAGCGTCGCGTCCTGGATCTGGTTCCAAGGTTGGGCAGAGTGTCATTTTTATGTTAACAAACGCTTCATCATCATCGACACATTTCACTGTCGCACTACTGGTCATGGGTCTCTTCTCATTGCAGAGGTATTAGGCTATAAAAGTCCACCACGATAGCCTTGTGCGTGTTGGCACTTCACATGCCATCGAGCAAATCTCTCATGCAGGCAGGTTTCCACACTATGTTTTCCATAACCATTTGAGCATGTGATAAATACGCACATAACTTCAATAAAAGTCAGTGGTACGCAACAGCAGCACAAAAACTAGTCCACAACTAACCAAAACAGATCTTCCACATTTTATGAAGTCGGTTAAAAAAGATAATTTCCTTTAGAACCATCATTTCTAGATTTATTTCATCTCAAACATTTTATATGCCTGAAAATTCTACTTCCAATTTTATTGCCACCCTTCTTCAGCGTGAGGGCGGGATTTTCTTTTTTAAATGATTTTCTAAGAGGGTGCGAAGATATGTTTAATCCGTGGATCAGGGCTAAATAATGCGAACTCACGGCGATAATTGCGTCTTATTAAATTTCTGAGTGTCGGGGGTAGGGATTTGGCATATGTACCAGGGAAATTGCCCTACAATTTTGGGCATATTTTATTCAGAACTATGAATTTTAGTAGCGTGGCACTTTAACATGTTAACGCCGTCATAATTTGAAAATAACTATCTTGGTCTAGTGGTCATGAGGACTTGGATTTTATTCTCACGTCGCAAATAATTGTTATTAATGTTAACCCATTAACGTCCCACTGGTGGGCACGGGTCTTCTCTAATTTGAGAGGGATTAAGCTATAGTCCACAACGCTAGCCTACTGCGGATTGGCTGACTTCACATGGCATCGAGACAAATCTCTCAATCATGCAGGTTTCCTAACGATGTTTTCCTTCACCGTTTGAGCATGTGATAAATACGCACATAACTTCCGAAGTCGGTGGTGCGTGCCCGCATTTGAACTCCTTTGAGATGTCAGTCCACTGGTCACACAACTAAGACACCACAGCTCTCTAACAAAGACATACCTACTCTTTATTTTAAATAGTACTAGTTCACAGAGCACTTGAGAGCACAAGCTCTTTCAAGTTACCTGACGGAGCATCAAAGGCTAATGTCAAACTAGAGCTCTCAGGTTTACTCGAAGCAAACGGAAAGTTAACACGGAAGACAAATTAAGTATAAAGCTTTCATGACAAGGAAATCCACGTTTTGTTAAAAAAGGCTTTTTTGATAAACAGCGTGAAATGAAAATGTTAACAGTGGAAAAACACTGTGTAAGGAATTATTTCCAGTTTCAGAGATAAGTACTTAAATATTTTATATACATACATGCGGTATGTATGTCACGCCTGTCATCCCCGAAAGGTTAGGCAGAGGCGTACTAAAGTACGTCCACGTTTCGCCGGTATGTTTTTAGGTACCATGTAATAGGAGGCGAGCCTACTGCCATTAACCGGGCAGAAATCCAAACTCCGAGCTGCTACTGAGAATTTCATAGAAAAGCTCAATAACACTGTTCGATCTGGGAATCGAACCCAAGACCTCTTGCTTGGCAGTCGAACTGCAGGACCACTAGACCAACGAGGCAGTTTTTTAAATATTAAATATTTTATATTTAAATTATTATTACCCATTTACTAATCCAGTTTTGTTCTGTTCCTGTCTAGTTCTGATCTCGGAATGACAGGTTTTAGGCTTCTACTCAGATTGGACCCATCACTAGTCTATTCCGGGTTGACAAACATCTCAATTTCCTTACTAAGTCCTCTTAGAATAGAATCACAACCATTAGCGTCCATCTTATATTTAATGGAAAAGTAATGGCTAAGTACTGTCTCAAAACAGACTAATCTAGCTCAGTCCCCTCTCTTTTTGAGAGGGATTAGGCTACAGTCCACTACGCTAGGCTACTGCAGGATGGCAGACTACACATGGCATCGAGACAAATCTCTCAAGCATACAGGTTTCCTCACGATGTTTTCCTTCACCGTTTGAGCATGTGATAAATGTGCACATAATTTCTGAAAAGTCAATGGTGTTGAATTTGATTTTGATCTCCATACCTTTGATATCTCAGTCCACTGGTTTCACCACTAGGCTACCACAGCTCTAAGGCTAAGGCCAAGACAATTATATCTTACTTTAAAGTCAAAAATATTATTTAGTGTAAGTAGGCCAAATTTAATCAGCTATTTAGCGATAAGACCGCCATTATACCCTCATTTCATAGTTATAAACTGTATTTTAGTGTACAATAAAGAATATTCTATCTATATATCTCTTTTTGAACGTCGACAATTGCCTGCATTTCACCACTTCCTAGTTTATCGTTTATCGTCCCAAAGAAACTCGTCAATTTAGTTTCTAACATCCCTCAAACTAACCAATCACCAATCAATCTACTATGGAGTCAAATAGTTATGTGGCAAAACACCTTTACTTGACACACTTGGGGAAAAACGGCTCCAGAAGTTTCTTTTTCACGCTCTAGTTCACAGAGGTCAGCAGGGCGATCTGTACCAATAGTTTTCGGACCGGGGCGGAAACTTAGAGAAAAGTTCTCGAAGTGTGTTATATGTTTATCGCAGGGCGAAAGTGACAGCAGTACCGTGGACCAAACTATGAATTAAGGTCATGATGCGTGGCCTAAATTTGTCAGTTATTTATTGTATTTATCGGTTATATCTTTTAAGATATAAAATTACTACATGAGGTTCTTAAAAAAGCTTTGCATAGTTTTTTACAGAGTCGAAAACGCCCGAGAGATGTCTCTAGTGTTGCCAACGCCCATAGACTACGGTAAGCGCTTACCTTCAGGTGTGAAAAAAGTTTGGAAGTCGTCTTGGTGGTATAAAAAAATTGACGGAATTCATTCAAATTTTCAAATTATTTATTTTTATGTTGATTTGAATTTCACTGTAGTGTAAGTGTCGTGTATAGATTAATGACGTATTTCAAATATATATATTATAAATTGGACTTCCTATATCCGAAAAATATGAAACTCCTATTAGTTTACATACAGGGTTAGTTAGGTCCCAGCCAATACCTCACCCCACTGGACTGCCGTTAACACTAATCTAGTTAACGCAAGATGGCGTCTACATGTCAAGTTAAACAGACTGGTGTACTAGAAACTGATTGATAAAACTGTCTGTTTACCCCACTGCCGCAAGCAGGTGTAATGTTATCACGTGTTTACCAACCTTTTAATCTAGATCTAGGAAGTAAAAAAACGGAAAGTAGTAATAAAACTGTTGGTTTTAGTGCAAATGTTAGGAGTTAATTAGGTTAATGGTTCTGTAGTCTTTGGTTAAGTATATTAAGGCTGTTTTTTTTTGTTTCTGTGGTGTTTATTGTGATTTTTACGCGAGATAACTTTGAATCAATTGTTTAAAGTAACGCATATTGTGATTTCAGCTGAGATTGCCTAGTGGTATGATCATTGGACTGTGAATTCAAAGGTTTAAAGTTCAATCCCAAATCACGCACCACTGACTTTTTTAATCTACGTATATGCGTAGCATTGTAAGTGTACCTGTACGCCTGACAGATTTTCACGATGGCGTGTGAAGACTGCCAACCCGCAATAGGCTAGCTTGATGGCTGTCAAATGAGAGGACACCCACGCCCAACCGTGGGACAGCAGTTAAATGGATTGATGATGATAATAATAACAATATTTTACTACACAATTTCTCGTCAACTATTTAGTGCCCCTTTCAAACTTCGTCTTGTTTTCTCATAACCTTGAACAACGCATAAAATAAACAATGTACAAATTGCTCAGCTCTTTACATACAAAGTAACAGAATTAAAGTTTCCAAGTAATATTTCAAAGTATCAACTCCAAGTTTTTCGTTTACTTTAAGCGACTGGATGTTTGTTACGACGTGTTGCTTTAGGCTTTCTATACACTGTGCGATACAATGTTGACCAACACAAATTGTAGTATAAGTCTTACGATTACATTTTAATGATAATTTTGAAGAATACGTATGGAATAATAGATTTGGTTTTCCCTAATAAATTTCCCTTTACCTACCAAATTTCGCACTTCTAGCGCCCAATACAAATGTAATAGGGAACAATGTTTCTACTTTACGATATTATATGAAAAACCGATTGATGTTGATATAGACATTGGCTAAAAGTAAAAGGTACTTCTCAGGTCTCGGGTTTTATTTCCCCGAGCAAAACAAATATTAGTACTAATTAGTAAACTTCTAGGCATGTTATTGCTTTGTTGGTTAATGTGTTGTTGTTTCGTATGGAGATTGTGTTTTGTAGTAATAACCATTCTATACGCCAACCCGCAGTAGGCGTAGCGTGGTGGACTATAGCTTAATCCCTCTCAAAATGTGAGTAGACCCGTGCCCAGCAGTGCGACAGTAATGGGTTGATAATTATATCGCGTACGAAAATTATGAGCCAAAAATTTGTTGCCGAGTGTATGCGGGCCCTTACAAGTATCATTTTTATCGGCCATCCTGTACTTATTTACAACTTGTTTGTTGTTTAGACAAGTTCAATGGGATGGTTCTTTGTCAGACAAGTTGGACGTATCTCATAGCGGTGTGTATTATCGTGCTTTTTATTTTTCAACTGTAAATGAGACTGCTTGGAAATGGATTGGTTTAGTTGTTTACAGATTTTTAACAAAATCATCTCGATTTCTTATGTTTACGAATTTTTTTTTAAGGACGTCTTCCCAGAAGTGGAAAACCTAGTCGAAGATGAAGAGGTCAAAAGAACGGTAACGGTTTTGAGAGGTAGGGCATAGCGAGATTCGTCGCTCAAATTGAGTTGCCCGACTGGGGAAATACCTCCGCTTTACAGAAGACCGCGGTGAATCAACAATAGTTGTCTTTCTGCGAGTGAGTAAGGTTACCAGAGCTCATTGGGGGAGTGACTATTCTGACAGCATGGGAATTCTGTTTGCTGTTTGCTGCCGCTTCTTCTTCCCAACAAAAACACTAGGAAGCGGTGAAGGGCGGGCGTTTTGGGGGCTGTCTTTATTGTCGACGTTCAAAAAGAGCCAATTAAATTTGGCCTACTTTGAATAAATGATATTTTGATTTTGATTTTTTTGATTTTGTCAGTTCAGTAACTCCCTATTTTAAGAAACCTGAACGGTTTCTGCAGGGAGCGGCGGTGATCACTTACCATCAGGTGAGCCACTATAAAAAAATTAAAGAGAAGTACACTTTAGAAAACTCAATAGTACCTACTCAAGTAGATTGTATTATTCAAAGCGCGACCCAATTTTTTATTGCATATAAATACAAAAAATAAACAAATATTTTTGCGAATTTTATAGGTGTTTATTTTTGTATTTTTCTATGAAAACAAAAAATAATGTTATAAAAGTGCCGCAAAAATGTCATAAAAACAAGTTGGACCCCCCATAATGGGGAGTTTCTCTTTCATTTCTACATCAACAAGAGAATAACTATCATTTCCATCAACGAGCCACGTGGAAAACATGGTAAGTGAATCGTAGAGTGAGAAAAATATTCTATTAGGTTAGTAGGTCAGTTTGTACAAAAAAATGTAACACAGAATGTTTACTCTGAACTGTATGGGCTGATGAATCTTGGGCTACTACTTAAATCATAATAATTTCAATTAATGACGCTTTTTCCAATTACTCCAATCAGGTTTTAACCATAAATATTGTGAACCAAATTAATATTTTTGTATAAAAAATAATCTAATTTGAATATAACATTTCAACAGGTATTACTCAAAACAATTATAATTTATTGTTTCACGATGAATTTTTAATTTTTATTCATAAAATTACTTAATATTAAGATAAATTTTACAATAATTATTAGAATTCTCCATTTTTATTTAATCTTCGAAGGTTAAAACATTTGCCGTTAACTTAAACTGTTTGAAGAACTTTGACGAAAGGTAAATGTCAAAAAATCTAGTCATTACTAATATATCAATTGCTAGTAGTAGATTTTATGACATTTACTTATCATAGTTTTCTTTATTGTTTTGAAAATAATGAATGGTATATTTAATTGAATTGTCGGAGTATAAAATTATATTTAACAGAAGCATCACTTCGATCTACTCGTATTCAAGACCGTAGTATTTTCCTTGACCTTACAGCCATGTTGTCACTGAGAGTTAGGGTAACAGAATTTGCTTAGAAAATGCAGTGCAACTTCTGTACACACCTATTAAGTGGTCTCAAGATTCAACATGTTTTGACGACTTGCACAGCGGTGATTTATCGTTAAAGGGTTGATACTCCCGGGGGATCAAATTGCCTCCGTTAAACCGTAAAGTATTCTTTTGAGTGTTCGTTTCGTTTGTTGCAGAATATTCGAGAATAAAATGGAAGAGGGGCTATATTTTGGGGGGAAAATATGATATAAGTAGCAACCGTCGCAGTTGTTTGCTGTGATTTTATACCGCTGGAGGGGTGGGAACGTTGCTTCACAATAGGATTGTCTCCTATATCGAGGGTATTTTTACATACATAGTCACTCACACACACAAACATAAATACTCGAAACCTGTAGGCTGCACAAATACCTATTTGTTCCATATGAGACTCAAAACCGCGCTCCGTGGTGCAGAATCCAATTGCTTAGCCATCAATTGTATCAAATACTAGAATAATAGATCACTGGCACACAAGTTTGAGTCAAGTACACTCTAAAAAGCTAATTGGTTTACATCCACACATATATCGGTCCATAGTTGCATGTATACCAATTAGGTTGTTAGACTGTACTAGATACGAATGTACATAGTGTAGAGTTGGCAACGCGAGTACTACAACTCTAATAAGTAATCGCTTATTATCAGGCAGACTGTAAGCTTGTCTGCCACACCCATTGTATAAAAAAAACAATATTCAGACGAATTCCACTTTTTTGAAGTCGGTTAAAAAAGCATTACTACCTATAATACACCTTCAGATGTTTTAAGTACCATAACATGTATGAATATTTGACGACCTGATTGCTCGCAGTGGCTGAGCGGTTCGAACCCCGCACGGAGCAAATATTTGTACGTTCTACAGGTAGTTGTTCCGGGTCTGGGTGTTTGTGTATGTGAAAATTTGTGATAAACACCCAAGACACAGGAGAAAATCCTAGTGTGGGGCAACGTTAAAAACAAAAAAAAAGATTAAACCAATCCTAACTGACAGCACCCGTTCACGAGCCTGACGCGTGTATCAGCGTCGCTCTACTCAACCATTCTGTAGGGAATAAAAAGACCCACAACCCCACTAACACCAGGACATTTTAATGAACATGAAGAGTTCAGACCGCCTGATAAACCCGTCTAGAAAAAAAATACATTTTATAATAATGACCAAAAATATTATGTTTAAATCTATTCCATTCATCTATTTCTATTCTATTGCTCGGAAATCTATTTCAAAAGATACTACAAAGTGTGAAGCGACCAAAGTAAAACATTAGTATTATATTAAAATATATTTCGTGCTCATGAAACCAGAAAAAAATACCAAAATTTACATCTTTTTGCAATTAGATTTAAGGACTGTGGCACATGGCGTTCTGTCAAGACGATCATTAAATTAAATTCATTTAAATAATTTCGGCTCACGGCGCTACAGGAGGAAAATACTTCAGATCCTTTAAATATAATACAAAACGTGACTTTCAATATAAAAGATGAATAATCTTTCTTTTGTTTTACGAATGAAGTAAATAAAATCAACCATAATTGCTGTCGACAAATCTTTTTAAATATTCACATTCCACCTTGTTTTCTTGAGTTGTGAAGTACGACTATAATTGTTCACCGCCTTTCTGGGGAATGCATGAAGATTCTTTCAAAAAATCGCGTCTGAAAGCACATTATAATCACTCGCATTATGCTCTGCTATCTCCTCTATTCAGCTTTATCACACTCTCTCCCTTTGTAACGTTGTCATCTCGAAGACTAAGTGTAATAGGCGTCAGAGGACCCTCAGCTGGTCACCCAAGGTACTCTTTGTGTAGGGAATATTGTCCTGCCGCCAAATGAACCTCGGACACAACGAATAGGAAGAGAACCCCATTGTAATACTGAAACTACTCATTCTCTGCAGCTCAGTGTTTCCGCAGTTCCATGTCTGCAGAAGGTAAAGGAAACCGCCAGGCTGGCAAGCAGGTCAACATGCACCCTGGGCCCCGAGACTCAGTAGTAAAGCGTAACACCTTGTGTTTGTTTAACTGGTAGTCACCCACTGTAGTCCGACATAGTCCCATCGTCTCCCCGGACGGCGGGATATGCGTAAATGCATTTCCACAGGGTTAACAAAAGTGTAAAAGGAGCAACACAATATACCGATACTCCTGTTTACGCGTAGACGCCGTAGCCACACATAACTTCTAAACTAGGTCGCTTACTGTTGCGGTTCCTCCAATAAATTGTGCCAAGTGCTTTTTCTGGATTCCATGGTGATTAGTCTAACTGCTGGTTGCTGCCTCCCCGCGACAGGGCGAGGACTCCACCTTCTAGCCTTGTCTCATTTATGTTGGGTTTGGCTTCAAATTTACTCACAGACTAGACACAATAGTACACGCGTAATACCTTAAACAAAAAACAATATTACTGTCACAATATTGATATCCTAATTATCAGAGTTTTCTAGTTTCTGACCACTGAACTAGACTAGAAACTGTTGTCCCTGAGGCACGGAGGGGTCCCGATATATAAGAATTGAACACCCATCCATTTAACCTTACAGATCAGATTAATTCAGATTGATTTAGCGAAATATATCACGAGCATCCTAATACATAAGATATGAAATGATTTAAAGAAAAGAATTAAGAAACTTACAATATTCCTCATACAAAAAGTACGTTTGAGTAAAGTGCACTCATTTATTATCCTAGCAAAAGTTTGGAAGAGGGGTAGAAAGGTCACAAAAGTAATAAATTTTACTGCACATTTTTATGTTCGTCGTAAAAATATCATTAGGGTACCTATTACAGCGTTACTAGTAAATTTTGCAGCGAAAAATACATAGTATTTTCAGCGGTGAACGATTCATTGGTGTATTGTAGAGGTTTGTAACTGATAATTATATTCACGGATTTATTTCAAACAAATTTTCTGGGAAATATTTACAGGTAAATTATCAATGAATTAACTCAATTATAAAGGATTAATAATTTAATTAATACAATATTAAAGCAGGTAGGGATAAAACTGGAACATTGTTATTGCTCCTAAAAGGATACAGTAATTTTGTTCTGTTTAAAAGGTGACTTGAACGTGTTAGCTTTGATTCATTCACATCGTCCCCGAAGGGACATTAGGCAGAGATGTACACCCCAATTTCGGATTTTTGAGGTCCCATATAATAGGGGGCGAGCCTATTGCCATTATCCGGGCACGAATCCGAACTCCGAGCTGCTAATAAGAATTTCACAGAAAAACCCAATAACACTTTGCTCGACCTAGGAATCGAACCGAACACCTCTTGCTCAGCAGTCGCACTGTACGACCACTAGACCAACGAGGCAGCTAAATATCACTATTTTGCAACTGCAACTGCCATCAATCCTCCGAAACTTAGGCAAAACTAATATCCTAATGATGAACAATCTGTCATCACTTTCGAGTATCAGACCACCACCCATTACGGCCCTACCCATCACAAATTCTTCATAAATCATCTTCCTTCAAATATGAACCTTATTTTTAGATAAGGTTCATATTTGAAGGAAGATCCTTATCTAAAAGCTAATTAAATTAAAATTACATTATCGAAAGCACTCAACTGTTATCTGTTGACTAAAAAGTAACACAATATTAAATAATTTATCTCACTCTGACGTCATTACCAAATCCCCACTTAAAATTGATAATTTTCTAATATCAAGAATCCAAATACATGCATAAATGCAAAAGTATGTGTCTGTCTGTTTGTTACCTCGCACCGCGGCTGAATATCGCCTTTCATAGACAGAGACACTTGAATTATTAAGAGTAATTTATCTGCTCGAAATGGGTTCTGCTGATATACATCCTGATTTCTTTACTAGAGCAAACGAGGTTTATCCGAGAAATACGAGAAATCCGGATAGAATTGTCCTACCACGCGTCCCAAGGACTACTCTTTACCGAAATAGCTGCTTTGCTACGTGTGGTCGTATTTATAATGCGATTCCAAGCAACATGATGGAACACACAACAACATTATTTCTAAAAAAATTAACAGTCTGGCTTCTATACAAACGTTTTTATACAGCAAACGAATTAATTTATTGTAATCATAAATGATAAATTGTGTGTTGTATAAGTATTTAACGAAATTATGTAATTAATGAAAATTATGAACAATGACATACTAAACTTATTATTAATGTAAATACTATTTGCATGTCATTAATATGACAAAGGTGTGTGTCTTTACTACCACCCGTAACATCTTATGTACCTACCACATTTTACTGCAAATAAAGATTATTATTATTATAATATTATTTCAAATGTTGTGTTGGCTCATCAGGTGTTAGGTGTTAAATGAAGATAACTCTAGAATCGCATGGTTGGCCATAATATCCTTGCATACACAAAAAGTAATATTTATTGCGGATATTTTGACATATTTACTATTGTGGCAGCAATTGCGATTTTATATGAAATCGAAACCTCTTAATCGATTTAGCTTAGTAATTAGATTTAGATTTTGTAGTTCACTTTTTAAAGTCCCCAAGTTTATTGAAAACCAATATTAAATAAAAACAACCTTCACCAGTGAAATAATATGTAAATAATAATTAAAACAGAATAATCATACAATTCTAAAACAAGTAAAATATTAACCTCAAGATTGATTTGTTGAAGTTCAGCGAGGCGTAAATAAATTATAGCTAGATGTAAATATGATGCTGTATTAAATATATGTATATGTATGTGTATGTACGTACGTCACAGAGCGAAACCAATTTTACGGGTCACTTGGCGCCGGGGGAGCTCCCGTTTGTTGTAAGGTCATACGTCATTTTAGGGTTAATTTGAGATAAAGCCTCAAAAGACGCTTGCAAATGTCATTACGGAGCGTCTGTTCTTTATAATATGACAGTTCATCTCACCTAAATCCCAAAGGTGGACCGACGACCTAGTTAAGGTCGCTGGAAACCGCTGGATGCGGGTGGCGCAGGACCGGTCGTCGTGGCGATCCTTGGGGGAGACCTATGTCCAAGAGTGGACGTCTAACGGTTGATGTTATGATGATGATGATATTCCCAAAGGGTGGTGCAAAGGTGTAACTTACAATAAACTACTTGCGTACCTTTTTAAATATACATCAGTTTAGTTAATTTTTTTCTCTCAACAATGTAATAATGCATGCTGTGTTTACCGGGCCCGTAACGTTATTGCGAGAGTCATATGTTCGATTAACGGAAAGTCGACTGAGCGTTTGTTCGAATGGAATTTATTGCGAAGAAACCTTTCATCGCCAAACGCTACTTTGACTGAACGATTCATTACCTACCTGTAAGATATACACTAGGTCACAAGCTTATTGGATGAATCATAGTGATACACGTATACACCGATACAAAATCAGTGTATTAAAATTGATGGTGAGGTAAAAATAAATAAAGAAGATAAATAATATATATATCTAATATCCTTACTTCATCACTAATCCATACAAATATTATAAATGCGAAAGTGTGTCTGTCTGTTCCCTCTTCACGCTATAACCGCTGAACCGATTGAAAAGAAATTTGATGTAGAGATAATTTGAGTCACGGGGAAGGACATAGGATAGTTTTCATCCCCGGAATCATCCCTTAAAAATGGGAAGGGCGGGACAGCGATGGGGGGGGGGGGGTAAAAGAGGGAGAAGGGGTGTGAAAATTCACCCCCAGACAAAGTCGCAGGCAAAAGCTAGTATAGGATAATTTTTGTCCCAGAAATCGTGGATGGATTAAATTTGTAAAAACACTCGCAATCTAATGCCGTTATATTCAGATTCCTTATTAAATTCTCACTTATACGTATTTGGAATATTTGCACATTATTGCCTCCGATTAAGACAAACTGCTCATTTTACCATCTGACCGTTTCCAATATAAATCAACCAATAACAGCTGGTAATAAGAACCGGGCAATGGATAACTCTCCCTGCGATTGCATATTCCATAGCGTTCCATGTTATCCATTCGATCCTCGACGTTTTTCTCTTTGATTTCTATTAAAACGAGCCGATAATGAGGGTGGAGTAACATGGTTTGTGATATGGATTGATAAATAGTTTCATGAGCAATGTTGAAGGTGAGTTTCGAGTTTATGGACTGTTTTTATCGGTAGTCAGGGAAATATAAGTTTATACATATATAAATGAAGACTGCCTGAAGCTGACTGACTGACTATCAACGCAGGGCCTAAACTATAAGGATGAGAAACTTGAAATTCCACAGGGGTTCTATTTATAACGTAGGGGAGCATTAAGAAAGGATTTTTGAAAATAAATCGCCCCCTAAGGGGGTAAACGGGAGTGCAAAGTTAGCATGAAACTTTGTTTTTTCGTTATATTGCACGCGGACAAAGTCGCGTGAATCAGCTAGTATTTAATAATAGAAAATTTACCTTCAGTCTATCCTGAGTTAGTATTAAGTAACTAAATAATTTTACTCTCCTCGTATCACTATTGCGTCTGGTTAATAGCAGCGGGCTTGCTATTACATAACACCTAGTATAGAAGTAATTATATCACATGCTCAAACGGTGAAGGAAAACATCATGAGGAAACCTGCATGCTTGAGAGATTTTCTCGATGTAGTGTGTGTGTAGTGTGTAGTCTTCCAACCCACAGTAGGCAAGCGTGGTAGACTATAGCCTAATCCCTCTCAAATGAGAGGAGACCCGTGCCCAGCAGTGGGACAATAATGGGTTGATGAGGATATCAATATTTCTCTGTTTACCCCTGCAATACATATTGAATTTATATGTATATTGTGAAATATTAATTTTAATTAAACGTACATTTATAATGTACGTTTAATTAAAATTAATATTTCATCAAATATCTCTCCTATCCCATGAGATATTGATAACCAAAAATAAACTTTAAAGCATACCTCTATAAAACACTAATTCTATTAAACTAAACAAACCTTTGTGTCTATAAATAAATAAATTAAACACACCGCCGAAAACTATTTAATTAACGTTCGAACACTATTTATGATAGATTGCGTTAATGAGGTCCCATTGTGGACACCTAGCGCTGGTGATTGCACTAACGTATGCTAAACGTATAGATTTGTTTATATGTGCAATCATATTGAATTTATATGTATGTTGTGATATAATTAATTTTACGTTTAATTAAAATTAAAATTTCATCAAATATCTCTCCTATCCAATGATATATCGATAACCTAAAATAAACTAGCATACCTCTATATAACACAAATTCTATTACACTAAACAAACCTGTGTGTCTATAAATAAATTAATTAAACACACCACTGGAAACTATTTAATTAACGTTCGAACACTCATTATTTACGAAAGATTGCGTTAATGAAGTCCCATTGTGAACAACTAGCGCTGGTGATTGCACTAACGTATGCTAAACGTATAGATTTGTGCATCTAAGTTACTAAAAATGATTCTTATGGCTCAATAACACATTTATACCTAAAGAAATGATTAAAACAATATACAGGGTGTCCGGTAATGAATGGATAACCTTGAAATGGGTCATGGCAGAACTAATGGCCATTCAGAAAAAAAATGTATATGAAAACAATAAACCATTTGGATTTAATCCCTTTCATAGTATTGCTAGCAATACTAGTGCTCCATCATCAACCTATTAACAGTTCCTGTAGACTAGTATATTTCTAGAATAGTCTAATCCATGCGGTGGGTTAGCAGACTTCACATGCCATCGAGATGTTTTCCTTTACCGCTTGAGCATGTGATAAATACGCAACTACTGTGTCCTGAGTCCATAATATAACGCTACTACCCAAGGGCGTAGTGAAGATTCTATAGATATAGGGAGCGGTTTTTTTTTCCAAATTTTATGTTGCTAAAAATCTACGGGAAAACTAAGGTACATACTATACCTAAAAAGGATTTGATTTCATCGATTATGTATGAAATAATACAACTATGTGACGAAAAATATGTTTTCCATAATTTTATTTAAATCATTAATACTACTCGATATAATAATAAAAACACATTCGAAAGGACAGTCGTTCGATTAATAAATATTCGATGAAACGTTTATTCGAAGTAGCGTTTGTCGATGAAAGGTTACTTCGCAGTAAAGTGCATTCGAACAAACGTTCAGTCGACATTCCGTTAATCGATCATATGACTTTCGCAATAACGTTACGGACCCTAAATAAATAAATATTTCTGGACGTTATGATACAGCGTCATCTAATTTCGTAGTAACTAACGAGGCTTCTGTTTCGGATACTAGATGATTGATATACTACATAATATACTTTTTTTTAATATACACATATTACACAAAGACATTTGTCCCTACCGGGATGCAAACCCGGGACCCATAGCACAGAAGGCAGTGTTACCACTAGACTAATTGGACCTTCAAAATGGCTAAACAAAAATTGTCAAGGAAGCTCATTCAATTATGAACTTTGAAGCTAGAAACATTAGAAGCCAATATTGTTTTTTCAAGCAAGTCATCTTCAATATTCCCCCCGGTAAGGACCCCGTAGGTTCAATAACACTTAATTCAGTTCCTTGATGTAGATAAATGTTTCTGGTCCATGCGGTAGTCGGGACAACTTATGATAAGCATCATCCATCAATACTAGCACACTAGACAAGCCCCATCATGTAAGAAGTTAGCTCAATTGTTAGTACACTCGACCACACAATACTTTAGATTTTTAATCATGTTTTTTTTTTGTTTTTAAATGTGCATGAAGAATTTTTTTTACGAAAATTGCGCTGACGTAGGTGTATGAACTTCCCACATTTATAGGTTTATTAAAGAAGTGCAGAGTGATACAATTTTTTACACTTACCTATGCATAAAAATAACTTATAATTTTAATTAATTATGGTCGAATTTTGACCAGTGGGCGACCACTAGTAATTATGCTTTATTTGGAACACAAGATTCTCTTATGAAATTGAAAGAAAAGGAAAAAAACAACTAAATTCATCCGTACTATTCATTTTATAACTATGCGGTGTGTCTGTCTGTCTATCTGTTACCTCTTCACGCGGGAAAAACATAGTTATGAATAACTTAAAGACGAACACGAGATATCATAAGTCAGTCAGTATCATTTCTACGCATGCCTTACGTAAAGATTCTCTCTTACAAATTCCCTAAAATGTTATGTTTGCTTCCGTAAATTCTGGACAAAAAATGATATATTTTTTAGTATATATACCTAGGATGAAAGCTTTCCCATTACTAACACACGTTGTAACTGTATTCCAGCCTAATTTATTCAAAGCAATGTCAACATTTCAATCTTCAGAACATGTCAGTTGTCAGTCTGTCCGTGACTTTTCGCGGAAAAATAGGGTTTCGTGAACGAAAACATCAGTATTAAACAATATCAAGAACATTTCATAAAATCTTGAGACATAACTTGAACTCGACAAATTGAAATTTATAATATATGAAATTAACTAGCTGATGCTCGCAGCTTCGCCCGCGCAATGTAATACAAATTTCTCCTCCTCATTTCGCCTCGTTTCCATAGAATAAATAAATAAATATAATATATAGATGAACCACTCTACTTTTAGCGAGCTCTAAAACTTCCGATAACTTATTATGAATAATGTGTATAGCGACGTCTATGTTGCTACATAGCAACAACGTACATAGCAATGGAGAAGCTATCAAAACTGACATGACACATCGAACGCGATAAAGAGCTGAGGTAGCCTAGTGTGATGTTATTTTTACGAAAACTCCTAAAATATTCGTTTATAAAAAGTAGCCTATGTGTTAATCCAGGTAATAAACTATTTTTATGCTAAATTTCATTCAAATCTGTTTAGTGGTTTTTGCGTGAAAGAGTAACAAACATCCATACTTGCAAACTTTCACGTTTATAATATTAGTAGGATAAACTGTCGTAATAGTATTGAAAAAAGAAATTAAGGTTATAGTTGTCTATTTAAAGAAATAAAATATATATTTAAATAATGGAGCCTAAAAGAAAATACTGTCAAAATATAGGCGTTTAATTATTATTTTTGCTTTTAACATTTCTATTCGGGTAATTGAGCTAGTGTTATTTGATTTAGTAAAACCATCTCAATTACTTGTACACTCGCGAACAAAACACGCATAGCAACGAGGAATTTAATTTAGCTACAGAGTGAATGTCTTAAATACATTATAGTTAGAAAAAGCGAAAAAGACAGCGAAGAATTTAATAAACATTGCAAAAAAGTACACTATGTTTTTTATGTAGTCTGTATACAATAAAAACGCCTATGGTATTGTGGATTAAATGCTGTGTTGTGAAAGAGATCGAATGTTATATAAATATTATGAAAAAAGCTGCTCTCAGTAGTATTTTGTAAGCTTGAAATTTAAAACAATGCAAAAGGCTACTTCTGCTATTGACGTCAATTAAAAAAATCACATATTAGATACATACAAAATATCTGGACCTAAAAACAGACCATGATTCTCTGAGTTTGTTAGGGTATTCTTTCTCAGACATAATGAGTCAGCAAATTCTATTAAAAGAGGCTCTCGCAGTTCACTGCTGGTTATAGGCCTTACCCAAACTACGCCAAGGCACTCTGCGAGTTAGGAAATGCTATAATACTAGTAGGTATGTACACTCTAACAAGCTAATTGGTTTACATCCACACATAGATCGGTCGATAGTTGCATGTATACCAATTAGGTTTTTAGACTGTACACACATCTACTTCTACTTCTTACTAGGTAATTCTAAAAATAGCTCGAAAATATAAATTCAATGAACTTTCAGCACTATGAAAATTGTTTGATTGAATTATGGATAATGATAGCTCAAAAACTGCTCTAAATTTCAACGTTCCTTTGAAATACGGAGAAATTGTTGTTATTGTGATTTATTATTTCCAAACATTGACTTTTCATGCAATTAAGGATTTGTATGAGTCATCAATCACCACTGTGTTATAACATTGCTTTCATGAACGATGTTTTCATGTGTCGTTATTATGATTGACATGAAAAATGGTCATCAAACGCACCCTGCAAAACAAATAGAAATCTCATTTGATGAGCAAGTTCAGTTTTATAAAACAAATTTGGGGAGAAAAATTTTTTTTTTTCGTTTTTGAGTTTTAAACATGCCTAGTCATAGTGACAAAATATGAAAAGACTAGAATAATAAGACTTGTAGTACTTAATACTGATATACATATATTTATTTTTTCATAATACTTAAAAGAAAACTATCCATAACATAAAAATAAGTGTTTATTTGTTGCTACGTCTTTAGATAATATTTTAGTGAGTGATTTTTGGGAATATTACGTAAGATGAAAAGCTTTCTTAATATTATGTATTAAATATATTGTATAGAACATGTGGGTTTTAAAATAGTAATGAAATTGGGCACGTAGATAAGTTGATAAGTATCCTTTTAAATCCGGACCGGATAGTGTGTTTATAGCAAGTCACAACACTATTCGTCCATTGCGAGTATCCCGCGCCGCGCAACGTCGTGTAGCACGCCCCCCGGCTAGATGGAGTGACGACCTAAAAAAGGTAGCGGGAAATAGACTGGATGAGGAAGGCGGAGGACAAAGTGTTATGGCGCAGTTTGGGAGAGGCCTATGTCCAGCAGTGGACTTCGATAGGCTGAGGTGATGATGAGTATCCCGCGCCAAGAAGCCCTTACGTCACCTGTTACTCTGATTGGTGCGCCCCGCTCACACATTCGCCCATTCGTTTATACATTCACTCACACTCAGTAGTATGCCGTCCGCTGTCCGTATACTAAGCATAAGTGTATTTTGTATTACTGCGTTTGCCGTCACAAACACTGTCAAAAACATACCCAATCATAATTTTTTACAATAAACAGTTTACAACAAAAATTTTTGGAACAGGAGTAGCCTAGTGCTGTAATCTAAAAGATCTCAAATTCGATTCCAAAGGACACTCTATTACCCTTCCAAAGTATGCATTATGCGTATCTTATGGTATGCATATCTATGAGATGTTCAAACGGTGAAAGAAAACACCATGACGAAACCTGCATGCAGAGATTTTCTTGATGGCATGTGAAGTACTTTACTCTTCTACAATTGATTATATTATCAACTTAAACAATCTTTCTTAGAAGTTATATTTTATTGAAATAAATAATGGACATAAGTCTTAACACTTATTACATCTACTTACAAACAAATTGTATCTAGTTAGTTTATAAAATACCAGTCTTCAGAAGCTTCGCTCTTAATAAAATTATGGAAAAGAAATATTCTTTCAATTTCCCTACACTAAGCTCTTCATTTGCATTTCTTTTAAAACGTTTAATTAAAATGCAGTGTCTGTCAAAGTACCGCTAGGTTTTTATCGTTTTTAATTTAGAGCTTATTAGATAGAGGGTGTAAAATATTTTAATTTATATAAATTAACTTACATACTTCATACAATGAGGAAAAATGTATGAAAGAAAATTTATCTCGATGACATGTGAAGTCGGCCAACTCGGACTATGAAACTTTCAAATGAGAAGAGACTCGTGGCCAGTTTTGGGACAGTAAACGAGTGATGATAATGATAAAATGAAATTTAAAAAAAAAACATTTACTTAAACACACATCACACAAAGACCTAGTAAAGCAACGAACGTTTAAGAAACACAAGATTGTTTTATTTTAGTGCCGTCTACTTTCTTTTTATTTCTACAGACTATTTTATGTCATGGCTGTCACTTTTCCTCGCCACTGTACCATTCCTGCCCGTGTTCCATTAACAGTGTCTCGGTAGAAACTAATTCAATTGTACGCGAGATCCCGCCGCGCGAAGTTTTTTAACCGCCTCCTATGTTTCAGTCTGTTTAAACATTAAATTTGCACCGGTAGAGAATAAATTTTCAATTTTTTTTTAAACTTACTATAATGTTCCGATAGATTTTACGATAGAGATTTGGTTACAGAGAAGTATCGATTTAGACGTATTAAAAGATTTTTAGTGTTCAAAAATTTAACACAATATAAACCGAAATGTTGCGCAACATTGTTGACGCAACTTGTTGCTAGCAGTTACGGAACATTGTGTTTTCAATATGTCAAACATTTCACGCGAGCCGTTGATCTCAGAATGAGTTGTTGGTATTATTAATGAATTTATTTATTAATTAGCAACTAATTGAAATCACATATAAATTAATATACTTAATTCAATTTAATATATTTACAGTTTCAGTAAAATGCAATAGAACATTCAATATGAATAATTTTCTGAAAATTCTGTTGACTCATACCAGTAATTGTATGAATCAGTAAGCGCAAATAATTTTATAAGTGTTAAGTGGAAGTGGTAGGTTGGCTTCTAAGCTACTGGTCGCAGGTTTAATTCCCCAGCTGAGACACTAGGATAGAATAATGTGAGTTTAAATATTATTTTATTATATATATATTTATTATTTCTGCGTAAAGTCTAAAATTTAAAATATCCAATCTCCTAAGTTGGCACAAATTACACAATAATAATTAAAAAAGTTTTTACTGACACAAAAACACATTAGCAAAAGATTACTTCTTACAACTAACTTACAAGTTTGTAAGTTAGAACCTAATAGTAATAATATAAAATAATTTCCAAACTAACCTCACACAGTGTGCAAAGTTTTATTGAGACCGGTTCATTAGTTTAGGAGTGCAGCTTGCAGCAAGCTAAAATAAAAAACCGACAAGAATAAAAACAAGTGCTCCAGAAACAATATCTTCTAATGTGAAATGGTGCTCATCCCATTTGGGAGCGATTGGTCCAGCACGTTGAGCTGTGGTAGCCTAGTGAGCTGTGGTAGCCTAGCGAGCTGTGGTAGGCCAGTGAGCTCTGGTAGCCTATTGGTAAGACTAATGGACTGAGATGTCAAAGGTCTCGAGTTCAAACCCAAGGCCACTGACTTTTCGGAAGTTATATGCGTATTTATCACATGCTCAAATCGGTGAAGGAAAACATCGTGAAGAAACCTGCATGCTTGAAAGATTTATCTCGATGGTATGTGAAGTCTGCCAACCCGCAGTAGGCTAGCGTGGTGGCCTATAGCCTAATACCTCACAAATGAGAGAAGACCCGTGACCAGCAGTGGGACAATAATGGGTTGATGATAAGTCCAACAGGCTAGTGTAGTGTGGGTTAGCAGACTTCACACGTGATCGAGAAAATCTCTCAAACATGCAGGTTTCCTAACAAAGTTTTTCGTGCATCTTGCATATGCGTTTCCAACCCCTACAGAAACCATTAAGGTTTCTTAAATTAGGGAATTACTAAATTGCTATGCTGTCATAATAGTCACTCCCCCAACGAGCTCTAGTAACCTTACTCACTCACAGAAACACAACTATTGTTGATTCACTACGGTCTTCTGTAAGGCGGAGGTACTTCCCCAGTCGGGCAGCTCAATTTGAAAGAGGAATCTCTCAATGATGCGAATTTTAGAAAATCCCCGTACTCTAAATATAAAACGTTCAGACCTTTGGGAACAACCTAAATGTTATACCTCCGGAAAAAAACACAAATCACAAATAGATGCGATTTCCTGGAAAATGTCAAGAGGGTAAGGGACGGACTGTATAACTTAAATTGCCTTACCTATTGATTCTATTATTATTTTCTTTTTTCGGCAGTCGGCATTCGGCCTTCGACCTTCGGCCTATGACCTTTCGGGGTAAAGGTCATTTTTTCAGCGATTTTAATAGAAGTGTTTTGCACATCCTTAACCACTGTGGTTTCTATAAATTGATGTAATTAATAAATCTTACTTGTTCAAAGGATTGGTATAAAAATATTACAAACGTCTATAGGCTACGTGGGGCGTGTCATCGGGCAAGCTTGTTTTTTAAACTTGTTTGGTTATTAAAATATAAATCGTTATCTTTTTCTTTTTATTCATTATTCCCTTCATCATTATTCAATGTCTATTTATTCATTATTGAAATAAAATAAAACAAAATCTATTTACTATACAAAATCTCGTGTCACGGTATTTGTCGCTGAACTCCTCCGAAACGGCCTAACGAATTATTATGAAATTTTGTATGTATATGTATTTGGTAGGTCTGAGAATCGGTCGTAGGGTATTTTTTACACGCCTAGATGATAAGGATGTCCATCAACCCCTAAAATGTGGGAAAACATCGTTTTCTAGCTCAGCTAATAGTGTCTTTATTAAAATTACTATAACAAATATCCAGACCACTAGCCAATATTTTTTTACCTAGCTATTGACAAGGCCCTATACTCGGGGTAGTTACCGAAGCTACTCGTATTCGGCCAACTCGAATCATTCAAATAATCGAAACATCGATATTTCAGTCAAAGCGAGCTCGTATGTTCATTCGGATGGAATATCTAAACGGCAATTTAGTCGATTGTGGGCAACGAAACATTACTGAACTGACTGACTGACTACAGTAGTAATGTTATGACACAAACCAATGAACAGCACTTAAAATTTATTCACTATTTTTATTTGTATCATACAGTACTGAGTACTAAATTGTTTGTGACAGCTCGTTATTAATTTATGAGGGTCCTGTCTGTTTAGATGCAATTCTGAGTGAATGCACTTAATTGCTCGAATTAGATTTGATAGGCGCAGTGACTCAGCGATCGGCTTATGCGTCATGGATGGCGGGTTCTATCCCAGCACCGAAAAAAACGGCAATGTTAACACTAAATAATGCTAACTTACTTATAACTTGATAAATAATCAATTATTTTTTTTATATAGCACTCACCACTTTTACCATATAAAAAAGTTAAGTTAAAAGGCAATGGTAATAAACCTATTTCCATAAATATAACAATAATTATTACTCCGATAAGTAACCGAAGTAATGCGAAGTTATTTATTAAAATACCTCAAGTTATGTCACTAATAAAAGTTTTGATAAACTCAGCAATTGCTATTAAACAGGTGAGTTGTGACCTTTTGAAGGACTCAACCAAAAGGTCACTCCGAATCATACGATTTGACCTTTGAAACGAACGCAATTATATAAAATACGTAAAAACTTCCTTTCTAATTTTCAACATCATTCAAAATAAGATTTCTTTTTGATATGATTGAAGATTTTTTGATTGTCGTTGTTGTGTTTGAAAATACTTTTTTTCTAATAGACCCGAATAAGTACCTGTATGCCGTATAAATATTTGCGTACGTGGGAAAATTGAACCCGTTACCCGTGTCACAGAAGCTGACTCAACAAATGCGCTAAAATCAAATAACAAGATTTCGTCCGCGTACCATTTAACTAAAAAAATAATTTTCAAAAATCTTTTCTTAGCGGATGCCAACGTCATAACATCTACCTGCATGCCAAATTTCAGCCCGATCCGTCCAGTGGTTTCGGCTGTGCGTTGATAGATCACTATGTCAGTCAGTCAGTCAGTCACCCATGAGTCAGTCAGTCACACATAACCATGTCAGCCCCATCAGAAGCTTTGGCTTTGCCTTTCACCTGGGAATCGAACCCAAGACCTCTTGTTCAGTTGCACATATAAACAGAAGACTAACGAGGCAGTTACAACGATGTAAAGTAACACAATAGTGATAGTAACATAATTGCGACAAAGTAAAGCTCTTGGATTCGTATCGAGACTGACTGGGCATTACATTTTGTGCTCTTTCCAACCCTTCAAGGCGAAGTGACAGAAATTAGGGCGGGTTTTATTATGCTAATGTAAGCATACAATAATCACAAATGTTTTGTGGAGTTCCCTCACGCAATGTGTTTTGTGATTGCTCATTTTGTTTGTTATTCATAAATAAAATGGTGTACGTACACGATTCTTATTGTATGAGAATAATATTTACTATTTAATATGCCATTCCATTTATGAAAACATAAAAATGTGAAAATAAGATACTTAATCAAATTTCATCTCATGTTATTCATAGCAATTGTCAAACACACTTTTGCATTAATAATATTTGTATGGATAAGTAAATGTTATTTAAATCCAGGTATTGTTATCTAATCCAACATAATCACTAGATTGGTCTTACTTTCTAATTTGTAGAAAATTTCTTAGACGACATTTTTCCTCTAATTATTAATTCACCTAGTAACTATTTCAAGATTATTCTAGGAAAATTTCGTCAAATATTGTAATATCAGTAGTAATTTTCTCAAACCAACACTTTGGATGCCAGAGAGCTAGTTACAAAAATGTTGAATGGAAATCAGGACAGCGGTACTGCTGTCTGACTGTCAAAGTTTGTAACCAGTTTGACCGAACTAAACGTAAGTGGTTTTTAGAGAAATTCCGATGGGAAAGGCACTCTATATACGTAGGGACTAAACTGAAATGACAGTTTTTAATTTAAAGTAAAAACTCTTTACCGACACAATTAAGATATTTTGTTTCTTCAGAAAACATCAACTTTGACTTAAAATTCTCTTGGACCCTAGTCAATCTTTTTACAATGAACTTTTTGAAATAAGCTTTAGCAATTGTAAAGTAGCAATATTAGAAAAACTATAGTAAAATAAACGAAACTAAATCCTAAGTCTTGCTGTATTGAATTATTTCATACCTTGATTTTTTGAAAATGCACATTTAATTTTAAAACCCTACTATAGTCGTTTAAATATATGCAGTTATTTTCTTTCATATTTTTATAATCTTAGAGATTATTATAATAATTATACATCATACATAGCACTCTAAACCAACAATAATCATGAAAAAAAAGACATTTTCTGGATATGTAGACGTTCCTGCCTACCCCAACAAGAAATGGGAGTGATAGTTTTATGTATGTATGAAGGAACTACATACATACATACATTCACTTACATCATACATAGGTATACAGAAAATTTTAACTCGGAATTTACAAATATTTAAATCATTCAAACTCTATCGTCGATTTGAACAGCTAAGCAAATACGCTTCTGCACAAACCATATTTATTTAAATATCACTGGAAATCAACGTGCATGGTAACATTTCTGGGAAAACGAGAGTAAAGTCCTAGTACACGGATGGAATAGAAATCAAATAAATTGAGAGGTAGGGCATAGCGAGATTTCTCGCTCAAATTGAGCTGCCCGACTGGAGAAGTACCTCCGCCTTACAGAATATCGCAGTGATCAACAATAGTTATCTTTCTTCGAGTGAACATCGTGAGGAAACTTGCGTGCTTGGGAGATGTTTTCGATGGCGTGTGAAGTCTGCCAACTGGCAGTAGGCAAGTGCGGTGGACATTAGCCGCTCTTTCTAATGAATGGAGAGCCGTGACTAGCAGTGGGACTTGAACCAATTTGAGAGGAAAACCGAAAACCGCTGTGAATCAACAATAGTTGTCTTTCTGCAAGTGAGTAAGGTGACCAGATCTCGTTGGGGAGTGACTATTGTCACAGCATGGGAATTCCGCTTGCTGTCGATTTAGTAACTCCCTATATTAAGAAACCTAAATAGTTTCTACAGGGTTTGGCAACGAATTTGCAGGCCTTTGGTGTTGCAAATGTCCATGGGCGGCGGTGATCGCTTTCCATCACGTGAGCCGCCTGCCCGTTCGCCTCCTTATAACAATAAAAAAACACAGTACACTCTACACCTCTTCATAATTCTGCAAGTGTAGCCGAATATTAAGTTCAGCATTGCCTATTATCGACCTATTTGATTTTGATTTGACGACCTAACTAGCTTTGAATGCCGTAGGGGAAAATTTGTCAATATTTGTGTGATGAATGGAAATTTGTACCTGAGTAATGAATGTTTGTTCGTAATGTGCATATACTTACAAAAACAAATCTATGTTGTGAATCAACCATCTATGAAGTATCTGTAACACAAGCCGACAAAATTTCAGAAACTAGATGAAAAATACAACTATCACTGACGGATTTTAGTGGTTTACTGGTTCACTGTTTTAATTTCGATGTGCCGGATCCTTAACAACATTCAACTGACAAAAACATAAATACTTTTTTTTGTAAATACATACATATTATATAATATCCATGACTTATGGATATCATATCAAATGTTTAACAGATTCCGGGATACAAACCCAAGACCCATAGCACAGAAGGATTCTAGAAGGACTACCGCTGGACTAATTGGGTCGTCAAAATTTGATTAAGTAAATTATAATTATATGATATGAATACAGTCAAGTATAATAAGTTAATAATAACACATAATATTCTCTCCCTTCAACATATTCATTTCGCGGAATCGAAAACCGATCGAGTTTTTTTAATGGCAGCCGCTAAATTTAACAGAAGTGGTATCGGTTTGATGTGTGGCAGCCATTATGTCGCACGTAATTGGATCCGGTGCGGCACGCATGTACGTGTTATATCAGACTCTTATTTACTGGTATCCAGGGAGAATGTTGAAGGTTTAGGGTTAAATTTATTGGTGTATGGATAAATGGAAGTAATAAAGCGGTGATGGGTTGTTACAACAAGATTCTGTTAATCAAATTGGCTGATTAGGGTTTAATGTACGTAGATGCTGAACCATGCGAGCGGGAAGTGGTCCTTTATTACAGGAAGGTCGCGTACTGAAGGACCAATTTTTAAAGAAAATGAGTATTCAAGATTAGCGGTTTAAAGTCTAATTTAGAATGTACAAAGCCGTACAAGTACGTTTATTTGTTTTATTAGATAGGTTAGCATTTAACCACAATTTTACCTGAAGGCAACTGATGATGTGGTGTAAAATGAAGACGCGATTACTTGAACACCCCCAAATTTTTATCGTCGTGAAATACAGATTGAGAAATAAGAAATACATGAGCTTTATGTTTTCGTATCGAAGGACCTGATTGGTCCTTCGATACGAAAACAAAAAGCTCGTTTAATATAAAATTAGAAAAGAGTTAATAACACCCCACAAGCCCTGCAATTACATATATTATAGGATACATTATATATGATATAGGATAGTTTTGTCCCAGACATCATACCGTAAAGCATAAAAAGGGTGTGAAACATTTTATACAGAGTGAAAATAAATAAACAGTTTGATGAAAAAGCAGATTGAGATCACATATTTAATTCTAATTTACAGACAAATTAGCAGGCAAAAGCTTATAAACTATAATCGGTTGTTACCAAAAGTTATGAATGTATTGAATAGAGATTGCAAACCGGGCCCGGTAGTTACGAGAACTGCAGCACGGAAGCCCCAACTTGTAGAAAATTGGCATGGCAAGTTGCCGTTCTCGCGCACCTCTCACCCCTGCTCGCTGTATGCGTGTTTTCTTTTCTTCACTTAGTCACAGTATAATTTCTACTGTGACTTAGTCAACGTTTGTCCTTGGTTGACAAAGTATGTGTGTTGCTCTGTCATTCCGTCGCCGCCGCAAGCACAGCAAGACTAGTTTATTATAGCTACTTTCATAGCATCATGTCTTACGGAATATTGCTGTGGGGCCGTGCTGCAGACATAGAATCAGTCTTCTACTGCAGAAAAGAGCAATAAGAGCCATTTATAACCTAAGTACTCGTGATTCACTCAGGGAACTCTTTTAAGAAATAAATATTATGACAGTGCCCTGTCAGTATATCTTTGAAAATATAATGTAACATCAGGAAAAATATATCACATCATACGAAAAAATGTGAACTGCATAATTATAATACTAGATATAAGTCAAAATTAATGCAGCCACAACTTCGTCTCGCTAAAGTCCTACCTCTTTTAAATTTGTGGATATAGTTAAAACTAAAGCTACCAAAGTTTATCTATCGAAGTTGATAAGACAAGTTTTGCACATTAGGCTGCGTTATTAGTTTCTTATTCTAATATAAAGTATGTATTTGAAAAAATAGGTTTTCAAATACATAGTTACATTAGTATTAGTAATTAAATTTAAGCAAGCAGGTCTTTCTCTTTACTCTGTATAATATTACGTAGTAACTAACTAATTCTGTATTAAAAACTCGTGATTTTGAGACTGATTGAGACTGACTAGTGTTGATTTGCTGTTTTGAAATAAATATTATTCCGTATCCTTGAATCATTGTATTTTTCCTCCATTTACATAAACCAAATTGTTCTAAAATACTTTAAAGGTTCCATCCTAATACATTAACCGCCAAACCGGCCGGGTTGGCGACAAATGTTACCGGACCCGGCCGGGTTGAGAAACATACCGGGTTGCAATCCCCAGTATTGAAACAGGGGTAACAAAACTGCCGATAATAATGTGTGTTTTATATTACCGCGATAACGATCACACGTGACACGTGGGTAGTAATTTATCCTACAACATTGGAAACTTTATGTTCCGTGTTATTTCGTTACATACATACACACAATACAATATAACACTACTATCCGTAGAGGGTTAGGCAGAGGAGTACTGATGCGTACAGTTGTTTGGTATGTATTAAAGTAATCCTAATTGGCTTAGTGGTCGTACACTGCGACTGGCGAGCAAGAGGTCTTGGGTTCGATTTCCAAGTCGAACAAAGTGTGATTGGGTTTTTCTATGAAATTTTCAGCTCGGAGTTTATATTCGTACCGAGTTAATTGCCAAAGGCTCGCCCATTGTGTGCATGAATATTAGTACACCTCTGCCTAACGTTTCGGGGACGACAAGCGTGATGGTATGTTATGTATAATTTGTTCCAATGTCACCTGAAACAATATAATAAATCTATGTATTTTAACATCATTGTACCTAATGGTCCTCGTGGACAAGGCGAGGCAACAACGCTTTATTGTATCGGCTCACGCAATCTGGCTGAAGGAAACATTTCCATGCAACACTCGTAATTAGCTCCGTTGTTGTTTAATAAAAGGCTTTATTCGTATTTTATCAACACAGGAATTTCTAAGCGAACATTTTTGAATAATGTGTGTAAATTATTGTATTGAAATTCTTCACGTGATTTTTTGTTCTTTTTTCTTAAATATGTAGATACAACATGCATATCAATTTATGTTGGTTTAAATTATTTTATGTTAAAATATGATTTAAAAGATACTTTTAATATTTAATATTTAACTGCTGGCTAGTTTTAGTAACACATTATTCTATTAACGACTCGGTGGCGCAGTGGCTGTGCGATCGGTATGTTTGTCACGGGTGTATATGTTGCGGGTTTAATCCCCGCATGAACCAAATATTTGTACGTTCTACAGGTAGTTGTTTCGGGTCTGGGCGTTTGTGTATGTGAAAATTTGTGTTTGTAAACGCACCCACGATACAGGAGAAAATCCTAGTGCGGGGCGTATTTAAAAAAAAATGTTTTGGTGGAAAGACAAAAGAATAATATGCGACTCCGAGGACCAAAAACAAATGTTCCTTATACTGTTTTATATTATATACACCAAGTAATGTGTAATATTGTATATTACTTTTTAAAACCAAATTGCACTACCAGCGATATATGAAAGCCATTTCAATTAATTTTGAAAATGTTTATTTATGCATAAAATATTCTCAACATATTGAATGGTCATTTAAAATATGGAGGCATTCAATGTAAACCCAAGCCTTATATTTCAATTTCAAATCCCATATATATGCAAAGGTATTTTAATAAAATTCCGATCATCTGTGAGGGACAAAAATCACCACTACCTTTGTTCTTTCGCTAACATTTCATTTAAAAATACTCAATATTTAATGAAAATCAATTTTGTTTCAGATACACACAATGAAAACATCGAGTAATCATGCAACCGAAACGACGCATGAATAACGATATAATGTTAAACAGAAAATGGAATTCAGTAACATAACGGTAAAAAATGATAAGAAAAATTAAAAACGATCGATAGAATTGTGTAAATAAGATGCAAGAAAATCTAAAATATACGTAGAGCTGATACAAAGTTCTAAAATGAATCACAAGGAAGATCTAATACATAACATGACAATACCAAAACTATGTACGAACGAATGTCAGAATTCAACAAAAATATCGTTTGATGTCAAGCCTCCAGACCCTAACACTACATTTTTCTACCGCAATTACATCGATTCCAACAATACCGATTCGGAATTCAACATCGATTATTTCAACGAAACGTTCAGTGATTCGAATTGTACTTTCAAAAATGGAACGTGTAGTGATGTGGACTATAATTTTTGGGCGCTTTCTTTACTAGTGTTCCCGGTATTGACGTTGTTTGGTAATGTGCTAGTGATACTAAGTGTTTCGAGAGAAAGGAGTTTGCAGACAGCAACGAACTATTTTATAGTGAGCTTGGCTGTCGCTGATTTACTTGTGGCTGTGGTTGTGATGCCGTTTGGAGTTTATTATTTGGTAAGTAATTTGAAAATCTTTTCCACTCCATTTAAAAGTCTACTTGAAAATTAGACATCAATATTTTATTTCAAATTCAGAACATTTTTTTTACTTTATATTTAATTCTGCTTCGGTGTTGTTCCTAAAACGTAAGTTGACCTACTTTGTTAATGAAATGATATTTTATATCTGTAAATAAGGAAACATTTACAAGGATTTTTTAAAATTTATGGTTGACATAATTTCACGTAACTATTTGACGTGTATCCGAACTGAGGAATTCTGAGAAGAAACACCGAAACAGGCGTCACGTAAAGCGACCTGTGTATCATGTATTATTTCATATAAATACGTTACTAAAGCTTAGTGCTGGCTAAAGCTAGTGTGGAGGGCTGTGGTAGCCTAGTGGTGTGACCAGTAGACTGAGATGTCAAAGGTCTCGAGTTCGAACCCAAGACCACTAACGTTTCTGAAGTTATGTGCGTATTTATCACAAGCTCATAAAGGAAAACCATCGTAAGGAAACCTGCATGCTTGAGAGATTTGTCTCGATGGCATGTGAAGTCTGCCAACCCGCAGTAGGCTAGCGTGGTGGACTATAGCCTCATCATATCAACCGCTAGACATCCACTGCTGGACATAGGTCTCGCCCAAGGATCGCCACGACGACCGGTCCTGCGGCTACCGCATCCAGTGGATTCCAGCGACCTTCACAAGGTCGATATAGCCTCTCAAATGAGAGGAATTAGGCCGTGCCCAGCTGTGGGATGTTAATGGGTTGATGATGATGATGATGAAAGCTTAGTGCTTACTATTTGGTCGGCAACGCGCGAGGGACGCCTCTATGTTGCAAACGTCTACGGTACGGGCTACGGTAACCGCTTATCATCAGACGAGACTTCAGTTTGTTTGCCAGCCTTAGCCTTTAAAAAAATACCCAAATGGAAATCCAACAGAAACTCTATATTGCGTCCTAAATTATCCCGTTTAGATAAACTTATCGGGCAACTTAATTGCTTTAATTGATTCATGAATAATAATGTAATTAAACGAAATGACATAAAGACAAACGATATTTTTTATTCCAGTAGAAGTAAATGTATTCTGTTAGTAATGGAAATAAACGATACATATATCTTTCATTCTAGATTTATTTAATTAGCGTTCAAGCCAATAACGAATTCAATTATCCGATTTATATAATTAATTTTGTATTTATCACAGTAGGTATAGTATACTAAGATACTAATATTAGAAATGCGAAAATATAAAATAAATAAATATTTCTGGACATTATGACACAGCGCCACCTAGTTCCGAGCTAAGCAATGAGGCTTGTGTTACGGATACTAGTTGGTTGGTTGGTTATACTACATATATACCTACTTATTTTTTTGTAAATACATCCATGACTCGGATACAAATGTTTATGCTCATCACACAAACATTTGTCCCGGTAGGAACTTTTTGAACTTGGGACCCATAGCACAGAAGGCAGGCTGTTTATAGTCGATATATTTCTGAGGGCGTTTTCCCGCATGTATGGCATCGCGGCTTTATTCGAATACCGCTGGACTAATTGGGTCGTCAAATATGTATGTTACTTCTTCACGCTTAAACTGCTGAACAGACTTAGATGAGATAGTTTGAGTCCTGGAAAAGGCGATAAAGGCGATTTTGTCCTGGAAATAATCACACTTATTAAAGAATATGGACCGGAGTTAAATATTTACTTAAATTTATATTTAAATGTCTAGTACTCGTAAGAAATTTGTAATGAACCAATCATGTCAGTCCACCGATTGTTGAGGTTAAGCTACTTCAATTGCAATTCTCTGTAGCATGTGAAGGCGTTAGAGATTTCCTTCACTGTTGGTGCCTTGGGATTGAATTCGACTCTTTTAACTTTCTCAGTCCACTGGTCACACCACAGATAATAAGAGAAAGAACATAATAATGATAATGAAATAAAATTACGACGAAAAATCCCGGGCTAGCTGGCAAAACAAAGCTACTATAGATATAGCTTTGTTGAAGAACCTTTAGAGGGCTTAATTAGCGCATAATCCGTGGTTGAACAACGAATATCGCTCTCGCCCAGGCAGCAATAATAATACGCGCTTCACAATGGAATGCCACGTATGCCTATATGAACGCAATGTTGGAAAGATATTCGATTTATCGTCGGCTCTGTAGGCGCGATACATTGTATTGGAACCCGTTGGTTTTGTCTTGTGAAATATTTGGTCCTTTTATACATGAAAGCAGATCTTACACGAATCGGAAAGAATTTTCATAGCTTTAACATAGGAAAACATCCATATTTTTTTTACTCGTCGTATATAATTTCATATTTAATTTCGCTGCGGGTTCCAAGACAATTAAAATCATTCCCCAGGAACACGTCGGACCTCATTGTCTCGACGATTTTCTGGATGGTTACTATTGTTGATCCTGTCTTACAGGAGTTGCATTAGTAGGGACTTAAGGTGGAGAGCATGTCCCAAAAGAAAACAAAACATCCATATTAAAGAATTCCATATAATGATGGATTCATTCCAAATGCCATACACAGTGGAGTATTAATGAACATTTAAGCAACTTAACGAGTGGTATTACCCATCCAATCAACATAATGGATAGCTTAGACCATTAGCCGAAATGAAGCGGTAATTACAATACATACTTCTCATAACAGCGGTAGGTACCATCACGCTAATATTCTACGAAGGCTGGTAGGGATATGTTTTCTTGCATAGCACACTGTTGGATATGATTATTTATTTTTAAATGATTACTATAATAATAATGATTACAAAGTACTGGACATGCTGCACCGTAGTACTCTTTCCTCCGCCTTCCTCATCCAGTCTATCCCCGCTTCCTTTTACAGGTCGTCGGTCCACCTTACTTAGCGTGTTATTAAATAATATTGCAACACTTCCGCCGATGCAAGGCATTTGAAAGACCCATCAGCATTGCTTTGTGGTGAACCCATACTATTTAAATTTACTAAACGAACATGGATTATCATCAACCCATTATAGTCCCACTGCTGGGCACGGATCTCCTCTTATTTGAGAGGGATTAGGCTATAGGCCACCACGCTAGCCTATTGCGGGTTGGAAGACATTACATGCCATCGAAAAAATCTCTTAAGCATGCAGGTTTCCTCACGATCTTTTAAACGAACATGGATGTATCTATGTAAATATAAATATGTCCGGGCATATTTATATTTATGCCTACTTCAACCCGCGGCTCCGCCAACGTGGTAGATTAATATTAAAAATATTGCCTATATCCTTCTCCAGGGCTCCGTCTTTATCAAAATCGGTTCAGTCGTTCACGCATGATACTGTGACCAAGTAAAATAGTGATTTATTTTTGTATATAATAGGTCTTTACCTATGAAATTGCCGTTCTGCAGTACTGGCCATTTCAAATCAAAATATTTTTTGTTTGGCTAAGAATTCTAATTTCAAATTAATTTTATTTTAAAAACATGGAATTCTTTTTCCAAAAGTAGTCATTTGTTTATTGATTAGTGTTACATTTTGATCGCATTTCAATCTTTTTCGTCATCATGGATACGTTAAAAATTCGAGTAATTATGGAATATGAGTACCGTCGTGGCAGCAACGCGGCACAAGCGGCACGCAACATCAACGACGTTTACGGAGCTAACACTACAAACCAACGCACCACCTGTTATTGGTTTGCTCGCTTCCGTTCTGGAAATTTCGACCTGAAAAATGAACCTAGCGGTCGTCCGAAGACTTTGGTCGACAATGACGAATTAAAGGCGATTTTGGAAGCTGATGATACACAATCGACGGCAGAATTAGTAGCAGCTTTTGACGTTAGCGTCAAAACAATATTGGTCCATTTGCGTCAAATTGGCAAGGTAAAAAAGCTTGACAAATGGTGCCCCACGAACTCAATTATCGCCAGCGCGAAGTACGCGTCGAAATGTGCCTTGCACTGCTCGACAGACACACAAATGAATGAATTTTGAACCGCATTGTTACCTGCGTTGAAAAATGGATCCTGTTTGATAACCGCAAGCGCTCAGCAAGTTAGTTGGATCCTGGTTCAGCACCTAAACAATGCCCTAAACGAAAGCTTACCCCTAGAAAAGTAATGGTCACTGTTTGGTGGTCTAGCGCCAGTGTGATTCATCACAGCTTCTTACCAAACGGGGTGAGCATTACTGCAGATGTCTACTGTGAAGAACTGAACACAATGATGGAGAAGCTGGCACATCTCCGACCAGCATTGGTCAATCGCTCGTCTCCACTGCTCCTGCACGATAACGCGCGACCTCATACTGCACAGCAGACGGTCTCCAAGTTGTAAGGACTGGGGTTGGAAGTTCTCCGTCATCCGCCCTACTCACCAGACCTTGCGCCTACAGACTACAACTTTTTCCAGAATTTGGATAACTTCTTGGCGGGAAAAAAATTCAATACCCGAGAGGCATTACAAAATGCCTTTGAAGAATTTGTTGCCTCCCGTCCAGCTGATTTCTTTAAGAAGGGCATCAATAAACTGCCACTGCGTTGGCAAAGGTGCATTGATTACATGGGTGATTACTTCGATTAATACAAATAAAAAATACTTGAAAAAAAAACGTTTAAATTTTTTCATACAAAACGGCAATTTCATAGGTAAAGACCTAATATATAGAATATCATAACATTAAAACTCAACACATACAACTATTACATTATTCCAACTATTACACTAGTAATATAACAAGCATTTTCACAACACATCAACCCTTATCTAGGCAAAACCAGCTAATTGTTTGCATCAACTCAACCCGTTGATAAACTCGTAATTGTTGGTCCAAGAGACCGCCCTGGTGATTAGTAGGGTTGAGTAATGAGGGTTACTGTTGACCGACCGTGGCAATAGGAAAGATCTGGTTGATTACCACTGCTGCAACCTTCAAATTAGTTAATGAAGATTGAAAAATAATCAATTCTTAAAAAAACATACCTCAATCCTATATTTTCTCATGCTGAACTACATAAATATGTATATACTAGCGTTTTGCCGTGACTTCGTCTGTGTAGTATTAGTAATTGTATCCAATCTGCTTATTTATTTCTACCGTCTTTTAAGAAATCTTGAACCACCCTTTTCGCCCTTTTAAGGGATGATTTCCGGGACAAAACTATGTCCTTCCCTGCGACTCAACCTATTTCTATACAAAATTTCGTCTAAATCAGCGGTTTACGCGTGAAAAGGTAACACACAGATAGAAAGTCAGACAGACACTAATTCGCATTTATAATATTAAGTGTTTACTCTTTGTAATATTTACAGAGAGTAAATGTGGAAATTACGCATCGAAATACAAATCTATGTTAAAAAAATATTTAATAAATACCTTGCCATAATAATAATAAGACTCTCCATAGTTCTGCTTTAACTTTATATTAATTTGGTTTGATTCCACAGTCAAACTGTTTGTACAGTTTTGTGGAACATTATGTTACTTTATAAGAATACCATGTAACTTTATAAACTTATTAAATAAATAAATAAATAAATAATGGTATGCAAAATGAGGTTTTAATATACACTAAAATAAGATTACTTCTTCATCAACCCATTTGTATCTTAGTAGAAAAAAAAGCGTTTATTCTGACATACACAACACAGGGTAGGGATGTAATTCACATAGGTACCTACTATCAAGAAAATCTCTCGGCAATGCAAATGCCCTCTCGATATTTCTCTCTTAACCCAATTGAGCATCGGATAAACAAGAGCATAACTTCAAAAAGTAAATAGCGCGTGCTTGGAATCGTAATCGAATGGTTTTCCCCCACAGTCCACTCTTCAGACTACTAAACTACCACAGTTTTACTATTTTTGTTATATTACTGCCCGATATAAAAGTATCTTTCAAGATATTCCTTCCTTTTTTAGTTTAAGGAATTTATGTCCAAAAGACAAAGAATGCCACTTACATGAAAATAGTATAAACATATAGTTAACACAAGTTACATAGATGTTACAATACAATTATAAGAAACATGTGTGGGCCTTGTTGGACAATTATAAGAAACATATGTGGGCCTTGTTGGGCACGGCAAATGTAGGAGAGAGATAAACAAAGATACTCAAATAGTTGATACTGAAACCCAACAGAAAGAGTACACTTTTAACGTTATACTTATAGGGTAATTTATTGTATAGTTGTGCTCTTTGTTAGTCCGTGCCTTTCTTAGTACCAAACTTTTCCTTCCATTAAACTGCCATTATTCACAGGCATTACATTCATCTTTTTCACTCGTGGAAGTACACCTTTTATTTCATTCTGTGTGCGATAATATCCTCTTTGAGAACCCCCGCTCCCACCTTTTCATTAATTATATTGTCTGGCAATGAGATTGCACATTTCTGGACACTCTTCGTTCATTCCATTTGTGATGTATGTGTGCGTTCTATTAAGTATAGTTGTCTGCTAAAAAATTGGGTTGAAATGAATATGTGAAATAATATTGTAAAATTTTTAGGTTTCTAGAAAGGCTACCTGCCTTACTGGTCTTAGTGTTAGCAAGAGGCCAAGACCTCTTGCTAACACTAAGACTCGATTCTCAGTCCGAGCAAAGTGTTATTGAGGTTTTCTATGAAATTCTCAGTAGCAGCGCGGAGTTTGGATTCGTGCCTGGTTAATGGCAATATGCTCGCCCCCTACATTTCGCCGGCTTAACCATTCGAGTACGACAGGCGTATGTTTTCTAGAATGACTTAAACAAGAGCTAAAGTTACTAATAAAGTATAATTTTTATCTTGGAAAAATATTTAAATATATTTATTCTGAATCCTTCTAATAGAGCAATAATTTAATATTGTAGTACTTAGATGAATAGAACCTGGAATCAAACAAACACACTAATCTATTATTAAGACTCACGAAAATATTAGACATTGAAATAATATTATTTTTGGTCTGCATATACCAAGTGTAAGTACAACCACACACAAATCACAAGAGTAAAGAAACAAAATTCAGTTTATAATAACAAACTATATTTCCACAAAAGCCAATATACAGTTTGTTTACTCGTGTGCTCAAAATGCGATACATTTTATAAAAATGATTCAACAACACGCGCTAGAAGATCATAAACAGACAGAAGTTATGACCGTCTATACAGAAACAGCTCCTTCCTTTCTGCTAGACTGAATGACACCGTGTGTTCAGCAAGGAAGCGACCCCATCGAGATTATGAAAAGCATTTTAATATATTCCTGCCTTGCTCTAAATCTGTGACCTACATACAAAGAAAAGATTAAGTTGGAAAGTCTCAAACGACAAAAGATTTAGATAAGCGATATTAACTTGAATGAATGATGATGATTGAATTATTGTTTATTTCTGTAAATAGATCTTTTTAAAGACACTTGTACAGTTCACTGCACATTTGCTGACTCGACATTTACATGCGCGTCACCGTTGCAGCGGTGTCATATCATTTTTATGCACTCAATAAAGTCAGTCTATATCGGAGAAGTGGGAGATAGAAGATGAGCTACAAAACGTCCAAAATAAATGGAAAACTATTGACGAATTGCATATAAAAATCGATAATCTCTTAAGCGGTGGTGATTTGTCATATGAGGAAGAGTTTATGCATTATGAAAAATCTTATAAGAACATAAAAAAAACACTTAATCAAAAACTATCTTCCAGCCTTCATATCCATAAATATACCCCTAAATTAGACATACCTGTATTCACAGGTAACTATATATATTGGCCTACGTTTTTCGATTTATTTTCGGAAGCTATACATAATAACAAGACAATCACTAAAGCACAAAAATTACAACACTTAAAGAGTAAGCTCAGAGGTGAAGCTGAGCGTCTTATACAACACTTGAACATATCCGCGGACAACTATGATACGGCTTGGGAAATTTTAGTACATAGATATAATAACCCCCAAGTTCTATTTTCCAAACATATGGAACTGTTCTTGAATCAGCATATCATCAATAAGCCGTCTGCATTCGAGCTAAAAAAACTATATGATACATCTACCGAATGTATTCACGCTATACATAACCTTGGCGTGGATACAACTACGTGAGATCCGCTGCTAGTACATCTTTTGTGTAAAAAGTTAGACCCACAAACTTATACAGACTACAAGGAGCTCCGTAAATCACCAAGAGACTTACCAACCTTGGATGAGTTCATGACCTTCCTGGAAGGCAAATTTATAGCTTTAGAGCCCCTCTATAGGAAAGACAAGGGAATTGCAGCAACTTCAACATCTCAAAACATCAAGAGTGAATTATCACCAAAGCCACACTTTAAACCTTATTATCAAGATCGAAAGAATCACCAGGTTTTTGCAACACACGTGAATTGTTGCCCTGTGTGCAATTTGCAGCATGCTTTATTTAAATGTGATAAATTTCATAACATGACACCGGAGCTTAAGTTGAAGACGATATCAAAACACAGTATTTGCAAAAACTGCTTGTACAAGCATTATGACAAAGAGTGCACTTCAACGAAGCGGTATAAAGAATGAAATAGCGAACACAACACCATCTTACATGAAGCGTGTGAACGCTTGTTGCCATCGAGCTCGAATATCAAACCATCAAGCACTGCGCCTCAACGTAAGCAGACTTCATCATCGACGGCTCAATCGAATAATCAAAAGAACATCTATCATACGGCGTCACAACCAACTGAAACCATTTTACCTACAGTTTTAATCAAGGTACAAAAGGCAGACGGTACCTTCATCAGAGCACGCGCTCTTTTAGATCAAGCCGCTCAAGTATCTCTCATTTCTGAAAATCTTGTTCAGTTGTTAGGACTAAAACGTTATCACCCTGCAACGTCAGCATGCGTTACCGGAATCGATCTATGCCCGAAGAAGCACAAGGGTGAAGTATCAATTCGGTTCCAGTCAATTTATGATAATTATCAATTCGAAACTGAAGCTTACATCGTATCAAGGGTCACCTTCGACTTACCTAGCACGTCCTTTCAGTGTGAAAACTTATCACATCTACAAAATTTAGAACTGGCAGACCCGTCTTTCAATAGGTCTCAGCGCATTGATCTGCTCTTACATTGCGATATTTACTCCCAAGTTATCATGGAGGGTCTCATCAAAGGTCCATACAGGACGCCTATAGCACAGCAAACGAAGTTAGGGTGGATAGTGTCAGGTAACGTTAAAAGCCATAACTGTTTTGTTGTTACAAAAAATATAACGGATCTGTCTCAATTTTGGGAAATCGAGGACATTAATAGCTCATCACCTACGCTGACAGAAGCTGAACAATACTGCGAAGATTTTTATCAAAGTACTACAAAACGCCTCGAAAATGGTACATATGTAGTCGCATTACCTATGAAACAAGGTTATGAACAGCAATTGGGATCATCAAGGAACAAAGCTTTGGCCCAATTTAAACAATTAGAACGAAAATTAGCAAATAATCAAACACTGTCTGAAGGTTACAATCAGTTCATGAGGGAATACCTTGACATGAATCATATGCGCGTCAGCTCTCTAAATCATCAAGCGAATTATTTACCACATCATGGAGTACTGAAATTGGAGTCCGATACTACAAAACTTCGTGTCGTCTTTAACGCGTCAATGAAGACATCATCTGGCAACAGCCTTAATGATTTAATGCACAGCGGACCCAATCTCCAGCGCGACCTGCAAACTTTGATTTTAACTTGGCGAACATATAAGTTCGTTATTGTCGCAGACATTGAAAAAATGTTTCGTCAATTCATCATCAGAGACAGTGACCAGCATCTTCAGACTATCATTTGGAGGGAATCACCGAACCAACTCCTACAAAATTATCAGCTCACAACGGTTACATATGGGATGAAAGCAGCGCCATTTTTGGCAATGCGTACGTTAAAACAGCTTGCCAAGGATGAATCAAACAATTATCCTTTAGCAGCAGCTGCTATTGAAACATCATTTTATATGGATGACCTTTTAGCGGGTCATAATTACCTAGACAAGGTCAAACAGTTACAGAAAGAACTCATCCAGATTTTTAAATCAGCAAATATGAATTTGCGAAAATGGGGTAGTAATGAACCTAGTCTACTTGACGGTTTATCACCAACACAGCAGAATTTGTCTTATGAATTCAAAGGTCTTGAGTCCAGGAAGACACTTGGGCTTAAGTGGGACCCCTTATCAGACTGTTTTTCATATCAGAATCTTTTGATTAATACGAATGGTCAGTTAACTAAACGTCAATTATTATCAGAATTTTCAAAAATCTTCGACCCAATGGGATGGCTATCTCCTTTGACAATTCGGGCTAAAATACTTTTTCAAAATACCTGGAACATGAAATTAAATTGGGATGATGAAGTACCAGCAGATATACAAAAACAATGGATGCAAATAAGTAAAGATTTTGGAGACATATCCGATATCACAATACCGCGTCATTTAGGCAATACTGTGCAACCATGTCAGTTACATGCATTTTGCGACGCTTCTGAGAAAGCATACGCATGTGTTATTTACTTGGTGACAATAAATGATAAAGGCAAGAACACACCGCAACTTGTAGCAGCAAAAACCAAGTTAACACCACTAGCTAAGAAAGTATCATTGCCGCGCTTAGAATTATGTGGAGCCCTCCTATTATCCCTGCTTTTATCAAAGGTCTTAGAATCATTTACAGGGATTGATATCAAAGTACATGCTTGGTCAGACTCCATGATTGTGTTAGGTTGGCTCCATGGAGATGTATCGCGCTGGAAGCAATTCGTCGCAAATCGCGTGCAGCAAATCACCAGCATTGTCCCTGCGTCGAGTTGGCGACATGTACTTTCTCAAGATAACCCTGCTGACTGCGCAACACGAGGGATGTCAAAACAGCAATTATCAGAACACAAATTATGGTGGTATGGCCCCGAATGGCTCATTACATCTAAAATCGAAAATGACAGTATAATTTCTTATCACAGCCCAGACATAGAGCTAAAGAGCGCTGGTGTGTATTCTACTTTAGAACGGAATAATATTTCAATTATAAATGAATTGCTTTATCAACACAACTCATTCACTCGAATCGCTAAAGTTCTCGGATGGGTATTGCGTTTCATTAGTTGTGTCCGTGACAAACAAAATAACCCACGTTGTAATTTTTTGTTGTCATCGGAAATGAATAAATCTTATCACATTATTATCAAGAAAATACAAGGACAGGAGTTTGAAAATGATTTGAATTATATCAAGAAAACAGGAAATGTCAACTCAAGCAGTAAAATTCTTTCCTTGGACCCATTTATTGATGATCAGGGACTACTAAGAGTCGGAGGACGATTAAGAAACGCGCAAATTAGTGATTCCGCTAAATATCCCATCATACTGTCATCACACAGTCGCCTTACAGAATTAGTTATACATAAGGCACATATGACGACACTTCACGGTGGGCCTCGGCTAACTTTATCCTATATCAGAAATCAATTTTGGATTATCAGCGGGATTCGCACAGTAAAAAGGCAGTTGAGGCAGTGTGTCTGTTGTCGTCGATACAGTAGTGAACGTTATCAGCATATTATGGGTGACTTACCGCAGCCTAGGGTCACTCCCTCACGCCCGTTTACACATACGGGTGTTGATTTTACAGGCTTTGTCGAATTGCGAATAAACAAAGGCCGCGGAGTTAAAACCTGTAAAGGATATATAGCCTTGCTACGAAGGCTGCACACTTAGAATTAGTGTCGGACTTGAGCACGCCAACATTCTTAGCATCATTTCGTCGATTCTGTGCCCGAAGAGGAGCCCCCCAACACATGTATAGTGATAACGGGACAAATTTCATTGGTGCAGATCGGCTCCTTAAAAAAGAATACAAAGAAATCGTGCAGAATATCAATTCAGATTTTTTTAACAACATAAGTGATTTAGATATTGTGTGGCACTTTAATGCCCCAGTATGGCCCAGTGCTGGTGGCCTATGGGAGGCAGCGGTCAAAAGCATGAAGTACCACATGAAACGGGTGCTTGGTGATCAAAAACTTACGTATGAAGAATTTTCTACGTTACTTTATCAAATTGAGGCGTGTCTAAACTCACGGCCACTTTGTCAACTCACCGAGAGTCCTGACGATGACTTTCTTACTCCGGGACACTTTTTAGTCGGTGGTCCTATAATATCAAGACCTCAGACTGAACCACAATCAATCAGCTTAGAAAGACGTTGGCAACTCGTGCAATCAATGAATAGCCACTTTTGGAAGAGGTGGTCTGGTGAATATCTGCAACATCTTCAGGTTCGAACAAGATGGAGAAGCTGTAAAGAGAACATAAAAATCAATGATGTTGTACTCATTAAGGAAGAAAACTTGCCACCGGGTAAGTGGGCACTCGGTCGTGTTCAGGCTCTTCATCCAGGAAAGGACGGCTTCGTGCGTGTTGTGACCCTAAAAACTAGTAATAATATCATAAGGCGACCTACCAGCAAGTTAGTTCCTCTGCCGGTTAGAGAGCAAAATGTAGATCCGCCACAGTCTGAAAGTACATCTTCATTATCAGCAAATCAGGGACAACCACAAGATCATAATAATGTTAGACAAAACAAACGTAGAGGTCTCAGCCTTAAGAATTTTATTATCACCATATTATTGATGTTTACGATAATGGTTCCACCCAGTTTGCAGCATAAGAATGATCAAACTTTTTATAATATATCATTATTTGAAGATAACCAAGGTTTATTTTTCGACAAAATAAAAGATATGCAGTACATCAAGGACGACTGGAAACTTATAGTTTTTTACAACATGTCAACATTTTGGCAGAGTTTATCAAACATAGAAATTTATATACAGCATTTACAAGAGTTGTGTGTAAAACAAAACTCACAGTATCAAAGCATTATGCTGCAGTTAGATCAAGAATTAAAAGAAATTGAACATTATAATACTGTATTAACAACTCATAATGTAAGAAGAAAGAGAAGAGGTTTAATAAACGGTGTAGGTTATTTAGCAAGCGAACTGTTTGGCGTATTGGAGGTACGGTTTGCTGAACAATACAAGGTAGACCTGGAAAAAATTGTGAAGAATGAAAATCACCTTCAAGGTTTATTGCGAAACCAAACATCTGTTATGGAATCAGAATTCAACATACTACGGAGGAACGAATAAACAATTCACCTTTATCCACGAACGTCTTCAAAATATATCATTACAAGTTAACCGTATTCAAGCTAATTACGACACTGAGATTTATATCACCTCATCAGCCTTAGCAGCGAGTATAATACTAAACAATTTGCGGCATATGCAACAAACACTCATTGACACTGTCATAGATATTTCGCATGGTCGGATTGATGCACACTTGTTACAGCCTGAGCAATTACAATACGAGATCAGTATTATTTCAAGCCAATTAAATGGAGACTTAATGTTGCCAGTAGACAGAGACAATATCAAGGATCTGTATAAACTTTTGAAGGTGTCTGCTCGGGTGCACTCTGACTACCTTATCATTGAAATTAAAATACCACTCCTGAGTAGTGATATATTCGAATTGAATCGTATCATTAGCATTCCTAAGAAAATTGATGATAATCAGACACAGTATCTGATACCTCGGATGCCATATATTGCATACAACCTGAACAAGGACATAGCGTTTTTACTGACAGAAACCGATCTCCAGTCCTGTATCTACAGCTCTTATAAAAAAATACTTTGCACATTAGATATACCCATTTATGACCTTAAAATTAAACAGTCGCTCTGTAGTATCAAGTTAATAAACGCCGACACAGGTGCACCGGCGTGCGCTACAACAATAACATCGTGTCGGGATCAGTGGATCAAGTTACATAACAATGATATCTGGCTGTTCGCGTGCTGCAAAGAATGCCACGTTCGCATTTATTGCACATCTGGCATGGCAATTAAAGATATCAAAGGAACAGGCCTTATCACTCTAGAGAAAGGATGCACATTAAAGGGTGAACTGTTTAGCCTTTACGTACATAACAATTTTTTAATAAGATTAATGTTCAACACAATATTGAAGCCCCAAAGATGTCAATTCTTAACAGAATTATAAATACGTCAGCTTCAGAAGTAAATTTGCCTCCACAGCTGGAGTATCATGATCAACAGTGGAACAAAATTAAGACAGAGATAAATGGTATCAGGCAGAATTCGGAGAATCAACTAAACATTCATGATGTCCATCACTATTCGCTCTTATATATTATTGTGATAGCAATCCTATTAGTCGCAACTATCGTTGCTTACATCAAGCTTAGAAGAAGGGGCTGTTCCCGGAGGTTGGACCGTGAGGCAGAAGCGCCTCAGCCTCAGCTTATGAAGATAGGTGCTAATTATTGTGCCAGTAGTGAGTCAGTGGAAATAGTAAAACCAATACAATGTGTACCAAGTGAATTAAAAAAATCCGTGATCAGTGTAGACCAGGGAACCTCCCCTATGCCTCTTCGATCTCGGCTTAATGAACTTTAAACCTTTCACGTATCTTTAACTTTGCTACTAACATACAAATTGTTTATCACCCTTGTATCATCTAACCATACTTTTATTATAACATTTAGTTTAAGAAATCATTAATTTAGTTGTTTTATAAATAATCTTATTATCATTTATCAATAGAGTCATCTTATTCGAGTGGGCAGGATGTACAGTTCACTGCACATTTGCTGACTCGACATTTACATGCGCGTCACCGTTGCAGCGGTGTCATATCATTTTTATGCACTCAATAAAGTCAGTCTATTATTAGCACTCAAACCGGGCGGTTTTCTTTATCATTCCTGATCGACCCCTCTATCATATCATTATATCATCCTTATCACAGTGTATGGGACCCACATCAGGGCCCGTACAACACTTTTACAAGTCATGTACATTTTTTTTTTTAGTATCTAGTTGACATCGGCATTTCCTTACTGACGACCTCTGAGAAGAAATGCCGAAACAAACTCAGAGAATCATGGTCTCTTTTAAAGTCCAAACATTTTGGATACAATATGTGAGCCTGACTATGTAGGGTAAACTTCATAAGTGGAGTCTGTTCAAGTAGTGCATTGAGGATATCTAGATAGGAATTTAGTCTAATAGCTACCGTGATTCTGAACGTGAAGTTTGGGTTTATTCCTACTCATGCAACGTTATGTAGCTCTTGTCTCAAATAGTCAGCTGCTGTATGTGTTTGTGCCTCAATGGTGAAACAAAAAAAAGGTCTGATGTATTAGCATCAGTCCTTTTTTTTGTTTCATCATCATCATCAGCCATTATTCGTCCACTGCTGGACGTAGGCCTCCCCTAACTAACGCTACTTTTTTGTTTACTGCGTGGAAACCTTCAAAAGGCACCGGCTTCTGAGGAAGAATGGATCCTGGTTTCTTTCCCAGAGGCCAATGCTTTTGCAAAAGTCCTCTTTTGCCTTACTAAAACTACGCCAGTTGTCATGAATAGAAGTCGTGGGACCTCTCTTTACATGACCTCTCAATACATGAGGTCTTAATAAAATACCTACATCGGTATATCAGCTCAATTCTCTGACAAATACTTCTAAATCTGTGCATATGTGTCATACATTCATAATGATAGATAGGTCATTAGAAGAATAAAGTTGTTAGAAATTGACAGTAAACCAAGATCTTGTCCAACTACATATATACCTAACATTGAATGAAGCACCCACATTACTCCCATTTTCCACCCCAAAGTGTTGCGAAGAATAAATGCTCCGATTTCCTTGTCCCCATAACGCTGTGGAAAAAGGTTCCCCCTTTAAAAGCCATAATTCAGCGGTGACCACTCGATTGGCCAGTGGTGTAATCATGCGTAAAACTGGAGATGTCTGTGATTTTTTATATATAGGATTTTTACTTCTATTGTTGTTGTAAAGGGGTTCTACGTCTAGTTCTGTTGTTGACTTGATTGCGTTTGAAGTCCACTAATAGCCTAGTAATGGACTACGTAGGATTCATCATCACCAAACTAGATGGGGCTATAGCAACTAGAGGCTGAAAGTAAATCGGTTAGTGATAAAAAATATTAACCGTGGTCTCACTGATTAAAAGAGGGTTGAAATATGCATTCAAGTAAATATTATTTCAGGGTCTTACTTAGGGCTGGTTTAATTGCTGTCGTTTTGTATAAAATACTATAATTCAGCCTCATTTGAATAGACATTTGACGAGTGGCATAGCGAGATTCCTCGCTTAAATTGAACTGCCCGATTAGAGAAGTACCTCCACCTTGCAGAAGAAGGCAGTTAAACAACAAAAGTTGTGTTTCTGCATGTGAGTAGGGTTACTACTTACTAGAGCTCGTTAGGGGGATGACTTATGACAGCATGGCATTTCCATTGGCTGTCAGTTTAGTAACTCCCCTATTTTAAGAAGCCGAAACAGTTTCTACAGGGTTGGCAACGCGCGAGCGACACCTCCGGTGTTGCAAACGTCTATAACCCACGGTAACCGGTTGCCATCAGGCGGAACATGAGCTTGTTTGATACCCTTGTGGTAAAAGAAAGCTGACAACTGGGCCCAATCGGAAAAGGTCTACCAACAATATATTATTATGTTGTTGAAACTCCACAGATGACGCCAAATACTCTTCACGGCCTTTAGAAAAATACACGCAGCCATTTCAAAGTGTCGAGGTTCACCATATTGGAGTCTGAAGCTGAAAGTTTTAGCGCAATTGTCCCGCTGTCCTCAGCCTGTAGTTATTTATTTACATACGCCAATAGAACGTGCTCTGAATAGATCTATTCACGTGTCTCGCTCTCTCAGACCGTCGGTATGAAGTGACTTGTGTATGTAGTTTTATAATAGGACTTTGTGTAGAGTTCGTAGCTTTTAAATTAAATGTTGAATTTAAATAAAACTAGCAAATAATAAAAAGTAGTTTTATTATCAATCGTCAACAACTCATTGGGCACGGGTCTCATCTCATTTGAGAGGGATTAGGGATTTGGGTTCCCAGACTTTGAGAAAATCTCTCACACTTCTTTGCGATTTCATCCTTCACCGTTTGAGCATGTAATAAATACGCATGCTACTTAAAAATATCAGTGGTGCCTTGGTATTTAGCTCGAAATGTTTACTACACAGTTCACTTGTACACACCACTTTCACAGCTTTTGACCTCACATATGACAGTTTCATATCATTCTTCATCATCATCATCATAGCATATTCACGTAAATGTCAGAAATCACTATCATGTAATTAATCAAACTAACAAATCATTTGCATGAACAGAATATGCAGAGCAAGTCCTCTGTGAATATAGGTATCCTAATGACTACGTCACACATGTCAGTCATCATAAGCCTGAGTTCAGACGTGGTGGTATTCGGTGAGTTGGAAACTAGCAACAAATGAGGGTGAAATGAATGAAGGTGCGATGTTGCATTTATTGCATAGATAGATAGATATATAATAGATTCAGTTCTTATATTCATACAAAATCAATTGTAAGATAATTAACTTGAAATATGACATATATTGACTTCAAAAAACCCAAATCAAAGTAGATCAATACCAATTAAATTAATATGAGATAAATAAGATTAAGAATTATTAAAATCGGTTCGCATTTGGCAAAGATATCGCGTAACATACTCACGAATATACAGTCTGGTTGAAGACCATGTTCAAGATCCTTTAGAAAACGCTTGATAGAGAATCTTTACATTTGAGAATATTATAGAAAGTGGAAATAAATCATTATTCGAGTTATACTTAAATTTATCGTTTTTGCTAGTTATATGCTTGGCAATAAGTTTAAATATAAAGCACGACCCCAAAAGATAATAAAGCAAGTTCCCTCTTTGCAGTATCAAACACATCTTTCATTATATCAGCATTTCTGTCCTTACTCACGCCTTTGCCATAATACTTACATTCATTTCCTCAGACCAATTCTAACCTTAAAGATGTAAATTTCTCGTAACTAATACATTTCTTAGTAATTTCATTGCATCTCGATTCAGAGATTCGCAATATTTCAAGACATAGGTATGGATCGAAGAAGTAGCTCAAACGAGCAATTTGAATATCGAGATAGAATGCAGTCGAGCGCCATTATCCAATGATAGATGCAAAATCATCAAACAGCGATGCAAAGAGCATCGTGGGTTCATCTTAACATGGCCATACTACCCAATCAGTATAGCAATTTCTCTTTCAATCTGTTAAAGTCAAAGTGTCAGTTATTCAAAGTAGGCCAAGTGTGACAAAAGTCAATAGTAAAGACTTCAAAAGTCTTTAAAAACCCCCGCCCTTCACTGGTTCCTAAGTCTTCTGATTAGCAAATCATTAAGTCTAAATAATTAACTGAAACCAAAATACTAATGCCTAAGGATTCATTATGTATGGCTACTTTCTAGAAAGAGTAGATAGATATTCTTGCACAGTCATTTTACCTTCCCAAGTGATTCGCTCATAATTATGCTGATGCATTTCACGGTAAGGATGGAATAAGTTTATTTAAATAACACGATCAGGTCCCCCACAGTATGTTAGTTTGAAACCGTACCGAAATCCCCTTTATCCTGAACCCAAAAAGGTCTCTTAATATGATTGATGTCGGAAATACTCAGGAAACGAGTTTTTCATATCTCTGTGAACGTGGAAATTAATTTTGTACAAGAAGAGGCTTTGTTGGTATTATCATTATTTTTTTTAAAGAGGTACGGCATAGCGAGATTTCTTGTTTAAATTGAGCCGCTGACTGGGAAAGTACCTTCGCCGTACAGAAAACGCAGTTAAACAACTATTGTTAACTATATTTTATTATTATTTGTTATTATATAAAATTTGTGACATTTCGTTTATTTTATAATTATGTAATGTTAAAAATTCACAAATTGCGTAATACGGGAATCATCATCATCATCATCATGTCAGCTGGAGGACGTCCACTGCTGGACATAAGCCTCCCCCAAAGATTTCCACAACGACCGGTCTTAGGCCACCCGTATACAGCTGGTTCCAGCGACCTACGGGAATATCTTCCTGAAATAAATGGATTTTTTTTTTGTGAATGCCTAGCCATGCCCAGCTTGCCGAAACCCGTTAGGGTAGTGATTATTCTGGCAGCATTTGCTGTCCGTTTAGTAAATCCCCTTATTCTTTGATTTGTTAAAAAATGGAGGTTTTACAGGGTTGGAAACGCGCAAGCAGCACCTCTTGTGTTGCAAACGAACTAAGGTACGGTAACTGCCTTCTACCAGGTGGGCCGTACTGTCGTCTGCCACTCTCATAGTTTAAAAAGATAAATTATGTAGAACGCTTAACTTTTTGGCGTCCCTGACGTTTAAGTGCTTGTGTACATCGACGCCCACGTTCATTGTGTAAGGTCGTAAAATGGAACTTTCAGTATTAGTCACTTTTGCTAAGAGGATTAGGTAGGGATTAGTTGTAAAATTGTAGAGTGGTTTAAATATTTTTTTCTATGTAATTAAAGTATCAAAAAGAGACAAATGTTAACAAGACAACTTACCATATCGTTATATCCCCGGAGGCGTGGGCAGAAGAGTAAAATTTTACCCATATTTTTCCGGTATACATGGGACTAATCCCATGTAAAAAACCCAAACACTCTTTGCTCGCCTAGGGAATCAAACTAAAGAGACCACTGGACGGTCTATTTTCGATGTTTTAAAGTGTTTGGTTTGAGATATTAGACGACCCGTTTAGCTCAGCGGTAGTTAACGCTGCCTGCTGTGCTATGGGTCCCGGGTTCGAATCCCGGTAGGGACAAATGTTTGTGTGATGAACATAAACATTTGTATCCGAGTCATGGATGTATTTATGTATAATATGTATGTATTAAAAAAAGTATATATGTAGTATATCAACCAACTAGTATCCGTAACACAAGCCTCGTTGCTTAGCTCGGAACTAGATGGCGCTGTGTCATAATGTCCAGAAATATTTATTTATATTACCACAAACAATATTTTGCTTGAAGTTCATTTACTAGTATTCATCTAAAATAAGATTTAAATATATTATGAAAAATGTAACTCTCTTCTTTTTCGCTGTATAAAAGCTCTTGTGGTTTACGTAAGCCTTACTTACGTAAGTCAAGCGAACTGCATAGATATTGTGTCATTATGGAGATGAAGTTATATTTTGACGAACTTGCTAAAGACGGGTTTAGGGGGTTTTAACAAAGGCTAAATCTGCCTGGCTAAACCTGGCTAAAAACTATTTTATTAGTGCACTTTATCAATTATAAAATAGATTTTTAACCGACTTCCAAAAGGAGGAGGTTATCAATTCGACTGTATTTTTTTTTTATGTTTGTTACCTCATAACTGTAGATTTGGTGAACCGATTTTGAAATATTTTTTTTATATGAAATCTGATGCTTTCCGTGTGATCCCATAAAAAAATGGTGAGGATCCGATGAGTGGATCCTGGGGAATTCGAGAGAAACCCTCAAATTTTCTACGTCGATGACGCGTTTATTGTTCAACGTCTTACATACTATCACGCCTGCTGCCCCGAAAGGTTAAGCAGAGGTGTACTAATGTACACCCTCGTTTCGCCGGTATGTTTTAGGTCCCATGTAATAGGTGGCGAGCCTATTGCCCTCTCGACCTGGGAATCGAACCCAGGACCTGTTGCTCGGCAGTCGCACTGTATGACCACTAAACTAACGAGACATATAATACAACGAACCTATTACAGACACTAAAAAGTAAAAAAACCTGCGTTAAAAAAAAACCGACTTCAAAACTAAAAAGTTAAAAATAATTTTTAACTTCTTTTTAGTTTTAAGGGTATGAAGTCGGTGCCAGTGCCTGGTTGTACACTGCGCGATGGGTGTATATACCTTTACATTTGGCTTGGCACCGTCTTCATACCTTTAAAACTAAAAAGAAGTTAAAAGTTATTTTTAACTTTTTAGTTATGAAGTCGGTTTTTTAGTTTTAAAGGTATGAAGTCGATGCCAGTGCCTGGTTGTACACTGTGCGATGGGTGTAAATACCTTTGCTTGGCTTGGCACCGTATTCATACCTTTAAAACTAAAAAGAAGTTAAAACTGTATTAAGTTATTTTTAACTTTTTAGTTTTGTCCTGTCCCGACTGACTGATCTATCAATACGCTCTCAGAACTACGAATGGAATCAGCTGCCTGAGTGTGTTCATCTTGATGAGTACAATTTGAGGGTTTTCAAGTCACGGGTGACTAGGTATCTTCTAGGTAAGCGTGCTGTATCTTAGACCACATTGTCACTTACCAGCTGAGATCGTCGTCACACGCTAAACTGTCTCATATAAAGAAATAAAAACGTTAAGTCTTCTTCGATTATCGGCTCTTTTCAGTGTAGCAATGGCCACCTTTTTTATACTCTGCCTGCCTTTTTACCTCTTGATACGACTCATTTCTTGTTGTGTTACACTCGTAAATGTTTAACTCTGTAGCTTGTAAATGTAATTGTATAATTTATTTATTTTTAACTTTGCCCCACACTAGGATTTTCTCCTGTATCGTGGGTGCGTTTACAAACACAAATGTACACATACATAAACGCCCAGACCCAGAACAACCGTGCGGGGATCGAACCCGCAACCCGTGACGCACAAACCGATCGGTCAGCCACTGCGCCACCGAGTTGTCGCACAATTGTTGGTTAAACTTAAATAAATTAATAAATAATACATACACTCACGGCTTTTCCCCATGGGGGTAGGCAGAAACGAAATGCCACGCGCGACGATCCCTACAAAGTAAACATCCTCGTAAAACTAGCTTATCTTGAAAGAAATAGGGGAAAGAGATCCTATTCTCTTTCCCCTCAGGGGAACACTAATAGTGTACGCTTGTAGTAAAAAAATATAGATTATTATTTGAGTCCAAAACACTCCAGAAACCATGCTTGCAGTCCTTTGAACCTGACCTTGAAGTAAAAAGATATTTTCTTGGTTCTGTCTTGTAATCCGGAAAAAGGTCTCCTAATCTTTGCAACGGACAGTTAACTTCACTTAAGTCGGTGCTGTGAACCGACAAGTATTTCATATTATATTTAGGGGTTGCTAGATGTTTATGAAGATATTGCCTTTGAGAGAATTCATAAAAGAAAATATCTGCGGTAATTGTTAAATTAAATTAACGGTTCACTTTTCGAGCTGCTTAAAGCAAGAGGATTTCGATAGTTTTAAATTGTAATATTTAATTCTCTTTACACTATCACGCCTGCATTCCCAAAGCGTTAGCAGAAATGTAACTACCGATATATTTATACACTGACAGTTTGAAACTTTGAAACACAAAGCATGTTTTAAGGTATCCTTTTATGCTTTTCGTCTACCAGTTAAGCACAAATCTCAACTTAAATGTCGAAACAAGCTCAACAAATCTTGGTATTTAAAGTCCAGAGATAATAGTTTTACGGATACCATTGCAAGGAAAGAGATTTTGCTTACTATTCGTGCCCTGACCCCGTGGCGGAAGATAAATAGTTAATGAAAACACCACATTCAATGGAGGTCAATAAATCGCAAATTAACATGTTGACGGTGACGATTGCTGAGAACGTTGTTAGTTGGATACTGTAATACATCATATCACTATTTATTATATCTGATATTATAGCTGAGTGTCCCTCAACGTATTAACCAGATTCATCTTCTTATATATAAAAATCTCGTGTCACAGTGTTTGTCACTGAACTCCTCCGAAACGGCTAAACGGATTATTATGAAATTTTGTATGTATATTTGTTAGGTGTGAGAATCGGTCGTAGGCTATTTTTACACCGCTAGGTGATAAGGATGTCGTTCACTAGACTTTTTTAATATTTTTTTTGGCAAATTTCTTTATATTTTTTAAAATATTTATAAAAAATACTTCTAACTCTAAATTTTCACTCTTCTATCGCTATAATGTGGCAAAACAACGTTTGCTGGGTCAGCTAGTAATATAATAAGTCACTTTATCCTTGCCTTATGAGACACAAAGTGTTTCTAGCAATAGGACCATTTCACAATGGACCCATAGCTTGAGTCCCAACCTCTATAACTTAGGGTCCTATTATACTGCGCCCATTATATCGCCCTAATGAATTCCATTCACCTAATTGACACAGGCTGCTAACGTGTTTAACAATAGCCTAAGAGAACTAAGCAGTTTCAATTAAGTTATACATAACTCTAACTACGCATAAGATCTAACTTGTAAAACCGTTAAATTAATGCAAAAAAAATATTTAAGATAAATATCGTCTAGTGCTAGTACACTAATTAATCTATATATATTATATCAAAATTAAAATCAAAAGGTTTTTATTTCAAATAAACTTTTCAAACACTTTTGAAACGTTACGATTCCAGTTGCACGGTTTCAAGAAGTTGATGTTATGGAGAAGAACCGGCAAGAAACTCCATAGACACTCTTTTGAAATAATAACTTTTTTTATATTAATTTTATTATATAAAAAATTAATACCTTATTCTCTTGGTCACGGCATAACTTGAAAACAGCTGCACAAAATTCATTGATCGATTTTTAAACGTTTTCTAATACTCTGTAGAAGGTTTTTACGGGATTTGTTTATAAAAAGTTACGCAATCCCTTAAAAAAAAATAACGACTAAAATCTAGAAATAAAAAGAAGAAAACTAACCAACTAACCAACTAACCAACTAACCAACTAGCCAACAATACCGACGCCAACAATACCGACCCCAACAATACCGATGCCAACAATAACAACGCCACCAATACCTACACAAACAATACCAACGCGATCAATACCGACGCTATTAATATTGACTCTATCAATACCGACACCATCGATACCGATGCCATTAATACCGACGCCACCAATACCTGCGCATTCAATACCGACGCCATTAATATTGACTCTATCAATGCCGATGCTAACAATACTGACGCCATCTATACCGATGCATTCAATACCGACGCCATTGATACCGACGCAATCAATACCGATGCCGTCAATACCAACGCTTTCAATACCGACGCCAATTATACCGACTCCAACTATACCGACGCCGTCAATACCGACGAAAATAATACCGACGCCATCAATACCGACGCCATCGATATTGATGCCAACTATACCGACGCCAACAATACCGACGCCACCAATACCGACGCTATCAATAACGACGCCATCGATATTGACGCCATCGATACTGACGCCACTAATACTGACGCCGACAATACCGACGCCAACAATAGCGGAGCTTTCAATACCAACGCCAATATTACCGACTCTACCAATACCGACGCCAGCAATAATGACGCCAACAATACCGACGTATTCAATACCGACGCCATCAATACCGACGCTTTCAATAACGACGCAAGCAATACCGACGCTTTCAATACCGATGCCAACAATACCGACGCTTTCAACACCGACGCCAACAATACCGACGAACACAATACCGACGACAACAATACCGACGGCAACAATACCGACGCCACTAATAACGACGCCGACAATACCGACACTTTCAATACCGACGCCAATATTACCGACTCTACCAATACAGACACCAACAATACAGACGCCACTAATAACGACGTCAACAATACCTGCGCATCCAATACCGATGCCATCAATACCGACGCCAACAATATGACGCCATTGATACCGAAATCAGCAAAACCGACGCTAGCAAAACCGACGCTAGCAAAACCGACGCCAACAATACCGACGTATTCAATACAGACGCCATCAATACCGACGCCATCAATACCGACGCCAACAATACCGACGCTTTCAATTACGACGCCAACAATACCGATGCCAACAATACAGACGCTTTCAATACCGACGCCAACAATACCGACGCCACTAATACTGACGCCAACAATACCGACGCCACTAATACCGACGCCTACATCACCGACTCTACCAATACCGAAGCCAACAATACAGACGCCACTAATAACGACGCCAACAATACCTGCGCATCCAATAACGACTCTATCAATACCAATGCTAAAAATACTGACGCTATCTATACCGACGCATTTAATACCGACGCCATCAATACCGACACTTTCAATTACGACGCCAACAATACCGACGCTTTCAATACCAAAAAAAAGCCGTAAAAAACTTATTTTACGCAGACGAATTCGCGGGCAAAAGCTAGTTTTCTAAAATTATAATCATTTGGTTTGTATGGTGGCAAACAAATTTACGGCCCACGTGACGGTAAGCAGTAATCATAACCTATGGACGTTTGCAACATCGGAGGTGTCGCTCACGCGTTGCCTACTATGTAAAAATCATTTTACATAACTTAAAATATATACGTTGACAGCAAATAGAATTCTCATACTGTCTAAAAACTCGCTCCCCTAACAAGCTCTGACAACCTTACCCTCTCGCAGAAACACATCTATTGTTTTTTACTGCCGTAATATATGTTATTTTGATTTTGTTTCTAAAGAAAATAAATATTTACACCATATTTTTTTCGTTTATGACGTATGCAAATTATTACAGCGATTTTATCTTCTTGTTCACAGTTCAATGGCGTGTGGGGCCTGCCTGCGGTGGTGTGCGACTGTTACATAGCCATCGATGTAATCTGCTCCACGTCTAGTATATTCAACTTAGTCGCGATATCTGTTGACAGGTGAGCGAAATGTACTCATAGTTATCATCATCGTTAAGAAATTATTATCCCACTGCTGGGCACGGGTCTCCTCTCATTTGAGAGGGATTCGGCTATAGTCCACCACGCTAGCCTACTGCGGGTTGGTAGACTTCACACGCTATCGATAAAATCTCTCAAGCATGCAGGTTTCCTCATGTCTTCCTTCACCATTTGAACATGTGATAAATACGAACATAACTTCTAAAAAGTCAGTGGTACGTGCCTGGATTTCAACTCGAGACCTTTGATATGTCAGTTCACTGGTCACACCGCTAGGCTATATACTCATAGTGATAAATATTATTTAACATTATTTAAACTACCTCTTTGGTTTAGTGGTCGTCCGACTGCTAAGCAAAAGGTATTTGGTTCGATTCCTAGGTCCAGCTAAGTGGTATTGTGTTTTTTTATGAAATTCTAGCTGTTCGGAGTTTGGATTTTTGTCCGGTAAATGGTATTTGGCCGGCTATAGTCGCCCCCTATTAAGTATATGGTACTTAAATATTACCGGCGAAATGTTTGCATAAACTCAAACTCAAATTGTTTATTTCAATTAGACCAATATTAAAAGCACTTTTGAATTGTCAAAAACTAGTTGCATGGTTCCAAAAGGTAGGTTTTATGGAGAAGAACCGGCAAGAAACTCCATAGATACTCTTTTAAGTAATTATTAGTTTTCTTTACAATGTTTCTATGTAATATTAATATGAGAATAATGCAGTCTGATGTACATTTTAGTACACTGCTGCCTAACATTTTTTTTTCTAGTGATAATTGGGCAAACGAGCAGGCGGCTCACCTGATGGTAAGTGATGACCGCCGCCCATGGACATTTGCAACACCTGAGGCTTGCAAATGCGTTGCCAAACCCCTTAGAAACCGTTCAGGTTTCTTAAAATAGGGAGTTACTGAACTGACAGCAAACGGAATTCCCATGCTGTCAGAATAGTCACTCCCCCAACGAGCTCTAGTAACCTTACTCACTCGCAGAAAGAAAACTATTGTTGATTCACTGCGGTCTTCTGTAAGGCGAAGGTACTTCCCCAGTCGGGCAGCTCAATTTGAGCGAGGAACCTCGCCATGCCCTACCTCCTACAAAAATGCGTGATGGCAGGCGTGATGGTAAAATTATTATTAGCACAAACGACAGCAGAAACCTGCTTAGCTGCGAGTCTGTGACACATTAAAATGGTTTGATGACAACAAACACAATAACGACACTGAAAATAATGTTCTCGTAAAAGCCAACGAGCACTAAAAAATTGGGATTTGACACACTTAGCTTTAGAACTAGCTTTTGAATTAAAACTTTTTAGTGATTTTATCGCGGTATATTGATATTATTTAATAATAGAATAGAGCTGTGATAGTCTAGAGGTGTTACCAGTGGACTCTGAAGTCAAAGGTCTCGAGTTCGAACTCGTCGCGCTGTACGACCCCTAGACCAACGAGGCAGTTATGTGCGTATTTACCTGAAACACCAGACAGTTTAAAAAAAAACACCTTAAAAACAACGTCTTTTACTATGCATAGTCAAACAAAACACTTTCAACCCAATTTAACAAGAAAGCGTACAAATAAAAATTACTTTGTCATTCTGTTTCTTCATTCTTTGTTTCATTTGAAACAACTACTCTGTGTTTAGAAGCTAGATTGTGTCTCGTTAACTTAAATGAGACATAGGTAGGTAGGTAGGTACATAAAGTGACGTAAGTTTACGTTTGACGACCCGTTTAGCACAGCAGGCAGCGTTACTGCCTGCTGTGCTATGGGTCCCGGGTTCGAATCCCGGCAGGGACAAATGTTTGTGTGATGAGCATCAACATTTGTTTCCGAGTCATGGATGTATCTATGTATTATATGTATGTATTTACAAAAAAAAAGTATATATGTAATAAAATTAAAGCTTTTTCTGCAGGACAGGCCCAGCCTAGTGCAGAAAGTCTTGGAAACACTTTGTAAAGAATTTGTATTCCTTTCAGTTAATAAAGAACATTATTATTATTATTATATCAACCAACTAGTATCCGTAACACAAGCCTCGTTGCTTACCATGGAACTAGATGGCGCTGTGTAATAATGTCCGGGAATATTATTATTATTAAGTGCCTGTATAAATTCAAATGCTGAGAAAAGTATTGGGCTATGAATTCCTCAGTAGTGCTCCCGAACAAAGGTAGTAGGCTCGCTACTTGTTGTACGGTGAACCTTACAATAATTATAATTTGTTATATCAGCACTTTACGCTGCTTACAGTAATCAACGCATTTTACATAAAATCAGTGCGTAATACGACCGCCAGCAATATAGTCGCGCGTGCTCCCTCGCTCCTTTGTATCAAACAGTTGTAACAGTAATAATATATGGTTTTAGCAGTTATTATCGTCTTATCATTTTATCAACTATCATAGAACTTTCTACATGGTCCTTCGAGCAACCGTGCGGGACTTCGCGAGTTTTTTATAGTCGTCCGTTCGGATAGAAAAATTTGTGAGGACTCGTTCAGTGATCAGCACAGTGAGAGTTACAGCAGTTCTCATCGGAGTGTATCACAGCAAGACGTCACAAGCAGGACGTCGCTAGCAGCAAGGAGGCAGTATCATCAGCAGATCTGCCACTGACACGTAACATTATCCAGCAAACAGTCGACCGCAGCTGTGTACTCAAGTAAGATCTTTCCTTTTTTACACATCTAACATAACTAATGTCAACCAGCAAAATGGAATCGCTTTATGAATCGCAAAGTGAGCTAAAAGAAGCGATGAAAAAATTAAGAATTAACCTAAAAAAGGACGGAGCCGATAGGAAGTCGGAAGACTATTTCAAACGTCGGTTGGAACTACTTGAGAGCTATTGGTTAGACTATCAGAACAATCACATGCGTATTTGTGCGTACGGTGTTAAAGAGCATCAATATTTTAAACTTTCTGAACATGAAGAGGTTAGTGCACTTTATACCAACATTAAATCGTTAATAAATGAGCAAAGGTCCGCGTTAGGAGCTAAGAAAGCTCCTCCGACTCCAGTGAGGCGTACTCAAGAAATACAGGAGGAGCAACAAGAACAAAGACCGGGTCCAAGCAGCAAACCAGAGATGGAATCACGGGGTTCTACAAGCAAGTTGGATGACATGATTCGCAAACAAACAGCGAACATCAAGGCTTTTAAGAGAGCCGTAAACAATATAGAGTTGGATTCTATCAATGAAAAGTGGGAGTTGGAAGACGCCATCAAAACAATACAGTCGAAATGGAACCAGGTCGACACACTCCACTGGGAAATCGATGGCGAAATGTGTGGAGTAGATGAGGAATATGATCTCGTCTATACCATGAATGAGAAAACGTTTATCAATCTCAAAAGATCAATCAACAAAAAGCTCTCGTCAGTAGGTCACAGAGAACTCAGCACTCCACAAATGGATATACCTGTATTCACAGGAAAATATAATCAGTGGTATTCGTTCAAGGATTTATTTAACGAGACCATACATAGCAACGTTTCCCTATCAAACGCGCAGAAGATGCAGTTTTTGAAAGGAAAGTTACGTGGAGAAGCAGAAAAAATCATACAGCATCTAACAATAAGTGCCAGCAACTATAACACTTGCTGGGACCTATTGAATCACCGTTATAATAATAGAAAACTTATTTTTACATCCATTACAAACACATTATTAGGCTTACCTACTATGCAACAACAGTCCTTGGTACAAATTAAAAAATTACACGACATAACTCTGGAAAGTCTACACGCAATAAAAAATATAGGTATAGACATCAGCACCTGGGACCCACTTCTCGTGCACTTACTGTCACAAAAGTTGGATCAGGTAACATTTTCAGATTATGTCGATTCCTTAAAGAATGCACGAGAGCTACCAGTTTTACAAGAGTTTCTTGACTACTTAGAAAGCAAGTTTACTAGTCTCGAAACCTCGCGTAGAAAACCAGAGCATTATACGCCCAAAACGAACCATGAAACAAAATCTTCTGGTTCCAAAAATCATAGCAACTATAACAATCAGCATACCAACAATAATTTAAAATCATTCTCTAAAGCATTACACGTGTCCACAGCATTTAAATGCCTTTACTGCGGTCAACAACACGGCCTATATAATTGTAAAAGGTTTCTAGAATTGACTAACGAAAACAAGCTGAAAACTATTGCGAAATTAAAGGCATGTTTAAACTGCTTATTCGATCATAATGGACAGCAGTGCATTTCTACAAAACGATGTCGCAAATGTGATGAAGCGCACAACACGATTATGCACGACGCATGCACAAAACTGAGGTCGACGCTCGCAAATAACGCTATTACAGCCAACTTACAGCAAAATAATGAAAATACTAACATGTCTATTTCATCCCATGTCGCATCCATTGAAGTCAAAATGAATGAAGTGATGCTAGCAACAGCATTGGTCAAGGTCATGGCTATCGATGGGTCACATCAGATCTTAAGAGCCTTGATAGACCCAGGTTCGCAGGTATCTATCATCAAGGAGAGTGCCGTGAAAAAATTAGGTTTACAAAAATCACGGTGCAATGGTGTAATAGTAGGTATCGGAGAGCAGCAAAACAAGTGTATAGGAAAGCTAACTATTCACTGTTTATCGAATTATAATGACTTTTCGTTTAATACGGATGCACTTATCATGAATAGCTTACTGGGGCACTTGCCTAGCAAATCGTTCGATCAACCGGATTGGTCGCATATTGAAAATTTGAAATTAGCAGATCCCGAATTTTATTCCAGCCGTCCCGTAGATTTATTATTAAACGCCAATGTCCACGGTATCATACTACTATCAGGATTGATCAAGGGAGAGAATCCTTCCCAGCCGGTGGTACAGCAAACCCAGTTAGGTTGGATTATTGTCGGAGGTGGAGAGATGACGTCATATCGATGCAATGTCATATTAAATGATATTCAAGACTTGCAACGATTTTGGGACATCGAAGATATTAGCGAGGAATCAAACCTATCATCAGAAGATCAGGAATGCATTGACTATTATCAATCAACAACAAAGCGACGTCCGGATGGGCGATATGAAGTCAAGTTGCCTCTCAAATCAGATCTCAAAGAGAAGTTGGGATCATCCAAGGAAATGGCATTGGCACAGTTTCAAAGCTTAGAGCGCAAATTCAAAAGACAGCCTAATTTAGCAGAGCAATATAAATTATTTATACATGAATATCAAGCTTTAGGTCATATGGTACCCAGTCAATGTAACAACAATCAAACGATATCATGTTACCTGCCGCACCACGCCGTACAAAGATCTGAATCAGCGACAACGAAACTTCGTGTCGTATTCAACGCGTCTGCCAGAACGTCTAGTGGATATAGTATCAATGACTTTATGTTCAAAGGACCTAATTTGCAACAGGATCTACAAGGACTAATTATAAAATGGCGTCAATATCGGTATGCATATACGGCCGATATTGAGAAAATGTATAGGCAAATTATGGTCAGCGAGGCAGATCAGCAATATCAACAGATTGTATGGAGAGATTCACCCTGTCAACCAATTAAATCACACCAACTAGCAACTGTAACTTATGGAACCAAATCAGCGCCCTTTCTTGCAATGATGACCTTGCGTCAATTGGCAAAAGATGAACAAAGCAGATATCCAGAAGCCGCCAAGGTCTTAACAGAATCATTCTATGTAGATGACTTGATCCATGGGTCACATTCTATAGAAAATGGAAAAAATCTTATATCAGATTTAAACAAGCTATTGCATTCAGGAGGGTTCATATTACGAAAATGGTCGGCGAATCATTCAGAACTCTTAGCAAATATTAATTACATCGATGGCGACGGAGGTATTATATTCAATTTTAAATCAGAGAACACATCAAAAACATTAGGCTTGTGCTGGAATTCGGTGGATGATCAATTTACATTTAAATATAATTTAGAAAAACAAGTCACAAAATTAACTAAGCGAAAACTATTGTCTGAGATATCAAAATTATTCGATCCCCTAGGTTGGATCGCACCAGTATCAACTAAGCTCAAACTCCTATTCCAGAAACTATGGGTAGAGAGCATGCTCTGGGATGAAGAAGTTCCGGAAAATATCAGCAAGGAATGGGAAACATTGCGAGCAGATATAGAAAACATTAACGAAATTAAAATACCTCGATGGATCAGTTATCAACCTGATGACGTCATCGAACTGCATGGGTACTGTGACGCCTCAACGAAAGCTTACGCAGCAGTTATATATGCGCGCATTAGAAGACAAAATGAGACATCGGTAGTATTAGTGGTTGCCAAATCTCGATTAGCACCGATTTCAAAAAACATATCATTACCTAAATTAGAGTTATCTGGAGCACATCTACTAGGAAGACTGATGAAAAAACTAATCAGCTGTCTAGAAGAACAAAAAGTACGGGTTTTTGGATGGACCGACTCGATGGTAGTCCTGGGCTGGCTGCAAGGTGCTCCAGGACGCTGGAAACCGTTCGTAGCAAACAGGACGAAAAGCATTTCCGAGGTCATCAAGCCAGCTTGTTGGCGCTACGTCAAGTCGGAAGAAAACCCAGCGGATGCAGCCAGCAGAGGCATCTTAGCCTCTCAATTAAAAAATCATAATTTGTGGTGGCAAGGGCCTCACTCATTAAAAACATTTGATGAAACTTTACCGTCATCAAAGCAAAAACGTTGCGCAACAGATGAGGAGATAAAAGGAAAATATGTTCATGGTCAACAATCAAATGCAACAATTCAAAATCTATCGGAAAGTATTATTATGAAATTACTAGAAAATTATAGTTCATTTTCAAAAATTATTAAAATTGTGGCATGGATACTTCGAGCTACAAGAACAATGCAATTAGCGAACAATGCTACGTCAGCTACACACAAGACATTGCCCTCGTATATTACATTACGTGAGTTGAACAATGCAAAATCATTGATAATAAAACATGTACAGCGAACATTATTAGAGCAAGATATTGCATATTACAAACAACACAATAAATTCAGCAACAAAAGTAATTTACTTAAACTTAACCCATTTATCGATCAGGAAGGAATTCTACGAGTAGGTGGACGGTTAGGAAAAGCCGATATAAGTATGGAAATGAAACATCCAGCTATCATTCCGCATAATAGTCGATTGACTGTCTTAATTATCAATCAGGCGCATCTACTCACCTATCACGGTGGACCTCGGTTAACCCTAGCAAATATTAGGCAGAAATATTGGATATTAAAAGGATATCAAACAGTAAAAAAGGAATTAAAAAATTGCGTTACTTGCAAAAAATATACACCTAAGATACAACCTCAGTTGATGGGCGATCTACCAGCAGCCAGAACCAACCCTGCTCACCCATTCTATCATACGGGCGTAGATTACACTGGCTACGTTGACGTTAAGTCCAGCAAGGGCCGCGGAATAAGATCATCCAAAGGCTATGTAGCAATATTTGTGTGTATGGTGACGAAAGCTGTACACCTAGAGCTAGTGTCGGACTTGAGCAGTTCGGCATTTCTAGCAGCCTTGCGTCGAATGGCAGCCAGACGAGGGGCTCCGCGTCACATATACAGTGACAACGGAACCAACTTTGTTGGAGCGAATCGCATCCTGCAAGAAAAATACCACGATCTAAAAAGCATTTTTGATGATAATTTCTTAGCCGATTTATCTGAACTAAACATAGAATGGCATTTTAACGCCCCGTCTTGGCCAAGTGCTGGAGGATTGTGGGAAAGAGCAGTTAGAAGCCTTAAACATCACCTCAGAAGAGTAGTAGGAGAGCAAAAGCTAACTTTTGAGGAATATACAACTGTCTTAGCACAACTAGAGTCGTGTTTAAACTCCAGACCCCTGTGTGCCCTGTCAGAAGACATCGACGACTTAGAAATAATAACCCCAGCTCATTTTCTGAATGGAAGGCCTGGAACAACAATAATTGAAACAGAACAAGATGCACGCACCAGGTGGACTCTATCAGCAAGGATTTCTCATGATATATGGAAGAAATGGAAATCAGAATACTTAACACAGATGTCAGTACGGTCTAAATGGAACAAATCTTCTGAAAACATAAAAATCGGACAATTAGTAACCATACAGGATGACAACCTGCCGCCAGGGAAATGGATGATGGGTAGAGTGTTAGAACTTCATCCCGGACAGGACGGATACGTTCGGGTTGTATCATTAAAAACTAAAAATGGCATCATAAAGAGACCTATTGTCAAATTATCTTTATTACCAATTTCACCTAGTAGCGAGGAAACCATTAATGAAAAGCAAAAGGTTATTAGGACGGAAGAAACAACATCAAAACTCAGCAAACCAAAATCAATGTTCGCGTCAATGGCGATTGCGTTCATATTTTTTATGTCTTTATTAACTACATCCCAAGCATCTTTTAGTATATCAGCATTACCTAGCAACATGTCGTTATATTTTGATTCTATCCATAATATGAAAGTTGTTAGAGACAAGTGGACACTCATTGTTTATTACAATATGTCTCCGTACTGGGAGGGCATGACAACAACAACAAAATTTTTGAATTATTTAGATAAAACGTGTAGCGCTCTTCCAGACACAAATCGCTGTAATGTTATATTAGTTCAATTACATCACGAGTACTCAGAATTACAACATTACAACCGACTACTCCTCACTCAGCATTTTGACGCGCGCGCCAGACAGCGTCGCGGCCTTATCAATGGTGTGGGTTACATTGCGAATTCCCTCTTTGGCGTATTGGATCAAAGTTTTGCGGAGCAATACAAAAGGGACATTCAACTTATAAAAGAAAACGAGCACCACGTTAACAACTTACTCAAAAACCAAACGTCTGTCGTTGAGGCCGAATACAATGTGCTAAAACGGACTGAACAAAATATACAAATTCAACACAAAACAATCAATAAACACCTAAACGAATTGGATCGAGCAACTAACACAATCAAACAAACGGTAGAAAATTTAAATGTAATTCAAGATTTCACGTTATCAGCGTTAACAGCAGTCAATTTACTTCAAAATCTAAAAGGGATTCAAGAAACTTTACTAGACACCATTACCGACATTTACCACGGCAAATTCAACTCGCATTTATTAACACCAGATCAACTTAGGAACGAATTACAGTTCATTTCAGGACAGCTGAATAAAGATGTGACCTTATCTGTGGAAAACATACAATCCGACCTCAAGTCGATCTATAGCATGCTAAGAGTCAAAGCAAGAGTAATGACTGACTATGTCATATTCGAGATCATATTCCCATTGTCTAGTCGAGACAGTTACGAGATTTACAAAATCTTGCCAGTCCCACACCAGATTGAAACTGCCATGCTTAACGTAATTCCGATAGCTGAGTACGTAGCTATCAATGTGAGAAAAGATGCTTACCTGACAATATCATCAATGGAGCTTCAGCAATGTTTACAGAATGAAAATGCCTATTTATGTACTATAGATAAACCAGTTAAATATCTCCCCATTGATGAGAAATTCTGCGAAACTAGCAACTCTAGCAATCAATGCATAATCAGCAAATCTCAATGCAAGGACACGTGGATCGAATTGAACGACCCATCCAAATATTTATTTTACTGTTGTAGCACTTATTCGCTACGGATTATTTGTCAAGACCAAGTTGCCTATCAGCAAGTAACTGGAGCCGGTATAATTAATCTGCAGCCTAAATGCATCATTAAAGGCAAAGACTTTGCGTTATACTCACGATCTCATTCAGGAAATACCATAAGATCCGAAATTTATGTAGAACAGCCGCAGATTACAGAGCTCAATCATTTTATCAACATATCGCTATCACATTACTCGGAACCTGTGAATCCGTTAAATAGCACCATAGAGGACTTGGGAAAACAAGTAAAACAACTGAAAGCAGATATGGCTAATACATCTGAGTCTGACTATGAAGTATTAAATTTGTCAACTCACGATATTCATCAGTACGCCATTTGCTATGGCTTGTTAATCATAGCCATTATAGCAGCAGCAGTATTCCTATGGAGGAGAAGAATTTCCAACAGAGGCTCCTCACAGATGGCAGAACCTTCAGTGAAGTTTTCGCGCACCCAGAACATGGCTGAACTACAACCTAATGATACCTTTCCAAGTGAAGTGAACATAGTGAAATTTACGCGAAAGCAAAGTACGACTGACCGTCAGCCTAGTGACCAGAATGTGACGGCTAGCTCTTACAGTTTAAATAGTTTACACGAAAAGGCTACTTCCCCTATCCCGCAAAAACGGAATAACTTTGAGGAAAATAGTTAATTTATCATTGTTTTTATCTTATCTTATATAATGTAATCTTTTCGCCCGGGAGCATGTACGGTGAACCTTACAATAATTATAATTTGTTAAATCAGCACTTTACGCTGCTTACAGTAATCAACGCATTTTACATAAAATCAGTGCGTAATACGACCGCCAGCAATATAGTCGCGCGTGCTCCCTCGCTCCTTTGTATCAAACAGTTGTAACAGTAATAATATATGGTTTTAGCAGTTATTATCGTCTTATCATTTTATCAACTATCATAGAACTTTCTACACTTGTCATGTGGGACTTCTTTTTATTACTATATGGAAAACCATCAAAAGGTCGTTGGCCTCTGAGAACTGTTTAAGAGTTCAGGAAGTGTGAGATTTTTCACCATCAAACAATCCCTGATTGAACCTAAGCGCCGTGCTAAAACACTAGTTGCCGCCCCATTTTCGTAATAAAATACGTACAATCGATAAAGTTTTCATAATATTTTAAATAAATGGTGTAGCGACATCTATCTCGCCACATAAAAACTACGAACACTGCGCGACGACGTAATAATCCTACATCGCGCCAGTGAAATTTTCGCGAGATAGCATATATCGTCGGAGGACCCTCCTTTTCAAATGGAGGGATTGACACCTCCTTCGCTCCATAAGGGTACAAGAAATTAATGATTGTTGTTGAACTGTCTTAGTAATAGCTAAGATTTTTTTTTTTTAATTATTATCTTTACTACAATCTATCACCATGCTGGAACATTAAGCAGTATATTGGTCGGAATGTGTAATGACATGCTCGGTATGTGACCTGTGTCACATCCTACTTTACTTCCTACTATATGATTTTGTATACTGCAGTATTTCTTGTTCAACCGTATAACTTTTCTTGTATAAGGCTATACTCAAACCAATCTGGACGTATGGGATCCAACTATGGGGGACAGCCTCTCACTCTAACATAGAAATTGTACAGCGATTTCAAAATAAAATGCTAAGAATGGTAACCAATGCCCCCTGGTATGTCACAAAGGAACAGTTGCATCACAACCTGCAAGCTACGAAATTAATCACAAAATAAAAATGGATAAGTACAAAAAATACCAGCTTTCGTGTCTTACCATCAGTGGCTACATTATTTTCAATTTACCAATTCAATAAAATAAGTCACACGTTTAAGGGTTACTTTCGAAGTTGATAAAGTCTGTTCAGGGTCGTGAGGGCGTTATATGTCACGTACCAACCCTTCCGTGTTGTATTGTGAGTGAGGTACGCCATTTATCTACGTTTAAACAGTTGTTGTGTTTTAACTTTGTTACGTCATCGTAAGGTTTAATTCGCAACAATAAATACCGTAGTCCGTAGTACGTAAGTAAAACAAAATGCGTTGACAGACGGTGTTTGAATTTGTGGCCGATTAAAGGCAATAGGTTCGCCCTCTGTTACGACGGATTCTGTTGACGACCTGTTTTTTATAGACATTGTGACACAGCGCCATCTAGTTCCGAGCTAAGCAACGAGACTTGTACTAGAAGGTTCATATACAACATATATACTTTTTTTGCATACATATAAATTATCCGTGACTCGGATACCAATGTTGACAGATGCTCATCACACAAACATTTGTCCATTATCGGGATTCGAACGCGGAACCCGTAGCACAGAAGGCAGTGCTAACTACCGCTGGACTAATTGGGTCATCAAATTGTATTAAATGCTACCTCCTATGGTTAGTGCCCAAATTAAGACTGCATCCCCAGAGAGGTAGATAGATGCTGACTCGGGAATGAAGCTGTTAAATAAATAAATATGTCTGGGCATAATTACACAGCGATCTATTTTTGAGCTAGGCAACGAGGCTTATAAAAACATCTCTAAAGAATTAATTATTATAAATACTTGATGACAATATTGACGCAGTGGCTGGACCATTGATTTTTCCGACAGGAGTTGCCGGTTCAATCCCCACACAGAGGCAGAGCAAATATGCGTACAACAGGTGTACTTTTGTTTGCAAATATTATTATATGTTTTTTTCTTTCTGTTTCTTTCAGGGTCTAAGTGTTCGTCTATAATATGTTTTTAAATACACTTGAAATGCATTTTACAACAAAATCATTTCGTTTAACTCCATCGTAGTCTGAGCATTTGATTAGATCGGATTTAAGTAATATTAAGTTGGCTTCTCTCAGCCCTACCCAATTTCTATTCTTAGAAATCTATTTACTACAAGACGTTTTAGTCCTACAAAGGAGCCTTGTCCTCGGCCCTTCAGCTGTCAATTTCGGAACGCACCTATTACGTCATACTCTTAGATCCTTTTTTTTTATTTGACTGGGCAAAGAAAGGGCACACGCCCTGTCTGAAAGCGTCACTTCATATTATGAAACAAATTCTGCGTCTTACTTGAACGAAAGATATTAGGTGTGAAGTCAAATGTGATTTGCCATAGATTCAAACTCTGACCACTACGAATACAAGCAATTATTTAAAGCAACCACTTGTTTAAAAGAGTATCTATGGAGCTTCTTGCTGGCTCTTCTCCATAAGACCTACCTTTTAGAACCGTGCAACTAGTTTTTGACATTTGAAAAGTACCATATTGGTCTAATTGAAATAAATCATTTGAGTTTAAGTTTTGAAGCAGGTAGCACAATAACCAGGTAGGTTATGGTTTTCTCTGGGTTGTGGTGCGTGCTATCACGAATCCCATCACCCCGGCAATAGGGTCGGCGGTGTTAGCTGGTGCGGTTGTTTTAGTCGGTAAACGCTCAAGCTCGGTGGAGTTACGATTACGATTTATTTGCAATGATTCTGATAAAAAATTAAAAATAGGCATCTAGAAAGATAAGCTAGTCAAGAATACATAAAGATTTATACTTAATATTTCGTCACCAAACCTCTAGTTTATCACGACTCGTGTAATTCTAAATTGATCCGTTACACAGTAGTTCGAGCCACTGGCTCGAGAGCGATAGTACATGGTACACGCCTCATTTGGCGCTATTCATCCAGCTGGAGTGCTTAACAGCGTCACATAATAGCATTATGTTCGAGATTTATCGAGACATATATGTGAGGAGAAAATATTAGTTACAGTCTTGTGATATTCATATAAATCTTATTGCTTACCTACCGAAGAATTTATACACAATTATAACAGAATTACTGGCTGTCCCATCTATCATATCTGAGGTATCCCTATGAACTACCTTTCTGCCAACTCCTTAAGTCATTTCTGCAGCTTTCCATCGAATTGCAGTAGTAATAAAGTAATTCGAAAATTCCCCTTCAATTTGGAATTTCCAAAAATCCGTCAGGTGTTAGCTGACGTCTCTTTCCTCCTTGTCTGCCAAATTCACTTTTGTAAATTTCGTGTTTACTATGTGAGTGACCCTAGAGAACCTATTAACATTTCCAAAAAATAATTATTAACAAATTTCTTATACAAACTACCTACCTTCCAAGTTTAAGCTGCATGCATACATTAAGTAATTTTTAAAACCTCGTATCTAATCAGCCAGTGCAACTGTAATAAAAGCTTATGCAAGTGATTATACAGATGCTAAGCAATATATGGTAGGCATTCGTTCAATATTGGCCGACCTTTTGTCTAATGATGATGATAAAATAATATATTCTACCATACCTTGTCCACAGGTACATAGCAGTGACTCAACCAATAAAATACGCGAAGCACAAAAGTAATGGTCGCGTGTGGTGCATGATCGGAGTAGCGTGGCTGGTGTCGGGAGCTATCGGCTCTCCCGTGGTGTTGGGCCTCAACAACACGAGCGACCGCCGCTCTGCCGACTGCCTCTTCAACAACAAGGACTACGTCATTTACTCCTCGCTCGGCTCCTTCTACATCCCCTGCATCATCATGATGTTCCTGTATTATAATATTTTTAAGGTCAGTACTTTTACTAAAAGTTTTCCAATAATGCGACTAAAGTGTTTTTCGACTTTGCTATTAAGAAATTTTGAATACTAATGCCGATTTATGATTAAGGACAATAAGCCCTATTACCTGAGACCTTTAAGATACTAGCAAACCATGGGTGTACGTTAGTACATATGGTCACATTGAGAAGGCTGGCATTACGGTATTTTTGTAAGTTTTACTATTTTTTACACAAATAATTAGACGGAAAGTTGTCCAAATTGAGGCAACAGCTCAGCTCAATAGTTATTCTAACTAGCTACAAGAGTATGGCAAAAATCAATATGTTTTTGTCTACAGGCAATACGGCAGAGAGCGAAAAAGCAGCGAATAGCGAAGAAAACATCAGCAGCACTAAGTTCTGCTGTATCCAGTGGTACTGCAGCGGTGGTGATAGAGAACGTTGCGCAGACGCAGAGGCTCGACGGCTCGCTCAACGACGCACCGACTAATACTGCCTCAGGCAGCAATGAAGATGAGGACGATGATAAGTAAGTCCTGCAGTATCCACCGATACCAAACTTTTTGGAGCAAAAGAAAGATTAAGGGGAAGAAAGACCTCGTAATATAACATTTTGAATCTTATATTTCGAGCATATTTGTCGATCATCTTATATTTTGAGTCATCGAGGTGTCTGTTATGTCTTTACACCTTGTTCAGGTGAAAAATAAACTACTTATAAAGTTTTTACGTATCCATAAAATACCAAAAAAAAATAGTAATGAGAAAAAGAAACGTTGGGACTTTTTAGCCTTGAAATTCTTTGAATTAGTTCCTTAGCTAAACTTTTTGGACCCATTAGTAACTGCCCTACTAAACAGAACTATAAACATTCCACAATAAGTTTCTACCCGTAAATACTTTGCAGCCCCTTCAACACTTCCCTAAAACTTTGCGAGTTACGTGTCTCTTTCTAACAGTTTTGGTAGGACAGAGATGGGAGCGTATGCTGAGGAGCTGGTCAACTCCAGGTCAGCCAGATTCATGTTGGCTGCTGTGGTTGAAGAAACTGGGCTGTAAGTTGATCTATAATATACATATATTAAAAAAATACTGACCTGTTCGTGTTTTAAAGATTCCTTGTTTTTTTTACGAACTTGATATAATTTATGTTATCTTTGTTGATGATGTAAATTGATTGATCATTTTCAATAACAGTAATAAATATTTTGAATATACTATAAGTAACTAAAGTTTTTTTTAAATTTGCGTTATTGCGACATACATAACTGTAATAGATTACCATCGTGACCAGTGGTCTATTAAGACTACAACCCGATCTAATATGCGTATTTTACAATGTTCAAACGGTGAAATAAAAAACAGTGAGAAAATCTACACACCTGAGAGATTATCTTGACGTCGTATGAAGTATGCCAAAGTTCCTAACAAGTAAGAGAAGACTCTTGCCCAGCAGTGAGACAGTAATGGATGATGAGCAAACGCTCTCTTTCGGATCAGTTAAAGTTTTTTTATCAATCATCATAATCATACCAGCTTTATTTCAACTACGAATGATGTAATCCTTTTCTTTTTCGAATCTCCTTTTCACTTCAACATCACATATTTAGTTAACAACATCGCCTTTCACTTACCACTGAACCTGACCCTCGAATCAACGTGCACTTAAAACATTTCTTTCATCTTTCACGAGAACACTTCAAAAGATTTGAAAGGATTCAATAAATTAAATGCAACCACTCTCTACAGTTCGTTCGTTTCGAAAAATTATCGCCATATTGAAACTCGTTCACTTTAGAAGTTCAATTTTGTAAAGTAGCAGGTGTTCTTTGAAGTAAATGGAGCTGAAATCTCTGTGGTGATGGTTGAAATATTATTGGCATTGTTTTGATTTGTTGTACCTACCTCTCGAGGTTATTAGCAAAGCAAAGGTGAAAGTAGCCAGTTTTTCCTTGCAGTTGTGTGTGGTGTTAAATCGTCAACCCATGTCTTATTATGTCGTTTCATGTAATATACTAATATTCAGCCATATGTGAGATGACTAGAAGGGATACCAAGGCTCAGTAGTAAATTAAGTGGTCTTGTAAAATGATCTGTTTAACTAGTAATATATAGACATAGTATCGACGGCGCGCCTAAAACCTCTCTGAGTCGAAGGCTTAATAGTAGGACAGTAAATTGACGACTCGGTGGCGCAATGGCTGAGCGATCGGCTTGTGCGTCACGGGTTGCGGGTTCGATCCCCGCGCGGAGTAAATATTTGTACGTTCTACAGGTAGTTGTTCCGGGTCTGGGCGTTTGTATATGTGAATATGTGTTTGTGAACGCACCCACGACACAGGAGAAAATAGTATGAGGCAAGGATTAAAAAAAAAAAATTTGGACTGTAACATTCTTTGCCAATCCTATTTTGCGGGGACAGTATGGCGTAATGTATAAGTTCATGACTTTTGAATTCAGAATAAGGTATCACAATATATCATTTTAAAAGTAAAAAAGCAATTACACCATAGACTGATCGTCAATTTTCTCCCGATCACCAAATTAACGTCTCACCCGAAATACCACTTCTTCACTGTAGAAGCTCAAACAAACAATACTATTAATCAGAACTCCCTGCTCCCAGCAAACCCGGTCTACACCGGCTTGTTTAACTTGATTTGTGGAAGACATCTTGTTTTAACTGGATTATCTGTGTTTACTGGAATTCAAATGGAAACTAGGTCTCTGGCTATAAACATACAGTAATTAATGGTGAATAGAATAGTTGAATATTCAGAGAATATCAACTATTTTTCCGTCAATTGAAATGTTATTGTGGTTTTTCTTTACTCCTCAGTTACTGATATACTGCGTCGTTATCCTAGAGGTCGTAACTGCGACTGCTGAGCAAGAGGTCTTGAGTTTAATTCCCAGGTCAAGCAAAGTGTTTTTAGGTTTTTCATGCAATTCTCAGTAGTAGCTCGGAGTTTGGAATCGTGTCCGTTTGATGGCAATAGGCTCAAATCCTACAGTCTTCTATGAGTATGTATGATGTGATAAATACGAACGGAACTTCTAAAAATGAGGGTGTGTGCCTTGAGGATGAGCTCAAAACCTTTGTCTTCACAGTCCACTGGTCACACCACTAGGCAATCAAAGCTTCAATGGTTTTGTACAAAATACTGATAATCAGCCTTATCTGAATAGACGAGAAAAAGACTCATACCTCAATATGAGGAAAAGGTTAAGAAGACAAGTTATAAAAACATTATCATTCATGTATTTTTCCTGTACAGAATAATGGCGAACCTCGCGTCTCCAATTCCGATGATGGACCCGAACACGAACAATGACTCTGGGTATGCTCCTTCCAATCTGGATGTCGATAAGGAGCACACTCCCCCAGCCTCCCCCACCACTAAAGAGGAGAAGAAGACGGAGGAAAAGACAGAGGATAAGACTGAAGCACCTAAGAAGCCTGAGCTAAAGTAAGTACATATTTAGAGAGTATTGGCATACTGGTCAGAAAATGCTTTATGTCTTTGTAATAAGAGTGAGGATAGCAAATGCATTCTTATAGATGTCCAAATGGACTTACGTAAGGCAGCGGGCAATGCCTGGACGAATTTTAATGTATATTTTCCCCGCTTCTGATAAACAACAAATGACGTAAAGAAATGGTGACCAAAATAGAGGTTCAACATTCCTTCCAGGTTTTTATGATCGGTTCAAGACGATTCTGAATTGATAAGTTCGATCACACCTCATCGCTATTCAACATCAACTGGCGATTGGCTTATTGTTTTGTATGAGTTGATAATTATGATTAAATTATAAACTCCCAGTACGTCTTAGGTATGTATCTTTGACTTTTCAAAATCATCGAATTTCGAAATTGTGGGCCAGATCTTAAAGATTTTCTCGGCGATATTACAAGTCTGCCAACCCTCAAAAAACCAGTGTAATGAACTACCAAAACCCTCTTGTTTTAAAAAGAGACCTCTGCAATACATGCAGCAGTAAATGAGATGATGATGATAGCCATATAACCACTGGTACATAACGTGAACCGACTGATCCTACACATCAAAACTACACACATCAAATTGTACCGGAGTTGGTCAAAGTCATTCGATTGTATATGTTTGCATAAGCTTGAAGAGCCCTTGGGAAATATCATCTTTGTTTAGTAGGGATAATGTCAAGAGATGAGCACCATCAGTCGAAACTTCTTGGTAACCCTTCGAGATTTGAGGACTATTATAAGCTATTATGGTATCAATGAACTTGAAACTTGAGTAGTCAAATTAAACTTTGGTTTGTTTGTCCTTATGTCCGTTCGTTGTCATTATTTGATAACTAGTTTTTGTCAAGAAGTCGATGGGTTTTTTTTTCTCAGTTATATCTATTGCTATTGAGCCAATCATGAAATTACAGACAAGATTTCGAAAATACATGTTTTGAAGCGGTGTCTGCGACTTAACAACTTCAAAAATTTTCAAGAATTATAATACCTGATCTAAATTTTAATATCATGTCAATGATTATTTCAAATTTTCACTTCATTGATATCTATCCACTTCATGTGCATTCCAATTTCACTCGCAAATTATAATGTTGTGGAGTTCAAACCAAGTGCCATTGACTAGTAATGTTGTCTAACCGCAGATCTGTCGGATATCCGAAACTGTTAACCGCACTCTGTTACCCGATAATTATTTCGCAACTTGCTTCGGTTGCCTGCAAATGAACACTAATTACTTCAACGCCAGCTTGAATTTTATTAAAAGCTTTAGTTTCCATGTAGCGGTAATGTATTTAAATCCATAATATTTAACTGTTTATCCTTTTATATTAAAAAAAAAACATTTCACGTTGTTGTGACAGTTGCTCGGTACCAAAAAGCACCTACGTCTTATAGAGGAGCCACATCCAGTTGGCTAGAAACTCCATAGATACACATGTAAATAAAATGTATATAGGTCTCCTCCCATTTGAGACGGATTAAGCTATTTATTATCCACCTTGCTAGTCTAGTGCGGTTGGTAAACTTCACACGCCATTGATAAAAAATTCTCAGACATGCTGGTTTCCTCTCGATGACTTCTTCACCGTTTGAGTGTGCGATAAACACGCACTTTACTTCGAAAAGACATTGGTTGAAATAAAATATTATAGTTCATCAACCATCTAGCATCCGCAACACAAGCTTCGCTTAGCTCGATATTAGATAGCGCATAGTCATAAATGTGCGGATATATTTATTGGTGCGTGCCCCGGGATCCACTCGAGTGGACTTCATACTCACACCTCTATTACAGCTTGTTATAGCTGTTGAGACGGCAAGACATTATATTTAGTGAGTGAGTCCGCAATATCCGCAGACGACGTCCCATCCCTATCCCATTTAATTACATCGATAGGTGCAACGAATTATCCGGCTCTCGATTGTTATGTTAATTCTCTTTGATATCGAATATAAATGCTAATGTTTCGGCCAGGTCCCGCGTCGACGGTAGTTAACGAATCATCCGACAGGTAGATTACGTTGTTGGAATATTTTGTACAATTAGTATATTAAATTGTACGGGCTTGTATCGGTTTGTTTTCAGCGGTAGGTTTTTAAATGTAGCCCCACTCAAGTATACTAAATAAATTCTTACAAACATGGTGATGAACATTTTTGGAGACCTACGTTTTGCTGCTGAACATGATAATTATTGATTTCTTACACTTACGCGAATATTAGACATTGAAATAAAACTAGTTTTTACGGATTTTATCGCGGTATATTGATATTATTTTTATCCCGACGTTTCGGATCCTTTACAGCATCCATGGTCATGGACGTACTGAGGTGTTGTTTGTCTTGAAGTTATAATTACTAACAGCTATCCTATATTTTTAAATTATAAAACATAATACATAATAATATTAATTATTGAGCTTTTGCAAAATGAACCATCAACCATAAAATGAATTATCTCATAAGTGCTTAAAAATATATACATTGCACTTGAAATGTTCTTCTGAAATTGCTCAAACATATCATAGCAACGCAGCCTTTAAATCTTGTAAGCGAAAAGTTGGCAACGTCGCAAATAGCTATTATATAATAAGCTAATTCTATTAATTTTTCAACATTAGGCATAACATAACGGGTTGACACGCCATAGGCAAAATCTTTCAGACATTTAAGTACCACTATGTTTTCCTTCACCGTTGAACATGCGATAAATATGCAACGCATGTAACTTAGAAGAGTCAGCGATGCGTGCCTTGGGATCAAACTTGAGACCTTTAACGTTATTGTCCACTGGTTATAGGAGTGGGCTGTCACATCTTTTGCTTGCAATAATTAATATCGTTACGTATTCTGTAGCAAGTGAACGCGCTTGACAGTTTGCAAATTACATCTCATAATAGTGCTTACTATTTAGTCCGTGTGGCGACTAGGATTTTAATAGTCAGGCTCACATATTGTAACCAAAATGTTTGGACTTTAAAAGAGACCATGATTTTCTGAGTTTGTTTCGGCATTTCTTCTCAGAGGTCGTCAGTTAGGAAATCCCGATGTCAACTAGATACTAAAAAAAATATTACATGACTTGTAAAAGTGTCTTTAAAAAGATCTATTTACAGAAATAAACAATCATTTAATCATTCAATCATTCATTCAATACGTTTAAACCTTCAAACTCAAACGTTTTATTTCCATTATGACTAGATGTAGATAATAATAATAATAATAATAATTCTTTATTGACATAATACAATGTTTCAGACAATAGTGAGGCCCTGACTTCTGCTTCGCTAAGTTAATGAACCTGTGTTACAGAAGCCAGTGTCTTCTCCCAGCATTAATAGTTCAAAATTTTATGCAATATAAGAATCAGCTATTAAATTAAACATTAGTAACAATAATAAAAACAAAAATAATTTTAGTTATACAAAGAAAATAAAGGGTAGGAATAAATTAGTACCGATGTTGTCATTATGCGGAATCTACATCAGGTAAGAGTTCGGGTATGTGTGCGTGTCGTGTGTGTGTGCGTGTAAGTGTGTGCATGTGGGTATGTGTGCGTGGGTGTGTGGGATTGGTGTGAGATTATGAATTTGAGCATGTGATTTTATACTAATTAAATACCTATTTACCCTAAATACCTACCGATGTAGATAATGTAGATATAGGTAATTTTGGATTGTCAAAACTAGTTAACCGTGCAACTAGTTGTAGGTGCAAAAAGTAAGATTTATAGAGAAGAGTTGGCAAGAAACTCCATCTATGTATACTTCCATCTCCCTTTTCGCCACCGTAAGAAATCATTTCAGTGACATTAACTATCCTATGTCCTTCATGGGATTGAAACTATCTCCATACCAAATTTTATCCAAATCGGTTTAGCGGTTAAAACGCGAATAGGTAACAGACAGATAGAGATATTTTCGCATTTATAATATTATTTTATAGGCAATAGGCTCGCCCCCTATTCCATGGAATCTAAAACATACCGGCAAATGTGGGTGCACATTAGTACACCTCTGCAGCCTCTGCTTAACCCTTCGGGGACGACAGGCGTGATAGTATGTTACTCGTCATAACCACTATGTCGTCTTCCACTTAAATATTAAGTAGATACTTAGTTGACGCAAATATCATATTATATGATACTTAAATGAATAGACGATCCTATAACAATGATATTCAACTATCGAGTACCGCAGTTAAGGGTTAACGATCTCAGTTTGACGAGGGTTAAACCAACACCCTGTATGTACACGTACCTACTTGATCAGAATGTTAGATTTTATTTGTAAGTCTTTACGATCTTAGGTAATGTGAATACATTATTTTATGGATATTGTAACAACCCTATAGTCTATATAAATTAGTATATCATTTTGAGAGCACATTTATATACATTACTAGCTAACCCAGCTGTGTAAAAAATAGCCTACGACCGATTCTCAGACATACCAAATATACATATACAAAGGACGATGCTAATCCTGGCCCCACCTTCCAATAGCTATGTGTTATTTTTGAACTGAATAGAAGTTACTTGGAGGTAGGGCATAGCATAGTGTCCAATCGAGATTCGTTGGCTTGGTCAGTAGTAAGACAGACCGATAAAAAGGTAAAAATAGCATTACTTAGCTACTGATAAAAATACCATGTTTATTAAAGAATAACTCGGAACGAACTAAGATTTGGAACTTGGCGCCATAGTAACTTTTATTCAGCTTAAAATTACCTATCCAACGATGTAACACACACAGCTATTGGAAGGTGGGAGCAGATTTCATAGAAACTCTGGCATCATCCTTTCATAATAATCCGTCTAGCCGTTTCGGAGGAGTTTAGCGACAAACACCGTGACACGAGATTTTTATACATAAAATAATCCATATTCCATACTTACTAACATAATTATATACTTCCATATCCATATCCATACTATCCATACTAATATTACAAATGCGAAAGTGTATCCGTCTTTCTGTCTGTCTGTTACCTCTTCACGCTTACACCGCTGTACCAAATCAGATGAAATGGAGACAGTTTGGGTCCCCAGGACGGGCACAGGATATTTTTTGTCCCGCATATCACCCCTTAAGAGGACGACGAGGGGGCTGGAAGTTTGTAGGTATAGGGAATCAATAATTTCTTAAAAAAGGTCTATACAACTTCTATAAATATTTTTTTTTATTAGAAATAAATAGGCAGATTGATGGCTTAGGAGATTTGATGAAAAATCTGCTACCAAAACTACTTATTGTTCGTAGACGCAGTCGCGGGTAAAAGATAGTGTCTCATTATTCGCTTAAGTATCTATATAGATAGTATCATACTACTTTCTTAATATAGGTACTCATATGATTGATTAAGAATTTGAGGCCCTGTTCACGGCAAATGTTGAAGTTTAAAGTTTCAAGGCAAATTGGGGTTTACCATCTGACGTTTAAAGGTCAGGTTCCGTTATTGTATACTTGAAAACTTTAGGCTCTACAGTGAACACATTTCGTAGACGTTCAATATACCTGCTTGTCGATTTCGATCAAAGCAACTGTCAATCTTATCTATCAATGTACTTACCTACTTTTATATACCTTTTTAACCGACTTCCAAAAGGAGGAGGTTATCAATTCGACTGTATTTTTTTACGTATAAACCGCTGAACAGATAATCTAATATATAAAATTCTTCTGTCACAGGGTGCGTAATCGAACTCCTCCGAAACGGCTTGACCGATTTTGATGAAATTTTTTGTGCTTATCCGGTATCTATGAGAATCGACCAACATCTATTTTTCATCCCCCTAAAAGTTAGGGGTAGTCCACCAACCCCTATAATGTGGCAAAACAACGTTTGCTGGGTCAGCTAGTAAACTATAAATTTGATTATGAACTGTTGCGATAAAAGTTTGAAATAAATTATAATTACGAATAGCCAACATTTTCATCAATTATTATTTTCTAATCCAATAATAATATCAATACACCGCGAGTCCATATAGAGAAGTTTTATTTGGACATTGAGATGTAATTCAATTCTCGTAAGTTATAATAGGAAATCAATAAATATAAATAAAATTTTGATACCTGGCTAAAATAATAATAATCATAACAATAATTACGACGACTATATTTTAGGGACGAGCAGGCATTCAAAAGAAATGTATTAGTATTTCTTTATTTTAGGATCTCCAACAAAGAATTTATTACACACATAATTTTTGTTGTTGTACTCTTTCACTTACGGGGGACCAAATCCTACTAATATAAATAATTCCTCCGCATAGCGAAGGAATGGAATCAGTTGCCTGAGTCTGTATTTCCCGACGAGTATAAATTGGGGGTCTTCAAGTCATGAGTGAATAGGTATCTTCTAGGTAAGCGTGCTTCATCTTAGACCACATCGTCACTTACCATTAGGTGATATTGTGGTCAAACGCCGACCTATAAATAACAAAAAAAATGCTAAACACAGATTATAATATTATAATATAGATAATAAATAATTTTATGTAGACTTTTATTTAAAAATAATGCTAATGATAGTTAATGATTAAAAAAAAAATGGACATTATGAGTTCAAGAAAAATAAAAAGAAAAGAATTGAAAGAAGGCCATATTTCACAGAAACAAATAAAAACGAAACATCTTTAAATGAACCCAATATCACAGTCGTAAATAACAATGTACAAATGTGTATCTGAAGTTAAAACAATAACAGAACTGCACATAAACTCGCCGCAAGCTAAAAGTCAAACAAGTAGTTTATTACGGGAAAATAGCTTGACTTGTGCTACTTTGCAGGTAAATGTGGATACAGTAGCTCGAAGCTGCAGCTCAAATTGTTGTTACAAAGTTTATTTATTACTTTGTACCTGTTTTTAGTTCCTTATTGGTCTTGGGGTAGTTAGCTTGTGGTGGCTTATGAGAAAAGGTTCTAAACAGCAGAAAATTTTCAGGCTTTTGTTAAAAAGTACCTACATCATTTTATATTATCATCATCATCATATCAACCGTTAGACGTCCACTGCTGGACATGGGTCGCAAGGATCGCCACGACGACCGGTCCTGCGCCACCCGTATCCAGCAGATTCCAGGGACCATTTTATATACGAATATATAATTATTACTTTGAATATATACTATTTTACTTTTATTCGCTTGAAAGTAATGTATTCTCATAAACTAAGTTTAGGATATGAAAGAAAGAAAGAAGAAGAAGAAAAGCAGTTTATTCGCGTAAAAAAATAATGATATGACTCATTCAATAGCAATGATAAACATCTGGACATTATGACAGCGCCGTCTAGTTCCGTGATAAGCGAGGCTTGTGTTACCGTCCCGCAGGGGTTGTGGTTCATCCAGTCGAAAGTTCTGAGGTAACAAATATTTTAAAAAACATTCGAATTGAAAACCTTCTCCTATTTTGAAGTCGATTAAAAATGGTCCGTAACACTTCAAAAAAGTGTGTTATAAAGTACGTCATCTGGGCCTCATCTCCCGAAGGCTGTACAAAATTGGTACCTTAACGATGCACATAATGGACTTTGGTCCCTTTCGCTGCAACCCATTCAAACCCCAACAGACCCTATTTCCACTGAGGTCGCTGGAGGTCCGAGGGTGTGTCGGACCCATAAGTATCTCACTGACCTATTTCCTTTAGAGAAGCGCTTGATAAATTTAATCAAATTAATTTAAACTACGGACCTTCATTTTTCTTCTGCCTGTAGTTTGTATTACAACATTATACTGTCGTATGTTTCTTCTACGGGAATATTTTGAATGATTGAAAGATTGAATGCTTGTTTATTTCTGAAAATAAATCGTTTTTAAAGACTCTTTTACAAGTAATGTAATTTTTTTAGTATCTAGTTGGCATCGGCATTTCCTAACTGACGACCTCTGAGAAGAAATGCCGGAACAAACTCAGAGAATCATGGTCTCTTTTAAAGTCCAAACATTTTGGTTACCTGGTAAACATGATAAATGGCATTTTATACGTTGCCCCACTCTAGGACTAACACTAGGAGTTTCTCGTGTCGTAGGTTCATTTAGAAATACAATTTTTTCACACACAAATGCCTAGACACGAAACTCGGAAGAGGAGCAATTATTTGTACGGCATGTAACAGGCAACAACAACAACATGGTAACATCGTAAAAATAATTACTCCTTGTGGGAATCAAACCCATAACACACGAACCGATCACTCAGCCGCTGCGCCAAATCAATTGTCCGAGCCAATAATAACATTTACAAAAAATATTTCATAGAAATCGAATTTATTGTTTTTAATTAAATAGTAGACTGTCAATTTAAAAATATAATTGTCTACTTCGACTCGTTTTTTTAAATTGAAAAACAACAAGTTTGTTTTTTAGATACATCGTTAAACAAAGCTGACTACCAGTTTATTGATCAAAATATTAAAAAAGGGTTGATTTATAAATATACGTTAGCAGAATTTAATTCTCATATAGTCAACATGCATGCATGAATATAAATTGAACACTCGAGAGTAATTACATAAAAAAATTCGTCAGCAAAGTATCAATATAATGTACATATCTACGCCGGGTATGAGATGACAAAATGACAATATTACTATAATATATTCATAGTTTTAAGAGTTTTTAATCGTAAGAAATATACATTTGGATAATTTTATAACCATCTTAATATCCTCTCACAGGAAGAAGCTGAGCAGGTTAAGCAACAGTTCACTCATTTCGACTCCGAGGAGACGGTTCAGGAGTGCGGCTTCAGCAGCCAGGTTCACCATCTTCAGAGCCAACAGGGCTGGCAAGCTCCGCGCCAAGTCCTTCGCCAAGAAAGAGAAGAAGGCGACGCAGACTCTCGCCATTGTATTGGGTAAGAAAATATTTCAGGCTACAGAATGTATGTTGATAGTACTAACTTCAATCAACGTAATTGCTGTATCATAAAGCCTTAGTCTATATTTTCTAGAGGGAAAGGGAAGTGTTAAATACAGGGCAGTAAGATACAGACAATAAGGAAAGTCAGCTGATATAGGCTGGACTTTCTTCTTCGTCAAGTTGAGAGCTGAGCAGCTCAGCTCTAACTGCTGCTGTTGTCTGTTTGTCTATCCTCTGCGTTATTATGTTGTCCACTTAGATGATCACGATGTCCTTTATTGAAGTGAAAACTTCTTGAGGCGAGTTGAGCACTTTTTGGGTGAACAAAAACCGTGGAACTCGTGTCATCATCAACTCAGGATTTCCATGAGTGTATATACGTGCATAGATAAACCTGGATGCGTTTTAATTTCTACTGGCAGAGTTTTCCTTGAGACACATATTTGATAGCCTCAAACAAAATCAAATACTTCGAAAACAAAGTCTTACTAAAGATACTTACTCCCTTTACACCCTATTTTAAAAAACCTGAACGATTTCTACATGGTCAGCGAAGCACAAGCGACACCTCTGGTGTTGCAAACATCTTTGCGCTACGGTAACCGCTTACCATCAGTTGGACCGCATGCTTGTTTGCCGACCTTGTGACACAAAAAAGAAACTTTTTATAACATCTATACTCAAATCCTTTGTCTTGTTTCAGGAGTCTTCCTCTTCTGCTGGGCGCCATTCTTCACCTGCTCAGTTCTAGACGCGATGTGCTTCAAATTCGGCCTCCCCTATTCTCCAGGAGTCACGGTATTCATTCTCACCACGTGGCTGGGTTACATCAACTCGTTCCTGAACCCCGTCATCTACACCATCTTCAACCCTGAGTTCCGGAAGGCGTTCAGGAAGATACTCCATTGCGGCACCTAGCCTTTAGATTACTACGTAGTTTATGACTGACTTGACTAGACTTGTACTAGATTTTAGGAAAATTAGTTTTATTTCTTCAAAGGCAGGAATTTTAAAATGGGCGGCAAAAGTCGGACTCGTGCTTTAAAGGTTCTGTACCATTTACCGGTTGTCTATGGCCCGCCGTTTTTAATACAGACCAAAACACGTTTGTTGAATTTTAACCCCCCTAAAATATTAATTTTATCCTTTTTTGAGTATTCGTTGTTATAGCGGCAACAGAAATATAACATCTGTCAAAATTTCAACTGTCTAGCTATCACAGGTCATGAGATACAACCTGGTGACGGACAGACAGGCGAACAGACTGCGGATGCTTAGTAATAGGGTCCCTTTGCGTACGGAACCCTAAAAAGTTTGGCACTGTCAAGAATATTCCATGTCGCAGTAAATTGGACCGTGTGTCGATATCAATTGAATTGCAATTACTGTGCACTCGAATTAAAAGTCACAAATGAATACTCAATAGAGCACTAAAGTCTGAAGGTATTACAACATTGCAAACATAAACGAGAGTACTGCGAAAGAAAAATAATTATAATGTTCGGCTGGCGTTCAGTTCTAAACCACTCTTGCTTTCCATTTTGTTACTTATCTTTGTACCAAAGAAATGTGAACTTATAAAGTATACTCTGAACTTTATCTAGCTGAGAATAAAGCAGATTTTGTAATGTTTTCTAACTATTTGAAACTGATTTGAACCTTCTTTTTATCATAGTGAAAATGTATATATAGCATTTGTTAAAATATATTGTGTCTGAGCTCAAGTTAATATAACTACGTAGTAATTTGGTCATAAGTAAGGTACCATGTTGAATAAACGAATGGTATTTGTAATATAATATGTATAACGCTTCTGTACAATATGCGCCAAATAACTTTTCAAAAGTAAAATTAAATACACACATTTTTATATTATAATACAACAGTTTTTCTACCAAGTGGTAGAAATCTACGGATTCTACCAAAATTACCAATCATTCATTATTATTTTATTCAGTGGCGGATTTACATATTTGCTTCCAGTTGACGTTTGCAATTCAATAACCTAGTCCACAATGTATTATTAATAAAGAAATATTTAATTACATATTTCTTTATTAATGAAATTACAACGTTATGACTCTTAAAATATTAAATTTGCCGCCCTAGGCTAGGATTTTATCGTCTATTTCGTGATGAGAAACGATCGTCTGATAATCCTTTATGATATTCCGAATAAGCAGAAAGTTCAGTGCACACAAGAGTGCAGTGTATAATATATTTTTTCAATTAATTTATTTAAAAAACATACTTATTTTCTATACACTAACGCCCAAATCAGGAACGCATGCCTGTCGATCGTACAAATATTGGCACCGTACGTATCGAGCCTTCAACCCGCTAAGCTACTACTGAACTTCACACACAAAGTTATTTGGAGCATATTGAACCCTTCTAATCTATCCGTCTGAATAGGATTAATTCAAAACATGTATCTGAAAGATACTCATAATTATTAAGCTAAGCATATTAATGGTGGAACTTCCAAAAGTTTGTAAACGAACGCGAATAAGTCACAATTATTTTGAAGTGACAAAAACAAAAGAAGCTATGGGAGAAGAAACTTACCTAGACGATTTTCTACATATACTTTTAAGGCTTCAAATTGTATTGCGTAAAATTCTGTACACCAATAAAATTATGTTTAAATGACTAATAAATAAATCTGGAGATTATGACACAGCGCCATACAGTTCCGAGCTAAGCAACGAGGCATGTGTTACTGATACTAGATGCTTGATACATTACATCGTTTTTTTACGTAAATACATACATAGAAACAACAGAGGTATCTTTATATACTGTCAAAACGATTTTATGTCATTAAATATGACGGCGCATGCGTGCGTCGTCGATTATGTCAAATTTGAGAGTGGCTGTTGTCAAAGTCGCTCTAGCGGAGCGTCGTGTGAATGGAAGCGGGGCGGATATCTTGTTTTGGAGACGAGCTGAACGGGAACCGCAAGCGCACCACGTCTGCGACGAATCGCTTGAAATCTGCCCGAATAGTGTGCCCTAGCATCTGATTATAATAAGAAGTCAGAAGCGATATGATGCCTCCCGATCGAAAATACGCCCACAACAACTGAATACACGGTGAATTCTGATGAAGGCATTCCTGCGCCGACAAAATATTTTTATTATTGTTATTATCAATGACTCGGGAATCAATATCTATGTATCTATGCTCAATTGCTCATCACACAAATATTAGCTTGTACCGAGATTCAAACCCTTAACCCAGAAGGCACCCTTTAGTGCCGCTGCGCCAATCGGCTCGTCATTGGCGTGTGGGTTTTTGCCGCCCGGGGCTGCCCCGCAATTTGCCGCCCCCTATTTTAAAGTCCTAGTGGTATAAAAAAAACGTGGCACTTGATGCCGCCCCCTTTCATATCCCCCCGGGGCCATGGCCCCCTCTGCCCCCCCATGCGACGCCACTGTACAGTAGTCATACTAAAATTACTCTATGACAAAGCTCTCCGTGCATCCAGATTACCCAAAACGTGGCCATTGTGGATACAATCCGGGAAAAGTAAACAAAATTCTCTTTGAACTCTAACTTAAGCTACCTGTTGCATCTCTACAGTGAACTTGGAATGCTATCACTCCGGAATAAGAGATAGAATCCTTTGTAAGCATTTTCTAACTTAGCCTAAGTTGGTCCTGTGGTTGTGATGTTCCTTTAGCGAATTAATGTAGAGCAATAAATGTATGATTGTGTAAATAGGTGATATAATAACTAGCATAATATGTATATATATATAATATGTTCTTCATGGAGACATTATAATCATTCTCTGACCTATTATCATTAATCAGCGGCTATACCTAGATAGGTACTATTATAGATTTTAATTTGAGTTCCATAAGAGAGGTGAAAATGATTTTCCATCACCGAGACCAGATAAGACATACCCAGGCGAGAAAAATAAATGTCTGCGCGTTAAAAGAGACCATGATTCTCTCAGTTTGTTTTGATATTTTGTCTCAAAGAGTTAGGAAATACTGACGACAGATCTTAAAAAAATCTTGTACTTATATGACTTGTAAAGGTGTTTTTAAAAGTTCTACTTTCAGATGAATATAATTTATCGTTTATTTATCATACCTACTTATCAAATAGGTACTCTTTCTTAATTATGTATTTCAGTTTCAGAATGATTAAATACCTCCATAGCTTTATAATTAATTTGTACACGGCTGTAATACGTCTAAATATATTAACTAGGTATGTACGAATATGATAATATGTAAACATAAAGAATATGCTCACAATTAGTAGATGTATTGTTTAATAAGTTAGTGACGAATTAGGATGAATTAGAATTCAGTTTTTTTTACTTTAGTGTACGGAAATGATTATTTCTGGTCGGAATTAATCTACTCAGTTGCCATTTTCCAAAGACATAACAGAACTTACGCGGTTTTTGAGTGATATTTTTTAATACGAACAATATAATTTTCATTTTTTTAGACATATTTTTGATAGGTTGCGCTTGACCGATAGTTCGCATGCTGCTAAGCGACACAGATCTACGATGAAGCGCGTTTACCTAGAAGGAACCGATTCACTTAGTTGTGATGTAAAGACACCACAGATTATAACTATCGGGAAGCGCATTCCACATTTAGTGCATTTTTTTACATCTAGGGTACCTATTTCTATATATTACCTACATAGTAATAGGTAGATGCGAAATTATGTGGATGGAATTTTCTGTAGGTACACATTATTTACACAGCTGTATGCCAAATGTGTAAATAGTAAATAATACCTATAGTAGTAAAATTTAAGTATAATTATATGTTGAATTGAATTTGTAAATATTCTGTATAAATGTTAGAAAACATAAAATTAAATATGTATTTATTGATGTTGAAATAAATGGCGCAACATGTATTTGTGTGTTTTATTATAGTTCATTAATTCTGTTATAAAAGATAGATTGTTACATTCATCCAGCAATAGCGAGGCTGCTGAGCGTGAGGGTCGGAGGGTTCTGTGCCCACCCTAGGATGTTGTGCCACCTATTAGAAATTGTCATGCCCTAGGTGCCCCAGGATCATAGATTAGTATTATTTAGGCAAATTAATTATCATCTATTGGGAAATCTGGGTGTCCATGTCGATGCAAAAAAAGGTCATCACATTTAGTTCAAACTTGTCGGTGAAATTAATGTTGGGGTAATGAAGGTGGGACGATCAGTCGTGGACGATTAGTCAGCACTTAACCCATTTAAGCAATTACTAGAGGAATCCCATCTAGGGCCCCCCTAGATAGGATGCCCTTCTATACCCACACGATCGAGAATTAATACGGACAATCAAGGTGTAGGGTGTTGATGTTAAAAAAAACCTCAGCCCACTTTTAAAGTTGTCTTGTAATGTTTTGGTAATGTGCTTGAGGGATGAGCTTTCTTTTATGCCCACCACCCATAATTGCTTAGGCCATCTAGTTACCTTAATACTGGGGATCATATATTTGGCTCCCGCGAAGGAAAAGGAAAAGTAGATACGTTACACAGAAGCAGCACTATATTGTCAATAAAAAATCCATTTTAATTACTTGAAACGTTCCGACCAGGACATGTTGACCCCTACAGCATAACGAGGCGTACATATCATTAGGTCAGCAATGACCCTCAATCAAACAGAAAGCCGGATCAAACGTAATTGGTCCATGTTTCATTTTTATTGTTCACCGTACATCCACCCAATTGCTAAATGCAACTAGATTCATAACGTTTTAAAAGTGCTTAAAAAGTTTATTTGAAATCCTTTTCATTTTATTTGAATTAATGCTGTGATAGCTTATTGGTCTGACTGCGAAAGTTTGAGAGTCTCGAGTTCGAACCCAAGGCATACAAGATATATGGAAGTTATATGCGTATTTATCGGCATATTTATGTGAAAATAGTGAAGGAAAACATCGTGAGGAACCTGAATGCTTGAGAGATTTTCTGGATGGTTTGTGAAGTCTGCAAACCCGTAGTAGGACTATAAGCGTGGTAGACTATAGACTAATCCCTCTCAAATCAGAGGAAACCCGTGCCCAGCAGTGGGCAAATCATGCGAATTAGATCATGTATAAATTATTACCACGATTATATGTTTATTATTGGAATAAGTATAAGTGAAGGCAGCAATCAGCCAATTAATGACTACATTATTATAATAAAGATTCAATGTGATTGATATTGATTAAAATTTATCAAAATACAATTAATTATTTTGGCGGGCTCAGTTGACGTTAGTTCCGTCATCCGGTTTTTTAAGTTGTCATAGAGTAAAAATAAGACTATAAGTACCTACTTGGTGATGATGGTCTTCTTCACAAAGTAATTATAAATTTCCACATTATTAGGTCATCTGTACAGACTGAGTAAGTATTTTTATCTTCTAAAAATTTCATGAGCTCAAGTTGAAACAATCTATATTTTTAGTTTCATGAATCAAATTTTCCTATTTTGTAATATGATGCAACAATAATGACAACACTAGACACGTAATAGTGATTAGTGCAAGTGCAACATAAAGGTAACAACATAAAAAAAACTTTTTCAATACTCAATTTTTTATTGCATTAATTTTACAGATGGACTTAAGTTAAAAATCAGATCATCATGGACCCTGTCCAGAGAGGAAGAGGATTATTTATTTAGGTAGGTACCTACTTTTATATTATCTTTATTTTTCGTGCCGTATAAATTCGATGCATAATGCAGTAAATAAAAAAACTTTTTACCTAATCATATCAGTCATATAATAAATACCTATATTATAGTTATTATACAAATAAATTCATTTATAAAAATAATAATGGATATTATGATTTAACTAACGCCATCTATCAAATAACGTTTGCGGCTCATAGGAATGCAAACGTGCACGTTACGTGCAATCTGCGCTGCGTTGCCACTTTTAATCGTCTATTGTTTCCACAAAAAGTATAATAACTGAATTATTTCAATATAAATAAGTAATTTTACCAAATATATTTAGTATTCATAGATAAATATGAAGTTTCAGCACCATTTGTAGCCATGACCTTGCTAAAACTCAAAACAAAATGATTATCCTGTTGTAAACTAGGTGGCGCTACTGATATGAAAAACAACAAAATATGTCACGCGGCACGCCCAAATCTATCTAACTAATACATGATTACGTGTTCTTGTGAAATAGAAACATCTTATTACCAATATCATACTGCTTTTCAATTCATCACATCTAATAATTAGTTCTATTTGCGACTTTTCTTTTGCAATAATAATGCAACAAGAAAATGACGTTTGATAAATTTGAAGCCCAGTTCAAGAGGAGACTCACTATACTCGTCTCTTTCGCACAGATGCGCTAATTTCATGCGCTAGAGCGAGAGCAAGTAATTGGCTTGTTTGCCTGAAGTAGAACAGTCTTTCGTATCAGCTGACAACCAAAGCAAAACAGTCGGTGCGCGACCATCTTGTCAAAACTCTGAGTCGGTGACAACAAATAAATATTGTAAAATGTCCTAAATCGCTCCTAATGACATAACTATCTTATTGTATTTAATAAAGTATCGTGCATATTTCATGTTGGTGTTGTTTTCGAAGCAGTTACTATATATTTTACTCGATTTTTCGGGTTTGTGTTGCGTCAAATGACGTCATGTATGTGATTATACACGTATCGCGGCTGACGAGTTTGTAAGTATTTTCTTTTATTTCTGTGTTAATTTTATTAATTTACTGCTGATGTTGCGTAGTTTTCCATAAGTGCATGTTGTTTGTTTCATTCATAAATCGATGGGAAACGGTGGGGCCCCATCGGCAGTCCATACGCGTCGGTGTCTGCTAGGTATGGATGCCCTTGAAAATTATGCAGCAAAAATCGCGTCGTTGCTGGGCTGTTGGTTTATATGTTTGAGAGCAAAAGCAGTACATAGTTCCATTCATGAAGTGTGTTATTCCGTCGTCGTCGACATTGCCTTCGCATTTCGCATGGCAACGCCACCGAACGCGGACTTGACTAAAAATGGAACGCTCGAGACTCATAGAAAGTATTGTTCTCCAACATCGAAAGTATGTTTTTATATCTGTTTATCGGCACGATAACCCTTTATAACTCGTATAACATATTTTTATTCACTTTCCATTCATTTATGTGTGTTATGTAGGTAGATGGACGACACGCAATTTATAATGCGATGCCTGCATTCGGATATTTTATATCTGCATTGCAATCGTAAATATTTAACATCCCTACTCTCTATTTTTACATTAGCGGTGTTTACGTGTAATACCAGTTAATATAGCTCACTTATTTGTGGGCGTCTCTCATACAATCATACATGAATACGAACTGTATAGGTACTTCCCCATACACACAAGTTACATTATTCAATAACATCGGAGTGTATTTTTTTACAGTTGTGTAGGTAGCTTTGGAATTGATGTTATAATTATGTCGTTGTGTTATTGATAATGTAAAACTCAACATGTTGTGTAAAATATAAGAGACATAGATAGGTATTTATATAAATAAACATAAGTACCTACCTACATAAATGTAATACAACTATTAATAACTATTGTTGTAGGTATCCGATCGTCTTTATTAGTTTTAATTCCATCGATAATGTTGAAGTTTTTTTTTTTAATGTAGGTAGGTAGTTGTGTAGTTTACGATCACGTGCCGTTCGCGGTCGTTGTGCATACGACCTAATTTTTGTCTATGTTTTTTTAAGTGTACATTAGGTTGTGTAAATATGTAGCTATGATCGAGTATGACTTCTGTATTGGAATATTAATATTTAAGGATTTATTGAATTAGATAGGTAGGTAAATATATATTTTTTTATAGTGAATTGGCATTGTTGTTCATGTTTTATGTACTGTCTCGATACGAAACTCGCTTAGCATGATGACCCCAAATTTGCCGCAGGTCGTTAGTAAGCGTGTAACGATTAAGTTTTGTTAGCATTTTATAATTATATCCGAACGCATTAGATTCTCTCGAACGCGTAAATATTTCATTAGATGATGAAATTCTCCGATAACATAAGTAATTATTTTGTCACTCCACAACCACAATGAGTACCTACTTAGGTAGATAAGTAAAAAGTACCTAGTGCTGCCAGTTTCCATAAAACCTTTCAATTTAGACAAAATAAGGTAAAAAAAACGACCTGGTAAAGGTCGCTGGAACCAGCTGGATGCAGGTGGCCCAAGACCGGTCGTTGTGGAAATCTTTGGGGGAGGCTTATGTCCAGCAGTGGACGTCCTCCAGCTGATATGATGATGATGATGATGAAGGTAAAAAAGGTACCTTTTTCTGTTCCGTATTTTTTTAATAAAATAGTAATGCTCAATAACATTGTGTACCACAAATCCACAATGAACAGGTAGTGCATATATTGATGTAATTTAAATTTAAATTATTAATAAAAACCTAATAATTTATCTGTAAGAAATACAATTATTCTTTATGAAATATACCAAATGTTTTTGTATACTAATAACTTAACCAGCAAATTAGTAAATAGATAGGTACCTAGTTATTTACATAATATGTCAATTTGTCACGTCTAGGGCTGCCATCACCTAAATTGTCGAAGTCAAATAAACACAGCAAAAAAACCCGGACTTTTGGGCGAAATATGATTTTCCCGGACACTTCTGAAAAAAAAAAATTTTTTGCACCAACAATTAAAAATATCAAAAGCGTCCGGGTTTTTTTAAACACCCGGACACTTGTAAACCCCTGCCGTTCGGCCCCCGGACGCCCTTCAAACTAGGACAAATCCGGGAAAACCCGGACGGATGGCAGCCCTAGTCACGTCAAACTAATTGACAGCGTATTGCTGCAAATATCATACAATTATGTCAAAAAATCATGTGCTCATGTCAATTAATTGTATGAATATGCAATGACCTTGACATGAGTGTATTTAACGACCTTCGTGCTGTGACGTCAGGTGCATCGCGGTGACGTCACTCGGTCTTCCGACCTTTCATTGGCTCTAATATAATAATACACAAGATTATAATAAGTGTTGGATTTTATTTGACAGTTCCGCAATGATGTAGGACAAAATAAAATGAAAATAGTTCTAGGACTACCGCACGGAATTCGTCCTAGGTCTTGACGCGTTCACACACAAACAATACGTGGGTTTAATTTATACATACCTACTATAAATCAATCTGGACATTTTGACACAGCGCTATCTAGTTCCGATCTAAGCAACGAGGCTTGTGTTACGGATATTAAATTAAAAAACCTAAATATATTTTTTTTTTGTAAATATGTACTTACATATATGTAGAAACTTCCATGATTCAGGCACAAATATGCATGCTCATCACACAAACATTTTGCACCTACCGGAGTTCGAACCCGGGACCTTTGACACAGAAGGCAGCCTTTAATACCGATGCGCTAATCGGGTCGTCGTAGTATGAAAACATCTACTCGGTTATCGTTTACGGTCTGATGGTCGTAGTAACTGCTGAGCAAGAGTTCTTGGGTTCGATTCCCGGGTCGAGTAAAGCATTATTGGGTTTATGTATGAAATTCTCAGTAGCAGCTCGAAGTTTGGATTCGTGCCCGGTTACATGGGACCTAAAGTTTACAGGCGAAATTTGTATGAAATGTGTGTATGGTGTGTTAGTACACCTCTGCCTAACCCTTCGGGGACGACAGGTTTGACGATATGTATGTTTTTAGTAGTACCTACCCACTGTGGAACTGATGATAGTGATTGTTAGTCAACGTCAATACACTGACATTTAACAACCCGTCCTGGCTGTTTTTACATTACCTGTGCGTCAAAAAAAAGTCACGAACTTTTTGTGTTAAAAATCAAGTTTCTAAGAAAAATACAGATAAAATATTGAGAATCTTTCTATTATAAGTCTCACAAAAGATTTTTGTACAAAGTAAATTAGAAATTCTGTAGTTTCTCCCTATCCCCATCCATGGGAAAAAGGCGTGAGTGTATGTATGTATGTAAATTAGAATATACTTACATAATTGTTAAAAAAAAGTGAAAGTGGACAGATTGACTAGATTTTGAATTTAGAAATTGTTTATTAAAAATTCAGATTTTTTCTAATAACTAAATATAACATAACATACCATCACGCCTGTCGTCCCCGAAAGGTTAGGCAGAGGTGTACTAATGTACACCCATGTTTCGCCGGTATATTTTAGATCCCATATAATAGGGGGCGAGCCTATTGCCATTAACCGGGCACAAATCCAAACTCCGAGCTGCTACTGAGAATTTCATAGAAAAGCTCAATAATACTTTGCTCGACCTGGGAATCGAACCCAAGACCTCTTGTTTGGCAGTCGTACTGTACGACCACTAGACCAACGAGGCAGTTATATTAAGTATATTATGTATTAATGTTTTTGTAAATACATATGTACATACATACCTACATATTATACATAGAAGCATCCATGATCTCGGTAGAAATGTCCAAACTCATCACACAAACATTGTACCCTACCGCGATTCGAACCGAACCTAGGGGCCTTGTCACAGGCATTCTTCAAAACCGCTGCACTAATCTGGTCATCTAATGTCTGTCCGTCCGTCTGTCACCAGGCTGTATCTCAAGAACCGCGATAGCTAGACAGTTGAAATTTTCATAAATTATGTATCACTATTGCTGCTATAACAACAAATATTTAAAACAAAAAACTGCGTTAAATAAAACCGACTTCAAAACTAAAAAGTTAAAAATAACTTAATACAATTTTAACTTCTTTTTAGTTTTAAAGGTATGAAGTCGGTGCCAGTGCCTGGTTGTACACTGCGCGATGGGTGTAAATACCTTTACATTTGGCTTGGCACCGTCTTCATACCTTTAAAACTAAAAAGAAGTTAAAATTGTATTAAGTTATTTTTAACTTTTTAGTTTTGAAGTCGGTTTTTTTTAACGCAGTTTTTTATTTTTCTGTGAAATTCTCAGTTGCGGCTCGGAGTTTGGATTCGTGCCCGGTTAATGGCAATAGGCTCGCCACCTATTACATGGGACCTAAAGTATACCGGCGAAATGTTGGTGTACATTAGTACACCACTGCCTAACCCTTCGGGGACAACAGGCGTGATAGTATGTAAGAGGTTGAACAATAAACGCGTCATCTATGTAGAAAATTTGGGGTTTCTCTCGATTTCCCAAGGATCCATTCATCAGATCCTCACAATTTTTTTATGGGACCACACGGAAAGCATCAGCTTTCATATAAAACAAGAATTTTCAAAATCGGTTCACTGAATCCACAGTTATGAGGTAAGAAGTTGAACAATAAACGCGTCATCTATGTAGAAAATTTGAGGGTTTCTCTCGATTTCCCAAGGATCCACTCATCAGATCCTAAAAAAATTTTTATGGGACCACATGGGAAGCTTCAGCTTTCATATCAAAAAGAATTTTCAAAATCGTTTCTCCCAATCCACAGTTATGAGGTAACAAACATAAAAAAAAAGAAAAAAAACAGTCGAATTGATAACCTCCTCCTTTTGGAAGTCGGTTAAAAATAAAATAAATAGGTATTTATATTTTTTTATCATCGGTTAGAATTTGACCACAATATCACCTGATGGTTAGTCACGATGTGGTCTCAGATGAAGCACGCACTCGGGACTTGAAGACCCCTTCGTGGGGAAAAACAAACTCAGGAAACTGATGCCATTTCCTCGCTAAGCTTTAAACTAAATAATTTCAAAGACATAGGTACTTAAGACGAAGAATAAAACGTCAAGATTTTATAAATAAATCCTCATAATTAACTAAAATATACTCGCTAATTAGAAGTAGTATGATCAGTTTATACGGCCTTGGCATGTTCTAAACGTAGCTGTCAAAAACAGAAGAGAATTATCGAATCTATTGACTCAAAGTTTCAAACTTTGAATCAGTCTATACTGGTCATAGACTTCGTATTATATGTAACTCTCTGTCGACTTCTGAAGTAAGCTCTGAGATGACGCAAAATAATAAGTATGACGACTACAGACGTATTGTTGTATTAAGCCAATCACAAACTAAATTGGAATAAAAACGAAATATCATTTCTGTAAACAGAGCTTTTGTAAACACTTTTACATTTAATATTTAAGATATTTTTAGAAACTGGGTGACGTCGGCATTTATTGACGACCTCTGGGAAGAAATGACGAAACGAGCTCAGAGGCTCTTAAGGTCCAGACACTTTGGTCATCAATATGTGAATCTAACAATTAAGGTCAACGTTTGAAGTGGCCTTTTGAAGAAAGCATCATAGCACGCCTGTTGCTCAACCATTGTTGTAAGCAAGGAAGATGAGGGGAGAAATCTTTATTCAAACCACTATCCCCATGCAATCAACGGAAAATCATTTATGTAATTTATACCTACCATACAAATCACCTGAAGTGAATTACGAACTGTTGAAAACTCTAAAACGAATTTTATGACAATTATCAAAGGGCATGAAATTATAATATGCGGTTTGAAAGCCAGCCAAATAAATTGAATGTAGAAATAAATGCAACAAATATCGCACAATGCGGGGATGGATTAATAAAAAAAAATATGATTTATAGTATTAAAGAGATAGGAACTGCCTGGGATTTCAAATCGTATCATGAAGCTAGATTATTGAAATTTATTTATATCACTTCCAGTGCTTCCTGACACGCACATGATGACGTTGAAGATTGTTTATATCCTTAACCAAAATGTCGTAAATTAAAATGACCAGAATTCAAAGGGAATTCTATTATGATATAACACGTACTATGACTCAACGTAAAATGAATATCTTCATATTGTAAATGATGTTGGGAGTGTCCCATGCACGTCAAAAGAAGGAATTTCATTGAGGAATATTAAATGCAGTAAACATTGCAATGAAGCTGAAATGCTTTTGCAACTTTGAATTCATAATGATTCACGAACCATAGATAGTAATTATGCAACAATACCCACAATTTGTAGGTCGTTTATATTCATCATCAACCTATTTACTGTCTCGCTGCTGGGCACTAGTTTCCTATTTTTGAGAGCGATTAGGCTATAATCTACCACACAAGCAAAAGCTGAAGGCTACCTCTCGATGCTACCCTTCACCATTTTGAGCATGTGATAATTATATACGTAGCTTTGAAAATTCAGGGGTGCTTGTTCTGCGTTCGAACTTAAGAACTTTTAACTTTCACAGTCCACTGGTCGCATCACTAAGTCATCGCAATCGTACTTAGGTTGTTAACTTACTTAGCTCGTCTAATAACCATAGCTTTTTTAAATCTATCTACATACCATTCCTCTTAAAATGAGATAAATGTCTCAGATCTGTTGGGACCTCAAATAGGATTTTGATTTTCCTTTACATTTTTAAGTAAATTAATTATACTGACCTAAAGAATTAAAATGTCCGGTTTGAGATACTTCCTCATCAGCATAATTTCCTGCTTTAACATAATTTACACCAATCAATGATTTAAGTAACCGTTCTCGTGTGAACGTGAAGGGAATTTCTGATAAACATAATTGTTTATTTCCCCAATTCCCTGGGTATTTTCTGTTATTCTACCGAGGGATTTCATATCCTCAGAATAATCGACCAAAAAACAAATTATTTATAGAAAATTATGGAAATAAAATTACCTTTTACTGTTTTATCCTATATGATTTTTAAAGATCTGAGGGGTTGGATTAAATATTATCAATATAGCGAAATAAAATTCGTAAAAATCATCGTAGATCATCGCCACCACCTACAGTTCGCCTAAGTTAGACTTATTAGCCGTCCTTGAAGCCAATGAATGCCATACGAAATTTTAAATAGGGTTTAACCTAACCTTTGTAAAACTTTAAATAAACATAAATAGGATATTTCAAGTTTTAAACAACCAGCTTCTCCAAATTACCGCAAGTAGTTTAGGGAATTAGCAAGAGCGGGCAGTATTCGATAATACAGGCGTAGTTCTTTTTTATAAGAGATAGCGTTTGACCATAATCTCACCTGATGTTAAGCAATGATTGCAAACGTTTATCTAGATGAAGAAGATATCTAGAATAACTCGTTTCTTGAAGACCACCCCCCAAATTCTACACGTCTGGATACACATTCAGGCAGCTGGTTCCATCTCATCGCTGAAAACGATAGCAAAAAACCTATAAAAGCTTCATCATATTAAATAGAATTCAAACAATATACCTTTTACTAAATGTCAAGAGAGTAACCAAATGATTCATGCACTGTTTTCAACAGTAATGCCACTTACACTTGTTAGAAGGTGAACGTTTTAAACGGCTCGTCGTAAAACTCAATGGGCGGAAGCTTATGTATTTAGTAACGTAACAATAAGTATTATTTTGTACGCTTTCTTAGCTTTGAAGTAGTCATAGCTCACTGGGTGTACCGTATTCTTTAATTGCTCGCTTCGTGTTTCGTCATGGAACCCATGATCGTTCCTTGGGGTATTCCAAATCTGTGGCAATAATTTCTTCATTCATTCACCTTCAACTCATTTGCTGACCCACTGCTGGGCACGGGTCTCTTCTCATTTGAGACGGATTAGGCTATAGTATTTTGCAATGTAATTTATTGTTATAATGTGTAATAGTTTCATGTTCTACTTTAAGTTCCGTTTATCCTATACTAGCTGGTTCCCGCGACTTCGTCCGCATGCAATTTAACGAAAAAAAAATGTGTAAAGTTTGATACTAACTTTTAAAACCTTAGTACTGCCCTATGTTATAAAAAGAACACCTGTGCAAAATTTCAAGTTTCTAACCCTTATAGTTCAGGCCCTGCGTTGATATGTCAGTCAGTCAGTCAGCTTCTCCTTTCATATACATAAATAGATAGAAGAAGTATATTTTAAATAGCTGATCAATGTTAGGTTTTGGCAAGCCTACAATTCTTTTTTTCATGCATTAACAAAAGTATGCCAATTTCGACCACGTTATACCGGATACAGGGAAACTATCTAAACTACGTAACTATGTGGACTATGTAAAACATTTTCTGCCGAAATCTCGACAGCTAAACTCTGACGTGTGAAGCGTATATATTATGACATGGCTGGCATAAGCGTGTCTACTCAATTTTGTTAAATAATTTTTATTTTGTATATGGTAGACCGACGACCTGGTTAAGGTTGCTGGAATCCGCTGTGCCGGAGTCCAGCTGTGGACGTCTATCGGTTGATATGATGATGATGATAATGTGATAGATATTTAGGCGACGTTTCTATAACGTCCCGATTAGCACAGTGCTATTGAAGGCAAAGGTCCCGGGTCTGAATTTCGGTATGAGCAAGTGTTTGTGTGATGAGCTTGGATATTGGTACATGAGTCGTGGATGTTTCCATGTATAATATACGTAGTAACAATAGAAAAATTCTATTGTATCAACCGTCTAGTATCCATAACACAAGCCTCGTTGTTGAGTTCGGTACTGGAAAACGCTGTGTCATAATGTCCTAGTACATTTAATTATTTAAATCGCTTTTATAGTTATCCATCCTTACTAACTTCAATCTGTGGCATTTGCTTACACACAAAAAAACCATGTAAATTAATTTAAAGGCACACACACAGCTACAAGTAGTAAGTTCTTCATGCAATCTCAACGGAGACTGCAACGGAAATGAATAAAAAAATCCTCCCGCTTTGACGCTCTTGGGGAAAATCTATCTCAAGATGTATTTCAAGAACATATTCCACTAGTGTGTACCTGTGACCCAGACAGAGAGAATGACCAAGAGACCAAGTTAAAAGGTCCCATGTGTGTTATGTGACCGCGTAGTTTGGGATTCGACCGGTCATATTCGTTTAATGTAATTTATGCAAAGGTAAAATTCAAACAAAACTTCTATAATGAATTTTCTGGTTTTATTTATGTGAAGGGTTAAACCAAGCTTCGTGATTGATTAAAAAGTTCTGACCTTTTTAAGTCTGCTATTCGGTCGGGATTGACGATGATCGTCATCTTGCCCGTACGTTTTTATGCGGTCCTGGTACTTTTATTGGCCACTAGTCATTAGTTAATTATTTACTACTTACCAGCTTTTTTTGCGCGCGACTTCGTCTGCGTAGAAATTAGTAATTGTATCCAAGAATTTAAAGATTCCGCATACAACTTTCACCCCCCTTTGCGTCCTTTTAAGGGATAATTTCCGAGACAAAAACGATTCTTTGTCCTTCCCTGGGATTCAACTTATCTCCATACCAAATTGCGGTTAAATCATGAAGAGGCAATAGACAGACATACAAATCTTATAAAATAGCCTTTTAAAAAATTTTGCATTCTGCAAAGGCCTCTTAGAGCAAGCAGAAACTTAGTGCACCGTGATTATTTTCACATGTACTTTTTGGGGATGAAATAAAGCAACTTGTCACACAAAAATGGTCAAAAACACAGGAATTCAACCTGTGTTTTCCGTTATGGTACCAACCTAGCTCTGCGGTTAAAAGATCTGGTTTCTAATCAAATTATTTCTCCAACCGTCATTCACATTTTTGTACTGAACATACTTTGGTAGTATTTCCATAGCGGTTGATCTAATTATTTTCTCAGTTACGGCGTTCAACATTCACTTGTAGTTAGAGAAATATTGAGCAAAGAATTTAAGTCTAGTTCATACACCCAAGCTGTTGGTTAACGCATTTTCGTTGCAGCCCCCGGAACGGCCAGATAAACGTGACGATCTGCCCGGGAGAGCTCCATTTAAATTTTACAGCCCCCGCCTGAAATTTCCTGGAAACGCAACTATATCTCCCTTCATGGAATAGTCGATGAAATGTAACCTATTTCCGCTGGCTCCTGCAAGCTCCTTCTATAGAATTTTAACAATACTCAACTATTCCTGTTTCGTCACGGTACCTGACGGACGTTTGTTTGGTCGAAGTGATATTCTGATTATCTTAATTGGACTTCGACTGCTTTCTTCCAACTCTGCGTAGTTGAAGTTCCTGGCCGCGCTGGAGGAGCATCTCTAAGAAGCATTAGGAACTTTCCGAAGTCAGGAGCTCGCGGTAAGTCTCTGGGAATTTCTTAGAAGTTTGTGTAATATTATTCAAGAGTTGAACTGGGTACTTCGGTTCCAAAATCGATGATACACCTATGTGGTTTGTGAAGACAAAAACATCTAAGAACAGTTTCGTTTAATTAGTGTCTTCTTGAAAGATTTAAACTGTAAATACGGTGCGTTCAAGTCTTGTTTTCAATGGGTAGCAGTAGCTACACAAAGCCACGTGCTACAGTCTCTCCGTATCAGTTGTGCTTCGTCCACACCTTCTTATACTGTATCCGCGGAATCCTGAGGACCATTAATGTCCTTATTTATAGACTAACCGCGAGGGTGGCAAACACGTTATCTGGGGTGGCCAACAAGCTTACGCACACTGAGGGTAGGATTGCCAACTATACTGTTAAAAACAGTATTATACTTTTTTCTGCTCGTTTATACTTTTTACTGTTCAATGAAAAAAAAGTATACAAAATACTGTCTCCATACCACTGGTATTTTAAGTAATTTTATTACATTAAAGTATGTAGTAAGCTTAATTTACTTAGATTTGAAAAAAAATCGAATACTGTTTCTTTTTCTAAAATACTGTTCATTTTATTTTTCTGACCTAAATATACTGTATTTCTTCTACAAAAGTTGGCAACCCTACCTGAGGGTAAGCGGTTACCGTAACTTATACTATAGGCGATGGCAACACCAGATTGGTCCAGGCCTTAATATAATTATAACCCGCTCTTATTTATATTTTCGTTTATAATCTATCATTTATTCTCTCAATATTTCCCAACCGTCTAAAAAGATAACATTGTTGTCGCTAAATCATATTTGAAACCGCAATTACGAATTAGAAAGGTGACATCGTGTCGCAATCTGTTGTTTCTTATTTTCACACACTAGATGGCGTTAATTCAAAATTTATCACTGTGCACAGTGTGACGCAGGTAACTTGGCAATTCATCATAATTATTGTTTTCTCATCCATCAACATTGTTGGTAAAAACATCCGTGTAAAAAATATCGGAAAACAAAAAAAAACATTCTAACGAAAACTAACATCACGCCTGTTGTTCCTACAAGTCAGGCAGACGTGTACTAATGCGCCTACACCCAAATTTAGGAGGCAGGAATTCAAATTCCGAGCTACTACTGAGAATTTAATAGGAAAACCCAACAATACTTTACTGGATCTGAGTAACAACCCCAAGACTACCCCCTTATTACCACAAAAATAATACTTAAAAAAGTTTTTATGTCAATATGATTTGACACAACACCGCCCCACCACATGCTCTGTAGTACACCCTGTGCACCCCATACTCTCTAATAGTTTATTTATATACAAATGTCTGATATTATTATAGAGATATTGTTATGAGGATTAGACAGAATTATTCACCTAGAATTACCCTCTGATGTACCTTCATACACCCACAGATCTACGTCATCTTTGTTCAGTCTTTAATAATTGGGAATGTAGCTATTAATATACAGTATGTATGTAATGCTTATATACTAAGTATGTACCTAGTATGTACATAATATTAATGCGAAAGTGTGTCTGTTAACTCCTTACGCTTTAACCGATTCAGATGAAATTTGATATGGGGATAGTTTGAGTCCCAGGGGAAGGGAGAGGACATAGGATAAGATAGTTTTAGTCCCGGAAATCACCCGGAAAGGGTCAAAAGAAGGGTGGGAGTTTGTATGCGGAACAGACAGAGAGACAGACATACACAGTTTAACATTTATAATATTAGTGAAGATGTGGATATTTAAGCGTAACCTCCGTGTAAAGGTTAGAATCCAACTATCCATAAAAAAACGTACTATTATGTTCTATACAGGCTTAACAAAATAATTCACATTTTTATATTATAATTATTTCCTTAAACGTTGTGAAACAATGTATAAAGAACACGAAAGTTACTACATACTGTGATAACTAATTAGTTACATAATCAATTAATTAAGTGGAGGAAATGCGTTCAGATACCTGCTTTTACACATTGAATATGTACTGTGTGTAAGCGTGGTTGATTAAAGTAATGTTTGATAAGAATATTATATATAAAAGAAAACGGTTTTCCAAAGCCTCAAAAAATCCTAAAACATAAGCCTAAACAATCTAAATGTTAATGTTAATCCCTGACGACTACAAGTTTCCGAAAAATTTAATTAAATATAAAATATGTTTAAAAGGATAAACGGTTTTCTTAAGCTACTCGATAAAAAAGAAAATAAAAGTAGTTCCTATGCTCTCTGTCTAGGTTGGATAAAAAAAAACATTTTCTTTTTATCGAAGCCACTAAAACTAATTAATATAGATCTACTAAAATCGTACTCATTTAATACAAGAACGTGAATACGTATAGTATATATTGAAAAACATTTCATTGCTGTATATGAGACAGAGAGATGTGGAAGAAGAGTGGGGAGGCCTTTGCCCAGCAGTGGGAAGTTACAGGCTATTAAAAAATAAAGTGAAATTATTTAATATCAAAATTCCAGTTACTACACAGGATCCATAGATACCGGATGCTGTAAAAAATAGTTTTTTTGACAAATTATTAAAAGAAAAAAGGTAGACACAAAGCAGTTATTATGTCTCTACCCATTTATATGTAATAATAATCTTTATTTAATAATCTTTATTTAATTCTTTTACAAAAAAGGTGTACATTTCTTTAGCAATAATGTTTAATGGTAAGGTAGGGTATATTAGTGTCTTAATAATAACAAAAACTAAATTATTTATTTTAAAGGTGCATACAAGATAACAATATTCGTAACTCTAGATATATGTCGCGACCTGCCCGAACTAGGTTAGTAGAAACCTGTGTCTCAGGCTATCACTTTACATGATAATTAATTATGAGCAATATAATACTTTTCCTTATAATTTAAATTAACAATTTTCTTCTTTATTATTATAGATGAAATAAGACTAAGCTATGCGATGCGATGCGATGATTAATAAAATATAAAATAAAATAAACAATACATAATAATTGCCATCGATGTGTTTACGGAAATTCAGTGATGCACAGATATTTCAATGGCTGTCAGCTTATAATAAAGTGGGACAAGTACATGTGTACTACAAATTACAACATTAGTCATGTTAGTTTTAATAAAGCTACGTAAACATTTTTTTTTTTTCTAGGTTAGTATATTTGTAGTTAGTAAAACAGGTTAATGATCAATAAGCGATGAATTTTCACAAAGTTGATTAATTTACTTAAAGTATTCAATGTCAGCTTTAGGACCCTTCATAATCTATGGAGTTAATATAGTTCGCCTCTGCATATATGCGCGCCGGACAGCTTACATCACCTGTTGGATGGTCACATTTCCTCTTAAAACGTTTGCACGTCGCACATTGCGGAGAAGTAGATACTGCAGTGCATTCTTTGAAGGAGTGTCCAGACTCCCCACAGTGGTTGCATGTAGGACTTGATTCTCGGCAAAATTTGGCCGCATGACCGAACTGCTGGCAATTGAAGCACCTGGTGACTATAGTGAAATCTCTCACAGGGCATGATGTCCAGTTTATGAAAATTCGGCTTTGATGAATCAGCATCTTTCGTATACTAGCAGTTACTTGTACAATATAGTTGCAGGTAGAGAGGTCTTTCTTGCCTGATTTATGGCTCAACTTGATGTTCTCCATAAATGACTCTCGATTTGTATTCGGCAACTTGTCAGAGAGGTTTTGCTCATAAATACAATTAAAAACCTCTTTTTCAGTAAGGGCTACAGGGACACCAATTATAGCTATTCTAGGGCGGCGTTTAGGAGGTTCTTCTATTGTGAGGCCCGACGAAACTAGTTTCTCTGAATTTTTAAGTTTGTCTATGTCGCCTTTACAATCCGTGCTGATTAGAACGCCCCCATTTCTCACTCTTCTCATGCCACGGACATGCAGCCTAAGTTCTCCTGGTGAGATGATCTTTTGGACGAGAGACTTAGTGTCGTCGCTGGTTTTGGTCTTATCGCTGGGATATATGGCGACAGAACTTATTTTTGCAGGACGCACAAAATTGTCAGCTCCTTTCTTCACCATGGTAGCGTAAGAAGTTTTTTCTGTGGGAGCTAGTTGTGTTTCAACAACTTCTTTGAACTGCTGTATTGACGTAGCAACGTTCTGCTGACTCTGTAGGTGCTGAATCGTGCTGTGGGCCTGGATAGTTTTTTGTTTTAGCGCCTGGTATAGAACTGCCATCTGTGATGTGCCATTTGAAACTTTCCGGCAAAGATTGGACACGCGGAGCTTCTGTTCTGAGTTCATTTTCCCTTCAGCGACAATAGTGCAGATATCGTTCAGAATGCCATCTATCGATCCCATCCATTTCTGGATCTCCGGCGTAGGAATAACTTCAGATGGTAAATCGCTGACCGTGGGTTCAGGTACATTTCGGGCACTCGGGGGTAATGGTCTGGTAGGCGTCGGCGGTGGGCTTCGCCGTACTAACTGGCTACGTCCAAACGGGCTGAAGTCTGGGTTAGACATAGCCGAAACACTTTATTTATTGTCTATACAATGGTTAATACATTTTGCACAATATTAGTAAGTAGGTAACTTAGTTAGTTGCAACCTACAAGTCACACGCGACACACTTTTTCGACTGACGTCGCAAAAAATATTTATTGTACTTGTTTAGAGATGTATCATTATAGCGAATACTAGAACGCGTCCGCTTAGTCTCGCGGCTGGTAAAGTAATGCATATACTTAGATTTTATTGATAACCTAACACATTATTTTCTATCATTATCGTTGTTTATTGAAAATTAAAAAAAACTCATACCTACCATATACCATACCAACGTCCTTTGGGTGACGACAATATGGTCGGGTAGACATAAACGTAGCCATTTGATAGCGTCACGCGAGTCAATACTGAGTCGATCCGTCACACCTCATCGGGCAAACGAATGCGTTCAGCAAATCCTCTTTAATTCAATACTTTTCATCAACTGTGAGTGTGTGACTGCGAGTCAAAAATTGTAGATTAAAACTCAGCCCTTTTCATTCTGAAAATACACTTTTGCCAAGCACTAGAACAGTAAATACTAAAAACAAAATCAAAAAATCAAAATATCATTTATTCAAAGTAGACCAAATTTAATTGGCTCTTTTTGAACGTCGACAATAAAGACAGCCCCCAAAAACGCGCGCCCTTCACCGCTTCCTAGTGTTTTTGCTGGGAAGAAGAAGCAAATTACAATTAGGTAACGCAAATTACAAAAATACGCATTAAAAATATATAACATGGCACAGTCAGTGAGCATTAAAGCAAATCGAATATGTATGCGATGAACCACTTCAGTTTGAACCACCTGGGATTTGAACCAAGACTGTTCTTTTATACGACACCGAGGCCCTCGTATTAATGTAACCAACTAACCGTTAGCATAAAATATCATTGTTAAACTATTAGAATAATTCATCAACCCATTTCTACTGACCCACTGCTGGGCACGGGTCTCCTCTCCTTTGAAAGGGATTTGGCTATAGTCCACCTACTGCGGGTTAGCAGACTTCATAAGCCATCGAGAAAATCCCTCAAGTATGCAGGTTTCCTCACGATGGCTTCCTTCACCTGAAGCATATGTTTTTTTTATGATGATAAGGGGGCAAACGAGCAGGCGGCTTACCTGATGGAAAGTGATGACCGCCGCCCATGGACATTTGCAACACCAGAGGCTTGCAAATGCGTTGCCAAACCACATTAGAAACCGTTCATGTTTCTTAAAATAGGGAGTTACTGAACTGACAGTAAACGGAATTCCTATGCTGTCAGAATAAGCATTCCCCTAATGAGCTCTGGTAACCTTACTCGCAGAAAGACAACTATTGTTGATTCACTGCAGTCTTCTGTAAGGCGGAGGTACTTCCCCAGTCGGGCAGCTCAATTTGAGCGAGAAATCTCGCTATGCCGTAACTCCAAATACGCACGTAACTTGGAAAAGTCTGTAGCCTTGGGCTTGATCTCGAGAGTTCGAGACCTTTGACGTCACGGTCCATCGGCATCCGTTCTTCGAGTGATGTGCCCTGTAAACACGGGTGACGGGTGCGGTTTTTTCAATCGGTAAACGTTCAACCGGAGTCCGACACACCCCGTCGTCTCCCCAAGCGACGGAACGGTCCGAAAAGGATTTTACCGCAATTAAAAAAAGGCTATAACAGGTAAGAGTAATTACTAATAAAATTGATTACCAACATAATTGGCTTCAATAATCGCAGTGTTTCGATTCTCCGTTTTCGCGCCACTAAAATAAGATGTCGAATGTTCCGAGCGAGTGTTTGTAAACAACCGTCGCACGCGCAGGATGATTCTAATAAGCGAGAAAAACGCGTCTTGACTTGACAATTGAATTAATGTTGACCAATCATACCAGATTACGTTTGGATCAACTATGCATCAATAACATATTTATGAGCTCTATATAGCTGCTATTAGAATATATTAATATGTGTGTATGTTTGGATAATAGAGAAATACGCAAAGAAAAATGTTCAGAGCCTCTTTCTTCTCTATTAGTCATTGTTTTATTTTGTTTAGTCGCTACTTACCAGGGTCACATCTATAAAAAAACAGTTATTTTTGTCGAAAAAGTACATATTTAAATAATTTCTTACACGGACACTTACATATATTAGACATTGAAATAATTCAACTATTAATATTTATTTATTTTGACGTTTCGGTTCCTTTCGAACAATACATGGTCACTAAATAAATCTGCAAATAATATATAATTGTGAATCACTCTGAATATTTTTATCGTGGAATGTTCATGAAGTATTGATGCAAAGTATTTATGTTATTACAAGATTCATCTCCTATCTCACGCGTAATCCATATGTCCATACTACATTTATAAACTTGAGAGTATGGCTGGGAAGGATATTGGATAGTTTATATTCCGGAAATCCATCCTTTCAGAGAGAGAAAAGAAGTTTCTACGCAGACGAAGTCAGAGGCATAAACTAGTGTTGTATAAAGATCTCTTCATTACTCAGCATTTAACATGATCGTGCAGTCGTTTCTATCTAACATTATCAGATTTTTTTAGTTACCACTTTTTTTCCAAAAAAGAACGGTTCAGCTTTTTGTATGCTTACTGATGTCATGTATGTCATGTTGAGCTTCGCTGCTCTCCCATACAAAATAGATATAATCATAAAACAAATAATGATACATCATTGTAATATCATAATGCCCATATTGTCTGCCAGTAATATTGTCATTCGCACGACCATCGCTAACTGTTACCCGGCCGCCAGCGAAGCGTGAAAGCCATTATTTTGAAGTTTCTTCATGCTTTGGCACCTTCGAGATATAGCTGAGAATATCTTGTGTTTTAACTGTGATAATAATACTGGTATATCAAGTATTAAACTAGTTATATAAGAACCATTAATGGTTATCAGAAATCCGAGCTAATAAACTCGAATCCTTTGGATCAATACTCATCAGCCCTGTAACTCCGTGAAGTATTTTTTGAAAATATTGTTAGCTGGAATTCCTATTTTTAAATTATTAACGATCTAAGTTCGTCTGGGAATGCGTAGTTCATGTATCATGGTGAAGGACGGTATAGCTGCGTGGGCGTTTTTCGCGAATTTTGTCTGAGCCCTTTGGCAATAATTTTTTTACGTACCAATTAGCAGTGTACTGTTCTTTGGTTGCCAAGCAACCATGTAATGTAATTTCCTGATTTGCGAAAAGTAGTGGCCATTTTTGGTCGGCACCTCGACCTTTCTTAACTTTTGTATTTTTCTCTTCCGTTGAAAGCAGCACACCCAGGTTTCGACACGATATTATAGACAACCAATGACTGTCCTCTATTAAACATGTTCATCATTTTACGGCACCATTCGACAAGCAGTCATTTCTGGTCTTCCTTTACATGGAGTCAACATAATATGTCAACGTCTATATTCATATCATCACCAAATGTCATTTAAACAACTCTTTTTAAGCCAAAGCGAAAAATCATTGAGCGAAGAATTTCACGATGAGTCAAATCCATCGTGATAGCGACAATCGCCGAAAAAAACAAACGACAGTCTCACAAATTAAAAAGTAAAATGTTTCCAGAGAGTTTCCATTTTCGGATTCCGTAATTGCTTTTTTGTTTATTGTAAACCTATTTCTGGAAAAAGATATTGCTATTGTTGGTCTTATTAACATCTTCATCAATACATATCATCCTGTTTTAAACTAACAGTGTTTAACTGATTAATATATTTAGTTTAGGTCACTCTTATTGACCTATATTTGATACACAGAAATACGAGGTGATATAATTATTCCGGCAAAGGCTTTTCCAAGAACTAGCATGGCCAGGATGTTAGTAATTGGTCAATCAATATCGATATTGCATCTCGCTTTTACATTCGTTTGTTTGATTTGTACTGATAGATATGATAATGTAAGTACATTTTTCCTTCGTCTCAGCGTATTTCTCTTTCCGTAAAAAGGCAATATTAGAAAAAATCGAAATCGTGCTTTTTTTTTCAAATTTAACTTCAAATATTTATTTGCTTGTAAATATGGTTACACAGGTGTTACTTAATAATAGTTGTGAGTAAATTGTCAAGTATGTTTCGTCACAAAATAGTGACATGCAAATATTAAATCACCATTGAATGGTAGTCAATATTGTCGCGATACATTTATATTGATAGATGATATTATTCAGTTGAAAATAATTCTACTATGGTGATTAGTACTTAATATCTACTTGCCTTCTAGATATTCCCTTATTGAGTAAAATGCTTTTTCAATTTATAAGGAAGAATAGAGACTACACTTAGTAGATCGTCTCCTCTGTTTTAAAAGCTTCAGTCATTTTATCATTTATAATTTTGAAATTTGCACAATTATTATTTTAATTTATACACTTTTAACTGACATGCATGTAACTTTAGTTACAATAGTTTTATTTTATTTCAAAATTTATTTTAGATTTTGTAAAATTTCCTTTAAAATATGAGATTAATGTTGGCTTCGATGTTGCTTTGCGAAATGAAAAATGCATACCTACTGGTAGACATTTTGGCCAGGCAGTCTGGGCTTGTCATGCTCTCTCAAATGTCCTGCTGATGGTGGCGTTGTGTGTCGGGTCCCTTTATTCCCTATATCATGGTTGAGTAGAGCGACGCTGATACACACGTCATGCTCGTGAACGGGTGCTGTCAGTTGGGGCTGGTCGGCTTATACATGTCATGGCATCCGGGTTTTATATTATAATTATTTTATTTTATTTTTTTAGTGCTAGTGAATAACTCATCCGTTTCACATCAGACTGCATTATTCTCATATTATTATTAAAACGAAAATTGTAAATATAACGAATTATTTAAAAGAGTATCTATGGAGTTTCTTGCCGGTTCTTCTCCATAAGACCTACTTTTTGGAACCGTGCAACTAGTGTTGACATTTCGAAAGAACCTGTAATATTGGTCTACTTGAAATAAAAATATTTGAATTTGAATTTTGAATTTGAACTTAGACGTGGGTAGGTAAGCACGTCATGCCTAAAAGTTTACCAAAATATCACTTACGCAATCTAGATAATGGTTATTTACTCAAGGCAGTTGGGCTACGTGTTTGTACGCAGGGAATAAGTTTACTTTTCATATGGTATATACACCCTACCATATCATGAGACAGTGATGGGGAAAATTTGATATTCCATTTTTATATTTTTCTTTTTTAATATTGGGATAACTCTGATGTCTCTGATATATTTATACCGTCACATGTAAATCCCCAAAAATTTATAGATAATATAAAACAATTTTTTATAAAAAGTCTGTACATAGTACATAATTATGATTACTATTTATTTATTTACTTACACCAAATTCCTTTGCGCACTCAAGTGTGTATTCGTTAGTACCTAACCATATTACATTAACAGAATTTATAATTGATAATGCGAAACTTATGACTTATGGCACCAAAACGTGGCCGCTTACAATGGGCCATATAAGGAAGCTCACACTCAGAGAGCGATGGAATCAGGGCGTGATCGAATCAGAAATAAGGAGACCCGTAGAAGACCCGGGTCGCTGACATAGTCCGAAGAATCTCCAAAATCAAGTGGCAGTGGGCAGGGCACATCGCTCGAAGAACGGACGGCCGATGGGGCTTGAAGGTTCTAAAGTTTTGACGACTCGGTGGCGCACTGGCTGAGCGATCGGCTTGTGCGTCACGGGTTGCGGGTTCGATCCCCGCACGGAGCAAATATTTGTATGTCCTACAGGTAGTTGTTCCGGGTCTGGGCGTTTGTGTATGTGTAAATTTGTGTTTGTAAACGCACCCACGATACAGGAGAAAATCCTAGTGGTGACCACGTACTGGAAGACGCAGCGTAGACAGGCCCCCAGCAAGGTTGACTGATGCCCTGGTAAAGGTCGCTGGAATCCACTAGATGCAGGCAGCGTATGCCTGGTCGTCGTGGCGATCCTTGGGGGAGACCTATGTCCAGCAGTGGATTTCTCACGGTGGATGTGATGAATACGAAACTATCTCCAAACAAAAATACATAAATTAGATTATCCTGACAATAAAATTAAATAGCGATTTAGGCGAACACTATTCACATTTATAAATCTTGCATTAATCAAATGCCAACGTTATCAGACAGGAAGTTCGCCTAAAACTAAACTAGTAAGTGACCCCAATGAACTTGCTTACTGTTTTAGCGCTTTGTTTTATGATAAGCGCACGCGCACGCTCTCTGTAATTGTGTACCTTTTCCGGGTGACGACAGTTTATGGTTTCTGTTGTTTGTTTGTGTATTAATCGCTTGTCGTTGTACGTACATGTGACGTCATACGATTCGGAGGAAAAAGCAAATTTATTATTACCAAAAAGGTTTTAACGAGCTGCGCGACGGCCAATACCTTCATTATTTTGACATTTTACAATCCGCTATATTAATTTATAATCTGTGATAGTATTTTTCAATAAAGGTGATTTTACCATAAATCTAGCATGCAGTGTCTGTGAACGAGGAATTGTTTTGGTAAAATATGTAGACAACAATGTATATTTGTTTATTACCTACATATCTAAAAATAAATAATAATTTGCAACAATAGTCATGGTTATATATATATATAATGATTAAATATATATATAAAAAAATAGACTAGCTTTTGCCTGACATCGTCTGCGTGAAATTAGTAAATTTATCCGCATAGAAACTTCCACTGCCCTTTTCTCCCTATTAAGGGATCATTTCCGAATGAAACCCATAGAACAAACTGCTTAGTTTGGGACTAAACGGTGCTGTGTAATATGTAGCAGAATATTCATTTATATATTTAATACAGGCAGGTCCATACGTCTTTCCATTTATCTAGTCATGTCATTACTTCAAAACCAAGGCTTCTGACACAACAATTGACTGTCAAAGTTGACAGCGCCCCTCTCTAATAAATAAAAGAGTTACCATGCGACTTGTCTTACGCAGCACTTCTTTGTTTTATTAAAACAAAACAAAACTTCGATAATAAGAACATGTAGAACGCACGCACTTGTCTTTTAGTCAGCATTATTATTATTCATATAAATGTAGTGACCTCCCCAGTGCAAAACTGGAAAGATGACCGTCGACCTTGACCTTGGCTTGCATTTTGACAATATGACCTTGAGTTATAAATACTTCTAACAATAAATTACGTATTATTTGGTCATCTTGAAAAAGACTAGAAAACAATAGGTTTCTGCACAAATCTTATTTTTTTTTATACAACCCATTTGATGACCCAATTAGTCCAGCGGTAGTTAACACTGACTTCTGTGCTATGTGTCCCGGGCGCGAATCCCGGTAGGGACAAATGTTTGTGTGATGAGCATCAACATTTGTATCCGAGTTGAGAGGATGTATCTGTGTATAATATGTATATATTTACAAAAAAAAGTATATATGTAAGTATATCAACCATTTAATATCCGTAACACAAGCCTCATTGCTTAGCTCGGAACTAGATGGCGCTGTGTCATAATGTCCAGAAATATTTATTTATTTACCGTTTCGCTGCCAGGCATGAATCCCCTCTCACAAAGAGATGAGAGAAAGTATCATATACCAGGTTTACCTATTGCTGGTAAAAATTACTTTTCGATCCACTTTGTTATTATTAACCACATAACTAGTTATCTTTCCATGTCCTGGCATTTAAGAGAATGCAGTTTTTCAACTAGAATTCGCTAAAATATGTTTAATATAATTAATTAGTACAGTAAGGTGAACAGGTTTTAGTATCTTATCTTATTTCTCTTTTATATTTAGGATTCAATTTATTCGCGTTTAACCTCTTCTTTTTACTTTTTGACACTACTATTTGATAACATCCCATTTGTAATATACTACGAATATACTTTTACTTCACTCACGTCACACAAATGGATTGTGACGTGAAAGGTCTCGAGTTCAATCCAAAGACATCATGACTTTTCGATGTTACGAGTTTTCGAGTTCGAAGTATTAAAACATCGTGAGGAAGCTTGTAGGTTATGGCGGAGGAAATGAGAATGAGAGGAGACCCATGCCCAGCAGTCGGATAGAAATAGCGTTAATGATGAAATAATAATTGTTTCTTTTTTAACATTAGTTTTATCACAATGCCACTTAAACGTAATACAACAAACCAATAACTTCCGACTTTTATAAATAATCATAAATCCAATTCCACTTTAAAATATCAGTTCAGTAAAATACTTGATAATAGCTTCATATTTAGTCGCTGTTCACGCATTACAGTTAGCATAAGTTTACTGGTTGAATGAGTTACAACCGTGCGTTCACTATTACGGTTCTATATTAACTGAACCACTGAACTGTTGTCTTACGACCAAGGAGCAACCTTGGTCTTTACAAATGAATTCGATAGAGCGTCGAACTTGTTTTATGCGTGTTAAGGTGTTACTAATATAAAACGAAACATCCTGTGCGTGTAGTCACTGAAATTAGTCCAATTATTTATTAGTTTTGTTTCAGATTGACTAGCTAAGAAATCTTAATCAACACATTTAGGCAATTTTTATTTCGATATTCATGCGAACAAGGTCATATTACTATGACCTTGACCTTTGTCACGTGATTACAGAGTTAAAACGAATAAGTCATATGCCTATAAAATTGCAATACAAAATACATTTTATATAGGTAATGGCTTAAAACACCTTGCGTCAAAATTAATCACATTTTCTCACGAATTTTTTGATCAGGTCACTTACTTATTTTGCCCACAGCTGATATTAAAATATTCTGAATGATTTACAAAACTGAAGTATTCTTCTTTAAAATAAATGATGTAACCTAAATTCTTGTGATTCCACTCACTTTAAAAGTCGAAAGCTTCGCTGTGCGCATGAGACCTGCGGGCCGTGCGCGCGAGTTTTCACTTTCACGGGCCGTTGCCCCTTCGGCCAACCTCGGCACACTTCGGCTCATTGGGTCAAGGTCGGACCGACGGGATTTTGTTATATAGCCCGAGACCTTCGCATTTGGGACAACATGTGAATATTTATTTGTTTTCCGAACATTTATTTTATTTATTTTCTTTTGGGTGACATTTTATGGTTAAGTTATGGAATTTATGATTCCAAATCCACAGCATGCGACCTTTTTTCTGGTCAGTACCTAATATAATACAAACAGGTACTATAATGTTAACATCCATATGTATATCTATATAGTACCTGATTGCAGGTATTTTTGAAACCCCGTCACAAAAATACGGGGTGTTATAAGTTTGACGTGTCTGTATCTCCCAAACGGATGAACCTATTTCTATTTAATTTTCTTTGTTTGAAAGGTGTATTAGTCGGGAGTGTTCTTAGCTATGTTTTATGAAAATCGATCCAAGATGGCCGTCGTCGGGGGTGTTTTTAATTTTATTTTAAATCAGTAGTAAAATTGTATAATTTTTTTTTTTTTAAAGAATCAATTAGAAAAAACAGTTACAGCTATACTATATCCTAGTTTATTCCAAACGCTTCTGCACCAAAAAGAATGTCTCGAGCGCATAATAAAATAATTAACATACATTCCTAGTAACTAGGGCTGTCAATTACGACATCTAGCTATTTGAAAAACAACCATTGTAATTATGTTAGTTCTCTCTAAAACAATTAGAATAATAAATTAATTAAAGAGCTAGGGCATAGCGAGATTCGAGCTGCCCGACTGGGGAAGTAACTCAGCCTTACTGAAGATCAAAGTGAAACAACAAAAGTTGTGTTTCTGCGCGTGATTAAGGTTACCAGAGCTCGTTAGGGGAGTGACTATTCTGACAGCATGGGAATTCAATTTGAGTGGGAAGTCAGTTTAGTAACACTCCTATTTTTAAGAAACCTAAACGGTTTTTATAGGTCGGCAACGTGCTAGCAACAACTCTGATATTGCAAACATCTATAGGCTGCGGTAATCGCTTACCTTCAGGCGGGCAATATGTATGTTTACTTGTAGTATATAAAAATACAAACAATATAAATAATAATTGGTTAATATTTTTTTGTCTTCTGGAGTCACTTTTTGATACAGCTCAAAACGAAGTTTTTTGTTAGGTAGTTTATCTAACAGATAGTACCTACCTCCTGTAGGAGGTAGGGCATAGCGAGATTTCTCGCTCAAATTGAGCTGCCCGACTGTGGAAGTACCCACTTACAGAAGACCGCAGTGAATCAACAATAGTTGTCTTTCTGCGAGTGAGTAAGGTTACCAGAGCTCATTGGGGGAGCGACTATTCTGACAACATTGGAATTCCGTTTGCTGTCAGTTCAGTAACTCCCCATTTAAGAAACCTGAACGGTTTCTAACGGGTTTTGAAACGCATTTGCAAGCCACTGGTGTTGCAAATGTCCACGGGCATCGGTCATCACTTACCATCAGGTGAGCCGCTTGCTCGTTTGCCCCCTTATCAGCATAAAGAAATATAGAAGACCCTAAAACCGGCCTAGTTTAGCACAGAAGAACCTAAATCTGGACGGAATCGGCTAAATTACTCGTACGTACCAACACCTATTTTTCTTTTTGTTTCCGTGTGTCAACCCTATAGCATTGTTATCGTTCAACTACCATCGTTGAATCATTGATGTATTAACCCAGTTTCGGTAGCTTCGGAACACAAATGCAATCAATAAACTACCTACTTTGCATTGAAATTAAAGCGATTTTAATATAATGGTTGTTACCAATAATAATTTATGGCTTACAGCTACTTTATGAACAGTTTGAATTTATTAGCAAGGACTGAAGTGTCTTGAGTTGTTTTTTTTATAACTATTTAACTATTCTCTCTTGATTTTTTGGAGGGCGGACATTTTTGGGGGCTGTCTTAAAAAGAGTCCCTTAATGCAATTGTTAATAGATGCTAATTTGTTTTTGACTAGACTTTTGTTTCACCTAAAATATTATTTCCTTGTTGACGTCGTTGGACTAGTGGTTGTAAGAGTAGCAGGTGCGCGTGATGGTCCTGGGTTTGATTATCCAGGTAAATTTCATTGGACGAACAACATTTGCTGTATAATACGTCACCAAAATTGTTTATATTATCTTTCCTGTACCTACTACCTTCGGGAATAAAGGCACTCTTTGGATACGGAACCCTAAAAAAGATCTGAATATTCTAGCCTTTATTATTATGTCTACAAGCCGCGTCAAGAGTCTGCTGAAGTTCCATTGTGGCTTTGAGAGCCAGTCCTTCAAACCGGATTTAAAAATATATGCAAAAAACCACCTAATTGCTGATTACTTTAAAGTTTTTCCTCAGTGTTTCATATACTTATAATGATGTCTTATTATCTTCTACAGTCGGGTACACGTAGGCTCACAATGGCGTGAATATTAATGATATTTTTTGGCTTTGTTTGTTTTCTATATAATTCCTGTATTATAAGTTCACTGTTTACAGTAGAATATTTCCTACTCATCAATATGCAGATGTATGACTAGTTAGTGATTCATAATCATAATAAACCTTATTATGATTATGTTATGTTATGTTACGTTGACATTATAATTAAAGATATATTTTTGTACGTAGGTACGTTACTTTTCTCTGTATAATACCTACGGACAATGCACGTGACCATGTATGCTGTAGAGGATCTGAAACCCTGTGATTAAATAATACCAATATACCGCGATGAAATCCGAAAAAACTGATGTTTATGTCAAATACGGGTAATTGAAAGAAGGCACTTTAGATATATCTGATATTTAGAACAGACACCGCTTCCTAGTTCCGTGGTAATGGTCTCTGATTCAAATCCTGGTAGCCAGTATATACTTACGTGTATACACACACCTTTTTCCCACGGGGGTAGGCAGAAACTACTGAATGCCACGCGCTACGATCCCTGCATCCCACCTTTGCCAGTATATTTATTCAAAATCAAAAAGGTTTTATTTCAAATAAACTTTTTCAAGCACTTTTGAAACGTTATGATTCTAGTTGCACGGTTCCAAGAAGTTGATCTTATGGGGAAGAACCGGCAAGAAACTCCCTGAAATATTCTCATTTTAAACGTTTACCCTGAATAATGGACTTAAATTGGGCTGTTTGTTTGTCCAAAACGCCTGCGTAGCAATGTTTACTCTGAACAAATAAAATGTAAAAAAATAACAATGTTACACCGATCATCGACCTCTGTTATCGTTATCGCGCTAGGAACTGCACTTGGCAAAGAAAGGTAGTATCGCTGATAACAGCCTGATATCACACGATTAATCTTTGTCTCACTCGCCCTGCATTTATTTGCTAGAAAGTTTTTCTTCTCTGAAAGGCCGGCAACGCATTTGCAAGTCCTCTGGTGTTGCAGATGTTCATGGGCGGTGATCACTTACCATCAGGTGAGCCTCCTGCCCGTTTGCCCCCTTATTTCTGTAAAAAAAAAACTTACTTAAAAGCATTAAGGAGGCTTTATTATCATTTTATCTTGATGCTTGAGTATTAAACTTGATTATCTTAAATATTTGTGTAGGTACACTTGTTGACATGTTGCAATGATAAAAGTAATCTTGATGTCACTCTCAAATCTTTATATCTATAACAGTAGCATGTGTTGTGTGTGTGAATTTGTCTTTCTTTTTCAGTAAACACTGAGAAGCCGAGAAAGAGATGTTTTGGGGGCACCGGGCAAGGCCCCCGTGGGCTCTGAAATGTTTTTAAATAATAATTATGAATGGTAATCGAATTGGAACCTGCCATAGTAAGCCACACAACCATGTGACCTTTTACCCTCCTGCTTTGAAAGGGTGCGCCCTTGTTTGGGGGGATGTCTAGGTTGTAAAACTGGCGTTTAAAAAGTACTACCTAGTAGTCATTTGGTATCTAAAATTTAAACATGTTTAGTATACTAATAACAATAATAATTCTTTATTGGCATATGGTTCTAACACATACGTATATAATATGACATCCCTGGCCTCTGAGCTAGTTTCAAACTGTATAACAGGAGCCAATGTTTTCCCCATAACAAAATGTACAGAAACGTCAATAGCTAGCGGGCTACAGAAAAATAACCATAGTCATTCAATAAAGACAATTTAAGTTACAGACATGCGTCATACGTGGTGTAGGTAAATGTGCAATAGGAATAATACCTATAGGTATATAAAATCAATAATGTCACATTGTTTGTTTTTCGGCAACGAACTGCTGAAGGAATAAACCGATTTTATAGAAACTAGCTAAAAAAATAAAGAATAAAAAATACGTTTAAAAAACTTGTTTTTTGGCTTTACAAAGCTGAGGTTGCTAGGACAGCAACTAGGTAGTGGTAATATAGTTTTAATTTTAAAAAAATAACATACGTTCACGCCTGTTTTCCCCGAAAGGTTAGGCAGAGATGTACTAATGCATGCCCACGTTTCGCCGGTATGTTTTAGGTCCCATGTAATAGGGGGCGAGCCTATTGCCATCTAGCGCGAAAGTCGCATCGCACCACCACCAGACCAATGAGGCAGTTATTTACCTAATTCTTGTTTTAGTTTTAATTACCTAATTCTGAACTGAGCAATTGCAAAGCCACACAGCAAATAATATTACAAAAGGCCCGATATCCAACAACATTAAAAGGCGCACGCACATAAGCGTACCTTGACATGTCACGTTTCTATGACAGTATAAAAAAGAGAGACAGTAGAGCGACGCCATCGCAAACATAATCAAATTATGTTATTAACATTAAATTTTAATGATTTGAGTCATCTCTTTAGTTAGTGATTTTTCACTTATTGTTTTTAAATCAACATAATAATTAGTACAAACTGAAATAGAAGAGTTAAAATTGAGGAAAAGTTAATTTAAAATTCAATCATAATGTACATTTAGATAAATTAAGTACTTATGTTAAGACCTAAGAGGATACAGAAGCGGTTACTTAACAATTTTACGGCAGTGCAATATACCTAAGCCATTAACACAGCTTACATAATACGGAGACGACAAATATGGTAGGTAAGTACTTACCTTACCGCGCAATCGTTCCGTCTAGACATTTTCGTTGAACTACTGTAATTATGTATACTGTGAGAATGTGTTGACGATCGCCGTGCACATGTGTGTGTGCACTTGTTACCACTCATTGTGTGAAGTTGTCCTTCTGTACCAGTGTATCGTATGGCAACGCAATACTGAACTGGTTTTAAAGTTTTCCTATCACGAATTGACATACATTACATATTAACTATATCATGGTTATTTTGTTATTGCATGATACTAAGGAATTTGCTGTAATTAATTACAGCAAATTCCTTACTTAGTGCCCTTGAATTAAGGTGCGTTTTATCTTGTTTTATGAAGACCCGATTAGTGCAGCAGTATTAAAGGCTGCGTTCTGTGGAGGTCCGGTTTCGAATCCCTGTAGGGCTTAATGTTTGTGATGAGCATTTACATATGACCTGAGTCATGGATATCTCTTTTCCATGTTTAATTATTATACGTATGTATCTATATACATATACATATCACCTTGCCATCCACTGCTGAACGTAGGCCACCCCCCCAAAGAGCGCCAACCATCCCGATAATACGTATCTAATCATCATATCAACCGTTAGACTATTAACATACGTATTGTATACGACCTATGTCTAGCAGTGGACATAGGTCGCATACAATCTATTTACAAAAAATAATTTCTATGTAGTATATCAACCGTCCATAGTCCATAGACTATTCTCGACCGTATTCTAGACGGTAGTATCCGCAACACTTTTCTTTGCTTGTTACTAGATGGCGCTGTCTGATAATGTCTGGAAATCTAAATATTATTATTATTTGTTTCAGATAGTTTAAAATGCACGATCAAGAAGCGGACGGGGAGCCCGCGCACCACGCGCGTCGCCCCATGAACGCGTTCCTCATCTTCTGCAAGCGACACAGGAGCGTCGTACGCGATAAATACCCCAACCTTGAAAACAGGTAATCATCATCAACTCATCTACTGTCCCACTGCTGGGCACAGGTCTCCTCTCATTTGAGAGGGATTAATTGTTACAATATCTCTCGGACGTGTAGGTTCCTCACGATGTTTTCCTTCACTGTTTGTGCTTGTGATAAAGAGAAAGCAGAAGCTATTGCACAGGTTATCAGATTCCATATAATGCTTGCTTGAAATATTAAGTCACTAATATCTGATATATTGAAAACTTCTCCTCCACGACCTTCCTTAATTGGGTCATAAAAGAGGAACTAGTTTAGACCAACATTTCGAAAGAAATAACAAGAAATTGTATGTAAAAGCTTGTAAAAAGCATGTATGAATCCAAAGGCTTAAAACCCCACAAGACCGTAATACTTTTTAGGGTATCCATACGTATTTAGCTTCATTCGGTCTAGGTAGCCTTCCTGCATGGCTGCATAAAATTTAGAATCTAGGATTTTCATCCGAGTACAATCTGCAAAGTTTTGTTGGGGCATTATCCTCATAATATCAGCCAAAGGACATTCACCAAACAAAGACCAAATGACAGATTATATATCGCCAGTATTCAACCACTTTCGACCTTTCGCTAGGTCGTCCGTCCATCTCGTTGAAGGTCTTTCGGAGCGTGGTCTTCACTTCAGTCCTTTTCTTCTACAGCGACAGTTGTTTGACCTCTATGCTCTGCCCTTATTATTCGATATTTCTATGAAATTCTTCGATTCTTCGTAATGGCTTGGAGTTTGCATTTGTACCCAGTTAATAGTCATAGACTCGCTCCCTTTTACATGGGACCAGAATACCTACCAGCAAACTATGGGTGTATAGGGGCCGTTCAAGTATTACGTAAGCTTTTTTTTCAAGAATTATACGTAATAATTAAATGTCCCCATAAGCCAACCTTGTTTTTGAGACCGTGTGTAAATATAGTTTCCCAACAAGAAATAAAAGCACACTACAAGTCCCTCGATAACGGCTGATTAGATACGAATTACGTGCAACACAGTTTAACACTTAGCTAATTAATTGTGACCTTACAGATCAATAACCAAGATCCTCGGCGAATGGTGGGCCAACTTGGACAAAGAAGAGAAGGCTTGTTACACAGGTCTTGCAAAACAGGTACGTGTCATGTACTTCACTATTCGATAAAAAAAAACTTCACGGAATAACGTTAGGGGTGTGAACTATTCTGACAACATGGCAATTCCGTTTGCTGTCAGTGTAGTAACTCCCCTATTTTGGTGTTGCAAACTTCAATATTCTGCGGTAACCGGTTACAATAAGGAGGGCCGGCCGGCTCCTGTATCATATGTGATGGGTTCGATACGTGCAAGGAACAAATATTTGTATCACTGTGTAGTTACAACTTTTTCCGAGTTCTAGGTGTATGTGTAGACAAGACACAAGAAAATCCTAAAAGAGTATCTAAGGAGTTTCTGCCCGAGTATTTTCTATGTTTTTTTTTAAACCCTACAACTACATAATTGAAATAAAGCCTTTGAGCTTCAAAGTCAAATCGTTTATTTCAAATAGACCAACATTACAGGTGCTTTTGAATTGTCGAATTTAGTTGAATTTAGTTGCACTTAAATTTGAACTCAAAGACTCTAGTGCTGGGTATTTGTATATTTTTTATAGAATAAAATTCCATACAGTCTCTTACAACTCTCTTTTTTTCTTTGCAGTATAAAGATGCGTTCTTCAGCGCCAACCCTGACTTCAAGTGGTACAAGTTGCCCGCGCCACCGCTGCGGACGCTCTCCTCCCGACCCAGAGAGTCCAACGAGAAGCCGGTAGAGTCCCCCAACTGCGAACATCACGACTCGGAACTAGAAAAAACCAACAACAACTCCACTAAGGTAGATTTCAACAAAAAATCTAAAGATGAACCGTTCGAAGCCGTGTCAAAGCCGCTTTCCATGTTCACGCCCGGGAAGCTGGCCGATGAAGCCCAAATGGGAGGCCTCAGCAGCCTCCTAGCCACTAAGACTGAAACTCAAACCACAAACCCTTATTACTCACCCCCATGCTTTAAGTTCAACGCGATCTCAACGCCAAACGAATACAGATCTCATAACTTAATAGAGAGGGCCAAGGCGAAAGGTCTGTCCAGTGAAGACAGCATACGTGAGCTACAGAACGCACTCACTGAAACTTCCAGAGTGTTCGAGGAGGACTTTGACGATGATGAGAAAAAGACGATCTACTACGGCATACCGAACGACCAGTTCACTAACCAGGATGTCATAGACCAAATAGTCGATAAGAGATATTCTAAAGATGATGAGTACGGTTATCAGAGGAACTGGTCCGACGACGAGAAGAACATGAGATCTGGCAGATCGTGCAAAGGCAAGAGGTACCAGGAGTTCATGGCTGTTGGGGGACTCATCGTGAACAAGCGGCAAAAGAGGGACTCGGACAAGCCAGACGAGAACTACAGCGGAGCCTGTAGCTGGGATCCTGGCAGTCTGCGCGAAGAGAACACAGATGCCGACGAGATAAAACAAACCGGCTCGCCGAACGATAAAACGGCTGACGAAGACAAAATCGAAACGGCCGGCACGCCTGAACCAGACAATAATGCTAACAAAACATTCAAGGCTGCCGACTTCGACTTAGACGCTAAAATAAGAGCCCTGCCCTCACTTAGCTTAGAGAAATTCCAGCAAAAGAAACGCGAGAACAAACGCAAGAAGAAAACCATCAACCTGAAGCCGAAAGCGCTGGAGTCGTCGCACATAGTCAATTCAGTTCCTAGGTCCATGCTGGACCATAGGCGGGAGATGGCGGAGCACTGGCGGGAGAACGTCATCGGCAGCCAGAAGCGCAAGCCGCGCAAGATCAGCATCACACGGCTGGAGATCAACAGCATGGTGTCCAGCGTCGACAAGAACGAAGCGAAGATCAGCCCCGAGATAAAGATAGCCACGGAAGCGCCGCGCAACGCCGTCCAGAATATGGAGATCTGCAATCAACAGCATAACGTGGACCTGCTGGCCCTCGCCACCCTCGCCGAGGTCGCCTCCAACACCTCCAAGCTCGAAGACTCCTCCGTCATACAGAACATGACCGCCAAAGCAAGCGACCCCCACGCTTCCATGGTATAATGTACCAACACAATTAGCCTTAAACAATTCCAAATATTATTTACTTTGTAATCAGATAATATTTATATATAGATCTAATTTTACATTGTACGCGTATAAAAAATAATATTATTGTACACTTTTAACTGTAGTTTTTATAACGTAGCTATAGAACTATTTATATTGAAAATTGAAAAAAAAAATAAAGTATATTATACCTTATTTTAGTTATGTCGTTTAGGCTGCTAAATACTGCTTTGTTAGTAATAGAAAACGTAAGAGTGATAGGTTAGTCCACATGAATAACGATAAAGCATAATGGATTTTATTTATATAGTAAGAAAGATACAAATACAATAAATGTTATCCTTACGTTAGTGTCGTGAAATAAAGTCGACGCCATTTCATCACATCATATAATGGTTATAACATGCCAAACCAATCAGTCATTTTAGGTAAATGTAAACCTCATTATATGTAAACTTAGGTTATTTAAATCGCCTTAATAATTTAGAAGTAAAAACAATACTTAAGATACCATATGCAGAGACTGCATTGCATTTTTAAGGTGATTTATTTTTCATTTATCATTGCACACGTGCAATTTATCAATTATATATTATATAATATATATATTAAATATATATATGTGACCGGAGTCACGTGTTTTTGTATAAAGCGAATTTATCACAAATATATGGCAACTGGGGAAAAGTATTTTATTAGAAATTGATTGAATAAGGCTGGAAATTGTAATAATATCAATAGCTTTAAATTAAATATTTATATACTAAGCTTGTCCGACACTAAATACCATGTGTCGGATTGTCGGATATTAGAAATGTCGTGATCGAATTATAACTACAAATCAAATGTATCGCTGGGTTTTGCAAACGTGTCTATGATAATAATATCATGTTATACTCGGTTTATCAGCATTAATAACTTACTTCCCTATTATTTATTATAGTATAGCCTTATCTGTGTCTGACTGTCGGTATATCGGGACTTACTGTCGGACAAGCATTTCACAATGTAAGTTAAAATATTTCCAGCCTAAAATTAGGGTTTTTGTTCGAGCTATTGCAAGTAGTGTGAGTGAATAGATGGGCATTTCTTAGAACGTACCTTCTTGTAGCTTTTCCGAACTCTGATTGAGATTCCTTACTTATTTTGACAAATAGCTTAACAAAAATCCTAATAATCTATTAAAAAATCCGATATCTTGGGATTAAAACAGACACGAAGTCTTAATATTTAATATATCTTTTATCCTCAAGATATCGATATATTTATCTTTTTGGAAGATTTTATACACAGATATAAAAATTGTAACAACTATGGATAGTGGTAAACCGTAAAGTCTATTGTAAGTAGTAAGGAAACGTGATCGTAGGTGATTTATATTTGGCGGGAAAAGTTATTTAAAGGGATTGTAAAAAAAACTTATAGTTGCCAGTAGAGGCCTCATAATACCGGCCGTATCGAATGCGAGTCAAACTCGCAAATATTTTCTTTGTGATAAAAAAAGAATAGTGTTGTTAGTTTTAAACTTTAAATATATCGTATTTTTTTCACATCTATTATTTTACTGAATGTCATAGAATCGAAACCAATTATCATTTCGATTAAACGTACACTGATTAGAATAATCTTGTCCCCATTAGGTACCTGAAATTTATCGAAAATTCATGAAGTTCATGTGAAAAAAAAAACCTAAAATATTAAGATTTGATTTTGAAACGATTTTTAAGGTAAAAAAAATGTCAATGTATTAAATCTAGTAGTTCACATCATGTTTTTAAGAACAGTGTTTCTCAAATTTTTGTTCTTGTTTATTTTTTTAATGGATTTTAAGGGGTTTCTGTGATTTTATTCTATTTCCTATGTTAAGTTTGCCGGCATGAAGGTTTCGTTTGCAGGTCTAGTCTAGATTAGGATTTATAATGAAAATGATCAAGTACTAAATTCAAAAAGTGCACTTATATTTTTTAAAGTTACAAACGATGACACTAAATGCCATAATGTGACATGCTCATCCAAAGACCAATGTATTTAGAATAGAGTAGGTAGGCTGTAGATATTGTATATGTAATATATAAGTGATATATATAAAATAATATGTATAATAAATATCTTAACAACTCGTCAATGTTGTGGCATTCCAAAATGTCAAAATTATCATGTTACTCTATATTATTTCATTTTAGATTTGTTGCATTTTCTTTGTGTTTTCAAACATTTTTCTATGTTTCAAATAGCTTTTAAAAAATCTTAAAATTGTTGATTTTATGCAAAGTTTAATTAATTGTTACGTTTTATCAGACAGTATGGAGAGCTTTTTCATGGTTCCTAAACGAGATTTATTATGAAAAGCTTTACAGGGGTTTACTATATCAATGAAATTAAATTAATACTGGACAAATTACGGATAACTTATGAATAAAAAATATATATTTTGCCTTGTCGAGATAGAGCCTTATTTTATATTGGATATCTAGTATAAGACTAATAAGAGAAGGGGCCAGAGTCGGAAAGGCGGAATTTAAAATTATACACACAATTTTAAAATTACATAAAGTATATATTTATGGGATTGGTGAGATCAAAATGGAAATCTCAAAGCTTAAACCTGTAATGTCCGATTGAGATAAATATGGTGCTGGAAGATCTGTATTCAATTATTTTAAGGATGAACGCATCAATTGCGTCGCGATGGGCGGTTTTTAGTCAAAGTAGATATTGTAATGAATTATTATCGTTATTTTTTAAGAGAATCACAATCCTTTGTGCTATTTATTTATATAAAATATCCTGAACAAACAGAACATTGTTGAAGCGCAAAATGATTGTTGATAATTTTTATACTGGTATGGAAAATTATATGTCGTTTGAGAAACACTGGTCTGTTTTTTATAAAATAAGTTAGGGCATAATATGTCGGTACCCAAAGTGTTTACCTGTTCGGTTCCAAAGTATATTGTTGAATGTTTTGTTACAGAACCTGGTTTAAACTATATCCTTTTATTGTAGTAATAAAGTTTATTCATATTAACAATGCGCCTGTTTTATTAATTCCCACTTATTAGGGGTAGAGTTATACGTTTCTTCACATTTGTGTTTCGTACAGCATAGGTACCCAATGCTGCCCACTTGTCAAACAAGCAATTAACTCAACCTATCACAGTCCACTGCTGGACATAAGCCTCTCCTAATGTTTACTTCTTTTTTTGGTATCATTGTTTACAAAATGCAAAGGGATTTTATAATAACCAAGCGTGTTGAGAATAAAAGTTTTGATCCTCTAATTCAGCAACTCTCTAGTTTAAATTAAAAAAATACGTGTAGGTAGGGTAGGTATATGTAGGTAATACAATGAAAACAGAAATATTTATACATATGTATTGCGGGCTAGACTAATATTTTTTTATCGCAGGTAGGTATAGTTCAAAAATCAAAGTTTAATTCGCTTCGTCCCATTTAAAGGAGGTACCTATTATTTTAATGTCTGAAAAAAATTATTCCTATAATAAACTGGTGATATTTTTTAAGAATAAAATTATGACAACAATAGAACTAAAAATAATTAAAGACTGATGATCATTAATGCGTGGATTTTATGATCTAATATAATTTTAAAATTATAATATTAAAAAAAAACTCATAAAAATGAGATCAATGAGAAAAGTTACCAGTTTAGTATTCTACTATAATTTTAATATTTACAGACCGGACAGGGCCTTTCATATTTGCCAAGAATAACGGTAATTCCCCAGAAATCAAGCAACACGTGTCTATTAATGATAGAGATGTTCTGGGGAATCACTGTTGTTGGCTGTCGAACGCGTGTAGAAAATTATCAATAATTATTATCACGTGTGAAGCAACGTGCATTCTATTGGTTAGATAATCGTTATAATATTTTGTTAAAACAAATACAAGAAATAAAACGCAACTATAATATGTATTTCTATTAATTTTATTTTAAAGTGTACATCAATAATTTTTTGAAATGCGTAATTTTTGTAATTTGACGCTAGAATTATTCTATGAGATATTGAAACGGAACGTTACATGATACCGGCTGTCAGTGTCATACTACTGTCAAAATCCGTAGAATGAAGATTCGGTACATTCGTTACGAATATCTTTAAAATTTGTGATTATACTAAATAATTTAGCGCGGTGCGTTAAAAAATAACCGATACACCATTTTATGCTCACGTGTGCGCGGTGTTATAAATATTCCTTCAAATCTGGATGAAGAAACTATGATCGCTGCATCTGAGCCTCTGGTATGTTATTGTTATTATTTTGTTTTAAAATGATTGCAACAGAAACATTTAATCATTCCACATATTTCTATAAGGAGGTTTTTCTCCTCAGTCCTCAGTTTCATTACCAGGGAGAGGACCTCGTCAAGATCTTCAAATAATATGTGTAAACTTCATACATTTAAAGTCACTAGACTTGACCGTAGAGTTGGTGTGGTCTAGCCTAAATCAAAGGTTACTGTAGTATTTGCAGCTTTAGAGTTGTATATAGCTTTTGCCCAAGTGTGTCCAACACTTGGGCAAAGGCTAACTCCTCATAGAATTGCTTATTATCTCTCAGATTTCTTCATTAGTAGGTAATTGAGATTACTTTGACAACTGGCTTAGAGAGAGGTATCTTTGAAGCATACTATATGTCTAAGATCACACAAGATCATTTTATTTTACCAGTCACATAAAACATTCCAATTCATTGTCTCACCATCGTAGGAGTTTGTGCCTCATGGCAGAACAGTGTTGGCAAGGCATCCGGGTCAGATATACAGCAAACACAATACTTCAGCATCGGAGAACTCCTTGCTATACAAGCTCACCAACTTTGCCATCAAGGATGAGAGTCTACTGGAAGCTAAAGAGGCGGAAGAGCATGAGTGGTGGTGTATCCGAGAAGTGTATTACAAGAGTAGTGATGGTGAGTTTACTACATTAAAACTTAATTTTATGCTATCTGTACTTTATACTAGTAGAGACTCGATTATCTGGCCCTCGGCTATACAGATTCATGAATATCCAGACTAGCAACTGAGATGGAATAACTAATTTTTTTGGCAGATTATAGATACTTATTTTTATGGTTTTTGACCCCGTCCCCACTTTTCTCTTGACAGCAAATGTTAACAAAGTTAGCATTATTATATACAAAATATTCAATTTTGCAAAAAAACTAAAATAATAAATAATATTACTGACGTAATCACCATCCAATTTTCTTCAAACATTCAATTATCGCAATTTTCGATTATCCATATACCTGATGACAAGAATTAGTCGGGTTAGTCGAGTTTCTACTGTATTATAATTTATAAAATGTGAAAGTAGCTCTGCTTGGCGATCTTAGACCTAGATATCGTCAGATTTTGGTTAAATTTGCTAGAGATAAATAGATATGGAAGTAGGGAAAAATATGGAGCAATAAATCATGAACCGAGAAAAAGGATCCTATTCCAGGATTCCTTTGTCTCTACAGTTTGCCTCAAATACTCAAAATTTCAAAAACATTTAAATATGGGTCCTTTTTAAACAACAGGCTAGTTCTCTACTCCCCATGTCCCTCTGTTCATCCCATGAAGGAATGGAGAATGAATAAATTCTATTGTAATTCTAATGTATTGATAAAAAATGACATCACGTTATTATGTTGTTACAGATTTCGAAGAAGAACAGCATCCGCCGAAAGACTCGAAATACGAATACAACTCTGAATCTTTTAGAGCACCAAGTCGTCTCAAGAATGACTTCAACATTTCCATCAAGTCAGAACTTATTAGCGGGATGAAAAAGATGGATGCAGAAGGGATGAACTCCGCTGGTCCTTCTCGCGGTGGCAGTGCTAATAGTTCTAGCAATATGTCCAAGAAATTTAACCTGACTTCAGGACCAACCAGGAATTCGAAATCTATGGTGAATCCGAAAACCGACAGCTCTTATGAAGAGGAGTTGTATATCAAGGGGTGTACTGCTGTTTGGTCTAAAGGTGAGATAATATGCTTTTGTACCTTCCAGATTATTATGAAAAACTGGTGATACTATTTATTGGTGAACCACCCAAGCTGATGGTATTCAGGGAAGGGCCGATGCCTGCGCACCATCGACTAGTTAACTAATGCTGGTGAAAAGTTAGAGATTATTTGATTCTTTTAGTGCATTCCCACTCAGCAGTCCTTTTGATACATTATAATATCAACTAGATCCTTATTTGTTAGAAACAATAGTACCTTCAGTCTACCAAATGCATCATATGCATAGAGTTAATTATAAGTTAATATACAATGGTTAATCCTTTGCCTTTTCCAGGTCTTATCTCAACTCCAGCTACAAAGCTTTCAGATCCAGAGCACAGAGAAACTATAGCCTGCTACACCATAGAAAATCCCATAAAACATGCAGCCTTCTGCAATTTCCATGTGGACATTAAGAACACCATGCTAATAGACGCTTTAAACACCCAAATAGGTGACGTAAAGAAGAATATTAAGATTGAGGATACGACGGAACACATACAGACGAAAACGATGCCAGCGATTTTGTTAGTAGACAATAAATGTATGAAAGTGTACGCCAATGAAGGACGGGAGTACATTACCAGTGTTCCTTTTCAAGTGAAGAAAGTCTGGCCGATGAAATATGGAGTCTTATTAGAAAAAGATGCGACGCTTTTGAATCAAAACTCAATACTACCAAATTCCTTCTCAAGATTTAATGATTCCCAGAATAGTACTTTTTCGAGGTCGAAGTCAAATTTTCCGTTCAATATGAGTTCGAAGTTACGCGCGGATTCCGTTTCAGGTTTCGAGCAGGATGTTTCGTTACCTACATGTTTCTCTCTCACTCATCCGTTGGATGAAGTGACACCTATTTTGATGAAGTCTCCTTCACAAGGACTGCAGTATTATAATGACGGTGATTTACAGATAATGTTTGTAAGTTCGAACCCGAGTATCATTTTGTTGTATGATTGGAAATTGGGAACGCATTCGCTTTGGAGAATCAGAAAAACTGTCAGAGAAGAGTGTCTGTCAATGTGTCCTAATATGAACTCAACAACAACAGTGTTTAGTCAATCCTGTGACTACATTGGTAGTCCGATGCAGAGTCAGAGAAACCTGACGAGCTGGGCCACTGGTTTAGGTAGTCCGTACCAATCTAAGAAGATGCCTAGTACTCCTACAATGTCTAGATCCAGGATCAACAGTCCAATGGCCAGCGTATTCCACCAACAAGGTTTATCACCTCATGCTTCCATCGGACAGGCATCTTATACTTCCATTATCGCCAATAACGGTCCACAGAATCCTCCATCATTGCCTCTATACCCTGATATTTGTTTGGACCATATCTGGACTGATACCCAAACAATCAGGCGGGACCCTATCGAGACTCCAAGCGATATGAAGACATTTCTCCATACCGATTTAGTTGGTCATGATTACTTATGTTTTATTGTCAAAGTTGGCACTGTGAGTAGGTTGCAAATAGTCAGGTTGCAGCGTTCTCATTCACTCGGACAGACCTCTAAGACGAATCTTATGGTGGGAGCGATTTCAACAGTTCTAGCTAAGGATGCTGTAGTGTTGGAACACTTAAATATGATAGCGCTGATTGATGAAGCTGGCAACATTATATTGCAGTCTGGGAATCATTTTGTTGGGAAGGTAAGTCTTTTTCAAGATGTGTTTGTAAGTGATATTCGTAGTTAATAAACCTCTATGCCTTGGCAATTTTATCGTAGGATTCAAATCAAAAGTTGTTTACAATAGGTGGAGCCGTGCTAAAAAAAAACATCGGTCTACACAGGCAGCGATCTACTTTTCTTAAAAAAAATATTTACTGGTTTATTCAACAAGCGACAGCTGTCATCTTGTTTTTTACTTATGATAATGCTTGCATTAAAACGGTGTTCATTTATCGTCGAGTTAAAAGATTAATGATACAAGTTTGTCTTAAAAAAGTGTAATAATACAAAGCAATCACTATTAATTTTGAAAGATCTATTTGACGACCTCGATAGCCCAGCGATAGTTAACGCTACCTTCTGTTTTACGGGTCCTGGGTTTGAATTGGTAGGGACAAATGTTTGTGTGATGAGATCAACATTCTTATTCGAGTCATGGATGTATCTATATATAATATGTATGTATTTACAAAAAAAACTATGTAGTCAACTTTCTAGTATCCGTAACACAAGCCTCGTTGCTTAGCTCTGATCTAGATGGCGCTGTGTCATGTCCGGGTCTATTATCATTATTATTATTTATCATTCAATCATCTGTCTTCCCAGGTCCACGTGGGCGGCGTGCTGGCCCGCCTGATAGACTCCCCGTACATCAAGCGCACCGCGTTCCAGTCCCCGTTCCCCCGGCGCAGCAGCCTCCTGCCCACCAGAAACAATGAGACCTCCAACTTCGACGACTCCGCCCTACACCTTCTATCGCCAGTGCCCCACACTTCTGCAGCAAGATTGGAGCAAAAAGAGAGCTTGGGTGAGTGGTTTTTAAGGTCAATTTCGTTTGTGGTGGTTTGAAGGCGCAACCGACAACATGCGAGCGTGTTATGTAACTGCTTAATATCTGGCGGGCCGTAAGTGCGTTTGCCACCTCCTATGGAAAAAAAAACCGGTGCAGTGGCTAGCGCAATCCGTCGCGGGTTTGATTTCCGCACAAATGGAATATTTGTTGCTACCGTCTTAAAGCAGTTGTCTCAGATCTAAGCGTTTGTGCATGTGAGTTTTTTTTACTTACGCTTATACAAGAATTCATATGAGTTCCATATCAATTTCCTTGGTATTGGACCTCATACTTCGATAGGCGGTTTTTAGTAAAGCAGTCACCGTAGCCTATAGACGTTTGCCCGCGCGTTGCTAACCCTAAAATAGGCTATGGATGCCTCAAAATCAATTACGAAATGAGTTTTACTTGCTGGTTTTTAAAGCCGGACATTTTTAAAATGTAGTTATTCTACTTGTATCGCATTATATTGTTATTTCCAGGTCTTTGTGGGCTCTGTGACGCGGCCGGTTCGCGGCTGACGCTGCAGTTCGAGGCCGGCTCTATGTACCGCATCTCGCTACCTCCCCTCACATGCTCCACGCTAGTCACCCGGTGCTATGTCGCGTTGAGGGCCATATTGCCTAAGGATGTTACTATGCAGGTTAGTATTCTTGCGAATTTTATTTAATATGTCATTTATATATCTTTCGACAGCTGAATGTCATAACTAGAAGCCAAGAGACTAGCAACAGGGTTCCTAAGACAAACGTCTTAATTTAAGTCTTTAAACTATATTATTAATTATAGGTCTCAATCTATAGACCTAAATATCTTAATAATTTCATTATTAAGATTAGAAATGATATAAAACGGGTTTTTACAGATTTTATCGCAGTATAATGACATCATTTAATCCGGATAAAAAAACCTATGGATTCTGTAAAAGATAAAATCTGTAAAAGTTGTTTTATTTCTATATAAAAAATTCGGAAAATTTACAAAAAGGGAAGACATTGTATTTTTTAAATAAGGTACAACAATATTACAAATAATAAAAACATATTAAATTAATTCCCACAGGTCATAATCAAATGGTACGGCGTCCGCAACGCGCCCGGCACGCAGGACCTCACGCCCGAACAGGAATGGGCGATGTTCTCGAACCTTCTGCTCTCCCTCATAGGCTACGACGTGGAACGACTACACGCCAAACTGAACGATGACGTCATCGACCACGCAGAGGTCGCCACTAAAAAGCAAAGAACGTCCAGCGATGGGACAACAGACGACTGGGAATATCTCCTAAACTCCAAAATGCATAAAGTTATCGGACACTCTTTGACTATGCTCAAGTTGCCTATACCAAATTCTGAGACCTACCGAAAGGGAAAACGGCTGAGCGTAGACAATGAAAAAACCTCACAATTCAACCCAAATTCGACCCTATTTCCTTATGTATTACAAGTCCTATATTCCTTGCACTTAGTATACGAAGAAATTAAACTGAACACGCTTTTGTGGAGCAATTTGAAGCCATTATCGACCTTCTTGTATCAAATATCGAAGGATTTGAAACTGGAATCGTATGTCAATCACTACTGGTTGGATTTTCCTACCGATTTGAATTTGGAGTATGAAGATGAGTCCCAGATATCGGAAGCCAGCTTGAAGAAGCTGTGTGAGCCGGTGTACTTCAGTCGGGAGCCTCCCAATGTGTATTCGTACTTGAATTCCATGTTGAGAGACTTGGATGTGGGGTACTACCCTTATTTAGCGGAGGTGAACGATATGTCGCGGGATATTATTGAGGTATGTACCATATTTTTTTACCTTAAAATTGTAATGTACTGCCCACTTGACCTTTTTGAAAGAATTCATCAATTAGGTCGGTGTATGTGTTCAACGCCATCTGTTGAACGTCGATAAAACTCTTTGTTTCGCGCTGCATCAGCAGATGGCGCTCTTACTATTACATTAATATTTTTTACCGACCGCGCCACCAATCTCGAACACTCGACTCGAACGACGAATGAATTTATTGTAAAATTTATATAATTATATTTTAACTAAAATATAGTTGTTAAAACTAAAATAAACGACTTTAACTATACAGTATGTCTTTATAGAGCGCCGTCTTCCGGCGTTGCCACTGACATCCGTCTTACAAATTATTTTCTATACTCACGATAATTTGAAATTAATGTTAGTTGCGGGTATCTTAAGAACAGATTAAAATAAGTATCATATACACAATATATTTGTTTTGTTTCAAAATGAATTATTTGATATGAATTGCTGGCGGAATTTTTTCTGAGAGAGCAAATCGAAATAAAAATCATTTACTCCCTTAACCCTAGGGGGGTTTAGCTTAGTCGTGTTGTCTAGTCATTCAGTTCGATTACAATAATAATTCTAATTAAAGTATTTTATAGTTGATCTAGACTCAGCCCAGGACACATAATCCCATGACCCCCATGGACCCCCCATTAGATCCACCCCTGTTTAGACCTATGTTCGTTTCCAGATCCTCGCTATAGTAGGATGCGGTCGGTCCGCAGGCGTGCAGACTATATCAAGCCGCGACACCATGACAGCCAGCAGCACTCCGCGAGCTCGCCGCGACAACAACAACTACAGCTCCCCGTACTGCCAGGCCGTTATCACCGCTTGCGACAAAGGTATTACGGCTTATTATCGCTTGCACATCCGTCGAGAAGTAAAGTTGCTTTTCCAACTGATACATGGTAAGGTTTACGTGCACGTAGCGTTCAAATGTTCGTCGTTGATAGTCTGAGGCCGCTGACACTGGAAGCTGAGCATATTGTCAGTCGAATGACGTATGCTGGCCAACAAATACGAGTATGTGAAGTGTTTAAAAATATAAATATACTTACACTTCCGTCACTGTATATTCACGAAAATATTATGTATGTCCGGAAAAACCAGGATAAATTTAACATCAATAGTGACTACCATAGCGTTAATACAAGGAATAAACATAAATTAGTGGTACCTAAATTTAGACTTACTAAAACAAATAAATCATTTCTAGGGAACTGTGTACGTTTTTATAATAAACTGCCGAAATCTGTCACCGATCTCACTGGCAAGAAATTTAAAAATCATGTGAAATCTGTTCTTGTCAAGAAAGCCTATTACAAAATTAAGGACTATGTTGACGATAGAAATGTGTGGAGTTAAATACGGAAGTGCTTGTGGCCTCCCTGGTACCCTGAGGTTGTTTGTCATTAATATTGTAAAATAATTGTTGTTTTCATTAATATTTTTTTGTAAAATTTTACTGTAAATGTTAGGTCAATGTATTTTATGTCAGAAGAATTATGCATACGGTATTATTTGTTCTTACTAATTTGACTATTGACGATTTAAGACATTACATACATAACATTTTTTACATTGACCTCGCACACCATTGCCTGAACATTGTATTCAATACCCATTATTTTAAAAGAGTGTCTATGGAGTTTCTTGCCGGTTCTTCTCCATAAGATCGACTTCTTGGAACCGTGCAACTAGAATTATAACGTTTTAAAAGTGCTTGAAAAAGTTTATTTGAAATAAAAACCTTTTGATTTTGATTTGATTTTACCCTCTTCTGACTTCAGTGTAGGAGAATATAGTCGATCATCATCGGATATTCGCCCACTGCTGGACGTAGGCCTCCCCTAGTGAACATCACAGAGCTCGATCTTCGGCTCTTTTCCTCCAGTTACTGCCAGCTGCCTACCGCAAGTCGTCGCTCCAACTGATCTATTAGCATAAATACGATGCTAATATTTATTTCTTAGCTGGACAAATTCAGATTTTGTTTGTTTTTCAACAACAAAATATTACGCATTATACAAAAAATATATAGGTATTCAAAGCAATCTAATCAAATGTAATCTAATAAACATTTTAAAGCATTTATGAAACTTTAACACTTTAGTTGCAGTCTCATGGAGAAGAATATTTTAAGAAACTCCATACACCTTCTTTTAAACTTACTGTAAACTTTAAACGAGCATGCCTACTCAAATTCCATCTATGATAACTTCATCTCAAATTTCGATTATAATATACATACTACCAGTTACAATCTCCCCAAGGTATAACTCTCCGCGACATCGACAACCTGCCCCCAGCGCTGGGCCTGCAGCTCCTCACGCTGTTCAGCCGCTGCAAGAGCTCGCCGCCCGCCGACTGGCCGCCGGCCGCCTACAACCTGGTCATGCGGGAGGACCTGGCACACCAGGCCAATGTCGCACATACTATGAAGACGGCTTCTGACTATATGGAGTGTAAGTTATTAGTTTAAATCTTATCAAGAAAAGCCGACAGTAAAATAAGTTTTTAAGTATTAACTGTATTTGACGACCCATTTAGTCCAGCGGTAGTTAGCGCTGCCTTCTGTACTTATGGGTCCTGGGTTCGAATCCCGGTAGGGACAAAATGTTTATGTAATGAGCATAAACATTTGTTTCCGAGTCATGGATGTATTTATGTATAATGTGTATGTATTTACAAAAAAAAAGTATATATGTAGTATATCGACCTTCTAGTATCACGTAACACAAGCCTCGTTGCTTAGCTCGGAACTAGATGCCACCGTGTCATAATATCTAGACATATTTATTTATTTAAGCTTTTTTTAGGCCGCGAAAATATGCGTCCCATGTAGATCTTTCGATGCTGTAGCATAGTTTTGGAAGTAAGCCCACAATCTATAAAAATTTACATTACATACATACATTTAAATGGTTAATTTTTTGTCAGATTGTAGGCTGTTTACTTCCAAAACCTGGCTAAAGCATCAAAAAATCTACGTGGGACCCATTTTTCTGTGGAATGGTTGAGAAATAAACCTTTAATAATTAAGAGTTAGAATGGACCTGATATTTTAGATCAAATATCTTTATGTATCAGTGACTATAGAAAATAATAATCCCCCCTCCCCCCAGTCATAGCCCTGGAGGTGTTGGAAAAGGACACGGTGTACACGCTGGCGAAGCGGCCAGTGGAGCCGGTGCGCCCCAACCCGGAGGACGCCGACGTCATCACCGGCATGGAACACCTCAACACGCAGCTGCTCAACCTGCTGTACCCGAGGGACCATCGGTGAGATAATATATATATCTCTCTCTCTCTCTCTCCCTCTCTCTCCCTCTCTCCCTCTCTCTCTCTCCCTCCCCCTCTCTCTCTCTCTCTCTCTCTCTCGCTGCATCTGAATACCAAGAAAGTGTATATAAGTAATAACAATACTTTTAATGAACATATTTTGGTGCACATTCAGTATATTTGGTGGAACACAGGCAAAATTTGGTAAATGAAATAAATTGAAGTACTTTTAAAATAAATTGAAGTACTTTTAAATACCATCCTTTTCGAAGTAACATACCATCAAGCCTATCCCCGAAAGGTTAGGCAGAGGTTTACTAATGTACACCAACGTCTCGCCGGTATGTTTTAGGTCCAATGTAATAGAGTGCGAGCCTATTGCCATTAACCGGGCACGAATCCAAACTCCCAGCTTTTTCTAAGTCTATGGTCCAATCCAAAATTAATAAAGACCAAGTTGGACGGGCCATACTGCCCTTAGCACAGAATCGTTACAGAACAACTATTGCCAATTGTCACTAGCTGATTCCCGCGACTTCGTCCGCGTGCAATTTAACTAAAAAAATAAATCTATATATATAAAAGGAGAAGCTGACTGACTGACTGACTGACTGACTGACTGACTGACATATCCACGCAGGGCCTAAACTATAAGGGTTAGAAACTTGAAATTTTGCACAGGGATTCCTTTTATAACGTAGGGGAGCACTAAGAAAGGAATTTTGAAAATTCACCCCCTAAATGGGTAAAACGGGGGTGTAAAGTTAGTATGTAACTTGGCTGTTTTTGAAGTTATTCAATTGAAATTCGGTTTGAAGGTTTTTCATTGAAAGTTATGAAACACGTGTAAAATATTTTTTCAAAAATCATCCTTTAGAGGGTAAAATGGGGGTGCAAAGTTAATATGAAATTTCTTTGATTTTCAATGAAACTTGGCGAGTGTAGTCTTTGTATGACGTAGGCATCCATCCGATAAGAAAGGATGTTCCGAAATTTTGCCCAAAGGGGGGGGGGGGATAGGGGGACCAAGTTTGTACGAGACAACGTGATTCCTTGGTCCAAGGGCCTAAACTATAAGGGTTAGAAACTTGAAATTTTGCACAGGGATTCCTTTTATAACGAAGGGGAGCACTAAGAAAGGAATTTTGAAAATTCACCCCCTAAGTGGGTAAAACGGGCGTATAAGGTTAGTATGTAACTTTGCTGTTTTTGAAGTTATTCAATTGAAATTCAGTTTGAAGGTTTTTCATTGAAAGTTATGAAACACGTGTAAAATATTTTTTCATAAATCATCCTATAAAGGGGTAAAATGTAAAAATCTGTTTGTAATTTCATATATAAAAGTATATATACGGTAATTAAACAAAAAAATAATTTCTAAAATGTTTTTCTGTCTCTCTCTTTGTTCCTTCTAATTGCTGCAACAGCTGGACCGATTTTGTAGGGACTTTCACCATCGTTATAAGGTACTCCTTATAACGATGGTGAAAGTACGTAAGTTACTACTTAGGCTACCTTAATTAAAGAACAAGAAACGAATTAGAGTTCCGTATGACTTAAAAACGCGGAAGCTGACCAATGCATGAATATGAACATTAAATTTTTCGTTATTTTTCACGCGGACGAAGTCGCGGGTAACAGCTAGTGTTTCATATTAACTTTGCACCCCCGTTTTCCTTAGGGGTTGAATTTTCACAAATTCTTTCTTAGCGGATGCCTACGTCATAACATCTACCTGCATGCCCGATCCGTCCAGTGGTTTGGGCTGTGCGTTGATAGATCACTATGTCAGTCAGTCAGTCACCTTTGAGTTACATATATTTATTCGTTCTATCAAAATTCTACAATAGCTAGATAATTTCCAGTTGAAATGTCTTTGTCCATCTCAGAATGTCTGAGGTCATAAACCTGCTGCAGTCTTCGATCCCCGTGACCATTAACCTGACGCAGCGGCCTGAAGTGTCCGACCACGACTTCATTGAGGAACAGGAGAAGTACCTGTATGCTGTCAGTACTAGGACCACGGCACTGCCTATTGCTAGGTACGTTCGTAGTTTTAGTTTTTTACGGTTTACACGCTCATATCACATGCTCAAACGGTGAAGGAAAACATCGTGAGGAAACCTGCATGCTTGAGAGATTTGTCTTGATGGCATGTGAAGTCTGCCAACCCGCAGTAGGCTAGCGTGGTGGACTATAGCCTTAATCCCTCTCAAATGAGAGGAGATCCGTGCCCAGCTGTGGGACGTTAATGGGTTGATGATGAAAGGTTTACATGTGGTGAAAAATTGTTAAAGAAGTTTGTTTTTCTGATTCATTTCTTATATCCCGGGATAAAAATGTCATTATTTTTATTCCGGATTTTGGATGGGAGGTGAAATCTTCTCTGTTACTTTTTTTTGAAGATTAGATGAATATAATGATCTATATTAATCATATTAATTTAATCAAATACTTAATACCCTTGAGGACACTTGCAACAATATTTAAAATGTTGTGTACAAATGTGACATTTAGCTATCTAAATGTCACGTCGGTGTTTCCTAACTGTGAGAAGAAATGTTGAAATAAAACATTATGTAAACAATAAATCATTATATGCAAATTTGATGCCTGAAAGTCATCATTATCACCGACCTATAGCTTGGCAAATTCGTACGTGACACTCCCATGATGCGCGGGCGGCGGGGGACGTAACGCAACGGGGGGCACGTACGCGCGGGGCGGGGATTACCTGACGGGAGCGTCAGTCGGCCGCTGTCGCCGTTGACGGCAACATGTGTTTTTGGTTGCGGACACTTTAGACAAAACACACACGATATCACTACACGTAGATGAATCCGTCGATAGGCAAAATTATTGGATGTCAAACCAAACAAATTTACATAAAATGTTTCTCACCTACTTCTTAGAACATTAATGTATATTAATAATAATTAATAGATATAGCATAATAAACCGAGTCACAAGAATATATATTTGTGTATTAATTTGACCTATAATTGGGCTTCTAGGGTTACTAAAAATTCCCTTTACATATTGTTAGTAATATTTTATAACTACAGCATATCATATTCAATATAAAGCAATAAATTAACTTATAAGCAATTTTACTATCGATTAAATCGTAACGTAATCCGTATCGTGTGTAGAGTAGCGGTGTACAATACGCCCTCGGGTAGTAACGTCCCCCGCCACCCGCGTGGACCATGGGAGTGTCACGTACGAATTTGCAGAGCTATAAGTAAAACCAGCTTAAGGTGGAAGCTCCACGCTAGTCCGCGAAATTCAAATTTTCGTACGTTTTTTGCAATTTGCCGGTCATTGTTTGGCTGTACATTGAACAAAATATGATTCGCGCCTGTAATAGGTATTTAGTTACAGAATTATAATCATTAATATCATCAATACAACCCTCACATTGCACATAATTGGATTGAATGACTTTTTCATGAAATAGACAATCGATACAGTTATATGCACTGTGACTGCTGTTTTATTGATTTAAATGATTATAATTCTGTAACTGAATACCTATTACAGGCGCGAATCATATTTTGTTCGATGACAAATACCGGCAAATTGCAAAAAACGTACGAAAAATTAGAATTTCACGGGTTAGCGTGGAGCTTCCACCTTAAGGGCTATGCACACTGTAGGGGCATGGCGAGCTTGCGCACGGTGCCGTGCCCGGCCACGGAGGGCGCGTGCGTGCCGCGCGTGTGCGTGTGGGGGCGCTGGCGGGGCGCGGCGGGGGGCGCGGCGGGGCGCGCGGCGGGCGCGGACGCGGCGCCGGCGGCGTGGCCCGCCTTCCACAACGGCGCCGCCGCGGGGCTGGCGCTCGTGCCGCTCTCCGGCTTCACCATCGACTCCGAGTGGGTCATCTACAACAAGCCCCGGGTCAGTCGCGACCCTCTATCTAACTTAACTTGTTGAATTATTAGTTTATAGTAGACATGGAATAAAATAAAAAAAATAACAATGACGGTTTCTATGTCATATAAAAATACATTTTATTGGAATACACCTCGACGAATAGTCGCCGACCAAAAAAGTGACTGGATAGTCCGCTTTACTTACTAGCCAAAATATTTAAGTCTGCCCTACGCAAGTAAATTGTTGAATAAAATCGAAAATAATTCTAAAATTTGAAATTAAAAAAAAAATATAAATCGGACTTCAGTAATTTCATAATTCCTCAATATTACAAGCATTCATCTAGTAATTTTATTTATTTATTTACGTACATACAATATATATTAATTAACTTACATCAGGGTACAGCAGAGATGTCGACGGAGCACGCCGGCTTCCTCATGGCGTTGGGACTGAACGGACACCTTCGGGACATGCCGTTCATGAACATCTACGAATATCTCGTCAAGTGTAACGAGATGATTAGTGTCGGCTTACTGTTGGGATTGGCCGCTACTTATAGAGGTAGGTAATGCATTTTTTTATTTTATTCACTACCACAAATAATTTAGTATAAAATGATTATGTTATTATTATTATTATTAGAATATAATAATTCCTTGCTCAAATGGAGCTTTTCGACTGGGGAAGTACTCGTACCTCCGTCTTACAAAAGACCGCAGTAAAATAACAATAGTTGTATTTCTGCGAGTGAGTAAAGTTACCAGAGCTAGTAGTGGGACAGTTAATGGATCGATGATGAAATCGGCGTCAGTAATTTCTCTAGTCATCACCAGATAAAGTTTCAAGCCCTACACATATCTCTATCAGGTACAATGGACGTGCAAGCGACTAAGATGATGAGCATCCACTTGGAGCCGCTGCTGCCGCCCACGTCCATCGAGCTGGACATCCAGCAGAACATCCTGGTGGCTGCTCTACTGGGCGTTGGTCTCATCTACCAGGGAACTGCGCACACGCACTACGCGCAAGTTTTGCTCAACGAAATAGGTAATGTGGAAGATTTTTCTAGACCTACCGTACTATCTGTATATTTCTTTTTGTTGTGTGTGTGATTTTATTTGTGTCCAATCATCATCAACCCATTACTGTCCCACTGCTGGGATCGGGTCTCCTCTCATTTGAGAGGGATTAGGCTATAGTCCACCACGCTAGCCTACTGCGGGTTGGCAGACTTCGCATGAGACCTCACGATGTTTTCCTTCACCGTTTGAGCATGTGATAAAGACGCACATAACTTCCGAAAAGTCAGTGGTGCATGCCTTGGGTTTGAACTCGAGATCTCTGACATTTCAGTCCACTGGTCACACCGCTAGGATACCACAGCCATTTGTGTCCAATAAAGAATACTTTATCTATCTACCTTTTGGAACCGTGCAACTAGTTTTTGACGATTCTAAAGTACCTGTGTAATATTGGTCGAGGAATTGCCAAACTCAAGTGGCAGTGGGCAGGGCACATCGCTCGAAGAACGGATGGCCGATGGGGCTTGAAGGTTCTCGAGTGGCGACCACGTACTGGAAGACGCAGCGTGGGCAGGCCCCCGGCAACGGTGGTGGTTATCCTTCCCGCCGGGTTTGTGGTGCATGCTTTTGCGAATCCCATGGCCCCGGCAATCGGGTTGGTGGCGTTGACGGGTGCGGTTTTTTAGTCGGTAGAGTTTTAGAGTCCAAAAAGGTGGTGGTTAACCTTATAACTTGTAAAAATATTTCCTTAAAACAAGAATTAGCTGATTCCCGCGACTTCGTCCGCGTGCAATTTAACTAAAAAAATTAAAAGATTCACATTAACTTTGCACCCTTGTTTTCAAATTGGCGAATTTTCAAAAATCCTAGGTAGGTTTACTTAACAAATCCACCCTCCACCTCAGTCTTTGTCGCCTTCGGCATATGGATCTCATCATGGAGACACATCTGTTACTTGCGTCTGCTCTTTCCTAGGCGTTTCTTGACTCCAATAAGATAAAGGCTCCCCCTTTTGGGGGAGTCTGTTATACAAACAGTACTTCGTGTCCGAACAGTTCCTATTACTGATCGTCCATAAAACTGTGCCTGTTCTGTGCCGGTGTGTAGGCAAGCCCCCGGGGCCGGAGATGGAGAACTGCGTGGAGCGGGAGGGGTACGCGCTGTCGGCCGGGCTGGCGCTGGGGCTGGTGTGCGCGGGCGCCGCCGCCGCCGCCCCGCCCGCGCACCTCGCGCCGCTCGCGCACAAGCTGCGCACCTACATGCTGGGCGGCGACAAGCACCCGCTCACTGGTAACCTACTGTTCTGTAGAGAAGCTAACAGGTAGAGCGGATGGGGTACGCGCTGTCGGCCGGTGTTCAACTTTTCGTAGGTACGTGCAACCGGCGTTCATCGATGTATAAAACGTTATCACTACGAAAAAATAATTGGAAGGCAATTCAGTGAAAGATTATAACGTTTTTTTTTTATATCTCCGACAAAGATAGCGATCTTCAAACAACTGAATAAATTTTCTTGAATTCACAATAAAAATCACTATCGAATCACCTTTCAAATGAAAATTTTTATTGATCGAGTAGAAGCTCCGATGACGCGATACATGGATATGCTACAACATACCTCTTTTTTATAGGAAATTAAAAAGTGAGTACCGCAAGAGTATTTATTCAAATAAATCAGAATTCACATTCCCCAAAGGTTCGCAAAAAGAGAAGTACAAGCAAGGCTCGTTCGCGATCCGAGAGGGCGCCACCGTGAACCTGGACGTGACATCTCCCGGAGCCACCCTGGCGCTGGGTCTAGTGTACCTGCGCTCCAACTGCGCCGCCGTGGCCGAGTGGCTGGCGCCGCCCCGCACCGCCTACCAGCTGGACTTCGTCAGGCCCGACCTGCTCATGCTCAGGGTCATCGCCAGAGGTAAGGCCTCCAGACTAAACTGTTTTAGATATATGGGGGCTGTCCATTAATCACGTGATGTTTTTTTAACATTTTTTAACCCCTCCCTCCCCCATGGTGATATGTGGTGAGGTTTAAGACTACCCCCCCCCCCCAAAATCACGTGTATTTTTTAGTACCTACAAAGAATCTTAAAATGTTTGTAATACCTACTATTTTTAGATTTAGAAATCACGCGTTAGACGAAAAAATAATTACACGTGATATCTTGCTATACCCCCTCCCCCTACCCCATGTGATATTGAACCCCTCCCCCCCCTTTCGAATCTGACGTGATTAATGGACAGCCCCATGCCGCAGTGAAATAACAATAGTTTAATATTTCTGCGAGTGAGTAAGGTTACCAGAGCCCGTTAGGGCTATTCATGGAACTATTCTGATAGCATGGCAATTCCGTTTGTTGTCAGTTTAGTAACACCCTTATTTTAAGGAACCTAAACGGTTTCTACAGGGTAGGCAACGCGCGAGCGTCACCTGTGGTGTTTCAAACGTCTATAGGCTACGGTTACCGCTTACCGTCAGGCGGGCCGTATGTTTGTTTGTCAAAATTATGAAATAAAAAAAAATGGCCACCAGTAAGCCATACATATTATTTATTCCGTGCAGTAAGCGATCGCTCGACCTTCATCAACCGTCGTTTTGTTAAAAAAGGGCTGAAGGTCAATATAATTGTGATGGTTCTAGGGTTGGTGCTATGGGACAGTATAGAGCCAACTGAAGACTGGGTGGAAAGCCAGGTGCCAGCCACTATCAAGCCGTACTGCTTCGTCAAGCCCACTGAAGATAACATCGACTACGAGGCCATGAAGTAAGTTCAACTTATTTTGTATTTTTCAACTGTGTGCAACAAGTTGACAATTCAAAAGTACCTGTATTATTTAAGTCCACTGCTGGGCACGGGTCTATTCTCGTTTGAGTGATTAGGCTATAAACCACAACGCTAGCTAGAAAGAAATTCATGTAGTGAAATCGGTTTAGTTTCAATAAATCGCTGAATCTGAACGTCATTTTCAAATTTGTTTTTTTTAAACCCAGGTGCAAAATGGTGTCACAAGTTTAGCATTGGAGCCTATTTTTACCATTTTTTGGTTGTTTAAATAAATATTCATGTCATCATCATCAACCCATTATTATCCCAATGTTGGGTACGGGTCTCCTCTCATTTGAGAAGGATTCGGCTATAGTCCACCACGCTAGCCTACTGCGGTTTAGTAGACTTCACATGCCCTCCAGAAAATCTCTCAAGCATGCAGGTTTCCTCACGATGTTTTTCCTTCGCCGTTTTGAGCATCTGATAAGTATTCATGTATTTGTGTCTATATTTTCCGTTAACCCAGTCAGGCGTACTGCAACATCATAGCCGGGGCTTGCTTCGCGATGGGGCTGCGCTTCGCGGGCTCCGGGGACGAGGAGGCGCGCGACACCGCGCTCAACTACGCCAAGCTGTTCATAGCCGTCGGCGGGAAGAGCGTTGCCGAGCTGGCGGGACGGTCCACGCTGGAGACCTGCCTCTGTGTCTGTCTGTTGGCTGCTGGTATGGTGAGTAACGTGTTATACTATGATTTTGTATGTTTGTTTGTTAGATAGGTTTACTGAGCCGTAGAGTAGAATATGTAATATTATAACCTTTAGATGTAAGTAGTAAGCGTGTTTTCATGTGACGTTTGCGTGTGTGCAGGTAATGTGCGGTCGTGGCGATTTGTCCGTGCTGCGAGTTTGTCGGCGCCTGCGCGCGCGCACTCCCGCCGCGCCGCCCGCGTCACACGCGCCGCCGCTCACGCACGGGGGACAGGTGTGTACCGCATGTGTGTGTGTGTGTGTGTGTGTGTGTGTGTGTGTGTGTGTGTGTGTGTGTGTGTGTGTGTGTGTGTGTGTGTAGGTGATGTGCGGCACTCCCGCCGCGCCGCCCGCGTCACACGCGCCGCCGCTCACGCACGGGGGACAGGTGTGTACCGCATGTGTGTGTGTGTGTGTGTGTGTGTGTGTGTGTGTGTGTGTAGGTGATGTGCGGCACTCCCGCCGCGCCGCCCGCGTCACACGCGCCGCCGCTCACGCACGGGGGACAGGTGTGTACCGCATGTGTGTGTGTGTGTGTGTGTGTGTGTGTAGGTGATGTGCGGCACTCCCGCCGCGCCGCCCGCGTCACACGCGCCGCCGCTCACGCACGGGGGACAGGTGTGTACGGCATGTGTGTGTGTGTGTGTGTGTGTGTTAGGTGATGTGCGGCACTCCCGCCGCGCCGCCCGCGTCACACGCGCCGCCGCTCACGCACGGGGGACAGGTGTGTACCGCATGTGTGTGTGTGTGTGTGTGTGTGTGTAGGTGATGTGCGGCACTCCCGCCGCGCCGCCCGCGTCACACGCGCCGCCGCTCACGCACGGGGGACAGGTGTGTACCGCATGTGTGTGTGTGTGTGTGTGTGTGTGTAGGTGATGTGCGGCACTCCCGCCGCGCCGCCCGCGTCACACGCGCCGCCGCTCACGCACGACCGCATGTGTGTGTGTGTGTGTGTGTGTGTGTGTGTGTGTGTAGGTGATGTGCGGCACTCCCGCCGCGCCGCCCGCGTCACACGCGCCGCCGCTCACGCACGGGGGACAGGTGTGTACCGCATGTGTGTGTGTGTGTGTGTGTGTGTGTTAGGTGATGTGCGGCACTCCCGCGGCGCCGCCCGCGTCACACGCGCCGCCGCTCACGCACGGGGGACAGGTGTGTACCGCAAGTGTGTGTGTGTGTGTGTGTAGGTGATGTGCGGCACTCCCGCCGCGCCGCCCGCGTCACACGCGCCGCCGCTCACGCACGGGGGACAGGTGTGTACCGCATGTGTGTGTGTGTGTGTGTGTGTGTAGGTGATGCGCGGCACTCCCGCCGCGCCGCCCGCGTCACACGCGCCGCCGCTCACGCACGGGGGACAGGTGTGTACCGCATGTGTGTGTGTGTGTGTGTGTGTGTGTAGGTGATGTGCGGCACTCCCGCCGCGCCGCCCGCGTCACACGCGCCGCCGCTCACGCACGACCGCATGTGTGTGTGTGTGTGTGTGTGTGTGTGTGTGTGTAGGTGATGTGCGGCACTCCCGCCGCGCCGCCCGCGTCACACGCGCCGCCGCTCACGCACGGGGGACAGGTGTGTACCGCATGTGTGTGTGTGTGTGTGTTAGGTGATGTGCGGCACTCCCGCGGCGCCGCCCGCGTCACACGCGCCGCCGCTCACGCACGGGGGACAGGTGTGTACCGCAAGTGTGTGTGTGTGTGTGTGTAGGTGATGTGCGGCACTCCCGCCGCGCCGCCCGCGTCACACGCGCCGCCGCTCACGCACGGGGGACAGGTGTGTACCGCATGTGTGTGTGTGTGTGTGTGTGTGTAGGTGATGCGCGGCACTCCCGCCGCGCCGCCCGCGTCACACGCGCCGCCGCTCACGCACGGGGGACAGGTGTGTACCGCATGTGTGTGTGTGTGTGTGTGTGTGTGTAGGTGATGTGCGGCACTCCCGCCGCGCCGCCCGCGTCACACGCGCCGCCGCTCACGCACGACCGCATGTGTGTGTGTGTGTGTGTGTGTGTGTGTGTGTGTAGGTGATGTGCGGCACTCCCGCCGCGCCGCCCGCGTCACACGCGCCGCCGCTCACGCACGGGGGACAGGTGTGTACCGCATGTGTGTGTGTGTGTGTGTGTGTGTGTTAGGTGATGTGCGGCACTCCCGCCGCGCCGCCCGCGTCACACGCGCCGCCGCTCACGCACGGGGGACAGGTGTGTACCGCATGTGTGTGTGTGTGTGTGTGTGTGTGTGTAGGTGATTGCGGCACTCCCGCCGCGCCGCCCGCGTCACACGCGCCGCCGCTCACGCACGGGGGACAGGTGTGTACCGCATGTGTGTGTGTGTGTGTGTGTGTGTGTAGGTGATGTGCGGCACTCCCGCCGCGCCGCCCGCGTCACACACGCCGCCGCTCACGCACGACCGCATGTGTGTGTGTGTGTGTGTGTGTGTGTGTGTGTAGGTGATGTGCGGCACTCCCGCCGCGCCGCCCGCGTCACACGCGCCGCCGCTCACGCACGGGGGACAGGTGTGTACCGCATGTGTGTGTGTGTGTGTGTTAGGTGATGTGCGGCACTCCCGCGGCGCCGCCCGCGTCACACGCGCCGCCGCTCACGCACGGGGGACAGGTGTGTACCGCAAGTGTGTGTGTGTGTGTGTAGGTGATGTGCGGCACTCCCGCCGCGCCGCCCGCGTCACACGCGCCGCCGCTCACGCACGGGGGACAGGTGTGTACCGCATATGTGTGTGTGTGTGTGTGTGTGTGTGTGTGTGTGTGTGTGTGTGTGTGTGTAGGTGATGTGCGGCACTCCCGCCGCGCCGCCCGCGTCACACGCGCCGCCGCTCACGCACGGGGGACAGGTGTGTACCGCATGTGTGTGTGTGTGTGTGTGTGTGTGTGTGTGTGTGTAGGTGATGTGCGGCACTCCCGCGGCGCCGCCCGCGTCACACGCGCCGCCGCTTACGCATGGGGGACAAGTGTGTACCGCATGTGTGTGTGTGTGTGTGTGTGTAGGTGATGTGCAGGTGATGAGCGGATATTAAATATGACATTAACAGGTATTGTATTGAAAATATTTTCATCAAATTAAGTCGCTCATGAAGGTTATCTGACTATTCAAAAATAATATTTTAGACAATTAATTACATCGCCATCAAATTTATGTATACAGATGGCAGTCCACAGCACAATAGGGCTGCTATTCTTGGGTGGAGGTCGCGCCACACTGAGCACGACACCGACAGCGGTGGCAGCCCTGTTAGCTGCATTCTTCCCCAAGTTCCCAACTCACAGTGAAGACAACAGGTATCAAACACTAGTCAAAGTAAAAAAAAAAACATATGCTAGTCGAATGTGCTTCATCTCTTTAAAATCTATGGGTATTTTTTACTGGGTAGTTTTCAGGGATTCTTTATTTAAAGTCTTACATACAAGTCTTTAAATTTAGTATGGATAGTATGTGAGTCTATTAACCCCTTTCATTCTAAAAGGCTACCTCACCTCAGTTTTTGGGCAATTCAATGGAAACAGTAAATGGTTAGATAATAGCGTTGCCCTGGGCTGTTTTTATCGTTGACGCTCAAAGAGATAAAACTAGACTTTTCTATTTGTTTTATACCCTTCTATTGGCAAATAAGCTGCTTGATGGTAAGCGGTTACCGTTGTGTATAGAAGTTTGCAACACCAGAGGTATCGCTCGCGCGTTGCCGACCCTGTACAAACTGTTTAGGTTTCTTAAAACAGCGGAGATACTATTTTTTTATGCATGCTGTCAGGTTACTTACTCCTCTCACGAGCTCTGATAGCTTTACGCACTTGCAGAAACACAACAATGGTAGTTTCACTGTAGTATTCTGTAAGGCGGAGGTTCTTTCCCAGTCGGGCTCAATTTTAGCGAGGAATCTTAATGTACCCTAGCTCTGTAATAAATAATATCTGAGCAATTCTCCAGCTCCATAACCATCTTAAATTTACTTACAGGTACCATCTGCAAGCCTTCAGACATCTATATGTATTGGCTGTGGAAGCGAGATTGATACTCCCTAGAGATATCAGCACAGAGAAACTATGTTACGCGCACATACAGGTAAAATAGAATAAGAAAGAATGTCATTAATTTTAACATTAATTCTGATATCGGTGATAAATTTAGTATCTTTATTTAATTTAAATGCATGAGAATAGAACTAAAATAGTCTTGTTACCTATCCTGCCTACTCTACGAACTCAAACTTCACTACTCTTTATCTACTATCCATTGGAACTGTGTCTTGAATTTATCCCTAAAATGCTATAGTAAAAGCACGTTCTGTCTCCAAACTTTTTTTTTCGCGGACGTGGCGCCGTTATGTATGTATTCATAACGGCGAGCAATATTTTTTTATCCTTTAACCGTAAATTTCGGATATATCCGACAAATATTTTTGTGTTAATTAATATTTTCCATATCTATACATGACGATTATAAAGTCGAATTGGATGTCAAAAAAACTTGAGAGGTGTCAAGGGACACCCGGATGGAACGAAATTCCTTTTTACAATTCCTTCATTAATTAATCAAAGGAACTTCGTTCCATCCGGGTGTCCCTTGCTTTCTATAAGAGAGAGATAGTGACAGACAGAGAAACATGCGCACGCCGCACGGCTTACAATAGCTTATTATAGCAAAAAGTGTGTTACAACTTTTCGTCTTAATTTTTTGCGTTTAGCCACCTTTCGCAACGCGCGATAACGAACTTCGTTCCAAAAATACTTGCTGCATAAATCCGAGTTGGGCAGTTAAAGGGTTTAAATCATAAATTAAATAAATATGTGTATATAAAGTACTATATTTGGTTGTTTCTCATATAAGTGTGATCAAAATCATAACACCTTTTCACAGGTTATCGACCTCAATAACGTGGTGAAAGAAATGAAAGCACCCTGTATAATACCCGAGTTGAACACGCTGAAGGAGGTGAAGATCAACGACCCCAGGTATTGGCCCATCACATTCCAGAGGGACCGCAACTGGGATCAACTCAAGTAAGTAATGGAACTTCGGGACTTCAACATTATTTTATCTATATGTTTCATGAGATTAGAAGTATCCGTTGTTTTCAAAAAATTTTTGTTTGAGGTCAATAGTTAAAATCAACCGATATTCACTTGAACTAGTCTACTCATAGTATTTTTTTTTATTTATTAAGGAAAACTAACAAATACACACTATACATGGTTAGGTTAATAAATATCCTTTAAATTTGTAACGTGGTGGGCACAGTTTTGGGAATGTGGCCGACCAAAAACTAAATAATGGAGATAAATTACACTCGGAAGTACAAAAATAGACTACTAAACACAATAGACAAGAGTAGGCTGAGTTAAGCTCAGGGTGGGTTTGGCGAAGGCTTCAAGGTGAGGGCCGGCCGGTAGAGGGCGGCACTTAACTTGAGCAGCTGCAGCGGGAAGAAGGCCCGCGCATCATCTGCAGATCTATTTATAGCGAGGCGCGGAGTGCGGTGCGGAGAAGGAGTAGCGAGCGGACCATGTCACAGTATACTTAAAATTTTTGCTGAGCAATTTGTGATGTCATACAATTTGCTCGTAAGTCCCCTGGTTCTAACGCTACGTATTAAACGATCTTGTTCTCCATCAGATTGTTCCTGGAATACTCATGGTGCATTGACATAAAACAACGCGCCGGCTGTCTCTCCTACATCGACGACCCTCAAGGCTTCCTCACCATACTGGCCCAGACTCTAACCCTCGACAAATCCAACATTTGGTCCACGACCACTGACAACATAGAACTGTTCACCAACGACGACAAAGTGCGGAACTTTGTCAAACAATACTTGGTCAAAGACATTGGCACCAATATTTGTGCTGACTGCTTGGTGCTGGCTAAGAAGAAGAAAGTTGGGAAGGATGTCGTGTTGGGTAGACAGTGCCAATGCAGGAAGTATACGAAGGAAGAACGGGAACATTTGCAGACGTTGAGCATGGTCACCTACGAGTGTGTCGTCAGGGATATATTATGTGCACTACCCATTTGGACCACGTTTTTAAAGGTAGGTATTTGATTTAGAAAAAAAAACCTGTCCTATATTTTCGAAATCTTGATTCTCTTGCATTCTACCTCTATTTAGCTGCATCTGTTGCAAAGCAGAAAAGTAGCATAGCAAAATCACGTTCCTTGGACCTGACAATATATTTGATTACCTGAAATAGGTCCTCTTGCCGCTAATCAAGCACAAATCAAACTTCGAGCTAAGAATTTGATGAGAAATGCTCCACAAAAACAATTCCACGTCTTGACCTTGGGTTCAAACACTACACAATACAACAGATAGTAAATTCAACAAGAAAATAAAATTCTTAACACTTTCTTACAGATAATAAAAACAATGAAACCCGACCCAACATCGTACCACATCTGGCAAATCAAGCTCTTGCTATCCCAAATCGAGAACCACAATCGTCGTGCTATGAACGAGATGAAGGTAGACGGTCAAGAGGTACAGAACGAGCCGCTCATCTCCAGCGAATTCACTCTAGCCATCAAACAGAAAGTATCCAACATCTTCGACACTTGGGAGACCAGACTGACTCCATTCCTGAGGAAATATCTTGGATTACCCAGCAGTAGGAGAATAAGCACGTGCGATGATGATCTTAAGAAGATCTTAAGCGGGTTTCTGGTGTACCATGATCTACCTAAAGGTGCTTTGAAGGATTCTATGGGTAAGGAAAAAAAGACTGCTCATTGTCGTAATTAACAAGCTTAAGGGAGTGACTATTCTGATCGCGTGGGAATTCCGTTTGACACACGCACACTCGCGCACACGCCTGCATACACATGCACACACACGCACACATCTGCACAAACACGCACACACCTGCACACACACGCACACACAGACACGACAATTTTATATAAATATTATTTTTCGTCAGGGGTTAACAATATTTTGCCATTTTTTGTTCATATTAGTATATTTTCGTTTAAATCAACCTTAGATATAGAGCATAATATAGCTAATTTTGATCAAAAAAGTCTCTTTACCAGGTGAAGACGAGCTATCAGTTCTGCTGAGCATGGACAGCTTGTCGGCGGAGGGAGTGAGCAAGCTGGGCGAGCTGTTCCGGTGATGTCGCTCCGCGCGCCGCCGCGGGGGCTGCCTGCACCACTGGGACCTTGCACTCTAATCACAAGCACATACGACACATTTTCACTTAACACTGTTTACACATATGCAATTTGCCGTCGTACTGTTTGATGTCTGGGACAATGGACTCTAATAATATGAATTTTCGATATATGAAACAGTTAACACATGAAATTTTGTGACGTACTGATTTGAAAATATATAGTATGTATAATTATATACATTTTATCCCAACAAAAACGTAATTCCTTATATATGATAAATCCCGTAGAATTTGTCAAAGACTATGATCAGGTTTTTTTTCTAATAATTACAGAATAATCATATTGTAATAGTAAACAATACGAAAGCCCTAAGAAATAAATGTCATAAAGTCTCAAATTAATGTAAAATTTAATTTAATAATGATAAGCTAAATAAACAAAAAATAGTGGCACAGATAAAAAAAATAGAGATCAGTGAATAAATAAAATAATATAAAAAATCTTCTAATTTAACGAATAAAAACCAACATTTCTCATTACTTACTGCAAGAGCCACAATAGAATGCATTTTAATATGTTTAGATGCGTATTTTATATACCTGCTACAAGCTGCCCGGACATACTTCGTTCTGTAAGAAATTGTATGAAAATGTAACGTTTATATTTCAACAATTAGCCGAATTAGTCAAGCCGTTCTTGGGTTGTGCGCTTCATCATCATCAGCCCATTAATGTCCCACTGCTGGGCACGGGTCTCCTCTCATTTAAAAGGGATTAGGCTATAGTCCACCTCGCTAGCCTACTGCGGGTTGGTAGACATCACATGCCATCGAGAAATCTCCCAAGCATGCAGGTTTCCTCACGATGTTTTCCTTCACCGTTTGAGCATGTGATAAATACGCACATAACTTCCGAAAAGTCAGTGGTGCATGCCCGGGTTTGAACTCGAGATCTTTGACATCTCAGTCCACTGGTCACACCACTAGGCTACCACCGCTCTAAGCAGCAGCTCATATAGATTTTGTCTCAGTCCGTCTCAGATCTTTCAAAGCGGGCAGACGATCTGCAAAAAGTAGTTTTATTTTCAATTACACTTAAATTTACACTGTCTATTACGTTACGTTACAGGCGTAACATTTGTAAATGTCTAAATATCTATGCGTAACATTATCTCCGATAATAATTGTAAGTCTTATGATAACGCTAAGTACTTTCGGCTATGGTATAAAATATGTGATATTAAATATTATATTGTAGCCATACGTGAAATTTATTTAATAAAAATATGATTCTCATAATGCGTTTTAATATTAATATGTCTTTCCTGCTTCCTGGACTTATTGTTTTAATTTGTTTTTTTTTTGTTTTTACAACTTTTGTAGATTTAGTTTAGTCGGTTAATTAGTATGCCACACCCGTTTTATTTTCACAGTGTTCCTGTCCATCCAAAGGTTGTCTGGAAGAAATCGCTCTTTAGCGATAAGACCGCCATTGTACCCTTATTTTATGAATAATAATATATTATTAATGTAATTCTTTTTGGTGTACAATAAAGTATATTCTATCTATCTATCTATCTATCCTATATAATCTGTTCTATCCGTTAGCTTTCGACTTGAAAGAAATATTTGCCGACTCAATTAACTCGGTATTAAAGTTAAAAGTCAAAGTCAAAATATTATTCATTCAAAGTAGGCCAAATTAAATTGGCTCTTTTTGAACGTCGACAATAAAGACAGCCCCCAAAAACGCCCGCCCTTCCAATTAAAGGCTGTCTTCTGTGGTAAGGGTCCCAGATTCGAGTCCCGGTAGTGAAAAACGTTTATGGGACATTTATACCCGACACATGGAATTTTTCTATGTATTATAGTATGTATTTAAAAAAACACATGTCTGCTCGTTGCTTAGCTCGGAACTACATGGCGCTGTGATACGATGTCCATATTATAACTAACACACGGAGGTATATATATGTACATATATACACAGTATACATATACATAGTATTCGCTTTTTGTTCACACAAAAAATGCTCGACGCGCCTAAAAACATTTCACTTCAAAAATAATTCAATGATTCAGTGCCCAGTGCCCGGATCTGGGTCGATATATATAGCAAGGCTCTGGGCATTAAATATTTAAGGTATTTATTTATAAAGACTTTTTGACATAAATGAAAATAATGTCAAAAAGTCTTCATAAATAATATTTATTAGTGAAAGGGTCTTTCAAAGCATCCAGCTTTTAATGATCCACGTTTGTACACCATGTGTTATGGCTGGCACGGGTCTAACGAATAGGATACATAATTAATATCTTTATAATCTGTGATTATATTTAATCTTCAGATTTAATTATAAACATAATTCCTTAATATAATTAGTTGTCTATCTATCCGTCGGAAGATAATTATTTTATCAATTTAAATACGTGTAGTTATCTTATTAAGAAATTATTTGTCATCGTGAGTGAAACTAGGATTACTTTTTGATATACTTACAGATTATCTCTTAATTCAATAAAATAAGTTATTTGCGTCTGTCTGTTTCTACAGTTATTAATAATCCAATAAAAAAGAAATAATTTTCTACCGTCCTCATCGTAATAAAGGGTGAACCTATTGCCATTAACCGGGCACGAATCGATACTCCGAGCTGCTACTGAGAATTTCATAGAAAAACCCAATAACAGTGCTCGACCTGGGAATCGAACCCAAGACCTCTTGCCCGGCAGTCGCACTGTGCGACTACTAGACGGAACGAGGCAGTCAGTTATCTTCTATTTAATCTAACGTAATACGTTTTTCATGATTACTTTAAACTTTTTTCTGAAAGATTTATTCTTATTAAGAAATTATTTGTCATCGTGAGTGAAACTAGGATTACTTTTTGATATACTTACAGATTATCTCTTAATTCAATAAAATAAGTTATTTGCGTCTGTCTGTTTCTACAGTTATTAATAATCCAATAAAAAAGAAATAATTTTCTATTTTCTTTTTTAACCTACAATGCCTGTGTTTTGTATGGCTTACTCTGATCAACCCCATTCCATGCGAGGTTAGCAGGTCAGATGGGAAAATGCTTTGCTAGTTTGCGTTCAACGGGGCAGAAAGTATAAACAGAAACCCCCTTTAAACTCTTCAACGTTGACGACCTCTGTGGTCTAGTGGTTCGAGTACCAGGCTGCTGATCACGAGGATGACCTCGTTCGGTTCGGTTCCCACAGGACACAAATATATATGTGATGAATATGAGTGTTTGTGTTCGTCTGGGTGTTTCTTATGTATTATAAGTATGTATTTACGAAAAAAAAGTATATAAGTATTATATCCATTGTAGTACCCATAGTACAAGCTCTGCTTAGTTTGGGACTAGATGGTGCTGTGTATAATGTCGCAAAAATAAATAAAAAAAAACAAACAAAAACGTCGATGCTAATAGAATTATTAAACGTTGACTTTTTGTGTATTTTTTGCTTAAGACTGTTTTATTTTAATTTATTATTGATCGTAGATAAAAAGACAATATTCCTTTAAATGAAAAATTACTGTGAAAATAGTATTGTCAGCTGTGGTGATTGAGTTTAAAGAATTTAGGAGGGAGAAAGAACCGCAGGCAGCATCGAGGGAGACTGTATGTATACCAATGACGCGTGCGTGAGACAGGCGTCCGCGCGCCATAAGTCAATTATGGACAAAAATAGGTTTCTAGCAAAAATACATCAAATTGTGTCATTTGTTGACTTTTCTGTTTATGGAACGAGTCAATTGATGTAGTGGTTTCTGAAAATTTGGCCAAATAAGAGATAAACTAACATCATTATTAATAGCTCGGTCAATTCGCGTTTATGAAACGTTTCTAAATGAAATAATGTTTATTGTGATCAAGGATAATCTAATTCAGAGCTAGAAGCAAAAGCTTGTGTTACGAATACTTGCCTCACTACATCGAAATATCATTTATTCAAAGTATGCCAAATTTAAATTGGCTCTTTTTGAACGTCGACAATAAAGACAATGTTTAATGTTTAGTTTATCAAATGGCTATTATTATTATAATAGTGAATATGAATATTACATTGTGGAGGTAGGAATCAATATCCTATGTATTTTTTAGGATGACGCTTCGATATGGGTCGACTTTACTAAAGTTGCCTATAATTGACCTATAAAAAGAAGAAGCTGTTTATAACGTAGGGGAACACTAAGAAAGGATTTTTGAAAATTCACCCCCTAAATTGGTAAAACGGGGGTGCAAGTTATTCGAATGAATTCCTTTTCCGTTAAACTGCTTGCCGACGAAGTCGCGGGAATCACCTAGTAATCCATAAAAATACATAAACACACCATTACATGTATTCCTGAAGGGGTTAAGCAGAGGCGTACTCATATATGTAGATACATCCAGCTCGTCAGTGCATTATTAGGTCTTATGACCTAACTACTTCATGTAACTTGGGACACAATGACCCGATTAGAGCAACCGTATTAAACAAAATGATGATGATTCAAAGATGATGATGAAACAGAAACTTAATCACTGGATTTCATACAGCTTATCGCATATAATCAATCAGAGTTAACAAGATAACTTACGTGTTAACATTATATATAACAGTTTGTATCAAAACATACATAATTAGACTGTCATCGGGCGTTAAACATGGACTACAAAACCGGATTTCTGGTGACATTGTTCCTGGTTGGGTGTATTGGTAAGTTATATGGTTTTTTTAAACACGCGTTTATTAGCTTTGAATTTATGTATTTAGCGGTATCTTTTGAACATGATTTTCACCGCTTTCAAAACGCCTGATTATAATAATAATAATACAGTTTATAGATCATTTTAACTTTTTAATTTTGAAGGGCTGGCGTTTTTAGGGTTGTCTTTATTGTCGACGTTAAAAAAGAATTTAATTTGGCCTACTTTGAATAAATGAGATTTTTGGCTTTGGCTTTGAAAATAAAAAAAAACATTTTCACAGTCCACGTCGATATATTTCAGGCCACGGAGCCAGTTACTGACTGTGGCGAATATGTGGATAACTTCTTCGGTTATTGGTAAAAAGACTATTGCCTTTTAGTATGCCAACGAGAGTAAAGGGCGTTTTCAAAAGCTGAGAACAAAACATTACACGAATCAGCACTCGCAAGAATATTCGGGCCTATGAGGGTAAATACTAAGATATTATATGTATATGAACACTCACCCCGTAACATTATGTACTCGCACTAAACAAACACTAATTTACCATCAAGGTGATCCTTAGGTAATATTAATAATCAATTTCGTCCTTGAATCCGCGGAATGGCCAAAAAATAAATTATTTCTCACTCCAAAGAAACGGTCCAAGAAACATCTCTCGAATGACAATCCACTTTTTTTCTATAACGTTTTTCAGCCACCCTCAATATTAAGATTCTAATTTTATCGCAATAATTATTTAAAATGTATAGATCTACTAACGCCATCTATGTGAGGAATGCGACTTTAAGCTAATATGATCATTACATCTTGTTTTTGTTTAGTATTTGTTGTTATAGTGATAACAGAAATACATAGTTTATGAAAATTCCAACTGTCTATCGCGGTTCTGGAGATACAGCTTGGTGACAGACAGACGGACGGACAGACAGACAGCAAAGTCTTAGTAATAGATTCCCGTTTTTACCCTTTGGGTACGGAGCCCTAAAAATAAGAATTTCATAGAAAAACCTTAATAACACTTTGATTGACTTGACAATCGAACCCTAGACCTCTTGATCAGCAGTCGCACTTACACTAACCAATAAAGCCGTCGATGTTACAATGTCCGATAAAATAATCTTCACGTGTATTGATTAAATTATCCTACTAATATTATAAACGCGAAAGTTTGTAAGTATGGATGTTTGTTACTCTTTCACGCGAAAATCGCTTAACAGATTTGAATGAAATTTAACATACATATAGTTTATTACCTGGATTAACACATAGGTTACATTTTATCTATATACCATGCGGGTAAAGCCGCGGGAGGCATATAGTATTGAATAAATTTGACGACCTAATTCGCAAAGCGGTAGTTAACGCTGTCTTCTGTGCTATGGGGAATAAATAAAATAGTGCTATCAGAAAAAACAAAAAAATAGTTATTTTATCCGCATACAAACTTCCAACCCCTTTTTCTCCCTTTTAAGGGATGATTTCCGGGATAAAAACTATCCCGTGTCCTTCCCCGGGACTCAAACTATCTCTGTACCAAATTTCATGTAAATCGGTTCAGTGGTTATAGCGTGAAGAAGTAACTGACAGACAGACACACTTTTGCATTTATAATATTAAAGTGGATGGATTACAAAATATTCTGTATTGTGCATCTAAAGATTTGGAAGCTTTTTACCTACTTGATAGAAACAGCACGTATTATGCAAAGAAGAGGCGAATGCAGCTATCGAGAGGTACTGCAAAAGGATTTTATTGAGGACGGTCATTGGTTGTCTTAATAACGTGATAGCTGACGAGCTATTCATATTTTGTGACGTATTTTGAGAGAGCTGTGGTAGCCTAGCGGTGTGACTAGTGGGCTGAGATGTCAGAGGTCTCGAGTTCGAACCCAAGGCACGCACCACTGACTTTTCGGAAGTTATGTGCGTATTTATCACATGCTGTTGCTGTGATGTTTTCCTTCACCGTCAAACGGTGAGGAAGCCTGCATGCTTGAGAGAATTCTCGATGGCATGTGAAGTCTGCCAACCCGCAGTAGGCTAGCGTGGTGGACTATAGCCTAATCCCTCTCAAATGAGAGGAGACCCATGCCCAGCTGTGGGACAATAATGGGTTGATGATGATTTTGAAACAATAACAATAAATTCGATTGTTTTTCCTGTCAATTTATTAAAAACAAGTTACTCAATTATCAATTAATCAATAACTAGATATTGAGTATCTAATTGATATCAGATGAGGTACCCACGTCATTTAAATCAGATTACTATAATTACTACACTACAGATTAAGATAACTAATGTTAAAATCAAAGCATATCTTCCAAGTGTTGAAATTAGGAGATTATTTTCTAAATGCTTGTATTTTTTTACGAATTGGCATGATATTATATTGATGTTACTTCACGTTATTAAATGTCGTCGTTGCAACACTACAATTAATGATATGACGCACTTTTGAATTTACGAAATCATGACCAAATTAGTTACATTTAAACTATAAATAAATAAATATTCCTGGACATTATGACACAGCGCCATCTAGTTCCGAGCTAAGCAACGAGGCTTGTGTTACGAATAGGTATTAGATGGTTGATATACTACATATATACTTTTTTTTGTAAATACATACATATTATACTTAGATACATCCATTACTCGGGAAACAAATGTTAATGCTCATCACACAAACATTTATCCCTACCGGGATTCGAACCCGAGATTGTCTAAGGTATTTTCTTCTTTCGTCTTTTTCTGTGAACGGTGTATAGCAGCGATTATTAATGGTAACCTGGTTGCCAGATTTTGTAAGTTTCTGATTGTCATTATTGATTGCTATAGGTAGGTAGATATTTGTATGACAAATGGGGTTGACAGCAACCGGAATACCCAAGCTGTCTGTATAGTAATTTCCCTAATGAACTCTGGCAACCTTAGTCACTCGCAGAAACAGAACTATTATTATTTCATCATCGTTTTCTATGCCTAATGCGGATGTACTTCTCATAATGGGGAGCTTCATTCGAGCGTAAATCTCTATGCCCTACCTTTCTAATAAGTCGATAGCTCAACGGAATCGTCAAGTTCCCCTTTCGTAACACGTACTATGTTTTGATTTCCAGCCCTCCCAGCGCCCGAAGATGACATGTCCATTTTCTACGAGCACGTCAACACGGACGTGGGGTCTCGTATCGTGGGGGGCAACCAGGCAGCTGTTGGCAGCCACCCTCACATGGTGGCCTTGTCTAGCGGCCTCCTGATCAGGAGTTTCCTCTGCGGAGGTTCCCTGGTCGGTCGCCGTACTGTCCTGACCGCTGCTCACTGTATCGCTGCTGTATTCAGCGGAGGATCTCTTACGAAGTATGTCAACCTAAGTCAATAATAATTATTATATTCTTATATAATTATGTTTGTACATTACTTAATAATGAACCAGCAACTATCTAGCAAAAATATATCTATATATAAAGCCATTTATCGTCGCACAGACCACAATCCCGACATCAAAAAAATCTATCAGAAATGATGAATTCCTTCACCGTTGTGCTTTGGAATAAAAATCGAGTTCTTTTTGACTTCACACTTCATTGGCCATAGCCACTAGGCTAACAAGTTAAACCTAACCTGCATAAATTGTTATTTCAAGAACTTCTATTTTTAAGCAGCTACACCATTTATTGAATAAGTTTTTATCAGGATTTATACGGCCGAATTACTCTTATTTGTATCCACATAAAATGGTGCCGATTTTAACGAAAATTATATACACTTATTACACCCTTAAAATGAAACCTGTGCCCACAGCTCCCTTCGCGCGACCGTCGGCACCAACCGCTGGTCTTCCGGAGGTGTTGAATACAGGTTGTCTCGCAATGTCACCCACCCCAATTATGTGGCTGACCTGATCAAGAACGACATCGGGATGCTCATAACCACTACTCAAATCAATCTCACCAACTTAGTGCAACTCATACCTCTTACTTACGTGTTCATCCCCGCTGGAGTGCAGACTCGTGTTGCCGGATGGGGCAGGACTAGGGTGAGTAGAAACCGTATTTTTTATCGTACAAAATCTTTACATTGGTAGAAAGATTTGCCTTGAATTAGGGAGCATTAATAACTCCATTTGAGCCCTGGTAGCCTAGCAATGTGACCAGTGAACGGAGATGTCAGAGATCTCGAGTTCAAACCCAAGGCATGTATCACTGTCTTTTCAGAAGTTATGTGCGTATTTGTCACATGCTCAAACGGTGAAACGAAACATCGTGAGGAAACCTGCATGCTTAAGAGATTTTTGCGATGACATATGTAGTCTGCCAACCCGTAGTAGCGTGGTGGATTATAGCTTAATCCCTCCCAAATGAGAGGAGACTCGTGCCCAGCAGTGGGACCATAATGGGTTGATGATGAATAGCTTCATGAGCTATGACCAGCGGGCAGTTGACTAGTGTCCATTGCTTGAGGGAGGTCCTTCGAAGAGGTCTAGAGGAGCAGTTCGGGATCCTGGCAAATGTGATCGAAATCGCAATGACAAAACTTCGTCCTCTATTGCCATAAATCTCCATTCTCTACTAAATATTTTCTGTATCCGTTCTCCAGTCTGGCGGTGCTCTGTCGGCAACTCTCCAGGAGATAACGAAGCCCACCATTGATGGTGAGGAGTGCGTGGCCAGGGTGGCCCAAGCTTCCATTGACTTCAATATCCGCGCTCCGCATGTAGAGCCACACATCGAAGTGTGCACCTCCCACTCCTCTGGCGCTGGATTCGGCACTTGCAACGTACGTATTTTACTTTCTTACTTCGCTTGTTCAACGAGCCAAAGTGGATCTTGGCCGTACGTACTTCAGTTATCATTTTTGAAACTACCACCTACTACTGCTTTTTCTTTTCCTGCTGATTACATTACGAAACTAGAAAGTATACTCAAGTACACATAAAGATAGGACTTAAACGATGTAAAACTTGACGTTAACAATACATGAGTCGTATCTCTATGTGTACTGGAGTGTGTGTACTTTCATGCAACTAGTTTCGTAATGTTATTCAGGCTTTATCGAACATTAGACTAGACATTGATATAAAACTATTTTGTTTCCGGATTTTATCGTGGTATTATGATATCACTTAATTAATGCTGAAAACGATCCGAAAGGTCGGGATTAAATTTTTAGATTTAAGTAATTAACTAGTTTTAATTTATTTATTTTTTTGTCCACACTTTACACATTATATTTCATATTTTATAGTATACGATTACGACTGATTTATTTAAACATGTATCTTTGAGGCCGTCAAGTATTACGTAAGCAAATTCTTTATAATTTTTAATCCCCCCTTCCCTCATGTAACCAAATTTTTTACCTACCTACCTTAGCTAATCTAAAAATAAATAAGTAAAGCCTTTTGGCTTCACCGTCCCCCATTACCATTACCCAGTGTTTACGTTATACTTGAATGGACCCTTTAAAGTTTGTGCTTTGAACATCGTCGCGTCTCAAGGAAAAATGATCCTTTTAACAATTTCTTCTTCTCTTTCTTCTTCCAGGGTGACTCTGGCAGTGCCTTGACCTTCGATCGCACTGGTGAGCAATTCGGAGTCGTCTCCTGGGGCTTCCCCTGCGCTCGTGGTGCCCCTGACATGTTCGTCCGAGTCAGTGCCTATCAGTCCTGGTTGGAATCCAACATTGTCTAAACATCATACATCATCATAGTCTTCGCTACGATCTAAGAGTACCTGCTTTTGTAATTGGACTTCGATTTTGACTTGTGAATGGTTTATTTAAAGACTTAAAATAAATTCTTAAGTTATATTTTGTTTGTTTGGATGATATTTTCTGTAACTACCGTCCTTATTTTCTGATTCCTTCATTTTTTTTTACCGCTTACGTTATTAACACGTTTGCAACACCAGAGATATCGCTCGCAACGAGATATCGTTGTCGACCCTGTAGAAACCTTTTCACGCCACACTAATCCATAATTTGTTTGTTGTTTGAAAGTCATATAAACAAACAGTTTTAAACGACTGTATAAAAATGGTACAACGGAAATTTTATCTTAAATGACTAGGTGCATATAATTTAACAAAATAAATTTCAAACATAACACCTTCTAAATGTTTATTGAGCGCTATTCCCGCCGACAAACAGTCACGCAGTTTGGTGAGTTTAGATGTATTTTGTAAAATGTGTTTAACTATATAATTTAATTTAATATTTTTATAATATAATTTAATTTCCTTCTCCCTCGGATTACCGTAAGGTGTAGACGTATAGAAGACCTTATTTACAAATAATTATATAAAATTTCTGTCGATTTAAATAACAGAGGAATAATAGGACAGCATAAGCGCAGAGGAGGTGTAAACAATTACGTGAGTACAATTCATACACTCATAATAACGTATGTCTCACTGACACACTGGCGAATTACACTAACTTCTAATTAACCTGCGGCCCTGGTACCTGAGGCCGCTTACAACGAACCAACGCACGCGCATCTGTGTGTCATCACTAGAGGTCATCCCCGCAGCAGCGCGGCACCACCTTGCACCTGCGTTATTTGTCGTTGCTGACCAGGCCCCACCCCCAGTGATTCCAAATCGACGCCTACTCGACTGCCATTGAACGAAATAGCACAGAGAACCCTATTGGCTCCGGAGCATCCTTAACTCATTAACAAATAATTGTGTACACTTATTATATCCTGGTGTTTTGCAATTAATAAGAGCTCATTAGCAAGATGAATAAATCTATTTCGGACGGAAACATTAGTGAAATGGGTATTGATATTACCCCTCCAACCTTTATTTCCGTACGTAACAAAAGGATGAGGGAGGAAGACTTACCCACGGAATTCAGCAAATTTAAGGAAGAAATGAAGGAGTTATTTCAGTCCTTTATAAACACCCAACAAACTGAATTAAAAAAGATTACTTCCAACCTTAAAGAAATTCAAGCGACGAATACCAGCATACAAACATCAATCGAGATTTTGTCTAAACAAAATGACGATTTCCAAAATAAAATATCTCAAATAGAATTACAGATAAAGAAAGACAAAGATTATATTATCGTCCTGGAGGATAGAATAGAGGACTTGCAACGATGCTCGCGCAAAAATAATATTGAAATAAAGAATGTCCCTAGGAAAATACAGGAAACCAGAGAGGATTTAATTAATATGGTTCTTAGTCCCCCAATTGTGGTGGAACTAGACTCATCAATACTAAAACAGGATTTTCTGAAAAATACTAAGTCATACAATATAAAAAATAGGACTAAGCTTCAAGCAAAGCACCTAGGTATTTCTAGTAGCGAAGACGTTCCTGTATTTATTTCAGAACAGTTGACTCCCAAGTCCGCCCGACTATTTTTCTTAGCCCGGGATGTGGCAAAATCTAAACAGTATAAATTCTGTTGGACTGCTTTCGGTCGAGTTTTCCTTAAAAAGGACGAAGACTCAAAGGTAATTCTTATTAGAAACGAGATGCAGGTGCAGGGCTTGCTCCAGAGTGCATGACTACTTACTTTTTTTAACTTTAACTTTTAACTTTTTAACTTTTAACTTACTTTCATTTAGATTATTACTGGCTTTTATTACTATATTTGCAAGAAATAGGTATGTTCTATTATTGTTTTCTAGATATAAGTTTTTAAATAATATTTTCTATGTAAAGTATGCTCAACAAATATTCATCTTAAGAACACTAACACTGTACAAACATTGTATTCCACACTCATCAACTAAAAATCGAATTGCAACCATCACACGCTTACATAATACTATCATACACACAACCATTATATCTGTGTATCATCTTTATGTAATATTAATAACAATGCTACATTTCCATGTAGTAAATCGTATAAACGTTTATTACATTCTATAATTAAACATGGATAGTAATTTGAATACCATTAACGAATTAGATCAAATGGAAATTGCAGATTCAGCGTTGGTTGATATCGCACATATAGCCACTTCCTTAAAGCTTGAAAATTCCTACTTGACAGTCGTGACTCAAAACATAAGAAGTGTTTATAGTAATTTCGATGATTTACAGATAAATTTGGCTTTGATGAAATTCGACGTAGATATTCTTATTCTTACAGAGTGTAGGATAAATTATAACAAACAAATACCGATACTAGATAACTATAACTCTTATTTTACATCAAATCAACTAAACCAAAATGACGGCGCGGCGTTGTAGCCTATGTAAAAAGCAGTCATGAATCCTTAGTAACGGAACTAGAGTTAACGCACGCTTCGGCTCTTCAAATCATTGTGTCTAATTTTACTATTATAGCAATATACCGATCTCCATCTAATGCTTCTGCTGATAACTTCATTACCTCATTAAACAACCACCTGGAAAGTTGTAGTACACACAATAATATTATTGTTATCGGTGACATTAACATTAATTTAATCGAGAAAACCACAGAAATATCCCAGCAACGATCAAACCGGCTAAATTACCTTAATATGCTTGCCTGTCATGGCCTTCTCCCGGGACACTGTCTACCTACTCGTGACCAAAATTGCCTTGACCATACATTCCTAAAATTGGACAAAACTAAAAGCTTCGCTTCTGTAGCAGTGCTAAATACAACTATTACGGATCATGCTATGGTTCTTTTAAATATAACACACTCAAATAAAACGCGTACAACCAATTTAAAATCCACAACCATAACGAATTTTCAAAACGCTTATAAATGCCTCGTCAATATAGATACATCAATATTCAAAACGTTCACGCTTCCCGACGGCTTTGCTAGTAAACTGGTGGAAGTAATCAGGGAGTCCCTACATTCTAACTCAAAAACAAAAACAGTTTCTCTTGTAAAAAGGACATTGAAGCCCTGGATTACTACTGGAGCACTACGGTGCATAAGACTTAGGAATAAAATGCAGCAACGAACAAGATTAGACCCTTTCAACTTAATATTAATAATAACGTATAAGAGCTTCCGTAACTTTTGTTCAAATTTGATAAAAAAGATAAAGAGACAATATTATAGAAAACAAATAGAAGTCTCAGCCAAAAATCCGAGGCAACTATGGTCAACCATAAATGAGATTACACAGTTCAAAGCACCCAAAAGCTCAAATTCCCACCTTCTTAATATCACTCCGCATCCTATAAACTCCTTAAACCGCGTTAACCTATTCTTTACCACAATAGGGAAAAGCTTAGCTAAAACTATCTTAGCGCAGATTGGGATGCCGGTTGTGAACAGTTACAGCCATAACTCCTGGGCTTCCTCGTTCGTGTTGCTAGATAATGATCCCCAGGAGGTTGATGGTATTCTCATGAGTCTAGACTCTGAGAGTGCTCCTGGCTGGGACGACATACCTACAATTTTTTTAAAAATGTCCAGGGACTTTGTGGTTCCCCTGATAAGTCAGCTAGCTAACCTATGTTTTAAAACAGGAATTTTCCCGAAAGACCTAAAGCGCTCAGTGGTTACTCTTGTGCATAAGGGTGGGGACGTAAATGATGTCAACAATTATCGTCCTATATCTGTGTTAACGTCGATTTCAAAAATTTTAGAAAAACTTCTTAACAAGAGACTAATTAACTACTTGCACAATTATCATATTCTTTCAGATGGGCAATATGGGTTTAGAAAAGGGTTCTCAACCCAAGACGCTGTTATGGCATTGACATCTGATATTGCTAATAGAGTAGATAAGGGTTATAAATGCCTAACCGTGTTCTTAGATATAAAAAAAGCTTTTGACACTGTTTCCGTCCCAATCCTTCTGCGCAGGTTGGAAGGCATAGGCATAAGAGGAACTGCTCTTTCCCTCTTCGAAAGCTATCTAAAAGATAGGAAACAAATTGTTAAAATCAACAAGTTATGTAGTATCGAAGAAGATGTTTACTACGGAGTTCCACAGGGGAGCGTTATGGGTCCGACTCTCTTCTTGATTTATATCAACAGCCTATGCAACATGCAGATCAACGGGGGGAAAATATACTCATACGCAGACGATACTGCGGTTGCTTTCTCAGCAGCGTCATGGGACCAGGTAAAAACTGTCGCGGAAGAGGGTTTGACGGTGATAGCTAGTTGGCTGAAAGGAAGCCTTTTGACCCTCAATACGAGTAAGACCAGTTTTATTAGCTTTTCCCCAAATAAAAGGTCCCAGCCCAGAGTTGACTTTGGAGTAAAGTTTCATGCCAGTCAAAATAATGCACCCCATGACTGCAGCCTCATCGGCTGCCAAGACATTCAACAAGTAAGCTCTACAAAATATTTGGGCATAACTATTGATCAAAATCTGTCATGGCATCCTCATATGGAGATCCTAATGAAAAGGATTAGGAAACTGATTTGGGTTTTTAAAATGTTACGTCATTTTCTATCCTCACAAAATTTAAATAAAATCTATATAGCGCTGTCGCAATCTATAATAACATATTGCATACCAATATGGGGTGGAGCCACTAAAGTTAAATTTCTCGATCTGGAAAGAGCCCAGCGTTCGCTTATCAAGGTGATGTATTTTAAACCTTACAGATTTCCTACAACAGACCTTTATAAAATCAGTGGGTTGCTCTCTATTAGGAAACTATATTTAGTAGATATTTCACTAACCCTGCATAAGCGTCTTCCTTTTGACTCGGCTATTCTGAGCAGAAGGCGAAAGGATATAGTGGCTCACTCCCGAAAGGTACGAACAGTCTTTGCTAGACGGCAATATGATACACAGGCAGCCTATATCTATAATAAGTTAAACCTTAAACTAAACATCTATCCGATGCCGACATACGATTGCAAGAAAACAATTATTGAATGGCTGAAAACCCTAACATATGAAGAAACAGAAAACATTTTAGTTAGGATAAACTAATACACAGTCATACTCATATACACACGCACACACACAGTACACACACGCACACACACACACACACACTCACACTCACACACACACACTCACACACACACACACACTCACTCACTCACTCACTCACTCACACGCACACACACACACACACACACACTCACATACACACACAAAAACGCACATGCGCGCACGCGCGCTGCACCACATACCAATTGAGAGCTGCTACGTTATTTTACAATTTTTTATTTATTTTTATTTTATTTTTATTTTTTATTTTTTTTATTTCCTATGTTTGAAACTGGTCTCATCATTGTCAGCTAATATGTAAGGGAAGAAGCGAGACAGCTCCAACACAAGTACTATTTGTCACTTACTGGAGTTGCCTCAATTTATGTAAAATCACGATGTTGGAGAAGAAATAAATATTTTTGTATTTTTTTATTTTTTTTTAATATAAATATTTTGTTATTATTATTATCAGATGTCAGTTTACGATAATTTGAAACCAGTATTAATTATTTCAATATCTTAAAAAGTGCAGAGAATCAGTTTTTTCTTTTTTTTTTTTTTATGAGCCTGTAGTGTCCCGCTGCAGGGCAAAGGCCTATCAGAATCAGTTAAATAAAATAAATAAATACTTATATTATCTGACATTATGACTCAGCGCCATCTAGTCCCGTGGTAAGCGACGAGGCTTGTGTTACGGATACTAGAAGGTTGATATACTACGTATAGACTTTTTTTTCTTGTAAATACATATTTATTATACACGGACGTCTGGGTTGTCTCTATCTTGATTCTAACCCGGGACCCGTAGCACTGAAGGCAGCGTTAACTACCGCTGGGCTAATCAGTACACCAAAATAGATCAGTTCAGTGATGTTTTTGAATATTATGTTTTTGAATTTATGTTTGATAAGTATAGCGTACATTTTATCAATACTAATCAATAGCATCTACATATTTAAAGATAATCTTTGTCATCAAAACCATATATATTATGATTTAGTACCAAATACTCTGCAGATTGACTCTGAGTGCCGATAAACATGGTCTTCAAAAGGGTTTTTTTGGTGTTTGCGTTCGTGGTGGGGTGTATAGGTAAGTAAATACATTTTAGACATTTTAGAAGTTTAATGGACGTAGAAAATAGAGTGATTGATATGAAATATTTACCACTCGGAATTAAGCGACCAAATTTTGGGTAACCCGCGAGATCTCTCGCTCAATTTGAGCGGTTGGGGATGTACCTCCGCCTTACAGAAGACCGCAGTGAACGGCAAATAAGTGAAGCAACAATAGTTGTGTTTCTGCGAGTGTGTAAGGTTACCAGAGCTATAGAAGTTAGATTACATTACAGAAGTGGTAAATACGGTACATCACATATGTGGTGGAAAGACCCTAGATGCTTAACCGGAGAGATGGCCAGCTTCGAAACCTGAGTGTAACCACTACGTGGACTGTCCGGAGGATATGCCACAGCATACGCTGACGGAGCAGTATTCTGGTATTGGCACAGCATTGAATAATAACTTCTCACTCCGAACGTGATCCAATTTATTTATTGCTTTGAGAGTATTTAGGAAGTCGGAACGGGATAGAGCAGAATTCGTTGATCCCCATAAGACTCATTACTGGAAGTTCTGTCTAGAAAGCTAGTGGCATAGCTGGTGGCATGGTTTGGTTGATGAATTCTGCAATAAAAATGTATGTAAGGACAATGTACAATACGGATTGTAACAATAAGCAAGCTTAGAAATACAGTCGGGTTCGAAGGACAGTGTAGGTACTTCACCAGCAAAGTGAGCATTTGAACTTAAAAGACAAGAGCAAGATAAAGAAGTAACTATGTTAATCAGACTTAGGTATACCTGGCAGTTCGAGACCAGGTATGAGGATATAGTGGCGAAAATTTGCAACTGTTCATTCATTCGTTTTCAGCACTTCCAAAGCCTAGAGAGCATGACTTCTCCAAGTTTTTCGAGCATGTGGACACGGGATCTCGCATCGTCGGTGGTACCCTGGCACCTGCCGGCAGCCATCCCCACATGGTGGCTCTCTCCAGCGGTTTGTCGGTCAGGGGCTTGGTTTGTGGAGGTTCCCTGGTCAGCCGTCGGAGTATCCTGACTGCTGCACATTGCATCGATAGTGTGTACAGCGGTGGAGCACTTAGCACGTATGTATTGATCCCTGTTTTGTCTATAGATCTTATGTATGATTATGGTTAAGAAAATCACTTAATGAGACAAATATGTGTAAGTGAGCAGAGCCAAACAATTGTATACAACATTAAAATAATCTCGTCAATATCAGACACGCAGTAGCGTCTCAAGCCAAGTTCAAGCAGAACTAGCGAGCAGCATCGTGTCTATATTTACAAGCCACTTTTGACTCCCTCATAACTCAAGAACTATTTCACATAAACATGTCATCTATTATACAATCAAGAACTTCAAAACCTTTAATTTTGGGCTGTTGATTCTGAATGTTAAACTCAGAATTCAGCTCTCCATATTCACAAATAACGTATATTACTGCCGTATTCCCTGTAACCTGTAACCGACAAATATTATTGTGATGGTACTGACTCAACATCCAGATCATCTTCACAGCTCTCTTCGCGCGACCGTCGGCACAACCCGATGGACAACTGGTGGTTTCGACTACAGGCTAGAACGCAATGTGACCCACCCTAACTATATTGCTGCCACAATAAGAAACGACATCTCTCTTCTCATCACCACCGCTGAAGTTGCGCTCAGCAATCTCGTGCAGGTCATACCTATCACCTATGACTTCATCCCTGGAGGAGTCCAGTCCAGAGTTGCTGGATGGGGCAGGATTAGCGTGAGTACTAACTTTAGTTACTTAACATTAGTAAGCTAAGGTTACAGTCGCTAAAAGTGGAATACTGTTACTTCATATTGAAAACGACGTTCTTGTTGAAGTTCGTGTCATGACGGGTACACGTTCATGAAGCCACTCTCGAAACCAGCTCACATGTTCTTCAGTTGTGAGCAGTTTCAATGACCTGTGACTGATCCTCTCCATACCTTCTATATTGAGCCTATGAACTGGAGGAAACAGACGCTTTTGTTATTACTAAATTTGATTTTAATACACGCATAATTAAAAAAAAATATTAGCCTTCTGCACTTCTTCTCGAGGTATATTCTTCTCCGTTCGCGCAATTTTCATAAAAAGAGGTACAAAGTTTTATACCTAATGAATGTTGTCACCTTACTTACTCTAAATTTCCCACTTTCTAGGGTGGTGGTGCTTTATCTTCGACTCTTCAGGAGTTGACGATCAGCACCATTGATGGCGACGACTGCGTCCGCCTCGTGGGCCAGGCCTCCATCGACTTCAATATACCTGCTCCAGCTGTAGAACCAAATATCGAGGTCTGCGTCTTCCGCTCCGAAGGTTTCGGCACTTGCAACGTAAGTATTAGCTTCTATTCATCAGGCTTGGAGTTTTATACACTTCTTACTTCTTCTTCTTTTTCTTTCTTACTTTCTACATATGTAAGCGCCGTAGACTGCGTGTAACATGAGTCTTCCCGTAAAGAATTCAAAACTGCGATAAAATCCGTTTAAAGTAGTTTTAATTTAATGTCTAGAGTTGCGTAAACGCAAGAAATCGGCAGGACTTTCCTCTTTCTATTTTATAAACGAAACTAGTTATAATTACGCAATGATATTTCAAATATTAGTCAAACTCTTAATTACTAGATGGCGTCGGTGTGTTTTAACACATTTTGGGTGATTTTCTCACAACATGTGAGAAGAAACTTTGAAATAAACTTAGTAAATCAGGGTCCCTTTACAATTCCTGACATAAAACTCTAATATACTAGCGTCACCATCTAGGATAATGTCTTAAAGGACATTCTGAAGAAGGCACCATAATACCTTTAGAGTGACCTGTTCCTACCGACGTCACGTTGATTAAAATAAAGCCAGATTTATGTAACATTACGAAACTAGTAGCATGATAGTAGTTCTGTTGCATGCATTGTAAAACTTCAATCAAGTTTTAAAATTCATGCATTGATTTTACGACTACTGTACTTGACGCTTACTCGTGAAATTGTTGATGAAATTAATGTCACGGAACTACTTTTATGCCACTAGTTACTTGATGTAAATCTGGCTCTACAGTTTCATTTCAATGTAGAGCCCTCAAAAACTGTTCTTCACTAAAATTGCCTTTCATTCCACTTTCAGGGTGACTCTGGCAGTGCTCTGTCTCGCGCTGACACTGGCCAGCAGTTCGGTGTCGTCTCCTGGGGCTTCGCCTGCGCTCGTGGCGCCCCCGACGTGTTTGTTCGACTCAGTGCCTTCCAGTCCTGGTTACAAACGAACATTATTTAGAAACAATATACGATCAACTTCATCAAATGATTTATTATTTTATTTTTATAACATTGCTGCCTGACGAAGCCTCCTGTCGAATCATTGCCATTTTATTTCATGAATATTTTCGTGAATCTTCTTTTATAAAACGTTGTCTTGATAATAACAAACCCAAAAAAAATTACCCAATTTGGTGCAGCGGTTCTGAAGTTATGCGCGTAAATACGACACATTTTGGCGATTCAATTTTTATTTCTATCTAGATCGATTATTATTAAAATAACATTAAATGCAAAATGCTCACAAACATGTAGTAGGTATGTTTGTTAAAACTCAACACACACTAGGTAGAATTTTTAACATGTTAGGTGGCTTAAAATTGTTATTAATTATCATAATATTGGAAGGGTTTTTTCGATGAAATAATCACCATGCGGTAATCAACGAATATCTATCAAAATAAAAAATATAGAAAAAATAGACGTCGACGACGCTCTTGATTTTTCAGATAGTGATCTGAATGATTTATATTTGATAGTAATTCGTGTGACACAACACGATATAATTAGCTACTTTTATTAGATGAGATAAAGAAATAATATCACAATCTGTATTTATTGTACTTGCCATAGAAGGTTATACCTGTTTTTAAGAGGTATATTTCCTCGCTCAAATTGAGCTGCCTGACTGGGGAATTCATTTGTTGTCTGGGGCCTTACAGAAGACGATAGTGAAACAACAATAGTTCTGGTTCTACGCGTAATTAAAGTTACCACAGCTCGTTGGGGAAGTGGCTATTCTGACAGCATGAGAATTCCGTTCGCTGTCAATTTGTTAAGCTGCCCGCCCAATCAGTCGCACTCTCTCAATTACTGTCCTGCATCAGTAGGACATGTATATCGATACAGTAATTGTATATCAATACAGGGGTTTTCTGCGCTCCCAACGCGAGTTGGGTAGATTTCCCATGCTATCGAGGAAGCCTCTCAAGCTAGTAGATCATGCATGGGATAAATAAATAATAAATATTCCTGGACATTATGACACAGCACCATCTAGTTCCGAGCTAAGCAACGAGGCTTGTGTTACGGATACTAGTCGATTGATATACTACATATATACTTTTTTTTGTAAATACATACATACGTTCACGACTCGGATACAAATGTTTATGCTCATCACACAAACATTTGTCCCTACCGGGATTCGAACCCGGGACCCATAGCACAGCAGGCAGTGTTAACTACCGTTGAACTAATTGGATCGTCAAATGAGCAGGTGCATGCTTTAGGATCAAACCTTTGACTTCAAAGTGCACTAGTGAATTGAAGAACTGTCAATATTAACATAGCTAATTCTAGATAGAGTCATGCCTATATAATCCAACGATTTACGGAAAAGTGTACATGCTCACGGAAAAGTGACAGTTGACAGTGATGCTTGACTTGAAAAAGACAGTTGTAAACACCTTGTTTGAATTTCACTGACGGGCCCAGCTCGGTTCAGCAAAGGTCTCTCTAAATCCGATTCTACATATCTCTAACTACACAACTTTGGAAGAAACAATCCAATAACACCTTAATCTTGTGAACGGAAGTTTACTATCGCTACAAATAAATCTGGAAATACCCACTCCAGTTTAACGCGGTTTTCCAAATAATGTTTATACCTATCTCATTAACTTATCATTATATCAAGTGAATCAAAGATAATATAAAAAATACGGGTATATAATTATGATTGTGTAAATCCCGCAACACCAAATTGAATGCAGGCGTTGTTAAATATGGACCTCAAAACTGGTCTTCTGGTATTTATGTTCCTGGTTGGGTGCATTGGTAAGTTGAGTGTATTCTTCTTCTGTATTCATTTATGTCTATTTTACATGATATTAGTGTTAAAAACCAGTGCGGATTGGCAGAATTCATACTCCATCAAGAACGAAGATTTCCTCGCGATGTTTCTCTTCATTGTTCCACCATGTGATTGATATCGAGACCTTTGACTTGCCAGTCCACTGATAAAACCATTAGGCTAACACTGCTTGCTAAATATATCAAGAATAAACACCTATACAGGTAAATTAATTAAAATACGCGTTTGCAGCACTCCCGACGCCCAAAGAGGATGACGTCTCCAAGTTCTTCAAGCAGGCGGACATGGGGTCTCGCATCATCGGTGGTTCCGAAGCGCCTGCTGGCAGTCACCCTCACATGGTGGTTGTGGTCGCTGGTTTGCTGATCAGAAGCATGGTCTGCGGAGCTTCCCTGGTCAGCCGCCGTACTGTCCTGACCGCTGGGCATTGTATTGATCCTGTGTATAGTTCTGGATCTCTAATCAGGTAAACAAATGAAGTACCAAGCTGTTCTAAACCTGTTAGCATATTATCTGTTATCCTGTTGAATGAAAGAGTATATTTAGTTCTTTTCTATTAATCTCATCAGCAACCTACCGCCGTCGAGAAAATCTCTCGCAGTGCACGTAGTTTCATTCGAAAAGTCACTGTCAACTGGTCACACCTTAGGCTTAGGCTATAACAGCTTTTAAATTTCTGTTCAATGGTTCAGAATTATCATCCAAATATTCTTCACAGCACCGTTCGCGCAAAAGTCGGCACTGTGCGCTGGAATTCTGGTGGTACTGACTACAGGATCGAACGCAATGTGACCCACCCCGCCTATGATTACGGGACTATCACCAACGACCTTGGTATCCTCATCACCACCACTGAAGTGATACTTAACAACCTCGTGCAGGTCATACCTATCAGCTTCGAATACATTCCTAGTGGTGTCCAGTCCAGGGTTGCTGGATGGGGCAGGATTGACGTGAGTTTTACTTCAGTTATTCATAAGAGAGTCGACGGTAGGCCGGCTATCTGATGATCTTTGTGCCATGCTTGAGTTGGCCCGTACCAAGTGAATGTTCCCACTAAATAATGGTAATTTAGGTCGTATAATAATAATGCAGCAATATCGAAATTCAGTTGGTGTATAAAACAAATTTTGCCATTAATTTGCCTAATACTATACCAGACTTCATCGAACTGAAGATTAATTATATTATTGCCGGGTCAAATTGGTAGTGTAGTCATATACATTGTGGAAGTGTGACATGTTATTATAAATTAACATAGTATAATATTAACTCCTGAAATTAAAATAAGTATTAGATTGTAAACGAACCTTAGTTCTAATTCCGTATACACATAAGCCTAGGTAGAATCTTCCATTGATATCTTATTAACCTTTTATTTCGACATTTCAGAATGGTAATTCAATGTCTGTAGCTCTAATGGAGTTGACGACCACGACTATCGGTGATGAGTGTGTTGGCCTCGTGGCCGAAGCCTCAACCACCTTGAATATTCGAGCCCCAGTCGTAGCTCCAGAGGTTCAGATCTGCACCTTCCGTGCCGTCAATTTTGGAACTTGCAACGTAAGTATTAGCTTACATATTTTCCTCAAGTTTACAGTGTCGTGCGAAACAATCAAACGAGTTTTCTCAGAGTTTTTATGTATAAAATCCACCAAGTCCATCCAGAAAAGAACAGATTCATTTGAACAAATTTCTTATATGTGAATCGCGCATTGCAGAGCCTCAAAGAACCCTTTTAAGCCTTTTTTGAAGAAACCCATGATGTAGACCTTTGGGAAAAACCTCGGCACTTTAGTCAGCTAAATGTTTTTCTTTCCATTTTCAGGGAGACTCTGGCAGTGCACTGTCTCGTGCTGACACCGGTGAGCAGATCGGTATCGTCTCCTGGGGCCTACCCTGCGCCCGTGGTGCCCCCGACGTGTTTGTCCGACTCAGTGTCTTCCAAGACTGGCTGCAAACATACATAGTTTAAGAACCTCACACAACCGACTGTATACAACGATGTTTTAAAGCTTTCGTATTTGCAATCAAAGCTTTAACTGCGACTGCGAATAGTATGAGTTCCAAATAAAATTTTAAGGATGTTTTTATTTATTAATCTGGCTTTTATATTATTTACCATTTATGTTTTGCTTTAAAAAAATATCAATATTATAGAAAACGGGAACTATAAAGGAAATTTTGTTCACTAATTTCCTTAAAAAAATATTATTTGAAAGCTGGTTTAATTGGACGAAAATGTATCGTATGTACATTGATAAATAGGTGTATTTTGTTAGTATAAATTGCGTTATAAAGATGTTAGTAGTATCATAATGTTGTCAAAAAAACTGACTTCAAATGTCAAAACTGGACCATTTTGGCCTGGACTGGACTGGTTAATTGAAGGCCAGCTTTCAAATAATAAAAAGAATCATCAAAATCTGTTCACCCAGTCGAAAGTTATGAGGTAACAAACCTAAGAAAAACAAATAGTGGAATTGATAACCTCCTCATTCCCATTGGTCCATTGGTCCTATTTCAATTTGGTCCAATCTGACCTAATATAATCTATCATAAATCTGAAATAATAATAAAAACTGTTATGCAAATGAATAAATAAATAATGAAGTCAGCATGCCGTGGCTACATGCCTACTGCAGCACATTCTTATATAAGGGCAGTCCAACCGCCCTGCGATTAACGCCAGGACAACATTGGAGCTGGCCCGCACCCTGCGCACTAAGGATGCGCACCGCTTGCGCATGGTGGTATGAAAACAGTCGGTGCGCGCTTCCGCAAACATGCCCGAGGCACTGCAAGATCGGGGCAGCCCCAATATCGCCCTGAACGCGTTATTGTACTGGACGCGGAGGGCGCTGTAACTCGCCTGTGTATAGCTAGCCCACAGGCTGCACGTGTACAAAGATGTGCAATATGCTTTAAAAAGTGGGAAGTATGAAGTCAGGTTTTTTTTTGGCAGAATTATTTAATTTGCTAAACTTAGTTATCGCTTATACTGTTGTAACAGGCGTGATTCAAAATAAGGAAATAGAAATGTGTTACTGGAGTGTTTGTTGTAACATTGTGAAATTCGTTATCCTTACATCGTGCTTTAAGTCCTGTCCTTTTATAATGACTATCATTATATTTTTGTCGGCGCAGGAGGGCCTTCATCAGAATTCATCGTGTATTCAGTTGTTGTGGGCGTATTTACGATCGAGAGGCCTCATCTTCTGGCTTCTCATTATAATCAAATAGGTACTAGGGCACACTATTCGGGCAGATTACAAGCGAGACGTGGCGCGCTTGCGGTTCCCGTTCAGCTCGTCTCCAAAACAAGATACCAGCCCCGCTTCCATTCACACGACGCTTCGCTAGAGCGACTTTGCCCACAGCCACTCTCAAATTTGACATTATCGACCACGCACACATGCGCCGTCATATTTATTTAAAGTACATTCATTTATGTACGTTTATATCATACACCCGCTACGATCCCTGTTGATATACACGGATCGTAGCATGCCATTTCCACATTCTTTTACCACGTCCACATTCATACATCTCGTCATACAGGCGCGTCGGTGACGAGTACTGGGCACCTGACCTTTTGTGAAGGAGTTCGCCAATTAGGCCGGTGTATGTCCTTCTAGGGCGCCCCTTCCCGACGTTTCTACTGACATCCGCCTTATAAATTCCTTTTGTCAATCGCCTATCATTCATCTTCTCAGCCCCAAATCATCTCAGTACATTCTTCTTAATTTTTGTCACTACGTCATCTTTCAAACCACAACGTTTTCTTATCACATCATTCCTCAGTCTATTAATAAATAAAAAAAAACCGGAATAATAAATAAAGTCATCCTTCAAATTTTATTTGGATCTATTTACAGTTGCAACTTAAGCTCCTATTCCCAATACGAAAGCTTTAAAACATCGTTGTATACAGTCGGTTGTGTGAGGTTTTTAAACTATGTATGTTTGCAGCCAGTTTTGGAAGGCGCTGAGTCGAACAAACACGTCGGGGGCACCAAGAGCGCAGGGCAAGCCCCAGGAAACGACACCAATCTGCTCTCCGGTGTCAACACGAAACAGTGCACTGCCAGAGTCACCCTGAAAGTGGGAAGAAAAACAATTTAGTGTATAGAAGTACTGAGGTTCTTCCTAAACTATTACAGCATGGGGTTCTTAAAAAAGGTCTTCGTGGTATAAAAATATGTTGAAATTAATCTGATCTTTTCTTGATATTTTATTTTACAAACTTATAGACTTGACCGGTTGTTCCGCGTCATTGCATACTTGAGGAAAATAAGTTAATACTCACGTTGCAAGTTCCAAAATTTTCGCCACGGAAGACGCAGATCTTAATTTCTGGATCTACAGGTGGAGCTGGTAAATCCAAGTCGATGGAGGCTTGGGCCACGAGGCCAACACACTCATCGCCAGTAGTAGTAGTAGTCAACTCTAGAAGAGCTACAGAAGTAGCACTACCACCCTGAAATGTTGAAATAAAAGGTTAATGATATCAATATAAGTTATATCTAGGCTTTTTGTTGATAATTATGTATATACGGACTTAGAACTGAGGACCTTAATATTAATCTTCAGTTCGATAAATACATATAGCATTCGCTAAAATGGCAAAATTACTTTGATACACCAACTCGATTCCGATATTACTGATACAACAACAGCCAGCAAGTGGGCTTAAATTAATATTATTTAGAGGGAAGATAGTTACAGTCACTTGGCACGGGCCTACGAGCAAGGCATAAAGATCATTAGATATAAATTTAAAATGAGCCGGCCCACCATCGACTCTCATAAGTAAAATAACTGAAGTAAAACTCACGCCAATCCTACCCCATCCGGCAACTCTGGACTGGACACCACCAGGAGTATGTTCGAAACTGATAGGTATGACCTGCACGAGGTTGTTAAGTATCACTTCATTGGTGGTGATGAGGATACCAATGTCGTTGCTGATAGTCGCTAAATCATAGCCAGGGTGAGTCACGTTGCGCTCGATCCTGTAGTCGGTACCACCAGAATTCCAGCGGTTGGTGCCGACGGACGCGCGAAGGGAGCAGTGGAGAATATTTGGGTGATGATTCCGAACCGCAATAGAAATTTTAAAGCTGTCATATTGTGACCAGTAGACTGAAGTCAAATATCTAAAGTTCAGTCATAATGCATGCTTCAGTGGCTGTTTGAATAAAGCTACTTGCGTTGCACACCGCACGTCTAGTGCTGTGGTGGACTATAGCCTTATCCTTCTCGAATGGGACAATAATCAGGTTGATGAAAAGATTGAAATATTCCGATGAATAAAAGAGATTGTTCTGATGAATAAAAGAGAACTAAATCTAGTACTTTTTAATCAACAGGGGGAGGATAAATACTATGGTAACAGATACACAACAGCTTGGTACTTCATTTGTATACCTGAGTAGAGATCCAGAACCATACACAGGCCCAATACAATGCGCAGCGGTCAGGACAGTACGGCGGCTGACCAAGGAAGCTCCGCAAATCAAGCTTCTGATTAGCAGACCAGCGACCAAAGCCACCATGTGAGGGTGACTGCCAGCAGGTGCTACGGAACCACCGACAATGCGAGCCCCCACGTCCACCTGCTTGAAGAACTTGGAGACGTCATTCTCTTTGGGCGTCGGAAGGGCTGCGAACACGTATTTTAATTAATTTACCTGTATGTGTGCTGTCTTAGCCTAATGGTCTGATCAGTGGACTGTCAAGTCAGAGGTCTAGAAATCAATCATACGGTGGAATGCTGAGGTGAAACATCGTGAGGAAATGATCGCGATGGAGTATGAAATCTGCTAATCCGCACTAGTCTTTAATACTAATCTTCTGTAATCATCATCAACCCATTAACGTCCCACTGCTGGGCACGGGTCTCCTCTCATTTGAGAGGGATTAGGCTATAGTCCACCACGCTAGCCTACTGCGGGTTGGCAGACTTCACATGCCATCGAGATAAATCTCTCAAGCGTGTAGGTTTCCTCACGATGTTTTCCTTCACCGTTTGAGCTTGTGATAAATACGCACATAACTTACGAAAAGTTAGTGGTGCGTGCCTTGGGTTCGAACTCGAGACCTTTGACATCTCAGTCCAAACTAGACATAAATGAATACAGAAGAAGAATACTCTCAACTTACCAATGCACCCAACCAGAAACATTAATACCATAAGACCAGTTTTGAGGTCCATATTTAACAACACCCGGATTCAATTTGGTATTTACGGGCTTTACACAATCATAATTATATACTCGTGTTTTTTAATATTATCTTTAATTTACTATTGATTAATGATAAGATGATGAGATAGGTAGGAATAAACATTATTTGGGAACCCGCATTAAACAGGAATGGGTATTTTCATATTTATTTACATGCTAAACTTCCATTTACATTATTAAATTCAAAGTGGGTGTTCTGAGTTTGATTCTTTCAAAATTATCTAAGTAGTTAGAGAAATGCACGGAATCGGATTTAGATTATTATATATTAGAGGTCTTTACTGAAGACCGTTGGTGAAATTCTATCAATGTGATTACAACTTTCTTCTTCAAGGCTCTCTCATGATGAAGTTTCTCTCATGATTCTCCATGAGCATTAAATAATCCCATATATAAATTGGACTGCGGGTATCATATTAGGATTAGCTAGGATAGTTGAAAGTTCTTCAGTTCGCTAGTGGCCAGTGAAGACACAGATTGTGATAGTAAGTATGACTTTATCACTTTCTAATAAAACTAGCTAATAAATATCATTTGATGATATTGTCACAGCTTTGTCACATAGTTTCTCTGATTTTAAAAGCGAGATTAAACACGAGTTATTCCAATAACTCGTGTTTAATTTTAGGCAATAGACAACTGAGGGGCTATGAGGCTCAAGGAGTCACAACTCCTTAATTCGTTCTGTAGCTTATCAAAGCATCCAACTAGAAACGTAAACAGCAGAATTCAAATTGTGTAGTCCATTGCAGACAACGACCGCAGACACTATGACAGTGCTATAAATAAATATAATTATATAGATTATGAGATTTTGGGGTAAACCGATTTAAATGTTCCTCGTTTAGGCTGATAAATATAATTGATAAATTGATAAAATGGTTTGAGTTGCAATATATAATTACGCATCTCATAGAGTTGACAATCTCTCAGAAATATTGGAGATGTTTATACATTGATTATAAGTTATTGAGACAGAGTGGTTTATTTTGGCTTGATTGACTCTAGATTTTCAAAAGGCTCTATCAAATACTTGATTGTTGAGGAATTAATTGTTGAAAAGTTGTTGACGAATTAGTTGTTGAGAATAGTTATTGAGTTGGAAGCCGCTTTAGGCCCTCCATAGATTTTGACAAGATAGTCTTTGTATTCCTTTTATTTAAGCAGCAAAGTTTCAAAAAATCTTTGCGTGTCTGTATTCAAAATGCCTTCTGGAATCATTGCCAGTAGTTAGTCTGGTCGGCCTTTACTTGTGCAATAGTTTCACGTCATCTCGCCCCATTGAGAGGTAGGGCATAGTGAGATTTCTCGCACAAACTGAGCTGCCTAACTGGGGAAGTACCTCCGCTTTACAGAAGACCGCAGTGAATCAACAATAGTTGTATAAGTTGTGAGTGAGTAAGGTAAGAGCTCGTTGGGGAGTGACCTATTCTGACAGCATAGATAGCGTTGGCTGTCAGTTTAGTAATTCCCTATTTTTAGAAACCTAAACGGTTTCTGCAGCCTTCTGGTATTGCAAATGTCACTTACCATCAGGTGAGCCGGTTGCTCGTTTGCCCCCTTATCACTATAAAAAATAAATTGAGTCTCTGTAAATATCATGGGCGTAACTTTGGGCTGTGCCCACTCCAGAATGGTCCAGTACCCACCCTAGGCTATTGGGCTACCGATTAGAAATTCTCATACGATGGACTGTACCCACGCCAGGATCTTATTTATGATAGGCGAATTATGATTATATAACATGTTCCTACCGCCCTAAATGACTATCAATATTCATACATACATACACTCATGCCTTTTTCCCATTGGGGTATGCAGGAACTACAGAATACCACGCGCTACGGTCCCTGCATACCACTTTTGCCTCGTCCACATTCATACATCTCGTCATAATATAATATAATCATATGGTTTATCAATCATTATTATCAGTATAAATAAGTAATATTGAATTCGGTTTTCCCCAAAATATGATACTCAATCTATATAATTTTGTCTCTTATATTATAATGCTATCATAGTGTCTGCGTTTGTTGCGAGCAATGGACTACAAAATTGGAATTTTGGTGTTTACGTTTCTGGTGGGATGCATCGGTGAGCTGCAGAACTTATTAAAGTGACACTTTGCGCCATAGAATTTTAGACAATATAGTAACATTAATTATTAATTAACCCATAATGTTATACTATATTGTCTAAAATTCTTACTTCCTTACTTTATTAATATTATTATTATTATTATAAATATAAATACGAAAGTGTGTCTGTCTGTCTGTCTATCTGTCTGTCTGTTGCCTCTTCACGCTATAACTGCTGAACCGATTTAGATGAAATTTGGTACAGAGCTAGTTTGAGTTTTGGGAAAGGACATAAGATTTTTAAAGACATAAGTTTTTATCCCAGAAATCATCCCTTAAAAGGGGGAAAAGGAGGTGGAAATAAATTTACTAATTTTACGCAGACGAAGTCGCAGCAAAAGCTAGTACTAAATAATTTAAATTTAGTAAAATTACCAACACACAACAAAAGAAAGAGTAAGGGCAACAATGACCTGACTTGTCGTCTATGCCATCTATCAGAATCCTATGACTGGATCCTATTCTACCCTCAACAGATAACCTTATCCATCTATCTGGAATACAAGAATCAGGTTCCATAAGCCATGTCCACTTAGTCGCAATAAATACTTTGACTTTGACTTTACACACAACAAATGAATTATACATTTTATTTATAGCTCTTCCTACCTCCAAAAATGGTTTACCTTCATTCTTCGAGCAAACAGACGTGGGTTCTCGAATCGTTGGCGGCACCCAAGCTGCAGAAGGCAGTCATCCTCACATGGTGGGACTATCTAGCGGTCTGCTGATCAGGATGTTCATCTGTGGAGGTTCCCTGGTCAGCCGTCGTTCTATCCTGACCGCTGCGCATTGTATCTTTAATGTATATAATGGTGGAACCCTTAGCAGGTAAATCAAGTTGCGCAAGAAATGTTATACAAACTAATCTAGAAAAAGCGCGGATGATGTGTTGGAATTGTGACTTGTATCCTTGCCTTATCGTCAGCGTCACAAAACTTTTGGACGTAGATAGTTGCAGCTCGAACCTGATATTTAAAGAGCAAAGTCTTGCCTCGCTTTAGCCACAGTCGTGGATATCGAAAGCAAATGCGCCACCTATTAAGGCCACTCCCTTGTTAGGATGTCCCTTGTTAAATTGCCTAGCCACCAGCTTTCGGCACCCGTTGCATTTTCTAACTCTGTTTAACTGGGCTTCAAAGACACACTATTAAATAATTATATATTTTTATTTACATTTATGTTCCCATGTTTTACTCGTAATAACAAATGATGCTGAAAAAATATGTTTTCGGCAGTTCTCTTCGTGCCACCGTCGGCACTACACGTTGGGCGACCAGTGGTACCGAATACAGGATAGAACGCAACGTGACCCACCCTAACTACTTGGAATTCACTCTCAAGAACGACATCGCTCTTCTCATCACCACCACTGACGTAGCGCTCAGCAGTCTCGTCCAAGTTGTGCCTATCGCTTACGACTTCGTCCCCGCTGGCATTCAGACGCGAGTTGCCGGATGGGGCAGAATTAGCGTGAGTTTCAACATCAGTATTTTTGTAATAAAATTCCCTAACAGCTTTTTTTTATAATTTCGATTCTTGGATAATTATGATAGACACCCAACACTTCAACTAAAACATTTATTTTGATGGTAATTCACACATCGCGATGTCCGCGGATAAACCTGTAGAGCAAAATTAGTTTTATTTCAACTGTATATTGGAATTCGATAATTAGATAGTAGGTAGATAAGTACCTACCTTCTTTTAAATATTAACAGAACAAACTCCCACATTTTCTCTCATTTTCTTCATCCCGTATTCTGTTTTATTCTGTTACATTTACTTGAATTAATTTAGCAACGTTTAAAATGGCTTCCCCAAATTCCAGAATATCGGGGCCTTTTCTCCGACTCTTCAGGAGCTGACCACCACCACTATTGACGGTGATGCCTGTGTTGCCCTGACAGCCCAGGCCTCCATTTACTTGGGCATATCAGTTCCAGATGTAGAGCCGCACATTGAAGTCTGTACATTCCATTCTACTGGAATCGGCAACTGCAGCGTGAGTATTCACATTAAATTAAATCCAAGCCAATATATCTACAACTCCTCCTTCCTTTTATAATTAGTTTTGTTATGGGTTCCAAGACAATCAAATCATTCCTCTTGATGATAGCTATTGTTGATCCGGGATTACAGTAGTTACTAGTACTTACTAGTACTAGTAGCTCTTTCCCTATCCGATACACCATCAGGTTTTACTTGGGATCTCGTTATTCCCTATTGTGGTATTCTGATGTACAGCTACATCGGAATAGACTGAAAGTCAACACTGACATAGTTTGGAATGGGATAACTTGATCTTGCCTTTCGTTTATACCAACTTTTTGTTCTACTATCAGGGTGACTCTGGCAGTGCTCTGATCCGTGTCGACAACGGCCAGCAGATCGGTGTGGTCTCCTGGGCCCTACCCTGCGCCCTTGGTGCTCCCGACATGTATGTTAGACTCAGCGCCTTCCAGTCCTGGCTGGAATCTAACATTGTTTGAAGACTCTCTAGTATGAACATTATCAAATGATGATCAAATCGTCTTGTGGTAGATAATGCATGATCTGTTGTTGTTTAGTGAAATAAATTCTATTCAAAACCTTTTTTCCTTGTTTTATTTGAGCTAGCCCATTGGGCCTACCAAGTATTTTCAAAACCAATTATAAATTAAGAGCGTATTTGGGTTTCATATTCCTGAAATTTTGTGCCTCCAGTGAAAAGTTAGTGATGTGTACTTTGGGATTTAATTTGAGACTTTTGACTTCTCTTTATCACAGTTGAGTACTTAAAGAGAAGGAATTAAAAATCTCATATTCCAGCTAATCTTCTTTAATGAGATGAAAAAAATTCAAACGTTGACAGACTTACACTGGTATTTCAGTTTTGTTTGTTTCAGTTGGTTTTCGTGTCTTATCTAGTAATCATCGTTATATTAATGATATTCAACTTGGTTTATCCCAAATTGTCTTAATCTACATTCTGTTTCTTATAAAGGTGTTTCGTACAGCATTATCAAATAGTCTGCAGCCGTGGTAAACGATGGACTACAAAACCAGACTTCTGGTGGTTGCACTATTTGCTGGATGCATTGGTAAGTATTCTATATAATTAATACATACCTATGATAAAATTGATGTCACCAGCATACATCAGCCAACAATAATTATTTATATTAATCATTACACAAATACCCAATATTATATTTTTTCATTAAGGTAGCTTTCAACATAGTGGTATGTCTTCTCAATGAGGAACAAATAAAACGTTTTCTTGAACACTTTGATACTCTCTGCTAACCTGATATGTTTTAAGTTTATTATATACTTTAGGAGCCATTGCAAATATGCTCTTCTGAAAAAATTACACACTGCGGAAACTTACACAGGTTGATACATCTTTTCTGAGCAATAAATGCAGTTTATCTCTCAGTTGCATTACCTCAAAGCATGATCCCGTATTTATTTTTTTGGGATAAACAAACAGTAACACATTGTGTCTTATCTAATGAATACCATTACAATGATTTAACTGTGAAATCACCGTTATCCGCGGATTAAAATACCTACCGTATCTTAAACATGATGCGACCAATTCATGGAACGCAGTGAGTAGCGTAGATTTATTTACTTTACAGTTTTCCTAAACATGTACCTGAATGCATATGAGTATTGATGCAGAAACTTCCTCGATTTGTGTGTATATCCCACGATAACGTATTTTCTACATAAAAGAAGTTTTATTTATGTTTATCCTCAAATTATTACGTTCCAACCAGTTAATTACAGATTTTATATTATTATTGATGTCAGATTCAAGGGTATCAATATTATTACTGTAAAAGACTGCAGTACTATCATTTGCAAATATTATCATTCGGATAGATTGTTGCTGTAGGCAAGTCGTTAATATAAATAAAAAATAATAGTGGTCCAAGGACGCTCCCATGGGGTGATCCATACGCTATATTTCTTATATCAGAATTATATGTAATTTCAATTTTAGTTTCATTGGATACTCTTTTGATTACCACGAACTGTTATCTATTTTTAAGGTTTGTTTTTAAGAAGGTTATATATCTTGCCTCTTATGCTGTTTGAGTAATTGAGTATAGTTTCCGAAGTAAAATGTTGTGGTCTACGTGATCAAATGCCTTAGAAATGTCACACACATTAGAGACTTATTTTCCAGCTGCGCCAAGAAAAAATGACTTTTCCAAGTTCTTCGACCAAATAGGCAATGAGCCTCGCATCATCGGCGGCACGCAGGCGGCGGAGGGCCGCCACCCTCACATGGTGGCACTTTCCAGCGGTCTGCTCATCAGGATGTTTGGCTGCGGAGGTTCCCTGATCAGCCGTCGTACTGTCTTGACTGCTGGGCATTGTGTCGACAATGTGTACAATCAAGGACTTTCCAGGTAACATAGAGGCAGTTTGCGCGTGCGCAAGCAGTGTTATGTACTCTATAATGTAGGTGGCTAAGTGGACTAAAAATCAGACCGCAAAAACGTCTCACAGGTTCCTTGAATTAACAATGTTGTTCCAATTTAGTTAAAGCTATGTTACGTACCGCATTGCTGATAAGTCTTTTCTAATCTAAGCATTCCTATTATACGCCATTTCAGCTAAAATTGAAACAGTACTATAGAAAAAGATACGCGCTAGTCCATTCGACCTATTTAGTATCTAATTTATTTAATTTCAGTACTTAGCCTGTTTAATTTTTATTCAGGGATACATACGTTTTTTAGGCACAAAATTCTCGATTTTACACAAGTCTTCCTTTGTTTAATTGATTTTGTGATTTGGTGAGCTGAACTTTTGCCTGTAGAAGCTTTTGCCCGCGAATGAATCTGCGTAGAATAAGTGATTTTATCTAATCTGCTTTTACATAAAACCCTCCTCTTTTAAGATATTATATGTAGATTCTTATCTTGAAAAATATCCATGCAGTTTGAACAATCCTTCGAGCTAATTAATAAGATAAGATATTCAACGTGTTTCTAAATTTGTCCATTTGGTACCAACTCGATATTATAGTATATTTTTCGGTTGATCTACACAGAAGTCTTCGCGGAGTTGTTGGCACTACACGCTGGGCGTTCGGTGGTACTGAGTACTCGTTTGAACGCAACATCACCCATCCTAACTACGTGGATATCACTCTCAAGAACGACATCGCTCTTCTCATCACCACCACTGAAGTGGCGCTCAACAATCTCGTGCAAGTCGTGCCCATCGCTTACGACTTCGTCCCCGCAGGAATCCAGACTCGAGTAGCCGGATGGGGCAGATTTGGGGTCAGTTTCAATAGTTCCTAATTATTTTAGGTCTTTGTTATTCTTCCATAAAATCTTATCAGGTATTTTTATTCTTTAGATAATTTTGCTCATTTATCTCTATCATTGTAAGGGTTTATATAGAAAATAGAAAATACTCAAAATGAGTCCACGTTTATCTGTTGAGAGGAAAGCCATTCAAAATAATATAAGATTCTAAGATATTAATAATCATCACATCCACTGCTAGACATAAGCCAGCCCTAAGGATTTCCGCGAGGACTGGTCCTGCACCACCCCCATCCAGGGGATTCCCAATTAATAATATTTTTCTAACATTTTAGGAAACTTTCACAATGTCGGCGACTCTCCAGGAGCTCACAACCACCACTATTGGTGACGAATGTATTGGCCTCATAGCTCAGGGATCCATTGACTTCAATATACCAGCTCCAGACGTAGAGCCACATATTGAAATCTGCACCTATCGCTCCGCTGGAGTTGGCAATTGTCATGTGAGTATCCACATCCACACTCCATCCACTGCTATTGCAGCAGTAGGTTCATATGATATGATATTTTTGTATTTTTTATTATTTACCGTAATTGGAGGAAACTTGGTGGCTAGGTCAGACTAGGTGGCGCTGTACGTGTGTTTACATCTTGTATTTTGCTCCCAGTATATTTAAGATTAAAAATAGTCCAAGTGCATAATTTCGACTGAAAATCATTTATATAGTTTAAAGACACGATTAATCTGTATATACGTTGTGCTCTGTGAGGAATAAACATCGTAATTAGTGACTAATATTCCGAACTCAGTGACATAATTATCGGCTCTCATAAGCCTCATAGTGCTATTAAACTAGTGTTAAATCAGTTTTCTGGAAGTTACTCTCTGTGACCTTTGTGCATCGTGACTTATACAAGACAATTAACAATTTTGTGTGAAAAATAACCTTATTCAAATTTGCAAATCATCACCGGCTGCAACATATTTAGGATAGCGCCATCTATACTTTCTACGTGTAACTCTCTTGACACACGACCGACAAATATATCTGTTGAATCCGTGATCGATCAAACTTGCTGTTATACTTACATTAAAAAACAGGTGGCGCTACTGGTATCGTAAATATTAATCATCTCTTCTTAAAAAGTTTAAATAACACTTTGCGAACATGAATAATATCTGTAGACATTGCAATGAAAATGTGGGAGCACGGGGAGTGGCATTAAAATGCCACTCTTGTTCTGATACATACCACTGTGAGTGCCTTAACGTCACTGAACAACAATTCTCAGGCTATACTCGCGAACAAAAAGCCGCATGGAAATGTCACCCGTGCAGTAACATCACGCAGCGGAGCCGCCCTGAATCGGGCTCACTCAACCGCACTACTCGCGCCACGAATTGCGAAGACGCGATAAACATGTCCTGCGACAACCTGGAACAGCAGTCCTGGTCACCGAACTCGTCTTTGGGCTCTACATCTACGATCGTCGTTGGTGCTGCCTCCAACTCGACTGACATTGGCAGTCTTGGTATAATATCTCAGGAACTAAATAAAACACTCAAAGGCTGGCGGACTGACATGGACCTCGCGATGGCCAAGTTCACATTTGATATCAAGACCACGCTGCGCGGCTGGCGTGAAGAAATGGAAATAAGCATGACGAAGTTCAATGACAGTATCCAGTGCAGTATAACTGATATGAAGCAGGAAATGAACTCCCTCCGTAGCGCACACAACAGCTTAAATGAACAAGTTATTACAGTGGCTCATGATGTTTCCGACTTAAAATCGTCGTTGCAGTTTCAGGCAGCTGAGCATAGGGACCTGCAGGAACGTGTTGAAACCATCACCCGTCATAACTCTGACCAATCCCAAAGCTTAGTTAGAAACCTTGAGCTTAAAGTTGATTCCTTGGAACAGCAAGCTAGAAACTGCAATATTGAAATTTGTAATGTCCCTGAAAGGCGTGGTGAAGACCTAATCCGCATGATGGAACAAATGGGCACTGCCATTAAGTTTCCAATACTACAGAAAGATATCATCTCTATCCATCGAGTACAACACGCACAGCAAACCAGCAACAGACCCAAGAACATAATAGTTAAATTCTGTACCAGAATAACTCGTGATAACGTCCTGAGTGCATACCGTCTGGCCAAGGACCTCAAGTCCGATCAAATCGGTATGTCAGGCTCACCAATTAGAATATACCTAAATGAACATCTCACCTTGAAAACAAAACAGTTGTTTCGGGATTGCAAGGAAGCTGCTAAACAACATGATTTTAAGTATGTCTGGGTTAAAAACTCAACAATACTCGTACGCGAACATGATGGCATGGCTTCGTTTGCAATTCGCACACTGGACGATGTTCGAAAAATTAAAAGCGGTGACAAAATCCCGTTGGTCAGTACTCAAAACCCCGCTTAGTAATTGTAGCGATACGTCATGCTGTATGGTTATATTTGTTAAACCAGATCTCACACATTTTCTTTACGGTTATATTTTTATGTTTTTACATGTTATTTTTTGTGTTTTTTACTCATTAAGTGTTGAATTTCATAATTCTAACTTGTTTACTCTACAAGATTATAGTTTTAGGAGGTTATTACTGTACGCAATGTTACTCTATATAATATTAATATTTATATTAATTCTAATTTTAGTATATTTTTTAGGTTTCATTTGTTTACTCTTGAATTTTTTTATCTCAATGCAACTGTTATTTATTGTACTTATAACTAAAACAAAAACACTTTCAAAACGGTGCTATTATTATAGTAAAACTGAATTACTTTCTTTATCACACATGAGCTTGTCTTACTGTTTCTTGAGTTTAATCTCATTTCTTTATATCTCAAAATCACTTTTATCATTAGTCTTACGTAGCACCTATACTCGTGACTTCAACCTATTATACACGCATTGCTTGCACTTTTGGATAATCCACCATTACCAGTGACTGACAAACACTTAACCATATACTACCAAAATTGTAGGGGTATCCGTACAAAACTGCACGCTTTATATATGAACATTCTCACTAGAACATATGACATTATCATACTGACAGAAACATGGCTTGTTCCGGAAATCAACAATAATGAGTTCATTGACCCGCGTTACGTTGTGTACAGGTGTGACCGCGATCGGGCTAGCACTAATAAACTGGAGGGCGGCGGTGTTCTAGTGGCTGTACTGAAAATCCTTCGCCCCTTTGAAATCAACTTAAATACTTCCGTTAACGTCACCCCATTGCATAACTATATAGAACAAATTGCTGTAGAAATACCTAGTGCTCATAAACTAAAGCGTCACGTCGTGGCTGCTGCATACATACCACCTAAAACGCCGTCACCGGTGTATGAAAAGCATTTCGAATCACTTTATGAAGTTTTGTCTAATCCTAACGTCGATTTTTTCTGTGTAGCCGGAGATTATAATCTACCAGAAGCAACATGGCAGATGTCTGCTTCCCTGAATACCCCAACAGCTTTCCCATTGTGCTCTGGATCAACTGCGTCTTGTGATCTTCTTAATAATTTTATATCCCTTTTAAATGCCTCTCAATATAACAGCACGCTTAATTCCAAAGGCAAAATATTAGACCTCTTAATATCCAACTTCCCCTGTTTTGTGAAACAAGAATCATCTTCCTTGCTACCTGCAGATGTTTACCACCCCCCATTTGTTTGTGATATACATATAAAAATTAATGGTCCCCCGCTCGACAAGAAATCAATACAAAAATACAATTTTCACAAAGCTGACTACGAAAAAATTAACGACATGATTCAGAGATCCGATTGGCCGGGACTTCTTACGCACGCAAATTCCGAAGATGCTCTATCGTTGTTCTATGACAAACTAGACCAGATTATCAAGCTTCATACTCCTCTAACTCGTTCGAGATCTTCCAAGTATCCAGTCTGGTTCTCGCGTCTCTTGATCAACACATTTAAAAAGAAACAGAAGGCCTGGGTCAAGTGGAAGAAGTATGGAAACATATCGGATTATGAGGTATTTAATACACATAGAGCCAGTTTTGGGGATATGTGCAGGAAATGTTACTCTAAATATATAAACACAGTAGAAGATAGCCTGCGCACAAATGTCAAACACTTCTGGACATATGTCTCAAACCGAAAAGATAAACCGTGCATCCCAGCAAAAGTTCACTATAAAGATACTTATTCCAATGAACCAGAAGTAATCTGTGATATGTTTTCGAACTTCTTCCACTCCGTTTATGAGTTTTCGTCGCCGCTTCTGTCACAATGGCAACCACCCGCGGAAACATCCTCAAGTTGTGATAGTATCGCTAGTTTATACTTTGACGAAAATAAGATCGCAAAAGAACTGAAGTCTCTGGATCCTGCTAAAGGTCCAGGACCTGACGGCATACCTGCTTATTTTCTACGCTACACTGCTACTTCCATCTGCAAACCGTTGGTCATAATTTACAATAAATGCATCACTGAGGGAGTATTTCCAAAAGACTGGAAGCGTGCAAATATCACGCCTGTACACAAGGGTGGGTCGAAGGGTAATGTGGAGAACTACCGTCCAATCTCGATCCTTTCCGCTTTGTCAAAGGTTTTTGAGAGACTCGTCCATAATGAAATATATCCGTTCTTACACAACGTCATCATACCACAGCAACACGGTTTCGTTAAACAGCGGTCTACTACTACAAACCTCTTGTCTTTTTCCTGCTTCTTATTTGATAGTTTTGATAATGGCCTGCAGGTAGATGCTGTTTATACAGATTTTTGCAAAGCCTTTGACAAGGTGGACCACGAACTGCTGCTCAATAAAATTGCCTTTAACGGAATTCGTGGCAATTTGCTTCGGTGGTTTGTTTCGTATATTTCGAACCGCTGTCAAAGGGTAGTAATCAATGGTTATAGATCGAGTGTTGTCGATGTCACATCTGGTGTCCCACAAGGCTCCATCCTTGGACCGCTCTTATTTAACATATTTATAAATGACATAGGTGACTGTTTCCGCTACACTGAATTTCTATTGTATGCAGATGATCTAAAGGTCTACAAGACCATCAGAACTGTCGACGATTGCATTTTGGTTCAACACGACCTTGACAGACTTACAGACTATTGCCATAGGAACAAATTAAAACTAAGCATACCAAAGTGCAACTACCTTACATTTACTAAAAATAAACATATTATTAAGTTCGCATACTGCCTTTGTCACGCGCCTCTATCTCAACTGTATTTAATTCGCGACCTCGGCGTTACACTTGACTCTAAACTATGCCTAGACTCGCACATTAATAAAATTGTTAGCAAAGCTTTCCAGCTATTTGGTTTTATCATGCGGTCCACCCTTGACTTCAAGAGAACCTCGTCATACTTATGCTTATATAAAGCGCTTGTTCGTTCACAGCTAGAATATGCAGTGTCAGTATGGAACCCTTTCTACAAGAAATATACTGAAATGGTTGAAAATGTACAGTACAAATTCTTGCGCGCTATGCACTATAGATGCCACAAATCAAATCAATCATATTTATCATATTCTCAATTACTCAGTAAGTACAAGCTCCTCCCCCTTAGCTCTCGAAGGAATTACCTCGAAGCCACAATTCTATTTAAAATTGTCAGAAACAAATTTAACTGCACAAATCTAAACAGCATGATCTGCTACGCTGTACCTCGCACCATTCATCGGCGGCGGGTACGCGCAGGTACTCTTTTTGCATTAAACAATTGCCGAACTAACTCAGGCCTGCGTTCGCCGGTCCGCCGTATGGTTGACACATATAACAGTACATTTGTAAACATAGACATCTTCAATTGCACAATAAGTAAATTTAAAAACCTCATTCGCTATTCCCTGTTAAATACAACTTAATAGCCTAACATTGTATAATTTTGTCATCTTTAAGTTTTAACAAATTGATTTTTTTTTATTTTTGATTTTAGTCATTATTTTATCTTTTATCATTTATTTGATTTAATTGTCACACGTACTGCTATCAATGTTCCTAGTGACTAGCTCTCTTTGTACCTAAACTTTACGCCTAACTGTGGACAGCGTTGTGGGTTACTTTATAACCAATTTGATTGTATGATAATTAACTGTAAGTCTTTATAATGTAACTGTTTGCTGTTCCTATCAATAAAAATAAAATAAAAATAAAAACTTGGTGCATTTTAAATTTAAATCTTAAAACCAAGAAGCCATTTTTTGCATCGTCATACATTATGTGGAATACAACGTCACATTTGAAAAAATGGAGTGAATTAAAGGATCGAATTGTAATACCTGTCCTATCCTGTGCTGTATTGCTCATTAATCAGGTCTGATAGCATATTGGTAGACCTGAAGTCTGGGTAGTCTTGTAGTTTACAAGATACTTAGGAATTGGCTAGCATTCTTACCTTATTATTTGTTTGTTTTATTTTGCAGGGTGACTCCGGCAGTGCTTTGACCCGTGTGGCCGATGGTCTGCAAATCGGGGTCGTCTCCTGGGGCCTACCTTGCGCCCTTGGTGCTCCCGACATGTATGTTAGACTCAGCGCCTTCCAGCCCTGGCTGGAATCTAACATTATTTGAAGACCCTACAGTATGAACATGATCAAATGATGATCAGATCGCCCTATGATGGATAATGCATGATCTCTTGTTGTTTAATGAAATAAATTCAATTTAAATCCTTTTTTTTAATGTTTCATTTGAGTTAGCCCTTTGGGCCTACCAAGTATATTCACGAATGAATTATAAATTAAGAACACATTGATTTCGTACACTTACGCGAATATTAGACATAAAAGATACATTGAATTACAATATATTTAAAATTAAATTGAATAAATATTTGAGTCAAAAATGTTACTATAGCCTACAAGAGTTTTTTGATGATAAGAGTAAATATGTGCAACAAATTATACCACAATAAAATAGGGGAGATTATATTATATAATTTTGAAGATTTATATTAAAAGTAGAAAATGAAAATAAGTAAAATAGACATAGAAAAATGTGTAATTATGAATATTTTATTAACTTATATTCTAATACATATTATTTTGCAGCGCCCTTGCAGGGTTTCATGTTGATACTACCTATATTTATTGTAACATCTTATATAACTACATGTGAAAGCAATAAAGATTTGAATTTGAATTTGAATTTGAATTTGAAATAAAACTACCTTTTACGAATTTTATCGCGGTATATTTAATATTATTTTAACCCAACGTTTCGGATCCTTTACAGCATCCATGGTCACGAGCAGACTATTATTAAGAACAAATTTAAGATTAATATTCAAGAAATTCCATGCCTCCAGTGAAAATTCTACTTTAGTATTTAATTTAAGAATTTTGATTTGAGCTCAGTACTTATGGGAATTTAATAATCCTTAACCGGGATGTAAAAAAATCAAACGTTGGTATTGAATATTAAAGTTGGTGTTCGTATCTTATCTAGTAATCATAGTTATTAATAATTTAATTATGTACAACCTGGTTTATCCCAAATAGTCTTAATCTGCATTCTGTACGTAATAAAATTGTTTTGTAACAACATTATCAAATTGTCTGCGTCAGTGGTAAACGATGGACTACAAAACCGGATTTCTGGTGGTTGCGCTACTTGCGGGGTGCATTGGTAAGTATATATATATATATATATATATATATATATATATATATATATATATCAGTGGACTGTAAAACCTAAAGTCCATCATTGAGCTTTACAAGTTATGTGCGTATTTATCACTTGCTGAAACGGTGAATGAAAACATCGTTAGGAAACCTGTATGCCTGAGAGATTTTCTCGATGGCGTGTGAAGTCTGCCAACACGCACTGAGCTGGAATGGTGAACTGGAATAGCCTAATCCAGATGTGCCCAGCAGTGGGACAATAATTGGGTTGATGGTGATTTTTGCAGCACGCCTTACAATCCGGTCTCAGCAATGTCATAACAATCCATGTTAGATTACTTCAATATTTTTTGTAGCGTTTTTGCACTAAATGTCGGTAGACAGAAATATTTTTATAAATATTCATTCCTACTTAGACGCCACATGCACTTACACTGTCTCGTGAAAATTAAGATAAAAATAAATATAAAATTGTACTGAAGAAAACGGGATTTTTATTCAGAAAGCACCAAGAATAACAATACACCAATGTCAATGTAAGTTTATGTCGACAAAACAATGGCATAAACAATGATGATGATGAATTTTTAAGTAGCCGGTAAACTCAATGCTTGTTGCTCTTCTTCGCACACACTATAATACGTACGTGCGTGAATTCGAAAATAACTAAATCAAACGATTTGATATAGTAGCTGGACATTAGAATTCTGTTGCAAGGGGTTTCGGGCGCTATCGGGCCCCGAGTAAAGTAACTTATATTCTCAATACAACACCTATGAACGTATAGTCCACAAGCAGTTTCTCTTCTAACCACCACTAGGATCTCGTACAGGTAGTATGAAAGGATTTACGGTTCAAAAACTGCATCTACGGTATAGAAGAAAAATCTAATGTGAACAATTGTCTGCACATTTGCTTCTCGCGTGTACCATCTGTCAGAATACAGTTGTCAAAATAGGCCTGGCATTGTTACTGATATTATATCGTTGATCCCTCTAGGTCCTGCAACGTGTCAACATATACATTAGAAGCTTATGTTCCAGCCGCTCCCAAAAATGACTTCTCCGAGTTCTTCGAGCAGATGGCCAGTGAGCCTCGCATCATCGGCGGCACGCAGGCGGCGGAAGGCAGCCACCCTCACATGGTGGCACTTTCCAGCGGTCTGCTGATCAGGATGTTCGGTTGCGGGGGTTCCCTGATCAGCCGTCGTACTGTCCTGACCGCTGCGCATTGTGTCGATAATGTATACAACGATCAAGGTCTTGTCAGGTAATATAGATGCAGTTTGCGCAACCGCATGCAGTGTTGTGTACTCTAAAGGTGGCTACAAATCTAAATGCATGACTTACAGGTACCATAAACAAATAATGTTCTTCCAATTTAGTTCAACCTTTTTCTTAAATGCCTAAATAATGTTTAAGCAATAAGACTCCTTAGTGGCGTTAGGTTGCGGCCAGACAAAACTCGTCCCTCGTGCAGGTTTTGGGGAACAAAAGACACACCAACGGGTGTAATGTTGAGCATAAGATAAGATAATAGTTATTCGCTCAAATGGTACAGAAGTTGCTATTACATTGTTATAGATTAACAACTTTTGCAACATATTTTATTTGGTTCTAGAGTGTACTGTGTGTGTAGGATTATTATGAGTTGGCCAATTATATTATGTAGATTGTTTACTTCTTGATCGTCTTTTATTTTATCTATTTTCGGAATTACGACGGATACAATATCAGCAAAAAGTACACATTTATGATTTTTGACCATTAGCAAATCATTTATATATAACAAAACAGGAAGGGCCCAAAGATAATTCCTTGGAGTACCCCTGATTTATTAAATTTCATTTTAGACTTGTGAAATACAGAAACTACTTTTCGTTTATATGATTACCATATCGTTGATATGAGATAATTGTGATGTTACAGCTACATCACAATTATCTCAAAACACAAATATCTAAACGAAAGCATTTATCAAGTAACATGTCATGGCAAACTATGTCAAAAGGTTTTCTTGTGTCACGAAAGATAACAGTTACAGAAAGCTTTTATCAGCATTATTAGTTATCGATCTAAATAGAGAAAATGCTGCTAACGTCGCTTATTTTCTATAAATCCATTTTGTTCTTCTTTGATTATGTTATGTTTAGTTATAAAATTGACCATGGGAAAGTAGATATGTAAATTTTTCATAAGCTTTAGAAACGATTGAAATAAGTTAACAAATCATACAAACTTCTACTTCCCTTTTTGCATGTGTAAACTTTTAAACAAAAAATTTAAGCCATCGAAAAATAACCATGAGATTTGAGCAAACCTAACGCGTTCCAACATTAGTCTATATGGTACCTCTGGAGTCAATATTGAATTAGTATATGGTATATTTATCGGTTGATCTACACAGAACTCTTCGCGGAGTTGTTGGCACAACACGCTGGGCGCTCAGTGGTACCAAGTACTCGTTTGAACGTAACATCACCCATACTAACTACGTGGATATCACTCTCAAGAACGATGTCGCTCTTCTCATCACCACCACTGAAGTGGCGCTCAACAATCTCGTACAAGTCGTGCCCATCGCTTACGACTTCGTCCCCGCAGGAATCCAGTCACGAGAGGATGGGGCAGGTTTGGGGTGAGTTTCAGTCTCAGTTTTGGATCCAAATTATTTTTTTAACAAAAATATGACAAGACTTCGTTCTAATTAAAAAGCGAAATGTACCTTACTGGCTCACCTCATCTTAAAGGCGTCTACTACTATACATAGGCCTCCTCTATGATTTTCACGACGACTAGTCCACCTGCATCCAGTGGATTTCAGCGATCCTTACTAAGTCGGTCTTGTTGAGGGCCTTAGTCACTATTCTAAGATTGACCTCATAAATCTTTATCCTTTGGGTAATATATAGAATATCATAAAAAAAAATCTTTGTATCCTATTTTATTTCAAATATTTTCCCTAAATTTCAGGATAGTTATGCTATGTCGGCAACTCTTCAGGAGCTGACAACCACCACTATTGGAGACGAATGTGTACCCCTCGCGGCTCAGGCCTCCATTGACCTTGGTATACCAGCTCCAGACGTAGAGCCACATATTGAGGTCTGCACCTATCACTCCGCTGGATTTGGAAATTGTCATGTGAGTCATCCACTCTATTTGATATTTGAAATAGTGGAACAAAGGTCCCAGCGTACATTTCTATCTGTCCATTTACTTTACCTTTACTTATTCTGTGATTTGTGATAAAATCTGATAGTAATTCCGTATACTTCTTGTAGTTGAAAAGATCCTTGGAAATTGGCTAGCCTTTTTAACATATTTTTTTTTATTTGTTGCTAGGGTGACTCAGGCAGTGCCCTGATCCGCGTCGACACCCGCGAGCAGATTGGTGTCGTCTCCTGGGGCTTCCCCTGCGCACTTGGTGCTCCCGACATGTTCGCTAGAGTCAGTGCCTTCCAGTCCTGGTTGCAATCCCACATTGTTTGAATTTCGAAGAACTTATGATATCATTGTCTGATTTCGATGATCTCTTGATGTTACTGAAATAAACATTAATATTACTATTGAAAACATTTTTTTCTCGCCTTATTTTAAGCATCAATAATCAAAAGAGATTAGAACTGATGAGTGGAACGAAGATTTTTTGCTGGACAATTTCGTGTTTGGTTTAGTAACTAGAAACTATATGTATAATCTGGTCTTTGCTGGCTTCCTGAGCCATGCAGTAATTACAGTATAAACTTCAGATGTGCTTGATTTTAAACAGATATTTGTGGAAAATAATTACAAAATGATGTATTTTGCTTAGGGTCTTCTTTATGACTTCAGATTAGGTTCGGTATCACATCTTGTAATTATACATATATAGAAGATCACTTGCAGAGGAAATCAGAAAATTTATCTAGTAGCTCCGCAATAAATAACACCGGATATGACAACATCTATTAATGCTTGCTTATCTAAATCCTTAAAATGTCGCTTTATAACGATGGTTCGTTATCATCATTTTATTAATCACTTAATTAATAATATTTAGTCAAGTTTAACACAATCTATAATATTAATTATATTATAGATTGTGTGAATTACGTCGTGATACCATTATTACATTGTCGGCGGGCGGCAACGATGGACTACAAACGTGGAATTCTGGTGGTAACGTTTCTGGCGGGCTGCATTGGTAAGTGTGGATAGAAAAACTAAATAAATAGCTGGTAAGCTCATTGCATGTAAGAAATCTGGTGTTCATAAAATCACTATAAAGTTCTTTGTCAGGGGTTGAACGAGCTTGGACTTGAAAATAACTGCATTTTCATTTACGGCAGTTTAAAGAAGAATATATGGCCTCTTTGTCTATTCCTGGCGATTCATGGTGTATTGTCTTAGAGGCAACGTTTTTGGTGGCTAAATAAACCGATGCAAAAGCCCTGCACTAGATCTAACATGGAAAATTTGTTGTGACTGCTGCTGAGACACGTTTCCGTCCTTTCAAGGAACAATTTTCATAGTAATTGGACAACAGCAACTACAAAAAACCTATTGTGAAGAAATGTCTTACTCATCGAGGTTACTCGTGTGTGCCATCTGTCAGACTCCTGTGACAAATTGGGCTAGCTAGCTTTGTAGCTGGAAATCTATCGTGGATCTTTTAAGGAGATAGCGAGAGAAGGGTCTAGACTCTTCTCTAGTATACTTCTTCTAGTAATAGTATTTGCCAGCAAAGTACACATTACATTAGAATTAATAATTAGACAACATACACATTAGAAACTTATTTTCCAGCTGCACCTAGAGATGACTACTCCAAATTCTTCGAGCAAATGGGCAGTGGGTCTCGCATCATCGGCGGCACGCAGGCAGCGGAGGGCAGCCACCCATACATGGTGGCACTTTCCAGTGGTCTGCTGATCCGAATGTTCGACTGCGGAGCTTCCCTTGTCGGCCGTCGCACTGTGCTGACCGCTGCGCATTGCGTTGATGGACTATACCGGGGTGGACAACTAGTCAGGTAATGTAGATGCAGATTATTTTTGGGTAATCAGTATTACACAAGTACTTCAAAGGGTGATACAAGACCAAGTGAAAGCAAGGCTAGCCTGTCGCATTAACAAACAAAGTTGATGCAATTATAAAATCTTTTAAACAATAAAATTAACCGAAGGAAAACATAATTTTGTCAAAAAAAAACGACTTAAAATATGAAAATGGAATCAAATTGAAATGAGAAAACCCCACAAGAAGGACCAACTTTCAAATACAAAAAGGATCATCAAAATCGGTTAACATATGTAGTAAGTTATGAGATAACAAACATTAAAAAAAATACAGTCGAATTGAAAACCTCCTCGTTTCGAAAAATAACCTTTAAATATGAACAAACTGACGAGCAAATTCGTAACAATGCGACAAACAACGCGTTTCTGCATTTGTCTGTTTGGTAGTTTGCTCCGATATTATAGTAAATTTTACGGTTGATATACACAGAACTCTTCGCGGAACTGTTGGCACTACACGCTGGGCGCTCGGTGGTACTGAGTACTCGTTTGAACGCAACATCACCCACCCTGGCTACTTGAATTTTCCTCTTAAGCACGACATCGCTCTTCTCATCACCACCACTGAAGTGGCGCTCAACAATCTCGTGCAAGTCGTGCCCATCGGTAGCGACTTCGTCCCTGGCGGAATCCAGTCTCGTGTAGCCGGATGGGGGAGGTTTGGGGTGAGTTTCAGTATTTAAATAGCTCCTTTTTTCCTACTTAGTTTTTTCACTAAAATACCCCTTTTGAATTCATTTCTTTTCGCACTATTGTAGAAGATGAGCCTATATACAGGAGGTCCGGTAACGAATGAATAACCTTGAAATGAGTCATAGTAGAACTCATGTCCATTCAGAAAAAAATAATAACAGTTGGTACGGAAGATACGACTGTTTAAAAACATCGATGTTTTTTGTTACCTTATTTTACATTATTGTACACCACAATCACAATTTAATGAATTCCATCAGTTTTCTTATTGTTATAGCATCATCAACCCATTAACGTCCCACTGCTGGGCACGGGTCTCCTCTCATTTTGAGAGGGATAAGGCTATAGTCTACCACGCTAGCCTACTGCGGGTTGGCAGACTTCACATGCCATCGAGACAAATCTCATGCATGCAGGTTTTGTTTTCCTTCACCGTTTGAGCATGTGATAAGTACACACATAACTTCCGAAAGTCAGTGGTGCGTGCCTTGGGTTCGAACTCGAGACCTTTGACATCTCAGTCCACTGGTCACACCACTAGGCTACCACTGCTCATTGTTATAGCAATTAACGATAACTAAGCTGATAGATAAGCTATAAATCATATGACTTCAAATATTTATTTTGACAATCTTTAAGCAACCATTAATATTATTAAGAGAAAGATTTTTTCATTATTCTTTAAGGGGGTTTTACATATAATAATAATAAAGCCAATTTATTTCCAACAACCTTAAATAACATTTTCTCTTATTACTAAATAACTAATACTAATCTATTATTGGAACCCCACGCGGGGCCTCCTCTAGCTTACTCCACAATTTTCTATTTTTTGCCTTGTCTGTCCAATTTTCTCCTGCTACTAGAATAATTTCGCTGATCCACCTGTTCCTTGGATGACCTCTTTTTCTTTTTCCCGCCGGTCCTTTCCATGTTGTCATTTCTAATATTTATTTATTTATTTATTTATTAGGTTAACCAACGATTGTTTCCACAATACATTTTAACTTACTATCTAAGATACATTTACATGTGTAACAACCACTTACAGGCTAACACCGCATGCACATTAAACGGACATAATACAATAATAATGGATTAACTATTGTTTATAATAAATATTATTATAATTTTATACATATTTAGATTATAATTATGATTATTATTTTATTCAGGTTTATTAGATTTTGAAATTAAGATTGCCACTTAAAACAGTGAATACAACTTATAATTTAAACCAATAATGAAATCAAATTTTTAGAAACAATAACAATAACAATTGTATAAGTAAAATTTCAGAAACAGAAACAGAACGGCCGGTTTAATCAGATTTGTCATGCATAAAGGCCTTAATAAAGCTACTCATGCCGTCATGATGCACATCAATTAAGTCACTCTGGCTATTGAGGATTCTGCATAACCTTGGAATTGGTGAGTTTGCGCCAAGCACAGACCTACGTAGCGGCGGACATAGTGGCGTAATAGCATTCCTAGGGTATCTAGAAGGAACACGGAAATGGAGACGATTTAGCAGATTGGGGCAATCTATTTTGTTTCTTATTAGTTTATATAAGAATAAAGCGTCTGTGACTTCTCTGCGGACTGACAGGTGTTGTACCTTAAAATGATGCAGGCGTGATTTATAAGATGGTAGAAGCTTAATTTTACCCCCACAAAATGCCAGGTGCCACATAAACCGCTTCTGGACTCGCTCTAACCGTAACATGTGAGTGGCATAATGAGGTCTCCACACAACGCTGCAATATTCCAACACACTCCGAACTAAACTGTTGTACAACATTATTTTAGTACCGCTTTTTTTAAAACCTTTGCTGTTGCGAAGTATGAACCCTAGCATTTTTGAATTAAATATCCATCTATTGTCTGTATATCTCGCTATATGCACAGCACATCGCCATTTTTGTGTGCAAGCATGATGAAGTACTTCTATTATGTTGGTTTTTGCTCTTATGTCTTTGCTTTTCATCTTTTGAATTGCATATAACATTCCAAATATAAATTTTAAAAAGATTCAAGGATTACGTTATATAAAACGACTAAAATTCTAATAAAAATGTCTGAATCCAGACTTTTTTATAGCGCTCTTCTGATTAAATTTTCCCTAATTTCAGGATAGTTCTTTTAGGTCAACGACTCTTCAAGAACTGACAACCACCACTCTTAGCGGTGACGGCTGTATTGCCCAAATGACTCAGGCCATCCTTGACCTTGGTTACCAAATTCCACCACTTATAGAGACAGATATTGAAGTCTGTACCTACCACTCCGTTGGATTTGGTAATTGTCATGTGAGTATCTGCATCCACCCATTTGATCTTTAATCAGCTAACACCACATACTATCATGCCTGTCGTCCTCGAAGGATTAGGCGGAGATATCCTAATGTATACCCACATTGCACCGGTATGGTTTAGGTCCCATGTAATAGGACCATGTACCTCCAAGCTGCTACTGAAAATTTCATAGAAAATCCCAATAAAACAAGAACAAAATAGCTCGATCTGGGAGTCTCTTTGGGTACCTCTAGTTTAGCAGTCGCACCAATAGACCGTGGCAGTTTATAATATAAGGCATCGACATTATCTGTTCTACAAATAAATAGTACTTTAAACTGAAGAAAACTAAATCCAATTTATACATGACATACGATATCGTTATGGTTATTAATCAGGTCTGATATATTATTATATTAGTAGTCATTACAATTCTAGGGACTATCCCTCACATTAGAACTTAGTCAACCCAAATGGGCAGACCTGAAGTTTGGACCTGGGTAGTGTAGTAGTTGATGAGATACTTGGCCATGGGCTAGGAATGTAATAATCACCTACTACTTTTTGAACTTTACATTTTTTTGGTCAATTTCCAGGGTGACTCCGGCGGTCCTTTGATCCGCGTCGACACCGGTGAGCAGATCGGTGTCGTCTCCTGGGGCTACCCGTGCGCCCTTGGTGCTCCCGACATGTTCGTTAGACTTAGTGTCTTCCAGTCCTGGTTCCAATCCAACATTCTTTGAACTTTGAAGAACTAAGAATAATAAATTGTCTGAATTGGAAGACCTCTTATTGCTAATGAAATAAATACTATTTTCCACTTTATTTTTTGGTCTTATTTTATGTATCAGTAATTTGTGGGACGGAGATTTATCGCTGAACAATTTCGTGTTAGTGTGTTAGCATAGGAACATCACATAACTCTATAGTTTTCCTTTAAAAGCAGCTAGTCCTTACTTAGTATACATTTCTCAAGCGCTTTTGAGAGTCTTCTTCATACAGATGACTTCGTATTAGTCTTAAATGTCTAAAAGTCTTAAATGGAATATACATTATTATAGTTATACAAAACCATCTACAGAATAAATTAAAAATAGAATAAATTAGAATAAATAATTCACTGGTTATGGAGATGTAATATGCCACTCATAAAAATAATTTGACGAGATAATTTATAAAAAGAATTTAAGTGCATCACATTTGTTGCCGACCCAATTAGTCCAGCGGTAGTTAACACTGCCTTCTGTGCTAAGGGTAGAGATGAGTCATACTAGGTAAATTTTATACTAGGTGCATCCAGTCCGATTCCGTACAAATACTCGATCTAAATACCTATTCCACCTAGTCCATGAAGTACGCGTACTTTATAGTATGTTTCGGTTAGTCTGCTAATCAAGTCTGCTAGTGATACCTGAAAGTACGGTTACGTACGCAGTAATGAATTGTAATCTCGCTTCATACTTTACACAGTCAGTGTCACGACGCACGCCGTCAGCAGAACAGTCAGACTAGGTGGATCGAGTATTTTGTAACGTGGGAATAGGTGCTACATAGTCTCGATAAATACCTAGTCCCTGGATCTGTTCTAGTATATACGCTTCATCTCTAGCTAAGGGTTCCGGGTTCGAATCCCGGTAGGGACAAATGTTTCCGCCGGGGTTGTGGTGCATGCTTTTGCGAATCCCATGACCACGGCAATCGGGTTGGTGGCGTTGACGTGTGCGGTTTTTTAGTCGGTAAACGCTCACATTGGGCGGAGTCCAACACACCCCGTCGCTTCCCCAGGCGGTGGGACGGTCCGTAAAGGATTTTTCGGCACTTAAAAAAAAATAAAAAAAATAGGGACAAATGTTTGTGTGATTAAGCATTAACATTTGTATCCGAGTCAGTGATGTATCTATGTATAATATGTATATATTTACTAGAAATGCAACGGATAGTTGTTTGGCCGGATACCGGATACCGAGTATTCGGCCTGACCACCCGCTGAATATCCGGTATCCGGCCGCCGAATATTCGGCTGGCGGTACTATACCTACATTTTGAGTTTTGCAAGTGCGCGTCGAGCCGGTTTTGACCTGTTTCGTAGTGAACGTTCGCGCGGACACATTTCTATGCAACCAAACGAGTTTTATTATGTCAGTACGGAGTAAATTCATTCAAAAGTACACACGTGCTCACGTATTTTTGTGTTATTTATGACTAACTTTTTTTTACATTTCATTGTTTACCCCCAAAATGAAGCAACTTTACTATCCGGTATCCGGCCGGATAGCACGTTACTATCCGGTATCCGGCCGGATAGTAAAATAAGGGCCGGATAGGCCGGATACCGGATAGTAACCGGATATTCGGTGCATCTCTAGTATTTACAAAAAATATATATATATGAAGTATATCAACCAACTAGTATCCGTAACACAAGCTTCGTTGCTTAGCTCAGGACTAGATGGGGCTGTGTAATAATGTCCAGGAATATTTATTTATTTATTTAGTGTATCGTTTACTAAAAGGAAGTGTGAGCAGAGTTGAATTTAGGGTCCTATCAGGTCCTAGACCTGAAATGACTTATATTCTAGAGGTTACTGCATCAAAGTCTATATAGACGATAGAGAACCTATCCCTTATGGTGAGAGTTGTCTCTCTCGGTTTTATTTATATGTGCTATCTCGCCACTTCTATTAGCAAAAAGGGATGGGTTGAATTAGTATACGCGAGGCCGGGATTTTCAAACAGTGGTGATGTAATTTTTATATTATAGAAATTTCATTTAGTATGCAATTAATACCTTCGATGACGACAACGTCTATGTCATCGATATCGTATCTAAATCCTATAATTTTTTGTTGTTACGATTGTTCATATTGTATCTTATCATTTTATCAATGTTAATTATATTAATATTTAGCTTATTTTGCCTCAAAATATCAGAATCTAATGAATAATTAATATCGTTATAATATTGTTACATTGTCTGCGGGCGGCAACGATGGACTACAAAGGTGTAATTCTGGTGTTTATGTTTCTGGCGGGGTGCATTGGTAAGTTTTGGAAACTAATTAAGTAGATGGGAAGGTTACTAGTGAAGAAATTTAAGGACTTAATTGACGAAATAGCTAAGCCGAGATAAAAAATCAGGTAAATCCTGACAAAAAAAAAAAAAAAAACCTGATAAAAAAATCAAAAATCTGATTAAAAAAAAAAAAAAAAAGCCGAGATAAGTAGTTACATAAGTTCTTTCAAAGGATAGGTTCTAATGTTCGTGTATATAAGAGTTTGTGTTTGTAATGTAAAATACGCTCAGGGAACAGTGGAACAAACTAGGGTGAGAATATGTCTGATTTATTGTATGTAATCCCCAAGACATGTGCTTTTGACATGTCAACTAGTCTAAGAATCAAGCTGGGTGTTTTGACTGGAATAATTAATGCATATTGACCCTACTGATTTTTAAAAACTACGCGAATATAAGGCGTTAAACCCTGCCAGTTTTGTTTTACTCCTGATCTTTCGGATCCTTTACAGAATCCATGGTCAGAGGTAGACTGGAATAATACCTATAAGTATGTATTTTAATTTGTAAGCAATAGCACCTGTAGTCTTTTAGTAGTCTTCTTGGTACCCGCATTTAAAAAGGAAATATATTTTCCAGCCATTCCAAGACCCAAAGATGACATATCCACGTTCTTCGACCGCATGGACGTGGGGTCTCGCATTGTTGGTGGCTCTGAAGCTGCTGAAGGCAGCCACCCTCATATGGTTGGACTCTCTAGTGGTCTACTGATCAGAATGTTCCTCTGTGGAGGTTCCCTGGTCAGCCGTCGTACGATATTGACCGCTGCGCATTGTATCACTAATGTGTACAGCGGTGGAGCACTTGTCAGGTATAGTGTGCGCGTGAGCAAGCAGTGTTATGTTCCACAAAGGAGGCTACATAAGGATAAGAAGCCTGTGTCTAGATTTCATGCATCATCCCCCAAGTATTTTCTCCTTTCAAGATTAGAATGTTGGAGACTGGGGTCGGTTTTCAGGTTTATCACACGTAGCGTATGTATTCAGCTATAAGATACATTAGTAATTTAAATTATTGCTATCAGATCTGAGCCTCAAAATATTAAAAAATGTCAATGTCAGAGTTCTCGGAGTTTTGACTAACCTATCCCCGTAGCCAAGATACAGTGTACCATTTAAATCGAAAACAATTCCAAACAAAATGCATAGGAAATTACACAAATTTTACGAAACCTCGTACGTTGATAAATGTCATAGTCCATTATCACTGTCAGGCCGCAGTGAATCAACAGTGAGGTTACCAGGGCTCGTTAGGAGAATGACTATTCTGACAGCATCGGTCTTCCGTTTGCTGTCGTCTTAGTAATTCCTTATATTAAGAAACCTTAACGGTTTCTGCAGGGGTTGGTAACGCATATATGCAAGCCTTCTGGTATTACAAGTGTCCATGGGCGGCAGTGATCACTTACCATCAGGTGAGCCGCCTGCTCATTTACCCCCTTATCACCATAAAATTAAAAGAAATACCTTACCTGATATAAATAAACAAGATAATTATTTAGATTATTTTTAGTATCAATAATTGGTTACGTGTATACTTAAGCTTTTGGGCTGTTCAAATCACGAAATTCTGTGTGCGAATGCAAATATTTTGAATAAAATTTCGTGTTTGAAAGAACTTGATTGGCTTAATTTTCGCCACAAACTCATAAACGAAATTTCGTTATCATCATCATCATCATCGTATGCAGGTTTCCTCACTATGTTTTGCTTAAACGTTTGAGCATGTGATAAATACGCACATAACTTCCGTAAAGTCAGCGGTGTGTGTGCCTTCGATTTGAACTCGAGACCTATGACATCTCAGTCCACTGATCTCACCACAAGGCTATCACAGTTGTCGCTAAACAACATTTATCTCTGCAGAACTCTTCGCGCAACTGTGGGTACTACTCGCTGGGCATCCGGTGGTACCGACTACACATTAGAACGTAACGTGACGCACCCTAACTTCTTGCAAATGACACTCAAGAACGACATCGGTCTTCTCATCACGAACTCTAACGTCGTGCTCAGCAATCTCGTGCAAGTCGTGCCCATTGCTTACGATTTCATCCCCGCTGGCGTTGAGGCTAAAGTTGCCGGATGGGGCAGAATTAGGGTGAGCTTCATCATCATCAACTCAATTATTGTTCCTACTGCTAGGTTGTAGTCCACCACGCTAGCCTAGTACGGGTTAGTAGACTTCAGGCCATACAGAAAATTTCTCATGCATGCAGGTTTCCTTCACCGTTTGAACTTATGATAAGTACGCACATAACTTGTGAAAAGTTAGTGGTGCGTGCCTTGGGTTTGGAATCGACACGTTTGATCTCTCACTTCATTGGTTACTCACTAGGCTATCCCACAGCTTGAGTGAGCTTAAATTGTGCCAAAATTAATTGAACTTGATTATTGGTATGTTCAAAGTATAGCTACAACAGCTGACTTGTTTAATAATATTTATTATTAGACGACCTCTATTTTATTGCATGGAATGCGATCAAAAATCTTATAGGTAAGAAACTGCTTCAAGAATCGTAATATATATTCCCTGAATTCTAGGCTGGAGGTGCTATGTCTTCGATTCTTCGGGAGCTGACAACGGCCACCATTGATAGCGACGACTGTGTGGCACTTGCAGCTCAGGCCTCTATTGACTTCAACTTACCATCTCCAGACGTAGAACCACACATTGAGGTCTGCACCTACCAAGCCGCTGGAACCGGCAATTGTCACGTGAGTATTGACCTATTCCGTTGTATTCACAACCATTTTTAATCACATCACAATTGAAATTGGAAATATTACTACTTACTAGTACTACTAGCCACTTTTCGAATGACAATTAAACCTCAAAAATTTCCGCCTTTTAAAGTTTTTTAAGTATAAGTCAGTACAGGGTTACTTGAAAAATACCAGCAATATCGCAGGCTAGTTTAAAAAATATATATTTATTATTGTATAAATTGTATTGTATAAATCATAATTAACAGTCTTAGAACAAAAGTTGTTGCTTATGATATCATCTATCTAGTCCTGAGAAGTTGCATTGCGTGCTTTAGAATTACTTGTAGAACACCAGCAGGGTAACCCCTGTATAGATTTTCTGGAAAGAAGAAACAGTGGAACATACTTCTACTAGCTATACATTTCTGTATCTTAATTTATTATATACCAAATTGCACCAGCTGCAATTTCAAGGAATCCTGTTACAATGAGAAGCCGGATTTAGTCTCACATGTGATTCTATTTTCAGGGTGACTCCGGGAGTGCCCTGACCCGTATCGACAACGGCCAGCAGTTTGGCATTGTCTCCTGGGGTTTCTCCTGCGCTCTTGGTGCCCCCGAGATGTATGTTAGAGTCAGCGCCTACCAATCCTGGTTGCAAGCCAACATTGTATAAAGCACTTTTACGAGAAACTTGGTAAAAATCTTTGTAAGAGATCCGTAAAGAATAAAAGTATTTTTTTTATTTTTCTTACTCATCCTATTTATTGTCCGATTGGATACGGGTCTCCTCTTATGTAATAGGGTTTATTTAAGCTACACCCTACAATGCCGTGCTACTACCACCAATTAAACAGGTGGGCAGACTCCACTAATCATCGGAAAATGAAAACTCAGAAATGCAAGTTTTGTTAAGATGTTTTAATGCAGATAATATGCATCAGGGCTCAGACAGCTGCTTTTTATGTTTAGTTTACTATGCCTCTGCCACAGGTGAACCAAAGAAATTATTTCTGGGTCAAATGTGAAACGCACCAACTATAAGGAGTTACAGATCCAGGAGAATATATTAATGTGGGGTTAATGGTCAGAAGTTTTTAGGAGTATAGCGCCATATTTAAGAATAAAACTACGAACCATCGAATATTCCATTTACAATATTAGCGTACAGTAATACAATTTGAAAACGAACACTATTCCGTCCCATATAAACACGGACATGGCGTGGTTATATTTTAGCCACACTAGCAACATCATTAACCCATTATTGTTCCACTGTTGGGCACGGGTCTCCTCTCATTTAAGAGGGATTAGCCACACTACCCTAACGCAAATATTTAATACCACTATAGAAATAACGAACAACTCCATTATGTTAGTATTACTAGCTGCAAGTGGACTTGTCGATGCCCGGCTAGGTAAAGCACTAACATACAAACTATGTAGTTATGCATATCAATAAAGTCATGTGATATTTAGATTAAATAAATGACACGCTTAACAGCTTAAGCTTTTTAAATTAGCGCATTGTTTACTAAGCGTGCTTATCTCTGTTCGAGGCAACGTAAAAAGCGGGCTGATTCATCGATATGACTACTCTCAAATCTACTGCGAATAAACTGCGCCTATCCATGTCAGTTTAAGGATCATTCTTATTGCATAGTTACTTAATTTGACGACCCGATTAGCCTAGCGGTAATTAAACTTGTTTCTTGTGTCTCCCGAGTTCAGATTCTGGGAGGGACAATTTTTTTTTTGAGATAGACGCGTCTAGTCGCTTTATTTATTTATTTATTTACCATCTAGTATCCGTAACACAAGTCTCGGTGTTCAGCTCGGAACTAGATAGCGCTGCCTCAAATGTTCCGATATGTTTACTTTTATTTATTAATTATTTATTACTCTCTGCATCGTGAAAATGATAATACCTAGATAAAATTTGGGTATTTCCTTCGGGTATTTCACATCGTTCTTGTAATACGTTTTAGAATATCTTCATCGGTTAATCGTACCTAATTAATCAATGCTAAGCTTTTAGCTCTGATTTCACTGATTAATAAGAGATTACGTTAATAACATATTTATGAACATAATCTGTGTTATAAATATCGCAACGTTTAATAACATACCTGTCTAATTGTCTTCGGGCGTTGTAAACTATGGACTTCAAAACTGGACTTCTAGTGTTCACGCTCATAGTGGGGTGCACTGGTGAGTTGCATATTGTTTCCTTTTAAAAGTATCTAATCCATCCATCCATCACCCCAAGGTCCACTAGTATTAATAAACGAATGATTAAGTACGACTATAAAACCCATGTTCTTAATTTCCAGCCCTCCCAACGCCTGAGGAGGACCTCTCCATATTCTTCGAGCACGTGAATGTCGGTGCTCGCATCGTTGGTGGCACCCAAGCGGCTGCCGGCAGCCACCCTCACATGGTGGGACTGTCAAGCGGTCTCCTGATCAGGAATTACCTCTGCGGAGGTTCCTTGATCGCTCGTCGTACCATCCTCACCGCTGCGCATTGTATCGATGCTGTGTTCAGCTTTGGATCTCTCACTAAGTAAGGAAATATCGTATAATTCTTTGCACTGTACTTGTGACCAGATGATGACATCAAATATAACAGATGATCAGGTGTGGTAGCGTAATGGTGTGACCTTGGGTTTGAACTAGAGTTCAAACCCAGGGTACACACCGCTTTCTTTTACAAGTGCATATGCGTATTTATCACATGCTCAGACAGTGAAGGAAAACATGGTGAGGAAACCTGCATGCTTGAGTGATTTTCTTGAGTTGTTCTCCTGGGACCCGTGCTCAGCAGTAGAAAAGTAAAATGGGATGATGTGGACTTATAATAACATTATCTACCAATCAGCTACAGCTAACCCTAAAACTAAGGCAAGTCCGATATTGGTTGGTACGAGATCAACATACCTACCAGGTTGAGCAAAGTAATAAAGCTGCTGTTAGTTCGCCAATACTACCAACCAACACCATTCCAAAAACTTTTCAGTCTATGTTTGTACTGTCTGGTCTAGTGCTTAAAGTACGACACAATAATTTGATGCAGCAGAATGATAATAAGAACTAATTTCCACAGCTCCCTTCGCGCAACCGTCGGCACCAACCGCTGGTCTTCTGGAGGTGTTGACTACAGGTTGTCTCGCAATGTTACCCACCCCAACTACGTTAGCAACCGTATCAAGAACGACATCGGTGTCCTCATCACGACTGCCGAAGTTGGGCTCACCAACCTTGTGCAGATCGTGCCTGTGACTTATTCGTTCATCCCTGAGGGCGTCCGCGCTGTTGTTGCTGGATGGGGCAGGATTAGGGTAATTTTAATCATCATCATCATAACACAAGATATTACCTCTATAAAAACGAATTTGCTAAATGAGAACAAATTTTTTAAACGTCTAATAAAACATTATGAACTATGAAAATAAATAATTTTGGTGTACTGATGCCAAACCTTTCTATTACAGCTGTTCTTACTAAATAAGCTATGCAAAGGGTCTAGTATATATATACAAACAAAGAAGGCTGACAATCGAAAAAAGACGATGTTCAGTCTACAAGAATGCTTTTAATATTTCAGGCCGGCGGTGCTTTTTCTCCTACTCTTCTCGAGATTACCACTAACACAATTGATGGGGACGACTGCGTAGACCGTGTTGCTCAGGCCTCCATCGACTTGAACAGGGTTGCTCCACCTGTGGAGCCACATATTGAGGTCTGCGTCTCCCACCCCTCTGGCCAAGGATTCGGTACTTGCAACGTGAGTATAGACATAACTACAAGGAAGTACTAGTTAACTGGCGTATGGCTTGAGCCTATTATTTTTCTCATCGTGTCAATGGCTAAACAATCTTTGAGGAATAAGAGGCCACTTCAATTGAAGTGGCCTCTTATTCCACTACTTCTTTGTCTGGCCACACCTAACGCAATTGCGTTAGGTGTAGCCAAGAAAAAAAAAAGAAAGAAAGAAGAAACTAAAGAAGAAAAAGATCATCAGACAAAGATCGTCCCTCGTGCAGGTGTGCCATTGAACAGCCACAAATAGGGCTGTCCCTATTTGTGGCTGATCAAAAATAATTTTCATAATTAATCCTTGGGGGAGCAGCAATGAACGTCATCTAGCTGATATGATGATGATGATATTTATCGCTTTACTTGATCGTGAAATGGAATACAGAATTTTACACTTAGCTACTTCATACAGGTATTTTGGTGAATTCTTATAATTCACGTGAGTAAACTACGAAAGAAAGATTACTGGATAATTTGTATGTATGCTTTCTGGTACAAATCCAAAATTTATCAAACATCGCCTATGAAATATCATCCTTATTCTATTTTCTTTTCCTTCATCCGTATTTTATTATCTATTCTCTTCCAGGGTGACTCTGGCGGTCCCCTCATTCGTGCCGACACCCGTGAGCAGTTCGGTATCGTCTCCTGGGGCTTCCCCTGCGCCCTTGGTGCCCCCGATATGTTCGTCCGAGTCAGTGCCTACCAAGACTGGTTGCAACCCATCATTGTTTGAAAACCTGACTTGAGAGACTCGGATAAAACCAGCTAATATGGATGATCTGCCTGCTGTATGAAAAAAATTTTACATTTAAATAAGTATTTTTATTTCCTTTTCTTTACATTTATCCCTAGAATACCAAAAGATGATATTGTTTCTTCAATATACGTCACAAGTAGTTCATAGCTACTTTTATCTTAATAACCCGTACTGTATGACTGCTGGTCAAATGTCTCCATTTCCATCGAATTACCTTTTTGTACATTATGTTGTCATTCCGACTCTTAAAATTGCCAAAACCCTTGTGACCTTCTTCTTCACCGTAGACCATTGATTAACACCCAGTCTATGGCTCATCTTACCATAGAAAAATATCAACAGTAAGTAAAAAAGGGTGTTTATTACTTACTGTTAAATAAAAAAACATCACAATTACATTGTCTCGCTCACTTATTTATTGACAAAACTTAAACTATTCAGGTAACAGAAACTTAACAATCAGTCTTTATAGTCAGTCCAAACAGACTCCAAGAAGTCCTTGATGCCGTGGATCCTGACATACACGTCCGGAGCTCCGTCGGCACAGTTGTACCCCCAGGAAACAATCCCGATCTGTTGGTTGGTGCTGCTCCTCACAAGAGCACTGCCTGAGTCACCCTGAACATGAAATAAGATAATGTAATTCTCACACACCATAATAATACTTCTTTTTTGACAAACTTTGAAACCGGTTTAAATAAAGCTGTTTGTAAAGAATTAATTGTCATTCTTTCGGTAGACCTGCTCTACATGATTGCATGTGGAGTATACCGGTTTTATTATATGTTATATTATTAGGGAGAAAGCATATACAGTTAAAATTTAGTAACATATTTAACATCATCCGAATTTGGGTTTTAGTTTAGTTTCCAAATTTTGCATTCAGGAGTAAACCTCTAGGGACTACACAAGAAATACTATTTTGCAAGAATTGTGGTAATGATGATGAAATATCTACTTACAGAGCACATGCCATGGCGATAAGAGTGGAAGGTACAGATCTCTATCTCGCGCTGTATTGGTAGCGCCACGGCTCCAGCTACAAGAGTCATTTGCTTTTGACATTGTTCGTGGCTGATAGTATTCACGTATAGCAGTTGGAGGTCATCAGGTGTAGGTGCCAAGTGCTGAATGGAAAATCCAAGCATATAAAAAAGGTTTAACAGAAGAGTAGGTACTAAGTTGCTATTTTTATTTACTGGGTACAAATCCTAACTCGTTCTCAGGCATATTTTAAAGGAAAGTCCAATAACACATTAGGATGTATCTATGTATAATATGGATGTATTTACAAAAAAAGTATATACCTATGTAGTATATCAGACAACTAGTATCCGTAAGATGGAGCTGTGTCTTAATGTCCAGAAATATTTATTATTATTATTTATTAAATACATACTCAGTCACGTTATGCGACGAGTTTTAAAAAGGTGGAAGAAAATTAGGTCCAAGAAGCCTGAATACATGATTACTTACCAGCACATCGTCTTGGTACCTGGGTCCAGTTCGACCCCAACCAGTGACGTAAGACTTCTCGTTCCCATCCACGAAGTCATACGCCAGGTCTATGATGCCCACATGGGCTGTCAGCACCAGCTTTTCCTCTAGGCCTAGTACTCCCGCATCATATTTAATATTCTTGGAGTCCCATTGAGGATGTATATAGTAGTCCTTAATTTCTGCCAAAATACCTCCAGAATTCCATTTGTTGGACCCTACACGCACATGTGAAGATCTGGAAACAAATAATTTAGGAATCACTAAGTTTCCATTTGTACAAGTTATATTGGTGACATCCTATCCTATTGGTCACGTTAGACGTGGGGTATTTCTGGGATATTCTCCCACAGCTGGGCACGGGTCTCGTCTCATTTGAGAGGGATTATGCTATAGTTCCCCACGCTAGCCTACTGCGGGTTGCAGACTTCACATGCCATCGAGAAAATCTCTCAAGCATGCATCTTTCCTATCGATGTTTTCCTTCACCGTTTGATATGCATGTGATAATCTGTCTTGGATGTATCTATGTATAATATGTATGTATTTAAAAAAAAGTATATATGTATAGGTATGTAGTATATCAACCAACTAGAATCCGTAACACAAGCCTCGATGCTTCGCTCGCAACTAGATGGCGCTGTCTCATAATGTCCGGATATATATTTATTTTTTTTTGAGTTCAGGACTAATGTTCACACTTACGACAACAATTCACCATTTTCAGATATGAGTGGTTCAATGCAGTGTGCGGCTGTCAGCACCAAGTTCCTGCTTATGATGGAGCCGCCGCACATGAGGTACTGCAACCGGTAGCCGAAGACCAGTGCTGCCATGTGTGGAGCGTATGCTGTTGGTGCGTCCACGCCGCCTATGATGAAAGGTTTAGGGTCTGCTAGCAATGGAACTCCTGAAATAGAAAGGCGCAAACATTTAGTGGTAGAATTGCTGGTTGATGATGATGATAGATAATTTTCCATAAACGGTTGCTTGTCTAGGAACTATTTAGCTCAATAGAGGCACTATGGTGTTGATTTGATAATATGTCCTGATTCGATCATCAAAAAATAAGTCAAAAGAGTTTGCATTATAACCCGCAGTCTACATAATACTGCAATACGTGGGGGCCGTGTGGCACACTGAACAATATCTGGAGCTGGCTACTTAAAAAAAATGTTAAAGCCATTACGGAATTTAATAATTATGTCATATCAAAGAGGATGTTTCTCTTTAATTTGCGAGACTATCTGATTGCTTTTCCATGGTCCTTGCGATAATTGCTCATCTGTGTGAGAGTAATTCGCACTCGGCTAGCGAGGTGAACTAACCGTCTTCATTCTACAAGCAGAACTGTGGCCAACTATAAAACAGCAAAAAGGCTGAAGTTCGGTTAATTAGATAATATATTAGACTATAACGTTATTAAAGAACCATAAAATCATACCGAGCACCACTGTTATCAAAACTCCAAACAACAGTGTGAAAACTTTGAAAACCATTTTGTTTTTCTCACTTAAACTTGTTTAATTTGAGTCTTACAGGTAGACTTAAACTGATAACTTTCTCCATAAAACTTCCTATTTATACACATTTATACACATGTAAATATATATGTATAGTCTAAATCGATACACTTCTAGTCTATAAAAGATATAAAGGGGTTTTAAGATATAAAGCTTTTAGTTGTGGTTTTATTTTTCCTTGATGAACTTGAAATTTTGACTGCACAATAGACAACTGATTGTAATTAGTGAAAGATAATTTATAATAAACAAAAATAAAGGCATTCAACTTGAAGCTATTTGCATAACCTTGCCGATAGTAATTATATTGTTTCTTAATTTGATAACAAGGGTTGAAACGCACGTTGTTGTTTGTTTATTAATGTTACGTTTGTTTTGTATTCATTGCACAAGGTTATATAGTGTAGGTAGGTTTGCCATAACTGCATTTCAATATACCATCACGCCTGTCGTCCCCGAAGGGGTAGGCAGAGGTGTATTAATGTACACACATGTGTCGCCGGTATGTTTTTTAGGTCCCATATAATAGGGAGCGAGCCTATTGCCATTAACTGGGCACAAATCCAAAATCCAAACCTTTTTAACCCGACGTTTCGGCTGACTTGCATCAAGCCGTGGTCACCCGTGACCACGGCTAAATCGGGTTAAAAAGTTATTTATACCTCAATAAAACTACACGATCTAGACCCGTTGTCTATAATAATTCAAATGTATAAAAATCGTGAAACCTTAAAAATATATATATCCATTCATACACTTAAACCAGCAAACTCAGGGAGTGCATTTGTACATCTCTGCGTAACTCTATAGGGGTAGAAGAGAAGCGTGATTATAATAATATGATATGTTAATTACTTCAACATAATGTTCCTATTTGTGACAGTCCCTGTACCCGCACCAACAAAATAATCTAAATAGAATATTTGCTCGTCCAAATCTAGATTTTGCAATTAGAATTACAATAATAGGTACCTACTATTGTTTCATACACCGTTTTCATAACATAATAGAATTGAATAAGTATTCTAGAAATTCCCTAAAACCAACATTAGCTTTGGAATCGTGGAGTTTCAGTGTTTGATGCAATCTGAAATAATATTTTGGCAACATACATATATGTATACTGAAGCTGTGGTAGCCGAGCGGTGTGACCACTGGACTGAGATGTCAGAGGTCTTGAGTTCGAACCCAAGGCACGCACCACTGACTTTTCGAAAGTTATGTGCGTATTTATCACATGCTCAAACGGTGAAGGAAAACATCGTGAGGAAACCTGCATGCTTGAGAGAATTCTCGATGGCATGTGAAGTCTGCCAACCCGCAGTAGGCTAGCGTTGTTGACTATAGCCTAATCCCTCTCAATTTAGAGGAGACCCGTGCCCAGCAGTGGGACATTAATGGGTTGATGATGATACATATATACGCACATCAAGCCTTTTCTCACACAGAAACTACAAAACGCCACAAAGTACGATCCTTGCATACCACTTTTTCTTCGTCCACATTCATAAAGTCAAAGTCAAAGTCAAAATATAGTTTATTCAAAGTAGACCAAATTTAATTTGCGTTTTTTGAACGTCGGCAATAACGACAACCCCAAGAACGCCCGCCCTTCACCGCTTCCTTGTTTTTGCTGAGAGCAAGAAGCGGTGATATAATGTACTACACACATGAGAACTTTTTGAAGGAGTTCACCAATTAAGGCGCAATTACACTAGTCGTCACTCGAATTCGGGCACCCGATGTATTAATTACATTGCTTTACTTCGAATTCGGTTACTCGGGTTGGGGACGTGCTTGCGACGTCATGTGGACGTCATGACATCAAAGGAAAGGAAAACGACGTCGAGTAATCAAACCGAAAGCTGGTCGAACAGGGGCGTACTCGACCCCGTTCATTTACACTTAGGTAGTCGTTTGCCCGAATTCCATAGGCAATAGGAATACGAGCTAACGACTAAGTGTAATTGCGCCATAGATCGGTGAATGTCCTTCTAGGGCGCCCATTTGCGGCGTTTCCACTGAACCTATAGAACATTTTCGGTTATTAAGATTACAACCATAAAATGAAGTTATGGGGGTCTATTCTATCTTGCAAGTAATATAGTGGCCCTTCTTGATGTTTTACGACCGATGGGGCTGATTAAATTCCATATATTATGGAACTGATATGCGGATGTTAAGTCAGTTTGTCCTATATTTCGATCTGCTTAGTTTCGGCACCGAATATCAGAGTTCAATTGTTTGGTAACATTATCTCAGCCTTCACAAGTTCACAACCAGTGTACTGTCTGTAACCTGGTTACTTTTCTCGTATCATATGAGAAGTATTAGGCTACAGTCCATCACGCTAGCCTTCCAGTACCTATCCGTAACACAAGCGTCATTACTCATTATCTTTCTTTATAGATTAAATTAAAAAAAATTAGTTAAAACTACCTATTCATCGGTGAGTAGGTACTCACCCTATAGGTAGTTTTAACAATATTATTAAAAAAAAGCAAAACCAACTTCAAAAACTAAAAAGCAAAAAATAACTTCATACAGTTTTACCTTTTTTTTAGTTTTAAAGGTATGAAGTCGGTGCCAAGCCAAACGTAATAGTACCTAAGTACACTCTCCGCGAGTGACCTTGAGCAGGGTGGTTACAACCACCACATCATCGGCACTGACTTCATTCCTTTAAAACTAAAAAAAAGGTAAAACTGTATGAAGTTATTTTTTGCTTTTTAGTTTTTGAAGTTGGTTTTGCTTTTTTTTTAAAAGTTAATTTATTTTTTTCTTTTTAGTGTTGTATATATATATGTATAGTAAACTTTTCATATCAGGTCAATCTAATAGCCTGAAAGAATACAACTATCGATCCATATATACTTATAATTATGAAAGATTTTTCCTTCAACTCCTAACCGTTGAGGAGTTGTACCTTCCATCATCAGATCATTACATGAGATGGTGATTTTCAGATGCAAATACTTGAACAGCTTTGGAGAATACATGTAAATGTAATAAATGCCTGTTACTAAAATAATTTTCTTTTAACTCTTAACTGTTGAGGAGTTCTACCTTCCATCATCAGCACATCAACATCAAATGATGATTATCAGACGCAAATACTGGAACAATTATAGTAAACATATTGAAAATGTGATAATTGCCTATAAAATTTGAGGGTTGCCCTCGATTTCCCTGGGATCCCATCATTAGAACCTGATGTGGTTACAATGGGACCATCTGTGAAGTCTGCCCTTTTAAACAAAAAAAGAATTTTGCAAATCGGTCCACGCGTTTTTAAGTAATTCGTGAACATACATAAAAAAAAAAAAAAAAAAGATTCCGACGAATTGAGAACCTCCTCCTTTTTGAAGTCGGTTAAAAACAGTATTCTTTTTATCATTGAGATAGAAATGTATTATTATTTTATTATCACATGCAAAAGATCTGCGTGATTCTGAACGTCTAACAAACGTCACTTTTTCCATAACGTATTTAGGTATTTTAAAACATTGTGAACTTTATAACAACGTTTATTAAGGCTATAATAGTTTGTTAATAATTAATTTGATAATTTAAGTTTGTTGTATTCAAACACAAATTCATGTAAACAAACTAAATGATTTAGTGTGATTCTAAATTTAAAATTTGTGTTGAGTAGAAAATATTTGCATGATTCGTTATTATTTGAAAATAATTTTGGTTTTGTTTTAATTGAATAGAAAACTGTGTACCCACAAAAGTAGACAGAAATAACGAAATATAAAAAATGGAGGGTATATTGGAATATTTTCAAGTTACTGGCTTGTTACTACTACCTCCGGCCGTCCTTTTTCTACGTAGACACCAAAGGCACAAGAGGTAAGACGCCTACATTTATTAAATATCCTATTTTTTTTGATTAAAATTTTCCAATATTACCTTCAATTAGTTTAACTTGACCAACAAGCGGCAAGCAATATGAAATCCGTGTGTTTTTTAAGGTTTAAATTAAAAAAATGGAAGGTGAAGAGTGTGACGTGAATGTTGAGGGTCCATACCCGATACTATTCATACCAAAAGTGTGTACAGCACTGGAGACCAACTGTGAAATGTCAGAAAACGTGTTCATTCACTTAAACATCTCGTCACCAGACACAGATGGTAATGAAACTGTTGTATACTCCGGTTTTTGCAATGTTAAAGTTGTAGATAGCACTGATATTAATATCCGATATGGTTCACCAGACAGTTGCTCTATTGGTGACAATATACCTGTTATCTTGACCGAAGCTAATCAGATAACTTTTCCTGGATACAACGATCCTCAAGTTTGGATAGACCCAGCTCGTAGTCCTTATGTTTACAACCGATGTACTTCACCACCACAAGAATCCTATACCATCCATGAATCTCATGACAACCATATCACCATCGCACAACACAACACATATATAACCCAGAATGTGTATAATTATAACGAAGCGATCCGTTACTCTCCTGTCAGTGATGAACAGAAGACAGTCAAGAAGTTGCAGGAAAATGGGCAAAATTTGGATGGATACAACATGTATGAGGAAGATGAGTTTCAATGTGGTGTCTTCCTCTCTCAGCTGTCGGAAGAGATCATAAATGAGAAAGAGACTAGAGCTAGAGATGAGAGGAAGTTTGTTGGTCTACAGACGGATAATGAAGCTCTAAAGCAGCTGATGTCTTCTGACATACAGTCGGTATCACGGCAACAGAAGACAATCCTGTTCTTAGGCCATGATGTAGAGTCCGGTCAGACAGTACAGAATATTGCCATCAATGATCCTTCTTTGGAGTGTGTAGAATCTGGTAATGTGGAGAGTGAAATAGTTATTGGTAAGTTCTATTTTAATACCTACTTTTTAAATATAATTAGTATATATTGTATATGTATATTGTGTCTTCCAATTGTTTTTAAATAAATAAATACAACTGGAAATTATGACACAGCACCATGTACTAAACAATGAGGCTTGTGTTACGGATACTAGATGGTTTTATTAACAATTTATGTAAATTAAGCTTATTGATCTCATTATACACTCGTGCAGTTTCTAAGCAAAAGCTGATAACTTCAATTCACATGTCAAGCTGTGTATTTGAGTTTTTCTTCAAACACTTATGAGTTATTCAAGTATCTACATTTTCATAGATACAATACCCTTAAACTATGCACAATTATGCCAAATGGTTCTGGTTAACCGGTAGTCTTCTCCATATAACATTGTACTAAAACATAAAAATAGCTTGTGGCAATTTAGGTGATATATTACATATTGACTGTTATTACACATAATGTGATATTGGAAGGTTGCTGGTACTCATAGCTCAGGTTAACCTAATTTAAGTACTGGCAGAATATGAAATTGTTAATCTACTTGTACATTAATTTGAACATGTTACTGTAATACTGTTCTGTTATATGTCAGTAAAGAATTTATTATTATTACAATTGAATACCCAATTAGCGCAGTGGTATTAAAAGCTGCCTTCTGTAGCAAGGGTCCTGGGTTTGAATCCCAGTAGGGGCAAATGTTTAGATGGTAAGCACATACATTAGTAGCTGAGTCATGTATTATATATATGTTTTAAAAAAAAAACTATGTAACACAACCCTTGTTGCTTAGCTCGGAACTAGATGGCGCTGTGTAAAAATCTCCAGATATACATTTATATAAATTATCATTATGAAGTATTTGATGACAATGTTATCAGTTACTAATTAATTATCAACCTATCACATTTTAAAATTACTGCACTTGTATATAAAAGTATTTAAAGCATTTCATAATGATATGGTTACAAATAAGAGTAGGTAGCTACCTATCCACATATGAAATATTACCTATGTAATATTTATTACTAGGAAATAACAAATATTAGTTACTAAGTCAAAGTCAAATTCAAATGATTTATTTCAATTAGATCAATATAACAGGTGCTTTGCTTTGCTTGATGACCCGTTTGGCTCAGCGGTAGTTAACACTGCCTTCTGTGCTATGGGTCCCGGGTTCGAATCCTGGTAGGGACAAATGTTTGTGTGATGAGCATGAACATTTGTATCCGAGTCATGGATGTATCTATCTATAATATGTATTTATTTACAAAAAAAAGTATTATATCAACCAACTAGTGTCCGTAACACAAGCCTCGTTGCTTAGCACGGAACTAGATGGCGCTGTGCGCCATAATGTTCAGGAATATTTATTTTTTTATTTGGAATTGTCAAAACTACCTGCCCAGTTCCAAAAAGTGTTATGGAGTCTTCCTACTATTATTTTTGTCAATAATATTTACATAATAACAGGGAATGTGAATATAATATAATTTGTTATTATCATATTGATTGATCTGTCTTTAATTACATATTTTCTTAACATATCTAATAATTTTTAATATAATAATTACAAAGTATATTACTATCTGAATTTAAATAAGTGAAATTTAGTTTATCAGTAATTAACTTGTCTGGAATTTAACAATATTGGTTAAGCATACTTAATAATATTTTGTTTTATATCATACTAGCTGCCTCCCGCAGCATTTCCTGCATAGTATACATATAAAAAGTAGCCCATGTGTTAATCCAAATCATCATCCAAATCTATTTTGCGTGAAGGAGTAGCAAACATTCATACAAACTTTCGCATTTATGACATTAGTAGGATTTTATTACCTACTATAAAATAATCATATTTAAAGACATGTTGTATAAGAAGTTTATTGTAGGTCACTGTTTAAAAAAAAAATTTTTCCTTTCAGAAGACTCTTTGTCAACAACGCCACGTCCTAAAAAATACCAATGCAATAAATGTAAGCAGATATTTGATCAACTGTCCGCGTTCAAACAACATATGGTCGGCAGCCACCGGTTGTCAAACTTGTACGACATCTCAAGAAGCGTCAAGTTCATGTGCACTGACTGCGGAAAAAGCCTGAAAAATCAAAAGAAGTTTGAGCAACACTGTCTCGGTCACGGCGACCCGGATTTGGAATGTAACAAGTGCCATAAAGTCTTCGCTTCAAAATTTACTTTACGCAATCACCGTAAGATACATTTTCGCAAGTTCCCTTGCAACTGTTGTTCTAAGACTTTTTCAACGGCTTCAGAATTACAAGATCATTTCGGTAAATCTCACCGCACTATTATGTGTGAATCTTGTCCGTTTGTTTGTGAGTCTTTGTCTGATTTGAGGGCACATCGAGAGGTCCATAAGACGTCTACAAATTCGTCTAAAAACTCCAGCGAGTCTGACTTCGGTGAGGGTTTTTTTGAGGAGATGGTCAGTGACATATCGATGTCGGATGACGTGAAGCATGAGGCTGAGGATCGGGAGCAGACAGCAGACTCGGTCATCGCGAAGGTCATGTCCAACAAGATATTTCAAGATCCGAAGAAGAATAAGAAACAGAGAAGGTATAACAAGGTATAGTATATCTTATACATTTTCTTTTATACTAAGTATGTAGTTATGACTTTTCGTAAGTTATGTGCGTATTTATCACAAGCTCAAACGGTGAAGGAAAACATCGTGAGAAAACCTGCATGCTTGAGAGATTTGTCTTGATGGCATGTGAAGTCTGCCAACCCGCAGTAGGCTAGCGTGGTGGACTATAGCCTAATCCCTCTCAAATGAGAGGAGACCCGTGCCCAGCAGTGGGACGTTAATGGGTTGATGATGATGATGATGTAGTTATGTTTTAAGACCACCCGATTAGGCTGTCTTCTGTGGTAAAGGCCCCGGGTTTGAATCCCAGTAGGGAAAAATATTTGTGTGATTAGCATGGGCATTTGTATTTGAGTCAGTTATGTTTTTTTTTGCGTATAAAAATATCCTAAATAATAATAATAAAATAATAAATATTCAGGGACATTTTACACAGCACCATCTAGTCCCAAACTAAGCAGAGCTTGTACTATGGGTACTAGACAATGGATATAATACTTATATACTTTTTTTTTGTAAATACATACTTATAATACATAGGAAACACCCAGACGAACACAAACACTTATATTCATCACATAAATATTTGTGTCCCGTGGGGATCGAACCCACGACCTCGTGTTCAGCAGTCCGGTACTCGAACCACTAGACCACATAGGTCGTCAAGTAAATACAAATAAAATAATAATAAAACAAATATTCCTGGACATAAGGCTCAAGCGCCATCTAGTTCCGTGGTAAGCAACGAGGCTTGTGTTACGGATACTAGGTAGTTGGCTGATATACTACATATATACTTTTTTGTGTAAACACATCACATTATACATAGATACATCCATGAGTCGGAAACAAATGTTGATGCTCATCACACAAACATTTGTCCCTACCGGGATTCGAACCCGGGACCCATAGCACAACAGGCAGCGTTAACTACCGCTGAGCTAAACGAGTCGTCAATAATACATATAATATGAATGTATGTATGTATATACAAACATAAATCTATGTAGCGCATCAATAATCTAGTAACTGTAATAATGACCTCTTTACTCATCTCGGAACTAGATGGCGCTGTCTCTGTATATTATACATATTTATAATATGAGTTACATTCACATACATACATGATTATGTGAGAAGTTTATAGAAATAAAATTATAGGTATTATAATTTTATTTGTATAAACTTCTCACATAATCATTTTAATAAAACTGAACACTAAGATTAGTGTGGCATTCATATCTTCAACGACCACAAAGGTCATATCACATGGGATTACGTCATACTAAAGTATGGACGGTAGAATTTAATATTTCTAGCCGTTGTTTTTTAAAAACAAACTTTACTTATGTACTATCTGTAGCTACTGGGTCGCCGTAAAAGGTGTTTATGCCCCTTTTTCTGACCATTGTCAGCTTCTAATTCAGTTACCTAGTTTCTTTATGGTAATCTGCCTTAAAGGAGCGCTATATTGACTTAAATCCATATTTAATGCTATAATTTAATAGTGGTGGAAAATAAATCTTATCTTTATTCCATTGTTAGTCCTTTCTTTTCTTAATACAGTTTGCTGCTCAGAACGTAGCTACAATAATTGTCAAATTTATTTAATGCGTACGTATTGCTACTAATATGATGTGAAGTTACTCTAAATTTAAAACTGACCATAGCAAATTAGCGACGTATTTAAAATAAGGAGCAATGCAACTTGACTCATAAATAAAATTATCTTATAAAGTTAAAACACTACAAAAACTGTACTGATTTATTACTCTTACTACTCCAACTTCAAATTACTTTTCACGGATTTAAACGCGGTATTTTCGTATTATTCAGTCTCGACGTGTCGAATCCTTTACAAAATCCAAAGTTTGAAGACATCAGTCCCTCAGACATGCTTTGGTAATTGGTTGTCGAATCGGCGGGATTAAATAATATCAATATAACGCGATAAAATTCAATCATAAAAACCAGTTTCCGCAACAAGTTTTAAGTTTATAAATTAACAATGATATTCTTACAGACCTGTGAAGTATGTCTCAAGAAGTTCGACCGGATCGGAGACCTTAAAAGGCACCTAATCGAGCACGTTATAAGGAGTACCCTGGCGAAGAACCCAGTGAACAAGTTCGGGGTCCTGAACATCCGCTGCGAGATCTGCCAAGAGAAGGTATTTACAAAGGTCGATAGATACAAAGCCCATTTGAGGGAACACGCGAAATTGACACTTTACAAATGCACCTTTTGCGACAAATCATTCAGCGACTCTAGCAACTTCTCAAAGCACAAGAAAATCCATGGCACCACGTACTTCCAATGCGACATGTGCCAACGTAAATTCAACTCTAAGAAGATGATCACACAGCACATGGAATACCACAATAAAAATCGGCCGATCAAGTGTCGTTTTTGCGACAAAGTCTTCCATTTTGAGTCTATGCTAAACAAACACATCAAATGCTCTCATTCTAAAGAGACTACCAGCAAATTCAGGTGCAGATTTTGCTGTAACTACTTCCGAAGTTTGAAGGAAAAATGGGACCATGAATGGAAGGTTCATAACGTTCGGAAGGTGATTGTGGATTGCCTAGTCTGTGGGTCAAGGTTCAGGAAGTATGCGGAGCTAAAAAGACATTGTACTGAGGAACATGACACTATCATACCACCAGCAAAGAGGTTACTGCGGTGGAGGCTGAAAAAGAAATTGAAAATGGTAGAAGGTATATAGGGCTGGCCCTTTTGTTTGTTTTTTTTTTTTATATAAAAACTATGCAATGTCATATTGATTTTACAAAAGTGTCATAGGAAACTTATCAAGGAGATTGCATTAAAATCAGTACCTACTTAAGCTTACCAATTAGTTTTAAGAAGAAAAGTTATTTACAAAGAATAGTTATTAGTTATACTAAAATTATGGTAAAAATGACTGTTACTTTATTTATATATGAAAGTTATTATATTATATAAGTTATTTTTTAGTAATTATGGGATAGAAATAAATGTCTAATTCCATTTCTAGCATATTTTGATCTAGGCTTAAGACTAAATTCCTCACTGGTTGAGACTGATTTTACTTATACTTTAGTATAATATTTATTATAAGGCCAAAGAAAGCCAAAAATATTAAAGGAAAGAATATTCTAATAAATACTTCATTTAATTAGGGTACATTTAAGTGTTTCTCAAAGTTTTTTTATTTATTTTTGTTGTAGATATGAGATATTTATATTTTTAAGCTTTTTTAATGTCTTTGTTATATCTTTCTTATGATAAGACGGGGAAATGACAAAAAAATGCTCTGCATATTGTAATAGTTGTTACTATTGTTGTTCTAGTTAATGTAGGATAACAGTATTTTTTTTATAGGTATTTGCTTATATTTCTGCTGTATATAAATAGGTTGTATCAAAAAAGGATTCAGGTATATACTTGTTAACAGAATCTAAAATCAATTATAACCAGTGTTTTTCCAGTACTTATTTGATTAGGTTCAAATTAACTTTAATTGTATTATTTAGTAAAAATTTTTACGGATAAAAATACTTAAAACAATGGACATTTTATTAGCGAAAAGAATAAACATCTTTCAAAATTAAATAGATAAATAGAGTTACACTTTGCTTGACCTAGGAATAGTGCCCAGACCACATAAAATGAGCCATAAAATCGAGGTCTGTAGCGTTCACTAAGGAAGGCTTACTTACGTTCAGCAATACATGGATATAAGCCGGTGATGATGATGATGATCTCATGTACAGAGAGAGACTGAGACCGTGTCTTAGTACAATTTTCCAGTAACTGTTAGTATACTTAGTATTTATACTTTTTCTTGAAGTCTAATCATATTAAAATCTTTAATTACTCGTTTATATTTTTAGAAGTTTGGTGGTGGTTACGTTTTTTCTTATATAATATATCATAATCATGAACTTTATTTATTTCTACTAAGATAAGGCAAACTCTATTTTAATTTGTTCAAGTTTTTGATGTAACTACAATAAGATCTCATAATTTATTGCATATTTAAAAGGTGAAACCAGTTTTTGTTGTTCATAAAAATATTGAAATAAACGTTTATTTATATCTTATATTTTTTTATTACTATATTGCAAATACTAGACTGAAATAGAAGTACTTTTTTATGGATTTTATCGCGGTATATTAATATTAATGGTTGAATAATATTAGGTATAGGTACTGCAATAATCCTTAATTAGTAGGTACTTTAATTTAAACTACTAAAAGTATTTAGATACAAAATTAAATAGAAGTATACATTTTAATACAGCAGGCGATATGCTTACACTATTCATAAGATTGTATTTTCTATAAATAGAATTAATGAAATGAATTAATTAATTACTCAAGCTAATACAAGCTACAGTTATTTTAACTATCCAAGACTGGCTGACAACTAGGATATTTATTTTCCATGCTTATCACAACGATGACCGACTTCCTCATAGACGTGTGGGGTCTGTAATAACTCGCAGCGTGCGGTAGGCGTGGTGATTACACCCGGCACCTCCCAGCCCAGCTGATAACTTGAAACGTAGGGCATTTACTCATATCTTAGTACTGAATCATCCGCTACTATACACTGCGTACCATAAATCTTTTAATTCAAACATCGCGGGGACTTTATGCGCAATGGTGGCGGCGTTATTTGTAGTGGTCATAGCCAGTGTGTAAACACGGCGCCTGTACACAAGCGGTGTTCTCGCGCATGACCTTGGGCGGCGCGCATGCGCGGTGTCGCGGCCCGCCGACCCATCCAGCCACTTCGGCGGATCTCGGCGCCACAGTCCGCGACTACGCTCCGCCGCGGCAGCGTCTCACACCGCGACCGCGGGGAAACGCGAGCGCGTGATAACACAAAAACCTCACCTAAATCAAATAAATACTATTCCCGTCTATATCGCGACGCCGACAGTTGTTATTGTGTGTGTCGTTGGCTTGTGGGCGCGGAATCTACATATTTATAAGGTTAGTATAGCGATAATCTTCTAAGCTGTCACGTTTCGACAATTCAATGCGCTGTTAATAGTTTCAATCCATACCCGGTTTGTTTGTCTGTCTGTTTGTTGATGGATAGTTGCGATCGGACTGCCGATCGTTATTTTTATTGCACAGTAGCAATGGTGTCTTTTACGATTGATTCTGTTCTGATTTACACTTGAAATTTCATCGAATCCGAAGGATTTCGTTGTCTAAACAGTTCTCTATTTAGTCTACCGTGTATTTAGGTGAGGCACGACTATGGGCGTAAACAAAAACCCTCTTTGTTACTCTTAAATTAAATATACTGAGCCTTGATCAAAAAGATTGGGAAACAGAGGCCGTGCTGTCAAAATTTTGACAGATTGCAGATCGATATTATGTCAAGTTTAAATTTCGAAAGAAAAAAAATCGGTGGTATAGGTACCATACCGTCAAACCACAGACTCAGAGTAGATTATAATAATTATGAAGGAATGTCTAAATTTAGAACTGATTGCTCTGAAATACAAACATTTCTGTTCAAGAAATTCGTAATGGTAGGTAACAATTGATTTGAGCTAGCAATCATTGCCACGCTGTTATTTACATTACAATGTATGCTATTTATTTTAACGGCCGCTAAGCACCAATAGTTTTGACTTCAGTAGCTTGTACATAACAATGGGTGACTTTATTTAGAATAACGTTCATATTATTTTATCCTTGTTATCTCTAACAAGCAAAGTACGTACAATTTATGACCGTTTTCTATTTATAAATAAACTACCTACTTATATATATTCGATTAATATCTTAATTACATTTGAATGATATAAAAAACAATATTTAATTGATTTAAAGAAGATACCTACCGGTACCGCAACTTAATATTACTAGACTTGCTCAATATTTAACGTAATAATACTAAAAAAAAAACACACCATAAAAGATTATTCTTAAGAAGCTACTTATTAGGTCTTAATCTACACTCAAAAAACGCTAAAAGGTCGTGACTATTAGCAAGAATGTTGTGTTGTATGATTGTATCAATACATAATATGGTTTGGCTTGATATCGACGTAGCCTGGTCTATAAGCAAGTCTCGAACACCAGTTCCTGAAGGAAATTCAGCAATCTCCTCACGTCACTGAAAACTTCCGGGAATATGGTTCCTGTGACAAGATATTGAAGCCAGATATGATGAGTTTCTGCAGAGTTATGTTAGGCAAAGAAATTGAATGCCCGCAAATGATAACTATCGGAGTAAATAATAAAACATTTCAAATGAATAAAATATTCATTTCATTTTAATATAATAATTGAATACCTTGAATTCATATTTATAGTCGTATTTTTAATAATCATCATCATCAACCCATTAATGTCCCACTGCTGGGCACGGGTCTCGTCTCAATTGAGAAGGATTAGGCTATAGTTCACCACGCTAGCCTACTGCGGGTTGGCAGACTTCACACGCCATCGAGAATTCTCTCAAGCATGCAGGTTTCCTCACGATGTTTTCCTTCACCGTTTGAGCATATGATAGATACGCACATAACTTCCGAAAAGTCAGTGGTGCGTGCCTTGGGTTCGAACTCGAGAACTCTGACATCTCAGTCCACTGGTCACACCGCTAGGCTACCACAGCTCTTAATAATGGTACTTTATAAATTGTAGGCATACCAAAAGAAAATATTTACATATTTTTTTGATATAACGTCGATGGCAATGGGCATTTATTTTTCATGCCTAAATCGCGTCGGCAGTGTCATCAGTAGTTGTGTGCACCGCTAAACAAATAAGGAATCTTCTATTTATTTATTACTTCAGTAATTCCGAAGGGCTCGTTACTGTGGTATTATCAGTTCACTTGGCCCACAATACTTATTATTACCATAATACATAAATTCTTAAAAAAAACCTTGATTAACACCTATCGGACCCAATCGGACCTAGTAGTAGTCCTCTCACTGCTGGGCCCGGGTCTCCTCATACTTGAGAGGGATTAGGCTATATAGTCCACCATGCCACCCTAGGGTGTATTGGCTGTCTTCACACGCGCCCTCGAGAAAATCTCTTAGGCATGCAGGTTCCCTCGCGATCTTTTCTTTCACTGTTACTTAAAGTCTGATCAACATTTACATATTCAACATTATTTAATAAATAAATAAAATAAGTAAAAACTTTTATTGTCACACACAAACAACGCTTAACAATAGAGTTTTTTAAAACAACACAAGATAAAAATAAATAAAAAGTAATATTAAAACAAAGTGGCCAGAAATTTCTGACGGCAAGTAGGAAATAATAAAAAAAATAAAGTACCTATATGCTTATTATACAATCATTTATAAAAAGGTACTTATCTAGTTATTTCGGGCCGCGTATTACCGATCTTGTGAAAACAAACTTTATCATTATTTTGTTTATTATTTTCCGCGCCAAAAGAAACTGTATGTATGTGTCATAACATAACATATTTAAAGAGGCATTGTAGGGATTGTTTCCTTGTGTCTGAGGATAAAAGTTACAAAACACTATCAGTAATTGTAGGTATGGCTTAGAAATTTTATATTGAAACCAGATATTTGAAAACGGAAATTTTGATTGCCACCATTGCAAAAGCAGATTCCCCCATTCTTAATTATACCTAAAAATACAATTTGACTATGTATGCTATGAACGTAGTGATTTGGCAGCCGGATCTTAGGCTATAATAGTAGATATAGACACATGATCAACCCACTTATTGTCCCACTGCTGGGCAAGAGTCTCTTTTCATTTGAGAAAGTTTGGGCTAAGTCCATCACGCTAGCCTGGCAAAGTGATTGGTCGTTGACAACGAGTATCTAACCTTTTAGTCTTTGGTTGATGATGATGAAAGTTTGAAACATTCGCAACTTGGAAACTTCATCATTTCAACCGTTAGACGTCCACTGCTGGACATAGGTCTACCCCAAGGATCGCCACGACGACCGGTCGTATGACTTGGTAAAGGTCGCTGGAATCCACTGGAAACTTAACCGCTAAGTATTACTAAAAGGAATAGGTAATAAAAAATAAATACACTGGCCAGCGCAAAATGTTGTTATGCTGATAACTACTGATAAGCGACCGATTACGAGTGTATGTGTAAGTGGAACATGGTATGACCAATTTGTGTACGCACCTATTGCAAAATGTGTAGGTAGGTAACCTATTCCTGAAATAAATCCATTGATTCATTTATAGAATTCATAAATTTATTCAATAAATGTATAAGAACTTCTATGCGTTGTTAGTTTAAATAGGTCCGAAACTATTGGCTGATCTGAATAATTCCTTCGCCATTAAAATGCTACATTATCTGTGATGATTATAAGCTATTTTTTGTTTTAAAACGTAACCTAAGCTGAAAAATTACCGGCAAAGAAACCCGTGCAAAAGCCAGGGCGGGCCGATCGTTATTTAATCAATTCTATTTTTAAAGTCTGTACCTATATACACTATATTACCGTATTTGCCAAATTAATGCATTAAATACTCTTTCCAATATTTTTTTTATCGAAATCGGTTACTCTGTAAAAAGTTATGCGTGGTTTTAAAAATAAATAAATAAATATACGCTTCGGTATGAGAACCTCCTTCATTTTTTGTTTCGTCGGTAGAAAAAGGCCTCTAGAGCAACTGAATTTGTTGTTGTGAGTATTATGGGAAATGGCTAAACCCAGCTCCTCGTGATGACTATTTTTAAGCGCGTCATAAATAACAATTGATTTATTTGTGTAAAACCATATAAAATTGGAAATTGGCAGCGGTTGCCCTGCCAATTCCCAACTTTCCCAAAAACCGCACAACAACAGAAAAACAACAAAATCTTTTTACATCGACAGGACTTGAAGATGTACCTATATTTATAAATGGGCGTACATTATGTATATTTTTGGATCTTCTTTGCTTAACGACGTAAAAATATTGTATTATTATTGTGTTTCTATTTTCTTATTTATCTTATAGTAATAAGATAATAAAGAAATTTACGATAGGTAGGGCGTTTACCGCTTACTAATACTAACAGGCAGACTGGCTTGTTTGACACCCTTATGGCTTAAAAAATACCTGACATTTTCCACAGATATTTTGAGGTCCCTTTCCCGATAACGGTGATAAAACATTCCTTTACCTCAAACATACCCCTATATAGGTAAACAGGTTAAGTTTAGATACAATGGTTCACCTAAGTATATGGACATCATTGCTGCCTCTCTACTCCATGTACAGTCGAACAAGCTAATTGCATTACATATTGTTGCATGGATACCAATTAGCTTGTTCGACTGTACACCCATATTTTGCTGGTATGCAGTGGCCTAGCGTGGGTATTTGCCGCTCGGGGCCGTCTGGAAATTTGCCGCCCCCTTTTCTAGTAGTATAAAAACAACGAGGCAGTTGATGCCGCAAGGGGAAATGTCATAGAAGAACCCAATATCACTGCTTGACCAGGGAATCTATTTATTCTAGGTACTCTAATACCAATAACTAATACCACTGGTATTTGGTTTCAACTCACATTTGTTTTATTCCGAACGGATACCATTTTAAAAATATAATGTATTAAAATTTATCACATGCTTAAATTTTTGACCCCACGATGTATGAAAGATGGTCAATGTCCTTTAATGTACGATACGAACGATTACTAACAACTTGACTTTGGTACAGTCAGGTCAGTCAAATCTAAACAAATTAAAGTAGAAAGCTTGCTCGTAATCTTGTTTGCCACTGCAGTGGTTTAAAAATGAGCTGTCACGGAGAATTTCATAAAAATGAGCTGTCACGGAGAATTTCATAAAAATGAGCTGTCACGGAGAATTTCATAAAAATGAGCTGTCACGGAGAATTTCATAAAAATGAGCTGTCACGGAGAATTTCATAAAAAAAACTATTCCAACAACACTAAAAGTTCATACTGGGAATCGAATTCCTTCAGGCTCATCAATCGCTTGCGACTACTAGATTAACGAGGCAGTCTTATATACTGATAAAGTGAATAAATTTTTAAATTTGGAGAAAACCCACCTACTTACATCAGCATCTACATCTCTGCTTAAACCTTCGGCTATACACGGCGTGATCATATGAACTTATACGTGTGTAAGATAAAAATCATGCAGCATCTTTTTTATGTTATTCATTTTTAATGCAACATAATTATTACAATCTAACAATTTTATGTTATAAATAAATCACGAAGTCATACGCAAATAATATTCGTAATCGCACGAAGCTCCGGTTCTGGGTTAAAAATAATAATTTCCTGTTTTTTAAATGAATAGGTACATCGGCGAACGAATTTATGATAACGAAATTTTATGCAGATCAGCTTTTAACACGTTTTTTGTACTACTAACTGGCTTTCTTGTCTGTTTCGTGTTTAATTATGTTATTAATTTTAAATGCAATACATTTTTATAATAATACATACATGTTTAAAACTATGTATTCCCAATGGTATATGTATACCTATACAATAAATAAAATAATTTATATAGTTTATCAACCTTCCAGTATAAGAAATACAAATCTGGTTACTTTGTTCTCAAAGTTTTGTACACAGCGCCATCTACGCTGTGTACAAAATAAGTCTGGATAATTATTTGTTAGTATTTGTAAACCTCTTTATTGAAAGTTAGGAATTAGAGAAAGAAAATAACAGATAGAGAGAGAGAGACAGAAACTCTTTATTGAAAGTTAGGAATTAGAGAAAGAAAATAACAGATAGAGAGAGAGAGACAGAAACTGAAATTCACACAATAACACACCAAAAACTTCTTGCCGCCCAAACTTTTGGCAATGCCTTAAACTTATTATTTGTTTTGACTATGTTCTGTGTAAAAAAAAATTGATACACTTATGAAAAAAAATAATGTCAAGAAAATCCTATAATTCATCTGATATTTTTTTAATGTTATTTTATCAGTTCGATTTCCTTCATCGGTAGACTAATTCAAATTGAATACTTAAACTACCTGTAGGATTAATTCAAATATTTCCTCCGTGTACGGATCAAACACAAAAACCATCAAGCGCAAAAACCCATCGTTCAGCCATTACAAAATCCTATACTACTGTTTTGTAATGACTGAAAGTATATAAACAGGTATCGATTAGAATGAACAACACAATATTATATCCCTTTTGCAAACATCTTATCGGCAAACCATTGTCCCAGAATCACCGAAACAAATCACAAGTTCAATACAAATTTATTTGAAAACAAACAATTGACAATATCGTGTCTCAAACCAAACAGAATTAGCGAACTTCTTAAGTAACTTGTGAACTGTTTTGTTTGCGAACAATTGACAGCCGATAAAGGTAAATGGCTAATTTGTTATTGTTAGATTTAATTGCATTAAGACTCTTATAGAAATGCGGTTTTTTTATATATAGGTAAAATATTTCCGCCTTTTCTCATGTTGTGACCGCCTTGTTGCTCGAGTAGTCGTAAATGCGACTGCTAAGCAATAGCTCTTCGTTCCGTTCCCCGTTCGAGTAAAATGTTATTGGGTTTTTCTATGAAATTCTCAGCTAGTCTCAGGATGCATATCCAGTTGCTGGCAATGGGCTTGCGCCCTATTACATGGGTCCTTATCCTTAATCGGTCAAATGTTAGAATTAGTACGCCTCTGTCTAACCCTTCGAGGACAACTGGCGTGATGGTATGTTATGCGATTTTTTTATGTGTAACATCTTTACTCTTGATTATTTGTAATCTGTGGGAGTGATTGTGTGGAACGGTAGTGTGTTACAGGAAGCGCGCGCTATTTGAGTTGACCAATGAGTGGGCGCGGTGCTAGCTTTGGCTGTCAGTTGGTAGCACTAACAACCCGTTTTCTGAGGTTGGTACTGCCGGCCATCAGCTGTGCCGGCTGTGCGCTACACTTCAATGTTACTGTTCCTTAATACCATCGTGAAATGTCAGATGTTACATGTAATTTCAACCACGGTAAACCTCGCATGTTCTTTTTATGTAATGTTTTGTTAACGTTTTCTAACACTTGGATATACTACTGTTTCGTAAGAGCATTTGTATACAAAACTGAACCTTAACGTTGAAATTTCACATCTGTTTTTAATAATAAATATATTCGGATATTATGACGTAGCGCCATCTAGTTCCGAGCTAAGCATCGCGGCTCGCGTTACGGATTATAAATGGTTTATACGCTACACATTTTTTTATTAATAGAAACATCCAAGACTCTAGACAGATCAAGACAGACTAGTTTCTGCCTACCCCAATGGGAAAAAGGCGTGAGTGTATGTATGTATGTATGTATGTACATCCAAGACTCCGGTAAAAAATGACCATTTTCATCACACAAATATAACCGTTATATTAAAAAATACCAACATATAAAATTATTTTATCTGACTATCAACGTCTGAGACAGATATCAGAATAACAAAGTCTGAAAGTCTAGTCTCAAATATAGGTTTATTTTAACATGTAAAAGTTCTATAGAGAAATTTTTTTGAAATATCAGCTTTATATGAAGCCATCTTTCGATATGTTAAGCTACAAACATTCTTTGAAAACTTTCTAGTTGATTGAATGTTTTTTTTTTCAACTCAGTCTATCTTAGTCCACTGCTAGACTTAGACCTCTCCCAAACTGAATGAATGAACACAAATAGTATTTCCATTAACTATTTTCCTGAAAAGCTATTTTAAATTTACCTCATGTAATTGTCGTGTCGAAGAATCACCAGACTCAAGTGGCAGTAGGCAGGGCACATTGCTCGAAGAACGGATGGGGCTTGAAGGTTCTCAACTGGCGACCACGTACTGGAAGACGCAGCGTGAGTAGGCCTCCGGCAAGGTGGACCAACGACCTGGTTAAGGTAACTGGTATCTTGGGGGGGGGGGAACTTGGGGGAGACCTATGTCCAGCAGTGGACGTCTAACGGTTGATATGGTGAGAATTGTCGTGACGTTTGTTCAAAGCCTTATACGGTGATTATTAATAAGTTGATAGTAATGAGATAAATATAGGAAACTCTGTACGTTTATTTCAAACGCAAGGAAGGAAAAACATTTATAATATTCGATTGACTCCACAAAATCTAAAATTCGGACATTTTAATATGGCTTTATGTCGGGGAATACAGCCGAAGTCCGGTCATTTTATTATGCATGCAAACTGTCTATTTGAAATGCTAATAGGTCTAAATTTTATGTAAAATAAAATGTACCATATTCTGGAAAATAAATGATATTCTATTCTATTCTAAAATATGCGTGTATCTTGCAAATTTGTGTGAGTGTCTATACTCGTTCTATTGTTACATAAATATTTTCGGATGTGTTTATAGGCAAATAATAGACCACTTGCCACTGTCGAAATTTATATCTTTAGGTAGGTATATGTATTTAAAAAAATCGTTGTTAGTCGATGAACTTCTGAACAAATGCACACATTTTAATGAAACTTGTCGCACTGTGTGTAGTTTGGTCCATCTTGAGAGATAGGATATTTTTTATCTTAATTTATGTGATATGCTTTTATTGTCACCAAAGAATAACTTAGCCACAACAATGCAATCGACACAATCTGGCAGATCTGGCAGTATACATGCATGTATAAAATCAAAATATCATTTATTCAAAGTAGGCCAAATTTAATTGGCTCATTTCGAACGTCGACAATAAAGACAGCCCCCAAAAACGCCCGCCGTTCACCGTTTCCTAGTGTTTTTGCTGGGAAGAAGAAGCGGCGCAACAAACGCCCCAGCAACACAGTTCTATCTCTTAATTAATTTAACGATTCTATACAATATTACAATAATCTATACAATACAATATTATATACACAATATTTTATTAAGAAACTTGCACAAGTATTTTAATAAAATTAAAAAATCTTAACTGTAGCTTAAAATTTTCAAAAGAACGCATAGGTGCCTACTATTGCAATTCGGGCGAACCAAGGGCCTGCGGTTTGAACATATAAATTAATCATTACTTTTCCTGAGATCTCAGTTCTAGCTTACACAATCACATTACACCACAATATCTCTGACCTTGCATTGAAATTAACTGGCTTCTTCAACCCGACGTAATGTCACCTACATTCGACATATTTCATGATCGATTCCAGTTAAATTATTACGCAAGTCTCTCATTTAACATTTAATTATGTACCTTACATAAACACTCTGTTTTTAAGCACTTTTATATAACTATAATGAATGAGTGAATGATTGAATGATTGTTTATTTCTGTAAATAGATCTTTTTAAAGACACTTTTACAAGTCATGTAATATTTTTTTAGTATCTAGTTGGCATCGGCATATAATCTTATCTAGAACAACAAAAATAATTAATTTGAATACAGATGATCCGTAAACAACAAACCTGACATCAGGTTTAGTGGTGTGGTTTAAGAGGTTTCCACTTTAAACATTAACTGTGTGTAATATAACTTTTAAGATGGGGGAACTAAGTGGTTCCTCTCGTTAGTGTTAAAGGTGGAGGAAGGATAACTTATCTCCTCATTCTATTTGAGATTAGTAAGACTAGTCAAGTGCGCGTTGCCAAACAATTGTAAGTGTAAAGTGAAAATTCGCACGCTATTTAGAAAATTTCGAATATTTCCTCACGATGTTTTCCTGTAATTTGAAATCAATGATGCCTTGATCGGCCTGAAGACCGACTTCATACTTTGGTCATACCACTCAACTATGACAGGAAGCGCTACGTGCGTGTAGGTAGAACTTCCACCGTAAGCGATTAATCCATGCTGGTTGTCTGCTTGACCAATGATGGGCATATACTGGAACTTTATCGACTATTAAATTATAAATTAATAAATATTTTGTAGATACTTTTAAAAATCATACTTGCATACTTATTTTTGGATTTAGATAGCGTCTGAATTTGCCAACTCCCAACGTCCTTGGAGAATAAATGACAAATCGAACTCGCAGAATTATGGTATGTTTTAAGATGCAGACATTTTGTATTACAATATGTGAGTATTATTTTGGCACTGGTTAAAACTCAGCTTTTCGTTACAGCCAAAAATCATCATCGTCCTCAACCCGTTTACAATCCCACCGCTGGACTCGGGCCTTCTCTCTGGAAGGGTTAAGCTATAGTCTACCTCCATACTGGCGATAAAATTCAATATAACATGCAGTTTTCCCAACAAAGTTTCCCTTTACTGTCTAAACGATTGATAAACTAACAATCAATATGTAAGCACATGATCATCACGTCACTGTTGCGTGCCATGGATTCTAACTCGAAACCTTTGACTTGGCAGACCATGGCCACATTCTAGAAGGTTCTTTTTAATGCCCCTCACAATATCCTGTGATCCGTACGCGTTGTATCGTTAATAAATAAACTAAATGTTTAGTGACCCGAGATGTTAAGTTAACGCGCGTGACAGAGGGAACCTCATATTATTTATAGCTTAGATGGACGCCATTGGTGGGTATATTACGCTTGTTGAGCGAGTTACCATAAAGTAGGTATGTATATTGTGTTTAGGGGTGTTCGAGGGATTGCTTTTGTTCTTAGTTCAAAGGACTTATTGATTTGTGGTTTTTATGCGTAGGCTGATACTCAGTACGGCGGCCGTTCGATTTTAATTTTGAATGTTTTAAGCAAAGGAACGCAGTTGTAACAAACGCAGTACAGTAGATTTTTTTTTTTGGGTCCGAGAAAAACTCGAATATTTTGTCTGACTTACGAAGCGAATCTAGGACCTTAATACGGCCAAACACCAAAACATGTGTCGAACTGTCTACACGGGGCTATGCAACAGAATAGTGAAGCACCTTATGAGAAAAATATTAAAATACATACACATACATTTTTAATATATTATGCAGCTTTTGTAATAAGTCATTGACAAATGCCAATTTCTATTCATACAATTAAACGATAGATTTATAATTAAACGGTTAAAATCTAATAATCTAAAATTTTTAGAACGAACGTTTCTTTCGGGTAGAAGTACATCTGAGAGAGTTTAGACACAAGTTTGAAAATGTGCCATCTACCATGGATGGCTAATAACCAGGGTGGAAGAAGAAAGACGATACAAGCCACCTCTAATTTCATCGTTCTGGAAAAATGAACGGATTCCCTCCACCCGCAGATTGTTCCATGCCTTTAGTTTATGACATTAATTTATGAGATTAACATTTAAAAACCTTAGAATGTCATTGTGTTAACTAGTTTCTACTAGTCTCTCTCTCCTCCTCAAAACGACTCTGTCAAAGTCAAAATGGCAACAAAAATTCTAGACGTTTATACGACATTTTCCAATGACAAACATTACAGTACGCTTCCAAAGTACCAGAGGTATTAAGCTAAAAGCAGGTACTCTCAGCTTAATACCGCGAGATTAACAGGCGGGCGACTTAAACAAATATTGAACGTACACACCATAATCCCACATAGGGACACGCTTTTGGTTGAACGAACAAACAAAATTATCTGATTGTGGCGCGATCTAGGATTAGTGGTAGAAGCTATACCGCTGAGATCGTTTGTAAGAGTATCAATATCAAAATACATTGTCAAATATTAGAGTCCTGGCTGTATTAAAAAGTTTCTAATACAGCCAGGTTGTCACTGTCATAATTACTATTCAAAATTACTTCCTTTCCCTCCTAATCCATCCTTCCCCAGAACTCCTTGAAGAATGGATCTTTCCTTGGGAAGGATGGATCTTTTTTTCTCAGGATGTATCTCTTTTTTACGGACTAATAATATGAAACTATGATGTATCTTTTTATTATGTTCAGTATTTTGTATTTATTTGAATTAACTTTTATAATTATTTGTTTTTACGTTTGTTAGTTCTGTTTATTTACCAATGTCAGCATTTTTTTTTAAAACACTCTTCCGCTTCAAAATTTAGCTCTCCTTTTTTTTAAGACCCACGCTTCTCGATGGCACTTTTGACATTGGCAGAATTATTGACATCGGCATAGTATGCCATTATAAAAAATTGAATTACGAATAGAAATATTGACAGTGACTTTACTGGGCAAATGACATTTAACTGACGTCTAAAGCAGTGATATCCTAAAGCTTAACTTTACTACTGACTGTTTGAAGTTATGTGAGAAATTTTCTCGATGGCGTGTGAAGTCTGATAACCCACACTAAGGTTAGTGTAGTGGACTCTCAAACGAGAGGAAACGAACGAGGAGATTGCCGTGCCCAGCTTGTGGGACATTAATTAGGTTAATGATGATTGTTTTTCTAAGGCTTGAAGGGTAATTTAGTCAAATTACTGAATTTGTATATGACTATTTTGGATTTATTTTATCCGTTTCCAATTCTTTACAGCACATCGGCAAGCGTAAGAAATAAAATTAACATTACAGTGTAAATTATATTTTAACAACTGATGTTTCAATGTATGACGAGCGAGTCTAGTGTTGCTAACAACAATATTATCGGGAATTACCGGTTAATACGATTACGGGTTTTTTATATTATGGTGATTTTTTCAAATGACAAAATTGATAAATATATGACTTACTGACGTGGTTATATTCGTCTCATAATATCACAAAGAAAAGTGACACCTTGACCTTATAGTCAAAGTTATATGGACTAAAATAATTATACGACACTGTAATTACATATCTATATGACGTAGATATGCTACATTTAGATTTAGTTTGATGTATGCACTCAACTTTGATATTTAGTCAGTGTTATTTAAGTGTATTTTCAAATATGTTTATTTGATAAAATCAATCGAAAAAGAATTCCAAACTAACTCTGATTGGTCTAGTCTTGCAGGAATACCGCTAATTACCTATTATGTATTTAACAGGGTGGATTTTTAGGGCCTGGGGCTGAAGTAAATAAACTTAATAGGAGGAAATTAAAAATGCTTTTTTATGTATATACTGACTGATATGTTTTATTTAGTGTAATACTACACTTTATTCCAGGAATATTTTTTTTATGCTTCGAAATATTGTAAAAATATTTGTGATTAACTTCTTATATTAATTTTGCCTAAAAATTTTAAGTTTCGGGGGAAAAGCCCCACCTTGCGTGGTATATACCCATGGTATTTAACCCATTTGGTACATCATTGACGAAATTCCCTAGCTAAATTATTGTATGATGTGTCTGGGGCATAGCAGGTAATGTCAAAGTGACTGCTATTCTTCAAGAAACACAGAATTACAGAAGCTGTTGGTGTTCCATAATAAATAAATAAATAAGAAACTTCAAATGAACACTACTGTTCATTTGTATCCGAGTCATGGATGTATCTATGTATAATATGTATGTATTTACAAAAAAAAGTATATATGTAGTATATCAACCAACTAGTATCCGTAACACAAGCCTCGTTGCTTAGCTCGGAACTAGATGGCGCTGTGTCATAATGTCCGGGAATATTTATTTATTTTTATATACTATTCCTGTCCTAGGAGATGTATGTTGAGAAGCTAGTTATATTTATAAAGATAATTTATTCAATCTTTATGATTATAGTATTCAGTTCCTTAGTGTTTTAAAAGAAGTCAGATACGATACACATGCCTACTGTGCCCATGTTAGTAACTCCCAGTTATTTTTAGGTAATCTTGTAACAGTAAATCAGTGTTAAATCACAATCAAAATTTTACAGCTGCTAATACGGATTGCCAAGTAGCTATCGGAATTTTGTAGGTGTTTTATGCACGAGTAATGCACTCTTCGCCCCGCCATAAACCTGAATACGTTTAGATTAAATGGAGAGTTGTCTATGGTTATACAATGTTTTGACGTTTCTGGATGATTTCGTTTATTTCATGCGCCTAAAATGTGCTATAAAAAAACATACGTAGCCTCTTTAAATTTTGTGACTTTTTGGCGGGAAAGTGAAGCGTCATGTTCAGCAGCTTTGTTTTATTTTCTAAAATTTGTGTTATGATAAACTTTAATGTATAATAATGGTGGATTATTAACCGTTAAGTGTTTGAAAACGTGCATGAGTGTTGGCAAATGAAACAAAACAGTGTAATGTGACTTTCAAATTCTCCCAAGAAGTCTGCCTTAGGTTTCAGTAAAGAACCACATATTTACTGAAACTAGGAAAAAAACAATCATCTATCACCCTTCATAAACCATTAATTCACCCTATCATCAACCATCATCATGAATCATCCAGTCATCCATCATAAATAAAATAAAAGAATACTGAAGACTAGGCTGTATGGACTAGATTCCTTTGTCTCATCCTGAAAGGGAAGAAACGTTTAAAAAAAATTAATTTTGTTTATGAAAGCTCATCTGATTGAATATCTAATAGGCTATAATAGGATCTACGAAGGATTTATTTAGCTATACACTTCAATCGAAAACATCTAAAAAGAAAATAATAAACTTAAAGAAATCGATATTCAAAAACACACAACAATATGCTTATTTAAAGCGCATGGTCCAATACCAATTAAATTAATATGAGTCTACCTTGGAGCTATTCTGATACTGAAATCAAAAGAACCATTACCAAATCAATTCGCAATTGGTGAAGAAATTGCGTAATATACGCACGAAAAAAATACAATAAGGCAATGAAAGCCAAAAACAGATTATTTGTAGTTCTAGAAGCTAAATATATTAGTGTACAAATACTTAATTTTAAGCTATTAATTTTAACATCTAGTATATACCTACTTGTTTCTGAGAAAACTCAGCATCATCATTTACAATTGACCTGTTTTTAAATAAAACTGGAAGTTTAAAATTATTCGTATAAATAACACAAACAAACACAAAATTGTTGTTTAGAATTAATCCGGCGGACGCCACATCACACACCGCATTATAATGTTTCCGTACACAAAAGGAAATAATACTTACCTAAGTAAATATTGTACTATGTAAGTTATAACATAAATAGAACTTTGTTTAACATGGACCTAAAGTTAAACAATAAGTTGTGTTGGTTCTCGTGCTTCTAACATTAGAGATTCTACCATTACATTAATGCGATAATTTGTAGGTTGTTAGAGCAAGACGCCTACATACAGTTAAAATATAGCCATCTCTTTCACACAACCTCAAAATGGCTGCGTCATCGCATGAAGGAAAGCTGGAATGATAGAATTTTGCTCTTGAATTTCTCATATTAAAAGAAGCTGTATTCTTATATTATTTAAGCCCATGGTGTCGGATCCTCTATTGACTGCCCGTGACCATGGATGCTGTCCCAAATAGAAGGTACCTACTGTTAAAGAAAGTCCGTAAAAAGTTATAAGCATTTCTAATATTCGCATAAGCATAAGATAAACAGTATATTACCGACATTGTCAAATATTCAACCGCTAACATAATTATATATTAGTATACTACATGCTAATATAATTATGTTCTCGTTACAATATTTAGCTAGCTAGTTAAATTACTGGGCAAATGACACTTTCAATAGTGGTAATGCACGACTCATAGCTTGTCTAGACTACAGCAGTGGCTTGCCGACAGGCTGCCCGTGTGTTTATAAAAAACTACCAAGTAATCTATTGACTTCTTAAACTTACGCGATTTAATTTACTTCTGTAGTCACGCCCATTTTAATAAGTATACCTACACCTATATCATTTTAGAACTTGGTACAGTACAGATTGTATGTGCCTTACGTTTCCGATTACGATAAGCCTGTTGTATTCCACTATTACATGATAAAAACTCCCTCTCATGCTTTAATTTATCTCTTTCTTGTATCAATAATACAATAAGGCGTTAATTTAATCTCTGTTTTGATCTGCCGTGACGCTGTTTACCCGTGTCTGGTCTACACTTAATGGCAATTTCGACCCACTAGTCATTAGACCTGCTCAAGACAAGACTAAGCCATCTCATGAGCTCCGTTTGAGCTACGAAACCTATTGAGCTTCATTAGCGATGGATTCTGTTTCTGTCTTAACCTTTAATAATAGTATCGCATTTAACCTTATTAAAACCTAAACGAAATGCTCAACTGTAAACATCTAAACCGTTCTAAAATGGCAACAATGTTGTATTTACTGTTTACACAGTGGAACAGTCAATTAAGTAAATGGCGCGTTATTTTCATTAAATTAACAGCAACTGGCACTACTCGTTAAAGCAGATATATACATATATATATCTTTAAACGCTTTTCGTTATTATGATTGTTTTGTCAGCAAACCTCTGTTTCTTGTAGGTTCAATCATCATCAACCTAATTGATGCCTCCTGCTAGGCACCTCTCATTTGAGAAGGATTAGGGTATAGTCCACCATCTTGATTATTGCGGATTGGTAGAGTTCTCACGCCATCGAAACCACTGGTCACGCCACTAGGCGTTCACAGCTCTATCTAAGAATACGCGTATAAAACTTGTGGCACACATTACAATAAATATTTATTGTTGGGAGGAAATCGTATCCATGAAATACATTGTGTCTATATCATATCATGTCGACACATTAGCACACGATCAATTAATCGCATAAAGAAGGTGGAAAATGAATTGTCTCTTTCTCGATCTTCTGTCTAACATCGGATGTTCAGGATTTGAAAATCGGTAGAATAGAGATAGAGAGAGAGGTTGGTGCACAAAATTATGTCTTACTACACTCACCTTTGCACATTTCCTCACCACTTTCAATAAATTGGAAAACAAAAAAAGAAAACACAGTTATGTGTGATTGTGTGAGTCTTGTAATTTCCGGTTGTCGTAAAAGACAACAGCCCAATTTTCACCCTCTATTCCTAACGGAGCTGCTTAAATGGCACATTTCCTCATTTTGAAGATGACAATGAAGGTACCTAAGCATACATCAAACGTAATATTGTAGAATTTTTTTTTTTTTTTTGGGACGTGCCCACCACCCTAAGTCCCTACTACTGCAACTCCTGTAAGCCAGGATCAACAATAGTAACCATCCAAAATATCGTCGAGACAATGAAGCTCGACGTGTCCCAGGGGAATGATATTAACTGTCTTGGAACCCGCAGCGAAATTAATCATGAAATTAAATCGGAGGAGTAAGAAAATAACAGTTTTCCACTTCCCTCCTTACCAAGCGAGAGACAGAATAGAGTTTACATGTCATTGACATAAGAGTAGATGTTTACAACTGGGTTAAGCCCAGTTGCCAGGCACCACGGATGACATTATTAAGTTATGGGTCCTAAAATATGAGCTATTATATCTGATTCCAATAATAGGTATGGCAAAAACGCCTAAACGCACGGAAATTCATCCTAGTCGCAACAAGGTCCGAGTAGTAAATCACCCCAGATATAATTTGCAAACTGTCAAACATAATATTGCGTTCACTTTGCCATAAACCACACTCCCACAGTATGTGATGAGCAGATTGCTCGTATTCACAATTAGATGTTGAACATGGACATAATGGTGAGGAAACAAGCTTAAAAGAAAATAACTTGCATTTAAAGTTGCCATGTCCTGTAAGAAATTGGGCAACGCAGTGATCCACCTGCAGCCAAGTCCTCTCCAACCGTTCACGGACGGATGGAAAGAACAGGTGAAGGTGGCGGCCCTTAGAAGAATTATCCCACCTTACTTGCCATTCATCTAAAAGTTCCTCCCATACATCAGCCAGTGGCTTAAATAGTCTAAGAATTTTAGCGCGGTCACGTTCTACAAGAAATTCATTTTTCAAGTGCACTCTCGATGAAAAATACATTCCTGCACGTCGTTGTGCTTCAAGATCGACCGGCAGCACTCCCGCGAGTACTGGTAGTGCTTCCGTACTAACAGTCCTGTATGCTTTACATAAAAATATCAATGCTAAACGCTGACTTTGAAGTAACTTACGTCGTACTGCGCCTATGGTGGCTCTATCGGCCCAAACAGGTGCTCCGTAGCACATACAACCTAGGTAAGTAGCCCCATAGATGGTTTTTAATGTATGAAAAGATAAACCCCATGTAGCCGTTGATATTCTAGTCAAAGCATAAAAGTTACGTTTAGCTTTTTCACCCACAATTTTAATGTGTTCAATAAATGAAAAATTTATTCTAGTACGAGACCGAGGTAACATACCGACTCCTTTCTTTTAACGGTGACGTTATCGAATTTGATGCTGGGCGCGGATTTAAGATTACCTTTCAAGATTAGTTGAAAGGTTTTTTGCGGCGCGAAGGTTAAGCGGTTCCGTTTGCCCCACGCGGATATTAAACGTAAACACGAGTGGGCTAAGTTTTCGAGACCAGACCGCGTATTGGACTGGATGAGCAGAAGGCCATCGTCCGCGTAACCAGTCAATGAACAGCCGTGCGGGAGCGGTATCGCGAGAAAATCATCAAATCCCAGATTCCAAAGATACGGCCCGATTACAGATCCTTGAGGACATCCCATAGTCAGTGCCTTCGACATAGAATGGTGCCCAAGTGTCAGTTTAACAGTACCGTGTAAGAAGTACGAGTATATAAGAGTGTAAATATTTCTAAAGCAACCTCGACTTTTCAATTTAAGCAGTAACATTGGCCACCACGCATTGTCGAAAGCACCAGAAATATCGAGGAAGATGCCTACGACGTATTTGCATTTCGATTTATTAACAGTTGTCCTAACAGAAAGCGCGGCGTCAGTTGTAGATTTGCCTATAGTAAACCCGAATTGATTATTATGAAATTTCGGCCCGTTCGGCAACAAACGTGGGACGATTAGGCGTTCGAGGAGTTTCCCTAACGAAGGTAGTAATGTTATAGGCCGATATGACTTAGGGTCATCTGGAGGCTTGTCGCCACTCTTCGGTATTATTCGTATAAAGCCACGACGCCAAACACGCGGGAAAACGCCCTCTGCAATACAACGACAGTAAACAGTTAGTATCATGTCACCAGCGGATTTACATGCTTCTTTAATCATCCGATTTGAAATTTTGTCTTCCCCTGATGATTTATTTACTGGTAGTTTTTTAACAACGTTGGAAAATTCGTCAATAGATGGCAGGTCTGACATAGGTGACATAGGTGGCTCAGCTGCCCACGCTCTAATCTGTTGGTGGTAGTCGTTGTCTTTAGAAACCGAGTCGTCCGGAATAAGACTGTTAAGCAGGCATTCCGTTGTCTCTTCAATACCAGCGGTATGTATGTCGTTTACTTTTATGTTTTGAATGTAAGCTAGGTCGACTGACCTGTTAGCTTTGAACTCGTGGTATAAAGGAGACCACGGACCCTCACTTTCAAGTCGTTCGACAACTTTGTGCAGTAAATTGCTTTTAGATTTTTCAACGTACGCTTTGTATCGAGACTTGGCAACTCTAAACGCATTTAGGGCAACGGTGAACGTGTTTCCCGTAACTTTATGTTTTTTAAGTTTATTTATCTTTCTGCGCGCTCTTCGAAAGCATTTACGTTGTTCAACTAAATAGGCACTCCACCAATCACATCTCCGGATATTGGTCATAGATCCGCGACCAATGGCGATATCAGCACAGTAAGTGAAAGTGTCTGACATAATTTCAGCACTCTCTTCCGCCGATAGCCCATCGCGAGTGAAGTCCTTGGCATGTGAGGCGAACAATAAACTAAAAAAATTCCAATCTGCACCCTTAGATTTGTATCTAAAATTTTGACCTTGATGTTGATTAGAACCTTGAGACAACATAGGAATAAACTCGTACACGATTAGGCGATGATCACTACATGACGCGTCTGGGAGGACACGCCACCTATCCAAGCGGACGTCGGCACTAGATAGTGTGACGTCAATACAAGATTCGCCCATGAGGCTGCAATAAGTAGGTGGTGCATCGGGAGTATTATGAATTGATAGGTTCATCTCAGCGATGAAATCCTCAACAGCATTGCGCCGTTCAGTATCTGTGGACCGAACCTTGCCATACCAGAGCGGCGAAGACGCGTTAAAGTCTGCGCCGATGATTACTTTGCAGCCCGCAAGTGACCGCAAGACATTACGGAGGTTGTGAATATGAGGACCAACAGGGTCAGAATATTGAAAATAATAGCTCACAACATAAACTTTAAAAGAAGCCGATGAAATCTCTGCTACAGCACAGTGTGGGGTCATGAGATTACGCAATGATGTTACGGTAATGTTTGACGAACGTGATATTGTAGTAATATTGTAGAATATTACATGATGTAATTCCCACTTAAGTGTTTTATGAAGTAAAAATATACCCACCCACGGTAAGCTTTAAAAAGCTTATTGGCTTTTCCGTTATATCTAAAACATTATATTGGTATCAACTTTACCTGACCTTTAAAACATTTTCGAAAAAAATAAGTGTATGGTTATAAAATTGCCGACTTCTATCAATAATTCAAACAGGTAAACTGCGTATTTTTATTATAAAAGTAACAATGAAACATACAGCATTGTCTGAAATAAATTCTCACAGTATCTACTACAAGCTAAATTTTTTTACAAGGCAAATATTTTAAGCGGGAAACAATGCAAGATGGCGGCGTTACCCGTTTTCCCGCCGTTCTCGCCGCCGACGCGGCCGCCATGACACTCCTCTTTAACGCGAACTGTCATTCTTATTGTCCTGTTTGGAGGCTCATTTAAACGCAGACTCCACAAGTGGGTAGGTATAAAACACCTTTGTCAACTTAAATGCTGAAAGCTTCAGCACTTTCTTTTTGAATGCTGACGTGGGTTGTTGAATATTTTATAAGTAACTTCGCCAGCGACGCACTTTTGTGGGCCGACACCAGAGCAGCGCTTTTGTGTTACTTGACATTTATTTTTCATGACAGATAGCTGAACTTTTAAACGTAGACCTTTTCTGATACAATACGGCAACAGTATAAATGAAGATATTATTTACGATATCAAATATTTAAAAAGTAATTACGTAGTATACAATCAATCAACTTGGCGTAGGTCACCTTTCTCATTACTCAATCTAATATTATAACTGTAGGTATTCTCACGGGGGTAGACAGAGGAATGAAATCCCTTTAATTGGTATGTTTTGGCTCTCAAAACCAAACTCCGAGCTGAAAATGTACTCAAAAATTCTCGGCAAAATCTAAATATTACCTTGACCCGATAATGGAACTTAGGATCTTACGCCGAGCAATCGTCTTTGACTAAGAAGCCATTGACAAAATATTCTTAGTAATCATATAATATATCAGATAAAGTGAAGATTCTGATTCTGAAGACTGCCTCGTTGGTCTGATGGTAGTAAACACATGCGACTGCTAAGAGAGAGGTGTTTGATTCCGAAGATGAGCAGATAGTTATTGTTTTTTCTATGAAATTCTCAGTATCACCTCGTGATTTGGATTCGTTCCCGGTTGTTGGCAAGAGGCCCCATGTATCCCCAATAATATGGGACTAAAACATACGAGAGAGATGTGAGTGTACAACGCTACTCTTCTGCTTAACGGTTTGAGGCCGACAGGCGTGATTTGATTGATTCGGTGACGTTATTTTTTATGAAGATTTTGCTTTCTCAAATGGCATAAAAATATTGTTGCATAGCTGTATGTGCCTTCGTATTAAGTCCATCCTAGCTGCTTTTCACCGGGTCATTAATCCAATTTATTTAATTAAACGTCGGATAACATCCACTACTAACTAATCCACTTAATGGATTGCGGTTTTTAGACTGAGCTGAGCTAAGCTGAGCTGTGATGGTCAAGTGGTGCGATAAATGCTGCATAAGCTGCAATGGTCACACCACTAGAAGGATTAGTCATCTTTGACTGATTCTTCGTAGTTATACACTTATTTATTACGATAAAATCTGTATCTTTCTTTGTCATCATCAGCCTATATTTGTCCACTGCTGGACGTATGCTTCCCCTAGTGAACGCCACTTGATCTCACTCTTCTCCGCCAGTTACTGCAATACAATCTGAATTTTTACTAGGTATACTAGGACTGTCTAGTTTCGGCAAATCAAAAGATCTGATTGAAATAAAACAACAGATTTTCCTTTAATTAGTAAAAGAGAAGAAAAAAGTTTATGTAAGTACTGTCGGTACTGTACTCCTTGATGTATTGATGTCTGTATTTGTAGACAATCGTTTACATGAACAACCTGTAATATCTAAATAATGACACAAGTATGATAAATCCATTACAATGCTGCGATAGTGTCATTACAGACAATTTGTCCCAACGTAACTTAAGCATATGGCACGGTCACGCTGTGCCACAAGATCAATGTTATTATTGTTGGATAACATCTACCATCTATCATCATCTATCATAGTTAGCTAGAGATAATTGAAATACGGAATCCACGCTTCCTAATATTATAAATGCGAAGTTGTCTGTCTATTTGTTACTTCTTCACGCTTTAACCGCTAAGCCGATTTGAATGAAATTTGGTATGGAGATGGTTTGAGTCCTAGAGAAGGAAATCTTCCCTTAAAAGGGTTGTTTTAAGTTTTTTTCTCAACTTATCTTCTAATGTATGCGTAATATGACAATTGATTGATGACTCAACGTGGTCTCATAAATGACGATACTTAATAAACCGTGCGACCAGGGGTTGATAAATGGTAAATATTGCCGAAATATTTCATTCAATATTTAAGGTTTGAATCTCTTTAGCCCTAGAATTAGTAGTCTTTTATGCCCGGAATGTTCCGGGCATAAAAGACTGGGCGCGCGGGCGGCGGGAAAACTCATGGTTTTCATGAGTTTTCCCACCGCCCGCGCGCCCATGGATTTAAAGTCGCGTGTTAGATTGCATCCATAGTGAGTGACCTAATAACTACAAAAAAATTAGACCCATCAACACTAGCCCTATCGTCGGGGCCACTACACGACCCTTCCGATCTCGGCTTTGTCAAAGACAAAATATCATTTATTCAAAGTAGGCCTAATTTAATTGGCTCTTTTTTTAAAGTCGACAATAAAGACAGGCCCCAAAAACGCCCCCTCTTCACCGCTTCCTAGATTTTGGTGGGAAAAATAAGCGGCGCAACAAACTCCCCAGCAACACATTCCTTTCTGGTACATATCAGTTCTCGCACACATTTACCTCTTATTTTCTCTACACTTTTGTTCAATGCCTCGGTCAATACATTTAACCTTGTCATGCTTACTGATGCATAAATGCATGGTGCATGTCGTCTCAAGACAAGTCATGTCAAATAAATACAATGAATGAATTTATAAGTGACAAGAATGCATATTATCGCCATTTTCTTTGTACATTTGATTGAAAAGGTTATTGTTGAATAGGTGTTATTAGATTTTGTCTCAATTCAGTTTTTCTTTTGATATCTCGAATACTAGACACATAGGCTACTTTTTACCGCGATTTTACCGCAGTATATTGATATTATTAAATCCTCACGTTTTTGATCCTTTACAGGAAACATAGACTTAAAGTCTGCCCAAGACCATGGATGTTTTAAAGTTATTCTATTCAAGTTTTCTTTACTTACCTAAATACCTCATAATATTCAAATTATTGATCCAAGCAGAGTAACTGTTGCGCAAAATCCGATGGTTCATACAAGACATAATAAACATCAGTTTCTTAGCATCACAAGTACTAATTACTCTTTCGGCTTAGTATCCATCTTCGTGCTATCTTCACACTTCCAAGAAGAATATTTTTCTACGAACTGCCTACAATACTACAATACTCTCTGACAGGCATTGTTACTTGAAACGAGCTGGTTAATTACCTTAAGTATCGCGTTTTGAATGGAACAGGTGGATGGTATTATATTCTATGGAGTTTGTTCCGGATTCTTCTCCATAAGATCAACTTCTGGGAACCGTACATTTAGAATATTAACGTTTCATAAATGCTTGAAACATAGAGCTGTGCCTAGTGGACTGAGATGTCAAAGGATTTGAGTTCAAACTCAAGGCTGACCACTGACATTTCGGAGGTTATGGCGTATTTAATCACATGCTCGAAGGGTGAAGGAAAGGATGCGAAAACATGATGAGTAAACCTGCAGCTTAAGAGATTTTCTCAATGGCATGTGAAGTCTGCCAACCTGCAGTGGGTTAGCGTGGTGGACTATAGCCTAATCCCTCTTAAATGAGAGGAGACACGTGCCCAGTCAATAATAATGGGTTGATGACGAAATGTTTGAAAACGTTTATTTGAAATAAACATCTTTTGATTTTGATTCTTGTTAATGTGAACAATAATAATATTATATCTGGACATTATGACACAGCGCCCTCTAGTTCCGTGGTAAGCAACTAGACTTGTGTTAATAGGTTGGAACCTAAGACGGTAGATTTTAGGGGACGGTTCCTTTTTCTCACACATGACAGCTGGTCGGTGTTATCATGATGGAACAGAATTACAGGACCTTTTTTTATAAGGTCGACGCAACCATAAATCCAACAATGCAACGATGGAAATAATGAAAAAATAATTTAGAAACACAACCATAGCGCACAAATCATATTATAAAATTATAATCATTAATCCAACCCTCACATTGCATACAATCGGATTGAATGACTTTTTCAAGAAATATATGCACTTTGAGGGCTGTTTTATTGATTTAAATGATTATAATTCTGTAACTAAATACCTATTACAGGCGCGAATCATATTTTGTTCAATGTACAGCTTGACAAACACCGGCAAATTGCAAAAAACCTACGAAAATTTGAATTTCGCGGGCTAGCGTGGAGCTTCCACCTTAACCTATGGAAGTTTGCTACACCAGAAGTGTCACTCGCACGTTGCGTCATTGTTCCACTGCCGTCTTCTGCAAGGCGAAGCTACAGAAATGTCCGACTGGAGAATCGGACACCTCAATTTGACGACCTGATTGGCGCAGTGGCTGAGCAATCGGCTTGTGCGTCACGGGTTGCGGGTGCGATCCCCGCACGGGGCAAATATTTGTACGTTCTACAGGTAGTTGTTCCGGTTTTGGGCGTTTGTGTATGTGAAAATTTGTGTTTGTAAACGCACCCACGACACAGGAGAAAATCCAAGAATGGGCGAAGGCTTTTAAAAAAAAAATTTTACCGAGAAATCTCGTTATGCTGCCTCTCTAAAAATATGTTTCTAAGTATAATCTTCTAATCCACCTTCGGAGGAAACACAAAAATGCGGATAATGCATTCTATTTTAAATATTATTTATTATACTGTTTAATATATTCATAAGAAAATCAGTGTATCAAGGCCAAAGTCGATATGTTCGTGTAAAATGATTTATGTCGCATTGTAAACGGAATCTGCTGCCGCGTGTAATAAATTTACACGAAATGGCGTTAGGGCCGCTGCTTAGGTGCGACTAAAATGATGCGACAAAAAGTCGCGATAATAAAAATTTAAGGAAAAATGGTTTGTCAGGACTTTGGTGCTTAGCGTTTTGTAGTATCTGCGGCGTGAGTGTATGTATTTATTATAGAAATTGATGAAATTGAATGTGTCAATTCAGTTATGTCTATGAATAAATATCTGTGTCTGATTTTCTACACTTCGAATATTGGACATTGAAATAAAACTACTTTATACGGATTTTATCGCGGTATATTGATTATGTTAATTGCCGACGTTTCGGATTTACAACATACATGGTAATTAGTAGTATTGTTAGGATTTTTTGCTTACTATAATTAACTTACTCTGTATATATAATTTTCATATTGTTTTTTTTTATATACTTTTGTTCTTATTTAATTTAATATTTTTTTGTTTTTTCTGTAAGTTATCTGTAGTGTTGTGTCTCATTGGTGTACCTACGTACTAAATAAATTTTCTTTTCTTTTCTTTCTTTCTACTAAACTATTTTATGATTTTTTTTTTCTAAAACCACGTCGATCATTCCATACAACAGCCAATGAACGTTTGCAACTGCAAAGGGATGTCGATCCTCCCCTCCCTGTGTTGCCGATATTTTTAAATTAAACACTGACTAATTGGTTCTCTTCTTAGTCAACATGTCTCCTCTGCCTGAAACTGACTAACAGAATACCTATAATTTTCTAGTGGAATCTAGATATTTAAAACTTTTTCTACTTTTTAGTTTGGTTATCTACAACAGCGAGTTTTATTTGAACTGTAATTTTATCTTCGTTTTTAATAGTTACAATTAATATTACAAAAATTGCTTAACAACTTGAGTGGGTAGGCAATAGTGGTAAAATATTAATCGCAAGTGTGACTACGCTTTATTTGATAGCGATTCTCTTTGATCCTATTTATAAACATAGGTTAGTCTTTTTCGCGGCTTTACTCGGTCGTTAAACTTATTTTTTATTACATTTTTACACAGGAAATCCATATATTCATTATAGATTTATATTTCACGTGTTTTTGGACGATATAACATAGAACCATCAAGGGTTTATTGTCAAAGGGTCCTTCAGAGGAGAACTAATGTAGGTGATACTTCCAGTCTCGGCGGTATGATTTTCCCATGATCAACTCAATTATTCTTCCACTGCTGGGCACAGGTCTCCTCTCATTTGAGAGAGATTAGGCTATAATCCACCATGCTAACCCAGTTGGAATTTGGACACTTTATAGTATGTCATAGAGAAAATCTCTAGTAAATACTAGATATGCAGGTTTCGAAAAATCATCACACCCTTAGGTTATAATAGCAGGTATGCTTGAGGCCCCATGTAATAACCCTTATTAAGGAACAGCTAACGCTAACGGCCAAATTGAAAATCCTTCTGAATTTGAAGTGTAGTCCAAATATAGTGCTACCTCTGTCACTTTGCAGGCTAATGCAAGAGGATGAGATGATCAGATGGCCCCTATTCGAAGCAGTGAGACAGTATAATAGCTTTATGAGAAATTGATGTTGTACCCTTCTTATTGAGATAGGTGACAGCTCATAGATTACCCGCACCACACATACGTCAGGAAAACTCATCAAATCTGACCTAATTACTTGCCGTTGATTAGTTTTGGAATCGATATATTTGATATACATACGTCTCCGTAATTAACAGTCTCGACAAAAGGTCATGTAATCGTAACGCAATAATATAAATTGAAATAAAATTAACTTGTAGTGATTTGGACCATAAACACTGTAAAGGATCTAAAATATCAGGATTCAAATAATTAATAACACAATCCCGCGATAAAATTGTAGGTAAGTAGATTTTATTTTAACTTTTTTTCTCATTTTTTTAAATAGCAGTATTAAGGAGCTAAAGGTATAGCAGGCAAGCAAAAATAATATTCACTTTCATTTTAAAGCTATACTTAAGAAATCGGGAAACTGATTGACTGCGTCAGAAACAGAGTTATATTTTTCGAGTGTACCTATTTTATTAATGTATCAACCAATTTCTTATTTATTATTTGTTACAAAATACATAAATTATGTCTGAATTTTCAGTAATTGAAGTTAAATAACCAACCATGTCTAATTTTCAGACATTTTCAGTTAATACCGTACTGAAAAAAATGTTTTTACTCAACAAAGGATTTATCTTTACAACCTGAAATAACGTTGAGCCTAAAATTTTTATACGGCATGAATAAAAGTGGGAAAAAGAGCAACCAATGAAAAACGGCGGTTGTAAATATGAGAAAGCACGTTCTGCGCATATTCTAGGGGCGAAATCTTTTTTCACGTGATATAGGTAGGGTTTATACATAATGTGCAATTTCTTCTCACGAATTCCACAACTTTGCACGACATTTGTGGAAATTTTCGAACTCTCCCGACTTCGCAGAATGTGTGTTTTCAATTATACTATATTTTTACATACATACACTCCGCCTTTTTCCCATGAGGGTAGACATGCTGCGAACCCATATTAGTCCCATATTAATTTCATTAGTGGTAAACGATCTACTTCAAAGACCTACCGTGAATATTCTCACAATTAAATTAATACAATAAGATATACAGAAAATATACATCTGATTTCACAAGGAAAGCCTTTTTTTATTGAAATAAATGTAATTCCAGTTAGTGTTCTATGATACTGTGTAATCTAAAACTAGCGTAACGTTGGATGAAGTTGCGGCAAATATTGGTCCTTTGGAACGATTAGCCACAAAAAGCTCTAAGCCGAAATAAGATCTTTTCCTTAAATTGCGGATACAAATTTTCTTTTTAGTACGGACAAGCTTTATACCTACATGTTACGGATACAAATAAATAAATTTAGTCACGCTACGCAGCTGTGACGTATCGATCCGACACGGTACAGATTGAATTCAACGTGACGGACGAGACGACGCGTGACGAACGTGAAGAGATGCGTGACACTTTTGTCACAGAATGACATGCATAATAGTAGGTTGATATAATTGATTTTAGACTAGTTTTACACAGGCATCAGTTAGGTACACATCCTTATAAAATCATTTGTCCTGACTTTAAAATCCAGTCTCTCACATTACGTCGACTCGATTTGTGCAGCGGTATCAAAGGCTGTGGTAAAGGTCCCGAGTTCAAATCCCGGTAGGAGTAAACTTTGTGGACATTTGTGCCGGAGTCATTAATCTACAAAAATAAATTATATGTAGAGGATCAACCATCTAATACTCGTAACATAAGCGTTGTTGCTTAGCTCGGAACTAGATGGCGCCCTATATTAGCCATGATCTTGGATATAACTAGGCTTAACACTATCATACCAATTAAATACTTCAACCCGAACGTTACTCCTTACAATAAATTCACTGGTCCTTGCGCACGAGTATTTAATAAATAAATTCAATTACCTCGGCTTTCTATAGGCCGAGGGGCGGGTGCTGTGCCTAATCGCGTCATAACGACGTAATGCCATTACAGACAAGGCTTCACTAATGTCATTGTGACAATTAGATTTAGAACAACCTTTTTTACGTGGAACTTTTCACACGGTACACTTGTGTACCTACGTACAATCAACAGATTTGAATTATGTATGCTCCACCGTACGCTTATTTTCTTACAGACATTCAAATACAATTAAGTCGACATTCGCGTGAACATACATTTCCATGGTAAAGATCTTGGTCGATCCGTATTGACATAGCTTGGTTAATATTTAAAACGTCCTAAGTGGCATTTTAAAGTAGGGAAGTCTTTTGTCTTTATTCTTATTTTGACATTTTCAAACAATTTATCGTCAAAGTGTGTCATGTTTCTAATTTGTCGATTGTACATACATGCCGTGCCCACCTTAGAATGGTCTAATCCCCACCCCAGGATGTTGGGCTACTGATGCGAAATTCTATGATGGACATCACACAACATCATCGACCATAACGAGTCAAGGGCCAGGCCCACCCTGAAAAATGTGATTGTGAGACAATAGTATCACACTAGATGCTCTATCTTTATATCTATATTTATATATCTTTATAGCCGTGGTAGCCTAGCGGTGTGACCAGTGAACTGAGATGTCAGATGTCTCGAGTCCAAACCCAAGGCACCACTGACTTTTCGGAAGTTATGTGCGTATTTATCGCATGCTCAAACGGTGATGCAAAACATCGTGAGGAAACCTGCCTGCTTGAGAGATTTTCTCGATGGCATGTAATGTCTGCCAACCCGCAGTAGGCTAGCGTGGTGGACTATAGCCTAATGCCTCTCAAATGAGAGGAGACCCATGCCCAGCAGAGGGACAATAATGGGTTGATGATGTGGATGCTCTATGTGCAACACGACAGATATTTTTTTTATAAAAATAGAGAGGTTAGCGTTTGATCACAATCTCATCGTATAGTAAGTGACGATGTAGTGTCGTCGAGGCACGCTTATCTATTTATTCATTCTGATAACATTGCCAGGATAAACTTGGGAAACTTTGATCTACATTTTCGGGATGGTAGCTGTTATTTATCCTGGTTTACAGGCCTTGCAGTAGCAGGGACTTAGTGGCGGGATTGTCCAACAAAAAGATAAACCACTATATATTACACTATTCCTGTGCCCCAATAATGACTAAATAAGACAAACTACGACAGAAAAGTCCAGAAGATTACATTGTATATCGATTACACCAGGACACAAACAGAAGCTTATGTAAAATGGAGAGGGCACATGTAGTAGTGCGCGAAACCGGGTCGCCTCGCAAATAAATTATTTGTACACTACGCCTGATAGTTTACGAGGCGCTTCTGTATGCAAAACTAACTCCAACTGTTAGGGAATATATTAGATACTAATTGAGTTTCAGCGAAAAGCCTTTCATGAACGGGAGCAACTAGTTTTTGACAGATTAGAACCTTTTTGGTTTATTTAGCCGCCTTCTACGGCCAAACATACTTTCAACTTGCGAAGCAAAGAGTGGGATGTTAGATTACTAGAATAGTATGTTTTGTGGCACCGAAGGTCCTAAACGGATGAATCGATTTGGTTTTAAAAGTACCTCGATTCTCTCAATAAATACGACGTTACGTTTACACTATAGTTTTTAGCTATTATGGCCAAAAAAATATATATGAACAATTTACTTGATCATAGAATCAAATTCCGGTAGGGTAGTAAGATGTTTTAAGCAGGGTTGAAATTAGATGAGGTAATTTCAAAGAACAGAGGCAAAAACTGGAGACTTGGTATTGTCCCGAAATTTCGGGACAACACATAAGCAACACGCACATATAAAATGTCTGTTCTTTGAAGTTTAGGTAAATTTGATCGCCTAATTCCGATCACTGGTTATAAGCATGGTCATTTTTACATTGTAGGGATATGTAGGATATGGATGGCGCTGTGCTTCTCCACAAGAGCCGATTATAGACCTACCGCAGACAGCATCCCTGTTCACGCCAAAGGCACAAAAGCGTGATAGCAATCACGTAGATTAGGCAAGCCTATCATGTTCATTCTCTGTAAGCCTTTTAAGACAATAGGCTTAACTTCCAAACAAAGCTTGACCATCAAGATAACACTGTTTACTCCTCTGCAAAGATAGCGTGGTGTAGTGTCGTTAAGTGTTTTTGTCGGCCCAACGCTGAGATTAAGGGCTGTCACTTGATTAATTACGTTTGTTCCGACGAAATAAAACTCTTAGATTTTTTTCGAGAAGCAAGTGCGAGGAGTCAATGACACCCTTTGTTTATTAAGAGGGATGTCCACACTACTAGCGTCGACTCGCGGCTTTGCCTACATCTAATATATAAAATTCTCGTGTCACAGTTTTCGTTGCCATACTCCTCCGAAACGGCTTGACCGATTTTGATGACATTTTTTGTGCTTATCCGGTATCTATGAGAATCGGCCAACATCTATTTTTCATCCCCCTAAAAGTTAGGGGTAGTCCACCAACCCTTATAATGTGGCAAAACAACGTTTGCTGGGTCAGCTAGTGGTATGTAGATAAAAAGTACTCTACGCGTTGATCCAGGTAATAAACCATATCTATGCCGAATTCCATCAAAATCCGCTTAGCGGTTCTTGGGTGAAAGAGTAACAAACATCCACACATCCATAAAAACTTTCGGGTTTATAATATTAGTGGGGTATTTGTTTTCCGCTCTTAGTATTAAGTATTATACCTCAACCTAGTGACGTCACCAGTAGACTGAGAAGTCAAAAATCTACTGAAGAATTCCAAGAAACCTACTCATCATACGAGAGATTTTTTCAATGGCAAAAGTGTGAGGTGCCTGCCAACCTGTACTAGGATATCATGGCCTTCCAGCCTCAAAAGTGAGAGGAACCCCGTGTCCAGAGGCTGTAATTAAGTTGATGATAATATACTACTAATAGATACCTACAATGAGTCGTGGTAGCCTTGTGGTGTGACCAGTGGACTGAGATGTCAAAGGTCTCGAGTTAGAACCCGAGGCACGCACCACTGACTTTTCGGAAGTTATGTGCGTATTTATCACAAGCTCAAACGGTGAAGGAAAACATCGTGAGCAAACATGTCATGGCATGTCAAGTCTGCCAACCCGCAGTAGGCTAGCGTGGTGGACTATAGAATACAATAGAATATAGAATAGAATCTTTATTCGCCAGAGATAAGGTTATACAAAAGTTGGTAAAGTAATCCAATGGTTTCAGCACATCTCGCCTTCAATAGGCATGCGAAAATTTAATATCAACAATATAGCCTTATCCCTCTCAAATGAGAGGAGGCCCGTGCCCAGTAGTGGGACGTTAATGGGTTGATGATGATGAATAGATACCTAATATTAAGATATTCGTAATGTATTGTAATAAATAATAGCCAAGCGGATTATTAAATCCTGCCACAAAACCTGCTAGGTTTTGTCGACCTTTATAACACGCATTTTTTTAGCTTGCAGTGTTGCATTCTTGTATTATTAGACGTTATCTTATGGATAAAGAAATAAAAACCGTAAAATTGATTAATTTAAGTGGAATTTCGTTTCGCTTCACGGGGTCATTGCTTCTGTGATCGCGTGTCAAGAAAAACTTACTTAAATCTTCCATCAGTGTTTCTTGTTATATCCAATTACCTCGATTGAAATCTAGTGTCCTCGTTAACAATCTTATCTGGCTCTCTCAGGTCACGCGCCGTCCTCACGGCCGAAGCCACGCCACCACAGATGAACTATTATAGCTACGGATGTCTGTCAAATTCACCAATATTATTGGAATTTCCAAAAAAAAAATCCTTCTTTTTGTATACCACAAGCAAACAAGTTTAAGGCCCGCCTGATGGTAAACGGTCATCGTAGTTTATGGAGTTTGCATCACCAGAAGCTCAGCCGACAGAAAAACCCGTTTTATGTTTTTTTAAAGTAACAAACTGATAACAAACAGAATTCCCATGCTGTCAGAATAGTCACTCCCCTAACGAGCTCTGGCAACTATACTCACTCGCAGAAACACAACTATTGGTGTTTCACTGCTGTCTTCTGTAAGACAGAGGTACTTCGCCGGTCGGGCAGCTCAATTTAAATTATAAGAACCAATTTGATTGGTATAACATGTATTTATAAGCCGATCAGTCCCAACAGATGGCACCCGTTCTCAAGCATGACTTTAGTATCAGCGTCGCTAGACTCAACCAATAGAACGACCCGACGCCCAACGCCACCATCTACTAGACAAAGCACATCTTATTACCTCTGCTACAACACAATAATACATATTTTCGTAGCTCAGTTTAATCCTCGTTTACCTCTTACTCGCTTAGCTCCGCCGCGCATCTCCAGTGAAAGACAGCTTGAAAAGGAAAAAAACTTGCAGAAATTCGAGGGGTTTCATGAGAGGTCACATTTTTGCGTAATCCGGCAAATATTTCAAAAGTTTGTCGAAAGAGGAAAGTTCAGTAAATTCTTCGTCGATGTTGAAATTTTCGGGACGTTAGATACGGGAGAAATTTTATCGGTTTTTTTTATAAATGCCACTCGCAAACTGTTCTAATGTCTAATAGTATTTGGGTAGCAACTTCAAAAATGTTGTCACCTTTTTAATGCCTTGGTTATTTAATTCTATCTCATCATCAACTCCAGTGCTGATTATCGGTATTTAGTTTAATCCCAAGGCTCGATCTACTGATTTTCCAAAATTATGTGCGTATTTATAAAATGGTCAAAGGCTGAAGCATGGAAAACATGTGAAGGTACCTGAGCTGAGAGATTTTCGGTGGCATTTAAAGTTAGCCAACCTGCTAAAGGCTAGCTTGATGGACGGTAGCCTATATAGACTGTAAGTTTAAATAAGAGACTGTATGGGGAATAACTTCCCTGCATTTTCTATAGCTTTTCAAAGAAATTCAAACTTGTTTACCATCAGTTCAGTTCATATTAAAAATTCTCTCCGCGATTGCTGGAATCGTTTTAAAACGTGCTTCTGTTCCTAACGATTACAAAATGGCGGATGGATTTTAAAAATATGAGACCTTTCTGAGATTTCTTAGCCGTGATTTGAATATGATTAATAAGCGGATTATTTTTTACTTTATGAAAAATTAAAATTGGCTTATTACGTACCTGTATAAGCGTGAATAGATAACAGACAGACTTACTGTCACGTTTATAATATTAGTATGCATATAGTTAATATGATCGACGCTTTCTATCAAATTGGGTGTCATTTTGACAGCTGTCAAAAGCAGATTCTTAAACTGGCACATCCTTTTTTTATTCTAGCATTTACTGATAATTATAAGACCTGCAAATGTTTCGTTGCATAGGTAGAAATCACCATGAATGTTACTGTGGTAGTTAGGTTAGTGTTTGGTTTGGTTAAGGTTTTTTTTAGTTGTCTAAGGCGTAGATTCTTACCTAAAAGATAGGTACCTATTCATTCCTGACTTGAAGACTTCCAAATTATACCTTCTCATAAGGAAATACAGACTCAGGCAGCTGATTTCATTCCCTCCATAAAATGTTAGTATTTTTGTAAGAAGGTACACTCATTTTCATGATAATTTATATATATCTGCTACAAATTATTTCTATTGTTTTCCTTACGTTTATTCTGAGAGACTTATGTTTCGTGAAAATCCTCATTTATATCAGCTGGATGTTAACAAAATGATCCTAAATTCCGAGTCTAATTGATTGACAGAAACAAATTACTGAGTGACTATACTCATTGATAAACGTGAATAATTAATCATTACAAGACAGAAACAGCTGAGTGACTTATTGTTGGAATACGGATTTTTTAAATGTGGTAAAATCAGTTTACATTTGGCGAACATGTCGCGTAAGATGCGCACACAACAAGTACAATCAAATTATAAACCTCCTTTTATAAAATCGATTAAAAAGATTATAGGATGTCTTGACAACTTGGCAAATGTACAGTGGGAACCAAAAGCGTTTACTGTACATATTTCTAACTAGCTTTTGCCTGCGACTTCGTCTGCCTACAATAAATACTTAATTGTATCCGCCCTGCTTATTTATTTCCTCTCTCCTAAGAAATTATCAAATTAAATCAAAAAGGTTTTTATTTTATATGAACTTTTTTAAGCCTTTATAAAACGTTAAGACTCTAGTTCCAAGTTGATCTCATGGAGAAGAATCGGCAAGAAACTTCATGTATCGATTCCGCATATCAATTTGCAGTCCCGAATCAAGATTATCTATTTGGAAATTAGTTTTTATGTTGTACTTAGACCAAATTACAAAAGAACATACACATATTTAATCTAATCACTATCTAAAGTACCGTTCCTAGTCACGCTACTAAACCTGAGTTAAGTAGTGACAGTTACGGCATTACTCTGAGTATCTACCGTCAAAACTAAAACTCGTTTAATCCGGAGTCACATCGAGTCCAACTTGTAAGTTTCAATGAGTGTTGCGAGACGTATGACACTAAGTGGCAAGTTGGTGCGAGTCCGACAAAAGCCGACACTAATGGATGTCTCATGTCGGACACTCTGTTATGTGCTAATGGCTTAGTCTTGGACGGGAAACTTAGTTAAGGAACTATTAACGGTGTGGGTAGCATTTTTTTTGCGTCACAAAATTTATTACATTGAACGCAATAAGATTTCAATGTAGTTTTTGGCATTGAGGCTACGTTGCACAAGCTCCACCGACTCTTCAAAAGTTATGTGGGTACTCGTATTTATCACAGGTTCCAACGGTAAAGGAAACCTGCATGCCGAGAGACCTTGTCGAAGGCGTGCGAAGCCTGCCAACACATTATTGTCCCACTGCTTGACACAAGTCTCCTTTCATTTGAGAGATAGGATGCTATAGTCCACCATGCTAGCCTACTGCGGGTTGATAGACTTTACACACCATTGAGAAACGCCCCAGGTTTCGTCACGATATTTTCCTTTACCATTTAAGCATGTGATAGATACGTACATCATTTCCGAAAAGTCAGAAGTGCTTTCCTTGGGTTCGAAACTGAGACCTTTGACTTCTCAGTCCACTGGTCCAACCACTAAGGCATCACAGCTCACAAGTGATTACACAACAGTATATTGCCTACGTAAGTATCACGTGTGTCTCCTTGTGAGGGTATTTTATACCCAACCCTTTTTGTACCTACCCATGACGCATTTGATCTGTGAAGGGTTAAGGGCGTGTATTGTCGGACACAAAGCCACGTTTGACGGTATTATGTGTCACGTGAGAGAGATTGTTAAAACCTTTTGTGTGTAACATCGGACATTTTATTCGATGATTGAAGATTTTTCACTACAATAAAATATGTAATGGGATAAACCAACAATAGTGAATAGTTTTCTTTGTAATATATAAAGCAAACTGGTATTTCTTGCTTACTTTTTTGCTTTAATGTTATTTGGGTGGCAATCAAGGACACGGTCGGTCCCAATTCTCAAGTAATAGAAACTAATATTGCAAAAATGTCTATCAAAAATATATCAGCTCTCTATATCGAGAAATCAAAATTATTTTTATATAAGTTTAGATAGAAAAGTGTAAGTCTTAAAAACTATATTGTCATCTAGATTTTTTTTTATCTACTTTCTATAACTTGAGAATTAAGCCCCGGACTGGTGGTAGGTAAGTGACTACCGTAGCCTATACAGAAAGCCAGCAATAAAGTGTATAAAAAAGCCACCGATAATAGGAGTATTTCGTTTCTAAGTTTTATTACTGTCTCACACAACGGTCAAACAACATTACCAAAATAACACTTCCCTCACAAAGAAATGCAAAGGCCCTGGAAATCAAAACTCGAAATATACTTACCGACTATTAATTTTTGACCTGATATGACATGACTTGTGATCTATGTGAAACAAAAGACTAAACTAACCGTCAAGATAGAAAGTTATAATGATACTAGCTGACCCAGCAAACGTGGTTTTGCCACATTATAGGGGTTGGTGAACAACCCTTATCACTAAGGGGTATGAAAAATTGATGTTGGCCGATTCTCAGACCTACTCAATATGCTCAAAAAATTTCATGAGAATCGGTCAAGCCGTTTCGGAGGAGTACGGGAACAAAACATTGTGACACGAGAATTTTATATATAAAATACGATTAATAATGTCCATTCTTGTATAGTAACTATTGCTGTGGGATAAGGGTTAAAATACCTTGGCCCTTGATTGACCTGCTCTCATTTAAATCGCATAGCACGTAGTAGTACGTACCAAGTTAATCTGTGCCGTGGGCGTGGCACTTAGCTGTGACAAAGAGAGGCTGGTACAAAGGCATAGAATAATGAAATACAGAAGGCTAGCTTCAGATTAGCTGTTTTTAAAGCAGTCATAACGTAATGAATTTTTGTTTCCCCTTTTATGGTTACAAAATTGGTCTGCCTCTGACAATGGATGCTGTAACGGATCCGAAACGTCGGCTTAAAATAATATCAATGTACCGCGATAAAATCAGTAAAAAGTAGTTTTATTTCAATTGTCTTGACTTGTTCTGAAGACTACGGTAACCGCTTAAAATCATGCGGACTGTACGCTTGCTACCACATTCGCTGTATAAAAAATAATATTATTTTGATATCTCAGCTTATGCGTTATGACTCTGGTTAAAAAAGAAGGACCTCAAGATGTACCGAATGTACTAGGGATTGTCAAATCTGAGCCTATTGGTCGAGTTTGAATCCGAGACGTAAATTTTGTTGGTATTACAACTGTATTAAATATATCACTCGATGAAATGGTGAAACAAAACATCTGGAAACCTGAATATTTGAAGAATTTTCTCAACATCTTGTGAAGTCCGCCAATTCACACTCGCTAACCTATGACGTGGTGGACTGAACCTTACGCAAAAGATCAGTGTCTATTAGTGAAACAATAAATACGTTGATTAAGACATCAAAAAAGTACAACGCGTCAAAATACATATGTATTACCACAGATCGTGGTACGTCGTATCGTACACTTCTTGTACACGTGTGCGCGCGTGTGTGTGCATCGGCCTGCTCGCTTGATGTGTGTAGTTAGTCTTCTGTACATATTTATTCTGTGACAAAGGACAATGGCGTCGCTTAGCACTTGACTTTCCTATTAATTAATGGATATTGTTTCAAAGACGTCCGTAGGTATCGCAATATTTTTTCGCCTCGTACGAGATACAATCTATACATATATCTTGAGTTATACTTTCTATTTACTATCTCTAAGTAACAGCTTAGATATAAAACCCTAGTGGTGTGACACACTATGGAGTCAAAGGTCTCTATTTCAATCTCAAGACACGCATCAGTGACTTTTCGAAGTTGCGTATTTGTTACATACTCAAACGATGAAGGAAATTGTCGTGAAGAATCCTGCACGCCTCTGAGAGAATTTCTCGACGGCGCGGCGGCGTGTGAAGTATGCCAACTCGGACTAGGCTAGGTTGGTGGACTTTCAAATGAGAGAAGCCGAAGTCTGGCCATCGGCGGAACAGTAAATGGGTGGTTGATGAAGTACCTACCTGTTTGTGAATACTTTAAAGCTTTTTGAACTCGCTGTAATATTAGCGAGAATAACAACGCCAATGTAACAGATTATCGTGATTACAAATATATTGTTTTTTGTCCTCAGGACGTCAAGAATGTCCGTATGCTGAACCTTAGAGCTGCAGGGTGTTAGAAGCCGAGCACCATGACCAAAAAGTTCGAGTTCAACTGGCAGATTCCGGTCCCTGACTTACTGCTTCAGGTAAACATCAAACATAACTTCTAACTTGGCAACCAACGAATAAATGGGAGAAACCACCACTTTATTCGGAAAATCCTTACGGGTTGTTCGCCATCTGAAAAGCTGGTGGGGTTATGCAGTGGCCTAGCGTGAGTAATTGCCGCCCAGTGCCGTCTGGAAATTCTCCGCCCTCTATTCTAGCAGTATAAAAAAAACATGGCACTTGCTGCCGCCTCCTTTCATATGCCGCCTGGGGCCATGGCCCCCCAAGCCTTACTCTACGCCACTGGGGTTATGCTTGGATTTGCTTGGAGGAAGTTTTTATGGATGTATGTGTGGACGTTTGTCTCTCTTTCACGCAAAAGTCGTCTTACCAGACTTGCATAAGGGTATACAGTATACTGGTGTCATCATCATCATCATCAGCCTATATTTGTCTACTGCTGGACGTATATTGTTATACAGATGGTTTATTACCTGGATTATCAGATAAGTTACTTTTTATATACCTTCTTACCATGCGGACAAAGCCGCAGATGGAAACGAGTAACTCATAAATAAAAAGATCTCGGTCTATTCAGAATAACAAGATTGAGCAATGTGTGCTCAAGTTTATGAAGATCAAAAATATTATAATCTGTTATATAAATCTCACCCCGACTCAGTCAGTAGCGAGCGTTACGCGAAGACGTTCCGATCACGTCGTAAATCAGACTCGATCGCAGTTTTATCTCCAATGCTAAGAGACGGGCTCTTGTACCTTGCTGGAAGAGCGTCTGCTGCATCCAAGAGACAGCCTGTTATACTCGATGGAAAGGAGCCAGTCACACGCCTCCTGATTCGACATTATCACCACAAATTCGCTCATGCTAATACCGAGACGGTGATTAATGAGTTAAGACAGGAATACTGGATTCTTGGTTTAAGGAACGCCGTGCGGTCAGTGGTACATAAATGCCAATTATGCAAGTTATTAAAGAGCCCAACTTTGCAACCACCCATGGCTGACTTACCAATGGCAAGACTCGCTCATCATCAGCGCGCCTTCACATTCACCGGTGTGGATTATTTTGGTCCCATTGCAGTCACAGTTGGTCGAAGACAGGAAAAACGTTGGGCGGCCTTGTTCACCTGCCTGGTTACGAGAGCAATCCATCTCGAGATTGTAGCCAATTTGTCGGCAGACTCTGCTATCATGTGTCTTAGACGTTTTATAGCTCGACGTGGCACACCCAGTGAGTTGTTCTCAGACAACGGAACATCTTTTGTAGGAGCGAATCGACATTTAAGAGTTCTTTATGATGCCGCAGTACCACAGTTCGCTGCTGAACAGAAGATAACTTGGCGTTTTATTCCTCCATCAGCGCCATTTATGGGAGGGGCCTGGGAGAGACTGGTCCGGACTGTCAAGACGGCTCTAAAAGTCACCTTAAGAGAGCGGGCCCCACGAGAGGAAGTCTTCGCCACCCTGTTGTTAGAGGCGGAAGCAATAGTGAACGCACGACCACTGACCCACGTTTCACCCGACGCTGACTATCCTGAAGCACTCACTCCCAATCATTTTTTGTTGGGCGATTCATCAGGACGTTCCTTTCCAAGCGAAGACCTGACAGATGCTGCGTTGGTTGGCAGGAGCAGTTGGCGAAAGGCACTGCGACTCGCAGATCACTTTTGGCGCCGCTGGGTCACTGAGTATTTACCAACCTTAGCCCCGCGACGCGTACCGGGAACAGACGTTGCGATCAAGGTTGGCGACCCGGTGCTCATTGGAGACGGGGACTTGCCAAGGGGTACCTGGCCACGAGGCGTTATTGCAGCTCTGTACCCGGGGCGTGATGGCGTGGTTCGTGTAGTTGATGTAAGGACCCCAGGGGGCACTTTGAGGCGACCCGTGAGAAAGATCGTTCTTTTATAAAAAAAGGGGAGAATGTCCACGACATGTATAAATTTATTAAATACTTTTTAGTTTGTCACTGTGATTTTGTATATTTTTCTTTTGTATTGTCAATTTTGATTACTGATTTCGTTTTTGTTTTGTAAAAATAAGATTATAAAATTTTGCCTTGAAATTGACTGCGTTTTTTACTTGATCATAAAAAACAACTATTTTGTATAGAAAAAGACACTGCCAGTCAATTATAATATACCTTCTTACCATGCGGACAAAGCCGCAGATGGAAACGAGTAACTCATAAATAAAAAGATCTCGGTCTATTCAGAATAACAAGATTGAGCAATGTGTGCTCAAGTTTATGAAGATCAAAGATATTATAATCTGTTATATAAATCTCACCCCGACCCAGTCAGTAGCGAGCGTTACGCGAAGACGTTCCGATCACGTCGTAAATCAGACTCGATCGCACATGTTCACTGAATTCATGTAAAGGTGCAGTGTCATTACTAGCGAGTATTAGAAACTTAGAACTTTGAGCGTTTTATTACTCGGCAGACTGAGATAGTGGTCTTTTTGGCGTTTATTTTTATTAAAATGATGTAGGTAGATATACTTAGATGGTTTGAGCATGTTTAGAGAAGGTATGATAGGCGATTAACGAAAGGAATTTATTTATATGTAAGGAGCATTTCAGTGGTAACGCTGGCAGGGCATACAACTAACTAATTGATCAGGTGTCTGTGACCGGCGCGTGCATGTCGAAATCTATGAATGTGGACGAACCAAAAGTGGTATGCAAGGATCTTAGCGCGTGGCTTTCAGTAGTTTCGCAACTCCTGGGAGAAATAAAAAATAAAAATAAATAAATAAAAAATGCATTTAATTCAGGTATGTTCACCCATATTTTTACATTGAAAAGAAAATAAAAAATTTAATTCTAATTATTAATATTGTTATTGTCCCTCTATCCAACACTATATGTGACATGCTTATTACAGCAGTGACGGATATAGGGACAATAAACTCTAGCTGCTATCATAGCCAGTACGGTGTTCGCGCTGTCCCGCACTCTGCGTACCAAAGACGCACACCTTTTGCGCATGGTCGCATGAAAGCAATCGACGCGTGCTGCAATGAAAAAGAAAAATGCATGAGCGTATGTATGTATAATATGACGACACATACCTGCGAAACGTTTCCACTGTCTTTCGATTGGTAAATGAAAAACTATCGCAACGTCCAATCGCGTTCTATAGCTGTAACAGCACATATTTGGGTTGACTTTATTTCTCTCACGAATATAGTAGCTATGGTAGTGAAGCGACCCAGGGGCGTGCGCATCCCATACAGATCTAGGGTTACCAATTCGAAATTTTATAGTGAACACATAAATATGTAACTTTTAAACAATTCCGCTACCCGCTCATACTAGCACCGCACCTCGTTACGTAGTTAGTGTCTGCGTAACGTCGTATTGTAATCCGCTCAGGCGGGCTGTGAATCTGTAATCCACTCACCTCGGCGTCGGCTTGTGACTAGGAAAATATCGGAGATTTAATGTCGACTCCATTTGATTTGTGTGGATATTTCCATTATTTCATATTCCTTGCGTATTTATACGCTATCGGTGCTGTTATAACGGTTATTATAAGTGCTATATGTAGCAAAATATTTAGGGCTTCTGATTATGTAACAACTGATCTATGGTTCTGCCTTGTTGGTCATGTGGTCGTAAGTCTGATTGCTGAACAAGACTTGTTAGGTTCGATTCCCAGGTGCGAATCAATGATAGAATAAATAAATAAATATTCCTGGACATTATGACACAGCGCCATCTAGTGCCGAGCTAAGCAACGAGGCTTGTGTTACGGATACTAGTTGGTTGATATACTACATATTATATACTTTTTTTTTTGTAAATACATACATATTATATAAAGAAACATGCATGACTCGGATACAAATGTTAATGCTCATCACACAATCATTTGTCCCTACCGGGATTGCAACACAGGACCCATAGCACAGAAGGCAGTGTTAACAACCGCTGGACTAATTGGGTTTTGGGCTGGACTAATTTATATCTGAAAGTAGTTTTTTTTTTAAACTCTGTTACAAGGCATGTACTTACACAATTATTTTAGGATCTAAATGCTCTCTAAATGAACTCTCAGTAGCAGTTCGGCGTTTGAACTTGTATCCAAATGGCAATAGGCTTGCCCCTATTGCACGGGACCTAAAATACACCGACGAAATGTGGGTGTACATTAGTACACCTCTGCCTAACCCTTCGGGGACGGCAGGCGAAAAAACACCAGCATCCATTCTCAAATTCAAATTCTTTATTTGTACTCCATGAACAAAGGTTGTTTCTTTTCATATTTTATATGTCGTGTCGATAGTCGATCAGCTCAATTTACAAATAGCTCCCGCTGTGACACTGGTTTTTCACAAATGACAGTATGGCGTTATTGCCGCGAGCAAATAGCTTCGGCAGTAAACGCCTCCATCTTTATAGGCTATTTATTGGCACCCGCGGTATTAATTGGCGAGTAAAGCCAATGTTTTACAGTCATTCAAAATAAAACGAAGGATAAAGTACTGCTTATTAAATGTGAAATACGTATGAAATGTTATAAAACATATATAACGCATAGCGCTATAAGCATGATATAACGTGCTTTGACGTTATTTTTAGTTATTTATGTATATGTGATAGCCATATTCGCCTAAAATCTCTCAGACAAGCGGATTTCCTCCCAATGTTTTCCTTTACCGTTTTAGCAAATTATAAAATACCGACGCACGTAATTTCGTCCACGTAAAGTGATGCGTGTCTGAGTATCGAGAATCTAATCCCCATAGTCCACTTGTCAGGTCACGGGTTCTTAATAATCTGGGTGTCTTTAAATGAACAGGACATCGGTTTCTTCTAGGTAAGCGCGCTTCGTACATCAGAGTATCGTTTAACCCCAGCGACACGAACAAGCAAAGACTATAAAGTTAGATACTCGTTGCGAACAAGCGATCAACCGAGAGATAGATTTTTTTTCTTACTCCTATATAATCTCATAATTAATTTCGCTGCGGGTTCCAAGACAGTTAAAATGATTCCCCTGGGACACGTCGGACTTCATTGTCTCGACGATTTTCTGGATGATTACTATTGTTGATCCTGGTCTACAGGAGTTGCAGTAGGGATTCGGGTGGTGGCCAAGTCCAAAAAAACCAATCAACAATAAAAAAACCATATCGCAAAAAACCGTAAGTGTAAGAATTCTAAATGCCCTATGTTTTACAGGGGGCCACCTTCGACCGCTGGACAGAAGAGAAAGACAACACAGAGTTTGAACAGAACTGCGTGTTCAAAGTCGACGAGTATGGCTTCTTCATATACTGGAAGAGCGAAGGCAAGGTAAGTCGGAAATACACTTTAATCACTATCAAGCCGACCCTACTTCGTCTGCATCACATTTTATTTTAATTCGGGAAACAAACAGATACAATATTGGAATGAATACATGGAAAGTAAATTATACATAATCCAAATCAGTTTCCACAATTAAACTATGCATTTTCGCACAGAAACATAATTGAAGTTAGTTAAATTATTAACGAATAAATCATTAGTAAACATTAGAAGAACAACATGAGAGAATAACACATAAGAGAAGAAGAGAGAGGGTTAATGAGAGTGGGTCGAATATATCCCGTTATTGTAACATTTAAATATTGACTTTTAACCTTTTGGAACCGTGCAACTAAATTCAATTTAATTCGACAATTCAAAAGTACCTGTATTGGTCTAATTGATATAAATGATTTGATTTGATTTTTCTTAACGATGATTCGTGATGCTATATAGCCTATCACGGTAAATGGGCTATCTAACACTAAAACATTTTTAAATTCGGACCAGTTTCTTGAGATAAGGGCGTTCAACCAACAGCCCAAGAGTTTGACGATGTCAAAATTGAATTTGCGCCCTAGAAGTCCTAGAACAGACAAACGCAAAGTAAATGCATGCTACAGTCGCTGTGTTTGCACATCTCTCCGCAAAGCTCTGAGGCTTCGCAGAAAAGCGGAGCTGAAATATTTACTGACATATCCTGGTACAGTCAGCCACAAAAATAAGTATAGTTAGAAAAATAATTTTGATTAAATTGGCTTAATAATTTATTTAATAGGCTTGTCCTCTATTACATGGGACCTAAAACATACCGGCAAATATTGTACACATAATTTATGGTACATATAACTTATTGTAAAACAAAACCAACAATTTTGTATTTAATTTAAAAAGAGTATCTATGGAGTTTCTTGCCGGTTCTTCTCCATAAGAGATTCCAATTAAATTCGACAATTCAAAAGTACCTGTATTGGTCTAATTGAAATAAATGATTTGATTTGATTTGATTTGTAGGTGGATGTTGATGTTCATCACACAAACATTTGTCCCTACCGGGATTAAAACCCGGTACATAGCACGGAAGGCAGCCTACCGCTGACCTAATCAAGCCGTCAATAATAACACAAGAATCCAGACATTCCTACCTACATTCCAATCAGCATGACAATGCAGGACATTCTCCTCAAGGCAGGCAAAAAACCTTTTAAAAAATGAATCTCATTTCTTCGCCACCTGTCAGTTTTGACATAGGTCTATCCTACTAGGGCCCCATATCAAGTTAGAAACTAATTTTCGTTCACACATAATGCATAATCTGACAGAATGACAAATTTTAATCCGCCAACGGTCTATCAAGAGTCGGTATTTCCCTTGGGAACTAGGTCATGCTGTATTTATGACCTGGATCTAGGTTTTGGATTGGTGCCTTGTTATAATGAGTTTGTGTGAACTGGGATATAGGATGGATGGATATGTGCAATGGATAGTGTGCAAACTTAATAGATTTTTAAATATAAGTTAAATTAACTTAACTGCCTTGTTGGTCGAGTGGTCGTACAGAGCGACTGCCGAGCAAGAGGTCCTGTTCGATTCCCAGGTTGAGCAAATTGTTATTGGGATTTTTAATGAAATTCTCAGTAGCAGCTCGCAGTTTGTATATGTGCACGGTTAATGGCAATAGGCTCGCCCCTTATTATGGGACCTAAAACATACCGGCGAAATGTGGGTGTACATTAGTACACCTCTGCCTAACCCTTCGGGGACGACAGGCGTGATGGTATGTTAAGTTAAATTAATTGCCAAATTGGTCTAGTAGTCGTAAGCGCCTAACTGGTGAGCAAGAAGTCTTGTGTTCAATTGCTAGGTCGAGCAAAATGTTCTATGAAATACTCTGTAGGCAGCTGCTCAGAATTTGGATTCGTGGCCCTTTTTTTATTCATCATCATCAGCCTATATTCGTCACTGCCACTGCTGGACGTAGGCCTCCCCTAGTGAACGCCAAAGAGCTCGATCTTCGGCTCTTTTCCTCCAGTCACTGCCAGCTGCCTTGCGCAAGTCATCGCTCCACCTGGCCGGCGGCCGTCCTACACTACGTTTGCCGAGACGCGGTCTCCACTCAAGAACTCGTTTGCTCCAACGGTTGTCGGTTCTGCGAGAGATGTGACCGGCCCATTGCCACTTCAGCTTGCTAATCCTTTTTTATCATTTATAAGCAATCGTTTGATCACTATCTCATATGATGGTAAGTGACGATTTGATCTAAGATGAAGCACGCTTACCTAGTAGATACCTATCTAGTCACTCATGACTTGAAGACCCTCAAATTGTACTCATCGGGAAATACAGATTCAGGTAGCTGATTCCATTCCCTCGCTATGCGTATAAAAAAGGACGAAATTTTACATAAGCTCGCCCCCTATTTCAGGCGACCTATGGGGTGAAATATAAGTTACGTTAGTACGCGTCTGCCTAACCCTTCCGGGACAAGGCGTGATGGTATGATGACGATAAATATTTTGTACATTAACGATATACGATTGGTCGCATACATATGTATGTTAAAGGATCATAAACTTCTCGCAACACGTTATTCAAGATTATTATTTTATTAACTCAATTCAATACAGAACAACATATTTCCCCAGTGATATCGATCAATCTAGAACAAAATATATATGTATTAAGTATATCTACTATATTCTAGCACATCAAGGTCATATTGTAGGTCTCCTGGGAGAATTCCCTCAAGCAATATCAATTTGGTGAACCAATAGTTAAGACTGCCTCGTTGGTCTAGCGGTCGTACGGTGCGACTGCCGAGCTAGAGGTTCTGGGTTCGATTCCCAGGTCGAGCAAAGTATTATTGGAGTTTTCTGTGAAATTCTCAGTAGCAGCTTGGAGTTTAGATTCGTACCCGGTAAATAGCAATAGGCTCGCCCCGTATTACATGTGGGTGTACATTTGTACACCTCTGTCTAAGTCTTCAATAATTACTCGCGAAGTATGTATGTAAATTGCATTTTTTTTATCAGAATAAAATATTATTGTCATTAAATATAATGACTAATACATTGATGATACAATTTATAATCAATATTTTGTTATGTTTCCTATTTTTTATTCCAGACATGTATAAATAACAGATGTAAAATTCCAAAATTAAATCACAATTTTCTCTCCATAATAAATCAAAAGTATCCATATATCTGTCAATTCGAACTTTTAAGGATAAAACATTAAATAAACGCATTTATAATAACTAATAGCATGTCAGTACCGAACGGTTTATTTCTTACTTCAATCAATTCAATCATGTTGTCTGTCAACTACATTGCATTAAAGTTTCGTAAATTTATTATATTTTTAAACAACATACTATTTTATAATATCATTATAGCGCGATATAATACGTGTAAAGTAGTTTTATACAGACAATTTCGGGGTTAAAATAAAACTTTTTAACCCCCGACGCAAAAACGACGGGATGTAAAATTATATTCATATAAATATTGACATAAATATAAATTTATAAATATTGATATAAATTTATATCCATATTATATACATATAATTAAATCCCGTCCATTTTTATTTTTTACTGATTTTATCGCGATATATTAATTTTTGTCACTCTAGAACCTTCAGGCCCCATCGGCCATCCGTTCTTCGAGCGGTGTGCCCTGCCCACTGCCACTTGAGTTTGGCGAATCTTCGAGCTATGTCAGTGACCCGGGTTCTGCGGGCGGCGCATGACCGGTCGTCGTGACGATCCTTGGAGGAGACCTATGTCCAGTAGTGGACGTCTAACGATTGATATAAGAATGATAACATTAATTTTAATTTCATCTTGATATTTCGGGTCTTTTATAGCAAATGGTCAGACTGAAACGTCGGCATTAATACAATATCAATATACTACGATAATAATATACTATTTTATTTATCGAAAATGTACTAAAGAGCATCTAGCCCACCATGAATACTCACATCCCCTCAAGCATGCAGGTTTCTTCACAATACCCGTCAGTACCTATATAGTAAAAAGTGAAGTAAAACTTCCTCCTCTCTCCTTAATTTGCCGTTGTGGAGTGCAATAAATGTATTCAGAATAGTGAATAATAAAAACTCACATGATTTATTTATTTCGAAAAGAAATAGTAATCGAAGTTGAGACCTATTATATTCACAGTCCCCTGGCCACTTCTCTACTATCTGGCTATATTATTTAATCAAATCGGCTTCCACAAAATACATATTAATTTAGTCATTCCCCTCAGGGGTATACCCAAGGAGTGTTTGTACCGTTGACCCTGATACCAAGGGCCGTAGCCATTAGTCGGTGATTAGGGTTACTGCTAGTTCCGAGGGTACGCAAATGTCGGGGGTAATGTGATGATATAGCTGTTTGTTGGGGTGTAATGACTTGATATGGGATAGAGGGTAGGCACTTTTATATATAGATAGTTATACCCTATAACTATCTATATATAAAAGTGTCTGAAGTTTAACTCAAACAAATAAGTGAAATACAATTGCAGTGTAACATTTTGAGAGATATGGCATAGCAAGATTCCTCGCTCAAATTCAGCTGCGTGACTAGGGAAGTACCTCCGCCTTACAGAAGACCGCAGTGAATCAACAATAGTTGTATTTGTATGAGCGAGTAAGGCTACCAGAGCTTGGGGGTGTGACTATTCTGACAGCATGGGCAATAATGGGCATTCCGTTTGTTGTTAGATTAGTAATTCCCTATTGTAAGAAACCTAAACGGTTTCTGCATGGGTTGGCAACGCATATGCAAGCCTTTTGGTGTTGCAAATGTCTATGGGCGGTGGTGGTCACTTACCATCAGGTGACCCGCCTGCTCGTTTGCCCCCTTATCATTATAAAAAAAAACAATTGCAGTGGCTGAACCATTAGTTCCTGCGTCAAATATTTGATCCCAGGATCGAACCTATCCAGTTCGGGTCATGGATAGGTTTGATCCTCACACGGATCAAACATTTGTACTGTATACATATTTATTTTTGTATGTAACTTTAATTATAATACAAGAAACAATCTAGTGTGGGGAAACAAGAAATAGGCTATCGAAGTCTCGGCAGAAAATTAAATGTTTTCCATCCGGGAATCGAACACGACCACTGGTTTTTTATAATTTCGTTATCAGTTAGTTACATATTTTCTCATGTTAGTTACATGTACGCAACTAACAACAAATCCATCTAACTAAGACCTTTATACAGACTAAATTATATGTCAACAAATGTCGATAAAACTTACATCAGTCAATTTCAAAACTTCATGAGAAAAATTTGACATTTAACTAAGATCTCTGCCTAACTCTACAGAGGACAAAGTCGTGATGGTATTTACATAATATAAATGTGAGTATAAAAAATTGTTTTGCCAATAAGTTCTACGTTCGCACAAACATTGTTCGAGTAAAGCAATTTCGCGAAAGTCTGGCAGAATAAACAGCTGACGCGAACAATATATCAACTTGTAGGTAACTTTATAGGAATCGGATTGCTCCGTATATACATAATACTTGTATATGTACACATGTATATACTTATAATATTATCTACATATAAAGAAATTGACTGACTGACATATCAACGCAGGGCCTAAACTATAAGGGTTAGAAACTTGAAATATTGCACAGGGGTTCGTATAACGTATAACACATGACGTTCAACTAAGAATTTTTGAAAATTCACCCCCTAAGGGGTTAAAACGGGGGTGAAAAATCAATATGAAACTTTGCCGCTTTTCGTTAAAATGCACGAGGGCGAAGTCGCGGAAATCAGCTAGTATATTATAAATGTGAATGTGTGTCTATCTGTTATCTCTCTCACACTTTAACCGCTGAAACGATTTGGATGAAATCGATATGGAATTAGTTTGAGTCCATGATATTACGACATAGGGTATTTTGTCCCGATAATCATCCTCTGAAAGGATAAAAAGGAGGGTGAACGTTTGTGTACGGAATCAATGATATATTATAAAAAGAGTGTAGGAATGAGTAAGCAGATTGGATAAAATTATTAATTCTACGCAGATGAAGACAGGGGCAAAGGCTAGTGTTACTATACGTATATGTATATTATGTATGTTGATGCGAAACGCAATAAAGTTGGGCGAGAGGTGACAAGATAAATTGCTCCTGATTTTGTTTTGATTTCGTATTTGAAGGCATATTTCTGCTTTTTAAACGTGATATATGTACTAACTAGCTGCCTCCTGCGGCTTTTCCCGCATAGTATATAGATAAAAAGTGGCCTATGTGTTAATCCAGTTAATAAATTATATGTATGGTAAATTTTATTCAAATCTGTTAAGCGGTTTATGCGTGAAAGAGTAACAAACATCCATCCATACTTCCAAACTTTCACGTTTATAATATTATATATTAGTAGGACACTATGTCCTTCGGCAAATAAATAAATAGGTATATTCGGACATTATTACACAGCGCCAGCTAGAGCCTATAGGTACCTACCGGGATTCGAACCCTTACCATAGAAGTCATTTAAATATCATCAACAACCCATTATTGTCCCTCTGCACGGGTCTCATGTGTCATTTTGAGAAGGATTAGGCTATAGTCCACCACGCTAGCTGCGGTAAGCAGACTTCACATACCATCGAGAAAATTTCTCTAGCATACAGGTTTCCTCACGATGTTTTCCTTCACCGTTTGAGATTGTGATAAATACGCACATAACTTACGAAAAGTCAGTGGTGCGTGCTTTGGGTGCGAACTCGAGACCTTTGACATCTCAGTCCACTGGTCACACCACTAGGCTACCACAGCTCTAAGCATTCATATTCTTTAATTGCTGCGTATTTAACGTGGCTACACCATAATCTGTCTTCGTAATAAAAATATCTTTACACACACAACCAAAAAATATTCGCTTACACAAACATACATAGTACACGAAGCACCGAAAATCTTTCCCGAAAATTAATATCACATTTTATGCGAGCAACTCTACAGATATTCTAATACCTGTCGGGTAGCATCCTCACCAGTGAAAGCTAAAGAGCACTTTATGTGAAGGCTGCAGAGTCCTCTTTCAAAAATCGTTACCGCTAAGTGTGCAAGGTCGAGAATGTTGGGGATGTCGGGTCAAAAGAGCCCTTCAAGAAGTAGCTGGATTTATAATGGCCTGTTTGGAGGACTGTTTGAGGACTCATTAGTAAACCTGACCTTAGAAGTTGAATGACTAGAATGTGTGTCTTTTAAACTAGAGCTGTTCTTGTCAAACGTCTTTCTATGTGGATCAATTTACGTTTATTGAGTTCCATATTTCTCGACATATATACATGTACATATATATATATACACTCTTATACGAGGAATACCCAATTTTATTTGTACAATTAAACAAATAGTATTTTAAATTACATACTGTAGGAAACTGTAGGAGGTAGGGCATAGCGAGATTTTTCGCTCAAATTGTGCTGCCCGACTGGGGATGTACCTCCGCGTTATAAAAGACAGCAGTTAATCAACAATAATTGTCTTTCTGCGAGTTAGTAAGGTTACCAGAGCTCATTGGAGGAGTGACTATTCTGACAGCATGGGAATTCCGTTTGCTGTCAGTTCAGTAACTCCATATTTTAAGAAACCTGAACCGTTTCTAAGGAGTTTAGCAACGCATTTGTAAGCCTCTGGTGTTGCAAATGTCTATGGGCGGTGGTCATCACTTACCATCAGGTGAGCCGCCTGCTCGTTTGCCCCCTTATCACTATTAAAAAAAAAAGAAATATACATAGACTCACGCCTTATTCCCATGGGGGTAGGCAGAAACTACAGAATGCCACGCGCTACGGTCCCTGCATACCACCACGTCGCGTCGTCCACATTCATACATTAAATTAATTTAATAATTAAATGTTTATTTGCGAATTAAATAATCATTTTAAATTGGCAGGTAATTAATAACATACATCTCTCTCTGCCTTGCACCATAAATAACAGGATGCTTAGCTTAGCTACGTCGCAACTTCAAGAACCTGAAAATCTACTTACAAAACATATCATATTTCTTGGTATTGCATTGATATCGAAATTGAATTGAGATATTAAATAATTTTCAACGGTACATTTAAAATGAAAGTCAGCTTAGAATTTAATTTTATGTTTTAATGCGTACGTAATTCCTATTTCATTCTTAATATAAAAATATGTTTTATAGATTGCTTCGATCAGTCTCTGAATCCAATTCTGGACCTTAGTTTTTTACAAATTTGACTATTGACGATTTAAGACATTACATTTCTTACATTGACCACGTACACCTGTTACCGGAATATGGTACTGCAAAAACTTTTTTAAAAAAGAGTGTCTATGGAGTTTCTTGCCGAATTATTGTCCATAACAACAACTTCTTGAAACCGTGTATTGCCAAATCTAAAATTAATCTAAAGATAATGTTCTCTATTTCAAAGGATACAAAGGTTAATTTATCAGGACCATCTTCCTACACCCTATTTCGATGTTAGAACATCAAAGCCGCAGGTGTTACCTGATACTTAATTAAAGATGATGTGATCAGTCTCAGAAATTATTTGGTTTATCTTCTGATTAGGTATTTTCGGTTACATTAACTACAGTTAATTAATTCTTGCTCAGGGGTATATTAAAGAACTAACTGATTCCCGCGACTTTGTCCGCTTGCATTTAACTAAAAAAATCAAAATTTCATATTAACTTTGCACCCCCGTTTTTCTTAGTTTTCAAAAATCCTTTCTTAGCGGATGCCTACGTCATAACATCTACCTGCATGCCAAATTTCAGCCCGATTTGGGCTGTGCGTTAATAGATCACTATGTCAGTCAGTCACCTTTGAGTTCTATAAATTTAGATATTTTTAGGAACAAGATGGCGTCGGCATTTTACATCGGACAGCAAAGCTTCACCCATACATAGTACCTATCTTGAAACACCCAATTTTAGACAATACTGACCACTTTACATAACTACCTCTCTTAGATAAAGCCGTTTCCGCCGCAAACCCTCAGCGGAAACTAGCAGGTAGCCTGTTGAAGTAGCGCTCAGGATCGGATGTTCATTGTTCGATTTACAATCAACAAACTGACCACTTCAGGATCTTATGCTTATATTATATGCAGATTATATATGACGACCCTGACACTGCCTTCTGTGTTATGGGTCCCGGGTTCGAATCCCGGTAGGGACAATTGTTTGTGTAATGAGCATAAACATTTGTATCCGAGTTTTTGGATGTATCTATGTATAATATGTATATATTTACAAAAAAAAAGTATATAAGTAGTATATCAACCAACTAGTATCCGTAACACAAGCCTCGTTGCTTAGCAGGTGCTTTTGAATTGTCAGCACTAGTTGCACGGTTATAAAAAGGTATTAGGCATTATAGAAAAGAGCCAACAAGATACTCCATAGATACTTAACAATGTTTGTATGTTAATATTATATGATTATAATGCAGTTAAGCGCCTGAGTTATCCATTAAAGCTAAAAATAATAAAATAAAATCCGAAAGCCATAACATGTATGAGCCGACCAGCCCCAACTGACAGCACTCGTTCACGAACATCTATGATATCAGGGACCTGACACAATACGCAACCATCAGCAGAATATTTTTGAGAGAGCAACTAACAACAACAACAATTATTCCATACTAATCCATACTTCATATTATAAATGGGAAATTGTTTGTTTGTACAACTGTTACCTCTCACGCCTTAACCGTTGAACCGATTAATATAAAATGTTGTATAGAGACAATTTGAGTCCCAAGAAAGGATATAGGATAGTTTTTGTCCCGGAAATCATCCTTTAAACGGGCGAAAAGAGCGACGGTTCGTATGTGGTATTTCATTTTTTTATAAAGAATTATTAGTTCTACGCAGATCAAGTAACGGGCAAAAAAAGCTTTTCTCATATAAGGATGAAAGGTGATCTACCAACAACTTTGCTGATAGTACAATTGTTGAGTCCATTGTGATTCGTTATGGGTAAAATGATACATGATACAAGACTCGACATACCCATACTTTTGACGGATCGGCCTTTTGTTTCGCTAATGGGTTTTCGGAAATAGTCTTAGAACATAGTTATTAGAGAAGATTTGCGATGTGTTAATCTGGTCATTCACACCAGCACATTTTCGTTCTTGCTTGATCCAACGATGCGGATCCGCAATCGCCGAAATCATTTTTTGTTATACTTATTTTTTATGGTGATACAAAAAATAAGTAAAACGAACTAAAACGAATAAAACAAACGGGCAGGCCGCCCATGGAGATTTGCAATACCAGAAGGCTTGCATATGCGTTGCCAACCGCAGAAACCGTTAAGGTTTCTTGAAATAGGGAATTACTAAACTGACAGCAAACGGCATACCCATGCTGTCAGAATAGTCACTCCCCAACAAAAAAAATGAAAATTCTTATATGTATATTTACATATTTTCAGCAACAGTCACCTCTTTAAATATGATCCAACAACTTGTACATACATACCTACCATAATAAATCTAACTTAAAAAAACATAATTTCAATTACCCTCGACATTTTTACTCCTTATTTTTTCTATGGCTTACGTAGGGCTGCCTCGCTTCCAACGCACCGCCTGTCAATACCACAACCGTCCCTCCTACGGGCCGCGTCCCGCTTGTCACCGCTGTAGTTGACAGCAGATCTAGATGCGAGCGATACGCGCAATGCAACTAGGTCGCACGTCGCGTATTCTCTGTTCTGACGTTGAGCGAACGGCGTATTGTGTGGGCGTCCGTTCCGTTTACTGTGTTGCCTTGTAATAAGGTATAATACACCATACAATAAAAATGTAGGTTATTTTTGCTAATAACCAACCGTTTTATAGTAAACATACAAATATTTTAAGAGAATTCTTCGTAACGTCACATCGATGCAGGGCTAAGCAACGACGTGATTATGCCATTTAGCATTAGACATTCAAACAAAAATCAAACTTAGACATGGAAATAGACTAAATTTACCAACTTCACGGTTAAAAATGCACTCCTCTAGTGCATTTGTTACGTCCATTAAAATATACAATAAATTACCTGAATACATAAAAAACACAGAATCAAATAATATATTTACCAATAAATTAAAACGATTTCTCTTAGATAAAAGTTACTACACAATTGACGAATACCTCAAAGATAAGTTCCAACTAGGGAAATAGGGATAATTAGATTAAACAAGCAGTATCTACTTAAATATATTTATTTACCTTACTCACCATGCAATATCTTTAATTACTTACAAACTATTTGATAAAAATTACAGCAAATATATAAATATATATATAAAATAAATAATAACAATTAATACATAATCTAGAATATAACTATTAATAATAAATAAATATATGAATATTAATAAATTAAATGAATATAAATCTACACTTAAATAATACCTACCTACTTAAATATCTAAATATCAGATCTTCCTTTATTTCAATATATTATGTTTTTAAAAAGCGCTCTTCATCCTCTCCTCTAAAAACTAACTTGCTGTGCCCGACAGGGTCCATAATTGTTTCTCTTTAATTTTACCCACCAGCTTTTGTATACATTATGGGATGCAATAAAGTTATTGAGTATTGAGTATTGAGCATCTGAAATTATACCAAATGAGATGGTATTATTTATTTATTTTTAGCTCAAATCCCTCGATTATTCGATTATCCTTAGCAGAATTAGCGGACAACTTCTTGGCATGACCTTTTTTTTGTGAGCGTCTTGCTTTTGTATCGAATTATACCAAATGATCATGGATACCGCATGGATACAATACATCGTCCAATTATACCAATTTGGTATCAAAAGATACAATCTGGCAGCCCTGCATCGATGATGAATTTAAATACATGATAAAAGATAATTTTTCTGGTCGTAATTTTATCGAGTGTTTGAGAATCAACCACGATTTCTCTGAGAATAGGACACCATTATTGAAGGGCGAGGTCATTCACCTCATTTTGCTGTAGTTTTGTATGGGTTATATTATTAGATCACTTTATTTATTTAAGTATTATTTGAACTAAGTAGAATAATTTATTTTTATATCGTGGTCAGTAGACGTGGCCTAGTCATTTCCTTCCTTATAAATTCATACCTTCAACATTACACTTAAATATTGATTTATTATGTTTACTCAAATATTTACGGATTGTATCGCGGTACCTATAATGTTTTTTTATAGACCACCTGATAAGCATGGTAAGCGGTTACCGTAGCCTATAGACGTTTGCAACATCAGATGTGGCGCTCGCACGTTGCCAACCCTGTGAATAATGTTTTAATCCTGAGATTTTGTGTTACCATGTTTTTATTAAGTTTGAACAATGTAAAAGATATTTAAGTAAAAATATATTTTATGTAGGTTGTTTAATACAGATATATTGGGTTTTAAGCTGTGGTAGCCTAGCGGTGTGACTAGTGAACTGAGATGACAGAGGTCTCGAGTTCAAACCCAAGGCACGCACCACTGACTTATGCGACTTATTACTATGTGCATATGTATCACATGCTCAAACGGTGAAGGAAAACATCGTGAGGAAACCTGCATGCTTGAGACATTTTCTCCATGGCATGTGAAGTCTACCAACCCGCAGTAGGCTAGCTTGGTGGACTATTTGAGCCTAATCCCTCTCAAATGAGAGGAGACATGTGCCCAGCAGTGGGACAATAATGGGTTGTTGATGATATGTGTAGGTTCCTACAGTCGCCAGCAAATAAGCCTATCCAAAACTGTCAAATATTCTCAACTGCACCTGAACCTTATGGGGTTTGTCATAAAGTTGAAAATATATCAATCTGTGTCAAGAAATTTGACAGATTGTGTTAGCTTGATGTGCTGGCCACCGTACATAGTTCCTTGTCGTATTCTATTGTCACTCTATCAATATACGACGGAACTGACCTCACAATTCAAGACCAATTCCACTAGGGTTGAAATGAAGATATGATTTATGCATATGAACGAAATATTTAAGGAAGCGTCGGTCAGGAGTGAATAGGCGGCCTTTTCCTGTGTTAACTCATCCCTATCTCCTTTGGGGAAATCTGCGAAGATGGCAGGTGTGACCTGCGATATTACACCTTTTTTACGTAGATATCTTTACTTGCTCATTGCTCAGCGTAAGCGTAAGGTGCCGGGTTGATGGCTGGGTCGAGCCAAGGGTTATTAAGTTTTTCTATAGGGAAGTCTTAGTAGCTTGGAGTTTGCATTTGTTCTCATTTAATGGCACCTAAAACATACAGAGTTACGTTGAAATCATCAGTGCATATATGTGCCAAACCATACCTCCCAGGGGGGTCAGGACCCCCCCCCCCTGCCCCCCAACCGGAGAGCTGGATCTGCCCTTGTGATAAACCACTAACGAATTTCGGAGATATTTATGTAACTTTGCCAATAAAGTTTTGCAAACAATACCTCTACGTTTCGTTTTATTGCTATTTGCTCAGCTCTCGTAATATTTTCGGGAATGCTTGACTAGTTTCGACCTCGACTTTCGCGGCAAGGTCATAAGTTGAGCAGATTTTTTACCGTATCAAAGGGAAGATTTTTAACGACTTATTTGAAAAGTTGACAGTACCTAGGTGTTACGATTTTCAAATCCTTCATACCACGCACGAACAGGTGTAAAATGAGGTTCTACAACTTGCTTGTTTGCCAATCACGTGGTATAAAAAAAAGCAGAGACTGGTTGGCGGATTAACGAATTGTAATAACAAAATTTCATTGAAGAAAACCATTCAATGTAAAATTCATTCAACATTCATTGATTTACTTTGCAAGCTTCGTAATACCTACGCTCCAGCTAAATTTATTCATAGCTATAGGAAATCAGATTCAACATTTTCAAATAAGGAACGGCTCGAATATTTTCGCTTTCTTTTGTTAAAATAAAATTACGATCGCCGTTGACACTGACAGCTGTCATAAAGTTCTGTTTTTAATTTAAGATTAAAAAGTATTTACTTTTTTTACGTTACGCAGTTCCATAAAATTGAATGAATGTACATTTTGATTTCTTACACTTACGCGAATATTAGACATTGAAATAAAACTACTTTTGACGGATTTTATGGCGGTATATTGATATTATTTTAACCCGACGTTTCGGATCCTTTACAGCATCCATGGTCACGGGCCGACTGATAAACCTACTACTGTCAATAATAATTAAAAATGTAAGGTATCTGTTAGTAATTGTGACACTCACCTCCTGGTCCAGTTGAAAACCAGCGCCAGGCAGCTTACCAGTTGTCTGGCTTTTAGCTGAACTGGGCGATTTGGCACAGCCGTGGGGCACACAATGAGTTTGTTTATTGTCCAATGTTTTTTTTTCTTTCTTTTTTTATGTTATTGTGTGCATTGTTCGTGACTGTGTCAATAAATATTATTTTCTTTCTTTCTTTCTTTCTAATTATAACTTCAAGACGATCAACACCTCAGTCGGCCGTCGGAGCTCCAGCTCAGCATGAGCCAGGCTGTAATATCGTGACGCTGATATTCTGCTGGATCCTTATCCTATTCATGATACTTAACAAAGCCCCATACGCTACTGGAAATTTCATAAGTTAAGTTGCATGAAAAAAAGTGAGAGTCGATGACATAATGAAAAGTCGGTCAAATAAAATTACTCTGGACGTAGTTTGAAGTTCATTTCCTTTTGAGAATCGCTTCCTTTGACTCGGGAGCTGTGTAGACCTTGTTCGAGAAAAGGTCAGAGCGTTTGTAGTACGGTAGTTAGTGATTTAAATGCTCGAAGGGTTGCAGAGCTGGGAAATGGCTTTTTAAGTACAGTTAATAGCGGATTATATTCTTGTGTTCATTCGTGGAGTTTCTTGTCAGCTGTGGACAAAGGTGGATTGATATCTATTATATTTACTTATTTATAAAACAAAAAACTATGAATGATAGATTGAGGAATGATGTGATAAGAAAACGTTGTGGTTTGAAAGACGACGTAGTGACAAAAGTTGAGAAGAATGTACTGAGATGGTTTGGGCATGTTGAAAGGATGAATGATGAAAGGAATTTTATAAGGCTGATGTCAGTGGAAACGCCTGGAGGGGGCGCCCTAGAAGAAGATACACCGAGCTAATTGGTGAACTCCTTCAAAAAGTTCAGGTACGCAGTACTCGTAACCGGCGCGCGTGCATGACGAGATGTATGAATGTGGACGAGGCAAAAGTGGTATACAGGGACCGTAGCGCGTGGCATTCTGTAGTTTCTGCCTACCCCCATGGGAAAAAGGCGTGAGTGTATGTATGTATATGAATTATAAAACAACAACAATATAAATTATATGATGTATCCCTTGTTACAGGATGGTGACGTCATCGAGCTGTGCCAAGTCAGTGACGTCAGATCTGGCGGTGTGCCGAAGGTAAATGTGTAATGTTCATAAATTATCCTAGAAATAATAGACAGGTATAAATAGGGGAGTAGAACAAAGGACGATATTATAGCAATTTGATAAAGATACCAAAGAGACCAAAAGGTCTTGCAGTGTAATTGGGTTTTTCTATGCAATTCTCACTAACAGCTCGGAGTTTGGATTTGTGCCCGGTGCTAGGCTCGCCCCCTATTACATGAGACCTAAAACATACCGGCAAAACGTGGGTGTATTTATTTCATTAGTACACCTCTGCCTAACCTTACGGGGACGACAGGCGTGATGGTATATACATACCATTTTATACATATACATGTATAAAATAATAATTATACAAATTCAATACTTTATTGACTAATTTTATTTGAGTTAGCTTTTTTACATGTTTGAATTTGGAACGCTGCTGTCAAGATATCATTGATTTTACGCTTCTGTCAATTTACATGTAAATGTCCCGTAGAATGAAGATTACCATTTCGAAATTCAAAAAGTCCTTACAACAAGCTGGAAATGACGTAAAAAAGTAACCGTTTAAAAAACCCAGGCTTTCTTCACTGCAGTGTTACTGTCGTAAATTTGGATAAATTAAAAAGCCGGCCAAGGTCCGAACAGAAGGTCTAAAATCTACAAATCTAGACTTACGATACTCTCAATCATTTTGCAATTCAAACAAAGAGAAACATAATCAATTCTGTTTACTCGTGAAGGAGGTACGATGCTAGAGGCATAGACACATTGCGTCTAAAAAAACATAACTTGCCATACTAAGCGTAAATATTGGGGAATCCGAGCGTATGACAAATTACGCCTCAAAGGCATTACCTATAAAAAGCCAATGTTTACCCGATGGCGTTTTATTTACCATAATGAGCTCAAATGTAAGAGCAAAAACAAAAGCGAAATTATGCGCCCTCTGGCGGCGCGTTAGGGCAATAGACATTTTAATATTTAGATGAATCATACTGAACACACAGTTTTATTGTTCTAAATTAAGCCGATGGGAATAATGGGCAATAAAAAAAATTTACGGTATCGTAATTTTATTCCCAAGATCTGTTAAGAAAAGATTTTTGGAAATATCAACTTGAGAGGTAATAACTTGATTGGTGCGTGCGTCACGACTCACGAGTTGTCGGTTCGATTCCCGCTCGGTGCAATTTTTTTTACGATCAACGATCCAGGTATGGGCGTTTGTGTATGTGAAAATTTGTATTTGCAAACGCACCGCACACAAGAGAAAATCCTATTTTATTTTTTTATTTTATTTATTAGGGACAAAAAACAGTTGCACATTATGAGTATAAATAAAGTAGCTTAAATCTTATATAGTATTTATAAACATACAACCCACACCATTGTCCACGAATTATCAAGGAAAAACAATTTGAAGAAAGAAAGCAGACAGGAATTTCTGATTACAAACTAAGATTATTGGGATGAGGATAACAACTCGATCACCGCGCTTTTAAATTGTTTGCCGGGTAAGGCAAATATGTCCAGATCAACAAAGTGTGTGTTATATGTCTCAACGAGACGGTGAAGGGGTGCCCGTGCACCGGCGTTAGTTCTGCATTTCTCAGTGTGAAATAACCTGGGCGCACGAACTGCACGCCGGTACACGGTTCTGGGTACTATGTAGTACAACTTATTTGTAATATCCACACAATCATATTTATGGTTACAAATGTTATAGAGCATCATAACGACAAGAAGCAAACGTCTAGACTCCAGGCTCAAAATATTATATCTTTCTAATAATTGATGATAGGACAATTTTGAATTTTTACATTTATAATTAAGGCTACGTATAAATTTTTTCTGAACCATCTCTAATCTCTCATTATATTTGATATAAAAAGGATTCCATACTGGAACGGCGTATTCTAGTTGTGATCTGATCAATGACTTATACAAAAGTAGAAATGTAGAGGGTCGCACGAAGTCGCCAGTAGATCTCATGACGAATCCATACATACGGAATGCTTTGTTTATTATATTATCAATATGCATTTCAAAGTGCAAGCAAGAATCAAGTGTAACACCTAGGTCACGAACTGAGTCTGTCTTGTTTAAGGGCACGTTATTTATACAGTAGTTAAATAAGATCTTTTTTTTATTTTTAGTGAAGGTTATGGAATGACATTTCGGTAGACTAAGAAAGAGTTTGTTGCGATTACAGTAACCATACAGTCTATTGAGATCATCCTGAAGGAGGATACAATCTTGTAATGATTTACAAGGTTTATAAATTTTCATATCATCTGCATATAATAGAAAGTGTGTATTGATGAAGCATTGTTTTATATCATTGATATATAAAATAAAAAGAAGAGGACCCAGGATAGACCCCTGGGGAACGCCTGAATTTACGACAATGGAATCAGATTCAAATCTGTTTACAACAACTGTCTGGGTTCTGTTATAAATGTATGAGACGAACCAGCGAAGTAGATTACCGCGTATTCCATTATAGGCAAGTTTTTCCAAGAGCAATGTGTGATCCACCCTGTCGAACGCTTTTTGAAAGTCAGTGTACACGGCATCCACTTGAATTCTACGATCCATATTCTCAAATAAATGATTAGTAAATATCATTAAGTTTGTAGTAGTGGAACGTCGTTTGACAAAGCCATGTTGTTCGGGTAATATGAGCTGTTGGACATGGGGGTACAGAACACCGTGCACAAGCCTCTCAAAAAGCTTCGACAGGGTAGAGAGAATGGAAATAGGACGGTAATTTTCTACATTACCTCTATCCCCACTCTTATAAACTGGTACGACAAATGCTTGCTTCCAAACATCAGGAAAAACTCCATCACGCAGACACCTATTGTAAATAATATGCAAGGCTCTGTAGATGCTATTACGTGTTTCTATAAAAAAGCTAGGTGGTATGCCGTCGGGACCGGCTCCTTTGGATGGATTTAAAGATTTTAATTCCTTTTTTATAGTGGCTTCAGTAATGTATATATTGGATAGGCAGGTTGAATTATTTGAGAAGCTGTTACAAGGTTGCCAATTCTCAGGATCGAGTTTAGAGTCTTCATAAACTGACCCAAAATAATCCGAAAATAAATTGCATATTTCTGAAGGGTTATCAGAGGAAGCATTTTTGAAAAACATTTTGGAAGGAAAATTAGACCTTCCCTTTCTATTCGAAATATAAGACCAGAAATATTTTACATTTTTTGGAATGCTATCTTCAACCAAGTTAGTATAAGTACTAAAACACTTAGATGCCTCAACGTGAAATAGTTTTCGGTAGTTGGAGAACTTTTCATAATCGTACATATTTTGGTACCTTTTCCACTTCAACCAAGCACGCTCTTTGTTTTTAAAAATTTTAATTAAGTTAGGAGAGAACCAGACGGGGAAGTGCGAGCTTTTAGTTCGCGTCTGAGGTACATGCAATCTGATCACTCCATATAACCTGTCGTAAAATGTGTTGACGGCTTGAGCAGACGAAAGATTTGTTAGTACAGAATCCCAGTTAATTTTACTAATTACATTATTTACTTCATTGTAATTAACTTTATTATAGTTATATCTGAGAACCGATTGGCGTTTCATAGGAGTGAATAACATACTTAACTCAGTTAAAAAGGCAAAGGGAGGATGATGATTGTCAGGTTCAAGTAGCGCATTGCAAGACATGATCCGACAGTCCCCATTAGAAATAATAAGATCAAGTATTCTACCTAGTTTATTCCTAAAATTATTAAATTGCATGCCGTTAGTCTCAGACATGAAATCCAACAAGAGCCGGCTAGTGGAGCCCGTTGCTAGTGCACTTGTGTGATTACCCTGATCGAACCAATCAACATGAGGCAGGTTAAAATCTCCAATGATATAAAAAAAGTCGATAACAGGATCATTAAGAATGCCCTGTAGCATATCAAAGTACTGGGCGTAAACCTCATCACGAGTACGTGGCGGTATATACGATGCACATATGATATGATGTTTATTAGTCTGAGACGCTGGTAACTGAACAACAACATATTCGATCTCTGCATGCTGAAAATACGTTAACATTTTAGTGGGTCGCAACTCACGGCGCACAGCCACCATAACACCCCCACCCTCGAGTTTTCCTGTTGCTAACCGGTCACGATCACATCTAAAAACAAGGTAGCGGTCATCAATGAACTCGTTATTGTAAATAGCAGGAGTCAGCCAGGTCTCGGTGAGTATAATAACGTCATAGGAACCCGACATTACATTCATATACAGAGTGTGCAGCTTCGTGCGAATTCCTCTACAATTCTGATAATAAAATACTATACTATTACTAGTCATTGATGAGTATAAAACAATAAATATAATATATTACACCATTACCTACTGTTAGAATACGAAGCATTATAAAGGTTATAGATGTAATGGTAGAATTAATGTTACAGGTTGCTTTTAAGTTTATATGTTCTTGTACGAATAAATTTAAACATGTTATTTGTACGCATGTGAAGATTTTTACAGTGATTAATGTATTGAGTATGAGAATATAATCATTAATATCCAAACATAAAAACAGTTCCAACCTTTTCTTAATAAATACGTTAAATATCAGTAAATGACGCGTAGAATCCAGAATAAAACCTAGTATTGATGATAACAACAGACAAAGAAGTACATATATCCTAAGAATATTAACATTTGTAAGCCCAGACCATTGATCAATACCTTTACACAATATGTATACACTCTTAGACCATACAGCTAACCTTAAATAGATGTTTATGCTGTAGTTTTGACAGACATGATATTGTTTTGTAACAACAAGCAACTGGAATTGTCTTTTAAATAGCGTTGATATCCTTGCTTGTCTTATCACGGCTAACAATTTTCGTGAGGTCATTTTCCGACCGTATCGCAAACGCTGGAATTCCATCTCGCTCGCGGACAAGAACCGTGCCGTTTTTAATCCAAACGTATCTATATCCTCGTTTGCCCGCGATATCTCGGCACCTCCGAAATAAGGCTTTATTTTTTAGTGTTAGGTGCTCGTTCAAGTAAACAGGGAGTGCGGTGCCTGAAATTCCCACTTGGTCCGACTTGATGCTCTTTGTTTTGCGATAGGCGCTTAGTACGTTATCACGAAGGATACGCGATCTAAGTTTGACAATGATGTTCTTCGGTTTGTTGTCTTTTTGTTGCGCATGGGGCACTCTGTGTATAGATATAATGTCACTTATCGACACAGGATATTTGATCACGTTACCAATTGATTCCATAATTGTTAATAAGTTTTCGTTACGTCTTTCCGGTAGATTGCAAATTTCAATATTACACATCCGTGCAGTCTGCTCCATTGAGTCAATTTTGGATTCAAGATTAGACACAACTAAGTCATTGCTCCGACTAGCCATCTCATGCAAACGTTCCTCATAGTAATTACGTTCCTTCTCTAGAACTTCTATACGGGTTTTCAAGTTTTCATATCCCTGATTTATGTATCCAATAGATTTTTCTATCTCTAAGTTGGTTTTTTGGATAGAAATATTTTGCTGTTTTAATTCGGAGACCTCAACTACTAACTTATTTAATATAATGTCTTGATCAACTTTCCAAGCCTCCAACATGTTCTTCAGCTCTTCGAACCTATCAATGTCCAGACAACTATCATTACCTCTAAATCGCTTGCCCGGCCTTGTTGATGCATTGTTAGTCTCAGGCGTCGTCGGTGCGATAACAGAGGGAATATTCGGCTCAGATTGCGCCAGTGAATGTATGTTAGCAGATGTCAGAGGGGGCGATCTCACAGTGCGAGGCATCTTAATTTGAGCACAATAGCAATACTAATACAATAAAAGTTTAGTGCAGAGTAAATTTCAAGCAAGCATAAAGATTGCAATAGTCCATAGAATAGAGCTATTTCGCCTCGGCGGCCACTCAACTGTTTGGCTCGGAGCCCAGACGCCCCACCTGTCGCACGCCACCAGAGTACTGCCAGTTCGAACCCCACAAATTGAAATTATTTTTCAAAGTTTATAACTATTTATGAGCACTATTTGAGGTACAGGCTGACGAATTATCTGCTATCCTGCTCCAGACACACCCACTGGGCGTCAACTCCAGGTAAAAACACTGTAGGTGCGACAAGGAATCAAAAAACAAAGCGTCGACCAATCACAGCACACAGTCACCAATTTAACACAATTCACAGCCCGACACACGACACGTCTGCCTCTTCTCAAGCACGAGAATCAACAGTCTACAACCCAGTAACATCCTAGTATGAGGAAACATTAAAAAAAATCATGTATGTAATTAAATAGCCTCATTAGTTCATCCTCATTGCGGCTGCTGAACGTGAGGTCACCATTAATCTGCGACGGCTTTCCTTTCCACTCTTTCATTTTCTTTCTCTTTCTCTCGCAGGATTCGAAGCTGAGTATGAACCTGGTGAACAAACACGGGGAGAATTTAGAAGAGAAGTCACTGACCATTTGCAGCGGTACAGACTACATCAACATCAACTACCAACACGTAGTCTGTCCTGACGCCGCCACCGCTAAGGTCAGTTAGAACCGGTTATTGCTAGATTTTACCACACCAAACTAGATTTGAAAAGTTCGCAACCTTGCAAAACTGATATAATACTTTCTTGGGCGGTTAAACATGTGCGGTGAAGTACGATTTTTTTAAAGTCGACCTATAAACACTTGCAGTTTTATTTCGAGCAAAGATATTGCAAAAAGGCACAGTTTAATATATTTTTTACAGATCAAAAAGATCTTATCATGCCAACCATTATCACTGGCCAACATTTGCCCACGTATTATCACAAATATTGCCTCGAAAACACTACTCACTTCGAGGCGACGTTGCTTTACACGAGGCAGACAGCATATAAAATAAACTTCCGTGCAGTTTTTAATTTCACTGTAATAAAACTAATGAAATATTTCCAAAAAGGTATGGTTGAAAGGACTCAGGAGGATCACCCACAATGTCAAAGCGAATAACGTTTGTCCGATGACGTGTCTAAAGAAGCAGTAAGTTCATAGCAAGCTTACGAGGCATGGCTTCTATAGACTCGAATTCAATGCAACTCACGTATATTGTTGTATCTGTGTTGGTGACCTATAAAAACTGCTCTGTTTACAGTGCCTCGCAAGCAATAGCATAAATCCTCCAAGCGAGGTGCAGTTCGTGCTAGCACTTGAAATATTCACAGTATTAATTGCTATTTTCGAGGCACTGGAAATGGGACAGCAGCTTGAGGCTTTGAAGCAAGTTGTTGGGAATAATAAACTACCATGCCTAACTTTCTCTGTCATAAATTAATCGTCAGGCTTATTACTAATAAAGTGCGCTGCCTATGCACTTGCTCCAAAGCTTATTTTAATATTTTGTTGTCGTTTTTATTTTTCGTGTTGATGTGAAAGACCTGTGAACTCTCCAAGGGCATTTTTAATACATAAAAACAATTCAATAAATCATTTACACCAATATTTGTTCACAGACCGATTTGATTGGACTATAGAAGTTTATTTTATTTGGATTACGAACTTATGTTGTTTGTTCTCAATGTTCATAACTTCACGAACGTTTATATTTACGATTTAGGTTTTATTAATTCTTCAGTCAATATAACTTTCAATCAAGATTAAAGTAAAAGGTAGGACCATCAATTTCACCGTGAATTATATTTTGTCAATTTGTTTTTGCAAAATGTAGTCAAATATTGTCTCTGGAGTTTCTTCTTGCAATTAGAATCTTAGCGTTTCGTGAATACTTGTGAAAATATATTTGAAATAAAAACGTTTTGATCTAATTTAATTTAAAATCCTACATATTACCTTCTATTTTACTACTAGATATTTAATCACAATTAATTAATAGATTATATTATAAGAATATGTTGTATGCCGTTTTATATTAAAAAAACATGTAGAATGAATTAAGTTTTTATTGCAAAATCCCTTGGAAGTTGACAAGTAATTCTTGCACGAGTTTTTGCATGTTTATTCGTTCGTTCATTTGCTTTGTTTGTCAAAGGCGTGGAAAGAGGCTCTACGGGAGATAACACACAACAACAAAATTAGCAACACGTGCCCCAGGACGAACCTTATGAAACAGTACGTAGATTTTATTTGTTTATTTTGTGTTCTGACATTTTGATTTTATTGTCATTCAAATTCTGTTTTTAAATTTTATCCCTTGTCTTCTTATTCTTCGCGAACGGTTTGGTGAAGCGTAGATTGTCGTTATTTCAAATTCGAAACTTAAAAATGGCGGTTATTGTCATCCAGCTATGGATAGTAGTGACCAATTCATGAGCTACCTATTTATAGTATTTGATTCCTTTACAATTAAAGTATATTTCGAAGATGGAATAATACATTGTGTCCTGTGATTTCTCGACGTTGCTATCTCCAGCAGTGGACGTCTAACAGTGGAGATGATGATGATAATGATAAGTCAGAGGAGCGTGTCTTGGGTTCGATGACTTGGCAGGTCGTGGTCATGTCCCCTGCCCCACCGCAGCGCCAGAACTAAAACATCAAACCAAGCCCATAATATTATTGTTCGAGAATATTTATCTAAGCTACGTATATTTCTTTGCTTCATCCTTGATTAGTAGGAAATTGAGATATAACAAAGACAACTAATTAAAACGATTGCTCGCAATTACTATGTAGCTACTTATCTAGTAGTACCTAGAATACTGCAAAGTTATGTTTTGTAATTGATGATGAAATTCATAATTCATTTAATATAAAATCAACCTATGCAATATTCCACCGCTGGAAACACAGGTATTTGCTCATTTGAGAAGCATTAGGGCTACAGTCCACCCGCCAAGGTCGCGGAAGAATGTCACCACGTACCCGTAACCCCGGCACTATGGCAGTAGGGTAGAAAGACCCCGTGTGGGTTTTGCCGGTTGTCTGGGTGGAGTCCGACACACCCCCGTCGTCTTCCCGGGCGACGGGAAGTGCGTAAATGAAAATTCCCACACGGACAACAAAAATAAAGCTATAGTCCACCACGCTAGCCTAACTTCACACGCCACGGAGACAATCTCTCAAGCGTGCGTTCTTCGCGATGTTTACCTATTATCAGTACTGGTCATACGACTAGACTTTCCCAGCTTTAAAATACCTACAAAATGGCGCACATTCTTATTTAAAATATTTTCGAAATATGATCTACAAACCTTTATAACCTTAAAATAACCCAGTAGGTCGCCCTGCCCTTCATCATTGTGACCACAGAACTCATTGTTTTTACAAGCGGGTAATTATATTAACGTTACCTGTAATGTTGCCAGGTACTTGTAAGATTTTCTTTTGTTTCTTACTTATTTCCAAACACAATAGGGTCTGCCCTGTTGGCGATTGTAATCAGTTATAGAGCTTCGCAAAGTCTTTGATTGAATTGCGCAATTTTATTCCAATTTGACCCTTCGAACCTGCACCTCGGCCAATCCGTAACAACTTTCCGAATTCAATGATTACGCTTAGACTACTTAGTACATATAAACTAGATGACGTTTTTTCATGCGCCAATGTGTGCGCAAAGTAGAAATGGCTGCCGTCAATTTTTGATAGAAGAAACGAAGCTTCAGTTTTCATCGGATTTTGATTTTTGTTAACACTAATATAAGGCAATACATTCCTTTCATTATGGTTCTAAATAAGCATCGTAATTATTAGTATACAGTCATGGCTGTCAAGTTCCTTTACATAATTTTGTTCAGCTTTAGATGTCTAATGTGTGATTTTTTATTTACCTTCGGAGGCGAAGGTTGTTTCATCATCATCAACCCCAGTGTCCCAGTGCTGGGCACGGTTCTCCTCTCATTTGAGAGGGATTAGCCTATAGTCCACCACGCTAGCGTACTGCGGGTTGGCAGACATTCCATGCCATCAAGAAAATCTCTCAAGCAAACAGGTTTCCTCGTGCTGTTTTCCATCACCGTTTGAGCATGTGATAAATACGCACATAACTTCCGAAAAGTCAGTGCCTTGGGTTTGAACTCGAGACCTCTGACATCTCAGTCCACTGGTCACACCGCTAGGCTACGACGGATCTCGGCTCTACGAAGTTTGTTTACGAGACAACAAATTACACAATAGACGTTATATATTTGACGTTAAAGATCGATATAGAGTGGCCGTTCTGTAATAGTACCTACTAATTATAATAAGTCGTTTTTTTTCTACCTGTCACATATACCTATCAACCGAGCAATATGTGTAGATTATGTGGCAACACTTCAAGATATTGGATATCTCGCCTTCGAAGTTCAAAAATTAATATCGCACATGTCACTACCGGCGCCGGCGGTGGCGGACTAGATTCTCCAAAGCAATTTAATATCAAGTTGACGAAAGTAGTTTTTCTTCGAGCTCAGTCGTCTATTTCTTTATAGAATTCCAGACAAGAGCAATATGAAAAAAATAGGTTTTAAGAAAGAAAAAATATACATTATACGTTTAGGATAACCCGTGTATTGATATCTTGGTTTGCCCTTTAAACAACTGCTGAGTGGAAGATCCTAGGTTTAAGTCTTTGACGAGTAAAATTGATTTTAATTATGGATATTTCAGTAAGGAAATTCTGAGTAATACCCAAAAATACCTCAGTCTGTCCGTGACCATAGATGCGAAACCATAAAGTAACCCGAATATATCGCGTTAAGTCCTTATATCCGTAATAGTTTTATTTCAATAATACCCAATAGTTTGTATCGCAATACATTCCAGACAACAAACCAGTAAACTGTGATCAGTATTTATTGTCTTGTTCTGAAGACTTAAGAAGTATTTTGATATCTCAACACACTACAACCTAGGAGAAAGTGACCTCAAGATTGAACATTTTCGTAGGCCATCCCTCAGTGAATTCCTACGCAGTGACATGCAGGTTATTATACCCGACTGGTTGAGAAGAGGGCAATGTACTTCAAGTGTCTGTTACTAACAGAACAGCCATTAATTACACCGTCGAGCACCATTTAGTGATGTTCCACTCAGTTGAGCTTCACTTCCATGCCACATTAGACAACCAACGTCTGTCTTTATATTCCGCTTAAATTTTGGAGTTATACGCAAAAATTGCTACGTCGTTTTTTACTTTAGGTATTAAAAGAGTAAGAGGAAAGTTGGCAACGTCGCTAAAAGCTGTCATTTATGACAGTGGGCCCTGTATATGTGTGAAACCGTTATTGATAATTACATCGAAGTCCCATCAGTTTTGCATTGAAATACCTCTATTTACTGACCCTTGATTTCTTAGATTTTTTCGACATTTACCTATATTTATGGCTCTATAGTCGTATAAATGGAACATTTTATCAGGTTTAGACAAGCTATAACGTACTTGTTTTCAGTCTAATCCTTTCCATACTTACTTTGTTTGTCAGTACTGTCTGTATCGATCTCTCATAATAGGACCCTCTACAAATAAAACAACTGTCACGTTAACCTGCCTCTTTAAGAAACCTGGTTAATGAAACACTTCTATAATAAATAATATACCTAACCCCCTTATCCAAGTTTTTCCAACTTATTCTGATGACTCAATTACCGCTATGACATCATTATTTCCGAACAACAAAAAGTTTTTCCAAAAAGGTTTTCAAGTATCCAGACCTTATTAGAGACGTCATAGGTACATATAAACTTAGAATTGACCACTGGCTAGTCGCCAGGACGGAATAAAAGTTGTCAATTTGTAGCAGGGACGCGTCGTAAAACTGGGTTTAACGATCGTAGCCGGTTTAATGATAATCTTACTATTACATTTAACGAGGTCAGTTGATGTTCTTGCAGCCTCCGAAAACAATAAAATCATTATATTATAGGCACAAGTCGTGAGCACAAACTTCACTTGCGCATTTCGGTCTCTTTGGCGGGATGACGATGGCGAGGGGCGCCGAGGCTGCACACGATAGTTTCTGACCGGTAAACCGATACTGAACAAATTTGGCCGAAAGCGTACATGCGTAAAATGGCTTTTACTACTAGAATCTGTGCTCACGACTCGTACCGACAATTATATTTACGTGTTTGGCTCTAATTTATCTTCATACAGCAAATTTCAATAGCTTTTTTTTTTATCACGGAGAGGGCGCTTACAACCCTCCAGATGTTAAGCAGTTACCGTGGCTTATAGACTTATGTAACACCAGGGGTCTCGCTCGCGCGTGGCCAACCCTGTAAAAACCTTCCCGCTTCTTCTTTCAAGAACCCCATGCTGTAGTCGTTTGGGGAAACTTCGACAGGTTTATTCCACAACCAGTGGAGTAGCGTGGATTTTTGCCGCCGGGGCCGTCTGGAAATTTGCCACCCCCTATTCTAGTACTATTAAAAAAACATGGCACTTGATGCCGCCTGGGGCCATGGCCCCCTCTGCCCCCCCTATGCTACGCCACTGTCCACAGCCTGATCGTACCTGGTATAAAGTTCTTCCGAAACCGTACAGTACACGATGATATTGGTCCTAAGGTGTGAGAATGAATTCGGGCTCACACAGAAAAACACACACACACGACACAGAAAAATAGGTGTAATGCGCCGGTCGATCGGTCAGTATCACCTTGATAGCAAAAAACTCTAATTCGTACCAAAAAAACGTACTTACGAAACATTATTAAACTAACAAAAAGTTGGTCAAAAAAGAATTTGTACCTACAAATTACACGGCTGAAGTCTGTGTCTGTATCAATGGTGGACTATAGCCCTCTCAAATCGAAGGTCAGTCGTGCCCAACATTGGGACTGTATGTGAGTTTATGATGACACATATACAACGGACTGTAGGAGTTCAGTGGTATTTGATGGGAGGGGAAAAAAGGAAGTAGATGGCAATTCTATACCTATACCTACGTGGCTATTAGATTCTCTGTCATTGTCACGTACTTCAGGGAAATTTTATAATTTACTTACACACCGAAACGGGTCGGGTACAGCATTAATTTATTTATTAACTTAGCACCGTCCTACTTTGTGAAGTTGTGACGCCCGCCCACACTCAGTGGACGGGATTAATATTCTTTGACGGGCTTTACGAGGTAAAGTGTGGTGGAAGTTTCTAGAAAATTGCCGCCTTTGAAGTGTAAAGTGTAGGCGATTTTAATAATAATAATAATAATATTCTGCGACATTTCACACAGCACCATCTAGTCCCAAACTAAGCAAAGCTTGTACTATGGGTACTAGACAATGGATATAATACTTATATACTTTTTTTTTTTTGTAAATACATACTTATAATACATAGGAAACACCCAGACGAACACAAACACTTATATTCATCACATAAATATTTGTGCCCCGTGGGAATCGAACCCACAACCTCGTGATCAGCAGTCCGGTACTAGAACCACTAGACTACAGAGGTCGTCGAATTTTTAGTAAACGATTTCATAGATAATGAAATAGTTCACGAGCTTTCAATCGATAGAAGTTTTATTAGGGAATAATAAAGTTACTTAGCCGAAATCGGATATTAATTTTATTTGCTGTGGAGTTTGTTGCGCCGCTTATTCCCAGTTAGTAGGGGAGCCCTAGAAGGGATTTTTGGATTTACTCGAGCGCGGCAGATTAATATAAGGGAAGATACCTTACATATTGATAAGTACCTGCAGCAAGTATGAGTCCTTAACAGTGGTGGGTGTACTCAGGGGACCCGAAAAAAAAAAACAACTATTTGAAATACTCGAGCGCGTCAGGTTAAGATAGGGGAGGTTAATTACTTGCTAAGGAGTACCATATTCGCTAATCTGACGATTCAAGCGTAACCTGAAGGGGTGGGAGGGTAACAAAGTTGTAAAAACTGGACTTACTCGAGCGCGGTCGTTGTTGTATATATGTTAGAGGTAATAATACCAGAATAACCAAAAAGTATAATCTGACGATTTTCGCAAGCTGGGTGCAATAAAAAATGATAATTAAGATCAAAATCGAAGTTTTTAAATTTTTGTAAATTCGCTGCGAGCTTAGTACACTTCCAAATCGTCAGAATAAGAAATGACAGTATCTGTAACACCCACTGAACACCCCCTTTGAAAATCTGACGCGCCGGACTATTGTTTTTTTCTTTTTTAATTTTTGACCCCTCCCGCATAGCGTCCACTACGAAAATCGTCACATTACTATATATTTTGGTTAACCGACATGTTGCCGCCTGAAAAATATCAATAACAGTCGCGCGTATGTCACTGTTTCTCGTTTAAAAATTTTGAAAATCTGTATGCGCTTCCCCCACCACTAAAAGTGAAAACATTACAGGACAATTTTTTCTTCCTATCATCTAATCTACCAATTCTAATAGGTTTTCGCGACGCTCGAGTAAATCCACATTTAGCATCGTGGGCTCCCCTACTAAGTAAAACCACAGAGAAGTGATGCACGGTGGGCATTATTGAGTGCTGTTTTTATTGTCGACGTACAAAAAAGCCCATTAAATACGGCCTACTTAAAATATAATATTTTAGTTTGATTTTAAAATTGCTGGTGGAAGTAATTGTCAAATAACAAGGTAAAAAGATACACACATAAAAAGTTCTGACGTCACCGCCTCTCCCATTAATGTGTGGGTGTGTTAGTGAGACAGTAGGATGATCACATTCACATGAGACCCTCAACCAGAGCGGTTCAATCGCAAGGCACGCAGCACAGATTTCGAAGTTATGTGACGGAAAACATCGTGAGGAAACCTGCGTCCTTGAGAGATTTTCTCTATGGTGTGTGAAGTCTGACAACCCGGACCAGGTTAGCGTGGTTGACTTTATATAGCCCGTGGTCAGCAGTGAGCTAATAATTGGGTTAATTATGTATAAAACAGGACCACCTCTGCCTAACCTGTGCCTCCGGGGACGCCAGGCCTGATGATGACTGTATACACTTTTACAGAAAGAAAAAATCTCTTCTACAATCAGGTTCACGGAAATAACACTTCCATGGATGGTCTCCATTAAACAAATTAACTTTCAACCGGCAATTTGGCCGAGTTAATACACTTAAAGTGGCAGTCAATTATATAAAATGGCCCTTCGTGACGTAGCTACAGAAGACGGAATGACCTCATTGAATTATGATTATTAAGTAGAAGATTAATTAGGCTTTTAGCTCTAACCTCGGCAAACTGTATTTATCTTACGTTCGCATAAATATGCTCATAAATACTTAATTGCTTTTGAATAAGAGTATTTCTACCGGATTTTATCGCAGTATACAGTCACTCAATCTTCCCGTGACCATAGTTTTCTTTCTTTTACATAAAGTATATGTTAATACGCTTGTTTAATTGGACTGAGATGTCAAAGGTCTTGAGTTCAAACCCAAGACACGTTAAATTTTCGGTAGTTATTTGCGTATTTATCACATGCTCAAACGGTGAAGGAAAACATCGTGAGGAAACCTGCATGCTTGTGATGTTTTCTCAATGGCATGTGAAGTCTGCCAACCTGCAGAAGGCTAGCGTGGTGGCCTAATACGTCTCAAATGAGCGGAGACCCGTGCCCAGCTGTGGGACAATAATGGGTTGATAATGAGTTAGAAGGAACTATTTTTTGATAGGTACAGTTTCATTGCGCGTACATAAGACTCTTTTGTCTTTTGCTGCTGCCTACTCCTGAATTATATTACTTATTTTGTTTTATGAATTAGAATTTCTTACTATCGCTATTGATTTCCATAGACACTCTTATAACAACCGGAATCTACAGTTTAAAGTGTTCTCACTTAGCAGGGATCTCGCGTCTGATGTGGTAATCATTCTCACTCGTCCACAAACTGACTTCGATAATCGCAGTTAAACCTTATACATCGATTAATCTATGCAGTTATTACTAAACCACGAAGGGTATCTATAAAACGTGATAATTAATTCATCAGATCATATTCAGAAGCAACTGACGCTCCATGATCGTACATTATGTATTAACAGTACGCTCACATCGTGATTTTGAATGGGATAGCCGAGCATTCAAAGGCATTCAATATCTGTATACTGTACTGTTTCATTCAACATTCATCGCATTGAATACGAGTCTAATCAGCGTCTGACATTTTGCGTCGTTATGTCATAGATCATTTTGGCGTAATTAATTCATGTGGTGTTTTCATTACTGTTTATACTGTAAATATAATATTGAGGAATATATTTCATTACAGTACCTAGATATAAGGTAGTCTCCATCTACCAGTGACTTTGCTTAAAGGTTCCGCAACTTCGAATGTTGTTAATTCTAACTATTTCAATGTCTTAGATTCGCATAAGTGTAAGAAATGAATAACCTTTGACTCTGATGACACTATGAAAAGGTTTTTAAGGATGTTAACGGCGAAAATTATAACGAAATGATAATTTATTCCTCTAAATTGATCTTTTTATAAAACTTCTACGATCTTTATACATCTAGATACTAGATGGCGCCGGTGTTTCTTCACTGACGACCTCTTGAAACAAACTCGTAGAATTATGCTCTATTTTAAAGTTCAGAGGATCTAATATGAGTGTGTGATCATAAAATGGCCTTTTGAAAAAAGCACCTTAACAGCCTGCTTTACGATGATATGTAAATAGATATAATAGATATGATATTTACCCTGTTGATAGCACACAAGCGTCGATCATCTTATAGTTCAATCATACTGTAGGGACTTCCAAGATCTATCGCCCAACGATACCAGATCGGTAGGACATTTGCGTTAGCCACTTGAAAAACCTTTTTTTTTAAGTGCTGAAAAATCCTTTACGGACCTTCCCGTCGCCTGGGGAGGCGACAGGGTGTGTCGGACTCCGCATGAGCGTTTACCGACAAAAAAACCGCACCCGTCAACGCCACCAAACCTATTGCCGGGGCCATGGGATTCGCAAAAGCATGCACCACAACCCCGGCGGCACTTGAAATACCTAATGCCGTCAGAATCGCGTATAAGATTATACCACATTTACAATATTTTTTTAATAATGATATAAAATGAAGTATTATTAAAATGTCGCATTTTCAATGTCATTTTACAATAATTTACATAAAAAGTAGGTCCATATAAATTACTAAGGTTTTCGTAAATATAGAATTTAAGAATGCGTAAAAAAATATTTTAGTTTTTTTTTTTTTGATGTTTTATTGCATGTCATGATTGCCATGATTTTTTAGCTTTGCTTAGCTTAAACTTTTAGTTATTGTCAGTGTTAAATATAAAACTAGAGTTAAATCATTAAAATTGATATACCTGCTGGTTTTAATGCTTATATGCTTTAATCTAATCAAAATCAATCTCCTTCCCTAATACTATCAAAATATGTTCAGTAGTTTACACGGTGGAAGGTAATAGACAGGCAGACCGATAAACATTTAAAATAGCATATCAAATCGTATCTCAATATTATATAATTCATCGAAATTGATCCAGCCTTCACGGCGAAAATATAACAAACGGAAAAATAATCAAAGTTACTTTCACATTTAAAATATTATATGGTATAGAATAAAAGTTTTTTATAATATACCATTTAGAAACGATCCTGTATACTTTTCTATTTTGTATTTCTTTCTATATATCTTTCTCTCTGTTTCTTACAGCTGTCTCTCCTCAATTTCAACTGTCCTATCAACTCCTCAATACAAACTCCTCTAATCACGACATTTTCTAGTTGGATGCGGCTCTGCTTCCTCACGGACCCTCGGGGGAAGGTGCCAGTGAAGGTCGTGGCCCGGACTTTCGCGTCTGGGAAGACCGAGAAGCTGGTCTACCAGTGCCTGTCAGAACTAGGGCTGCCTTCAGGGAAGAATGAAGCTATGGAAAAGGAGGCGTTTACATTCGACAAGTTCTATGCTTTATACCACAAAATCTGCCCCAGGAATGATATTGAGGAGCTGTTCAGATCTATGTAAGTAATCTACGCAATTGCCTTTTTTATCACGAAGGTAACAAACAAGCTTGCGGCCACCGTAAGCGGTTACCGTAGCCAATGGATGTTTGCAACACCAGAGGTGTCGCTCACGCGTTGCCTACTCTGTTATAGTTTTTCTTGAAATTAAGCTGCAAAGCATTACACTGCTCCCAAAATGACGGCTCCATTCCATGAGGACTTTTCGCGTAAGATGTTCTGGTATCTGACAGTGTGGTACCAAATAAATAATTTTAATAGGCAACATTAAAACAATCGGAAGAATAATTCGTTTCTTTTTTCAAATTCCTCCTATAGTGGATTTTAGTCGGTAACAGACCGACTAAAATCCTTACTATCCTTAGATTTGTCCTATCGTTGAGTTACTTACAATGACTAAACACCTGTATAACCCTAACATTCCATGTACCTACTGAACTATTGCTTGTTGGGATACTTCATCCATCGAAAAAGTCTCTTGGCATGCAGGTCTCCTCAGGTGTTTCTGTACCATTTAATTCGAAAATACTTGAACGTGTTTCAGGACCATTGTTTTCACAATCTACTAGGCTATCACAATTAACCAACCCTATTCAAATGTCCTTTGTGACATTTTCTCTCATTCTATTTCACATAATAATTTATGTCTCGCTCGTATACCCTGAGTAATCCATTCAAGCGTCCATCCTCTAGATAGAATCGCTTAGTGGTGTTTTATCAGTCCCAAGGGCTGACGCGGGTCCGTAGCCCCAGTTAATGTGAAGATTTAAAGTACCTATCTAGAGATTCTGTGCGAGTGGTATTTTATTTATTAAAGTGATATCTTTCTAACGTTACAGATTACCTTTTCGAAACTAAATTGAATTGCAAAATGTTCCTTCTTGAATTATAAATGAAATAGCTTCCGCTAACGACTTGACTCACGTGGGATATTGATAAAAAATTGCTTTCGTGTTATGGCGATGTATGTACTTGCTATATTAAGGACTGTAGTTTCATTGAAATCTATTTAATATATTTTTGCGTGAAAGAGTAGCAAAGATCTTCAAATCCAACAAACTTCCATATAAATAATATTAAGTGAGATAAAATAAGGAGTAAAATAATACAATATTAGTTAAATTTTAAATCTCACGATACGAAATATATACTTCTGTGCATTAGCCAGTAGCCTCTCTGCGATCTTGATAATAATAACGTTTGATAAGTTAAAACTCTGAAAGTCTCGCTAGAAAAGTACCTAGCGAGGCGAGACGATACGAGACGAGGAAATAATGGAAGTCTCACCTCTCCTCGTATATCTCGCCTCGTTAATGGAAAAGCCTGATGTAACTGCATGACAATAAATGATTTTCTTTTTATAAATCCATCTTCTGACCAATTATTTCCCCCACAGCACCCAGGGCAAGTCAGACCGCATCAACCTGGAACAGTTCGTTAACTTCCTGAATGAGAAGCAGCGAGATCCTCGGCTGAACGAAATCCTGTACCCGCTGTATGATGAGAAACGTGCAGCCGAGATCATCAACACTTACGAACAAAACGATGAGGCTAAGAATGATAGTAAGTTTCTAAAGATCATCTTGGTCTATTGAAAACAAATAAATTATCATCATTAACCTATCGATTACGTTTACCTATTGGCGTTCACTAGGGGAGGCCTACGTCCAGCAGTGGACAAATATAGGCTGATGATGATGATGATGATGAACCTATTGATTGCCATACTGCAAGGCACGGGTCTCCTCTCATTTAAGATTATTTTGGGCTATAATACACCACGCCTAATCCTTGTGCGGGTTAGCAGACTTTAGATGCCTTAAAGAAAATAGGCATGTAGGTTTGCTCACGATGTTTTCCTTCACCGTTTGAGCATGTGATAAATACGCACGTAACTTCGAAAAGTCAGTGCTTGTCTTGGGTTTGAATTCAAGGCCTTTTACTTCACAGTCCACTGGTCACGCCACTAGGCCATCACAGCTTAAGTAACTTAACGACATATACATACATAAGTGGAGGGAGGTAAAGTATAAAGTAAGGGATATTCGTCTTTGATGCGGGACGCCTTTCTATTTTTTATTTGTTTTGGAATCTCTGAAAGGCGCCTAACTTCTGGAGATTGGGGTGAAGCATTTTTACCTCAATAGAACCACCACGGTGGTCACCAGTGGTTACTCTATCAGCACATAAAGTCTCGGTTCCTTAAGTGACTAACTCCCGAACATCCTTTAGAACGCCTAAAAGGCACATTTCGTTCGGTTGTTGCGGGATACCTAGGTTTATTATAAATACTATGGTTTGCAAATGACTTGATGGAAATGCGCTTTAAAAAAATATATATAAAATAGTTGAAATGCTTCTCTCTTGAACTCGAAATTAAGTTCAAAATCAATTGCAATAGAAGACTGCAGAACATAAAACAATCCTACTCACACCAACGTCAATAACTTGCAGAATGTCTGACAAAAGACGGTCTGATCCGTTACCTGATGTCTGATGAGAACGCGCCGGTGTTCCTGGACCGGCTGGACAACTATATGGATATGGACCAGCCCCTGGCCCACTACTACATCAACTCCTCACACAACACCTACCTGTCAGGCCGGCAGTTCGGCGGCAAGAGTTCTGTGGAAATGTACCGACAAGTCCTCCTTGCAGGGTGCAGGTATGTGACTCTTCTTTTTTCTCTTCTTTTGGAGAGGTAGGGCATAGCGAGATTCCTCGCTCACATTGAGCTGCCCGACTAGAGAAGTACCTCTGTCTTACAGAGGACTGCAGTGAAATAACAAAAGATGTATTTTTGCGAGTGATTAAGGTTACCAGAGCTTTTTAGGGGAACTGACAGCATGGGAATTCCCATGCTGATGATGTGATCTATAAACATATGCGTACCATAAGCATCGATTTTTGGACCGTCCTACTTTAAGGAAGTGTGTTGAACATGGGCGAAACTAATAGACGGATTGCTACTCATATAATAATTACAGAAATTAATTTCATCACAATGTATTCAAACAGTATCAATTTCGCCGCCTACCGGGTAATAATTAAGGGTGATTTTGTAATGATTCCGATTCCATCCGTCTCCTTCACATAAAGTTACTGGGCCTTATTAATTACTCGATTAGAAACTTTATTAACTTTCCCTTAATCTCTGATTAAGGTGAAAGTAATTGCCTTTGTGTTTCTGAGAGGTCCCTTGTTTGATTGAACGCTCTTTCTTTTTTGTTTCTGCAGGTACTTTGTCTTAGAGTTTTTGGAGCAATTAATTATAGTACATTAATGAGTGGAACTTTTTGATCATGAACAGCTCGTCATGTTTATAACGCTATGTTCTTTTGGCTGTCAGACTGTGGGTGTAACTATTTCAATGTAACTTATTATTGCAGGAAATATACCTATGTCTACTTTGACTAATCTAAACAAAGCATGATAAATGTTATTAGGTACTATCGGTTCATTCGTTAAGAAATTCATGACCGTGACACAAAAAAATTTAAACCAAATACATTATATTTGTTTCAATAAAAAAACGTGCCTAATAGATTATATGTATGTATGTATTGTGTCTGTAATTTAGTAGTATCACAAGATCTTATACGAAATCCTAGTAACCATTATTTCCTCCGAAATGTACATGTATTTATTAGGCCTCTCCCAAACTGCGCCACCAACACGATGACAAATCTGTATTTTTAACTGACTTCAAAAAAGGAGGAGGTTATCAATTCGACTTTCTTTTTTTATGTTTGTTACCTCATAACTTTCGACTGGATGAACCGATTTTGATAATTCATTTTTTAATTTGAAAGCTGGTGCTTCCCGTGTGGCCCCATTTCAATTTGGTCCAGTTCTGACCTTGAAATCGTATTTTTTTTTTCGAGAGTATTATATAGTATTTATTTATTGATAAAATATAAGGTTACAGCGTACACCAAATCGCTTATATAAACAAATGACATACTATTACAATATTTCAATTCTCCACTTTCAGATGCGTGGAACTGGACTGCTGGGATGGAAAAGGAGAAGACGAGGAGCCGATCATAACCCACGGCATGGCGATGTGCACCGACATCCTATTCAAGGACGTGATATACGCCCTCAGAGACACCGCCTTCGTGACGTCAGACTACCCAGTGATCCTCTCGTTCGAGAACCACTGCTGCAAAGCCCAGCAGTACAAACTGGCGAAGTATTGTGACGAGATCCTCGGAGATCTTCTGCTGAAGGAAGCGCTGCCGGAACACCCTGTGAGTAGTCTAATAAAAGAGTTTGATTTTAAAGTTTTTTGGTATAAGGTTGAAACTTAAACGATGTTAATACCACAGGATCCTTTGACCTATAATAATAATAAACGCTACCTACACACTCCATGTGCTTCAGAAAGCTACTATCCTTGAAACCTGTCGTATCACCCGGAAATTTCTATCACCTTCTACACTATCTTCCACATTTTCAATATAAACTCTCCCTCACAAGCTTGGCTATGGCCCGCATGTGAGGTTAATTAAACTCTCCCATAAAGGAGAAGAAAAATAAATAATTCTTTTTTGGACACAAACATTCCTTACAAGTAAAATTATTTCTCTAACTCCTGCACTAGTGAGAACTGTTGCAGAAGCTAGTCTGACTATCGAAGTATGTCCTATCGTGAAGTATTACGTTATGCAGTCAATCAATCCTTTAATCGTCTCAATCATCATCAGTCCACATACTATCCCACTGGGCACGAGTCTCCTCTTATTTGAGAAAGATTAAGCTATAGCAGACTTCACATGCCATCGAGAAAATCTCTCAAGCATGCAGGTTTCCTCACGATGTTTTTCTTCACCGGTTGACCATGTGATAAATACGTAAAGGTGTAGATTTAAAAAAATGCTCCTACAAACAAAGTCGCGACAATTCCAGTTGGAGCCTGGGGTGCCTCTGCCGCCACCCTCAGCGTTAAAGCGCAAGATCATGATCAAGAACAAGAGGCTGAAGCCCGAAGTGGAGAAGCAGGAGTTGGAGCTGTTCCGCCAGGGGCAGTTCGTCATCGAAGATGAGGAGAAGGAAGACGCTTCGGCTGTCGCTATTCTTGACAAGAAGGTTGGTTACCAAAATGATCCTAATGTAGCTGGAAGTCTAAACAAAGCCGCAAAAAATTTTTATAGATTTTAGAAGAGATTTTTGTTCTAATACTTTTATATTGTTTTGGAGCGTGCAAATAAAATTTATTAGTAGATTTTTAAAATAGTAAAGATTGTTTAAAACATCACGGGGATAAGAAAGACATGACTGCTCCAAAATACTGAGTATTAAAATAAAATTATTTCACACGTATTCTATCGCGGTACTTTTTTTAATTCAACGTTTCGGATTCTTTATAGAATCCATGGCTATGATCCGAAACGCGGAGATTAAAATGATATCATTATACCGCGATAAAATACGAATGTAGTGCGTTAGGGTGAGGTCAGCGCTGGGGTAAAACGTAGTAACCCAACACACCAATGCACCTTACCTAGTTTTAATTAAATGTCTACAGCTCTAATGTCTCTTGGACTCAACAAACACACAATAATAACAAACACAACACAATAACTCGGTCCGTTTTCTTTTCGCTCAGCCGGAGGAGATAGTGGCAGAAGCAGCGTCAGCGGGCGACGACGCGCCTCCGCCGGTAGCGTACACCGGCTCCACCACCAACGTGCACCCCTGGCTGTCTTCCATGGTGAACTACGCGCAGCCCATCAAGTTCCAGGGCTTCGAGGAGGCTGACAGTCAGTGTTGATGATGTTTTGATGTTCTATATTATGTGGGAGACGAAACTCGTAACAATAGAATTGGAGAAAGAAATAACCGTGCCCACCCTAAGATGTTGGGCTAGCCTAGACAGAGGGAGGGGGGGGAGTTGTCCGTGCCCACCCTAGGCTATGTTCGGCCTAGATAGAGTGGGGGTGGTCTAGTACCCACCCCTGATTGAAATGATTAGCAAACTTCTTATTGAATAAGTAAAATTATCCCACCATCGGAAATTCAGAATCAGTGGTATAGCTAGGTGATCAAGGACGCTGGGTACAAAAAAGGTTGGCGCCCTTAATTACTTAGCACTGGGTCCAGGCTCCCCTTAAAATGAACAATGCGCATTCGCTTCATCTAAAATAGTGTACCTACACTAAAAGCCAACATATTTGGGAAAAGGTTCGAATGAAGTTATTTGTGAATACTAAAACTACTAAACTATTTTTTAACACAAATATTTTTTTTATAAATGGTTTTTAAGAATGTTTAAGTAAATTAATAATACATTTATAATTATAGAATAATCATGGTCCGTGGTCAACCATAGCCCAAAACCCATCTCAGACGTGATGACACAGTTATAACCCACGCGGTCTGTACAACAGAAAGTATCAAAGTATCCACCTACCTTACCAATAACAGACACATAAGAATATTATATTGTTATCGGTGTCGATCAAACCTGCAGATCTTAAAATGCCATTCATTATGATTGCAGAAAAGAACATATACCACAACATGTCTTCGTTCGCGGAGACCACCGGCATGAACTATCTGAAGACGCAGGCCATCGACTTTGTCAACTACAACAAGAGGCAGATGTCCAGGATCTATCCCAAAGGCACCAGAGCTGATTCCTCAAACTACATGCCACAGGTATATTACGATGTGTCTTTTCAAACTGACTTTAAATTCCTCCAAGCAAATAGGAACTTTTCAAAGCTTTTAAATGTTTCAACTGATATTAGTACTAGCTGACCCAGTAAACTTTGTTTTGCCACATTATACATAGTTTGGGTTGGTAGTAGAAGAGACAATATAGGGTTATAATAATTTTTTAATGCCAAATCATAAAAAAAATACAAATAATTGTTTTGTCATAAAAGAAATTAAAAAGTCTAGTGAGAGACATACATGTCACCTAGGGGTGTACAAAATAGCCTACGACCGGTTCTCAGACCTACCAAATATACATACAAAATTTCATAATAATCCGTCAAATTCATAAAATCTAGCCGTTTAAGAGGAGTTCAGTTACAAACACTATGACACGAGATTTTTCTATATAAGAAGATGTAAATTTAATTTTAAATAAAAACTTAAAAACAGCTTTGAACCTAGAACTTGCAAGCCGTGCTTAAGTTTTGAAGATTCCCAGATTAACGGTCGGGCAGCTTATCGTTTGAATAAACCAATTAATGGCAGTGGACTTGCCCACTCTTTATAAAACATCAAACAACTGCAATTCTAGTTTGACACCTAATTATAGCTCTTGTTTTAAAAGTGTCTTTTGCTGTATGATACAAGCCGTCTACAATAATTTCTTTTAAGCTAGGATCAAGAATACCACTACTACCTTTCAGAAAATCGTCGCGACAATAAAGCCCGACGTGTCCCAGGAGAATTAATAAATAAATAATAAACGAATAAATAAAAATATTTATTGATGCAAAGCCTTTTTACAATAGGTACTTATAAGGTCACAATAAAGATTTCATAGTTAAAGGTGGCTTAAATAATGAGAACTCTGCCTCCAGAACTAGAGGGAACCTGTGACTTGGGAAGCATTATTAGAAGAATTATTTAAACTGTTTTGGAACTCGCAGATAAAACTACTTTTTACGGATTTTATCGCGGTATATTGATATTATTTTAACCCGACGTTCCGAATCCTTTACAGCGTCCATGATCACGGGCAGACTGAGGTGTTGGTTGTCTTGAAGTTATAATTACTAACATCTACCTTACATTTTTAATTATTATTGACAATCCGATATCCGTGTCAATATACGGAGATAAAATCCGTAAAAAGTAGTTTTATATCAATGTCTAAAATTCGCGTAAGTGTAAATCAATATACTCGCAAATAAATTAAGAACAGTAAAAGAGTGCATATTGGGATTTCCTACAGGATTATCTTGTAAAGTGAGATGACGTTTCAAGAGTGTTTCTTCTCCCAGGTGTTCTGGAACGCCGGCTGCCAAATGGTATCCCTGAACTTCCAAACGTCAGACCTGCCGATGCAGCTGAATCAGGGCAAGTTCGAATACAACGGCAACTGCGGGTACCTGCTGAAGCCGGACTTCATGCGGCGCGCGGACAGGAGCTTCGATCCCTTCGCTGATGCTCCAGTAGACGGCGTTATTGCCGCTCAGTGCTCCGTGCAGGTCAGTCGCCATTTATATTTTCTTATCATCATTATCATCATTATAACTGTCTTACTGCAGCGCAGGCAGTAGATAGACTACTTGTGTCTTCAAGAAAATCACTTTCTTGCAGTTATCACATCGTCTCCTTCACCATTTCAGTTAGTTATAATATAATTAGTACCTACGTATATTGTTTCGAAAAACCTGAAGATTCTTCATTGAGAACTAGGACATTAGCAATCTGAGGTCAAATCTTACCCTAGTTATAATTAAGACCACATTCTGTCAATGTGTCGAGGTTACAAAATCCTTATATTTCCTTAAACTTGCCATTATTAAACGAATCTTATCACAAGACATTTGATCACCTATCTATCGATGACCTGTTTAGTGCAGTGGTAGTAAACGCTGCTGTGCTATGGGCCCCGGGTTCGAATCCCTCGAATATTTGTATCCGAGTCATGGATGAATCTATGAATGATTTACAAAAAACAGTATGTACTTATGGAGTATATCAACGTAACACAAGCCTCAAAGGCTCGGAACTAGATGGCGCTGTGTCATAATATCCAGAAATATTTATTCATTTATCTGTCTGCACGTTTCTGCTCTTCTATTAAAACAATAGAATACATAACCTAACCTTTTTAACCCTCAAAATGATGACCAGGTAATCGCCGGTCAGTTCTTGTCGGACAAGAAGATCGGAACCTACGTGGAGGTGGACATGTACGGGCTGCCGTCCGACACCATCCGCAAGGAGTTCCGCACACGCATGGTGCCCGCCAACGGACTCAACCCTGTGTACAACGAGGAGCCGTTCTTGTTCAGGAAGGTAAGCAACACAGTTTACTTCCATGTGGCTATGTACTGCTGGACCCTTGGGCGTAGCGAGAGGTACGGGCAGTCCTTGCCCTAAAAGAGCAGTCGGTTGCTGGTGAACTGTATAGTCCAGTGCATTTACTCTTGACCGATGTGTGACAAAATTCTTTCCTTTACTGCACAATTTTTTCCTTGTCTATCTCTCAAGTATGCAGGTTTCCTCACCGTTTGAGCATGCGATAGATACGCATATAATTTGCAAAAACAAAGCTATCAGGCAGCTAAGCAAGTAAGCTATCAGGCAGCTTTTTATTGAGGGGCATTGATTCTCATAAATCAATGAGCTGTCATTATTCATACTTTTATTTCTTCTCCACCAGGTCGTGTTGCCAGATCTGGCGGTTCTCCGTTTCGGTGTGTATGATGAGAATGGCAAGCTGCTGGGACAACGTATCCTGCCGTTGGATGGTCTGCAAGCAGGCTACCGGCACATCTCCCTGCGTACTGAAGCCAACTTCCCCATGTCACTGCCTATGCTCTTCTGTAACATTGAGCTCAAGATCTACGTACCGGATGGGTTTGAAGGTGATTAGTTGAACTTCTATACTTAATAATATATTTGCCAAGTTTACAGGATTTTGTGGGTAAAGCCTTTTCATAGCAAAATGTTATTGGATACCTAAGTTAAGTTCCCCAATTTAGTGGACCAATTCAAAAATCAAACTACCCAAGACTACTTCTTTAAAATGGGTTTCAATAAAAAGATGTAGGATTATTAAAAGGGCTCAAGTAATTAAGGTTAATTTCAATAATTTCGTCTAGTTTTTAATATAATAACGCCGTTTGATAGAGTCGGCGTCTCCAGTATCGATATATAATGGATTATAAGATCAGTTCTGCTAATCCAACATTTTCAACTTCAACTTTTCTTCTTACCTTAAACTTCCATAGACGTCTTACAAACTGATGTGTACAAGACTGCCAGGCAGTGCCAGGTCCAGCTAACAGTTAAGTTGAGAATCCACTGCAATCGATAGCTTCGGATGAACGATCATATGTTTCCGATTTGTCATTTTGAATCATCAGAATCAACCCGGAAATCTTTTAACCGTTTATTTCAAACAGTTACGATTTATCTCCAGGAATGACAAACACGACGACAATTTAACCACAACACCATCACAGCTATCACAACTCAGTTAATATTATAAATTCTATGCAGACTTCATGGCTGCCCTGTCGGATCCCCGCGCGTTCATGGGAGCGGCAAAGGAACGCACTGACAAGGTGAAGCAGATGGGCATTGAAGAAACTGGCCCCGAGAAGAAAGTGCAGATCGAGGAGAAGAAAGAAGGTAAGACATTGGGGTTAAAGAATATTTATTAACTTAAAAGTACAAAAAACTCGCTCAGTTATCGTAATTGGCGCGTGTATGACGAAAATTATATAATATATACTATAACATAAAATAAATTGCTAAAAAATCACTTTTCCTCCTCTCTCTTACTATACTTTTGCTGTGCCCGACAGGGTCCATAATTGTATCTAGAACTAAGCCTTAAGACCTGTATTTATAACATTATGGAATGCAATAAATTTGAATTGAATTGAATTGAAATGTATGAATGTGGACGAGGCAAAAGACGTATGCAGGGATCGTAGCGCGTGGCATTCTGTACTTTCTGCCTACCCCCTGAGAAAAAGGGCGGGAGTGGGAAGGTATATCAGTACAAAAAAATATCACTAAATTCACTATCACCCGATACTCATGTTAAACTTATATTATTATTGGGTATTAGTTTAAGAGCCCAGTTTTTGTCTTGTGTGTTCTCTATCTTCTGGTTTCCATTTTACCTCTTGATGCGACTTGATTCCCACTTTTGCCTTCACTTGTTCCATAAAATTTTGTGTATGTCTTCCCCTTCTTCTTTCCCAAAATTTTATCTTCTAGTATGATTCTAAATAAGTCGTCGTGTCGTTAAAAAATCCTTCTTTTTGAGACAAACTGATTTCTTTTCACTGGCAATGCTTTATTTTTACTAAGAATTGCCAGTGAAAAGAAATCAGTTCAACTACAAGAATGATGTTACAATGTTTATGTGAAAATGGTAAAAATAAAACTTTATGCCTTGAATTTTATGTTAGTCTTACCCACTGGTGTTCTTTTTAATATAGAAAGCTGAGGTAATATTTTAAGTCTAAACAGACTGACATCATCTATTATTTTCTACTTTTTGGTGCAGTTATGATGATCAAAAAGTACTTGTAATATTGGTCTAATTTAAATAAAATGTTTGAATGTGAGTTTTTTTTTCTACATCAGGACCGCTGGGCTGCGCATCTCAAAAAAATGCCTCAATCTTATAAACAAATCGTTATTTTTTACCATACATTGTATAAACATTACGCAGTACATTTCCAAACTAAATCATGAGTATGAACGTAAAGAGGCAAGGTTTTTACGGCCGTGTTTAGTTTATACCGATCTGCATGCTACAAATAGCCATGGATTCATATTTTCCAGCAAGTATTTACGCAGATCTTTAACCGAACTAATCCACGCAGTGTATGACATGCAGTAGATATTTTGAGAATCATTCTATAATGGGGTGTGGAGTAAGGCATAGGAGGAAGCGGGTTAGCGTTTAGGCAGGCTACACATTTAAAAATAAATCTTCCAAAATTATGTCTGGTACACTCTCTGACAATATGCTGAATTCTAATACGTCACACGCGAACTGTTTATTAATTGAATAATTATAATCATCGTTAATTTATGAGGAAATAAAATCTCTGTCAGATAATTATTTTTTAAAAAGCATAAGCTCACAAATTTAATTGATTTATTTCTTACATACATTTCTCAACCATTACAGGAACGTAATTAGCGTTACATTCGAATTGAAGGGCCTAATGAAAGTTTTATAGAAAGTCATCAATGAATGCACACGTCCACAAATCCTATAATAAGATTTATACAAGAAACCAGATATAGGCAACATTACCTTGTTGGAGTCTTAGTAGTAAAACACGACTTGTAATATTGTATATTGTATATTTGTCTCTGCTGTTGTCACGTCTATGTTATTGCGCATATTTGGTGGAGTATAGGTCCCACAACCTCTATACATATTATTAGGCTGTATGCATACCATAATGTGCCCATTCTTTAACGTAGCCTATATCAGTTATACATGTTTCTTATATTTATTAAGCTTGTTTATCGGAAGAATTATTTATTAAACCACTAAAAACCGCGCCTCAATTATTACCTCATAATTTTCTTAAACCGCTCCGCTCGTAAATTGCGGCACGCGCCAGACGTATTACCTTAAATATTTCACTATACAGATGTTTCGTATCAGATATCTTCACTGCACGTTCCCAGTTCACTCAAGTTAACTCCGGGCGCCAAGCGCAATGAGCACTGTGTCTTTTTGTTTGGGTACTGTACATATATGCCATTCTATTTCTTTGTTTTATCATAGTGTTATGGATTTTGCAGTGATAGTGGATATTATTGGTGACTTGTTTTAATGTTGGATATTTGTTTTGGCGATGGTTTATGAACAGTTAGGGTTATTAAATTAGTTTTTCAAATAGGATTTAGGATGTTTACCTTACTTCTAGTAAAAAGGTTCGATACAAAAACGGAGGTGTTATTTTATAGGTACTTTTGTAGGACCAATATTTTTTTTTTGTAAAGGAAATAATACAAGAAATCCTTTCTTTAACTTTTTTTAAATTTCCATCTCTCAAATCGTTTTATTCTCGTTCGTATAGAGCCTCCTCTAGTCTTCGAGCCAATCACGGTGGAGTCGCTCCGCCAGGAGAAAGGCTTCTTGAAGACCGGTCGCAAACAGCAGAAGGACTTGGAAGCCATGAGGAAGCGTCACTCCAAGGAGAAGATGGCACTCCAGAAGTCACAGTGCTCGGCCCTCGAGAAGATGATCAAGGGAAAGAAGTAAGTAGAATTATTATAACATTACGTGTTCTTTGTTCCTGTAGCTATTCATGATGAAGAATCAGGGTAGCAACTCCATTTCTTCGACAATTTTATGGTACAAGTTAATTATTAAAAAATCACCATAACAAAACAAAAACTCTTTTCTACTTTCGAGTAAGCTTTACTTATATTAGATTACTTTATTACATATTGCAATTACGTTTATTTTCTAGCGCCGTGTTTTTCGGGCGTGACTCAAAGACAGTCCGAGAACAACTTTTTATGTTTGTTTTGTAAGTGTCAGTCTAAGGTCATCTCTAGACCACCACATAGTTGATAATACCAACGATTTTGTTCAATTTATAGTAAGGACCAGTTAAGCAACGATGCGACCTTCCGTAAGCTGGTGAATGAGCAGGCTACGGCCTGGAGCGAGCTGGTGGCCAAGCACCGCGTCGAGGAGTGGAGCAGCGCCCGCAGCCGCCTCAATGAGCAGCGGGAACTGCTGAAGAAGATGATGGAAACCACTCAGCTGGCACAGATGAAGCAGCTCGAAGGGAAACATGAGAGGTACAGGAATATTTGAATAGTTGCTTTAAATCTATTTACAGAAATAAACAATCATTTAATTTCGTCACGTCGCGTCACATTGTTAAAATTAATGACAAAATTACATAAGTTGTTGTTTTGCTATCTTTATCTTTATTATTCATGTATTGGATATATATATTTTACGTCAAGTCAATATTACGGGTCCTCCTTGAAAATCCGGGTCCACATTCCTATGAATATAATTGTAGGGTAACTTGCATAATAGAGCAGGTTTCTAGTTTGATTGTCTGTGATTTAAATGGGAGTATCACTAGCTAAAATCCGGAATTGTAGCTAAATACTTCTTTTCCCCAATTACTGTAGATATTGAGCAAGTTGCAGTTGTTATACTGCCCACATAATTCATGTTTAGAGGTTATTAATTGGCTAATGACGGACGAAAACGTTTAGGTAAACAGTTAAACTAGATATGCAGGCGAGACTAGTGATTTATGAGCGTGTTCTATATTTAAAGACTCAAAAAATGTTGTAAACCAGAATTTATACGAGCTATTAACTACAGAACGTAAATAGTAAAATACTTTATGGAGATTTATGCGATACCATAAACTAAACGTTCCGATGTTTTTAAATATGTACAAGTGGAACAGTTAAATTTTTTTTTTATTCGATTAAAGATTGGTAATACAAAGTGAATTGGCAAACGATTGTAAGAAACTATTTAATATAACCTCATTGGTTTTATGAAGTGTTCGTTCTTAGTTTCGACCTGGGAGTAGAAAGAATAAAGAAATTTTAGCAGCTCGGCTAAAATTTCTTATTGTTGACGATCAAAAAAAGCCAATTAAATATGACCTACTTTGAATTTGATATTTTGTAGTAGGGGAGCCCTAGAAGGGATTTTTGGATTTACTCGAGCGCGGCAGATTAATATAAGGGAAGATACCTTACATATTGATAAGTACCTGCAGCAAGTATGAGTCCTTAACAGCGGTGGGTGTACTCAGGGGACCCGAAAAAAAAAAACAACTATTTGAAATACTCGAGCGCGTCAGGTTAAGATAGGGGAGGTTAATTACTTGCTAAGGAGTACCATATTCGCTAATCTGACGATTCAAGCGTAACCTGAAGGGGTGGGAGGGTAACAAAGTTGTAAAAACTGGACTTACTCGAGCGCGGTCGTTGTTGTATATATGTTAGAGGTAATAATACCAGAATAACCAAAAAGTATAATCTGACGATTTTCGCAAGCTGGGTGCAATAAAAAATGATAATTAAGATCAAAATCGAAGATTTTAAATTTTTGTAAATTCGCTGCGAGCTTAGTACACTTCCAAATCGTCAGAATAAGAAATGACAGTATCTGTAACACCCACTGAACACCCCCTTTGAAAATCTAACGCGCCGGACTATTTTTTTTTTCTTTTTTAATTTTTGACCCCTCCCGCATAGCGTCCACTACGAAAATCGTCACATTACTATATATTTTCGTTAACCGACATGTTGCCGCCTGAAAAATATCAATAACAGTCGCGCGTATGTCACTGTTTCTCGTTTAAAAATTTTGAAAATCTGTATGCGCTTCCCCCACCACTAAAAGTGAAAACATTACAGGACAATTTTTTCTTCCTATCATCTAATCTACCAATTCTAATAGGTTTTTGCGACGCTCGAGTAAATCCACATTTAGCATCGTGGGCTCCCCTACTATTGACTTTGACTTTGATATCGGCGAACTATCGTTGGACACCAATAAGTACACCTCTGTCTGGTCGGGTCCCATGAATCCGACAAGAGATTAAAGGTATGAAAATAGAAAGAAAGAAAAAAAAGTTTTACCGTCGGTACCAGTCCGACATTACACCACTGCCTCTCTAAATATCGGTTGACGATTTTCTGCAATAATAAAAAGGATATTCCTTAACTTACTCTTTGGAGTAAGTTAAGGGCCAAGCATGATGGTATGTTATGTATGTAATTGAACATTTCTCTTTACATTAAGAAGTTCCTAAGCTACATGCAAGTTCTTTATACTTCGTTTAAACATGACCTAACTTTTTAATCCTATTTAAAACAGGGAGCTGAAGGAAATGAACGGTCGCCAAGCCAAGATCAGCATGGAGACCAGCAAGGAGGTGGCCAACGACAAGACGTTGAAAACCAAGCAGGAGAAGGACCGACGGCTCCGAGAGAAGAAACAGAACAACACCAAGAAGTTCTTGGATGAGAGAAAGGTGAGGTAGCCTCTGAGCTATACATATGTATATAGGGAACTACCCTATACACACATACATACACTTCTTTTTCTTATCGAGTTATAAAATGTATGAGTAATATAATGGCGTTAGGGTGAGGGTGGTCCATTCAAGACACAGACCACGAGAATTTTAAATAATTAGTAGGTACTGTAGATAGACCTTTTAAAAACACATTTTGTTATATATATTTAGATGGCACATTTTATAACTGTCTCAATTGAAGTCCAGACCTTTTAAGACTCATTATGTGACAATAACAATGTTGAATAAGAGAAGCTGCCTCGTTGGCTGTAAGTGCGACTGCTGAGCAAGAGGTCTTGGGTTCGATTTCCAGGTCGGACAGTGTTAATGGGGTTTTTCTATGAAATTCTCAGTAGTAGCTCGGTCGGTGGCATAAGACTCGCCCGTTAACACATGGGGCCTAACACTCACGAAATGTGGGTGTATACATATTACGACCTCTGCCTAATTCTTCAGGGAGGACAGGCGTGATGGTTTATGAACTACGAGTAGTAATTTTCATTGGCCATTTCAGACTCAAACCATCAAGCAGAACCGTGAGAAGGAGAAGCTGAAGGTCACCCATGACAAGCAGATGGAGGAGCTCTCCAAGGACATCGATAACGTACGTTAAAATACAATTAATAGGACGTCAGCAGTAACCTTTCCCAATATTAATATTCCGAGATTATCAATCCCAATTCGCATAGCGAGATTGGCGATTCCTCGCTCAAAGCTGAGCTGCCCGACTGGAGAAGTACCTCCGCCTTACAGAATACCGCAGTGAAACAACAATAGTAGTATTTCTGTTAGTAACGTTACCAGAGCTCGTTGGGGGAGTGACTATTCTGACAGCATGGGCATTCCGTTTACTGTCAGTTTAGTAATTCCCTATTTTAAGAAACCTAAACGGTTACTGCAGGAGTTGCCAACGCATATGCAAGCCTTCTGGTATTGGAAATGTCCATGGGTGGCGGTGATCACTTACCATCAGCTGAGCCGCCTGCTCGTTTGCCCCCATATCACCATATAAAAAAATATGCTGTGGTCTGTTTCCAATCTATCCAAATCCCGCTAAATATCTGTATTTTGTTCACCAAGAACAGTCGCCAGCAGGTCATCCTATCCAAAAATGAAAAATTTTCCCAACTGAACATGGACCTTAATAGTTTGTCATAAAGTTGAATATCTGTCAAAGAAATTTGACAAATAGTGGTAGCTTGAGTGGCCACCGTACATATTTGAAGTATAAAATGGTTAAGGGACTTTTTGGCTTTCACTGTACTGTTTTATGTAAGGTAGTTTTACTGACGTTGACGCCGTAACTGGCTTTTAAGGCACGTAAGGGTGTTGATATTTCAGGAAGACTATCTTATAGATCAGGAAAGCAAACAATTTTGTAATTTTAATATTGTTTTAAAGAGTATCTATGGAGTTTTTTGCCGGTTTTTCTCCATAAGACCTACCTTTTGGAACTGTGCAACTAAATTCAATGAAAATCGACAAATCAAAAGCACGCGGCTCTTTGTAGGTAAGGAGTATTTGTGACTCTCGATAAATATACTAGAATTCCCGTTTTATTTTTGCAAAGGCGTAGCCAGGATTTCTGAGGCAGCTAAAAAAAGCTCGTCTCACTCTCACACAAAACATAAAAAAAGCTACAGCAAATTGGGATGACAATGATTTTTTTGGCCACCCTTGTTATACATATACATATCAATTATTCATCGAGAAATCGATTGAGATTATAGCCGATCAGTGACCCTCTGATAGTTATGCATTCACTGTCAAACTTTTCTGAAAGTTATTTATTTGACATATATATCTGATAGATATCTGATAGTTATGTATTTACGGTCTTTTGACGACCTGATGCGTCACGGGTTGCGGGTTTCCCCGCACGGAGCAAATATTTGTACGTTCTACAGGTAGTTGTTCCGGGTCTGGGCGTTTGTGTATGTGAAAATTTGTGTTTGTAAACGCACCCACGACACAGGAGAAAATCCTAGGGTGGGGCAACATTTTATATAAAAAAATAAAAAATATACCCGTATCCTATCATAAACTATGATCTTTTTTTTTCAGCTGATCGAGATGTACAAGATGGAGGAATCCGAGTTCGACATGACGAGTAAAACGGAATTTTTTGCATGAAAGTACCCTGACATAGCTCCTCTGTTAGAGCAAATGACTTGAAAAGTGAGTGTGCCAGTGATCTCTCTAGAATAAACTGTTGAATTCAAATTTCAAATTCAAAATCTGTAACGGTAAAAAGTAAATAGTTTTAAATTTAGAATTACGAAATTATTTTCAAATTATATAAACAAAACTATGTTTTAGTGTTTAAATAAAAATATTGTTTTGACGGCACGCAATTGTTTAAAGAAAATTCGATTATTTGGTGTATAAAGAAATATTCTTGTCAAATTTCTTAATATGCGTGCTGTTATTTTTGTAGTAAGATATTTAAAACTGTTTTATTAATTGTATTCTATTATAAACTCATGTATTTTTCAATTTGTGGTTATAGGTATTGATGTTAAGGGCTAGATGTATAGGTCTCAGACCGAAAAAGGAATTGTTGAGGGCACTTTAGGCGTACTTGGTAGCTGTACTAATTTATCGAAAAATTGGAACGATTAAATTAAACGAGAAAAAGTTCAGTGATTTTTCGGCCTTTCGAAATTAATAAATTATAGATTCTAAGATAACTTCTAAGTGACCTATGGGGGGGTAATTATATATTTCTGACAATTTATATTCATTTGTAACAATCGAACTCCACACAGAAAAATATGTCTAACAAAAACATTAAAACTATATTCAGATTTTCAGAATATAATCAGAACATTTTAAAGTTGGGTGTTCGAATTAGGTACTTTTTATCATTTAAATATAATTATAAAATTGTCAGAGCGTTAGAACAATTATTTTTACGGGTAAACGATACGATTATGTAGACATATTCTAAATAAAGAATTAAGCATTGTTTAGTCGATTATAATAACTGAAAATTAGACACTGTACAGATTATAGAAAAATAAATAGGTACTGCATTAAGTTTCTAACAATATAAAAAATATTCTGAAGATTATTCAAAAATATTAATGTGACATTTTATTAATGTGTAATATATTTCAGTGACTCTCTAGTCGTTTAAGTAATTTACAAAATAATTAATAAGTATATTTACTTTAATTACGTAAACATATTTCCAAATATTTTATTATTGATGTTATTCTATTAATTAATAATAAATTATTCATGTGTATTCCATGACAATGTATTGTGTATTTTAAAATTATTATTATTTAACTAAAATTATATAATTGTTGATATGGGATCAATCATACTTTTTTCAATCGTGCTAATGATTATTTATAGTATTTGTCAGATTTTAAAACTGGAACTATATGTATATGTATTGTCTATGAAATTATTCTCCATGCTAGAATTCTGTAAATGTTATATAGAAATAATACAATAGGATAGGTACAGAAATAAAATATTAAAAAATCTAATTTTATTGCAAAAGAAGTGATTTATTCATGCGTATATTTTTTCTTCTCTAAATAAAGAGTACCACACTCTTTCTACATTGAGTCCTAGGCTTTTTAACTCATTAGACCTCAATATAATTATTGATCATCATAAGTCAGGTATAAAGCCATACTCTTCAGACATAAAATATTTAAAGAAGGAAAGAATATTAAAGAAATAATTGATGCATTATAATAATAATAATTATTATTATTACCATACATAATAATTATTATTATTATTATTCCGTAGAGCACACTAGCAGCTAATGAGCTGGTGCGTGTGTATCAAATAGCTTGGAGATGTTTTCCTTGTCCAATCTGTTTTTGAAACCGTTCAATGTTGGAGCCATGACAGTTTTTTCTGGTAGTTTGTTCCCTGCTTTTACCACTCTATTAGGCAAGAAATGCTTCATTGGTTTCTTTTTCTAAATGCTAATAATGCAATAATGTACTACAACAAAAATAATATCATTCCATTTAAGTTTTATACTATCAATGTAATGTGTCGTTAGAGGACCAACTTCCTATAATTTCAAATCTTTTCAATCTATATTTAAAAAAACTATTGTAAGCCAAAGAAATTCCTCAAATTGAACATAATATATTATTATTATAAGTAGAATGTAAGCTTTATTTGATTTTAAAACAATTATAAGACTCTTTTGAGGTCAATATAAAAATATAATTATTATTTCATCATAAAAATATTTACAGGTTGTAAATAATTTTAATTATAAACAAAATTTATTATATTTGATGTATTTAATTATATATAAAAAAAAAAGAGATTCATTTAGGTACCTAAGTACACTATTATTAAATTCTAGTCAATTTCATTCAAATTATTTAATTTTTATCGGTGTCATGTCATGGTTATGTGATAGATTAGTATGCGCACGCGCAGTATTAGAAAAACATTATAGATAAAGCCTTAAAAGGTCTTTCTAGAATGTAAGTCATATATTTAACCTTTTAGTAAAATTTGACATAGATTTAAAGAATACAGTGAGAATAAAAATAAGATTATGAAATTGAAAATGTTTATTGATTCGGTGGAAAATTTTTACATTTATTAGAAATGGGACATTGGTAAATTATCGGAATTGCACTTTATGGAAAATTGGGAATAATAAAATTATTCATATGTAAATAAAATATAAAAAATTCAAAAAAAAATAAAATATTTTAATTAATTCATTATTATTATCATTAACGAAATCATTAATTATTTAGTTCTTGTATTGTGATATAAGAAATATATATAATCAATATTTGGCCTATATTATATAAATTGAAAATTCTCTTTTGTAAATTTTATTAGATTTAGATTTATCTTTATCTGGGTACTATTTGATGGTGACAAAAATTTATATAAATAATTTTATTTTATGTTTAAAATTTAATTTAATTAGCACTATTAGCACTTTTTGTCTGAATAAGGCACATTGGATGAACACTGTACTATGTAATGTTGTTTTCCTAATTACATAACAATATCGGAATTAGCCATAAGAAGTGAAGCATATATTCTAAACTCATTATATTGAACATATATTAGACTCTGCTATATACAATTAAAGTTTGGTAGCAAATACAGTACTTAATGAAAAAAGGTTTGATAATTTTCTAGTATAGTGAAACACATTGTATCCAAAGATTTGTTTATTGTTTAAAGTACAATAACTAATTTAAAACATGTTGTGTATTATTTTAAACCTAATATCTACATATATACAGAAATTTACAAACCTACGATGACTTTATGCTCCTAATCTTCTTCCGTTCCTTGTACAAACTCTCATGTTGAACTGGAAATAAAAAAACAAATAGTCAGCATTAACCGGGCATCTGCTTAGCCAATAATGTAGATATAATATAGTTAAATATAACCTAATCATATCGAAATCAAATCGGCCTAATTTGAACCATTAGGAATCTAACCCCTAACTAATCATGACTGACATTTATAAATAAATAAATAAATATACTGCGACATTTTTTTACACAGCACCATCTAGTCCCAAACTAAGCAGAGCTTGTACTATGGGTACTAGACAATGGATATAAATACTTAATATATACTTTTCTTTTTGTAAATACATAGGAAACACCCAGACGAACAAAAACACTTATATTCATCACATAAATATTTGTGTCCCGTGGGAATCGAACCCACGACCTCGTGATCAGCAGTCCGGTACTAGAACCACTAGACCACAGAGGTGGTCAAAATAAAATACTCTATACAATAATAATGAGACTTCCTGACATGAATTCGTTTCTAAGCAGCCACCGATTAAACCACACTAGCTATACTACATTCGCAGCAAATCTGAACACTCCGGTGTACATCTCCCGCCTACATTACACCACTAAGGCGGAAGATATTGTGGAGTATGTGCGCCAAAAACTTAAGTACGCGCCGAGAGTGCAGCTGTTGGAGTTGCGCCGCAACGTCAACTTCAAGGCGTTTGTGGTGTTTTGTGTGTACCAACGTGTTTGCTGCACCTCGTCTTGGAAGAGGAGTTTTAGGCCACAAGAATAAACGAATATGTAGAGCAGTGTTTTTACTAATTTTAAGCTAAGCTTTTATTTACTAACACAATTTGTATTTTTGATATATATATAAGGTAAGGTAAGGTATATATCTATGGGCCACAGTAGCCTTAAAATAAAGGTTTTATTATTATTAATTAGGATCACTTTTCTAGCAGTTAACCATTCATTCTCTCATCAATCTGTTTATTGTCGCATAGCTGGGTACGGGTCTTCTCTCATTTGTGTGTGTTATAGCTACAATCCACCACCCTGCCCATCTATGGGCTGACAGACTTCACGTCATCATCAACCCATTATTGTGCCACAGCTGAATACAGGTCTCGTCACATTCGAGAGGGATAGAACTACAGTCCACCACCCTGTCCAACTATGGCTTGGCAGACTTTACTTCATTATCAACTCATTATTTATAATCTGCTTTATTACTACTGTAACATAACTTCAGTTATTTATAGACCATATCTGGTCATGGAGTCACTTTACTAAAAGTATTGATTAATTTTAATTATCATCTACTCACAGTATGAATACAAACTTATTGCATTTTGAGGTTATAGGAAAATTGTACTTACTGTATGGATCAAATCTAATGAACTCCAACTTGTCAGCCAGGCGCTCCCTGATCATAGTAACTTGGTGTCCAGACACTACACTTTCCATTAGCACCATAATCATTCTGAAAATATAAACCAACGTTACATCGACTGCCATATTTATATTACAAATAAGATAACTGATAAGAACTACACTGACTTGCTTTTCGCCTTTTTGAACAGAACATTAGTCAGAAACATGGCTATGGTTAATAAACCTCTCTATATTATTAGTAGAGTAATAAATATCCTAAATTGTTATTATAAATATAAAATCACTAGAGAATTCGTCCCTCAACACAAGTTGACAATTTGACATTGACAACTTGATTTGACACTATTGTTGTTTATTTTTTTTAATATCTTTGACTCTTTGACGACATTCATGTTCCATCGATACGAAGTAGAAGAAGAACGTCTTCCTTATTTGTATAATATTCGGTAACCACGAAACAACAAGCAATGTCAATATCGATTCACATTTATATATTGGAACGAAGTTCCATATCGCGCGTTGCGAAAGGGGGCTAGACGGAAAAAATTAAGACGAAAAGTTGTAACGACCCATTTTGCTACAGTAAGCTATTGTAAAAAAAAATACAATTTTATTACAATTCCTTCACTAATTAATCGAAAGGCACTTCGTTCCGTCCGGGTGTCCCTCTCAAGTTTTTTTCTAAGAATACGTCCTTTTTCATCCAAGGAAAATAATAGACTTTTTACATTAGTTTCTATTCATTAAGTTTTCGTATTTTGTATACTTATTATCAGACAAGATTCATGTTTTAAATCAATGTCCTAAAACGGAACTATAATTACAATAACTTAACCACCTTGTAGTATAATAAATAAATCTGAGAGCCAATTTCTGTAAAAACCGTAATACCGTATCGTGAACATACTGACTTACAAATGTCAGTGTCATAACAGACCAGCTGTTGCGATAACAATGTAGTAATATGTGCGTTATTTACTTCTGTCACAGTATAAAATACTTACTACTACAGTGCTTCTGTCAGGCCCTATCTAAGAATTCCTCATCAATATCAAACCCGTTATCGTTATTGTACCTGTCTGCCAAAGAACACCTAGAAAGACAGTGGCGTACCGTGCGTTGGATCCGTGCCCTGTATCAAAATTCAGAAATGACAAAATTCATTTGTGCCCAAATGAATTTTGTCATTTCTGAATTGAAAACTCTACAGAACATTTCTGAATTGAAAACTTTAAAGAAAGGGTTTCTATAAAGAAAGGGACAGATAAGAAAAAAAAGCTCATCCTACTCAAAAACATAAAAAACAACTATAGGGAAATTTGGATGACCTTTTTTAGCCCCAGTGACCTTGATCACCTAGATTCAAATTTAGATTTTTTGCTGATACATGTTAGGGGCCTCTGTAGCCCGGGGGGCCCATATCATTGATACGGCTAATACGGCGGTAGCTACACCCCTGCCCAGAGATGACTGATTTCCACAGGGACTGGCTGTACGCAGCTCGCATAATGTTCTAACTTGTATGATCTTGATGATGATGATCTCTCCAACCAATTTAGGTCACGGCGACGGCTTCTAACTTCGGTGAGATACATTTTGCCACTCGGGTGTTCTCATATGACTGCAATCGCCAACCTACTTTGAGAAGGTCTGTGCGCATTGCGCGCATGTAAGAACATCATCAGTTTATTAATATATCCGATTGCCACAGGTGGGCGCCTGGTTGAATTTCAGTTCGTCACGTCAAGTCAAGCGTAGACCGACGCCGCTCCTCAAAGTTAAATCTTTGTTTTTGATGAGATCTCTCCGTTCCGGGCGTGAGGCTGCTTGCCGTTCCCACCGCGGGGGCTACTTTATCTTATACTGTTAAGAACTTTTGCTTCAATTCATAACAAGATGTTAACTTGATAATTTAGGGATATTCGATTTTATATAAATTCTGTTCTGTTATCAGTTGTTTCTAGATATTACGTTTTGAAACATCTGTAATACTGCAGTGTGGCTGCACTATAAAATTTAAACAAAAGAAGTGATGTAGAAATACCTTTCACGATTTTTATCGTGATATATTGAATTAATGAATTTGATGATCACATCATGATGATGTTTACGAGCAGGCTAAATTATTTTTTTTTTATTATTTTGGGCACTAATTTAAAATATTGTGAAAATTAGACTTATACTAGGCGTTAAGTATAACAATTACATTTAGAATTACAAAATAAATTATTGACCATTTCGACAAAATAATTTTAATGTGTGAATGATGCACACTATTCTCCCAAAATATTTTAGTAACATAGCATAGACAATAACATAAAAATGTGCCACGCGATCAAAAAATTATAAAATTATTAATTTGACAGGCACCAAATATCTAAACACGTGCTAATTATTAAATAATGTTTAAAAATTAGCTAAAAACGAACATAAATCAAGTGGAATGTAATATTTTACCTACTAACTAGTACGTATTTAATAGTTGCCAAGCAAAAAGGACAAAACCTGGTAACATTCCAAAAACAAACTCGAACCCGTTCGTGTGATGATGAACTTGTGAACCGGCGTCGCTGTGGCATTTTAGTGTGACTGGGAGTTTTTGTGTTCGTTCTTTGTTCGTTAAACTTGTCTCAAATGAAGTAAACAACTATTCATAGTGTGAGTTTTATTAGTATTTTGTGTTCTGTAGTGTAGTTATACAATTAAAGAACAATGATAAAAAACGAAATGGAGAATGGCGGCGGCGACGCTAACAATGTGTCACCGACCAAACTCATGGTCAATTACATACCCGAATTGATGACGCGGGATATGATGTACGCGCTGTTTTCCGCCATGGGCAAGATCGAAAGTTGCAAGCTCATAGCGAACCGGGGTTACGGCTTTGTCGAGTATGAAAAACACGAGGATGCTGAGAAGGCGCGGGCGGCGTTTAACGGCCTCCTCATGCAAGGCAAGACTCTGAAAGTATCATTTGCATTACTCAACCCCGAAAATAAGGTCAGCCATAAACCTGACACGGAATCAAACCTGTACATTAGCAATCTACCTCCAGACATGACGATAGAGCGTCTAAATACATTATTCAATCAGTTCGGTGTGATAACAAACAGTCGGGTGTCGCAAGGCATCGGTTTTGTTTGCTACGAGACACGGCCTCAGGCTGAGGAGGCGATAAAACACATGAACGGTCAGTCACCGATACCGGCTGCGGGCGCCATCGTGGTTAAGTTCGCCAATAAACCCAACGCGAACAAGAATGCACCCCGGCCGGCTCCGCGGGTCGCGGTAGGCACTACGCCTCTCGCATACAACGGCGCCACTGCTGTGTTCAACGGCGCTGCGCCTGCCGCCTTCAACGGCACCAATCTTAGTGCGGCGTTCGGTGCGCGCCCGGCCGCATTTGCTCCTGGTTTTCCACAGGCTTCACCTCCGCCGCTGCTACCGTCCCCTGGTAAGGCGTTGCCGTTCATCAACAAGGGCCAGCAACGGTTCAACCCCATGGCTGCCACCAACCACACACCACTACCGCTGCTGGGTGCACCGGCCAGCCCTGTGCCCCTGTTGGGCGCGGCTCCTGCGCCTCATCAAACCACAGTGTATGTATACAACATTGGTGAGGATACTGAAGAGCTGGCATTATGGCAACTCTTTGGTCCGTATGGTGCAATTGACTCCATAAAAGTAATCAAAGATCCTGAGACAAAGAAAAACAAAGGTTTTGCATTTGTGAACATGCGTGAGTATGATGAGGCCGCTATGGCCATCCAGGCGCTCAATGGATATACGCTCAACGGGCAGGTTCTATCAGTTAGCTTTAAGACTCAGAAGAGAAATAATTAAGATGTGTACGGACGTTGTGAACGCCGTAACTTTTGTGATTGTTCCCAGGCCGAATGCTTAAGAAAGATTTTCATTCCAATTTCAGATTATTTTTGTAGACGGAAAGCGAGATCCTATATGTGCATTTCAAATTAGTCACATAAGTATTTTTGTAAGATTTAACATAGTTTTATATTCGCGAGAGCGCGACATGACTATTTGTGAGTTTTTAGTTGGCTTGACAGTATCATATATGTGTACACTTTTTATCATATGCTATGGTATTATATTATTGGACTATATATGGACCTGTCGCACTATGTATATCTACCGCGGGCGCCAGGGCGCGCCCCGCCTCTGCTAATGCCGTCCCGGCGCCCGACAATAACCCTCCAGGTATTTTATTTTGTGTAAAACAAAACATTGTATGTTTTTTAATCTTTAATAAATTTCATGTTTAAATAGAATTTATTGTATATTTCTCTATTTTTTTTTCTATATACTTAATCCCCGCCCTGTCGTGTCCTTTATTTACTTACATATAATACGTAATAATACATAATATACTTATTTGTGGCAGTAGTTTAACATGTACATAATATATACTTGTGTGTATTGTCTGTCGGCGGCAGGTCGGCTGTGTAAAACCGCTTAAATATTGCATGTTGTGTGTAGTGAGAGATCAGAAATAAATTTTTATTTGTTTATGTTACCTCAGGGTTTATGGTTCCATTATTGTTTTATCCCGTCATTAGTTACTTATTATTTTTGGCGCAAGCGTAAGTCAGGCCTTCTAATTTCTAAAATGTAATCTAACAAACTGTGAATTTATTTAATATTTAGTACTGTCGTGGACGAATGAGCTTTAATCTCTATTACATTTTTAAGGCTTCGAGTCAGTCCATTAGGGTAGGATAGGTAGATGTTGTAATTGTGGCGGGCGACCGCTGCACCAACAAGGATAATAATTATCTTTGGGGCGCGGCAGAGCATAGAAAGCCGATAAGATAATACTGAAATACAAACATAAAAGTGGTCCAAACTAATTTTCCTACTCATAATTAGACTGCCACAAATTAGACTAAAGCACTAGGTGCCTATTCCCCGTGCCTCTTACTCAGGACAATTATGTACCAAACAACAGATTTAGGAGAGAAAGTAGAAAGTAAGTATTACGCCGCGACATCTAGATGGTGAGTAATGTATTATTTTTTAAACGTAACGTATTTGTCACATAAGTTATTCTAGTCTGCTAGGTACAACTTAGCGTTGTTTGAAGTAATTTTGGTACTTTTGTAGTAGCATGTTGATTGTAGTATGTTATCACATTTTGGGTAGGTACAGTAATTCTGCAGTAAATTTTTATGCCTTTTCTTGCGATAAATCTTAAGTTGTAAAATAAGAAATACTAAAAATCGACACGCGTTCGTTACCATGAAATGAATGAATGAAGTCTCTAATCTTCGTATAATGCACAATTTTCTGCTTTTCTCTTATGGTTTAACATTAAACGCCCTCTATGACGCAAATGTGTCCCCAACAAAAAATAATATGTTTTTGAATAATACTGCTCCCAAATGAATCATTGACCGTAAATTCTGGACATCACGAAAGTTAAGCAATATTTTGCCCCCAGTATTTTTGAAACCCCAGCCAATTTGAGTGTCTGAAATATTTGCTATCGTACAACCTATAAAACGGTTTATTGTTGCTATATCCGTTGTATTTATGAGCTCGCAAATTTGGATTTTTCTTAACAGGCGTTCCATTTGAAAATGAACATAAAAATCATACTAAATCGTGCCAAGAATGTTGCTATTGAGGTAGTAGATAGTGAGTAATTAGAGCTCAAATATCGCGATGTTCGACAACGATCAAGTTTGGACAGCACCGTAACACGCATATTGTTATCCACATGACGTAACTGTAGTTTGTATAGATAGCTCGGTCCAATACATTGATAAATTAAACCTTGCTAAACTCACACAACAAAGTGGCTTGTGTCTGATATATCGTCCCAGTGCTATGTGTGGTATTAATACAATACGTCCACCCGGCATTTTCCCTGTCCTGTGCAAATTGACGTCATAATAAGATTGAATGCGAAAAACTTTCTGCCACACCTATCGTAGATGGTTTTGGTGAAATTGAATTTTGTTCGACAATCTATAAGACAACGTATAAAAGACTTACTTTCACACAGGTTCGGTTCAATAGACGTCTTTTATCTCTAACATAGTATACTTAGGTATAAGGCTTTTGTTGTTTTGTCTTCAAGTTTTCATACAATAAGTGAAAATATCTCGACGACGCATGTGTGCATTCGGTCAATGAGTTTAGGACTCGCCGTCATTTCAAGGGCAAAATACTTATAAATATTTGCTAAGATTCATCGACCTCTTTCCTACGTCTGAAGCCAGACTAGTCTGAGGCATAATAATAATAACGCAAGTCTAGAAAAATCTGAATTAAGTACCTACTTGAATTCCTTGATTTCAATGTCATACGTATCGTATTTTACATTGACATTTGAAAATATTAGAATACAGGTTTTAGTAGTTACCAAGAATTAATCACAGAATATAGAAAATATGAACTCTTTTCGAGTGTATTGATTTTTCATAAGAAGGAATAGACGGGGATTGTTTGTGTTGCATATTATGAAGTACAAATTGATAAGACTGCGCTAAAACGTATGTCGTAGGATATTCTTAGCCATGTTCAAATATTGATGTATTAAATTTACTTGACATCCCAGTAATGTTACTTACAAACACTACAAAATATAAATACTATTTTATTCTATATGTATGGCAAGATAACCGTAACCTATGTAAAGCAATTTCATGTTTTACAAATTTAACACACCGTTATTGACAAAGCTAGATAGACTGCAGTAATCAAGTAATTTGTATTTTTAGTTTGCAACACCTGAGCTATAACGGTTACGCGTTATGATTTAAATAACCGTAACGGGAAGACCCACCTCATAGTCTCACACATTTATTAGAACTGTAGTTCTCTATGACATTCATTTGTAGTCTGAAGGCAAGTTCATGTTGTAAGAAAAAAATAAATTGAATTGTTGACCGCTCAAATTCTAATCAATTACTTATTCATTTTCGCTTTTGTAATCACGTGTACGCTAGCTCGTACAATACAACGCGTTTAAGTTATATCATCTGTTAAAACCGTGCACGCAATTGTGTTACGACGAATTCTCATAAAAGAATTAGATGCGCACGTATCGTAAATAGGAGTCAGATAGTAACAGATTTAGGAATTTCAAATTCATTATTTGAACATGTGCTTCTTGAACAATGAAGCCGCCAAAGCGCAAATTTGAGGAAATTTTCTTACAAAGTAATAAGAGCTCGTAAAAGTATATTTCTCCTTTCGTGTTTTTGAGGGTTGAATTTCGAAATAATCCTCTTAAATTCCTTGGTAATGGGTGCTTAACGCGTTGACGTAAATGCACCTCGAATACTGTTGCTAGGTTCAAGGATTTCTAATGAGGGAATGAGTCAGTTTTAAAACAATTATGTACCTATTAACTTTAGAATTGACACGCGGTCATGCATTTACGCATAAGCGAAGGACGCTAGCAGTTTTTATAAGCGTCTAAGTTGAGCGCTCAGGTGCTATGCTAATGAACCGTCTGCTCAAACTGGCTGGTGTTTTTTTCCTTCCTCCGGCTACAATCGGAATAATGTTAATAAACTGGTCATCTAATAGCTATTATTCGACGAATATTCTAAGCTGAGAATCTGAAAGTAATATAAATACTTCTCGTTAGCATATTATGATACGAAATCCTTTTTATTAGCGTTATAAGTCTTATATTACTTTTGTGGTTAACAATTTATCGCAATATACGTCGACATTTGTCTAGTTAATCTCATTGATTGCTTTAACTCGTTCTGTCTCGATTTAATTTCGACGAACATAATTGCACAAGAAGAAATATCTTTACTCTGAACACAGAAAGTGGTTTTTCTTTTTAACATTTGCACATTGCAATGTAGGCTGTAAGATGATCGTAAATTTTGGCGATATCTATCAAGATGAAGTATATTAACACGTTGTGACGTGCTCCCAGTTCCCGTTATCCGAGATTTATAGCGGCGGAAGCTGTGTGTGGATACATGCCGACACTATACCAAAATAGACTGTTGGACCTAAATAATGAATAACCAATTGTTTTACAGTATCGTTAATGAATAACCATACTTTGAGTAACTTGTGGACTGATCGATTACTTCATTTCGTAAGATTTAATTAGCGATAAGTCGCCTCAAATGTTCACAAATACGATACGGGACCGTAGTGATATAACGAGAAAGGTCAAGGCTTTAATATGACAGACGCGTGTCGTGAAAGTATACACATTTATATTATATACCAATAATATAAAGATTTCGCATTCGTGGACAAGATCTCAATTTGCAAAACAGAACGAACAGGTATAGGAGCTACAAAAAGACCAGTTTTAGACCGTGTTGAATCTACAATACGGGTGGTAAAAATAAATTATCACTCATTGATATTCTGAAACTGAAAATGTAAGCAAGCGTTAGGCGAGCGAATCTTTCAAATACGAAAATGTGTATTTAGGTGTTCATCATTGTTTACTTTGTTAAAAGACAACTGATATTTCATTTGGCTCCTATTTTGAGTTGAAAATGTAGAAAGATTTAAACTGCTGTTTCACTTCTTGAGTCGTGTGGCCAGAATTGTATGCGGTCAATATACTTATTATTTAGTATTTATGGAATAATTGAAATTACCGCTATTGAAAACTTCCTCTAAAGAACATAAACTATAATGATGTATTTTGAAAAAGGATGGCGCTAGTCATATTATTCTTAATTTTTATGAATTTTTCCTCATTGATGACGCGCCGGATGATTTGTGTAATTATAATTTTGTTGGTCCTTTGTAAGTGATAAGTATGCATAGCGTGTGTAGGTTAAAATGGTGAAATCTTGTCTAAGTACATATTTCGTCAATAATTAAATAAGTAACTTACAAGAAAAACTACTTTAAACAGTCATCTAAAGTATGACTATAACGACAAATGAACTGGGTTTTAAACCGGCACTAGAATAGTAATGGTCGTAGAAACTAAATATAAATTTGAAAACGCGATAACTTTTTTAATAAGAATGTGCAGATTTTCAATGTTAGCATGAACTATAAGATTATTGCTTCCTAATGATTAAGATAAACATGAGTCTCGCTTCAAATGTCGTCATTCGAGGCCGCTATGTATTTTGTGTGCACGAGAAATGTTTTAAAAACGACTTTATGATAGATTTTATACTGACATCCTGTTTATGAGATAGATAACATCCCGGAGGATGTGTGTCGTATTGGTTTGTAGATTGTAGATACAGTCACAAATAGTGAATTAAACCCGCCAAATTTGGACTGTGTCCTCTAAATAGACTGTTTGTAGTTACGAGAATCTGATGGAGAGAACACTGTCATTTTATGAAAGTTATTTTTAAATTTGCAAATATGCAGTTAAATTAAGGTAATGGTAAAATATGAATTGTGTGTGCTTGTTAGTAAGTCAAGAGAAGGCCACAAAACAATATTCAATAAGAAACAGCTAAGTTATTTTCACTAGTCAAACAGACTCGACTTCTCTAGAAATAAGACGAAACAGAGATGGAAGCATTTAGGGACACTTGATTGTGATATTACTGGTAAATTCCAGTACTTAGAAGTAAGAACTTTGGTTCTAAACCTAAATTTATTATTGCTTATTGGATTATTGTCACAGGGTGATTTTTGATATGAATTCTTTTAAAGTTTTCCATGCAGTTAAAATTATTTTTACTCTTGTATTTTTTATGGAACATAGTTCTTGAAAGAAAGTTTTGTTAAAGACATAATTTATGAAATTATCCGTTTTTTGAAATTCTTTTACATGTTTACAATGTTCGTGACTAGCAATGTTAGTAATGGCACTTTTGCAAATTGATTCGATTCATGAGATTAAAATATGTTAGAGACGTAACTGCTGTGTGATAAATATTTGCGAAAGTAAGACTTGAGGGTAAACTGTAACTAGTGGAGAAAATGATGGAAGTGCCGTGGGAAATGATCTGATGAGAAATTCATCGTCTATTGTACAGTGGGAATCTGTGATCGATTTGTCAAAAGTGCGGTTTGCTAATTTGCTATAGTGCTATAATTCCATAGCCGCTGAAATGTTTTATTAAATATTCTGTCTACTCAGACGTACCTACTTATAATGACAGCCGTGGGCTGTTCTACAAAGAGAACAATAAAATGATTAAATTGCTATTTTCAAATACGTATCTTCTACAGTCTCCAAAAATAGTATTTATTCTATACATTTGTTCGAAGATGCACCTCAGTGGACAGAAGTGTGTTTATTCTGTGAATATTTTAGCTTGTAAGAGCACTATTATACCGACTAAGAATATTTTTTACATTGCACTGACATAGTTATTTAAGTATGCAGTATTGAATAAATTGTTTTTTTTATAATAATGTGCACCGTCTCATTTGTTACCCTGGCACCAGATAAGAGAAAGTGATAAGTTTGGGAGTAATGAACACTTAATTGGCGATAATCAGCTCGATGGAGTTCAAGAACACGACCTGCTATTGAATGGACCAGTTATTTGCGAGTACGCTTATTTAAACACAGGTTTGTTTCATTGAGCGCTGATCAATTCGTTTATTTTATACCCAAGTGGAAGCTGTGATAGCTTAGGACTATGACGCCAAAGTTCTTGGTTTCGATCCCTAGGATTAATAACTTGTCGAAATTATGACCGTATTTAAACATTTGCTCAAACGGTCTAGGAAACATTGTGAGGATACCTTCATGATCAAGAGGTTTTGTTGATGGCTTCTAACCCGTTCTAGGCTACTGTGGTGGACTATAGTCTAATCCCTCCCACATGAGAGCACACCCATGCCTAGCAGCAAGGCAGTAAATGGGTTGAAAGATGAGAAGCGATAATTAGTATTACGACCTACACTATTATCTAAGTAGATATTTGATATACAGGATCAAGGGTGGTCATGAGTGTAGGTGAGTATCTGATAAGACGTCACGCGGTGATATGTGTCATATTACCAGGCACTAAACTCAGTGCCTCTCACTCGATACCTCGCAGCTGCGGTGGCATCAGTTCCGCTTATGTCGAAAATTTAACAGAAACCATGACTCCCCGATTGGCATCGGAGTTTCTTCTACAGAGGTCGTCTGTTAGAAAACACCGGCGCCATCTGTTCACACACTTTTACAAGTGAATGCCCTTGTAAAAGTGTCCGAAGATATATTCTCAGAAATATAATACCTATAACGAAACAGCATCCCTGAAGTTTGGAATTGTTTTTTGCCAACAAGCGATAAAATTTACTTACTTTGTCATGTGGTTTTTAAATTTTACATGAACCATCAGCGGGTGAATTGCAAATGCCTTTCAGTAATTTTGATATTATAGTGCAGTCAGCAGGACTTACTATCTTAGAGTAAGATTAAACTGAGTTGAAGCAATATTTTCGTCCTAGTTTACTCTGAAATATGCATTCTAATATGAGCACAAAAGGAAAGTAATGCCTAGACTGAATATTCTAATCAAAATAACTAAACCGTTAGAAACAAGTTTAGTAAGATTCCGCATATTATAAAGTTTCTATGTCTCCAAGAATTAAGCTAGGTCCTCATTGTCAAATGGTAACACTGGGCATCCAAATTACTTATCTACTGATAAATTCTTTCCAAAGAATGCCTATTTAGTATTGCAACGAGGAAGGCTGATTACAGCACCAAATGGGAGTAACAGTCGAGAAGAGAGAGAGAGTATTAAAATCTAAGAAATTAAATGTTTAGGTTAGTAAGGAGAATTAATAATAAGACTTCATAAAAAGCTTAATCTAGATTTTATTTGTCGATTCAACGTACAGACGTAAGGCATTCTCCCACCTCATGTTATTGGCACACAAAACCTTTACATTCGTCTTAAACGTATCACTGATTACAATAATATCACTTCAAAACATTATGGAATGTATATAAAACAGGAATGCCCAATTATATATTTTTCATTCGAAGTACGTTCGCCAGTCGTTCGTGACAACTCGAATACAAGCCAGATATTAAAATAATATTATAAAAAAAAATCAGGACTAGAGTTTTTAAGTAAACGCGCCGTGAATCTCAGGTGTTTAATTATTTACATAATCTTTTCGTAACTGACTCAGAATTTGTGACTTGTTAAACTGAAACTTAATTTTACAAGAGATTCTTACGATAATTTGGTTAGGATTTGGTTTGTACTAAAATGGGAATAAAAGATACTATATAACACTGGACGACATTGGCACTGGTTCAAGCTAACTTAATAAATTATACTACATACAACCATACATATATTTTTTCCGAATTCACAATACTTCGAATACTGTATTAAATACTGTTACATTCACGACGATGTTTTAAATATAAATAAAAATTAAATTAAATATGGACGCAAAATAATTTCACATATTGCACATGAAAAAAAAAATAGAAAAATATAAAGAACTTTTCGGCTGCCTAAAATAATATATTTTACTGGCCATAATTGTAAAAAAAAATAGTTTTGATAAAATCGTTTCTTTCCATGGCATAATCTCTAAGTACCTTCCCAGCAAACATTAGGCACTGATTCGGGCTAACAATAATTATCAAAGCTAATATTATTATTCGAATTTTTAGATATACATCTTAAAATTTAATCTATACGCTAATTTAAGTGATAATTTCAAGCTTCCCGATTATAGGCCATCATTTGAACAGATAGAGTAGGTTACATCTCTATTATTAAAGTAATCCAGTGTTTTTCGTGTAAGGGAAGCGTAATATCGAATATAATATCAATTTTTAGCTGGATATGCAATATTTAGGATTTTCACAAACTTCCGACTAGTATTTTTTTTACCTAATTTATATATAATTGTGGGATATAAAAGCTGCTCACAATACTAGGTACTAATGTTACTGATGTTTTCAGTAAAAAATATCTAACGTTTTGTACAAAATGCATACAACTTAGTGATAAGTAAGTTACATAATATATTAAATTGTTAGTTTCAAAATATACACTGATTACGTTGAATTAAAAATATGTTTTTTTTTCCTTATCCACGCGTCCGAACACGTTGACACTTACAAATACATTTGTACTATTTATAAATTTAACGAAATAAAAAAAATCGCAATTAACGAAAATAACACGCTGAATATAACATCAGCTATAAGATCAGGTATTTACAATTTGTACAGTGATTAGTTTGTGCCTATACTCTTCCTTCATTGCTAATATCAAACCGATCTGTTGATGTAGATCTTATAATATAGTGCGAGGTGACCTCAGACGAATATTGGAAGCAATGTTCAAACATTCATAAAGCTTTATCTCTTTTCAAACTACATTTAGAAATGTTTGTTCATTGCATACTGAACTGACGAGGCCGCCTCGGACTAAAGAAAATCTCCACATAATCGTATTTAATCACTACATCACGCATTAAGAAATTAATATCAATATTTCCGCGCGATAGGCACTGTGATAGAGCGATTCGCTTTACATTGACGGCTAAATACATGTTATTATGTCGACGTATCATACAAAATGTACAATGGGAACTACGCATACATTAAATAATGAACACAATTGCGTTTATACATTAGCTTATTGCAGTTACACGTAGCCAACGGCTCAATATCCAAGTTGGACCAAACGTTCCTGATATATTGAAGAAAACTAATGATACAAGATTCCCCCTAAGTATCGAAATATGGTGGGGCTATGGGATATCATTATCCAGTGATTAAATTAACAACGGTCTTCGTACACTGTTAATGGCCAGAACAAATAAGATTTATAGATCTCGTTGCCAAGAATTTAGTATTTAGTCTTCACTTTAAATGCGCTAAAGAATATAATTCAACCAAATGCATAGAAATTTCACAATTCAAAACTCGCCAGCCTCGGCTACGTCCACTATCATCAGAACTGCGTACAGTCAGTCGAAACAAAGAGCTAGGAAGCGAAGCGTCCCACGGCCCACCCGCAAGCGTGCGCGTCACACGAGGTAGTCGTCGAACTTCGTGAGCCTTCGCTACGAGTGCGCGCCCGCGCCCGCTCCCGCGCCCGCGCCCGCGCCCGCGCCCGCTCCCGCGCCCGCGCCCGCGCCCGGGCTGAAGCGCACGCGCGACGCCGAGCCCGCCGAGCCGTCCCGCGCCGACGCGAACGAGCCGTCCGTGTCGCTGGCCGCGCTCGCCGGGCTGTCGCCGCCCGAGCTGCCGCCCGACGCGCTGCACTTCTTGTTGTACTTCTTCAGGCTGGACCTCAGCTTGGTCGGCGCCAGCTCCAGCCCCAGGTTCGCGGGCCGCTCCACCTCGCTCTTCTCTTGCGAGTCTTGTCTGTAGAAGTCTCTCGGCAGGGAGTAGTCGCTGGACTTCCGCGGGTATTCAGTCTTCGGTCTGTATTCGTCTCTCTTCTCTTTGCTCCTGTATTGTCTCGAAGGAGAGAATTCTTCTGGGTGGGAGTTCGACGCGGAGGAGTTGGACGGCGTCCGCCTGTGGGTGAGGTATTGCGGTGAGGGTCGGTAGTCGGGCGTCGGTTCTCGGTATTCGAAGGAGCATTCGTCGTAGCCGTAGTACGGGTGCTTGACGACGTAATCGGCGGTTCTGTCGTATGTGTAAGGTTCTGCTCGGTAGAAATAGTCTCTATCTTGTGAGGGTGAAGGTTGGAAGTTCTCCCTGTAGTTGTGGTAGAGGTCTGCGAGGTGGTCTGACGTGGAGGAAGATGTTCGTCTGGGTGAGGGCGTGGGGGACTGCGTGGAGGTGTAGTTGGTGCCGAGCCCAGACGTGCCGGACAGCGGCTGGGCCGAGTGCCCGTAGCCAGATGAAGAGGATGGGTGCGCGTAGTGTGTGGGCGAGTCGGTGAACCGGATCGGTTTTTGTTCTTCCGATTGTAGGCCCGATATCTGAAATAACAAAGTTAAACTTGCAATGCTGTTTATAATTTACACAGACAGTGTATATAGATCTTAATGTATATGGGTCTACTGCGAGATTTAAAAAAAAACTGTGAAAGGCCTGAGATATATATTCTAATAATCTATTAACCAGTTCATATGTCGTCTTGCTAGTTTTTACTTATATCCCAAATTGTAATTCTTATGTCACAAATGTCAAATAGTGGGAGCTTTAATATTGAAATAACTCTACTTTTATTAATACTTATTATTATTATTATTAAATCAATAGATCTACTTGTCTATACATATACTTTTTATAAGTAATTGTTTTGGAACAAAGTCTTAACAGCTTCCTATGCAGGGTCCGCTAAATACATAACATATAGAGGTTACTAACAGGAGAGCCGGTGATGGCGTTGAGCGGCGCGCGCAGGTGGCGGGGCGGGCCGTGGTACGTGTTGTGTGCGAACCCGAAGCCCTCGTACACCGGCGAGCTCAAAGGATCAGGCTCTGTTTCAGCTCTGAAACATTAAACATATTATTATAATCATTTAACTTTTGAAATCGCAAAACAATCATTCTGTCAAAAATAACAAAAAAAAATTGGACCAATAGGACCCGCTTTCAAATTAAAAAAAACATCAAAATCTGTTTACTCAGGCTCTTGTAGTAGTGACAGTAGGGTAGGGCAGTAAACTCTACTTTTATTAGAATGATTTCATTGGAGTCTATAATAGACCCTATAAATCATTCTAATATTCTAAAATTTATGACTAGATACCCGACCATATGGAAACCAACCCCCCTTCACCCCTGACGTGAAATCTGGATCCGCCCTCGCACTACTGTCAGTAATATCTGGCGAGAAGTCCTAAAACGCTTTTGGTGGGAGATGGGTAGTGTTTATTCTGTACGTAGTAACTATTTTGGCTATGCCATGTCGTGGCAGACAAGCTGCCCGATCAGCTGTTGAACTGTCTGTATCGTTTACTTAACAAATGTAAGGATACATAAAGAGCTGTGATAATCCAGTGAACTGGAAACTACTCGAGTTCAAACCCAAGGCACGCACCACCGACTTTTCGAAATTACGTGCGTATTTATCACATGCTCAAACGGTGAAGGAAAAACATTGCGAGGAAAATTATATGCCTGAAATATTCTCCATGGCGTGTGAAGTCTACCAACCCGCAATATGCCTATAATGAGAGGAGATCCGTGCCCAACAATGGTACAGTAAATGGGTCGACAAGAGAATATAGTAGATAATACATAGTATAGGTAGTTCTTACCTGTGTGGCTGCAATGTAGGGTGCAACGGGCTGACGTTGGACACTCTGACGTCATACCCGGCCGCTACACCACCCAACAACGCCGCCATGTTATACAGGACTAATTCTATTATACTCGGCTTTTTGTACTTATAACCTGAAAAAAATATTTAATTATAATAAGTGTATTTAGGCTGACAATATGAAATGGAAAATGGTTAAGTTTGTTAAAGTGCTGTAAGTTCAAACCAAATCTTTTAATTATGTTTTTCTGTCAATATATTTATAAATAAAGAAAAACATGACTAAACCTGCACATATACACATACAGGATATGATAATTATAGAAATTCTATAAATCCGCACTAATCCACAAGAGATAATTAACTCTCTTTTTCTATTATATATTACAATACCCCTTTTTATTAAATAAAAACTACTTCAAAGGTCAGAACTGGACTAAATTGATATGACACCACACAGGAAGCATCAGCTTTTTAATAAAAAAAAAGTCAAAATCGGTTCACCCAGTCGAAAGTTATAGAGGTAACAAACAAAAAACAGCAAAATACAATCGAATTGAGAGCCTACTGGTTTGAAGTCGGTTAAAAAATCATAAATGTGACCTACCTTCGGTGCTATACAGGGTGGGCATTGGCACAGTGTACCTCGAAGCCGCCGACAATGGGAACTCAGGCCCCCAGTCGTCCGGACTGAAGTCTGTGTAAGGAAGAAAACAACCTATGTGAATAGAAACATAGGTATTAGTGTGTATATGTGCGTGCGTGACTTTGTGTGCGGACTGTGTAGCTATGATATGAGATCAAGAGATTGATAGTGGTGAAATAATTCTTTAGAATGACTGGCTTAATTTTGAAGCATAGAAAATTGTATTTTAAATATTTGTGAAGTAATGTTCGAATTTGAATAGTTAATTTCGATTCTGTGTTAGAGATTCTTGGTTGAATTGAATTATAGCCCAATAAAGGCTAAAAAGAACTCGAACGGACTGCAGCTTTAGGTAAGAAAAATGATCAGAAAATAAGCACTGAGCATTGACAAAAATTGACCGCTACATAGCTTATGTTGAATAAAAACTTCTTCCTGCGATTGTCTGAGATCTGTAAATTTATTATTATTTCTGTGCATTATAACAATTATTTCATTTTTATATTTTTTACACAGTAATATAAGTAAATATTCCCATATAGGAATACTACAATATGTTGTAGTGAGATTATGATAGTTCAGCCAGTCTTATAAGAGGAAATTAAAATATATTCTAAAATAAATTTAAATCAAGTCTACAATGATTTCACATCAAAACTACGCAGTCCGTACATAATAGCTATATTCATACACTGCTATGTATAAGGAAATAAAAATATTTATTTCAACAGTGTTATTATAAAATAGTGAAAGTATAAAATAATTTAAAAGGATAACTAGAAATAGAGGGAAATTTTCTGAAAAAAAAAAATTGACAGTAAAGATCTCATTCTGCCTCTATTTTTTTAAATTTGTTCATGCAATGAAAATCATACTATACATGCCAAACAGTTCATTCGATAGAAAGCAATAGAAACTCTATATTAAAAATATAACAAACAAAAATAAGAATCTATTATACTTACATTGTGCAAAAATAATACTTGATAGCACTTGTTTAACTTATTCCAAATAACTTTGTTAATAATAACTTGTTATTGTATTTAACCTTTCCCGAATTAGAATAGCCATAGTGAGAAAGCGTAAGCGCGTCATCCGTCACCGATTTTTAATCTGTTCTAATTTGTTTGTTTTTAAATTATTTATATTTAACTATGGCTCGTTTTTATTTCTTTATTTAGGAGTTAAGGGATCTGTTAGTAACTAAATGATTAATTAGTAAAACCCATGTTAAAAAAATACACCAATTTCGATTTTATGGAAAAGGTTTATTTGATATATAAAAAAAGAATCTATATAACTATGAAAGAACCAGATCACCGAAAAGCTATAATTCCTTTTTTACAAATTGTTTTCCGAGCGTCTTAAAATTATCGTGGTTAGGGTTGCCGCATGTCCCCTTACTACGAACTGAATGTCCTGAATCCCAATTTAAGATTATTCTTGTGGGCTTTTAGTATAAGCTCCACATTGAGATGGAAATGTATATTAAAAAAAAAATAAGACCATGAATTCGATTAATAAAATTAAGAATTGTAACGGCTCTTATTTAAAATTCCCAGAGGGACATAATCATCATATGATTTGTCACAAGTATTCGAGACACGGAGGCAGTCGAATGCTGTAAGACGTCACGTGAGCCTCTCGATCAGGTAATATAGTAAATAGTAATACTATTCCACCACCTTCAGGAACATTGTTAACTGATTGTTACAGGGGATATCAGCTTGTACTCTGTACATACTCGCTACTTACACTTGGACGCCTATATCATTTCATTTATGAAATATATACGATATTTTATTAAATTGTGTTTCGAGACTAAAAGTACCAACTTTCAGCTCTCTCATATAAATATCTGTAGCAGCAAACAAAAAAATATAGGCATCCAAATACACTGCTATTAGGTATCAGAATCATTGTAAACATTTGAAAGCGTGCCATAATGACGTAGTGATAAAAGCGAAATTCATAAAAACTAACAAATAAGTAAGTACAACAGATACATATATAACTTAAAAAAAACTGTATATAGCATATACTATGAACTGGTAAGCATGCATAGCACTTATAGATAAAGTGTTTTAAAATTAATAATAATAATAATAATAAAACGTGGCTGAAAGCAAACAAATGCTTACAATTTACAAACAAAAAATAATAATATTATAAATATCAAATGTCAAAACTGATACTAGATTACTGTAATGATAAAAAATAACGGTAAGGGGATGGTACGGCCTATCATTCTTTGTGACCATTTTTTTTTCAAAATCGGATTTAGTATTCGAAATTAAAGATAGTAACGACTCATTAAATACAATTAGTATCGCTAATAAAATACAGGTCTTGCATAAAAATCAAGTTTGTCAAGTTTATATGTTCGAAACTAGTTTTTGATACAAAAGTAATGACTTTGATTTCCTGTCTAGACATAAATATATTTTGATGACATCACTGGCAGTGTATGCTGATAATCAGCTTTTAAACCGCGGATCGTGGGTTCAAAAATTTATATAGTAAAAATATTGTATGTGAAAATCAGTGTTCATAAACTTACCCACAACACAGGAGAATAATATTGTACAAAGCCTAAAGTTTTGTAACTGAATCCGAACAAATAAACTATTGTTATTATTATTAGAAAGCAAAACGAATAACGTATTTAATACGTCGTATGTAACTAAAACCAAAATAATATGAAATACGCTCTATTGATTTGAATAGAGAGTTCAATCTTATTTGCATGTCTGTGGTCGCTGTATGGTTGGCGGTACCATCCTATAAGACTACTCTAGCACACATTGAGTATCACACGCTCGACACAACAGTTCTATACAATCAATTCCAAACAATACGAACTAACTTAATCTAGTGTTCCTTTACATTTGCCACTTGATTCTGCCAATGGATTTTGTGACAAGGAGAAAACGCGTTCTGATAGGTATACTTGTACATATTGATATAGGTTTATTAATAAAAAAATACTTGTCACATGCGATATCAAATTTCACATGAAAATAATCAGGCACTAATCTACAAAACTCTTTGCGAATTAAATAAGAATGAGGTCTACGTTAATAGTCCTAAATGGAGGTTCATAATTCTGTTATTTTTTTCTTTTTTATATTTTTATATTTATAAAGGATTTCGGTTTTGTGATGCCCATTGCAGTCATAATTTTGTTATATATATAGTGTAGATTTAAAGTTGTTAATTGTTAATAATTTGTTTCTTTTTTTATTGATACCATCGAATAATGTGGGTTAGGGTGGCTAAAATGTAATTATATAAACCATATATGGAGATGAGACCTATTTCTTATTCAAACCGCACAATTATTATAAACCATGACTGCTAAATATAAGTATGATAGTCAAACATTCAATCAGAACGCGTTAATAGTAAATTTGGAATAATAAAAAAATACTTACAAGGATAAAGTAAGTTGTCTTGAGAAGTTCCTTTAGCGCAGCGAGAAAAACAAAATGGCTGACGTTAAACAAAAATATTTTTACTAAAAAGATCCATTTATACAATTCACTATTTTTTTTCTTTCAAACACAATATATAAATCAAAAAGAAAGTAGTGTTTCTTTTTGATTTACTACTGTATTTTGTTAATACAATTTGGCAAGATCCAAAATTAAAATTTCTCGGTCAGTCGAAACAGTTTACATAAAAAACGAAGTCTTTTTATTTAAATAAGTTTCTTAACAATTTCCTAACTATAAGATAAATTATATACTAGTTAGGACTATCGTCTATTACTTCCCTAAATGCTGATATTGGCTGTTGATACACGACCTTACTATTGTTGCACGATGAAACTTATGTCATGGGCATAAGGCACAAATTGAGATGATTCAAGCGTATTTAAGAAATGCAACAACTGTAACAGTTGGCCAATTAATATTTTCTTGAAAGCATGGAAAAAGTAATTACATAATTATATTAATCAGAACTGAAAAGTGTAATAGACTAGTAGAAGACAGAAGAGTTTGAAAGAAGTGAGAAACTTATTGTCCAGTAGAAAGGACAATGAATTAAATGACAGACAAAATACCATCAAAATTACATCTGCTACAAATTGACTTCATATACTTAATATATTATCTTACTTTTGGAGTTTTATTCAATTGTTGTTTCTTTGTTTGTAAACACCTATGGTGTACTCAAAATGCTCAATAATAGCAAGCTTATAATATCCTAATTATAAGGGTAATTATATTAAATCAATATAACGAAGTTAATAAAAAAATATTGAAAATATCAGATTGAGAAGTTTTTTCATACTATAATAATTTCTGTTATAGTCTGTGAAATAGTTCAACCCCGAATTTAGGAAGTAGATGTGAAGGAGTATCTATGGTTTTGAAAGGATCGGGCGTGTCGTAGTGAAATCTCATAGAAAAACATAAGAAAAATATTAATTGGCCAAAATATGTTCATGTTCAACAAGTAAAGCTGTAAAATAGAGTCGTTACTGTGAAAAAACATCATACTAACTAATATGATGTCGGTCACTCTTTGTCAAACGAATTAAGAGTCGTACGAACACGCACGAACTATCCCGATCGTTTGAATGCTATATGGCGCCTCGTACGTTAGGTGCGAACTAGTCGTCCGAACATTTCACGTACGAGTCAAATTCGTACGAAATCGGCCTTACATGACTGGTTAGTTAGTACCCAGTGCACGAAGTTCGGATGATCGAGGAACGTTCGTACGAAGCCTACCAAAGTCTATCGTATTTATGTGTATCAGAATAATTTACCACAGCAAACCGTTACGTTTTTGTTTTTCAAAATAAATGCGAACATTAAATTTAGACTATAAAACATATTTTTCTTGTTTTTTTTTTTAATTGGGTTTGCTGCGGTAAACACGTATAAGTTTACGTACAGATAAAACAAGCACTGGTGTCTACTTTAACGACTAAACATTATACACTAAAAAAATAAGTCTTTTTAAAGTCCTTACAAATTATACTTAGTGACTAAAATCAAATCCTTGGAACTTCATTATTCAATAAGTAACATATTTACAGATAGAAAGGTGTATCAGCCAATTTTATATTGTGTCGTGGTTTTCGAAAATTGTCAAAAGGTTCGCGTCGAAATATTTGTCGGATATTAAGTTAAATCGTGTTTCGTATAGACGTAAGCATATATGCGAAATTTCGAGCTTGTAATTATTCGAAATTCTAGTTTGGGGTAAAGTTTTAATATCTTGAAAATTAACTTATAACACATTTTTTTTATTTAATTTAATGAAGGTAATAACTTTCAAATGCATTGTGAAGGAATGTGTTAGTAAGAAATGATATGTCTTAAATATGGCAACATTTTTGTACTGTCCACAGATAGTAGCAAAAAAAGGGTGGGAGATATTCTATTTTCTTTAAATGCAACACCGTTAACGAATATTTTTTTAAATGTTTCGTTTTTGAACTGGAAAGACGGATGCGGAATTTTTCACTATCGTAAACCGCGATGCCGTACACGTATTTATTTTTGAACATTTTTGTATTCTTTCGAACGTTTTGTTACGTGCACGGCGGTACAAACCGTACCCCAAACTAGTCGTCTCGAAGCAGCTCCGTGGTCTCGGAGGAGAGGTTCCCGGCGACCGCGAGCAGTCCGGCGAGGCTATTGGAGCGGATGCTCTTGAGGAAGCTGCGCTTGACCTCGCCGTGGCTGCCCTTGCGGCGGCCGCGCTCCAGCGGCACGTCGAACACCGTGTCGTACTGGTGCGGCAGGTCGGCCGCCGACGAGAACATGGGGCACAGCAGGAAGCGGTTGCGGCGCGGCGACGCGTTCTCGTACAGCAGGTCGTCGTGGCTGCCGCTGCGCTTGCGGGGCGCGGGGGCGGCGGGGGCGGGGGCGGGGGCGCGCGGGGCGGGCACGTTACCTGCGGGGCGCGGCGCGGGCGGCAGCTCGGGCGCGGACGACGAGAAGCGCGCGTGGCGCGGGCGCGGCGCGGGCGCGGCGTGCGCGTGCGCGTGCGCCAGCTGCGTGCGCGCCCGCTGGTGCACCGTCGACGGGCCCCACGTCTTGCCCTTCACTCCGTCGGCTGGCACTGCAATTCGCACAAAATACGACACGGTTTTAACACCAGTAAAACAAGAGAATGAGCTAGATTTATGTAGCTCAAATCCACCAAAAAAGCATCTTGAAAAGCTATGACACGTTCACTGAGAATCCGATACTTTATTTAATCTATGCTGCCACTGATGGCAAACTAGAATAAATCACATTAGGTGTGCTTTACACAACATGGGCAATTGGTACACTTTCTATTAAAACTCATAGCCCACCCAGAAATTCCTCTCAAATGAGAGGAGTCTCGTGCCCAGCAGTGGGACAATAATGGGTTGATGATGATGAAGTAGAAGAGAAGTAAACTAACGGGCAATAGCCCTCATGATGGCGGGCGAGCCGGGCGGCGTGTCCTTGGCGACGGCCACCAGCTGCTTGACGCTGCAGTCGTCCTCGGAGGGCCGCACCGTCAGCGTGTGCCGGAAGTCCAGCGGCGACGAGATCGTGTCCTTCTTCAGGAGCTTTATCTTACTGAATTTGCCTGCAACAATATAGTATAAACACATCAAACATCTCGACTAGGCTTGTTCTTACTCGGTCACTTAATGGATCACTCCGTACTAGCACAATCTTTCATATGTGCTAGTTCGGTCTTCTAGTACTATTAGTACTGTAGTACCGTAGTAAATTGAAAGACTAGATAACAAGGACCAAGTTGACAGTTGAATATTATCATGCATCCCACTCTTTCTTCGTGTACTGGTTTTACATCAGTCCCGCTCGCTCAGTCACGTTTCATGTCTTTCTAATATCTACATCCTAAGGTACTATATAGGGCGCGACTATTCGTTCAGAACCAGAGACTAAGAATTATTACATTGCAAACGAACGTCGAAGTACTAAAAGAATGATGTACTAATAATGAAAAGGAATAGTTCTGTACTTGTCAGTGTCGGGAACTGGTTCCTATTAGTGCATAGTACATGTACTACACAAGCCTAATCTTGACGTGTCGGCTTATTATCATTGAAATGTGATGAATGTTTCTACAAGTCCCATGGGCTCGATGATAGGGTCGGCAAGTGTGGTTATTAGTTGGTGTGGTCAGCCTTACATATAATGTATGTCCAATATACATACATTACATTCTTTTAAAAATATAATAAGCATGAAACAAGTTTTATTTTGGTTTGTCTACTTCACACTAATCTAAATAGGTTCACAAGTTTGCGACTCTGAATTTTCAGGAAAGCAAAATCTTTTGAGACTTTTTATATAGATAGATATAATATGCAATATCCTGGATCCTAGTTGACGAAGACTAGACCTGATTAATTGCATAACAAGCAATAACAAATTCAACAAATGACACAGTAAATTTCATAATCAGTGACCAAAACTATCACAGTCAAGGCCAATAACGAAATCATTACCAAGGCTAAAAGCCCCTAACTGTGTTACTAGGTCGCACTGATTCATAGGAGAAAACCCACTGTACATATATGTTTAGTTTTATTAGAAAAGGAAGGTCGAACATTCTTGGAATATATACTAAGGGTTGGTCCAAGGTTGCAGTGATTATTTTACTACCATGGGATATTAAGTAATGGTTTTTTGAAATGTTTGCTTCGCTTATCATAAGTAAATAAGACATTTAGGCTAATTTACTTTTACACGCCCATCAAAACCTTAGTATATTATTCTCAGGTCGGTATAACAAACCTTGAAAAGGAAGACTTAAAAGAGTATCTATGGAGTTTAATTAAGTTTTGTAAGACCTACTTTTTCGAATTGTGCCATTAGTTTTAACAATTCAAAATACTGTAATATTCTTTGGTAGAAACCAACAAAATTGAATTTGATGGAGACCGTAACCACCATAACAAACAAAGCTATTGGACATCTAGAAACACGTGATTACCAGAGCACATTGGGGGAGTCTGATTGCTGTCAGTTTAGTAACTCCCTTATTTTAAGAAACCTAGTTTCTTTAGGGTCGGCAACGCGCGAGCGACACCTCTGGTGTTGCAAACGTCTATTGCCTGCGGTAACTGCTTCCCATCAGGCGGGCTGTATGTTTGTTTGCCACCATTGTGACAAAAAAACAGTATTACCTTTCCGTTTATTAGGCTGTGGCGGTTGGTTTGCGGACATATTGCTCGCGAAGATCAGTATGTGTAGCTCCCTGGCAACAAGGTCGATTTCCCTCATTTCCAGCTCTCTCTCCTTCTGCGCGAGGTTCTGTTCCATCAGCCGCTGTTGCAGCTGAGCGCGGGTCAACTCTTCTTCGCGACAACGGAGCTCCTGGAAATATTATGAAGAAGAATATGAATATGGAGAACGGCTGGCCACAGGAAGGTCTGGTTAAATTTCTTGAATTACGAATTAATATAAGTATCTAGTTAGATAGTAAAATGTCAGTGACCTCACGAAAATACGGGGACAAATGGAGATATATACAAAATATATAAATATGTCCCATATTTGACTTGCATAGTGTTATTTCATTTATATTGTTGAAAATTTATGTTTATATGGACTGATTATGTTAGAAATGGAGCCATCGATTGAAAGAAGTTAGTAATAAAAGTATCAGTTCTAATATGATATATTGGCAGAATACGAATTAAATAGTAAATAAGCGAACATTATTTTCCGTAATAAATAAAATAAAAATTTAACTATAGGTGCCGTCACGAGTTTAGAGCGCTCGACGAAAGTAGTGGGGAGACTTGCGCATGTCGTACACTCGTGCTCACATATATTACGAAGTGTTTTTAGAAAAGTTAAATTAACTTGAGTTGTCACTTGTAATGGAAAAGAAAAATAAGTTTTATATAGGTATTTTAAAAGAGAAAAATAAAATATAACCACGGTTTATTTTATAAAAATAATAATTTATATTTTTTTGTAGATACGTATAGAATCAATATTACATAATCAATAATAAAATTAATGTAATGTGTATTTTAATTATTGGTGTACAATAAAGTGTATTCTATCTATCTAACTACATATAATCAAATAATCAATTATATTTAAAAAAACTTAAATTCTGATCGTTTGGCAATAATCCTATTCCTTCCATAATCGTCGTTAATTAAGTAAGTCTAAGTTTATAGATGGATGCGACTGGAACTACTTATTGAAAGGTAAAAGGTCAAGACGATGAAAAAATACGAAAGCAATATGTGCGTGAATGTACTTTGGGCGATACACCAATACGGCGCCGGCACTGACCACTTCACCCTCCGCACACCGCCCACCCCGCCAAACGGGCCCAAAAACTGACATCTGCGCATTCAAGGCCAGCGCTCTAAACTCGTGACGGCACCTATACATATATTTAAAACTTAAAAATCTAAAAATATAAAACGATGTTTTATTTTTAAATGTAGCTCTAATAAAAGTAAGCGGGATTTTTGAAATTAGAACATAGAGGAACCATAAAATGTCTACGTAGCTTTAAAATTACAACAGTAAGAGGATTTTTGCGAGACTTTTTTGCATAAAGTAAAAAAAAAACAAAACTTCGATAAACGCAACGACACAAACAATCTAAAAACATCAAACACTAACCTCTTCTATAGTTTTGCATTCCTATCCGCAAGCATTGTGAAAATAGAATTGTTATTAGTATAGAATAGGTCATAATGTAATATGGTAGAAATTACAACTAAATTATATTATTTACTAGTCTACATGATATATAGACTACATTTGAAATTGATAATGATTATGATATTACATAGATACACTAGCAAATGTGTATGATTTATTAATGAATTATGTCAAAGTGCACATTCAACATTTAGTATAAAGTATAATTTGATTTTAAATTTAAAAGTTGCTTATATCTGTTGAGATTAAACATTCGAGGATTTTTTTTTAAATTCAATGATAGAGATATGCCATTGGCCACATGGTATAATTCATAACAACATTTTTTTTTATAATACACCTATAATTATGTTTATACCTAAATTAATTTTTCAAAAAAGTCAGGTACGCAGTGCACATATCCGGCGCGCGTGCATGACGAGATGTATGAATGTGGACGTGGCAAAAGTGGTATGCAGGGACCGTATCGCATGGCATTCTAGTTTCTGCCTACCCCCATGGAAAATAGGCGTGAGTGTATGTAATTTTTCTGCATAGGGGCTTATAGCAAGATAAAGCTAGCCGTTAGTGAGTTCATTGCATATTTACAAGCGGAATAAGCTCAATATGTATGCTTTCAATAAGTATGGTTAAAATAAACCAGACTACTATAATATTGTTATTGGTTTTTTTATATCACTAATACCTGCCTTCTCAAATAATATTCAGATCTAATCTGCTGTCAAATGTCATGTCATTGTATTCGGTTACGTGATTGGTTGTTAAGATATGGAATGATTTCAACCAACCAATCACATCACTGGACAAGAGAGTTGACAGCGTATTAGTTATTTTTTGCGTTGATCAGCGTATCAGAAATCTGGCGTAAGATGACAAACAAGATACCTGATGTATTAAATATATCGTGAAAACCGATTTCTTCTGGATACTAACATCACCAAAAGTATTTATTACTCGCGTTACCGCCCTAAGATAGTCGTCGTCAAGTCTTAATTAACCAACAAATTGCCCTTAAGCCGTTTTGTTTTAAATTATTAACCAATGCGTTTTGTAGTTGGTATTTGCTAACTAACTCCAAAACAAAGACCTACCACTTTACGTCAACCCTCTATATAGAATGTTTACGAGCCTGCGTGGATCGATACATAATTTCGAATTATGGCGTTTTTATATAAATTTGCTCTTATTTTACCAAGATACTGCACCAAAACCTAATTAACTTCAGTATAGGGCAAGTCTCTTGAGTTTTTAGTGAACATAAACGGAGTCCTAAGGCCTATGCTACAAGGAGACGGTACCTTCTCCTTCCGTCTGAGGTCTCGAAGCACCTCTTCGATCTCCAGCCGCCAGCCATCCTGCATGGTGTGGAAGGACTCGTGCGGCGCGCGCGTGAACTCCGATTGGCTGATCCTCTCCAGCTGTTCCAAGATCTCCGGGAACAAGGGACGCTCTCGGGGATTTGAGCGCCAACACGCTGGGGAGAAATACGTTAAAAGAATTTACAGAACGGAGAAACAGTGATTAACAGTTCAAAATGGTTTCAAAACGATAAAGCCGAAATTTGGCTGGAGACGTCAGCTATAAACAGATTTACTAAAATATATACTAAAAAGGAGGAAATGTGGAGAGACCATAAAACTATGATGCTAAAACCCTGAGATGTATGTAACTTATTGACGCACTCAACTCAAAAATACTGTAGATATTTTCACGTGCATTTTAGCCTCAGATCTGATAGCCGAACAACTAGCATGCCCTTGCTTCTAGCATCATTCGCCCATATTATCGAACCTACCTTCCATGAGCACCCTCCAGGGTTCAGGGCAGGTGCTGGGGATAGGTAACGTGAGCTTGTTGACGGCGACCCCGTACGCGACCGCCAGCGCGTCGATGCCCTTGTAGGGTGTCTCCCCTGTGAGGAGTTCCCAGAGCAATACGCCGTACGACCACACGTCAGACGCGTGGGAGAACGTCGAGTGTTTTATGACCTGGAACATAAGATTGTGGGTGTTAAGTAATTTGTAAGAGCAGGAGATCGAGCTCTGTGGCGTTCACTAGGGAGTATACGTCCAGCAGTGGACGAATATAGGCTGATGATGATGAAGTAATTTGTTTTAATCATGTCATCGTGAGATTGGTTTTATAGCATACTAGCTTCCACCCGGATTTGCCCGTGGTACCTACATAAAAAGTAGCCTATGTGTGAAACTATCCGTTCAAATCCGTTAAGCGGTTTTTGTCTGAAAGAGTAACAAGCATATACATTTGTACAAACTTTTGCGCTTATAATATTAGTGAGATTATCAAAATCCATCACGCCTGTTTTATCAAAGGGTTAGGCAGAGTGTGGACAGTTGTGAACCTACAATTTGCCAGTGGCCCAGTGTGTTTCAAGTCCCCTCCGTGTGAGTGCAGACGAACGACGATTGAACTCAAGGCTTCACGTTTAACAGTCGGGCTTGCGACCACGAGACTAACGAGAAAGTTTTTATAAATATTATTAATTTACCAACTAGTTTCCGCTTGAGGTTTCGCCCAGGTAGGCTGGTATGTTGATTAAAAACCTATACGTTATTCTGATGTATTCACTATATTACTAGAAAGTTAATTATTAAAAGATAGCTTTTGTTCTATTAGTAGCTTGTGTGAATGAGTAATAAACATTGTCACAACCTCAAAATTAAACTTTCATATTATGTAAGTATAGTAATTCATACTTAATATTATAAATGCGAAAGTGAGTCTGTCTGTCTGTGACCTCTTCACGCAATAACAGTTGAACCGATTTAGATGAATTTGGTATAGACATAGTTTTCATCATCCCTTTAAAGGGCGGTGGAAATAAAATTACTAATTTTACGCAGACGAAATCGATGGCAAAAGTTAGTATGTAATATAGTAACGTATGATCGACTTTTTGTAATGGATTACAGAAGAATTTGTATAGTTATTGATTGTGGAGATTAGATTTTTTAAGTACCTATGTCTAATTAATTCAAATTCCCGATTCGCTGATATTTTTTTCTGTATAGAAATGTATTTAAGAAGTATTTATCTACGCTATTCTGGCAAGAAAATTAAAAAGTTTAAAAAACGAACCTCCAAATAGACGGACCAAAAAGCACGACACACTATAAAAATTATCAATTTAGTACAGCGATCGTGGCTCGCGGCCGAAAACAATGAAAGAACTATCGATAGTGTATCGGAGTACTTGGGTAATTAAATCATTACTAACTCATATTTTAGTTCACGGCCGCGCAGTGTGGGCATTGATTTCGATCTGCCGTCTCACCTTGGTTTCCGTAGGAGTGACACAGTTATTGCTCATGTACTGACATGTTTTATTGTTATTTAGTACATACTACACATATGTATATGTAACAATATTGGTATATTAAATTTGACGTCATTCATGTTCCATCGACACGAAGAAGAAGAATATTGCTATCAGTATCTGTTAAAATTAAATTATAAAGCTCGATTGTAAACTATAAAAAAAATTCAATTTAACAACAAATAATTCTACAGGTATTTGTTTCAATTCATATTAATTTTCCTAGTTGGTGGTCTTAGAACGGAATAAATCGAAAAATTGTGAAAACAAAATACATCGTTTTATTTCAATTTAGCCTGTGTCCTGATGAAAACAAAAATGAAGAACAACTATTTTTTACAGAATTTATTCCTGTAATTGTTTTTGTCTCGACGATTCGGATCTTTAATCGCATCTATTGTCTAACTGGCCGTATACAGTAATTATATTAAAAACTGTCAAAAACATTAATACACGCGCAATCAGCTGTTTCCCTAAAGTTCAAATAGTCAGACTAGGTTTAAGTGAAGGTCAAGGTTACCGTCTCACCTCTGGCGGCATCCACGCGTACGTCCCCGCGGCTGACATCCTGGTGGTCTTGTACACCTCCCTGGCGAGTCCGAAGTCCGTGATCTTGAGAGTCTTGTCCTCCAACTGGTCATCCGGCAAGATGGCCTCGCTCAGTAACACTAGAATGTGGAGAAATTAAGAATATTAATGGAGAAAGGATTGATAGCCAACTTACATATACAAGAACATTGTCTCTAGTTAAAATGTAATACACGTACTTCTGACTTTCCAAAATCAGGTGTGTATTAATTAGCACTCGCGGAAACGGTGAAGCTAAACCTTTCCTGAGGAAGATTCTTGGTTTTTCTGGTCTACAGAACCGCATGACAAGGATTAGGCTAGTTATAGTCTAGCCTAATCCCGCACAACATGAGAGGACGTTTGAGTTTGAACCGTGCCCAGCAGTCGAAAAGTAATTAATTCATCATCAACCCATTATTGTCCCACTGCTGGGCACGGGTCTCCTCTCATTTCAGAGGGAATAGGCTTATAGTCCACCACGCTAGCCTACTGCGGGTTGGCAGACTTCTCACGCCATCGAAAATATCTCTCAAGCATGCAGGTTTTCTCACGATGTTTTTATTCACCGTTTGAGAATGTGATAAATACGCACATAACTTCCGAAAAGTCAGTGGTGCGTGCCTTGGGTTTGAACTCAAGACCCTTGACATCGCAGTCCACTAGTCACAGCACTAAGTTACCACGGCTCAAAGTAATTAAAACGAAAAAGTAATTAAATTAGGCTAATAATGTAAGTATGAAGAAAAAAGTCCTGAACATGTTGGTACCATTGTTTTCACGAAGACCTGCCTTTCAGCAATTACGTGATCAGATTTACTTATTAGTAGCTGTGTTATGAATATGACGACCCGTTTAGCTCAGCGGTAGTTAACGCTGCCTGCTGTGCTATGGGTCCCGGGTTCGACATCAACATTTGTATCCGAGTCATAGATGTATCTATGTATAATATGTATGTATTTACAAAAAAAAAGTATATATGTATTATATCAACCATCTAGTACCCGTAACACAAGCTTCGTTGCTTACCACGGAACTAGATGGCGCTGTGTAATAATGTGCGGAAAATATATCAAACATCTATCACATAAAGAAAATTTTGTACTATTTGTCTATGTGCCGATGGTGTTCTGGCAATGATAGTACGGAATATGAAAGTAAAATGATTTAAGCTGGAGTAACAACAGCTTACTGAGTCTGACAGCTAACCAGTCAGTACTTCACCTAGGTACATGATTTTGTTTTAGTGCTAGACAGAGACAGAGCTAGACATGACGATAACAGCTATCTCTTTTCACAACTCCTGTAACAAATATGGATAACGCTAGGCTTATAGTCGTGGTTATGTAAAAACAAAAGTGATATTTATTTATTATCCTTTACTTGAATAATTTAATACCATAATTTAATTTGCATAAAACAAAGCCCGTTGTATATATTTTCCATAAATTTCCGTTCGTGTTCCAAGTAGTTCACATGCAAAAGCTTCATAAATCGATCTTGCGTTATTCAAGCCGACTGGCCGAGTTTTAGAAGTGTTAAGCCAAATATAGACTGAGTCGGGGCACAAACAAACACGCTGGGTATACTTGTATACTTTATTACTTTTTGTAAGCGTTAGAATAGGGATCGGTATTACAATATTATGGTATATTATGTTGGGAATCTTAGGCATTTTTCTTTGCAGGTTACACTGGACTTAGAAACTGAAGCCTTAGCTGTCATACAGCGCACAGAAATACAGTATAAATAAGAGCTGGGGGATGATATGGGTTAATGAGGAGATTGATAAGGATTAAGATAATTCATTATGTCACCCACTCACTTGTCCCACAGATGGGTTGGTTGGTGTAGACTTCACACGCCATCGAGAAATCTGTCAGGTATGTAGGTTTTCTCAAGATGTGTCCCTTTACCATGTAGGTATACGATAATTACGCATATAACTTGGAAAAGTCAGTGGAGCGTGCCATGGCATCGACACTAAGCTAACAACTCTTTAGTTTAAATTTTATTAATAAAGTTTGACAGTTGTTTACAACGGAAATCAAAATTAACGGTAATTGCACAAAAATTGGCGCACAATCGTCGCCAGCGCCAATTAAGTGATCAGAACTCTTTAAATCATTTAATCAAACAAGGCTATATTTTATCTGGACGAAGATTTAAAAGAATTGTGTTTGTCTGCACCTAGTGTTTTGGTATAAGAAACGATTATGACTGTATTGTTATGGTTTAATATCAAAGTAAAATTTAAATATATTTTTTTATTAATCTGCACAGTTCGAAGAATCAAAGCTCATAACGAAATTTCAACAGGACTACAAATTCGTACCCAATAATGTCAAATTATTGGGTACGAATTTGTAGTCCAATTGTACAAGTACGCTTGTTTTCGTACCGTAGTAAGTAAAACCTCATTTTTATAGGCACATTGATCCATTTTACTAAGCCAACGAAACTATCGCGGGAAGCGAGTCAGCTGAAACCATTTTCCTTGTTACTCAATAAACTATGATCTGTATTACCATAAGAATAGCATCGACAGCTAGATATAGCGTTGCAAAATAGACAATCAATTGATTTATGAACGTCCGGTAAAGTTTTGGCTTGGTTTGGATAAAAAACAGGAAGTCCGAAATGTAAGACAAATGAATGGTCGAATAAGAATTATTTTAAGGAACACTGTTGGCTTAAAAGCAATTTCTTAAATGTTACAAACAAAACGCACTAGTACAGGATAAGCTGCGAAATATCTATCGGAGGTAATTCTGACCCGTGAAAATAACTACAAATTTGAGAAAAGGTATAAATCGTATCCCTAGTCTCCAGGGAGTCAGTTATCCCCTACGTCATTTGAGTCGAGGGACTCATACCCTTTCCTTGCATTAGGGGCTTCGATAATTACATTTTGTGTAGAACCAGAGTAACAGCAGAAGCAATTCCTACTTTACACTAAGTTTCATCAGTTACTATGTAGCACGTCGAAAGCCTATTTTCTGCTAGATACTTTTTCGTGTGCTGGTGTAACGGGTTGGGTTTTCCGACCGCTGATGAATACTGCCTTGTAATAGGGTGGATTTAACCGGTAGACCATCTGGTCAGTTCCGACACGTCGTCCTACCCAATGTGACGGAAGTCCACGCGCTAATTAATTCAATATGATCGAAAGCACTTAAAGACCGCAATTGTAGACGGAAGATGACCTTCGTATAACGTATATGCCATGGCATACCGCCATACCGTACGCTGACGTGACCCGCACCGCAAGTAGGTACTGAGCTCATTGAAAATTGAGACTTCAGACGTTGCTGCATTAACATTGTATGGCCCGTGCGACAGCAATAAAGAATGAGAAATGGCCCGCTCGAAAAATGTACTTCTGAGTTCTGACATTGGAATTGAGGCACTGTATGTGAAACACAAATATTTTAGTCAAAGTTAGTCTTGCAAGTCCAATGTAGCATGTCCAAGTTATTTTATTTTATTACTTTTACTTATGTATCAGTGAATAAGTTTTTGGGGTTTCATAACCAAAATTAAATTACGATGTTAGTTCTTTTCTGGGCCAGCATGAGTACCCATTTGGAGCCTTTAATATATACATATATTTGTGGTTAACATATTAGATGAATAATTAATAAGCCGTCTGATGAAGGTAGGTTAATCTGCTGCGTAGCTTTCAGCGCTGTATCATTACCTTATTTATTTCTATATCCCAAATTTGAAAGATACTTCGTCTTCTGTGGAGTTCGCTTCTGACCTTTATTACTACGCAATAAAATGAAGCTTCATAAATATCTTTATTGATTAACCAAAAATAGAGTACCAGATACTTTTAGCTTTAATCAATACATACATAACGAGTTCAAAGATTGGGTACGGAAAATAAAACCTTAGCTATACGAGTAACAACATATCACAATAATATATTAGTCACCAAGGGGAGAAAGCGATAGAATACAGCCTCCGGCACACGAGTTAATCTCTTGTTTCTCCTGAGAGATTCATAGTAGACTACATCAAGAACCAATACCTATTCACTGCAAGCAGTGACTATCTCAGAGCTGTGATAGCCTAGTGGTGTGACCGATGGACTGTGAAGGTCCTGACTTCGATCTCAAGGCAAACCACCTGATTTTTCGAAGTTACGCGCGAATTAATTACATCAAGGAAAGCATCTTGAAGTATCTGGCATGCCTAAAAGATTCTCTTGATCTTCGCAGTAGGCTAGAGTGGTGGACGGTAGGCTAATCCCTCTCAAATGAGAGGAGACCCGTGCCCAGCAGTGGGACAATAATGGGTTGATGATGTATGTGATGTCTACCCGCACTAAAATGTGAGTTCCATGTCCAGCAGTGGGGCAATAATAGGGTTAATAATGATGAGTAACTATCTCAAACCTAGTTACAGTAATTCCTTCTAGCTGAGTATTAATAGATCAAAACCTGACAACACTCTGACCTTAAACTTCAACACATAAAACTAACCTTCTTATGTTTATGTTCACACAAAAGCCAATCCAGTAGAATGCAAAAGCTTTCAACTAACAAGTACACACCTTGATCGCCGAAGTACCTATAAATGACAAACGAGCACGATGTAATTTTGAAGAAAATGTCACTGTGTCTTAATACCTCCTGATGATATATAGGCTCCGTACAACCACGCCTCTCAGACTTAACGACTAGTGTCGAACACAATTATGCTACGAGCTGGTTTCATCAGACTTGCATCGGCCGTTAATTATTGCCCCCCCTCTTGCGTAATTACTTATGTCGTGGAAGATTTTTCAATGTTTCCCTTTTGAGTACAGTCTGGTTCGATGAGACACAGAAAGACAAATGTGTTTATTAAAACCTTTTTCCACAAATGTTTGAATATTATGCGGCTTTTTACGAATTTTATCGCGGTATATTGTTATGATCGCTACGTTTCGGATCGTTTACACTTTACAGCATCAGATGCTAGAAGGTAGTTTTAGTTATAAATTGATTTAAGCTATTTTATTACCTGTTGTTTTTCTGTACTAGCACTATGGTACATGTTTCTTTTTCATATTATACTACGGGCTGTAATGAGCAGGTTAACGAAAATTAAATTCAAGAATTCAGTACATTATTCCGTCTCAGTATTGTCCAGCTTTACTTTTATAAAAAAAAACATACGAGTTGGTTAATGTTACGGATAATTGAATGGCAGTTGATATGAAAAGAAGTAGTAATTGACCTGGAACATTACGAAAGACTGTAAATATCAGTCTTTAAGCAGCATTCCGTGTTGCTTTGTATTTTAAGGGCCAAAAACAGTACGCACATCACGTAAAAATAAATAATAATGCCCATCGTAACATTACGATAAAGGAGGCAGGTGTTGGCAAGATTAATTCACAATTCGGATGCAAACAAACCTTCAACCTCATATTACACAGCAGCAAATTTCTCAAAATCTTACAATCGCATTGCCGTCACGCCCAACGCACGCATGCGATTTCTCAGTCAATTCATACGTCCATCATCTTCATTTCACAAAGGGACAGGCAGGCTTGTCAGGCGACTGACAGCCGATTGTAACAGTCCGTAATGAGGATTAAACGGCAATATTTTGATGAGCAATTTGTGCTCAAATGCTGACATGAAGATATTATTGGTGCTTCGCGAACAAATTGCTTGCAATATTTCAGTTAAGATGACAAATGATAATTTGGTTTAAGTAGTCATTACTCGTTTGTTGTAGCAGCGGGTTCGGTAAAGGACATTTACCAGATGACAGAGATGATCAATATGATCATCAACTGTCTTTTATTAATGGAGACTTGAATGCACTTTGCTTTAACGTTCCCTGATAATTTGGCTACCATATTACCTTAAATTGTTAAGCCGATATTACACGTGATGTGAGTGTGTGTGCATTTGATCCTACTATCAAGTGAAACAATGCTGGTTAAATTTAAACTCAAAAGAAAAAAAATAACAAACCAGGTACTGTTTTCGAACTGATGACAAACCAGCTAATGTTTTCGAACTGATGTATTTAAAGTAATATTTTTCATGGAATTTGTACCATATCTTCTTATTTTAAGACCCTAAACTGTCGACATGAATAAGCTTTTTCCCTGTAGTATTAATGTCATACCAAATATAATTTACGAAAACGTTTACTTCTCTGATGTCATCGATCGTACAAAGAAACGGTTTCACCGAACCGCCGTCAATCAATGCGCACGCGATCGACGCGCGATGAATTATTCAGTGCGGGACCCACCGACAGGATATAGTTCCGGTTCCTCTGTTCCCTGGCTTTGGAAGATGTTCGGAGGAAAGTGGTTTGAGGTACTGGAAGTTCCGAATGGAAAAAAAATATGTCGGATTAATTTGTAGAATAATTTTGATCAGTTCAATCTTCCAATCGTTGTCTTAGAATACAGTCGACTTTTTTTATTGATTCGTAATATCTATAAGCAGATTGGAAGTTATGGATGATATGGATATAATATAATGCCTACTTCTCAAACGATAGTCCAGGTTGCTTCCATCTTCCAATCTATCGTCTGTATGGTGCAAGACTGATAGGGTAGTTACTAAAATCACGTGTTCCATACAGTAAAGAAAACAACAAATGCTGGACAGAGCTTAAAACTGTCAGCATACGTTAAATGTGGTGGCATAGAATTAGGACATAAATTACGCAATTTTATTAGAAGTATTGATTCGAGACACGTGGCTGGCGGTAGTGTTTACTTGCCTGCATACATAATGCTTCCTTCCAAGTGAATACACAAGTGGTTTGACAGCAAATAAAGGAGGTATTGTATAGAAGACAATTTTTTTATTTAAATTAGAATCGAAGAAATATATGATTGATTCTGGTAAACGCCCGGATTAGTAATGTCATGTTTAAGAATTTGTGGAACCTATCGAATGGGAAGTGGAAGTTATCTGTCTTATAAATCCTACACTTCATGGAATGATTGCCTATCGGTGATTGGCAAGCAAACGAAGTGGCCTATTTGACGGAAATCAACAAGTAGGTATGTATGTAACAAATGGTTGCACCCATCGTGATGATCGGGGTTTTAAATTCGCATTGCTCAAAGCCATGTAACAACCAACTGTGTATCATATTAATAAGGTCAGTTGGAATCAGCTGATATCTTACCGGATAAGAAGTCAATTAAAGGAAGTGACCTGTCTGATGCGATAGATTAGTAAGTTGCCACTAGATCCTATGTCGTGGTGATCTGAGCATGTTTTACATGTGCCTGATTTTCGGGACCAAAGAGAATTTGTTAATTTCCCCCGTAGATCCAACAATTGAACAAGGTTCTTAATCGATACGAGGCTGACTTACGGTGCCGGTTACCCAAACTGCGGACGATCCATGAGAATTTACCGCAAAATAAAAAAAAACTTCAAATTCATTGAATTATGTGTCATCACAAAACTCAATTCCTACAGACAATAAAGCACCTATACGTAATGTTGTTTAGTCTATGTGCGACATGGCTCATTGTCCAAGAACTATCGACAAGTACTTCCCTGCGTAAAGCGTAAACCAAGAAAGCCATACGACACTGTTTTGCGTACATTTGTAAATAATCCAATAAAAATAAAGATCACGGTTGCAGTACGAAGACTTACTTGATGTTCTAGAAGATAATGCGATTCTGTATAACTGAGACCACTGATAATTCTGACGTTATTGATTATATTAAGTCGATATATTTGTAGCAATGACCTTAGGCATGAATGATAAGGTCTACCTTATAATAGCTCAGCACTATTTTCAGCCCAGACTTATCAGAAATTTATTGTATACGTCATCATCGATTTTATTGGGTGGGACTGTGTGGTGGGCCTTTCAGCTTAGTTAGGATCTTAGAACAACGTCGTTTGTCTGTCAAACTTAGATTCTTTTGAGATGGATAATTTTGATCATATTCAATTCTTTGTTAAACATAGCCAGTAAATTTTGGTGAAACTAGAATCCTAATATTTTCTGAACAGAGTATATGATATTTCTACATTTACTATCCTAATTAAAGGAGTAGTTCTCGAGGGATAGTGAAATGACTTTTTGTGGTTGGTACTCCAAGAAGACGAAATGCAAACGAGAGTTAGCGTGGTGCATAATAATTTTCAACCGAAAGCAAACACAGCAGTGTTTGTAACTGGATTGGACAGAAAACTTAGATCGTATAGTGTAGTAAGGTAATCCCTTGAGTCCGTTATTTCTACGAGAATACAATGCCGTTCAGCAAAACACTAGACGGCGCGGCAGTATCGAAAATGAACGTTTGCCGTGGCATTTACATGGAAAGGGCGAGGGTGCATTGTTTGTATCACCTTATACACATCGTCGAAGTTTTATGTACCGAAAGGGTGGATATTATGGAAATAGAGGAGTGTTTGGCTTGTTTGAAGTCAAATTAGGCGTGAAATGGAGGCAAAAAGGGGTTTTGTTTCCAACTTTCCGATCCCCTAATGAGTTTTTGGTAAGATTCGTTTTTATTAAACTTTTTGAGGCGTAGAATACCACAAAGGAGCTTGCCATTGGCAGAAGGTAAAAAGTTTGTTTAAAAACGTCGTTAAAACTGGTGCCAGTTACGGCGAAGGGTTATTTTTCACACTAAAGTTGTGACGGGACTCGCTTTGTTCTTTTTAGTCGTTCCAAAAGTTTTATAAACTCCTCAGTGAAAGTGACTTAAATGTTTCCAAATAACCCATAAACTGTATTAATAATATCAAAGTTTTAAACCAAAGAAAAGCGGGTTTATTTAGCAGGATCCTCTTGAAGTTTATAAATATTTCACACCTGCAGCGTGCTAGAGTCAGCTTGTCTGTGGAGACTTCGCAAATAAAAATAAATTGATTTAATCTAAGAATCTATGTGAAGTTTGTCGCCAAAAGTTCGTAATCTAAATCTTCAGTTGCTAACAATCTTTATTCTAGAGTCTAGATATTACTGGGAACAGGTAACCATCACATTTGTTTGGCAAATTCATACACGATGCCTTCGTTTATTTTCTGTTGGTTCCCGTATAAATATGAACGTATTTGAATATTTTCTAGACAGCAGCATTCTTTTGCGTCTCACATGTACACTGTTCTAGATAGTGTATTATATGTATTCCGAGAACTAAAAGCAAGAATATTTTAATTTTCTCAAGCTTTGCAACTGAAAATGGACCTTACAGTCTAGATCTAGCTTAAAATTTCATCAGCACTCTACCGCAGTGTCTGGGAATGAACAGGTGGCTGACGGAGTTAGAAAATTGCAACCTTTCGATTTTTGAGAAAATTTCTATCTAGTTTTACTTAGTCTTGAGGATTTTAAAAGAAAGTTCACGTATTTTCATATATTTTATCCAACTTTCAAGAATTTACAAGACTTTACAGCTATCACGTTGAGAAAATTTTACTGAAACATTTTTCGCAACCGAATTACATTTGATCGGAAAATTAAAACCCTCGAGGGGTTCTAAAATGAGGACCCAGAACGTCCGTAGTATATTTGTTTCTAATATACGTTGAGAGTAATTTATCCGAGTAGCGAGGTTGACCTACATTTTTACATAAAAAAGGATGGAATGCCGTAAATAATTTGGAGGGTGTCTGCCAAACGACCACATAAAATTCCCGTTCGCAGGAGTTATGGATATTATGTACTTTGTAGTACTAAAACTATATGTTATAAATTCATAACACCTCGGCTTTTTGTAGAAATAGGGGTGTCACGGGGACATTGACAAACGACATCCTAAAATAAAACGTGTGTACGGAAATGTTATTGATGACGACAATCTATTGGTATTACTTTCTTGTCTATTCCTTCGACAAATCGTTACGTCTGTCGGAGTTTGAATCCTTATTTTATTGCCGGTAGCGTCTGCCTATTACGAGGGTTTCGCGTAGACTAACAAGTAGATATATTGAAGGGGTCGACGCGTAAAATCTGAAGGGACAGTCTCGAGTATATCGATTCCTGTGTAATGTATTATTGTTACAGTTTCAAATGTTTTAATTGATAGGCCAAAGGAAATTTCTTATGTAGCAAATTGCAATCAAAATGAATCGATTTATAATTCGGCTACCTACAGGTGCTGAGTTTTGAGTTTAGACCTAATATTTCCATATTTACGAAGACGAAGACAGACACAACAATAAATAAGTTTAATATCAACGAAATTTCAGCTGCATTTACGTCCATTCTTGCATATTCAGTAAGTTATCACGAAGTGTATCGTTAGAACTATCTGAGACAAAAACGGTTTTATAGAACTTAAACGGCAATAAGTTGAAAGTCAATCTATTTTATTCTGAGAATCAGTACATATAACATTTGACAAAATCTAAGCAGTAGAAGCGCGACATTACACGTAATAGCTCCCCAAAGACCTTAATTTGTTAATAGAAGTCCCTGTTAGAACATAAACAACCCACGTCTACCACAATTACTACTTTGAGGGTGTTGCATTAATTACCACGCAGGGACGTTTCCCGACGCAGCCGGGGGGAGACAAAAACAAGTGGAGATGAGAAGCTGTTCTTCAATTAAACAGACAGAAGGCCCTTGTATTAACGAGCTGTAGTGCGCGCTGCTTAGAGCTCAGACGTAGACGGTATTTTTTGGTGAATGTATTCGCCAGACGTGTTTTTAGGATTTAATTAGATATGGTTAGGCAAACTTATGATATCATTCGTGCAAATATGTTTGATATACTATTCTTTGTTTACATTTGTGTGTAAAAAGATGTTTATTATTGTGAAGAGTGAAATGTTGAAATAAAACTATTTTATATGGAACTGATCGCGGTTTTTTTACCTCATCCATACTCGGACCATGGGTGCTGTGATGGATCGAAACATCAGGATTAAACAGTATCAATCTTGGAACTGTCTTTCGGCAAAAATACCGAGAAACGCAAGTAACACATATCTAAAATGTATATTAATCATGGCTGTAGTCACAATTCATCATACTAAATAATAACTACACCAAAAATAACAAGGATATATTTCGTTTCTGAAAACTTTATTGAGTATAAAATCATAAACTGCTAATCATTTTTTCATATTCTCAACCAACAGAACAAGAATAACCGCAAAAATTAAACACTAGTAAGTAAATAAAACACGAACAGATGTTCACAACGAACAATTAAAACAGACTACAAAATAACAAAAAGTATTAGTAAATAATGATAATATCGCACTAAAAACATTGTTTATCAAAAATGTAGCAATACTAGGCGGCGCCTCGACAGACCACCCACGTATTGTATACTACAAAACAATAATACATGGCGATACATATCTGAATTGCTGTCTGTGCGTTTATATTTTTTTATGACGGGGGAATAGTGCGGCACTGTGCGTTTACGACTGACTACATGTAAGCATTCGTGTTCGAGTTGTAAAGTGTAGTATTATATCGCTGGTAGGATTTTTTTATCGTTTTTATCGTGCCACTGTTGAATTGCTGTTGGGAATTAGATATGTTTTGTCGTACTGATAGATAGTTTTTAACACGCAAGTTCAAGGAACATGTGTTTGGTGTTTCCCTATGGATGAGAAACTTAATGATAACAGATTAAAAGAAAACATTATCATTAAAAATACATACACTGCTAACTGGATAGTCCGCTTTTTGAATAACATTAAAGTATATAGGTATTAAGTTATATAAATCCACAATTTTCCCACTTTTAAAAATATCTCGCGTGATAAGGAGGAAACTGGATTAAGTTGATTAAATTTTATATTAATTTAATTGTATGTTTCATCTGGTTGCGGGTTCCAAAACATTTTAAACACAAAACTGTTTTGTGGTTTAAATAATTGGCCTGAGACACCGGACACCTAAGAGTCGGGTTTCATTTCATCGTGGTAGCTTTTGTAGATCCTAGCTTACAAGATTCAACATAGTCTTGCTAATATGTAAACCATAGAAAAAACGTAACAATAATAATAGAACAAACTCTTAGTTAAAGATCATTTAAATACAATACTAAAGAACATACATACCTACTAAAACCAATCGCCAATTAAGAGTTATAAAAGTTAACATATTTTCAACCATAACGGGACTGCTGAACGAGTGAAACAGGGCGTTATTAATAGTGGCACGGTTAGGCATAAAGCTGTATTTATAATCAGGCGCCAGTGACAGACGGATAAACAGGCTTCTGTCCTGTCGGTCATTGAATTGTAAGCTAGTTGTCACCGCCCGGTATTATTTATAGTTGACCATGTAAATAGGTTTCTAATGCAATAAATAAAGAGTTTTCCTTTTACGGTCATTCAGTTATGTTTCGTCGCGGTTTGATACATAGCATGTCGTTAGATTCTGCTGACGTTTATTTATTGAGCTTGAACTAGTCGTGTTTGGCGGTGTGGCCCGTATTTATTTCGATTTTCGCAATTCATTGGAAATTACCCTAATGCATTTGATGTTTATCGCATGCTCTCAAACGGTGAAAGAAAACGTGTGTTCCTCTTCCTTTTTAGCTAGTATCCATAACACACGCCTGGTTTCTTATCTCGGGACAAGATGGCACTGTGTAAAAAAGATCTAGAAAAATGATTATCTACTGTACTCGCAGATTCGTCTGTAAAGCCTAAAATGAATACTATCCTATATCTCAAGTTGTAGGAACCAAACTACATACAGTGTGCACGATATTTCAATTCAACTTTATTGCATTCCATAATGTTATAAATACAGGTGGCAAGGCTTAGTGCTAGATACAATTTTGTATTATTTTTATACATACATACATCCACTCACGCCTTTTTCCCATGGGGGTAGGCAGAAACTACAGAATGCCACGCGCTACGGTTCGCTACGTTTTATGTATATAGGTAACGTTATTAATTTAGAAGTAAGCGATTACATCATCTTATCGTTTCAACTGGTTCAAATCAATCCGAAAACAAGAAGGGAGGCAAGAACCCCACTACCCAAAGTAGCTAGCCAGACAGGTCGATGACAAAGTCCATTATAGTCGCATAAAGCTCCGTATGGTGGCGATAGCGTTTTTACGACGCATAATACTTTGCCTGGCCGTCATCATTACCTCTAAAACAACTAGAAGAGTAAACATATGTCTATTGAACGTAAACATAATCGGTTACACTGGCTTTCAAGTTAAAACGCGGGGGCGTTGATAATGATTATGTATATGAGGAACTCGTGCATTTCTCTGATAGTTAATTTACTACCAATATGATGGTAAAATGAGCTATTTAAGGGGGGCTCCCATACAAAAAACGCAATTTTTTGCCTAATTTTGTACGGAATCCTTCGTGCGCGAGTCCGACTCGCACTTGGCCGGTTTTCACGATTAATCATACATTGCAGAACTCAATCTAGGTTTAACATAAATACGAAAGATCAATTACTCCCTCACTGACTTATAAGAAATTCGGAAAACATCTTGCCCTATGAAGCCGAATTTTTACAGGTAGAATGTGTATATTTGACTCTCTTTAAAAATTATTTAATCGAGGAAATAGTTATACTGTATTTGGAAATTTAAGCTTTATGGGTGTGGGTAATATTTTGTTAATAATAAGAATAACTAATACAATTTTATTCCTTGACTCCTTTTCATTGACTTGGTGTTTGCATGCATAAACAAAGATATTTTTTTTAATCCTGAGAATTTTGAGTTAAAACATCCACCTTTTTGAACAACCGACTTTAAAATACGCACATTACTTATACCGTTATAAGAGATTCTTTCCGCTTGAATAACTTTTCGAAATTGCTTGGGATGAAAGTGTTGGCGAAATGACTGGGATTAAGGTGGCGCCAAGATTTTTATCTGAGTAAAGAATAGCTGTATAATGTTCGTGATATCATTACATCGTCTACAAAGTTATTTATAATATTTAAATATATATTATAATTGAAATGACATAATATATAATTTCGACGACCCAATTAGTCCACCGGTAGTTAACACTGCCTTCTGTGCTATGGGTCACGGGCTCGAATCCCGGTAGGGACATATGTTTGTGTCCAAGTCATGGATGTATCTATGGATGTATTTATTAAAAAAAACGTATATGTGTAGTATATCAACCAACTAGTATCCGTAACACAAGCCTCGTTGCTTAGCTCGGGACTAGATGGCGCTGTGTAATAATGTCCAGATATATTAGATATATTATATTAAACTATAAGCTTTTGTTCTAAGACTCAAAAAATAATTCAATAGTGCACCTTATATGAGAATATTAGTCGAACGTCAAATGTCGATACTGTTGTCAGAACTCACAATCGTTTGTGTGATGAGCATAAACATTTGTATCCGAGTCATGGATGTATCTATGTATAATATGTATATATTTACAAGAAAAAAAGTGGTATGTAGTATATCAACCAACTGTCTGTAAAAATGTCCGGAAATATTTATAATTTATTTATTTAGGTACCGGGGGGGGGGGGGGGTGGACCTCAAGTTTCATCATAATAAAGAAAAATCAAGAAAGGCGATTGCGACAAGAGGAATTCTACACTCGTTGTATCATTGCAAAGCGAAGAAATAAATTTACCAAACAAAATACGTACGAAGACATACACGTTTCAAATCACTATCCATAAATCGATATACGCCTATTTAAGACTCAACACATATGGAAATATCTTGAATCGTAATCTAATAAGGCAGATACGGCTTTAATAACATTATACCTTATCCGATTGTACACGAATTCTGCCACCTCAATACACGAAGAGATCTCGCACGTGCAAAAAGATGTAAAGGTTAAGACATACTGAACATCGGCGATTAGCGAGCTATAATAAATACTGTATTGAGAGCTGTGAGCCTAGTAGCCTAGTGGTGAGACCAGTGGACTGAGATGTCAAAGGTCTCGAGTTCAAACCCAAGGCACGCACCAATGACTTTTCGGAAGTTATGTGCGTATTTATCACATGCTCAAGCGGTGAAGGAAAACATCGTGAGGAAACCTGCATGCTTGAGAGATCTTCTCGATGGCATGTGAAGTCCGCCAACCCGCAGTAGGCTAGCGTGGTGGACTATAGCCTAATCCTTCGCAAATGAGAGGAGACCCGTGCCCAGCAGTGGGACAATAATGGGTTGTTGATGTTGTTGATGATGATGATGATGATGATGAATAAATACTGCGATGCATTGATTTTTTCAAAATAATTAAATAAATATTCCCGGACATTATGACACAGCGCCAACGTCAAAAAACTATTTGCATATTATGATCTTAATGTATAAAAAAATTGTGTCACGTCATTGTGTGACCGCGATGAACTTCTGAGCTAGTGAATCAATTTGAATGAAATCTGGAACTGTGTGTTAATCCCACTTAAATGATAGGAGATTTTTTTATTTAAGGCTTCGAGTAGATGTAGTTACTAGAACCGAAGCTAGTATACTGATATGAGTTAATCTATTAAATCCAAAAGGCAATTTTTCGGCGATTATGTATTCTTGTTGCCGCTATGACAGTATTAAAAGTGAATAAAATAAATATTTAAGGGGAGCAATACAGCAAACGTGATATTTTTGCCGTAGTTTGATCTGTATTAATACCGGCGACAGGTAAATGGTACGGAACCCTCCGTGCGCGACTCTAACTCGCACTGGGCCGGCTCTTTTGCACAGCTTAGCATAAATTGATATTGATATTGACTAACGGCCCTGGAACATATATTATAATAATTTTCCCTCACTCTATATCCATTAAGATACACGTTGAATAAGTCAGACCACCGCTACATTTAATCGCCGTAACCGATCGCCGATGCAAGAACCACCGCGTGTGTTGTCTCTAAATGGCATCACGTGCGGAAAAAATGTTGTTTACGTAGATAGAAGATAGACCAAACTAGTAATGTCGCCAGTTCTGAGAAGTTCAAAGAAACTGTGAGAATGAAACACGAGATCAATGTTCTGTTAAAGACGACACACAGTCGCGTTTCTTTGTCAATGTGCTATTATAATCAGGGTTGTATCGTGATTCTTGTGTAAGAGGGATGGCGCTATACATACCTATATATTATAGCCTTTCTCACAAAGGAACAATAAAGGGGCTCATATGTTTAGTTGAAATTGCAAATATAGTCAGTGGAGTTTTTTGACTGATTAATGTTGTTCTATAAAATCAATCTCAAACATTAGCTGCACATTTAATTGCAATTGAGAACGCAAAAACTAAGGCCTTTTCCATCATATACCACATCATTAGACATTTCTTTGGGCTATCAAATAGACGTATATAAATGTTAATAGTGCTTTAATTGGTAAATAATCGCCTGACAGTCCATCGTGGCGATTACAATCGCCATAAATAGCCGGCGGTCGAAAGTTAATCGTTCTGGTTGTACCACCATTAAACCTTATACAGTTCTTATCTTAATTGTGCTCTTATAAAAGATATTTCAGCTGGCTTCTGCTGATAGTGGACTAGTCAGCAATTACTGTGCGATATTGATCTAATATACTTTGATTTAGTTACTAAGGTAGTAGGAAAGTTGGAGAAAATGAATTTGGCGAAACGAAGATAGAACTTTGGAGCTCACGGAAACTATAAGCTCTTTGTTCACTTATAAAGCAAGGGATCTGGACATTGATACACATTTGCCATTTAGGAATCTCGTAGCATATCCAACAGATATCGAACCATTTCAAAATAGAGCAAGATAATTGTTTCATTGTTGAATTCGAACAATAATTTTAGAAGATTTATGGAGTCAAAGTAGGACTCAATTATTCTTGTATCATATGAACACAGCTTTAGACAAGCCGTCTCCCACATACCTTATGGGGCACTTCAACATTTCGTCAGGTTTTACCCGCAAACGTAAACAATATGCGCTTGCAATCTAAACTCGATCTTACAGAAATATGGGTACGGTTGAATTTAATACTGTGACGATATTGGTGCATGACGAAAACACGCATTCAAAGCAATCTCGACCTGTTACGATGCGATGTAACATCTTAGAAAATTGTTCACTAATTAGTTTGTACGACAAGGTGTTGCCCAATCGTGAAAGTGACTGCCGTTAAGTGAGTTTGGGTGTTGAAGTGGCTGTGATAGTTTTAAAGCATGTTTGTTGACATCACGACAGGTATTATACTCCACTTGAAGTTCAAGTGTGATTTTAGAATACATTATGAATGTTTTAACAATCGTTTAAGAAAGTCCGGCTAAACATTTTGGGCTACTGGAAAAGCGACATAGCCATCGGTTACATATCAGCATAGTAACATTTAAAACAGCGATTTGCCAAATCGCTTTCTAAGAAATCATCAAGGCGTGGCGAAATAAAATCAATAATTGAAGGGTATGATTATTTTGAAATTATAATTATGTGATGAGAGGTTCTATAAAACTAAAAAGGTTTGTTGAGTTTCCCGTAACCTTAAAAGTTAAGGAATAGCGGACACTGCTACATGCCAGTTTCTTTTTGTTTTTAACTGATCTAGCTCTATCTAGTTTTCTATCTGACGATATCTGAGAAGAAACACTGGTTTATTTTATAGTCCAGACGTCATGGCAGATACAATGTGAGTGCAACAATGTAGGGTGTTTCGAATAGCGTTTTCAGGAGATCATATAAGGTACGCAACCGCGAGTGCAACTGTAGCACTTTACTGATTACTATCTAAATAAGCCTCCTTACATACGTTGTGCTATTACGACAATAGTGAGGGTGTTGTTTTGTGTAATCATCGTAATATTATCTCATATCGACTCTCGACACGGATGTGTTCATTTAAAGGATTGCAAAGGCTATATTCGTATAAGCTTACTGTTCAATGATGACTGTATTTCATGTCCCCTTACCTGTAAAAGAAAATATAAGTAGTTAGTTTACATAATTTAGCGTAGATAGATAGATAGAATATGCTTTATTGTACACCAAAATTAAATTATACATTATACATCAATGTTGTAGTAGGAAAAGCTTAGCAATATGACACAAACTACGAAGTGGTATGTCTCGATTTCACATCAAAGTGAAACCTTCACCTCCGACATTACAAAATCATTTGAATCCTGTACGTCTAAAGGTATTTTTTTTTTCGATGGCATTCATGATTGCCAATCTACACTACACGAAAGTGGATGATTATAGGCCAAATTCTCTAAATATGAGCCATGTGTAGCAATGAAACGGAAATTGAGATTAAGATGAAATAACGTGGACCCAGCTTTTCCAAATTACAATCTGTCTTTATCTGCTGCAGGATATAGCACAGATTACTAAAGAGATACGTATAATAAAAGCAATTGAGACAACGAAATAAACGGGTCTGAAAATGCAAAATGTTCGCCGCACTGTCACTACTGCTGAGACTGGCTGTAATTTTCAGAAATGGAATAACACTTCGAAATAGGTAACTAAACTTCATCATCATCAATCCATTATTGTCCCACAGCTGGGCACGGGTCTCCTCTCATTTGAGAGGGATTAGGCTATAGTCTAGTAGCCTACTGCGGGTTGGTAGACTTCACATGCCATCGAGAAAATTTCTCAAGCATGCAGGTTTCCTCACGATGTTTGCCTTCACCGTTCCTAAACCTAGTAAATGTTAATGTCTCCTTGTGATTTTGTTTATTTGACTATTGTTGTTACATTGAATTATTTTGTACATTTGTATATAGGTATAGCTCCTTCACAACTTAAGTGGTTTAGTGTCAAAACTGTAAATTACAAAGCGAATGCTAAAAAAATAAAAGATGAAATGTTAACAAATTTACTGTTTACTACAATAAAGACGTCACGAACCAAAAGTCATGGTAACAAGTTATATAGGTATTTGAAAAACGGATATTTTTTGTATACAGTTCTGCGTTGACACTGCAAGTGATGGGAGAATATAGTATATATATATATATATATATATATATATATATATATATATATATATATATATATATATATAAATAACATATCGAAATAGAAGAACGTCAGTCACAGTTATTGGCATAACGAGACAGGGCCTGAGGCATAATTGATACTGGTATGTGCAACCTACAACTTTCGCTTGTCTGTCACATTCATTTTTTATAGATAGTAATATATCAGCCTAAATCAAGGAGACTGTTTTTTTAACTACACTGCACTGCAATGCTAACAGATGAAAATGTAAGACGTATTATCAGAGCTTATGATTTTTCGCAGAAACCTTCGCCGTAATCGGATAAATGGCATACACAAAGAACAAATGAAAACATTTATTTAAATTGAATTAAAGTATCTCTGTGTCTGTGTGAATCGCACCTTCTAGAGGAAGAATAACTGCCATGATATATAATACAATTCTCTATTTCAAAACTAAACTGATTTACTGCTGTGCAATATGAGGATTTGACTAACAAAATATTTTCTAATAATCTTGTCGTGGCACAAGTAGAATCTCTGTTTTTTTTTGCAGCACTAGCGCAGACCGGCTTCACAGTAGTGCCGGGCCGAGCATGGCACGGCCGGCCAAGGTTACTGGCACCGCAGTAGCAACACTAGCGCTCGTCACGTTTCTGTCTTAGAATAATATGGAAATTGACGATTACGTTAGCCGAAGAATATGATATGGCAGAGGTTCTGATTCGGAAGTAATAAATTGTAAACATAACTTAGCATCGTATTAACGGTGCTATGTTTTAGAATCAAGCGGGACGTAAGCTTCTTTTGACGAGTACAATTTGGGGGTCTTCAAGTCACGAGTACATATAAATTAGGCTACAACATCTTACATTACATCGTCACTTACCATTAGGTGAGATTCTGGTCAAACGCTTGTCAGTTAAATCCAAAGACGGCGTACATTTGCAACCGGCTCATCTCAAAAACCTGTCTACAACTATCTATAAGCTTATCAGTTGATAGATAAGTGGAAATGCTAATTTAATTATAAGGAAATTCTAATTCTATTAAGAACATACTATACTAATGAAATATGTAAAGTTTACTTAAACAAACATATAATAAAACTAGTCTTCCTATCCACGTACAAATGTCACGATGACGATATTATATATAGCTCTAAGTGTACAATATTGTGCAATAAACTCACTCACATCGATAACATCAGACTAGCAGCGAATTTTTACTTCGATAAAAGGACCTAGATATTTGGAAGTGCTTGAAAACATACTAAACAATCTGTATGGTAAAGCTGCATCTGCTGAGATTAATCTATGGATGGGCCAACATCATAACACTTCGAGAACCCTCCGTGCCCATTTGGACATTGTTAAACTGTCACTTGTCATACAAATATCGGTGGCAATTATTTGTAAAGACAAATTGGCGTCTACAGTTTTGTTGTGAATCAGCTGGTGACCGAACGAGTTGGCGATTGTTATCCGTAAACTACGTAATATCACGCTTAGCCTCACTCAATCAGGTCAATTTTAAATATAAAGTATATTTAAAAACGTATTGGACGCAGACTGTACGCTAGTAAATCTAAGCTTATTCTGCATATTAAGGTTCGCCGGACTTCGGACGCGTTTTCGTATGACTTCGCACATGAGACTAGTATTTATACTGTGTGCCAGCTAGTCGTGCATTAAATTAGTTCACACCAGTAATTGTATGCACCATTATGTCTGAACAGTGTGCGAGATACTATGATAGCACTCGGAAGATTGGGCAGGTATGAGGGTATATGGAATACGTATATTTTTTTTTGCATTTTGCTCACCCGAACCAGCATAATGTACTACATAAAGTTACTCACGCCTTTTTTCCATGGGGCTAGGTAGAAACTACAGAATGACATGCGCTACTATCCCATACCACTGTTGCCTCGTCCACGTGCGCCTGTTGAGAGTACTGCGCACCTGACCTTTTTGGCGGAGTTCACCAATTAGGTCGTTGTATGTCCTTCTAGGGCGCTTGTAGCCGTACCTTTGCCATTTTGATTTATTTTAAAAGAGTGTTTGAGGAGTTTTTTTGCCGGATTCTTCTCCATGAGATCAATTTCTTGGAACCGTGCAACTAGAGTCTGAACGTTTTATAAATGTTTGAAAAAGTTACGAAATAAAGTATATGAAATAAAAACTTTGATTTTGGGTCCGGCACTAAAAAAACTCTGCCTAATAAGTGCCTTCACGATCACATAAGGCTTCTGATAACAATGTGTGCTAATAACGCACAGTTTTCGGAAGCCGGGCCAACGACACAGAACTGTGTCACAAAACCGAGAGTCACCGTGACATTAGGTTTCAGTTTACCGTGCGGTAATCTGTGCTTCACTTCACTTTACGTTTTTTTTTAATGTTTTTGTTTACTAAGTGCAAAGGCCTGTACTTTGGACTTCAGTTCGCGCGCTGCTGTTATTGTCAACCTCTTTTTTATTGAAAGGAGGTGTAAGCAAAAAAATTGCTTTGATATGATTTAAAATTTATAGAACAGTAAATATATTGTATTTTATTATAGACGCACGTGATACCAGTCAGGTTTGTTACTGAGGATCAAGTATTTAGTTGACGTGTAATAAGTTTTTCGTTTTACTGGTATGTTGGAAGATATTTAATTAGAAATAATCTGTATCCTTGATCTAATTCTCTAGATTTTTTCTGTTAGACCGATCGCAGTATCGCACGATATTGACTCGCATCGCATCGAGATTCGTGCGCGCAATTCTCCAGTTCGCAGTTGGCCTTCTTTTGCATATTTTTAGTATTCTGTAGGCATTACCCCAAATTGAATCATCAGATACAGTTATTCGCAGAAAATCTTGAGCTAGATAAGAAAACCATCTTTGTTTTAACATTTTAAAAAATGTAAAAACCAATAAACAATTTGAATATGTAGTTTGAATTGTAGTTTCTGTGAAGTTAGTTACATTGTACAAAAAGCTATTTTTAAAAGCCTTTAGTAAATGTTGCACGGTTCCAAAGAATAGATCTTTTTAAATAAAGAATTTGACTTTGAATTTGAGAATACCATGTAACTTCTAATATATACGCTTATCTACAAGATACCTCTCAAGATTCACTCGTGACTTGAAGACCCCTAAATTGAACACAACTAATTGACTATATTTACCATGTTGATGTATTTGGAGCCTATTATTCACGTAGATTTCTCATCATCGGTCTTGGCAAGCAAACCATGATGCCATGTAACGTTTCATTGGTCAAGTGGACGCTGTCAGACTCCTAATATAATCGTTTACTCACGTCTCACGAGAAATAGTTACAGGAAGCAATGAAGTACTTGTTTGTTGCCTGTAAGTCCAGTACATGACTAAACAACAAACTCAATTTCTTTTCTCAGTAAATTTCTTCTTCTATCTTGATATTGTGGCGGTGTTTCTTCTCAGAGGTTGTTAGTCAGAAAACAACGCCGCTATCAAGTATTTAAGAAAGACTTTTAAAAGTGTCTTCATAAAGATAGAGTTACTATTAGAAAAGGTATACCAAAATACCAATCCTAGAGAAATTTCTTACCAATAATGTAAAATATTTGAGAGTCCTAACTCTCAAATTTTTTTTTACGATTTTTGCATTTTACCAATTGTAGGTACTAATTATGTAAATTCATAAAATATCGCATTCATTATTACAATGTTAATTTCTATTTAAAGTTAAGTTATTAGATTTATAGACATAAAGAGAAAAAAAGTGATACGTCGTCTACGGCTCGTCTCGACTTTCATTCAGTCAAGGACAATAAAATCGTACGATTTTATGTTTAATGTTTAACGGTTCTGAGAATTCGGTACAAAGGAGTAAACAAGTTAGAGATTATAGGTATCTTATAAGCTCCGCAAATATTTCTGGTAAATATACAAAGATAACGATGTTTCACGTGTTCATTGGCATTCATTTGATGTAGAATACTTGCCAATTTAAATGATCAAGATTATTTTTACTTTTTTCTGTACGATTTTTTTTTATGGAATTAAGGAGGCAAACCGGCAGGAGGCTCACCTGATGGTAAGTGATTACCGCCGCCCATCTACATCTGCAACACCAAAGGACGTGCAAATACGTTGCTGGGCTTTCAAGAAAGAATATACTCTCCTCTTGAAGGTTCCCACGTCGTAACGGTTCGGAAGACCGCCGGCGACAGCTGGTTCCACAGAGCGGTGGTGCGAGGCAGAAAATGCCTTAAAACCGCACTGTTGTGGAACGTTGTTTTTTCTGATTCTTTCAATGCTTTATCTTTCACACAAGTATAACACATTATGATCTCTTCTATAGCTAGGCTAATGCCTGGGATTAATAAATAGTTTATATATTTATCTAGGGAATCCTAGATGTAAACGATTTAATACTACTTTGTATTGAAATCTTAGGGAGCAATGAACAATGTTATTCTAATGACAATCTCACTATTGGCATCTTGGTAAAAAAAAAATTGGTAGCTTCTAGATAAACTTAGAACCAGAAATATATTATTAAAATTATATTCTTATGGTAATCCTAGATTGCTCCAGGAAGGACTTAATAAGGAGTCACTGTGGCTCAATTTATGGAATGGCTACCCAATTATTTTAGTGTTAGCATTATAAATTCTATACACGTGACCACAGAACTTGGTTGAAAGTGATTTCTTCCGCGATGTGTCATCAGTTTTTAAAACAAACGCTTTCTGAGTGACTCAGCGTAGGCAGGTTTGGTACATTTGGACCACTTGAGCTCCTGTAGCATTGTGGTAACTGGTTATTTATAGATTATACAAACGACTTGGTAATTGAATATGTGTCACGGGTGTCCTCCGTGACTTGTTCTTTTAGCTCTGCCTATAATTTTGCTATTAATGTAAATTAAAGAATAATCAATTTCGTCGTATGTAGGTTGCTTGATTGGGACACTATTCCGACAAATTGGCTTTGTAAACAGATGACGGGAAACTTTTTACAGAACACAAAATAGAATTTGTGTGATATTCAAATAATAAACTGTGCATATTTTCTCATTGTTCTTGTGGCCCTAAGCGTTGTAATATTGAGCGTGAGCGCTCAATTTACACGTTAAACGAAATGTTTATTTATTATTTAAATCATTAGAACCATTTTAAGAAAACTTAAGGGTGAAAAGTTGTTATGGATTTCCACCATAAAAAATTCTCAGTGGTTATTTGTTGATAAGCTGTAGACTGACTAAATTAGTCATTGTCCGGAAATACTTCGTATAATTAACATAATGCATTCACAAAACATTTAGAATCCGACGTAGAGTAGTAATGACACGCATTAAATGTCAAGAACCTGAATATGCATATTCAAGCACAAAGATTTATACAAGAGTATGCAGTCATTATAAGCTTGGCTTTACTGTACACTGCAATCATCCCAACACAAAAATGTTACGATAACGCGAAGGCACGTAATTTAGCCAAATGATCAAGGAAAACTGTATATTTTTTTATTTTATATTGAAATACCACAAGAAATTCAGCACCATCAAAAGGTCGTAAAAACTCAATTAGGTATTCGCGCCGTTTATATTTTAATCGAAGACTGTTTTTGACTGTCTGATTTTGTGCCGTCTTTGTTTTATGATGCGTAGGTAATTAAATTTGTTATTGATATGTTGCTTTAACTGTATTTACGATATTATGTCCAAATTCTGCCTCGTTAAGTGCGACTAATGAACAAGAGGTCATCAGTTCAATTCCCATGTCGAACAAATTGTTATTAGGGTTTTCTATGAAATTCTCTGTTAGCAGCTCGAAGTTTGGATTTGTGGCCTTGTGGATGGTAATAGGCTAGCCCCCTATTATAAGGGGATATAAAAACATACTGACGAAATGTAGGTGTACATTAGTGCACCTCTGCCTAACCCATCGGGGATGACAAGCGTGATGGTATTTTATGTTATTGGTGTTCATCAGAATCACAAAAAAAAATACTATTAGGCTGTAAAGCCCTCTACATAGGTATGTTTTCGTATGAACGGTGGATTGGGCCAAAACGGAATCCATGTGCGTGGAAAACGCCTGATTGTACAACAGCTAAAATGTAGTTGCACGTTCCAATAATAGACTTTTAGTATACGTAACAAGGTTTAAAATGAAAAACTACTTTTGGATAGATTATGAGGCTTTTTGTTAACAGGTTTAGATAAACAAGGATTTTTTTCGTCTGAATTTCCAATAGCTCTCGTAATTACACTATAGCGTATTTAAGTAGACGAAGCCATCATCCTGGTATTTAGAAATTGATTATCCGACAGAGATTAAGGCGTGGGTGAAACAAACAGATGGTAATATAGTGAGACCTAGGCACTAGCAAATCGGTGATAGGAGCTAAGATTAGCATAACATAGTATACTATTACGAAATACATTCAGAAGAACCACCTCCCACACATCTAAGGTTGTTGTAAATATACTAAAGATTAAATAATATTGCCTGATTTATTCCCAAAAAAAAACCATTTCTATCAGCTTAATTGTATCGCTTATTATAGTCAGTTTTTTAGCAACAACAGATTTTTAAACACAACGTATTCATATTATCGGGGTTATACGTTATGTAGATGTATTTTGAGTCTTGACTATATTATATTAAGGCAATTAAAATAATTATGATAAAAATTAGGTCAAGAGAAGTGTCTAACATACGGAGCATTTTGTTGGTCCGCAACGTGCATAATATTATAATCTGATCTTCTGTAGGTAGGTATCTTTACGCCGTGGCCATTACCGCTCGTCTGTTTGTGATAAACATCTCTTTCGTAATCCGGTATTACCGGTGGACGTAAAAGCTTCAACTCATACATATTCATCGATCCATAACATAAATAGTAATCGGTTAATACATATTAATAAAAAATACAAGTATTTAGATCCCACGGTGCTGTCGTATTTGCGACTTTGCATGACAGAATTTGATTCCACGCTAGCTCAGACATCTTGACTATTTAGGGCGTAATTAGCATACTCGTGCCAATAAATGAATTTGAACTTTGTTAATAAGGTTTACGTCTCATTATTGTTGAGTAAATGACATGGGTAGATGCTTTGTTAAGAAATCTGACATCGAGTGGATATTTATTTATTTGGAAAAAATAATTGAAGCCGCATAAGAGGCCGGTTTAGTGACGAGCGAAATAAGTCGTTAATAGCATCGTAATTAAGCGTTTTATTGTTATACGAGCCGTCAGAGTGGGTCACTCACCCACTATTGATGCCGTGTGGGCGTTTAAGTTAATTTGGTAGCGTGTACTGTTTAAAAATACACCTAAATCGTATTGGAAAGACTTTCATTGTTATACGCTTTTGAAAGAATATCAGCAAGCAAGAAAGGAATTGGAACATATGGACATTAGCAACACCAGAGTGTGACTGTTTGTATCAATTTTATTTAGGTACATCATGTTTGAACGAAAACCACAAAAATATTTGACCAATAACAATATTATCCCCGTTTTAACATTCAACCTACATTAATTAACAAATAATATTTAAATACTATTGGTTTGTACACGTTTCTTGTGTCACTTGTTCAAACGCAGGTACTTGCGACACTTGTACAGTTGGCAAAAGAAATAAGTAGGCACATCAATTCAGGAAAATTAAAAAAACAATTAGCTAATACTTTCCAAGTCTTTTCTATCGCTTGTCGTCAGTCTTGAGTGCACCAATTAAGCAAATCAAATGAATCGAATCCAGCTTATTACAGGAGTATAACTGATTGGCGAGTTTAACGTCCCAATTGAACATTAGTTGTTAACAAGTTGCTTGAAGTAAGTGAAAAATCTTCATATTTCGATGACAAGAAGCTACCAATTTATGGTAAATGCGATTTAGCCTCGGCGTGTTTATATTTGTAGATATGGGATGTGTTCGCAACATATAATTTTCTATTGAGAACACTGAATAAATAAGTTTATAACTATTAATATACAGTTCATAATGGAATAAAGGACGACAATGGAGAAAAACAACAATCGATCAACGCGCGTTGTAAAGTATTTTTATTCAAATTTGTACTTTAACTGAATAGTAATAAAGTTAATGTTTCAATATACTCAGGAAATGCTCTGCTTTGCTTCGTGGCGTGCTGATCCTAATGAATAAGTATTCGTATTCCACCTGCACTTTCAACTGTTTTGTCGTGTGTACCACACCTTTGTGAGTCCGTGTCAGTTGTTCGTCTGCCGATACAATACACTGGGTTTTACCCGTAATCGTTCATTTTGCATAACATTGGTCGCATGCTAAACATGTTTGAGGAAGCTCGGACGATAAGGCAAATAACTGTTTACATTATTATACTATTATGCGGTATTACATTTAGGTCTAACACATAATTCGTAATTGTAATTAATTACTTGTGCCCGGTCGCGTTTTGCTGTGGTTCATGGTGGTTAAAGATAAAAAAAAAACTTTGAAGCGTCAACAGCTTAAACTGACAAATTTAAGCTACTTACATAAGATTTTGAATCTTAGACAAAACAACTCAAGATTTATATTGCGGTAATTTTGTTCTTCATGATACTGCTTAAACGTAATTTTGTATGTTATTTTAGAAATAGGGTTGCCCGGTATATCGGCTTTTCAATAAAATCCTCAGCGATGGAATCAAAACATTGTTTAATTTATTCAGAGCATTGAACGGTAATACTTTAGTCTTTGTTTTTAATAAAGAAAACGCAGGCGACGTCACCGAACAAAGAAATATGTTAATGCATTATTCGTAACTTCCTTGTGCAACTTTATTTTCTTAGTTCCAGATTCCAGTTAGCTGTGCATTATTACAACTGGGTAGTATAAACGAACTTTTAAAAAATTACCATAAACTGAAGTTTGTCACAGCTTGATGTAGATGTAGATGTAAACTGCCTCGTTAGTCTAGTGGTCCTACAGTGCGACTGCAGAGCAAGAGGTCCTGGGTTTGATTCTAAGGTCTAGCAAAGTGTTATTGGATTTTTATGTGAAATTCTCAGTAGCAGCTCGAAGTTTGGATTCGTGCCCGGTTAATGGCAATAGGCTCACCCCGTATTACATGGGACCTAAAACATACCGGCGAAACGTGGGTGTACATTAGTACACCTCTGTCTAACCTTTCGGGGACAACAGGCGTGATGGTATGTTATGTTACATGTAAAAGGGGAAAGATCCATGTAGAACAGTCCTATTCGGTTTTAAATCGATATTTGGCCCGCCCTCTATTGGTCTTTGAAATACATGGCCGGCGTCGCGAGGGCATAATCAGTACATAACTGCCTACCCGCTAAGTTTAGCTAGCCGTGTAAGGTGCTCTAGAATACTCTAGAAATCTCTATTTTCCTATACATGATTCTATCAAGTCATCACCACAGAATATGCCGTGACGACTTTTCTTTTTAAATCGCAACGCCTGTCATTCGAATCGCAGTTTCCGAAAACTGAAACAATCGAGGTGCTATATCGTTTTGTTAAGTAAATACAATAACAATTCTGTCACAAATAATGCTTGTTTACGGAAAAGCCTGTAAAACTATACTGTCTAGCTGCGAGACGAATTAATGCGAACGTTAGTCAATTCGTTCTAAACTGTTCGGAGAATCGTATGGTAATATAGATTATCTTGTGTTTTATCTGAGTAGCTAGGCTGTTGACGCACTGTGCAGCACAGACGCGGCGTTTCTATGTGAAGGAAGCAAGTGAAACGTATTGTTTCAATTAGACCAATATTACAGCCTGACTACTTTAAAAATTTCAAAACTAGTTGCAGGGTTCCAAAAATTAGATCTTACAGAGAAGAGCCGGAACCGATAGAAACGCCAAAGATAAAAAAAGAAACAATATGAATATACTGGTATAAAATCTGAAAATATAATTGTTTTTATTTCAAAGTCTAATATTCGCCGAAGTGTAAGAAATCAAAACACCAATGAGTACTCTGTATTTTTTTTACTAACCACAATATTAGGATTTTGACAGACGACTGTTTACAAAATAAGACATCTAAGGAAACAAACAGACAGTAATTCACGGCGGCTATAACTTGGGTACTTTACAAGTCTATTTAAAACATTGTCAGAGCACTTTTGTTTTTACAACCGGCGAGGTTGCACGACGTTTTACGAAACAGAGCTTTTAACTTCGGACGCGCAGAACTGTTTGGACTGTCACGTATGTATTTAAAACAGACTGTGTTGTTCAGGGTTATAAAGATAATCAATGGCGATCAAGTTATCTGAACTTGATTTTATATTCCCACGGCAAGGTGACTTTATAACTAAAATAATTTGAATAATAATAGTGCTGTGACTGTGAAGTTAAAGATAATTTGAACAAAATCAACGTAGGAACTTTCAATAATATTTTATCCCAACCGAATAGTGTAGATGCGAAGGTTTTGTTCAAGTTTATGGCCAGTTTGTATAGTTCATAAGCATTTAGGGTACGATGGAACTGGCATACGCTATGCGTAAAAGTTCCTAAAAAAAAGAGAATAAAAAAAAAAAAAGAAGTTAAAGATCTTGAGTTCGATCCCAAGGCACGGACCACTGAATTTTCGCAATCACGTACGCATTTATCACATGCTCAAACGGTGAAGGAAAATATCCAGCCTTCACGTGTCTGCAGCGCCAAACAGTTTTGCCGAGTTACAACTTAAGTAGGTAGGTATTTACGCCCGCGAAAGGCAATGCTTTACCGGAATTACTTGCTCCGTCTAGACATTCTGTACACTTTGCATTAAGCGCGGAATAAGTTTAAAAAATCCGTTCAAGGAATAATTTTACCGGTCTTGAAAGTGAATTCCGCCGACACCCGTCAGACTTAGTCAGGCTGAGAAACCACCGTCATCTGTAGTCATGCTCATCAACCCATTTACTATCCCAAGTACTGGACACGGTTTACCACGCTAGCCTATAACATCCCATTTACTATCTCAACTACTGGACACGGTTTACCACGCTAGCCTATAATCGGGGACAAATAGTCTCAGGCACGCTAGTCTCGGAGGTCGTCTTGTCGGTTTGTGCGTCACGGGTTGCGGGTTCGATCCCCGCACGGAGCAAATATTTGTACGTTCTACAGGTAGTTGTTCCGGGTCTGGGCGTTTGTGTATGTGAAAATTTGTGTTTGTACACGCACCCACGAGACACAGGAGAAAATCCTAGTGTGGGGCAACGTTTTTTTAAGAAGAAAGAATATCCTCACGATATTTTTGTGATAAATCCGCAGTTCCGCACATTATTTCGAAAACTCAGTGGGATTGCTCGAGACATTTGACCAGTCTACCGGTCACATCACTAAGATATCAAAGCTATACCTGCCTATAATCTACAACACATTGAAATAGATTCAGTGACATTGAAACCACGTATGCTTATTACAACGCTCCGTAGTCCGAGATCAATGTATATTGTGTCGTCATAGTATGTATAACATGACAACGTCAACTTGTGACGTAGTTATGATTTCATAGAAAAAACGACGCGGTACTGCGAATAGTGTTTTTTTCCCACGGCCCTTTGCTTGAGAGTGTTTCCATGTATTGGTCTGGTCTGGTGTTCAGTTATAATTTTAATTACTTGCTTCGCTCATGTGTGGGTGTGTGACGATTAAACGTATTTTTTTTATTCTTATTTGCACGTTAAGAGAATGACAATGCAATGTTGTTTGTCACATTAATATTGTTTATTTCAGGAATAGCTAAATCGATTTTGATTTGGTTTTCATATGTACAAAATTATTGATTATGCCATAATGTTCTGAAGTTAATTTTTAACAATTGACTCAATAAATGGTTAAACAATGTATTATCAGATTATTACATTTATAAAACCAAATCTTTGCGCTACTTCGATCAGAGAAAGCGAGACAGTTTATCGAGAACCGACACCAGTTAAAACTATTAGCGGAGTTCAGGCCTAATATAGCCAAGATTAATTCCTAGTCGTTAAACTGAAAAGATTAAAGGTAATGTGGCGAGAAACACTGTTAAAGCTTTCACCGCGCAGTAAAACCGCGGTGATAAAGTCAACAAAGGGCGTATAACCTAAACGTTCTCGTTACGTCGCGTTTCACAATTAACCTGCTTTACGATCTGGTTGACGAGCGGTCAGTTATCAGTTCGCCGTATCAGTTTCTTTGGAATTTTGTTTAACGAGAACATGCTTGTTTGTTTGATAGATAAAGTGTAGTACCTACGTAATATAACGTACCATCATGCGTTGAAGCAGAGTAAGTAAGCTCAGCTGATATAATTATTGGGCTTTATTTAAAACAAAGCGAAAATATTGCAAGTAAACAAGCACAAATTCAGAATAAAGTAAAACCACTTTCGTTCAGGTTGGAATTCGAACGCAAGATTTGGACTTGACAGAGATAAGAGTTTTCATAGAAAATATACAGCCAAATATAGGACCTTCAGACTTAATATTCTGTAGCCTCATAAAATACCAATAAAACATTTATATCAAAGCACATAAAGAGTATATGTGACAGTTGGACATAGGAACTGTGGTCAGAAAACTATACCTATTAAGCTTAAATTCGTGATATTTACAACTACAAGCAAACTCAATTAGCCAACGTATTATGCTATAATATAACGAGTATATGTGTATACTTTTAACTTAATTGCGGTAGCACTCGGACGTGACCTGTTAACATCGGTTCCCTCACGAGTAAAATTATTGGTCAACGGCTTGAGACTTTTTTGATAATATAATTAGCCACGTTAAACCGTATTAAAACTGCTAACTCTACTAGTAATCTTTATAATTATAAATTAAAAAACGAACCCGACAGACCTGATGATAGAAGGAATAAAAGCATATGAATCTTTACATCTGTTCCGTTTTTAATACTAAAGGTGTGCAGAAAGTCATATATAATATAATAATATAATTTCATCACATTTTTTTACTAATTACCGTCCAATTTCGACCCTTGACTATCAATAGTAACAATGATTAATGCACATAAAATTATGGTTGCGGTATTCTCCTCCTCCTGAATCTTATGGTGCTTATAGGGTGCATGAGAGAGATGGCCCTTTACAGGTTAAATAGCGCTATCCTTCTCTTACAAAGTAATCGTCGTGTTACGCGTCCCGGATGGTTTATAGCTTCAGAAAATAGAAGGCCCTACCATGCGAAGGCGAAGTGGGTCGACTTATAATGTTATATTATATATATTACTATTCGATCAATTTATAACTTAAGTCCCAGATATTCACTGAGGGAGAAATTTAAAGAAATTGATATTATGACTGTTCCATCACAGTATATTTACGAAAATCTTTTATATGCTTACAAGAATATCAATCTCTTTGAAAAGCATTGTGATATCCATAATATTAATACTAGGAATAAGAATAAATTTGTTGTTCCTGCAACTAGGCTCCAGAAAATCAGTAAATCCTTTAGATGTCAATGCATACGCTTTTATAACAAAATTCCAACCCATGTACAGACATTAAGTCTCAGCAGATTTAAATCCTTTATCAAACAGAGACTTTGTGCTAAAGGCTACTATACGTTAAAAGATTACATGGATGATAAAACTGCTTGGGATTGAATAGTTCTAATGAACCGGGCTATCGAACGTCTTTTACTGTAATTTATTATGATTTGGACATTATTTTTTCATGACATTGATGTTAATTATTTTTTTTTTTTTTTATTTTTTTTTGTTGACATTAATTTATATCTTGACATGAATTGTATAGGTATACCTATAGATTTTTAATTATTATTATTATTTGACTTTATTTATTTTATATTTTTGACATTATGTTAATGTTATGTTTTGACATAATTATTTTATATTTGACATTATGTTGATTTTTATGCATTGGGATTATTTATAATATACATATCTATGTGAATGTGAGCACTTTGTAGGTAGATAAACATACGCTTACAAACTAATGTCTGGCGGCTTTGGGTTTTTGAAATGGCCTACGCAAATGTCCCGCTGATCTTGCATAGACGTGCGTCGGGTCGTTAAGCTCCCACAATAATGGTTTGAGCTAAACGATGGCTGACGTATGCGTGCTGTCAGTATGGACAGGTCAACTCAAAGCTGCACTGGTGCTTTCTTCAAAAGGCCATCCCAGACTTTAACTTACATCGTCAGGCTCACATATTGTAACCAAAATGTTTGGACTTTAAAAGAGACCATGATTCTCTGAGTTTGTTTCGGCATTTCTTCTCAGAGGTCGTCAGTTAGGAAATGCCGATGTCAACTAGATACTAAAAAAAAAAATGTACATGACTTGTAAAAGTGTCTTTAAAAAGATCTATTTACAGAAATAAACAATCATTCAATCATTCAATCATATAAAAGTCGAAACACACACAAATAGTCACGCGAGAATGCTATAAACATTTAAACCTACGTTGCAGTCACTCGGTCAAAATGATAAAATACCACACAAATATCCAACAGGGCACTGTAATCAGAACAGTGGCATTACAACTGGTTTAATTTTACCCACTTTTGGTAAAACATCTTGTGTTACAATAACAAGACTGACACGAGTGACCGGCGCGTGCGCAACTCAAAAACGATGTCTCGGGTTGCCATTCTGTTTATTAAAAACGCATGCGCTTACTACACTGTATCAAAGACAATAGAAATATTAAGCAATAAACGATGAGGAAATTGAGATAAACAATCCTCGCAGACTACAGAATTTCTATCGGCTGGTAGTTCGATCGATTTGTTTATTGAATGAAGTCCCCCGCTCGTTGCAAATATTTTGTACAATCTACTGGCAGTTGTTCCGGGTCTGGGAGTTTAAATGTATGAAAATTTGTGCTGCACTTGCATTAGTCTTTATTAACGAAAACGTCTAAAGTATCAGCTGAGAAAAAGTTTGCAGTGTCTGTAAAAACGTTACTGCGCTGTTACAGCTATCGCCTCAAAAATACTGAGTTTATTGTTACGATATGATACAAGGTAGTTAACAGAGGCCTTTATTGTGCACGACCTGTGGAACACTATTGATGGCTACGAGAATATAACTTATAATATTGAATGTTTGAATATAAACAATGCTCAAATTATTACATCAATGAATGAATACTGATTTATCGTTTTATCTTCGTCTTTCTCATTGAATAGACATTGAAGGGGATTCAACGCTTTGAATTAAGCTAGAGCCTCGCTGGTTAAATTCTAAGAAGAGATAGTACCTATTTGAATTCATAAACTTATGGTAGATTACTTATCGAAAGTAATTTCTGGACTAAGTCAATGTATTTTACTTATTTTAGAATAAGTTGATTCATAGTTGATAGACTTTAGATGCATAGTATTTGAATAATCACTGTGAAAACAATTAAAAGGATGCAAATATTTAAGGCGTTCACTAGGGGAGGCCTACGTCCAGCAGTGGACGAATATAGGCTGATGATGATGAAATATTTATTTTGAGGTACTTAAAACCGACACCTAAACTGCTACATTTCTACATTAAATACAACACAAGTTTATTTACTTAACGTAGCGACATTTAAGGTTAATAGCCCATTAATCTAAGCCACGATTTTAGTTTTCCCTTAATCTTGCACCTTTTAATTGCAGCTCTGCCGTGAACCACCGCATTGCGGGTATCTTACGAAAACCATAGCTGTATAACATAGGTAAGGTAGATAGAGATGTTCAGAAAAGGTAAGACATTCATTCATCGAGTACTGATTTGCAGCAGTTCAATCAACCTATTGTTTCAGGACATTGTGGATATTGAAATAAAACTAGTCTTTTGTGGATTTTATCGCGGTATATCATTAATTCCGACGTTTCAGATCTTTTTCAGCATCTGTTTGTTTTGTTTTGTGTGTGTTTAACTGTTAATGTATAAAATAAATTTGATATTATAATAAGTTGCATCTCCAAATAAAAAAAAACGTCATTAATACTAATTTATACTGAATTCACTGATCCAGAGCTCATAGATTGATATTATAAAAAGAGCGATTCCTGTTACACCAATTGACAATATACCATTTCGGAACATAACAACTTTAATACGGACCTAAATAAACGGCAAATGATTTAAATATGATCTCCCAGTTAGTTCATGTTTCACAGGTTTTTTGATCCGAATTAGTTTATTTTTATTATACAAACTATGTATACATATAGAGATGATAAACTAGTGCTGATTATCACATCACACAGTCATGTTGAGACTTCGGAAAGGCTGAGGGTAAAAAAACAGGTCTAGTAAAAAATAAAGACTATAATCGCTTACGGACGCTTACGCTTACTTTTAAATATGTAATTTTATTTGTTTTCCGTCTAAATGTTGCTATAAACTGAACTTATACCATTATTTGATACCACATAGTTACGATCTACTTTAGATAAAAGCATGAAATTGGAAAATACGTATTGGAGCTAAAATGAGGACCGCCAATCGAAATAAACCGCTCACTTCTACTTCAACTTATCTACTTTAATGGTATTGCCGACGCAACACCCTTTAGGTATTCTAGACTTATTTGGTGTAAAGAGGGAATCATTTATGGGTCTAAGGAGGGTACCAAGAAAGAATTACAAGGATAACATAATACACTCACGCCTTTTTCCCGTGGGTAGGCAGAAACTACAGAATGCCACGCGCTACGGTAGGACAATCATCTTCAATACTAATCATCCAGCATCTAATAGAGACTGTGTGTAAGAGGCTCTCTGTTAGATACGGTCCTCTTTATAACTAATCCATTTGCTATGATACTTGATTGATTCTCGCATCGATATTTCAGAACTGCCTTTTGAAATACCAACAACCCGCTTCTAGACGATTGGTGTTTCGTTCGATGAGTCCAACTCCTCCAGTCAAAACCTTGTTTGGACTTGTGTCTTGGATAGCTGAGACGACAAACTCATATCAAGGGACGCACGGACTATTTGAAATATGGGGAAACACTTAAAAATGTCTAGGTTCCGTAAAGGGGTCACGATAACTTTAAAATTAAGTAATTTTTTTTAACTAACTGCCTTAGCCTTACCCTTTTCACAAAAATAAGTAAAATGGAGAGTTATGCCTCCACCCACTTTAGTGTTTACTTACTTTTACAGCCCCTTTTTCGATGTCGTATACGTAATTAAGCCAATCAAAATCTACCCGTCGAATATATGTGTATACATTATTGCTGTCCACTTGGGCACAATAACCGATTTGTGGGCAAACCTAAGTAATATTTTGTACATTACTAACTTAAATAATAATATTGTAAGATAACAATCATCGTCTCCAATTCGCACGCACAAATTGCGGTATAACAGGCTATACAAGTGTTACAAAATCGGCATTTTAATTAAACAGAAATGGCTAGAGTGTCACAATTTTCTCACGGCGAAACGAAAGTCGATCGGTATCCGCTTTTCTTCCGCCCGGTCAGTATACGAACAAATAAGGTTATTTAGCTGTTAATGGTCGCCATTTTGAAGATTAATGGGCTTTTAAACATATCTAGTTACACACGTTGTGTTACAAGGAAACCTAAGAAACTATTTACAGCATTTGTGAAGTGAAGTGGTTCTTTTTTCTCAAAGTCAAAGTCAAAATATCATTTATTCAAAGTGGGCCAAATTTAATTGGCTCTTTTTGAACGTCGACAATAAAGACAGCCCCCAAAAACGCCAGCCCTTCACCGCTTCCTAGTGTTTTTGCTGGGAAGAAGAAGCGGCGCAACAAACTCCCCAGATTTTACACAATTTCCACCAAAAATACAGTAGGTACTTAATCGTGACTCAGTAGAAATCTTTAACCGCAACATAGTAATAAATGTTATATATAGATTAATTTTTCGGGGAGCTCCATCAATCACAAGTTACCAGTTATTGTTAATAAATAGGATTACAATGGTGACTATGCTTCTTTTATAACGGAGATCAGTGGCGCTAATAATAAATAATAAACTCTCAATATAACAAAATTATTATTATTCAGCCGAATTAGCCTATTGGCTGCAGTGTTTAACATTACGATTCAGGCACTTAACTTAACTTTCTTGAGACTAACAAACTATTAATTTATTCATTTAACTTTTTAAGTTCCGAAACAAGAAATAAACTTGTGAAAAACGCAAAGACTACGCTTTTCTGACGCCGATAGCCTACTGAAAATACATAAATCACATGACGACAATGTGTTTCGAAATGTTCAAATCGTTACTTAGGCAGTTTTGCATCACACACGTTACGTTACGCATAAACGGATACGATTGGCCTTAGCTCATAGAGGCTATGCATACGTATTACTATGTAATATTTGTAAAAGTATAACGACGATATATATTTTTATTTAAGACAGTGTAACACAATATATCGACGCTCGGATTCAGAATATTATCAATGTTTGTAGTCTATGCGCTCCAGAATCATTGAGGTGATCGCGACGAAAGATTGATGGGTTGTACTGTGAGCGAGTATGATAGTTCCTGGCAAAAAAAAAAATAGGTAAGGTGATCCAGGTATGTCGGCTAGCTGGGGTAGGCACGCAGTGTAGTAGTTACTTAGTGCTACCCATGCGAAGCCGGTCTGGTTAATCTAGTATGTTGTATTTCAGTTTGAAGACTTCGATCGTGAAAAACTTTCATAATAAATTCCAACTACACAACTGCAAATTCAAGTTTAACCAGAAACTTCTTAAACTAAACCTCTTAAATATTATATTCCACGCTGCAGGCATTTATTTTTCAGAAATAAACAGCGCGTTCGTATGGATATCGAGACTACAAAATAGTAACTCAACACATATTGTTTTATCATACGCCTCCGAAGTTACGACACTCATTGAAGTCAGGACGCATCAAATGTCAGAATCATAATAAGCAGCTGTACCGAAATCATTACCACGTCACTCCAACCAACGCCACATGTGTTCGTTCAGCCATAAAGAGTATCATAAATTAATGTTAATTTAACGAAATCAGTCGTATCTGTGTACCGACACCTGAATTTGGCACGAACGATTATAAATGGCATTCGTTTCAATAACAAGTTGACAAGTGAAAGTTTAAGCGCCTACGTGTTAATATAATTCAGAAAACAGTCTCTATATTTTTTGCTCTCTTCAGGCTAAACCGAATTGTCAGGGTCTTTTGTAGTGACCAAAATCACATACATTGACATGCACGACATCCGCTTTAGTCGGTAGAACGTGTCTAACGATTTGATCCTCAAAAATTGCGCGTGTGTTATATACATAGTAGGTACATACTTGCTTGAGAAGCAATTATGTAAAAAGGACGACAAGGACGAGATGACGAAGGGCCCCATGGGATGAGCCAAGTCATTTGTCAGCCGCAAATTGTATTCCGAAAATTAGGTGCCTTGGAAACATTACACAGAAAAAATAATTTCGTTGACCTACTTCTGTTACATGCAGATTTGAGCTATCAGTTCTCAGATCTTTGGCTCAAGTTTTATAGCTTAGAGCTTCACGTGACAGAACTAGATCCTGACCTGAAGGTCATTATTTTTTCCTATTTATTATCTATCTTTTATTATCTTATCTATGGAAACTCGGGCTTTCTCTTTTAGGAATGGTCGTGGCCCACACGAGGTAAAGTTAGGTAATGTATTCTTACAGGATTGTATAAAAAAAATTAAATGAAAAAAATGAGGAGGACAACAAAATAGTCCTAAATAGAACATCGAATCAGAAAAAGCTTTATAGCGTCGGCTATTAGAAGCGTTTAACGTAACAAGGTGCTTATTAAATCTCAAGGCTGATGGTAAAGGATGTTAATCTTGCTCAATAACGGATATGTGGAGGAGATTGAGCGGAAACAGGGCCGTGGCATACGGGCAAGGCTATGCAGAAATGAGAAATGTTAGCGCACAATACTATGAATTATGTTATTGTTAAGTTGAGTTTGACAGTGATCTATTATTAATTTGACGACACATCTAGTCCAGCGGTAGTTAACACTGCCTTCTGTGTTATGGGTCCCGGGTTCGAATCCCGGTAGGAACAAATGTTTGTGTGATGAGCATGAACATTTGTATCCGAGTCATGGATGTATCATCTATGTATAATATGTATGTCTTTACAAAAAAAAAGTATATATATGTAGTATATCAACCAGCTAGTATCCGTAACACAAGCCTCGTTGCTTAGCACGGAACTAGATGGCGCTGTGTGTTATAATGTCCAGGAATATTTATTTAAGATCACTGTCAAAGTAATTAGGCGTGGTGATTTATTTTAGAAAGTATCTTTTGAGGTGATTGATAGATAGTAAAGGTCAGGTGTCATAAATATAGATTCATTAATAAGATGCCAAGACTCTAGCTTGAACAAACAGTTAAGTAACTTTAGCTTTGTGATCGAAGATTTTAAATGCTCAAACTATTTCTTTTTGTCAACCTTTTATTTGTTAAACCGGCTTCCACAGATAATCAGTTGCTACCTTATTAACTAAGCAATATTGATATTCTAGCAGTCAAATAGTTTTCAGGCTTCTCAGGTTTCCGACTACTACATAATAATATGATGATTGGACATTCGTATGACAGCAGAGAGTAATAGGTATTTATTAGTACTTAACCCAACCAGCTCCTTGAATTTGATGGGACACAATTTATTTCTGTATTATTTTTTATGTTTATGTCTATATTAACGATTAAGTGGAGGTTAGGCTTAATTGAAATACATTATAAAACATAAAAATTATTCGATGTTAGTGGTCCAATGATTGTAATGACGATGACAAGCTTAATATTCTGTAAAGACCTCTAAAGTTGAAACTAACTATTGACTTCGCCATAAATACAAGAATTTGTTCGCAATTAAGTTTATTCCCATTATACCTCCTAAACCACCATTCTGAAATCTAAAACGGAAATTAATACACCCGTTCAAAATTCAGCGCTAAAATGTGCGATTAGGCACGAGGGAAATCCGTATTTACGTTTAATATCGTCCAATTACGTGGCAGCTACGATGACAGGAAGCTTTCAGCTGATTGGACGGCGTAAAAGGGTTATCCGCCCTATCCGCGGGGGATCGAAAACGACTGGGGAAGATGGAAATTATACACACTGAAATTTTCACTGTCAGAATTCGGGTTGAATTATTTTCTTGGGGATTAAGTTCCTGGTCGCACAAATATTATAAAAGCGAAAGTGTGTCTGTCTGTCTGTTACCTCTTCACGCTATAACCGCTGAACCGATTTGGATGAAATTTGGTATAAAGATAGTTTGAGTCCCGGGGAAGGACATGGGATAGTTTGTATCCCAGAAATCATCCCTTAAAAGGGAGAAAAGGGGGTGGAAATTTGTATGCGGATAAAATTACAAATTTTCGCAGACGAAGTCGCGACAGAAGCTAGTTATATATAATATTCAAATGGTATATTTTGGTCATTTCTACTTCATGTTACTCAATATTTAGAGGAACTTATTAGCAGACAGTTAAGGTAAACAGCTGGGCTAGGCGCCATGCCCAGTGGGACACGTAATTCGATACACTTCTTCAACAGAATACAGTCTGTACTACCACAGAACCATACAAAGTGCGATGTAGTGTTAGTTGTCTACATAAAATGGGTCAGCGACAATGTGCATTACACGAAGGTAGGGCTTAAATTATTTGTTATCTGTGAGATTCATGGGTTACAAATCCAATGGCCCCGATGACAAGGCAGACCCGTCCAAAAGCAGACGATCCATGAGGAATATTAACACCAATTTTTTTTAATGAGTTTAATATAATAGGTATTGTAAAGTTTATACAGTGTTTAAGAGGTGTGCCTTGCATTAGCGAAAAAAAAATAGGTTGTGCATATTAACTTGTTTGATCTTTTATGCAGTACAGATTTGTCTCTGGGACTACTAAAAGAATAAAGAAACTATAGGATAGCTTATTATTAATCATACAGTATTGTGCAGATAACTACGTCGACTGGCAATTTGTTAACTGTGCGAAATTACAAACTCGTTTAAGCACGCTTTTTATTCGTGTTGTGATTAATTTTATTACTTAATAAGGACAAGAAATATTGTAAACAAGTTGTATAGTACCTACGTAATTTATACCTAGCTAATATCCGCTTCTAATGTTAACTAAAAACCTATCTAAAATACAAATAAATATTTGTTTGGAACCACCCAATCGCCAAAACAAATCTAAAAACGTCATCATTTGCTAAATATGCTGCACAAAGCGTCATTCTTGCAGTTCAACGTCACAACTGACGTCCAAACAGTAAAGTTGTTCATGCCAAAAGTATACAAAGAGACGCAAAAAAATCCAAATGAAAATGGTCCTTATGACATAGGGATTCGATCAAATCTTTAGCACACCAGGGTCGGTTATGAAATCTGTCGATACCAGGAGAGTTTGGACGGTAAGTTAGGCTACTTGTATAGTATAATATGTATATGTATATGCTAATACAGTAGTTTTTTTTATTACGTTAGGCTTACCGTAATAAAAAACTACTGTTCTAGCATATTATCATATAAAACCGATGAGACCATGTATTGCGTTTGTCTGACATAACAACTATGTATTAAATGATAATTAAATCTAGTTATTTTTATAGCGCCATTAATTATAATTATGAACGACTGCTACCATATTTATAACTGCTACTGAGTGTGTATGTAGCAAGATAATTACAGTGTAGAGGTAAATGCAATGTAGACAATTTACATTGATTCCTATCGGTATTAGGTCCTAGTATTTAATTCAATCACACATGACATGACGCAACACAATAGAAGACCTGCATCGAGTTTCGTAATTTATACCTGCGTATGTAATCATCCAGACAATCCGATTATTTGGCGGCCGTGGCAATAATCCCGGATTCGAATTCCGGTAGGGCCAAATGTTTGTGAGATGAGCAAGAACATTTAGGTATAAAATTAACCATCTAATATCCGTAACACAAGTCTTAGATTGGTTTGGAACTCTGCCGTCCGCTAACTAAGACGCGACTAACTGAGACTGACATCGACCCCATATCAGTTAGCCGCGTTTTAATTAGCGGACGGCAGAACTAGATGGCGGTGTGTAATAATGTTGATGTTGTGTCTGCAGAAAATGCTCATTTGTTTTCATGTTTTCGGAGCTAGATATGTAAAACTTCTAGGTAACTGCATATTAGCGGTAATCATGTAACCTAATGACGTCGACGACAACTTGCGGAAGACGATTGGCAGAAACTGGATGAGAGGAGCCGAAGGGAGGCCTACGTCCAGCATTGGGCAAATATAGGCTGATGATGATAATAATGTATCCACATTAAAATCACATGTGAGTAGCACACGTGCGATTACTACGATTATGTCTATAGTCTAAGGCCCGATTTCCACCAAAGCGGAGAGGACAGATGTGTTTTGAATAACCAATCAGATTTCGTTATTTCCTCGTCACATCTCCGCACATATCTCCTCTCCGCTTTCGTGGAAACCGGGCCTTATTCTGGTCATACTTTACGGTAAAAAGATTAGCTAAAACATGTAACTAGGCACGTACAACGTAATTTGTTGATTTTATACGACGACACGGCGAAAACTGCATAAATATAATTTGTTGAATAGTGTAAATCGTATGAAAAGAGGTCACAGACCCTAGAACAACCGGAATAACACTCGTGACCCGGTTCACTTCAATAAATATAGTAGGTATAGCCTATACCTACTGCTATGCATAGTTTCTATACCGTATAGGAACTATGCATTAGGTAAGTAGCAATCTATAGTTCCATCTATTCTGTACTAACATTACAAACGCGACAGTGTTTCTGTCTTTCTGTTACCTCTTTACGCTTTAACCGCTGATGAAATTTGGTATGGAGATACTTTGAGTGAGTCCCGGGGAAAATAATCCCTTTAAAGGAGAAAAGGGGGGTGAAGATTTGAATGCGGAATAGACAATTTCTTAAAATCCTTAAATTTGATAAATAGGAGCTAATACTACTAATATTATAAACGCGAAAGTTTGTAAGTATGGATGGATGTTTGTTACTCTTTCGCGAAAAACCACTTAACAGATTTGAATGAAATTTAGCATACATATAATTTATTCCTGGATGAGAAGAGCCGAAGATCGAGCTCTGTGGCGTTCACTAGGGGAAGCCTACGTCCAGTAGTGGACGAATATGGGCTGATGATGATGATAATAATTTATTACCTGGATTAACACATAGGCTACTTTTTATCTATATATACCATACGGGCAAAGCCGCGGGAGGCAGCTAGTTCCTTGTAAATAAATAAGATATAAATGAATTAAAACAGATAATTTTTAATAGAATTACCTTAAAGTCAAAATCTAGATATGGTACAAGAATAATAAGCTATATTCTTCACTCATTTTCCCGATTGAATATATCATAGAGCCTCCAGGGCTTAGCAAAAGGAAGGTATCTATGGATTTTCTTTAGATAGTAAGTCAGAGGAGTTCAGCAATCAATCAATTGGTCAGCCACAGTTTCTTGCTTTCTTTCCTTATGTGTAAATTGTACTCATATTATTGACGACCTGATTGGCGCAGAGGCTGAGCGACCGGCTTGTGCGTCACGGGTTGCGGGTTCGATCCCCGCACGGAGCAAATATTTGTACGTTATACAGGTAGTTGTTCCGGGTATGGGCGTTTGTGTATGTGAAAATTTGTGTTTGTACACGCACCCACGATACAGGTGAAAATCCTAGTGTGGGGCAAAGTTTTTAAATATATATATACATACATATATATATATGATGATCGCATCAATTCTATACAAGTGCTAATTAAAGTAATCATTAAACTGGTGTCCATTAACGAGCGCAATTAGCCTCACGGTTTCGAGAAGTGTTAAATATGCAATCCCCTAAAAGGTGAGAAAACTCCAATTCACTTGGCAGCTTTGGCACCATTTAAAGCATACAATAGTACATGGCTTAAACTTATAAGGCTGTAAATAATTATGTGTTAAGTAATTATTACACTATACAGAAGGCAAAAGATGTTAATTATGTGTATATGGCTTGAATCTTCGTTTTTGTCTAGCTGTGTATTAATTAAGTAATGTTAATAACAATAAGCTTGTGTCTATTAAAGAGGGAATCCTCTTAAATACATATCATACTATACTTTTGGTTATCTAGCAATAATCAGTAAGTTTAAGTTGTGATTTTAAATTTGGAAATAATTACTTAGGGTGTTCATAATAATGAATTAACCCCTTTATAATATATATTATTATTATATTATATATCAGCCTATTGCCATCCACTGCTGATCGTAGGCCTCCCCCAAAGAGCGCCAACCATACCATCCTTTTTAATATACCTTCTATACCCAACCCAGCATCATATCTAAATAAGTTGCATATACAATCTATATGCGGTATATAGGTAGTTATTAAGCATTATGATAATCCACACTAACTAGATATTTAATTTGTCAGTTCCAATAATGCTTTAAGCTATGTAGGTGTGCACAAAAAGTGAATGTGGGTAGTCATGTCATACTCATAAGGCCATAAGGGTCACATTATAAATTCTGTTATAGGTAATCATATTGGTGACCTGATTAAGCTAAGCATGTAGGTTTAATTTAAACACTAAGTTCAGCTTGGTATGATTGATATTACAAGCTTTTTCCTGTCTAGGTTTTTGAGTTGATGTCAAATGTAATGATGACATCTTATTTGCATTATAATTATTATATTTCTCGTGAAATCAATCAGGCACAGACAATAAAATAGATTCCTCTTAGATTGCTATGATTGCAGGCACATTAATTGTGACACTACAGATCTGATATGGTGAAAGAAGTTGTTAAAACTTTTTTTGCTTATCAACTTTTGCAATTAAATAATCACACACAACAACATCTACAACCTTCTCTGGCAAAGGATATCTGATAAGGATGACATGCTGTAATTTGTCAAGAGATAGTGATTATAAACTTCAGTTAAGAGCTGCACACAATGGGGTTTAAACTGCTAGGCCTTTGACATCTCAGTCCAGTGGTCACACTACTTAGCTAAGTATTATACATTTCAACTAAGCAAAAATATTTTCTTCACATATGGAAATAATCTATTCTTCTACTAAGTATAGATTAAAAGAGACCTAGTAATACAGGTTCAATAAGGAACAAAAATGTATTTCGAACTACAACATGCTTGTAAATTAATAACACCAACAATATCCCCATATTTAGCAAATAAAATACATTATGTAAATAACGAATAAACTTAAGTATAATTATTTTATACCTACATAGAAATGAAAGCTAAAAAATAAATAGCAGGAAAATATATATTATTATTACTCACTGAAGTTAAAATATTCAAAATTAAATATGCTTCAATGGAATGGAACTATCTATTCTGTCTAGTCTTGTAATTTGACATTTATTGAATACCAAATGTGTGAAAATATTTTTTTTTAATAAAAAAAATAGTATAGTTTCAACAATAGCTATCAGCTAGAAAATCGTCGTGACAATGCGGCCCGACGTGTTCCAGAGGAATGATTTCGTTTGATTTGATTTGAAAATTAATCATGAAAGGTAAGTACCTAGGAAGATACTATTAATACTCTTTTTAAATTTATTGAATTTAGCAACCTACTAGATATTTTACCATCAATTGGAATGTGTGAACACACAAAAGCAAATAGCCACATCATCATCATCAGCCTATAGCCGTCCACTGCTGAATGTAGGCCTACCCCAAAGAGCGCCAACCATCCTGGTCTTGGGCAGCCAAATAGCCACATACAAATGATTTAATAACCAATTTAAGCAATGACAGTTGACAGAAAGTTATCAATCAGTAAATAATGTGTTTTCTGCGTGGAATGTGGACAAGTTCCGGCCTGATAACAGCTGTGTTTGTGACCTTGGGTTAAACTCCAAGGATATTCGGCACCTGATAGTAATTTAGGTTAATGACATTTGGTTATGGTAAAGATAACTAGTAACAATATTTATGATTGTTTTTATATTTAAGAAAGTTAAACATAAATAGATAATATTTGATAAAAACCTCTTCAGTGCTGGCTTCGATATTGATTTTGGTACATTTGCATTTTCAGATAACTTACAATTACAGTTCAAGGAAATATTGGTGAGAACAGATGATTAATAAAATAGATAAAAGAAAAATATGGAGCAGATAAAAGTGGAACATTAAAACTCTTGACTAAAATAGTATTAAACAAAAACAAAGAGGAATTTGTTTCACCAACTAATTACTAATTAATGCACACTAGTTATTATTAGAATTTTATAAAAACTGGGGCTTAAAATAAAATGTTAATACGACTTTTAAGAAACAAATTTGAAAACAATTTACGTTAGTATGTAAGCTCATTTGGTATGTAATTGCTGTCAAAGTAATTCCAAATCGATCCAAGTACCTATTCCAGAAAAGATTTATTTATGTTTACATAATGTTAGAATTAGCATTATACATAATGATTCTTCAGCAGTGGACGAATATAGGCTGATGATGATGATAATGATTCTTTACACCCTTACACAGTATACATACAGTTTAAAGATGTGATAGACCAGAGGACTGTGACTTCAAAGTTCTCAAGTTCAATGGACAGCCAGGGCACATTTTTTCTTAGTCAAGTTGTGTATTAATTTATCACAGCGTCAAATGGGACTGAGTAAATTTCTCTATGGTGTATGAAGTAAACCAACTATAACTAGGCTAAGGGTTAGTGACACAATATATGAAGTTCAAAAGCATTAAAATTAAAACTAAGTTAACATTATATTCTGTAGGCATTCTAGAAAGATTTTAGTACAATTAAAGTTGTATATATCTAATTCCAATGATATAGCCAGACATATTCATATGGTTACCAGACTAAAATCATAATAGAATGTACAATACTTTGCTATAACCTATAATTTGTTTACTCTTACACTAGTTAATATTTTTCTATTGAAAATAACCCTGCTTGGTACCTCTAAATGACACATTTATTTTGAGTATACATGCAATAATAAAAGCTAACTCACCGTTTGAGCTCTTGAGATCTCTGTGGATGAGGGACATGGGCGCGCCGACGTGAAGGTACGCCATGCCCTGCGCCACCTGGATGGCCCAGTCTACCAGAATGTCCGGCCGGATCTTGCGGCCCGATAGCACCCGGTTCAGGGGCCCGCCGCGCGCGTACTCCATCACCAGACACAAGTTTGGCTCCTCCAAACATACACCCTTCAACGACACTATATTCTCGTGCTGCAGCACCCAAAACAGTCTCGCCTCTTGCAACACACTCTCTTTTATAACTTCGATGTCTTCGTTGGCGTCCTGACGCGCCGCTTTCACAGCCACCACCTCATCGTTCCAATAACCGCGGTACACTTTCCCGAAGCCTCCGACCCCTATCACCTCCTCCAGCTTCAGCTCGGAGAAGGATACGCGCGGCGGCTCCACGGCCAGGGGGTCTTCCTCGGTCACGTACACTGCAGGGAATATACCGACGCGATCGCCGATCTTCCCTGTCCACCAGCCCTCGTCGCCCGAGATGTTGGCGTCCTTCGACAGTACCTCGACGATCTCGCCGCGGCGCAGGGAAAGCTCGTCCTCTCCCTGCGCCACATAGTCGAACACGGCGGTGAACAGAGCGAGCGGCGGGCGTTCGCTGTCGGCCGCCATGGCCGCGCGGCCGGCCGCTGGCCGCGGCGGCATCACCCCGGCCGCGCCCCCATCGCGCCTCTCCTCCTCACTCACGCGCCCCGACACTGCTGCAGCCGCCACCCACCACAGCACATAACGCTACACACGACAAAACAACGCGTTTGGTTAGGGTCACCGTATTATTCCGCCATCTTTGTTTCTAACATCGATCATGGCGGTGTTGTATAGAATCGGGCACACTTTTTATAGCACTGATGAGTTGTATCACGCGCGACGGTACGTTTTAAGGAGATTCGAGAGGTGTCTTCGCTGCGATAAAGTTAATTATTTCCCATTCATCTATCACGTTATTTGATAGACGGACGAAATGACAACCATACCGTAACGAAGTCAGTGACAAACTGACGTTTAGTGTTGCTAGACAATCAAATCACTTGCAAGTTGATTGCCCATTGCAAAAATGGAGGACACAAAGTTAATATATTATAATATCGGGTTATTTATTTATTCTGCTTATATGATTTAGTTATTTAAGCATACGACTCTAACATATATTAGTTGTTATGAATTTTACTACTATTTATAATAGTGATATTCCCGAAAGATATAAAAACCTTTCAGTTTACGCACGCAAGGATAGATGGCGCTGTTCATTGCAATGTAGAGAGCATTTTGATGTGTTGTACTGCCATCTCGTCTACTATTGATTTGTAAAACGTAACTCTGCAAGGAGCCAGGTGTATTATAAAATTATTTTTAATACATTGTTGTGTTTTAATTTCATTATGAAGAAATAATGTTGTATAGATATTTATAATAACATGACCATATAAGAAACAGTAATTTCACATTTGACATCAAGCGGTCCCATGGTGTAATGGTTAGCACTCTGGACTTTGAATCCAGCGATCCGAGTTCAAATCTCGGTGGGACCTTGATACATCTTTTTGCATTTTAAAATCATACCTACCTTTTATTTAATTTTTGACATTAAAACAATAGACTTTACTATGATTTTAATATATTATACGCGCTCCGCTGAAATTTATAAAAAAAACGGGAAAATAGAGCGATAGTCTGTGGGAGTCTAAGGGGATGCTGGGTAGGGAGCATTATTGATCGCGCGAAAATGGGATAGTCGTATCCATTCGCGGCGACCACCCAGGCCGCGAACGTGGGACCGGTTTTCACTCTCAAAAACACGTTGATACGCCTTAAATATTGGATTAATAACCAAATTAATGTCTAAAAACTATCTAATAATGTACACGTGACAAGAAAAATTAAATAAATATTCAGGGAGTGTGATGAACCGACTACGTTTACTCTAAACACCGTAACGTGACTTGTCACTGTGAAAATGCTTTGAAATTCGCCTATACCTCGACAATACGCTTAAATCAATGTGAAATTACGTTAATACACTTTAAATAAATTATGATAGTAATTATTTAGATGTTCAAGCAGTGTTCCGTTTGTAGAGTGAAAATCAAAAATAATAATGGCCGATTTACTGTCTCCGGGTTAGATTTCGAAAAATAATGTGGAAAATTATAAAAATGAATTATTGTTTAAAAAGTGGGCTGTGTCTGAAGTGGCGTTGGCGTAAACGTTGGCTAGAATTTAAAAAATATATAATTCAGTCTTGCGACGGGGGCGTGAATGAGTCCTATTCATAGCTGTATTGTGTTTAAAATTTAGTATATAGTTAAATAAATATAGTCAAAATGAATACTTTTAATGCACCAACAACGCAAATTAATGCAATTGATAAAATGACAACTGTGAAATGCAAATCTGTGGATTTAGAGGGATATGTCATCATAGTAGTTCAGACTAAGGATAATAAAATTAAATTGTACGGTAAGTTTAACATTTCATTAATTTATCAGCAAAAAAAATTATAATCTTGCAACATGAATATTAATAATACTTATTGGTCTCTTTGGCGTCAAACACAAAATTTACTGCAATCACTCTTTCCTCCGTACTCAAAGCCCCAAAACAATTTTCTTGGTGATTTATACTAGTTTTCTTGGTGTAATTATTACTCTTATTACAATGTTTAAATATTATTTCCCCTTATTTGGTCACGCTGGTCCACGAAGCTCCTCCCCTAAATCAAGGACCATTAACACGGATTTAATCTAAACACGATTTGAAGAAATAGATTTCCTCAACATCAGGTCGTACCTATATAAATCATTCTTATACTATAGGTACCACTATTTTTGAAAAAATATAGTTACAGTTACTATTTCCTGATAATTCTAATGATATTTTCTTAAATAACTACATGTGACAATAAAAATGGCTGTGGGAAAAAAAGTAAATATATTTAAAAATGTAGTCAACAAATCTACATATGTGCCATATACTTAGACGCAGGTATGATAATTTATTTATTTTTACATTAAATAGAATAAGCCAAGGCAACTACACTATTTAATGATACGTCAAAAATAGTTAACATTTAAAATACAATACTTTTACGCATTCATAATTATAGTAGGTACCTACTCCCATTTTAGGGTTTATGGGACGCAAGTACACATGCAATACATGGCCATTAAGGGATTTCTAGTTTTGGACCAACATTTAATTGTACGGGAAAAAATATAAAAATCTAAAAAAAATATTCACAAAATCTTTCCGACACCTGTACAGGACTCTTACGTCTTACTCCAACGAGCTCTGGCAATCTAAGTTCTATATTGACGTTAAAAGTTTTGTGAACGTGAATTCGTCTCGTTATCCTAATCAGTGCATATCAATATTACATTTTAGTTTTGAGCTTTCCAATGAACTTATTGCTATTCGAATATAGGTAATAATCTTTCAGCCAGTGCTATTAGCATCCCACATTCGTAAAAAGACTCGTAGACTTTTATACATATTATTTCCGATCCTTAAACCTAACTATAAATTTGTTTCTCTTTCTGGGCTAGGTGCCAAAAGGCTATGGATTGAAGGAACGATTAATTTCAAGTAGTTTTAATAACTTTTACTAGAATAGTGATGTATCTAGTTCTCAAATACATAATATTACGAAGCATATATCTTCTTCGAAAACTTATTAATTGGCTCATTAGATTTTTGCTGTAATAGACATATGTACCTGAATTCCCGAAGAGTTAAGAGAAATAGTATTGATAGTGCATACAGATAGGTACTTACAGTTCGTTACATTACGAGTGGCGACACTCGGAACAAATTTTGTTGAATCATAACATAATAATTAAGAACTTTCCATCAAGTCGCTTTTCCAATAAAAATAACAAAAATGAGCATTGGTTCAGCCATTTAAGAGCTACGATCCCATAGACAGTTACACAGATACCTACACATGTGTCTATGTGTCTTCATAACGAAAAGTATTTTTTTTCATCGGGGATAAAAGTATCTAACTAAAATATTATAATATAAACAAACTACTTCCTCTGTTACAGTATCTTTACATAATATTATTTCGCAGGGTCACCATCAGCTGGAAACTGGGATAACCTGGAGCTGGCCGACGAGATCATGGATGTGAACGAGACCCGACTCGAAGACATGTCGCGGACAGAGGTCCTTGGTCACATACATGAGGTGAGCAACCTTTTTTTTTAAGTGCGGAATAATCCTTTACGGACCTTCCCATCGCCTGGGGTGACGGGGTGTGCCGGACTCCGCTTGAGCGTTTACCGACTAAAGAACCGCACCGGTCAACGCCACCAACCCTATTGCTGGGGCCATGGGATTCGCAAAAGCATGCACCACAACCCCGGCGGGCTTCGGTCCAGCTCCTATCGCTGGACCTCGGCTAGGAGTGAGGCATCGCATCCTCCGCGCAGGCACACGTGTGACGAACACGCGCGCTGCCTACTTGGGAGGTGAGCATCCCTGGAATAGTAACATTGAAGCAATTTCAAAGTGATTATTTACCATCCCGACAAAATCAGCTTTAATTAAAAAATATTCTCAACTCGTCAAGTTATTCTTGACGAGTTTGATAGATCTAAATCCTGATGCGAATAGCATCAGGATTCTAAATCATCGATTTAAAAAAATTACAACAACCATTTACTGATTTATTACTTTCGAGCTGATAGTACACGTCGAATACACGTATAGACTTCTAATTTATCTAACGTTAATAACTTTAAAAAAATAAGAAAAACCAACTTCAAAAACTAAAAAGCAAAAAATAACTTCATACAGTTTTACCTTTTTTTTAGTTTAGTTTTAATGGTATGAAGTCGGTGCCAAGCCAAACTTAATAGTAAGTATACTCTCCGCGAGTGACCTTGAGCGGGGTGGTTACAACCACCACATCATCGGCACCAACTTCATACCATTAAAACTAAACTAAAAAAAAGGTAAAACTGTATGAAGTTATTTTTTGCTTTTTAGTTTTTGAAAATGGTTTTTCTTTTTTTTTTTAAGTTAATTTATTTTTTTCTTTTTAGTGTTGTATATATATATAATTAACTTTTCATATCAGGTCAATCTAATAGCCTGAAAGAATACAACTATCGATCCATATATACTAATAATTATGAAAGATTTTTCCTTCAACTTCTAACCGTTGAGGAGTTGTACCTTCCATCATCAGATCATTACATGAGATGGTGATTTTCAGATGCAAATACTTGAACAGCTTTGGAGAATACATGTAAATGTAATAAATGCCTATAACTGATAGAATTTTCTTTTAACTCTTAACTGTTGAGGAGTTCTACCTTCCATCATCAGCTCATCAACATCAAATGATAATTATCAGACGCAAATACTGGAACAATTATAGTAAATATATTGAAAATGTGATAATTGCCTATAAAATTTGAGGGTTGCCCTCGATTTCCCTAGGATCCCATCATCAGATCCTGATGTGATTACAATGGGACCAACTGTGAAGTCTACCCTTTTAAACAAAAAAAGAATTTTGCAAATCGGTCCAGGCGTTTTTAAGTAATTCGTGAACATACATAAAAAAAAAAAAACACAATAACACTGCTCTAACTGGGGATCGAACTTAGAACCTCTTGCCTTGCAGTTGCACTTACGATCACTAGACCAACGAGCCTGTTAAATAACTACTTAATAAGTAATTTTTTTACTACTGTCCCACGGTTGGGCGAAAGTGTATTGAAGCTGTATAAAGCCTGCTGAAGTTATTTTGATCAACCGTTTTGTATGACGTTGTTTCCACTCGTTTATCAGTTCCGATCATAGCCTGTAATCTATGTGTGCCAGGGCTCTGTGGGGCCCGCTCCGTATATGTACACAATAGGCTTAGAATGGAAAGTCTCAAAGTTCTAGATGTCTGAAACACCATTAGAACTCTGTCAGAAGACGACATCGCTAATCTACATCGACGACATCGCTACTTCCTTTCCATTTGTATTTTGTTTCTCCAAATAAATCTTTTTAAGGACACTTTTACAAGTCAATGTCTAATACATGGCGTCAGTGTTTCTGTCAATATCTAACTTAAGATTTTTGAGAAGAAACACCAAAACTAACCCAGAGAATAATGGTCTTTTTAGGTCCAGTCATACCTAATAGTATTTAATACGCCTACTTGATTATCACCTTACGAGAAATGTCTGAAAAAAATATAGGTTTATCGTTTTCGTAACCTTAACGGTTTTGGTATAAAAAAAAACATAAGTTAAGTCGATAGTGATATTTCCGCAATTAAACATTTCGCCTTTCCACAAAGAACAGCTGTTTCCCCTATACTTAATAAAGAAATATTATTAGTATTTTCAATCGACTTTAAAAGGAGGTTCTTCTCTTTTTTATTTTTATTTAACAATAATGGAATTGTTTTGTTCTAGTGTATTTCATCTTGTGTCATCAAACTGCGCGTGAAGAGACGGAGTGAAACTAAACTATGTGAGTATTTTTAAGTTGTACCTAAGTCTAGTAACTTTAAGGGTTTTTTTCACCAGCCCCTGGTAACTTACTTAATACATAAAATAGCACAAGTTCTGTTCCATTTATGAATGTAGTAACTGTAACCAGCTTACCCCGTGGCACCGTTTTCGTGGTATGTTGTTAAAGGTAGCCAAAATTTCATACAAATCCGTTCGACCGTTTTGTCACAAACATCCAAAAACAATTTTTCCAAGTTGAAATATTAGTAGCTTGTATTGGTTTTCTCAGGTAGTAGCAAGTCAAAGAAGTTATGGTGTAAATGACAACATCAGTTGATACTAATGCGGATTGGTCAATTGGTACAATATCGAGATAAATAAAGTAATGATTAAGATGTGGGCCACACCAGACTAATCATAATCCCTATTTATAAGTAAAACCTGGTTCTCAGCTTTATCCAGGCTAATAGTTTATAAGGCTACTGAGCTGAAGTTGAGAGAGCTACTTGAATTCAGTATTTATAACTGGAGCCTATTTCATAATGTCTGGAGACGTTTTAATCCTCAGTTTCCATGCTCGTTTTCTCTGTTCATTATTTTAGACTGCATTCTTCAAGAGTTTCTTAGACAACGTATGTTATAAGTACACTTTATTATTCTTTGATCTGCGAGGAGTAAAATACCGAATGTAAATAAAATTCAGCTTAGAAATTGATGCCTCTTTATGCGTCAACGAAAGAGGGTAGTCAATTATTTCTTTTATATTGTCGTTATAAATTAAGTACAGATAAGTACATAGATTAATTCACGTCAGGATTGGATGCGACACACATCTTGGGGCATACGAATTGACATGAAGTCTATGGACTTGGCAGTGAAAGGGTACTACTTATATGAATCCGAAATTCATGCATCTTCATCTGTTCTAAGGCAGCAACAGATAGGTTGCTACTAAAAACTGTTTGAAAACCGAAGAAGCTTTTTTTGCGTGAAAAGCCTTTGGAAGATGCATATTTTATAAAACGATAGTGGAATAGCGAGGATCGTTACACATTTTACGAGGCGCTAAATAATGCAAAAGGTGGAAAAGAAATAGGAATTCTATGGACTGTGGATCTCGCAGTATCGTGATGCAGTAGATACCTACTTACATTATAGTTAGACTGTTAGATGATTTAATAAGGGTCGGTGAAAAAGATTGTATATGATATCTCCTAAACCGTCAATGGTAAATTAGGAACAAAGAGTATATTTTAAGGCGTTGTTAGGTACTGTAAGGGTTTTGATGGGAGTAGTTTTAATCGGAAAGGAAGTCGTAATCGAATTTTTAAAATTTGAGTTATCGGTGTCGGAACTGGACACGAAGTCAGAGGTCTAATATCAATCGAATGTTCGATTCGGAACTGGAATTCAAGCTCCGTGACATCCCTAGTGTAAATGTATGGTAAGGAAAATTGCTATTGTTTTTTTGCTCTCATTGTCATAACCATTACCCAAATAAGATAAAGTTGGCTGAATATTATTATTTTACACAAAGGGGAAGCCGTCAAACCTGTGGGTCCCGATTTCAGGGCAATAATTTTATCCCGGTGGTCAGGGTTTCCGAGTTTTCGATTTTTATGACAACCGGGACGGAAAGTGTATTTGTACACTACGAGTTAAAGTCAGCTCTTGATGTGTTAAGTTTGGTTACCCATCCATAAAATTACCTCGACTGGCACAGCTTAACCTTACAGATCGATTGATCAGCTTGGTTATTCCTTAGCTACAAGCCCTTGCTGTTGTAATTAACCAACGATGCGTCATTGATTGTGTTATTTAGATTCCACGATAGGTAAATATCCTCTTAGTATAAAATTATTAGTTTAGTTCGATCTAATCTGGGTTTTGGCTAATGGTAATTTGGCTTATATGTGTAGCTGTTTAAAGTGTTAACTGACAGCTGTTTTTTCTGCTTTTTCTATACACATTATTTAAGTTCATGATGAAATGAGTTTTTCTCAATTCCTGTTAGATATTACACACGTATTGGAGATATCCACGGTAACTAAATTTGCTTTCCTTTGTATTTACAAAAGAATAAAATCTGTGCCAGTTCAGTCTTGGACCTCATCTTCAGGATAGATGGTTATAGGCACAATAGGTAGGTATATAATATTAAAAAGAAAAGCTATCTAGAAAGCGAAACTATATTTCCTAATGTATGCTGCACCACGTTTAGTACGATTGTACGTTTCTTTGCAGTAATATTATTTTACGGTCAGTCCGAGTAGCTTCTGCAACTAAACCAATACGCAACTTCAAACTTCTCTAACGACCTTATTGTCATGGTATTAAGTTTAAAGTCGTTTAAATTACTAGCTAACACCAGCGAATGAGTTTCAGTACGTCATTCCACCGCCGGTATTGTACTCACAAAACCACGAATGTGTTTTATTTTGACAGAGTTCTAGTGTCGCAGAAGTTTTTTTAAATAGAACCTTGTCGCAATTGGTGGTGTAACTGTAATGCACGATCGTGGTTTTGAATGCGCTCGCCGCGTTTTCGCTCGGACATGGCAGCCTTTGAGGTTATATTTTTAGTGTTGCCATATTTAGAATCGTTGCTTTGGTGACGGGTACCTTTAACGATCTAAATATTCTGTTTTGACGTCAGCAAGTTAGTTGGTCAATGCACATTTCATTTTATTTTAGGAAGAAATAAATTATTTTAATTTTATGATTTTATTGTGAGTAGATTATCTAATTGGAATCTTGTTCGATCTGTTGAGTTTTTAAAGTTCGAACGAGTAAATTATTATTGAAAAACTGAAATGAATAGATATTAAATAAAAATTACTGTGTATAAAATTTACACATAATTCAACAAGAATATTTTCTAATAAGGTTCAAACTTGAATCAATCAATCAATTGGACAATATGATCGACCTGGTGGCTAATGTTAGGTGAAAGCAAGATCGGGTGGGGGGTTCAATTCTCACACGGAACAAATGGTTGTATGGTCTTTGCTATTTCACAAAAATATAAATATATTTTTGTGAAATGGCAAAAAATACGCTGATCTGATCGCACATACAAAAATTCCAATAAGATTATCCAGTCAAAACAGCCTACCTATATTCCATTTTCAAATTTCACAACCAACATCCATCATTTAATTTACCCAGCCGAACGCTCAATGACTCACAAATGACATTACGGTAAAATAAAATAGCGCATACGGCAACACAGCGCACAGCCTAGAGAGAGAGAGGGCATGTAACAGGTTTGCAAGCGATCACGTCTTACGTGGTTCTCATTTAAAACATCGTCAAATAATTTAATAACAATCGTTTATTGTGAACGAACGTATTTCCTTGAACAATATGTGGTGTCAGTGCTAGTGTAAGTGTTAAATAAGTGGATGTAATGAAGAGTTTGTTAGAGGTGAGTGAACTGGTTGAGGCTCTTGCCCTTTGGATCAGGATACTGGTCATCGTCGACGGGCGGTTGTGTGCGATACTGCTGTCCGTACCTTCGTGTGGTAATCAACATGGTATTTCGGTGGAATTCTGTATTATATTCAAAGAAGCCTTGCTAGTACTGAGTTTCTTGCCTTTGGGTCAGTGTTCTCGTATTTTATGGCTAGTTGAGTGCGAAGTTTCTGTCCACACTATTCGGTGTTATATTGTTCTTTCTTTTTCTTCTGACGCGCCTTACCAACCTTCTTGGGTGGTAGGTGGGTCGGCTTTCAGTCTTCCCAAGTTGAAGTATTTAAAACGAAGCGACTGCCATCAAACTATCACATTCCAATTATTGAGCAATATGTAAGAGTAAATTGGTTGTTAGGGTTCGAACTACCACTAACAATACATTATACCGGACCGACGATATAAAGTGCCCTCCGAGGCACGAAGATTTATGATATCATCTACACTGGATATGTTAAGAATAGTTACTCATCTATAAATTTACCTAAGTACGGCGACGGTTAAACAAGAGGTCCTGGGTTCGATTCCCTAGTCGGGCTAAGCGTTACTGGGTTTTTTAAGAAAATCTGAGTAGCAGCTCAGAGTTGGAATTCGTTCGGTTGATGGCAATAGGCTCGCCCCCTATTTCATGGGACTTAAAACATTCCGGCGAAACGTGAGTGTACATTAGTATACCTCAGCCTAACCCACCGGAGAGAACAGGCGTGATGGTATTTCCTTTCTGCGTTAAATTAAACACAGAATATCAACTTCTTTACAAAACTTAATATTATACTGTGAAAGTAATATTTATATTAGTTTAAAGTGACTGTGCACCATAAAATATAAAACCAGTTACCAGTAAGAAAATAATTAAAATACTTAACTTATGTGGCGACACGACTAGGTTCGTATCTCGCACAGAGGAAATATTTGTATATTAATAATAATAATTTAATATTTGTTTTATGACCTACAGGCTCTTAGTTTGTATGTTTTAATACGTGTGAATCTGTGTTTAGAAATGCACCCACAAGACTGGAAACAATCCTAGTTTGTAAAAAGATCAAAACAAACAATATGAAATCGTATTTTTAGCTTAAAATTAGTCACATACTTTTGTCAGATCAAAACTGGCCATCATTCAGTAGGACATAGGCAAAAAGATCTATTCATCACACATTGATCCTCTTTGGTCCTAAACTTCCTAAACTTTATTGCGAAAAATGAGTAGCGTAAAAAAAAAGAAAAATATTAATCGTTTATTCTTCACCTCGTCAGTTCATAAGTAAAGAAATATAAAACCATACAGCCCAAAATCGACGGACCCTAGTAAACTACCGAATCTTAGAAGTTTGATTTTTAAGATTCGACAGTTTACGTATTGACCGTCCAAATATTTTTAGTCCAAACAATTCCTTATCTACGTTGTCATGTTACGTCCGTCTTTTTTAGGTAAAACATAGACAAAAGAGTTTGGTAATGACCCCGTCTTGATGACGTCATAAAACTGCACATCGCTGATGAAAGCCGTATTGCCAACTCAAATATTTCGATCATTAAAAAGTAATTACATTTGTATGTAGTAGTAGTACAAACCTATTTCTTACGTACTACATACGTTTAAATATGTATGTTCCGTACAATTTACGTCATTCTACGTGACACTTATTAATTTACAAATAACGTGGTAATATTATTTTCAATCACAATGTTTATAGCTTTTCTCTCTCGTAAACATCGATGCCTAGGCTTCAGAGAAAATATTAAATATTGATAGTAATGAAATTCAGTCATCGAGAAAGTATTGCTTTTCTACTGCAAATTAAGCTAGACTTTTCCTTCAGGGGCTTGACCTCTCCTAAGGTGGGCACAGTCCACCGTTTGAGAATTTCTAATCGGTAACCCTACAATCCTACGGTGGGCACTGGACCATACTGGGGTGGGCAGGGCCCACACGGTACCCACACTATGTTTTATACCGACGTTTCGGATGCTTTGAAGCATCCACGGTTGAAGACAGGCTGAGATGTAAGGTGTCATGATGTTATAATTACTAACAACTTTATGTATTTAAATATAATATGTTGTTGAACTACATAGCATAATATTCGTTTAAAAAAATAATCAGCTAAGGCATCTTTCAAGCTACTATTTACAGCGTCTAGCTGTAAATCAACTTTTGGGATTGGCTTCCAATCTTGAATCTAGCAAAATAGATACATCTCATTGTCGATAAATGCCTCCCTAATATATTTCTACAAGGTCTAGTTATATGCCGCCCTCATTCAACAAATTCTAGGAACCTTTACCAGGTCATCCCTCGAGCTGGTTGGAGACCATGGCTTACTGCGTTTTCTGTGCGTGGTTTCTGCTCAAGACGCTTTCTGGCACATTGGCCATCAGCACAAGCTAGGTGCCCCGTCCACTGTCATTTCAATGGACTATTCCAAAGGTCTGAATTAAACTCATAGAGAAATACCAAGCACAAAAAGCTCTCTCAATAACTCCACTGATGCCCGTAGTAAGTGACCACGTCACACCCAGACTCGGCTAATTTATCAGTAATTCAGTACCTATTTTCATGAAGCGACAGACATCGAGCCTCCGCTCTGAACGACACTGACACATTCCGGACAAATTGGTTGTGATTTTTTGGTTTTCGCCTACCATAAACGATTGCCATCGACGGCTTTCTCAGGTTTGGATGTGCTTAGAATGATCAGCTATCAATCTAACCTAACCAGATCACACTTGTCTACACTTGTATGTACCAACCACAAAAAAAAACATAAGTCCCACGAATTCAAGTTCGTATCCCACAGCGAGGCGGCTATCGTCGATTAGGTTGCAAAAAAGTTTCGTGCCTACATCGGCTACATTTCTTTAGCGTTTCAGCATAAATCTATTGAATAAGTAGATTTATTGTAGTGTATCGTGACAATTTCTTTTTATAAGAGAAATGTGTGGCTTTAAAATAGATCTGAAATCGTATTTATGCATTTAATATATTCAGAAAATTGTTTATGAATTTCACTGCGTGTAAAACGCATTCTCTTTTTTGGGATTCCTCAAAAAAGGAATGTAAAAGTATTAATAGGGTCGGCAGCGCGTGGCAAACGACAACTCTGGTGTTGCAAACGTCCATAGGCTACGGTAACCGCTCACCATTAGGAGGGCTGTAATCTGGTTTGTCACTATCGTGGTATAAAAAAATAATAACGTAGTAGCGTTCAACAGTGTATCTTCTATACAAACTGCGTTTATCAATTAGTCTACTAAATGTGTTGTATGAATAGTAATGTCAGTTAATTTCGCCTTGGCTTAGCCCAAGGCCATCAAGACACTCTTTTGCGTGTTTAGCGATCATATCACATTAACTTCTCATTGACTTCGATGATGGTGAATTATATTTTCAACACATATACACCGGACGGTGAAACTATAATAATTAAATTTATTATCCTACTAATATTATAAACTGGCTACGCTGGCTGGCTCGCACAAAATGGCCTAAATGGATTGAGATGAAACTTGTCACAGAGTCACAGACGTAAGCAAGTACAAAATATTACCAGAACATCCTCCAAGGATTGTATCTTCCTTGGCTCTGTACCCCCGAACAATCGGTAGGTATGCAAAAAACCGGATGGCCTTGTTCAAGACCGAGCGAGTCATGATCGTATTCATTATATAGGTGTTATATGTTCAACGTACTTATATGTGCGTTCTGTCTAGCACGTGCCTATGTATGTTGGGCTTACAGCAGACATGCGAATAGTGCAGCACCACAACGTGTTTAAGCAATGATATTTTGATTATAAGACAGGGATGAAACTATTCAACCTGTGTAGCGCTATCCCTCACCAACAACGCACTTTTTAGTATGGCCAGAGATTTTATGTCTTCCTAAAAGTCACCCAGATGAGAGGTTTTATTCTATCTTCTATTTATTATGTCTATTTCTATGACGTAAGGTTGTCTTGCCTAAACTCCAAATCCAAATCTCATATGTTTTTCTTTATTCAACCAACTGACAATAAGCTAAGCTAAATAATCCTCAAATCATACGTATTCGTTAACGACTAAAGTACTTATTGGTTTAAGTTCGCACATAAGTATGTAAGTATTTAACTTGATAGTGTAATTTACATACTTGTCGGTAAATAAGGAAACTTTTTCGCAAGTGATGCGGCTACGTGTGAACTTATTGATGCATTGATAATTGGCTCCGTTACGTCACCATGCAGTTTGCAATGTCACATCTCACAGAATGGCAAGACTCTGGTACAGAGTCTACTATTCCACACACTCTACTAGGCACTACTACAGTATGAGAATCAGTGGCGTAGGTTGGCAGGCAGATAGGACTATCATGCTGGTGGTTCATTAGGCTGCTGGGGCTAAAAAGGGGTCGTCTTTTGAATTGAAACTTGCTGGTATCTTAGCCCTGGGGCCAAGCTCCCCCTGAAAAATAAGTCTAGTAAGGGTAGGAAGTATACAAGTAGAAGATTTTTGTAAGAACAGACCCTCGTGGTAATAACTTAACCGGTCCTCTCGACCATGCCTAGGGTTGCCAACTTTTTGTACAACAAATAAAGTATATTTAGGACAGAAAAATAAAATGAACAGTATTTTAGAAAAATAAACAGTATTCGATTTTTTTTCAAATCTAAGTAAATTAAGCTAAGTAAAGTATGAAGTAAAATTACTTAAAATACCAGTGCTATAAAAACAGTATTCTGTATACTTTTTTTTTCATTGAACAGTAAAAAGTATAAACGAGTGGAAAACAGTATAATACTGTTTTTAACAGTACGGTTGGCAACCCTAACCATGTCTTACCTGACAGAATATGTTAAGTCATTTGGCGCAGTTGTCATACGAATTCTTATAACAATATGTGGTAGTCACTTTGAAACTTCAGGAACTAGTCCATCCTTAGGATATCAGCATTGGTTAGTGATATTGGTTGTGAAAGTCTGATGGCAGTGGCTTCGTGTGAAATATTGATATTCACGCATGTTTTGGTAGTTTGAATGGCTTGAGGGATGAGACGGATCTTCAATCTGGACAATCAATTCTTCTTCTGGACAATAAATGAGAACTTTCCGAATCGTTAAAAAAGGATACCGCTGTTCAGTTCGTCTGAAATAAAAGTTTGATGGGTATATATTCGGTGAAATAACTTAAAATTAGTTAACAACTTGTGTTGATGCTATAACGCGTGAGTACTGATGATTTCCTTTTGTTGTTAGTGTTTTCTATAAATAATACAAGTAGGTACCGCCTACCATCATGCGGGTCGTATGTTTGTCACAAAAATGGTGAATTCCGTCATGCATTTGTTTCTATTGTCATCCAATTCTGAACTACGATAAAAATCCAACTCATCGGGAAGTAACTTTTACATAAATAACAAATAATAAGACTGAACTAACATGATTAGAACACAAGCCAATGGAAAAATTATAAATTAGAAGCCGATGTACCAATTTTCAATGATGAGAAATACATCGTTGAAAACATTGATAAATGTACATAGTCCTTATGTAATACTTGATATACGACGCAAATTGCGGATAAACATAGCATGTTTAATAGTTAGTCATCATTGGTAGTCTAGGCATTCGATGTATCATAGCTGAGGCAATAGCTTGCATATTTATGTCGTAATTGTTATCGATGGCGCTTGTACACGTCGATACATAACTAAATACTTAATATATTTTCCCTTCATCATATATCTCATCATTATTAACCCATTTATTGACCAATATTTGAAAGGGATTGCACGCTACCCTAATAAGGGCTGGCTCACTTCGCATCGCCATCGAGAAATTCTCTCAGGTATGCAGGTTTCCTCGTTATGTTTTCCTTCACCGTTTCAGCTTGTGATAATTAAGCATGTAACATCCGAAAAGTCACTGGTGCGTGCCTTGGGTTTGAACTCAAGACCTCTGACATCTTAGTCCACTGGTCACCCCGCTAGGCCACCACAGCTCATCATATACATCATAATTATTAACTAATTTATTGCCCAACATTTGAAAGGGAGGTTACAGTCTTTTTTTATGTCACAAGGGTGACTAACAAGCATACGGCCCGCCTGATGGCGAGCGATTGCCGTAGCCTGTACGTTTGCAACACCAGAGGTGTCGCTCGCGCGTTGCCGATCCTGCAGAAACTGTCTAGGTTTCTTAAAATAACGAAGTTACTAAACTGACATGCTGTTAGAAGTCACTCCCTCAACGAGCTCTGGTAACGTTAGACAATTGCAGAAACAAAACTATTGTCATTTCACTGCGGTCTTCATAAAGCGGAGGTAAATCCGAAGTCGGCAGCTCAATTTTCCTTGTATCTGAATTTTCTGATTAATTAGATCGATCGAGACCTTGAAATTTTTATTATATTTTTTTATAATATATTGAGAACCCTTATGTTTTTTATGACATCACCTTAATCTTGTTATTCATCAAATAACTGAACTACTACCAAAATAACATTATGGTTCTTTCAAAATATTTCCAAATGACGCAGCCATTATTATCCGTCTTACTCGCTCCGTAAATTAAGGAGTACAAAGATAACTCATTGAGTGTTATTTAAACATATTGTCTTTAGAACAATGCCGGCTCGAGTAACGGTTGCGAATCTTTGTAATGACAATACTGTAGTATTAGAGTAACGGCAGAGAGGGACAGAAGATACGCTTGGAAAACACACGAAATTGTTATACATTCAGGTTGAAGGTATAGACTTATAGGATTTTTGTGGTGATTTTTTAGGTTCTAGGCAGGCAAGAGTTGTTAGTTTATAAAGAACAAATCATACCCAAGTATATGGCCTTTTTCACCCTCAAACCTTGAATAGTTTGATTAATTACCAACTCGGAGAAGCAAGATTCCTTGACGGATTTTTTTATTCTAAAAAATCCTGATCTGTTTTGTGTTGAAGTTTCCTCATTAATGAAATAAAACTACTTTTTACGTTTTTTTATTATATAGTCACGTGTAGACCCATGAATGTTGTAAAGGATCCAAAACGTCGGGATTAAATGATATCAATAATACTGACGGTTTGTACAAAATGCGTAGTTTATCAATGTCTAGTTTTCGCGTAAGTGGCAGATATCACTAGTTATAGTACACGTAGTTGGTACGTTGGTAGACAACCCGATTAGCCCAGCGGTAGTTAACGCTGCGTTCTGTGCTATGGGTCCTAGGTTCGAATCCCGGTAGTGGCAATTGTTTGTGTAAAAACTGATGAGCATCAACATTTGTTTCCTAGTCATGGATGTATCTATGTCTAATATGTATGTATTAACATAAAAAAGAGTATACATGTAGTATATTAACCTTCTAGTATCCGTAACACAAGCCTCGTTGCTAGCCACGGAACTAATATGTCCACATATATTTATTTTTTTAAATTATAATTATTATTGGGTACTGGTTCTTTTCTAGTTTAAAATACATGACAGAGGACGGTGACATGTACTACCGTTAGGTCATGATGACTGACAGTTATTTTGTCACTATGGGAGGCATGTGGGTGGAACATTGTTAAGTGAGTAATAATAAACATACGAACAATTATTCTTAAGTTTTTTTATAAATGGGGGACGATAAAACTTGAAATTGGCGATTCCGAACACGCGACCCACAACCCGTTACGCACAAACCGATCGACGATCGCTCAGCCACTGCCCCACCGAGTCGTCAAATTGGTACTGATTATAATCCATGTCATTACCTACTTATGATTAATTATAGAAAATAGGATAATTTTTTAAATATTTATCCGCTCTAGACAGTTTCCTATTGAAATAGAGCTATTTTGTTATCGATATCTGCCGTTCGTTAACACGTATCTTGACCACTGGGTGCGCTTCGAGGTTGTAATATTTTTAGTTGGATTTTCAAACGCACCTAACCGGGTGCGCTTGGAGGAATATTTTAGGTGCGCTTGGTTAGGTGCGCCTCAAAATGGGTGCGATTCGAGGAATACCCCGAAATTTCCGTATACTGAATTACTAAGTCCAATTATTTTATGCTTATCATTAGCTTCTGCGTTGCGTATGTAGTTCAATCAGTTAAAGTCGCTATTTAAAATTACTCAGTAATTGCTCGAGTTAATCAATCGTGTAGTTTTGCAATGTTGGCAATAAGTTAATATCTGGATGGATATTTACTTATATTATAAGTGCTAATGTATGTCTGTCGGAATACTTAATTAAAGCTATAAGGTTCAGACTTCTATGTCAACTTAGGGACTTACACACAGCCCAGATTTTTTTGGAATATAGACAGAAATACAGTAAAATTAAAATGGTTGTAAGAATGTAATTAATCTAGGCAAATTGTAATATGGGGTTCTTACAATGTTACGTAAAAGTAAATTATATAATCTATAAACAGTGAAGCTGTAATTCAGCTATAAGTCAGTTGTTATGTGGTATTTTATATTTGTCAATCGGGTGGTCTGAAAAAAAAACAATGCGTACTTTATTCTTTTGACATTATATGCATCAATCGAGACCGCTTTCGAAGTCGATGTCGATCACCCAAACCTTCAATCAAGCTAATTTCTTATTCCATTGTGCGCTGCGACAAATCGCGTCAGACGACGATTATCCGCAGGGCGTTGCGACACCTTTGTCGGAGGTGAGTCAACTGTGCGTTGGCGATGGTACCTTCAGTAACCTCACGTACTAAAATTCTTGACGGTAGATCACTTTTGAACCTTATAGTTGTAGTAATAGAGTTGAAAAGTGGTCGTAAATTTTAATTATTGTACACTCTAAGTCGAGTGTTTAAAATAATTGATATTATCACGTTTCTAACTATTTTAAATAGACATATTTTATGTAATAACATTGAGATTGTATCTTTTTGCGCACGCTAGTTCCCCGTATCAGATTTCAAATAATTTTCCTCGTTGTAACAGATTTATTTCTGCAAGCAACTATGTTACTTAAAGACACTTTAACAAGTAATAATATAGATTAAAAATCTTCAACACTTTTGTATATGCAACTTACACTGGTTTACGTGGTGTAACTACATGATGATTTATCTGTGACATAGTACGACTAACAGACATCGTCACACTCAAAATATAATTTATTAAAAGTAGACCAAATTTAAAAGTTTTCTTTTGAACGTCAATAATAAAGACAGTCTCCAAAAACGGCTGCTTTTTACCGCGAGAAGAAGAGGCGCAAGTAACTTCCCAGTCGTGTATTTCTGTTTATTTAATAAAATAAGTGTTTCTATATAATATTATAAGAATCTCTCGAATGAACTCCCAGCATTATTAGTGGTAGAACCTTATTTGTGCCACTTAGTTTCCTCTTACCACCCTGGCAAATCTTCTGCTGCTAAACAATTAGATGATTGCTACATAATAAATATATGATGTATTTCAGTTTGAAAGTAATACAGTTAGTCAAATGGCTGCGCAAATCAGGCGTTTTATTTGAAAACAATAATATAAATAATATTTCTTTTAAAATGGTTAATAATCGATTGTTTCTAGGTACTCTAAAAGTTAAGATAACTCGATTGTCGCATCGATATTAGCGCTTCCTCGCAGTATCAAGCAGCGAATTTGTCAGGTTGTCTTAATGATTATTCGTAACTTAGTCTTAATGTTATAGTAATGGACCTTCATTAGATTCAGTTGGCTCATACTGATATTAACAAAGATAACTTTGTTTGAACTTGGAGGGTGATGTCGTCAAACAAATAATAAATTGATTTATTGTATTAGTAACCATAGGTACCTATCCATCTAACTTCCCACTTATTTTACTTTACATGCAGTCTACACAACAGTCATAAAATACATTTATATGTAACCGGTGTTTTTTAGATACGACCTTATTTCCACACACCATAATATTTTTCTACCCATTTACTGAACTACTGCTAGGCTGGGCTGGGTCTTCTCTCATTTGAGAAATAATAATAATAAATTTATTTGTCACTAAACAGTACAGTACAAAAGATAAGACACAACAATGCACAACACAGGGAGAAAACATTCACAAATTAATAGATTAATGACGCTAGGAAATTCCTGTGGTATGGGGGACATCCATCCATCCATCGAATGGTTAGAATATTGTTAAAATAGGAAACATTTTGTACTATATATTATATAGTTAACAATAATTAACTAATAATAATTTTGTTTTTTTTTCGAACCATATCCAACAAACAAACAGATAAGTGTTTTGATAGTATTTTTTTTTTGTATTCTGAATGCTTGAGAGAAAATCTTACAAGCATTCAGATTTCCTCGCGATAGTTTTAATTTGCGCCCGGTACCTGATCGCGACGATAACTCGTGGAGTAATTAAAAAGAGTGGACTGTATAACAAGATATAATGACAAAACTATTAAATTACAACGGTTCATTAGGCCAACAAAACTTAAATTAATTTATGGAGCGCGCAAGCACAGCTATGCGTGGAGGCATGTAACAGCTGACTGCCTGATGATGGCGGGGGCCTGCGCTCGACCGTCGGCCGGCTGGCACCCCGCTGTCCCCGCGTCCCTCGTTCACTGCCGCTGATGTGTGACGATGTTGAGATCAACGGGCTCAACATACTCCCCCCGTTGAAGAGTCTTCAACAGTGGTCGCTACTGGTAATGGGCAGATTGTGTTGAATGCACGCCGAATGACACCCTTGCGTGTGCGGACGTCGGCGACTCTCGCTACGCCATCTCTGCCAGGAAGCACCTTAACGATGCGTCCTAAAAGCCATAATAAAGGTGGTGAGGATTTGTCTTTAATTACGACAAGAGATCCTTCAGTGAGCTCTCCTGATGATCGGTGCCATTTAGTTTTCTCTTGAAGCCACACAATGTACTCATGGGCAAAGCGAGCCCAGAAGTGTTGCTTCAAATACTCGATGCGGCGGAATCGTTGCAAGTTGCTGACGTTGGCATTCTGGATCTGCGGATGAGGCAGCATTATAAGGGAGCGTCCAATCAGGAAGTGGGCCGGGGTTAACGGAGTAAGGTCTGAAGGGTCATTGGACAGTGGAGTTAAGGGCCTTGAGTTTAGAATACCCTCAACCTGAATTAGACAAGTCACCATCTCCTCAAAGGTAAGATTAGTTAAACCCAAAATGCGTCGTAGATGATGTTTGGTAGATTTCACTGCAGACTCCCATAGGCCTCCGAAGTGTGGAGTATACGCGGGTATAAATGAAAAATGTACGCCAGGATCGATGTTGTTGAGGTTTAAGTCTTGTGAAAGCAGCCTAGCCAACTCATTGAAGGCCCCAACAAAGGTAGTAAGTACCATTATCGGAAAATATGTTACGGGGCTTTCCCCGCCGAGCAATAAAACGGTTTAGTGCAGCTAAGAAAGCTTCCTTTGTAAGGTCTGACACAAGCTCGAGGTGAATGGCTCTCGTAGCTAGACACACAAACACACAGATGAAGCATTTGATAAGCCTACATCCTCTACCTTTTCGGTCGGCTATCATGATGGGACCGGCGTAGTCTACTCCTGTGTCTAAAAATGGAAACTCCAAGTGTAAACGCTGCTCTGGAAGATTACCCATGATAGGCTGAATAGTGTTGGCTTTGATCCTGCAACATTTTACACATTGATGTGTAATCTTTTTAGCCAAGTTCTTCCCCCCAATAGGATAGTAGTGATGACGTACAGTGGCTAGTAAAAGCTGTGGTCCAGCATGCAGAAGGCGAATATGGAACATGTTGAATAGGAGGATGCAAATGACATGAGAACTGGACAGTAGAATTGGATGTTTAATATTGTAGACATAGAAGGAGTTATTCAATCTTCCTCCAACACGAATAAGATGAGAAAGTGTATCATAGAAAGGTGATAAAGATAATAGCTTGTTCTTTGCTGGCAGCTGTTTACCTGATTTAAGTAAATGGTACTCTTCTGGGAAAGATTCTATTTGACTAAATTTTATTAATAAGTTTAGAGAATTGTTAAGTTCAGTAGAAGTTAATGAACCAGACTCATGTGATTTTTTATTGCATTTATTAATAAATCGCATGACATATGCTATCACACGCTGTAATGTGCTAAAGCTCGAGAATTTTGAAATTAACGCAATAATAGGATTCTCAATAATGTGATTAGAAACATGACAAGAAGAGACAGTTTCCGGCAACTTAGAATTATCATGATGTGAATCGGGAAACTGAGGCCATGAAGACATATCTTTACGAAGGAATTGTGGTCCTGACCACCACAATGAAGACAACAGCATTCTGTCAGTTTTAAGTCCACGTGAAGCGAGGTCTGCGGGGTTTTCAGCTGAAGGAACATAATGCCAATGCCTTGATCCTATCGTTTCCTGGATTTCAGACACACGATGACGAACAAATGTCTTTAACTGATTTGGTGGAGTAGATAACCATCCCAAGACTATAGTTGAATCGCACCAACAATGGACTTCATCAAACTTTAAAGTGAGTGACTGACGAACCTTTGAGTACAACCGTGAACCCAACAACGCACCACACAGCTCTAGCCGCGGTATGGTTGTGGATTTGATTGGAGATTGCTTTTTGCGGTAAGAAGATGTACGTTCACCTCGCCGTCTCGCGAAACACTGCGAACATAAACACATGCTCCATAAGCCTTTTCTGATGCGTCAGTGAATATATGCAGCTGAAGACAGGACGCAGATTCACATAACACCCACCGAGGTATCTTGAACTCGTTTAAAAGGTGCAGGTTATTTTGAAAGTCAGTCCAAGTACACTGAATATGCGTGGGAACAGGCTCATCCCAAGAACATTTGGCTAGCCACAGATGCTGCATGATAATTTTGGCTTCGACTATGCATGGAACGACTAGGCCAATAGGGTCAAAGATTTGTGCTATAGTTGACAAGATATGACGTTTAGTAACCCTGTCAGTCGAGTTTAAGTTTATAGAAAAAGAAAATGTGTCACTCATGCTCTTCCATAAGAGTCCCAGAGTCTTTGACTGCTCGTTGTCACTCAAGTCCACAACATCAGAAATGTAGTGTTCACCGCTAAGCGCCTGCAGCACCTCATTGGAATTAGACCGCCATTTCCGAAGATTGTACTTTGCTGATCGAAGAACATCATCAACACGACGACCCTTTTCCAAAGTTTCTGAAACAGATGATCCACCGGATAAATAATCATCCACATAAAAGTCACGTGCTATCGAAAACTTTGTTGAAGAATCTGAACACTCATCCGCCAGTTGAAGTAGACACCTAGTGGCTAGGAAGGGTGCTGAGGCTGTACCATACGTTACGGTATTAAGCGTGTACTCCTTTAGCGGATGAGTGGGTTCAGCTCTCCAAAGGATTTTTTGTAACGGACGATTATTGTCGTGAATAAGAGTTTGTCGATAAATTTTTTCGATGTCCGCGCTTATGACTATTTTATGTTGACGGAATCGAAGCAATATCGACAACAAATCATCTTGGATAGGGGGACCAACCATCTGTATTTGGTTAAAAGATTTACCTGTTGGGGTTCTGGCGGACGCATCGAAAACCACCCTTAATTTTGTAGTGATTCTTGAGTCCTTCAGGACACCATGATGTGGTAGGTAATTTGAACATTTGAGTGGACGCCTAGTAGATTCAGACATGTGCCCTAGCTCTATATACTCATTGATGAAGTCAACATATAAGCCTTTGAGGCGTGGATCTCTATCCAAACGACGTTCAAGAGATAGGAATCGCTGTTTAGCCATCATGTATGAATCACCCAATGCGTCCAGTTACTCTTTAAAGGGAATACTTACTACAAATCGCCCATCAGAATTACGATAAGTGGTATCCATAAAATGTTGTTCACAGGATCTCTCTTCATCAGATTGTTTATATATAGTCGAAACTGAATCTAATTCCCAAAACCGATCTAAATCTACTTAAAGGTTGTTAGTGTGCATACAAACGTGTGAAGAGGAGGAATTAGACTGATAATATGCACCGGAAATGAGCCAACCTAATTTTGATTCAAGCAGGGTGGGCATATGAGTACCTAATGCGATACGTTCGGTGCCTATGATACCCCAAAATACTTCCACACCAACAAGGATATCGATTGAAGACGGAACATAATAAGTGGGGTCAGCAAGACGTACGTTTGCAGGTATACAAATGTTGCTAGTATCAACAAAGGTATTAGGAACTGCGGCGGATACTTTCGGCAATACGAGGCAGTTAACGTTAAATTCGTACTCACAATCATCAATTGATTTTAATGACAATGAGCACTCCTGAGTACAACTAGAAACATGATGATTTATTCCTATTACCTTGGATTTAGTAATGTAGGTAGGAACATTTAGCTTACGAACCAAGTCCTCCGAGATGAAATTTGTTGTACTTCCACTGTCTAGCAAGACTCGTGCTGTATGGGGATTACCGTCAGCGTCCGTCACCCTCACGAGCGCTGTTGAAAGTAAAATTACTCGAGATGTAAACGTTTGATTAGCTGATAATGCAGTATTGTGTGCACTAGGAAGAAAATTGTCACTATCGATGTGTAATAGAGTGTTGTGCTTCTGGCGACAATAACAAAGGACCTAATTTGCATCTGGAGACATCATGACCTGGATGAAGACAATTCATACAAACATTTGAACCCTGAAACTTTTTAATACGAGCCTGCACCGAGAGACCTTTAAACTGCTCGCATGCAAAAATAAAATGATCCTGACGACACATAGGACATGATAAAGGTTTTAAAGACTTGTCAGATAACACAACACTGCTCTTTGGTTTGGTCGCAGGTGCGTTGGGTTCAATCTTTGCTATTGCTATAGGCTTAGACTCCTCAAGTGTCTCCAGTAAATCAGCCCTGCTACTGATGAAGTGTATGAATGTGGATAATGTAGGAGGTTCAGAAAAGGTATTTCTGTGCTCTTCCCACTCACGATTTGTTACGTGGTCGAGCTTACTGGTCATTATGTAAATGATAAGAACATCAACGAAAGCGTTTTGAACAGGTTGACCAAGGGTCGATAAAGCCCTGAGATTTTTATTCGTTGTGTCAATTATGTAACGTAGTGACTTACTTGACTCTTTATTTATAGGCTGAACGTTAAAAAGTGCTTGCACGTGATTGTTAACAAGCAATCTTTTGTTGTCATACCTCTCACAGAGTAACTTCCAAGCTGCATCGTAATTTTCCGATCTGAAGTCAAGATTGTCAATAACAAGAGAAGCACTACCATTTAAGGAAGCACGTAGATAGTGTAATTTATTTATTTTATCCAGAGATGTGTTATTATGTACTATAAAAATAAAAGTATCTCTGAACTCGAGCCAATCATGATAGCTGCCCGAAAATTTGGGTAAGTCAATTTTGGGTAAACGAATTGAATTGTGTTTGTGTATACTAGTAATACAAGAATCCACCTCGCCTGCGGAGTCCTCTTTAAAAAGCTTTCTTGCGCCGGTGACCAGTTGGCGTGCAGAAGCTACCAAGCCGTAGTACAGCTTTTCAAACTCCTCGCGTTCCGCATATTGCTCGCTGGGGTCATCCACCATTGCCTCCAACTCCTCCTGTAACGTATCATATTTCTCATAAAGACCTTCAAAAATATTAAGTCGATACTCAACTTCAATGTCCTGTACCTCGCTTAACTTTTCGCAAGACTAAGAAATGTTTAAATAAGAATTGAACTGCGTAAGTTTGGCCTTAATTGAAGCTCGTTTTTTAATTAAGCCTTTCAAGTCAGCCATGGCAAAGAAAATTAAGCAGGCAGCAAGAAAGAAATAATATGAAAAAGTTGAAATTAACGCAATAATAGGATTCTCAATAATGTGATTAGAAACATGACAAGAAGAGACAGTTTCCGGCAACTTAGAATTATCATGATGTGAATCGGGAAACTGAGGCCATGAAGACATATCTTTACGAAGGAATTGTGGTCCTGACCACCACAATGAAGACAACATAGAAAGTTATCAAACCTAGGATTTTGACAGAAGTGTTGCTTGCTAATAGGTAACTGTGTTATAACCGATGAGACAGTTGCCTACTACAAAAAAGCCACGATTATTCTTCCTCTGTACCCAACTCCCCAACAACCGTGAAGATATATGGTTATAAGTGCAGGGTTATCGTAGTCACGGCAACTAGCGCGAACCTCGACTTAAGATTATCTATGTAAATAGCACTTCACTTTTTCTAGCCCGCGTGCACTGATATGTATCTCGAAAGAGACTGGTAAGTCGTTTGGTTTGGTCACATGCAAGACTGGCTGCAAATAGACTGTTTATTTTAGACCAGTGTTGGGCAAACAGCTGTGTAAGCCCGTGTAAGTTCCGTAAAACGTTTTTATCCAGTCCACCTAATTCAATTGTTTGTCTGTCGTGTTGCTTGACTGATTTGTAAACGTAAGCCGAAAGTTCTAAGTTTAGGAGGGTGAAATTTGGAACATAGTCAATTAAGCTCAACAAAGGACTCTCTTAAAGATACCCACAAGCATCTGCACATTACCAGGATCATCTACATCGAAGGAGTTTGAACGTCTCGTGCCAGGTTATTTGTCCACCTCGTTGGAGGCCCTCTCAATTCCGATGCGTGGTCTCATTCGAAACTGAGTTCAATTCTCTATTTGTACATAAAGTTTATATTTCAATGTATACACTAGACATGCAGTATATTGTACTATTTGAAACTAAAAAACCTTTATTCTATGCACATTTAACTCATAACTAAGCAACTTTGACCCTTAAAACAAACACAGAACCATCAGATTCCTATAAACCATCACTAATGATGATGTATCATCTATCTTTGCCATCAGAAAGCGACCACATTTTCCCACAAGTAAAAGCAAAACTTAATGTGCGGCAAATAGAGTATAAAATCAATTGTTCGGTCATACAAGTTGGTCAGTTAGTGCTCTTGTAAGTACGGAACCAGTTTTTAATATACATTCCAGTCCAAACGGACAGAACGGTACTTATTATGTGTACTTCTGTCTGTGGTCTAGGACCTGAGGTCTAGTTTTTATTCAAGGACGGAGATGTCTGGGTCGCTTGGAGATGTTTTAAGATCATATTCTAGCTCGAGTAAGAAAGAAAACACGATTTGTTATCGTGGTTTATTAATAAAAACATTTTGGATTCTTTGCCGCTTCCCTGGTCTCAAGTAGACTGCCCATGTTTCACAGACTGACAACTATTTTTAAAGAGGAAATTTTTGTGATCTTCAGAAATAAGTATAACTTTGCTAAATAATTTGTATGTAGCTATACTGTGAAGGTAAATTTCGTGAGGAAACCTGCACGCCTGAGAGATAATCTTGATGGAGTGTGAAGCAGAATACGGGTTAGCATGATGGACTATAGCCTAGTCTCAAAAGAGAGGAAACCCATCCTAGTAGGATAGGAAGTGCAGTAAGACAATAATTGGGTGGATAATGCTAACGAGGTAGCTAGTCTTAACATTCACACTAGCGCGACCATATACTTAGTTGCGTTAGTATAAATATTCCTGGATATTATGGCACACAGCGCCATCTAGTTCCGTGCTAAGCAACGAGGCTTGTGTTACGGATACTAGCTGGTTGATATACTACATATATACTTTTTTTTTTGTAAATACATACATATTATAGATAGATATATATGACTCGGATACAAATGTTCATGCTCATCACACAAACATTTGTCCCTACCGGGATTCGGGACCCATAGCACAGAAGGCAGTGTCAACTACCGCTGGACTAACTGGTTCGTCAAATGTATACATAAAAGTATGAATGCTAGTTGTGTTTGCCAAAAGTCTAACACACACAAACGTGCCCATCCCAAAAACCGCAACATATCGCAAACGACCTTTACAAGGAAGTGAAAATCCGTAAAAAAAATCGGGCTTTCTGACTTCCCACTAGAGGGATGTTGGGTAGTACATATTTCATTTTTATAGTCCTAACCCTCACGCGTTCTTGCGTGGCATAGTAAATAAGTAAGTTAACCGGGGCCCGGGAGGCCGGTCGCTCATCGAAGGGTTACCTTTTATCCTGATGGTAAAGGAAATCATTGTTTTTTGGGCGATTTTTTGAGTTACTTCTGTGTGATGTTTACTTTGTGACTTTTGAAAGTAAGAAGAATAGGACGGATACATTATACTATCACGCTTGTAACCGCCGCAGGGTTCGGCACAATTGTCCAATTATTTCTCACATATTACATGTTATTTAAAAATATACTGGCAACTGTAAAAGGACAATTGTGCCGAACCCTGCGGCGGATACGAGCGTGATAGTACATTATACTATCACGCTTGTAACCGCCGCAGGGTTACAAGCTTGATAGTATAATGTACTATCCCATGTAATATGTGAGAAATAATTGCTTTATAAAATTATAATAATTGATTAACAGGACACAACTTCACATGGCAAGTTTTGCAGCAAATTTTCAGTTTCCTATCTACAGCCTAACTGAATAAGACTTTGCTTGAACTGGAAATCAGGACCTCGGGTTCCTTTGACTATTGAGCCTTGTATGTTTTATACCACCATGTTACATGGCTTCTCTGTTCAACGCGTCAAACACTATACATTCAACATGCATTGCATTACATTTATGCAAGCCGCAAGCACCTATTGTATGCACCCACTCAACGTCAAACATAAACACTAGTACTCACTGATATTCACTAGAAGCCTGCCCAGTAGTGCCTAGTCTTTCATAAGCGGTTACGATAGGTGAGTCATACCGGAGAGGTTCGAAGTAATTCAGTCCAAATATTTTCATCTATCATTCATACGTCTGCATCTATATCACGGTTAACAGCAGTATATTATGATTATTGGCATGAAATCGGTTTAACCAGATAATGAACTATGTCGGCCAGCTTATAATCCAATCTAGTGGACATTGTCCGGCTTACTGCATAACCAATACAACGCATTTGAGGTGCGCACATTGTTGGACTGCAGTATACCTACACTGTGCCTACACCAACTAGGTATATCTATGTATACTACCTTTTGGCTGGCGACTTCGTTCGTGTACAGTAATTGTATCCAATCTGTTTATTTATTTCATAACATCATTTAGAGAAATTATCGATTCTGAAAAGGGATATTTTTTGTCCCGGAATTCATCCTTGAAAAGGGCAAACGGAGTAGGGGTGTGGGTTTGTATGCGGAATCGAAATATCTTCAACGAAAACGGTAAGAAATAAGCAGATTGACGAAAAAGCGAATTGGATAAAAATATGAATTTTTACGTAGACGAAAGTCGCGGGTAAGAGCTAGTGTTTAAAAATATAATATTTTGATCAATATTGTTTTGTCCGCAGTATCAGACATCGGCCACAATATAATTCAGGATGCCTTCCTCATCGCTGTGGAGGAGCAGGCGCGGCAGCGCTTGCAGCGGCTGTCAGCGCTCAAGCGGATTACGCCCGTGGACATGTCCAAGCTGTCTGTAGAGGTAAGCATTCATACAATACATTCAAACATTGCCAACCCGCAGTAGGCTAGCGTGGTGGACTATAGCCTGATCCCTCTCAAATGAGAGGAGACCCGTGCCCAGCAGTGGGACGTCAATGGGTTGATGATGATGATGATGATTCAAACATTGGTATTTATTTATACAACAGTTGTGTTTAAAATATACATTTTCTATCTATAAATCAAGCGTTACTTTGCGAAAACATATGATATTTAATTGAAATAAAATCAATATCAAGCTTTGTCGAATACTAGAATATGACTCATTGATTTATTCAGAGTTGTGTTCTATAAATATATCTAGATATTGTTTTCAGATTAAATTTTAAAAAATATTTCTCAACTACGTTGTTATTTTGATGTGATATTAGATGTTTATATTTTAAAAAAACTTGGAGTTTACTCTATGAATAACGTCACTGCAAGAAAAGCATTGGCGGCTCCCGTTTTTGCGCCCAAATTCCATATATGTAACACACACAGTCACACACACATAAAGCTTAAGTAACATCGAATCCGTCGTATAAATAACTAATAACAAAGCAAGAATGATTATGCACATACCTTATCTTGATCAAAAGTACATATTATACATTATAACTAGCTGACCCGGCAAACGTCGTTTTGTCACATTATAGGGGTTGGTGGACAACCCTTATCACTAAGGGGTATGAAAAATAAATGTTGGCCGATTCTCAGACCTACTCAATACGCTCACAAAATTTCATGAGAATCGGTCAAGCCGTTTCGGAGGAGTACGGGAACGAACATTGTGACACGAGAATTTTATATATAAGATACACTTGTTTATAAGTAAACGTACATATTAAGTACGCAATTTGATCTATCAAGGCCAGATTAACGTAGAATTGGTGTAAGCAAGCTCCAGAAGACATGCGTCAACGACCGAAACGAATACGCTTAACTCGATTATAGAATCGAATGCGAGATGCGTGTGCGCACCTTTACGAATTGAAAACATCGATATAATTCATACACATGCGTACAGTACGTAGTACTGCGGTAGGCCGATCTTGTTAGAATATTATGTTTTATAAATCGAGAAATCCACGAAGATTAAGTCTATTAAGTGTGATGATTAAAGGTTTTAAAAAAACTATCTCCGTAGCTGCTTACAAACATACATTCTGAGATAGATAAACACCTAGCTCGATCAAGAATTGCTTGTAGGTCATACAGATATTTGCTTGAATATTGGGTTCAACCTTCGAGCCGTGGCGCAGAATACTTTAATACGTAAAATGCTTTAATTTTAAATAGCACCCTGGTTATTGAATACTTATACATAGATGTAATACATTAGAAAACACGATGTGTGCGAATGAGTTGGCCTGTTTATATTCCGACATGTGAGTAGCGCCACTAGGCTAACTCCTACAGCGTAAAAGGTTCGTAATATTGAAAAGAGTACATAAAATATATTAAATTAGCAAAGACTATGAGTGCTAATGACATTCCACACTTGTCACTGGGCCAAGTATCGTAAAATGCTCGTATGTTAAATAGAGAGTATACGTAGATAATATAATATATTCACAAAGACGATGTATAAAATAGTATAATGTAGTAAGAGTGAGCTGGCCTGTGTCTAGTCCGAAATGGTACTTGCTAAAGCCACTCGGGCTACAAAAACTCTACTCTACTCGGGGTAAAATGGTCGTAATCTTGAATAGAGAACATACATAGATATATTCGCAAAGATAGTGTGAGCTGGACTGTGTCTAGTCCTAAATGGTACTCGATATAGCCACTCGGCACTCGTGCTACTAGGCTAACTCATACAGCGTAAAATACTCATAACATACTAGGTATAATAAATTAGCAAAGACAATGTGTGCGAGTGAGCTGGCCTGCATTCAGTCCGACGCTTTACTCGACCAAGCCACTCAAATGTATTGGTCCAAGTCAGAAGATTTTGCGGTTTTAGTACGAACTGAAAAAAAACAAAAAAAATGCGAATGAAACAAAAAAACCGATAATATTTGAACAAAAAACTCGGATGTTTTATTAGGTATAATAATATAGGTATACCTAATAATAATTGTATCAAAATTAAACTGGTCAACTGCTAGACACAATACTATTTTGTGTTTCCTTAATTCCAGTTTCCACGCCTTTAATCTCTCTGCAACCGATTATTATATTAAATTTCTTCTAAAATCTACAATAGCAAAACCTCAATTTACAAAGCATTTTCAACCTTATTACAAACACTTCGCATTATACTTGTCCCATCCACCGGATTGTTTGTGCTGCCATCTCCGGACGATTCGTTACTTGGATTCGGTAGGAGCGCACTTGATTCACTCGCCCGCCGGGAATGGTTTCAATTTCATTTCCAGTTGAAACAGGTAAAAATACAGGTTTCAGCAGTTTCGACTACCTCACTTTATGATGTATAAGATTTTCACTTTATACTTTTAACTTTTAGCCAATTTAAAAAAGGAGGTTCTCAATTCGGATGTGGCTATTTGTCTTATTCTCGTCGTCAACCGTTTTACTGTCAGTAAGACTTGTTCATGGTTTGGGCTATGATTCTGACCTAATTGTGGTTGATATACTAAACTTTACAAGCCGCCGATAAATTACCCAACGAATAACTTACCACTTAGCCACACTTAGCAACACGTGGCCATGTCTTTTGTTTATTAAAATACGTCACATTGACAACCTAATTAGTTCAACGGTAGTTAACACTGCCTGCTGTGCTATGGGTCCCTAGTTCGAATCATGATAGGGAGAAATGTTTTTGTGATGAGCATAAACATTTGTATCCGAGTCATGGATGTATCTATATATAATATGTATGTATTTACAATAAAAAAAGTATACATGTAGTACATCAACCGACTAGTATCCGTAACACAAGCCTCGTTGCTTAGCTCGGAACTAGATGGCGCTGTGTCATAATGTCCAGGAATATTTATTATTATTATTATTATTATTTCGCTACCAATTACGCGTTTTAGTCCTTTTACTACCACTACTACTGGTCAATTACCATAAAATACTACTTACTTCACTACCTCCTTATTAATTACCATATTACATGTACCTAACTTTGAAAAATCAGACGCGAGAATTGATAGGTCCAACTTCTTACCCATATCGGTACTCAAGATATCAACGTACAAATTAATCATCATTAACGATGATTTCATTTGATCAATTGCTGTAAATCAATTGCTTGTACTTTGAGCTTTTGGTCCGTGACCTGCAATTGTCAATTGATGTGACGAACTTTAAAGGAATTATCTATTTGTTGGTGCTATAATTAAATCACCAATGTCACATGAACTAATCTGCTTAATTTTCTGAATTACGCTTGATATTTTTTTATTGGAATTCGAAATTTACGATCTTAAAGAACGACATGTCTCCGTCACTTTTCAGCAGTTCAAGAACTGCCTTTTGACAGACATGTCGTTTTGCCACAAGCTAACATGATAAGTCATTAGCTTAGTGTTCGAATTGCGCGATTTCAAGATACACACCTCTGACTTAGAAATCTTGTAAGTATTAATGATTATCACGTGATGAAGGAAAACATTATCTGCTAACGAGTATTTTAGTCGTAGACCATAGATAATGATTAATTAGTTTTACACCAATGCAACCTGAGAGTACCAATGTGCCATTTACTCACCTGTATACGCTGTATATCACACTTTAGCCTTATCATAAGTTTAGCCAAGGCGTTCTCTCCTGTTCTCTCGTAAAAATCAGGTCTCCCACAAAAAGATTGCGTCACAAAATAATTGCCACATCAAGGGCCCACTTGTTGCATTCCACGTTTTTAAACGTTCGTGTACTCAAGTGGTGTTTTTGCTACTAATTGGGGTCGGGCACACCCTAGTGACTTATTGTTTATAACCATTAACATTCTCTCATAAAAAACCATGACACTGTCATCTGTTAGGCATTATGTGTTATGCGGAGATTGTAAGGGTGATAATTCTTTGTCAGAGCCGTTTTATCTTTCATTAATTACTAAAGGATTTCTTATTGTATCCATTATCTGCATTATATTATGTCAATTATAGATTATAGTATTTGGTAAAAGTTTAGTTTGTGAATTGACAATATACTGTCAGAGAACCGAAAGTATTATCAAGCTTGAATGGCTAGTCATATATCACGAGGAGAACCTAGCACCGCAGAAGCATAGTTATTTAGTGGAAACCGCAGCCAGCCATACGAGGGCGACCACCGACTAAATGCAACACCAACTTCCGAATGGCAATCGACAGCCCACAATTGCATCCCACGCCTACATCTCTAACAGTAGACGAATACAGGCTTACGATATTAAAACTCCAATATTTGGTTGATACCTCCATTTTGTTATTGTGTATGGAAATAAAAAGATAGTAAGCACTCATATACCAAGTCTGTTGTATATTTAGACTGGATAACTGTATAGGTACATATATTTTTATTACCATCTTCAAGCGGTACGGAAACCCACACTCGAGTAAACGTGTTAAATGTTCTGCGAATACCGATAAGTGGTTGCACACATGCCTTGAACTTAGGCCCTTGTATTACCGACTACTCACCACACATATCCATATATGCAGAATTATAAGACGTCAACCCTCTAAGTATTGATGATAAATTATTTTGAGAAAGGTTTAAGGATAAGGGTAAAGAGGATCCGATTTAATGACGTCTATGGAAGGGTGATTACTTTATCTCAATTTATCAAGAGAGAATGGATTCAGTCTCGGAGAACATGTTTACCTGTCTCATCCAAGTACCAGAAAACCTGGCATCCAGTGGTCTTGGATATCGATATTTTTAAGTTATCTGGTTGGAATGACACTCGCATTGTGTAAGATACTGATATCCAGATACATCTAAGTAATCTGAAAACCGACCCCAAACATACGGAGTTGGAAAAAGGCTATATAGACAAAGAAGAAGCTAATACGATATTTTTTAAAGCATTACAGTAAAATATATTAAACAAAAATATTTACGATAAATGATTTAAGTACTTTCCCAAGTTCTGTCCCAAACGATGTAACTATGATTGAAATGCTTGAATATTGAATTCGTTACGTTAACGTCCGACGCAGCCAGAATGTGTCATAAACGTTTGCCATATCAGTCTGAAAGTATAGAAATATAGCAGAATATTTAATCAATTTTTACTTCGAAAGGTAAGGAATAGCGAGATTTCTCGCTGGTATTCTAAAAAATACAGTTATGGGAAGGAGTTGTAATTCCCTCCATTGAAAAGGAGGATCCTCCGACCAGGCGAGGTGTTGTGCCTGGCGGGCTACTGCCCAACGGTTGATGTTGGGTGGTTGTATATATTCTATCTCGCGTGCATATTTCACTTGCGCGATGTAGGATTATTTGCGTCATCGCGAGATAGATGTCGCTACACAGTGAAACGGTTTTTAAAGGGCAACCCGCGAGCGACACCTCTGGTGTTGCAAACGTTTATAGGCTACAGTAACTGCTTACCATCAAGCGGAATGCTTGTCGTAGTTTAAAAAAAAATCCAAGTCCATGCTTGTGTTGATAATATTAAAATAAAATCACACTTTCAAGGCGTAAAGTGAAATTTAATCGGAATAGGAAATATCTAACGACGTCCTGTAGACACTACCTTACCTTATAACTTACAGGATGTGTTGGGCATTTTTATGTAGTTTACGTATCCTGGTCTGCTGTGTTGCATCTGTTGCTGCTGTTAAATCAAAGCTTTTCGCCTGGTTTCGCCAAGAAATAACAGACAAATGATCTTAAATTCCAATTCTCGTGAAGTCAAATTTGTTAACTGATAAATACTAATTGCAGTTGCAGTATAATTTATTGCTTTATTATCTGTACTTGGGTTTTTTATAGGACCTTGAATACGTTCTAAATTTGATCAATAAATACAGTTACAAAGATATCAGATCTTTGAGGTGCCGCTAGTCCCGCGCGCCTGAACATGCTTATTTTTCTTAATAAAAGAGTAATGATTTCATTAGATATGGGTAGTTAAGAATATAGGATCCAATTTACATTCTGCATAAGATTTTTAATTTTATAATGCAACTCTTCATTGATGTAGTGATGTAATTTCCCAATAAGGATTCAGAATACTTCGCATTGGATAAATATTATACTATTAATAATTACTATCGTGACATCATTCACAACACTAAGCTAATATGACCAATTTGTAGTAACTCTGTTTTGCTAAACTACACCCAATTTTAACGTTTAAAAATAAACTCACAATAAGGGATCCAATTTGATTTAAATACACTTTGATACAGTTGAAGACTTAAAAAGTATAACGGTTTTGCGGATTGTATCTTTATGTGACCTCAATGTCAAAAGCCTTAGCAATAACCAAAACTACGTTCATTGACTTGGTACACCAGACATTTTAGCCAATAAAGCTACCGAGGTCTAGCACATGATGCCAAATTGTTCTTCTCGAAGTAACTTCAACAACATGTAATGAAGATGCATTATCGCGTCTTTCCGCAGACATAACTTTTAATGTAATTGTACAGTTAATACAATTCCATATATTTAATTCCATCATATAACTTTTATTTCTGCTTATTTCCAGCTAAATCGTCGAAAACGAACCCAGCCAGAGAACAGACAGGAGCTCAACGGCTACATAGCAAACTCGACAGTTTACGTGACATCAATAAATGAGAACGGTGCAATCGAGAGCAAGCCAACTATCTCCTCACCAAAAGCCCAGCCTAAATCCCACCAGGCTAAACCAGCGCCCGTCATAGCCAACGGCATCGACAAAAAGAAAGAGAAAGACATAATACAAGAAGAGGATAAAGTGGAACCGGAAAAACACGAAGTGGACTCAAGTGAAAAGGTTAAAGTAGTGTGTGAAAGTGATAGTGGTGTTGTTGTTGATAGGGATATTAGTGACGCGTACAGTGTAGCTAGGGAGCACCTCAATAACGGTAGGAGTGAGAAACTGATTGGGGAACAGCCTGATCATAGGATCAGGGCGACGGCTATCGTCGAAAACAATAAACTCGGACCTGGCGAAAACCGGTGAGTGTTATATAATAGTGCATTGTTTTTAGATTTTGTTATAACGATGCGAAACCATCATTCATCATCGAATGATGGTTTCGCATATGCAAAACACTTGGTAAACTCCGATTTTACGACAACTTAGCTAAAATTTTATTTCGTTTTTTATCAGGCTAACAGTTGAGACTAATAATTGTCTGTATCCTGCTTTTTCATACTTGTTCTTAATTTCGAAGAGACGTTTATTAATATTATTAGTATTAAAACAGTAGAATTTCTTTAAGAACATTATTACTCTTCCAGTATTAGAAGATCACTCACTCTTGTCATAAAATTATTATTACTCATTCTAGATGCTGTGATAAATAATAAGAATAATGCCTATTCTGTATGAATAAATGTTGTTATTGTAAAGCGGATATGATTTACCCACTTTTTGTATCATTTTCAATTATATGTTTTCGAATGGGTATAATTGTAGTTAATTTGGTTGTTTTTTGTTTTAATATGGAGCGTAGACCATGTGATATTGCTGTTTCCAAGTTGTTGTGTGTCGTTGATAGTTTTACCATAGTGACGTTTTACCATAAAGAAGTTTCTGCTACCTAATTGTTTTCAATGTTTATAATCTGTCTTTTTTGGTATGACTACTTGACTTTTTACGTTAATTTTATCGATATCTATTTCAATATCAAAATTAACATTTGCTTGTATTAGCGTTCATTGTCATATTGTTTAATAATTGTATTAATCATACTTCAATAATATAATTTAAAATTACGTATATACGTTTAAATTATATGTATTCATTTTTAAATAATAAGTAACAAAGTTTATCTTTGTAAGACAATTATTTGCGGAAAATAGGTATAACTGTATTATACTTTCGACTATAACATTTTAAATCAGTCTTTCTCAAAGTGGACGACAACTCCTTTCATAGGCGCTAGAGACCCAAAGGAAAAAAGGAATGAAATTGGACGCATGCTATAATTTAACCAAAGTAATAAATAAAGTAATTATTGTAATTGTGATTTTTAAGATACGGTAAAGTTTAAAACTTAAGGGAGCGAGGTTGCTAGAATATACATAAGTGATCGGAACACAAAATAAGTTTGAGAAACTTCGCTTTAAATAATAAACGTGCATTAACGTGATTATCAACCTTTGCAGTAAGCCAATTGTGGACCTTACTTTTATAACAATAAAGCTGAAACTTGGTCTAAAGCTAATCTTTCATTCGGATAAATTTAATTATCTTAAGCACAATGCCAAAAAGCAAAAAAAGAAATGAGACAATCAAACTTCGAATTGATATCTGCGACAAAAACGTCATTGTCTTAGAAAGTGAACGAGGCAGGAAGGTAACATTGGACTCGCCGATCAAGGTCGGTACTCTGTTAACTGACCATATATCTCCGCTATTAGCTTACAAGTAACGGTAATAATATCTGGAATTCTAGATTGTCTTCCTAGGTCCCATGGCGCTATGTGTTCAATTCCCAGGTCGTATAGTGTTATTAGAAGATAGAAGCGGTGATAGTCTTCTGGTGTGATCAATGGACTGTGAAGTAAAAGGTCTCCAGTTTGATCTCAAGGCACGTAACATTGACTATTCCAAGTAAGGTGTATCAAATTCACATGTTGTGATGTCACTATGGCAATCAGCTTGCCAATAACGTGGGACCAGAAATATATTTTGTTGCTGCGAAGTTTGGTGCACCGCTTCTTCTATACAGCAAAAGCACTAGGAAGTGTGTGGCGAGCATTTTTGGGGGCTGTCTTTATTGTCGACGTTCAAAAAGCGTCAATTAAATTTGTCTTACTTTGTATAAATTATAGAACGTGGGTTTACGTCAGTATACCTCAAAATCTTCCGCCGGGGATCAGTACCCACGTCTGTGACTGTATGTTTTAAACCAAATAAGAAGAGGTTCTCAATTTATATGTACACGTATTGTGAATATAAGGAGAACATATTAATAATTTTGCTCACGCATCTTTCGGGCTTGGCCCATCTAAAGATTTATATCACACGATATCCATAATAAAACAATAATAAGAAGCTATCAGTATCTACAGCCAAATAAATAGCGAAAACAACGAAATACCATCATGCCTGTATTTCTTCGAAGGTTAGGCAGAAGTGGAACTGGTTCTCACACATATGACGCTGGTATGTTTGTAGAGGGGTCCCAACTCCCGAACTTTTCCTAACATATTATGCTTTGTTCGTCCTGGTAATTGAACCCAACCTCAGTTCAGCTTGGGGCTTTAACGGTAATATTTGAGGCCTTCATTGGTCGAAAAAATTCAGTAACGTAGCAGAGTCTTAACTTAACGTAGCAAGTTCTTAATAGAGAATATGGCAAGGCACCTGTTTGCAACTCCAAGTTTCTATTAAATCTAAATCCAAACATAATACTGCTAGAAATGATTCGGTGAGCTTGTTTCATTTATAAAATGTTGGTCTCTTGTCTTGAACTCTTGATGTTATAATTACTTACAGCTACATATGTAAGTAATTATAACATCAAGAGTTCAAGACACTCAACACCTCAGCCGAATCTAGAAATGTCTGGATTAAACCAATGTGAATGTATCGTGTATCCGTAAAAGTAGTTTTATTTCAACTGGTAAGGTCACTTAGATAAAATAAGGTAGAGTCCACCGTGTTTCAAAATGACTATTACAAAACGAGTTACCGTGAACTTGTTCGTTCAACATAATATTCGAGTATAGAAATTATAAATTAGAATATTTTATTAGTCGATATTGATTCACTGTCCTGTCCAAATTTTTCGAGATTTCTAGCTCGTAAGGGGTATTCTGATATCACGAGAATTCTGTTTACAGTTCAGTAAATTCCCTATTTTACGAAACCTAAAGCGCTCACTATTTTTTAAGGGACTTAAAATATGGTAGTGAATATGTCTCTAAAAGGTCAGCAACGCGTGAGCGACACCTCTGTCACTACTAACGTCTATAGGCTTCGGTGACTCCTTACCATTAGGCAGGCCCGTAAGCTAGTTTGCTACCTCATTGTATAACAAACCGTCGGGATTAAATAACATCAAAAAGTAGTTTTATTTCAATGTTTCATCATCATCAACCCATTAATATCCCACTGCTGGGCACGGGTGTCCTCTCAATTGAGAGGGATTAGGCTATAGTCTACCACGCTAGCCTACTGCGGGTTGGCAGACTTCACATGCCATCGAGAATTCTCTCAAGGATGCAGGTTTCCTCACGATGTTTTCCTTCACCGTTTGAGCATGTGATAAATACGCACATAACTTCCGAAAAGTCAGTGGTGCGTGCCTTGGGTTCGAACTTGAGACTTCTGACATCTCAGTCCACATGTCACACCACTCGGCTACCACAGCTCTCCTTATTTCAATATTTAACAAGTGCGGTTTTAAATGTAGGTAGGTACCTATAGTTTTTAATTGTCTTGGGCAATCCCTGACGCTATTAAACACTGACGTCATAAAAATAGCAATTGTACTGCTATTGCATGAGTCATCAATTAATTGGTCGTGGAAAAAAAGTTAATCGAGTGTGCTATTATTTCTGTATAGGTATGTTTTTTATTTTTATGTCTTGTATATGGAAACGTGTTGGGTTTAGAGTTCAATTTGAGATTTATGTCAGTAGCTTATCAATCAAAGATATATCTTTCGTTTGGTTTTTGATAAAACAGTGACTTTATAGATGAGCCAATTAGTCCAACGGTAGTTAACACTGCCTGCTGTGGTATGGGTCCTGGTTTGGAATCCCGGTAGAGGCAAATGTTTGTGTGATGAGTATAAACATTTTTTTTACTTGATATACCAATATCAACCGACTAGTATCCGTAACACAAGCCTCGTTGCTTAGCTCGGAACTAGATGGCTCTGTGTCATTATGTCCAGGAATATTTATTGATATTTTTATATTTATATCGTTTGGTTGTAATTTTAGTCATAAATGGCTATTGACTGCCAAATCAGGGTTTTTCCCTGAGTATCCCGATGGCCAAGGCCTCCGTTTTATTTTATCTTGCAAAATTCTTAATGCTTATGATATCCATGAAATGAGCATAGCTTGAGTCCCGGGAAAGGATACAGGGTAGTTTTGTCCCGGAAATCATCCCTTAAAATAGCAAAAGAGGAGGTTTACACACAAACAGATTGATGAAAAACCAGATTAGATAAAATTATAGAATAAATAATTTTATCCATATTTGGATTTTCAGACGCAGTCGCGGGCAATAGCAAGTATTTTATGTTTTTTTTAGTAATAGTGTCTTATAGTTTTTATTTTAAGATTCTTTTTTTATTATTAAACTAGGTATTATGTTGTCTCGCTCTAATGACTGTATATCTTCAGTTATAAATACCTAACACTTATTTGGTCTATGTTGCGCGGATGAGAGGCATAATAATGAGCGTTAATCTCTACGCTTATTATTATGCCTCTCATCCGCGCAACATCCGAAATCACTTTATAATTACGCCAGATAAAGAATTTGGCGAGGTCAGTTGTCTAGGTCACCGTTTTTCTTTATTTCCTAAAAAACTCGAAACCTGTATTTTAATGGAATTTATTGCTTTAATGTAGGTTAGTAATAGTAGGTATTATACTTTTTAACCCCCGATGCAAAAACTACTGGGTGTTGTAAATTCGACATGTTTTTGTGTGTGTGTGTGCATCGTAGCTCTCGAACAGATGAATCGATTTTGATTTCTTGATTGTCATTTACTTACCTATTTTTTTTCTAAGTATGGATGCGATCGTCATTCAGTCTGCACAGATGCAGCCGAATATAATATAAAATAACGAAGAATAATGGGATGCGGAGGTCTGAACCTCCGCATCCCATTACTGAGAGTAATATGTTGTATATGTTGAGTAAATATAAATAAATAAATAAATATTTCCGGACATTTATGATACAGCGCCATCTAGTTCCGTGGTAAGCAACGAGGCTTGTTTTACGGATACTCGATGGTTGATATACTACGTATATACTTTTTTTTTGTAAATACATACATATTATACATAGATACATCCATGACTCGAAAACAAATGTTGATGCTCATCACACACACATTTGTCCCTACCAGGATTCAAACCGGGACCCATAGCACAGAAGGCAGTGTTAACTACCGCTGGACTAATTGGGTCGTGAGTATATGTTGTGTTGTAATATGTACCTGGTTGTCAGGATTTTCAGCGTAATTTAATTGACAGTTGTCAACTATTATCATAAATATTCGTATGACATATATTGACATCTTAACCTGCTCTTCTAAGCACGAACGGCATCCATAACGAGACTTCAGCAAGCGTAGCTTAACCTTCATCATCATCAACCCATTATTGTCCCACTGCTGGGCACGGGTCTCCTCTCGATTGAGAGGGATTAGGCTATAGTCCACCACGCTAGCATACTGCGGGTTAGCAGACTTCACATGCCATCGAGAATTCTCTCAAGAATGCAGGTTTCCTCGCGATGTTTTCCTTCACCGTTTGAGCATGTGATAAATACGCACATAACTTCCGAAAAGTCAGTGGTGCGTGCTTTGGGTTCGAACTCGAGACCTCTGACATCTCAGTCCACTGGTCACACCGCTCTAACCTTACATCTCGTAGTTATATCTTAGCCACAAACAAGCCCCTATCAAGTAATTAACCTTTTATACATACTACTAGCTGACCCAGCAAACGTTGTTTTGCCACATTATAGGGGTTGGTGAACAACCCTTATCACTAAGGGGTATGAAAAATAGATGTTGGCTGATTTTCAGACCTACTCAATATGCTCACAAAATTTAATGAGAATCGGTCAAGCCGTTTCGGAGGAGTACGGGAACGAACATTGTGACACGAGAATTTTATATATAAGAAGATTATATTCAAGGCACAAGAAGAACGAACGAATCATTGAACATCGAATCAAACACGTCACTTGCTCTGATACATACATACATAGTGCATTTTTTCCCATAGATGATCGCATGTAAACGTCTGGTACACCGTAATTAGCTGAGATAAGATCTCGGTGATGCGCAAATCTGTCAGTACCGAGCGCGCCATGGTTCTCGTTGCGTATCTGTGTTGATTTTAATAGGTACTGGTTCTTAATGAGCTTGTGGATTCTGTATGTTGAAATATGATCATATAAATTCAGATGCCTAAATACCTAGAATCAATGACATATTATTATATAGACGCGTCATGCACGAACATTACGGCTATGCAAAATGGCGACAGCTACTAATTTGTGCAAAGAAAGGGAAAGACACATTTTTATCTTTCACTGTTGTAGTATAATTTGTAAACACACGAAGGCATCTTGTTCTCAGGAAGTATAAAACTATTAAGCACGAATTATTTTTTCGGGACGTACCCTCGCAACGCTGGTTGGTTCGTCACTAAGCGCGATCCCGGCAATTGGCTTGATTTCTTGTTGCCATTTTAGAAAGCGGGTAACGTATCTATAGTTTTTATATCATTGCCTAGAATTTATTATTTTATTCTCTATTTATCATCTTATCTCATGTCATGGATTAGATTTCTTTGACCTCGAGAATGGCGACGGTCCGTTGCCGTGGCCTATGGACAGTTTCAACAGTAGAGGTGACCCTACCGCGTTGCCGACCCTGTAAAAACCTTTAAAATTAAGAACCCTGTGGTCAATTGGATTTAATCCTGTAGCAGTGTTTTTTTTTTTGGAAATAAGGGGTCAAACGGGCAAGAAGCTCACCTGGTAGGTAAATGATCACCGCCGCCCATGGACATCTGCAACACCAGAGGACGTGCAATTGCGTTGCCGGCCTTTCAGGAAAGAATACGTGTTCTTAGATTTGTCTAAATATTACGAAATTCTTGATAGGGGTTGCCACCAAGAATTTCGCTGTCTCGATTTGTGTTATGGTTATTCGCCTTATTAAAGGGACCTGCACCAAAAAATTGTCTTTAAACAATTCTCTCGCTGCTTTTCAAGTCTTATTTCGAGGAATATTTATATACGTCATTGCATTGATAAATAGATTGAGTTTGCTTTATTGTACACCATTAAAATAAAATTAACATTAACTCAATACTATTCATGGCGGTTTTATTGCTAAATAGCGACAAGAAACAAATTAAATTAAATTGCTGTGCTAGTTATTATTATTATTATTGAATCAATAATGTTGAAATACAATAAATACCAAAATAGATAAATATCTAAACATAAACAGTATTCAGCATTGGAGTGAAAAAAATGCTCATAAACAAAAAAAGTAAAAGAGTTTTTTTTGTGTTTTTTTACTCGCCCATGTAAACAGAAATAAAAAAAAACCTTTCTTCTTTCCATAATCACAACGGAATAAAGACAGTTATTGTTCTTATAACGTCTTCTAAGGAACCCAAAGCAACCAGTTCATTTTCCCGTCCGCTGATCGGCGCAGACGCACTAATAGTCAGTGTCAATTACGTACGAGACGCGTTATCTCCATGTATCTGCTAGATGTCACTAGCAGCCACCGACTGGATACTAGGATATTTAGATCAAGACACGATGGTATTACATTCAGTATCTCTATGAAATAAATACTGATATTGAAAAGGTCGTGTGATAGTTTTTGTCCCACAATCATGCCTTACAAAGGCGAAAAGGGAACTGCAAATTCGTATGTCGAATCTATAATTCCTTAAAAGAGGTTAGTAACAGATAAGGAGGTTAGATACAATTACTGATTCTACTACTAGTAATGTAATTATAAGACCGTTTATCAGATTCCCGTGCGTCGAAAACAAAAAAAGCACATATTGAATATGAATGTAACCAGTCCAGTTCTGGTCTCGGTCGAATCGTTAGTGTTCTGCATCGCTGCGCGGCACCCTCGCATGGTTTCCTCCTCCACATAATGCTCAGCAGCAGAGCATCCCATGCTCAATTCAACTGTGTAATAATAATTCAATACATACCTGTAATTATAGGCAGTTTATTCATGTTCTGCCAAGCCTTTTCCACAATACTGTATAACTAGTTGAACCAGAAAACATATATATTGACGATATTTCGAGAATCTTCCGTCATCTGTTATTGCTTTGCGTATTCAGCCCTATAATTTTGGAATGTAGGTATTTAAGTTGAATGTTTGTAGAGAGTTGTTTGAATTCTGCAAAACGAAGGAATTTCTCAAAATTTTGTCTAAAATGTTAGCCTTTTATGGTGTCTCAATGGCTGCATTTTGCAATTAAAAATGTTTGGATATATTTCCAAAATCCTTAAAGTTGATGTTAGTTTACTCTTCCAAGAATCATCGATAAAATAATGCTGTCTCGCTCTTTGCTCATTAATACAATGCAATAGGTATTATTAAATAATATTAATTAGTAGGTAATTAAAATTATATTTCAGAGGAAACAGAGTTTATAAATACACTTAATTTAAACACAGTTCATTAATTAACTATTTAACGGTTTACTCATTGATTGAAACCTATGGGTAAACAATAACAATTGTCATCGCACGAACGTCATCACTCTCATCACAGATCCCATAGCTCATAGGGAAAAATTTTAAGTTTTCATCCGTTACCCGGTGCGCTCACAACAATAGCTGAACGACCTCAGCCTTGCGTTGCGCGCGCGCTGCAGGTAGATCAGTCAGTCCGATTCAGTCAATCGGCGGCACTTGCCGGAGGAGCACTTGTCGTAAAAACCGCTTTGTGATATAGGATAGGGTGGTTACCTGGTACCTGCCCTCACCTGCTACCCCCCTCCCCCCTTCGTGCCGCATGCGCGCGTCGCGTCCCGACTCCCACGCATCCCACTATTTGTATTCAGAATTTTTACGTCATACCCACTGGACGCGAGTTTTTTAGTTGGAAGTGTATGTTTGGAATTTTTGTGTTTTGTGATTGTGTTGTGATGTGCATTGTGTGGCCCTAGGATGCATTACAAGCAATTGTTTAAGAGGTAATGTTTTGGTATCAATATTTTTCGGAATGTCGGTTATAAGAATTTTTAGGTAAGCCTTTTATGAGCTCCCGGGAGCAATTGTGTTTTTTATGTTTGTTTAACGTAGCTTGGGGATCATTGTTTCCTGCTTTTAATGGGTAATTGTCTATTTAAGCAAGAATTATGGTTTTGTGTATAACAACATCTCTAGTACACTTCATTTTTGTAGTTCTATTCGTGAAAACCGGTACTTCTACTGAATCATAGGAAAATTAATGTCGGGACTTTTGCTTAATGTAGAAGGCAAGACAGTTAAAAAACAGTAATGTAAGGAAGATTTAAGCGTATGAATGTCTCGAAAATTCCAATTTACCACAAATTGGAATTTACCGCGAGTGTAAATGAATGGTGGTTTAGTAGAACTTGAACTGGTTTTAATTTGTGGAAATAAAATTGTACAGACCTACAGGGTACCTATTTTAGTTTCGCGTTATAAATATATTCGTAATATGTTCCTTCAGTCAACCTTTTTTATAGGCAGTATGTATTAAAATTTCGTACTCCTTGGTATTTAATTTCATGATTAATTTCGCTGTGGGTTCCAAGACAGTTTCAATCATTCTCCTAGGCCACGTCAGGCTTCATTGCTCGACCATTGTCTGGATGGTAGCTACTGTTGACCCTTGGCTTACAGGAGTTGCAGTAGTAGGGACTTAGAGTGGAGGATTAGCCCCATTAAATCATGTATTAACATTTCCATAGATTTCTTGCATTTTTATGTAGTTATTGCAATTTCGCGATAACACTCATATTTTACCTCGTTCGTTTTGCGAGATATTTTACAGAAGAAGTAATCAGATTGGCATTTCAAACCTCTGCCGTTACATAGATACCTCATCATCATCATCATCCTCAACCCATTAATGTTGCTCCCACTGCTGGGCACGGGTCTCCTCTAAATTGAGAGGGATAAGGCTATAGTCTACCACGCTAGCCTACTGCGGGTTGGCAGACTTCACATGCCATCGAGAATTCTCTCCAGCATGCAGGTTTCCTCACGATGTTTCCTTCACCGTTTGAGCATGCGATAAATACGCACATAACTTCCGAAAAGTCAGTACATAGATACCTAATTCCCTTTAATTCCAATTGAGGTTTACCCATATTCATAAAACAATATTATTTTCCTGAATGGCTTTTAACAAATTCATTATCGGTTCAATTGAAAACAATTTACAAATACGTATTGAAAGTTCCTATTTCCTCTACAACAGAATATTAAATAAGTGTTGCTATTTCCTTTTATAGGTATTCAGGTCAATATTCTAGTATCGTTTCCTGTTTATGATCTTACGTATTAAAGGCTATAACTAAGATGATAATTGGTATCTTTTTTTAGATTAGTAGATAAGGAATTATTCTCACGATATTAGATTTCAGGATGTAATAATTGCGAGAAGTAATTAGGTACAGACCTATTATCAATATTATATGTTATTTGTAGATATTAAGTTTCCTACCACTTCTTCAATTGTCCTACTACTACATTTAGCTCCGATTATACAGTAATAAAAGGGAATAGGTACAACGGTTCTGCAGCTCAGTAGGACACTGTTGGGACACGCGGTTATTTATAATACGGGAAAATGGAAAAATGTGTCTATAAGTTTTAATCTTGTAACTCTTTATCTCATTTGTTTGGGTGTTTCCTATGTATTATAAGTATGTATTTACAAAAAAAAAGTATATAAGATTTTTTCCATTGTCTTGTACCCATAGTACAAGCTCTGCTTAGTTTGGGACTAGATGGTGCTGTGTAAAATGTCCCTGAGTATTTATTTATTTATTTAATCCCGTAATAGATAAACGTAATCTGATCCTATTTGTAACATCAAATTACCATATTTTCTAAGTTCAATCTAATGATAAAGTAAACCAGCATTTTTTTAAATAAGATGTGGACGTACTCTCGTCCTACCCTTCTTGCAAATCAGAAGTACAGTTTAGCAAATAAAACATTAATTTGATCAGAACATGGAGTTATATTGAAAACTAGTTTTTTTGGTAATTAAACGAATATCAAACAGTGTCTTTTGACGTTGTATTACCAGAACATAATGTAACCTGAGGGGCTGTGTTTTTTGTAACAAGACAAATGAAAAAATGGTATACATTGGGTACTACCTGTATATTTGAAGCATGAGTGTTCTCGATCCAAGTAATCCGTTAATCTCTGATCATTTGTAACGGGCTCCTAAACAATGATTTTCAAAGTCCTAAAACTACATTATAATGTATTTTTTTAAAAAGTAAATGACGATATTAACTATCCTTTACAACTGAACAGTTATTGAATTTTTTAATCCTTAAATACATAATTATTTTAATCAAATCCTTCTCAAATGAGAGGAGGTTCGTGCCCAGCAGTGGGACAATAAATTGGTTGACGATGAATGAATGTAATGGTATCAATATATTAGATTTCATATTCAATATTCAAATCAGTATGAAACACACTTTTAACCCCCGACGCAATGAAATTGACGGTGCGTTATAAGTTTGACGTGTCTGTGTGTGTCTATCTGTGACATAGTAACTCCCGGATGAACCGATTTTGATGTTGTTTTCTTTGCTTGAAAGGTGAATTAATCTGGAGTGTTCTTAGCTATGTTTGATGAAAATCGGTTGAAGATGGCTGTCGCCACAATTTTTTTGTATTTTTTTATGTCTAACCCATGTATCGTCCCTTGTAAACTTGCATCTACTATAATATATGTATTTACCTACATATCTTGTTGAAATATTACCGCTTGCCATGCCCGACGACAATTTGCACAGGTGTTAATTTAGGAACAAAATATGTTATAGGTATTTTTAACTGTAGAAGCTGACTGACTAACCAGACTGACTGAAAGAGCTGTGAGAATGTGTATCAATTCAACGTAATTGTAACTTACTGTAAACATATTGCTCGGTGTTTGTTCGTTGTTTACTTGTTAATACGTTGATGTTTTATTAATAGAAAACTAAACTAGTACAAGACACTAACATAGCTGTGATAGTCTAGTCTAGTGGTATGGACTGTGGACTGAGAAATCATAAGTCCAGAGTTCGAACGCAACGCACTAACTATTCGGATGTTATACGTGTATTTATCACCATGCTCAAATGGTGAAGGAAAATGTTGTGACGTGACTGCACGCTTGGGAGAAATTCTCGATGGCGTATGAAGTCTGCCAATCGCACTAGGAGTGATGAATTTTAGCCCAACAGTTCCCAACAGTGCCCAACAGTGCCCAACAATCGGGCAATAACTTTGCTCCGGTTTGATGATGATGAGACATTAATATACCTGTATATTTTTTGTTTTTATAACTTAAAATTTAGAACAATCTCTGGTATACCCGTTACACATTACAAGCTTGATGTTACATGATCATACAGTTACTTCCCAGCATTCTGTGAGAGCCGACACTGACGTTTGAGATCGTGTCCTACTTTTGTGATGATTGTTAGAGAAATTCTCTGCAGTCATCATTGTAACGAAATTGATTCTAATTGTTTCACTATTAAATTGTACAATCACTTATTTAATTTTCTGTCTTATATACTATTTCTATAATTTGACTTGATAATTGTTTTAAACCGATTTTTAGTCTTATTATTAAGAACATAAGGTTGAAAAATTATGATTCGACTGCCAACGCTATATCTATCTAATTTTAGTTGTACTAAACTACGTTCATTGATAGCTATTGATTTTCAAGCGCCATCTAGTGCCAAAAAAATCATCTTCTAAAGATCAATACATTTATTGTAGAAAGTAGGGTAGGTAATTTTTTTTATAATTATTAAGACAATATTCTCATAAATTAATTGACGATGTATACCTACATACTAAAGCTGTATATGAAGACCACTTCACATAATAATTAATTACCTTCAATTCTGACTAAAACAAGTCCCAAAGTTTCAGAATACAAACTAAATTTGGATCACTCGATCTCTTTATAGTATTGAAAGGTATAATTTATTCGCCAAAGATTCCGATGAATAATGACGTGGTTTTGATTTCTGCTTAAAATTTTACGTCATTGCATTTTATAAATGAATGTAGGTATGAAGAAAAATATAATAAATTACTTGTGACATTTAAATAAAGATGCTGTTATAGTCGACTATTTTTCGTGTCGACAATAAATCGAAAGAAAAGATATGAAGCAGGAAGTAGATTTTTAAGATTATGAGTCTAAAAAATATCATATTATTAATCGCCAAGTACCTACAAAATTATCTTGATGTGGTAACGGCATTTTCTTAAACATGTTATCCTCTACACTTTTTTTATATGTAGTACAGTCATTAATTCAGCCTATCGCAGTCCACTGCTGGACATAGACCTCTCCCAAACTGCGCCATAACACTCTGTCCTCCGCCTTCCTCATCCAGCCTATCCCGGCTACCATTTTTAGGTCGTCAGTCCATCTAGTACAGTCATACCTACAGTATTTTCTATAGATGTTCTATATCATCTACATACTTACTTAAAACTCTCCTACTTTGTAATAAAACAATTATTTTTATAATAAAGTATTTAGTTCTTGTTCTTGTGGAAGGCAAGTGGCAGCAACTGGAGGAAAAGAACTGAAGATCGGAGCTCTGTGGCGTTGACTAGGGAAGGCTTATTTCCAGCCGTGGACGAATATAGGCCAATGATGATGATTATGATATAGTTCTTGTAGCATCCAAAATACTAATACACTTATAAGAAGCTATCTTTATAACACAACACGTACCCCATAGCAAGTAGGAAACAAAACAAAAATTCTTAGAAGCATCGTACACCCGCGGGGCGTACATTATTAATCTTTAACGGAGTCCGTTTGGAACTTATTACACTTACATTTTTATTTTCTCAAACTTTCCCAAGAAGGTGTGCATTAAGGACGGCTACACACGAAGCCTCGAGGCGGGGTCTGCGGGGCTTGCGGGGCTAATAATATCTCCGGTAATAAGAGCTTGTGTACAGCCGTATAAAGCCTTTCACACGATTTAATTCCTACTAGAGAGGTCACCATGTTGTCGTAAATCGATACTAAAAGTGTTACCAATTTTTCTTATTGATAACACTAAGATTTCGACTTGGAAATCGGTTGAAAAACCCTTCAATGTTTCATATTACATTGGATTCGTCAACAGGTTTTATTGTATGGTGCTTTAGTCACTTAATACACGTAATTATTTCGTAAACCAAAGTAATAGTCAAATAAAGTTGTTGACGTTGTCAAGTTTCCACATGATTCCTCTTTATTAGGTATTGTGGCATATGTAATTTTGATGAACTACCATCAACCCATTATTGTCCCACTGGTGGGCACGGGTCTCCTCTCATTTGAGAGGGATTAGACTCTCAAGCATGCAGGTTTCCTCGCGATGTTTTCCTTCAGCGTTTGAGCATGTGATAAATACGCACATAACTTCCGAAAAGTGAGTGATGCGTATCTTGGGTTTGAACACGAGACCTTTGACATTTCAGTCCACTAGTCTCACCCCTAAGCTATCACAGCTTACCCCTAGGGTATCACAGATTACCTTGATGAACTAGCCGACGAGGATATCCGCGTGTTACATGTTGTTAATTCCCATACATTCTACGTTTATATATGCACATCACTTACTACGTATCCATTAATATGATAGTACATCTATCCATCGCGCCACAGGCCGTTTGTGCATTAGACTACGACGCGACCTATAAAACTCAAGCAAATAAAATAATATAACGACATACTACCCATATACATCGGAAAGGTAAGGCAGGGGAGTATGGATTGGTGTAAATAAAACATTTTTTTTATGGCGATAAGGGGGCAAACGAGCAGGCGGCTCACCTGATGGTAAGTGATGACCGCCGCCCATAAACATTTGCAACACCCGAGGCTTGCAAATGCGTTGCGAAACCCCTTAGAAACCGTTCAGGTTTCTTAAAATAAGGAGTTACTAAACTGACATTAAACGGAATTCCCATGCTGTCAGAATAGTCACTCCCCTAATGAGCTCTGGAAATATATATATATATATATAATCATATAAATAATTATACATAGTTATCAATATTGCTACACTGTACATAAAAACACCTATTTCCAAGTATTTTGTTACGCTCCATCAGTGGCGTCTAGAATTATCTTTAAACGCTTATTCTCTTCACCAGAATGCTCTCATTGTCTCCGGATATCCTTATAGGTTTTTGTTTGTTAGACGGACTTGTTGATTTCTAGTTGACTGGTTCGATACTTGGTTTTATTGGTCTAGATTTTCTCCCTTAATGTTTTTTGCCTCATAAATGTAAGCAGGCGTGAATGCTTCATTTCTTGTCTGCAGAGAAATTTTTTATTTAAGTTTTATGCTGGTCCATGGAACTTTGTACCCATTGTGGCTTTGTGTCTTAATATGCTTGAAAAGTTAACATTGTAAAAAAATATTTTCTTTTTTTTTAAAGGATCCGAAACGTCGGTATTAGAATAATATCAATTTATCACAATAAAACGCGTAAAAAGTAGTTGTATTTAAGTTTGTTCTAAAATATGAGTATTACTGAAAATTCGTAATCACATAATCCTAACGTTCAGAAATGTCACTTACCTAAACACAAAAAATCACGTACGAATTATCTTAAGTAGCAACTAAAATTTGTTCCAATCTCAATTCGATATTTCCAAAGGAACTGTGTGTTGAAATGTCAAACTATCGTCTTCCAAATGCATTATAGAACCTTCTGCTTTCGAACAAATGATTCGTTCATCTTAATATCAGGGAAGGTAGATCGTATAAGACTCTGAAACTGGGTACTCAAAGGTTGCTAAAAATATGGTATATCGCCTCGTTTAGACGACCTTTTTTGTCCGTACTTAGGCCCAGCACAGCTGACAGACGGGTCGTCCCGTTCTATAATAATAAAATTTTATGACTATGTGTATACAGGGTGAAATTGAAAACATCAACGTAATTCAAACATCCAGTTCTGTCAAATTTAATTAAAAAAAGTGTTCTATAACTGTCAAAGTCAATGTCAAAATTCGGATTCTCTTTTCGAACTCGTTTGATAATCATAATGATTCGGTTATTTCGAAGTTAACGTTACTAATAATACTCAAAATATATGTAATACTTTGTAATATAATAACGCAGGCATGTAATTAACATATTTTACCAATTCCCAGCTGTATTTACGGAAGATTGCGAGCTAATGACAGCGACCGATGCGCCAGCGCAGTTTCAACTTGACATTGGCTTCATAATTAGCGGACGTGGGAAACGTATTGTAAACTATACGTGTCGTTTTGCTAATAATTCAATAGTTCCTAGGCAAAGACGTGACGTTTGCTCATTTACTTTGTTAAGTCATTGTTGATGCAGCATTTGTAACAAACTGACAGATAGACAGAAATATATAGACGTTTATGTGAAAACCAAGATGGATATATTGTTTTATAAAATTAGCTATAATTCACTAGCTTTCACCCGCGTATTTATTCGGCGCCCTTCACTAAATCCGTTTTAGAGATAAATTTCGAAAACCAAAGACGAATACTCGTCGTAATCTTGTAGCTATGCATTCTATCAGAAATACATAGATTCGTAGAAGAACTTAAGCTGCCGAACTGCCGACATAGTCTAAATGTTTTGGGAGCTGAAGTGGCAGTGGGTGAGGCATATTTAAAGATCGTTGAAAGTTCTTGTATGATTTGTGGTATATCGTATGGTATAGATTGAATGGCCTTCAAAGAGATGGACCAACGACTTGTCCCGAAATCGACTGGTCCTTGTGGAAGTCTACAGAGGAAGCCTTTGTTCAACAGGTCATTCTTTGGCTGATGTAATTCAGATATCAGAATCCTCCACAGATCAGGAAGTTGTAAACATATTTTAATTTCCTCTTTTAACGGTTAAATATGCAGTATTAAGTACGTCTGTAACCTGAGCATTTATTTTGAGTCTAAAAAAGCGTCAGGTGCTGTAATTTCGTAATACCTAAAATATATATTAGATAGCCCGCTGGATGTTGAGCTATAACAGCTCAACATCCAGCGGGCTATCTGCCAATTCTGTCATTGGCACCTGGTACAGTGGTGTCATTGCATACTAATTGCGAAAACGGAAACTCTTTAACAAAAATACCCTTAACAAAGTACTTAAGTTAAATACAAACACTCGCAATGTATTAACACACGTCCTGTGTGTGTCCTTTACTCTCGCAAACGTACAATTTACGAAAACGACGTCATATTTTCGAAGCGTATTGTCTCCAGTACATTACCCACCAACCTAATACCCCAGAAGCGAAGGGCAAGCAAAAGGCCTCACAAAATATCCGCGTGTCAGTTAAAGCATCGTTAAAAAACGTTCTCTCGATGTGTATCCGAATTCCTGAGCCATAATCCGATACCTAATTCGAATATTAACGCGATATCGCGGGAAACATGCACATCACTTGAATACTGAACGCTGCCATTGTCTCCTTCCACCGTTCCATTACGACCTATCTCAGTAAACAACGCCTAACATAATCAACTTTATCCCTACACATATAAAATTCATTTTGCTTAGACATTATCGTTAGGATGCCGACGTGAAGTTATGAAAACGGGTCGGTTCTCTTAAGAAACCTCGTCACTTGGAAGGTTCAAACAATGAAGAGTTTTGATACAAATTTCCTTTGTTGAAAAGACTGTTATGGATGCCGTTTCGTGTATGATATATAATAAAACGGATATTGTCGTCTGTCTTGTTTTGTGTTAGGCAATTACAAAATTAGGAACGTGCAATTAGCGTCGTTTTGATTGCGCCTGCGAAATTGTTGGATGTAATTGTACATATTTTTTTGTGGTTGTGATGTGTTGTTCGCACTCTTTCTTTCTTTTCAATCTGTTTTTAGAAGTGCTGACTTTTAATTGGCTGTCAGTCATACATACTATTTTTTATTCTGTTTGTTTTAGCTTTAAGTTGTCCATAGTTAATAAATAAATAAAATAAATAATTATGTATAGTGAACACTTTTGTTTTTAATACTACAGACAAGATTGACCACAAAACAAAATTATCGCTTGCTCTTTCCCCGTTGCTCGTTTTTGCGAAGTGGAAAACATAGAAAGTGACGATGAATTTGAGTCAGTCAGGTGATTCGGTGGAGGATCTTTCGAACCCAGGAATCCAGTGTAGGTATATCAAATTCTGGGACGGTTTATCAAATTGTTAATAATTTAGGTACCTAAGAGAAAGGCGAAGGTACCTAAATGGTTTTGTTTAACTGACTTTTATGACTAAATGGAATGATAAACAGTAGATAACTTCCATATTTCTATCAGATAAACAGTGGAAGATTTAAATTTTATTATACCAGTCTTACTAAATTTTATAGTAGGTGTCCAATAGTAAATTACGTTTTCAACCGTTAATGGATTTGATTGCAACGATAGTTTGTTTTAATATACCTATTTAAAACATACAGTTCAAAATCAGTAATTTATCTATTGGTAGGTATAAAAGGCCCTAGACCGAGAGAGATGGAAGGAGGGTAGGGAGGCCTTTGCCCTGCAGAGGGATGAAAAAGGCTGTAAAAAAAAGAGGTATAAAATTAGTTGTCCTGGCTGTCAACTAAGTTTATAAAGGTGATATTTAGAACATCGGTTTATGTCATAACCTAAACATTTATATGGATTAGCGGGCGCCAAGTAATCGGTTCTTGCAGAAATGTATGTGGAATGTTTTTGATCAGCCGTAAACGTCTTTTGACTAATATAATGATCACACCCGCCATCCCAAAGGGTTAGACAGAGGTGTACTAATGTAATTACACCCACGTTTTGCTGAAATGTTACGGTCTCACGTACCTAATAGGGGGCGAGCCTATTTCCATCAATCGAGCACGAATCCAAACTCCGACCTGTTACTGAGAATTTCATAGAAAAATCCAATAACACTTTGCTCGTCCTGGGAATCGAACCCAAGACCTCTTGCTCAGCAGTCGCACGTACGGCCACTAGATCAACGAAGCAATCTAATTCTAAATATACATAAGTACCAAGTTATAGAGGGAAGGAAGTGGTAGTCCCTCCATTGGAAAAGGAGGATCCTCCGACCAGGCGAGGTGTTGTGCCTGGCGGGCTACTGCCCAACGGTTGATGTTAGGTAACCACCCAACCGTTGGTAATACAAGCGTATATATGCTATCTCGCGTGCATATTTCACTTGCGCGATGTAGGATTAGTAGTTCGAATGTAGCTAGATAGATGTCGCTACAAAGTCATATTATTAATGTATCTTTAAACCAGTTTATACAGAAGGTGCACTTAACTGCAACAGTTTGTCAGTTAACCAACAAATAACGTTGCGTTATCTACGCATTTAACCGATTACTCGTAAGTTATGCACACACATATATTTCAGATTTTTTAACGATAACACTTTTGTTGCTTTTATTTGCTGTAGATATGCGTGTGTCCGTTTGATAGCACTGTCAATACTGCGGCTTTTTTGTAAGGATTTTTTTTATTGATTCTAGTATATTGTACTTGTAGTGATTTACCTAGGATTTTTTATATAGCTTTATAAACGAATACTATAATACGATGTATGTAATCGATTGGTAAAAATCTAAATAATCGATGTCAATTACATCGATTTGACATTTATAACAATCGAGGTTTAGATTAATGAACCTTTACATCAATGACAAATAGGTAACTTCGTTCGACTACAATCAATTTTATTAAGTCCATAAAGATTATAAAATCCGTTAAGCTTTTTAACTACATCTCCTACCAAAAGTCATATTAATTTTGAAATACGGTTCAAGTAGCCGACTCCATAAAACTCCAATAAAGCTTGCCCCATTGTTGCTATTACCATAAGTTTAAACGGATCATACTTAACCACTGGCCTAGCTACTGAGTGCATGGGCAAGTTCCCATGGTAATCCTCTTAAGTATCCAAATCCAAGTCACCATTGCATAGGGCTACCTCCAGCAAATAAATTTAATGGGGATTTTGTTTAAGAACGTACACTCTAACAAGCTAATTGGTTTACATCTACTCATGGATCTGTTGATAGTTGCATGTATACCAATTAGGTTGTTTGACTGTTCGTACTTAATTGCCCTGTGTCCCTAGAGATGTGCCTTTTAGGTATCGCACAAGGGGTTCCAGAGCTGGTCTCTTAAGAGGCCCGGGACCTCCATTCGTGTGCAGATGGTGACCACCGCGTTGGAGGTTCTTAATGCCCGCGTATTTTTCTCGCACTCAAGCGACTGATGTTTAATTCGGCAACGTTGTAGTTATGGATATAAAAACCAAATTATGCCTGGTCTAGGTTTCTGGTGACTTAAAAACTGGCCTACATCCAATGTGACAATATCACTAGTCTTCTGGACACCCCATCAGCTGATAACACCGCGGGCGACTTATTTGGATGCCTTCTGAGTCTGACTAATACAGTTTGGTCTAGTATATTTCTGATTAATTAATTAGTTTGTAAAAAGTAGGTTTGGTAGGTTTGGTTTGCGTATTAATTATATTAAACAGTAATAACACCACACTAAACTAGCCTTATACCTACATGTTGTAATTCTGAAGGCATCTGATATGAAATTCTCAGCAGCCCTACGGTTAGATGGTAACAAGTTAAATTAAACAGCTCAGTGACCCGCAGGTTCACTTTCAAATGGAATTACATAAAAACCACTGTGACGTTGTGTTAATATAAATTCTCTAAGCTTTCGCCGTGAAGCGTAAATCACGATAACCGACAGCCGTGGAATTAAAAAAAGGTTCAGGTTTTAAAGGTTGCTTATGAGAAAATAATTTTGAGCTGAGTTTAAAATAAACTATACAATGTGTGAATTGCACTTTTTACAAACAATAATATGCGATCATGTTTGTCATTCAATTAATTTCTTTCGTTTTAACATGACATAATTATTATAAAATTCACACAGAACTAATTTCTGTGGTAAAGATAGGGCTTCTTCAAACAGCTGAACTTATTTTCCTGAGTCATAAAATTCTCTAGATCAAATAAGTTTTCAAACAATTAAACCTTCATGGATGTCAGTATATCCATTTAGGATGTCTACTATGCCACAGATGGACACACATATCCGGGGGTTTACAAATAAAAACTCTTATTACTATTTCCTAAAGCATGTTAAATACCTATTAGGCTTAATTTGTCTTCAAATACAATTGCAATGGTGTCTCTTTCATTCGCCTGCAAAATTAAAGAGTCATCACTGTACTTAACGGCTACTTAAAATTGAGTATTTGGTCATTAGTTTCAATTATTCCACGAGTGACTTAAAATAATCTTACATTAACTATGAGACCCCGAAGTCGTGTGTCGGGAAGAATGTATGGTATTTTGTCTTAATGCTCTTTCCCATTAGAAGTTGAGCCTTGATGGGCCGACCCCGTGAGTGGTCAGGTATTTTTGAAATACACGAAAATATCATTAGAAACACACATTAAATACTTTGCGAAGGACATAATTTGTGAAGTCTATTAAAAGTTCTATCAAAAATATTGTGTAAGAATGTTGAATAAAAAAAAATAGGCATAGACATACAGCGCCATCTAGTTCCTAACCTAAACAACGTGACTTATGTTACGGATAAATAGGTAGTTAGGTAGACTACATAGATGTTTTTATGTAACCAACGAATATATAGAAAAAATCATATCCCACGCCACCACAGAAGACAGCAATGCAAAATATAGACTTAATTAAAAAAACTATTACGGTCCATTTAACTATTTAAGTTTATTGAATGAAAGTGGAATAACCTTTCCACAGATAATACAAAAAAATATGGAAAAATATGGAAACCTTTTCTCATTCCTCTTATTTTATTTCATAACTAGCTGGCTGGACAGACTTCGTTCTGTCAAAATTTAGCCGTATCTTTTTTTTTTTTTGCATTAATCCCTTCCTACCCTACGGAACAAACAAAAAAAAATTGTCGAATTGGTGGAGCCATTCTTGAGTTATGCGCTTAGCGACATTCATTTTTATTTATATAGACATGACTATAATTCAGCAATATACTTTTGCTCGAGGCTGCTCGAAAAATCAATTAAAGCAACAATTCCCTTTAATTCCAATCTTCCTACCTTAAAAATAAAACAATCGACATGGCTTCGAGCCCGGGTTACGTCATCCATAATTTGTTACCTGCATTTTTTCCACTTCCAGAATCCGTTGGCATTCGAGAACTTGAACTGTGTATACTATATATTGAGTGGACCTCTTTTGTAACCCCACTTTAAATGGCATGCGAAATATTTCATGGGAATTTCGTTCGGGAACTACGGCCCACGTGTATTTAGTATAGTACCTTTTTTTGTTACCTTTTATACCGGTAAACTTTTGTTTTGTTGATAGGATTGTTTATACTACTTTTACTTGGAGATAGTCATGTTTTAGACGATATTGTTCGGAGAATTGTTTTACAATTTACCTACCTAATTCGTCTTATCTTAATCCTGACTTAATGGTGCAGTTATTGCTCCGTTTTGTTTATGATTTAGGATTATAAAGCTTTGAGCTTATATCTTTTGTTCATAACTTTTTGGAAGTAAAGTATTTTTTTTATAAAATAATGGAGTTTATTAGGTATTTACTGGTATTTTTTTGTATTTACATATAGACTTGATGCGATCGCTGTATGAACTACGTAGGTACCAAAATCATATTAAAATTTTTCTCTAGTTGCTCAAGAAGACAGCTATTCACTCGTAGGATAGTCTAGAATAATTTACTGTGTCATATGTTGTAAGCCAGCTTAAAATCCAAACAACTACCTGTGATTCATACAAACACATATTTCCTTTATGAACGGATCAAATCCGCAAACATCGGCGTATCGCCGAATGTGTGACGTCACATAGGGTATCCCTAAATGTTTTGCGTAAAGACACAGGTAGACTGTCTCCCCGGCAAAACAAACTGACTAATAAGTCAAGTATTCCCAATTCGACCGATAAGAGTTGTTGGCACCGTGCCTCCGAACACTGCCTAATCCGTCTTGCTTAGGGGTGTCGGTAATCCTATTTATACATCGTACGAATTGGTATACACGTACACTGGTGTTACCCTGTAATACCGACGTTCTGTTACGGTTTGATAATACTATAGGTACTGTTAATTTGATGTGTGATTTTTTTGTACCGCGTAATTGCAGTTGCACTCAAAATTACGTCACGACTCTGGTCTCACTCTTTTTAGTAATAAGACCGAATTATGTTAGTAGCTTGCAATTATTTGAATATGATTTACAGAATTTATAAGCTATAAAGTGTTTGTTGGAATTTAAACTAACAAACCCTCACTCTGTTACACTTATCAGAATTTTACCCCGCCAATTAGCACCACTTCCGTAGCGTAACGCAAGGGAATACATCAAGTGTTACGAAAAGATAATACGAAAAACAAGCCAGCTCACAACCCTAATCCTGAGTAATGCCAAGAATATTTAAGGCGACGGAGCCTTAATAACAGTTTCCTAAGCGTCGCAGCTTATTTATCGCTTGCCCTTATATTGGCCAAGTTCGGGCCTGGCTCATTATTCTTTGAGAGTTTTTATGTTTGCTTGCTTTTAATATTAGTTAGGGGAACTTGCTTATTGATAGGTAGCGACTTAGTAAGAAGATTTGCGAGATGTATTCGGATGAGGAAGGGAGAAAGGTATGTGTTGTTTTCTGGTAATTTGGGGAACTTTTGGTTAGTTCGTTGGCAAAAAAAAAACTCGATGCTATTATATTATTTAGTCTTTCGATTCTTGAATTTTTTTTTCTAGTCTTATATTTTTTTATACCACGAGGCATATAAGCTCACTGCCTGCCTGATGGTAAGCGGTTACCGTTAGCTTTTGGACTTTTGTAACACCAGACATATGGCTAGCGCCTTGCAGACCCTGTAGAAACGTTTTCACTCGTTTTTTTAAGAACCTCAAATAATAGAAACGTTTCTTGTTTCATATTTATAATTAGTCTTATTCTAAATACACTATAACTTCAACTAGTATCTTCCTCATATACTAAAATATAAAGATTTATCGAATCTACAAGTTTACAGTGTGGTTTTAGAAGAATTAACGTCGTATTTATTCAGTTTAAGTAATGACACTGTACAATAAAATAATCCCGATATGATAAAACTTTATTAACGTACAAGAGATGGCTGTGAAATTGCCTCGTTTGTTAGCAACATAGTTGCGAACTTACCTAGTAGTTATAGCGGTTATCATAACGCATAGCGCTGTAAACTAGCGCGTTTTGTAGTCACAACGTATAACGCTATAAAAATAGTCCCACGCAACGCTATTTGATGCGCTAACGCGATGTTTTGATGTTTTTATATAGCTAATTTGAGCACTACTATCTAGAATACAGAATATGCTAATAGTACGTTTTTCATAATACTCATTCATTACAACTTCTAATAATTAAAATAGCGCTTAACAAAAAATGTTGTAAAATTTTTGTTAGACATATTATTTCGAAATGTTTACCTGTGTCTCAATGCTACTGCGTAATTTGTATTACACAGAGCAACAGAGGGGAATAAGCTCCCCCATAAAGTTGGTTATATTGTATGGTTTCCCTCTGGTAAAAAAATAGAATTTAAACAAATGGCGTAGGTATCTACGTTCTTTTGTTACAATAAAAATGGCACCACACTAGCATTTTTTCGTATCTTTAATCCTGAACTATGTCTTTGATGGATGATTTCTCTGCCCATATTTATACAAGTACATCGTTTTTTAACATTATTTCTGTATAGTTGTGACTTGTGACCGGTGGACTGTTAAGTCATATTCTAGTTAAAGCACTGGCAAGCACTGTTGGCTTTTCAAAGTTATGTGTATAATTATCTCATGCTCAAACGGTGAAGTAAAAACATCGGGAGGAAACCTGCCTGCCTGATAGATATTCGCGATGGCGTGTGAAGTCTGCCAACCCGCTCTATGCTAGCTAGGTGGACTGTAGCCTAAGTCCTTCCAAATGAGAGGAGATCCGTGCCCAGCAGTGGGACATGAAATGAGTTGATGGTGATGTATAAGTAGTAGGGCCCGTCTGTGTGGCCATATTTGTTAAAACGAATCACTTGTTTGTGTAAGTTCCTATAGCCCCAACGTAAATATTATTAGTTGGGAGCACTTGTTTAGCTGTTAAGAGATATTCAATGGTTTCGATTACAATAATAATCTTGAGTATGTTTGTGTTTTTAGAGCGTTTAAGAAGATTAGTAGCTGGTTGTAATTTGATACGGCTTCTATCATAATGGTATTTCTTTGTTAAAGTTATGATATCCTAGTACTGTGACATGGTTTTTTCGAGGGGTAGGGCAAAGCGAGATTCCTCGCTCAATTTCAGCTGCCCGACTGGGGAAGTACCTCCGCCTTACAGAAGACCGCAGTGAAACAAGAATAGTTTTGTTTCTGCAAGTGAGTTAGGTTACTAGAGCTCGTTGCGGGAGTGACTATTCTGAGAGCATGGCATTGATTTTGTATTGAACTCTTTGTTAAAGATGATAAAGGCAACTTCTGTCTCGTCATTACGGATTGCAGTCAGCAGATTTACTTAGTCTGGTCAAGTTGAACTGTTTACTCTAAAATGAGATATCGCAGTGTTCAAAATCGTTAGAATACTTGTTGCGTAAGATATTTTTTCACAAGAACACGTAAATTGTTATGTTAATGGACATCTTAAACTCGGAGATTTATCGTCGAATGCGCCTGCAGAGTGTACGAAGAAAGTGAACGTGTTTGTAGAATTAATTCGAGCACTTTCTAAACTTTTCTTCGGCACTGCATATGAGCTATTGTTTCGAAACACAGTAAGAATCTATAATATTATATGTGCCGCGTTTTTTTCTACATTTAATACTACTTTGTATATTATAATTCATTATAGCAGATTCTTTTACATACCATCACGCCTGTTCGTCCCCGAAGGGTTAGGCAAAGGTGTACCCACATTTCGCCGGTAGGCATGTTTTTAGGTCCCATGTAATAGGGCGAGGATTCGTGTTTGATACCAAACTCCGAGCTGCTACTGAGAATTTCATAGAAAAACCCAATGAGACTGCTCGACCAGGGAATCGATCCCAAGACCTCTTGCTCGGCAATCGCTCTTACGACCAAACGATACAAAACATGTACACCTCTGCCTAACCCTTCGGGGACGACAGGCGTGATGATATATTAAGTTATGTATCAAACAGAATCAGAAAGCTCATCAAATAACACGACAGCCAATCTGAGAACTGATAAAGTTAAATTTTCATAGTAGTATTATCATTCCTACGCCATCAGTTGGAAACCGAACCTGTGTCTCATCGTGGGAACGGTGTCCTGTTACCACAGCGTCACTTGACTCTAATTGTAACGTTACACCGTCGATAACCTGACGCCTGTTGACAGTTACACTGGCTGTACAGTCTAACAACCTAATTGGTATACATGCAACTATCGACAGATCCAAGTGTGGATGTAAACCAATTAGCTTGTTAGACTGTACTATTCGAATCTACTATAGCTGTGAAATATTCTTACACTGCATTATTTGCTATATTTACAACTTTGAGTAGTAAAATAACTATGTGCTGACTCAGATTTGATATTGTTTACATTGGAAGTTAATTTCATGTTGTTTTTGCGCTTTAATTAATGCTAGTGGTCGAAATTCGACCATAATTCATTTAAGTTGGGTATAAGATTTTGTATGCAACATTTAAAAAAAATATTAAAATTCTGCACTCCTTCTCTACATGTATAAACTATAAGTGTGGCAAATTTCATACTCCTCTGTCCACGCAATTTTCATAAAAAGGGGTATAACGTTTTTGATTCACGTATGAATACCTATATAGATTAAGACGACCCACCCCCGCCTTCCCCGACGTGAAAAATCTTATCCATCAACTATAATTTATAATTATCAGATTTTGGGTTTAAAAGAATGATTGAACAGGTTTCAGTTCCTTTGAATGAAATACAATTGGGGGTGTTGACCTCTTTTGAACTTTATGCTTATTAATTATAACAGTGAATTTATATGAAAAGGCAAATATCTTTTGCGTTGCATATCAGTAAATTCATAAGTATTGCTTAATGTTGTGATTCAAATTACCAATGTTGTACAATACAACGAAATCCACTACAGAGTATTATTACAAACAGCTGTTGGCACTCTCGTAACTAGTAATCGTAATATACGCTGCTTATAAACCCAATCTGTGCTAACAAGCCCAAGTATTTGACCAGCTGAAGCCTTATTACAACATACGAAATATTCTGGTTCTTCAAAAGACCCAATCTGTTCTTTTTGTATTAAAACATTGTAAGTAAGTACTCTGCTTATTTAATTCCTAATAACTGTCTCGTTCGTCTAGTGATCGTAAGTGCTACGTGCTGACCGAGAGATCTAGGGTTCGCTCCCCAGCTCGAGCAAAGTGTTACTCAGTTTTACTATGAAATTCTCGTTATGAAATTCTCGTTCACAATCATTTAATAAACACCTAACAAATATAACAACTGGGTAGTTACAGTGTGACCTTTAAGATAATTTCCAAGAACATTCACAATCGAAGCAATTATGTTATTATTGCCATTCAATATCGACGATTCACTGGAAATAAAACAATCGAACAGTCGACATATTTTCTAAAACGCAGACATTTCTTTGTTAAATGCTCTAAATTCTTCACATGATGGATTCATGATCAGATACATTATTGATGCTATTTAAATAAATAAATAAATAATTATTTATTGACATTTGGGTTTTACAAACGTATGAAATCCCTGACCCCTACGCTAGTATTAAACTGTATTGCAGGAGCCAGTGCTTTCGCCGTATCTTAGGTTTTCAGCCATGCCAATAATTGGATCACAAGTAAAAGTTTATTTGTTTATTTTGTTAATGTGATTAGGTTTTGTCAGTGACCCCGACTACGTAAAAACTTACACCCTCCTTTTCGCTCCTATAAGGATAATTTTTGGAATTAAATAAATAAATATTTACGGACATTATGACACAGCGCCATCTAGTTCTGAGCTAAGCAACGAGGCTTGTGTTATAAATACTAGATAGTTGATTGACGCAGTTCAAATTTCGATGCTCATCACACAAAGATTTGCTCATGCCATAGATTCCAACCCAGTGCCCTTCCGAAGAAGGCTTTAATCAATAAAATATCCTTCCCTTGGATTCAAACTATCTCCATACCAAATTTTATCTAAATCGTTTCAGCGAGTGAAGCGTAACGAGGTAACAAATAGACACACTTTCGCATTTATAATTTTAGTATGGATTGATATCTGATCCTGTTTTGGGTTTTCTTTTTCAAACTTAGAATGACGATCTGTTTTTGCAAGTTGGAATCGATTTAATCGTATCATCGAGTCAAATTCAATTCGATTAAGTTAGTTGGGAGATGCAGTCGGTATTTGTATAGTCATTGTGGAAATCTGGGGGGGAGTGGCTTTGTTCAGCAATGGACGTCCTTCGGCTGATATAATAAATTGATTGAATTGCTTTTAGCGTTGTCACTGTCATGATCTGTCTAGTTTTGGAATCGCACCAAATTCTGATCACTTTTGTCTCATTGATCTAGTGTTCTAGATTCCGGATGGATTCGTTAACGACGTCAAGCAGTGATATTAATTTTATATTTTCTATTACACGGATGGGTGCCCATCAATCCCATCAATTAAAAAATCGTGGTTGTGTGGTATATGGTGGAAGAAAATTCACACAAAGCGTTCCGCTTCGTTTTTTTTAAATCCGCGTCGTGAGGGAATGGAACCAACTGCCTGAGTTTGTATTTCCCGATACAATTTAGGGGTCAAGCTACAAGATACAATAGGTATCTTCTAGATAAGCGTGCTACATCATCACTTATCGTCAGACGAGAATGTGGTCAAACGCAAACCTATCTAATGGTAAAAGAAAAATAAGGTATATTACATTGAAATGGGCTGTTTCTGAATTCTCGGCTGAACCGAGGTCTATTCACTAGTGCATTTTAATACAATAGCAAGTCTCGTACTGCGCAGGCTTCCCACGCGACGCGCCTCGATGTGCGACGATGGTGAGGTGTGCCAAATGACGATCCTATTCAGCTCCATTGACTGAATTCGCTTCAATAGTAAGCGACGTGGGTGAAAAATTGGTTTCGAATTTATGCTAGCATGTCACCGAATCAGTGGGTTTTAATTTGAGGTGCTATTGTTGATTCGTTCGCTGATTTTGATGATTTTGGAAACTGTTTTTATTTTCGTGAATATGGCAAGATGCGTGTGTGTGTAGTGTTCATCAGAGGACTGTGTAGTGTTTAGTTAAAAGGCTCTAGTTTGTTCCCGAGGAACGCATTTATCGAGTTTGTGTGTATTTATGGCATTCTCAAACTGTGAAGGAAATGCGGTGAACTACATTATACAGCCTAATAATCGCAATCAAATGAGTCGAGCCCTTGCATAGTAAGGAGGCAATAAATGATTTGTTCATGAAATATGGCCAGATCGATAATTGAACATTTTTCAAAGATATAATTATTGGGATATTAAATAGAAAATAAGCATAAATTACTACAACAAAATGACCTAATTAAAATTAAGTCACAAATTTATAATTAAGTTTCAATTGATTGCTCAGCCCGCTGTCAGATGAGGACCACAATGTGACCACAAGTCAGTGGCTATCTGCAGAAGCCAATTATATCGAACAATACGGTCTTGGACCGATTATTATCGATTAACTTAATAATTGGCCTAATTATCTGGTGGGTAATACTAGTGGAGTGGTGAAGTAATTGAAGGCTCGTTAGTATAATCCGATTGCATCCTTTGTAATCATACAGGTAACCATACGAAAAGAAGGACGGATCAGCCATTTTAACCGGACATTTGCGTTTAAAAGCCGGACACAGTCTTTTTTCATCATCATCATCATGTCAGCTGGAAATATTAGGGGGATGTGCCATAATCGCCACGCTTTGCAGGCGGGTTGGCGATCGCAGTTTGGCAGGCGTAGTACTCGGAGGGCGCTGCTGCCCATTTTGCGGTGAATCCCTTAGTCGCCTCTTACGACAACCACGGGAAGATATGGGGTGGTGCTATTCTAAGCCGGCACTACGCAGCAGTCTCTTTTATCTTAGTATAATACACAAGCGATAAATACGGGCATGGCGAAAAACCAATACATTAAAAAACTGCCTGGTTAGTTTAGTGGTCGTAAGAGCGAGTGCTGAGCAAAAAAGTCTTGGGTTTGATTTCCTGGTTGACCGGGTCAACCCGCCGGGTTGTGGTGCATGCTTTTGCGAATCCCATGGCCCCGGTAATAAGGTTAGTGGCGTGGTGCGGTTTTTTAGTAGGTTAACCAGGTCGATCGGAGCAATGTTATTGGGTTTTTCTATGCAATCCTCAGAAGCAGCTCGGAATTTGGACTCGTTGCCTTCGGGCACTATAGGCGAGCTGGTATATAAAAAAAAGTGGTCAATTTGATAGACGGACATGACAACGTCTGATTTGCCATGAAAAAATGGTCGAAATTCCTGACTGTGTCTGTTTTTATCCGGGCAGCAACGGTCTCAGGTGTCAGGTGGTTTTGTCCCATATATTCTTCATACTGTACTTACTAAACTGAAAATCTAACATGATAATTGTATTACGTTGAAGCCTAGTCGACGACCTCTGTGGTCTAGTGGTTCGAGTACCGGACTGCTGATCACGTGGGTTCGATTCCCACGGGACACAAATATTTATGTGATAAGTGTTTGGTTCGTCTGGGTGTGTCCTATGTATTATAAGTATGTATTTACAAAATAAAAAAGTATATAAGTATTATATCCATTGCCTAGTACCCATAGTACAAGCTCTGCTTAGTTTGGGACTAGATGGTGCTGTGTAAAATCGCAGAATATTTATTATTTATTATTTTATTATTTACTAGTGCGTGTTGGCAGACTTCACATGCCATTGAGAGAATATCTCAGCATTTCTCTCAGTCTCTTAACATTTTTTTGCGCATAAATGTGACCTGCAATCTAGACTATTATGCCAGGTGTGTCTTATTACCAGCAGGGAGCATATAATTGTGGGTCACGCTTCGGCACCAGTGGAAAGTGGAAAGCATGCTGCCATTAAAAATTCACCGCGGGTTTCCAACATTGCCGCGATCTTGAACTTGGCGCTTTATCTACTTTTGTTCGCTAGAATCTTTATGCGAGGCAAGTCTTTTTGTAAGCATTACATACTATCATTCCTATAGTATTTAAAATCATACCTATTTCCTGGGTTTTGCTAGTATAGGTACTGTATTTCTATACATCTACAGTTTGCTAGTATGTTTTTAAGTTCCATGATCAATTTAAAAACCTCCTTAGTTCATAGGAGGAGCTAACTTAGCTCTTCCACCCTTTGATCAATTTACCTTTCAAACGAATAAAGAACTAAATCAAAATCGGCTCATCCGTTTGATGTAAGTAGGTAAACCAAGTGTATCTGATCTCCACAGACAGATCAGATACACTTAGTTTACTTAAGTCTCCCTTTATTGGTGTTGGAGCAGACCCGAACTCTACTAATCATCATGTAGTTTAAAGGTTATACATACATAGGAATCACTCTGTATATGACTAATACTTTTACTTCTAACATTGTATCGCTAATCGTTAAAAGCTAGACAGGTCACACTTTCCAAAATATTATTGACTAGATTTTAAAAAAGACACTGCCTTAAACTTCAATTTATACCTAGTAGAAGGAAGACAGAGTGTTATGGCGCAGTTTGGGAGAGGCCTATGTCCAGCAGTGGACTGCGATAGGCTGTAGGCTAGTTGAGGTATATCTTATATTCTACTCTCTTTCAAGCTGCTTAATACTTATTGAGTGAACGAAAAATCTGTAAACTAACGGGTTGGCGAAGTACAAATTATTTTAAATACCTGAAGACCAAAACAAAAAAATACCTTCAACCTTCCCTTAACATATTGATACTTTTTGTATATAATAAATAAATAAATATTTCTGAACATTATGACACAATGCCATCTAGTTCCAAGCTAAGCAACGAGGCTTGTGTTACGGATACTAGTTGGTTGATGTACTACGTTTTTTTTTTTTTTATAATTCTTATTATACATAGATACATTCGAAAACATAGCGCAGAAGGCAGTGTTAACTACCGCTGGACTAATTACGTCGTCAAATAGATCTGGGTAGGTACTATATTTGATAATAATAACCTACAAGTATAATAATAGAGTTATAGAATAATAGCCAAATTTTAGCCGAAATAGTGTAAGTAAGTGGCAGTGCGATCATAATAATTTAATTATAAACAACACAAACCCCACTCCAAAACAAATAGGCTGAACAAAAATCAATAGAATGAACAATACATGCCGTATTACAGTACAAATCCCGGCAAAATTACATTAGCGCGTGACGTCACGCCATAGACACCCACCTATTGGCGCGTTTTGTTTATCAGCCTGTTATCTGTGCTCTGGCAATTAGTCACCGCGGTACCTACCTGACGTACGCCCGTTCCTAATTTGAATTTTCGTTTGTCGTAAAATGTTTTACGTAACACTACCAATTTTTGTTTGATTTTTTAAAAGTGGAATTGTATTTTTTTTTAAGAATTCAATAAAAAAATATGTTGTGTTGTCATAGTTGAGTGTTGTGTTTTTTTAAGTGCCAGTGTTTTGTTGTGCGAATGTTGTTAAAAAGTTGGTCCTATGTTTCGGAAAGTGTTGTTTTGTGATTACTTTGCGGTTTCGCCTAAATTGGATGACAGGTTTGGATCCTTCTTGTTTACCAGTGTACATCACCACTATTAGTATTATACTGATTTCTTACACTTACGCGAATTAAGGGAATTTATCGCGGTATATTGGTATTATTTAATCCCGACATTACAGGTCCCTTAAAGCATCCATGTTGAGGAAAAACGGGTCTGTCCATAAAGCAGTTATAATTCAATATTATGATATAACCTTAAATTTGTCTCAATTATTCAGCAACATCGATTTCAAATCGCATGCTCAACCAATTTTAGCACTTCGTTTTCGTACATACACACAAAAAAAAGTAGAAAGTAACCGCCAGATAGATTGTTTGACTTCGTATAAGAATTTCACATCCAATTATACGTTTGCTAATCTAATTGACATAATGAGGATACGCAAGTCCAAACACGAATGACTCAAAGGAACCGGTTTTGTGTGGCGATGACACTTGAAAAGTCCACAATAATATGTACTGTTGTTAGTTGCTTTGGTACCTACACTAAATAGTTTCCTTATTTTGTTGTTGGCCTACGCCTGAATCTTCGTTACTTGTCTCTCTAGATGAGTATTTCAACAGGCTTACTGAACATTCTAAAATTGTGGTCGCACTTGCGAAGTTAATAAATGATTTCATCATCAGCCGATCATTGTCCCACTGCTGGGTACGGGTCTCCTCTCGTTTGAGAGGTATTAGGCTATAGTCCACCACGCTAGCCTACTGCGGGTTGGCAGACTTCACATGTTATCGAGAAAATCTCTCAAGCATGCAGGTTTCCTCACGATGTTTTTTTTTTATGGAAATAAGGGGGCAAACGGGCAGGAGGCTCACCTGATGGTAAGTGATTACCGCCGCCCATGTACATCTGCAACACCAGGGGACGTGCAAATGCGTTGCCGGCCTTTCAATAAATAATATACTCTCCTCTTGAAGGTTCCCACGTCGTAACGGTTCGGAAAGACCGCCGGCGACAGCTGGTTCCACAGAGCGGTGGTGTTTTCTTTCATGGTTTGAGCTTGTGATAAATACGCACATAACTTCCGAAAAGTCAGTGGTGTCTGGAGTTTGAACTCGAGACTTTTGACATATCAATCCACTAGCTCAAACCAAACCAATAAGTGATTTGGTACCAATAAATGATTTGGGTGGAAGTAATCGTATCAAATCCCTTATAGCGATTAAAATAAACTATGTAATCTTAGTGGTGTGACCAGTGGATTGTGAAGTCTAAGATCTCGAGTTCGACCCCAGGGTTGAAGGTCGACGTATTGAAGTTACGTTCGTATTTGTGTATTTATTGACACATGCACAAACTGTGAAGGAACACATCGTGAGGAAATTTACATACTTGAGAGGTTTCCCCATAGCATGTGAAGTCGCTAAATCTATGCTAGACTGGCGTGGTGGATTATAGCCTGATTATTCTCAAATGAGAGGAGACCCGTGCCCACCACTGGGACATGAAATGCATAGATGGTGATGCGATTCAGCAAGAAATTGTAATATAACCTACAGTAGTTTTTACTCGAAGAAAAAAATAAGAAGTTCTTCAATAAAACATTTTGCTCAACGTTTTCTCATGATTTCATTAAAACTCAACATCCGTAAACTGATGCTATTCAACATTTACTCGTTTATGGTTTTATTTTAACGGGCATGCTCCATGGCTTTCGTTTTCTACATTTTAATTTAGTTACCTACCTACTTATATATGTTTAAACTATGAGGCAAGCGGAAATGGGGGTGAATGAGTAAGCAGATAAAATGTGATGACGGTAATATTGCTAGAAATGAGTATTTGGAGTACCCAAAGTCCATATTGGTAAAGAAAAATAGGCGAATAATCAGTATTAATTGTGCTTATTGCAAAGTTCAAGGTCATCGTTACGTTAATTGTGAAGGTTTTTATTATTATTGTGGCAGACAATCGGCAAATTTAGACTATATAATTAATATAAATAGTTGAATAACTATATACCGGTTACCTGCGATTCGTGCTCGCAAAGAAAAGGTTCCGCAATTCGCCCTCTCCTCTTAACTTAAAATTAATTAATTATAATTTACGTCAATATACTCGAAAATCATAAACCTCCTTCTGATGAATTACAAAATAATGTAAATCATGATTCATAAATTTCCTTTTAAGTTACGGAACCCTAAAAAAAATCACAAAGGATATTATATTTTTTATAATTAAATTCACAATCTGTATCAGCATACATGCCTTGCCATAAATGCAACTCATTAAATTGCCTGATCTGAATATCGGTGAAAAATACTCTTTCATTTAAAATTTTTATTTATTTTTAGCGGCCCTCCTATTCTATATCTGTTTATTTTTTTCATATTAAAAGCTTTATACATGTATGTCGATGGACGGAGGAGCAGGGGTAAAAAAAAGATGGATGGATGAATGGTTTAGATGTTGCGTACCTAACTAGGATGAATGTAAACGTGTCGTGACGCTGAACTGATCCCAAATAAATAAATAAATAATTCCTTCCGGACATAATGACACAGTGCCATCTAGCTTCGAGCTAAGCAACGAGGCCTGTGTTACGGATTCCAGAAGATGAATACTCTACATTTTGTAAATGACTACATAATAAATACAAAAACATCCATGCATGACTCGGGTACAAACCATGTTCATCACAAACATTTGCCCCTACTGGGATTCGAAACTGATCCCTTTCTATAGACGGCAGTCTTTAATACCGCTGCACTAATCAGGTCATCGTATCAAATAAGACTACATAAAATTAACTGCACAAAAAAAACATAAAAATAAAAAACATATTTAACAAAACACAAACAGTCACCAATTCTGAAGCCATAACAGGTGCTTTTGCAACGATCAGCTGATGTGCGAGGGAGAGAGAAATCGGTATCTTCCTTCTCTTTCGCACAGGTGCGGACGAGTCGCAGGCCTGCCTGTCCATTTCTTGTGTTACTAATACATAAGTAGGTATCTACTATAACCGTGTTTTGGTCCCAATACCTGTCATTATTATCGGATTCGAAACTAGTTAATTTTGTAGTGAATGAGTTTTATGTTATATGGATGTCGATTGCTATTTTGAATGGCTACAAATTGAATGGAATCCAGACTGTGAAATTATATAGTACGTAGGTACTGTAGGTAGATAGTAAATATAGTCATACAAATTAAAATGTGTGTGGTCCTTCGAGACGCGTATCGGTGTCAGAAAATATTGTGGCTGTATGATGCTGAAGATGATTTTATTATTAACATCAACCCGATTATTGTCCCACTGCTGCTCTCATTTGAGAGGGAATAGATTATAGTCCAACACGCTGGCCTAGTACGGGTTGGCAGACTTTATAAGCCATTGAGAATAATATCTCAAGGATGCAGGTTTCCTCACGATGTTTTTCTTCACCATTTGAGCATGTGATAAATACGCACATAGCATCCGAAAACTCAAGAACTTTAATTTCTCAGCTTCAGCTCTTCATGACTATGAATACCTATTTAAGTATTGATATATCTATTCGTGGTTACTGCACCAATGGTCACTACAAACTACTCATGACGATGGGTACAGCCAAGGATTCGCAAAGTCGTCATAAATACAATTTAGGTAAATACGTATACCGCGATAAAATCTGTAAAAAGGAGGTTTTATTTCAATAAATATTTAAGTGAGTACTTGAATTAAACATTCAATTAAAATATTGTTGTGTTTTTACGGCAATTATCTATGAAATACACACAAAAAACGGTGGACGTGTTTATTTCGTCAGTTTGCTTGTTTCATCTACTACAAAATTATCAGTCTGTATTACTTTTATCAGTCTGTTAATCGCCTGAGGTACTGAAAAATGGGAAAACCGAGTTTAATTTAATTTTTTTGATAATGTTATATGTAAAAAACATTATCACGATTTATCTTTAGTTATTTTTGTGGTAAATTGCAAATAATTGCACGTAATTCCGAGCTAAGCAATGAGGCATGTGTTACGGATACTAGATAGGTAGCTCATACATTTTTGTAAATACATACATAGAAACTTCCATGACTCAGGTACCATATCCAAGCTCATAGCATAAACTCCTTGCTACAGAAGGTAACCTGATGGTAAGTGATCACCGTCGCCCATGGGCATTTGCAGCGCCAGAAGGCTTGCAAATACGTTGCCAAACCCTGCATAAACCGTTTAGGTCTTAAAATAGGGAGTTAATAAACTGACAGCAAACAAAATGCCCATGCTGTCAGAATAGTCACTCCTCCAACGAGCTCTGGTAACCTTACTCACTAACAGAAACACAACTATTGTTGGATCACTGCGGTCTTAAGGCTTCCCCAGTCGAGCGGCTCCATTTGAGCAAGGAATCTCGCTGTGCTCTACCTCCCATATATGTTTACACCTAACTTTATTTTTCCTAAATTCTCTACTATTTCTATTTGCAACATAGACAGAATTGTAAACTGTAGTTGTTTTAGGTCATATCCCTCCAAAAGGTGATTAAAACCGATTCAAAGCCAGTGAAAGTTGAACATTACCTATGCGGGTGATTAAATTGTGCATCAGCTCGTGTTAATGGAAAATGTATGGTTTGTCTATTGTCTGCATCCGTTTAACTCTGAGTTTATAGTGCTACTAGTTTTTCCTGGGGCCTTGATCTGCGTAGAATCAATAATTTTATCCAATCTGCTTTTTAACCGACTTATAAAAAGGAGGAGGTTCTCAATTCGACTGTATTTTTTTATGTTTCTTACCTCATAACTTTCGACTGGGTGAACCGATTTTGATAAATTTTTTGTTCGAAAGTTGGTGCTTTCTTCGTGTAGGTAGTCCCATTTCAATTTGGTTTGGTTTCTGACATTTGATGTCGGTTCTTTTCGATAGAATTATTAATATTCCCTCCTCTTTTAAGAAATTATTTGCATACAAACTCCCCTCCCCCCTTTTTCGCTCTTTTAAGGGATGATTTTCGAGACAATAACTATCCTATGTCTTTCCTTGGCTTTCAAACTATCTAACTGAAACTTATTCAAACCATACCTAATTTTATCTAAATCGTTTCAGCGGTTAAAGCGTGAAGAGTTTACAGACGGACTGTACACGTGAGCACTTAGTAACTACCTATGTTTTCTTTTAAAATAATAATGATGATTCACGATCAGAGGAAGTTTAGTAAAAAGTACATAAGTACTTGTATTTCAAAGTCGTGTATCTGTCAGCTGTGGTAGCCTAGCGGTGTGCCCAGTGGATTGAGATGTCAGAGGTCTCGAGCTCAAACCCAAGGCCACTGACCTTTCGGAAGTTATGTGCGTATTTATCACATGCTCAAACGGTGAAGGAAAACATCGTGAGGAGCATGCTTGCTTGGGAGATTTGTCTCGACGGCATGTGAAGTCTGCCAACCCACAGTAGGCTAGCGTGGTTGACTATAGCCTAATCCCTATCAAATGAGAGGAGACCCGTGCCCAGCAGTGGGACGTTAATGGGTTGATGATGATGATGATGATGATGATGATAACTGTCAGAAATTGGTAAAACAACCATAGGTACATGTCTGTATAAGCCCTATTTCAGCCTAAAACTTTGTATGTTAAGTTTTCTGAACTACATTTAACTAAATAAGTTTCATTATTATGCCGTTGACACTAGATAAACAGATAACTAGCAGTGACACTACTCCATGTTAATAGCTGCAGTTACGCGTTAGGTTAAAAGTTGATAGCTTAATGATGAGTTCCACAATGGCCAATGTTGGCCGTGTTTTTTTGTCAAACAAAAGGGGGCAGAAGGGGAGGCAGAGTTGTATTAATGTATTTAATAAATTGTTCAACTATTTTAGAGTATTTCGATGTCTTGATGTTATAAGTACTAACAGCTACCATAGTTTTATCTATTTATTTGAATTTAATGCGTAACATATTGATTTCTTACACTTACGCGAATATTAGATATTGAAATAAAACTGCTTTTTACGTATTTTATTGATATTACTTTAACCAGGACGTTTCGGATCCTTTTCAGCATCTATAGTCACGGGCAAACTGCTGTTAATATGTGGTTCAAGTAGTTACTGAAACGTCTACTTAATTAAATCTGATAAGCACAAAATAATATTTTGAGCAATTTCACAGTTAGCAAGTCATTTTCAAACTATAAATAAACCCAAAATCATCACAACAATGTTAATAAAACTCATTATAAACAGGATGTTACAAACTATAGTAAAAAACGGCACAAAAACGGCATAAAAACCGCATAAAAACACGCCCGTTACGAAATTAAACAATGCCGTAATGTCGGCACATTATAACAATACAGCCACTGTAGTTCTCAACATCTATGTTAAGAGAAGATATTACATACTAACCTTCTTTAAAAATTTATTACGAATTAAAAAAAAATGCATTGTTCTGTTTCTTTCGTTCAAATGTAATTTTATGTACAAAGAAATGAGACAAAACACTGTGGCACATTTTAGGGTGTTAAGTTTTGTTATATGTACTTACATTCACGACGATGATATTTACCGAACTGGGCAGAAATTATACAAAAAGAAAAGAACCTGCAATGTTTTATAAATACTACGTTGCTTACTGGTGCTACGCTGCATGCTACGTTGCTTGGTGGTACAATGTTGCGTGCTACGATCTAGACTGCCGTAGGTTACTGTCGGTACGCTGCTAACAAGCTGTACTATGCCCTGGTCAAGTGTTACTGTAGCGTATTCTGAGCTAGGTTGCATGCTGAAGCTACGCTACGTGCTACGAGCCTACGACCAAGGCTACGTACTGCTTGCTTTGTTGTGTTACGAGAGTAAGAAATTCCGTGATTTGATTGCAGTTTCGTTAGAGAATTTTCCTAAAATTGGTCTCTTGCACTCTTCCATACTTACATATCCCCATTCATCCATCTTCTTCTATATTACTATAATATTATCTAATTTCATTCCAAATGTCCACTACGCTGTTTTCTCAATCTATCTGAGTTTATAGTTTCAATAATATAATCTACCCGTTTACTGTCAGTACAAATTGTAACACAAGCCAAAGCAATACAAATAATCTCCCAATCTCACAATATAATAATATCTGTATTGTAAAGTTTGTTATACAATCGTTTTGTGGGCGTTTTAATATACCAGTCCTACAGAGATATGCGTGCGTCGAACGTGAACTGAATGATGCTAGTAGATAATGAACAGTGAGGCTGCCATATAGTACTAGATCGACAATGTCAAAATAAATTCATATATACTAAATACTTGTCATATTGGCTTCCACCCAAGGCTTAGCATGTGTTCTTATGTATTATATCTAAATTAAAAACAAACGAAGTAAATAACGGTAGTAACGGTCGTCGTGGCGACCCTTGGGGGTAGAGATGGGCAGCGGGTAAAAACCCGATGGGAATAAACCCAGGTTTATTCCCATTTGGGTAAATACCGGGTATTTATACGGGAAAAAAACCCAATAGACGGGTATTTTCATTATTTATTATAATCATCATGGTTCTTATTGTTTATTCATCTTTGACAACAAATGCAGTGAAAAAAGGGTACTTTGCACTGGCTCTTCAACGTGTGCCCTATGTGTTATGTGTGCCGGCACTAATTATGGATCTCAATTGCGATGTTATGTTTCTTTGCGAGGAGCAAATATTCGTTCATAGTTTTAGGTATTCTAAACATCGAAATGTGTTTTTATGATTAGATTCTATCTGTGCATCGTGATATCGTGACAATTAATTGCAGAAATAAAACTGATCTGTGCTCTCTGCAACTTTATTTTTGCTGCACATCAACAATCTGCTGAAGCCCAATGTGTATGATGGATACCCAGATGACAGCACAGTTTTAGAGAGTTACTTAGCCAGTGCACGGACTAAAGTAGCTCAAACCCAGTGTCTTAGAGAGGCGATGGTCAAGCGCACGAACTTGACCTTGAAGGTAGTCTCCGATTGGGGGTGATGCCAATCTGGCCATGTTTAATGCGGCTAAGACCCAGGCGTGTCTGTTCTCCACTAAGAGGACTCCGTTCAACCTGACTACCACTTTCCGAAATGTGTCAGTGCCCATAGCCAGCTCATTGAGCTTCTTGGCATCTCAATAACTCCAAGTTTCAACTTAGCCTTATAGCTTTCAAAGCCCAACTAGCCTCCAGAAAGCTTGGCGTTCTAGCAAAGTGAGGCAGTACTTCACGCTAGGATAGTTGCACAACTCCGATCTTGCAAGGAGTACTTACTGCTCTCACCTTTAGGGTGGCTAATACCAAATCCCAGCTGGAGGCATTAAAGATTATTAGAGGAGAACCAGGAGTCTTATTTTTCATTAATTGACTTAAATACTATGTTCTATTTATAATATACAATGTACATGTATTTACATATTTCCAATATAATAATAATACCTAAGCAAAATACGAAAAAACCCGAATATTTACCCGATTCGGGAATTTTCCCGGGTATTTACCCTATTTTTACCCAAACTTGGGTATTTACCGGGTAAAATCCCATCTCTACTTGGGGGAGACCTGTGTCCAGCAGTGGACGTCTAAGGGTTGATATGATGATGATGATGATGATGAAGTAAGATATTTTCCTGCGGTAAGATGGTAAGCCTATATTTTAGGTTAAACCTCCAGTAATACATCAGTAAAACTGCATCCAATTCTATGCAGTAGTTTTTGCGTGATTCGTTTACAAATAATTTAACGACAAAAATTATAATAATTGATATTTTGGGTATTTTGGATTTTGTTGATTTAATAAAATAAAAAAAAAATAGTGGACTTAAACGGCCTGTCACAATTTTATTATGTGTAGGAGAAGGTTGAATAATAGTCGGAATACTTTTTTATTGTTGAATAATAAACAAACAACATAAAAGAATGGTGTTTGAGTTGTAATTTTTAGTGACAAGCAGTGTTTTCAATTAGATATGGTAATTGGCATATTAATATTATTCGATCCCAACGATTTGGACCCTTAACAGCACCCATTAAGGTTAAAGTTAGGTTAGTTTAAACACTTATTTTTTGTTCTTATTCCGTCTACACATATAACCTCAATCTAACATTGAATGTATGTTATATGTATGTAACATTGAATACATATGTATGTATAATACATATAGTTTGATAATATCATTAACCGAAATCGCAGTTCGGAACAGTTTTTCGAACATTACTCATCGAAATAGCTCACACATTCACATGTCAATCAAACATGTTCATTCTATAGTTCGTTCATTCTATACTGTCATTGACATGAATGGAATCGAGATTACTTTTGGTTCATCAATTCTTCGTACTGTTGGGGGCTACCACTGTTTGGCCGAATTAAAGACAGAAGGCATTTAGATTTTTTTTTATTTTTAGGAAATATAGCCCAGTTTATGGTTAATTCATTAACCCTTTGACCGGCGGCCTCCGAATACCTAAAACGCCGAAAATGGTCACGAAATCTAGGACCAATGCCGACCGGGCACTTATGAACCGATGAGGTTCATATGACATTTCGAGCATTTTTTCTTATGAACCTATGCGGTATCATATGACATTTTAGACTTTAATTACGTAGCGTTGTTCCAGCCACGAGCCACTTCGAGCTTAAGAAAAAATAAAACAATAGATATACAAATTAAAATTCCAAAGCTTTCCTAAGAGAAAAACTTAGTGGCAAAAGCGAACATTGTTTCTAGAGCAGTTTTCCAATAACTTGCCCCTTATTGCTTACGTAATAGAGGTCACAACTCGCCCACGAACTATTCCGGACACGTATCTGTTTCACTTATTTCTGTATTTATAGAATTTCTAATAATAGTTGGGGTTAAACGTTTATACTAGCCTTCGCACGCGTGGTATATTGATAACAAGTGTGCCGACATAGGCCTTTAATATGTAGATATTATAACCAAATCATACAGTAATTTATGCGATAAAGAGTTGGTAACAAATATTTGCATCACTCATACACTAAAAGCCAAAGGCTGTCTGTCTGTTACGTGTTCACGTATAAACCGCTAAACCGATTTAAATGAAATTTGGTATGGTGACAATTTAAGTCATAGGGAAGGATATAGGGTAGTCTGGAAAATCACATCTTAAGGGGGCGAAAAGAGGGGTGAAAGTTAGTATATAATTCAATAATTTTTATTTTCCACAAGAAATAAATAGGAAAATTGAATAAAAAATAAGTCACCCAAATTATTATTTTTCCACGGAGATGAAGTCGCAGGCTTTAGCTAGTAGGTTATATATGTATGTATATCAGCAGAGAATCTATACATGTGTGTATACTACTGGAGTACAATGGCTATTGTTTGCTACGTCACTGCACTCCTAATGTGGTGATGACATGATCGTCAGCGCATGTCTGTAATCAATGGGGATATTTCGACGCTGACCGAACTGGAAGGGTAAAAATGAGCAATTTATGTAGTACAGTTTTTTTACTCTAAGTTATTTGAATTAGGTAGGCACTTACACATATAAAATTTAAATGCGCCGTTTGATTTTTCGTAATAAGGAAACCGGTTTGTATTGTACAGATTTTATCGCAGGTATTTGTGTGATTATTTTAAATTCCGCGTTACAGATCTCTAGGCATCCATATTTACAGGCAGTCTGTGGATTACATTTTTGTAAATTATTGACAAAAGTTATAAGTTTTTTAATTAGAAAATATATTGTAGTTCTAGTATCTTCAGGTTTATTGACAATTTAAATGTAAATTTTTGTGACAATCCATCGAATAGTATTACGCGGTAAATACATCTATCTTCACAGATAATTCCTTTGTGGTCTTACGTAGCCAACGTACCCAATAAAGTTGACGAAAGGTTGACTAGCGTCTCTGGCTACCCCTGCGGGACGCGGACGGTACGGTCGACCACCGTATTGTTACCACAGTAGCGTAACACATATGTTTACATTTCCTGAGCGGATATATCACCGTCAACACTATCGCACGTAACGCCGGTGTAAGAACACTGATGTACGCTTTCAAGCAATATTGATATAGAGACGGTGACAGTTGATGTGTAGTGGTTATTGTTTAAACATAACAAGGGTCTAGATTTGAGCGAAGTGAATATAAGTAATAACAATAATATCGTAGTTGGCAAGAACTACAGAAGTTACTTACATGTTCGTTATATACTAAATATAGTACAAACTTAACCCTGATAGGCTTATTTCTATATGCATCTAGTCGAAACCGATGTGACTATAAAGACCAATTTTAGGACCAAAGTTTTGTCGTATGTGAAAAATATTTTCAATAAGCTGTGTCGTGAAATTCTCTTTTTCTCATCAACACACTGTTAAGTTACGTTTTGTTGTTGCGCAGAGCCTTCTGTTATTTTGTGAGTTTATATTCCACAATTATGTCTCAAAAAGTGATACATATCCGAGACCTTTGATACACATCACTAGGCTATCATAGCTAGGTTATCAAAATTCGTTCAGCCACATCCAATAACTCATTTGGTATCTATGGTTTCATCATTTGGTCCTTTACGCCGAAAAACCTACTAAATCTAGCAAGACTACTTATTCTAACGGTTAAACATTTGTCTCGCACAATAATTAGCATACCTATATAATTAATTATACCGACTCAAAACTAAAATAGAGAAGTAGAGATCAAAATAGCTTACCACAAAATTATTTCGCACTGCACAACATATGCCTAGCAGAACATTAAAACGGTTTCAAGCCAGTCTTAATTAAATTAACTACTTAAACGGTCGGATCGATCAATTTCCATCGGACAGAGAACTAGATAATCTACGTACACATGTCCACAAAACGGGTCGGCATCGCTACACAATGGCTTCTTGCCTCTCGGCCGTGGCTGCCCGGCTGGCCTATTATCAGGCACTATTCAGGCCGCTTCCTATGTGTGACGCAGGAAAACTGTAGAGGCGGCAATGGGAAACCAAGCTATTTATATATCGGTATAGGTGTAGGTCATGCTTATACGATAGATTGCATTTGATATTATTTTTAATTAACAAGATAGGAGAACAAAATATTCCGTCCACCTTACAAAAAATACTGTAAATGTTTTACTGCATACTATGTTAAGATTTTGTAGTCTAATTGTAATGAAATCGTACTATGTTTTACAATTGACGACCCGTACTAAAGGAATCCACAAAGAGCTGTGGTAGCTGAGCGGTGTGACCAGTAGACTGAGATGTCAGAGGTCTCGAGTTCGAACCCAAGGCACGCACCACTGACTTTTCGGAAGTTATGTGCGCATTTATCACATGCTCAAACGGTGAAGGAAAACATCGCGAGGAAACCTGCATGCTTGAGAGAATTCTCGATGGCATGTGAAGTCTGCCAACCCGCAGTAGGCTAGCGTGGTGGACTATAGCCTAATCCCTCTCAATTGAGAAGAGACCCGTGCCCAGCAGTGGGACATTAATGGGTTGATGATGATGACTAAAGGAAAATTATAACTTAATTTTTCTATTCTGATAAAACTTGAATGATGATTCTTTTAAGTTCTAACGGTAGATCAATTAAACACATTTAATTATACTTTTAACCCAGAAATATGATATGCAGTGAATATTTCACTGCTTTAATGAGTACTGATTTCTTACACTTACGCATATTAGACATTGAAATAAAATTATGTACCTAAAGGGTCCGAAACGTTGAGATTCAATATAAAGACATCAATAACATCCGTGAACAAAAGTTATATTTCAATGCTTTTGTATGTATTTAGTGGGTATTCATACTATATTATATTGTATATTTTTTTCAAGTCAAAACATATGACGACAGCATACACGGAACAGTCTATTGGACTCTTGCACAATAGTTCATTAACACTGGCCACCAATAATCGGACAACCGCAAGTCGATATAAAATCGTATGGTCTCATTCGATTGTTCCGCACTGCACTAGTTAAACCGTTATGCCTTACGGTGATACATAATCGGACGTTATATTCTACTATCTTTCTTTTAATGTTTTATTTTATTATTCGATTATCAGATTATCGATGATAGTGTATAGAATTGCGCAGTAATTAAACAAAGTCTTTATTGAGCATATTTGAAGGTCGATTGAAGGTGTGACAAATGTAGGTTTTTTTTAAGCGAAATATAATGTTACAAACTGATTTCCAAGAAGTTACCTAGTTAGAAGTCAGGTGTCATAAATTTTTAGCAGCCTACGTTTCTTAGTTATACCTATGTACCATCACGCCTGACGTCCCCGAAAGGTTAGGCAGAGGTGTACTAATGTACACCCACGTTTCGCTGGTATTTTTTTTGATATATATGTGCAGGGCTCTAATGTAATTAGTCAAAATAAACGTTATTATTATTATTATTATAAACTTAAAACAGACATTTTAATTCATGTACCTTTTATCGCGGTATATTGATATTATATTATCTTGACGTTTCGGCTCCTTCATCAGGATACAGTGTCACAGGCAGACTCAAGTTCATAAAAGGTTTATGTCACACAATAATTTCTAATCGTGTATTATATTCTAGATACTTACCGCAACTGAAAACCTATATACATAGTTGTTGTAGAGCCTCCATAAATAAATCTGAAAATAACCCGACAAACAAGCAAATAAAATACAGTCGAATTTTCCGTACCAATAGTAAATAAAACAACCATCACATACACCCTTTTGATCCTGATCTCCTGACCTAACATTAATAGTTTACGTAAGAATTCCAGGGCTGTGCTGACGAATGGTTGCACAGTTGCGCTAGACCGGAGCTTTATGTACCCCGGCTGAAATTGGAAATATCGCCCCTAGGGTATGGTATGAGTTATAAGTTTCGTAGTTTATTTTTTCATGGAACTGTTTTTTGGTTTATCGTTTGTGGTATATTTTTTTACAAAGGCCTATTTTCGAGGTGATATTTCTGATATAATATTTGGAAGATTGAGAGTATCGGTGAATTTGATATTTTGATCTCCTCTGAACTAATGACCTGATTGTACCGCGGTCACAAAATGATTCTAAAATGGAGTTTTAGACACCATACTGAAATTGATAGTATTGCTGCTCGGGGTTTGGTCCTGGGAATCTACTTCCATATTTAGTTTCTTGCAGTTTTAACCGACTTCAAAAAGGAGGAGGTTCTCAATTTAGATGTACCCATATATTTTTTTTTATTGTTTAATTAAATAAATTTGTGTTCTAATAATATCTAAAAGTCCTAGTACCGAACTAAATATGAACTGGTTTTGGTCCTTCCAGTAAAAATTTTGGTTCATGCTGTCTTCGAGTATTTATATGACTTTAACTTTTGAGCTAACGTCCCTGCCAATTATAAACCTTAGACATCTCAGTTTGAATTCAAAGTTTACTAATAATTATGTAATAACTGGATTACTTTCACACGAAGTACGATTGTTTATCGATTCGTCACAATACGTGAGTCGTATGAGTGTAATACCTATACGATTTTATTTAATCGATTTAACGATTGCGTATTAAGATAAGAAAATAATAAATAAAGTTTATGTACATATATTTTTTTATCATTAAAGAAATAACATCAGTAAACTATACTTATGAACTACTTTTCATTATTTTTTTGTAAATGTGCCTTGACAATCTGAAATAAATTTGATATATTTCTTTTTGGTTGGGAATGGGCAATAAGTATCAAGTATTCTTAGTTATAATATTTATTACCGGTTACTGTATTGCCTGAAAATTATGGTCCTCAGGGACATAAGTCCAAAACGCATAGGCCTTATTCAGGACATTGCTATTTTGATGCATTTGCATTTTTTATTTTTAAATACTAAAATACATAGTACTTAGTTCTTACATAGATATCTAAATCTACTATTTATTATACATACATTTCGTAGGAACTTGTACCACGCGGCAACGTCTTGCGTTTTATTCCCGGGCCCCGGCCATTTGGCAGACAATAAAACTAAGCACTTTAGTGACGGGATTAGCTGTAATAATCATGCGCATTATTTGACAATATTCTCATCTTCATTCGATTAGGGTTGTAGCCCATTTGTTACGGATAACGATGCCAGAATGTAATGATATATGTAAGTCCTTATATAGGATGCGTAAGTTTCTAAATAATTGTTCCCGTTACGAAGGACCAAGAATACACAACTTGCTCTCCGCTCGCGATAGAAACTAGTATGTTGTATACGTCAACAAGTAAAGTAGGTTTGGTTCTAAAATCTGAAGTAAACATGAAAAAAGTAATATACATTTACGAGTACTTATAACGTTTTTCGTTTTGAGCCCTTGAATCTTGAGGTACGAAGAAAGAGATTACTAGCACTATGATGTTAACACTCATAGCTTAAAATTCACCATACAAATATTACAGTCATTAAAACATACATTGTCAGGTCATTAATTTCTTGACAAATGCCATCTTCTACTATCTGGTGCTTCAAGAAAATCCATTTTCATTCCTTGAAATTAAATGGAAGTTCACCCTAACAGCTGCCGGTTGGCTCGGTTCCATTCAGATAATGGAAGAAGATTGCCTTTTTTCTAACCATTATTATTTATATTTTGGCCTCAACGTTGATTGGTATACGAATCTGGGACTAAGTGCCTACAGAATGGAGGGTTTAAATTGTTGGTTAGAAAGGATTCTAATACGAAAGCAGGCAGAATGTGCTGACTTCATTATTATAATGTGAAAACTGCTGAACCGGGTGATCTAATTATGCGATCGCTGTGTGGAAGGGTTTCAATGCGAAGTAGAAAATGGAAACGAAATGTCTTTTCGTTTTTAGTCCGGAGTGCCAATTTGCTTAATAGTTTCTCGTGTTGGTACTTAATATTCTGCATCTATTTATCTACTTCTGCCATTTTGTCTTATTGTGTACTGCTGTATAGAAGGCGGGACTATTGTTATTAAACAAACTCTAAATGTAATACATAATATTGGTAGAACCGGTATTTGAGCCTAAGATTTCACGCTCAGATGCCACTGTTGCGATCACTAGACTAGAACGAGACAACTACAACCAAATAAATCTGTTAATGTAGTAATAAACTGTGTAAGAAGTATAACTTATTTGTAAAAATATAAAGTATATTTTTGCATATGAAAAATTTACTTTAATAGCGTCGTTTGAATGCCCAAATTACGTCGGCAAAAACCCTGACCTCGCAGTAGTCTCCCAAAGAGCAAAAACCACGTAATTACTCCAGTCCGTTACGTAAAGTGTTTGGGGTTACGTATGCGTGACGTTTCACGCTGGTGCTCCCGTCACCCCGCCGCGTCAGACCGTCAAGACTTGCTGGATGAACTTCCTTATCCTCGACGCCCTATTTTCTTTACAAATTTACCCGTTACGGTTTACGCTTACCGTTCGCCTTACTTTGATATAGGATTCTCTTCGCTCGTGTGATTTTCCGCCGAAAGTAAATATGAGAATATTTTAAATACTCTTTAGATATTTTAATGATATCCATGAATGATTATATTCGTGACTGATTTGCTGGGATTTAGCACGTGCTAGAACAGTAAAGGAAAACATCATGAGCAAACCTGCATGCCTGAGAAATTTCTTAATGGTGTGTGAAATCTGCTAACTCTTACTACTGCGTGAGTATACAGTATATTCTAGAGGGGGCTTTAACTGAGATGAGGAAATTCTCAACAAATGAGAAGAAATGATGATATATACCTAATGTGTTAGGTCGAAGAGGGGGCCTATTCTACGGTATACATATTTTCTATCGTTTAACTTTTGTTCTACGATTTTGATAAATACGCGAAAAGTCTGTTTGCATTTACTAACTTGGTTAGTTTGAGACGATCTTACTTTGATTACGTTTGTATATAGAGTGAAAATATTACTACGGGAATTTCGAAACAATTCAAAATAATCAGCGCACAATAGACGTCCCTTGTTTAACTTAGCATTCTGAATACAACTACTGACAGTTCCTTCTATAAAGCTCTGATGAAATAGGAGGGAAAGCCTATTACATAAATTTCATATACAGTGCTGCTCGCTACTGAGAATATCCAACTAGACATATACAATATCACTGAATAAATGAATCCCATCTCAACCCCGAGAATGACTTTACTTAAGCCACGTTTGAGTTTTAATTTGCTGGTAATTTTTTGTAGTCTTATGGTAGTTTTTTCTCTCTTTCATCCACCTTAAGTGGGCTGATAAAAGAGCTCAAGAATCTGTTCCATAGCTTGGCAAAGGACTCTTCACATTTAAGAGGGATTAGGTTATAAGATACTTAGCTAGACTGATGCGGATTGGCAGACTTCAGACGCCATTGAGAAAATTGCTCACAATGGTTTCCACACATACATAACTTTGAAAATTCAGCGTTGCGTGCCAAGGGATTGAACTCGATAGCTTTGACTTTAGAGTCCTGTAGTCCTCACCATACTACTGCCGCTGTGACAATCACTCACGTCATTGCTAGAGTTTATATTACAAGGAACTATACAATCACGATACAAGAATATCAGTGGCGAAGCAGCTAGGGTACGCTCAAACATGAACTCATATTTGACGTGTCGTGTTATCAATACCCCCAATCAGCTCTATTATAGATTTGACTGATATGCCGAAAAACTTATTTCTTTTTATCAAAGGCGCTGAATAGACGGACGTTAAATGTTTTTTTAATATTACTTACCCGGACCTTTCATAGAAATTCTTCAATATCAGTTCATCTTGCCTATTTAATAGTTTGTAGCTACACAATATTTGGTGTGTATGATTTGCAAATTTTAATGTCATTTACCTCTGTGACGGTTCTTTTCGAAACTTATTTAATAGTGTACCTATGCATAATTCCAACACATCATGGGAGCAACTTATCTCCTTTAAAAGTAAATTCATCATCATCATTTCAACCGTTTGACGTCCACTGCTGGACATAGGTCTCCCCCAAGGATCGCCACGACGACCGGTTATATGCCGCCCGCATCCAGTGGATTCCAGCGACCTTTACCAAGTCGTCAGTCCACCTTGCCGGGGGCCTGCCCACACTGCGTCTTCCAGTACGTGGTCGCCACTCTAGAACCTTCAGGCCCCATCGGCCGTCCGTTCTTCGAGCGATGTGCCCTGCCCACTGCCACTTGAGTTTGGCGATTCTTCGGGCTATGTCAGCGACCCGGGTTCTTCTACGGATCTCCTCATTTCTGATTCGATCACGTAGTGAAACTCCTAACATAGCCCTCTCCATCGCTCTTCCTTATAAGGCCCATTGTAAGCAAAGTAAATTCATTCCTTCTTTATTTCGCGACTGTAGGGATCACTTCCATTGTACTGTATTCAATATGTATTTAATCTGATGGCAGTAGCTATCAGATGAAATTACTAGGCATTACCGATAAGTATCTTTTTGACTGTTTGTCAGGTATTCTGACTGCCACTGACGATTGTCTTATGTTGTAAACCACGGCTTTAAGCCTAGCAAATTCTCGATGCAGGCCAATTTATGAATGGGCGGTCACCTTATCTATAGTTGGGTGCTGCAAAGTAATTGTTGTATCTTTGAAGGAATAAAATACGTCTTATTCAAATCAAATGTATTAACCGACCGGTGGCCTACTGACCGATAATTTCCTTGTATGCTTGCCTTCGGACATCTTGATATTAATAATTATCGATATGCCTAAAGTAATGACGATTTGCTCCTATACTTATGTGGATGTTTGTTACTTTCCAGGCCCCGCAGACGGTCGGGCTCCAGTATAGTGGTCCTGGGTGCCGACGAGGAGAAGCGACCGCCGCCGGATGACGACAAAGACATGCTCACCATGCTCTCACTCACTTCTGATACCGGTGAGACATTTACTCTATAGATAAATAATCATCATCATCGTAATTTCAGCTAAATAACGTCCTCTACTAGAAATAGCCCCCGCAAAGAAGTTTCACGACGACCAAGCTGACACGAAACGGAATTCAGTTCCTGTCAGAATAGTCTCTCCTTCAACGAGCCATCCTTAATTGTATTGAAACATAAAGCAAGTTGAAAAAGTTCTGAATAAAAAAAAACATTTTTCAAACCTAGGCACTGATATTCTGTTTGACGGCGCAACAAGGTGCGAGATTAATACACACAAAAAAAATAAATAAAAAGGAAAAAAGAACTTTATAAAAAAATTTTTAGCGAGCAATGGAACTCCGCAATTCTGCCAGATATTAATTCAGTCGTTCATTAATTTTTGACAAAACTCCGTGGATCCACGTTATTACGGGCTTTTGTGTCTTTCGTGAATAATTTTCTACGCCGTGTTAGTTTAAATTCACGTTCCATATTTGAAGTTGAATTTTTTACTGCGTTCTTTTTTTTTCTTTTTCTTCAGTTTAAATATTTATGATTCCTGAATTAGGACAAAGAATATTTAAGTAACAAAAGTATATGTTGATTTTATTAACTTCGAATCTTAGACCTAAATGATTTTGGAGAATTAAATACCATTTAATCCACTTAACTTATACATATTTAACTGTTTAAAAAAACGAAGGAGTTCTGAGGAAGATGAACATAATGTATTCCCAATGAAAAGGTATTTTAAAGGTACTAGGGATTTGATGAGAAGAGCACGCCCAGCCTTGGATAATATAGACACGCAGGTTCGTGCGTTTTAACACGCGGTCTTAGGGTGAAGGACAACATCGTGAGGGAACTTGTATGTCCAAGAGATTTTTCCGGCAGCGAGTGAAGTTTTCCAACTCGCACTTATCTACCCTGGCAGGCTTCTCAAATATGAGAAGACCCGTGTCCAGCAGTGGGACAGGTATATGATCATGCAATCCCAACTCGTTTATAACCTATTCATTAATTTAATGTTACTCTTACACGTGTATTGTGTAACAAAAACATTCACCGTTACCAAGTTGATGTAATGTTACAAAGATTACAAAATTAGATTTGAAATAGAAAACAAAGCCAGCCAACCAAGTATCATAGTGATTCTTTATTTTTTGCCAGCACCAGACACATTATTTTCATCAGTGTTTAATGGATGATGTCTTCTAGCCACACAATAGAACAAAAACTCAGGAAGCGAAGTTTATCATTTTAAAAATTATATAATGGCTCTTGTTTATAAAAAAAAACTTAAATATAATTAACTTGCTGTTGCCCGCGGCTATGCCTACACTTCTTTCCCCGTTTCATCATCATTAACCCATTAATGTCCCACTGCTGGGCTCTCCTCTCAATGCAGAGGGATTAGGCTATAGTCTACCACGCTAGCCTACTGCGGGTTGGCAGACTTCACATTCCATCGAGTATTCTCTCAAGCATGCAGGTTTCTTCACGATGTTTTCCTTCGCCGTTTGAACATGTGATAAATACGCATATAACTTCCGAAAAGTCAGTGGTGCGTGCCTTCGGTTCGAACTCGAGACCTCTGACATCTCAGTCCACTGGTCACACCGCTCGGCTACCACAGCGCTTTCCCCGTATACTCTTCCTTAAAGTTCAATTTTCCAAAGAATAGTTCTTGTCTAACGTCTTCTTCATATGTCAAGTAGTTTTAGAGATATTTGTGTTGTCAGTGAGAAATTGTCAATGTCACCTTTCGCTTTTATAATAGCTGTACATTATAAAGTACATATTTTGTTTAATGAGCCCAAAAAACACTAAACTTCTTACCTAACTAAATAATCATAAGCTAATACAAACATAGAAAAGCAAAATAATAACTGGATAATTAAAGGACATCAAAAATCTCGTACATTCATAATAAACAAATACAAAAACAAATATGGTACATCATTTGTAAGGACATGTTGAATATACTTCTTGGGATTTAAAAATAGCTACTGCAACAACCCTGCGAAAAGAAATGAATCAATTTAAGAAAGACTCCCAAAGTAAAAATAAAGGTCTGCCATTTTCTCAGCCTCAATAGTAATAATATATATAATAATAGTAATAAAAAAAAACCTTCAATAGTTACATGCCATTACAAAAGCTATTGCCATTAATAAATAGTAATTAAAAAACTACGAGTTATCTCAGGCTATTATTTTATACAATTAGTAGGAGTACTTAAGTGATCGCGTGCGCTCGCGCAACGGGTCATTGCTTGTTACCCGTCAATCAGACGCGAGCACTGTGCACACTGGACACTTGAGGAGATGTATTCTGACAGATGCTGTGAATACGGGGATATTTTAATCGAATACACAACATAAATTGCAAAATTATAAGTTTAATCCATATAGAAACAGTTGTCATGTTGTCATTTGGTAGTATTTAATGTTAAATAGAATCATTACAATATTATATACTATCATTTATTAAATAACACAAAAATGTGTTACTGATGAATTTGTTAAACAATTCCGAAGCTACTGTAAATGTATCAATTTCAACAGACATCCCCTCACTTTCCAGGTCCCCACCGTGAGATGGCGGTGGACGTGCCGGACAGCTTCATCGCGAGGAACAAAACGCCTCCACGCTACCCACCCCCGCGACCCCCGCAGGTACGCCTCCGGACCTCCAGGGATGACGAGCCGCTCCTGTCCTCCGGTGGCTCGGGCACCAGCTTCGGCAGCAAGCAAAGCACCGTCCTCCACACCATCAACATCTCCGCACCCAGCTCCGACGGCTCTGGCAGCTTCAAAAACAACAGCACAATAGAATTACTCTCCCTCCCACAGAGCTCCGATGGTTCAGGAAGCTTCGGCAGCAAGAAGAGCAAAGGGTCCTCAGAAACAGCCAAATGTGGTGACCTTAACTCCGAAAGATCAGACTCGGTAGCATCGAATACCACTCACAATTTGAGCGACCACAAAATACAGCTCCTTATATCAAATGGAGAGGATTCTTTGATAGATTGTAGAGAGGGAGTAACATATTCTGCGAGAACTGATTCTGTGTTGATCAGGGAGGCGGTCTACGCTTCGTACAAGCTGCCTCCTGGCTTTGACACTACGCCAGTGCTCCTAGGAAGGGAGGTAGCGGTGGATGTTCCTGATACTTTTGTCCAAATTGTGAAAACGACACCTAAGTACCCGGGTACTGCTACCGTGGACAGAAAGAGCGTGGCGTTTCAGGTAAAGGGCATTGCTGCGCATGATTGTCATGGGAACATTGGATGTATGGGTACTTCTGGGTATGTCATTTCAGTTCCTAATTAATGCAATGCTGTACATCAGTAGAAAGAGACAACATCTATACTCATGATAGTCAATTCAAACTTTAATCCTTTTGAGGTGTTATCAGCTTCTGACATCAGCGTTGCATTAAAATTCGAGAGCTAAAATGAAGTAAAAATCTATTTCAATGGGTCTAGTTATACGGTGGGGCTAGATTATTTCATGACTAACATTTCATCTAAGTAGGTAAATACTTACAAATTCAATGGGTATCGTGGGTTTAGTAGATTTAAAGAGGTAATTGGTGTCACAGTTATCATTCACAGAATCATTATCAACAATCACATATTCATAATCAGTACACTACCCAAATTAGTGATATGGCATGGATATGGCATCGGATACAAACAGATGTTATAAGAAGCTTTTTTTATACTACAAGCGTGGCAAACAATTTTACGGCCGCCTGATAGTAAGGAGTTTCCGTAGCCCATAGACGTTTGCAACAACAAAGGTGTCGTTCGCGCGTTGTCGACCCTGTAAAACCAACCTTCCGATATGCACATAAACTTTAAAATCAATTATATTTACAAAAAGATATCGAGACAGTATTTTTTCCTCTAGTGACGATGTTTTACTATGTAAGTAGACATTGCCATTCTATATATATTTGCTAAATTCTTGAGCAAAGAGTCTTATTTAAACGTTGTGTTACTGATTACATTGAGGCCCATGTATACTTGGTACTGTTTATATAATTAGAATATTCATAACATAATCATGTGTTCTCGCTTTAACAGATTCATTCATATTCATTAAAGGACACTTACCAAGTCAATGTTTTAGACTATAATTACTATATGGCGCCGCTGTTTTCTGTCAATCTCTGAGAAGAAATACCGCAAAAATACATAGAATCATGGTCACTTTTTAACCGACTTCAAAAAGGAGGAGGTTCTCAATTCGTCGGAATCTTTTTTTTTTATTTTTTTTTTTATGTTTGTTCACGAATTACTTAAAAACGCCTGGACCGATTTGCAAAATTCTTTTTTTGTTTAAAAGGGTAGACTTCACAGTTGGTCCCATTGTGACCACATCATGATCTGATGATGGGATCCCAGGAAAATCGAGGGCAACCCTCAAATTTTATAGGCAATTATTACGTTTTGAATATATTTACTGAAATTGTTCGAGTATTTGCGTCTGATAATCATCATTTGATGTTGATGAGCTGATGGTGGAAGGTAGAACTCCTCAACAGTTAAGAGTTAAAAGAAATTTCTTTCAGTTATAGGCATTTATTACATTTACATGTATTCTCCAAAGCTTGTCAAGTATTTGCATTTGAAAATCACCATCTCATGTAATGTTCTGATGGTGGAAGGTACAACTCTTCAACGGTTAGGAGTTGAAGGGAAAATCTTTCATAATTATAAGTATATATGGATCGATAGTTGTATTCTTTCAGGCTGTTAGATTGACCTGATATGAAAAGTTTAATATATACAACACTAAAAAGAAAAAAATAAATTAACTTTTAAAAAAAAGAAAAACCAACTTCAAAAACTAAAAAGCAAAAAATAACTTCATACAGTTTGACCTCTTTTTTAGTTTTAAAGGTATGAAGTCGGTGCCGATGATGTGGTGGTTTTAACCACCTCGCTCAAGGTCACTCGCGGTGAGTGTACTTACTATTACGTTTGGCTTGGCACCGACTTCATACCTTTAAAACTAAAAAAGAGGTCAAACTATATGAAGTTATTTTTTTAAAGTCTTAACATCATAGTATGAAACACACGAGTGGTTTAATGTAGGATATTTTTAAAATATGTATTTCCAATTTTTATCACAAGACAGAGTTAAGTATTTCCATATGTTTGTTGTTTATAAACAGTCCTGCTAACATGAAGAATATGCATTCTCCTTCAATTAAAGAGCTCTTCTCTTATTGGTGGAGCAACTGCCATTATTCTCTATCTTCTGCCTTCTATTTTATTTTCTATTTATATATTATCATATTTCCTTTTGTATTTTTTTGCGGCCCGACTGATGGTAAGCGATTACCGTGGCCTTTGGACGTTTGCAACACAAGAAGTGTCGTTCTCGCTTTGCCGACCCAAAATGTATAATTTTATACACTGTATGTACTTACTATAATATAACGATAGAATAAAGCTATCCTTAATGTTGCGGTATCTAAAAATAGTACTTTTTTATCTTCATTGCCGCTATGATAAGGCAATTACCGACTCGCCACAATTATTGACACACGCGTTTTACACTCACCTTCACCTCCTTTTGTAAATACGCAAATCACGACATGATTATTATGAATCATTGCTTCAATAAACATTTTTTTATAAATTTTATAGAAAATTTGCGGTATCAAAAGGTTATAAAGCTACTTTTTCTATTGTTTCGTCCTTATTGGATGGAAAAACTAAAACAAATACTATTAAAAAATAAATACATGTCTCCTTGGCACATAAAACGCAGTTAGCACAAAAATACAGTTTAAGAGGTTGTTTTTTCAGAAGTAATTTCCAAAATAACATAATACCACTATTTTGCATATTATTCCATTCCACTCTTTATTAATAGGAACAGATTAAAAACTGGTTTTAATAATCTGTTGCAGAAGGATATCATGTCATATCATTCATCATTGTAAAGGTACTTAAGTACTTAAATGGTGTAAAACACAGTAGACTGTGCGCCATTTTAGCCCTTAAGTATCAATATTATCACGCTTTACTGCACTAAAACGCTCTGCTGTCTGCGGATTACTTCGGGATATAAAATAAACTGAAAAATTTCAACATTTTTAATTTTGGAATCGCATTTGGCTGTTTACGGGGATCGCTTTGATATTTGGTTTGAAAACGAAACTGAATTTAGAAATTTGTGGATATAATATAATGTAGTATTAGGCAAAACAGTTAAACTCTTACTCGCCAACCAATGTTTTATCGTTTAAAACGCTAGAACTATTTATTTCTTAATCCAACTTAACAAAAGTATTATATTGGAATTAACATATGAATGCAATTTGCCTCAATTCCTTATAGGCGTATACAACTCGAGGACACAATCAAATCCGGGTAGTTCACCCCTTCGTAAGGGTCGTTTAAGCGCTGAAATATGCGCACTTATCTTCCTTATTATTTGGCTTCAGCTCTCATATTTATCTCACAAATAAACGACCCAATAATACTATAGATAATTTGTACAAATCCATTTTGTTTATGTATTCTATATTCTTTGATATTTACGCCTAAACTATTCATTGAAATGTCAACGGTTTGACAATTCTATTTGTGTTTACGACGAACGTTTTGGAACTTATTTTTTTGTTATATTCAAATGAATAAAATTCGTTATTCAAAATTTTAATTTTCTTTTGTCTATAGTGTATAAATAAATTACTTATTTCTTTTGTTTTCTGGTTGTTAATAAGTATATTCAAATCTTAAAAAATAACTGTAGGTATTAATAAATATTTGTGTGTCGTCATAACGTAATTTTCTATTCTTTTCAGGTGGCTAATTTATTTATTATTATTATTATAAGTAACATAATATTTCTTAGCTATGTAATTTCTAATACTTGCATGTCTTTATCTGGGATATTAGTATATTTGCAAGATTGTATCTTAAAATATACACGTTAATATAAATGGTTTTCTTCAAAAATCATGTAATGATTACAATATGGCTTAAGTTCTATTTACAATGTAATCGTAACTGTTTTTAGCGTGAGATTTTTTGAATAATATTCTGAAACAAACGCTTTGGAATTATTGTACTGCGCCCACTTCACAATCTAAGCACTATGGCGACAGGCACTTATTTAATTTATACAATTCATAATAAATACAATATTATTTCCAATTTTGAGATATACAAAAACCTGTCTTTTCAAAACGAAATATTTAAAACATTGTCGTTATTAGAACTTAGGTCATAACATGTATTAATAGAGACAAAACAAAAAAAAATTAATTTTGACGATTGATGTCAGCCCTCAGTATTTCCAGGGTACCTAAATCTTTCTGGATCAAAATGCATGTCTAAGGCCAAGGATACACGATACTTTTAGAAGATATTCGCTGAGTTCGCGTCCTGAAAATTCTCGATCGAATCAAATTAAAAATACCAACGTATTTTTTTAAGAAGTCTTTCTTTAACATTGTTAACATTGTTCCTAATGCCTTGTGTTGTTTTTTTTTCAAAATTGGAACATAAACGCATACATTGGTTGTGTATACAGCGTTGCGTGCCCTGATTGGTAACAAGGCTCGCAGCCGGCCAATCTCAGGGCCGAACGTAATAACAATAACGGCCGCGTTTACTTTTCGCGTGTAAAAAGAAACTACCAACAGGTATAATTTACCTTATATGTATAAGAATTAGGTCAAAAAATGGTTGCTAAGTATGCTGATTAAATACATACAGTACATTAGTTAGTTTAAAAGTATCGTGTGTGCTTATGGTTTAAAATAGCCCTTTAAACTGGGGAATAAGGTTAGCTTGCATTTTGATGCTTTCTTTACAATAATAATTAATTATTTTATATTGTTATTGGGTGTAGCATGTGTAAACCTTTTTATTACTGTTCTTTGCAATATTATACTAAAGATATTGTGAAGAATATCGTTGTCTAGATTTGATTTCTTGACAATCAGCAATAACTTAGTGACACAAGTTAGTTAGTAAAATTTTTTCGCGGTATATAGTATCTAATTATTTAAAGGATGTTCTAAAGGATCTCGAAACTTCGTAAATCATTTAAAAATACTGTAAAATGGCTTTATTTCAATGTCTAATATTAGTTAAAGTGAAAATTAAATAGATATAAAATATATATAATAGTATAGTTTATTTAAGAATTAAACTAATTAAAATCGACTTACTGTAGGTAATAATCGGTATAAGTGAAATAATGCATTGGTCAAGACATCAAATCTAGTATGAGTAGTATTTTTCAATTGTGTATTTCATGTCTCAATTTTACCAAATTCCAATCTAATTTATTCAAATCCCAAATCTTGTACGAAATTATACGTGAATCTTTCATAGTAATTTGTAGAGGTATATTCATTAATATTACACAGCGCCATCTAGTTGTGAACTAATGAACTACGCTTGTGTTACGGAGATTAAGATGGTTGATAAGCTATAATATTTTGCTTTTTGTTAATACTCTTGCCCTGAAATCATGATTATATTTTCACATTAACCTCTAGCCTTTCAAAATAATAATTAAAAAACCCTATGCAATTCCAGCCTAGTCTAATAATAAGAGAAACAGCTGGTCTAGGGTTAAGAAGACTCATTTGCATAAATTATTCCTTTTTGTTTATATTATCTGATGATTTAAACACCTGATGGTAAATTATAATATCGTGTAAGATGTAGCACGTTTACTTATAATATACATATTTACTCGTGTCTTGAATATGAATAACCTTAAATTATATCTACTTATCGGAAAATAGAGACACAAATATCATTTACATATAAATTTACATAAAAACATTCTATCCGTACATAAAAAAATGCCAGTACAGATTACTATCCAAAGATCCACTAACCTTCCAGAAACCTCTTACTCCGCCAATCTAACCCTCACCACGTCTACAGCAGGTGAACGGCACGGCGAAGACGGTGGCCCCGGCGGTGCCCCCCCGGGACACGGCGCGGGACGCCCCCCCGCGGCCCCCCGCACACGACAACGTCAGCAAGGAGCAGATGGACTCCATCAAGAAGTACCAGGTCAGTCACATATGCTTTAAACCCCGGAGGATATTTGTTAAAGTTTATCTAAGTGTTATTTTTGACGCTCGACGGGATGATATACTCGTAAGTTTAACTTGTCTATGTGTGTGTGTTTTTTTAAACCACAAGGGTGTGAAGAAAGGCCTAAGCCTGAAGGAAACCAGTTCTCGTATTCTATGGACGTTTACAACGCCTGCAAAAGCCGTCGGGCATCTCAATTTATACGAGAAATCTTGGTATGACGACGTCTGACTGCGGCATCGTAGTTCCTAAACGAATGGATCACTTGAAAATGTGGATTTTTGTTTGAATGCTGACTTACCTTTTGTCTTAAAGGGACGCCTATGCTTAGCAGTGGACGTCTATCGGTTTATATGATGAAGTGGTGGTTTATCACCAGTTTACATACATATGTGACTCTTTAATGTTATCGTTGCTAACCAAATCTAACTCTCAAAAGTACCCGATTTTACATGATTAATAATAATTATATTTACGCAGCTGTAGGGTTGAATGCGGAGCACTTCTCAAACAACAGGGAAAAAACATTTTATTAGTTTGAATATGATAACTATAAAGCTAAACAATTAGGTTAAACAATTAACCAATGATGAACAGGGAAAATAAATACGTATATGCTAGACAATGATTTATTTAAAAGGATGTGGTTACAATTAGTATGTACAGAACTTATTCATTAAAATATTAGATTCGTGATGATTGTACCTACATTGTATGTAAAAAGAAAATGTTAATAATAAATCGTTATATTGATTTGAAAGAGAATCAGGCAAATAACTATACACAGTGGAAGACTGAAGTGCGTTTAACAAATCTATGATGTAAAAATCTTACTAAATATATAATAACTTAAATATACAGACGTCACGTCATTTTAAAGCTAAAAACAATTTAATTCTGAATCAGAGAAACAAACCCGAAATACTTTTCCTTACAACCGTGGTAAGAAATATCTTTAAAAAATAAATATTATTACGAGCCTTCCATTAGGAACCTATTGTGAAGAAGACATTGGGTTCTACGGTAGGCTTATACGAAAATCCAGGTGTAGCTAGTAAATGCTCTTAGGAAACCTTAAATGGATTGGGTCGCCATCCCGGGACACTCCATCTTTTTTTTATCATAGATAAGTTAGCGTTTGACCACATTCTCACCTGATGGTAAATGACGATGTGGTATATGATGGAGCTTGCTTACCTAGAAGATACTTGTGACTTCAAGACCTCTTAATTGTACTCGTTGGGAAAAACAAACTCAGGCAACTGATTCCATATCCTCGCTGTGCGGATAAAAAAGGACGAAGCGAAGCGCTTATAGTGTGTGTTTTGGGGGATTTTCACCATGAAACTATACGAGCCACGGACTGTTTCGGTCTGTCTGACACAAAACTCAGCAAACTATGGCTAGTAAAACTATATATTGGGTCTATGGGAAATGGCGGTATATAGTACGATTATTCCCATGTAGAGTGGGACTTTTTTGGGAGCTGTCTTTAGTGTCAGCGTTCAAAAAGAGCCAATTAAATTTTGAGTTTGTATTTGAATACCAATTACCTGCGCTTAATGTTGGTTTATACATAAATAAACACGACATATGCATGTACATATGTTCACGGTCGACCGACGTATGGTGTGCGTAGGCGCATTGTTTGACACAATTGGCACCGTTACGACTATTGTGCCTTCCTAAACTCTGTTCGGTTCACAGCTTTCTAGTTTAGGGACTATTTGGTTTGTTAATTGTCAGTGCTGCAACGTATTTTAAGCTATCTTATTTAGGCTGCTATATAACCATTAGACAAGCGAGAGCGTCTTTACTATTGGATAGTATAATTATAGATATACGATAGCTTTAAAATTGTCATATTCATATTCACATCGTATTTGCATGCCACAATGTTAATAAAGATGGTAACAAACAATCAAGCTAGACACAATTAAGGACTCTGCAGTGCACAACAGATATTACACTAGTTAAATTTACAGTATCTATCTTAATTACATATATAATTTATCTTTATCATTAAAAATCTCATAAATTTATGTATGAGATAATAATAATTTTGTGGTGCGGTTGGAGCTACCATCTTCAAGTATCATACCAGTGCCATATTACTGAATTCTATTGCGAGCCTACTATGTGAGAACCACATCCTCGGCAGGATTAAATTATTCTCCTAATTAAATCGCATAAACCATGTTAGACCTATGTAACATACAGAAAACGTTATAACATACTAAAAAAGAACTGAAATTACATCCTTATTCCGTTGGATTTAGATTTTACCACACACACATTATTATAATATAACTAGCTGACCCAGTAAACTTTGTTTTGCCACATTATAGGGCTGGTAGTCGAAGAGTGAAAATTCGGACTGTAAATATTTTTCAATGCCAAAAACAACAAAAAAATGATTTGTCAAAAAAATAAATTAAAAAAAGTCTGGTGAGGGACATCCTTATCATCTGGGGTGTAGAAAATAGCTTACGACCGATTCTCCGACCTACCAAATATACATAAAAAATTTCATAATAATCCGTCTAGCCGTTTCGGAGGAGTTCAGCGATAAACACCGTGACGCAAGATTTTTATATATAAGATATAAAAAAATAATGCCGATTTGATGAATATTATGTTATTGGCAAAGAGTTATTTACAACTGACAGATTAAACACCGAATACTTATTATGTATAGTTACGATATATCGTTTGCAATGTCGCTATAACTTATATTAGTTATCTAGAAGTTACACTCAACAGGAAATCCATCGTTTATTCTTGGTATTCAGTAAAACCACACATATATTTGTAGTTAAAATCATTTGTGATTCAAGGCTACATTATTGTATGGAATTAATTTAATATTCCAATGTTAGTACCTATTTAAAATATTTTGTAATTTGTACTTGCATGTATCGACGACAAAAACGTTGTAAGGGGATAATGGAGACGTAACGTCAACGCAAAATTATCATCATCAACCCAATTGCTGTCCCACTGCTGGGCACAGGTCTCCTCTCATTTAGATTAGGCTATGGTCCACCACGCTAGTGCAGATTGACAGACTTCAAACACGATAGAGATAAACTCTCAGGCAAGCAGGTTTTCTCACCATTTGAGCATGTGATAAATATGCACGTAACTTTGAATAGTCAGTACCTAGTCAGCCTTGGAATCGAACCAGGAACTTATGATTTAACAGTCCATTGGCCACACCACTATACTATGAATTGTAAATGCGACAATAATCATAGATTTTTCAACGTTTTTCCTACTTTTACTCCCATCAATGTGTTTTTTTTTTCATCTTTATAATATATAGGTATATTTTACTTAGGTACCTATTTTCTACGAAATAAAATACTTAGTATTAATACTTAATTGTATTCTAAATTACTTTGACATAGAATTCATGAGCAAAAAATACCAAATTCTAGGTCGCTCATAAAAAATTACGCTCGAGGTCGTAGGTCTTATTTCACTCGTAAATTGTGGTTTGAATGGTCCTTCTGTCCGAAAAACACACATCCTTCGAACTGCGAAACGTTTAATATTTAAAATGGTAACATTAACTGGATTTGGGCCTTGTTTCCAATTCTTTTCTGATAGAAATTGGAAAAAAATGAATTATTTGGAAATCATTCGGCTTTCCGTGTTCAATTATTTTGGAGTGTAACACTCCAAATATTTATTTTAATAAAAATATTTTGTTAATTTGTTAATGTATTTTAGCTTATATTTTCTTGTCAAAGAATTAATGGATGTAAAACTTCTCACTCTCCTTTTTTATTGCAGTGTATTGATCTTATTTAATGCCGACGTTTCAGATCAGCATCCACGTCACGGGTAGACGTGTTGGCTACCTTAATGTTATAATTATAAACTTTAAAAAAAATCGAGTAGCATGTTCCAACCCAAATACTGAGGCACATACCGGCTTCTATAGGTGCATATAGTTATAATATATCACGACTCTGAAGACCCCTAAATTGTTTTGGCGTAATTAAATTTGTCAGCTCTACATATATTTTGTTTCTTTTCAATGACATATATAAGAAAGAGATAGTCCTGCAGTACTTGTTACGTCAAAAGGCAGGTGCGCAGTACTTGCAACTAGCGCATGTATGGCAAGATGTATGAATGTGGACAAAGCAAATGTGGTATCCAGGGATCGTAGTATGCCGTTCTTTAGTTTTTACCTACTAACCTAGTAAAACTGAACTGAATTGAACTGCTGAACAGTGAACATAAGAATATTGTCGCCTATTAATTTCTTACACTTACACGAATATTAGACATTGAAGTAAAACTGCTATATACGAATTTTATTGAGGTATATTTACATTATTTTAATGATATTGTCAATTTTAGCAACAATATTGTCGTTTGCAAATATAAACCTATTTTTTTTTAAAAAAACCTTAAGATGTTTCGCATCTGCGGTACTTTATAAAGCAACTTCAAATAGCGCCGGCTTAAACTGTAACATCAAAAGTTTTAAAAACTTGCCGACGAACTGCGACGCTAGAAATAACTTGAATGTATGATTTTATCGTGATTCTGCTAAACTAGTTTTATGTACGTAAATAACTTGGGAATAGTTACCTTGTCAGCAAAAAACAAAACGCTAAGTTACTTATTCATCAGTTTCTCAATGTTGAGATTGGATTTTTTAATGACGCTATCTGACCCAACTTGTCCTCTTGTAAACGACATGTCCCCATATGTGTCCCCAGTGGGGACACATATATCTACATTTTTAAGTCTTTTATTTACAATTCTACAGAAACAAAATCCCTTGACACACGCGCAGATAGCGCTACCTACTGTCCCTACTGGGTCCGATTGTGAATCTATATTCGCTTTGGACTACCAAAAATACATACAATTTTTTTTATTAAAATCGGTCTACCGTATTGATGAAAACTGCACGACACGGTGAGCTCGTTCTGTGTAAATCGGTTTGTCAATCATAATTAAAAATGTAGCTGTTAGTAACTATAACAAGATGACCAACACCTCATTCTGCCCGTGACCATACATGCTCTGAAGGATCAAGGATCCGAAACGTCAGGTTAAAATAAATCAATATACCGCGATAAAATCCGTAAAAAGTAGTTTTATTTCGGTTTACCCTTTTAGGAGTAGTTCAGTGACAAATACACAAGAATTATATAAACACTAGCTGCTGTGCATGGGCGTACCTTTGGGCCATGCCCACCCCAGAATGGTCCAGTGCCCACCCTAGGATGTTGGGCTACCTATTAGAAATTCTCATACAGGGGACTGTGCCCACCCCAGGAGCGGCCAATTTAATTTAATTAGCGCAGTCTTGTTACAGAATCAACTTATCATAGTTTATTACCTACCTAGATTAATACATACACCACCTTTTATCAATAACTACCGCATATTTTAATCCACATCTAAAATACATAAAATGGTCACGTAATTAGTTTGAAAGTATGTTACAATAAGCAATATTAACTGTTTAACTACGTGATGTGTTAAGTAATTAAAAATAAAGTACCTAGGTACCTGTAATAATAATGAACTTTATATCTGCATAATCCATATAGTATAGTATTAATATGACAAAAATGCAACATTGATGTCGTCTCTTTCGTAAACAAACTACTTTTTATACATATAAAATATCAGTTTTGTCGACTCGAAACTCGACATAACCTCAGTCTACGCTTATCATACTACTTAAGTTTTAAGGTTTTCTTACATTTACCAGCTGTATTTGTCAATAAGATCATTCTGGTCCTAATAGCCGAAGGCGTATTGTTATGTTGCTTAAGCTCTTACTGATCCGTGTGGATTGTGGCTGTTATGTAATGAATCGGAAAAGAGAAAGTCGTCTAAGGTTTACTGAGGTACATGCATGGGTTGGAACTTAAAGTACTTATTCATTGTACGCGTTTTGAGCAATACGATAGTATAGCTACATTTTATACATACGTACCTTCATCTTGTCGTCCCCAAAGGGTTAGGCAGAGGTGTACCAATGTACACCCACATTTTGCCATCAACCGGGCACTAATCCAAACTCCAAGCCGCTACTAAGAATTTCATAGAAAATGCCAATAGCACTGCTCGACCTGGAAATCGAACCCAAGACCTCGTGCTCAGCAGTCGCATTTACGGCCATTAGGCCAACGAAGTTGCAGTAGTATTGTGGAGCTTGTCCCTAAAATACTGAAATTGGTGATGTTACCAGCAGTATAAAATCTTAATGAGCTAAATAATTCATGTGCTGTTTAAGATATAACAGTGGGTACATCTCTGCCTAACCTTTCTACGATAAAGGCGTGTAAATACCTCAATATGTAGTTCTGGAACAGGACTATCGCAGACATCATTGATTAATACCGATGAATGTTAATTAGTATCGCTACGGCTTATATTATGTTAATAGTATTTGGCTAAGCCGTTCTATTTGTACGTTCCACGTTTATACTATAAATAATAAATTAACAGCTAGGTACCGCGCAATACCTTTATAACATTTTGTGATGATTTAATATCATGCACGAGTACTAACTTCTAGCATCTAAACTGGTATTTTTACTCATCTTTTATTGCTTCTTGTATGTAATTCAAAAACAATGTAAATTGTTACTAAATAATTGATTGATTGGTATCATTATGAGCCTTTTTTACATTCCACTAATCGTCAGTACACAAATGTATATATTTGTGTAGACATCAATTGAGAAAATATACATATAAAACAGTTGAATACAAATTATTTTTCACGATCAGTATTGGTAAGAAGATCTTACTGATTAGCACAATTATATTGTATAAGAGATTTGCCATAAGCAACAAAATAAGGTTGTAAAATAATTGGTCCTGAGAGTCGTAATCTGCTGTAAAAAGAGTTTAAAAACTTGTTTTCGTAACATGAAAGAAGTTCTAGCTTGCAGGTAAATTTGTACGACATTTCGTCATTCCGTCAGTCAAAATTGAAGCGACTTTAAATAAAAAGATGATTTGAAACGACCTTTTAACGGGCTTTCATATAACATTAAAAATGTAGTAATGTATATTTTTGAGTTTTTATTACGTCATTATTAAGTGGCTAGAATATTTTATGTTGCCGTTATATTTATTTAATGTTTCAAAGTCGGATATTTATAAAATACAAAATTTTATTAAACTAATTTTGGTGATAGAAAATATTAAATGCCTTTTTTTGGAATCGTGTCACTAGACTTAACAATTCATAGCATATACCTACCTATAATGTAGAACTAATTCAAATAAAACGTTTGAGTCGAAATTAAAACTAAATATTAAACTAAAACTAATTTGGTTAAAATATTAACATATAATTATTTTTACACTATGACTGTCTCCGATCTACTTTAGTAGAACAATTGTTAAAAAATAATATACCTATTATAAAATCGCCAGCAGACATAATTCTCTCGTTTTTGCTCGCAAGTCGGCCGTTTGAATTTTAATATAAAAATTAAACAAAAAAAACTGAAACACCAGTTGTGGCTCAAAAGCATTACATTAGTATTCGATACCTAAAGACCGTTAATGTGCAACTACATACCGTTTATGAGATTGAAGCAACAACAGGTTACACTCAACGTTATGAAATAAAAATTCATTTCCATTCAACCTAATATCAATGGACACGGCATTTCATTTGTTGTTTTGTTCGTGATTTTATTTGAATATTCGTTTTTTTTTCTTTATTTCACTAATATCGGTTGACTATATTATTTAGTATGATTGAAACTCTAAGCAATCTACTAAACTAACAAACAAATAGGTACTTAATGTTTCCCTGATACTGAGAGTATCAAGTGCGCAGTACTCGTAACCAGCGCGCGTGCATGACGAGATGTATGAATGTGACGAGGCAAAAGTGGTATGCAGGGACCGTAGCCAGTGGCATTCTATAGTTTCTGCCTAACCCCATGGAAAAAAGGCGTGAGTGTCTGTATGTAATGAGAGTATTTTTTCCCTTAGCTTATAATTTCTTTAGTTCATATTATAATTTCTTTGTAACATTAGAACTATTTATCGTAGATACATAGATCCCATTAAACATTGATCAATTTGTGGCTTCAAGTCACATTCCTTTATGCCGTTAATTATACATACGTTACCAGTTACAATTCAATAGTGTAAAACCAACTAACTTCGCATAATAGGGCACTAAATTATATGGAAGATATTACGAGCAAATTATTCCGTATTGCTATTAGCTATGAAATATATATGTGATCGTGACCTAAATATACAATTATTAGTACCTGGGTTCCGCAAAACGTGTTTTAGAATAATGTAATGTAATTTGTACCTTAATTCAGTTTTTTGTTGAACCTGAGATGACGAGCTTTGCTTAATAAAATCCCTTTTTTAATACACCAACGCGGGTTGCGCGTTTAAAAAGAATACAATTTTTGTGGTCCTTTTGTCCGAGCCCGCGTTGTTTGAAAGAAATTCAGTAATTAGCACACGGATACTTTTTTTCGCAAAACAGGTTAATGTAAGATAACAGTTTTTTATTATAAATGAACTAGCTTCCACCGGGCTTTCAAGGCTGAAGATATCTTCGTACCAAGTTCTATCAAAATTAATACCACGGTTGAGAAGAAAAGTTGTGTACAAAAATTTACATTATTCTTGGGTACTTATTTCTTCACTTGACCAGTCACGGGAATATCTATTCTTCGCCACACAAATTATTTTATAAAGATCGATCGAAATGCACTAATGATAATAGACAAATAAAACAGCAAAATGTATGACAAAGACAGCCTACCTAGCTATACTCGTAAAGGTAACCTATGATCATAGCCACTTAATTTCAAATCTGAGTGCAAATGTCATAATCGCAACACTAATATATTTCTTGGACTGAAAAGATCCCTCATTTCGGTTTTAGAGCTCTCATTTGGTTTACTGATAAGTACATAAGTGTTTTTGTTCGTGTTTTGTCCCTCTGCAGCCAAAGTACTTGAGTAATTTCAATTCAGTTTAACGTTGAGTTGCCCTAGAGTCCAAGAAAGTTTAGTTATGTCTACTTCACTGGTTAAAATGGGACATATGTTTAGTGGGCTCATGGACGCGCTGTCAGAATCTCAAGATAGATAGATAGATATTGTTTATTTCAGCGAGATTCGTCCTAAGTTTATGTCTACATTCAATAGTGGGATGATATTATTAAAACATTGCGCGGCAATATTTGAGCGGGCGATTGTAATATTGTGATAGTTGCCTTGTGTTATTTAAATATCTGATTGCTGCGAGCTCTTTCTTGATTATTATCAAGCGTTGTAATGTTTTATTCGCTAGCAGAGAATTGATGAACTTACTTAAATTTTAAAAATATTAAAGCAGAATAAACAACTTCAAATTGTATAAACGAAGAACCTTAAGAGGTAAGCCAATCACACCTCAGAACTTTCTTGTAATAAGTAGCATCGATACGCGTCTTTAATGTTAAAGTCAATAAAACAATTTCTAAAAGGACCAGCTTCTATGATACTGAAGTTAATAAAAATCCTAAAAGGACCAACAGCAAATATTGCCACCTTCCGTGCTCACTACGAGAACAGAGCTCTTAGTAAACTCGGTTCCTAGGACCGACTGGCCGAACGAGCGGGCTAACCGAGTAACCGCCAGTACGTTCCCCGCCGTAGCCGCGGCGACACGCGTCCTAGCCACTCCGGGTGTCAACAATATACAACCAAAACACGAACCATTCAGTGACGTATATTCCAAATTCAAATTGTGAATGTTTTATATATATATATATGTCTGTGTGTGAGTGTACATGTTAATGTTTCGTATGTGATTGTTCATTGGGTATTTGTGTGATGTGTCTGTTTTAAGCGACCAAAGGAAAAACATTGCATTACTTGTGATTCGTAAGTTGTGAGATTTAAACTGGTTATTGTTGTGGTTGTAGGCTGATAGTCTGACAACCTGTCACCATTCAGTTGTGGTCTAACGTGTTTCCAACGAAATGTGCAACTTTAATTAGGATAACTGTTTAATTTATACATTTTTTAAGCTGTATTGGCCACGTATGATGCCTATACAGCGACTCGCGCCACTATCGAAGATTATTTAAGAGTACCACGCAAAAATTAGTAAACACCAAAGCCACTAGATTGAAAATTCCAATTTCATTAAATTGAAATCGGGTTTGAACCAATTCGGTCAATTTGTGATCTGTAGGTAGGACTATTCAAGATAATTTCAAAATAATTTCGCGTTTACGATTTTATCATAATAAAGTTTTTATTCGCATTAAGATTTATTTATTTATTTTAATTCAATAAGGCACAAAGTTGAATGTACCGACATAAAATTAAGCAATGATATGTGTGAAAATGAAACTCGAAATTTGAAACAATTTTAAAATGAAAGGGAGTGTGTTCAATTAAAATTTATATGCGTTTCGAAATTTGAATACGAAATAAACATTTCACACTCGATTTTATTTGAGTTTTGTTTCGTTTTTTTTTATGTTGAAATATTCGCTGGCGTTCTAGTTACCTATTGAACTCGGTGTTTGACACACATTTGAAATACCATTGCCCCTGTTACTCTAAAGGGTAAAGGGTTAGGTAGACATGTCAATCAGTATTAACACGTTTAGTTTGTCGGTGTTGCGGTTTCATGTAATATTGCTATTGCCATTAACAAAAACCCAATAAAAATTTGATCGGCATTTGGTAACTAGGTACCAACTATTAATATGTGATGGTGAATATTAAATAACATTTAGGCAACAGCAACATAATATACATGAACACCCTAGTAGAATAAGTTCCCATCCAGTCAAAGGTCATGGGTTCGATCCCAAGGCCAGTAACTTTCCGAAATTATGTGCGACTTTACAAAAGAAAAACATCATAATGAAACCTGCATGCCTGGGTGTATCTCGATGGCATGAGAAATCTGCCAACCAGAACTAGGCTAGCGTCAAATTAGAGGAGACCCGTGCCCTGCCCTCAATGGGTCAATGGGTTGATGATGATGATGAGAAGAAGAAGTTCCTACTACAACCTGTTACCTTGTATCCGTGTCACAGAGATGAGAGAACTAAGTTTCAATAGCCTGCTCTATGCTTTAAATTAAGTGTTATTTATGAAATTTTTACTGTGATTTTTTTTAGTGACAGTCGTATTCTGGTTCCGCGCTCTTTTTAAAAGTAAAAAGGGAGGGAATGAGTACTAGTTGGTTCCTTTCATGACGCGATGCGACTAAGGTCAAAAGGTAAATAGGTCACTTCGAATGTCTCAAAATACCTAGTATCCAGTTTGTGCATTATACTTTTTAAAATTTATAAGTGAATATGTCTATTATGACCTTGTTTAATTAATAATAATTATTAAATAAAAAGTTGAAAAAATATGATGTAAAATGTAACAAAAAAAATATTTTATATTTAAATAAAACTCCTTTTTACGGAACTGCTTCGTTAGTCCCGTGGTCCTTAGGGCGACTTCTGGAGTCCTGAGCAAGAGGTCTTAGGGTCGCTTCCCAGGTCAAGCAAAGTGTCATTGGGTTTTTCTATGAAATTCTTGGTAGGTTACATGTTTTATTTTACTTTTTACGGATTTTATCGCAATATATTGCAGCATGGTCATGAGTAGAATATGGATGCTGTAAAGGATCCCAAACATCAGTTTTAAATCCACTATACCGCGATAAAATCCGTCAAAGTTAGTTTAATTTCAATTGGCTAAATATTCGCGTAAATGTAAGAAATCTGTACGTTTCGTTTAAGTCCAATAATATATCACTAGGCAGACAAAAAATAATGAGTCTTGTCTGTTGTTATTGTTTCAACGATTACTCATTGTAACATCGGTGACAGTTGGTACCTGTATACCTGATTGTATGTATGTATTGTATGTATGTAACGTGTATGATTCGTATTCAATAGAAGTTTGTTTAACTAAACTCTTTTTATCCTAACAATTGAGGTCATAACGGATTGTTTTGTGGGAAATTAACTTGCTTCGTACCCTATTAGAGATGTTTGTACCTGTTGGGGTAATTTCGCTGCTGGCACAAATTAACAAAAAAAAAAATTAAAAAAATTAAGCTGTCAATAAAGAATACTCTATCTATCTATCTGTCAATCGATGACAGATTATTTGTGGTCAGAAGTTTTTATAATAATTGTTTCTATACTATTGTGTACATGTCTAATTTCTATAGTCGATTGTTTCTTGAAATCTTTAGATAGTTATTGCAGTGTATCTGTTTGTAATTGAACCTAATCAGGGGATTTGCCTGTATAGTGAGTGTGTTTATAAACAAACAACTTCTCACACGCACAAACACACAGACCAGAGACAACATCACATATCATCTTTGCGTGCTGTTTAGACTTTTTTATTATAAATATATGACACGGACATTATGACACAACGCCATTTAGTTGCGAGCTAAGCAACGAGGCTTATTGTGTTACCGATACTAGATACTTAGATAGTAATGTTATACATAGATACATCCATGACTCGGATACAAATGTTGATGCTCATCACATAAACATTTGTCCCTACCGGAATTCTAACCCGGGACCCCGTCGTATACATGTAGAAGTATGCTATGTTTACATCTGATATGTATAATTATACTTCTACAAATACCCATTGCCTCGAGTGACGTTGAAACGAACGGTCAGCCACTGTACCAAAGGGTTTGCGAAAGTTGAAGTTTTTGTTACACTTTAAACTTCTAAATTCTCTTGCTTCACGAAGAAAACTAAGAAACATAAACAACTAAACTAGAATTTAAAATTAACACACTAACCAAACCTCAAAACTTTCAAGTTTTATTACGAACTTCAAAAAATATATTAATTACAGACGCGCGGTTAACTTGCATCCGGCGACCGGTTAAGTTATTATTTAGTTAAAGCCTCATTAACTGGTTCAGCGCGTTACGTATGACCGCAGCTAGAATCTTATATAAGATAAATCTTGGCCCACAACCACTGTGTTAAATATTCTTCTTCCAACGAGTTTATAACGCAACAGTTCATGAAGGTAGAAAGGTCAGTCACTGACCTGGCTTCGAATCAGTTTTTGATTCGCCACTATCTATTTATTTAACACAATCACAACTATGATTACAGGATCATTTATCCCAAAGCGGTAGTGTGGTCTTCACAAGTATTATAAAAAAAATAATTAAGAAAACAACAAACAAAATAGATATACTTTATACATTAATTTATAATCACACAACACATTTAATGTGCTAATTATCATAGACAACGGGTCTAGATTGTGTAATTATTTGAGCTGTAAATACCTTTTTTAACCCGGCGTTTCGAATGACTTGCATCAAGCCGTGGTCACGGGAAGATTCACACTTAATGCAACAAAACACACTCACATTTAATGTGGTTTTCGTTAAGTAAAGTTAACTTACTATTGTAAGTGAACTCTACTTTAACTCAATTGGACACGTTGTTTGAGTCTGTAATATTTTCAAATAACCTGACCTGAAAAAACGTAAAGCTCATTTTTTATATTTATACTTACAATATTATGAGTTTAATATTTTTTATCGTTAAATGTATTAAACAGTCAGGCTATCACAGTTTTCCATTAATTACAGATCATTATAATCCCGCCCTTAAAACTTTGCCAACACGACGGCTAAAGTAAAAAATAATATGGGTTGGCCCCAAGGTAAAACCCTTAATAATATCGGTAAACAACCACCGGTCAAATAACCGTCCTTGGATGGTGTTGCTTAACCTAACGATGTATTCCGAAACCTCATTACATAATCTAATTTTAACCCTTATCACTGGTGATAATACGATAAATATAGCGTTTGTTTTGAATAATTGGACGTGGCAGAAATAGGTGTAATTTGGACAAAAGTCGAATTTACAGTACGAAACTAGTTGCATGAAAGTAGTTCCGTGAAATTTATTTCACCAACAATTTCACGTGTAAATGTCAAGTTTTACAATGCATGAGTTTTAAAATCGATTTTACTTATGTAAATTCGGCTTTAGAACCATTTTTTTTATTCTCATTAGTCTAGTTGGGTCAAGCATGAATGCTGGGCATAAAGTCTTTGGTTGCTTCGGGTTTTTATAGAAATATAGTTATAGGCTCAAACAATATAGGACCTAAAATCATAAAGAAATGTGGAAATACTATAATATTCCTGTATCTAACCTTATATAATATACTTTTACTATACACACGCATGTGCTAACGACGATATATGATGTTATGAGGCACTGTCTTGATTAATTGTATGGGTCTTATACATTTGTGCATGGCCAAATACCCACTAATATTAGGTATTATTAATTTAAGAGCTCAGCTCTTGTCGGTGGAGCAATCGCTACTGTTATCTATCTCCTGCTTACTGTTTGACCTCTTGATACGACTCGATCCCCACTTTTTCCTTCACATGTTCAACCAATCTTGGACTAGGTCTTCCCCTTCCTCTCTTTCCTTCAATTTTATCTTCTAATATGGTTCTAAAGAAGTCGATGTCGTAGCAAATGTCCAAGCAACCACTACACAGGATGAAATCCTTCATATTTTGTTAATATACAAGACAAGCAATGTAAACAACGTTCTAATTTTACAAGTCTGAAGGTATTAATCTCATCTTGTACCTTTGTTTGTGCTTCTGTTCTACCAATTAGAAAATACCTACGCTTTAAAATTCCTACCCTCAACATAATAGCTGGGTTGAATTACGATTTTGTTACGTAAGGGTACTTTTAATATGAATTAGTGCGGTAATTAAAGGGTGGGGTTTTGTAGTCAATGGTGACTTATGATATCAATAATTCTATGCCATTTTAATAATTTGTCCGGACCCAGTGTATTGTTAAAGTCGAGTTCGGACCTAAGGACCACTGAATTTTCGGAGGTTGCTATGTTATCAATTGCTCAAATGGCAAAGGAAAACACGGCCTAAATGGTGTTGCCATTTAGGCCCGACACTGCAGTAAGCACTGCAGCTGTAGACTCTATTTTAATTAAAATAATAAAAAAAACATTACACGAGTTCTTTGAAAAGGTCGTAACTGGAATTAAAAAGCAAAAGGAAGCCAGAGCAGTTTAACAAATTTGTCTTACATTAAATTTTCAATGGAATCTTTATAATATATTTTCAGTCTTCTGTACAAAACGCTCCATCAGTTCCTCCCATTTGCAAGTAATTAGTCGTTTGTTAATTAACTTTGTTCTTTCTTTAACTATAAATCATTGTCGTTAACTGCCAAGCAGTTAAATAAAGAGAAAGTTAGTTATATTATTAATATAGTTTTAACATTCTTAGATTATCATTAATTGTATTTAGGTAATTATAACTATTGTAGTCAGTAAAGATAAGACAATTCTTAAAATAAATAATGAACGAAATAGCTGTTAGTAATTATAACACCAAAAGTGGTATGCAAGGATCGCACGTGGCGATCTGTAGTTTCTGCCTACCTCCATGGAAAAAAGGCGTGAATATATGTATGTAGTCACAGCGTGTGCGTGACTATCGATACTGTAAATGATTCGAAACGTAAGGATTAAAACAAGGTCAATATACTTAATTCTCTCAACATAACCTCTCAATTTCTGTGCGTATGAGTAAAATATCAACAAATCGACCGCGGTAAACGCAGTTTATCCTTATAAGTAAAGTAATAAGCGAATGTTTGTTACGTCGTAAATCAGTTAGGTACATAGATTTGTTTACACTCTTCATGACTACGTAATCTCCTGTTTAATTATCCTCAAGGGCAATCAATCAATAAAACTGCTTTATGATTATCAAAGTCTGCCAATTATCGACAGCGATTTTGTTTTATGTTCCAATCTCGAGAATTCTAAATCCCCATTGTAATATTACGTATACCTACTGTAATATTTCGCTAGAAGCGCCACCAATATGTTACAACAACGTCTTTGAATAAAGATAGAACTCAAATGTTTTGACGCTGACATGTGTAAATATATAAATATATTTTTTCTGTATTATGCTGTAGCCTTGAAACCTCTAATAATTTATTCAACACAACGTAACTGACGTTTCATAAGTTACAATAGGTATTAAACTTATGAACTCATGCCTGTACTAGAACAAATAGCTACAGTAAAACTGGCCGAAGTGTATTTCGATATTTCGAAGACGAAACTGTCAATATCAAATGTCAAACGAACGAATTTAATTAAAGACAGTGGCAATAAAAACCTAATTGGTTACCAGAAATATAGAAGGATCTCTATGTTTAAACACGCGTTACAACATATTCTTCTTCCTTAGCACTTGTGTCATTGTCAGAATTGACAATATAGGCACAGATTGCCGTATGAAAAAAAAATTAATTAAATAATTCATATACCTAATTAATTTTGCATAAACCTGAGTTGTAATGCGATAACAAAGCTAATACCCTAAATTTATAATATAGACCTTATAATATCATCATTTTTAGAGACTACTTACTAAACTCTATTACAGAATGACAAAACTTTAGAACCGCAGTATGCTCTGGCCCGAAGGCATCAGTCGGCCGTTGACGACACGACGTCAGATATTTTCGTCCGAGGAATGAGGACGTCTGTCGGTTATATAACCCCGCATTAGTACCGCTTAATACCCACACTGCCTAAGCCTGCTTTACTGCACTGTACTGCCTTCTAGAATTTGCCCTATTTTTTATTAAAGTGCTCTGTAAAAAGCAGTTTAAATTTTAAATAATTGTTGCGACTAAGTAAGCAATATTCACTCAATATATAGAACGAAGACATTGGTGCTCTTATTGTGTTTTTATCTTCTCCTACAGTATTCATGAAATTGCGATGAAACATAAAGTCTATTGTTATGTGCGCAAATGCGAAGATTTTACCAGTAACAATAAAACTCTTAAGACTTCTCATATAAAAGACAGACCTACCGCGATGCTAAGTTTTGAGTCTGCAGTATTTGATCTTTTTATATGAAATCTGAGACTTTAAAGATTCAACAATTTTATTGATTGCTGCCCTAACCCTACCCAAACCATTTCTTCAATAAAACTAACTAGTGGTCGACCACTGGTCGAAATTCGACCATAATTAATTAATTTATTAATTTATATTAGCATTCTGCACTCCTCTATTTTATCTATCTCCACAAGAGAAATTTGGGAAATTTCATTCTCCTCCGTCCGGGCAATTTTCGTAAAAATGGGTACAAAGTTTTTACTTCACGTATTGTATATATAGATAATGCCTCCATATATAAACAGGTCACCAGACCAAGATCTTTCGCTATTTAGCATTAGACAACCTTAATGAGAAAATAGCTTTGGAATTGTTTTGGAAGGTTGCATGCCTCGTGATAAAACCTCCTTTGTCCAGGAGCTTATACTGTTCATGTAGCATAGTATGGAGACTGTTTCGAAACGAAGCGCATTGCATACAGATGTTTTTAAATTTTGCATTTTGAATTTAATATTCGGTGTATCTATTATGGAGCTGTGATGGGCTAGCCTAGTGGCTAAAATAGTAGGCACTACCCTACTACTAACACTGTACTGTTCCTGTACTAACACTGTATTTCACATGGTCAAACGTCGAAGGAAAACATCGTGAGGAAACCTACATGCTTGAGATAATTCCGCACAAGGCCCTATTCTATTATTAGTACCTATGGTGGACTATAAACGAATGCCTTCCAAATTTGATGGGATGTTGCATATAGGCATAGTTAACTATCTCAATTTCTCTCAGCTTCTTACTATATAACTTTATCCAAGTGTCTCTGCAAGTGGACCAAACAGTTCTGGATTTAATCACCCAATGTCAAGTTAATTTTTGCACGCGGCCTGTGGCATACGACGGACTGTTTTGGACTGCTTTTGGGACTGTTTTTTTTCTATCGCGTCGACATGATCTACAGGATAATAGCTTTTCTGCCCTTAGAAGCTTATCCTCGGGATATGAACGACGCTAAAATATATTTTATTATTTCTATGAAATTAATGCTATTCAAAATAATTTTATCGAAATTATAATTGATGCAGACTTTTCTACACTTAAGCACAATACGGTCGACTGTCTAAAATTGGAATATTGGAATTTCTAGGGATGCAAATAGATAAATGAGTATTAACGAAAGAGCAATAAAAAAATGCACGAAGTAAACGACCGAAGATAGAGCTTGTTCCAAATGGAAACGTATGGTCTCTGCCTACCCATTAGGAGACAGGGATGACAGTGTTTTTACGAATATAAGAACAATATTACCACTTTAGACATAATTTTTAGTATCGTCATTGATTCTGTCCAATCTTTTACGGTTTAAACTTCAGAAGACTGGCTACATATTTTATACTAACTCCAGTTATCAAAATGTTTGTTATAAAAACAGTTAGCTGCAGATCTGTACAGCGCGAGATAACTCAGTTCTTTATTGACACAGATCTTATGCAAGACGAGAGCCAAGTCGGGTTGAAATCTTGTTTTTGTTTCACTTGGCGTTCTGAAGAAAATTATTACAATTGCAGCCTTATTTCAACGCTGTACTCTTTTAAAAACAAACATTGTTCTTGTAGCAACGCCTGACGCACTGTAAATCCTGTTAGTTATTTTAAACGAATGTAGGTTAGTGCATCATACGATGGAGGAAACGAGGCGAGCTCAGAAATTGTAGAGATACTGTTCTACTATGGAATTTTGATTTGAAAATATGTCCTATTTTGTATGCAATGCCGAGCCACTGCGGATTTGAAAATATAATAATATTCACGAGGTTTCATGAGGATCATACTGGTTTAAGTTTAGAGTATTCTGAAATATGACGTCGATTGCACTCGCAACAGTTGGGGTAACTCAATTCGATTAGATTTTTTTGTTTGGACTTTTTCTGTATCGTGAGTGCGTTTACAAAATAAAAATTATATATCTGTAAATAATACAATTATTTGTTCTGGGTGAGGGTCAAACCCGTGATCCTACATCTTGCCTTCATTATCAACCTTTAGACGTCCACTGCTGGACATAGGTCTCCCACAAGGGTCACCACGATAACCGGTCTTGCGCCGCTCGTATCCAGCGGATTCCAGCGACCTTTACCAATCTTGCCTTAACCGATATAAACCCAGTCATAAAATCACTTTCAACATGATCCTAGAAGAACAATACAAAATTCTTAAAACATTTAATTAAAACTGTCACTATCTAAACTAAATTCTCCCGTTCATTGAAATCTTACTCCATTCCGTGGTCACCATCGCTGGCTGATTACCAACGACTCGTTGACCCCTGACATTTTGAGACACCAGTGGATTTATAGATCCCACGTGACGACTTTAGATCCGTAGAGTTATACGGAGATTTTGTCTAAAATGTATATACGGAGAAAGAACTTGAATGCACTCTGGAAGCATGCAAGCTTAAAGTTAATACCTAAAAATACTATCCGTTTGATATATAAAGTAGAGTTACCTAGTTTTGGTAGATGTTACTATTGTAATATATAAATACATATGTACCTATAGAACATTGTGCCTCACAGTTTCATAAACTGCCTCGTTTGTCTACTGCTGCGTTGGTCTTGGATTAGATTCCCAGGTCGAGAAAAGTTCTATTGGATTTTTATATAAAATTCTCAGTAGCAGCTCGGAGTTTGGATTCGTACCCGGTTGATAGCAATAGGCCGTCTATTACATGGGACCTAAAAAACACACAGGCAGAATGCTGGTGTACGTTAGAACGCCTCTGCCTAACTTCTGGGACGACAGGCTTGATAGTCTGAATCATGGTTTTGTGCAAATCCATCGACCAAATGATATGCTTACAAATCGTAAAATCCGCTTATTACAAATAAGAGGAAATAGTGACATTATAGCGGTTTATTTAATCACCTTTACTTACTTATTTCCTGTAATTATCTGTGATAGACTCCGCATAGATTGATCGTAGATTAACTATGCATATTGAATTGACTGTAAGTGATCTTTTTAAAAGAGAAACCTATGTTAAAGATACTATAGAAGATTCTGATGAAGTCAAACTACATATTTTAGAATCAACTTTTTTCCAGAGCGACAGAATGTGACTGAATTATATTTGGATGTAAGACCGTATTACTATTCTCATAGTCAATTGGAACCCATCTTTTGCACAGCAGAAGGTCCCAAAATTCAACTCCAATATTGCTTAGTGCTGTCGCCATACTCAGAAAGAAATTGCCCTACCTATTTTTAGCTTCGCCTTACAGATATCAATACGGTTGATTCGTAAAACATATGTATTTTGTTTTCCCATTTCTTCCACATTGATAGTATACCTTTTGTTTCTTTCATATCTCTTTGACAAAGAAATAACCTGTCAGTTCTGTTCTGTGTTCATCGAGCCGTAAGCTTTGGTAGCTAAAAGAATCGTGGTTAGTGCAAAGCCGGGTAGTATATTGTCTTTTAACTGAAATGTAGGTCTGAATGTTGTGTTCGATAGAAGTTCACTAGTGGAGTAATATAGAATGAGGATTGAGGCTACTGTTATGAGTTGTGGCGAACAGTACTGCACTACGTGTGAACTATACTCTAAAACTCCTTGGGAGCCGTGCCGAGATCACTGTCCGAGTACATATCATAACGAACGTCGAATATCTCCCTCAAAGGAATAAGTAGAGATGTCCTGTAAACCTACGGTGTGTTTTAGGTCCCATGTAATAGGGAGCAAGCCCATTCCGATTAATCAGGCACACATCCAACTGCGAGCTGCTATAAAAAACCTCAAATAGAAAAACCCTTCCTTGACCTTTGAACCTAACCCAAGACCTTACGATATTACATAAGTACATATAATTCTATGTTATAAAAAAGACTTACATAAACACACTACTAGAATAGAGTGTAAAATTATGTTAGAAAACAAAAAATATTATGTTAGATTCCAATAAGCTCGCCCCCTATTACACGGGATCTTAAAATCGCGCTAATCTCAGAAACTACGGCTTGGAAATGGAGCAATCTTTCTAACCGACTTCAAAAAAGAGGAGGTTATCAATTCGACTGTATTTTTTCATTTTATTTTTTTATGTTTGTTACCTCATTAATGTGGGTGTGCATGAGTACCTCTCTACCTCTAGCTAACCCTTTGGGGATGATAGTATCCTATTCGTTATAGTGGAGTACAGTTTAGGCTCTTCTTTAGACTGAAGTACGCTAGCACTCAAAAGACTTGTTTAACAAGCTTTTTCTCACGCTTTGAATCAAGTTTTAGCTTGGATACTAAACATCTAACTTTAAAAGGAAATTTAATCAAGAGGATACTAGAAACTGCTTATTTAACAGAATTGTTTAGTAAATATACGTAGGTAAGGGTCAAAACATTCGTAAGTGGTAAGTATTAGGGACCTCTATACCTATAGCGTGTACGGTAAATGTTTAAACTTTTTTCATAGAGAAATATATATTTTTTCTTGTTCTTTTCCTTAGAGCGTTATTCTGACTTCATGCCAAACTCTTTATTACTGAAGAATTTAATCCTATAGTTGATTTGACCGGCTGCCAAAGGAACCTCCACTTTTTAATAAAACAGAACTTTTTAAAAGTCTAAAATAGTATAAAAGTTACGGAAGCTTCACTATTACGAATTATACGATCTAGCATTTTTACACGAAACTTTATTTTCATTTTTTATGGAACATTTTTAATCGGGATCTCGAAGTCTTTTTTCCATTTTGTAAAATTCTGTTTGATTTTTTATTAAAGAGGTTTGCTATACTGTCCAATATTCCAAGTGAGGCTTAGGTATATTTATATTTTAACTAGTAGTACGTCAGTAGTGATAATTGTCATCAAATATCAGAATAGGTTGTATCATACTAACACGCCTCTAGACCGAAGAGAACCCTGCTTGGGTTGACCTACACCTAGCACCTTTAAATAGGGCAAACCTATTCCCATTTAACCGGCCACAAATCCAAAACACATTCACCACTAGACCAACAAATCAGCCTTTAACATACAGAATTGGAAAGTGGCGGTGACCAACAACTTCGAAGAGCAAGAAAAACATGTGGACCTTCCACATATTTTTGAAAAATATAACGTAAATATACACAAAAAGTATAGGATTTAATGTGCTACATTCTCTTTAAGTAACACGTAGTATGAGGGCGAGCAAAACAACTAAAAACTGTTCAGTTTGCGTTTGTTTAGTGTTTGTTTAAGTATGTAAATACGGCCTTGTTTAACAAGCGGGAGGTGTGCGTACTACCTGCTGTGTGTTTGGGTTTTAGAAGCAGGGTATGAAATGGGAGGGTTTTCTCAAACAGGATTTATAGGGAACGGAACACGTGGCTAAGTAAGCCATACCATCAAGTAGTGATGTCTCCGAAAAGAGTTAGGCAGAGGTGTACTAATGTACCACGTTTCGCCGCTTTGTTTTAGGTTTCATGTAATAGGGGGCGAGCCTATTGCCATTAACCGGGCACGAATCCAAACGCCGAGCTGCTACTGAGAATTTCTTAGAAAAATCCAAGGAAGCCAATTCCAGCTGGATTTTGTAGCTACATTAAGAATATATGGATGTAAAGAATATTACACTGATTATATTATTTTGGTAGGTACGTCTGTACGCTTAAATGTATAATATACACTTCCTCCCATTACTTCCAACCACATACATCTTGAATGATATACAACTATTTCTTCCTGGCGTCTTTGCAAGACAGAATTTTGTACATATATCCTTTATTTTATATTACTCGAAACCTTTCCAAATTGGTTTTGGTAAGATAACAATATTTATTACGCCACGGCAGGACATGTGCTTCAGGAGTATGATTTTTTTATTAAAATTGGACTGTTTCATTGACAAGTTTTGAAAGTCTTGGTGTGCAGTTAAATGTTTACGAAGTTACGTGTATATTTATCACATGCTCAAAACATTGTAAGGACATCTTCATGCCTGAGAGAACGTGATAGTGTGTGAAGTCTGTCCACCCACATTAGGCTTGCGTGGCGGACTAAATCCTAATCCCTCTCAAATGAGAGGAGACATGTGCCCAGATGGATGCGGGCGGCGCATGACCCGTCGTCGAGGCGATCCTTGGGGGAGACCTATGTCCAATGGACCTCTAACGGTTGATGTGATGATGGGCCTAGCAGTGAGACATTAAATGGGTTGATGATGGGTTGTACAGTCACTGGTACGTATCTGAGTAGTTAGAAATTGAGCCTTAAGTTGAGAGGAAATAAGGTCGGTCAAAGATTAATTTGAATGTTCCACAAACTTCTTCAATACCAATAAAAAGCGAAACTATATGGGTTATCAGCGTATCATTTCGCACCAATGCATAAGCAATAACATGAATATAATAGCTAGCTAGGTTACGCTAGGCTAGCGTTTACGACGTATTGTTCCCAACGTTACCAATTTAAATCTGGTGCAGCCTTTAAGGTATGCTGATACCGTTGTACTGGTTGATTTAAGATAAAGTACTTCAATGCAATAACGACCTTATTTTCACTTTTGTACAGTAAAAGTTTCATAATAGTTTAATTTAATGTCTAGCATTCAAGTATAAGGAATCAGTTATCATATCCCTTTTTATGTAAAGTTTTTTCAACTACTGAAATATTCTACTAAACTATAACTACAGCCTTAAATTTAGAATTTATAGTTTTAGTGATAAAATCCGTACTAGAAAAGTACTTAAAAAGCCTTTAAAAGTACATCAATAAACACAGCGCTTAATATGAATATGAATGTGGTTCAAGCAGTAGGGTGTTGACAAGTCTTGCGACTGTAAAATCGCTGGCACACATACCTTAAATGAAACCTGTTAAAGCTGGTTCAAATACAATTTTATAACTACTGTTTTCTTAGAAACAGAGCCATTCTCCTTGTTCAATTAAATTGAACATTAAACCAATTAAGTGCAAACACTATACCTATATATTCATTTTTTTACGTTTGTTGTGTTTTCATCACTAGTACATATTTTTAGCGTAGTCTCGATTAATATTAGCGATGATATTTAAATAAATATAAATGTATCCGATCTAACTTAAGCCCGCGATTTCGTCTGCCTACTATTAGTAATTTTTGATTAACTTATTTTTTTAAAGACAGGCGAAAAGGAATAATTACCACAACCAGAATTAAATCGAAACCAAGATTTATTTTTACAAACGAGTAACATATTAGGCGTGTACAAAGCAACAATTTAATTATCAATATCATATATCTTATGTATACAATGTGATTGTAAAAATAATTGAGAGTAGGTCAATCGGTGGGGAGAGTTCTCAGGACCGGTTTCATTCAACTGGTCACAATAATATGTGGCGTACGTACCCACCCACACCCACCTTGATCAAGATACAGAGAGCTGTACCTGGCAAGGTGGTCTGATAACAGCATGGAGGTATTTTGTTATGGGGGTAGCTGTGGTATTTGAAATTGGGTGGCCTCGTTCATACACTGTTTTAGAACGGCATTTAGGATTGGAATAATGCTACTTTTTATGAATTTTATCGTGGTTTATTGGTATGATTTAATACCGATGTTGAGACCGAGGTGTTGGTTGTCTTATTGTTATAATTAAAAAATATTAATATACATACCTATAACCTACATACAGTGACACCCTTTTTTTACCATAAGTGTACGGAAAAATATGGAACTACAGGATGTAAAAAAATTTCGAATACATTAAAATAAAACTTTTTGATTTTTATCTTACTCATTTTAACTTAACGACGCGACGTAACGTAAGCTGTATAAAGCAAAACAGCAATAATAATTTTATTTCTATAGCAACACAAAACAGCAGTAAGCATGCGTCCCCGACCACGACAGGCAACCGTTGGATGCCATCGATGCGATGGTGACGATTCGTTTCACCAAATTGAGCAGTCCAGCGCGTTCGCATTACTCCGGCTTTTCCGGTTTGCGATAACCCTAGCAACTGATGTAGCGATGACTCGTCCGACGTGCGTGTGATCATAATGTATACTGTACATATATGTATACTGAGCACACTGTATAATAGATTTCGTCATGATTTTGTTTGTGAGCTTAACGTGTGGTAATTTTTTTTTATCGAGTTTGTTGTGATAGTTTTCCGCTTGAAACCTGTGTTGCTGGTTTGAGAAATTTTAAAGACCTAAGTTAATTATTAATCATAATCATCATTTGTGGTAGGTACTGGTGTACCTACCTAATGCTAGGCTAGGCTAGTGCGTTTGGCAGATTTTACACACCGCGCACCATCTAGAAAATTCTCAGTCGCACAAGTTTCCTCATATTATTTTCCTTCACAGTTTGAGCATGTGATAAATACGCACGTGTATGGGATTGAACTCAAGACCTTTGACTTCATAGTAATGAAATGTTAATTGACTACTTAAATTATTATTATTATTTCATCCTAAAAAACCTTGTCAGTTTTGATAGATACCTTGACTTATGCTTATTACAAATAAACTGAAGGTTACCGGTACAAACCAAACTGACTCACCGATAATAATTATAATTCAATATGTGAAGTGTGTGAACTTAATTTATTGCGTGGTTCTGATCTTACTATAAAATTAACTCTTTGTTTTTGTGCAAATTGTTATCATTAGGTACCCGACTACCAAACGACGTACATCTATGTATCTTATAGCTTTAAAGAAAGTAATAAATAGTATGTTAGTACTTATTAAAACAAGTAATTTTAAATATAGAATAGTAAGAAAACCACGTTGTTTAAAATTTATACAAGTAGGTTTGATTAATACTGAAAGTATGCAATGATTTCTGTTTGAGTACAATTTGTACAATAGCGACACAAATACACACGAATGGTTTCCAGCTATTTGCTCGTGTTTTAATGTGTCACTTTTGTTGTTATATTACCTACCATTATTTATTAATCTTCATGCATTATATCTAAAATCAAAATCCCAAGTCCAGTAAGGGACAGCCGACAACAGACAACCGAAAGCCTTTAGTTTAGGAAAATGAAAGTATGGAATTCTTAAAAGGTGTCTTACCTGTCTAACAAAATATTGATTTTCTGTTGTAAGAATATGTTTCATATCGCCACTCAATAGCGTGGCAGGAATTGTGTGAAGTTTTGTCGCGGCCAGTGCCCATTGTCTCGGACTTCCCATGCAAAAGTGAGCATTCAATAAAGTCAGCCATTCATCGGACATCGGCAGTATCATAAAAACCAGGAAGCGGGAAGTACGTGCCGACTGTGGGTAGGCCTTTAAATGCGCGGGCGTTGGGCTATAAATAAAATTCTATTTTTATCTGCTGTGACATCTTTCGGATGTGCCGTTTTTGTTCCCTGTGGTCGAAATTGTGTTTTTAAAAATGTTGTAGGTAATTGACAGGGAGCCGGGGACTTTTAGAATATTAAAGTCTTGATTTAAAAAAGGAATAGGCCTCTCCAATATTATGTAGATTAAAATAGTCTTTTTATAGAATGCTTATTTTGAGCGTGTTGTTCTTAATTTTCGCAAATTATTTGGAACCGTGTCTCTTTGGAGCTGCATACCGGAATTAGCTAGGGTTTTATTTATTTTTGACAAATTCATATTATACTTGTATAACGCAAAAAAACAATTACAAAGATAGTTTTTAAAATGAGACCTTTATCAAATAGAGCCAATACATTCTGAAGAGTACATAAGTTCTATACATTTCTTATTCAATCGGCGTAGAAGCCGATGACTCAACTTCAGTGGCCATCTGGTCGTAAGTCAAATGTTTCATACAAGGGAATATAGACATAATTACAGTAATTAGTAAAGCAGGAATTCGCGTGTTCCCTAGGCCCCCAGTACAGTCGTCAAGGCAACCGACGCCTAACACTGGACACTGCTGGCGATGTCTGCTGAATCAATGCACACCCTACCTGTATTTATCTTTCGTCTCGTTGTTCGCCACTAATGTGACAAGGACAGGCATAGTGCGATCGAACGCATTCAATGCAGGTGGACGAATTTTTGTTTTTCATTCGGCGCAGTTTTTTTATATTGACGTCTGATTTTAATAGCGCACGATTGTATTAAGAAAATATCTAAATCTGATCTTATCTGATTTTATCGGTTTATTCAATGCGTTAGTAGAGTTTTTTAAAGACTTAGTTGAATAAAGTTGTTTATACACATCTAAAGGTTGAAACAAAACAAATTCTATATCACGATAAAATCGGTAAAAAGTTACAATGTCTAGGAATCGCATTTGTAAGAAATCAGTACTCAAAGGTTTTTATACAAAACTGTTGAAGCTGACAGCTTCAACAGTTTTGTATAAAAAGCTTTATAAAATATAATATAAAATATTTTAAAAACAAACTACATCTAGCGTGCTTGCCTCTTTACATCGTTGCATATCCAATTACTAATTAAGCAATTAGGAATCTTACTTTCACCTCCCATTATCGAGAAGACAATGAATAGTCTCCATCGGTAAGGTTCGCAGCAGGTCCAAAGCTAATTAATAGTAAGTGCACGTCCAGTTAGACCATCCGTAGCTAGGGATGCCACTCTTTCTAATTTAGGAATTACTTAAAGTATGTGCGAACCGTTCGACTACTTAATTTTTTTAAATAAATCTACTACCAAATACACGAATTAGCGATGATCGATGATGTATTTTTAAGTTCATCGATTGATACTAAAATATGTGAGACTGTCTTGAAAATATTCTAAACTTAACGCAAAAATAATCATAAGAATCATTGCGTAATTGGTGAAGTTTTCGCGAAATATGTAGATACAGTGAAATTGATTGGAATTGAATAAAATTTAAAATAAGTATGAGTATCAGTAGTTAAAAGCAATTATTATAATTGCATTCTGTATTTCAATGCTACTAGGCATTGATAAACTGAATGCACTTGCTTTTATAATAATAAAAATTAATCATTTATAAAACACACATCACGCCTGTATCCCCAAAGGCATAAGTAGAAGTGTACAGATATGTAACAGAACCTTTTTAATCAGCTACAAAACTTTTCATAATATGTATGTATTTACAAAAGAAAAAAGTATACCTATATGACGTATATCAACTATCTAGTATCCGTAACACAAGCCTCGTTGCTTACCACGGAGCTAGATGGCGCTGTGTAATAATGTCCGAAAATATTTATTTATTATTTATTTATTTATTTTTCGAATTAGGAACCCGCGCGTAGTGATCAATGACAACCCTACTCGGAAGTAAGAGTGCTGATCCGACGCATTTTTTAGCCAATCAAAAGTCTCTATTTAGGCACGAAGCAGAACTGTGATTGGTGTAATGTGTCCGTTGGGACACTAATCGCTATTCTGATTGGTTGCCTAAGCTCTATTGCGTTAAGTGAATTTGTTAATCTGCTGATTGGCTCGCTGATAAATGTATTTTTAGACAGTTTGTTTTGCATCTAGAATGTACGTGTTTTGGAGATTAGAAAATTGTAACATCTCTTGATTTTACAATGACAGCTTTGATTTGAAACTTACTACGAATTCATTGGGTTCCATTTCGAATCCAAAGTCTTTAATATTTGAATTGCGCGTGAAAAGTTAAGGAAATTAACCAGAGAGGTGTTTTTATCTCGATGGTGTGTCAAGTCCTTCAAGCTACCCAGAGTAACTCAGTAGGACACTAAACAGGTAAAAATTATCCCTCATTATATTATAACCCGATTAAAGCTCCGATATTCTTCTTATCGTATCAATGGCCAAACAATGTTTGAATAAAAAGAAGCCACTTCAATGGCATTAGGCGTGGCCAGACAGACATCGTCCCTCGTGCAGGTTTTTGGGCACAAGGGACACACCAGAAGGTGTGACATAGTTTGCTCAGGATCGCCGCAGTCACATTGAGCAAAATTAGGTTCTCTGAAACCCTATTTGTACATCTTGGTGCACAGATGCAGAAATCTGTTGCTCGTTCACCGATATTAAGGGTGCCGGTATGAGCGGGCACATACAAATGGATACAAATACGAATGGAGACAAATGGAGGCTAAGCGTGTGTTAAAATATACATAATAATATGTTTTTTTTATTTCTTTTTTATTGGTAAAATGGTTTTGTGTATGCTAGCTCACAATAATACCCGAGAACTGATTAGATTATTTGTGATATTGTATAGAATCATCAAATTAATTACAGACAGAACTGTGTTGCTGGGGAGTTTGTTGCGCCGCTTCTTCTTCCCAGCAAAAACACTGGGAAGCGGTGAAGGGCGGGCGTTTTTGGGGGCTGTCTTTATTGTCGACGTTCAAAAAGAGCCAATTAAATTTGGCCTACTATGAATAAATGATATTTTGTTTTTTTTTTTGACCTCCCAGGGTTCGGAAGGAACCCTGGTAAAGCCAGATATTTGTGTGACAACTATGGACATACACACTCGACAAATGTCCATACTTGCCTTACATAAGTCATAGATGTTCCTATGTGAAGTAGGGATGGACATTTAAAATATACATCGATGTTTTTTCCGATGTAATGCATCGATTGGTTACATCGATGTTAATACGATGTATTGAGAAATACATCGATGTTTCTAAAACATCGATTGTTTTAGCAATGACATGTTTAGGCCTTATAGAAAATTACGTAAGTACAAGGAAAAATGTATAATATACTAAATAATATATAAGAACGCAATAGACATTTACACAGCAGAAACTTGGTATGCCATATTATTGTTTTTGTTTTAATTTTGTTCTGCGCCAAAGGAAACCTAACCAATTCATCCAAACCAATAAGGCGATCCAAACACTGCTCCGCGCTACGCTGCATGATGCGGAGCACTGTGTGGATCGCCTAAATTATAGATGTGTTATATTGGCAGCACTGGTTATACCGTTTCGTTTCACGAAACGTCGTGAAGTCACTGCAGTCGTCAGTCAGTGTTGACTGTTCGAGTGTTCGATGCATCGAATGCAAAAACATCGATATATATTCGATTCTGAAGTATTAACGATACATCGGTTCAATACGATGCATCGTTACTATACATCGAGTGTTTAAAATACATCGATGTATATCGTCCATCCCTAATGTGAAGTCTACGTAGTTTGTCCACAAGCTATTATTCGCAACACAAGCCTCGTTGCTTAACTAGGAACTAGATGGCGCTGTATAAGAATTACCCTTTATTATGTGGTATTTTGCAAAGACAAATAATAATCAGTATTGAAACGCTTTGCAGCAAATAAATTGATTTCAATAATATTTGTTACACCGTCAGCGCTTTTAGCTGTTGTTCAATATTGTACTCCCAAATAAATTCGACTAGCAGCAATATTTTAGTACAATACTGATAAAATAAACACTTAGAGTAAATACTGATTGAAATACTAGCTTTATATATATAGGTACAAATATTGAGCAAAATTTATTGGATTAAAAGTTTTTGTAGTTACCGTAATTGTCAGCTAATTTTAACTAAGTAAGTTAAGTATTAAAAAATTAAACGCAATAATAACACTATAGTCAAGCGAGATTACTGAAATTCATAAAAAAATATCATATAAAAGAAGCTGACTGACATATCAACTCAGGGCCTAATCTAGGTATAAGGGTTAGAAGCTTCGAATTCGAAAAACCCCTTAGAGTGTAAATCGGGGTGCAAAGTGGGTATGAAACTTTTTTTTCCGTTAAATTGCAGGCGGACGAAGTCGCGAGAATCAGGTAATGTATACATACACAAATGTAACCATCACGATTCTAGGAACTAAAACCCGTCGAGATGGTAAAAATCCTCAGTTGTAAAACTAAACGTACCGTGCAGTTTTCCGCCCGAGTCCGCAGTACAATGTACATTTCGCGTTTTATTTCACCACTGTGAATATTCTAGGACGCAGTAGCTCTTATAAAATTAACCATTGGAGTGAGTTTAATTTTTGATCGCTCTACCCAGGTTGGGTAGCTAAAACTACGCAAGTATCTAGTTTAAACAGCTCTTTGGATTTTTTCGGATTTTATTGGAACGTACAAAAATACATTAAAAAGGAAAGGACTGCATTGTTTGTCTAGTGTGACTGCTGAGCAAGATGTCTGAGGTTCGATTATCAGGTCGAGCAACGTGTTATTACGTTTTTTTTATGAAATTCTCAGTAGTACCTCGGAGTTTGGATTCGTGTCCGGTTGATGGCAATAGCCCCTTAAACGGGACCTAAAACATACCGGTGAAATGTAGGCATACATTAAGTACACCTCTGCCTAAGCCTTTGAGGCCGACGGTAAAAGTGTATTTAATGTGCTGGCCACCGTACAATATGAATTAAAAAAAAAAAACTATTTGGTGTGTCTTATCTTCTAGTATCCGTAACATAAGCGTCGTTGCTTAGCTTGAAACTAGATAGCCCTGTACAAAAATATCCAGAAAAAAATATTTTTTACACGTCTTTTCTTCTCACTTTCTTAACCTAACCTAACCTACGTATTTCTATAATTATATATTGATTGAAAATATAAAATCCAAAACATAATTTTTGCCATTTGCATTCAAAATAATAAGTCTTGGTATACCAATGATAAATAATTCATATAAAATTTGTCATCGATACATCGAATCAGTTAACACACAACCTTTTGGATCAGCACACCATAACCTACAAATATTTTATTCAAAGCTTAAAAGTGTTTATCGTGCAAGTCGTTATCCATTCCGGCTTCCAGATCCATTTAGTGTCCACTAATAGTTAATGAGCGAGCACTGTATGACTATTTATTATTCATGACGTACATAACTTGTTTGCCTGCCAAATTAGCGTAGTGAGTTATGTGTGTATCGTCATGCATTACTGTTTTTCGGTGCAGGTTGCATTCCAAGACAAATTGAGGTGCATTCGTCGTATTATGCGATGTATTTGGGTAGTTTAGTTTATATTAACTCGTGTCACGTTAGTCTATTGGTCATAAATAAGTACGTTTGTTGAGCAAGTCTTGGGTCGAGCAAAATGTTATTGAGTTTTTCTATAAAATTCTCAGTAGCAGCTCGGAGTTTGGATTCGTGCCCACTTGATAGCAATAGACTTGCCCCCTATTCTATGGGGCCTAAGACATACCGGCGAAATGTGGGTACGTTAATACACCTCTGCCTAACCGTTCGGGGACGACAGGCGTGATAATATAAACTCAACCAGGATATTCTGAACAAGTAAAATGTTGAATTAATTATAGAAACAAAATGAAGCTTTAGCGTCTATACAATTTATGTATTTAATAACATTAAATAACCTTAAAACAATACAAAACCAAATCAATTAAATCCAATTAATTTCACCCCAATGCTTTGTGTTACGTAACGGATCCAATTGTTTGTGCTGTTTATAGATCCGCGCACAGCAAATTTATATTTAAACATTGAGCTATTAAATGCTAGAGGATACGACATAGCGCAGGAAGGTTTTATTCTCTGAGTAGTAGGTAGAGCAAGCGCAATAATATAAAGAATTAACCACTTATATTTTATTTAAGGATTTTAGTAATCTGTCTATCTTAATCTATTTATTATTGCTGTGCGTTGTAAAAAGTAGATAAAAGAGGGAATTACACATAATTATTAAGGAAAAGCTCTAAAAAACAATATGAATTACTGAGTAAAAGTCTAAAAACTTTCTCAGAACACCCTTCAAAAATCGAGATGGGACTTTTTACAAGCGACTGAAATGTTTTGCAGTGTACAATGTATATGTACATAAACTAGCACGTAACGGCTCTAGTACAGCAGTACTTAATAACTCAATGTATTGCACAGTTTGCTCCAGAATTGTTGAAAATACTCTTTGTTCAGTTATACTTTTAACGCTCGCCGGATTGGATTCATTCATTGTTACTGGTTTAATTAATTTTGTTGCACAACTTGATGGTAGGTATATCCAAATAAAATGAATTTTCCTACATATAGGCACAATGCAATATTTTTTTTTATTAAACGTTTATAAAGGTTACGGTAACCGCTTACCATCAGGCGCTAAGTTTATTTCCCATCCTTATGGTACAAAAATAGAGACATAAAAATACTTTTTACAGATTTTATTGCGGTTGATTGATATAACTTACTCGGCCGTTTCGGATCCTTTACTGATGTGATTAGCACTTCCCTTTTTTATTGTTAAGCCAATACAGTTGTACAAAATACATCCACTTTTTCTTTAATATCCCCGAATATTTCGCACGTTCACGGGCAAACGACGTGACGTGACGTGATGTTTGTCTTGATATTATAAACACTAACAGCTACCCTACACGTTCATTACTTACATTATAAACAATTAGATTTAGAAATTACCAGCTCACTGCGTCTTTTGGTCGTGCAGATTTATACTTTGATTTAGATTCAATAGAATCTGTGATGGGGTTCCGAGCAGGTGGTAATACTCAGCCATCTTCTTAAACATATCAATAGGGCGATACGAAAATGTTTGAATAGGATATAACTCGAACTCGAACCTTTGATTTTAAATTCCTAATGCTCTAGACAAGTAATGTACCGAGGTCTTCAAAATGTATAGGATTGACATATAAAAACTGTTTATAGCTTTCTAATAACATCAAAACATTGTCCCTTGTCGAGATGTCTTAAAATAGCCGCCATGTTGTTTACGCTGTAACGTCATCCACAGGAACACAAACAAAACTGAGACGGTTTAATTAAACAATGACGAATAGATGACGTAGAAGAACCCGGGTCGCTGACATAGCCCGAAGAATCGCCAAACTCAAGTGGCAGTGGGCAGGGCACATCGCTCGAAGAACGGACGGCCGATGGGGCCTGAAGGTTCTAGAGTGGCGACCACGTACTGGAAGACAGTAGAGAGAAGGCAGTGTGGGCAGGCCCCCGGCAAGGTAGACTGACGACTTGGTAAAGGTCGCTGGAATCCACTGGATGCGGGCGGCATATAACCGGTCGTCGTGGCGATCCTTGGGGGAGAACTATGTCCAGCAGTGGACGTCAAACGGTTGAAATGATGATGATGATGATGATGAATAGATGTCTTACATTTACACAAAATTATTAGACATTGAAATAAAACTCATATTTACGTATTTTGTTGTGATAACTATATTGATATTATTTTAACCCCAACGTTTCACGAATATTTCTTTATGAAGATCGAATAAATGATAATGATAAATTATATTTAATTCTATTAATAACAAGTTATATATAAGATTATTATAGGATGTAGATAGGCATCAACAAATACAACATTTTACTGCTTAATTAAAGACACCAACCAAAATATAGGGCGATAGAAAATCTATGGTTCGTGGAGGCTTGTACTTTACTTACATAACTTATGTAAACACATTTAACTTGACACTTGGTATAAATGTAGCTGACACGAAAGTAATTAATGTGTATCTGCACGGGGAAGTTAATTAACAAACGATTTATATTTAATTCACTATCTCCAACTTGGCTAGAAGATAATATTAGAACCGGTTCAGGGAAATTTAAGTTGTAATATTTATAACACAAGGTACTTTTTTATTTTATTCGCTGATTTATAGTTTGTTAATTGTAATATGATTCTATAGAGCTTTTCTTAATTCTACATGTATTAAGAAAGTAATAATAACGCACTATCACGCTTGAATTCCCTCATGGGGTAGGCAGATGAGTAGGTGCTATATGTATTCTTACATTTGGCCGGTGTGTCGGGTGTCGAGCCTATCCCAATTAACCGGGCACAAATTTAAACTCGGAGCAGTAGCAGCAGCAGTAGAGAAGTCCAATAAGACTCCAAGAGCCCGAACTGGGATTGAAACCCCAGACCTTTTAGCACTTGCGCTTGAAATAGAGACGTAGACTACCAATTACATGACACTTTATTTATAAAACATGACCTTATCATTAGTCAAGTAGTTGCAACCTTTGCTACTGAGCTTGAAGTACTAGTGTCATTTCCAGGTTGAATGCTATCACTTGTTTTTTCTATGAAATTTCTCTGCCTAACCATCTCTCGTATATTATCTCTGATTTCAAAACAACCAAGTCGAAACCAATTAATCGAGATGGTTGAATTCTTGACAAACGGAAAGCCTGTCACGATTTGTCGAACGTTTTTCTGATTTCCAGACTATAAATAACTTGGAGTTTTCCAACGGAAATCCTTCGTTACATTGCAGTGATCGATTGTGGGGATTAGCCGGAGGACTGCACGGCTGTGGGCTCCAATAGCTTCTAGAAATGGGATACGTTCTAGAGGCGAGATATACTATGTGGAGATGATAACACGACAGTAAATGAAAAGACGAGCCATACTAGTTCAAGAGTGTATTTTGACTCTATTAAGTAAATACATAAGTCGTAACATCGATATTTAAGAAAAGTTTTTTTTAACCAAAATAAATAGCACAAATATGCAAAAGAAATTAGATTTACGTAAGGAGTTTTTTAAGATTGGCGAAGGTCTTTTAAGTGGCGATTTGGCAACATGTGTTTATACTTATGTTGCAGGTCTTTAACCTTATCTGTATGTAGATAGCCTAGTAAACAATACCAGCATACCACTTACGCTTGCTATCTATTATATTTGAAGGGGATTATGCTGTACAGCGTGGGTAGGCCTCCGGCAAGGTGGACCGACGACCTGGTAAAGGTCGCTGGAACCAGCTGGATGCAGGTAGCCCAAGACCGGTCGTTGTGGAAATCTTTGGGGGAGGCTTATGTCCAGCAGTGGACGTCCTCCAGCTGATATGATGATGATGATGATGATGCTGTACTATGTCAGCGGATTGGAAGCCTTCACTCACCATCGAGAAAATCTCTCGGGCATGCAGGTTTCCTCACGATGTTTTGGATCACCGTTTGACCGTGTGATAAATACTATATAATAATTTATTTTTATTCAAACCCTTAATACCTAATTATTATTTTTTTGTTATCATGATCACCAAATATTTATTTTTGGTTTCAGTGTCTTCTTGATGTAAACATACGTATATATCTAAGTATATATAACTCAAAGGTGACTGACTGACTGACATAGTGATCTATCAACGCACAGCCCAAACCAATGGACGGATCGGGCTGAAATTTGGCATGCAGGTAGATGTTATGACGTAGGCATCCGCTAAGAAAGGATTTTGATTAATTCTACCCCCAAGGGGATGAAAGTTTGTATGAAAACTATACCTAATTAATAATAATACTTCTTAACGCGAGCGAAGCCGCGGGCAAAAGCTAGTGTACATGTATGTATATGTCCATAAAAACGAATGTGCCACTTTCATTTTACTCTCACACGATTTTCGGTCGGAGAAATATTTACGACATCGCATAAACTACTTACCTGCCTACCCTAGGTACTAAAGGTCGTAATGTCGACCCTTTTTATAGCCTACTTTTTTACCTATAGTAAAAACTTGGACCTGCATGAGTTATTTTTTGTTTTATCCTTTTGAGTTATGAGTTTGTGACCCGTTTGGATAATACTGAAATTATTGTCATTAAAAGTTGAGTGCATTTTGATTAGGTACATGTATTGTTGACACGCGTATACAATTGTGTAGTATTTTACGTATTTTCTGTAAGTACAAAAGTCGGCCACGAAACAAGTAATTTCTTTTTTTTTAAGTTGTCTGATTGTAAGATTTCTCCATTATCGTGACAGTACTGTTGCAACACGCAACTTCTATCCAAAACTCAATATTTGTGGGTAAAACATAAAACTATGCTTATTAATTTAAAGTTTAAAGCGAAACCGGATTTTTAACTGTCGTTTAACAACCAATTTACCTACTTAGCGTTAGTAGTAACGTCAATTTTATTGTAACTAGGTACACAACAAGACATCTGGGCTACGAGATGTGTTGCCAGCCTTGCAGCGTGCCTTGACACACAAATCTGTTTTTGTTGCCATCTGTTTCGCGATGCACTAGAAACTGGAAACATTAATGATAGAACTGTGACATTCTCATTTACTTTGATGAATAAACCTTGAAATTTTGAACAATATCGTGATAGAAAATCGCAATAATCAGTTTTATGTCAGTTTTGACGACCCGATTAGTCCAGCGGTAGTTAACGCTGCCTTCTGTGCTACGGGCCCCGGGTTCTAATTCCGGTAGGGACAAATGTTTGTGTGATGAGTACCTATAAACATTTGTATCCGTGTCATGGATGTATCTATGTATTATATGTATGTATTATATGTATGTATTTGCAAAAAAAAAATACATATATGTAGCATATCAACCTTATATTATCCGTAACACAAGCCTCGTTGCTTACAACGGAACTAGATGGCGCTGTGTCATAATATCCAGAGATACTTATTTATTTATTTACTAATGCTACACAGACGAAGTCGGGGGCAAAAACTAGTACTCCATATTATGAACTCAAGGAATTTAGCTAGCGGATGCTTATGACAGCTGCTGTAACACCTGCGCACCGCCGTCAGGTGGCGCTGCCAACTATAAAAACACCACATCATTTTATCCTACTTAGGTAGACTCAATTGTCTTTGCTAATGCTTTGTTTGTATAATCATTAGCTGCTATAGTTTATCGTTAGATAACAATATTATTACGTGTCATTGTAATGGAATTAATTGCGATATCAGGTGCTAATTGCAGGTAAAAGTGAAGTGGGTACGAATGGTACGATAAAGCCTTTGTGTTCATATTAAAAAGTTCCGCCCATTGTTGTGTACTAGCTCAGCTGGTAATGTAAGTACCGCGTGGAACAAAAAAGTAAAACTATAGCACTCTAATATGTAATAGGTAGGTACATAATTTCAAGGAAAAAATACGAAGAAATCGTTCTTCAAAAATACAGCTTCAGTTCCAGTGGAAATCTATTTTTGTTTTGAAAACAAAGCCGGCGCGGTACGCCCCTCGCGTTATCGTCATCACAACACAATATCTGGCGTGACGGACTCGAGATAGTCAGTTCTGATAACAGCTCAGTACTAGCACACTTTTCCGACCGTGTACACCTCTTTATCACAAAAAAAAACCGTATCAGTTCCATTCGTACAATTTCAAAAATGCTACTTACGTCTTTTCCCAAGTGACGCCTGTCAGTGTTGCTAGTAGTGAGAAGTGTCAAAGTTCAAAATGGCGAACGTTTTGCAGACTCTGAACGCGTATTTGCTGGACAGTACGCGGTGTTGCATGAGTGTGGATCGCTTGAAACATTTCTGTTTATGTCGTAGGCTTGAAGGTGAAACCGAGGTAATAATAATTATGTCACACATTTATATAGCCACTCGAAATAATAAAAATATTACGTATACACAAAGGCAATAAAAACTATCTATCTAATAAGAATTTCATTTCAGTCTTCGTTGTATAACATTTTGATAAAAAAACGTAATCTTTCATCACGTTTTATATTTATTTGTATTCTAGTTTCATCTGTTACGTGAGAATGCTTTTGGACCGCATGATTGATCAATCATTTATTACAGATTATCATAACTTCTTACCTTGTTTCGTAATAGCAGCATCGAGTAATACAGTCATATCGCTTTTAAACAAAATCTGTAAAACCACTGATTCAGTTACCAAGTTTGGAGTTTATAAATCACTGTATTTGATCCATTTTAAAAAACATCAATTAATATTTCGACATGTTCTGTGACGAGATTCGATCCCTGCACGGAACAATTAATAAACGTTTGGCCTGCAGCTAGTTATTCCACATCTATATGTTTGTTCATTGTGAATATTTGTTTGTAAACACAACTCCAACACAGAAGAAATTCCTAGTGAAAAATTATTGTCTAAATATTGTATGTGTACTGATTTCTATTATCTCTTTGAAACTGCATTACTATCCTTGATTAAAGCAAGATATAATATACGGTTATCAATTTTAGTTCATTTTAGTTAGTATCAAGGTTCTTCAAATATTTAAAGAGTATTTTCAGTATCACAAGGACATAAAATGAAAGTTTTTGGCCCATAAAAATATCTTGACAGTTTTATCCGTTGCTTGGCAGAATAAGTTTTTATCTTTGCCTATAAAAAAATAGAAACCTTTTTAAGCGGTAAAACTAACTTTTTAAACGGTAAAAATTTAGAAAACGGTTGCAAAATTGTTTTTTTTTAACGATTTTGTGTTGTGTCACTTTATAATAAACGTCAATTTTTAATCTGATCCGGTTGGTGATTGTACAACTGCTCAACAACAGGTCTTGAGTTCGATTCCCTGGTCTTTTTCAGGATTTTAGTTTTTTCTGAGTTATTTCTATCGGTAGCGGCTATCAGTAGATAGCAATAGGCTCGCCCCCAATTACATGGAGCCTAAAACATATTTGCGAAATTAATGTGGGTTTACATTAGTACCCCCCCCCCCCCTTTGGGGACGATAGGCGTGATGGTATGTCTATGTATGTAAATTTACACTTCAACTTATTGTCATGTATTTTAGTTCCCAACATTTTCTATAGGTATATCGAGAGATATAGGTAGGTATAATAAAACTTATCATTTTATCTGATGACCTTCAAATAATATATTAATATAGTAGTTAAGTTACAGGTAAGTAAGATAAGTTATCGATTTATTTCATTGATCAGTGTTGTTTAATCAAGATTTCACAAAGTTGAAATATTATCGAGATAAGAAATAATGACAAAAATAATAAATGATTACGTTAAATTATACGGACCACATTATACGCGTGATATTTTCAAATTGAATTACCATTTCAATACATAATTGTGTATGAAAATTTTAATAGTATAATTTCAATAAAATAATATTATATTGAAATCATACTATTAAAATTAACATTTACGTTGCATTACGTTAATATTAAAAAATGATTTCTTTGTAATGACTTCATTATAGCTTAATACATTTTTTGTCTATGGGTTTTTAAATATTATTAGAACAAATTTAAATCGTGGGTATATCATAACAATGTTTGTATTAGGTTTTAAAATATTGTTTAACTATATTATCACATTAGGTCATAAAAATCCTGTGATTTTATTGTAAGATAGAGAAATAATTAATTAATTAGGTATTATATCTTTACTGGTTCTGACTTCAATACCTGTTATTTGACACAATAAATACAGTTATTGAATTAATAAACTTCGTATAACAGAAAACGATATTAATTATAATTTGATTTCAATAAAATTATTCACTTATTTATTTTCACATTTAAAATTTAAATTTTATCATTTTAATTAATTATAATTTAGTTACAATAAAATTATTCAAAGTTATGCTATTTTCACAATTTCAATATTCAATATAATATTAAATTTATGTGTGTGTCAGTTTAAATGTATGTCAATGACCTCACGTTATTATTGCATTATTTTTTTTAGTTGCTTAGCACGTAACCGAATAAGGTTGACATTATATTTCATTCACGCTCAAGATCATTCGTTCATTCATTCTCAACAACAGAATGAGTGTAGCGAATCTGTCAAAATTCGGTACAAATAACCACTCGTGCGTGTCTTTAAATGTCAGGTTATGTACCATTTTTATCCTGTAAGTAGAACGATTTTTTTAAGACACGATTATACGACTAAATAATCGCTGTTTTCGTGTTAAGACCTTACAGTAGTTGAACCATGTTTTAGGTCTATGTTTGTGTACTTATTACTTTTTGCTTATGTGCCAGGAAATTATTTGCTGCAATTTAATTTATATCCTACTGATAATCTACATTATTGGACTTGCCTGTTGTAAACCAAAATGTCTACACCTTAAAAAAGACTATGATTCTCTGATTTTGTTTCGAAATTTCGCTTTTAAGTTAAAATATGACTAGTGAAAGTGTTCTCACAACATCGATTTCCAAAATTAATCATCATCATCAAATTGGATAAAAATGATTTAGTTAACTACATTTACTAAAAAGAGTATCTTTTTGTGACCATTAATTTTATTCTTACGTTTTGACGATTTATACTATTACCATATTATGAATGTTTACCAAAGTTTATGGTATGTCGTTATACCTCTTTGTAATATTGAGGGATTCAATCGGGCTAATGGGTCATTACGGTAAACATTGATGGTATTGCAATCTCATACAATTTGTTGGGTACGAATTATTTTATGAATATTGGTTTTTCGAATAATATTAGAATAATAAGGCTCCCGGCAAGGTGGACTGGCGACCTGGCAAAGGTCGCTGGAACCTACTGGATGCGGGCGGCGCATGAACGGTCCCCGTGGCGGTCCTTGGGGGAGACCTACCTATATAGGTCTCGTGGACGTCCTACTGACTATTAAATGGGACCTAAAATATACCGATGAAATGTAACTTCACATGCCATCGAGAAAATCGCTCAAGCATGCATCTCCTTACGTTATTTTCCATTACATATAATATAAAAAATATATCAGATCAGGTGTTTCAAGTGATTTGGCACGAATCTCGAAATCAATCGATCCGAGATATAATAGATAGCTGGATACATACAGCTACAGTTCTTATCTATCTATAGATAACAGACTGATCCGCGTTCTTGATAATGTCACCAGTACCATCTCCGGAGCCGATAAATTTATGTTATTTCGTTTATGCAGAATAATTTGCATGAAAAATTTAGCTAAATGTCCTGTTGGTTGAGTGGTCATCAGTGTGTTTGTTTTATCGCTCTCAGGTATAAACAATTATTGTACGTAACACTTTCCCCGTTGCTAAACTAGATGGCGCTGTTTACCTACTAATATTTATACAAAAAAAAACCTCTCAATATTTACGGGGGCGCGGGCGTTTCTAAATCTTATAAATAGCTTAAAAATCTCCTAAAATATTCTAAATAATATTAACCCATTTATCCGTACAAATCGAAAAGATGAAAAATCTTATGAAACTGTTAGTCACACATGAATAGTAGGGTAGTGAAAATCATTTTTGGTATTCTTCTATAGGTAGTCTTTTTAACATCACGCAAATATTGATCTTGTTTTTGGTCTGTAGATTGTTTGTACCTCGGTAGCTTAGTTGCCTAAAACCTCCCATGTGTCACTGGGAGGAAACAAGTTCCCATACTGAACTGAAATTTATCTTTCACCAAAACTTCAAGTTTCTAGAAAATAGTACCTAACGCAGTTTAGGCAACATCTAGTCTAGTCTACACAAAAATTAAATAGTAACGTTCAACAAAACAATTGATTCAATTATTTTCTCATTCAAAAATCGCAGCGAATATTAATTATGCCTCACTTTTAATTAGGGGTGTGCTGACAACTACCCCGGCAACAGAAATTGGAGCATTATAAAGTGGGCTCTTTGAAACTTTTACAAACATTTATATTAATTGTAGACTTGTAGTGAATGAATCTGTGGAAGGTAGCACGCATGCGCAAATATAGGGGAGGTTTGTAGACGTACAATTAATTTCACAGTTGATCTACCCGACCTTCCAGTCTAAATATAGATATTGGTTTCAGCAATAAGGTTCAATCTCCTAACTTAATTAGATCCGATAGACAGTCTACATCCCTCAATCTTTATAAGGGTAAGTTTAAAGGAAGTTATGCATTCTGAGTTAAAGCTATTGCAATTTTCGACCTTGTTGCGAATGGATTTTAATAGCAAAGGTTTGATAAAAATAATTATGTCACCGTAAGATGAATCGTAAAATCGTAGAGTAATATATAAAAATATATACCTTGTTACGGATATTAGATGGTTGATAAATAAATATTATTTTTTTGTGTCAATACATATACATATTACATTACGGGGAATTTTAAACACGGGACCTAAGCACGTAACAAGAAATTTTGCTCAGAAGACGCAGTCGAGAAATAATACGAGTTAAAGTAAATAAAACTTTACTTAATAAACAATTAATTAAGTCCTTTAAAATGAATACTCCGAGGAAATAGCAAGAGGTTCGCGTTTATTCCTGAAACTCACGTAAAATGCGTTTGTTGAAGACACCGTTTCTTTAATTCAACCTCATTTAATGGAGAAACGACTTTAGAAGGGAGTAAAAGTTAAAATTGTCCTGTCACGAGTCTCTCTGAACATATTTCTTTGTTAATTATTTGAAATGTTTCTGTCTTCATCATCATCATCAACCCATTAACGTCCCACTGCTGGGCACGGGTCTCCTCTCATTTGAGAGGGATTAGGCTATAGTCCACCACGCTAGCCTACTGCGGGTTGGCAGACTTCACATGCCATCGAGATAAATCTCTCAAGCATGTAGGTTTCCTCACGATGTTTTCCTTCACCGTTTGAGCTTGTGATAAATACGCACATAACTTACGAAAAGTTAGTGGTGCGTGCCTTGGGTTCGAACTCGAGACCTTTGACATCTCAGTCCACTGGTCACACCACTAGGCTACCACAGCTATAGCTAGTTTCTGTCTTGTGAGGATTTAAATGGAGATAATATTTTCGTAAGAAGACGAGTTGTTTCTTCGCCATGCTTAATTCTACAAGTTATAGACAAGATAATTTTTTCTATAATCACAAATTTTAATTTATGATGATTGGACTAATTTTAGTCAATATTCTGATCCATATTCATACTAATATCATAAAATAATCGAAAAGTCTGTTTGTCTGTTTGTCTTTCTGTCACTTCTTTATGCTATAAACGCTGAACCAATTTAGATCAAATTGACAATTGATATAGTTTGGTGTGCACCATCATATCCATTGCGAATTTCCTTATATATAGGTATATAGCCTAATCTCTTTCAAATGAGAGGAGACCCTTTGTTAATGATCACATTAATATATTAAAAGTTATAGAGAATTCTCAGACATTTATATGTACACATAGGTAAATATCCACAAAACAGAAAAACCTTTTTTATCTGTTGTGTTTAAATTGCTCAAAGAATTCCGTTAAAATACAGAAAACAAAAGTGGAAACACATAACTGTTTTAACCTAGATTATTAAATAAACAACACTTGTTAAGCTGTCAGCATTGAAACATAATAATTTCTTATTCACATTATGCTATGTAGTAGTACATTAACAAGCACATATTATGTATTCCTGTATGTGTTCTTCATACTTCTCTCATTCGCGTATTTCGAAGCACCATTTTGATTTGCAGGTCATATTTAATTTCGGATTATTTTACTTTAGAAAATCATTTAATTAGATTCTTTGTTTTGCTACATTACTACATACAATTGAGTGCTTGTTTTGTTTATGTATAACTAATATTGTATTGTAAGTATCGATGGTCGATGAGAAATCGTTGGAACTTTTCGGAAAATCACGCCAATCAGCCTTGAACCAACTCACACTAAGTTTGTTCATCTACGCATCCTTTCTTTTCTATGTAAACCATTCCTTCTTCAGACCTGCTGATAGAGATTTCTGTAGCAGAAAGCAGTGCCTTTGAACTGTTGAACTTCGCATATCTTTGAATGAAATTGAGGTATAATATTAATGAGGTATATAAATAAGGTAATAATCTTTAAGATATTCGTAATCTTTTAGGTCTACGTATTTCATCCTTGACCACGTCATCGCTTATCATCAGGTGAGATGAAAAGCCAATCGCAGTATTTATACCGATGAAATAAAAATATATTTTTATAAATAATTTATATTTTCCGCTATAAATAAAACGTATCAAGCCATAATCACTGTAACGGTTGAATAAATTGACACACAATAGTGTAGAATAATCATTGATTTCATTTATTAAATCAATGCGAATAATCTAGAATAATAAACGGTTGAAATCTACGATTAGGTTACCGATTCTATAGATCGTGGTCCAAAAGTTTGAAAATATGATTCGAATAAACATTTGGTCCACAGATTATACATCCAAGCACCGTCTGCTGTTTTAACATCGACATTATCGATTTAATTCACCGTATCGAATCGTTTCATAATCGATTTTTGACCTTGCAAGTCTTATCGAGTCGTATCGTCTAACATTTGGAGTGGTACTTTTACTAGGAGAACTACGAGACGAGGTATTTGTTGTATTTTAAACAGAGAACGAGTGTAGTTAGGGTTGATATTCTTCTGGATTACACTCAATCGCAAGGATTAACACAAGAAAAAACTGTAGCTTTAAGTTGATTTAAGGAGCATAAAGGGTGGAATAGCTTTGACATTAAAAAAAATAAGAAAAGCAATATCTGGCCAACGCAACAATGTGAATAGCACGCTGATAATATTCTGTACCGAACGGGTATCTTATCTCACTTTCTTATTGTAGTGATTTAGTTAATAATATAATATTTTACCAGCGGTAACCCTCAATATTGTAAGCTTTATGGTACGTTACAACATTATATTTGAGAATGTGACATTTAGATACTCGGGCGAATGTCAGGCGTAATGATTAAACTACAATTATATTATAATGCCTGCTTTTAAAACTATTTAAGTATATATTATAGTACTGAGAAGTATGTACCTTATAATAATAATGAATGGAATGGAATCAGCTGCCTGACTCTATATTCCATGACGAGTACTAATTGAGAGTCTTCTAGTCACAAGTAAATAGGTATCTCCTTGGTTAACGTGCTCCATCTTAAACCACATCGTTACTTACCACCAGGTGACATTGTGGTCAAACGCTAAACTATGTACCTATATATCAGATTAAAAAAATACACAACAATATCTAGCATATGGCTATGTCGTTTCTGTTTTGGGAAAAGTGTATATAATTATTTTTTTTGCAATTATTTTGTAGGTATAATATGTAATATATAGTTATAGGCCACCACGTTGGCCGTGTGTGAGGTTTGGCAGACTTGGCAAGCTTTCGAGAAAATCTCTCAAATATGCAGGTTTTCTTAAGGTATTCAAAACATCTTGACGTTTTCTTTCACAGTTGAGTCCAAATTCACACTAATCATGTGTGAATTTGGACGCTAACAACTATATCCAACGGCACTCCGTTAGATATCGTTTTATATAATTATAGTAGGTCCTTATTTATTATAAGTAAATAAAATAAAATTGGCGCCCGTCAAATCGTAACAGCTCAGTTCCTAATGACATTGATTACGTTACGATAATGATTTATCGGATACATCACGAACGTATGACGTAAATCAACATAAAATACACAAATTATTATATAATTTTTTACTTCTCGATAATATTGCATTCAAGAGTCGTTGCATAACACGGTTTTAAGTTTTATTGCAATGTATTTTAACTCATTTACGGATATTTCAAAAGACATAAGATACATTAATGTTTGCACATAAACGTTGCCTCACGATAGTCATAATATTCGATACGTGTATTTTTTTTTAACATTTCTTAAGCTCACGTAATACCCAATGAACAAGCTTTTATAACTATAGATTTTTTTTTTAGTTATAATTTAGTCCTCAAAAACAACTAACGACACACAGGGCATAAGTGATGTGATTACACAAAAAATACCTCGGAAAGTGCAATGTGTTATGGCGTTGAACATTCCCATTCGGATACACCGTTACTCGAGCGTATAGATCGTGATCTATAGATCATGGTGTCGTCATCGCCGCGCGCGCAGGCTCGCTCGCAGCACGATGTCGACCCAGAAAGAATAAAGGCCTATTCTGTGAGTATACTGTTTGTTTACTATGCCGTGGTGACTGAATTTCTCTTGTATTATTGTAATGGGAGAAATTTCGAGTTAATCTCAAAATTTGTGTCCCATATTTTGAAAATATTGTACATTGATTATAATACAATGTAAATCGTATTTTTTAAACAATATTAATAAGATTGAAGACGCATTATTTTTTAATATTGCTGTATGTGCTTCTAAAGTTTACGTAACTGAGCACTATTTTACTACGTTTTCTTGACTTTAACTAACCTAATATCACAATCCTGATTGATTCTCATTTACGCTGAGTAAAGTCTACAGAATTCGTTACAGACAGCAAATTGTTACCTACAAATATTCTATCATCCTTACCGGCCGGTTCCGACAGCATTTGCAATCGGAACACTCGAATCCGGGCCGGATCCAATCGAAACGATGTACGTATATACCCAGTGTTTCCTTTAAAACGGACTCAGTGAGCTTACTGTGCAGGGTTTTGAAACAAATGAACAGCATTGCGTGTGCGGTTCGCTATTAGCTGAGCGTGGATCAGGAGTGCTTTGTGCTTGACGGGTAATCTAGAGGTATTTAAGCGTGAATCCGGATTCCGCATGAAGTAAATGTTACTGCTATATGAGCTGCCTCTTTGGTTGTGAAGGACCGGGTCCAAATTCCAGGTTGAGCGAAGCGTTATAGGTATACATTTTTTAGAAAATAGATTTTTCCAGCGACTTCGTCTGCGTAAAATTTGTAATTTTATTAATTACACTACACTCCCCTTTCCCCCCTTTTAAGGGATGATTTCCGGGATGAAAACTATCCTATGTCCTTCCCCGGAACTCAAACTATCTCTATACCATATTTCATCTGAATCGGTTTGACGGTTATAGCGTAAGAGGTAACAGACAGACAGATAGACACAATTTCGCATTTATAATATTAGTAAGGAAAAAATTTGGTCTATCGTCGTATTCTACGACAATGGCAGCTTCGTAACCTACTCAAGTAACACAGAAACAAAAGAATTTTATCATCTGACAAGAATTATTAGATTTCAATGATTTCCCTAAAGACCATTTCCTATCAACTCATTTCCCTATGGGAACGAGTTGAGTTCCGCTTGTCGCTAACTTCTCACCTTCAATTTTACTGTCATATTGCGTTCTCAAACTGACAATAAAAAATTAATTTAAACGCGAAACAATGCATTTATATTATGTTCTTTCAAAAAACTATAAAAAACCTGGGTCCTTTATTCTCTATGATAATTACTATTCGCTTTAATCGCCTTGCTTTTGTACGGTGACACACGTGACACCCTTACAAACGTATACGTTCAAAACAAGGCTTTGAAAAAGGTTGCATGGAATAAGGGCCTAATTGTAATTACTCGATAACGTTGCTACATACGCAGAATGGTAAGGCGGAGGTTCAATATCCCTCTGTCTATGGTCTCTAGGTTAAGTGGCCTACGTAAATGTTCCACCGATCTAGTATCGACGTTAGATGGATCATCGAGCTCTCTACATTATGGTTCACAGGGAAACGTCACCGCAAAGCTATTATGGCAGTAGCTTTAGTCGTAATGCTTCCTCCATTTATCAGTATTTTATTATTTTCCTTCATCACTTCAACCTGATTCTTTATCTTAACCAGAGTGAATTCTATAACGACTGAACGCTACCGTAATAGAAGCCTGTCATATAAAAGCATACAAGAGTCTTTAATCGGATTCTCTCGGTTTTATAGTATACCATTAGACAAATATCATCACAACTGTCAAATACGGAATGTATTACGTATTCTCAATAATTCACTGTAGATATATATCGATGGAAAACCCTTCCATATATACACATATCATGTGGTCGGGAACTCCCAATATATTATATATAATATTTAATATATAATATTTTATCACGGCAATATCGAGTGAATCTAAACTCAGGTTTCTGCTCGTGAATTGAACATTACCGTGTCTCAGAGATCACGTAATACTATTATATTTGTCATACAATTGTAACAGCAGTTGTAACTACTAGTTAGAAACCTAAAAGTTTGTTCACTCAACTCAAGATTATCAGTGTTACTCAGTTACGGGGTTGCGAACGTGATTCTGTGTTACTGAAATACAGATTCCTGTTGAGATGGAAGGAACAGGTCACATCTCAGATAAGTAAAGGTAGAAGGTAGTTTATGCATCTGAGATTTTGTATCTGTAGAGCTACGGTACAAGTTTAAAAAAGTAAAATAGGTGAAATAAATAAATAGGCATCATTTAGGGCCTTCTTTAATCTAGTAGTAAATTTGAGCATCATTGTTTTCACTATAACCATGTCTACTTTATAACATTGATTATGTCAGAAAAGAAGACAGTTCCAATTAAGCGTTTTATTATTTAAAGTCTTAAGTTCAATTCCAATGCCACCACTGTCTTTTCAGAATTACATGCATATTTATCACATTTGAAAACACTATAAGGAAACCATGTGTAAACTACCTATCCGCAGTAGTCTCGCGCTTAATTCGGGTGGACTATAGCCTAATCCCTATCAAATGAGTGGAGACCTCTGTAAAGCTGTACCAAGATTGTTTACAGAGTAAAAACAGAGATAAATTAACGAGTTCTCTCAAACACCTGCTTAGTTAACAGTCGTCAATGTAAACAGGTAGTGTTTGTTAGAACTAGAAGGTAATGGTATCGCAGGATAACGCGACAGCCGGCACGCCGCGCCCGGTCGAACGCTACGTGATCGTGTGAATTGTGGCCATCAGGATGGCGATTACTAAAATAACATTCACGTTTGCCATTTGATTTTGTACTAAATGACATAAAACTGTGTACATATATGCTTTCTGCAAAGAAATTGGACTTTTAATCTCCCATGCAACACAACAACAAATATAATTATATTTTTCTATATATAACTACCCTAAATAAATAAATAGAAGCTCTGATAGCCCAAAAAGGTTGCACGCACCACTGACTATTCCAACTTACGTGCGTGTGTATCACATGCTCAAACGGTAAAAGAGAACATCGTGAGGAAACCTACATGCTTCTCTCGATGGCATATGCAGTCTGCCAACTTGCACAAGGCAAGCGTTGTAGACTAAAGCCTAATTTCACTCAAATGATGATAAGAGAAAACTCGTGCCCGCCAATGGGACAACAATGGGTTAATGATTAACTGTAGCCACAATTTCCACCCTAAATAATCTGATCGATTTATAATTTATTCCACTACCTACAACTTTTGTATAGGAGCTAGTTAGCAAGGTTATACAAGTTATTCTTATCTATATAAGTTACTTGTCATAGTGTAAGGCAACAACCTTGTTTGCAACTACATAATTCAATTTAGAAGACGATGTCGGACAGCTGCACTCGGGCGTCATGTTTCTCTTCATTCTATTTAAACTTGCATAATTCAATAGAACAAAAAGAAACTTTATGAGGCTTCTTATTCTAATCTAATTGTAGACACGACATGTGTGACACCGATAGGTCAAAAATTTTAGATTCTTTAAAAGAATATCCTAACATCACGGCATCAACGTATACTTAGGTACTTGAAATTTAAATTACATCCATACTTTTAAGAATAGAGATGGTGAAAGTATAATTATAGTCACCATGTACTAGAAGTGTGCTCAAAAGACGAAATAATAAACTTTATATTATTTCCTGATAAGATATATATGTCGGAGGAAGCTATAAGTCGGTTTGATTATTGTTTGCAAGAATAACGCAAATAATGATTTATTACATTTTTCCATAGCTTAAAACCTCCTTAGTCTAATAAAAAGTAAAAAATATTGTTATCAGTTATAGACCAATCAGAGCAGAGCATTTAGCTTGAGCGTGGTCGAGGCGCCATCTTTACTTTTGGAGGGACGCGGACAGTATTGGACATTATTGAGAAATAGCGACTGATCGAGTTGGATCATTGAGATTGAGAGTCTGAGAGACTGAAAGAGTATTAATTGTTGGTAAAAGTAAGACCGGTGCCCTGAACTCGCTGCTCGGTCTTAACTGTGCATTTTCTCTCGATATTATTGTGAAGTGATAAATTGTTATTTAATCCGAATTAAAATAATATGTAGTGCAAAACCATGATCATTATGTTTGTGCTTGCAATTAACCCTGATGATGCCCACTAAATTCTTAACCACTAATGACGATGTCAACAGAAATAATGTTTCTCCGACATCAGAAGTGGGATAACTACCTCCGCTTTCTGTCGTTTTTCAATTTATTTTCAGATTTTTCATACATACGGACACAAAGCAGATCGGCCTTTGTTAGTCGTGGTTCGAAATTCGAATACATCTGGAAGCGAGGTGCAGTCGCAATAATAAGGCATTGTAGATAAACAGAATATCGAGAAAAACTTGGTGATGTAAATACTGACGCTGGTTGGTAACGGTGGACTTCTGCTTTTGCGGATCGTGGTATACAGGAAAGTAAATTAATTCTAGTACTTATTCAAAAGTTACTTCGTTTTCAGTAAGTGATAACGTTTAAATAAAAAAAATACGAACGGAATCAAACGGATAACGATGATGGCAAAATCGTTGTACTGTTGTTGTATGTTGCTGCTGTTGTACTGTTGTTGTAATTTGTTTAAAAATGTTATGATATCGGAGTTTCTGCGTGTGTGATATACTGGTACAGGTATAAATACCCAATGTGAGCTTACCAGTACGCAGACTGGGTATGTATAGCAGAAACCCGGCCGTACCCGATTAGTAAAATTTTATTGTATTATCGAGTAAAACGCCGAACTAAATCGTATGACGGTACGGACCTACGCGGGTCTCTCGTCATATCCAGTACGGCGGCGCGGTCATTCATAATGCTCGCGCTCGCGGAGAGTACGAAGTTACCCGAATACTTACGGCGATTCCCGACACGCGTACGTGTAATATTTTAGGCATTTTCTAACAAATAATTCGGTGATACAAATCTGTTCCTTATACATATCGGAATTAAGAAGTTAATTGTGTAATGATGTTAAAGAGTATTTCATTTTGAATTACTAAAAAGAGTTATTTACTTTTAATAAAGATAGAGGTCATTTTAGAGTACCTATTTTAAAATATTGGAATTGGTCGACAATAGTAATATTATTAATTTCAATGTTAACTTTTTTTTACGTCAGTTTATTTGCCTGTGAATATTTTATGAAGTCAGATTGAATTTTTGGCGGGATTTAACTGTTATCGTGTTTCTGTATTGTTTTTGTTATTTTGATTGTTGTGTTGTTATTTGTCTGTGTATAAAGTAATCGAGTTTCTAAAAGGCGACCGCTAAAGGTGATGATGATGATGATGACCGCTAAGGCCAGGTTTGGAAAACCTGTAGGTATTTTGATATAGGGTTTTAGTAAGTACAAAACACTGGAGTCCGCTGGAGTGGACACGTCGTACACATGGATGATAGTAGATTGCCAAAGTCTTTCTTCTACTCCGAACTCTCATGCGGAAAGCGCAAACAAAGAGTTCAATATCTGCGTTACAAATACGTGTTGAAACGCAATCTCGCGGCCTGTAACATATCTACTGATGGTTGGGAGGACGGAATGAAGAGTACGGAATGGCATCATACCGTCTACACTAATGTGGTGAAGTATCGCTTTGCAAGTCACATCAGAGCCCATCACAATGACCAACTGATCATTTAGTAGTCGCCGTCACCGGATACGGTGTGGAGGACACATATTAGTACCTAGGTACTGGGTATACGGCCATACCCATACCTTTGAACCCGGGTACGTTGCAAGATAATGTTGCATGGTATATCTCATGCCTATAAGATACCCTAGGAGCATGGTGGTTGTTAATGTTTAGGTAGTCTTTGTGAGAGGCGAGGCGGCGGATACAAGGCAAGGTGGCCATAACAAGATGAGGTAGCCATAGCATGGTAAGGTGGCCGTAGTAAGGCGAGGTGGCCATAGCAAGATGAGGTAGCCATAGCAAGGTGAGGTAGTCGTAGTAAGGCGAGGTGGCCGTAGTAGGGCGAGGTGGCCATAGCAAGGCGAGGTGGCCATAGCAAGGCGAGGTGGCCATAGCAAGGCGAGGTGGCCGTAGCAAGGCGAGGTGGCCATTGAAAAGTACCTAAAATCTGTTGGATAAAAGGCGAGGTGGCCAATTATCTAAAATGTGTAACGTGTATAACGGCGAGGTGGCTGTTTCGATACTATGAACTTGATTTCGTGTGTAGCGTCTGGGCTATAAGGAGTCAGATTCGATAGCAAAAGGCGTATAGCTAATTTAAGATAATATCTGATCATCGGTGTGCAGGAGATAAAATAATAATTCCTTTGGTCAGGAGTGGCCGAACGATAACAATATCTTTTTTGCAGTTAAGGACGATGCGCAACCTTCAACATCACACGAGGGCGTGTGGTATGTCAGGACGGCCGTGTCGGAGGAAGCTATAAGTCGGTTTGATTATTGTTTGCAAGAATAACGCAAATAATGATTTATTACATTTTTCCATAGCTTAAAACCTCCTTAGTCTAATAAAAAGTAAAAAATATTGTTATCAGTTATAGACCAATCAGAGCAGAGCATTTAGCTTGAGCGTGGTCGAGGCGCCATCTTTACTTTTGGAGGGACGCGGACAGTATTGGACATTATTGAGAAATAGCGACTGATCGAGTTGGATCATTGAGATTGAGAGTCTGAGAGACTGAAAGAGTATTAATTGTTGGTAAAAGTAAGACCGGTGCCCTGAACTCGCTGCTCGGTCTTAACTGTGCATTTTCTCTCGATATTATTGTGAAGTGATAAATTGTTATTTAATCCGAATTAAAATAATATGTAGTGCAAAACCATGATCATTATGTTTGTGCTTGCAATTAACCCTGATGATGCCCACTAAATTCTTAACCACTAATGACGATGTCAACAGAAATAATGTTTCTCCGACATATACATATTAAAAATTATAGAACACATAGCGTGCATAAAAATGGGTATACTATTTAAACAGTGGAAACTGATATTCTTCTTACTCCCTTTTTAACTTTGATTAGCAGAAGTCACAGCGGTTCTGTCTCAAAAAAAGGAAGGCCATAATATATAAAACGCAATTTTTACGGCCCAACACATAGCAGCCTAGCGTCGCACCAGTTCTATTGCGTAAATCGTTTCTCACGTAATGCTATGTAACTCGTACTGTATAGTACTCGTATTCTAGTACTCTATGCCAGTACTCTACGCCAGTACTCTTGGCTAGTGGAGCGTGGGCAGGCACTTTGCGTCCCCCGCACTGTACAAACGTACTGTTGAATACAACAGTATTAAGCTGTTCGTCTGTATAAACAAACTCAATAAGTACCAACTGATTCCTTAAACTTTTGTGAATATTGGATCATCATCATTATCCACCCAATTAATGCCCCACTGCTGGGCACGGGTCTCCTCACATTTGAGAGGGTCTAGGCTATAGTCCACTACGCTAGCCTACTGCGGGTTGGGAGACTTCACACGCCATTGAGAAAAGCGTGCAGGTATCCTCACGAAGTTTTCCTTCACCGTTTGAACATGTGATGAATACGCACATAACTTGCCGTGCCTTAGGTTCGATACCTTCGACTGTCAGTCACACCACTAGGCTACCGCAGGCTGTTAACACAGTTATGACTCGTTATGAGTATTAAACAATTTTTTACTAGTTTTAGCGTGGTATATTGAAATTATTAAATCATACATACATATCATCACGCCTGTTGTCCCCGAAGGGTTAGGCAGAGGTGTACTAATGTACACCCACGTTTTGCCGGTATGTTTTAGGTCCCATGTAATAGGGGGCGAGCCTATTGCCATTATCCGGGCAAGAATCCAAACTGCGAGCTGCTACAGAAAATTTCATAGAAAAACACAATAACACTACTGGGAATCGAACCCAGGAACTCTTGCTAACACTCGACCAACGAGGCATAATGGATCCGAAACTTTGTTATAAGAAATCAATTGTATCTAGAAACTCTTCTCATATACATAGTCACCAAGTACATATAACTACATCAAATAAAATAATAACATTAATATATGATATTGCACGATACGCGTATACTAAGCGACGGTTTATAACCATGAAGAACTGCGTATTTGGTGGAAACATGATTCATAGAAGGTCATCACTCATCCTTATTTATGGGGAAAGCATGACGGTGTCATAAAATTGTGTCTTATCCAGATAAGGGATGAGATAAGTCGTAAAATAGAAATGACACTTTTGTAGGAAATTTTAAAGAGCTTGCAGAATTACGAGAAATAAGAAAACTTTAAAGAAATTTGTAGTATCTCTTTAGACACTACGAATTGTTGTATTTGTATTAAATAAATTGCGTACTTGTTTACTTAAAATTGAAATGTTAATAAAACTTATCGATTTTTACGATCATTATTTCAACCGTTAGACGTCCACTGCTGGACATAGGTCTCCCCCAAGGATCGCTACGACGACCGGTCATATGCATATGCCGCCCGCATCCAGTGGATTCCAGCGACCTTTATTCCTCGATATATTAATATTATTTAATCCGGAAGTTTTTGCCTGTGACTGTGAATGTTCTAAGCAATTCAATATGATCGGATTAAATAACTTAGATTTATTCCTGTAAGTGTAAGAAATTAATTCATAATATTGCATAATAAAAATGCACTGCATGCATATTTCTCATTCCTACCAAGATTGCTTCAAAATTGCCTTCAATAATATCATGATATAATTTTATAAAGTGGCTGCCCATCTGAAAAGATTAAAGGTTTAAATAATAGGATTAAATAATAAAAAAGAATGGATTATTTTTTTGGATAAAAAATGATTTACGATTCGGAGTCACGTTATGATAAATCACAGTTATGTTTACAAAGAGAAATACAGGAAACAAACAAAATGTAAATATTCATAAAGAATCAGTGATTTTATTATCTGTGCTTGAGTAAAACCTTTTTTATCTGTACCGCCTTTGAATATTATTAGCATTGGTAATGACATTAGCGATTCTGTTTGCCCTTCTATGCCTAATATGGCGTTAGGTTGAATAGCAATAGTTATTTATTTAACTGTGCATATCTATTTGTTAATCAAAACCGATTATCACGTTTTATAATTTTTACTAAGTATGATACTGTTTAAGATTTGTTAATTTTAAACCAATCGAAGTCTTGGTAAGTTCAATAAAATGAAATAAATATTTTATGTAGCAATTATCGCAGCGCCATCTAGTTCCGAGCAAAGCTACAATACAAGCCTTTTCCTTTTCCATGCTCATAATTTTAACACTTCTCTTTACCGGAATTCTGACCCTTACCATAGAAGGCGGTACCGTTAATGGTACGATTTACAAAAGAAAAATATTAAATGTTTAATGCACTATACATCAACGATTGAGCTTACGAGCTTACGAGGTAAAACTTTTACTTTAGTGCTTTTACTAGGCTAGTAAAATTAAGTGCTACACCTGTTTTCCTCGACGGCACAATTGCTCGATAAAAATATTCATAGTAGCGGTTCCTGAGCTCGTAAGGACTACACTATAACTACCATAATATGAGAAAAACAGAAGGATCACTCAGATTATTATACACTAGAAACAATTGCAGTTGCTGTCTGCGTTGTCATTGTTTTTTTCATTTCTGAAGGCACATGATAACTAAATTCATGATTATATCGCTGTAAATTACTCGAAAGATTCTTTAAGACTCTGAAACAGGATCCAGAATTTCTTCATCATCTCTTCCATATAGTTTACAGAAATTGTTTGCACAATTAAATATTTTAGCATCAGTAACGTGCAAGCGACACCTCTGGTGTTGGAAAAAGTCCATAGATTACGGTCACTACTTATCATGAGGAGGCCGTAATTATATTTGCCACCCCTGTGGTTAAAAAAAAACATAGTTTAGTCTTGAGTTGTTCTTCTGTGTTCAGCTGTTCGATGACACTACTCTTTGACGTCATACGGCTCCGTAAGAACGTAAAAACATTCTGATGTCCGGGCCGTTTGGCGCGAAATTGCGACAGATATTCGGAACCGACCCGTATGCGGCGCAACGTCGTGGAAATAGCAGTAATGGCCGCCGATGACGTCTGCAAGCCGGATGAATATATATTTTTAAAGTTACGTAGTTTTATAAGAGCGTTCCTTCATATTTAGCAAAGACATGCATGCCTGAAGAAGTTTTACGCTTGCTGTCATACACTTACGCGAATATAAAGTAGGGTCTGTTTATTTTATCCGTATTGTAAATCGATTTGAATTAGTTGTTTCTGTTGATAGTTCCTTTGTTATCGTCCATACAAGGAAGCAATTTAAGTAAAAGATATTGATCGAATAAATCCTACCAATCGATAATCCTGGGTAACCATTATAGTCTGTCATCGATAAATCTCAGCGAGACTGCGGAACTTTCTATCTTGCATAACCAGGATATTGACGACAACGAATACAGATAATATATTGCGCACCAAATATGATGAAAATACTGGCAACATTTATATGGAGACATTGCAGAAGTTTGTGGCCGTTCGTGCACTTTCCTTGTTGCAAAATCGATCTTAAAAAAAAAACTGGCAGTAATACTGACGAATTGGAAGTCTGCATTAATAAAAGCGGAACTGATTTGTCAGTAGTCAGTTTTTTCAAAGAAGTGGAAGAAGACAATGATTAATCATATCAATATCCTCTCATCTTGCTTTCTAACTTCACCGTCAACCTATTTACGCCCTGACTATTAGCTATAGTCTACTGCGGGTTGCTTCCTATTTTATCTTATTATTAATATTATAAATGTTATAGTTTGTTTGAATGTGAAGATGGGGGATTAAGATGCAACTTTACAGTAATATCGCGCGGTTAAACGTTTTAAAAGTACTTAGTTTTATTTTAAAAAGAGAACTAGTTACCTACATGAGGTATCTAATGAATATGGTGACATTTTCTGGTTCAGGCTAAGTGGCCTGCTACCGAAGCTTCTAGCATTGGGATCTAAACAAAAAACAATTCTTGCACAATTGCTAAAACCCCACAGTGCGGCGCATCTAATGGACATAATATTACAGACGAAATGGAAGTTTCCATTCCGTGATTAAAACTTTGAGTTTGTGTTTCGGACAGACGGCAAATTAGAATAAATGTATTCTGGTGTTTTATGAGCGACCAACTCGGTTTGTACCTAGTTGAGAAAACCGCAAAATAAACAATGAAAAACAAAAGTAATTTTGTTAATCTAGAAATGTTTTGTTATGTGTTATAATTTGTATTGAAGTTACCTAATTATCGACCTGTTTCTGGTCCTATGGCTGAGCTCGGGTTTTCTCATATTTGAAAGGGATTATTAGGCTATAGTCTACCATGCTAGATGAATATGGACATTACCTTCAAAATCAGTGCATGTATATACGCCATTTGGCTATCACAGATAATATCATGGAACATTAATGTTACAATAGATTAGTTTATAATTTAGATTGTTTCGTTTTGATCTTACGAAGATTATTTTACACCAAGTTTTTTACATATTAATCGATTTTGAAAAAAAAGATTTGGTATTCTCAAATAACTGTTTATATAAATTGGTAGGTTCTGTAATGTAGGCAAAGCTTACATAACAGAAGGCACCAATATAAATATTCCAAAATAAGTCCAAACTCCCGACGAAATGATTTGATGTTCATAACTCAATGTTCGGCAAGCGGGGAATGTGTTTTTTATTAAATTTCCAGCGCAGATATTGCGGCAGAATGGGGCCGTGCCGTTGCCTACTCACTGTGCTGCCAGTTCAATAAATAAGTTGACCCTATGTTAGATTATCTGGGATACGTTTACGAGATGCTGTCTTCCAGGTCTTAAAATGTCGCAATTATTTTATTTATAGTTTTTATGCATATATGTATGGCAATCTGTCTAATCCGATATTCTATACAGCACCTAGGCAATGTATAGAATACCTAAAACATGTAGGTAATGTATGAAATATTATTTATTTTATACTTTGACTAGGTATTCGATACAATACAATGTACCTACTTATAGCCAGAAGAATAATTAGTTTCACGTTAATTTTATTTATTTATTTATTTATAGTCAGGTTGAGTAATTATTTTTTAATATTAACTCCGTTACTCTTGTTTCGAGTGCCACAACAAATACTTATTATTCCTAACAAGTGTTAGGAATAATAAGATGTGACCTTTGCCCATTAGTAGAAATCAGTGAGCTCTTAAACCATAAATAGACCGGGTATGTACTGTCAAATATTATTTGAATACAGAACACTTATGGTCAGTATTTTAATTCCAATAATTGTCATCCTACGACTTTCTCATGATCTATAAACAACCATAAAAACTCAATCAATTTTTAAAATGATTTACCCTCAAAATTACATCTACCCAAATTGGACTTAATATTACGTTAACCCGGTAAATCGGAAAATCCATTACGAACTACGACGTTTTTCAAATTTGTTCAATTTCGAATATCTCAATTTACATTTAATATCTCATCTTGTCCTGTTAGACAGGGCGGTGCTGTTATGACACGACCGTGTTTGCCCACCTAACGTGTCACTGATAGCCTTTGGGCAAACACGCGATGACGTCATACAAACATACACGACATACATAATTGTATGACCGCCATTGTATGTTATACGGCGCGATGTTCAGCAGACAAAATGGTACCATATTGAGTAGTGTGTATTTTGTATGTCATGGTCTGTGAATTTGAATATTTCTCGTTTTGTGTTTGCAACGCAATACTTAGTTTGAATGATTTCTGAATACACCTAATGTGGATGCCATAGGGTTGCCATATTATAAACAAACCTCAATAGTCAAATAATACTACTTTCAGAAATTTTATCGTGTTGTATCGGTATTATTTTAATCGAATTTAAATCGAATTAATTATTATTAAATGGAATATAGGGTACCTCACTATTAGTAATTATAAGATTAATATAGGCGATTTTGGCGCCTTCGTGCTAGGAAAAAATAAATCTATTATATTTTAGAATAGGTAAGTACTCTTCCAAGTCTTTACTTCCAGTCCATATAATTTCTGACACTAATAAGAAAATCAAGGTTTATCGCTTGGATAAGGTTCGTTTTCGTTCCCAAACTTCTAAACATACTCGTCTGCTCCAAAGTAATTTGGCTAGAACGGCTGAGCTACACCAAATCTAGACAAACTTTATCTTAATTGAAGTGAATAGTTTCTTAAGTTTAGTTTGGTCTGGCTGTGTAGCTAATGGATGCTGTGCAATGTGCTGTAAGGGAACCACTGGACTGGTAGACTACAGACTAAAACTACTTTCAAGGAAATGGTGATCTTGCAAGTTCTTTATGCTGATGATACATTCAATTCTTGTTCTTAAATTCAGTTAAAATTTGTCCTTTTTTAAGTTGTAACATTGAAGGAATTTAACCTGTGTCTTGGGTTGCGTTTGCAATCGCAAATATTCAGAATGCTCACACACTCAGACTCGAAAATACTGGGCCATACATATATTTGGCCATCGTAGGAGGTCAAACCCGCGACATGCGCTGCAAAATCCGATCGCTCGAGCACTGCACCACATGTAGCGTTATTATTTTTATCTCAATAAATATAGTTGTTTAGAGTTGTACCAAGAGGTGTAAGTAACGATCCACTAAAAATTCAGTTTAACTTTTATACATAGGAATATGTTTAAAAGTTAAACTTAATAAAATAAAAGTTAGGTATACATACACACAGTCCCCCTAGGTATCCATTGTATTTGAAATATCGAAAAAATAATCCCTACTTCAAAAGTTCCATGATAACACTGCAGAAAAGATCTTGGATCTGTCCAAAGATATTTTTTACAGGTTCTTGGGCTTGCCAGTATAAATATAAATATGCATGAGACTTTAATTTGGATATGTTCGATTCAGATTCTATACAACTGAGACTAGGTTATTTACAAATCACGAATAGACGTGTCTTGTTCCTATGCCAACATTGAGAGCTCAATTATAACTAGCAAACATGCATAAAACAATTAAGTCAATAGTTTTATTAATCGACATCAAACAAGGAAAGTACAATGATTAATCATAATAAATATGTACTCCAGACCAATAGAGACGTACGAGTGTGCTTCTTTGTAAATTGTATTTACAAGCGCGTTCACAATATGTATTCAGGTAGGTAGAGAGCTGTGGTAGCCGAGCGGTGTGACCAGTGGACTGAGATGTCAAATGAGAGGAGACCCGTGCCCAGCAGTGGGACATTAATGGGTTGATGATATTCAGGTAGGTAATAGTGCGTACGCGCATATACAGCATGGTGCATCTTAGGAACATTATCATCAACTCAGCCAATCGCAGTCCACTGCTGGACATAGGCCTCTCCCAAACTCCTCCATCTGTGTGTAATGCGCGTGGACGGCGCACGGTGGTCTGAAAATCGGCTTTCATAGACATAGGGATTTCAATTTTCAAGTATGCCGCGATAAAAAGAGCCTATTATATTCCACCTGAGATTCAAACACAGTACCTACCTCATAAGACCACAAAAGAACGAGGCATTTGTCAGTCGATGTTGTCGTGTTCGAATTTGTAGTTTTTACATAACAACGTAGCAACTACAGTTAATATGTCATTATATTCTCGGTCAAGGTGTAGATAATGAATATAGACGCTTAACCTTATGTGGTGGCAGGTTGTAGGACACTGATAAGTGTGACTAGGTTACAGGAGATTTATTTACTAGTTATACATACATACAATCAAGCCTATTTTCCATGGGCGTAGGTAGAACTACAGAATGCCACGCGCTATCATCATCAACCTATTAACGTCCCACTGCTGCGCACGGGTCTCTCTCACTTGAGAGGGATTAGGCTATAGTCCACCACGCTAGTTACTGCGGGTGGGCAGACTTCACATACTATCGAGGATATCTCTCAAGCATGCAGGTTTCCTTAAGATGTTTTCCTTCACCGTTTGAGCATGTGATAAATACGCACATCATTTCCGAAAGGTCAGTGGTGCGTGCCTTGGGTTCGAACTCGAGACCTTTAATATCTCAGTCCACTGGTCACATCACTAGGCTACGAAAGCTTGCGTTATGATCCCTACATACCACTTCTGCCTCGTCCGCATTCATACATCTTGTTTTGCATGCGCGCCGGTTACGAGTACTGCGCACCTGACCTTTTTGAAGGAGTTTGCCAATATATACAGGTTATATTCATTCTTAAAAAGCTGTCAACGCATTTACAAATCCTGTGGTGTTGCAGATATCATAGGCGGTGGTGATCACTTACCATCAGTCGACCCTCCTGCCCGTTTTCCATCTTATTTCCAATAATATCAAAATATCTCTATAAAATTCGTAATAATTTAATTAATAAAATAATTTAATTTGTACATAATTAAGTACATTAAAATAACTACATTGAACTAAAGAAATCAATAATTTAATAGCCTGTTCTTCCGAAGACACGTTCGGATTCCAGGCTTTCTGTCCATATGTAGTATATTTAATACTCTCATGGTTTAGGAGTGATAACTTAAATGCCAATTAAACCATTGATACAGAAACGCGTGAGAAAGGTCATAAAATAACTATGACGCATTGATCATGTTAACTACCGAAGTATAGATACGATTACGATGCATTACAGCATGTGATCCAAATTTTAGTTCATTGATTTTCCAGTATAATGATTTTTATGTATTTTTTGTCTGCCCATAACGAGCACCCGGAATCTGTCTGTATTGTTTTCATATTTATTTTATTGTATTATATAAAGAAAAAGATGATTAATATTTTAGCTTAACTGAATATATGTACTATGTCAATCACTCGTATCTTAAGGGGCTGTTAGGTACTAAATAAATAAAATTCAAAATATCTCCCTGACACTCTATATTACACGTACGAGTCTGACTATTTCCAACAAGACAAAAGTTTTGCCTGAAGATTTAACCAAACAAAGCATCACTAATCAAAATTCCGTAATACTAAATAACTTTAAGCTAAACATGAGGATCAAATCCCTAATGGTATCCAGTAGCTATATTTACTACAAATGAATGAAAACTTAATCTCACTTTTCATCTTCAGCTTCAGCTATGGTTATCAAAGTTCTAGACAACACTTTGTAACCGCTTAAGGTTTTTTTGCAATTTGCCGGTATTTGTCAGGCTGTACATTGAACAAAATATGATTCGCGCCTGTAATAGGTATTTAGTTACAGAATTATAATAATTAATATCATCAATACAACCCTCACATTGCATACAATTGGATTGAATGACTTTTTCATGAAATAGACAATCAATACAGGTGTATGCACTTTGAGGGCTGTTTTATTGATTTAAATGATTATAATTCTGTAACTAAATACCTACTACAGGCGCGAATCATATTTTGTTCAATGTACAGCCTGACAATGACCGGCAAATTGCAAAAAAACGTACGAAAATTTGAATTTCGCGGGCTAGCGTGGAGCTTCCACCTTAATTATTATTGTAAACTTATGGAAATAAAACTTTATTTTTATTACATTACCTTTCTTTAATAAACCAGTCGACTTTACTCAATCTCTCCGTTCTTCAACAGGAACAGCTTCGACAGCGCAAAGAGGCAGAAGAGAGGATCGCAGCACAGAACGAGTTCCTGCGCACATCCCTGCGAGGGTCCCACAAGCTCCAGGCGTTGGAGTCCAACCCCCCGTCATCAGGCACCGCCTTCGTCAACGATGCTTATGAAGACGACGCCAGCGATGACTCCTCACAGTTATACGCTGTTTTCGGTAAGTACTATTTAAATCCACGACCTGGTACCGAATCTCGTTGGGGTCTCAAATGATGCTATTTCATCATATCACCCGTTAGACGGCGACTGCTGGACATAGGTCTTGACCCGCATCCAGCGGATCCAAGCGACCTTAACCAGGTCGTCGTTCCACCTTGACGGAGGTGATGATGATGACTTTAGCGAAATGGTAGTGTTGTTCAAGTTCGACGTTGCAATTGACAATACCGTACATTAATTATCTATCGTTGACCTGCCCCAGACAGATAGTCATAAGAATTTCTTCATAAGAAATACTTACACATAAGTATATACACCATTGGCGTAGCTATAGGGCTAGGCGGGGGCTGTGTCCCAAACCCCCAGCTTCAGGAAGACCCCTAAAACCTATTAAGCAAACTTGTTCTTCTTCCGATGCCATCCAGATCCTAAAATAATCTTACATGACTCGTAAAAGTGTCTTAAAAAGATCTATTTACTTACAGAAATAAACAATCATTTCAATTTCATTTATTATTGAACTATAAAAAATTATTCCCCCATCGAAATCTAAATCAAATAGGTTGCAACTTGCAACACGAATTTAATCATGTCAAGTCATTAAAAAATTAATTCAATCGTTCATTTAAAAAAATACAGGGCAATTCCCGACAAGTTTGAACCTTAGAAGTGGATTGGTTGGAAACTGCCTGCACTAGGTATATGATATAAAACCTTAAAAGTTTAATAGCCCCGTTTATTTGGCCTAGGGTCCTTAGTCACCTAGCTACCCCACTGGTATGCACTAATTACAAAAGTACTAATTACAAAGTAAACACTGGTTTATTCATAAAATATTGTTTTTGAGAAAGTAAAGTTTTTAAACCTTTATTACACTCCTTACACACACAGCTTAAACCGGTGGGTCTAGAAACAAGAAAATTTTCTTTAGATTACCATATTATATGAATATAGGTAAACATAACACGAAAAAGGATTTTAGAGGAGTGCCCAAATTTAAGATACAGAAGCAATCAAAAATCTCGTTAAGTACACGACTCAGTACATCATAAAAAGCTTCAAGTTGATTTACTTAAAAAAATAGCCACATCCGAAATGGGAACCTACTGCTTTAAATTCGGTTAATAAATTATCTAAATCTGATATGTATGTATATTAAAACCTACGAGATACCTTTTTCTGTTTTCTTTACACGTGCGTAAACCAAAAGCAGATTTACGATGATAGTAAAAGCAATTCTGTATACATATATCCCACTCTACAAAACCTTTCCAACTAAATGAATATTATAATTTTGCGAGTGTAATCTTATATACTCGTATTTTGTCCAAATCCTGCGGGGAATTTATTTCTCGGGAGCGGTAAATAATGAAATTTTTCCTAAAAGTAATGTTTTTCACAAAGAAACTAGGTAGGTGAGTACGTAAGTAAATGATTCCGTTTAAAACCAAAAGCCTTAAAGTCGGAATTTTCAGAATCTTGGTAAGTAAGTAATAGCATTAAAATGGGGATATTCTACGTATTTTTTTATATAATTTGGGAACAAAAAACGTTTACTCAAAAGAAGTTTCGCGGAAAATTGTATTTGAAATTATGTAGTCAGAGCTAAATTAAAAATACTAATTGGTTTTTCTCTTTTGACGTTAGGACATAGGTTTGTTTGGCCATTTTATAATTAATTCATTTTATTGCTAGTGTTTTTGTTTTAACTAAAAAACTAAATCACTAGCAATAAGATGAATTAGGCGATTTAGTTTAGTCTCGTTTCCTTTCTCTCCCTCCTCTCTATCTCTTTTTTAAGTCATAAGGTGCCAATAAGTGTCTAATTTAATTTTTACATGTTTTAGGTTATGTCCCGTTAGGTTTAAAACAGGGATGTTGACGAGGGTAAATCTAAATAATCGTATTCGGAAACACTTATACTTCGTTAGAAAGTAGAGCCCAAAAAACAATATATACATTAAAACCAAAGCAGAGTTTACAGTCTATGATTGCATGAAGTTCTAACTATTTACGATAATAATATTCAATTAGTTCCAAGCTATTGAAAATGTTTCTAACTAGGACCGTTTTTTTATTAAGACCGTTTTAATTCTTAACTCCTTTTCGGCTGATATCTGATTTAACAGACACGAATCGTCGATGCTATCATAATATCATGACGAAAAACATAAAAATGGACAAGATTTAAGCGGTCATAGTTTAAAAAGCGTATGTCGATATCTAGTAATATTTTCTCGCTGCCCCATATTTTCCCGCATGTGAACCTGGGTCGCGTTAATTCCAGTTCACATACCGCTAGTTCTCCTCGTTCGTCCGATATTACACGCTAACTGGGACGCTGAGACGACATATAAAATTATAACTCCCGGCAAAAGTGGAGCCAAGTTGTTCGATGATAAGTTGTTAAAAGAATTGGCTATATTTGCTTAAACTCGTTGATTAATCTGTGGAGTTTTCTTTTTATAAAAACTGGATTCGACGACTTTGAAGATAAACAATCTTTCTTCTAAAATGTTTCCAAAAGGTTTTGTTTAAACTCAAGTAGAAAGTGTTTTATTCTTGGTTTTTGAGGTCACTCGTAAGCAATTTGAAGTGGGTGGGGTGTTTGTTTTATTGGGTTTTGGTGTAGGTACTTGTATCTGTCAACATTTACTTGTAAACTTTACTAATGCACCTTTTTCTTCTTTCACATACCTAAATCATATTTGACTGCCCGCTCAATTACTGCATGGCGAATTACTATGTTGTTAAAAAAAACAAATATCCGGAGATCTTTTAAGCAGCAGTCAAATTACCTTCAGAGATATAAATGAAACATCGAATAAATTCCACAAGAAAATCCCTACTTATTATTTCGAACTTGGCTGTCACACTGCCGGATTTTCAAATAGAAACACAATATACCTTTTATGTGCAGGGTTTACCTGGAAAACGGTCCCTTGATTGACCTTACCGCCTTTGATGTGAGAATAATGTTAAATTTCGGCTTGATAACAAGTCGACATAAGACTCATTACTTGAATATAATATGTATACATGTCCAGTTCGTTGTGTTGATATTCCGTAGGGAATCATTATTTTTTACGAACTGTTTGTTGCCCGCGGCTTTGTGTTTATGCCGATCATATGAACATGATTAGGTATAAATATAATTTAATAATTATAAAATATATCATATACACTCACGACTTTTGCCGAGCTGGGTAGGCAGAAATTATAAAGCGCCACGCATTGCGTCCCGTGCACAGCGCCGTTTCTTCGCCCATATTCATACATTTTGTGGTGCAAAACTTTTAAGTATATAAAAGTAAGATAATATAATAATTTTAGGTACAAATACATATAATTTTACTCGTTCTTCATCATATCTCCTGCTTTTCGACGATAAACAATGGGCACGACCAATTACGCCGTAATTAACAGTCTATCTTAACTCTAAATGTCCTACGTATAGGTATTTGAATTAAATACCTGCCTTATATTTTCCTCTATTAAATATATATTTATGTCTATTGGTACATTGGCTTTGTTTCTATTAATTAATAATATGGCTATCCTTTTTGTTCTGTACAACCCGTAACAATTTTTTTCCGGTCCTAAAAGGTATCTCACAAGTATACGATCGAATTTATTTCAAACAAAATCTAATCGTATGTAATATTGGATTGTTCCAGATTATCAAGAGGTATGCGCAGCTCTCACGCGCGTGCAGAAGGCGCTGGGAGCGAGCGGGGAGTCGGCGCTGGCGGCGCGGGTGGCGGGCGCGGCCGGGGCGCTGCTGTGCCCGGCGCTCCGGACTGCCCTGGCCACCCGCTCGGCCGTGCTCACGGCCGTCAGGCACAAGCGGCCCGGCCTAGCGCCGCCGCACACGCATCGAGCCACTGATCGATTGAAAGACGTGAGTGGATGAGCCTTTTCCTTCAATTAATCTTTTTCCACAAAATGTACTGTAGTTCGCCCGCAGGTTTTGCTAAAATAGTACTTATGTACCTACCTCATTGCAAATTATCCATACATTAGTAAACCTTCCATGAGTATCGCTATATTAACAGTCAGCAAGATTAATGGAAATAACAATATTAAGAGTGGAAATAGACTGTTTATTGCAGTCGGGAAATAAGTTGGAGCAAACCGCTAGGGAATGAATAAAATGGCGCTTTCAAAATATCGCGCATTTGAATTTTACAATCTGCTGTGTGTACGTGTACCTATTCAACACTAAGAATCTCACGGACGCACATAATGGGACTAACACATATACACATATACTTTATAATAATGGGGAAATCTAGAGTGAGTCCTACAGTACCTAAGAACATCTCCAAAAAAAACAACCCAATAGAAAGTTAAGCTAACTTTCACAATTATTTCATCATTTTCAGCTAACGATCATAAATAAGCCTTATCAAGGATTTATTTTAATTCAAGGATTTATTTTAATTAATATGTATCGTGTTCCAACAGTGCATGGACGTACTAGGAGCGCATACGTCATCTGGCGGTGAGTCGTCAGCGCTGGCTGCGGAGCTGCTGTCCATCCTGGGCGGGCTCGAGCTCGAGAGCCTGGTGCAGGCACACGACCAGGCCGCGGCGCTGCTCGACCCTGCCTGCTTCAACAGGGGCAAGAGGCATAAGGTAACTACGTAAAAAGAAAAGTAGCTTTTATTTTCTTTGGCACAGAGATGGCATCATTGAGATGAATTTACGCGTAAATAAATTAAACCAGTATAACCTTAAAGAAGAAGGGAAAAGGGGAATGTCTATTCTGACAGCATGGGAATTGCTGTCAGTTTAGTAACTCCCTTATTTTAAGAAACCTAGAAAGTTCTACAAGGTCGGCAACGCGCGAGAGACACCTCTGGTGTAGCAAACGTCTATAGGCTACGGTAACTGCTTACTATCAGGTGGGCCGTATGCTTGTTGCCACCTTAGTGACATAAAAAAAACATACACTCACGTCTTTTTCCCATGGGGTACGTTTGTAGGTTAACCTACGTTGAAAACAAAAAGGAAAAAACTGGGTAGTACTAACAAGATATATTAGAAAATTTTACAAGACGAAAACTATATTTAGATGGGGTTGGTCCGAGCACATCACACTCTCTTATTAGGCAGAAACTACGGTTTGCCACGAACAGAAAATATATAACCTAGTGACTACAAGCTGTCGAGTTAAGTCTCCAGTACAAATCTATCAAAGAGACCACTGATTTTTGAAATCAGTTCCAATTTATTACATACCTATCCTATTTTTGAATTTATTGATTTTATAAATTTTAGATTACCTACCTGGCTAGAGAGCGTACTACAGATAAAATATAAAGAAATTTTCGTTCAAAAACTTCGTAAGAAACGAGTATCTGTTGCGAAAGGTTAAGTTCAGAAACGATTTTATACCAATCCGAACAAAAGTAATGAAACAACTTTTTTATCAGAATAATTGAAGTGGAAATATAAACACTGAGAAAACAGAAGGAAATTTATGTAAAATTCATAAATCGTGGCTACTTTTGTATTCGCATTCAGACACTCATTCCAGTCTTACTTTGACGAGCGGGCTTTGAAATATTGTAAAAACATTTCGTTGGCATGTTTTGTTCAAGAACAAAGTTTCATCAACATTACCGACATTGTCTTTTTAATACGACTGTGTTTTGATGTGTTATTGGTATTATACCGATTATAACCCACGCGAACATTAGACATTGAAACTAAGCTTTTAGACATAAAATAGTTTTTACGGATTTCATCGTGGTATATAGATACTTTTTACTTTAATTTCGTATTATTTACAGCATCTATGGCCACCATGGGCCATTATTCTACGCTAAACCTTTACTAATTAAGGTCTTATTACAAATACACCTTTTATCTATAAAATATTTTTTGTGACTTTATCGTACCTCACTCTATTTATTACTGGGTACGGGTCTCTTCTCATTTGAGAGGGAACGAGAAATCTCTTAAGCATGCATGTTTCCTCGCACTGTTTTCCTTTACCGTTTGAGCACATAATAAATTCGAACGTAACTTCGTAGAAGTCAGTGGTGACACGCCTTAGGGCTGAACTCGAGACTAGACATAACAGTCCACTGGTCGAAGCTCTAAGGCTATACTATTACAGCTCTTAAAACATGTTTCGAACTAATAATGGACGTGTCCATATTTTTCCAGACTGGTAACAACTTTAATCACAAGGGCGACAACGACAAAGCGCTAGCGGCGCACTCGCCCGACGACCCCGGCGAACATATTAAGATTATCAAAATAGAGAAAACTAACGAACCACTTGGTAAGGACATTATAACAATTATTAAAAATGGACGTAGTTAAGCTACCATCCGATATAGATATATTGAAAATGTGGAAAAATTGAATTCAAAAATTTAGAACGTAAAAAGTATGCGTAAATTCTTCATAAGAAAATAAATCAGTACATACATTCTATCCCATCTATAACTACTTGAAAACTAAATTAATACAAATTACATACTTACTTTTTGTTTAACAGCGTCCAAATATACACATTTATTAGTAATATTGTTTTGTATATTAAATGTTGCAAGATTAATTCTTGATTTATGTCCTCTGTCTACTCGCAGGTGCTACAGTAAGAAATGAAGGCGAGGCGGTGATAATCGGCAGGATAGTCAGAGGTGGTGCGGCGGAGAAGTCAGGACTTCTACATGAGGGAGATGAGGTAGGCCAGAGTCATATCTTCTTACATAGGAATCCCTTCTTAGGACCCCAAGTATAGAACATCAGTCCACATAGTATACAACAACAGTCCTTAAGGACTCTTAGTATGGGACATTTTTTTTTAAAATTGGTCCATTAAAAATGGACCCGTTTACGAATATAAGTTTTTTTTATGAAATGAAAACTCGAATATACAAACGTTCACTTGCCTTTTTCCCATGAGGGTAGCCAGAAATTACAGAATGCCACGCGCTACGATCCCTGCATATCACTTTTGCTACGTCTGTAATTTTGTAATGCACGCGCGCCGATTACTAGTACTGCATACATGAACTTTCTGAAGGAGTTCACCACTTAGGTTGATACCTATATTATTATGTCCTTTTGGGGCCCCTCCTGCCGTTTCCACTGAAATCTGCCTTATAAATTCCTTTCGTTAGTCGCCCATAATTCATTTTCTCATAATAAAAATGAGTTTTTTTTTTCAATCTCATCCTGAGATATCAGCGCATTTTGCCGTTTTTGTATGAAATAATTATGTTTTTTGGAATTAATGTAAGAATCTGTGTTAGCTCCTGGAGGTGAACGGCGTGGCGATGCGCGGCAAGTCGGTGCACGAGGTGTGCCAGGTGCTGGGCGCGCTGTCGGGCACGCTGTGCGTGGTGCTGGCGCCGCGGCGGGGCGGCGGGCCGGGCGGGGCGGGCGGGGCGGCGGGGCCGGGCGGGGCGGGCGGGGCGGGCGGGGCGGGCGCGGGGCCGCGCGCGCCCCCCTCGCACCGCGTGCTGCACGTGCGCGCGCACTTCGACTACGACCCCGAGGATGACGTCTACATACCCTGTCGGGAGCTCGGTCAGTCTCACTCTCATGTAGCTAACAGAATATCCAATACTAACATGCATTAATTGCTTTTATTTATCTACTTTATACAGAGCTTTTCTTTATACAATACGTAAAAAAAAAATTAAACCCCTCTTACTTCTAACCTAACCTAACAGATTTTTTAATTGCGTGACATAAATTCTCTTTTTCTTTAATGTAAACCATTTTCATACCTCAAAATTTAGAAACATAAATTAATAAATAATCATTTAACTCGAATTTAGTTAAATCTTTATAAAAACAACATTGCAGGGTATTAAGCATTAAAAAAATAAATATCACACTCATAACAAATCATATAGCTACATATTTAACAAAAACTTATATTTATATTTCCAGGTATTAGTTTCCAAAAAGGCGACGTCCTCCACGTGATCAGCCGCGAGGACCCCAACTGGTGGCAAGCGTTCCGGGAAGGAGAAGAGGACCAGACCCTCGCCGGACTCATACCCAGCCAGGCGTTCCAGCACCAGTAAGTATACTGCCCTACCTTTAAAACTAGAGTAGAAATTACATATTTTTTTAAACGTACCAACTATCAAAGGAGGAATGATACTTCCAAAAAAGTAACATTAGTTTTCTTTTTACTATACTCTAGTTCTCTCTCCACTAGAATTGTCTAGGATTTTCCCCATACCATGTAGGTGAAAGTAATAATTATGTATGTACATATTTATATTCATATATTATATTCATAACTCAAGACACTTAGAATAAGTGAATGATAATTTTAAGGACATGCTTCAATGGTTATTGGTAATATTAAAATTTTCACGGATTTTTGCCATGGGATTAAACAAAAATCACAGTAGGTAGCTTCTTTCAAATCAAACAAATCATCATGACAATGGTCTTATTTTTAATTTTCCACTTCACAGACGAGAATCAATGAAGCTAACACTAGCAGGCGAAGTAGCGGCCAGAGACAAGCCGCGTAAGGGCGGCACTCTCCTCTGCGCGAAGAAACCGCCGCGGAAGAAGAAGGGGAAGAAGGCCACCAGCGAGGCTGGCTACCCGCTGTACTCCACGTCCGGGGGGGATGGTGAGTCTACTGCCTTCTTCTTAGCACGACAGCAGCAGTGCCGGATTTGTATCTTTTATGAGTGTAGGCCACTTGATATCCGCCACCCCATGCACTAAACACTAAAGTTAAATTCCTCTGAAATCTGCCGCCCCTAGGACGCTACCGCCCCTAGGCCGCGTCCTATACGGGCTATTGACAAATCCAGGACTGGACAGCAGACTGTACCCAAGTTCCGTTTGCTTTTGTTGACCAGCCCGGTCGTCCCGCCCCTGTTGGGAAAAATTGTTTACATGACTTGTAAAAGTGTCTTTAAAAAGATCTATTTATATAATATATATCTATTTATATATATAATAATAATTCTAAACAAGATTGTTTATAAAAGCAACGAACTTAAATGTTATTATTTGTGTGTGTTAAACACCGGTTTGTTGATTATCGTCCTATAGCATAGGCCTCCCCAAGTGTTCTCCACACCGACTTGTCCCAAGCCATAAAAAGCCATTATAAGTGAGATTAGTGAGGTTAAATCTTCCAGAATACGAGCAAGAGGAGATCCTGACGTACGAGGAGGTGGCGCTGTACTACCCGCGCGCCTCGCACAAGCGGCCCATCGTGCTCATCGGGCCGCCCAACATCGGCCGCCACGAACTGCGCCAGAGGCTCATGGAAGACAGCTCCAGATTCGCAGCCGCTGTACCTCGTAAGTACCTTTATGCTTTACTAGCCTCCAGCAGCAGTTTTGCTCGCATGTATTGATAAAAGTACCTAGCTTGTGTGTTTATCCAACTAATAACCTGTTTTAACTTCGTATGCTAAATTCCATCCAAATCCGTTAAGCGGTTTTTGATTTCCTTCAATCATGAAGGAAATACAAATTAAAACCTCTTTTAAAAAGTTATTGCAATCCTGAGTGATGTATGGTTTTACAATCTTGCAAAAATTATCGGAATAAATTGTCTGAGAAACAACATTAATCGGAATGCGTTTGTTAATTAATTAATTTAGAAAAATATATTTATAATAAATAGATTGCGACAAAATTAGGACGATTCCTCAAAATAAATAACGATTTAAACCCCATCACATTAGCGCGGTTCCTAAAATATTTACCATTTTCATCACTTCAAACATGAAAAGTAATTACTGTAGTCATTCAGTTCGAATACAAGTAAAATACTTTATTTATGAATCACCATCTATGTAAAATGTGCCATCTAACCAGTTCCTCCTCCTCGCAGACACGTCCCGACCTCGCAAAGACCACGAGGTGCCCGGGCAGGACTACCACTTCATCTCGCGCACCCAGTTCGAGGCAGACATACTCAACAGGAAGTTTGTCGAGCATGGAGAGTACGAGAAAGCTTATTATGGTAAGCAAGCACCATACTCAAATTTTATATATAAACTAGCTAACCCAGCAAATGTTGTTTTGCCACATTATAGGGGTTGGTGGACAACCCTTATCACTAAGGGGTATGAAAAATAGATGTTGGCCGATTCTCAGACCTACTCAATATGCTCTCAAAATTTCATGAGAATCGGTCAAGCCGTTTCGGAGGAGTACGGGAAAGAACATTGTGACACGAGAATTTTATGTATAAGATGACACGAGAATTTTATATATAAGATATCTCGCGTCATGGTGTTTGTCGCTGAACTCCTCCGAAACGGCTGGACGGATTATTAAGAAATTTTTTATGTATATTTGGTAGGTCTGTGAATCGGTCATAGGCTATTTTTTATACCCTTAGGTGAATGTGCCTAACCAGTTTTTTTTTCTTTTCGACAATTTTTTTTATTTATTTTTTTGCCATTAACACCTACTTATCCACTCAAGCGTCCAAGCCGCGCGGGCGTCTATCGCCTCACTTGTCCGCGCATGAAATATCACTTACTCTTGTACGATCGCGCCAGACCCACTCAACAAAAACGATTGCTGCTGAAAAACTGCTATAGCTATGTTCGAATAAAAAATACTCACGGAAAGCTCAAAAAGTCTAGAATTTAATTTGATTACAATTAAATTACTCTGAGTAATAATAAAGGATGAAAATTAAGTTTAAAGATGGGGAAATCAAAAAAAAAAAACGATGATCGCGTAGTGATCATGAAACTTTTCCACCAAAATTATTCTATGTAACCGTTATGAAATCGTCGTAACAATTCATATTTCGTAAAGAAAATATCTTCACGTTTATTTTGATATACAATAACAATAGAAATAAGATATAAAAACGGATAACTTTCCACATTTTGCTTGGAGCTCCACACACAATAATCTTTAATTGCCAAAAAAAACAAACTGTCACTTTCTTATTTTTTTTTTTCTAAATATTTTGTTACTACTGCACCGATTAAATTCACTCTCATGGATGACAAATTTTATATAGCGCCATCTAGTAATTTTATACCGTACGAGTATTAGCTGAGTTTAGCGCTGTACACGATTAAACTGAACGATTTCGTTCGGTGACTGTGCTCACCTGGGACAGGATAGGCAAGAGTTTTTTTGGGGACTGTAGTACACATGGACACTTGAGTGGTTATAACCCAAATTTTTTATTCTTCTACCACCAACCCCTATAATATGGCAAAACAACGTTTGCTGGGTCAGCAATATATCTATATAAATAAAGTTGCCAGAGCTCGTTAGGGAAGTTACTAACCTGACAGCATGGAATTTCTGTCAACTGTCAGTGTACAAACTCCCCTATTTTAAGAAACCTTAAAACGGTTTTTACATTACCGCACCAGCGACTCCTCTGGTGTTGTTAACGTCCATAGGATACGGTAGTCACAACACTAATCGTATAAAAAATAATGAGTCGCCAAAATGCGCGTGAATATGCGCATATTTGCCGGATACAGAAAAATTTAAATATTGAAAGTCGCCTTGTTGAAAGTTAATGTCATATCTGTACTGAGAAGGTGCGATAGCTTAATGGTCTGACCAGTACTGTGGATTCAAAGGTCTCAAGTTCCTAAGGCGCTACTATCTTTTCGAAATTACAAGCTTATTTTTCACATGCTCGAACGGTGAAGGAGAACAATAATGAGGATGCCTGAGAGATTTTCTTGATAGCTTGTGAAGTCTGCTAGCATACACTATAGCCTATTCTCTCTCAAATGAGAGGATACCCGTGCCCAGCAGTGGGATAATAAACAAGTTGACGGAGAAGACATTACTACAAATGAAGATGTCTATCCTATTTTTTTGTTAGTTCAACTTCACCCTTAATAACATATTGATTGATTGATTGATTGTTTATTTCTGTAAATAGATCTTTTTAAAGACACTTTTACAAGTCATGTACATTTTTTTTTTAGTATCTAGTTGACATCGGCATTTCCGACTGACGACCTCTGAGAAGAAATGCCGAAACAAACTCAGAGAATCATGGTCTCTTTTAAAGTCCAAACATTTTGGTTACAATATGTGAGCCTGACTATGTAGGTTAAAGTCTGAGATGGCCTTTTGAAGAAAGCACCAGTGCAGCTTTGAGTTGACCTGTCCATACTGACAGCACGCATACGTCAGCCATCGTTTAGCTCAAACCATTATTGTGGGAGCTCAACGACCCGACGCACGTCTATGCAAGATCAGCGGGACATTTGCGTAGGCCATTTCAAAAACCCAAAGCCGCCAGACATTAGTTTGTAAGCGTATGTTTATCTACCTACAAAGTGCTCACATTCACATAGATATGTATATTATAAATAATCCCAATGCATAAAAATCAACATAATGCCAAAAATAAAATAATTATGTCAAAACATAACATTAACATAATGTCAAAAATATAAAATAAATAAAGTCAAATAATAATAATAATTAAAAATCTATACATAGTACTATTCTTTCTCCCAGGTACGTCATTAGAAGCGATCCGCGAAGTAGTGAACTCGGGAAAGATCTGCGTGCTGAACCTACATCCTCAGTCGCTGAAGATCCTCCGCAACTCCGACCTCAAGCCCTACACTGTGTTCGTCGCGCCGCCTAGTCTTGAAAAACTTCGGCAAAAGAAGATCAGGAATGGGGAGGCTTTTAAGGTAACATATACATACATCATATACTTTAATTTATACAAGATTTTTCCCCTGTATCATGAATTCTTATCAGCCTATTGCCGTCCACTGCTGAACGTAGGCCTCCCCCAAAGAGCGCCAACCATTCCGGTCTTGGGCAGCTTGAACCCATCCGCTGCCAGCCACCTTCTTCAAATCGTCGATCCATCGTGTCGCAGGTCGTCCTACACTACGTTTGCCCAATCGCGGTCTACTCCATTGTATCATGCATATCAAACACAAATTCCTACATATAGAATATACTCTTGCAACAACATATAGGATACTCCACAAATATTTTTTTCCGTGCGATGTTGTCAATGCCCCAACGACTCACGCCGCTGGACAGAGTGTTATGGCGCAGTTTGGAAAAGGCTTATGTTCAGCAGTGGACTTGAACGAAGCTAGACAACAGTAAAGTCCTCTACATATAAAAATATTTTTTTAGAAATATATAAGTTCCACTGTTGCCATGATACTAGCTCTCTCATGAATTATAAAATATTTTAAAATTAGTAAGTACATAATCATATATTTTTTGTAATTTACAGGAGGAAGAGTTAAAAGAAATAATAGCAACCGCACGAGATATGGAACTAAGATGGGGCCACTTGTTCGATATGATTATCATAAATAACGATACCCAACGTGCCTACCAGCAGCTGCTGAACGAGATCAACAGTTTGGAGCGGGAGCCGCAGTGGGTGCCGGCGCACTGGCTCAAGCACACCTAGCGAGAAACCCGCGTTGCGACGCTCGCAACCGCACACACACGCAACACACGCGCGGCACACGCGACACACGCGGCACACGCGGCACACGCGACACACGTGACACACGCGACACACGTGACACACGCGACACACGCGACACACGCGACACGAGCCGTCGACGTCAGCGCCCCGGCGAGGCACGGCCGCGTCTCCAAACTGGTGTTGATGTTCGACATCATCACGCAAATGGTTTTACATTTGCTCTTCTACTTCCTAAACGTTTGTGACGTCAAAAACAAATTCAAAACGAAGTCCTTGAGAGTACTCGGTAGCGATAGAGAGGCATGTAGCGATACGAATACGTTCTCAGATCGTAACGATGTAGATGATGATATAGAATTTAGCAACGTGTTCCCAAAATCTTATTTAGTCGAAATTGAATATTTAAATGAAAACGATCACACGAGATCGCTCGCGTTAGTTTAACTCGATTATAATTTCGAGTCGATTTTTACAAACATGTATATTTTAATCGATTAATTTAATTTAATTTAATTTCAAACATCACTTTAGTTTAGTGTTACGATTTTATTTCAAATTATACCTAAGGTTACAAGTGAGGTGCGATTTACTTATGAATATGAATGTGGAATGTGGTGTTATAAAATCAAAATGAGAGAAATAAAATAATATTTATTAATTAACGTTGATAGACCACGAAATTCGTACGTACGAGTATAATCTTTATTAATTGATAAATTATTCATTTAAAAAATATGGCAATAATATCACTGTCTGATGTTAGGGGTATGTTTTGAGCATAATTATATAGCGATTTTAATAAAAGAGGGACTTTATCTTATAATCAATGGCGAATTTCATTTATAAATTTTAACAAAACTGCCTTATTGGATGTCATGTCATTTTAAACGTCTAAGTAATTCTTTGTTAAAATAAGAAATCAAGAAATGTTACTGTTATCTTTGTTTCTTATTTTAATAATATTTAGAAAATAGTTATAATATTAAATGACCCCAAGAGTCAGTCATTAAATCCTTCGGTAGTTTAGACAATTATATTTAAAAAAATCGAATTAATATTTTCAAAGTTTTGTCCTGACTGACTCGGCAGCGCACGCCCCAAAATTTTGAATTTAAAAGTATGAATGTATTTAAGAGTCAATAAAAATATAAACTAAAGTTCCCAATTTTTGAATAAAAGCATGTTTATATTCATTGCTTGTTATTATTTTAAAAAGGCAGGCCATGGAGTAATGTGCATGGTACAATTTTATTGTATTTTGAAAGATCTAACTAGTGCAGCTTCTTTTCATGTGGATTATAAGTGGATCTACGTCAACACGACCCTTTTTGGTTTCATTTTGGTAATAGAATTGTTTTTAATGCGCAAATAAAATGGCTTCTACGAAACTAAACATTCCAATGTGATTAAATAATACATTCCTTTATCATTATTTCTTAGTTCATTCCAAATAGGATTTATATCTGTATTTCATTTGCAAACTAAAAATAAGTAATATAATATATATTGTTTGTGATTTAAAATCGTATAGTATTGCCAGTCCGATTAAAATAAGCATGTTAAAATTTTACTAAGATTGTTAAACTTTTTTTAAATACCACACCAACAATAATGCAATGGAATTTATAGTTTGCAATGAATAAAAAATAGATAGATAATAAATACGATGATAAAACAATAAAATATTTCTCTAAATTGCCAAATTTATACGGTACGTAGAATCTAAAAATAGGATTTTTTGAAAAATTTCTCCTGTAGTCTTCTTGTGGATTTCTCTATAAAGAAACGACTCGATGGTAGGGCGTTAAATAGTTACAATGAAACCAATTAAAATTAACACTGCTATTATAGTGAGTAGAAAAGCAATATTTTATATCCGTATAATCAATTTAACTACTGTACAACGACATATCTGTTTTTTATAGTATACCTATTCCAATTAATATTTTCGGCCAGTAAATTGTTCTTTTTGGCAAATTTACCCGTTTGAAGTACCTTTAGATAAAAATAATAATATTATATCGAATATTCGCGAACAGGGGCCGTTTCATTAAAGTGTTAAAATATCAATTCTCGCATGTGCTCAACTGCTGGCGTCTTATAGGATAAAACGCCCTTACATCAGTCTAACTATGATAGATTTAACACTTTAGAACACGCGCCTTGGGTGTATTGTACGGGAATTTAAATGGATACCGTTAGTGTAACCAGAAAATATTAATAAATTGATTGCTATGCATTTGAAATGGTACGAAATTCTAATTTCCACACTAGAAGCCGTTAAAGTTTTTGCTATAAATATAATGTTGAAGAAATTCTTTTATTTTCTACTTAATGTTATTTCGATTCAAATTGTACAAGACAATAATAAAATAATTTATAGGATTATACTCGATGAACATAAGTGGTAACAGTGATCGATACATAATATTATAAATAAATCTGTATACAAATATATATAGAATTATTTATGAGAATTATGTTGTTCGTGTATCACTTAGCAGTTACTACATTAGGTACAAATTTTTGAAAGACATAATTTAGAATTTATTGGTATAATCTGGTTACGAAAACAAAACTGCGATATTAAAAGTTGCGTTACAAATTAATGTAGAAACAAGTACTTATGTCAACAATATTCTAAATAATTATCCAGATCGATAAATAAATTCCGTTAATATTTGTATATCTTTGTAGATAGACATGTGCATCCAAATAATTTAGTGCCAAATATATAAGGCCACGATAAACTGTGGATTTAATATTCATTTTTAAAGTAATCACAATTTTTAAATAATTATATTATTTTACATGTATGTTGTAGGTATTCATAATTACCATTTTCTTGTTATGTGTACTGATTTCGAGACATCGTGTCATAGTGTTTTTTTAAATCGTTCGTAAAATTGCATTAGTTGTGTAAGTTATTTCGTATATTATGAATAAAATATAGATCAGTTGTAACCTGTGGAGGTGCTAAAACTTGTAAACTATTATTTTGTTCTTCTTTTAATAATTCTTGAGTGTTTTTAAGTTATTTTAAAATTGTAATGAACACGAGTAATGTTTGGACCGTACTTAGGTATTATAATTTTTACCATCAAAGTACAATTCTATTCCAAATATTATTCTTGCTCATAACATTAAATTGTGGATTTGTCGAACTTCACAGTATTGATATTATCTTATTTATAAATAGCCATGTATATAATTTATTAACAACTGAGGAAATGATAAAGATATAAATAAATAACATGTTAATAGTGAACAATTTATTGTAAATAATAGAATACCTATTAAATTTAATATCAGATACCTACGAGTGTTTGTTTTATTTATGTAGTAAAAATAGAATATAGATATGAGCTGCTACCACTGACATTCGCCTTATAAAAAGCGCTGGGCTTTAGCTGGGCATACGTTCACCATATTGATGAATCCTTTGAGTGCGCACTTAATTAGCGTGCCGAAATGAATAAAGGAAAATACGTTTGTACAAGTTTAGTACCTATTTCTTCCTTAAAACGTAGCGTTAACGTAGAATAGCATATTTCAAATGATAGGAGACCCTTGCTCGGCAGTGGGACTGTAAATGGGTCAATGATTATGATGGTAGGTGTAATAGATGTAACGGCGGATCCAGGGGGCGGGGGCATGACCACTCCCCCTTTTTGTCTGGGTTTAGATCGACCAGAAAATACTCTTTTTAATTGGAATTATGAAATTGGAGTCTGTTTTAAATAGATCTGACCATGTGACCCCCACTTCAAAGCTGGGTCCACCCTAGAGCTTAGTAGACTCTGTGTGACAAGAAGTACCTCTAAAATAAATTATAAATTCAAAGCGCTTTTGGACGTAACGCTTACCCACTCACTAGTTACTACGTCATCGCCACTACCCATTGTAGGTAGTTCTAATTTTACTATGAATTCAATAACAAAAATATTACGTCGGACATACAGCAGGCATATCCTTCTTTTTACAAGAAGGTGAAGGCCCAACTTATAAAAGAGAGTTTTGGAAATATCAGTTCACGTTTATTAAAAATTAATTAAGCAAAATGCAGAATGTAGTATTTATTTCAAGAACTTATATTTTAAGTGAAGACGGTAAATAACACTAATAATATTTTATGATTAAAAATTTGGTATAAAAAGTTCTTTTTAACCAATTTCAAACAGAAGGCGGTTCTCTATTCAGTGTGGCTATTTTTTATTCTGGCAGCCCGAAATTTGACGTTGACGCGTACCACAATTTTTGACACATGACACTCTTGACAGTTTGACGTTTTACTTTCCAATTCCAAAAGGAGCGAAAATCAACAAATAGTTATAAATTATTTTCAACAGTTTTAGAAGTTGAGAAATATATAGTATTTGGCTAAAATGCCATCAATGAAAGTGGAGGGTGACAGTGATGGGGACGGGGACATGTCTGGAGGTGATACGGAGCGATCCAATGGGTCTTCAAGAGGACCTGATAGAGATTCGAGTGCTGAGGAAGCTGATGAACCTGACTCCGATGACTCCTCGGAAATGGACGAGAGCGAGTGTGAGAGGCGGCGGAATGAGTGCCTCGATAACCTAGGTTGGTATTACCTGTTTGTTTTGAGGTTATGTTTACAAAACAGATGTTTTTGGCGGAATTGTTTACGTAGGTATTTTGTTTATTCCACTCTATTTTCTGGAGATATTGCGTTGAATTTGTTAATGTATTATTATTATATTAATCACTATAATTGTGGCCTATGTAGCTAGTTTGGCCCAGTTTTTGCTCCATGAATTCTAAGTATGTCGACCAATTTGCCATATAAGAGCTGTATTCCTCGTCATATCTTATGATACTATTATAATATCATTGACTTAAGGATTGTTAATTAAGTTCTATATAAATATGTTTTCTTAAGGGGGTAATCTTATTTTTATTGTAAATTAATAATTGCTCACCCTCAAAAAGTAGTTATGCTGAATATGGTTATTGCATTATATTTACTTTATCATCACATCAGGTGAAATCATGGAAAATAGTGTATAAAATCTTTCAGTAATAGGTTTCAATAGGGAGAGAGCAAGTTATAATTAACTGCTCCTCAGAATTTATTTGCCTTTTCTATTGTTTCTTACAGATCTATCTTGTAGTTTACCCAATCCTGTAGTCTAAGAAATTCTTCTTTCTACAGTTTTCATCAATCAGATTGAATAGTAAATCTGTACAAACATGCACAGTGCTTTTTCGCTAACAGCTTTTTCATAAAACAACTACTCAGTGAAAATATAAGTTAATTGTATATTAACAAAGAAAAAATAGTGTTAATTGATACATACCTACTATAGTTAACGGTACATTTTGTAGATAGAGGTCAAATGTAATGTACTATAGGTACTTCTGCTGATTCTTAAACATAAATGTTTACATATGACCTTAATTCTTTTAAAATAAAACATACTCTTACAATACCTTACCTATACAGTACATAAATCCTTAAACTTTCTAGCTAATCTGGAGCGTCAGTTCTCGGTGCTGCGGGAGCAACTGTACTGTGAAAGAGTGAAGCAGGTAGACCACCAGCTGGCTGAAGTGCGCGGAGGAAGATCCCAGGAGTACCTCGGACCTCTGAGGAGGTTGCAGGAGAATATGAGGATTAGGTAAATGGGATAAATCATATTTGGACTGTGTTCCTAGACTGTACTTGATAATACATACCATATTCTCATGTATAGCTAAATATTGCATAGAGTCTTTATAAGTATGTATTTACAAAACAAAGTATAGGTACCTTTAAGTATTATATCCATTGTCTAGTACCCATAGTACAAGCTCTGCTTAGTTTGGGACTAAATAGTGCTGTGTAAAATGTCGCAGAATATATACAATGCAAAAAAGAAATCTAATAAGATAAAGACACCATGAGTACCATGTGATCCCATCAAGAGTTGGAACTCTTAGAATAAGAATCAGGTACAGTCTATATTTACTATTACATAGGTACATAGGTATTGTACCTTATTCTACTGGCCAGTAGACTTGTAGTCTACATTATAGTTGAGTTCTGAGAAGATACTGCCTGGGACCGTAAAAGAACTTATAATGACGATGGTGGATAAATTGATAAATTAAAAACATTACAAATCTAAGGGGTCATAATAATAATAAATGCTTTATTAACTAAAGAAATAAATTTGCAAGTTATAATAAATACCACTGGCCTCACACTAGGAGACCCTGTCTAGAGGGAACCAGTCTCATTTGTGAATTTTGTGATACAGTAGGTATGTAACAGGTAAAATATTATATTAATACCAGAAGCAGCATAAGCTGTGATTAATATAAATTATTTCACTTGCAATATTCAAATGATGTTTAATTTTAAATTCGGCCAAGTCACTGAGTACAACTGTTGTCCATTCTAGATAGTTTGGAATAGGTTAAGTACAAAACAAATACATATAATATATTTATAGATGTACCAGATTAGATTTTTATGTAGTAAATAAATCTTGTAAACATTTTACTGTACTATTATACCTGTTTATTACTGTCATTTAAAAAAATTGTTGAAATTCCAACTAGATATTTTGTGAGAAAGTATCGAGAACTTTAAAGAAAAGATTCCTTGAATTGTTTACTAAATGTGATATGTAAGAATTTATTAACTCTTACAAACTCTGCTTGTTTGTGTTCAAGAAGCGAAAAAATGTGATGGTTGTGTTATTTGTATCAGGATCGAAGTGGCGGGAATACTGAAGCAGATGCGTATAGAGAACATAAAGCACAAATATGAGGCTGAGGAGCAGGCGGCACACCAGCATTTCAAGGTAGGAATAGCAATAATATCATTATCTTTGACAAATAACGTTCTGAAGGCGAATAACTGCCATCAAACTCTAATAGAATATAGAAATAGCTTCGTATACTTGTTTGCCTAATGACGCTTAAATGTTTATTATTAAACATACTTCCTTTTTTAGTAAAAGTACAAGATACATCAGGTTTAACTAAGTATGGAAAAGCTATAAATTTGAAACATGTATTCTTGAAAAGTTGCACAAAAAAATCACTAGATGGCGCTGTTTATAAATTGTTTGTGGTGGTATAGTAGCTGATATAACTAATAGATGGCGTTGGCAGTACCAAAATAAGCGACCCGTCTCTACGTGAAATGTATTCGTAAAAATATTTTTACGATCTAAAAGGGATGTAAATGACCTCGTATATTTTTCAACGACATGAATTTTGGAGTTGCGTTTCTTTTAACAATTTTTAGTTTGGTTTTACTATTTTATGTCCCTTTGTTAATAATGTTATACCAAACTATATCAATAATAAAAAATAATTTATTTATCTTACGATAAATAAGTGAACAATGTAAAATAAATAAATAACCACAGTACATGTTTAATACAGAAAATAGTATTAGTGGAAGGATAGTCTATTATTTCAGATTACCTGGTTCTTAGTATTTATAACAATAAAAAAATAACATTTCAGGTATGCATGTAAGTACCTAAATCAAAATAAAATTGCAAACAATTAGCATCATATTAATGTTAAAATCAGGCATTTCCACATGAAAAACATAATCTTTATAAAAAATAAAAAATTTAAAATTAATCTATTAAACGGGTTAGATTTAATATCGCCGGCATTCAGTCCATCACAATTTTAATGTGAAACAGAAATAAAAACATATGAGCGTATAAATGTTATTGAATTTCTATCCACAATACTGTGGTATGGCAATTCGATGGGTGACGTAGAACTCCCATAAAAGACTTCAACGCGAAACGCACACGAATCCCCCTATTGTGTTTCAATTCTATCAACAATTTCTATTGTAAGTAATAAAATAAAGAAATGTATTATTCAGTGTATGTTTAGGATAGAAATATGTCATGTTTTGTGATTGACGTAAAAATTACGAACAGTTAGAACGACAATTTAACTGTGTAAAATTTCTTAGTACATTTGAAAGTATCTATTTGGGGCACAGTTTTGTGGGGCATATTATGTGTAATTATATTTTAATACATACATACATACACTCACTCACGCCTTTTTCCCATAGGGGTAGGCAGAAACTACAGAATGCCACGCGCTACGGTCCCTGCATACCACTTTTGCCTCATATTTTAATATATAATAAATAAATGTAATTTAAAAAATATATTTATGTATGATACCAGTGGATTGTAAAGTCACAGGCACTGAATTAGAACTTAAACCACTGAGTTTTTGGAAGTTACGTGCGTATTTATCACATGCTCAAACGGTGAAGGAAAATATCGTGGGGCAACATGCATGCATGAGAAATTCTCTCGATGGCTGTGAAGTCTACCAACCCGCAGTAGGCTAGCGTGGTGGGACGACCACTTCTGTGCTGTGGGTCTCGAGTTCGAATCCCGGTAGGAACAAATGCTTGTGTGATGAGCATAAACATTTGTGTCCGAGTCATGGATGTATGTATTCACAAAAAAAAGTATATATATGTAGTATATCAACCAACTAGTATCCGTAACACAAGCCTCGTTGCTTAGCACGGAACTAGATGGCGTTGTGTGTCATAATGCCCAGGAATATTTCGCACTCGTATATTTTGGTCTTAGGGATGAGGAGAAACAATAGAACGACCACGTGCTACGAGTAAAGGTGCCTGGTTACCACTTTTGATTATTTTATGTTCATACAAGCAACTCAACCGTCACACCGATTTCACGCGACTAAAAATTATAAAGTACCTAGTTCATTCTTCCATATTAATATTATAAAATATGTAAAAGTGTGTCTATCTCTCTGTTAGTCTGCTACCTCCTAACGCTTATGCCGCTAAACCAATGTAGATGAAATTTTGTATGGGGATAGTTTGGGTTTTTATCATAAAATCATGAAAAGGGGGTAGAATTTTGTATGCGGAATCAATCATTTCTTCAAAGAGAGTACCTAGATATTAATAATAGATGGATATAAAAGCAGATTGGGTAAATTACTTATTGTGCTCAGACGAAGTCGCGGGCTGTTAGCTTATTTAATTAATAAGTCTAGAAATGGAACTACTTAAATATTGATATTATTTTAAACTCTACTTTTCGGATCCTTAATAACATCCGTGGTCTGCCCCTATGATATATTTAATTATTCTGTCCGAGACTGGGACAGCCCGTAGCGGATTTTCCGCAACTTAAAAAAAAACGGCCAATTGCTAGTCGGTCTCGCGCACGTAGGATTTCGTACCATTCAAAATATTTTGTGAATATTTCAACCGTCTACCTGTTGCAAAAAATCACGTTTTTTGTATGAGATAAGATTTTTAGTTGTAGCGGCAACAAAAATAATAATAAATAAATAAATATTCTACGACATTTTACACAGCACCATCTAGTCCTAAACTAAGCAGAACTTGTACTATGGGTACTAGACAATGGATATAATTCTTATAATTTATTTTTTTGTAAATACATACTTATAATACATAGGAAACACCCAGACGAACACAAACACTACACAATACCTACATTATCTATGAAAATTTGACTGTTTAGCTATCACGGTTCATGAGATACAGCCTGGTGGCAGACAGACAGTCAGACTGACGGACGGACGTATAGCGGAGGCTAAGTAATGGGGTCCCGTTGTCACCCCTTGTGAATGGACCCCTAAACAGGTTTGCTAGTTTTACTAAGTATACTATAAAACTGTCGCGTTGGTCGATTACTGAGAAGGTGCTCTTGGATGCGATTCCTAGGTCGATCGTAGTGTTATTGGTTATTTTATGAATTTCTCAGTAGCAGCTCGGAGTTTGGATTCGTGCCTGGTTGGTTGATCGCAATAAGCTCGCCCCCAATTTCATCGGACTCAAAACATACCGGCGATATGTAGGTGTACATTAGTACACCTCTGCCTAACCCTATGGGGACGACAGTCATGATAGTATATTTATGTTAAAAATATTATCTTTACTTATTTGAAGTCGGTTATTAATCATATCTATTGCCAATCCCTCTCAAATGAGAGGAGACCCGTGCCCAGCAGTGGGACAATAAGGTTGATGATGATGATTAATCATAGTTTATTGAAACTGGTCTTACAATATATAATATCAAGGTTCACTTCACATTGTCTATTGTTAGCAGACAAGATACAGAAGCCTTACAGTTTAGTCCTAAAATCAATAACAGCGACCTACGTAATACGTATGTACTTCGAAATACAAAGGTTTTATGTAACCTCCCTTTACAATGTAATATGTACTTAAATATGAAGGAAATACTGTAGGTTATTAAAGTAGAGATTCTATAACTTTAGGATAGTTTATCTGTGTATGTACTTGTAACATGAAATAGCTTGTCAATAGGCTTTGAAGCTATGCTTTAGGAACTAAACTCACTAAATACATTCGAGTATTTTCAGTTGTTCGCTTATGGTAGATGAAAACTTACTTTTTATGAATTATATCGATATTACGGACGTCTAAGGGTTCTAAAGAATCTGAAGCGTCGGGATTAAATAATATCAACTAGCTGATTCCGTCGGGATTAAATAATATCAACTAGCTGATTCCGTCGGGATTAAATAATATCAACTAGCTGATTCCGTCGGGATTAAATAATATCAACTAGCTGATTCCGTCGGGATTAAATAATATCAACTAGCTGATTCCGTCGGGATTAAATAATATCAACTAGCTGATTCCGTCGGGATTAAATAATATCAACTAGCTGATTCCGTCGGGATTAAATAATATCAACTAGCTGATTCCGTCGGGATTAAATAATATCAACTAGCTGATTCCCGCGACTTCGACCGCGTGCAATTTAACTAAAAAAATAAAAGTTTCATATTAACTTTCGTTTTATCCCCTTCGGGTGTGAATTTTCAAAAATCCTTTCTTAGCGGATGCCTACGTCATAACATCTACCTGCATGCCAAATTTCAGCCCGATCCGTCCAGTGGTTTGGGCTGTGCGTTGATAGATCACTATGTCAGTCAGTCAGTCACCTTTGAGTTATATATATTTAGATATCCAGCGATAAAATTCCTATAAAGTAGTTTTATTTCAATGACTTATATACTGATAAGTGTAAGAAATTGTGGTTTCTAAACAACATGATTTTATTTTTATACCAAAGGCGTGGTACCAAGTTTACGTCTTGCCTGATGTTAAGCGGTTACCGTAACCTATAGAAGTTTGCAACACCAGAGGTGTCGCTCGCGCGTTGCTGACCCTGTAGAAACCGTTTAGGTTTTTTAAAATAGCGGAGTTACTAAACTGACAGCAAATGGAATTCCCATGCTGTCAGAACTACCCCCAACAAGACCAGTCTTGCAGCTCAATTTGAGTGTGATAAAAACTATATCTTATTCCAAATTTTCAATTAAAATATTTGCTTAAAAATCGTTTATAAGTAAAACAATCCGTTGAAAATAACACGGTACGGTGATTTGAGTCTTAAATATATATACATAATTATGTATGTAGCTTGATTTACAATTGGCGAAAAACCAGAAAAAAATGAATTAACTGAAGCAGTCACATCATCGACTAGTTCCGTGTTTAGTTTTCATCTGCTCGCCCCCTATTACATAGTACCTAAAAGACATGCCTACCGGCGAAATGTGGGTGTACACAGGTAGTACACTTCTGTCTATCGTTTCGGGGACGACAGGCGTGATGATATGTTTAAGCATCTGTTATGAAAGGTTTGAGGGTACGGGGGATGAAGGAGGGGCGGATAAAACCGTGAGCTACAGCTGAGGTAATATCGAGCATCATTAGCGTAGATTTAAATTCTATAGTAGTATAACTTGTATTAAAAAACCCACTATCGTAGGGCGTGGCGTTCTGTAATTTATTTACCTCTATGAGACAAAGGCGTGAGTGTATTTTCCACCATATTAACATCATACTTATATTTCAATTGTATTTAAATTAAAAATAAATTAAATATTTCTCGGCAATATTACACAGCGCCATCTAGTTCCGTGGTAAGCAACGAGGCTTGTGTTACGGATACGAGATGGTTGATATACTACATATATACTTTTTTTTGTAAATACATACATATTATACATAGATACATCCATGACTCGGATACAAATGTTCATGCTCATCACACAAACATTTGTCCTACCGGGATTCGAACCCGGGACCCATAGCACACCAGGCAACATTAACTACCGCTGAGCTAAACGGGTCGTATTAACATCATTATGATTTTCTATTTTTTAATACTCTGGGTTGATATTGAATAACTGTTTTTATACCTATATCATTATTGATTTTCAGTATTTAGTTATACGAAAGCACAATAATTATCGATCACATATCTACAACAAACTTCTCAATTACACCCACACACACAAATGTTTTTATTTCCTCTTTTGTTCTTTTTAATTTTTATACTTTAACTTAACATAAGTAGTTTGTTCGCCTACTACACGTACCAATATTTTTTCCGTAAATATACTCACTGTGAATGGATACTTTTTCCTAAGATACAGACAGATTTTCTGCCTAGTTTAGGAAAGGGAGTCCTATGACCCATTTTATATATGTATGTTGTACCGGTTCTATTTATTTATAACATCGAATTATATAGGACAACAACTTTGTATACCATACTTATAGAATAAACTTAAATCTTATACTTAATTGACTACGAGCAATTTATATAATCTTTATTATATAATTTTATAGTACCTTACTACAAATTACTCATTTATATAACTTAGCATCAATCTATATTAATACGTGAAACAAAAACTTGAAAATTTGTGTTTTTACGAAAATTTCGCGGTCGGAGTAGTATGAAATTTCTCACACTTATGGTTTGGTGAGTGCAGAATGATAATATTTTTTTAATTATGCACAAAAGCGACCACCAGTAATTATAAAATTTCAACAAATCGTCCTACATACATCAGATACAGCAAGAGATAAACGGCCACATATGTATATGTGCACGAACAATGGCGCGTGTCATCGACACTGAGGCTATTCATGAAGAGCTGACGTCACGTCCGGTGCGCCCGCGCATTCTGCACGGCTCCTCTCCTACCGCGATACGTGTGCTATATACCTACTGTGGCATATTGGATTATGGACCGCTGGTATTTCTGTATATAGAAGGAAACGTGTTATAATATGTAATGTAACAGTAAATACCTTCGAAGATAGCTTTTGAAAATCTAAATGAGAGATCAGCATTACGCTAACGGGCAAACTGATTTTGAAGCATGAGTAGCAAAGATATAGTTTATTTCTTTAAAAATCTTAAGACAGAGCTGATGATCTCACCTACTCACAATAGTCTACTTATCTTTGTTCAAATCACCTTTCAAAGAGAGAGATACAAAAAGAAACTATAAGCTTATACCACTCCTTTTTGCTTCTAGGGCTACAACTAAGAACTATCGAAGAATCATTGTCATATCAGCAAAGAAACAAATGCTTCTTAACAAATTCCTTCTTTCTTTCTTCTATAGGAAGAACAAGGATCGGCTATATGCCTCCCACATCTACAATTTGTAGCTTGAAGAAATAGAATTTTAAAAGCAGTAGCGTGGGGCCATACAACTTTTCACTTTCCGGTAGATAAATACAAAGCTTTCAATTCATTCTGGAGACGGTCAAATGATGATAAGTATACTGCTTATAAATCCCGGAAAAGATTCAAAAGTAATAATTGCCTTTCATATACCTAACAACGCTATACAATACATACCTTTTATTTTAAAAGAGTGTCTATGGAGTTTCTTCCCCGGATTCTTCTCCATGAGATCAACTTCTTGGACCCGTGCATCTAGTCTTAACGTTTTATAAAAGCTTCAAAAAGTTTATATGAAACTAGCGGCCCGTCCTGGTTTCGCACGGGTGGGCATTTATTTTTAAACTTCATTTATGCTCCGCTCCTGTTGGCCGTAGCGTGATGTTCATAGCCTATAACCTTCCTCGATAAATGGATTATCCAACACAAAAATATTTTTTCAATTCCAATCAGTAGTTCCTGAGATTAGCGCGTTCAAACAAACAAACTCTTCCAAGTTAAGTTGGGTCCAAGTTAATCCATTTTGCCAGCATTATGCTTTATAGTTACAACAAAGATGTATGTATAATTGTGCATTATTTTTAATAACATCAAACACAGGGACTTCTTACACTTTTTTATACCAAAAAACATATATAGACACATTCGAATTGAGAACCTATTCCTTTTCGAAGTTGGTTAAAAACGGCCCGCCTAATGTTAAGTGGTTACCGGTTGTTCTTTCCTTCTATTACTTTTTATTTGTCGCTAGGAAATGAACTGGCTTTTATTTCTTTCTTTCGATTACAATACTTTGACTTTCTACGGAAAATACAGCTTGAAACATACCTCTATTCACGTGCGTGCTTTTCAATATTACTTTGGTTAAATATTTTAGGTGTAGGTACGTTAGTACACCTCTGCCTAACCTTTCGGGGACTACAGGAGTGATGGTATGTTTATTTTATTCATAAATCTCCTGATAAAAGAGACAATTATTGTAACCATTCCCATTATCTTTTGTCTCTCTTCCTTTTTACCTATTCTACTGCTCTATCTAGAAATACAATTATTTTAGTTTTAGTACTAACAGTATAATTGTCTGCACGAGTCGTGAGCACAGATTTTAGAATTAAAATTAGCCATTTTACGCATGTACGCTTTCGGCCAAATTTGTTCAGTATCAGTTTACCGGTCAGCAACAATCTTGTGCAGCCTCGGCGCCCCTCACCATCGTCATTCCGCCAAAGAGACCGAAAATGTGTGGAATGCGCAAGTGAAGTTTGTGCTCACGACTCGTGTCGGTACCTATACGTACACAATTTCGTAAATCTTTCATCTTTTTCTTTGTACGAGTATACGAGGCATCCAATTCATCTTCCCACCGGATGTGGAGCGAGCTAAAATTAATTACATCTCTTTGTTTTCTCTCGCAAGCTGTTGTTTTCTGACATCATAATTATATACGCACGATAATTAGTTTTAATTAATTTGTCTCATAAGGGATTAAATTTTAATATGATATTGATTTAGTTTCTGGTTTTCTTTTAATTTCGTCAACAAAGCTAATGTTGTTTGAGATATTTTATGTTACGAGTATTATTATACTTTTGAAATAAATGTTCTTAACACGGATTTTATCGCGGTATATTAATTTTTAATTATATTAGCTATATTCCGAATAAAATAAAATAATATTAATACTTCGCTCTAATCTGTAAATAGTAGTTGTGTCAAAATATGAAGCTTTTTAAGCTTTATGTCATAAGGTAGGAGGTGAAAACGGAAATTCCATGCTGTCACAATAGTCAATCCCTTAACGAGCTCTGGTAACTCACTCATAACTCACGCAGAAACACGGGTATTGTTGATTCACTGCGGTCTTCTGTAAGGCGGAGGTACTTCCCCAGTCAGGCAACTCAATAACAGCAAGAAATCTCGCTATGCTACCTACCTGAAAGTGACACAAACCAACTTTATATGTAGGTACTAGCTGACCCGGCAAACAATGTTTTGCCCCATAATTTTTTTCTAGTGAATATATTGGTAGTGAAATGAAAAAAAAAAACTAACTTATTATAAGTGGCAATGGGGTCTATAAATGAAAGTGGGTGGAGCACTGTGGACGGTGATGACCTATAAAAATAACAATACGCTAATAATGTACTTCATTAACTTAACTGAAATATTGAAAGTTTGATCTCAACTGATGAAATATTGAAAATTTTAATGTAAATTTATATATATATCTTAAATTATGACAACAATAAAAAAACGATATCAATCACGAAGACCTCAGTTGGTCTTCGTGATTGATATCGATTCGTGTATGTTTTTTTTGTCTGTCCGTCTGTAACACTTACAAACTGGATGGTTTGCTCCTGCGAGACCATCATTATATCAACTGATAGATGTCCACTGTTGGACATAGGTCTTCCTTTAAGATTGCCATGCCATCAGGTTCGATAACAAACAATGTGACACGAAATTTTTATATATTATATAGAGACATATCGTGATACAGTTCCTGAAAAGTAAATACGTTTTATTTCAACGAGCCATATTCGTTTGACAACCTATAACAAAAAATACATACTTAAATAAACCGTTAACAAGTTTTGAAGTTTCTTTGCCTTCCAAACTTCGTGTCTGGCTTTAGTTAAAAGTTATCAGAAGAGTAGTCGGTAAATTTTGTTCGTAACTAGAACGTGGAGTTATATCAAGTCAAATAAAACTTGCGACACGGCGCTGTAATCTTTTAGGAACATTGACTGTTCTGTTTCCATTTAAATGGAACACTATTTCTATAGTATTATAGATTTATTTATTTATTTTTATTACCTTTTTATCACTATACTAGCTTGCTCCCGCGGCTTTGCCCGCATGGTATATAGATAAAATGTAGCCTATGTGTTAATCCAGGTAATAAATTATTTGTATCATCATCATCATCATCAACCCATTAACGTCCCACCGCTGGTCACGGGTCTCCTCTCAATTGAGAGGGATTGGGCTATAGTCCACCACGCTAGCCTACTGCGGGTTGGCAGACTTCACATGCCATCGAGAATTCTCTCAAGCATGCAGGTTTCCTCACGATGTTTTCCTTCACCGTTTGAGCATGTGATAAAAATTATTTGTATGCTTAATTTAATTCCAATTTGTTAAACGGTTTATGCGTGAAAGAGTAACAAACATCCATCCATGAATATAAGTGTTTGTGTTCGTCTGGGTGTTTCCTATGTATTATAAGTATGTATTTACAACAAAAAAGTATATAAGTATTATATCCACTATCTAGTACCCATAGTACATACAAGCCCTGCTTAGTTTGGGAATAGATGGTGCTGTGTAAAATGTCGCAGAATATTATTAGTATTTTATTATTATTATCCATCCATCCATCCATCCATACTTACAAACTTTCGCGTTTATAATATTAGTAGGATATTAGTAGCATTACACCAGTGTTTTTACAGGGTTGGAAATGCGCGGGCGACACCTCCGGTATTGCAAACGTCCACAGGTTACAGTAACCGCTTTGCATCAGGGGGGGCCGGTTGCCACCCTTGTGGCGTAAAAAAAAACTTCAAGCCTCAAGCGATGAGAGCCTTAATGATATGACCATAGACAACTGCAAGGTCATAAGCCCTAACTTCGAATCTCAGACTTCGAAGTCATGTGCGTAATACCTCGCTGAAACGTTGAAGGAAAACATCTGGAAACCTGCTTGTTTGAGTGTTTTTTCGGAATGTGTAGTCTGCCATAACGCATTAAGCTGTCCTGGTGAATTCTAATGCTGAAGCAAGACCAGTGGCCTGTATTGGGATAGTTAATCTCACGGGGATTCGGGTTTCCTCACAATGTTTATAACTATTCAACCAATTGATGATGAACGCACAGAATTTCTTAAAGTAAGTACGGGTCCGAGTTTTGGAACGAACTTAACACATATGTGAAATAAAAATTGAAAAATTGATGGGATATTATCATTTTCACTTGCAATAAAAACGAGGCAGTAATTTTACGACCTATGAGTATTTAATTACTTTGAAAATTGGGGATTTATTCACTCACCACTTGAGAAATACGTACATATAATATCGTTACACACATTTACTTACATGTTTTTTCCGTTGGATGGAAAATACAGAACACCACGGGACAATCTCTGCATACCACTGAAATTTCATCCACAATATTTGATGCGAGTACTACCTAGACACCAGAACTTTTTGAAGCAGTTTACCAATGTACATATGTATTTAGGTAGATGTATGTTCTTCTAAAACCGTGATAGCTTAATTGTGTGACCAGTGGACTAAGATGTCAAAGGTCTTAAGTTCAGACACAAGGCACGCATCACTGACTATTCGGAAGTTATGTGCGTGCTTATCCCATGCTCAAATGGTGAAGGAAAACATCGTGAGGAAACCTGCATGTCTGAAAGATTTTCTCGATGGCATGTGAAGCCGTCGACCCGCAGTAGGCTAGCATGGTGGACTATAGCCTAATCCTTCCTAAATGAGAGGAGACCCGTGCCCAGCTGTGGGACAATAATGGTATGATAATGATGTTATTCTAGAGCGTTCCGTCCTGGAGTATTAATAATATTTTTTCTTGTAATAAAATGATTTTTCGACTGCAAAGTCGTTTTTTCTCATGCTAAGCTCAGAAATGTATGTGTTGCAGTTTATACAAAGGATTCCTAATGTTTATTACAGTTTGCTCGATAGGAACTACCCATTGGTACCTAATTTGGTTCTAAATAAATACAGGTATCGATTGCAAATCAATAGTTTGGCAATAGCATTGTTTGCGCGGCCTCGGAAGTGACGTAAACATTTGTGCCGCCATTGTTTCTAGATGTGGGTCAAACTGAAGGTTTCTTCTCAGCTTTGTTGTTGGAACTTGCTTTATATAATATTTAAAAAACACGTTGTAAGATCCTTGCAGATGTTTGTAACTTATTGTCTTATGTGGTAAGTTTCCTTTTCCTTTAAATCTTTGACAAAATCTCTAAATATCGCGGCGGCGGCGGCGGTGATCACTTACTTGATGAGCCGCCTGCGTGTTTGCCCCCTTATCACCATAAAAAAAAAACTGCAGGTGGCATACAACTAGGCCGTTACAGCTCGTAATTAACTTACTTTTATGGAAATCATTGTGCTGAACCCGACCACAATACACAGCCCTGTGGTTGCACGGATCAAAGAGGCGGCGTGGTCAACCACATTAATGTTGGGACCATAACGTTGTTGCCAAATCAAAATGGTATATGGTGTATGCTACGTATATTATTCTTCGTTTCCAATGTTTTCACTATTACGACTCGTTCATACATATGAATGAAATGACGATGACCAATTTTTGAAAATTTATTTTCGTATAAATTTTCGTAGTCCGTTTTTTTATATCACGAAGTTTTTATTAGATACGCATATCTAAAATCACTTAGCAGATTCTGGTTTGACAAAGACGATAATCTCTGATATACCTACTATCAAAATGTATGCAGTACATTTTGGGTGATCTGTGTAAAAAAATTAGTTATTGTTTTGTATTTTAATGGGAATTCATTAATAAAACTTTAAGATAGGTATAGTACCTAGATACTACGAAATCTCCAAAAAAATATAAAAATCTTCTTTTTTTCTGATATACCTACTATCAAAATGTATGCAGTACATTTTGGGTGATCTGTGTAAAAAAATTAGTTATTGTTTTGTATTTTAATGGGAATTCATTAATAAAACTTTAAGATAGGTATAGTACCTAGATACTACGAAAACTCCTAAAAAATAAAAAATCTTCTTTTTTTCTGTAAAAAACGGTCAGGACTTTACAATAGTTTGAAAAAGAAATAAAATAAATGAAATTTTAAACTGGATTATATAATCTGATATGTTAGAGCACAGATAGAAACCAAAATTTCTTAGAAGTAATTTTTTAAAGTAACCAGATCAATGGCGCAATTTCGCGTGCGTAATAGTGAGTGGGTAAAATTTTCCCCGTATTTGCAACATTTTTATTGATGCTCTGCTCACATAGGTCGTAGGTACCCTAATACTTTCGTAAATTAATAGGAATAAAATAGGATTTGTTGTAAAGAAAGATATTTTCAAAACCGACTGATAGTTCTTGACATAAGCGCTTAAAACAAACAAATAAACTTTTCCGCTTTATTATATTAGTATAGTTAACTATATTGTAAACATATTGGAAAATGGATAAATCTATGTTGGTTATAGAACAAAACAAACAATATACCAATACTTTTTTTTTTTTTTAAGTGCGGAAAAATCCTTTACGGGCCGTCCCATCGCCTGGGGAGGCGACAGGGTGTGTCCGCTTAAGCGTTTACCGACTAAAAAACCGCACCCGTCAACGCCACTAACCCTATTGCCGGGGCCATGGGATTCGCAAAAGCATGCACCACAATCCCCGTGGGCTTCGGTCCAGCTCTTATCGCTGGACCCCGGCTAGGAGCGAGGCATAGCTCGCCTCGCATCCTCCGCGCAGGCGCACGTGTGACGAACACGCGCGCCGCCTACTTGGGCCCATTACTAGTTCGGGCGGCGGACTCCCCTAGTCGCGCCCACCCGCTGGCCACAGCTTATGGAGGCCGGAGGTCTGTTTGCGCCCTCCGGCGCCCGGTGCGTCTACTGCGGATCGGGAGAGAGGTTGTGATTTCTCTCTCCCTTTCCGCCGCCTCTTTTGCGCGCATAACTTGCTCGCAGTAAGAGGCGGCGGCATCCCACGCGTTCTCGCTCCCGACCATGGATAGGATCACGGCCGGAAGCGAGAGGTCACCGCCGACTGCCGCTATGAGTTCACGGCGCTGCTCAGTCCAGGCCGGGCAGGCCTGGAGTGTGTGCTGCGCCGTGTCCTCGGGGCAACCTACGCAATGGTGACAACCGGGCGATGGCTCCCGGCCTATGCGACACAGGTACTTGCCGAAGCACCCATGCCCAGACAAGACCTGCGTCAGCCGGAAGCTGAGGGCGCCGTGGCGCCTCTCAAGCCAATCCTCCATGATGGGTCTTACCGCCACTATCGTGGCGTGCCCTGCGCTGGGTTGCGCAAGTCGCATCCTCCACTCGGCCACTAGGATCTGGTGGAGCTCAGAGCGCCATGCCTCAGTCTCACGAGGCAACGGCAGTTCCCCCAGCCTCAGCGCCTCCTTGCGCCACCGGTATAGCGACGCGAGGGCCTTCGCTTCGAGGTCCCAGGGCGGGGATCCGGCAAGGAGGCTCGCCGCCTCGAAGGAGATCGTACGATATCCTCTTATAACTCTGACGGCCATCGCCCGCTGCGGTCTGCGCAGCAGCACAGCGTTACGGGCCGCCAGGTTTTCCCCCCATATTGGCGCTCCGTAGAGCGCCATGGATCGCACGATCCCCATATACAGCCTCCGGCAGGATGCGTTGGGCCCGCCCAGATTGGGCAGCAGCCGCGACAGAGCTGATGCGGTGCCCATTAATTTGGGGCCCAACCTTCGGAAATGGTGTCCGAAGTCCCACCGGCTGTCGCGCATACGGGCTCCCAATCGAAAGCCCGTGTCATAGCGGCTCCACCTCGGGGTTCCTCTTGGCTTCACCGCGGAGTTCAATACTTCGCGGTTACTAAGCCCCCCCGGCACGACAAGCCGAGAACCCCATGGGGGGGAATATACCAATACTAACCACTCTTAACACATTTGATGTCTTTAATTTATGACATACTTCCTATAGTATTATCTAAATAAAGAGGATGTTGTTTCTTCCTCCGGTTCAATAGCAACAACATTTATAAATTTATTATTATTTTACTAGCATTTAACTTTGGTAAAAAAATATAGAAACAAGTTTCACTAAACAGAAAAGAAAATGTATTATAATCACATGTATCTTCATCCGAAAACATATGAGTTTCGCCTGACACATTGACTGCATTAAGAATATGGTTTTTTTGCCTCATCATCATCATCAAATCATTCACTGTCCCACTGGCACTGGCTCCTCCCATTTGAGAGAAATTAGGCTACAACCCACCACGCTAGCCCACCGCGGGTTGGCAGACATCACACGAAGCCCGTCAGGAAAATCCCGCTGGCATGTAGGTTTCTTCAAGATGTTCGTTCACCGTTTGAGCATGAAAAAAGTTTGTGGTACCACTTGGAATCAAGACTGACACGTCAACTAGAGGGACAAAAACTCCTTGGTTCGTTGGTCACACCACTGGGCTATCACAGTTTTTCTTTTCTTTCTTGTCCATAGAAAAAATATACCACGACCGTTAGCATAAAAACTATAGTAAAAGGACTCTCTGGTAATCCTAAGAGAAAAACACATGTGTCAACTCACGGGTAGTATATTTAAGGTTCATTATCTCTTGTTTCATGAATTGAAGCAATTTCTGAAGATAGTTTTTCTCGATCTATTTTTAATATTTGCGGGGGAGCGTGTTAGTTGCGCGCTCATCGCCAGCCCCGAATTAGCTTTGGAACACGTCTGTAAATATTTGAAAAAATCATTATAATTGTATTTTAAGAAGTCAACACGTGAATGGGGCTTTTAGTACTTCGTAGCTAAGTAATAACTGCCTCGTTGGTCTTGTCGTCGCAAAGTGCGACTGAGAAAGAGGTCTTGGGTTTGATTCTCAGGTAGAGCATAGTGTTACTGGTTATTTATTCTATGAAATTCTTCTTCGTGTCGATAGAACATGAATATGTGAAATATGGGTATTGAATTTGATGACTCAAGAATATTGCCATTTGCCACATTTACTCGCTCAGTAGCAGTTTAGAATTTAGATTCCTGGCCCCGTTGATGGCAATAGGCTCGCCCTCCGTTACATGGGACCTAAAACATTCGGGCGAAATGTGGGTATACGTCAGTTCACCTCTGCCTGACACTTTGAAGACGGCAGACGTGATTGTATGTATTATAATAATAAATAAATAAATATTCCCGGACATTATGACACAGCGCCATCTAGTTCCGAGGTAAGCAACGAGGCTTGTGTTACGGATACTACTTGGTTGGTATACTACATATATACTTTTTTTTTTGTAAATACATACATATTATACATAGATACATCCATGACTCGGATACAAATGTTTATGCTCATCACTCAAACATTTGTCCCTACCGGGATTCGAACCCGGGACCCATAGCACAGAAGGCAGTGTCAACTACCGCTGTACTAATTGGGTCGTCAAATACATATACTTATAGATCTGTATGTAGTCTGAATGGCTATCGAACATAATATTGAGACCCCTCCGTGACTCACAGAGCACGTTAATCTATTAGACGTAGTTGAATTGTTGTATCCTATTGTTGTGGTCGTCAGTTACCTGAAAATCCTGATTATAAGTTTATCCTTGGTGTATCGGTATGACGTAAATCTAATGGCAATCGTTTTGTATAAAAAGCTGATATTGAAACGATGCACGAGAGGAACATTTAGTCATTGAAAGCTCGTTGTAAAACGGCTTTATGAGCTTGCTGGGGTTAAAAATATATTATTAATTAGTAAATATATATTATTAACTAGCTGACCCGTGCAACTTCGTCTGGGTCATTTACGAGAGAGAGAGAGAGTGGCTTGAGTAATTAACTTTATATTATTTTCGTTTTTTTGCAACTTTTTTCATTTATGCTCCGCTCCCATTGTTTGCAGCGTGATGTTATATAGTCTATAACCTTCCTCGATAAATGGACTATCCAGCACAAAAATAATTCCAATTAGTAGTTCCTGAGATTAGCGCGTTCAAACAAACTAACAAACTCTCTCTTCAATATAACATTAGTATCATCATCATCATCATCATCAGCCTATATTCGTCCACTGCTGGACGTAGGCCTCCCTAATATTAGTATAGATAAGTATAATTATGTTTTTATTGGTCATAGAAAAAAGGACAGCTAAACTCTACCTGAAATTAACTAGAACACAATGTTAAATCAACGTCGCACAATATCAGTTCTTCATTAAGAACCTTCAGTACTTTTAAACCTACCTATGTTCCTAACACTTAAAATAACTACCCAAACATTCACTTAGCACACAATCGCCCTGCGGCAATTAATGACCTTGTAACAAAATGACCCCAAATTAGTGAGAACAGTATCGTGCCCCGGAATGGGTTCAACGGCCCAGCGGGTCAACGGCCGCCCGTACATTTTCAGACGTCACCACACCACTTGCCAAACCAAGGTTCGAAGGGCTTGTATGTAAACTTATTATACAAAATATGCTATCAGACATTAATTTTTTAATAATAGGCTTAAATTACTTAGAATACAGGCACTTACAATAAGAAACAGTGGATGCATTTGTAAATATTTTAATTATATTTCATTTAATCTTGATTATTTTCTGTATTTATGTGTCGTATTTGTTATGCTACTACCTATATCTATATATCAAATATAGACTTAAGCCTAATCCTCCAGTAATGAGAGCAGTCAGCAGAGCCGTGCCCAGCAGTGGGACAATAATGCGTTGATGATGATTTGTTATGCATGAATAACATGAGATATTCATGAAGCCTGTATACCTATACATAGAGATGGGAAGAGGACTGGCCAACTCTGTAGTTCATCTCCACCTGAACACCTGTACAAATAAGGGGTATCCCTTACTTCGCCGGAATGTTGAACTAAATTCGATTTAAATTTAATTTAGTTGGTATATTTTTATAGTATATTCTCCAGAGAAATGTATAAAGTCACACCAGATTATATTCAATTCAGCTTTATTGCATTCCATAATGTTATAAATACAGGTGCGAAGGTTTATTGCTAGAATCAAATATGGACCTTGTCAGGCACAGTAAAAGTATAGTAAGAGAGAGGATATTGTATATTAATACTAACGTGTACCAATGTAGCCATTTCGCGCACCATATTATAGTAATCCAATTGATGTTTTATGCATAGTTGTCATTTAAATCACATACTTTTTCTGGTAAATGTGTAATGTTATGTCATTTAATGGGCTGTCGCTATTGTTTCGAGAAACTCACACTGCGACGATTATTCTAATTTATCGAAACTGGTTGTCGATGTTGGAAAATAACCAAACGGTGCTCTGGACAATTTAATGAAAACAGTATATTATCCGGTTCAGTTATAGCGGTGTATTAAGTGAAATATTTGAGGTACTACGTAAAGTAGTCTTATTTCAATTAGTATGTTTACTTCATGATCATAAAACGTAAGAAAAACCTAATAAAAACCCTGAAAAGTAAGCCCTGTTCTAGGAACAGGGCTTACTTTGAAATTACCTTGTGTTATTCTAGAATAACACAAGGTAATTTCAATAGAACTTGAAGTTGAATTGTTTTGAAATCAATTTTTATATCATGATTATGACTGGGTCCCTTGGCACGGAGATTCCGCTACATTTAACTGAAGATTATTGGTTCCGGTTAGGTGTTGTTTTTATTATTTCACGAAAAAAGCAACATAAGGATTGCGAAGCTGTAGAAATCAGTTTAGTCATCTTGTTTATCGAAAAATTACTTCAATGTGCATATTGTTCCGCGCTAAAAGTCCGCAAAAGCGCATTATGAGGCAATTTGCATGCCATCCAGTGGCACCTCATTGAATGAACACAGAATAACTGCCGTGTTGCAGCTACCGACTGCAGGCGCTGCATACCAAACAGACATCTGTGCACTAGAGATGGGTAATACTGCGCTAAGCTGTTTTATTAACTCAATTCTTTGCGTTGATCAGAATGTGCGCGGTTTTCTGTTGTCAGCATGTTTTATTTTGATGCGATATTGCACAATTTGAAGTTAAATGAAAAAGCTAGCACATTAAGTTGTGCTTGCGTTAGGTTTAGGTTTTTCAAATTCAAATTCAAATTATTTATTTGCGTGAATATGGGTGATACATAAGGTGACACATGTAACAAATAGTTCTTGATGCCATATCCTACCTTTACAGGTGTGCAAATATGTAGTAGGTAGTAAGCTAGACTATTACATTATATGATATATAAAAGTAATAAAAGTTTATAATTATGATAATATATTATAAACTTTTACATTATAGATATTAAAGTTAGATATTAGTATAACCATTATTATAATTATTTATTTATTTATTTATTTATTTATTTATTTATTTATTTATAGTTAATTAACACGGTACAACACCAATTACATTAATTAACTTAGAAAGAAACACAATATATACAAAAACTATACAATGCAGCCAATTTTCTATAACAGACAATTATTCGCTACATACTAACATGGAACAGTGGACACCCTCGCGTACTGTTTCTCACAGAACATCAAACATACTCGCATTATTTTACTCCATTCGTCCGCAAACACATCGCATTCAGAGTTGGCCGTCAAGAGGGCATTGAGCATCCTTAAAGTGCGACATACCGGCGACTCAGATCTGGCGACAGTTCTACAAGGCAGCAGCGCGAACAGATTGTGCCGACGACATTGCCGGCGACTGATGTATTTATCGGGCACAAATAGTCGACAGAAAAGGTCATGGAGCTCGGAGCAGTCGATACGACCGTTAAAGGTCTTACAGGCTACCGCGAGCTGATCGCGGCCTCTTCTTACCTCCAATGAGTTGAAACCCAGAGTCCCTAGGATGTAGTTGGTAGGGTACATGTAAGGGTAGACACCGTATGTTCTTTTAAACAGATACCTCAGAAAAGTCTTCTGCACTTTCTCGAGCATTAGTGTTTGCGCCGCGGTATAGGGATGCCAGACACAGCTACTAGTCTCCAGCTTACTACGAACTAAGGTGGTATACAGTAATGTTATAACATACGGGTTGTGAAAATCACGAGCGTTTCGTAAAACAAATCCTAGGCGCCTGAAGGACTCTTTCACAAGAATGGAAATGTGATCTCTGAATGTTAGACATCGGTCGAAGGTCACTCCCAAGTCTCTTACATTGGTGACACGAGTTATTTTTTCACAACCTAAGCTGTAGACATAAGAGATTGGTCGTAATCCCCGACCGAATGTCATCACGTAGCACTTGCTTGTGTTAAAAAACAGTTTATTTACTAAACTCCACTCGTAAATAGCATTTATATCCCTTTGGAGGAGTTTGCAGTCCTCACTCGTTCTGATGTGAGCCACCAGTTTAAGGTCGTCAGCATATAACAAGCACTTTGCAAACATAACCTTATCGACAAGGTCGTTGATCATAATCAGAAATAAGAGCGGCCCTAACACGGATCCCTGACTCACACCAGAGCGGGTGTTATATGGTTTGGACTCGAAGTAGCCATATCTGACGAACTGTTTGCGATCCCGTAGGTAGTCAGAGAAAAACTTAAGGTAACTAGACGAGAATCCCATGGCTCCTAGCTTTGACAGGAGTATATCGTTATCGACTTTGTCGAACGCTTTACGAAAGTCAAAATAGAGGACATCGACCTGCCTACCGATATCCAAACCGCTGGATACATAGTCTGTGTGGATCAGTAGGTTTGTGTTTACGGAGCGACCTGGGCGAAAACCGTGCTGGGCATCCGAGAGTAGCATATCAATCCTCTTGTAGATAAGTGCGTGGAGTATATGCTCAAAAGTCTTAGCAACGGTAGGCAAGATAGCGATGGGCCTGTGCTCCTCAACAGCTCTTTTGTCACTCGTTTTAGGTATGGGGATGACTCGCGAGATTTTCCACTGCTCAGGGCATATACCAGACTGGAGGGCCAAGTTAAATATGTGACAAAGAGGAGCTGCCAAGATATCATGACAGCCCTTAAGTATAAAGGCAGGCACATCATCAGGGCCAATCGAGCTACCGGGTTTGAGTTTGGCTATGCCCTTATTTACGTCCTGAAGGGTTAGGATAGGGAGAGGTATATTCTCTCTCTGATTACTCACATCTAGGTGCAATGGGTCTAACTTGGGTGTGTCAGGCAGAAACACGCTAGAAAAGTAGTGAGCAAACGCTTCAGCCGCTTCAACACCAGAACTAGTCTCCCCATTGTATACAATAGTTGGTTCGAAACCACCCTTAGATCTAAGGCTAGACACATGCTGCCAAAACTGTCGAGGATTCATGCGTAGGTTATTTTCAGCATTGTTACAAAATAATCTATAGGATTCCTGGGTTCTTAATTTCAGGTCCGATCGCAGAGCACTAAACTCTGCGTATATTAGTTCACATCGTGAACGTTTCCACGTATGATGGAGATTATTTTTACGCTTGACGTCTTTAATAATATCAGTGGAAAACCAGACTGGATACCGCCTATTATCAGTATTCGTTCTTTTCTTCTTTGGAATGGAAAAGTCAAATGAGTCATATAGCATTTTGTAAAACTTACCAACAGCGGAGCGTGCATCATTGCAATGAAGAACTTCTTGCCATGGAGCTGAGCAAATTTGGTCCCTTAGAAGTGTATAGTCTCCTTTGGCAAAGTTCCAATCGCTGCTTCGGTCAATGTTGCAGGGATCTAGTACTTCGTTCACCTTAAGCGCTGCGATTGTTACCACGATATCTAACGGAGGGTGATACGAATCGATGGGAACCAGCTCCATTCCCGGAACATGTTCACAGGTTACACAGGTACCCACCCGGGCCAACACCACATCTAACTTACTCCCACGCATATTCATCACTTCATTCATCTCTGTCAGATCACAAAAGCTTAAGAAATAACAATAATAATTATTAACATTTATAGATGCACTGTTTAGGTTAAGATCACCTAAAATCAATATATTTCCATTCAAATTAGATATTATACTCTCAACCTTGCAAAACCAAGTCATATAATCGCTTTCGGTCGCAGTTGGCTTCAAGTATACAACACAAACCGATATATTAAGACCAGAAATTGTAACCGTGGCCCATAGGTCTTCGCCACAATCCGTCTCAAGTTCGCGGCATCTCTTCATAGTTGTGCCAGAGCGCGCAGCAAGCAATACACCGCCGCCCGGGGATAGTCGGTCCCTGCGTAGAATTCGCCAATCTCCGTTAGATACTTCCGAGTCAACCACCGAATCGTCCAGGTTTGTTTCTGTTACGGCTATCAGGTCATGTTCGGAAAGTAGCAAGCTTGATCTCCAAGTGGGCAGTTTAGTCTTTAGGCCACGTACATTCTGGTATAGTAGACAAACCTGGGCATTGCGTTTGGTAGAAGAAGCGGCAGTTGCCAGATCATTAAGCGATTTCCTGGGCCTCATCACTACGAGGACGAAAGTTGCGACGCCAAGGTTTCACGCATATATCCTCTGCCCAGTTTTGAGCTGCCATAACTTGATCGGCTAGTTTCAATGGTACCCCTAACTTGAAAGATGCGTAATCGCCCCGGGGTTTAAGAGCTTCAACGGTGCAAACATCGGTTCCGCAGAGAGTTATTAAATGCTGACGTACTTGAGACTCGGTAGTGCCCTGCTTTACGTAGAAGAGGTGCAGGTATCTCCGCCTCTCCGATGCTTCCAAGCCAGTGGCGCCAGGCGCTGCTGTCCCCCGCAATACATTCCCTAGGGAACGACGGGGGCGCCTGTGACGTACTTCCACCCAGTCATCCTTAGCTGGTCCATCTCTGGCCGTATCACCAGCCAGGAGATCCGTAACAGGGACCGGAAGCGGCACTGAGACACGATGTTTGGGAGCTCGGCGACACGATTGTTTGCTTGAGGAGTGTATATCAGACACGTCCATATCGCGGGTACTCAGATCATCCATGTTTCTACCCTCCGGCATTACCTCAGTGTGAGCGATTATTGTTCCGCTACAATTCGGTGAAACGATAGGTAGCTGACCGGTTACCGGATGAGACTGGAGTTGCGGGTCTTGAACATTCGTAAGTCGTTTCTCTGGACCCGTTACCTTTGTTCTGAGATGGTCCCAGTTAGCGTAGGGTACGCTGACTTCAGGTTTATAAGTCGTTTTGAGAAAGACAGCACACTCGTTTTTTATTTCGGCTACATCGTGAACCAGGGCGGACAGTACTGCGTCATGCTCGGCCTTCCATGCTGACTGACTAAGGTCATACTCGCTCTTCCACACAGTCATCAGTTCCTTGAGTTCCCTGAGTTCATTTTTCACCTCGCTGCAGGTACAGGTACAAGGACAACACAAGACCGAGTTGTTGGGTGAGTCCTCAATACGTTGCCGCTTGCCCCTAATGGTGATATTTGCATTGGAGTTATCCTTACTGAGAGCTGAGGCAATATCAGGAACAGATTGAGATTGACCCGGTCTAGGCGTCTTTGGGGATTTAGGTGGTGTACGTTGCATTTTAGGCGCTTATGTTGACTAAAATATCCCCAGAGGTACTATGTATACAAACTGATGATGATGTTCAGAAACTTGTTATTATAGTTTCGGTACCTGGAACGTAATTCTCCGCGGAGTGTTGGTAGCACTGCTGACAGTACCGTGGGCACTTAGCGCATCTCACGCACGCCGTTATCGCTCTAAGGCAGCGCACTTAACCGTGAGTGTCCGTTGCACACGCGTTTGAGTCACAATGATAGGCACTTTTACACCGTTCGTTTTGTTCACTTTACTTGCTTTTTTTTCACCTTGGGGAGGCTAAACGTTATGTTGTTATGATAACTCTGCGTTAGTTTAGATTAAAGGCACTTGACTTTCTCATGCAAGACTATTATAGTAGTTAGATTATTAATTAAACAACAAGAGCAAAATTTTGACAACTAACGCGTTCGCAGCGCGTTCCGAACTGATGCCATATCCTACCTTTACAGGTGTGCAAATATGTAGTAGGTAGTAAGCTAGACTATTACATTATATGATATATAAAAGTAATAAAAGTTTATAATTATGATAATATATTATAAACTTTTACATTATAGATATTAAAGTTAGATATTAGTATAACCATTATTATAATTATTGTTTAATTAACATTATTATGAAATTATTACTATTTATACAATTTTATTAAGACTTAACCAATTAATTAACATTTATCATTTAAGTAGTCTTTGATTGAGTAATAAGATTTATTAATTAAGTAACATTTTAATTTAGTTTTAAAGGAATTAATATTATTTGCTGTTTTTATTTCGTTGGGTAGTTTATTATATACTCTAGGGCCCATACAGAATGCACTCTTGTCAAACATAGCTGTTTTATGGCTTATTGCTCGAAGTGTACTTGCATGTCTGGCACTTTTTAAAGTTTCATATTTATTTATATTGTTTCTAATGTCTAATGATAGTTCATAAATGTATAGGGAAGGGAACGTAAGAATTTTTAAATGTATAAAATGCGGTTTGCATGTATCTGTGGGTTTTAATGCACAGATTGCACGGATACATTTCTTTTGAGCTTTAAAAACAGTTTCTCTCTCTGTGGCATTTCCCCAAAACATTATTCCATATCTCAGTAACGAACCAACATAAGCATGATAAGCAGATAGAAGTGCACTTTGATTAGCAACTTTACGAAGCATATATAGGGCATATGAATATCGGCTTAGTTTTGTGCATAATTGTTCAATATGTGTCTTCCAACTCATGTCTTTTGAGTTTTTGGTTTTGAATGTCATTATATTTGTTTTTGTTAGGTTTATTTTTAGTTCATTAGAATTGAGCCACTTAACTATAGGTGATAAAGTACTATTTATGTCATACTCGTATGTTTTAGGGTCTTCAGATACAAACATCGCAGTACTGTCGTCGGCATAGAGAACCATAGGGGATTTGATGGATTTGAATTCAAATTCAAATTCAAATATTTTTATTTCAAGTAGACCAATATTACAGGTTCTTTCGAAATGTCAACACTAGTTGCACGGTTCCAAAAAGTAGGTCTTATGGAGAAGAACCGGCAAGAAACTCCATAGATACTCTTTTAAATAATTCGTTATATTTACAATTTTCGTTTTTAATATTAATATGAGAATAATGCAGTCTGATGTGAAACGCATGAGTTATTCACTAGCACTAAAAAAATTAAATAAAATAATTATAATATAAAACCCGGATGCCATGACATGTATAAGCCGACCAGCCCCAACTGACAGCACCCGTTCACGAGCATGACGTGTGTATCAGCGTCGCTCTACTCAACCATGATATAGGGAATAAAGGGACCCGACACACAACGCCACCATCAGTAGGACATTTGAGAGAGCATGACAAGCCCAGACTGCCTGGCCAAAATGTCTACCAGTAGGTATGCATTTTTCATTTCGCAAAGCAACATCGAAGCCAACATTAATCTCATATTTTACAGGAAATTTTACAAAATCTAAAACAAAATTTTGAAATAAAATAAAACTATTGTAACTAAAGTTACATGCATGTCAGTTAAAAGTGTATAATTGGGTAGATAATTGGGTAGATAATTAATATAGATAATGAATAGCAAAGGACCCAAGATACTCCCCTGTGGTACACCTCTGCAAACTTTTATTGGTGCTGATAAATGCTTATTTAAAACTTTAGTGTTATGAGAAATGCTAGATATTTCAGTTTGTTGTTCTCTGTTACTTAAATATGATTTTATGAGATCCGCAGCATTTCCTCGAACTCCGTATGCTTCCAATTTATATAATAAAATTTTGTTTTGCATATCGCCAGTTGCCAAATCTTACTGAAATCAAACATTGTATTAATGTGTTCATACATACGAGTATTTGTGAATCCTACACTGTTCATATAATAATGTGCTATTGGCTGTAAACATATTACTGAAAAAAAGCAGTCACATATTAACGAATCTAAATCGTAACCAAAATTTAATGATACTTACATTTGTCACATTGTTATGAACTTTTTTGACGTTGAAGTTAATTAATTCCTTCAGGAGCTTTAAAGCGTCTGCAAAGCAATACGGCCGACGGAAGGTGTCTGGGAGTATTTAATTGGCGACTTATTTTTAAGGATATTGCCTAAAATATACGTAAAAATCAGCTTGGAGAATTTACGTGAGGTAAGTAATATTTGTATGTACCTTGATTACCTGATACGTGAAAATTGGCCCACTAGGCAAGATAGCTGGTAGGCATGCGTTCTTAGTAGGTACATACTAGCACTACTCAATAATCCACATTTGGTTCGTCAGAAAATACGTGACGTCTGGCGGCCCTGGGATCTTGGACTATTAGGGTTTAGTACAAAACATAATTTGACGTCCGGCTCGACTGTTCTGCCGTGGCGTCGGTATTGTTGGCGTCGCTATTTGTATTTGACGGTATTTATGGCTTCAGTATGTTTGGCGTCGATATTTATGGCGTCGGTATTGTTGGCGTCAGTATTGTTGGCGTCGGTATTGATAGAGTCGGTACTGATGACGTTGGTATTGGTGGCGGCGGCATTGATGGCGTCAATATTGACGGCGTCGATACTGACGGCGTCGGTATCAAAAGCGTCGGTATTGGTGGCGTTGGTATTGATAGAGTCGGTAATGTGGCGTCGGTACTGATAGAGTCGATTTTGTAGACGTCGGTATTGAAAGCGTCGATTTTGTTGGCGTCGGTATTTGTGGTGTCGATGTTTATGACGTCGATTTTGTTGGCGATGGTAACTGTGGCGTCGGTATTTAGGACGTCGGTATTGATGGCGTCGGTATGGGTGGCGTCGATACTGATGGTGTCGGTATTGGTGGCGCCGGTATTGATAGAGTCGGTACTGATGACGTCGGTATTGGTGGCGGCGGCATTGATCGCGTCAATATTGACGGCGTCGATACTGACGGCGTCGGTATCAAAAGCGTCGGTATTGGTGGCGTTGATATTGATAGAGTCGGTAATGTGGCGTCGGTACTGATAGAGTCGATTTTGTAGACGTCGGTATTGAAAGCGTCGATTTTGTTGGCGTCGGTATTTGTGGTGTCGATGTTTATGACGCCGATTTTGTTGGCGATGGTAATTGTGGCGTCGGTATTTAGGACGTCGGTATTGATGGCGTCGGTATGGGTGGCGTCGTTGTTGGTGGCGTCGGTATTGAAACCGTCGATATTGTTGGCGTCGGTATTTGAGGCGTTGGCGGTTATGACGTCGATTTTGTTGGCGACGGTATTTAAAGCGTCGGTATTGTTTGCGTCGGTAATATGGCGTCGGTATTGATAGAGTCAATTCTGTAGGCGTCGGTATTATTGGCGTCTGTATCGTTGGAGTCGGTATTGATGTCGTCTGTATGGGTGGCGTCGGTATTGATAGAGTCGACTTTGTAGGCGTTGGTATTGTTGGAGTCGGTATTCATGTAGTCGGTAAAAGTGGCGTCGGTATTGAAAGCGTCGGAATGGGTGGCGTCGGTATTGAAGGCGTAAATTTTTTTGGCGTTGTTAATGATGGCGTCGGTATTGGTGGCGTCGGAATTGATAGAGTCAGTACTGATGGCGTCGGTATTGGTGGCAGCGGTATTGATGGCGTCAATATTGACGGCTTCGGTATTTATGGCCTCGGTATTGCAAGTGTCGGTATGGTTGGCGTCGGTATTGAAAGCGTCGATTATGTTGGCGTCGGTATTTGTGGTGTCGGTGTTTATGACGTCGATTTTGATGGCGATGGTATTTAGGACGTCGGTATTGATGGCGTCGGTATTGGTGGCGTCGGTATTGATGTCGTCGGTATGTGTGGCGTCGTTGTTGGTGCGTTGGTATTGAAAGCGTCGGTATGGGTGGCGTCGGTATTGAAAGCATCGATTATGTTGGTGTTTATGACGTCGATTTTGATGGCGATGGTCTTTGTGGCGTCGGTATTTAGAACGTCGGTATTGGTGGCGTCGGTATTGATGTCGTCGGAATGTGTGGCGTCGTTGTTGGCGCGTCGGTATTGATACCGTCGATTTTGCTGACGTCGATTTTGTTGGCGATGGGTGGGAATTGTTTGCGTCAGTAATATGGCGTCGGTATCGTTGGAGTCGGTATTTAAAGCGTCGGTATGGGTGGCGTCGGTATTGAAAGCGTCGGTATTGAAAGCGTCGATTTTGTTGGCGTCGGTATTCGTGGTGTCGATGTTAATGACGTCGATTTTGTTGGCGATGGCATTTACGGCGTCGGTATTTAGGACATCGGTATTGATGGCGTCGGTATGGGTGGCGTCGCTATTGAAAGCGTCGATTTTGTTGGCGTCGGTATTTGTGGTGTCGATGTTAATGACGTCGATTTTGTTGGCGATGGCATTTGCGGCGTCGGTATTTAGGACATCGATATTGAAGGCGTCGGTATTGGTGGTTTCGGTACTGATGGCGTCGGTATTGGTGGCGGCGGTATTGATTGCGTCAATATTGACGGCGTCGGTATTGATGGTTGGCGTCGATATTGATGGTAGGCGTCGATATTGATGGTTGGCGTCGGTATTGATGGCTACGGTATGATTGGCGTCGGTATTGTTGTTTCGGTATTTGTGGCATCGGTATTGGTGGCGTCGGTATTGATAGAGTCAGTACTAATGGCTACGGTATGATTGGCGTCGGTATTGTTGTTTCGGTATTTGTGGCATCGGTATTGATGTCGTCGGTATGTGTGGCGTCGTTGTTGGTGCGTCGGTATTGAAACCGTAGATTTTATTGACGTCGATTTTGTTGGCGACGGTATTTAAAGCGTGGGAATTGTTTGCGTCAGTAATATGGCGTCGGTATCGTTGGAGTCGGTACTTAAAGCGTCGGTATGGGTGGCGTCGATTTTGTTGGCGTCGATTTTGTTGACGTCGATTTTGTTGGCGTCGGTATTTGTGGTGTCGATGTTAATGACGTCGATTTTGTTGGCGATGGCATTTGCGGCGTCGGTATTTAGGACATCGGTATTGATGGCGTCAGTATGGGTGGCCTCGCTATTGAAAGCGTCGATTTTGTTGTCGTCGGTATTTGTGGTGTCGATGTTAATGACGTCGATTTTGTTGGCGATGGCATTTGCGGCGTCGGTATTTAGGACATCGGTATTGATGGCGTCGGTAAGGGTGGCGTCGGTATTGAAAGCGTCGATTTTGTTGGCGTCGGTATTTGTGTTGTCGATGTTAATGACGTCGATTTTGTTGGCGATGGCATTTGCGGCGTCGGTATTTAGGACATCGGTATTGAAGACGTCGGTATTGGTGGCGTCGTTATTTGTGGCATCGGTATTGATGGCGTCGGTATTGGTGGCGTCGGTATTGGTGGCGTCGTTATTGCTGGCGTCGGTATTGAGAGAATTGTAGTAAAAAGGAAAGTTATGTTAGTGTTCTTCTTCTCTAATGTAAATTGATAAGGTTAGATTAAAAGCGTTAATATACCTAGTCGTTAACTTTGTTATTTTTTTTTATATTCTACGTAACTTTTATAATTATTTTTTCCCGTAACAGCCTACTGCGAATCATAAGAAAACGATTGAAAAAAAAGATCAATGAATTTGGTGAAGCCGTTCTTAAGGGGCCGTTTTTCAAAAATCACGTGTATTTTTTAGTACCTACAAAGAATCTTAAAATGTTTGTAATACCTACTATTTTTAGGTTTAGAAATCACGCGTTAGACGAAAACATTATTACACGTGATATCTTACTATACCCCCTCCCCCCATGTGATATTTAGTGATTTTTGCTGAACCCCTCCCCCCCTTTCGAATCTCACGTGATTAATGGACAGCCCCTAAGTTATGCCGTGACTAAGGAAAATATGAATTCATTTTTATATAATGATAAGTACGGCAACGCGCGAGCGACACCTCTGGTATTGTAAACGTTTATAAGCTGTGGTCACTGCTTGGCATCACGAGGGCCGTGAGCATTTTTACCATCCTCATGGTATAAAAAACGATTAGCTTTATATTGTTGCCATTAGGTGCTAACACTGTGTTAGATCAACGATGCAGTCTATGCAGCCTTAGTTATACGGAAATTTCAATTACATGAACTTACCTTTTAGCTACTAAAGGGTATTAAAGCGACTCATTAACGTCCCACTGCTGGGCACGGGTCTCCTCTCATTTGAGAGAGATGCTTGAGAGATTTATCTCGATAGCATGTGAAGTCTGCCAACCCGCAGTTGGCTAGCGTGATGGACTATAGGCAGCCTAATCCTTCTCAAAAATAAGAGAAGACCCGTGCCCAGCAGTGGGACAATTATAGGTTCTTGATGATACAATCTTGCTTGCAGAAGTTGTTCAAACCTCTCCTTAAGTTGGAAGTTCTATAAATCCTGTCTTAACGGATACTCCCGTTATAAAATGAACCTACACACATGCTATATGTTCGCTTCCTAATATTATAAACTTAGTAGTAGCTGTATGTTGAGCCTGGTCAACTTATACATGTTATGTCAAGAAATTTCCAGCTAGCTTATTGAAGGAATGTTCTCTTAAAACTGAATCATTCTTATATCTACTGATATAGAGGATGTTGTATAGAATGTTGACGTTAAATAAAGCTAATAAATGTTGTATTGTTTATTTGTTTAAAAGAGTATCTATGGAGTTTCTTGCCGGCTCTTCTCCATGAGCATTGCTGTGGAACAGTGCAACTAATTTTGACAATAAAAAAAATCTAAACTTTTTACGGATTTTATCGCTTCATATTCATATTATTTTATTCCGACGTTTTAAATCCTCTAAAAGATTCATGGTCACGGGCAGATTTCTCAATATTTCAGATTGTATTGACAGTCAAAACTACCTGTTAATATTGGTCCTATTGAAATAAAGACTTTTGTTTGAGTTTGACTTTGAAAAGTTTTAAAAGATTTTAGTTTAGCGCCCGTTACTTTATGCAGTAAACAGCTGTTGTTTTGCTTACAAGCGTTGCGTTTCATTGTTCGCGTCAGTTTCTGTGTCAACAAGAGAAGAACTACTGACAACAACACTATCGATATAATAGGCTTAATAATTAAATACAGTTTAACTTTTTAACCGCCGAAATCGTATGTGTATATCCGGAAAATATTTTCGTTAACTAAACAAGTTAATTAACTACCTCGTTAGTCGTACAGTGCGACTACCGTGCAAGAGGTCTTGAGTTCGATTCCCGGGTAAAGCATTGTTATTAGGTTTTTCTATGAAATTCTCAGTAGCAACTCGGAGTTTGGATTCGTGCCCGGTTAATGGCAATAAGCTCGCCCCCTATTACATGGGACCTAAAACATACCGGCGAAACGTGGGTGTACATAGTACACCTCTGCCTAACCTTTCGGGGACGACAGGCGTCATGGTACCTATGTATATTTTCGTATATATTTACTTGTTGCACGTGTACATTATTGATTACGTAAAGGCGAAATAAATATGAAAATATTTATCGGATAAATCCGACTTGCTGTATAAAAGATCAAAATATGAACAAGTTTTATATTACTTATAAGCTTAGTTATCGTAAATTACTATAACAATAAAAAAACCTATGGAATTCATTAATATGAATTCCAAAGGTTTTTTTTAACATCAAAAACATTATATGTTAATAAACAAATCTTTAAGGACTATAGCCTAATCCCTCTCGAATGAGAGGAGACCTGTGCCCAGCAGTGGGACGTTAATGGGTTGATGATGAAACAAATCTTTGGTACCATCATTTTTTTTTCTGACACGTTATTAGTTCCACCAAGACCCATTTCAAAGTAATCCATTAATTTTACCGGACCTCCTGTATATATTACTTTTCACAGTTACTATCGTATTTATCACATGCTCGAACCGTGAAGGAAAATATCGTGATGAAACCTGCATACCTGTGAAATTTTATCGTCTGCCAACCCACATTAGGCTATTGTGGAGGATTATATTCTACTTATTTGAGAGGGTTAAGGGACAACGTAGTGGCCAGATCTGAAACTAGAAAAAATGGCGGAAAATAGTCTAAAGAAATCTTGAGTCCGATTTTAATGGAAACTAAAGCTGCATCATCAGATTTATGAGTAATATGAATCACGGTCTCTTTTAAAGTCCAAACATTTTGGTTACAATATGTGAGCATGACGTAGTAGGTCAAAGTCTGAGGGGGCCTTTTGAAGAAAGCACCAGTGCAGCTTTGAGTTGAACTGTCCATATTGACAGCACGCATACGTCAGCCATCGTCATCGTCATCTTCAGCCATTAATATTAGCCTACCGAACTAATAAAATAACCAATCATTATGAAATATTGCCCATTGTAATAAGGTTTAAGGTTTAAGAATTTATTTCTCAAAAAGAATAACATTCACTTACATGAGAAAACAACATTTATAATAATACAGTATACATTTGGGCGATGAGACAGTTCATGCCGAATTTTTATTTATAAGTTTTACAATTTCACATCTTCTAAAATATGTTTTTTTAGTGCCTTTTTAAAAGTATGTATGGACTTCTGGTGTTTTACATGTTTAGGTAATTTATTGTAAAGCTGTGCTCCTTCATACAGGATAGTACTTTTCCCGTAGTTTGTGCGAGGAGCCTGAAGGGCTATATTATTGGCTTGTCTAGTTCTGTACCTCTTTTGAATGCTTGATTTTTTTGAAAAAGTTATCTGTGTATGTATGTTTTTATTCAATATTTTGTGTACAAGTAAACATGTATTATATCTATACATTTGTAAAATATCCATGAGCTTTGTGTTTTTGTAAAGTTTAAGTGTAGGTGTGCGAAAATTATATTTAAAAAGAACTTTAATAATTTTATTTTGGGCTCTTTGCAAGATATTTAAATTAGATTTGTAAGTAGAACCATATATTTCTATTAGATATTCCAAATGCGGTTTCACCATGGAGTTATAAATAATATAGGCGACTTTTGGTGAGAGACACCGAACAATACTGCGCAATGCGCCTGTCAAGGCAGAGAGCTTATTTTTTATTTTTTCTATATGTGACTTCCACAATAAGTCACTGTCCAAAATAAGCCCTAAATATTTTTCTGCTTTTGATTTTTGTAGCATTTGACCATTTATTTTAAGAGTATGTTGAGTTAGTATTTTTTTATTTTTAGCAGCAAATATTGTATATTTTGTTTTATTAATATTGACTGTCAAAAGATTACACTGAAACCAATCAAGTAACCGATTAAGATCATCTTGTGCCTGTTCAAAAAGTGTATCTACTTTAGTACCAAAATAGAATAGACTTGTATCGTCGGCGTAAAGCGATATATCACCCCGTAATCCTATATCTGCTATATTATTAATATAAATTAAGAACATTAATGGACCCAAAATAGAACCTTGGGGAACTCCACATGTAATTTTTTGTGGGCTACTTTGACAGTTAGCGATTTTCACTACTTGAAACCTCTCTGTCAGGTAAGATTTAAACATATTGTGCGCAACCCCTATTACACCAATAGCTTTTAGTTTTTTTAATAGTAAATCATGACTAACAGTGTCAAAGGCTTTTTTTAAATCAACAAACAAACCTAAAGCCAGTTGTTTTTTATCTATACTAGTTTTTATTTTTGTGATGAGATCGACTGTAGCTGATAAGGTGTTTGATTTTGGGCGAAATCCATACTGTTTATCGGTAAGAAAATTTATAGAAACTAAATACTTATGCAATCGGCTATAAAGAATCTTCTCAAAAATTTTAGAAAGAATAGGTAATACAGAAATTGGTCGATAGTTTTCTACGTTTGCTTTACTGCCAGCTTTATATATTGGTGTAACTTTTGCAAGTTTCAGACTATCAGGGAAAGTTCCGTCCAGTAGACAGGAGTTAATACATTTCGTTAAGTTATCTTTAATAAGGTCTTTTACACATTTAATCATTTTTGCATTAAGGCCATCTAATCCAGCACTAGTATTGCTTTTAAGGGTATCTATAATTTTCTCTATTTCACTAGCGGTAGTTGGTGTAAATTCTGATAGTTTGCTATTGCTTTGATTCTTAGGAAGCGTGTTTGTCAAATTATTATGGTACTTGCTGGGGATGTCGTTGGCTAATTTTGAGCCAATCGTCGAAAAAAAAGTGTTAAAATGTTCACATGCTTGTGTTTTGTTCGTTGTAAGTCCATCAAGTATTTTTGGTGCATCGCTTATCTTAGGTTCATTACAGCTAAGGTTATTTATAAGATTCCACATTTTCAGGGGATTTTGAAAACAGTTACTAAATTCCTTCAAGTAGTAATTTCTTTTAGTTGCTTGAATTTTTACAGAAACTTTGTTTCGTATATCAATAAAAGATTTTTTGATTACTTCATCTTTAGGATTTTCTTTCATCTTTTTCCATTCTTCGTTTCTTTTATTAATATCTAGGAGTAGGTCTTTGTTAATCCAATCTGTTTTTGCTGCGTTGAGGGTTTTAGTTTTAGTTACCTTACTTTTCATTATGTTTGATAGTAAATGTTTCTCAAATAAAGTATAGTCATTGTTTTTGTTTTCATAGTTAGTTTCTTTTATAATTTTGTGTAATTGCGTGTAGTTGATTGCTTCATATTGAATTTTCTTAGGAGGCCGAGTTTTACATGTTTTCATTTCAAATACAATTTGCTTGTGGTCAGACATAGCAGATTCGACTATGGCCAAGCGCAAATCATTTGTTTTGTCCTTTATATTTGTAGAAACATGGTCTAGTATTGTTTTACTGGTAGTTGCTTCTCGAGTGCAATACTTTTCATTAATTTTATTTAAGACTGTATAACCTTCCTCTTTTAATGTGCTTAAGTATTCTTTTGTATTTTTGTCTCTTTTTAGAATATTGAAATTAAAATCACCAAAAATTATACATCGGTTTTTATTTTGCAAATACGTAGAATATTCTTCAAGAAATTTCTTAACATTAGATTTTTCAGGCTTATATATAGCTCCTATGTTCAATGAAAATTTGTTAATATGGACCCAAAGAAAATGATTTTCATCATCACACTTTTCTTCAGTGAAGTTATGGTTTAGATTATTGTGGACAAATATAGATACGCCTCCACCTCTTGAGTTAGATCTGTAGCTGTAATAATGAGAGTAATTTACTAATAGTATTCTTTGTGCTTCGTCAGTTGATTTAATCCAAGTTTCGGTGAGGATAATTATATGTATTGTGTGTTGTAGAGATTCGATAATACATTTTAGCTCATCTAATTTTCCAGGCTTTACTATGCTGCGAACGTTTGCATAGAAAATTTTGAGTGACTTTGTGCTTGAAAATAGGTTATTGTAGTTGTCTGTAATTTGATATGTTATGTTTCCACAGGTTTCGATCGTATCGCTATTGAGAGTGTTATTTATTATTGGTAGTTTTTTGGTTGAGTTTTAATTATTTTTGGAATGCCTTTGATGTATTTTATGATTAAATCAGTTTCGCCGTTTACGATCCGAGTTTGTAATTCCTCTTTGAGACGTTTCATGTAGTTTTGTTGGTGTACAGTCTGATCTGAGTAAATTTTTGCAACTGTTGTTTCTAGTTTAGCTTTGTTTCGTAGCAAAATTTTGCTGATACTTTCTGATTCAAAGTGAACTTTTATCGGTCTAGATTTATCTGGAGAGTATTTTCCCAATCTTCTAGTTTCAGTAGGTGCAGGACAATCTTGAGCAAGAAGTTTAATAATGTTGATTACCTCCTTCATATCGTAATAACGTCTTTCATCTGTATTTTGTGTATGTAACTCAGGTATACCAACAATTATCACGTTCTTTTCGCGAACTTTCCGTTCTTGAATTTCAGTTAGGATACTTTCATAACTAAAGCTAGACTCAGTTGTATCAGTAGTATAGTTTGTAGTAGTTTTTAGTTGTTGTAACTCTGTTTCCAATTGTTTTATATGTTTCTCATTCGCATTGTTTGATTCCTTTAAATGAACTATTTCTGACCTCATTTCGGCTTGTTGTTGCACTAAAAATTCATTTGTGTTTTTAATTTCGGTTATCTGTTCCTTAATATTCGAAATCTCTTGAAAAATTTTTTCTGAAGTTTCTTTTTGAGACGTAGTAAACTCCTTCAGCATCGCCATGATATTGTCGTTTTGCGAATCGCGGCCTTGGGTAAGCAACTCAGGGGAATTCGGCTGCCTTCTTTTATGGCTACGTTGAGTTATATGCTGCTGGTCAGCATCAATAGTCTTGGGCAAATCCGGCAATGAACTGCCCTTTACATCTATATTACTGCCAGCTCCAGTAGGTGATCGCATTAGATTCATATTCAATTTTATAAACAAATGTAGTCTACGTTCAAATAGATATAATATTTTTTTAACTCACAGTTGTTTTCCTAATTGGCGATATGAATCACGACTCCAGTGTACGGCTGCCTCTGATGCTTAGAAAAAATTCCAAAAATCCAGTTTAATGCCGCCTTTGTCGCTGCACTCAACACACATTGACATAGGTCGGGGTTTTGTCAATATATTGACGGTAGCGGAATATCATTCGCGAGCGTCTAATAGTTTTATCACTGGTTTACACAGTTTTACCACACAATTTTATAGTTCACTTATTATTTATATTGTTTAAAATACACTAGGCTATCGATTAACGCACAGTTCACACCAATTTATAATACATTTTCGACATAAACAAATTTATATCCAGGAGCAAAAATTTTTTGCGTGTTCAACTTGACACCGCCGCTAAAATCTAATCTAATACCTACTGTAATATCGAAATCTGAGGACTGATATTGTAATAACCAAAAACTGTTCAGTAGAGTCTTACCTCTACTTGACTTTAATAGTTTTAAGTATCTAATGGGTACGGGGAAAATAATATTGGTTTATGAAAAGGGTCGAGCCAAAATGAGCTTTATTTCACTTGAATTTAAGGTAATGAGGTTTTACCTTATTTCGGCGCTCTTGAAGTGCTTACTAATAATGCATAACCAATGTTTATAAATCTAAAAAAAAGATATCTCTCACTATTGTTATACGATACACCCGACAGTGTTGCTAATGAGAACAAAGCTCTAAGAAGTGATGTCATAGATCGAACTAAAGGAAAAAGATCAACTCATTTTAATTCTCAAGTATCTAGTAGTTCTTGATTCTTATAAGCGTCACGCTTAAATTCTGTTTACTTTCAAAACCCAGCCGCTTTAAAGCCACCTTCTCAACATTTTGTCAAGGTCTCGTAAGGTTTACTCGTATTATTATTTTTTAAGGAAGAAAAATATAAATAGTTTTATTTTTTATTGCTATTTCCTTTAGTTTGCCATTTGTAATGGTGTAATAATACAGTGTATATTTTCCAAAATTAATGTTTTGTTTTCCTGGTTAAGATCAAAGATTTATCGTAAATCCAATGATACAGTCAATTTTTATGGTTTCGGGATTCTTTTCAGTATTTTTCGCTATTCCTTATAGTCGCTAGAGTCTGATATCGCCGTCCCCACGTTTGAATAATTAATTATTTATTCTCTGTGTTTTTTCCTGAATCCCGCTTTAAAGTTAAATGCACATGTTGTTATAAAGCTAATTTATAGGAATTTTATCGCGGTATATTGCTTTTACATACACTCACGCCTTAATTAACCGCGACGTTGCGGATCCCTAACAACATCCATTGCTATGGACAGACTGTCTTTCAGTGGAGTTTTAATTAATATCAATATACCGCCATAAATTCCGTAAAAAGTATTTTTAATTTAAATAATGAAATAAACCGCCTAACCTCAACGAATGTTAAATATAGTTTTAAATACTGTTTCAATATATAATCTGTGCTACTATCCTAACGTTGAGTCGATACCGTGAAGGAAAACATATTGAGAAAGTCTCTATGCTTGAGAGGTTTTCTCAACTGCGGTTAGTCTGCCACCCTACACCATGGACTCGTGAAAACTGGAAGAGTAATTAATCTAAACCTACGACATTATAAAATATATTTTTTTACTATAAAATCAAGCGCACTGTTGGGCTCTACGTCTGGGCACGGTTTATAATATAATATATCATACTAATATTACATTTGGATTTGTAAATTAACTTTTAAATATCCATTTGTAACTATAATGATATCTATTTTATTTTGAACTAACATTCATCGTGCTGATGACTGCAAAATAAATTAATAATTAGTTTTTTTTTGTACCAATTCGTGATGTATTAATAAAAATGCCATATTAACATAACTAATTTATTTTGATTGGGTCTCTAATTAAATAATTGATGGATTTTATAAGCGTTTTCGTAAAATATAGAACACTCGCAAAGTTCCCATGGACGTTATCTGTTAATCTCATTACAGTTCACTGTATATTTAAACATGGCGTCACTAACCCATGCTACGGAAAACCATAAACTAAATTCACGGCTACGAGAATACTCGAAATTAAACTAATTAATTTCTCTCGTTAACGTTTCAAAACTGATTGTCTTTCTAACACATGTCGGAGACACGTGTTACAACCTGAGTGTTTATATAAATAGCCTCGGTCTGTGGGCTTACAGCCTAACCTTGCCAGTCTATCAAGTTGACCGATAGATGGCGCTGCGCGTCGCAAAGTACTACACACGCCAACAGTTTTCAGGTTACGTCAGTCTTGACGCTTTTTGCGCTTATATAAACTACATATATCACACGTTATTTGTCAATTTACACTCGTATAAATATATCGGTATAAAAAATACCTTAAATTCGATTTTAATGTTGATTTCGTCGTAGAACGCGTTATCTTATCTGTCATGTAGATATACATACGTACCTAATATATATTTAATTATTCAATATTGAAATGCGCAATTACTTGTATGGTCACGTTACCACTAGAGCTCTAAACAATATTTGCTTGTATTGGCATGCGCATTACACAATGGCGTCATACGTCATTCGTAATTAGATTACCATTTACATTATTGACATTACTAATTAATGCATGGGTCGAAATTAAATGAAAGGGTTTTCATTCTTCAGTAAACATCTCGCTTGTTATATTAAAAAGCAATTGGAAACTACAAAAGAGGTTGGAAATCATATAAAACCTACATAAAGTACTCGAGGTCGTTAGAACAGTTATTCCGGGTCAAGTAAGATTAGATTAACACGCTAAATTGAGAAATATTCAGTTTTAACTATTCGAGATAACATATATCCTTTCTATAACTACAGTGAAACACATATATCGATACTATCCGATGTACAAAAGGAAATATAAACCGTAGGAGGATGTTTCATTAAAAATAACGCATCATAAACAAGGTCCTCAAATTAATATCAGTCGACAAAAGGAGCACACAAAATGGCTGCCACAAATAAGCCGCGTAGCATTTCTGAAAGCGTCTGTCTACGGATGGTCGCGTCTCGTTCTCGCGCCGTGTCTACGTGCATGGGGGAGTGGGACGGCGGTAGTACCCCGTGGGGCCTCGTGTCAAGGTGACGTACCCTCGCGGACGCGCGCGCAAACTTGCGCAGGCGCCGCGAGGTTGTTCTGATTTGCGAATTTCGATTTATAGCCGACGAGAGACGGTTTCTTCTTAATTGACGCTCGTGTTCAGTTGTTGGGTGACTGAAATTGTTTTATATGTATTCGTTTTGATGGCCTTTTTACCTATTGAGTTTATTTAGAATTAGAACGTTATAGAATACAATGACTTCTATGAAACTTGTAGTGGTTTACGAATGATATTACGTAGCAGGTACTCTGCCTCATCGCTTTGTGTATTGTTAAGAAATTGATAAGAGCTATTTTTAACGCCCGCGATTGTGGATTAATAAAGGACAACGTTTAAAAAAACATTTAGAATACCTACGTTTCGAAAAACATTTTGAATACGTTTTTACTCTCTCTTTCGCTCTCTTAATCCAGATATTGAGGGGATGATGAAGACGACTCTAAGAGGAATCTTAACCAATGAACATGTACCTATGAGAAGGTTGATAACTATATTGACGAGGCGAAGGTTCGTAGCAGATGGAAGTCTCTGCCTATCCCAATCGGAGATAAGCGTCTTAGTATATAAGACGTCTACTTGTTTGTACTATACTGGTAACAGAACAGTATGTGTACTTAAATTTATACCTGGCAGATAAAAGGTAGCGTATTACCAAGAGACGTTTAAATGTCATCTTATGCCATGTAAAATATGTCAATATTTAAACACTTTAATATATTTACATTAAACTACTGTTTATACATGAATGAATTTGTATGCACATATATTTGTAACCAAGTTACAGGTTAGTTTTTCATCGAAACAGTTTTCCAAGAAATATACTTTATATGTATTGCTTTCGATAACGGTTCTGTGAAGTAGTAGTTATTTATTAAACTCCATCGCGTTATACCCGCTTGTAGACGTTTTTTCCCCAAACTCCTTCAATTGTAAGGCGAATAGGTTCATTGATCTCATATAGCTTTCCTTTTTATTTATAGATTCTATTGCCTATGCCCCACTGGGCACGGGTTTCCTCTCGTTTACGACTGATTAGGCTATAGTTCACCACGCAATCTACCAACTCATAATACACTGGTTTATTGCAAGTTGGTAGACTACACGCCATCGACCAAAATCTCTCAAGCCTTTAGTTCCCTCACGATGTTTTCTTCGCTGAATATTTCAGCAAGTCACATATCGATATGCATATGATTTTGAATATCGATATGTGACTTGCTGAAATATTTGAACTGTGGTGTTTTTGTCTTCCCTGGTCACACTATTAGGCTCTGGGAACCAAACAGGGTCTTACTAGTTCGACATTGTACTCCTTCATAGGTGAACTGGCATTTGAATACTTATTTGGCTGATTTTGGTTTCAATCTGGGTCTGTAACACTGAAAGTAAGGTAATAATAATACATTTTATAATAATTATGCACCAGTATCCATTTACATAACTTTTATCGACTTAGTGTGGTGGGCTTGTCACAATGAAAATTTCATAACTTTTACCGAATTCCTTTAATCTTATAGACATATATACCGTCACACTTGTCATCCCCGAAGGGTTAGACAGAGATATATTAATGTCCACCCACGCTTTGCTGGTTAGTTTTTGGTCCCATGTAATAGGGGGCGAGCCCAGTCAAAGATATTATTGACATAGGTAGATATGTTTTGCAACATCGTAAAACTTATAAATTAACACCATGTCTCGTGTACACGTCACTATCACACGGGCACGTAGCTTTAAAAAAAATACCGAATCGTTATCACGTCTATGATACTTAGGATTACTTGTGATATATCTATGCGCTACATGACTCAGGAAATAAAAAATAAGCTATTTAAAATTCGTAAAGTTATAAAAATTATATTGAATAAAAAAATACTTTAAATGAATTATTTTAATAAGTTCATAGGTTAAAGATAGAGTTAGATAAAAAGATAAGTTTAAAGAAGATAAAACATGCTTATTTCCATGTTATTAACATTCATTTGATCAAACAAAATGATTTATAAGACGAAAAGAATTTATAAGGCGGATGTTAGTAGAAACGTGTAGAGGGGTGCCCTAGAAGGACATACACCGGCCTTATTGGTGAACACCTTCAAATAGGTCAGGTGCGCAGTACCCGTAACCGGCGCGCGTGCATAACAGGATGTATGAATGTGGACGAGGCAAAAGTGGTATGCATGCATCGTAGCCCGTGTATTCTCCCCATTCTGTAGTTTCTGCCTACCCCCATGGTAAAAAGTCGTGACTGTATGTATGATATAGAAAGGAATTACAATTTATATTATACCAACTACCGGATATTATTCAATACCAACAATTCAGATTTGCCCGTGACCATACATGCTGTATAGGATCTGAAACGCCTTGCGAAATTTACTGTTGTTTTTTAGAAATATTAAACTTCCGTTTTAATCGTAATAACATAACCATAATAACAAATTTATTATGGTGTAGCGACATCTATCTAGCTACATTCGAACTACGCGAGATAGCATATATACAACCACACAACATCAACCGTTCCCCAGTAGCCCGCCAGGCACAACACCTCGCCTGGTCCTTCCAATGGAGGGACTACCACCTCCTTCCCTCCATATTGGTGACCCCGACGTGATTTTAACACTCAACCTTCTGATTCTCCTTTCAAAAGGAGAATCACCCATAAGGTCATACAAACAAAAAATTGCCAAATCGGTTGAGTCATTCTCGAGTTATGCGCCTAGCAACATTCATTTTTCAATTCATTTTATGTATATAGATTAATCATATTGAATGCAGTAAAACAATTGCATTCGTATTCTGTTTTCCCTGTGTTTTATTTTTAGAAAACAACAAAATCTAATCTACCGGTTTTTTGTCAAAAACAGGAAATTAATTCAATCATTTTACTGAGTTAATCATATTATATTAAATTTACTTAGCACAGACCACAAGTCCAATATTTCGGGTATATTTTAATTAAGATGCTTATTGTTAAATATATTGTACTTTTTCTCCTAACCAATACGGATATAATGATTACAATATTTGAGAATAGAGTAAGGCCGCCATCACACGGGCTTCACCACAACAACCGCACGAAGTCGCATCAGCAACCGCACGCAGTCGTTATATTCAACTGCATGCAGTTGTGCGTGTCGCTGCGATGCAGTCCGTCTGCTTAAGAGCTGCTAAGGCGACAGCCTTAATGATTAAAAATACAAACAGCAAGCAAACAAACAAGCATACGGCCCGTCTGATAATAAGGTTTTCGTAGCTTATACACGTTTGCAACTCCGTCGGTGTCGCTTGCGCATTGCTGACCATAAGAAAATCGTTTAAGCTTACCTAAAATAGGGGAGTTACTATATTGACAGCAAACGAAATTCCCATGCTGTCAGAATATTCAATCCCCTAACGAGTATACTGATTGTCACAGTAATTTCAACTATATGACTACCATTGACGATAAGTATTTGTATGACAAAAGGACCAGTAGATAAATGTGTTCTTCGAGACACGGTCTGGTCTCGATGTATTAAGAATTGTCACTTATTTATAGATTGACCTTTGTAGACTCAACTTAATCTTGCTTATGATTTATCATTTAACAGTTAAAACCCAAAAGCACTTTCTAGAAATTCAACCCAGAAATTCACGCTACAAAAACGCATTCAGAAATAAGTTAATAGATAGATAAAGTATTCTTTATTGTACATACACCAATGAGATAAACAATATGGAATATACAGAAAGTATAAAGGAAATCTAAAGTAAAAATAATAAAGGAAGGTAGAGTATAAATACTTCTTCAGAATTAAGCAAAAGCCTCTTCTATATAATATTTCCTCCAGCATTCCTATGTAATATTTCCTCCGCTATCTAATAACCGGCAATGTTAAGCACTAATGGAATTCCTAGATCATATTGCGAACATAAATAAAAAAATATCTGCCTTTGTAGTAAATATTTGCTTTGCTCAACAAACAACACTGAGCTCCGTTAAAAGAATTTTCACAATTTTTCTTTTGCAGCGAAATGTTAGTATGAAAATTCCGCATATAAGATAGAGAGGTATTTGTATTGATATTCGCACAAAATAAAACACATCTAACATTTGTTACCTCGTTGCCTCCTGTACTTGGTTGCTACTTTCGTTGTCTATAAATAAGGGTCAGTGTTATTAAGTGCGAAGCAAGATTATACACAAATACATGAACCCAAATCAGACTAGAAACCGTACGTGGGACTATAGGACCTGGCAGACACATTTGCATTATGTACAACTCATACCTTTCCGAGTTGTTGTAGGCTTCGATTTTAAAAGATTTCCGTGCAGAGGCCTGGTGTGTGTAACAGTAGTGCACCGCCAAGTTTAAGGCGTATTGGGACATGTTCTGTAGCCGTAAGCCTGTAACAGATTGAGGACGAGAGCCTCGAGTTCTCTATCTCATTTATTTTTCAGGAAAATGTAATCTTATATTGGAAGTATGAATTGAATGTGATCATATCATACATAACATAACCAAGTCCCTAATCTTAAAAAATAAAAAAATATTTAATTGACTTTTACTATCTGCATAATTATGAATGACTATTTAACTAAAAAAATAAGTTTCATATTAATTTTGCACCCCTGTTTTACCCCCTGAGGGGGTGAATTTTCAAAAATCCTTTCTTAGGGATGCCTACGTCATAACATCTACATGCAAGTCAAATTTCAGCCCGATCTGTCGAGTGGTTTGGACTGTGCGTTGATAGATCACTATGTGAGTCATCAGTCACCTATGATTTATATATACTTAGATTTTTTAATTGTGTACAATATAGAATACTCTATCTATTTATCTACATTATCAGAGATAAACATAAGCTATATTTTATTTGAAAACAATTAAGGATTAAATACCTATATCTACGCGTGCGAAACCGGGGCATGACGCTAGTACCTACCTACTTAATAAGAAGACTTCAAAGTTTGTTTTGACTTGGCGAATGTTACGCGTACACGAGAAACTGAATAGGAAAAACAGTTTCGGCAAATTAACTTCATAAACAAAACTCCAATCAGCGAACTCCGGCGTAGCCTCGTTTCATACTTGTTATTCTGTTTTGAAGGCAATTCATGCTTGTGCCTTGAGTTTATCTTTTATCTCTTGCATCAAACTGAATTATAATGAAAACGAAGCTACTTCCAATTTTATTTGACATTATGATACTGCGCTGTTTAGTTCTGTGGTAAGCAACGAGGCTTGTGTTACAGATACTAGATGGTTGATAAACTGCATATATGTACCTATACATTTTTATATTTACAAACGGACATACTTTCGCATTTATAATATTATTATTATTTTTTTTTTTTTTTTCCAAACACACTATTATTACAGGATAACCCCAATACAATAGTGGATTCCAAATCATAATTTGCATTACTAGAAATAAATTAAAAAAAATAATTACTTACGGCTAAAACTTAAACATCTAAACTTTAAAAAAATATAAAACATCAATAAACTATAGATATACATATATATAAAACAAACAACTTTTTACAAAATATCAAATATACTTAACTATAAGTAACAAAGTTCAACAAAACTCTTGCGAATTCACTCAGACTACACGAAAATAAGTCCAGTCTCTTATGCACTTCATTTAATACACATATTGTGCGGGTAATAATTGGTTAATGCATCCTAGAACATTCCAATTCCCCAACATTTGCCTTTCCGACCGTTGGCTTGAACAGGCTAACCTAATTTGTAATCCCTAGCCTGTATCTTATTACCTTATGTGAGGGTAATGGATTAGGCAGAGAAGAAGGTACAGTATCCATTTAGCAACACAGCTTCTATATATCTCTCAGGATTTCAGTAGTAGGTAAGTTTAATTGCTTTACCGTGTAACCGCAACAGCTATAAAAAGCAGATGTAACTAAATATATTATTTCAAGAACCTTATGGCTCAGTAGTAAGAAAGGCATGTTTTAGTTACCATTTCATAAACCCTTAATTTGCCACAAACGCAAATTCCGAGCAGTTTCTGAAAAAAAAATACATGGTAAATTTATTGTGCTCGACCTGGGAAGTGAATCTAAATCGTCACACAGGTTTAGTTGAAACTTGGCATACTGACTTTTTATCTTCATACCATGCGGGCAAAGCTGCGAGTGGAAGCTAGTTAAAAATAAAAGTATTGAAAATTTCGGTGTTACATCGCACAAATAAAATGTACCGCGATAAAATCAGTTAAAAAGTAATGTTCAACATTCACGTAAATTTCAAAAATTAGTAAATAAAATTTATTTTTTTGAAGATACAACTAAAAACACATTGTACAGATCTTAGATTAATAAAAAATTACTATTTATAAACTTAAAATAAATAAACAAAAAAAAAAGAAGTTATAGGGCGTCAAAAAACTCGTCCCCGACGCTGTCAGGGGGTAGAGTGCCCAGAAGACTGGCGGCATTGCCACGTTGAATGGCAATGCTAATTCTTTGTCCGAAAAATACGCCAGCCTTTGGGTCACGTGAAACGTCGACTAATATTAGTAAATTATATTCGAATTAAAAACTGTAGAACGTACTTGGAGGTAAAGCGTATATCGAATTAACACTCAGCGGTTATGCATCGGTTTAACTTTAATAGGGGTTAATCTAATTAATAGCAGCGACGGACCGAAGGTTCAGATCTGTCCGATCCGTTTGTAAACTTGAACGTTACTATTAATTAACTTAATTAGAGACTAGTCCAGTGTCCAGGGAATTGAATTTACGACCATTCGGTGGCAGGATGACTAATTAGGACTAGGGTAATGTTTTTAAGGTTTCACGATTCGTATACATTCTAATTATTAAATAAATAAATAAATATTTTGCGACATTTTACGCAACACTATCTAGTCCCAAACTAAGCAGAGCTTGTACTATGGGTACTAGACAATGAATATAATACTTATATACTTTTTTTTGTAAATACATACTTATAATACATAGGAAACACCCAGGCGAACACAAACACTTATATTCATCACATAAATATTTGTGTCCCGTGGGAATCGAACCATAGACCACAGAGGTCGTCGTGTAGTGTAAATTATCTGAGGTATAAATACCTTTCTTAACCCGACGTTTCGGCTGACTTGTATCAAGTCGTGGTCTCAAATAATTTACACGATCTAGACCCGTTGTCTTAGAATTAGAAAGGACTGGGGTACTCTTCACAATTTTTCAATTTTGTATAATTATAACTGCCTCGGTCGTCTATTGATCGTAAGTGCAAATGTTTAGCAAGAGGTCTTGGGTTCATGTTCTCAGTTTCGAGCAAAGTGTTATTCGGTTTTACTATGGAATTCTCAGTAGCAGCTCAGAGTTTGATTTCGATCGCGGTTGATGGCAATAGACTTTAGATAATAGGCTAAACCATACCGGCAAAATTTGCGTATATATTAGTACACCTCTGGCTAACCCTAAGGGGATTACAGGCGTGTGTTATGTATATATATACTATACCATTATGCTATGCGTCCTCAGAGGGGAAGGCAGATGTAACGTCACAATTTATACAATATTATAATGTTAATCAATGTTTAATTCATAATCATAAAACAAACCAACCCACAGACACAAAAATATTTACACAAAAACTCCGCTCCTACAAAACTATTAAGCTTAACTTAAACGGTGATAATAAACTCATAGAATTAGCAAATTCACGAGTAAAATAAAGTTTCCGACGATCGTAAACCTACATCACACATCCTATTACTGCATTTGCTTACAAAAATAACTTTATAATAATTAGGGACACCACAAGGGAAACGCTACGAACTATCAGACTAATATATTGGGTATGATATGGGCTTGGGGTGATTCGACGATATTTTAATTACTACCGGCGCGTCCCGACTTCGCACGTGTTATAACTTCGAGAGACATAATTTTTTTCTATTAATAATTATAGCCTTTATTACTCGGGATAATGTAGTATTGTAATGCTGAAATAATTTTGTAATCAGTCCAGTACTTTTGGAATTTATTCGTTACAAACATACAAATCTTTCCTCTCAATAATATAATTAGTATAGATATAGACAACACTCTAGCGTCCGGGATTTGAAAAATGTTATGTGTTTACAGACCGATGGGACTTTCTCCTTTTATGAGGGTGGGTAAGAGTTCAAATCAGGTACTTAAATAAATTGGTGAATCCTTGAACGGACAATTCAATGGTTCATTATTTATTAGTTAAGTTACACTATTGCTAACCTTATATGGATTTTTATCCGAAATAAATAATTAGAATTTGACAATTACCGGTTAGAGTAGCAGTATTAAAGGCCGAAACCTCTTTTTTTAAACAAGCTTACGTCCCGCCATTAGACGTTTGCAACACCAGAGGTGTCGCTAGCGCGTTGTCGACCCTATAAAAACCGTTACGGGTTCCGTAAAATTGTTAATCTGCTCCCAATTTAATTAAAAAAACATTCACTATTAACACCAGAATCATATAAGGTAAAAATAATTAAAACTATATTAAATTTGTGGACGCCAAGTGGTTGAAATTTACCAAAAAATACTGTTTCCAACTATTTTGGTGTTATTAATACACAAAGAAGAAAAATGTACAGTTGTTTTAGGTAAAAAACATTTATAATACTAGCTGACCCAGCAAACGTTGTTTTGCCACATTATAGGGGTTGGTGGACAACCCTTATCACTAAGGGGTATGAAAAATAGATGTTGGCCGATTCTCAGACCTACTCAATATGCTCAGAAAATTTCATGAGAATCGGTCAAGCCGTTTCGGAGGAGTATGGCAACGAAAACTGTGACACGAGAATTTTATATATTAGATAAAATATAATAAGTCATCCTCAAATTAATTATATTATCGTTGTAGGACAATAGTAACGATCACCATCTTAAATTTATAGTCCAATGAAGAAGGTTGTGATAGCCTACTGGTTTCACAAGTGAATTGTGTAATCAAAGTTCCTAAGTTCAGTCCCAAGGCTAACCACTAACTTTTAAAAGTTACGTGCGTATTTATCCCGGGCTCAAACGGTTAGATTGTGAAGAAAGCTGCATGCTTCAGAAAATATCGCGATGCTATTTTCCACTGTCTGCACTAGGCTAGCGCGGGGGACTATAACCTAATCGCTCTCAAATGAGAGAGGACCCGTGCCACATTAGTAGGAAAATGTATAGGAAGGTGTTGTGGTCTCTTGAACCGACCAAAGTCAAATATAATTGGTATTTCACTCATTTGGAATCAATGAAACAAGTACAGTCACTAGCAAGTGCGTAACTACAAAGCATGAAGCTATATAGTATACATAAGGTTTAAATTACTCTGGTATTTATTTTTCTTATGACCTTTCGCCTCTGAGCTGTCGCTATAGGGTACGTAAGTGGCTTGTGTGTGTGACTAAAGTTAATAGTCCCAACAATTAAGATTTAAGTACCGATACATAATGTTTGGGGGAGCAATGTTGATGTGTTGACGTGTATAAAGATATAATCGGGTATAATATAGTACCTAGTAAGCGCTAAGTGGTCTAAATTCATTTATATTTTAAATTAGCAATCTACAAAAGGTTACGTTACAATAAAAAAATAAAAGTCGTATTTCGTATGGTAGGCCTAACTAAACATAATGTGCAAAGTTTCATTAAAATCTGTTCATTAGTTCATCACGGACAAATAACGCGACACAATATTTTGGAATACAAAAAATTTGGTATTCTGCTCTCCTGCTCTATGTAAACTTAAACCATGCCAAATCTCCTGAGTGTGCGCAGTGTGTTTAAAAAGAGGATAAAAGGTCCTGAATTGTTATGTTTTTATCTTCGTCGAAGGTAGAGAATAAGAACTGTATTCAAATATTCAAGCATCTATTAAAAAAAATATTGCCGAAACGTGCATAACTTTCAAACAACTGCATCAAATTCGATATTTTTTTCTTGTATGTTCTTATTATCAGGACATTTTTTTTACATATAACAGACTTTTTTTATTCATCATCAATCCATTACTGTCCCACTGCTGGGCACGGGTTTCCTCTCATTTTTTGAAAGTGTAGGCTAAAGTAGAGTTCACCACGCTAGCCTACTGCGGGTTGACAGACATTACCTGCCATCATTTTTATTCATGAAAAAATTAATGTAGCGGTACGAATTTCGCTGCCGAATCAGTTTGAAATAGGTACAACTACTTTTTACGAATGTCATCGCGGTATGCTGTTATTATTTGAATCCTCACGTTTCAGATCCTTTATGGCAACCATAGTGAAAGGTAGACTGACAGTCATTGAGTGTCTTGATATCACAATCATCATCATCATGTCAGCCAGATCGAGGCAGAGGATTTCCGCAATGACTGGTCCTGCGTCACCCGCATTCAGCGGATATTATGAATAGTAATTAAGTTATAATTTCTATTAAATTTGAAACTAAAGCTGCCAAAGCGACGCAAGCAAGATACGATAAACTCGGATTCTCGATAATTAACAGTAATGTAACTATTACCAGTTCATTGAGCTGACTAATAGCTTTCTCTCTAATTGGAAATTCGGCTTAAGCTCACAAATACTAATTTAGTGCTGCTATTTACACATTTCAGAGGACCTTAATAAAGTAAATATGAAGGTTTCCAGAGATTCGTGAGAACTCGAGGCTTTTCCACACCGTTTGGCTCTCATCATCAACCTATTATTGTCCCACTACTGGGCACGGGTCTCTTCTCATTTTTTGAGAAGAGTTAGCTATAGAGTTCTGATTTGTACCCGGTTGATAGCAATAGGCTCGCCCCCTATTACATGGGACCTAAAACATACATAGTATAGGGTATACAGAGGTGTACTAATGTAGTATGTACTTGTAAAATTAGTACTATAAACACCTATCGGGGACAGGCTTTTATGATATGTTAATTGTTATTTTATTCATTTTGATAGCCCCCTTAGCTTATGGTTTATTGGCAATCCGGGTAGGTGTGAAATGGAGGGGAATGCGCCAAGGATTTATGACAGTGTCGTTATGTGAAGTGTGTACTCGAGCTAATCTATGCCACGGCTGATAATGTATGTAAATGCTATTCATTTGTGTAAGGTTAAGTTCAGCACTTCACTTTATATTTGCTAGTTAACGTATACTATGTAATATACAGACATAGTACACTATTATTTATAAATTAACATGGTACAATATATATTTTCTTGACGGGTTAAACAGTGGTCGACCAATTGTATTTGATTTGTGAAGCAAATATTTATGGGCTCGTCAGATTTAATGGCGATATTTATAAAGTTAATATAGGTATTGAATTTGACGTCATGTTCTATCGACACAAAGATTGTGATAAGATCATTGTTCTCGGTCATCATCACTCACCCATTTACTGTCCCATTGTTGAGCACGAGTCTCCTCTAAGTTCAGAAAACCTGCGATGTTTTCCTTAACCGTTTGAGTATATGATAAATAGGTACGTTCCTTAAAAAAATCGGTTGTGCTTGCTTTGGTAATGTAGTCGACACCTTTGACTTCGTAGCTCACTGGTCACACCGCTAAGCTTTCATGGCTTTCTGTTGCTCCTGGTCGTGGGTTTTATATCACGTAAACACTAACGTATAGTAGTATTTGTAAAAAAATAATAGTTTTATCTATAACAGACCATCAAGGCACATGGTTAGGCAGACGTATACTAATGTATACCCAGTTTTCGCCGGTACATACCATTTAATAGGGTGATTATTGCCACCAAGCAGGATGGTACTGATAATTTAAAAAAAAACATTTACGCTCCTTAATCTGTAAATCCTGGGAATCAGTAGACCGACGAGGCAGTTTTATCTATACTAAGAAACCTAAACGATTTCTACGGGATTTCAAGCCTCTGGTGTTGCAAATGCCCATGGGCGGGGGTGATCACTGATCATCAGGTGAGTCTCCAGCCCGTTTGCCCCCTTATTACTATTAAAAAAATAATACTAATAATATAAGCATAATACATGTGTGGTATCTTCGTGTAATTATTGTATCAGCATTTGACAAGTTATTTGTGATACTGTTCACACGACCTGAAGACCCGTTATGCCTGTATCTCACATTGAGGCTCCTTAAGGGGCAACTCCTTAGGGGTTTAGATTGGGAGCAGCATAGTAAGCAATAGGGCAAATAATACAATTGTTAAGCTGAAGCTGAGTTGCAGTGATGCAGTATTGTTTTTTTTAGGGAAGGTGTAATTCAGTCTCTAAGTGTGAAAGCAATGATTTCAATGGTAAATGGTACGGTTGGTGGTCGAGCGATCGGCTACCGCGTGTCTTGGTTCGTTCTCTGCACGTAACAAATATACGTAGGTATATCCTGCAGGTAGTTTTTCAGTATTAGGTGTTTGTACATGACGGAGCAATCCTTAGATAGGGCAATGATTAAAAAATACAGAATATGAGATATAGCTTAACTGTGCATTCGCAAAAGACAGTGACGAATTTCAAGTTGGCCAATAAGTTCCAATCAAACGTTTGTGAAATGTAACAAAAATCTTAACTTTATAAAATGGTTTGTCTTAACTGACAGTCATGTCAATACACGGCTAAAACTAAAACATGTAACATTCGCCTATTTAATAACGTAAGCATTCGTTAAGTTACGGCTTTTGGGTATTTTCGAAGTCGGAGAGTCGAGGCAAGTCAATTGTGTAGTTGAACAGAGCTAATAACTAGATATTACACTACGTCCACATAAACACTATCATCAATAATATTTAGAACATAATTTGTATGTAATGTTTTTTTTTTTTCATATATGTTTTTAAATTTATTGAAAGGTGATGGTGAAATAGGCGTTTAGTATGAAAAAATATATATGCAAACTGCAATTACAGAAACTACAGAATAAAACGCGTTATGATTCTTGCATACTACTTTTGCACCACGTTCATACATCCCGACGTTTCCAGTTCATACATCCCGGCGTTTCCACTGACATCCGCCTTATAAATTCCTTGCGTCAATCGCCTACCATTCATCCTCTCAATATAAACTAGTATAAGGCAGTACTGATATGTACACCTACACGTTGCGTATGTTTTAGATACTATATTTACATATAACAGTTTGCAAATATATTGCAATTAACTGGTCATACGGTCACGGTAAGAGCTCTGGTAGCCTAGTGCATAGCTATAATGTCTCAAGTTCAAACCTAAGGCTAACTACTGACTTTTCTTAAGCTATGTGCCTATTTATCACATGCTCATTGAAGGAAAATATCGTGAGGTAACCTGCAGGAAACCCGCAGTAGGCTAGCGTGGTGGACTAATCCCTCTCAGATGAGAGGAAACCCGTGCCCAGCAGTGAAACAATAATGGGTTGATGATAATGAACCGGTCACAATCCAAACTCGGAGCTGCTGAAATGAAACCCAGAACCTCATGTTCAGGAGTTGCGCTTACGACCGCTGTAAACTAGAAATTATACACTAAAACATAAATATACTTGTTCATTCAAACTTTTTGATAATAAACAAATAAAAAATAGCGACTTCCGAATTAAGAAACTCCTCCTTTTTGAAGTCGGACATAGCAAACTTCTGTAGTTTGTAACATTGGCTTTCTATGGGAACACTTGAACAGGCTACATCAAAGTGCAGCCAAAGGAATAAAAAAAAATCTAAAACTACCACCAACCCCCATAGTGTGGCAAAACAACCTTTGCTGGGTCAGCTAGTTATTAATAATAATTATTAATGGCCTTTCGTGTTCCGACCTAAAAAAGGTAACGGGGATAGACTGGATGAGGAAGGCGGAGGACAGAGTGTTATGGCGCATTTTGGGAGAGGCCTATGTCCAGCAGTGGACTGCGATAGGCCAAGTTTTACTTTTTTAGTTCCACTGCTGAACATAGGTCTCCCCCAAGGATCGCCACGACGACCGGTCCTACGCCACCCACATCCAGCGGATTCCCGCGACCTTAACCTTAATATCAATATACCACGACATAATCCGTTCAGATTATTGCAATTTTCAGGACTTTTTTACGCTAAACCTCTTATATCTTCCTCTCGGCAGCTATTCTTAGGATTCTTTTGTATGAGAAACTATTTACAACAGTAAAAACAATATCGAAATGCAATCTACATTTGATATAAAAAAAGTATGGGTAGGATAAGGATACATTGAACACATCATTTTATTTAATGTAACATTGACTTAATTAATTCTTTTTAATTCAGAACTTAATGCCCATGACATATTTTAGATAATTTAATAAAAAACAATGAAGTAACCACTTGGTACCTAAGCAGTATATAAATATTACAGAGTTAGAGATTATAATAAAAAACAGGGCAATCTTTTCACGACTTAAAACCATAAAACATCGATACAAGAATATTATCTTAAACAGCTCTTAACGTTGTAAATTCATACATTTTATAACTCCCATAAAATACACGAGAATATAAAGGTATCGCCGACATCGGTGCTATTAATAGAATATATTGTAACTAAACCAAACGAAGAAGAACCTTATTATGGCGAAAATACGCGTTACATGACGTCATTCTTCATCGTAAATCATTGGGCTGGTAATAAACGTACAATCTAATATATAAAATTCTCGTGTCACAGTTTTCGTTGCCATACTCCTCCGAAACGGCTTGACCGATTTTGATGAAATTTTTGTGCTTATACGGTATCTATGAGAATCGGCCAACATCTATTTTTCATCCCCCTAAATGTTAGGTGTAGTACACCAACCCCTATAACGTGGCAAAACAACGTTTGCTGGGTCAGCTAGTTTGTATATAGATATTTAAAATAAAACTCCACATAAATATACAGTATAACAATGGAGTAGGCACTTCATCATCAACCCATTAACGTCCCACTGCTGGGCACGGATCTCCTCTCATTTGAGAAGGATTAGCCTATAGTCCACCACGCTAGTCTACTGCGGATTGGCAGACTTCACATGCCATCAAGATAAATCTCTCAAGCATGCATTTCCTCACGATGTTTTCCTTCACCGATTGAGATTGTGATAAATACGCACATAACTTCCGAAAAGTCAGTGGTGCGTGCCTTGGGTTCGAACTCGAGACCTTTGACGTCTCAGTACACTAGTCACACCGCTAAGCTACCACTTCTGCTCATACAGGTACTATAATATTTCAATAAATCGCAAAAATATAATATATTCCTTGCCATACATGGTATTGTGCCTCTTTGGTAAATAATTTAATTTTATCGTAAGGGTCTTAAGTCAGATATAATAAAATTTTATTGAGATTAATAATAATATAATGTATCCAGTGTATGTACCTTGAAATTAATGACATTTAATAAATTTTAATAATTGTATAAATTGTACGCCAGCTATATGGCAGAACATTTTTTACCTATGCTCACAAATAAATGATGTATTTGTCTATGTCACGAGTGAATAGGTCTTCTAGGTAAGCGTGCTTCATCTTAGACCACATCGTCACTTACCATCAGGTCAGATTGTGGTCAAACGCTAACCTATTAAAAAAGGGCATTATACAGGTCCTTGGATTTAATTGAAATTTAATTTAGTAGGTACGTACAACCGGTTTGATAAAGTTAGCAAAAAATGTTGACGTCAATATTTAATTAATATTCGTGTTAGTTTCAGACATTATATTATGTGTATTTTTACTTGTCGGTTATTATCAATACAATTTGTAAGTATTTAACTTTCAAAACGTATCATTTGACATTGCAAACACGAATCTAACAATAAATCAAATACAGACAGCAGCCAAGGATCCTTTTGACAAGCACTCATATCGAAAAGAGCGTGGAATTCGTATATATAGTACATATTGTAAAGTAACATAGCCGATACGTGTCTAGAAGCGACAATGCATACCGATTTCTAAGCGTGTTGCAAGAGAAAGCGTACTTTCCACCCCCCGACTCGAAATAAACATGCGCACGCGCATCAAAGCGGCCACATCCCACAAAATATCAACAACATCGATACTAGATACTGTTAAAACGATTTTTTTGTAGTTTTCACATTGCGAACATTTTACGTTTTATCATTTCGCGACGTCACAGCAATCAACAAAGGCACGGGTAGTGATCGCGGCTGCGATTGCGACGTTGCCGTGCGGCTGCAGGAATGCGGCCGCAGCGTTGCCAAGTCGCCACTCGATATGTCGGGCGATAAACGCGAGTGCATTGGGCGGCGCGGACAACCGAACCCACCATTTTGTTTTATGTACAAACGCTTACATAGAATTCTTATTTTGAATATCTTGACGTTTGAACGTTCTAGAAGGTTTTAGGATGCATCTGTCAATTTGATTTGCTTTTGTTAGCGGTTATGACGTTTTTCTGAAGGTTTGTGATATTGTGATATTAAGGCAGCTTGGACCGTTCGGGCGGTGGCCTGAGTCACGTTTTGCATCAGCGCATGCTAATTCTTCTAAACGTAGCTTTGTATTTGACTCATGTTTATTTTAAGGGGGGAAATTCATATATTTTTACGAGGAAAATGAGTATATTATGATTTTTACCTTCCTATGTAACTTTGTTAGTTTTTATTATAGTTTGTTTTTATTGAAAATGTAATACTTATGCTTCAACTTAGAGGTCAAGTTTATCGCTACAAAGTGAAAAGTTGTGTTATGAATTATGCATATCTTCAGTATTACGTACCTACATCAAACAATAGTGTTCTTGAGCAAAGTTTAAAATTATTTACTAAAGCCATTTTATTCTCTCTGTTTTATATTTCGTTCAGCAGTCACATTTATTAAATTGAATGTATAGTTTAATATATAGTGTCGAATATACACTTTTGTCTATAAAAACAATAAATTTTGTCGTTCTGTTTACTAGTTGAATGGTATGTTAATATTAATATTGCGGTATAACAACAACCTATATTTCTTTGTTGATGTAGGTGTATGTATGTATTTATTTAACTTTATCTCTTTGTTACATTTCAAATAGACAACAAACTATATAATTTATCTTAGTATAAAATATCATCTATCCATCTACAGTTTTAAAGGATCGATTTATTTAATCAAATACACACTACAAAGCTAGTTACGTTTTTATATAATGACATAAATGGTTTGGTGTTGCGCACGCGCCGCGTTACGATGACAGATGGCAGCACATATTCCGTTCGACGTTTGATCAAGATCATTTGTCATTGCCCACGTGAGCAGGGTGGGGCCCCACGCTGTGAAAATATTTCCACGACTTGGTAACAACGCTTGCCTTTTTGGAATTATTGCTTTTTTCAGGCTATTCGAATAATGTTGATTCATATTATTCTGTCACGCTTGTCGTCCCCGAATGGTTAAGCAGTGGTGTACTAATGTATACCTTCATTTCTTCGGTATGTTTTAATTCCCATGTAATATGGGGCGAGCTTATTGTTATAAACCGGGTATGAATCCAAACTTATAAGCAACAAAGAAGTATAAGTCATAAAAAATATTTTCAACGATCTTGTTCCAATTTTATAAATATTTTTTATCCTTTTTTCAAATCAGTTTGTATCATAGAGATTTTACGCTTGGATAAAACTTACGCCCCAATTTGATATGATACCACCTAATTTAAATGAGAAGCGTTATATTTAAATGATGTAGTGAGTAGAAACTGACTGAAGTGGTAGTTTTGAGTTTTCATATTATTACATATATGTATATGCCTACATTATATGGATATGTATTGCTACTGGTATCTAGTAATGTATATAATTTCCAAAATTTCTATATAGAAGAGATTACAAAATCTCTAGATTCGACTTGAACTCAGCTTACGCTAAAAAGGGACAGGATGGATACCTAAATTAGCTGAGTAAGACTTCCTACTATTTTAACAGGTTACAGGGCCTCTACCTTTTGGAGGCTAGTCTTGTTGACTTCTTTCAAACTGCATTATTCTCATACTAGCTGCATCCCGCGGCTTTGCCCGCATAGTATATAGATAAAAAATAGCCTATGTGTTAATCCAGGTAATAAACTATATGTATGCTAAATTTCACCCAAATCTGTTACGCGGTTTTTGCGTGAAAGAGTAACAAACATCCGTCCATACTTACAAACTTTCACGTTTATAATATTAGTAGGATTAATATTACATACATAAAACATTGTGAAACAAAACCAACTATTTTGCAATTTTATATTTATTTAAAAAGAGTATCTACTTATACAGTTTCTTGTCGGTTCTTCTCCATAAGACCTACCTTTTGGAACCGTGCAACTAGTTTTTGACATTTAAACTGTACCTGTAATATTGCTTTAATGAAATAAATCATTTGAGTTTGAGTTTCATCGTAAATTCAACTACAATAACTAACGTATTGAGTCAAGACTGTTTTAATTAAAATACATTTAAGTATTATAATATATTTTAATTAGAACTTAGATATATATACGAGCGTGTGTATTGTCACTCTGTTTCCCGTTGCGGGTTGAATGACCAGCAAGCTGTACCGTTTCGAGGCACGTCGGAGCAGCGTTAGTTTAAAACAAACTTACAAGTAAATAAGCCACTGTATTAAGCTCCTTCAAGTCTCTATTGAATAGATCAGTCGCTTTTTATTTCAAAAGCGATTTGATAATACTCTTCTTGTGGTAGCGTAGCGGTGTGACGTACCTACTATATGTGTTTGGTGAAAGGTATTGAGATCAAACCCAAGACACGCACCGCTGACTTTTTGGAAGTTATGTGCGTTTTATATTACATGCTCAAACGGTGATGGAAAACATCGTGAGGAAACCGGCATACTTGAGAGATTTTCTCCATAGTATGTGAACTCTGCCAACCTGCTGAAGGCTAGCGTGGTGGACTATTGCCTAATCCTTCTCCACTGAGAGTCACCTGTGGCCAGTAGTGGAAAAATAATGGGTTGATGATGATGATGAATATTCGTTAACCCAGGTTTCTTCTGCTGTGTTTTAATAAGTATGGTATCTACGTCTCTTTGTCTACCTGTTATGTTTGGTGGGTCTATCACGTAATTAGAACATAAAATTTTGGCCTGTAAAACTATCTGAAAACGTAAAATTGTAGTTATAGTTATCTATATAATTTGACATTAACTATATAGTATGGAGTTTATATAGTTAATGATTGTTTACTATTCTTAATGTAAATCAAACTGAATCTCATGCCCTGGGAAAAAACACGAGCTGTAAAAGTCTACAATATGTACGCTTTGTGACAGAATCTAATCTAAGCTATATTAAATTTGTCTCAAGTATTTTAACAAAATGTCTGAATTTTAACAAGAGAACATTATTCTCAGAGATTGTTTTGGTATTTATTTCTTCTCAGAGATCGTCGATTAGGAAGTGCGAATGCCAAAAAATGGAACTATCTTTTAAATACAAAAATAAATATAATTTTCTTTTTGTTGTAAAAGTTTATTTTGTTCGCGCCTCTTATTCTCATTTGACAACATTAGGGACGAAGGCATTTAATTCATTTTAAATAAGACTTGAAAATTATAATTCCAGAAAAGACTCGTTAAAAATTGTATTAATATAGTCCCATTGCTAGACACGGGTCTCCTCTCATTTGAGAGGTATTAAGATGCCGCCGACGATGACGCTAGCCTACTACGGATTAGCAGAGTATGTAGTTAATGACTTTTTAATAAAACATGCATCGAGAGACATTTGTCGAGTCCTAGGGCATAGCAAGATTCCTCGCTGCCCGATTGGCTACTAAACGAACATACGATTATGGATGCTGGCAAAAATCTGTTTAGTTGCGATTAAATAATACCAATAAAGCGCGATAAAAAAGGACAAAACATTCACTAACAATACAAGTAAATTATGATCTGGTCTATGTTTTCGTTTCGCACCGATCACGTAATAATTAACTATGTAACGTTAGCGATTTAATTGTATTCTGTTTTGGGAAATATATGTTTTGAGTCTTAAACCATACCTATAAAACCCGTAAAAATATTTTATTCCAAATTCTAGTATTCGAGTGTTAGAAAGCAGTTTCATTAATCAGGTAGTTAATTATTTACAGCATTTCATATAATCTTTTCAGCTGCATGACGTCCCGTAAGTGCATAAGCATAGAATAAATGCGGATAATCCTCCCCAAAGGACGACCCAATTAGTCCAGCGGTAGTTGACACTGCCTTCTGTGCTATGGGTCCCGGGTTCGAATCCCGGTAGGGACAAATGTTTGTGTGATGAGCATAAACATTTGTATCTGAGTCATGGATGTATCTATGTATAATATGTATGTATTTACAAAAAAAAAGTATTTATGTAGTATATCAACCAACTAGTATCCGTAACACGCCTCGTTGCTTAGCTTGGTACTAGATGGCGCTGTGTCATAATGTCCGGGAATATTTATATTTATTTATATAAAAGGATATTTTTTACCTTTTTACTTATTAACAGTTAATTTCATGTTTCAGGTAAGAACAAGAGTAGAAGCAGAATAGAATTTGAGTAAGTAAGTAAGGATAAGTTACCTTCCATTCTTAGGTATAGGTAATCAACTACTGAACCACATTTAAACCTTATAATTACAATAATAAGGATGAAAATAGTCTACCACCAAGTTTGTTGATTTCACTTACATTTAAAATATTTTACGAGTAGATAAACCAATTACCTATATATTTCAACCGTAGTTAAAAATCGCATCATGGTGCTTTTTGACGGAATACAGTTTTTTGTTTGCGTAAGTTTTATGGAGTACAATTTTGCTGTTTGCGTGTTAAAAATAATGGAGTGGTAGGTATGTTTCCATTACTATCACTGAATATTAGTTAAAGTAATTATAATTTTATTCTTGTCAAATACAGGAAGGAGGAGCTAGGAGCTATGGTAGCCTAGTGGTGTGACCAGTGGACTGGCATGTCAAAGGTCTCGAGTTTAAACCCGGGCACGCACCACTGACTTTTCGGAAGTTATGTACGTATTTATCACATGCTCAAACGGTAAAGGAAAACATCGTGAGACTTACATGTTTGAGAAATTTTCTCGATGGCATGTCAAGTCTGCCAACCCGTAGTAGGCTAGCGTGGTGGACTATAGCTGAATTCCTCTCGAATGAGAGGAGACCCGTGCCCAGCAGTGGGACAATAAAGGGTTGATGATGATGATGAAATGTAGAAATACAAGCTTTGCCTAGTTCGGGAGGTACGGCGCATATAATTATATACTTTGTTCTTCAATAAAATATAATTATACTAGCTGCCTCCCGCGGCTTTGCCCGCGTGGTATATAGATAAAAAGTAGCCTATGTGTTAATCCAAGTAATAAACTATATGTACGCTAAATTTCATTCAAATCTATTTAGCGGTTTTTGCGTGAAAGAGTAACAAGCATCCATCCATCCATTCTTACAAACTTTCGCGTTTATAATATTAGTAGGATTATAAAACAATGTCTCTATGCCGCAACTGTCTGTACCTACACGATAAATTGAAACATAACCGAATGTATCTTCATACGGTTTTCACGATGGTTGGTGGGTTGCGGTTGGTTGGTCTGAGAAAGGTTTAATGTTTAATCACATATAGAGTATCTATCACCCGTGATTTTGAATAATTCTTACTTTAAAAAGCTATAACCGGTTAAAAAAACCTAACACAATGCCTAAATCTACTATTTCTGTACAACAAACAAGTAGCCTCGGCCAAATAGAAGCTGGTACCTAAATAATTTTATCTTTGGTATAAACATTGCTGTAAAATGTAGAGAAAGATAAATTAAGCACACGTAAGTTTGTATAGTATTATTCCTTTTACTTGTTCAGGAAGAGGAGATAAGGGCTATTTAGGGGTTATTTGTTTTTTTACTAAAACGTCTTCTCGTAAGAAAAAAACTTTAAAAACTGCTCTGGTCCAGTACATAACTAATCGTAATAAGGTCGCCAACCAACACCCGTTATTTGTTAAATTTAAATTAAACAAATATTTTTTTTTGTAATAAATGCGTTCATGTTGTTTAAATGTTTTTAAAGCAAAATAAACACTTACAGTAACGCTCAATACAAAATACAAATGTATGTGGCGGAAATAATATTTTACCCATATGAATGGGCGTAATCATTACCGTTTTTAGCGAAATTTTAAATATTGAAATATAACACGAGAAATAATAGCCTTTTACCCCTTCTCACATCTCGAATCAACCGTTAGACGCCCACTGCTGGACATATGTAGATCTCCCCCAAAGGTCATGCGCCGCCCGTATCCAGTGGATTCCAGCGACCTTCACCAGGTCATTAGTTACCCTTAAAGGCTGTTATTTCTCGTGTTAAAGAGCCGATAAAGCGTATAATGTTTAAAAAAGTTTCCCGGATTTAGTTATGTTGTGGTTTTTATTTGTTATTGTCGTCTAAACTGCTAGACGGTATTCGTATTACAATAATTATATGATATGAATACTTGTCCCACTGTACTTGAGATGTATGCTTCGATATACCCCAACTTTAAGTATATAACGTTGGGTTATTCTTAATCTTGCACAACGTTAAAACAATTATTGAAATCCTTAATCCGCAATGGGTTAAACAGACGAATAGGTGGCAGTGTACGACAAGATTTGGTCATTATAATGTTACCAGCTGCCTCCCGCGGCTTTGCCCGCATAGTATGTTCTTAGATAAAAAGTATTTATTTATTTATTTATTTGGACAACTAGTAGTTGTTACATTATTTCTTATATCTATAATAAAATTAAAACAATTGACTTAAATGCACAACAGTTTAAGGTGTCACAGCATGCATCAGATTACGACACCAGTAATTATTATAAAAAAAAATTAAGAATCTAAAATTAAGTATATACATAGAAATAATCAAAGAAATAAAAATCAAAATCAAAACAGTTGGTCATAACTTAAAATAAAGATAAATCTAAGTAAAAGTTGAAAAGCAAAAGAAAATAACTTATAAAACAATATAATGTAAATTGAAAATCTACTTAAATAAACAGTTTTTGTCTCTTAACAAACGCAAAGTAGCCTATATGTTATCCAGGTCAAAAAATATCATCATCAACCCATTACTGTCCCAATGCTGGGCACGGGTCTCCTCACATTTGAGAGGGATTAGTATAGGACTATAGTATATAGAGGACTATAGTCCACCACGCTAGCCTACTGCGGGTTGGTAGACATTACATGCCATCGAGAAAATCTCTCAAGCATGCAGGTTTCCTCACGTTTGAGCATGTGATAAAGAAATAAAATATATGTATGCAAAATTTCATTTTTTGTTGTGAAAGAGTAACAAAATTCCATACAAACTTTCTCATTTATAATTTAGTAGTAGAATTAAAAAGTTAACAAAAAAACGTAAAGTACGTGACAAAAGGTCACTCAGCAGGCGTCCGTTAAGTAGATATGAGACCCCTGCTGGTTTAAAGGACGCTGGGGAGCAAACTAGATTTAATATTCCTGAAATACAGGAATAAAAATGTGGAAAATATTTATTTACTACTACATATTTATAATGGAGTAAGATCCCAGGGCCGCCAGACATCATGTATTTTCTGACGAACCAAATGTGGATGATTGAGTAGTGCTAGTATTTACTAAGAACCTATGCCTACCAGCTAGCTTGCTTAGTGGACCAATTTTCGGGTATCAGGTAATCAAGGTACATACAAATATGTATTACTTACCTCACGTAAATTCTCGAAGCTGATTTTTATGTATATTTTAGGCAATATTCTTAAAAATAAGGCGCCAATACTCCCAGACAGTTTCGGTCAGCCGTATTCCTTTGCAGACGCTTTAAAGCTCCCAAAGGAATTACATAACTTCCTGTAAATTATGATGTTCCATTCTTGTAAAAGTAATATTTACATCGGCTGTTTTCCTAGTGGCCTATTCAAAAAATTTTCATTGTGAGCCCCATATTACAGACTTATATGCCAAGTGGCAAAGAAAAATATATTTCCCTACCGTGACGCATATGCTATTCATTCTGGACTGGGAGAACCCAAGATTACTTAGTGTCTTGACATAAATAAAAGCTTAAATGTGACGCTGTTTTATTGCTGTGATTCATTTGGAAATCATACTTCAATTGCTAACAATTGAAGTGGAACTAATTGTAACATAACAATATGTCGTAATTTCATGAGATTTTCTCGACTGTGGCTGCGATTCTGCTAACCCAACTAAACTACTGATACTCTTTTAAAGGTTTAATTCAATTTTCTATCGAATATAGGGGACGAAAACGAAAAAGCAAATTTTGCATACTTATGAAATAAATATACTTACGTAGTTATTCTTTGTCATTAAGTAAATAAATAAATATATTATTTACAATAATATATACAGTAGTACAATACATATATACAGCGCCATCTAGTTCCGTGGTAAGCAACGAGGCTTGTGTTACGGATACTAGTTGGTTGATACACTACATAATTTTTTCTTTGTAAAAACCTACATATTATCTTATATATAAAAATCTCGTGTCACAGTGTTTGTCGCTGAACTCCTCCGAAACGGCTTGACGGATTATAAAGGAGACAATTTTTTTTGTATAGCGATCAGGCCCAAAATGATATATATTTCATTAGTTTGCTAGCACAAACTAATGAAATATATATCATTTTTTCCACACAATCTCTAGATAGCGTTAGTAACATTTGTTTACTTAATATCTAAAGGGAATATTGAGTAAAACATTAAAAAAGCAATAAAATAACCCACAAAAACGTCAGATTTCGAACAAAAAATGACGTTCAAAGTCATTGTTTTTTTTCTTTTCTTCCCTTTTGGGATAAAGCAAAGGAATCTACTCCATACAGCCTGGTTTGCAGTATTTTTTTATTTTATCTAAGATGGATAACAGGATTATACATGATAATGGTTGATGATTTGGTGAATTAATTAGGTTTATGAAGGATGATAAATGATTTTTTTCCCCTAGTTTCTCTAAAAGTGGTTTTTTACCTAAACTTAACTCGGCCTTCTTGGGAGAATTTGAAAATCACGTTACATTGCGTGCCAGTTACATTCAAATTGTCAAAGTCAAAGCAATGACATGAGCGGTTCGTTCTACGATGATTATAACATAACAAAAACACTTTGATAAATATAATTGTAGTTTCCAAAATATTTATAGATCCTATACATTTAAATATTAATAAACAATAATAATATCATAAATAATAATAATCAATATTCTCACTTTATTTATTTACTGTATTCGTAGGTACTGTATTTGAATGTGATAGTTTTTACGTTCATTTACACGAATTAATTTACAACGATTTATTGAAAGTCAATACAATAATGGTTTTATTTAATTTAATAATTGCGGTTTCATTTTTACTTCGCATTTCGTATTTTTCGTCTTGAAAAATAAGTTATTATTTTAGAATATAATGCGATCATCCTGTGATACCGTTCGTAGTGGGCCTGGAAAAAACTGTCTCCTTTCAGTATGTATATTTGTGAGATATGAGAATCGGTCGTAGGCAATTTTTTACACCCCTAGATGTTAAGGATGTCACTCACCAGATTTTTTTTTCTTTATTTTTGACAAAATATTTGTTGTATTCTTTTTATTATTCTTTATAAAAAAATACTTATAACACAAAATGTTCACTATTCTAACTCCTAAAATGTGGCAAAACGACTTTTGCTGGGTCAGCTAGTATGTATATAGAAATATGCATCACTTAGGTCAAATGCTCATAACACAAACATAACTCCTACCGGAATTTGACCCCAGAACCGTTACCACAGAAGGCAGCTTTTATATAACGAAATCCGGTATAAGAAATATAATTATTCCCTCATCTGTTATATATTTGTGATAAGAAATAAATGATAGGTAATATACTAATCAACACATCGCAAATAGTTTGCCTAATTAAATTGCGTACCTTAAAAAATGTCTAATTAAATTTATTTAATGTATCTAGTTCCTTCATTAGTTATTTGAAAATAATTTAGACTAGGTAAAAGAAAATACCCCACTGAACTAAAAAAGTAAAGGTGGCCTGTCTTCCCCTTTTCTCAAAACTGTGGAGTTGCCAGGTATAAACAGGTGAACAATAGTAGATTGTTTATCTAGGGAGCAAACAACTATTTTAAAGGCGAGAGTGTTGTTTTTAATCCTGAGCGCAGCAAGGGATTAAAAGTATGTCACTCGAGCTTAAAATAGTGTTGTTCCCGAGGTGGACACTCTACTTTTTATCACCCTCTATGAGAAAATAAGTAAGTGCAACTTATGAACAAGAATTTATTTACGTACAATTAAGAACCATAAGACATAAAATATAAATAATTAGAGGCTGATTTTTTATAATTCAAAAATCTGAGTATGAATCAACTACGAACGAAAGCAGAATGCATTTAATTTCGCGCGTTGTTTATTTTTCATCAACTTTTTTTAAATTTGGCGCGCTTGCAGTTTTTAGCCAGTCACATATTCAATACATTGTTCCCGCATGGTTTGTGATTCACCTCTTTGCTGATTGAAACATTTACTAACAATATCCACATTCCAAATTCAAATCAATTTTGGTCCCTAGGGATTAATGAGCTATTTTGGTCCCTGTTTACGAGGAATAAACTAGCTCTTTTTGAATAGATGTGATAAAAATGGTATTTATATACCCTTATCAGTTATTTAATCGTATTTTATGTCACTTACTTCACATAAATTCTCCAAGCTGATTTTTACGTACATATTAGGCAATGTCTTTAAAAATAAGTCGCCAATACTCCCAGACACTTTCCGTCGGCCGTACCTATTGCTTTAAAGCTCCCAAAATAATTATTTAATTTCACGTTAATTCGGATCGCTGAAACGACCGCCTACGACGTCATATTCGTATGATTATGTATTAAAATATCGCTTATTGCCAACCTATTCCGAATTAACGCATTTACTAACCCACTGTTGGGCATGGATCTCTCATTAAGCGGGCTTAGGGCTAGTCAACCTTCATTTGTCTTAAAGTTTTTTTGTGGTGATGGTTTGGTCCATCAAGGACCCGAAAGAAAAAAGTATATAATATATGTAGTGTATCAACCTTCTAGTATAGGTAACACAACCCTCGTTGCTTAACTCGAAACTAGATGGCGCTGTGTCATAATTTCCGTGTATGTTATTATTTGAAGTTCTATTTGGAGCGAGTTATAAAGTGATGTAAATCAGCCAGTTAGTCTTAACCGGGCCGTACTAGTGTTTAACTCGATTAAGTCACACAAACTCATGTTTGCGCAATAATCTAATAGAAAGTTTATGCTAATACACAACTTTATATCTGCGCTTTGTACCGAACGTTATGTAAGCACGATCGATTTTATATAATAGCTTATATATAGCCATCTATTGCTTGCGGCGTTACATACACTCCCCCCACTCCTTAAAGTATAAGTATAAAGAAAACCTGTCTTTCAGCTTCATATATCAAGAAGATTTCTAGATTTGATGTTAAGTCAGTGAAACATTTCGCCATTTTTATCTTATATATAAATCTTATATATAAAATTCTCGTGTCACAATGTTCGTTCCCGTACTCCTCCGAAACGACTTGACCGATTCTCATGAAATTTTGTGAGCATATTGAGTAGGTCTGAGAATCGGCCAACATCAATTTTTCTTACCCTTTAGTGATAAGGGTTGTCCACCAACCCCTATAATGTGGCAAAACAACGTTTGCTGGGTCAGCTAGTATCTACATAAAAATTAATATTCATCATAAAAAAAATATACATATATTAACCTACATACCTACATGGCCTACATCCAGCAGTGTACGAATATAGATCGATGATGATATTATTTTTTTTTTGGGACTTGCCCACCACCCGAATCCCTACTACTGCAACTCCTGTAAACCAGGATCAACAATAGTAACTATCCAGAAAATCGTCGAGACAATGAAGTCCGACGTGTCCCAGGAGAATGATTTTAACTGTCTTTTTAATCGTGAAGCGAAAGCAAATTTAATCATGAAGTTATATAGGAGGAGTAAGAAAAATATCAGTTTTTTTCACTTCCCTCCGTATCAAGCGAGAGACAGAATAGATGATATAAATATATTAATTTCCTATATTTATCCAAATATTGCACTGAATTAAGACTAGTTTTTGAAGGATTTTATGGCGTTATATTGATTTAATTCCGACTTTTCGGATCCTTTGCAACATCCCTAGACACAAGCAGCCTGTAGAGCACAGATAATGCTGTGATTTATTTCAATGACAAAGTTAAATTTTCATCCATCGATAGCTATAATGCCTCTTTATTTATTTATTTACCTATGTAATATGTTCAACAACCACCCATACCGTCGCGTAACCATATCAAATCCATATCGGCCGGCGAATCCTGTAATAAAGTCATATAACAATCTAAATAACTTCCGATTGAAACAATTAAAAGTATACATTTGCTTAAACTTAATAACTCATTTAAAAAGTGTAAATATCATGATTACATATGTACCTTTATTATACCGCACCTAACCAAAGCATTGCTCGCTTTCTGACGTCTAAGTTATTGTATATAACTTTCAAATTTATGTATGTATATACAGATTTAGTTATGGTAGTGTATTGTTTATACTTTAAAAATCAGTTTTTTTTTTAATGGTTGTTTGGAAATCCGTCATTATCAAAGTTAGAGATATGAAACTTCATATACAAGCTTTTGATTACAAATAAATAAACACGTATTTGATGATTGCAAAAAATTTACATTCTAGGAGGGTGAAATAGGGTTGAAAGTTTATATGAAGAATAAAATATAATATTCAAGCTACTCGGCAAATAAATGCATACATATATAGTAGTTTTTTGAAATTCAACCCCATAAGCTAAGTATTTTCAAAAAAGTAATTTTACTGAAAATTGAACCGACTCAAAACAAACTGAAAACTAAACTTAAAATTTGAGTCGGTAATAAAACAAATGACCGGACGCACTGCGCAACTCGTTGTAATTAATTTGCTTGTTTGCTTCCATTTCCTGATCGTTATTCATCGGTTTATTTTTATTATTTTTTCTGACTATAAATCACTTATCGAATCATCGAAATCGTATTGATAAGTTAAAATGGAGTGGGTGAACAATTAAATATCTAATTGTTACTGTCTTAGGGGTGCAATTAGCTTTGTCAAATTATAATTAGAAAAACTTTGATGTTATACCCTACATGATAAAAGAACATAAATATACTATCAAACCTGTCGTCCCCGAAGGGTTAGGCAGTACTAATGTACACCCACATTTTGCTCGTAAGGCTTTTGTATCTTAGCTGTTAACAATAGAAGTTGTTAAGTGAACCGTGATATTATTGTTAGACCAGTTCCAATAAGCTTATAACATAACATATCATCACGTAGGTATAGCGTCCTCGAAGGGTCAGGCAGAGGTCTACTAATGTCATCATCATATCAACCGTTAAACATCCACTGTTGGACGTAGGTCTCCCCCAAGGATCGCCACGACGACTAATGTACAATCACATTTTGCTCGTATGTTTTAGTTCTTAAGCCTAGCTTTAGATTGCTAGCCTTTAGATTGCTAAGCCACTGCGTCAATCGACTCGTAAGTAATACGTACTACTAATTGTTACGTGTAACGTCATAATATATTATATATTCTACTAGTTGTATACAGCCTAGTCCTAATAATTTTGTAGAAGGCAGGGCATAGCAAGATTTCTCGCTCAAATTGAGCTTCCCGACTGGGGAAGTACCTCCGCCTTACAGAAGACCGCAGTGAATCACAGTAGTTGTCTGTCTGCGAGTGAGTAAGGTTACCAGAGGGACAATAAATGGATGCAAGATAAGTGGCATATTTGGTTAAATTCTAACGTTTTACAAAGTAAATTTCGTAAGTTTTTGCTTCCAAAATAAACGAGAGATCTTAAACTCATAGCAAATGAGAAAGAAAATAATTCAATGGGTCGGAAATAATGAAATATGTCGAGGGAAGCCAGCCTTGTAAGATGTTATTACCTTCTTGCTTCATATACTTTGGTGTACCTTCACGTTTAGTCTAGGACCTATATAATTATAAATAAACTAGCTGACCCAGCAAACGTTGTTTTGCCACATTATAGGGGTTGGTGGACTACCCCTAACTTTTAGGGGGATGAAAAATAGATGTTGGCTGATTCTCATAGATACCGGATAAGCAAATCGGTCAAGCCGTTTCGGAGGAGTATGGTAACGAAAACTGTGACACGAGAATTTTATATATTAGATGTATCCGAAGATTAATTCCGAGCTAAGCAAAAGATTTATTGTTAATGATACTAGAGGGCTATACACTACATATATTTTTATTTGTAAATACATAATATATACATACCTAGCGTTTGCCTGCTACTTCGTCTGCGTAAAATTAGTAATTTTATTCGCATACAAACTTCCACCCCCTTTTTCTCCCCTTTAAGGGATGATTCCCAGTATGAAAACTATACTATGTCCTTGCCCGGGACTCACAAACAAACAAACAAACGGAATGCCCATGCTGTCAGAATAGTCCCTCCCCCAACGAGCTCTGGTAACCTTACTCACTCACAGAAATACAACTATTGTTGATTCACTGCGGTCTTCTATAAGGCGGAGGCACTTCCCCAGTCGGCCGGCTCAATTTGAGCGAGGAAACTCGCTATGCCCTAACTCTCGAAAAATGTTAACACACACCTTACAAAGAGTACCAAAAAATGACTTTCAAAGTTTATATACATAATTTTTTAAATGTTTATTAAATACCTAACAACCCGTGCGAAGCCGGGATGACCCCGCTAGTAATAAATAAAATATACTAGGATAAACATTCTTAAATAAATTGCTTCCTTTTCGAATAACTCACCTTAATCCCATATAAATAAGTGCCATTCTACAGAATGAAATGATGTTAGGATAGGCTTAGCTTAATTGATACCGATCCTTTACGATTCCTTTACTTTTATCCCAAGGAAAATAATCTGTGATTGATATCTGCAGAGGTTTACCAAAATCTTAGATGTTAAATGATATTTATTCTCAGCAAACAGATCTTTTGAAGAAAATTTAAACTTTTTCTTACACTTACGCGAATATTAGACATTCGCTCGTTCTGTGTAAATTAAACAGATTGTCGGTATAATCTTCTAATATATAAAATTCTCGTGTCACAGATTTCGTTGCCATACTCCTCCGAAACGGCTTGACCGATTTTGATGAAATTTTTTGTGCTTATCCGGTATCTATGAGAATCGGCCAACATCTATTTTTCATCCCCCTAAAAGTTAGGGGTAGCCCACCAACCCCTATAATGTGGCAAAACAACGTTTGCTGGGTCAGCTAGTATAATATAATATCGGTATAATAATTAAAAATGTAAGGTAGCTGTTACTAATTATAACTTCAAGACGACCAACACCTCAGTCGGCCTGTGACCAAGGATGCTGTAAAGGATCCGAGACGTCGGGTTAAAATAATATTAATCTATATCTATCTATACTTCGGTGTTTCGTAACTGTTGCACTTTTAGAAGAAACTCAGTAAAATTTACAACATCATGGTTTTCTTTAAAGTTTAAACACTTGTCTTAGGTTCTGATAATGTAAAATAATGGCTGAAAAGTACTTAGTGGAAAAAGCCACGACAGCTTTGAGTTCATCGTCACCAATCACTATTTAGGAAGCCCAACGACCCTTCATATCACAATCCACAATACCGGATCAGCAGAACTTTATGTGGCAACTATACTATTTGAAATAACTACATATATAAATGAAAATCCAATAAATTAATGATCGGTGAGTTCTGCAACCCTTGCGCTATTATCTCTAACTGGGGGTATTCGTTCCATCACAGCCAGATCAACATAAAGGAGAATGAAATCATATGTCATTTCCCTACTTATTATCCCTCGGTCCAATATGTAAGACATCATGATAAAACCTGCACGGTTGAGGGATTTTCCCGATGACATATGGAGTCTTTCAACTTGCATTAGATTAGCCTGATAGACTATAGCCTAATCCCATCACCTTAGAAAATAACTGTACCCTACAGTGGTCCAATAATTACGCAGATCATGCTTTTGAGGCACTAATTTTATTGTAGAAAATAAGCAAGAAACTCGCATGCATAATGCTAGTAGGTAATAGAATAAATTCTAACTTAACACAATACAATATTATAATAGCCCACAAGTCCTGGCAAACAATTTGCGACCTATTTAAAAAAACAACATTACATTAATGTCATAATTATTGACATAACATGTACCACAGTTTAAAAGCTACATTCCACATTCCGGGCGTCGACTTGCGGTGACCGAATGACTGATAACGAGTGATAACGATGTACCTACCCACCACGGTACGAAGTAACAGATACCGCAAACCAATATTTTGATTATGTATTAATAGTTTTGAAACAAAAACATAACTAAATTATTGTCGATTTTGAATTTTACACTTCCGTTAGTTTAATGGAACTATCTTCACTGGCTTCTATCTTCTGTTTTCTGTTTTACTTTCTGTTACGACTTGATGTCCATTATTTCAGTTTAATAACTGTATGCCACACCCGTTTAGTTTCACTTTTATTCTTGTCCATCTAAAGGTTATGTGAAAGAAATCGCTATTAAGCGAAAAGACCGCCACTGTAGCCTTATTTAATAAATAATTATATTTATGTAATGTACATATGTGTCTAAAGTAAAAGTAAAGTAAAGTAGTTTTTATTGTTTTTGATCGAGTATTTTAAGTTCTTAGGTATATATTAATAAGTGTAACATCAATCAGCCCTTTTTGGGCATACAATAATTTAAAATCTAGTCTTACCAACTATAATTTTTACATACATGCCAGTTATCTATATGTTGGTGTACATTAAAGCATATTCTATCCATTTATCTATCTTTTCTTAACTTGTTCCTCAAATTTTCGATTCTTCTCTGATTCTAATTATCACCTATAAACGTTGGGAAAAGAAAATGATCGCTTAATCCCACCAATTTAATTTTATACGGTTTTTCGCCAATATAGAATAACGAACTTTTTTTAAAAGTAGCTTCAGTTGATTCTAAGATAGTAAGGGATCACTTTAATTATTATGTTTCCAATTTATTATATGATTTAATTAGGAAAAATTGTATTTATGAGCTCCCATTTTGAATTTTGACGCGTTAACGAAATACCCCCTGCACGCGCACTTAGGGGTGTCCCGGGGGGTGCAATAGTAAATATTACACATTGTAGCTGAAAAATATGTCTAGTTTCAGTTTTTTTTTCTAAATACCATTCAACTCAAATAAATTACATCATTTTAAACTCAATATTTAAAGACTAAGACCCGTACAAGTAATTATTTGATAAGTACGTCGTAAGATACAGTTTTACAAAATTTCCTTTTAACTTTCCATTTTACCTAAAACTAAGACTTCGCTGTCTGTCCTATAACCTGGATATTAAAAAAAAAACTCGTAGCATATAAATGCTTAACTATATTTAATTACGTAATGGTCATGTAAATATTTACAATTATAGAAAATCTGAACTTATTACAATAGCAATAAGGTTGTATACCTAAAATTACATGTTAATTATATTGGTTTCTGACACTTACGCGAATATTGAGATATAACTATTTATTTCAATTGGTTAAAATAATATGAATATACCGCGATAAAATCCGTAAAAAGTAGTTTTATTTCAAGTACATGTTAATTTTAGCAGAAACAACATACCCACCCCTATTTATATTCTATCTAACACAACTAGCTCGTAATTACACTGGTGCTGCGCTGCAGTAAATCCAATTTACTTACGTTGGTAATACCGGGGAGTCATAATGTTATGTACTCGCTGTAATAATTACAATTTACTTGTACATGTTATTAGTGCCTCGTTGGTCTAGTGGTTAATGCGACTGCTGAGCAAGATGTCTTCGGTTCGATTGTCATGTCGAGAAATGTGTTATTGTGGTTTTTCCATATCCAAACACCTAGCTGCTACTGATATTTATTAAAGAAAATCCAGTAACACCTTGCTCGACCTGAGAATCGAGCCTAAGACCTCTTGAACAGCACTTACGACCACAAGGCCAACGCATCTTTAAGTATAAATTATTTTTCTTCACGCCTATTTCCACGCCACTGTGTCGTGTCCAAGTTCACCATATAACTGTGAATACGAGCAATCTGCACAACATATTACGTGGGAGTTTAGCAATGTGGCAAAGTGAAGGCAATATTATGCTTGACAGTTTACAAATTACATCCAAAGTTGCTTACCACTTGAACTTTAACAGTGACTAGGACAGGACATTTTTGTCTATTCAAGCGGTTTTTTCCGCGACTTAAAAAAGCTAGCGGGGTGAGACTGGACGAGGAAGGCGGAGGACAGTGTTATGGTGCAGTTTGGGAGAGGTGGTTTGATATTTAGAGGATTATTTTTTTTTTTATATGGTTTGCAACTTAAACCCAAAACTTTTAAGTTTGATATTATTCATCATCATCATCAACCCATTAAGTCCCAGTGCTGGGCGCGAGTCTCCTCTCAATTGAGAGGGATTAGGCTATAGTCCACCACGCTAGCCTACTGCGGGTTGGCAGACTTCACATTCCATCGAGAATTCTCTCAAGCATGCAGGTTTCCTCACGATGTTTTCCTTCACCGTTTGAGCTTGTGATAAATACGCACATAACTTCCGAAAAGTCAGTGGTGCGTGCCTTGGGTTCGAACTCGAGACCTTTGACATCTTACTTCTCAGTCCATTGGTCACACCACTAGGCTATCACAGCTTTTTTTATATTATTATTATAATAAATTTCAAATAAGGCCAGGCTTAACCAAAACAAGAATAAACAATAGAAAACATTTCATTTCCTGTCATTAACAATCACTCTGAATTATATGAATTATGAATGACGATATCTAGCAATGAATGATTATCAATTATTGATTGAGAAAACGAAACATAGAGAGACATAGGGACACTTTTGAAACTTCTTATGTAGAAGAAACGACAAAAAACTCCAAACACTCTCCAGCAATCATCAATTGCAGGTCAAATCAATTTAAAATTATTCAATTTAATGGACTTAACTTACTACCAAAGATATCGCAACATTAAATAAAAAGCTTTATAAGCTTAGTTATGTTATAACAGAACGTCGTTTTATAGTTAATATTGTAGCTGTTTACAATCATATCTTGCCATTACGACGGTATTATTGAAGCACTAAGCAGAGAATTACTAACATAGCGTATTGCTTTGATATGTCTTTTAGATCTTAGAACTGTTGGTGTCCTGCACAAAGCCCATGACATAGACAAAAGAACAAAGGAACGCAAAGGTTTTTATTATTTAATATGATATTTGATTACTGGAAATATATATTATTAAAAAAACTTTAAGAAGTCTATTTATTTAGTACTATTTGACGACCTGTGAGACAAACACCAAAACAAACTCATAGAATGATATCATAGGTCTATTTTCAAGTATGGACTTGAAAATAGAGACTTTACAAACTAACTACTTAACTAACTACCTACTAAACTAACTAGTTTTAAAACAAGAAACTCGCCTATAAGATACTTATATGTATGGACATATAAGTATCTTATAGGCGAGTTTCACGTGAAGTCTTATGAGTCTCGTCGTTAGGATCATACCCCATAGGAACTGCCGTCCCGGAGACAGAAGACGAGGCATGAGTATTTCCCAAAGACATTAAAATATAACTATAAACAAACCAACAAAAATAAAAAACTGCATTTAAAAAAACCGATTTCAAAACTAAAAAGTTAAAAATAACTTAATACAGTTTTAACTTTATTTTAATCGACCTCCAACAGGAGGAGGTTATCAATTTGACTGTATTTTTAGCTTTAGCTCGGAGCTTTACTTTATTAGGAGTTTGGATTCGTGCCCGGTTAATGGCAATAGACTCGCCCCCTATTGTACATTAGTACACCTCTGCCTAACCCTTCGGGGACGACAGGCGTGATGATATGTAAGAGGTTGAACAATAAACGCGTCATCTACGAACATTTGAGGGTTTCTCTCGATTTCCCAAGGATCCACTCATCAGTTTTTTTTATGGGAGAATTTTCAAATTCGGTTCACCGAGTCGAAATTTATGAGGTAACAAACATAAACAAAACAGTCGAATTGATAACCTCCTCCTTTTGGAAGTCGGTTAAAACTTATTTGCTTGAGATAACTTGATACCTGGCGGTAACGAGTTCTTAGGCTAGTCTTATACGCCTATCGCATTGCATTACGGATCGCATCTAGTCACGCATTTATGACTAAAATTCGTGTTGAAATAAACTACTCGTAATAAATACTTTTTACTGCACTGACATCTTAGCTCTTTTACTGCATCCATGGTCATTGGCAACCTGGCACGTTGGCAAGCAACAAATAGTACAAAACATAAAAAGTTGTTTTGTAATATACGATATAACTTTAAGCTACTAACACATGTTTGCTATTTAAACCTAGTACTTTGATATTATTCGCAGATTCTCAAAAAGAGTTCTCAGTCAGAGGCACAAAGCTTTAGCATGCAATGTGTCTAATACAAAGCAACGCGTCAGATTTTAAAGCAGTTTTCAGTAATATATTTAGAGAAAATTCGTAAGAGACTTATGTTAAACATGTACTGTGAATAAAAATATAGGTAAAGCAATAGATAACACTAACATCCTACTTAATATTTCTTTAAATCTTAAATTTGACAATTTAAATGTGTTTCAAACTTTTAATTGATAATATCTGTTTATCTTTATGAGTGGTGAAATCTGTAACTGTTTTAATTAACTGAAAATAAGTTATTAAATAAAATTAATCGATCTGTCTACGTACTACATGACATGAAAATAATTTAGTTTAAAATGATGTTACAAATGAAATCAAATAAGTTTCTGCCAACTTCTAAGAGACCTGAAATTTATTTGATCCATCAATCCTATTGGCGACCCCTTTTCGTTATTTAAGCTTTATTTTCTTAATCCCGTCCATGAAAGCGTAATTTCCTGCAAATTACCCAGAAAATCAAATTGGAATATAATTAATCATCATCAATCCATTATTGTCCCACTCCTGGCCACGGGTCTCGTCTTATTTGAGAGGGATAAGTCCACACGCTAGCCTACTGCAGGTTGGCAGACTTCACATGCCATTGAGAAAGTCTATCCTTCCCCATCAGAGCATGTGATAAATACTCACATAACTTCCGAAATTTCAGTGGTGCGTGGGGTTTGAACTCCCAGTCCACTGGTCTTACAACTAGACTACCACAACTCTCAATACATCATCAATCAAAATCATTCAAAGTTATTTATCTTTAAAAAAGAAAACTGAATCCTATGATGATGATTCATAAAGATATTGAAATTAAGAAACAAATAAAAATAGTTTATTTTTACAGTAAATTTTACACAAGGACCTCCTTTTAAGTAAAGAATATAACTGTTCTACGAGGCCCAAAACAAAATATTCATGGAAATCATAGCTAGGTCCTATTAGCTCCTTGTAACCCTATCATTTGATATGTAGATTCAATTTAATATAAAACTGCAGTACCGAAGGACACGGTGAGCGCCTTCTGTGTAAATCGGATTGTCAACCTATCTGCCCGTGACCGTGGATGCTGCAAAAGTTCCAAAACGTCGGCATTTAATAATAATTTAATTTCAATGTCCAATATTCTCTTAATAACAAATCACCTACGCGATGTAGGATGAGCTTCGTGATTTGTGCGTTTGATGATATGTCAGTTTGTCAATTTTCCGTTGCTATGTGGCGAGATAGACGTCGCTACAATATCATCTTACATGAGTCCAGGACTGCCAGATGTATCGTTTGATACCAAATTGGTATAATTGGACGATGTATTGTATCCATGTGGTATATGATGATCCATGATCATTTGGTATAATTCGATACAAAGCAATACACGCTTACAGAAAAAAGGTGGATCATCGAAGGATTTAAGCTAAAAAAAAGTCATTACACGTAGAATATGGTAACATGGTATGTATAATATCAGCACATTTGCTATAATTGTAGATACTAAATGGTACAGCCGCGTCGTTGTTTACTGGCAGCCCTAACATCCTAATAGTACGAGATCCGGCTGCAGAACATATTAACATATATTGCTTTAGGATGGATTATAGTTTATTTTCTTAGCAAGCGATTTCTTATTTTGGTACAAGAAAATTAATATTAAAAAGAAGAATATTTACGCTATGAACGTGGTTTTGCAGCCGGATCTTAGACTATAATGGCAACTACTCTAGCTACATCACAACCAACGACTTTTGTTATACATTTTTCGGAAATAGCAATAATAAGTCTTCCCTTATTAACTCGATCCGTTAATGATTACATTCATACGCAAAAATGATATTTATTTTGAAAATGAACACCGTCGTAGCCTAAATCTCACACTAAACGTATCACTATAGTGATTAACTATTGTTATTAATGTAGTCGGCAGTTGCCTAATGCAGGTCGGGCGACTTATTGGTCATCAAGGAAATCTCTCACGAAATTCCTCACGATGTTTTCCGTGACATTTTAATAAACATGTGATAAATTCGGACTTCGCAAAAGTCAGCCTTGCGTTTCAACCCGAAACCTTTGACTTTACAGTTCACAGATCAAATTAATATAGTATCAATAATTGTCAATTTCAAAAAGCCATATACATAGTTTGTGTACATATGACATCGGAAAGTGTGTAAAGCCCTTTTCGCACGTTCCACCTGTGTTTTGCAAGCGAGCAGGTGTTAACATTCCCGCGGATATGAGCCGACTGTGGGAACACAGCTAATGTATCATAAAAACTATACAACACACCGTCATCATGTTTATTGAATTATTATAAAGACTGCCTTACTGGTCTAGTGGTCGCGAGCGTTACAGCTGAACGTGTTATCTTGGGTTCGGGTCAAGAGCCGAGGAAATTGCTTCGAGTTAAGTCATTCGGGTTTTCTATGAAATTCGGAGTTTAGATAGTTTTCGCTTTGTAGTTAGTTGAGGTTAATTTAAACATTGGTTAATGTTTTTACTACCAACATTTGATGTCTTCTAATAACATTAATTTCTACCTATTTGTTCCGTTTGCTATATCACTGCGATTCTTTAGGTTTATTTTACGATATTGCCCGGTATTGAGGGCGAGAAATATAGTATTTAATATATTATTTAGTATATTTTTCATACGCATAATATTATTTAGATATAATATATTATATTATGATTTGGCATTAAAAAACTAATGGGTGCGTGTACTTATGTACGCGCGTGAGAAGTTATACTTCTTTGGCATCATTAAATAGGTAACCTCAATTATACTGGAGCACTTGAAAAAGTATATAAGCACGATTTTTTTCACTAATATTCACAAATAGTAAGTAATATCAATCAAAATATTCAATTTAAATCACTACTGAATATAATTATTAGCACATATATAATTCGCACTTGTATGAAACTAAAACACGTGTTGTGAATGTATAAACTAAAAACATGTTGATAAATATTATAAATATGAAAACAGTGATCAGAGGTGACGAGCGTACCAACATGCGCGACTAATATCGAGGTTCAATTTCTATTTTGTTGGTAGCTTTTTTTTCGAGACTTAATGAGCGGTTAAGCAGACAGCTTCATACTGTTAATTTTGTGTCACAGATGCGCGCGCATATTAAAATTTCACTCTCATCATTTTACTTATTAACCTTATTTTCTTCTTACCTTATTTTTCCCAACCCCTATAACATGGCAAAACAACGTTTGCTGGGTCAGCTAATATCTATATAATATAATAGGTAGACGAAATAAAACTGTAGTAAAAGTTAATAGCTTATAAAATTCCTAAATGGTCACAAAATGGGTATTTTTTTAATTTTTTATTCTATTAGTAATACATACATACATGTACATATATACAATAACTCTGGCCAGCGATTGACGAAGTACATAGATCGTATTTTATATCATAACGCCGATAAATACGACAACTAATTAATATCCTATTTACACGGCCAAAGGTCTCTATGCCACGATATTGAAATAGATGTCACGAGTCACGACGTTTACGTAACACCGACCCGTTGGCAAAGCAATCTAAACACTCGCCGAACCGATTACTAAGCAATTAGAGGGTCCATCGTTAAATCAAATTAAAACTTACAATATTAAGTAGAAAGTTAGTAATTAACAAAACAAATACGTGGCTGCGATGGCAGTCCGCCCATATACAGTCCAATAATGTTAAGAACCGAAGGCTCGCCTTGATGTGATGCCAAGGAGCGTTTATTTTAGTAGCGAAAGTCTGCGCTCGCGCGGGGAAAAGAGCCGTTAGCCGAACGGCGGCGGAAACTGCCGAGCGCGCCCGAGCGTTGCCAGCTGCGCGCTGAATACAGCGAATGTGCATCGTGATAATGTTTTCGAGATTTTATTCAATTCTAAACATTCAAACTTGTGTTTTGGGGCATTTTATTCTAGCATACATTGGTTTGTAGATAAATCAGTAGCGAAATCTTGGTTTATTTCAATATTTGACTAGAAAATCGCAGTTAAAACTCTGCGAGTTATCTGACACATTGTGTTTTTTGTGCGTTGCCATCTATTTACACTATCTCACGGCAGCTAACCCCTCGGTTGTCGGGAGCGCGTTTTTTCTCTTTTTATTATTATTAACTTGGTCGAGACACAAAGACGTTCGTTGTTCTCGTGTACCGTCTCCGTTTAGCTTAAATTACGGTCCACTTGAAATACTGGTCGTGCTGCGAATAGTAATGCACGCTTGAGCGTTCTGCACGAGTTTAGATGGATGTATTGGGTTTTGGAATACAAAATGGATTCAATTTATCACTCTGATTAATATCGAATTTGGTGCCTTGATGACGTCATTGTTTATCTTAACAGAGAATATCTGCTTGTGACCAACTAGCAGTGGATCTGCTGTAAAGCCCGTGATAATTTTGAATATAACCTTTGCGGGTCCTATATAGGTCCTGCCTATATTTTTAAATAATTTTATCACACATTTAATCAACAAATCCTTTGTCTACGGTTGACGTCCTACGAGTACAGTAGTATATTTATGACAGGAGACGCCTATATATAACCATGAATATTTACTTGTAGTTTTCGTACCCAAGTAGACCCTATCTTGTATTCTTAGAATTATAACGACACTGAAAAAGATGTTAAAAAATGTAACACGTACTTATGTACTTAATACATCATCCAATAAACAATAACTATAAAATGTAAGCCTTGGTTAGTCTGTGGTATTTTAAAGTTCCTCACGTCACGTCTTGTGAAGTCATTAAATTTACAAACAGTCAAACATTTGACGTCATAGTGGAATTTTGTTATGATATAGGTACAATATACATGATAAGGAAATAAAGAAATATTACGAGCGTTGAGATGGGTCTAAAGAAAACCTTATATCCTCGGTGTTAAGATCTAATTACTCATTTGCAAAAACTAACCGAAAAGATTCCACATATTGGCCCCAACATTGGCTCAACAAACAACCAACGTTTGGACGAATTGTAAACGTCTATATTCCTTTGAAATCTATTACGAACAGAGCAACTACGTACATTCACGTGATTTCCTAGATTCATACCTTTGACGATTGATATTAAGGCCAATGTATGGAGCTGAAGTTACTGTCATTTGCCAAAGATTGTTATTCATTACATTATATTCAAAGATCAACGTCAGTATATTTCAACTAGCTCACTCTTGATATTCATTTCTAACCTGAATATTGAAATAACCATACTACTATAACCCTAAATCTTCCTAATGTTTCAACAATAGATCGATTACCACGTGGTTACAAGTTGGTTACAGATTTCCTTAACGCAGAGACTAAGAAAACTTGTAACTATGTACTTTCAAGTTACTAGAACCATAAATATTCACATTCTACAATCATGTTATTAAGTTATGTTCTTAGTGCATTGACTTCAACACCCCCCGGGGTTATGAAGGGCTTGGTTTTAATCCCCTGTGTACATTGTTCTACCACATGCCTTTTTTTATCGATAGAAACTAGCAAAAACTTAGATAATTACTTCTATATGATATAATATATTATACTCTGAGATACTTGTTCATACTTTAACGCTTTAAAAACGAACCTAGTACGTGTTTTTCTTGAACTGGAGATTTATATACAAAACTTGATTGGTAAACTTATATTTCATCATTATCATCGGTCTAAGCGGGGGGAGGGCCCTGGTGACCTGTGATACAGGCTTTTACAGTTTTTACCAGTCTCTCACAATGTTGGGTTTTATGTAGCAATATTGTTAACATAGTTAATTAATTAATCTAGCTTGTGATGAGAGACATAAATGTTGTTGTTATATTATTATTATCATCAGCCTATATTCGTCTTCTGCTGGATATACCTAAGCCTAGTGAACAACACAGAGCTCTATCTTCGGCTGTATACTACTTATAGCTTAAGTATTCTCTACATAGATAAAGAAAATTGTGGTCGTGATTAATCCCGGGCGAATACAAAAGCATTTGAAGTACATTGTTAAACTGATAATATTAATGCATACATGTGAATCTCCATAATATATTTAATTACGACATCATACAGGACCGACTAGACTACGCAAAACACCCTTCAATACACACACTAATAGGTACTGTTACCAACCCCATAAATAATGACCATTACAAAACGCACACATGCACATAAAACACATCTACACGTACACAAGATACGTGTAGCGATGTATGTTACTAAAATTAACATTCTTCTTCGCGAGTGCGACACGATTTCATATTATGAAAACATACTATAACATCATTATGTACCTGTTACACGTGTGTGTGTACATCGGCTTATCGCTACATGGTTCTACGTATGTGTGTGTGATGGTGTGCTTGTGTGGCCGATAGATGGCGCTGCTGTGTGTATAGGGGTCGCGGATTGCAACGTAATGTAAATCCTTGTTTGCAAGTTTGGTGCGTAAAATAATAGGAGATCGATGTATTTTGGGGTGCAGGCTGATTTGTGATGGGGAGATTTTGTCCTGCGTAGTTTGTATTTAAAAGAGGTTGATGTGGGTACATTCTTATTTCATAATATTATTTAAATTCAAATTTAAGTAATTCTAAATGGCTTGTGCGTATGTGCAATTTAGCAAAGAACTTTTGTACTATTACTTTTAAAAATACCTCAATTAATGTAATCTTAGCATAAGTTAGGTAACGATTTACTTTTCGAGGTTATACATATAGTAAGAAAATTTCAGATATTTTAAGAAGATTTTGAAGCTGCAGAAAAAGTCAAAGAAATTGTTAATGTAGTGCTGAAACTGGGCAGTTTAAAAGGTTCTTAATTTATAATAATAAACCTGTATGAATATACATATTCATATGTATACTCATTTGTATTTTTCAAAGTTTTTTACATCGATTATCCACAAAAAATTGTTTTACAGTTTACCTGGTTTCATAAAGTTTTAAATTCGAACAATTTGAGCTGTAGGACAGACTTGTGAAAGCTGAAGAATAAACACTTCCAAAGTTATACTTCTAAAATAATGAACATTTATTAACTTTCAGAAAAGTATTAGTTACGTCAGGTTAACAAACAAAATACCATGAAATCCGTAAAAAAATTGATAATGCTACTAAACTAGAACCATTTTTTCCGTATTCATGACTAATAGGGCTTAATTTCGATTGTATTCGACAATCGAGAATGCTTTTCTTTTTTTCCAGCTACGATTTAATTAAATCTATCAAGCCTTTAAACAATAATTTGCTTTTTCATTGCCAAAAATACTTAACTGACGCAGCTACATACATATTCAATTTTATCACTAAATCACCTTTTGCTACATAAAACCTTTTCAATGACACACAGATTCATCATCCTATCAGTAGTACGTTAGTGGGTGTGCAGCGTGACGTCATCGTGTGACGTCATAGTCTGGCTGCCCACACATCTCCACATTTATATTTATAACAAACCGACCGCAGTATATTTTACTATTTATATTTTATATACGGGGAAACCTGAAACCGAATACTTTAAGGTTTTACACTGCGTCTGTTTAAAGATTAGAACAAAACTCAGTAATTGCTTCTAGGTTTTTTTGTTTTAAACCTAATTAATTAATAGTATTTAAACCCCCGAATTAGATAGGTATAAGCTTGCCAGGTGAAGTGACGACTTGTGGAAGACAACTGGCAGCGACTGGAGGAGAAGAGTCGAAGATCGAGCTCCATGGCGTTCACTAGGGGAGGCCTACCTCCAGCAATGGACGAATATAGGCCGATGATGATGATGATGTGGCTTGCTACTGTAGCGTTGAAAGGTTTCTTAACGATGGTTTTATTTACTGTTTAAGGTGGAAGCTTCACGGTAGCCCGCGAAATTCAAATATTCGTACGTTTTTTGCAATTTGCCGGTCATTGTCAGACCGAACATTCAACAAAATATGATTTGCGCCTGTAATAGGTATTTAGTTACAGAATTATAATCATTTAAATCAATGAAACAGCCCTCAAAGTGCATATAACTGCATTGATTGATAAGACAATCAATGCAGTTATATGCACTGTGAGGTCTACCGTAAAGCTTCCACCTAAAGCTAGTTATAGTTTTAGTTATATATCCGGCGCCCATAACCTCGAAATACTACTACGTAGATGAAATCACGGAGAAAAACTAGCATTTATATTTGTGACCTAAAACTGTCAGAAGGACTAATAGATACAGATATAAACATGAATGACACCTATCTCAGAAATACATAAAACAAAGTTATAAAAACATTTTTATTAGCAGCTCCTTAAACTATTATTAGTTGATGTCCAATGACTCAAAACTTACTACATAATGAACATATAACTTATACATTTGTATTAAATACTAAGTTTTACACCATATAGATTACCTAGGCACATTAACAGGTCATTAGCGATTAAGCTCTAATTAGGTACCTACCTACAGTTCATTCATAGGTGTCATGTTAAGCTTAGCACGTATTATTGTAAACATAACAATTAAAACAGCGTATAGGCCCGTACTTTTTCATACTTTTTTCAGCTGGTGATGATTTTAAATAAGGTCTTATTTTACTGTTCCTAACTGTTCATCAACAATTATCATTTATTATCATCAACCCATTAATGTCCCACTGCTGGGCACGGGTCTCCTCTCAATTGAGAGGGATTAGGCTATAGTCTACCACGCTAGCCTACTGCGGGTTGGCAGACTTCACATGCCATCGAGAATTCTCTCAAGCATGCAGGTTTCCTCACGATGTTTTCCTTCACCGTTCAAGCATGTGATAAATACGCACATAACTTCCGAAAAGTCAGTGGTGCGTGCCCTGGGTTCGAACTCGAGACCTCTGACATCTCAGTCCACTGGTCACACCGCTCGGCTACCACAGTTCATCAACAAACAAAAAGATAATTCTTGGTAACCTTTCATATGAGTAGTTCACCTGTACTTAAGTATAGATCTATAATTGTATCATGTTTTCACGAAAAAAGGAATACAATTTGATATTGGCCAGCTTAAGCCATCACATTACCTCCTAAGCTTACAGACTGAAAGCCACCTTATTTTCAAATAGTATTAATTTAGGTACTATAACTTTAACATTTCTTCGATCGTAATCTATAATAACAAAGTTCTAATAGTATTACCTATAGCTGTGGTAGCTTAGCGGTGTGACCAGTGGACTGAGGAGATGTCAGAGGTCTCGAGTTCGAACCCAAGGCATGCAACACTGATTTTTCGGAAGTTATGTGGGTATTTATGACATGCTCAAACGGTGAAGGAAAAACATCGTGAGGAAAACTGCATGTACCACAATAGGCTAGCGTGGTGGACTATAGCCTAACCTTTCTCAATTGAGAGGAGACCCGTGCCCAGAAGTGGGACATTCATGGTTTGATGATGATGAATGTAAGTATTACCGCCATTTTCGATTGTCATTTTCTAGATGGACTTCAGTAACGTCAAGCTAATAAATACTGCGTATTTATTTATCGACCGCTGTGACAAGGTCATGTACAATTCGATCTAATACTCACGATAGGGATACTAAATACTAAAATGTTTCTATTGAAACATACCCTGTTACTTGAAAGTTGATTCCCAAATTTGTGTGGCGTCAAAGTAAAAGGGGATGAGTGGATGGGGATGTGTCTGGTATGAAAAATGCGTTAATGACTACACATAGCTCCTTTTTAGGTTTTGCTATTTATGACTAGACTATTTGATATTCGATATTCACGAAATAAAAATACATTAATTTCACTCATCTCCTTTTTACCGTAATATTTGGTAATATATCCAACTATGTATTTAATGAATTTTCCTTGACGCCACACATTTAGAGGGGGTCGGTTTATAGCATACACAGATACGGCTGAATATCAGTATTTGATGCAACTTAAATACTGGGAGATATCAATATCCGAATAGTAAATTGGTCCGTCCGTCTTAAAAACTCACAATTTTATCATATCTTTCAGTCAAACAATGACAGCGAAGAAAATACTACGCTAAGTATTAGTATTAGGTACATAGGAATTCAAAAGAGCACATTCTTAATTTGACCCTAGTACCGGGTAACGGTATGCCATCTTAAACCCATTTTAGATATGGATCTCCTCTCATTTGAAGGTAGTTTAGACTTATAGTCTAGCACACTCCACATTCAATAAGTAGGTAAAGTACTCGAAACCGGCGCGCATGACAAGACGTATGAATGTGGATGAGGCGGAGGTGTTATCCAGGGATTGTAGCGCGTGGCATTCTGTAGTTTCTTCCTACCCCCATGTGACAGGGGCGAGAGTGTATGTATTTATTAAAAAAGTGCGGATTGACATCACATTTCATCGAGAAAATCTCATAAGCATGCAGGTTCCGTCACGATGTTGTTCGTTAATCTGAGCATGCCACCATTCAATTCAGTGAAGGGCGGGCGTTTTTGGGGGCTGTCTTTATTGTCGACGTTCAAAAAGGGCCATTTAAATTTGGCCTACTTTGAATAAATGATATTTTGACTTTGACTTTGACTTTGACTTTGACTTTGACTCCAATTTTGAAAAGTCAGCAATGCATACCTTGGAATTTAAGTCGAGACCATAGTCTTCACAGTCTACTAGTTACAGTTCTAAAGGATGGGTGATTATGTAGTAGTAATTCAGGTTATCCATCTCTCTAATTCTACGTTAGTGTGAGGTCCTTGATTCTATTCCAAGGTCTAAAATTATATAATTGTTGGGTTTCATATGCAATTCCATTCTTAAATAATCTGAAAGATTTCAGATTCTTTAAGTATTGCGTTCCATAATTACACACAGGAGTAGTGGCTTAATATATAATATCAATATTTGATTACCCCATTATCGTAGCGTTATAAAAGCTGTTTTCAGATACAAATTCATATTATTTCAGTTACATACAGATCTTAAATCCTACTAAAATTATAAACGCAAAAGTGTGTTATTCTTTCGCGCAAAAACCCCTTAGTTATGTGCGTATTTATCACAAGCTCAAACGGTGAAGTAAAACATCGTGAGGAAACCTGCATGCCTGAGAGATTTGTCTTGATGGCATGTGAAGTCTGCTAACCCGCAGTAGGCTAGCGTGGAGGACTATAGCCTAATCCCTCTCAAATGAGAGGAGACCCGTACCCAGTGGGACGTTAATGGTTGATGATGTCCGCCCGCGGCTCCGCCCACCTGGTATGTTGATAAAAAGCAGCCTATATCCTTCTCCAAGGTACCGTCTTTATCAATACTAAAATTGATCAAAATCGGTTCAGTTGTTCACGCGTGACCTAAAGAAATAGGGATTCATTTATACATATGTAGATATGTATATATTTTCTACAAAAAATACATAGATATCTATGTATTGACCATCTAATCTGAAATCCTTAACACAAGCCACTTTGCTTAGCTCAAACCTAAATGACGCTATATAAAAATATTCTGACATATTTATTATTCCGTAAGTTATGTCACGCCGCCATTTTGATACCGTTCGATTTCAACCTAAATATATATAGTGATCTATCAACGCACAGCTCAAACCACTGGACGGATCGAGCTGAAATTTGGCATGCAGGTAGATGTTATGACGTAGGCATCCGCTAAGCAAGGATTTTGATTAATTCTACCCCCAAGGGGATAAAATAGGGGATGAAAGTTTGTATGAAACTTTGTCAATTTTAAACCGATCGGGCTGAGTCTTTGCATGCATAAAGCTATAACTAATTAATAATAATACTTCTTAACGCGAGCGAAACCGAGAGCAAAAGCTAGTTTGTAATATTTGCGTTATTGTTGGAAACTAGCATAGTGTCATGTGTAACGCCTGGCCCGGTCTCGATCTTGCACGAGTGGGGCGAACAGTTAGAATCCACGATTTTGTAGGTTGAACCGTTGTTGCATTCGATACACGACACTTACCGACTTCATAGCGGCTGTGGTAAAAGCAACTTGATACTATATACTATGTATTATGTTACTGTCAAGTTTCTGAATATGGAAAATGGTGACAAGAAAATCCTGGACCAAGAGTAGACTTGGCCAGTGAGGTGGACTTTATCCTTAATCATCCTATCCTTCCTCGTATCTTAAAGGACATCCGTATTTATCTTGTATTTAAACTGTGCATATATATACTATGTATTATGTTGCTGACAAGTTTCTGAATATGGAAAATGGTGGCATGTACTCTTGGTCCAGGATTTTCTGGACCAAGAGTAGACTTGGCCAGTGAGGTGGACCTAACCTCAATAATCTGGTCAGGAGACCCGTGTTTATCTTGTTATATGCGCATTGAATGGACTCATTACATACCATCACGCCTGTCGTCCCAGAAAGGTTAGACAGAAAGAGGTGTACTAATGCACAACTCTGACACACGAGTCTTCAACAGGGCACGATTCCTAAACTTCGAGCTGCTACTGAGAATTTCATAGAAAAACCCAATAACACTTTTCCCGGCCTGGATATCGAACCCAAGACCTGTTCCTCAACAGTCTACGAGCACTAGAACCGCAAATACCTAGTTGACTATCATTTTTTGTAATATTTACATAAAATTACACTCTTGAATCATATTCTTAATATGATGAATATAAAACCCTACTACATATATTAGCCAATTATTTCTTCATCAGTTCCACCTAGCGCTTGCCAACAAGCCAAATAGAACAAATCATTAACAGCGTTCACCTTGCAGGATCAGTCGACCCGCTGACCCACTTACTGTGAAGGCTATTTTATTACCTTTACTGCTGAAACGAGCGCTAAAAAACTAGACCATTTGTTGTTTACGGTGAAACTCTAGATTTCTACGTACAGTTGATTAAATGTAACCTAAATTCGAAATTTTTCGAGATGTTTTTGTTTTCATTTAATAATAATTGTTACAGAGCTGTGGCACGCACCACTGACTTTTCGAAAATTATGTGCGTAGGTATTGATTACATGCTCAAACGTTGAAGAAAAACATCGTGGGGACACCGGCATGCTTGAGAGATATTCTCGATGGCATGTGAAGTCTGCCAACCCGCAGTAGACTGGCGTGGTGGACTATAGCCTAATCCCCCTCAAATGGGTTGATGATGATGAAAGCTCCAGAATGATAGAATGAGTCTTCCTCCTGTTGTCAATTGTTCGCGTTGGCTTCTACTCTACCCAATTGCGGCTAAATAACGGTATTTGTTTAGCAGTACCATCAGACTCTCTCAGCCATCATTTTGCACAAATTATTACATCTATAAATACCCAAAACATGTATTTAAAGTTTCCGTCTTTAATTTTGGCGCGATAACGAGAGTCGCCATTTTGTGAGTTGTTTATTACAAAATGGCGGATCCCGCCAATACCAACACACTGCTAACTTAGCGTTAATAAATAAAAATATATAAATATGATAAATATGGAATATTTCTTAGTTTACTATGATAAGTGGAACGAAAACATCATAAAATTTTAATCAGTTAAAAAATTTGATTTTTAAACTTGAATTGTAAAATCTAACTTCTAATATTACGAATAGAAACCGACATTACTGATTGCAAAAGCAACATAATATTACAGTTTTTAATTTATTTCATAATATGATATAGTTTAGCGTTAAACTACAATCTCACGTGATGGCAAGTGACATGTGGTCCACAATGTAGCGGCCTTATCTAGAAGATACCTATTCACTCGTGACTTGAAGACCCCCAAATTGTACACAGGAAAAACAGACTTAGATAGCTGATTCTATTCACTCACCTCCAAACAAAACGCTGAGTGATACGCTCACAAATAAAAAAATGTTCTTTCTTTCTTTCTTTCTTTCTAGTGTGGGTGTCTCCAAGATTTCCACCATGAAACGGTGTATTTCTGTTTGCCCGACGGTAAACAGACTGTATTATTATAGAACAAAATTGAGAAACAGCAATGAAAGCTCAGCTTAATGATACAGATTGAGCAATCACCGTGATGATAACGTACACTAGCCCCTCTTTAATAGCCACCTTAGGACTACAAAGCTTTGCTTAAACAACCAACAGTCTCGTGGCTTCTGTAGCCGGTAGAGTAGATGGCCAAATAATGTGTCACTGGATGGCGGCACACAGACCGTTACTCACATATATTATGTAATTATTAATTATTTTTTAAATTTTATTTGTGTTCAACGTGTTTTAGTTCTAGGAAGTGCCAATTGATGTTACCATATTATGGATCTCTGGTCTGAAAATAAAGATTTATTATTATTATTATCAAACAATTCAATACTTGGTTCAGTACATAAACTGAAGAAGTAGGTCGCGTGCAAGCAGCCACGTCAGTTAATTAATTAACAAGGACTGCAGAAAAACATTATGTCATAATAAATTATGTAACTAAATTTAGTAACTACCAACGAGGCATTTACCTGTTGTAACTGCCTCGTTGGTAGTGTTCTGCTATGACTGCTCAGCAAGAGGGCTTGGGTTCGATTCCCAGGTCGTGCGAAACTTTATTGGGTTTTTCTACCATATTCTCAGTAGCAGCTCGGAGTTTGGATGCGTGCCCGATTGATATGGCAATAGGCTCGCCCCCTATTACGTGGGATCTAAATTAATAGCGGTGAAATATACGTTCGTACACCTCTCTACCTTACCGTTCGGGAACGACCAGGTGTGATGTTATGTTAAATAACGATTTAAACAAGAATGTGATTCAATATTCAAAGTTTACCTAAAATACTTTTACTTAACGTATGCTTAATATGTATTAACATTGATTAACAAAATGAATAATACAATGTTGATTAGGTACTCTTACGCGAATGTTAAATATTGAAATAAAACATTATCGGAATAGATGATGTATAATCAGCTAACTTTGAGGTCACTATCAATCCAATGTTGTGTCCTACTGCTGGGCATGGGTCTCACAAGGCTGTGTCCACCAAGCTAGTCCAGATTGGTGGTAGACTTCACGCGCCATCGAGAAAATCTCTTAGGCACGCATTCCCGCACGATGTTTTTCTTCACAGTTTAAGCATGTGATAAATAGTCACATAACTTCGAAAAGACTGGTGGACGACCCAATTAGTCCAGCGGTAGTTAACACTGCCTTCTGTGCTATGGGTCCCATGTCTGTGTGATGAGCATAAAACATTTGTATCTATGTATAATATGTATGTATTTACAAAAACAAAAAGCATATATGTAGTATATCAACCAACTAGTATCCGTAACACAAGCCTCGTTGCTTAGCTCGGGACTAGATGGTGCTGTGTAATAATGTCCAGAAATATTTATTTATTATTATTATTATTCATTATTACTTAAGAGTTCATCAGCCGGCTGTCACAGCTATACCTTAAATCGTAATGATGTTAAAATAGTTATTTCCTGATACCTACGTACTTATTTAAGAAATATAAGGCCGGCAACGCATTTGCAAGTCTTCTGGTGTTGCAGATGCCCATGGGCGGCGGTAATCAGCTAACATCAGATGAGCCTCCTGTCTGTTTAGCCCCTTATTACCGTAAAAAAATATATCTGCAAGTAGCAGGCTTAGCTTTGAAATAAAACGACTTTATACGTATTTTATCGCGGTATGTTGATTTTATTTAGTCCTGACGTATCGAATCCTTTACAGCATCGATGGGGTCGTAAAAATAGTTTTATTTCGAAATTTGTGTGTTTACGACGAAAATGAAAAAAGTAAAACGGAATATTGTCTGCTAAGACAAATCTTAACTTCGGCTTTCAGTAATAAGGACTGAATTTCAGTAGTGGGAACGCCGGCTCGTACGTGAAATAATGTATAGCACAGTATACTAACGAAAAGAGTTCAACGACTCTAAGGAATTACACCAAATCCATACATTAGAAATGCGTAGGTATGTTTGTCTGTCTGTTACCTCTTTACGCTTAAAGTAAGGCTAAGCGGGTGAATAGTTTGTTTCGGGAATCAATAATTTCTTAAAAAAGGACCTTTTAGAAATTAAATGTTCCTTAGAAATAAATAAGGACATTGATGAAAAAGTATTAGCAGTAAGTAGTAGTAGTAGCTGTGGTAGCCTAGTGGTGTGACCAGTGGACTGAGATGTCAAGGTCTCGAGTTCGAACCCAAGGCACGCACGAAAAGTCAGTACTTTTCGGAAGTTATGTGCGTATTTATCATAAGCTCAAACGGTGAAGGAAAAAATCGTGAGGAAACCTGCATGCTTGAGAGATTTGTCTCGATGGCATGTGAAGTCTGCCAACCCTCAGTAGGCTAGCGTGGTGGACTATGGCCTAATCCCTCTCAAATGAGAGGAGACCCGTGCCCAGCAGTGGGACGTTAATGGGTTGATGCTGATGAATAATGTCCGGAACTATTTTAATATTATTTTCATTTCATGCCCGATTAATGGTAATATGCACAACCCCTTTTACAAGTCAGCTGAAATCTTATCGGCACAATATGGTGATGATGATTAATGAAAAAGCAGCTTGGATTAAATATAAACTAGCCAACTTCCCAATTTCATTGCAAACGAAGTCTCGGACAATAGCTACTATTAATACAATTTCGTAAAGTATTAACATAACTCCGTTTATCAATGATTAGTGCAGTTGCTGTACGATCGATTACTGCGCTACGGGTCGCGGTATCGATCCCTGTAAGATGTAAATATTAATATGGCCTACATAAGTCTGGACGTTTTTGTTTGTGACTCGATATAAAAGAAAAGTCATGTAGGTATCTCGGCATGTAGCAACAATATTTTAAAAGAAAATAGGAGAAAATAATTATTTACTATGATTGTTTAATTTTATTTACTTACTAGCTTTTGCCCGTGACTTCGTCTTCGTAGAATTAATAATTCTATACAATTTGCGTGTTTATTTCTAGCCTCTATTCCGCATACAAATTTTCACCCCCCTTTTTGACCTTTTAAAGGGCTGATTTTCAGGACAAAAACTGTAGGGACTCAAAATATCTTCATGCCAAATTTTATCTAAATCGGTTCAGCGGTTAAAGCGGGAAGAGGTAACAGACAGACTGAAACATAGACAGATAGACACACTTTCGCGTTTATAATATTAAAAGTATGGATAGTAAGTAAGTATAGTATGAATATGTCACATACATATAAAACATGCTTATTGTAAATACTATCGTTCAGTAGATAATAAACACATACATACATAGATAATTTTAATTTAATTTATTAAATACATAGCACCTATGTATTTAATAAATTAAAATCGGTCATTTACAATTGGTTCTGATACTGCATTTTAGAAAAACAAGAATTTTTTTCGTGCTCGATAAACGTAGTTTAATATTTATTTGACCTACATTGTTGGAATCACATATTGTAAAGCGAATAGTCTGAACTTTACAAGATTGTCTCTTCGAGGCAGGAAATGTGGTCATTTAGTTCCTAAAAATATCTTAAATATGACTTAAAAGTTCTTAGATATAATTTGCTTCTACATATTTTAAATTTATTTATCACATGCTCAAACGGTGAAGGAAAACGTCGTGAGGAAACCTGCATGCTTGAGAGAGTTTTTTTCTGGATGGCGTGTGGAGTCTGCCAATCCGCAGTAGGCTACCGTGGTGGATAGCCCAGCCCAGCCCAACAGTGGGACAATAATACTTGATGAAAATCACTGCCTCTCCTCTTCCTTCATGTAAGTTTATTAACCTACACACACTTTCTTAGTCTAAACGTCTCCTCTCTTAGGCCCACTGGAAAATATTTCTTTAGAAATAAGTACATAGTGCCTTTGTACATTGTTATCAATAAATGTATGTCTTTTTATATTTTACTTGCTGAATCCAACCACATTGTGGTTGCATTAACGCGAGAAATAGATAAAAACAATCTTTGAATAGCGTTGTAGGTATATAGTGGCCTTTTGAGTTTTTAAACTCAAACCTACTTTTGTTGTGTGTTTAGTTGAGTGTGTGTGTATACATTGTGTGTTCTACAGATACCTATAATTAAATAAGCATTTTTATATAAATGGTACAAGAAATACATAAATAAAAGTGTTTAACACTTGTGCCACATTCGCACTTCCACTCTGCCAGGTTATACAAGGTTTGTGTGACTTCGCGCTATTATTAGCTTGGCATATTATTGGCCGTTGTGCAAAAACATTGCATATTTATATTTCCTGCTCACACACCGGGAATATAAACAATCATACAAAGTAGTACTCTGTGTCATTTTAATGATGAATGAACGCCACTACATATTGTGGAAAGTAGCTCGCTGCTTGTTCCTTTTGTTTTTAACCGCCAGTGCAAAAAGAGGTGTGTTGTAAGTTATTGTGTCTGTGTGTCTGTCTCTAACGTCGTAGTATAAACGGAAGAACCGATTTTGATTAAGTTTTTGTCTGAAAGGTGTCTTGTTAAAGATCATTAGTTCTATTTCTACGTAAATCAAAATTTTGTAAACTTATTACTCCATTGCCATTAGTATATGAGAAAATTGTTTACATCCTCTATTTTTTCCATTAAGTATATATGTAATAGATCAAATCAAAAGGTTCTTCAAGCACTTATAAAACGTCAAGACTCTATTTGCACAGTTCCAAGAAGTTAATCGCATGGAGAAGTATCCAACAAAAAACTCCTTTAAAATAAAAATAGACAATATACACTCTTTTAAAACAAAAGGATAAATGTTAGTTTCTATTTGTAATATTATAGGTAGCATATATTATCATTACCATAAAGGGGTAGATAGAGGTATACTATTATACTAATGTACCTATACCCATTTTATGCCGATATAACTTGGCTCAACCTAAAAATCAAACCCAGAAACTCACGTTCAGTAGCTGTGTAGCGTCGTAGTGAAAACTGCGTTATAGTTCCTCTTTTCAGCGCCAAAATTCGAAGTTATAAAACAATATAATTTTAAGAGTAGTTACCTACATAATTATTTCCATTGTATATTAGGTACTCAAGTCCTAGCTAGTAGCAAGTAGCTGAGCGAACTGAATAAATTAAATTAGCTCTAATTTATATTTGCTTCTTAGAAGAGTATCTTAATCTTTTATTTAATTTAAACATCACAGAAGAGCTTTTTATAAACAAGATGATACTTTCCAGAACATAAAACCTTTTTTCATGGAGATGTTTGATAACTCTTTAATCAGTATTCCACAATCGTAGTTTTCTTTGGCTTTAGATATGTCCAACAGATGGTTACAACGGACTCTTTTGGTTTAATATTTACTAATTATTTGTTTTCAAACCAGCACGATTTCAATTTTTCTGACTGACGATTATAAGTTTAATATGTATTTAAATATAATACAAGAAAAATATCTACAAATATATCGATTATGGTATCAAATGAAAGGTCAGACCTAATCGAAACTTAAACTTAAAAATACAAAACCATAAATTAGAGAAAACGGCAAAATGTCTTAAATTTTATAAGAGAGGTCAGCAACGCACGAGCGACTCCTCCGGTGTTGCAAATCTCTGTAGACTACTGTAACCGCTTAACATATAGCGGGACGTAAACTTGTAACCCACACAGACTTGACGACCCAATTAGTCCAGCGGTAGTTAACACTGCCTTCTGTGCTAAGGGTCCCGGGTTCGAATCCCGGTAGGAACAGATGTTTGTATGATGAGCATAAAAAATTGTATCCGAGTCATGGATGTATCTATGTATAATATGTCTGTATTTACAGAAATAAGTATATACATATGTGTAGTATATCAACCAACTAGTATCCGTAACACAAGTCTCGTTGCTTAGCTCGGGACTAGATGGCGCTGTGTTTCATAATGTCTACCAATATTTATATTTACTCCTGTGACAAAAAAAATGAAGTTAAATATTTAAACCAATAACTTTGCCTATTTGAAAGTTTTAAACAACAAAAATGAAATAAATTACTAACTAGAACTTTTATCATGTTTAACTTCTAATATAATTATAACGTAACGAAAATAACTAGCTACTTCAGAAAAGTTTTAAACACTTTAATTTATTACTAGGCATACCTAAAACCCTTCAACTTTCTTAACTACATAAGTTTCTCTTCGAGTCTACAATATACGAATAAATACACACAAACAGTTTTTTTTTTATGTGCATGCAAAGTTTCCCTATAAGTGATTATTCTGACTTGTGGTTTCTGTTTCTTTTGCTACCAGTGTATATAATTATTGGTGAATCAAACTAAAATAAGAAGTAAAATACCGTAAACACAGTAGGTACATTAATAAATTAGAAAAAAAACAAAACGTATGATATGAACATAGCATTTCATTATTATTATTGACACAAATTTTTTTATTTAATTACTTTTATTTAAGTTTATGCGCCCTAAGTCCTAATATCTACCTACTAATTTTAAGATAAAGTCGTCTCAAAGTGAATATATTATTTTTTATATAAGTCTAGCTCCACCGACAAGAGCTGAGCTCTTAAATTAATAATAATACCTGAGAGCCTGGACGCAATCAGGCCATAAATAAATATTGACCGACACACACATGGGATACACATTACTCTCCTTTTAGATGTGCGATGGACTGAAAACCTGGCAATATAAATATTCATTTGAAACTTGGGACAGGGGAATCTTAAAGCTGCAGCGTACCTTTCCAAATATTTTTCAAAAATTGCCTTACATTCCACTAAGTTTATTTCAGCGTTCCTTCTCAGACGTCCGTCTTAAAAACATCGACGTGTTACAAAAATAAATCTAAAATATAACTTATCCATTTCAAACATTTACGCGACTATTAGAAATTGAAATAAAATTTCTACAACAAAATGTGTACTACCACAAATCATAAGTTAACCAAGAAGAAAAATCAAATCATTTATTAAATAAACAGACAGAAATGCGTGCTGGGGAGTTTGTTGCGCCGCTTCTTCTTCCCAGCAAAAACACTAGGAAGCGGTGAAGGGCGGGCGTTTTTGGGGGCTGTCTTTATTGTCGACGTTCAAAAAGAGCCATTTATATTTGGCCTACTTTGAATAAATGATATTTTGACTTTGACTTTGAAATCGCACCAAAAACATTTTCATGTAAAATGACGCCAAGAAAACAGTTATCAGATCTCATGTAAAGTCAAGCTTCTGGATCTACAGGCTCTAACTCTGCAAGGCCTAATTTCACAAACACAATAAGGTGTAGCCTTATTCAAAACATATGGCTGTATGTTATGTTTATTACTATACATAGATATCGTCGGCATTTTCTAAGACGAAGACATATTTACAGAAATAAATGTTATCCTGTATCCCATAGAAATCGTTGTAAAGTATTATTTGTGTCTTTAATATAATAATATATATGAACTATCTAAGCTTCGAGAAGGTTCTTGGCGACCACGTACCTACTACGAAAACGCAGCGTGGGTAGGCCTCCGGCAAAGTTGACTGACGACCTGGTAAAGGTCGCTGGAATCTGCTGGATCTTGGTGCCACAGGACCGGTCGTCGTAGCGATCCTTGGGGGAGACCTATGTCCAGCAGTAGGCGTCTAACGGTTGAGATGATGATGATATAAGCTCCTACACACCATCACAAAAATCTCTCAAGCATACGGGTTTCCTCTCAATGCAACTAGTTTTGACGATTCAAACGCACTTATAATATTGGTTTATTTGAAAAAAATAAATCTTGAATGATTTTCCTTCACCGTTTTGAGCATGTAATCAAACTTTACGGCGAAGAACTTCCGCTACGGGCCTTGGGATTGAACTAAAGATACTTTAAATCTACAGTCTACTGGTCTTACTACCAGACTATAGATACTATAACAGCTTTTGTCTGTACGTGTGTACAAAAAATGATCGACACAATGATCTATACAATGTTAAAACTAGTTCAACGCTGGGCTCAAACAGGCTTGACCTGAAATAACCGAACGGGAACGACGTATTCAATCTGTAGTGATTGAAGAATTGCGAGAGGGACTTGATACGTCGACGTATCCATGTCGTTATAGTTCAATATACTTTGAATTTGTAATATTACAGTTTTGCTTGAGTATTTTTATAGGTATCAATGTATTTTACAATTTATTGGGCTAGATTATAACAAAACCCTCAGCGGCTTTTTAGAATTTCATAAAAAACCCTATAACATTTTGCTCGACCTAGGAATCCAACGTATACCCTGCAGATGCAATTTCGCAGACTCATGAAAGTATATTATGTAAGTATTTGTTTAAATTAAATTCAAAACAAATTCAATAATAATTTTTTTGCTTGTTTGAATACCTATATTGGAAAAATTTAATAAATGATAAATTGAATGACTTTGACTTTGACCAATTAGTCCAGCGGTAGTTAACACTGCCTTCTGTGCTATGGGTCCGAATTCGAATCCCGGTTGGAACAAATGTTTGTGCGATAAGCATAAACATTTGTATCCGAGTCATGGATGTATCTTTGTATAATATGTATGTATTTACAACAAAAAAACTATATATGTAGTATATCAACCGACTAGTATCCGTAACACAAGCCTCGTTGCTTAGTTCGGAACTAGATGGCGCTGTGTCATAATGTCCAGGAATATTTATTTATTTATATTCATTTGACGATCAATTACTAAATTACAATTATATGAGACTCAATCGTCCTAAGCTTCAAAGTTATTAAAAGTATTTCTTCAATAAAATAATCCGCCGTATTAATTCGTGCGAATATCAAATTAAATTGTAACAGACTTTGCCATAAAGTAGTTTTTTAAGTTCATTGACCTTGTTTTTAATAGTTAATACACTACACCATGTTTAATTACAACGTCGTAAATAACAACCTCGACCCTACTTCTCTATACCTCTTAGCATAGTCCACAAAATCAATGAAGTTTGCCAGATCAGACATTTTTCTATTGATGTTAACACACCTAACATATGTATATTCTTATTAAAAATAAAAGTATAACCCCAAACGTAAATGTCAAAATGAATCATTAATAATTAAAGTAAAGGTTTTGCTATACTTAACTTTAATTGTTATTAAGGAACGGTAACGAACCATTAACTGTCTCTAAGAGAGCATTTTTTTAAATCGTTACTAAGGACCGACTAAAGTAACCGCTAAACGACTCTGAGTGTGGCAGAAAGACTGCTGACGTAACGTAGTGTTTTCTTAAATTTACGAAAATATTAGACAATGACTGTCCTAAAGAACCCGAAGCGTCGAGAAAAAAGCAATATCAATATATACCTACCTTAACAAAATCTGTAAAAAAGTATAACATTATATATTTATCTCTCTCTTTTTCTATCTCTTTTCAAAACAAATGAGATAGAAAAAGTGCAAAGAACACTTTACTGACTGTATGTCCAATATATTTATTTCAATGAAATAGTATTTATATATGTATTAAATTAAATATTACTATACAATATCTAAACTTGAATACATCTTTATATTTTTATTTATATACTCAATACGAACCATCAGGAAACGGTTTGTAATGATTTACGTGAATTGATGTGCAAAAGCTATTTCAATAAAACATTTTCATTATTACTTTATATCATTTATTCAAAAAAGGCCAACTTTCAAGCGTACATGCACAAACAACGAATGAAAACATCATGAGGAAACCTGCATGCCTGATAAATCCTCTTGATGGTATATGATGTCTGCCAACCTTCATTATGTTAGCGTGCTGGATTAGAGCCCAATCTCTCTTAGAAATGACTGGAGACCCATGTCCAACAGTTGGACAATACTTGGGTTGATCATCATAATTATCATGATGATATACATATATACGTAGGATCATCATCATGATAATGACTTTTTGTACGTCGGCAATAAAAACAGCCGCAAACGCTGGCATTTAAAAACATATGTATACAAATATTACATTTATCATTCCATAAAGCATTATTGAACAATTTTATTAAACCAAACAATTTTTATTATCATTTATCCCTAACAAATGTAAAGCTTAACGAGCTTTATTCAATCAATTTAGTCTTTCTTGTTTCGTGTACAAAACAGCATCTAAAACTTTTCAATAAACATTCGCAACAAATCCAGACTGACCTCTCAGTGATTATTACATAGTAAATAGTCTCCGAATAGAATTACAGTACAGTAAAGACGGAAATCAATCGTTCCAGTGCGCATGACAATAACTCAATGCGGCCTGACGTACAAACACAGTACATAACGATTATGTAGTAAATAAACTCGGAAAGTAAATGGAAAAGCGCTCGATAAGTCTACGGGAACAAGTTATTTTTGAACGTAGACTGGGATTCTGATGTTTCTTGTTTATTTCGTTATGTTTTTACACGGTTTAGCATTTTTGTGAATGATGTAATATTGCACAATTACTTCAAATATATTATATAAACCCTTTTTAATTTTGATATAAGCTGCAGGGGAGGATGAAGAATGGTAAGCGTCCGTTGTTTTTACAACAAAGGCATGTTATTTAAACTATGCTGAATAAACAGACAGAGGTCACAATATGTGGTTTTTTACTTATTTAGGAATAAGAACGGGTTTATAGAAGTTTATTTTCATTAAAACTAAAAAAACGCATCCATAGGTCAATTAGACATCATGAATATACAATTATACATAACAACTTTATACTAAAATCATTACGTAAAAATCATCAGCTGATTGTCTTATGTGAAAAACTCTAAAACAAATTCTAACTCTATAGAATTTATTCAAACTAGGCCAGATTTAATTGGAATTTGAACGTAGACATAAAACCATACCTCAAATCCGTGCCATAACAAACTCTCCAGTAATTCGTTGATCTCTGTATGATTGTATGTACTGTATTGTAGGCACCTTAGATGATGATTTTATGTATTAACATTTACGTAGAAAATCGCTTTGTTGGATAGGTTTTTGTAATAATATGTAATCAATCCTTTACTTTCAGGTTACTGTGGCCCATAAATATATAGGCGTATCCGCCTTTATACATCAAAACTCATTTAATCGTAACAGTACCTCTATACATCGAACCTCATTTGACGTATTAAAACGAATACCGAGCTCTGGTGAGGTGGCCGTCTTATGTTATCTGACAGTTAAGTTTGAATGTTGAGAAGTGCGCTCGCAACCACGTACTCGGTAGACGTTCATCTTAATAAGAAATAATCAGTACTTACTTAGATTGAATTATTAGTGATCATAATTAAATGATACACATACGTGCTATTTCGTCCACAAATCGCCTCCGTACCCGATAATCCACGCCTATCTAAATATGCACCAATTCTGATAATAGTCGAAAGACTTTAAATATATACCTTATATACCTTACAGACTAACATACACATATGTATATATAAAATACAAATCGTGTTAGTAAATAAAAAAATAAGCCTATGTTAGTAAAAACTTCACTGCACTGCTTTAAAAAAGTAGTTTTATTTCAATGCATTTCTTGAGTTGAGACAATTTAAAGGGCACACAGACAGAGGGACGAACGACTTAGTATAGGTCGTTGCCAGTTATAAAAAGCGAACGGCTTATAACCATTAGTATTGAACATCTATGAGGGAGGCCTTTCTTCAGCAATGGACATCCTTTTGCTTATATTATGGGGTTTAAAAACCATATTTTAATCCGTATACAGTCCGTGATATAGTAAACTGATTGTAATTTATGATCAAATTAATTTAATATATTATATATATATACGCTAAGTTTCCATTTTGGTTCTAACATGGGAGCCTAGTGAGTGTAATTCAATGTAAATTTTCAAAATCGTGTACATTCACCTAAACAGAATATTGAATGCTTCAGAGATTATCTTGATAACGTGAGCCTGTTCATACAGAAACAATACACAGATAAATAAATAAAGTAAAAATATTTATTGAATATAAACTAGTATTTGTATTTATTATATGTATAATTAACTGGCGGTCCGTCCCGGCTTTGCACGGGTTAAATACTTGACTACCCGTAATATTTAAAAGAGTAATTTAAGTTACTAGCTGACCCAGCAAACGTTTTGCCACATTTTAGTTGGTGGTAGAAGAGTGAAAATTTAGGTACTTACAAACCTAAATTTTCACTCTTCTACCACCAACTAATATTTGGTATTTTTTAATGCCAAATTATAAAAAAATACAAAAAAAAAAGAAAAACCTGAAAAAACCCGGACGGATGGCAGCCCTACTTTAGAGTAAATCAGAGCATTTATAGCATATTTATTAGTTGGCATTATGAATGATAGATTTCTTCGTATGATGTTAGTTGGATTTTCTCTTAGAAAATTCCAAGTGCCTGTTCTCAATTCTTAGTAACAGATTTAATGTTATATGATACTGATATATAAAATTCTGTAAATAGATCTTTTGAAGATACTTTTCCAAATGCTCGCCCCCATTACATATTAAAGCCTAGTACCGGCAAAATACGCTGTATATCAGAGTTTGGATTCGTACCCTGTTGATGGCAATAGGCCTGCCCGCTATTACATGCGAATTAAAACATATTGGCAAAACGTGGGTGTATTTTACTACGCCTCTGCCTCGCCCCTCGGAGATACCGACGTAAGGCACACAACATACATATGTTATTACTTTTATTGATATATATTCAGTCTCGTCTTCAATCACCCTGGATGCCGGCTCCAACATAAATTGAAAAAGGTAAAACATTCAATTACGTGAAGTACCTGTCGGTGGTAATATACCAATTTGAATGTCGAGTGTCGGCGATGAATGATTGAATCAATATATTAGGATATCGTTTGGCATTTTCATATTAAGCACATTTAAAGGTAAAGGTATCAGTTATAGAGTTTATTTTACCGTACCTTTTAATGGGTATATCATTATTTATTTATTTACTTAATACATTTAGTATAAGTATTAAAAATTTCTCGTCTCTTAAAGAGTTCGGTAGTCATGCTGGACTGGGGCATCTGGTGAAAATGTTCAGGAAATCCATGTTCGCAATGATAGGACATTGGTACAGTAAGAGTATACTGCGTTGGATGCTCCATGAGGATTTTCGTTGTCCTAAGAAAGGTATAAAGCAAATCTACTAGCAAATAAGAGCTCCAGAAGGACATTGAAATAAAACTACTTTTTACGGATTTTATCGCGGTATATTGATATTATTTTAACCCGTATTTTAACGCGATAAAATCCGTACAAAGTAGTTTTATTTCAATGTCTAATATTCGCGTAAGTGTAAGAAATGAATAAGCTCCAGAAGGAATTATTTTTATTTATTTTTTGTTTTGTGCCACGTTTATTGACACGTAAGCAGATATTTTATTATGATTTATTTCAGACGTAGTCCATAGAATGAAAATCATATAATAACCGTCTTTAAATTTGATAAAGTATGATACAGTTATTGACACGATTACTATAGTTATAAATTTATTAAATCCGATTCAACCGTCCACATCACTTTAATTAAGAACTCTACTCAAATACAACTAAGCACCAGATTCGTGAAAGACGTTGAACTCACTACTTACGTGACTTTTTCTGAATCCCGTTTATGTGGTAGTTATAAAAAATATAGGTACCTATGATATTCAGAAATGTTTTAGTTTCGTGTTTGTTACAAATTCATGAATTTCTCAGTTGAACAGATCATTATGCATGTATGAATATAAAAGGCTGGTTCTGACGCGCAGTACGAGAGGTGACGTCAGTATCACGTTATATAACGGTATCATTTGACTAGACTTTTGTAGACAGATCATTTATTATCTTCCATTGAAGATGTTATAAGGATCTTCTTTCATCGATGTACAAAATTAAATCTAAATCAATCAAAAGTGTTTGCCCATATTTCACATATGCATTCATAACATAATATACATACCATCACGCCTGTTCCCGAAGGGTTAGGCAGAGGTGTACTAGTATAACAAACATAATACATCATCATCATCATCATGTCAGCTAGACGACGTCCACTGCTGGAAATAAGCCTCCCCCAAAGAACATAACACCCTACATTTCGCCGTTATGTTTTAGGTCCCATGAAATAAGGGGCGAGCCTATTGCTATCAACCGGGTACGAAACCAAACTCCGAACTGCACGTTCATCATTAACTGATGATTCACTGACCCACTGTTGGGCATAGATTAGGGTATAATCCACCACCACCAGCCTAGTGCATGTTGGTAGACTTCACACGCCAATAAAAAAATCTCTTAATCATGAAAGTTTCCTGAGGGGCTCATGGCTCATCGATTATAGATAGACCAGCGTCCAGCATCCTTCCTTGCTGCTTCCGTACAGCCCCAGGGTCGCATGGAACTATCAAACCCGTGGCAATATTGAACATCAGAATCAAAACGGAAGATTAGCGGGGATTAAGATAACGTTTATCAGCGATTATAATAGATACGGTGCCTGCACGTATTCAGATATTTTGTGCAAAACAAGATTATTCAACGCTATTTGAATAAAATTATAGATCGTTTATTTATTGATAGTAAGATCTGATTTCCTTATTCGGTTGCACAGTGGATTGTGTGTGTGGTGGGATAAAAAATATCGTTATTTTTTAAAGCAGTCGTATCTTTGGTACCACTTGTTTTTGTTTTCTGAATTGCTGTTAGTTCTACCAAGATCCATTTCAAGGTTATCCATTAAAAAAAATGTTACTTAAATAATTATGACTTTAATACGTGGTCTTCCAGTTTCTTTCAAGAGTATATAGTTAATAGACTTATTGTTTACAGTTTTAACCAAATAAATTAAAATTAAAGCTAGGAACTACCTAAAAGTTGTATTTGATTGAATAAACCAGTATAATATGAACCAAGGCACAGAAGATTTCTGTTGAACTTGAGGGTCAAGTTACATTGGATGGAAGTGATACAATTAACGGTAATCTGTGGGTTCTAAAGAACATTAAAAGAAAGTGCAGTCCCTAACTCAATATGTAGTCAAATTCATCATCAGATCCGTATAAGTATGTAGTTGAAAAGGTTGTTGTCCATCATCAACCTAATTTAGGTCTCTTTGCCGGGACTTGAACCTGGGAAATAGGTCATCCTACCCGATTTGAGCTCAATGCGGTTCTACTGTCAGATGCTAATGGTCATTGAGTATCTAGTATTTCGCATAAAATATAATAAAAAATAACATTCATATAACGGATACGCCAAAGTTTAATAGCAAAATACTATTTTACCCATCTAAAAAGCTATACTTGTAATTGGACCTTATTACGTATGTATAAGGTTCAAAATTTATTGCTGCAGCAAAATTAAAACGAAAGCAGACTTTCATCATGGGTTCAAAATAAAAAAAAAGCAATCTGGACTTTGTTGTCTGCTCTTCGATCGATCAGTGACCTCGTAGCGCGTAGCAGCTTCGTAGCACCTCCAGTGCTACGAAATGGAATATGTACTACTTATACATATGTATAGTTGTATATAATGTATATATCTAGATATTTCCTAGTATTATTTAATTCAAGGATATAATATTATTAATTTAATCTTTATTTTATGAACTTAATATAAAAATCATCATTTAATTATTATTTTATTTTCGTATTGCATAAGTAGTTACACAAGTAATATATAATACAGAATGTAAATCAAAAGTCGATAATAGGTACGTAATATTCGTAGCACTTTCGTAGCAGGTTATATGCTACGAAATACATATTTTCTTAAGAGGCTGTAGGAGACTAAATGTCAGTTGGCATTCGAACACCCTCATGCTGAACTAGCGAATCAATAAGGCCGCATTGAAAACATTATGACGTCATACAACCACATTCAGACGACCATCGGGCCTTTTTCATTAGTCATAATATTTATTTTTATAGAGGCCTAGCAAATTAATATTGAAAGAGGTAGGATAAACAAATTTTTCTAGCTCAATTTGAGTTGCCCATCTAGGGAAGTACCCCGCCTTACTGAAGACCACAGTTCAAGGAAGTGTATATAAAAAATCTAATTGGTATTTATTTATTTACTAGCTTCCTCCCCCGGCTTCGCCCGCATGGTATATAGATAAACAGCAGCCTATGTATTAATCCAAGTAATAAACTGTATGTAAGCTACATTTCATGCAAATCTGTTGAACGGTTTTTGCGTGAAAGAGTATCAAACATCCATCCATATTTGTACGCTCGTAAGAGTAAAACATAGTGGACTATTATGATTATTGTAACATCTCTATATTTACCTGTGTTTGTGTCAAATAAATGATTTATTATTATTATTATTATTATTAGAATTAAATTACAGCCTTTTAGTAGCATCCTTAAAAGACAATCTAAACGTCTATTGGTTTTCTAAAAGAATCAAAAGAATAATTTTCAACTTAAATAAATATTAATATTAATAGTAATACAATGTAAAACAAATTGTTCAAGTTAATTATCGGACCTACGCAAATATTCAGGAAAAAAAAATCACGAAACAAGTCTCTGTCATCCTCTTAAGCAAAAAAAATACACCATGAACCAAATACCCTAAGCTCTAACTTTTTTATCTCAATAAAAATAAGTTTTAATCAGTATCCATTAAACTCAAATCAGAAATGCAAATCAATCAAATCAAATCATTTATTTCAATTAGACCAATACAGGTACTTTTGAATTGTCGAATTTATTTGAATTTAGTTGCACGGTTCCAAAAGGTAGGTCTTATGGAGAAGAACCGGCAAGAAACTCCATAGCTAGCTACCAATGCTATACAATGTTTTACATATATTGATTGATTACACATTCAAACCCATTTATGGTTGTTGTCCACTGCTGAGTACCGCGCTAGCCTAGTATGGGACATGGCAGACTTCCCACACCGTACACGTTTCTTATAAATGTGTTCCTTGTATTAGATAGATGAAGTATTATTATAGAGACAACAATATAAAATATACAGAGGGTAATAAAGTACAAATTAGTGAGTGATAATAATCTGAGGTCAAAATCAGGTCGAAGGATTTTGTACATTCTACGAAATGTGATAAACGCGGACATTCTCGTATGCTTCAGAACTAAAATAACCAGGGCTGCCAGATTGTACCATTGGATACCAAATTGGTATAATTGAATGATGTATTGTATCCACGTTATATCTATGATCATTTGGTATAATTCGATACAAAGCAATTCGACACAAAAAGTAATACGGCATAATACCATCGAACCATTTTTTACTAGCAGCCCTGAAAATAACTACATATAACACATAAAGCTGTATAATAAATCTTACGTAAAATCATTGTTTTACTTTGTAGATATATTAATGAATTTTGGGGAAATATTCATAAAAAAGTACCTGGGATAGACTGGATGAGTAAGGCGGAGGAGAGAGATGTTCAGCAGTGGACTGCGATAGGCTGAGTTGAATCAATGACTTGATGCATAATATCCATTTATTCTTCTGCATTATATGATTGAAAATACTAAAATCACATTACCTGATTTCGTCCTACTGGCGATTTTATAAAATTATATGAATGGTATTTTAAAGTAGGTACTTCAATTTATTCCCATTTAATTTACCTAATTTTGCCTGTGTTCCACCAAATATACTGAATGTGCACCAAAATATGTTCATTAAAAGTATTGTTATTACTTATATACACTTTCTTGGTATTCAGATTTGGTTCTGGCGGTTCGTTGTGTGGTCACAGTTCTAACCTAACCTAACCGATATCTGTATTTTGCTGCTCAATCAGTAAATTTGTCGCTCAATCAGTATTTTTGATGCGCGGTTTATTATATTCCAAATTATATTATTATAACACGCACCTTCTCCGAAAGTAAAATGGGGTTTTAGATCCGCACGTGAGACTTAAGTATGCCATGGCAGTTGTTATTATTACATGTAATATCATAAATATTACAATGTATAGCATATAAGAGTTATATGATAAGCGCGTTTGTCACGTGCAGTACATGATAAGCGGCAGATAAGCGACAAGATCACATTATGTCTCGTGTTATTGTTATAAACAATTGCCTATTATCAGTATATTTTTAAACGAACGTCACGACTGATTCTCTATAAGGGTGGGCAGAAGTGTGTTTATGAAATCTTCATAGTTTCTAATAAGTAAGTTCCAACATAGCTACGATAGCCTAGTGGCCAGTGTGTGAAAGTCAAAGGTCTCGAGTTAGAACCCAAGGCTTTTCGGAAGTTATGTGCGTATTTATCACATGCTCAAACGGTGAAGGAAAACATCGTGAGGAAACCTGCCTGCTTAAGAGATTTTCTCGATGGCGTGTGAAGTCTGCCAACCCGCATTGGGCTAGCGTGGTGAACTATAGCCTAATCCCTCTGAAATGAGAGGAGACCCGTGCCCAGCAGTGGGACGTTATTGGGTTAGTGATGGTGTTGAAATGTAATAAGACGCGACCCAGTATTAGGACAAAAGCATGGTCGAAAATTGTATGTTTGGTGAAAAAAAACTATTTGTTGCGGTATTTTGATATTATCACTATAAGTATGTCTCGCATCATCCATTAAATACCAGCAAACTGCGCGTGTCTATTTATTAATCAATAATGTGATACCAGAACGATAGTACTTGTATTAAGATGTATTACCGTAATTTTGAAGTAATATTTCATCAGCCTCAATACGTCCGTTGTTTATTTAACAAGCTAACAGCAAAAGTCCCAATATATAATATGCTTCTCCGGCCTTTGCTTTGCCCATGACCTTTAATGCAGCAAAGCATCCGAAATTTTGAGATTAATAATATCAATATACCGCGATAAAATATGTAAACAATAGTTTGTTTCAATATGTCTCTGTTTTTCATTCATCGCCCTCTGTCAAAACCAAAACAAACATAACATTAATACTTATTGGCGCGTCTACATCTCTGCCTAATCTTTCTGGAATAAAAGTGTAATGGTTATACTGTAATTTTATTGATCTTACATTGAAACTGCTGTCGTTAAAGTCTATATTGTAACAAAGACTGGTTTCGTTACTATTAGATTGAAAAGGCTAGGAGGCTTGGCATGGAGAGACCATCTAACAACAACGTACAACATTAATTATATTTTTTACGGGATAAGCCGGCCACACTATATCACTACTACTGCAACTCCTGTAAGCCATCATAACGTGGTACCTAAAACACACCAGCGTAAACAAAAAGCGCTGTCTATCCCTTTCGGGATGACAGGCGTGATGGTTCTGCTGATGGCTACCATCCAGAATATCGACGATTTAATGAAGCCTGACGTGTCCGGGAATGATTTAAACTGTCTCGGAATCCGCAGCAAAATTAATCATACAATTAAATAGGAATATAAAATCAAGATTTATATACATACTAACTTCCACCCGCGGCTTTGCCCTAATGATATATCAATAAAAAGTAGCCTATGTGTTAATCCAAGTAATAAACTATATTCATGCTAAATTCCATCCAAATCCGTTAACCGGTTCTTGCGGAAAAGAGTAACAATCACCCAAACATACATCACTATAAACTTTCGCGTTCTTAAAATTTGTGGGTTTTTCTGTTCAGATCTTCACTTCCCAGTTTCTTAATCTCCAAAGCACGGTTGTAGCCACGTCACGACACACGCTCATTAGCTGCAATAATCCGAAGAGTCATACTGTAACGTGGCTGATGTTTAAGCGACAATATTGATGAGTCAGATGCCATATATTGATGCATCATGCAGCCGTTCTGAGAGAATGTATGCTTTGAGTGACGTCAGTGTTGAGATAAGCCAAATTGAACTTTATTTGGTAGTACAAGGAGATGTTTCTTAGAATTTAGGTATTGATTACTAATCGGATTGTGGCCGTCTCATGGTAGAAGCGTCATGTAAAGACTGATATTCAGTTTAATCTGTTTAAAGAGCAAGCTGACTCCATCTTAGTTCAAGAATTACTAATATAAGATGACTGAAAAGCATTGTACATATATGTATTGTATATATTTACATCATATACGCTTGTGTCGTCGCAAAGGTAGACAGAGCAGTGCTTAATTACGACTACAAATTATATCAATATGGTGATTTTCATACTATTTAATCTTAGTATCACTGACAAAATGATATGTGTAAGCACATAAGTGGTTCTGCATTTTAGTGAAATTAAGATTATTATTATTATGAAAATTTACTGATGTCTATCAATAGTTCGCCAGTTTGATATAGAAAAATTCAACGACACTGCTCGACTTGGGAATAGAATCCGAAGCTCTGCAGCTGCGATTTTTCATTAATTTTCTTACACGTAATTATTAATAAAAATGTAGTCCATACCTGTATGTGCTACAAATTTAATCATAGGCAATTACAACTTACACAACCAAGGGTCGTTTACATAAAAATAAAATTTCAAATAGTCCAATATAAATACATTTAAAGATATTATGACTAAAGTATTAAAATTAAGATAATTAATTCAATTGAATGCAATAAAAACATTAATATAATGAACATAATTACATAAACGGTTGTGTATAATTTATTTATTCAGATTCAAAGACATAACATCATCATACATAGCCAATCAATTAATGCTGAAACGAATCCATATAATTATACACTCAACAGGTTAAATTATAAACCTGATTATACGAAAGAAATGCCTGTTATTATTAATAACACTGATTACTCAAATAACGATTTAATCACCACGTTTAACCTTCCAAAACCACCTTCACGTTCAAAACGTAAACCTATTAATTACATTGTTTTACGTGAGGGTTACCCATTAGCAGGATTACAAACAATTTATTGACAGTAACTATTTAAGTTAAGACGTCTGTATAAACTGGAAATTTAATTGGAAATTGCCGCGTTCTAGTAGTAAGCTCTGGCTTATTACTTATTATTAACTAGCTTTAGTCCGTGACTTCGTTTGCGTGAAATAAGTAATTTTATCCAATCTCCTTATTTATTCATGACCCTCCTCTTCTAAGAAATGATCGATTCCGCCTATAAACTTTCACCCCCATTTCGCCCAGTTAAGGGACAAAAACCGTTGACATTCCATCAATCATCATCAACCTACATGTGTCCCACTGCTGAGCACGGGTCTCCTCTCAATTGAGAGGGATTAGGCTATAGTCCACCACGCTAGCCTACTGCGGGTTGGCAGACTTCACATGCCATCGAGAATTCTCTCAAGCATGCAGGTTTCCTCACGATGTTTTCCTTCATCGTTTGAGCATGTGATAAATACGCACATAACTTCCGAAAAGTCAGTAGTGCGTGCCTTGCGTTCGAACTCGAGACCTCTGACATTTCGGTCCAATGGTTGACCTTCCCCGGGACTCAAACTATGTCTATACAAAATTGTATTGAAATAGATTCAGTGTTCATTATTGACACAGCGCCATCTAGTTCCGTGGTAAGCAACAAGGTCTGTGTTACGTATACTAGTACATCCATGACTCGGATACAAATGTTTATGCTCATCACGCAAACATTTGTCCCTACCGGGTTTCGAACCCGGAACCCATAGCACAGAAGGCAGTGTTAACTACCGCTGGACTAATTGGATCGTCATTACATGCAGGCAACGCTGTAGAAGCTACTTATTTCATATATTATTTTACACTATGAAACAACCAGATTGGGTGTGCCGGAGCCTTTAGCATCTCTAGCCCGCTTCCCATTTGTTATCTAATACATAATTTATTTGTCCAAACAATGGTCATACCTACGGAAATATATTGCAATGTCGTCTGTGTTTGTATATGACGTAATATGCGCGGGCGCCGCTTTACTTTGCTCAAAAACTCTACAGTCGCTCACAGTCTTTATTTAATTTTAGTTAAATTATCATGGCAGCTCTTCCCAGCTTCGTGCGTGTAGATATAAATATTAAAAAAGTATATATAATTTAGATTTAATATTTCATACGGATCCCTCATATTTTTTAAATAAAATATAGCCTATGTTCAACACGGATAGTGATAGCATTCTTATGGTGAAAGAATTATCCAAATCGGTCCAGTAGTTTTGGAGCCTATGCAATGCAAACAAAAATCCTCCTCCTTTCCTCTTTATAATACAGTTGACTCTCGTTAATTCGAAACTCGAGGGACTCTCGAGTGTTTGAAATATCAAATGGTTCGAAATTTTTGAGAGAAAATAAATAAAACTTCGAATTATTAAGTGTTAATTAATTTTTATTTATTAACTGCTATTCTTTAACAAAGACAAAAGTTTAGAGGTATACTTATAATGTGAATTAATTATTCTTTCGAAAGAACTCTGCTATACTGGTTTGCTTCAAAACACATTGCTGCTGCTCAGACTACTCAATAACTTTTTTTAGAGAAAATGTCCCTGAAATGCTTTTCATCACTTTCGTTTTGTAGACAGAAGCTTTGTAAGACTTTGTAACTTTTATAACATTAGTTTTAGAATGCACATATTTCGAAAGCAGCAAACAGCCCTTCGCAGCTTGACGATCCGTTTAGCTCAGCGGTAGTTAACGCTGCCTGCTGTGCTATGGGTTCCGGGTTCGAATCCCGGTAGGGACAAATGTTTGTGTGATGAACATCAACATTTGTATCCGAGTCATGGATGTATCTTTGTATAATAAGTGTATATTTACAAAAAAAAAACTATATGTGTAGTATATCAACCAACTAGTATCCGTAAAACAAGCCACCACGGAACTAGATGGCGCTTTGTAATAATGTCCGGAAATATTTATATGGGGAAAAAATGGTGGAAAAAAAACGCGCCCAGCCATTCAAATCTGTCTGTAAGACATTTTATTCAGTCATTAAAAGTTTGAGCCTTTACAAGATGATTTTTTAAATTGCAACATGTCAACTAGTGCACACAAATATGGAATTTTAAAGTCAAAATAATGAAGTCTTATACCTGAGTAACAAAATATGTAATATGAAAGCATTCTTATCTGTATAAGTATCAATGACTCACCCGATACGTACGCGTATTTAAATTTGGGAGGCAGGAAAAAAGTATATACATATACATAAGTATATGCCGGAAGAATTTGACGACGGTGTACTAATGTGGTGTACATTAGTACACCGTCGTCAAATTCTTATTGTCGTCGGTATGTTTTAGGGCCGAGCCTATTGCCATCAAACGGGCACGAATCCAAACTCCGAACTGGTACTGAAAATGTCATAAAAAACCGAACAATACTTTGCTTGACCTGGGAATTGAATCCAAGGCATAGTGGATAAAGCTACGTAACTATACTGACTCTAGTACTGACTACTACATAATATTGTCGCTGGATTAACGCGTGGCATGATATTTTAACACTGAAAATAGTAAATACTATTTTAATTATTTTATTTCCTGATTATTGTCATTATTTTTTTAAATGTATTGATTGACGTTATATTTCCGTAACGTCATCCTACTTATATTATAAACACGAAAGGTATATTTTTTTAATAATAACCATAATTAGGACATTTATAAATCATAATCACATATAATAGGGGATTACATGTGACCTAAAACGAAATGTGGGTATGTATACATTAATACCTACACGTCTGCCTAACCCTTCGAACGACGGGCGTGATAATACATAAATTACCGCGCAACCAAACAAGATGGCGGTGGTAGCGTCGTTTGGCGCGACGCGTTTCCCGGAAACGGCATGTGCGCAGCGCACCCGGCCGCCATGTTGTGCGCACGCGCATGGGACGCGCGGCCTCACACACACACTCACACGGGCCGAGCGACGCGCTGTAATCAAGCTGTAGGGTAACGTGGCATGACACGAACGTGGTTTTAAAACATTTTAGTAAAGGAAGACAGATCGCGTGAATTGAATTCTATCTGATTTGTAGGTTATAATTTTTATGACTAGGTCTTTAAGTAAATTGATTTGATTTTCATTAAGGCTGGAGAATTTGGAAATTGCTGGTAGTAATTATATCTACCAAAAGGACACATAATGTATAAATGCATAAAATTAAACCATTAACTAAGGTTACGTTACGAGTACTGGAACTTACTTATTATTAATACAAGTCTAGTTTTCAAGCGTTTTTGTAAGATTTTTTAATTTACAAGTTTCAATATTTTTTTGGAACTCGTTGTTCTCTTTTAATATTGACACTATGCATAAAATGAGCATAATATGTTACAATTAAAGATATAATGAAGACTATTTTCAATTTTCGGGTTGATACTTATTTTTAGTTTTCATCTGACGCGCGACACCTCTGGTGTTGCAAACGTCTATAGGCTACGATTACTGCTTACCACCAGGCGGACAGATAAGCACAACCATTCTGTGGAACCAGCTGTCGCCGGTGGTCATTCCATACCGTTACGACATGGGAACCTTCAAGAAGAGAGCATATTCTTTCCTGAAAGGCGGCAACGCATTTGCACGTCCTCTGGTGTTGCAGATGTCCATAGGCGGCGGTAATCACTTACCATCAGGTGAGCCTCCTGCCCGTTTGCCCTCCTTATTTCCATAAAAAAGATCTTGTTTGTTACTTCCGTGGTATAAAAAGTGATAACAAGCCATAAAGTTGATATAAAAACTACTTTGTATGGATTTTATCGCCATATATTAATGTGGTTTTAATACCGACGCGGACGTGTCGAATCCTATACAACATCAATGGTGAGATGCAGATTGATCTGTTAGGTGATCTGCTGATCTGATAGGTTAGGTTAGGTGAAGGGTTTTGGGGGCTGTCTTTATTGTCGACGTTCAAAAAGAGCCAATTTAATTTGGCCTACTTTGAATAAATGATATTTTGACTCTGATTTTGACTTTAGGTATCTCGATAAGATTCGTTATAATTAGTAACAGTTACCCTAAATTTTCTTCATCATTGATAATCTAATTTATCCAGAGCTCACTGTAAACTTTGGTCTTGCAGTTCCCTTGTCTTCCAAAACATACTCCTTAGTGAATATTTATGACATAATATGCATCAACTACCAAAATTTCAGCTTTTTAGGCTCTAGGTGGATAAAACAGTGAATCAGTCAGAGCAAGTCTTATATATAAAAATCTCGTGTCACAGTGTTTGTCGCTGAACTCCTCCGAAACAGCTAGACGGATTATTATGAAATTTTGAATGTATTTTTCGTAGGCTAGTTGTTACACCCCTAAGTGATAAAGATGTCAGAACATTGTTTGTATTTTTTTATGATTTGGCTTTAAATTTTACTTTTAACCCTAAGTTTTCACTCTTCTACCACCAACCCCTATAATGTGGCAAAACAAAGTTTGCTATTAAATATAAAATTATGTTTATTTCTAACTTTATTTACAACAATTGAATATTAAAATATATAATATAACTAGCTGACCCAGCAAACGTTGTTTTGCCACATTATAGGGGTTGGTGGACTACCCCTAACTTTTAGGGGGATGAAAATAGATGTTGGCCGATTCTCATAGATACCGGATAAGCACAAAAAATTTCATCAAAATCGGTCAAGCCGTTTCGGAGGAGTATGGCAACGAAAACTGTGACACGAGAATTTTATATATTAGATAAATGTGGTTTGTTAGACAATAACGTGTCCTACAACCCTCATCTAGATCGTAACCAATACAGTTACTAGATAACTCTTTTATAGACAAAGTGTTCAAAAAAGTGACATTGAAATTGCAAGGACAAAAAAAAATTAATACTCAACCCTGAAGAAAAATTGAAGGAATAATCTCACTGGTAAAAGTTGCCAATTTTTCTTCGGTAAACATTCAGCTTGGTTATCGTAATCGTTATTGAAAAAGTCATTGACGCCCAATATTCGGCGGAAAATTACTAGGTTTTTCATTTTCCACGCAAGTTACAATGTTTTTTGAAATCATAATAAGCAATTGTAAAGAAATTTCAGAACAAACTCATCGGTACCAATCCTTTGTTTTAGTGTTGGCGCAGTGAATTTTGTTTAATTTATAACACAATGAACACTTTGAGGGTTATTCACAGAACTTGACTCATTGTCAAAGAAATATAACAAATGTTTTGATTTTTTTGTGAAAATTACTTGATAATGTGCAAATGTTAGTCCATTTACAATATGTGCGTGAGGCTTGTACTTGAGTCATTAATGTTACTATGAATATTTTGTGAACAATTATGTACTTAAAAAAGCTTATAATATGCAAAAAAAGGTGTTATAATCTATACTATTATTATAAATGCGAAAGTGCGTCTACCCGTTTGGTATCGAGATGTTTAAGCCCCGGGAAGGACATAGGATAGTTTTGTCCTGGAAATCATCCCTTAAAAGGGCGAAAACGGGGATGAATTTGGAATCGATAATTTCTTAAATTATGGTAACCAGATTTTACGCAGACGAAGTCGTGACGCTAGTTGAGAATATGAGAGTGCGGTTTGGGCGATGGATTGGGGTATTTATTTATTTATAGGTACTCCGACGACTTATCCACTAATAAAATACAACTTGAAGAAAATAACAATAATATACAATGATGGTGAATTCGTCACTTACTTACTACACTTACTACTTACTTACGTACACAGCACTTACACGAAAACAAAAGATTGTACTACAACTATATAGATATTATTTCCTTTCTCATATACAATATTATAACATGAATAATCCTGAAATAATATGTAAAAAATCATTTACAAGTAATTAAAGGCTTTAAATGATAGAATATAAAAAATAAATTTAAACACTGAACTTATTTTTTTTTAATTTTATACAAAATTTCATAAAAGACATTGCATTAAATAGTTTTACTGCATGTGATACCTTTTCTAAATTATTGTGCAATCTATTTTATCTGTTGTGCAAGAAATTAAGATAGCTGTAAAGCGCTTGTGCTGGGAATAGCGACATTTAGTTGGATTAGTTTTGCTTCGTGTATAATACGTGCGTAATATACACATATTTATCGTAATTAATTGTTGCTCCATAATTTTCTTCAGCCCAGAATACTTACTAACTTTGTTAATTCGAACAGAGCAGAATAGAAACTTCGCTACGGGAAAAGACTATAGCATTATACATACATACACCCACGCCTTTTTCCCATGGGGGTAGGCAGAAACATCAGAATGCCACGCGCTACAGGGACCGTAGCGCGTGGCATTCTGATGTTTCCATACCACTCTTGCCTCGTCCACATTCATACATCTCGTCATGCACGTCAAGCATTATAGGGTTTTTTAATATATTTTCTGAAATTTTAACTCTCATAAAATAGTACAACTCAGCTTTTGGAGGTAGGAGGTAGGGCGTAGCGAGATTTCTCGCTCAAATTGAGCTGCCCGACTGGGGAAGTACCTCCGCCTTACAGAAGACCGCAGTGAATCAACAATAGTTGTCTTTCTGCGAGTGAGTAAGGTCACCAGAGCCCATTGGGGGAGTGACTATTCTGACAGCATGGGAATTCCGTTTGCTGTCAGTTCAGTAATACCCTATTTTAAGACACCTAAACGGTGTCTAAGGTTTGGCAACGCATTTGCAAGCCTCTGGTGTCGCAAATGTCCATGGGCTGTGGTCATCACTTGCCATCAGGTGAGCCGCCTGCTCGTTTGCCCCCTTATCACCATAAAAAAAAGTTTTCTTATTTATAAGAAACACATTATGTATGAGTTAAGGGACAAAGAGATTAGAACATTTAATAGCTTCGTTTATTCGTTCTCCTAATGATACTTTAATGACGCGTGTTATCTTAGCTATTATAATTACCTTTCTGGGAAATATTTTAATATTGACGATATACATATAGACATATTGACTGTGACTAATAAAAAAAAATAAGATTTAACATCAACTTATTTTTATTGTCCCACCGCTGGACACAGGTCTCCTCTTCTGAGACTGATTAGGCTATAGTCCACCACGCTAGGCTACTGCGGGTTCAGCAAACATCACACGCCATCAGAAAATATTGATGCTTACGCCTTTTCAGATGCTTCTGTCATGAAATAAACCTTTTCAGCTTTTTACATTTATTAATCTTGGCTGTTCGTAGATCATTCAGGACATAAATTTTTTAAATAAATATGTCTTGACATTATGATACAGCGCCATCTAGTTCCGAGCTAAGCAACGAGGCGTGTTATGGATACTAGATGGTTGATAGACTACATCGTTTTTTTTGTATATACGCTTCATGGACATTTACTATGTATCCATATGCATCCATAACTCGAACGAATATTCATGCTCATCACACAAACATTTTCCCCTACCGGGATTTGAACCCAGAACCCACGCAAGGGAGCCTTTAACACTGCTGTGCCAATGGGGTCGTCAATCGTTTACAAGTAATTTGACCGAGAAATCTCGCTATGCCATACCTCTCTTTTAATTTAGATCAAAGTATCTATGATTCAAGACTAATTTATTAAACAACCCCTGAATATCAAACAGTACCAATTTGAAGATTGAGTTAATATGATATTAAATCAATCAATTATTTTATCAATCCTATATGTCTTCTATCCGCGATAAAGTCCGTAAAAAGTAGTTTTAATACGTCTTAAAAAACTAAAATAAATATACTCCAATTTATTAGCATGATATTTTGATCAACACAGGGCGGATAACAAAAGAAAAACACATCACTGATCTCATGTTAGAGATGTGCGCAGCTCACATAGTCCTGCTCGGCAGATGTGCGATTATTATTGTTATTAGGCCATTGATCGCGATCTACCTGAGCAGGCCCGACCGTCACCATGCACGGCCTGCCTTTGTCCTGCGCTCATGTTTTTTATAATCCTGTACGTGGGGTGCAATCTGATGCACCATTTTATTGTAGTTGAAGATGAATTGCTAGTAATAAGTTAATTATTTGAACGTTTATCAGCTATACTTTTCACATATATCGATTAGTATAATTTGGATCACTAGCATGTCGTTAGAAACGCAACTCGACAGGCGCGTACTTCGGCAGTCATGCAACACGAGAAATCCGTTCTTTGTCAAATATTTGAAACTACCCACCTACATTGATGATTGATCCACTAACAAAATAATTAATAAAAGAGCAAATAAATTATCATGCAGTTTCGATGAAGCAAATGATTTAATATGAAATTATAATGTACTAGATGATAGAGCATGATCTCAGTGAATTAAACATGGCGACATCAGATTCTGAAGCATTCTGAATCATTCATTACGCAATAGATTCTTGAAAAAATACTAATGTTCAATCGAAATTGGTGAAACTAGAAGTCGACTTCAACTAGCATAAGAAATGACTAGACGAAATCTTTGCTATATACTCTTGAAAAGCGAATCCGTTATGTAATATTACGATACACACTCTCCATGTAGATTTATTGTAGTTGGATTATTTCTTAAAAATACCTTTGGCAAACGCGTTCTGAGAAAATATCATGAATTAAATCTGTACTAAGTAACAAACTGAACCATCCGGTTGAATGCACTAACTACAAATCGGGCCATAAGATTTTTGCATGTGACAAATTAATTCTCGGAAGATTATATGCTATTAAACATAACGTTACGACTCTTAGGAGCGGAGCAAAAAGACAATTTCCAAAAAAACGCGTACACAAACCATGTTCATAGAACTAAATACATGCTAACTATTGTTTTATAAATCTGAAAAGTAAGAAAAAATGATTAGAAATTAATGCAGTATGAAATAAAACACAGTGATTCTAATACTTTTTAATATACGGTGCATAAGTATGGTGATGTTTGTATGAGCACAAATGACTCAATCATCGTCACAGTGAACTGCGGTGATAGTCAGAAATTTTAGATTAGGAAGGACTTATTGTTATACTAGCTGACCCAGCAAACGTTGTCTTGCCACATTATAGGGGTTGGTGGACTACCCCTAACTTTTAGGGGGATGAAAAATAGATGCTGGCCGATTCTCATAGATACCGGATAAGCACAAAAAATTTCATGAGAATCGGTCAAGCCGTTTCGGAGGAGTATGGCAACGAAAACTGTGACACGAGAATTTTATATATTAGATAGCTGTGACTGCCAAAGTAGCCTATCTATTTTATAAACAATTGAAAATCAATTGTGCCTGGAAATTATAGGCCATTCTGGCACTCACATCCTCAATGTTCGTTAAGGTCCAAAGTATTTTATTAAATAATGTCCTATCTACAATGTACAAACCAAAATATATGAATACACTTTAATTAGTACACATTCAAACGCCTTCAATCTTTGAAATTTGCAATAAAACCCAAAAATAACTCGGCCCGTCAGACAGGCCGGTGTTTTTTTCAATAAAGTGTCAGGTAAATACATCAAAGGCGACAGAACCGGTTTCGTCGAAAATTGACTGCGCGCGCGCCGCTCAGCCCACGTTATGACGTACACCGCTTAGTCTCTACGAACATCAGAATATACGAGTATTATGTTTAACTTGAAAGTTGGATCAATTTATCAATGCGATGGAAAATCGTTTTTGTTCGATTTGTCTCTAGTTTTAATAATGTAAACTTTTTAAACGTATTTACGTTTTTTTCCGTATTGCATGAAAATAATAAGTTTTAATAATGAAACCATCAGACTTAGGAACTTATTTATTGAAAGGATAACTTTGAAGAATAAAATAATGATATGTATCCACAGTTTTAATATTAAATCAATGTACGTATCATAACTTTTGTATAGAATTTGTCTTAATTAAATGAATTTTGTATTACATTAAAATATATATATTAATATTTCAAATACATAAGTTGTATTATTTATCCTAATAGAAATTTGCAAAACAAAATTAGCACTTACACTATTGAAAAACGGTTATTATAATACATACATTAAATGTTGTAAATCAATTCGCGTTCGCAATTAGTTGGTATATAAACCTTATCTAAACAAATCTCATTTCTATTGTCAACAGAGCGAAAAATGGCTGGCCTACGAGAACCTTAAAGAAGAAATCCTAGAAAAGATCAAGAAACTAGAGGAGGAGCGACACACGGTGGACCTCTGGTCTACTGGACCCGAGTGGGGCCGCAAGAGACGCCGGAGACAGGTCACCGTGGCCCCACCATACGTGGTGTACATGCTGCCCGACGCTGACATCATGGAAGACTGGAGGCTTGTGAGGAAACTTCTAGAACGAACTGAATAACGACCGAGTCGACAAAGAATTTTCTAGATATTTTTGTAATGTAAGGAAAAATCGTGAAGATCTTTTTGTGTGATCGATATTGCTTGTCATTAACGCTACGGCCTCGGGGAGTGTCATTCATATTGGCATGGGTTTTACGAAAAAAATAAAAATGGAAATGTATAACTGAAGACTTCTGGACAGGATATTTATGAATATTTTTCTTACTTGTTAGTATTTAATACACTGCAATTATTTATTTGTTGTATTAAGTTAGAATATATGTGAACAGGAATTTCTGTGTACAGGAACTTTGCTCTAACAAATCTTTTCTTCAACAATCCGTCACAACGGCAAATTCAAATTCAAGGAAACCAATATTACAGGTGCTTTTGAAATGTCAACCACTATTAGAAGAGCAAACTGAAGAGTGATAATCCCATTATTGTTCATGACCAAACTATATTATAATAAATCAATGCCAATCGCCAAATCAATAGTCTATTGAGTCTGATTTAACTATCATCTATTAAAATAGGGTTTGGTATAATTAATACTGCGCTGCGTCGTTCAATTGCGATAACTCAGTTCACTGCACCGGGTGTTATAACTACATTTTTTTAACTGTTATAGGACATATATTGTGATTTCAACTATTCAATTGGTGTAGTGGTTTGATCGGCTTGTGCGTCACGGGTTCGATCCCCGGACGAAGCAAATATTTGTACCATCTACAGGTGGTTGTTCCGGGTCTGGGCGTTTGTATTTGTGAAAATTTGGGTTCCTAATGAGGTCCTACATTTTTAATGCGGTTTTCTATTTACTAGCGCAGTTTTGAGTTAACTGAAAGAGCTGGTGCAGTGAGTTGCGCTTTAGTTAGTGTGTTGAGACTAGAAATATTGCTAAATTACCTTTGTGAAACCCCTTGATTAAAAGCTTCAGTCAGTACCCAATGTATGTGCAATTTTACTAGTTATCGATTTAAATAACCAAAGTAGTCAAAATATTTTATTTACAGCGTCCAATAATACTTCAGATGTCTTAACATTTTTATATTTGCAACGTTCAACCGCATATTAATACTAGTATATAATATCGCTACAATCTGTGTTCCTAAAATATTTCGACTATACTGTTTGGACCCAAAAACTGGACATAGAAATAGTAATTTAACGGTTTTAATCGCGGCACTTTCATCATCATCATATCAACCATTAGACGTCCACTGCTGGACATAGGTCTCCCCCAAGGATCGCCATGACGACCGGTCCTGCGCCACCCGCATCCAGTGGATTCCAGCGACCTTAACCAGGTCGTCAGTCCACCTTGCCGGAGGCCTGCCCACGCTGCGTCTTCCGTGGTCGCCACTCGAGAACCTTGAAGTCCCATCGGCCATCCGTTCTTCGAGCGATGTGCCCTTCCCACTGCCACTTGGGTTTGGAGATTCTTCGGGATATGTCGGCGGCAAGGGTTCTTCTACGGATCTCCTCATTTCTGATTCGATCACGTGGTGAAACTCCTAACATAGCCCTCTCCGCGGCACTTTGATATCATTTAATCCAGAGATTTCGGATCCTTTACAGATGATCACAAGGAAACTCTGCCTATGACTGATTCCTCATTTTTGAGTCTGCGCTTCTATTTGAATATTTTTGGATGCATAGGTACCTACATTAATTTGAGTATTTTGACTGCATTTGTATAAATAAATTTATAACCCATTTGATATTTTACTTGAATGTTCATTCCAATATGACGCAGAGTGTACATGTTTGAAAGGCGTTAATTTACGTATGATGTAATCAAATTATGGCCGTAGCAAATAAAGGCATATGGTATCGACGGAAATGATAGGTTTTATGTAAAGCAATGTTCAGGAGGTTTAAGTATATACACAAGTGACATTCTGTATGAATAATAATATTAGTACTAGTACAAAACGATCACTCATTGCCCCATAAGCTCTCTCCTTTAGTTACCGCATCACCCCCGCATTCTATGTACGTGTTCGTTGTCTCTATGAAAGGGTCTGCGGATAAGCATAAACAAATAATAAATATTCCTGGACATTATGACACACAGCGCCATCTAGTTCCGTGCTAAGCAACGAGGCTTGTGTTACGGATATTAGTTGGTTGATATACTACATATATACTTTTTTTTTTGTAAATACATACATATTATAGATAAATACATCCATGACTCGGATACAAATGTTCGTGCTCATCACACAAACATTTGTCCCTACCGGGATTCGAACCCGGCACCCATAGCACAGAAGGCAGTGTTAACTACCGCTGGACTAATTGGGTCGTCAATAAGTAAAACTAGCACACAATGTTTAGATATAATGGCAGCCCTGTTTACGCACACACATTTGCTCGTGTAGATACGTCTTCATATTTATGTAGGTGTAGTAGTATCTACAAAATAGGGAACGTTTTTGGAATTTGACGTATTCGGGTTGTGACGTCACGATGGTACGGAAATCATAAATTAGATCATTTGATAAAGTGTCATTTTAGCTTTGCATCAATCAATCAATCAACTCAGCCTATCACAGTCCACAGCTGGACACAGGCCTCTCCCAACCCTGTATAATGCGTTATAATTACAGAATGTCATTTGTCTTGGAGCCTATTACGGCAGGTGTCACGGTTTCATTCAGATAAGTATATTTGTACCGATTTCTTACACTTACGCAAAATAAACATTGAAATATATCTATTTTTATGTATTTTATCGCTGTATATTGATATTATTTAAACACGACATTTTGTATCCTTTACAGCACCTAGTCTGCCCGCGAACATGGATGATGTAAATAAAATTAATAAATAAATAAATTAATAAAATCATCTGCGACATTTTACACATCACCATCTAGTCCCAAACTAAGCAGAGCTTGTACTATGGGTACTAGACAATGGATATAAATAATTATATACTTTTTTTTGTAAATACATACTTATAATACATAGGAAACACCCAAACGAACACAAACACTTATATTCATCACATAAGTGTTTGTGTTCGTCTGGGTTATTAAAAGAATCATTTTTAAAAATAAACTTTTATATGTTATCTTCTTGTAAATAATAAACATAAAATTATAACAACTCATTTTTTATAAATTAAAGTGTGTTACATTGTGGTGAAGCATTAAAGACCTTTAAGCATATAAATAACAACTTCATCATTTTTCTTTTGCAATATCAAATTTAATTTGCAACATCGGGACAGGTGAAACTAAACGAAAGCTTGTAAATATCCGTAATGTCGGGAATTTATATTAATATACCGTGAAACAATCCATAGAAAAGTAGTTTTATTTCATAGTTAAGAGTAAGGTTAAGATATAAACCGTGACATATGTCAGTAGGCCACCAGTTAAGTCTTAACTACCCCATAAGGGTTTGTAATTTATTTTTATAGGGTAACAAACACCCCGTGTTAACGAATTATGTGTATGTCGGAGATAATCAAGATTTTCAAGTTTTATGTCAATTGTTGCTGAAATTGACGATTTTATTGTCGACGTTTGTGACAAATCGTCGTCAGATTATTGAATTTTATGTAATAAGTAAAAACTTGCAGTAACAATAAACGTTGAACTGAATTGGTTTTTTGTTTTATTTGCGTCCTTCTAGTAAAAGATTGAATAACGAAAAAAATGGTTTATTACAAATAAAAAAGCTTGAGGGTTTGATTCTCCAATCAAGATCAAAAAAAGCAGTGAAAAGGTTTTTAGCAAAAGATGAATTTAAAAAAAATACTGTCGAATTGATAACCTCCTCCTTTTTTGAAGTTGGTTAAAAATAGCTAAGTACCACGTTGCCCCAAAGCTGCTAGCGTGTGTGCAGCTTGTGTTTGATTCTCAAATCAGATTCTTCAAAAAAGTTTCAGTGGAAAGATTTTTATATGGTCGGCAACGCGTGACACCTCCGATATTGGAGACGTCCAATAGTTCGTTTGCCACCTCAGTGGTATAAAAAATAAGCTGTGTTATTGAGTTGTTCCTTTAAAGCAGTTCTGATTTTAATACCCATAGATTTCCCATAATAATATATAGGACATAAAGTCTAGAAAACATTGCTATAAGTCCCCTTCGGAAATAAGGATTAACGATTTACTAATGTCTAACTGCCTCGTTGGTCTAGTGGTCGTTGGTTAGACTGCTGAGCAACAGGTCTTGGGTTCGATTCCCAGGTGGAGCAGTGTTATATACACCTCTGTTACATTCAGGGCTGCCCAGATTGTATAGTATATTATTGTATGATACCAAATTGGTATAATTGGACGATGTATTGTATATATATTGTAAAGAGGGATTTGAGCTAAAAAAAATAAAAGGCTCATCCGACATAGAATGGGCAGTATGGTATAATACCATCGCATTTGGTATAATTGCAGATACTAAATGGCAAAGCCGCGTCGTTGCTTACTGGCAGCCCAGGTTACATGGAACCTAAAACAAAATTGCAAAATCTGGGTGTACAGTAGTAACTACACATCTGCCTATCCCTTCGAGGACGACAAGCAATGGTATGTTATGTTTGATATCATCAAATTGTATACAGATCGTGTCTACAGGTCATATATAGGGTAGAGTCAGTCCAGACTAGACTTTATTAGAGGTTGTTAGACCTGAAATCATCTTAATTTGATTCAAGACATCTGCCAATGCGAGGCGAAGGGCAAATACCGGTTTTAGATAACTATTTAAATAATTGAATAGGCCCCTTCTTGGTAGAAGCTTTATAATATAATTAAAAGGAACTGTAAACTTAGTGGTCTCAAGTGCGTCTGGTCTTGGTTAAATTCCCAAGTCAAAATTAGCATTACTGTAAAGTAAAAATTAAAATTAAAAATCTGCGACATTTTACACAGCACCATCTAGTCCCAAATTAAGCGGAGCTTGTACTATGGGTACACACAATGGATATAATTCATATATGTTGATAAAAGGCTTTTCCATTTGTTAATCCAAGTAATAAACTATCTGTATGCTAAATTTTATTAAAATCCGTTGAGCGGTATTGGCGTGAAGGAGTAACAAACATCCATACAAACTTTCGCGTTTATAATATTAGGAGGATATGTTATAGTCTGTAAGATATATATTTATGGGCCACAGTAGCCTGAAAATAAAGGCTTTATTATTATTATTATTTGTGGGTGAGATCTAAATCCACAACGATTTTCGTGAACATTTCATGCGTAGTACTGTACGGGTCATTGTTATAAATACACACCTATTTACAATTCCGTGGAAGTCTGACAATAGCGTGTGTATGATAAAATTATACACAAATATAGTTTGGCTTTGCCCCAAGTGGCCGACAATAGGAACTTGTAGAACATTTAGGGAGATAAATATAATACTCGCATGTATTGTAACAATATTGTTAGAAACATGAAGTAATTAAGTATGTCATCGATCGATTTATTCTTTCCATTGATTCGCTGCTTACATACAACATAAATATTTAATAATTGTATTCTACATCCAAAGTTACAGAACCTTTGTTTATGGAAAACTATGTATTTATGTGTTTAGTTTTATTTATAATAAGCACGATGTAGTCTCCTGGAAGTGAAAGAGTACATTGAATACAATTATGTGTGTAATTATATTATTATTATTATTGATTATGATAACTTTATTTTCGAAATTTAATTTAATTTATAATAGATAGTGTATAATACTTCTGACCTATAACTTGTACGTGTAGAATAGTCTGTAAGTATAAGTTGGTTATTAAATAAATAAATTATACATTTAAATTATACATTTTTACGTATTTTATCCCGGTTTATTGTATTATTGATTTTCGATCTTTCGAATCCTTTTATAGCATTCTTCATAAGCTATGGAAAAACAGTATTAATGTGTCGCGAAATCCGTGGAAAATACTTTATTTCATTGTCTGTTATAAGCGTAACTGTACGAAATCAGTAAAATACCCTTAGTTAACACAAAAATACATAATCAAGTTGACACACAAAAGAAACAGTTGACATTAGATAGTATATACAAAAACATATAGTACAAGAAATCATTAAGAAGGTACATGTTATGTGTCCCTAGTATGTGTAAGCATCATTTCTCCGAATTCAGATCCAGGCTTTTCATCATAATATTCGTCTGCACGGTGAGTAATCGGATCAATACATAGCCGCTAGCCTTACCTAAAACTATGACAAAAGACGAAGAGCTATTTATTCTATTGAGTACCTATTGAAAAATAAATTCACAAACGTAGACTTAAGATATCTTTTTCTAGAGCATCTTGTGAGCATTTAATTTCGATAACAAATAGTGCCTAATTATATACTCTCTACTTGTCGATACGGACATGTCACTTTTCAGGCCTTTTTCCACTATCTTCGGATCTGTCACAAAGTCCAGTTTACCGTATAATGTTTTTGTAATCTTTATTATAGCAGTAAGTTTTACAAAGTTATAAAATAAAATAAAAAAGACAAACATTTTTTTTCTTAAATTTCTTTTGTATTAGTGATCCGATAATAACTCTACCACTTTTAGTCCTACTAATATTATAAACGCGAAAGTTTGTAAGTATGCATGGATGGCTGGATGGATGGATTTTTGTTACACTTTCACGCAAAAACCTCTTAACAGTTTGCATGAAATTTAGCATACATACAGTTTCTTACCAGGATTAACACATAGGCTACTTTTATCTATATACCATGCGGGCAAAACCGCGGGAGGCAGTTTTAAATATTATTTTCCCAATATTTCTAGTAACTTACCGAGTAAGTTTCGAGAAACTTACCTAATGAGTATATAATAACAGGTTTCTCGTAGTTTTCTGTAAAGACTTACAACAGTACCTTTTTAGACAATCACAGTTCACAGCTTAACTTAAAAATTTTAAAAAAATACGCAATTAAACGACAAACCTAACAATTTAAAAGGTTTTTTTTTGCAATATCAGTAAGATTGTTCCTCCTTCGAGAACTTCTTTTTCCGAATTTTCTTATAAAGTATCGAAGTAATCCACCTCCGAAAGCCTGCCGTCAATGATTTCTTTATCTGTATTGTCGCAAAGCTAGCCTTACTTTATTTAGCTAATATTACATAAAATATAGAAATCAACAGGACGATATTAAACAATATTCCAAGCGTTGCGGACTATTACCGGTAACATTAAACACTTACTGGGAAAAAACTCATACGGTAAAATAGTGTTAATGGGAAAACCGTAACGGCACATCAATAATCTCAATCAATGTAGAAAATAAAAACCTTAAACTTTTTATCTTTAATGTCATTATTATGAATCTGTATTAGTTTAAAGAACTAAATAATTGTTTTATGATCGTGGCGATTGCTACAGATACAGTTATGTATTAATACCGATACCCGTTACAATGATATCTAATCCAATCTGTTGTTATCTCAGTAAATTACGCGGAAAATTGAATCGATATTGTACGGTCGCCTGGCTCTATAAATATATAATTTAAAAATATAATAATATAATAATATGTATAATTAAAGAAATAAGCACAGATTTATTATATATTTTCATTAAATATATTTAATGTATACCTACATCATAGTTATAGAAATGACAAAATAATTTTACTGTAGGTGTTGTTTCAATTGATTGACGTACGTTGAATAAATAATTCTAAAGCGTTTTTGAAGTGAAACTTCTTTATCGGGGTTGGAAAAAAATTTAGTGTAACATTTTTTCGTTACGCGCCATCTTTATTTGAATAGGTAACCATAGCAACATGATGTTTGTTTGACAACTAAAAACTATACCTTTTCCAATACACCAAGACCATTTGTTTTTCTATTGAGAACTTGCTATTGGTTGAGAACTGACAGAGCTACAAATCGAAGACTATTAATTCAAACGCTCTTTTTAAATTCAATGTTATTCGAGTAGATACCATAATTACCTATCTCAATAATCATAAAAACAAAAAGTTAAAGGAAAACAACTAGTTTAACCAATGCATGTCTATTATAATAAAAGCCTTTTGCATAAACTTTATCTAATTTAGCTTTATTCAACCAATTTCTGTGAAGTTGTAAATGGTAAATCATTTTTTGAAAAATGATGTCATAAAGAAGTTTCACTTCTTACGTGTGTACACTAATACACACACACACACTTTTTTTTTTTAATTTGACATTCGCATTCATTGTATTTTTTAATTTCACATTACGCAGTTCATTATTAAATCCATTTAATTTTTTAATAATTTTAGGATTATAAACACTTTTGTTGTAAGGTTTCTGGCCACTCGACAAAAAAATAGATTCAAAAGCCATAAACTCCTAGGAAAATCGTTTCTTCTTAATAATTATATATGAATATGTTTATAATTTTAAGTCATTTCATATTAATATATGGGCCTAGACACTCGAAATATACTCATAAGAAAAAAAAGACAAAATATTGCATAGGCACGTACGACAGTACATATAATAATATATTTTGTTTTTTCATCATTACTGATGAATAATATTCGTAAATAAAGGTCTTACTGGCGTAATATTTAGAATCATTATGTATCCTGTCTATAATTTACATCAACAACTTATATCGCTAAAATTTGAACAGAACGTTTTTTAAACATTTATTTTCAACCATAGGTTAAAACAAGTAGTACCTAAATTGCTTCTGCATTTAAAAGGACATATAAACCTTTATAATATAACATTAATTAAAATTACCGACATACAAAGTCAAAGAGTCCAACATACAAGATTTATAAAGGTAAATATTTTCTTTATTTTATAATAGAATGCTGTTTTTATAGTCGTGTGCGCGCGGTATCTAATATTACGGTTTTAGCAGTAAAGAGGTCAACGACTTACAATATGGCTGACGATCTGAATTAAGTTGCATTCGTTTTTATTTTTCGAATCCGAGTGCAGTAAACTTTTTGTTTTGACATTACGCAACTATGTATGTATGTATGTATATGTATATACATACTTATATCGTTGTGTATGTATATACATATTTATATCGTTTTTTAAAGTACATACTGAGGCTGAAAAACGGTACGGCAATGTATTCTTTGTATGAATTATATTTATTCTTCAATTTTACACTATTTATACACCGTTTTGACGACGCGTTTAGCTCACGGTAGCTAACGCTGCCTGTTGTGCTATAGGTCCCGGGTTCGAATCCCGGTAGGGACAAATGTTTGTGTATCTATGTATAATAAGTATATATTTACAAAAAAAAGGATATATGTAGTATATCAACATTCTAGTATCCGTAACGCGCTGTGTCATAATGTCCGGGTTCGGGTATATATTATTTATTTCTATTCTCCATCAAGAAATTATGTATCAAATTTCCACCCCCCTTTTCACCCTTTTAATGTATTTTTAGCTAGTGTTGTACATATTATTCATAGGCGTACCTAGAGCGGGTGGCTGGGTGGTCTGTGCCCACCCCAGAAGAGGCCAACTGAAGGAAAAGTCTAATACGCTCATTTTATCTTAACGATAATTATGCAATTACATACATATAATATACTAGCTGTCCCAGCAAACGTTGTTTTGCCACATTATAGGGGTTGGTGGACTACCCCTAACTTTTGGGGGATAAAAAATAGATGTTGGCCGATTCTCATAGATACCGGATAAGCACAAAAAAATTCATCAAAATCGGTCAAGCCGTTTCGGAGGAGTATGGCAACGAAAACTGTGACACGAGAATTTTATATATTAGATTATCTTTAAATAAATTAGGCATAAATCTTTCTTTCTTATTTCATTTAACACTCGTAATTAGGAATAGAGATTATGAGTCGCGAGAACCGAAAGAAGGTTCTATGTATGTACTAGTAACTTCTGTGGCAGTACACGAGTGAAAAACAAAGCAATCAGCATTCAATAACGTTTTTTTTTACAGTGATAAGGGGGCAAACGAGCAGGCGGCTCACCTGATGGTAAGTGATGACCGCCGCCCATAGACATTTGCAACATCAGAAGCTTGCAAATGCGTTGCCAAACCCCGTAGAAACCGTTCAGGTTTCTTAAAATAGGGAGTTACTGAACTGACAGCAAACGGAATTCCCAGGCTGTCAGAATAGTCACTCCCCCAATGAGCTCTGGTAACCTTACTCACTCGTAGATTCACTGCGGTCTTTTGTAAGGCGGAGGTACTTCCCCAGTCGGGCAGCTCAATTTGAGCGAGCAATCTCGCTATGCCCTACCTCCTACAACGTGTAGGTAACTTTTATAATAAGCCACATATTTTGACCAAAGTATAGAGTATCACAAGCTCAAACGGTGAAGGAAAAAATCTTGAGGAAACCTGCATGCTTAAAAGATGTCTCAATGGTATGTGAAGTCTGCCAACCCGCAGCTAGCATGGTGGACTATAGCCTAATCCCTCTCAAATGAGAGGAGACCCGTGCCCAGCAGTGGGACGTTAATGGGTTGATGATGAATAGAGTTTATGAAGTTACGGCGTGTAGAGTCAGAAGCTTAGCTCTACATGAGATCTGATAACTTTTTGACCGTGCGAGTCTTGGCGTCATTTTACATGAAAATGTTTTTGGTGGGACTTCATTTCTTTTTATAAGTTGCTTATGACCACATTTTATTGTTGTTTATAAAGGGTTATATGGTTATATTATTATTATTTTTTATTATTTATAACAAGGTTCCCTGTATAAGTTTTCAGACCTCTAGCGTCAAAATTTGCGGATTTTCTATTTATTATTTCTACAAAATTCACAGTCTACTTGTGACCATAGATACTGTGAAGGATCCAAAACGTTGGGATTTAATAATATCAATACCTAATAAATCCTTAAAATGTAGTTTTTAATATATGTAATACTTAAACGTTTAAGTATTAAAATTAATATGTATAGTTAAAATCTTTGTGAGTATGTATGAGTATGAAGGTATAACATATTTCAATGTAATTCAAAATGTTTTTATTTTTAGTCTGTGTTGATTGGTAACGTTTGGGAATTAAATTATATCGATATACCTACCACGATTAAAACCCGAGAACAAAAGTAGTTTTATTTCTGACGAAATAGTTCTAAAGTGCTTGTCACATATTTTGAGTTGAAAATGGTGAACGTTTTTGCTTGTGTTAGTTTTAAAAGCTTTTGGGGACCCTATATATGTATGTGTATAGATTTAAAACAATTTTAAAACAATTTAATTTTATTTAATAAAATAATAAGTTTAAATTCTATTTACTGTATTTTAACAGGCTCACGTGTGGAAGGATATATGGCCGGGCCGGTCACGGACCTCTCTTCAGATTCAAGGGTCCATATTCGCCCAAAGGCCTTTCGGATATATTAAATAGGCTATGCTATTTCAGACCAGTAGTATTTAGAGACTAATCTTCAAAAACTTTATGAGGGCTTTCTTAGATAAACAGGCTGCCAAACAACGTACCTAAGACTTCACGAAAATTGATATATGATCGATATTTCTTCTTCTTCTTCGTGTCGATGGAACATGAATGACGTCAAATTTAATACCCATATTTACATACATACATACATATACTCACGCCTTTTCCCATGGGGGTAGGCAGAAACTACAGAATGCCACGCGCTACGGTCCCTATCACTTTTGCCTCGTCCTCATATTTACTTAATAAATATGGCCATTAAATCTGACGAGCCCAGAAGGATGCCACATTTACGGCATTTTCAGTGGCAAACCAAAGGTCTCTCGACGTGCAGGTGTTGGGGCACGAAGGGCATGAAAGTAGGTGCGAAATGGTTTGGGGGCTAATACCATATTGACAGGCCATCCTTGTTTCATCAATGTAACCCCACCTGTTCATATCGTATTTGTTTCTACCCACTTGAGTTCGGAATCGGTTTAGTGACTTCCATATGGGCCAGGGGAGATCGAAACCCGTAGGAAGCTTTTGCAACTAAATTCAATTTAATTCGACAATTCAAAAGTACCTGTATTGATCTAATTGAAATAAATGATTTGATTTGATTTTCTTCAGTATCTGTAGTATTAGCTGATATTATATCATATTATTGATACGCGCATGTATTTGTAAAGCCAGCTTTATCTGGATTCAAGCTGACCATCACTGTATAGTATGTACCAATATAGGTATTGGTTACCACAACCAATGAAAATAAAATCAATATACTCACCCCCTATGTGTAGGTACATAAGATTACCTCTGCTTATACCTAAAGGAATACAGGTGTAATTATAGATTGAGTTTGTTAAATAAATTCATATAGTTATTACATAAGTCTCTCAGTCCTTGTAAATTTTCCCGGAATGTTATCGGATACAACTAAAAATAACTTCAGCAAGGAAAACTACTGGTATATTTTCTGCCTGCGCGATTCTCTTTGTTTATAAAACAACATTTAATAACATATTTGCGTGGTATGTGATATGTAATATTAATATTACAGTAGATTATAATATATACGTATACTATATTTAATATTAGCTTCACCTTAGAGAAAATATGTGGCTTGGCAATTTCGCTACATCCGCATGGGCGTAAGGTGATGAAAAATGTATTCACTTTTCATTATTTTTCTGTTATAGAATAGTTCTTGTGGTAAAAAAACTGCCAAGCCACATATTTTGATTAAGGAGTAGAGTAAAATTAGACTTTAAAGAGTTAGGGCGAGTCTGACAGTAGAGTCAGAAGCTTGGGTTTACGTGCGGTCTGATAACTTGACAGTGCCAGTCGGTCTCGTCTTGGAATCATTTTACATGAAAATGTTTCAATCATTACATACTTGGAATAAAAACTACAGGAATATGAAAAAGAAACTTTAACTAAGGGGTATCAAATAAATTTTATTTATTCAACATTTTAGTTTAACAGGTATAATATAATTTTAGTATACTAAAATGTATAACTACTTACGTAAATTTTAGCTAAACATAAACTGTTTTAATTGGAAATCCATTTAATAGACTGAAAATAAATATATATATCAACTAACTTGTATAGCAACCCGCTATTCAACCCGCGCAACGCGCGCTCGCACACCGGCACGTTACCGGTGATTGGTCTCGCATCACTCACTCACTCATTCGTTCGCTCGACGCGGCGCGGGTAGTGCCCGGGAGTCCGCCCCCAGCCGCCGTCCGTATACTAGGATATACGCGCTTTCCGTATTGTGTGTGAGACTGTCGCCGAGAAAGCTAATCTTTAGTCTTAGGGCTCTGTACCCCAACTCTTGTAATCTTTATTAATATACTTATCGTGAACTCAAACCAGTGATTATTTATTTACCCTGAACAATCTCTCATATGTGGCGCTCCAACGTTTCTTTTCGTGTGACAGTTACAGACAGTACAGTGGTGAATTAGTTTACAGTGAAGTGTAGTGAAAATGCCAGTGACGAGAAGCAGAGCGGTTAGTTTAGAGCGTAGAGAAGATGCCCACGATACATTACCCATTCCCTCGCGTTCAAACACGCCGACGCGGGCGCCTGAACAAGATGGCGACGCGTCCTACTCGCCGCGCACCGACGATAATGTTACATTTTCTGGCGAAAACGTAGCTACCATAATAGCATCTCTCCAACGTTCGCAGACGGAAGCGTTCAAGGAGTTGCTAGACTCGGTGACGCGAGCGAACGCTTCGACTCCGGAGTCACTCTCTCTACTAGGGCACAGCACCCTAGCTCGCTGCAAATCCACCTTCTCCGGCCGACCAAAAGAGTCGGTTGAAGCATTTATTGACGCTATAGAAGCTTATAGCGAATGCGCGCAAGTGACGGACTCAAATATCCTGCGCGGATTAGCGTACCTCTTCAAAGATGAAGCGGCCACATGGTGGCAAGGAATTAAACATTCAGTGTCGTCATGGCGTCAGGCGAAAGAAAACTTAATAAGTGCCTATGGTGACCGCCGGCCGCCTCACCGTATTTACCTAGAAATATTTTCGACGCCGCAACAAAAGGAAAACACCGATATATTCGTTGCGAGAATTCGCGCCCTTTTAGCAAGATTACCTAAAGGTGACGTAACAGAGTCTGCTCAAATCGACATGACGTACGGCCTCCTCCACAGCAGAATAAGAAAAAGGCTGCGGAGAGAAGAATGTAAAAACTTCTCTGACCTACTCCGCCTTGCACGGAACATTGAAGATTCTTTCGACGAAAAACATAATTCGATGTCGACGACTAGTGAACGTCGCACGCAAGTAAATACGCGCTCACCATCTATACCTATACCGACATCGCACACGCTACCTATCGATCGCGCATCGTCATCCTCCGACAGCGCGACCGCACGCGCGCCGACGGCCGGCAGGAGCCGTGCCGCCGCCGCGGTGCCGCGCCCCCCGCCGCCGCCCGCGGTGTCTCCGCCGACACGGGACTTCACCAGCGCTACGAAGAAGCAACGGCCTATGTGTACCTACTGTAAACGGTATGGGCATAGCAGGGACCAGTGTCGTAAGTTCCAGAACCAAGGTGAGTCCCAATCTCATAATAACTCTGCGGAAGTGCGTGATAATAGTGATAGTGATAACAAACTTACTGATCAAAGTCAATCATTTTATTGTGTTAATTCTCGTCAAGTACGTCATCGTCAGTATTCTTCGCGAAGTGTAAATTCGAATCAGTGTTTTTTATCAAATAATATCGCGTCAGTGAAAGACTCTAATAATAATAATAATGTTAGCCATGTTTATATCGCACCAAATGGTGATGCATGCAATAATAATTTAATGTTAATCCAATCGAGTCTTTCTCAGCAAAATAATAATTTTGCCTCTTCTAGGTCTAACTTAAATATACAACCTAACTATATCGAAACCTCTTATTATCTACGCGGTGTTTCACGTAATAATAATAATTATACTGCATACAACACCATGAACACGATTTGTCTGTGTTTTTCCGAATCTTTTCGATGTAATAATAATGTTTGTGATAACAAGTCGGTTCAATTTTTTAATGATAACAGTGATAATAACGAGCATTTTTGTCTTCGGGAAAGTAATAATTCTTCCTCTTTTCGATGTAATAATAATGTTTGTGATAACAAGTCGGTTCAATTTTTTAATGATAACAGTGATAATAACGAGCATTTTTGTCTTCGGGAAAGTAATAATTCTTCCTTGCAATCGTTAAAGTATCCAAGTGCTAATAATGTCCCAAATTGTAATCCCGTTTCACAAAAATGTTTGGAACATAACGAATGTAAACAAACCGACCGCCTTGAGCAAAAATTCCATACGCCAGATTCTTTTAAAAATGTGTGTACTAGCGTTTATGTGCAAAAGGGTGACAACCCACAATTTTCGAAAAATGAGAATGTGTCTTTAAAATTACAATGTGATAGTAATGTATGTAGTGGAGAAGTTTTCTCATGTAGTGAGTATGCGAGACCCGTCATTGGTCGCGATTTACGTCCTATTTTCAAAATTAATATTTTGGGTTTTAACGGCACCGCGTTGATAGATACAGCTGCCAAACACTGTATTGCGGGTCATACGCTATATACTCTCCTTCTACGTCAAGGTCATCCCCTCAGCTCTTCCTCTCGAGAAGTAAAGCTTGCCGACGGCGTAGTCCGTATTATGGATGTACTTACCACCACGTTAGAGGTGTGCTTAGAAACAACACGTATCACAATTCCATTCTTAATTTTTCCGGATTCTAATAATAACGAGACGTTATTAGGTATAGATTTTATTACCGCCGCTGGAGTAGTTATCGATTTTCGTAAAGAACTGTGGTACTTCAGTCATGATGGTACAGTAAAATATAACTTGTACTTCGAACCTACTTCGCGTAGTGTATCTTGCGCCTCCACGCAGGTACTTAGGGATGATGAAGGTAGTCACCTTAAACCAGACGAGCGACAGGCGCTCGCTGACATTCTCAACAGGCACGCGCATGTCTTTAAAGCAGGGGGAGGCCCAACGCCGTATGCGGAACACCGCATTGAAACAGGTGAGCATCCACCAATTGCGGTACCTCCCTACCGCCTAAATCCTTCAAAGAAAAATTTAATGAAAACGGAAATAACCAAGATGTTGCAAGACGACATTATAGAGGAATGCGAGTCCGCCTGGTGCTCGCCGGCCCTGATGGTACCGAAGTCCAATGGAGGTATCCGTTTTTGCGTCGACTACAGACGTTTAAATGCAATCACCAAGGCTGACTCATATCCAATGCCGCTTATAGACGAGTTGCTACAGAGCACAAAACGGGACTGCTACATGAGTACGTTGGACCTTCGATCTTCATACTGGCAGGTGAGCGTCAGAGAAGCTGACAAGGACAAGACAGCATTTATTTGTCCTTTAGGTACATATCGTTTTAAAAGAATGCCGTTTGGTCTCCGGAATGCGCCAGCGACCTTCCAACGTCTCATTGATCGTCTCCGCTCCTGTTCTGCTCTGCAAAATGTAACAGTATTAGCCTATTTAGATGACCTATTGATAATATCGGAAGGATATCAACAGCATCTGCAAGACCTAGAGGCAGTTTTTAGACGCCTGGCCGAGTTTAACCTCCACGTGAACAGGGAGAAGTGCGTTTTCGCAAGAGAAAGCGTTAAATATCTCGGCCACGTCATTACACAACAAGGTGTTTCCACCGACCCAAAGAAGGTGAGTGCTGTACTCGAGATGAAGGAACCAGGTAACTTGAAACACCTGAGAACCTTTTTACAAACATGTTCATGGTTCAGAAAGTTCATACCGAATTTTTCAAAAGTCGCCGAACCTTTAACACGCTTGACTAAGAAGACGGAAGTCTGGACTTGGGGCTCGCAACAGACCCAAGCATTCAACGAATTGAAGCGTCTATTGACCACAGCTCCAATATTGATTCAAGCCGATTTTAGTCGCCCATTCATTCTGCGGACGGACGCAAGTAACTATGCCTTAGGCGCAGTTTTATTACAGGGCGAAGGTAATCAGGAAAAGCCAATTGAATATGCTAGCCGACTCCTGAACGCAGCGGAACGCAATTACTCTACTACGGAGCGTGAAGCACTTGCTGTAGTGTGGGCGGTAGAACGTTTCCGACCATACCTAGACGGTCAACCGGTCGTAATTGGCAGCGATCATCAACCCCTCCGCTGGTTGCTATCACTTAAATCACCAGCGGGCAGGTTAGTCCGTTGGGCTCTCAAGCTCCAATCTTTCGACATTCAATTCCAGTACACCCCAGGGAAGGCAAACGTGGTGGCAGATACCTTGAGTAGACCGATTTGTTCTAACGAGAGTCGCGATAGCTGCGGTATTTGTTCCGTCATCTGCGATCTACCTACGAAGACACCTAGTCAGCTACGTCTCGAACAAAATGCCGACCCTGAAGTAGAGAAGATAATTAAAGAGCTTGAAGGAACTGATGATGTCGCAGCCCAAAGGTGGTTAGATAGGGGATATCTTATGAATCAAGGAGTTCTGTACCGTCTCAACCCAGACTCCGACAGTGAATCCCCTCAGCTAGTAATACCTGTTGCTCAAGTAGCAGATATTTTAAAGGAGTTACATGACTCTCCAACTGCCGGCCACCCAGGTATTGATAGAACCTACCAAAAGGTAGCGCAAAATTATTATTTTACAGGGATGCGAAGAATAATCACCGATTATGTCAAAGCCTGCATCCACTGTCAACGTTATAAGGCCAATAACGCCAAACCTCCAGGTTTACTCCAGACACCAGTTATGAGCCAACGTAACGAGGTGTTGGCCATAGATTTATTTGGTCCACTTCCGGAAGGAGACAAGGGGGAGCGTTGGGTCTTACTAGTTGAAGATACAGCCACCCGATGGACTGAGCTGTTTGCTCTAAAAGATGCTACGGCAGAAGCCTGCGCTCATGTCCTTATCGAAGAATATTTTTTGAGATTTGGTTTACCTCGTAGGATTATTTCGGACAATGGTGTCCAGTTTGTTTCTGCGGTGATGCGACAGTGTATGTCAGTTCTGGATATCAAACAAAATTTTATTCCCTTATATCACCCGCAAGCTAATCCTGCTGAGCGTAAAAACCGCGACTTGAAAGCGATGCTTGCACAACTCGTGGAAGACGACCACACTTCATGGCCGAAGAAGTTGCCGTTGATCCGTTATGCCCTAAATAGTGCAAAATGTCGTACTACGGGTAGGTCACCCGCTTATTTGTCCTTCGCCAGAGAAATGCGGTCGCCCACAGAAGTCACTCATGACCTTCGTGCAATCCTGAACAAGGAAAACTTTATCCCACAAATAACTCCTTATCTCAGTAACTTTCTGAAGTCACTATCAGCTGTTCGAGAACGTGTAGAAATCCAACAAGATAAGACGAAGCAGTATGCCGATGCATCACGCCGACCTTCTGACGTTTTCAAAGTAGGTGATTTAGTCATGCTGAAATCGCATCTGTTGAGCAAAGGTTCTAAAGACCTCACTTCAAAGTTTTACCCACGTCGCGATGGACCGTACCAAATTGTTGAAAAGGTTAGTCCCACAAGTTACACCATCGCTAGCACCGAACAACCTGACATTGTTATAGGAAAATATCACTCCCATGACCTTGCCCGTTATCAAGGCAACGAAGACCTCTTACCAAAACCCGTCATTCCAAAGAGGAACCGCGGACGTCCAGGTAAAGTTGTTAAGGTACCAGTCCAAGAGCGAGGGCGTTCTCAAGGACTGGAGGGGGAGTGTATAGCAACCCGCTATTCAACCCGCGCAACGCGCGCTCGCACACCGGCACGTTACCGGTGATTGGTCTCGCATCACTCACTCACTCATTCGTTCGCTCGACGCGGCGCGGGTAGTGCCCGGGAGTCCGCCGCCAGCCGCCGTCCGTATACTAGGATATACGCGCTTTCCGTATTGTGTGTGAGACTGTCGCCGAGAAAGCTAATCTTTAGTCTTAGGGCTCTGTACCCCAACTCTTGTAATCTTTATTAATATACTTATCGTGAACTCAAACCAGTGATTATTTATTTACCCTGAACAATCTCTCATACTTGTTAATTGTTTAAAGTATAAGGTAGTTAAAAATAAATAAAACAATGTTTTTATAATTAAACAAAAGAGGTATATTCGCGTAAGTGTAAGAAATCAATAGATATAACTTTTTCAAGTCGCAATGTATGAAGCAAATAAGGCAAATAATATCCAACCTCTGTACATAAAGACTTGTGACTATTTGCGCTACATAAATAGTAAATAAGCGCTCACGTAGGTTTTCAGCCGGTATCTAGGTTGCAGGGGGTAGGGGGGGAGGGTCACGACCTCGCCCCGCAGGACGAAATTAGGACAACTCATTATTAGACCTGTTCTATGCCGAAATATTGTTACCTCCTATATATATAATATTGGCCATTATTATTATATAGCCATTTGTAAATGAGTTATTTAGAGAGTTAGAGATATTTAGAAGGAATAGGTATATTTAGAAGAGTTAGGGTAGAGGATGAAATTGAGCTACCCGCCTGGGGAAGTAGGTAGCTCCATCAGAAGACCACAGAAGACCGCAGTGAAGCAACAATAGTTGTATTTTTGCGAGTCAGTAAGGTTATCAGAGGTCGTGACTACTCGTCACGGGATAGTACTGTCAGTAAAGTAACTTATTTTAAGATAGCTCTAATGGCTTTTAGTTTTTACAAGGTCGACAACGCGCGAGCGACACCTCTGGTGTTGCAAACGTCGATAGGGTACGGTAACTGCTCGCCACCAGGTGGGTCGTAAATTTGTTTGCTACTCTAGACAGTGGCGTAGCTACCGCCGTATCATTGACATGAGGACCCCGGATTACAGAGGTTAACGTGTGTAAGAAAATATTAGTAAAATGTATGTCATTTAATCTCGTGCTTTCTGGGAAAAAACGGGAGGCTATTAAAAGGTCATTCCAATTTCCCTGTAGTTTTTTTTATGTTTTGATATTTTTTTAATAAGCTCCTAAACAGTTTATACATATAGACATAATCAACCCATTAATGTCCCACAGCTGGGCACGGGTCTCCTCTCAATTGAGAGGGATTAGGCTATAGTCTACCACGCTAGCCTACTGCGGGTTGCCAGACTTCACATACCATCGAGAATTCTATCAAGCATGCAGGTTTCCTCACGATGTTGCCCTTCACCGTTTGAGCATGTGATAAATACGCACATAACTTCTGAAAAGTCAGTGGTTAGGTTCGAACTCGAGACCTCTGACATCTCAGTCCACTGGTCACACCGCTAGGCTACAACAGCATATTTAATAAATTAATCATAGCTAATTTATCATATAATACCTAATTAAGTATCATCAGCTCTGTATTTACGTTACGTTACGTTACACTGTAGGACACAACCATCTACCTAAAGCTAAAACTTATCGGGAATAACTCTGTATTTTTTTTTAATGAGTTTAGTAACATGATTAAAGTTGTGTTGCAACCTATTTTATTTAGATTCCGAAGATGGATGATTTTTGCTAATTCAATAAGAAGTTTGCTAATCGGGTTTAGGGGGCCCCCCGAATTTAGGGCCCCGGGGCACTGCCTGCTTAGCCCTTCCGTTGCTACGCCAGTGACCAAGAGAGCGAGCGAGCTTTGGGGACTGACGTGCGCCAGAATGTGGGTGAAAATCATTCGATGAGGAAGACAAGACTAAATGTGGCGCCTTGAGGTAGACTTATATTCATCCTTGGACTGCCGCAGGCTGATGATGATGACGGGTAGTAACGATTATGTATAACGCGAAGCTATCGGTTTATATTAAGATAACATTGAGATAAACCTGGGAAATAATACAAATAATTAAAAAAATATCTATATAATCGCAGTCATCCTTCTAATGAAAGAAACAACCAATAATATTACACCCATATCACATAAAATAATACATACAACAAAATAATAACATGAGTTCAGTTGCAGAATAAGATGTCTGGACAAAACCCCCACGAGGCACGAGGAAATATCATACTTGAACATTCCTAAAAAAATAATTTTGAAACAGAGTCCTTGTACATCGTAATATTGTATACTCATTAAATTAATTAACAGACAGAACTGTGTTGCTGGGGAGTTTGTTGCGCCGCTTCTTCTTCCCAGCAAAAACACTAGGAAGCGGTGAAGGGCGGGCGTTTTTGGGGGCTGTCTTTATTGTCGACGTTCGAAAAGAGCCAATTAAATTTGGCCTACTTGGAACAATTATATTTTGATTTTGACATTCTGATGGCATAATTTCAGTGTTCGAACTTTTTCTCTTAACAGTTGAGGTTCATAATAAAAAACTGCCAAATTGAGAACCTCTTCCTTTTTTTTGGAGTCTATTAATAATAAAATCGAATAGCGCCAGGAACTAGGTACGTACGCTTACGTAAAGGAAATGAATCAATCGATTTGAATTAATAAGATCTATTAAAATATCAAACGCAACCTTTCGTAGAAACAGCTCGTAAATGTGATCAGAATGAGTCACATATACTCGTATATATATATATACAATATCAAATTACATTATGTATTTTAGGTATGAAGATTTACCTGTTGTATTCCTTGGCAGAAGTGACCTTAGTATTAAACCTTTTTTGTGAATAAATAGTGTTTCATTATTATACTTTAGATTGTGTTGCGTGGTAACCAGGGTCTAGAAACATGGACGACAAGGGAAACTAACCAATGGAGTTAAATTACACACCTAGAATACAATTATTACACTTTTAATGACTGATTTTAAATTAGTAAACAATTTATTACAATATTATCCACTAGATCATTAGTACCCAAAGTGGTCCAGGATCTACGGGAGACTCGACAGGGTCTAAATTGGCGTGACCAAAAAACAGGGTTCACAATTCGAAAAACCACTAATACGAAAAATATCGCTTCATGAAAATATATCTGCTTTCGATAGTGAAGAACTAAAAAGCCAGGCAGATTCACCCACTGTTACTTGTACAAACTTGCATTTTCTATATTCAGTACCAACTATTAACTTATGCTTCGAACTCAGCTACAACGCGAATTTCCATAGATCTAATTATTTATTTCACATTATTGGTTGAGTTTTGGGAATATGGTACAAATGTAACTGCAGGGGGTCCACCGGTGCCAGTTTAATTTTGCAAATAAAGTCTGGAAACCTCTGCACTATATCATTTTTAACCTAGTGTAGAAATGAGAACTGCACTCGTCGCAAACATGAAGGTTTCCTTACGATGTTTTCCTTCATCGTTTCGCAATGTTAGAAATGCGTGCGTTGAATTGAAACTCAAGACCTATGACTCGACATTTCAAAGTCGTTTGGCTAAGCTATTGCTGCTTATGTTATGCCAAGGCTTGTATTAAAAACTCTGAATTTAAAATATCGTTAAGTAAATAAATATATTGGTTATTAATATATCCGATATTTCAGGCACGAATTTTCAATCGTGCCTGAAAATATATAAATAAAATGTGTAATTTTTTGATTCAATAGCTTTAAAGTTGATTATTTTAAAATTTCCTTTACAGATGATACACAAAATTTTGTGTTTTTAAATATTTAATATTATTTTATTAAGAAATTTAGAAATATAATAGTTGGATAGCCAAATTTTAGGAAGAAAAATAATGTTGATTTTTAATAAAAGAAACGGCCTATCCCGTATTTTAACTTCGTTCCCGTATTTTCAATGCTTGCGTTACGGATACTACATAGATGGATAATATACTACAACGATTTTTTTTTCTGTAGGTAAATACAATTCATATTATACATAAAACATCCATGGTTCAGGTCAAATGACCATGCTCATCACACAAACGTTTGCCCCTACTGGGATTCGCACCCAGGACTACAGAAGGCAGTATTTAATACCACTGCGCCAATAGGGTCGTCAAAATGCTAGGTCCGTACCCGGAAAAAAAATATATCAACCGCTAGACGGCCACTGCTGGACATAGGTCTCCTCCAGGGATCGCCACGACGACCGGTCCTGTGCCACCCGCATCCAGCGGATTCCAGCGACCTTTACCAGGTCGTCGGTCCACGGCCGTCGGTTTTTTTAAACGTTGCCCCACACCAGAATTTTCTCCTGTGTCGTGGGTTCGTTCGTCGTGGGGTCGTAGACACAAATTTTCACATACGCAAACTCCCAGACCCACTACATCTGATGACCTGTAGATCATACAAATTTGCTCCGTGCGACGATCGAACCCGCGACCCGTGATGCACAAGCCGATCGCTCAGCCACTGCGCCACCGTGTCGCCCAAATATAAGAAGATTGATTTAATAGAAGATAAAGAAGAGTTTTTAACCATGATAGCACGTATGTCGTGCATTACCCGTGCAACATGCGTTCGCGGCTTTATAACTCAATGCGGCGGACGCGTCGCTTCCTTCTCAATTCAATCGTGTAATTTCGCACATCCACCGATCCGATGGACCGCGTTGTGCAATATCTAACAACTGCAAACGTTACGTATACTTTAATTCGTAATTTCGTAAACTGTAAAATTAATCCAGGAAGTTTTAAACACGTAATTCTTATTAGTTATAGGAAATCATTATTCGTTTTTGACAGTGATCTTTTAAACGTACCATTCTTATGTCATCTATACAAATATATATAATCGAAGTATGTTTGTTATTTCAAATAATTAACAGATTTTCACTAAATCCATATGAAATTATATACGGTACGTATGTTTTATCTGTGTGTCTCTTTGTTCCGGATAATCTCTGAAATGGCTGGACCGATTGTGACGGGACATTCACTCGTAGATAGCGTGTATTATAAGGTGTAACTTAGGCTACTTTAGGTTGACTTAAGAACACGGCAACGGGCGAAGTGAATGAATACGAACACAATTTTTTCGATAAATTGCACGCGGACAAAGTCGCGGGAATCAGCTAATAATAAATTAAAGCTTAAGCTGCGATAGTCTTGTAGTGTGACCAGTCGACTGTAAATTCGGTCTCCAGGTAGAAATAAAGGTACGATTTGAGACTCTAAAAGGAATAAGCAATTTCTTAATCTATATTTCGCATTGAGATACCTGAAGCGAAAAATAGTTTTGACTGACCTAAGTAGGTATAATATATTAAAATCTTGATCGAAAGTTTTATAAAATAAAATTATTAACTAATATATTTTTACGATATTTTATTTTGTATTCACCTGAGACAATTGATACTTGATATTAATATTATAAATGCCAAAGTATGTGTGTCTGTCTGTTATCTCTTCACGCTTAAGCCGCTGACCGATTTAGATAAATTTTGGTATGGAGATACCAACCGTCCCATGGAAGGATATAGGATAGTTTTTATTTCGAAAGAGAGCGAAAAGGAGGGTAGAAGTTTCTGCGCAGATGTAGTCGTGGGAAAAAGCTAGTATCTTATATTATTCTTAAATCATCTAAATTGGTCAAGCCCTTTAGGAGTAGAAATACAACACGAGTACAACACAAGAATTTTATGTGTTAAGCGACGGTTGCAGTATCTATTTACACCATACACTAAAATACTAAATGTTCACGACCTAATTACAAAACATCAACTTTACGTAGTACTTCCTTCAAATAAGGTTTTATACACGTATCAATATCCCTTTCATTGTTACCAAGAAAAAAACATACAACCGGGGATAGCTGCGACTTCATAACATAAAACAACGTTTAATGGTAACCCCTAAAGATTAAAAATAGATCCTCAAAGCTACCAAAAGAGAATAATTATGCTGTCAGTATTTCCCGCGATATTCAGGGCTCAACAATGGACGGAATGTTGGCATTCAAATTATATGACATCAGATTTATCAATACACCCACTCAATACAGCGCGCTGGAAAAACCTGATGTTCAATTGTATTGAAAAAGGTCAGACAATATTATTCACGGATGTATGACGCGTCCTAAAGTATCAAGATTTAAAAAATAAGTTTATACTTGACCCAAAATGCTGGCCTATATTTCGGCCAGCATCCATCCAACATCCAACGTGGCAATGCCACCAGTCTCCTGTGAACTCTACCCGCTTACAGCGAACGAGTTCTAACTAGGTAATTAATCGCATCTATGTTTTAGGTCCTATGTAAAAGGCGAGCCTATTGCCATCAATCGGGCACGAATCCAAACTCCGAGCCAATACTGAGAATTTCATAGAAAATTCCAAGAACACTGCTAGACCTGGGAACCGTATCCAAGACCTTGCTCAGTAGTCGCGCTTGCGACCACTAGACCAACGAGGCAGTATAAAATATAATGAATTTAACTCTTATAAATAGTTAAATACTTTAAAGTAATTTTTTATATAGGTATCCTACAAATATAGGGTCGACTCTTTCACTTTTGCAGACGTGTGACAGAGGCTGCACTCTATTTAATAGCTATAACTAAATTCAGTAACACACTAATACCCTCGAAAAACTTTCATTTATAAAATAATAGTATTATTCCAAAATTTTATTTTTGTACAATATAAGGAAAATTAAGAAAAAATATTATTTTATTTAGTTATTTCGTAATAAAATCTATTATTTACTGAATAAATCAATATAATTTGAGTATAGTATAATGTTCTAAATTATAATAGTGAGTAGTAGTACCTATATAGGCACAAAAACGTCAGGAGGGGACGCCCTAGAAGGACATACGCCGACATTATAGGTGAACTCCTACAAAAAGGTCAGGTGCGTAGTATCTACTTGAAACTAACGCGCATATATGACTACGTATATAAATACGGCAAAATTTATGTAGTTTCTATATCCCGAATGGGTAAAAAGGCACAAGAATATAGTATACAAGTGATAAGAAGATTGATTACAAGTGAAATAAACTACTGTTTATGTTTTTATGGATTTCATCGCGGTATACCTATTAGTATTGTTAGCATCGCAACGTTTCGGATCCTTTACAGCATCCAAGGTTATGGACAGACTGAGATATTGGCCTTATACACAGTTATAATTTCTAAGCTTTAACTGAAACGATATAACGATTTACTAACTTTATACAATAAACTAGCTAATTCCCGCGACTTCATCCGCGTGCAATATAACTAAAAAAAATTAAGTTTCATATTAACTTTGCACCCCCGTTTTACCCCCTTAGGGGGTGAATTTTCAAAATTCCTTTCTTAGCGGATACTTACGTCATAACCTGCTTGCCAAATTTCAGCCCGATTCGTCCAGTGGTTTGGGCTGTGCGTTGATAGATAACTATGTCAGTCAGTCAGTCAGTCAGTCACCTTTGAGTTATATATATTTAGATGTAGCACCAACGTTTACATTGTTTAACACAAACAATTTGTCCTGCATATTATGTATGAGAGCTGTGATAGATAGTAATACATAGATACTGTCAAATGTCAGTCAAAGGCCTTGAGTTCAATCCCATTTTACTTTCCCACAGCTGGGCATTCACTACTGGTTAGAGAAACCTGCAAGAGAGATTTTCTCGGTAGCGTGTAAAGTCTCACTCGATTGAATTGTATATGTATTTATCTAGCTTCCTAATACTAGTTTCAAATGTTTAGACACCTATGGCAGCATTTTCTAATGGTAGTTTATAATGATGCATCTGATGCAACGAAGTACGCAAGCTCAAATAGTGATCATTCTTTCCTCTCCGTCTCAAAGATTCATTAATTCTACGGATCGGGAACCACAAACTCTGGCGGGGAATTCCACTTCCGGCCATTGGCACTGTCAAAAATCATAAACAAAACGCTTCATACATATGTATGGTAGATATATTATCTATGATAAGGATTGATCATACAATTAAATCACAATTAAATTTACATAACGACAGGGTGGCGACGTCTGAGCTAGATACATTAATTACAGAATATAATTTGGACATTGTACTAATCCAAGAACAGTATCAAAACGCGAGTTTACGTAACAAGGTAGTACAACTTAATGGCAAAGCATGAGCTGGAATTTTTGTATCGCGTTCTTCAAACATAACTGTAACATCTTTGCGTAATCTCATGACCCCACACTGTGCCGTAGCGGAGATTTCATCGGCATCGTTTAAAGTTTATGTTGTGAGCTATTATTTTCAATATTCTGACCCTGTTGGTCCTCATATTCACAATCTCCGTAATGTCTTGCGGTCACTTGCGGGCTGCAAAATAATCATTGGCGCTGACGTTAACGCGTCATCGCCACTCTGGTATGGCAAGGTTCGGTCCACGGACTCTGAACGGCGCCACGCCGTTGAGGATTTCATCGCTGAGATGAACCTATCAGTTCACAATACTCCCGATGCACCACCTACTTATTGCAGCCTCATGGGCGAATCTTGTATTGACGTCACACTTTCTAGTGCCGACGTCCGCTTGGATAGGTGGCGTGTCCTCCCAGACGCGTCATGTAGTGATCATCGCTTAATCGTGTACGAGTTTATCCCTATGTTAACGCAAGGTTCTAATCAATATCAAGCTCAAAATTTTAGATATAAGTCTAAGGGCGCAGATTGGCAATTTTTTAGTTCATTGTTCGCGTCACAAGCCAAGGACTTCACTCGGGACGGATTGTCAGCTGAAGAGTGTGCTGAAATCATGTCAGACACCTTCACTTACTGTGCTGATATTGCCATTGGTCGAGGTTCTATGACCAATATCCGTAGATGTGATTGGTGGAGTGCCTATTTAGTAGAACAACGTAAATTTTTTCGAAGAGCGCGTAGAAAATTAAATAAACTAAAAAAACATCAAGTTAGGGGTGACTCACTCACCCTTGCCCTAAATACGTTTAGAGTTGCCAGATCCCGGTACAAAGCATCTGTGGAAAAATCTAAGAATAATTTACTGCACAAAGTTGTCCAAAAACTCGAAAGTGAAGGCCCGTGGTCGCCCCTATACCACGAGTTCAAAGCAAACAGGTCGATAGACCTAGCTTATATTCAAAACATTAAAGTTAACAACACACATACCGCTGGTATAGAAGAGACAACGGAATGCCTACTTAACACTCTTATTCCGGACGACTCATCTTCTGATGACAACGATTACCACCGTCAGATCAGAGCCTGGGCAGCTGAACCACCAATGTCACCTATGTCAAACCTCCCCTCTATTGACGAATTCTCAAACGTCGTTAAAAAACTGCCGGTAAATAAGTCATCAGGGGATGATAAAATATCTAATCGGATGATTAAGGAAGCCTGTAAAACAGCCGGTGACTGTATACTAACTGTTTACTGTCGGTGTATTTCTGAGGGCGTTTTCCCGCGTGTATGGCGTCGCGGCTTTATTCGAATAATACCAAAAAGTGGCGACAAGCCCCCGGACGACCCTAAGTCTTACCGCCCCATAACATTACTGCCTTCATTGGGGAAACTCCTCGAACGTTTAATTGTTCCACGTTTGTTACCGGACGGGCCTAAATTTCATAATAACCAATTCGGGTTTACCATAGGCAAATCTACAACTGACGCCGCACTCTCTGTTAGAACGATAGTAAATAATTCGAATTGTAAATACGTCGTCGGCATTTTCCTTGACATCTCTGGTGCTTTCGACAATGCTTGGTGGCCGATGTTACTGCTTAAATTAAAAAGTCGTGGTTGCTTTAGAAATATCTACACTCTTATATACTCGTACTTCTTACACGGAACCGTTAAACTGACACTTGGGCACCATTCTGTGTCGAAGGCACTGACTATGGGATGTCCTCAAGATTCTGTAATCGGGCCGTACCTTTGGAATCTGGGATTTGATGATTTTCTCGCGATACCGCTCCCGCACGGCTGTTCATTGACTGGTTACGCGGACGATGGCCTTCTGCTCATTCAGTCAAATACGCGGTCTGGTCTCGAAAACTTAGCCCACTCGTGTTTACATTTAATATCCGCGTGGGGCGAACGGAACCGCTTAACATTCGCGCCGCAAAAAACCTTTCAACTAATCTTGAAAGGTAGTCTTAAATCCTCGCCTAGCATCAAATTCGATAACGTCACCGTAAAAAGAAAGGAGTCAGTGTGTTACCTCGGTCTCGTACTAGAAAAAAATTTTTCATTTATTGAACACATTAAAACTGTGGGTGAAAAAGCTAAACGTAACTTTTATGCTTTGACTAGAATATCTACGGCTACATGGGGTTTATCTTTTCATACATTAAAAACCATCTATGGGGCTACTTACCTAGGCTGTATGTGCTACGGAGCACCTGTTTGGGCCGATAGGGCCACCATAGGTGCGGTACGACGTAAGTTACTTCAAAGTCAGCGTCTAGCATTGATATTTTTATGTAAAGCATATAGGACTGTTAGTACGGAAGCACTACCAGTACTCGCGGGAGTGCTGCCAGTCGATCTCGAGGCACAACGACGTGCTGCAATGTATTTCGCTTCAAGAGTGCACTTGAAAAATGAATTCCTTTTAGAACGTGACCGGGCTAAGATTATTAGATTGTTTAAACCCCAGGCCGACGTTTGGGAGGAACTCTTAGACGAATGGCAGATAAGGTGGGATTCTTCTACTAAGGGCCGCCATCTCCACCAATTCTTTCCATCCGTTCGTGAGCGGCTGGAGAGGACTTGGTTGGAGGTGGACCACTGTGTTGCCCAATTCCTTACAGGACACGGCAACTTTAAAAGTAAATTGTTTTAATTTAAGCTTGTCTCCTCACCATTGTGCCCTTGTTCAACGAACTGTGAATACGAGCAATCTACACATCATATCCTGTGGGAGTGTAGTCTATGGCAAAGTGAACGCAATATTATGCTCGATAGTTTGCAAATTATATCTGGGGTGATTTATTACTCGGACCTTGTTGCGACTAGGATGAATTTCCGTGCGTTTAAGCGTTTTTGCCATACCTATTATTGGAATCAGATATAATAGCTCACATTATTAGGACCCATAACTTATTAATTTATCATCCGTGGTGCCTGGCAACTGGGCTTAACTCAGTTGTAAACATCTGTTCTCATATCAATGACATGTAAATTCTATTCTGTCTCTCGCTTGATAAGGAGGGAAGTGAAAAAACTGATATTTTTCTTACTCCTCCTATATAACTTCATGATTAATTTCGCTGCGGGTTCCAAGACAGTTAAAATCATTCCCCTGGGACACGTCGGACTTCATTGTCTCGACGATTTTCTGGATAGTTACTATTGTTGATCCTGGTTTACAGGAGTTGCAGTAGTAGGGATTTGGGTGGTGGGCAAGTAAAAAGGATTGATCAAGCAGCAATCAACGTCATGTATATTCATATTATAAATACCAAAGTATAAAGATAAGCCTATAAGTCCAAGTGCTGAGTAAAGACAACGTATAGTTTTTATCCCGGAAATCATCTTTTAGGGGGCGAAACAAGGGGTGAAAATTTGTAAAGGGAATCAAAAATGTCCTAAAAATTAAGACTATAAATTTTCATAATTTCACTTTTCGTATGAAATAAATAAGCATATTGATGAATAATAAAATTGGATGAAAAATATCCTTCACAAATTACTACAATTCTAAGTAAACGAAGTCGCGGGCAAAAGCGAGTTATAAATTATTTGATTCGGTCAACTTTTTAAATCAGAAGTCAGAAAAAGAAGAGTGCTACTAATTTTATAAGTGTAGAACAAATATTATATTAATACATCCACTATTTCTATAAGTCTAGAATAAATATTGTATTAGTATATTCATTTGTATTGCTATGCTGTAACTACTATGGAATGAGGAATAAACTACATGGGATGCTTCAAAAAAGAGGTAACAGTTTTTATTTCCATAACGTGGGATGATGGGACGCTTCAAATAAGGCGTGAAAATGGTTTTTGCTGGGTCGGCGACGCACCAGCGACACCTCTGGTGTTGCAAACGTCCATGGGCTACGATAGTCGCGTAGCATCAGTCTGGCCGTAAGCTGGTATAAAATAAAAATAAAACTATAAATTATGCCTACCTATGTACTAAAAAAGTTATACTATGTGGAGATATTAACACGATATTAAATTAAACCCAGTATACCTAATGATATTCTAAGTCTGTATGTTACCAAAAAACAACCAAATATACCCAGTAGTTTAGACATCGAAAATTATTTTCCTTTTTTTAAATTTTCAACATGATGTATTGTTTACTAGGCTATCCCAACTCGCCACTTAAAAGACCTTCGCCAATCTTAAAAAACTCCTTACGCAAATCTAATTTCTTTTGCATATATTTTGTGCTATTGTTTGTTTAAAAACCTTTTTTTTAATATCGATGTTACGACTTATTTGATAGAGTCAAAATACTCTCTTGAACTAGTATGGCTCGTCTCTTCATTTACTGTCGTGTTATCATCTCCACATATTGTATATGTACTGTATATTATATTCCAGTACCCTTAACCGGTTTTATATAGGAATTATGTTTAATAACGACTATAATAAATACACATGAATGCAATAAAAGTTTTAATGTAAATATAATCTTCCTGATTGCTCTGAAGTCCACTGGAGTAATTATATTATATCCTGCTTAATATTCTACTAGTATGTCTAGTGTGCTAACATTATTCTATTTTGATTTGGAGGTAACACGGAAACAACAACTGTCATCACTATTTGTCACGAGAATAATACATCAGGCAGGCAGTACAGTACCGAGCCACAGTATAAATATGAACAGAGCTGGTCTAACTTAGAGCTGTAAATAATACTTAGTTGGTAAGAATAATACTCATCAACTATTTGGTATATTCGCCATTTTTTTCGGCCTATACTGAATTTATTAAATCACTATCCTGATGAATACTGATTGAAAAATACTGTAACTGTACTGACATTTAAATTAGGTATACAAAACGTGTATTGCTAGTTTTAAAAAACGCAATCATAATATTAATTTTCGAATCAAAGACAAATAATTTCCTTAACTAAAATTAAAGCAATCTACTTACTCATTAAGTATGTAGTTTAACTTAAATATTTATAAGCAGCTTTAAATAAAAAGAAAATGAAGATTTTCTTCATTCATAAAATATCAAGCTCTACGTCGCGGTAGTTATTCCCGTACCTTCACGTACATAATTTTAGATTACATCATTTGTACCGTACTTTAAGCAAAATTTCGTTATTTTCATCAAAGCAAATATTCAAATTGAAAAATTTTCTTTACTCGTTACTTCAAAGCAACAAATATTTTAAAAAGTTTTATTTTAAAATATTTTTTTATAACACAGTGGATAAGTGTAAAGTGACATTGGACCAAATAAAGAGCTACTTTTCTCGATGCGGTTTGTTTTTTGCCAATTTTAGAACTAGAATAGTATTCGGCTATTCGGCCATATTACTCGCCAAATCTTGGGTATTCGGCCTGAGGCCAAATATTCTATTAGAAGCAACACTAATAAATAAAAACATTTTATTCGTCGAGCCGTTCAACTTATGCATATTTTATAAACAAATGGTGACGTTATACATGTATTTATTTCAAAATAAGCTTAGGACCTACATATATAAATTATATGCAACATAACTGACAAAATAGCTTACAGTACTTACTTAATAAACAGAAAGAGAAAGCTTTAATGAAGTGAAATAAAAATACTTTCGGCAGTTTAATTGAGCAGTTAAGCGTCATTAATTATAATAATAAAACTTTAATGATAACTTAAAATTGACTACATGGAACTACGTCACAAAAAACATAAAAAAGCTATACAAGTTTACGAGGAAAGTCACATGTGTCTTAGATTAAGTAATATTATATTTGTTAAGAAAAAAGATAGTGTTGTTATAGCCCACTAGTTGTTACCAGTGAACTGTGAAGTGAATGGTTTCGAATCCAAAGCGCGCATCCCTGAGTTTTCAAAGTTACGTGCGTAATGCTTATTTATCACACATGTTCAAACGGTGAAGGAAACATCCTACAGGAGAACTGAAGGCCTGAGAGTTTTTCTCGATCGCGTGTGATATCTGCCAACCCGCATTAGGCTAGTGTGGTCAACTATAGCCTAATCTATGGTTGACCACATTAGCCTAATGCGGATTGGCAGAGACCCATACCCAGCAGTAGTACACTAAATGGGTTAATGATGATGATTTAACGTTTATACACAGTCAGGTTATAAATTCTGTCACATGTTTAATATAAAATAATTGAAACAAGTTTATTCATTATGTAACCATTTATATACCAAAATGAACTTAACAAAACATAGATTCTTATAAAAGTTTATTCAAAATGACCTCCGTGATTTTGAATACAGGCCTTCAATCTGTCTATCGCAGCACGAACGAGGTCCATGTCAATATCGGCGGCTACCTTAATCAAGGATGTCTTGAGTGACTCCAAATTGGGATGAGGCTTTGAGCACGCCTTTTCCTCCAAGTGTTGCCATATCTTGTAATCTAACGGACTCAAATCTGGACTGAAGGAGGGCCAGTCTTCGTGCCGGATGAAGTCGATTTCACGCGCCGCCAGCCAGTCTTGTGTGCTCTTCGCTCTATGAGCTGGCGCCGAATCTTGTTGGAATACCCAGTGCCTGTTATTGAACATGGTATGAGAAACAGGTTCCACAAGGTTCGTCAGGACTGTATTTTGATACACAACTGCATTCGTTTTTACACCTTTCTCACAAAAATGTACCTCTGTTAAGCCCCAATAAGAAACTCCCAACCATACCATGAGCGAGGATGGAAAATGACCTCGTTGGACACGCGGAACACGGTTGCTCGCTTCTTCACTACTGTGTGCGTACACCTTATCAATTTGTTAGTAGCTCACTTCTACGGTAAAAAATTTTTCATCCGAAAAAAGAATTTCCCGATATTTTTTTCCGGCGTACCGCTTCAACAAAGCACGGCATCTCTTCAGTTTCAGGTCCATTAGACGAGCATTCAAACGATGTCATGTTCTTCTTCGATATGCCCGAATCCCTAAGTCTTCATTTAACACCCTTTTCACCGTGGTTCTGCTTAACCCCATCTGAAGGGCCAACAGTTTCTGCTTACGTTTGGGATTTCTTTGAATTCGCGCCTTCACATCTTTTATCACTGCTTGAGTCCTAACAGACCGAGGGCGACCACTTCTTGACCTGTCATCTACACTAGAGTCTTCATTGTATCGTTTGATGGTACGATAAACGAATCTTTTGGTTATATTCAAATTTTTCAGTATGTCAAAAATTTTAATTGGCGCGTAACCGCAAATTTGCAACGCAATAACTGCAACACGGCCACTCCATATTTAAAAAGGAGTAAAATTCTAAAAAGCATATATTTTTCTTTTCATGAACAATTCGAAATTCGAATTCAATAAACTTTTCTATTAGAATGCTGGCCATAAAAACGTAAACGTTTAATTTCATGATTAATTTCGCTGTAGGTTCCAAGACAGTTAAAATCATTCCCCTGGGACACATCGAGCTTGATTGTCTCGACGATTTTCTGGATGTTTACTACTGTTGATCCAGGATTTCAGGAGTTACAGTAGTAGAGACTTGGGCCGTGGGCATGTCCGAAAAAAAGCCTGGCTAACTCCAACCATGGCAGCTGATCCATGATTGTTCGCACTACTTACCTATATTTTTTTTTAATATAATGTAGAGAAACTCCATAGATAAATCTGTCCCAAAGGGAAGTCGTATCGTTTGATCTACAAAATTTACTGGTTTTAATTATTTAGTTATATTGATTTCATACTTACACGAAATGTATATTGGGCTTTTCAATAAAATAAAATCCATTAAGTAATTTTATTTCAATGTGTAAGTAAACCTTGATTGCAGAGAGTTATAGCTTTTATTTATTTAATTAATATAATTATAAAAACCAACAACAAATACATAAATAGTACCTAACGACCCAATAATAAGGTACATTTTCTCATACATATGCCAGTTATAGGAGTGTATAGCTTACAAAATATCCTCTAGAACAAAGAAACTAAGTACAAAGCCCCTCGGAGATTACTCCGAAGCCGCATGGCCGTTAACAATACAACAACACGTGGCCTTCATGGAGTGTGACGTCACTAAACAATCCGCCCACTGACTGCGCGCGCGCCGGTCGCCGTATTATCCTCCATATATTAACGTAGCGCGCTGCTTCATAAATCGTAACCATTTATTGTATGGTCAGGGTAGTATTTAACTTAAATAAATAAATATTTCTGGACATTATGACACACAGCGCCATCTAGTTCCGAGCTAAGCAACAAGGCTTGTGTTACGGATACTAGTTGGTTGATATACTACATATATACTTTTTTTTTGTAAATACATACATATTATACATAGATACATCCATGACTCTGAAGCAAATGTTGATGTTGATATGTGTGATGCTCATCACACAAACATTTGTCCCTACCGGGATTCGAACCCAGGACCCATAGCACAGAAGGCAGCGTTAACTACCGTTGGACTAATTGGGTCGTCAATAAACCACACTAATATTTTTATAAGTAAACTATGTAAAGCTTTTCTTCTTCTCTTCCTTCGCAATTAATATAGCATAGATATAAGTTTTATTTCAATTTCGTAGAGTAGGAAAGGTCGAATTTTGCAGATTAGAAGACTTTAGTTGCATTAAAAAAGAGGTCACTGATTGACTGATTAATTACGAGTAAACAGATAAGCCCCTTAAGGCTAAGAAACTTAAAATTTTGAAAACTAAGGCAGGAATTTTGGAAATTAATAAGTAATTAAAATAGGGACCATAAAAAACTTTATTTGAAAGTGTAAAGTTAAACTAAGAGCGTCTGGAGTACCAATCCAGAAGACGCGGGTTCGAGTCCCGCCTGAGGTTGAATTTTTCTTTCTTAATAAAAATTAAACTGTATGGTTTTTTTTATTGCGATAAGGGGGCAAACCAGCAGGCGGCTCACCTGATGATAAGTGATCACCGCCACCCATGGACATTTGCAACACCTGATGGCTTGCAAATTCGTTGCACAACCCTGCAGAAACCGTTTTGGTTTCTTAAAATTGGGAATTACTAAACTGACGGCAAATGGAATGCCCATGCTGTCAGAATAGTCACTCCCCAACGAGCTCTGTATGTGTTAATTTATTGTTACATCTCTGTCATCTCCACTAACAAGGCACCACAGAATATAAAATAATTAGTATCTTACTTATCAGAGTGCTCAATTAACCAATGGTTTTGTTATAAAGTTATAGTTTTATATACAGGTAGTTTTCGTATTCCTAATAGTTAAAGGGAGTAAAACTTCCTCCTCTCTCTTACATTTGCCGTACCCAACAAGGCCCGCACATGTTTCTAATAATTGTATTGCAACATCTATGTCACTTGTGGAGTGCAATAAATGTATTGAGTATTGAGTATTGAAATTAACTATTTACCTAGTGATAAGACCAGTGGACTGAAATGTCAAAGGTCTCGAGTTCAGACCCAAGGCATGCATCACTGACTTTTCGGAAGTTTTGTGCGTATTTATCACATGCTCAAACGGTGAAGGAAAACATCGTGAGGAAACCTGCATGCTTGAGAGATTTTCTCGATGCCACGTGAAGACTGCCAACCCGCAGTAGGCTAGCGTGGTGGACTATAGCCTAATCCCCGGGCAGTAATGGGTTGATGATGATGATTAACGATTGGTAAAGGATATAAAAGTACATAAGTAGTTGCTTAATTGACTCATGAGACATTAAATATGTATTTAAGGCCGGGTATATCCAGGTATGGACGTCAATAAAGTCAATATCCACTTTGCCTATCTCTCGTGAGCGGGTGCTGTCCGGTTTCAGCTGTCAGCCAGAATTCCAAAAATGTATGATGATATTATTTTGATTAATAAACTGAAGCCATTCAGACGACCTGATTGGCCCATTGGCTGAGCGATCGGCTTGTGCGTCACGGGTGGCGGGTTCGATACGCGCACGGAGCAAATATTTGTACGTTGTACAAGTAGTTGTTCCGGGTCTGGGCGTTTGTGTGTGTGAAAATTTGTTTGTATACGCACCCACGACACAGGAGAAAAACCTACTTTGGGGGTAATTTTTATCAAAAAATAAATAAACTGCATTCCTACCTTCTACATTTAAACTTTAACAATAACAAATCCATGCGCGTAATATGCATTGTGCCTAAAATGGGGTACCAACGTTTTTTCTTCACGAATTAGTGCCTATTATATATAGGTAGTCATCATCATCATCATTTCAGCTAAGTATATGATGTTTACTGCTGGGTATAAGCCTACCCCAAGGATTTCCACCTATTAAATAGACATAATTATAAAATACCGCAATATTAAAATATATAACTATATATTATATAGCAATAACTTCGCATATGACAATTTTTCAGTAGGTCGGTGCCTATCTCATTTACTCCAAAATATCTTACAGCAGTTTTTCAAAATCGGTTTCGTTTTTTTTGCCTGTATATGGTATATATATTAGGAACCAGTGTTGACACAACACAGCAGGTAAGAATTATAAAATTAACAATTACATAATAATCTAAATTTATATAATGTTTTGTCCTGACCGAGTTACAACAAAAACTACCAAGTCTAGAAAGCTGAAATTGCAATGTAAGTAATGGTGGGCTTCCTCTTAGTAAGGATATTCTATAATTCCAAATTTCAGGGAGAAATAGAAGGGGATAATAGCTTGTAGTTGTAACAAATAAAATTAATAAATGCCGTTTGCTCGCGAGTACGTCAACGTAGAATCATTGTTTCCAATCTGCATTTTTATTTTTCTTGTTTTAAGAAATATTCGATTCTGCATACAAATTTCCACCCTCCTTTTCACCCATTTAAGGGATGATTTCCGGGAAATAAACTATCGTATATCCTGCCCCGGAATACAAACTATCTACGAATTTAAAAGTTGATGGCCGTCGTTATTGTCTGAATATGTAAAGTTCTGCGAGATGAATGGGTAAAAGTATCGTATTTTTGTATTATATTTTTGTGTTGTACCTTTTTTTTATTATTAAATATTTGTAAGGTTTCATTAAATAGTGTAGTTGGCTTGGGCCGTTCTATTTAATGTAAAATAAATAAATAAATGGCAATGGGCCGGTCACATCTCTCGGAGAACCGACAACCGTTGGAGCAAACGAGTGCTTGAGTGGAGACCGCGTCTCGGCAAACGTAGCGTAGGACGACCGCCGCCCCGGCCAGGTGGAGCGATGACTTGCGGAAGGCAGCTGGCAGCAACTGGATGAGAAGAGCCGAAGATCGAGCTCTGTGGCGTTCACTAGGGGAGGCCTACGTCCAGCAGTGGACGAATATAGGCTGATGATGATGATGATGATGAAATAAATAAATAAATGTGTAATGGCCGAGGTTTTGCTCGAAGCCAGTCGATATTAGAAAAGTAGGTGGAATATTTTCTAAATCTAGACCTAATCGGTCTACGTACATACATAGCAATCTATTTGCGTCACTTCACAGAGCAAAAACACAGTTTAAAGCTATTTTCTAAGCAGATTTATTAAAGCTAATACTAATAAATATAATGTGATTGTGTGAATAAAATATATTTAATATAATATCATGAACTGCCTCGTTGGTCTAGTGGTCGTACAGTGCGACTGCCGAGCAAGAGGTCTTGGGTTCGATTCCCAGGTCGAGCAAAGTGTTATTGGGTTTTTCTATGAAATTCCCAGTAGCGGCACGGGAGCAGTTTGGATTCGTGCACAGTTAATGGCAATAGGCTCGCCTCCTATTACGTGGAACCTAAAACATACCGGCGAAACGTGGGTGTACATTAGTACACCTCTGTCTAAACTTTCGGGCACGACAGGCGTAATGATATGTATGTTATCTCTCTCCTCTCATTTGAGAGGGATTAGGCTATTGTCCACAACGCTAGCCTACTGCGGGTTGGCAGACTTCACATGCCATCAAGACAAATCTCTCAAACATGCAGGTTTCGTCACGATGTTTTCTTTCACCGTTTGAGCTTGCGATAAATACGCACATAACATCCGAAAAGGCATTACAAATGAGAGGAGATTTGTGCCCAGCTGTCGGACAGTAAATAGGTTGATGATAATCAGAGATGATTGATATGATGATTATCAGGTATCATCGACATATCAGCTCAAGACAGTCTTCTTAGTCAATGGTCCGCCTGTCTCATTGGGGATTCTTGTTTCTCTTTTCACGCTGTGGAATTGACACGCCATTGCATGGTCTCAAGAACCTCTCTGCCTCAGCAGCCTTCAGTTCTTCGAGCCATGTACCCTACCCACAGCCACGTTAGCTTACTAAATAAAGAGGTAGGGCATAGCAAGATTTCTTGCTCAAATTGAGCTGCCTGACTGGAAAAGTACCTCCACCTTACAGAAGACCACAGTTAAACAACAATAGTTGTATTTCTGCGAGTCAGAGAGGTCGCCAGAGCTCGTTAGGGGAGTGGTTATTCTGATAGAATGGGAATTTCATTTGCTATCAGTATAGATACTCCCCTATTTTAAGAAACTTAAAACGTTTCTTACAGAGTCGGCAATGCGCGAGCGACAACGTCCACAAGCTACGGTAACAGCTTTCTATCAGACTGGCCATACGCTTCATTGTCAACCTTGTGCTATAAAAAAACTAATTATTTGAACTATTTCGACATTTTTCACTTTTCTACGCGACTCCTGATTTCTCTACGAAGAGGTCAAATATGAGGAATACTAAACATAGCCTCATAACTCGCTCAAATTACCGTAAGCTTTCTTATGAGTCCCATAGCCAATATTAGTAAGTAGGTACACTGTACAAAATTAGCCCAGGAGGTTTTAGATATCTTTCCAATCATGTACTTTATACCTATATTGTTAGGATCTGTTTATACCTTCAAACAAACTACGGTCATGCATTATAAAGTACCTATATATTTTTAATAATTAATAAGATATATTATATTATTCACGCCTCGATGGCTTGTGACCTCTGACAACCCGCAGTAGGCTAACGTGGTGGACTATAGCCTAATCCCTCTCAAAATGAGAGGAGACCCGTGCCCAGCAGTGGGACATTAATGGGTTGATGATGATGAATATATATTATATTGATTTCTTATACGACGTACACGAATATTAGGATGAATGAAATGATGATTTTTCGAATGATTCTGTCAATAATGCATCCATAGTCACAAACAATCGTGTTCATAGATGAGTCATACCACCCGTGACCATGGATGTAGTATTTTTAATAATATTTTTTTAAATGCTATCAATATACCACGATAAAATCTCTAAACGTAGTTTTATTACCAAAGTGCCTAAGTATCATCACCACCGAACTTACTAAGCTCGATGATTTAGCATACCTAAATACTTGACTAACTAGCTTTAGCGGAGATCAAGAGCTAAGGCAGTATGTGGAACTCACCATATGCATTGATACGAACTCTATAAATGAACGTCATTAGAAATCCGTACTCTAATACACCTAGGTACAAGATGAGTATAGTTAAGGAGAATATAGGGACTGGCATAGCTACTGAAGGACTAGTTTCCCCAAGACCCACGCCCACAAGTTGGGGATGAGGGGCCAAACGTGATTAGCAAAGTACTTTGAATTAGGTAGTAAATATTATCCCAACATTGGAATCTAAATAAAATGACAACAACAGCACGGCTATAAAAGTGGGATGACCATTTTATTGGCCCGAAGGTCCTTAATCACCTAACTACCCCTCTCAATATAAGTACATTTTCAGTTAGGTTGGTACCACGTTTGAAGAAAATCTTAGTACCTACCTAATTACTGATTATGATTTGTTGTTGTGTAGGACGTGTTTATTACCTAGGGTCTTGCCCATATCATCATCATCATCATACCAACCGTTAGACGTCCACTGCTGGGCATAGGTCTCCCCCATAAATCGCCAGACGACCGGTCCTGCGCCACCCGCCATAAATCCTTGCCCATATATCCTTCATAATTATATTTAATGGTTGTTTGTTATTTGTGTAAGTTCTGAAGCAATATCTTCACCGAGGAGATGTCACACAGGATGGTGGACGTACCAAGCCGGAAGGGTAGAAACTGGAAAAGATATGATTAATTTTAGTCCACGTATACATTTGGTAAGTTGGTTGGTACTTACGTACAGGTATTTTATTCTCTTTCTAAAGCTTGTTTCATCATCATCATCATATCAGCTAGATGACGTCCACTGCAGGATATAAGCATCCACCAAAGATTCCACCAAGGATGTCCTTTGACCTTTACCAGGTCAAAGCTTGTTTCATTAATGAGGATTAAGGCCACGTAATATGTATAATTTTCATTTTAATAAATCACGTACAAAATTTCATAATATATATCAATCAAATACAGACTTACCTACCTACCTCCTAATAACAGTTTTAAATATAGATACCTACCTAGTATCCCTATATCGAATTCTGATACCAACATAAAAATCGTAAAATATCGACCTCCTTACATCGGAATTTATTTATATTCTATGGCTGAATATAATCATATGCATAGGTACCAATGTAAAAATAAGGAAAAGTTTTCAATGAAAGCAACTTAATAAACCTCTTATTTGCGTATTTACACCTACTTGCATACATAAAGTTACATTATGGGGTCATAAATTACGAAAAAGACATTAAAAGAGTCAATTCATTAATAACAAATAAGTAAGTACCTCGGTATTGAAAACGATATTTTGAAGCCTGTAAATATAAACTTCAAATGACCTTACGTACCTTTGTGATATAATACTTTAAGAAACAAAGAACAAAGCAGTTTAATTGATAAAACTTGCAAATAGAATTTACTTGCAATCAAATTTGGTACGGTATCTTACGTAAATGCAACTTTAATGCGTTATTTACTAATAAATTGCCATTAGACACCATCCCCCGACGTTCATTAATAATGAATGTTGTGCAATCGTAATAGTTATAATGTACACGTGTCATGCTGAAAGCGTTTGGCCTTGAAAATCATTATAACTATGTAACATACTTTGTACCTATCATCTTACGTAATAAAAACGTAAATGTTCAATATCGATCCCCGATTAGCTCGTATGTTTTCAAACGCCGACTTAAATAAAGTTTCTAACGATAACAGACCCAATTACGTGAATATATAGAAGAATTATTGGTGTTCGAAAACAAAGTTAATTGCAACAAAAGTAACCTAAAAGTTAAGAATATGTATTGTAGCGTTGTTATCTCGCAAAAAAGCAAACTAAAGTGTTTTTAACGCATGTAATGTACAGAAAAGTTGTTTTTAACAAAGAAGAGTGGGTTTGTATCGAAAATAATATATCGCAGAGAGGCCCATCGGTGTCGGGCGGATGTTATATAGCTACGTAGATAAAACCTTCCGCCGCGCGCAGCGCCCCTAGCGGCGGCTGACTTCATCAAACTTCATGCCGTGTACAACCCTCCCAACAAGTTTTGACAGGGTTCGGGCGAATTATTTATATTCATATTAATTATTTTGTTCTAAAATTATCGAAATGTCAATATTGAAGCATTTGTACTAAAAAATATTGTTATGTGTTTAATTAAAGCGTGTGATATAAGATATTGTATTTTTAATCTATACTTTAAACTAATTTTGAAAAAAAGTAATATATATATGGATTCCTTAATTTTTTGTAAGTTTACGTCCATTTGTTAATTATATTATTATTATGAAACTAACTGCTATCATGCTAAATTAGTTAATTGGGTTATAAATTACTCTACTACTACTAGGTTATTAATTAAATTATGAAATGAATATAGTTACAAATCATGATAGAAAATCAGTTAATACAAAGAATGATAAAAATAAATGACTTATTTTTAAGAAACAATAAAAGTTAGCATTGACATAAATTATTAGTTTAATTTTGTTTTTGTTTGTCTTCGTGTGTGTGTGTGTGTATGTATGTATGTATTTTGTTCCAGTGTTTTTTAAGGGTATTCAGTAAAATAAAACTAATAAATACACTAAATCAATTTATTCTGATACACAGTATTTAGTTTTATTTAGTACTACATATTTTTTTTATTAAAAACCTTTGGAATGCGCCCATTCCTTTAAATCATGGACAAAATCACCCTTTACTTCAATAAATCTACCTACTTCATGAACACGGGTTTCTACATATCTGTTATTCTTTTCTTTTAAATAACTTTTGATATCGTCGTTCAACAGCCAGATATCGCCGTCAATATTCTTCATTTTTGTTATTTTGCGCTGGCCTCTATATGTGATATTTAAATAAATAGGCACTTCATGATTTTTTGTTCTTGCAATGAAAAATGGCAGATTTTTAGCCTCTTCTTTTGGTGGTATCCATCCGGACGGATAGCTGTCCTTGGGAGTAACCGCAGGAATTGTCTCAAAAGGCAAAAGTCTCTGCACATATTCCCACTCGGGAGGATTCTTCAAGATTTCGTAATCATACTGTTCTTTTACTTTGTGAATAAGAGGTGAATGCGCATAATTTGAATATGTTCTTGGTAATATTGCCTGAAACAAAAGAGAGGAAAAATTAATACCAGATATATAAACTTTTCTGTATTACCTAACCTAACCTCGCCTAACCTAACACACGAATCCAATCTAATTTCAAAAATAACTAATCAAAATATAATCAAATTATAATGACACACTCAATAAATAATCTCAAACACATCATGTATCATCATCAATGTCATTCTGAAAATAAATTAATGTACCAAATAAATACGAAGCCGCGAGAAACCTGTGCGGCGAGGTGTACATCCATAGTTCTGTCACATGTCGCGGTCAAAGCGACATTACGACTCGACGCGGGTGAAAATATAATTAAATAATTACCGATTTTGATCCCGGAGCAAGTTTTATACCCAAATCAGTCGCGTTGTTCAGGATTTGTCCAGTTTTTCCAGCAAAAAGTCGCGCAAACGCGCACTGTGATCGCAACACGGTCGCCATTTTGAATAGCGAATAGAGAATTGCTACAAGAGCAATAAGAACTATATTATTCGTTTCGAAGGAAACATTATGGCGGACGCCTGCAGTCATTTGGGCTTTTCAAAAATCGTTTTCTAAGTTTAATCGCGTGTTTATATTGAACTTTTTCGCATATTATGGTGCGTTGTGTATCTAATTAACTGTTTATTGTGGTTTTTGGAGGTTTCATTGGATAAATTGTGAGTATTTTGTGAGGACATTGCAGAGGTGCGCCACGGCTGGGGAAATGATTTGGTGCTTTCGTTCGCTCGACGCATACGCACTCGCTCAGCTGTAGGTGGCGTTAGGTGTCAGCCGCGGCCTCGCCACCAAAACATCGGGTTTTTCATGAATTTTCCGGCGCGATTTTACATGAAATGATACATTTTAAAAGTTATTTTGATTCTTATTTAACTCAACTATACTTTAGTGTTCTCAAATAAATCGTAAATAAGACCGTAATATGTGAAATAAATGTGATAATATTGCGCGAACTTGTTGATTAGCGCGAGTTGGCTTTTGTTTACCACGATCTGTAGACACGATTTATATGTGAATTGTGCCAAATTATACGACAATTAAGTACACAGTACGTTAAATGAATAACTCAACTGCTTTTATATTAAAAAAATACTGATTGAATCAACTTAAGTTAGGAGTTATTTTGGATTGTCGATCAACAAGTGATTTTTAATACCACGCTGCTAATTATAGGGTTGTAAGGGTGATTAACGTATGCTTCTCGCTTTTCAGGTCCAGATGGCCAATTATGGAAATGTATTATGGCTCAAAGTCGTTGCTACACAAAGATTAAGGAGTCAATGAAACAGAAAACAACTTGTTATTCTAATAAAGACGACAGTGGTTGTGATACCTGCCCTGAAGAGAGCTTAACTGACACCAATCTACAGGATACAGACAGTGAGAGCCAGTCTTCAGAGGCCAGCCAGCAAAAATATCCTGAGAAGTCCCGGAGCAACTCATCGATCAACCTCAGATCGATTAACAGAAGCAAAGCTGACAGCCAGCCTCTACCTGATGTCGGAAGAACGGGGACATCTCCCACCACACATTCCAACATGAAAACCAAACAAACTAAGGAAGAACTAGACAAGAGTATTGATGAAGACAATGTCATAGAACCCAAGACCCGTGCCCGCAAGAAAGCCTCAGACATTAATGATGATGAGAAGAAATCCACCCCAGAAGAACCTAAAACATCCAAAGAAACTAAGAAACCTGTAGGAAAGCCTAAAGCGGTTGTCAAGAAAAAACCTTTGGGCATTCGAAAAACTTTGAGAAGCAAAAAAGCTGCTATTGTTGTCAAAGAAAAGGCAAAAACTATCATAAAGCAGACTGCGAAGAGAGGCAGAAAAGCTGCCTTGAAAGTAAATACTGACGATACCCAAGACAAAGAAGCCGTCCCATTGATACCTGCCTCTGAAATCAAGAAGGAACCAGGAGAAGACATTGGTCCCAACTCAAGATCTTCAAGTCCCAAGACAGCAGGGAGGAGACAGAGACTCAGCTCCGACATGGCTATGATGAAGACCATGCTTGGTGACTCACCAGGTAGCTTAGTGCTAGGTCCACGCACTAGCCCATACTCAATGCGCTCTGAGAGAAGCAATAGTCCCTCATTGTTTGAAGGAAAGAACCTTCGCAGTGGGAAACCTAGGAAAGTCAAAAACAACTTACTGAGTGAAGTTGTTATTAAAGAACAGAAGAAAAGGCGTAGACTTCATTCAGATTCTAAGACTTCAGACACAGCAGATACTTCTGAAGAATGTAAGAAGTTAAAGAGGGGACGCTCATGTTCTCGGGACGGCAGTGAGATCTCAAAGTGTTCAGACAACACAGAGTCAGACCTGAGCATGAGCGAAACACTCAATGAAACAGATAAGGAGCTCAACAAAAAACTAGATAAATCTAAGACTGACCTAGATATAGATATTGAAAATAATGTACAGATCTCGACTATTGAAAAAGTGCCTTCTCTTGTTGACTCCAAATTAGCTGAAAACAAACTGGACCCGGAACCAAGTAGTATCATTAAAGCAAAAGGTAAGAAAAAACTGAGCTTAAACAGAAGTACTTCATTAGACTCTGACAACAATAATAGTAATAGGGTAAAATTAGACAATTTAAATTCAACAGAAATAGAGGAAAGAATGATATTGAAGACTGAAAATACGCTTTTTAATGCTCGTAGCAGTATATTGACTAGTATGTCTAAGACATTCAACTCCAAGGAGATATCGAAAAATATCAGGAAGGCTCGTCGAGGGCGGAAAGTGGCGAAGGTCTCGCGGCCCGTCCCACCAGCGACGGGAACAGCTGCGCCCAAGACCTTAATCACCAGCACGATCACCAACATCACCACCGACGTCGCCGACGATAAGATAGAAACCATCGATACTCTCACCAAAGAGATCAACGATCTTATCAACGACCTAGATCAAAACATTGATGGTGACCATGAAATGGTCACTGAATCAACCACTACTACAGATAGTACCCCTGACCAATTGCAGACAAAGACTGCCTCTAAATTCTATGGCCTAGCCAAACCTCTGAACAATGGAGACAATGTCCCCACTCCTGATACACCCATAAAAGACAAAGATGTTATATCTCCTACCAGTAATGAAAACACGCCGTCCAAGAACGATGATGGTGAAAACATACGGCTTCGTTATGAAGAAGATTCGGTGGAAACACCGGCAGATGGCGCCAAGCGCGATGTAACTTACAAGTGCAGTCCTGTTGCCAGCATTGACAAGCTCATGGACAGACTCAAAGAATTTGAGGAATTGGATAAGAGAAGACAGATGGAGTCCAAAGCCAGTGATAGTGGTAAACCAATGATGGTCACTAATGACGTGGTTCTGATACCAAAGTCTGGTGACATTAAACCTCTTAAAGACATTCAGTCAGTACGATCGCCAGAAAAACCAATAGAAAAGGAGAACTTTTTGAGTTGCTTTGAGAACAACTCAGCTATTTCAATAGTCAAGAGAGATCAAGTAAGGAAATCCACTGATGTTGACCTGCCCAACTCAGTCACTCTAATTAAAAGGAATAGTTTTAGTTCAAGGAAGGAGTCCACAAGCTCTAATCACTCAAGAGAATCTGATGCTATTAGCATATTTGAAAAGTCCCTTGGGAAGGATGTCACTCTGACAGAGATCAGGAAGTCTGTGGACAAGTTGGCACCGCAGTCTGGTACCCAGGTGGACCTACACCAGTTCGCGACATTGCACCCTAACTCGACAGTCCCAAATCTTGGGACTGTCGTATTAGATTCCAGACAGATTTCAATAACGCCACGCGTCGTCGAGACTAAGATCAACAATGACGTTCAAATCATTAGCATGAGGAAATCAAGGGAATCAATGTCGCGTAAATCATCAGAATCTACGGCTGAGGCAGAAGACAAGGTGGCGACGATCGAGAAGATCAAACCGCCCACGCAGAATGTACCTACTGCTCTTTCTGTAACACCTACGCCAGTTTCTATGAAATCGCCTGAAACGACGCCTGTAGAGAGTGAAGCGATGCCACCTCCAATAGAAACCATAAAGTCTCTTGAAGAAATGTCTGCTTCTGAAGTTCCTCATGTCGAGGTCACTAAAATAATTGATACTCCCAAAGAGGATGAATCAAAAGTCATTGCTACTCCTACTGAAAAGGTTGAAGCTCCAGTTCCAGAAACTATTATTGAACCAGAGAAAATGGTAGTTGAACAAACTCCAGAACACAAGCCTGAAGAGACTAAAGAAAAGGCTGTGGAGGAAAAGACTGAGATAGTAGAAGTTAAGCCCGCTGAGCCTGAGATCAAAGTTGCTGATCCCGAAATTAAGCCTGAAGAGCCTGAGGTCAAGCCTGCTAAGAGTCCTAAGCCTAGCAAATCTGCGCGTAACTCAACCGAACATCAAGCAGGACCAAGTAACGTTCTGAATGAAACACCGGAGAGCCAGAAACGCAAGGAAAATGTGTTAAGAACTCTTGGCTTACTCACTCACAAAGCTGCCAAAGAGGCGAAAATTGAGAAGCTTAAAGAAAAAGAGAGGATATATGGGTCTAATTATGGTGGAATGATGTCTAACAAAAGTAAGACGAGCAAAGCTCAGGGTGACTACACTGGGACTTTGAAGACTGTGATAAAATTGAACAGAAGTGCCGGAGACAAGAAAAAACATAGGAGTTCTTTGAAGATGACGTTCCAGAAGAGCAAATACCGGTCTGGGAAGCTGACTCCAGAGGTGGGAGAGGCAGCTGCCGAAGATGATGCGTACTACACCATTGAAAGGCGTGAGGTGAGCATACATATATCTTTATTATTTTTTATTTTCAGCTAAAACCTACTTGCGTTAGACTACAGGTAGTTGAGTGTGCTGAGTGTGCTGAGTGTAAGATCCTCGGCTCAATACCCAGTTGTAGTCATTTAATTAAATCGTTAATTTTCTCAGTAGTTCCTCAGGAGGTTTCCTAATTTTTATCTAACATATTTCACTCCTTATTCCATTAGTTCCAATATGTGTTTTAAAAGTCTTGGTATGTTTGTTTTATTATAAATGTTTGGTACTTAACTTATAATTTCTGAACAAACTAAAGTTAAATTAGGTTCATCTTAGTTCTCTTAAAAATAAGAAATGGTTATGATGTGTGCAGTCTGTTTTTAATCTAGTTACTAAAGAAGACGAAGAAACTAAATACCTCTGTTTATGCTGTTTAGATTTCTGTATTTATTTATACTTATCTATATTATTAGGGACCATTTTAATGTTAATTTTCTTATGAATATAATAACTTCATATTCTGATTATGACAAAAATATAGATGTCTTTCTACATTATAATATAGGAACCTATATTTCTTTTTATGCTAAGTTATTAGTCTACACATATCTAACCAGTATTTTAGTGAGAAAATTAATGCACATATCTTAATCTAGCTAAAGTATAAAATAGCATTTAATAATGAATGAAGCTGTATTCAATAGCTAGAACTTTTAGTTTAAAAATAATCTAATACTTATTGTATTCATTAAAAAGGATCTGTAACTTTGGGATTATCAATTTCAATGCCGTATATAAATATGTGCGTAGATTATTATCATACATAATCATAATTCTAATAAATAATTAATACATAATTTTATTAAAAAATAAATGATTGCCATGAAAATATGTGATAATTGATTAACTTAATGTATAACTTTTTATTTCTGAAGTTGAAGTTTTAAGTCGTACATACTTTTAAAGTGTAAGCAGAGTTGGGATTTTCTGCCCAATCCAATAAAAAAAACGTTCATGACATGAAGTTTTTATAACTGTAACGTTTTTAATTAGGTAAAAAATACTTTTCATGAGTTTTAGGTTTATAGGAACAATTAGGGATTAAATATCTGTGTACATCTGACCGCTAGTGAAAACAAGAGCTGATAACCAAGCTTTTAAAAGCTCCTCATTTCTTAAAATCAAGAAACATTTTATTCTAGAACTTAATGATATCTTATTAATACCAATACATTCCAATTTTACATTCTTACCTAGAAAATATGGAGTTCAGTATTGGAGCTCAAAGGTGTTTCTATATATTTACTTCATTGGTTTTGAACTATGTACTTCAACTTAAAATTTCCTAAGGATCTTCTCAAAATCAAATAAGAAACAAATTTATTGATTTTTAAGTCAGTTTATTCCTAATTTAAATGGTTATCTCTTCCATAAAACTCTTATATAGTTATTAATTAGTAATATAGAATTAGATGTGCATATTCTTTTTTAAAGCAGTTGGATTTGTATCCCACTGTTGGGCTATGTAACTGTAGGAAGGTTAACCAAATTTAATTTCCTGTAGATTTATATATCTGAAAACTTATTGGATTTTTTTTTCTTATAATTGAAGTTCTTTTTGTCACAGGGTGCGTTTTTTGACACTATTTATTATTCTTATGATTGTATTGTAATGACAGTTTGTTTTGTCTACAGGGTGCTCCGGGTGCGACATCTGACGGTGGGCACAGAAAGTCTCATTACAGTAATCGCCTTAACCATGGTGTGTGGATACATTCACCCCACTACACACTGTCGTTTTGTGCAGACATGATATTTTATATTGCGACTTTTTGTCGTGCGACTTTTTCTGGTGTAGACTTGCGATTTTTTTGTCGCAGGTTTCTTTGAATCATACTTTTAATCTAACAGTAGTTTTGACTTGCCAGAATTAATGTTTATAATATTAAAATGTTAATATCTATCAGAATACAAAAGATCTCAACATTTGCAATGAGTTTAGAATATTTAAAATCAATTATTTAAGTAAAGTTTATTCTCTATTTCTATATTGAGTTCCATGATTTACAAAAGCACGAGTAACAATAAATTTTCTAAAAATCTTTAGTCAATTACAGGACTTAAACATATCGAAATAAATATCATATTTGCACAAACGAAATTCAGTCAGTTATTTGCATCAAATTTTATGGTCAATAGACATTGCAACGTTCTATAAAGTTTGATGACTGACTCAAGTTAATTAAAACATAATACAACTAAGTACATTAATGAGGCTGCGGAAACTGAATCTTAAAAGGCCATCATCATCAAGCCTTTCATTGTCCCACTGCTGGGCATGGGTCTCCTCTCATTTGAAAGGGATTAGGCTATAGTCCACCACGGTAGCTCAAAATGGAACTGACTTATAGTATTTTCATTCAATATTTTGAAGAGGTATCAGAATTTAATGAGAGAATATTTGATTTATAATTTATTTAATTATTACGTTTGTATGGGCGATTCAGTCTCCGTCGGCTGCTGAAATTTTTGCATGACTTCCTAATCAACTCACCTGATGTTTCATACAAGTTTCGCTTTTACCATAATTCTTATAAAATATAACTTTTTCAGTCATTTTTTATGTTATTAGTATGTATAGGAATTTTTAAACATAATGTTGCCATAAACAAAAATAATAGAAGAACATGATACATACAATATATGTATAGTTCAATTTTATTGAACACTAGCAAACAGGCGTGACTTCGCAAAACTATGCATCAATGAATTATGCACCAAACTTTTTTAAAGAATCACAACGTCCATTGGTAAATCATTGGTAAAAATCCGTTCAGTAATTTGTTCAGTGATCTCGTTCAGACATCAATATATAGTGTACTTAGTTCTCGTGACACTAAATCTTCCGTTAATTTTTAAGATACGAAAACAGAAGTTAATTGAGATTTTAGCCAGCAGAGGCGCGCTCTATACAACCGCATATAATTAATCTTATTCAAAACTAACTTAGCCCGGCCGTCTTACAGGTAGCAAATACCTAAGTATACAGTGAATACTTATAATCTTGATTTCATAAGAAAAGCCATGAATAAAAAGGCTTTCAAGTTTCACAATTTTCCAATTAAATTGAATCAAAATTTGACATTTCCCATTAAAATAAATGCCAACTGGACATTCTGATTGGTCTACCAACTAACCGATTATAGAATTATTTATAATATCGTAATAAAGAATATGCAAACCTAAGTATACATAATATTTTTATCTTATATACCACAAAGAGTTACCTACATTTCTATAAACAATATTGTTTTTCTCTAGCAGCTCATTTGTACGACTTAATTTTCTCTTAGTTTTAATCTTGTAAAATCACGACTCTACTACTCAAAATCCGTGAGAAGACTTATTATATGATTTAAGAGCAATTAGACTACAGCTACCATAGACTTCACAAGTCGAGAAAACTACGTTTTCACGCACATAACTTGAAAAATTCGGTAATGCAACCTTTGGGAGCGATTTTGATACAGAAACTTTTGTAGTAATAGTCACTTGTACTATCTGGTCCTCGCGAGTTTCCTTTAGCGACATTACAGCCCAATTATACCACGTACGATGCACATCCTATTACAAAGAGGGGTCGGATCATTACCCGTGGGACTAGATTAATAGGACCAGTATATTTTCAGTAGCTATAACATACGTTGTTTAGCTTGATAGAAATGAATAGTAACGTCATCACGCCTGTCATCTCCGAAGGGTTAGGTTAGACCCGTACTTGGCGTTTTTGGTCCCGTAAATAGGGGGCCAATCTAAACCCTCGTAAACTGATGATTTTCTTTGAGGTGCTATTAACTTAACCCGCTTCTAAAAGCCTAGTAAGACGTGCTGGATCTTTAATAGTTTAACCTGTTATGATAGATGTCTCGAGTAAGGATCGACTAAAGGCACGCACACACTTCTAAATAATATGTGCTTATTTATCACTTGTTCAAACGGTGAAGGCAAATATCGCGAGGAAACCTCGCCTGAGAAGCCTTCTTGATGGGTTGTGAAGTCTGCTAAAGCACACTAGGCTAGCGTGTTGGACTACAGCCTAATCCTTCTCAAGCGAGAGGAGGCCCGAGTCCAGCGGTCTTGTTATAAATGAGTTGATAAGACATTAAAAGCTATATGTCTACTAAATAAGAGTGTAAACCGTCTTTTTGATTCAAATCAAATAAAAATCAAAATATCATTTATTCAAAGTAGGCCAAATTTAATTGGCTCTTTTCGAACGTCGACAATAGAGACAGCCCCCAAAAACGCCCGCCCTTCTTCTATGATTAGTTTTTACTTAGACATTAACAGTATAGGAATTTAAGATTTTATTCTTAGAAAATACATACTTTTACATTTAATCTAATCATCGCCAAAATGAGCATCAGATTTTTGGCGATAAGTGCGCCCTTAGCTGTATTACCGATCTTGTTGTAAGCTCAGAAAATGTATTTACTGTTAGGCTTTTATTTCTGTCAAAATAAAACAAAATAAAATCTAAAATAATGAATTACAAAAATATACATACGTTATATTATATTAGTCTATTTATGATATATAACCCTTATTACCATTATGTCAGTCATATTATGTTAGATATACATTTTTGGAGTTAAGTATCGCGTGAACATAACTTTAATAAATACATCTAACCTTGCTAACAGGTAACTAACTGTCGACATGACTTTAACTGCATGATACACAACCGTATATGTTTAACTAATGTCTATGTTACATGTTATGTATGTATTTGTTCTAGCTGTAAATGTTTTGGGGCTGAATTTATAAAAGCTGCGGTAAAAAGAGACAAAAATATAACCTTGTCCAACAAATTAGTTTAGGTATTTCTTCGTCAAATTAAAACAGCATTTCTTAAAACTTGTCAATGTTAAAAATAATTTACTTGCGTTACGTAGTTAGTAATAACTAAATTAAATAAGTTTTTTATTGGTTGGGGGTTATTAAAATTTTAACCCCCGACGGCGGCCATCTTAGACCAAACTAAACAGAAAGAAAAGAGAATCAAAATCGGTTCATCGGTTCTGGAGCTATGCTGCCACAGATAGACACACACACAGAGAGAGACACGTCAAACTTATAACACCCCGTCGTTTTTGTGTTGGGGGTTAAAAACCAAGTTAAGCTGCGCCTGACGAGGCGACTATCTAGATGGGTGATCGGTTAAGCCGGTGGTCCTATTTGACGACGAATATCTATGACAATCGTTGGCAGAACTTAGAGACTTAACAGCCCTGACAACCAGTTTATACCTAGGACATTTAGTATTGCCCAGTAAAAAGTTTTCGAGGTATAGGTGTTATATTTATATATTTGGTATACATTAAGCTGTATGTTGGAAATTGTATATTGTAGTGAGAAAATAAACATTATTATTATTAATATAGACTGCACTGCAAGCCGAATCAACATAGGCAAAGATTCCAAAAATGCGCAGCGGTATTAAAGGTTGCACCTTCTGTGGTAAGCCTCTGGGGGTCGAGTCCCGGTAGAGGTAAATGTTTGTGTGTTCAGCATAATCATTCGTACCTGATTGATTCGTCAGATATTTCTATGTATCATATGTATGGTATTTACAAAAAAATATGTAAGTAGTATATCTATCATCTTGTATCCGTAATACAAGCCTCGTTGCTTAGCTCGGAACTAGATGGCGCTGTGTTACTTTATCATCTCATCTACCTACACGCCCGACATTCTCAAATTAAAGACGACCCATTAGCCAATGTTTCCTACAGACACGGAAACCGCTCCTGAGCCGGTGGAACCCAAAGAAACCTTGAACCTGGTGATTCCTGAGAAGGCGTCTTCGTTCAGCATCCACCCTGGGCGGCTGTGCATGGACCAGTGCTTCTACTGCGGCGGCAAGTTCGGCCTGTTTGATACGCCGTGCCATATCGCGCAGATCAAGAGCTCCGAGCGACAGAAGAAAGTTTTGGACAGTGAGTGGCTGTTTTATTTAATTCCATGGGTTATTAACTCCATATATTACGGTAGGGCTACATACTTTCCATTGTACCGAACATGTCAATAATTGAAATCTACTATGACACTTCAAAATACCATTTAAGATATTGTTAAACTCAGAATGAATAATAATATAAATGTAATTCTGAGTTTGCTTCGGAATTTCTTCTCAGAGGTCGTTAGATCCTTAAAAAAATCTTATATTATGACTCCGTCCCATACTTGACAAGTAAGCAATTTTGGATTAAAAAAACGGATAGTTTTTGTGAGCTTTTTTCGCTTCTCGAAAGTCGGCAGCTTAAAAATAACAAGTTCATCTATTTCTACAAATCTTAAACGTTCACTTCAAAGATCTAATAATTAATACCCATATAAACCAGCTATAAAGTAAACCTTTTTGATGTTACAATACGGAGCAAAGACTAAGCACCTACTAGCCTACAAGCCTGCAATGGTTTTAACTAAGTCGGCAACACGCGAGCGACATCTCTGGTGTTGCAAACGTCTATAGGCTACGGTAACCGCTTACCATCAGGCAGGTAAGCTTGTTTGTCCCTCGTGGAATAAGAAAAAGACTAAAACTGGTCACTGTGTCCTCAGATGAGGAGAAGCTGACGATAGACAGCTGCCTCTGCGACGCGTGCTACCGGCACGTGGACCGGCGCGCCAACTGCCCGTCCTACCGCAAGCGGCCTCTCGGCAAGCAGCCCATGGACCCGCCCATCACATCGCTGCACAAGTGAGTATTTATCCCAAGTTGGATCTTGTGTACTGTTGACCAAGATCTACCACACTACACTTTCGGTTTATTTTAAAGTTTTGGAATAACTAGGTCGATTTTCCCTTGCAATAATATTATGTATAAATGTCAAACTTAGCAATAATTAGATGGCACAGAAAACTGGTAGACATTGGTTGGCTAGGTAGAAGATGAAACTGAGCTGAGTTCAGATTTAAGACTGTTGTATATTCGCACAGAAAAATAAACCTTAACGCGTTACACGTACGGTCGATTTTGTTCGAAAATAAAATAATCCAAAGTAATAATCAAAATTCACTAAGGAAATTTGCTTTGTGAAACGCCGCTGTTCATGCCGTTTTTAAATTAATTCTAATCTTTTACATTACACACACACTTCATAGATACATTGTCTATATATCCATATTTTATTTATACATATATTTTAGCCAATAAAGAAGAATTTATTATTATTATTATTATTATTACTTATCACCAGTACTCAAAGTGAGAAGGGTCCAAGCCCTACATTAGAGGAAGATAGTGAGGAAGAAGCCACTACTCCGACTGCAGCCCCGACGGGCCGCGTGTCCGTGTGCCACACGGAAGGCTGCACCATCGTGGCTGATCACTCCATACGCCGCAAGTGGCTCATCAAGATGAGGAGTAGCGTCAACAAGTTGGTGAGTGATAGTGATATTGCAAAACTTGGCAGAAACTTAAGTATTTTCCAAGCTAAACCGAATAATATCTTCAATGGACCCGTAAAAGCTGTGGTAGCCTAGTGCTGTGACCAGTGGACTGAGATGTCAAAGGTCTCCAGTTCGACCCTAAGGAAATTACACAGAAGTTATGTGTGTATTTATCGCATGCTTAAAGGGTGAATTTAATTAAAAAAAAAAAATTAAAGATTTTTTTTATTTATTATTAGTAGTTTTTATTCAATCAGGATATGCCAATTGCATTTCTTCTTACAAACGCAACTAAAAATAAACACAACCCAAAACCAATCGAAAAAAAATAACCATTAAATAAATGTTTCATATTTCAGTTTTTTTTTGCGTCAGTATTCAAAATAAATCGTGATTAATGAATTTGTTTGTATGTATCAGCTGAAGCTGAAGTGCGACTACCCGGGGCTGCACACGATCCCGCTGTGCGGCGCGCACCACCGCTCGCTGGCGCCGCTGATGGCGTGCGCGCTGTGCCGCCGCCGCATCACCAAGCATCACAACGTGCACTTCATACACCACGTCAGTACCGCACAGTTCACTATATCCCTAGAGATGGTATCAGAGTATCCTAATGAGTCTATCCTACTGAGTATCCTACTGAGTCTATCCTACTGAGTATCCTACTGAGTATCCTACAGTCTATCCTACTGAGTATCCTACAGTCTATCCTACTGAGTATCCTACAAAGTCTATCCTACTGAGTATCCTACAGTATCCTGCTGGTTGTTAAATTACCGTTACCCGCCAGCCAGATCTGCATTACTGTATTAAGATAATATGGAGGAGTTATCTGCCAAATATTCAGAATGCCCCAAATATTTCTATCAGCTCTTGACCACTAGACCAATGCGACATTCTAAAATTATATTAAGTTATTTTCTTTATTTGAAAATTAAAACTCAGCCTTAGTTTTGGTAAATGATAAAAAATATAACTATGAAAAAAAAATTATAAACTATGCATAAACTTTATTATTATTTTCAATTAAGACGTTTGCTTACTATCATTTTTACGTCACAAACAGGGCTATATGGAACTGAACCCGCACCTGAAAGCCGCGAGCGTGCCGGTGCAGTTCACGGAGCGGCCGGTGCTGTGCAAGACGTGTCGCTACTACTGCACGCTGCTGCCGCGCCCCGGGTACAACGACTCCTACGCACATGGCTATAGGCGCAAGTGAGTATTACTTTATCTCTATAAAATTACTTTATTTGTAACGTGTGATGTGAGTAATGAGTGTCAAGTCAAAAGTCTCAAGTTCAATCAAAATAATCATGTGAATTGTTAATATAGATTATTTTTATTTGAAGTGTTTAGGTGGATATGACTGTCTTTAATCATGTTTGTAATTTTAAATATATATCTTAATAGTTTAGAAGCATTTATTATAGTTTGTATTATAAAAACTTAATATAATCGGTTGTCCATTAGAAAATGCTCTATAGCATTAAAATATTATGTTGAGTATTAAAAATGTATTTATTAAAATTTCAGGTTACTTCAAATATACAACATAGATCTACCAATGATGTCGGAGAACGAGACGGAAGATCAGAACCAAGATGATGGCAAACTCAAGAAGAAGCAGAGAGCCAAATCCAAACAGAGAAAATCTTCGGAACCCGACAAAATGGACAGCGAGTCTTCTGAGAGGACAAGCGAGAGTACTCCAGAGAAAGAGAAAGCTAAAGAAGATAGTGACGGGAAGGAACAACCGCTAGAAGAAGATATAGAGAGTCTCATCTCCTCAAACAAGATCCTGGTCCCCAACGCAGCGAAGACCAGCGAATCTAACCCACAAAGTGACGGATCTGAACCAGACATGGCCTGCGACATGGAAGGTCCCATACTCCCCATAGACAAACAGACAGAACTCCAATATCTCCTACAAAAACAGAACAACCCAGCACAATTCCTACCCAAACCAAATCTCACACAGAAACAGAGAAATATATTAAAAGTACACAATTTAACCGGCATCCAGAAACCGGGTAACCAACATAGGACCACAGACAAAAATTCCAAGAGAATACATAAGTTAGGACAGATACTGTACCACAAGGAAAAAGGTCGCAGCGATACGGAAGAAGACCGAATGAGAGATGGTATACCAATACTGAAGAATATATCCTTGAACGAAGAGTGCACGATAGAAACTATACCCAATAAGCGACCAGCAGACATAAATACACTCAAAAACAAGTGGCAGATGTCTGAAAGCTTCACACAGGTCAAGAAAAACCTTAGCGAATTGTCCAAGAACAAAGATCACAAGAAAATATCAGAGGTAAAGTACTCGAATCCTGTCAAAAGATTGGAGACAAACCCTTCGATATCTGTGAGAGAATTGTTCCCGGGAGAAGAGGAGATGAACTTGCAATGTAATATAGAGTTTAATCACGTGAAGGGGGTCACTCCCGAAGGTTGGGAGAAATGTAATGCCATGATACAATACGATGTCGAGACTAAAAGACTCTGGAACGAGCTGCAACGCCCGTACGGCAACCAATCCTCGTTCCTACGCCACTTGATCTTGTTAGAAAAGTATTTTAGGAGTGGAGACCTAGTTTTATCTCATAACGCGTCTCCCCACGCAGCGAATTACAGCGACTCAGTTCAGAGCCGACTTCGGGCTTACGACAACGTTGTAAACGACACGCCGAGGCGAAGCGAGCCGGCCATAAGCCTGATAGAGTTCAGAAAGAAGCCGTCTTTGAATGGCAAGAGCTTATTGAAGTCCAATCAGAACGATGGAGACAAGGAGACAAAGAAATTCATGCCACCGCCCGGAGCGTTTCCGAAGCCGAAGTCGGCGAAGTCTGATAAGGCGAAGTCGAAGCCGCTGCCTCCGGAGTTAATAGCGATAAACACTCCAAATGCTCAAGGTCGCAAAGCGATACAAAATGTTTTGCATAACATTCAGCAGCTGGTCAAAGGTGTGTCGGCGTCGGATCCGACGGAGATCGCGGCGGCGCCACTGCCCGCGGTTGTTCCCCAGGTTGCTGCGAGGATTGACCCCCCTACTCCTGTGGTTGCTCCTCCTAAAGAGAAGAAGGACACGCCCAAGAAAGAGGAGGTCCCTAAGAAGCCTAAAACTACTAGTAAGCCTTGGAGGCCTACGCTTATGCCTATAACTCAGGTGAGTTTTGCTAATAGTTATTTAATAATATGTTTATATTAGGGATTTTGTAAAGAAAGTCTCGAGAACTCTCAATTGTAGTTAAAATATTAACCTGAAATTTAAAAGTTAACTAACATACTATTTTTAAATTTCAAAAATATTACTGCTACAGTTCTTTCCCCTGTCCCTTCAGGTGTTGGTGGAAATATAAAAACGTAATTGAAATATAATTTAATTCTTATTCTCATAACTTGTGTACATAAACTAATATCAGTATAATATATTTTTACAGGAGAACTTAGCGAAAATCGCCCGCGAGCCGACGCAAGTGGCCGTCGACGGGCGCACGCTGCCCAGTCTGGTGCAAGTGATGTCCTCCGGCAAGCGGTACCACATCACGCTGCAGGACTACAACAAGATGTGCATCATGAGGCGGGAGAAGCTGCAGCAGCTGCAGGACGGAGAGAAAACCAAAAGACAGTCCACAGAAGAAACCTCCGTCGTGACTGACATACAGCCCTCCAACGCCCAATGCGCTATGCTCGGCAACGGCGGCACCGTCGTCCAAAACATAGCGCCAGAAGAGAAATCTCAGGACAAGAAAGACGTGCCGGAATTAGGACCGATCGGCTCGAACGCCGCCACCATACTGAAGAATGTCGGCCTAAAGAATATAACGATAGCTGCGATCCCCCAGAAAACTGCCACGGTGACGTCACAGACTGTTGCGTCGCCTATAGTGTCCTCGCCATCTTTGTTGGTCACGTCCACGCCTATCAAGATCCCGCAGCTGGGGCCGGCCGTGTCGATAATGAGCGAGACGGTGATGTCGCCCCCGGTGATGTCAAGCCACATGATAATGCCGAAGATCCCGAAATCCCTGACGGTGATCCCGCAGACGGTGATGGCGCCGGGCGTGGTGATGGCCGGCTCCGGCGGCAGCGGGGTGGCCGAGGGCCAGCGCCCATAACGAAGCCTCATCTACGTGCTCGTGTAGCGCCGCCCGCGACCACGTCCCAATCAAATGAACTAAACGCGATACGCGAACGTTTGCAATAAGTGAAAACACCCAAAAAGCCTTAATAATTATACTGTGTATATATTAGTGTAGTGACGGACATTGTGCTGTGAAAATGGTGACAAGGAATGTGTTAAATATATTACTCTGAAAGGTTTTTAATTTTTTTTTTCATTTGTGCAAATGATGCGATGGTTTCTGCTGATCCTTGATTGACGAGCTTCGAGTGATAGATATCATGTTCATATCATTGCCGCCGCTTTATGTGTTAACAGGACTAAATTATGTAGGAATGTTATGATAACGGATTTAAATTGTTATCTTTAATGCTTAAAATTAATTATGGGTTTCTGATATTGAAATGTAATATCAGAGACACAAGGAGGTGATCGAACAAGCAGTTGTTCTATTAACCTTTGTAGTTAGTTGTCTATTTACTATAAAAATGATCTTCTGGACAATTTAAACAGTGTTAGCATACACACCTACTCATATACTATTCTAGGTTCTAATTAAGCCTGATAACCGATTAGTTATTATTTATAAACAAGCCTGACTATTTTATTACAAAAATATAGTTCCTTGCTGAGAAATATTCAAAATTCTCTAGTCAGGTGGGAATATATTGCATTTATAATTTATTTATTTATCCATCCCGTTTTGAAGAGGGTAGTAGAAGTGTTTATATTGTCCGCCATTTTGTTGGCAAGACTCGGTAGTGTGTGCAACGCCTCGTATCATTCGCATGAAAGTAGACAATCTATGTATAGTAATGTATAGCGTAACTCTATAAGTATATCACTAGGAACATATTTTTCCAATTGTTAATTATATATAAGAATGCATTAGACACTCATGTAGACCTAGTAACCCGATTTAAGTAGGAATAAAACAATAATTTTGGAAATACAACAGTTATAAGTTAAATTCAATGTTGATTTTTAAATTCGTACCTATATATTTTAGTCAGAGGGACATTTACAGTTAGTAAAAAAAATTAACAAAAGTACAATCTGACGTTATAATTTATTAATGATATATTTACTTAATTAATGTCTTCATACATAATATCTTACCGCTTAAACTATACACACATATTTTTGGGATACTACTATACATTTAATACCTATTCATTCTACATACATTTAATTAAATCCTATATTATAACTAATTTTAAATGTCCCTAAATAACATTAATAAAAATCATTAAAGCAAATACAAAATTTGGTGATTAAATTTGTGCCTGACAGATGAATATAAAAATATAATAAGCACATTGTACATAATTATCACAGGAGCCAATAAATGAAAAGTTCTGACAACTTTTTATAAACAAAAATTTTTGCAATTCAAATGTGTGGTTATTTGTTCAAATATTTGCTGTTGCCAAAAGAAAATAAACCTTTGCAGTATGGACCCGTGGTTGATTTCTCTTTGGCTAGATTTAGCAAATGTTGCTACAAATAAACAATGTTTAGTGCGAACATTAAAATCTCATAAAAGAGTGACCTCTGCGCCTGTAGATAGAGTTCAAAGTTATTTACAGTTAAACATATATTTTTAAATGGACATATAAAAAGGTTTTATGGTACCAAATACTTAGTTATTACTCAACGATAAATAAAATAAATCTTTATTTTGATTTCACCGTTCAAATATTAAAAAAAACTTATTAATTCAAAATAGTTTCTTTCGGTTAGGAGTTTCGACGACATAAACAGGTACACAGATACACACGGGAAACATAAAAATAATGTCTTTCAAATGATTGATAATATTTTTTTTAAAGCCCTCAAAAGAAGTAGTCATACTACAAAATATATATTTCAAACAGTTCACAGAACAGACTTCAGTCATACATCTACAAATATCGTAGCTTTGCTATAATTATATTCACGTCGTTTTCACTTGATCTTAATAAACAGTTACTTTAAACATTTCTTTCTTACGCGAATGTTAGATATTGACACAAAACTAGTTTCTACCACGAAAAAAGCCTTAAAATGTAATTTCATTTATTCCGTATCAAATTATCTCAACCAGTATAGAAGCTTGGCAACGCGGCTGCAACCCCTCTGGTGCTGCAAACGTCTATAGGCTACGGTAACCGCTTACCATCAGAATACCAGCATAAAAATAAGCTTCATACACAAATATGTTGTGGATGCGTTTATAGTGGAGCCACAAATTGATTCATAAAATTGTGGCTTCTACTACCTACATACTGTAGTTTTAATATATAATTTCTTCAAGTATGATGGATAAAACATATATACGGTTATAATGTAATTAAATATAAACAAAAAAATCTAAGGTTTAAAGTTGACCTGTCATAACTGGCGACTCGCAAGCATCAGTTATCGTATAGCTCAATATTTTTTGAGGAAATATTCTTTTAGTTACTATGTAATAAAAACATATTAACTTACTTCAGTTATAGATAACTGGAAGACATTTCAAAAGCTATGTTATAGCCTTCAACATATTAAATTAATATTACTTTTTTAATAAAAGCGCCCTTAACTATGATTACATATTTCAACACTAAACACCTAGAACAGAACTCGAAATAAATTCTTATACATCACACAAATATTTGCTTCATTTGAGGATCAAACCTGCGACTGACGTGGTGCGGGACCCTGATCGCTCAAGCATTGTGCCAATTGTGACGTCAAACTAGCCATTCTTTCGTAATGATTGAACAATAATAAAAATATGTCGTTAAAAATAAAGGTTATTTTATAGTTTTTTGGTGCAACTTATACCTAACACATACATAACATTATGCTAATATATTTTTGAGAAAACACAGTAATCATGTACCATATAGTTTTAAATCATTAATTTATTTTCATTTCACATTTTCGAAGGCTGTATAAACCCCATTAAAAGAACTTATTCAACAGACGCAGAGGTGTGTGTTAAAACATGATTATTATATGTCTATATTGTTGAAAATTAGCTATTTTATTTTGGTCTAACAATATAGCTAGGTCCAATGTTATAAGTAGTTGTCAAAAAATTTATAGTTAAGGCGACGTTGTGTTAGAACGACGGTTTATGCTCATTAAGTGACATACAGTTTCTGAAAATATAAACTGCCTCTTAACTGTGATTGTTTAGTTCTTTGTTCTGTTTGAACTGCCCCGTTGGTCTCGTGGTCGTACGTTCTACTGCTGAGCAAGAAGTCTTGAGTTCGATTCCCAGGTCAAGCAAAGTTATGTTGAGTTGTTCTATGAAATTCTCAGTAGCAGCTCGGAGTTTGGATTCGTGCCCGATTGAAGGGAATAGGCTCGCTCCCTATTATATGGGATCTAAAATCATATCGGCGAAATGTAGGTATACATTAGTATACTTCTGCCTAACCCTAAGGGGACAACAGGCGTGATAGTTACATGTTTATTTAATGAATCTCTTGAAAGTATAAGATAAATTTCTTTTAAACTTTTATGTAGTCTTCCAGCCTTCTAGATAGAATAAGTGATAATTTACAATGATGTTATTATTATTCGTGTCCATGTATAGAAAAACTAGTTTTCACGTAGATTTTTTTTTATTATCTTTATTATTTAAAGGGACTTTTATTCTACAACATGTCAGTCCCATTTCACGTAGTTAAATTGTGGTGTTATGAAGATTATTTAGTTTTGAATCGGATTAAACTCAATTTTAATTACCTTCACACTTAAAGGATTTATTCAAATATATATATTATTTAATGACCCAATTAGCCCAGCGGTAGGTAACACTGACTTCTGTGCTAAGGATTCGAATCGGACAAATGTTTGAGTGATGAGCATAAACATTTGTATCCGAGTCATCGATGTGATGTAAAATACGTACATAATATGCCATTCAACCTCATCAACTCATATTGTCCTACTGCTGGGCATTTGAGAGAGGTTAGGCTTTAATTCACCATGCTAAATTACTAAATTACTTTAGTTTTGTTCTAACGGAAGTCAGGAAAAAATTATAACTCTCTAAACATTAGGACCAGATCCCTTTGTATATAAAATAATATTCTAAACAAAAAAAAACCACGAAACTGCCAAAAATAAATTCTCCTTAAAATGACCAATAATAATAATAAACATACTTAGAGCATCGCGTTAGAATTTGGAAACTGTATGTCGCTATTAGAAAGTCGTTTACGCCGCTACGACTGCAATAAATGTTATAACTTGTACAGCTAGATATTTTTAGTGAATTTGGAAGTGTCCCCCCCCCTCCCACATACCCCCCAACCCTGCTGTTGTCTAAAAACTTTTTAATTTTACGTGACAGTTTGAACAAATTGTGTCCCATAGCCCCGGTATTGTTTTGTTTCTTCCAAAGATAGTGCGTTAGTACACAATTATTATTTTTTAGTTATTATTTTTGTTCGGTACGCGCTGTCGCCTCGTGCCGGAGGTATGAATTGTCTAATAAACATATCTTATCTCCTGATGTGTTGTGTTTTATTAATATTTATACATAAATTACTTACCCCTAATATTATACACGCCAATTTCTTTTATTTTCTATGGATGTTTGCTACTCTTTCACGCAAAAACTACGGAATGTATTATAATGATACTTTACAGTAATATAATTAATTATATAGCTCATACTTCAGAATAACACACGCTATAATTTAAACAATAGTTTTTATATTTCTTTAAGGGTGAAAATCAAGGTTGCGACCCGCCTGATAGTAAGCATTGCTGCATTCTATGGGCGTTTGCAACACCAGAAATGTCACTAGTGCGTTGCCGACCCTGTAAAAACCTTTCCACTCCCTTTCTTTAGTGCCCATCATCGTATTACTTAAGTTATGACTTGTAAGTACAACGAAAATTTACTTTATTATTATGTAACTTACAGTTAAACTATAATTAGGTAATTACTATTACAATGTTATTAAGCGTTAGGTACCTACGTTTAATTCTATCAACTAACTTCTTATCCTAGTTTATGGGCAAAAGCAGCATTTAATGTCCATCTCTTTCTCACACTGAAACTGTAGTTGTACTGTCATCAATCTGTCTATTTAGATGTACGAATTAAATTCTTATTACGCACTAATTGAAGTCAGCTTGATGTTCCTTTTTCTTCGTGTGCTTTGAGGCTCCCTTAGTTCGTTTCCACTTCATCCTACGATTTTGAAACCACACCTTCACCTGAAAAACGTAAGAAATTCTTAGACAATTTCTTTATACCGCGGAGGTCTCAAACAGGCTTACGACCCGCTCCATGGTAAGTGGTTGCCGTAGCCGGGAAGCTTGCAATACTAAAAGTGAAGCTCGCACGTTGTCGACCCGAACGAAATTAGATAAAAATCATCTTTATTCAGAGATCCGTAGTATGATAGAGGGCGTAGGAGAGAGAGGCGTTGTTTGAAGGATTAAAAATTGAAAACATTAATTAACTTAATAATTTCATCAAAGGATGTTTAATGCTAGCAACACAATAAAAGGTTATTGTGTTGCTAGCACAATTTCATCATCATTCTAGCTATATTTATATTTGTCTCGGGTTTCAGTCTGCCCAGTTGCGACAGAATATTAATCGAATGTCTTCGCATTGCATTTTTACAATCCAATTAATGGACTTTGTGCTAAGGGTAGGTAAATATCGAGATTGACTGTTTAACGATCTACTATGATGCATGGAGATGTAAGAAATGTAATATAAGAAGTGAAATGTCCGGGAATATTTATTTATTTATTGCGTAGGCTCCAAGCACCAACCAGCTTGGGCAGCTCGCACCCATCCGCTGCCAGCCACCTTCTTCAAACCCTCGTAGCGTATCACGAACCCTCACCTGTCTCTCAGAAAGATGCAACGCGACGGCTATCTCATAACGCCGCAGCCTCGTCAGGTAATTGGCGCGCGTGAACTCAGCTTCCAGGCTCCGGATCTGCGCCTTCGTGAACGCTGTGCGCTCTTTACGACTGCTGCTCGGGGAACGTGTATCTGGATAGAGCATAAGATAATAGTTTAAGATTAATATACTATCACGAATAATCCAATGAATGAAACAGTAATTAGATATAATATTATTATGTATTTAATAAGTTCCTGTAAAGTCTTTATTAAAGTCTTTACAGCTTTTGCCAAACCAAAAGGCTATCAAGAACAAAGCGGGTCGGTATTATGACTTTCACTTGACCTTATTAATTGTTCATCAGACGATATCGTATAGGTATTAATGAACACTACATAATAGTTTTGTTAGGTACTTAGAAAAATGACAAACAGCATATATGTATTATCTTCATCAACCTAAGTATATACTGTCAGTGGGATAGTGGGCTATAGGCACCGGTGTCCTCTCATTTAAGGAAGATTAAAGGTAGATTAGGTAATGGTCCACCACGCTAACCTAGTGCAGATTGACATATTTCACACGCCATCGACAAAATCTCTAAAGCATGCAGGTTACCTTACTATATTTTTCTACACCGTTTGAGCACGTGATGCTTACAACAGCATGCAGGTAAGTTTAAATGTCGACCTCGGTTAAAGTTTACCGTTATTTGTTTCAACTTCTGGATGAAGCAAAAGTGGTATGCAAGGATCATAGCGCGGAGCGTTCTAAAGCTTTAGCCGGGAGTATGCAGAGAAAAAGACAAGTGTATGTACTTATGTTTAATCTTTGCGGAACTAGTGCGGCAGTTATCATAAAAGGCGATATCTAGATAGTCAATAGCTAATAGTTTTATACATCCGTTCGTGTAATGAACGGCAGATGCCCGCGGCGCCGGCGCCGACTGTCCGATGTTTACGTTCGGTTTATGATCGATATTATTCGCGACAATCATGCGCACGACACGATTCCACTCGTAAAATCCTGAGGTGGGCAGGAAGGTGTGATTGTTATTAGTGTAGAGTTATGAAGCTCTATGATTTATTGAATTTACTTTCAAGTTGTTTGCGACAAAACACGTGTGGTTTTGTTTGTAGAAACTGTTTTTCAGGAAATAGGGAAGGTTGATTTTATGTTGAAGGAGTATCATTGCTTTTGTATTCATTAAAGGTTAAACTGATGTACTACCAAGACGTAGTTCAAAATAGCGGACTAAGAAAAATATTTATATATACCTATTTGACTACATGCAAACTTTGAGATTTCATAGAAAACCCCAATACCAAAAACACTCGTTGACATGAATCAAACCCGCGCTCAGCTTTGAGACTACGAAACGTATAGGGTAATATTTTTTATTTTAATGTATTTAGGATTAATTTAAATTATTAAAATTCTTTCAGTGAAATATCGACATTACCATATAATCATACCATACCATCGCGCGTGTCTACTCGTAGGGTAGTCAGAGTAATTAATAGGTATGCTTCTGATTGTATCCTATTTTATTGCCAAAACTGTAGGTACCTACTGAGAATTTCATAAAAAAACACAATAACACTGCCTGACTGAGATTCAGACCCAGGATCATATGATCTGCAGTCGCGAGGGTCTAAGTCTAGGTATATAAAATAATAATAATAATAAATATTTTCGGACATTATTACACAGCGCCATCTAGTTCCGTAGTAAGCAACGAGGCTTGTGTTACGGATACTAGATGGTTGATATACTACATATATACTTTTTTTGTTGTAAATATATACCTACATATTATACATAGATACATCCATGACTCGGATACAAATGTTGATGCTCATCACACAAACATTTGTCCCTACGGGGATTCGAACCCGGGACCCATAGCACAGCAGGCAGCGTTAGCTACCGCTGAGCTATACGGATCGTAAAATTTGTACCTACTGTAAAAGACAATAGGTACACATTTTTACAATGTCCAAACCATGATATAGGATTATTTTAGGATCTAGATGGCAATAACCTACCTATGAAGTAATCTCTTCAGGAACTGTTATAAGTACCTATGTATAAATAAACCAAGGTATTAATTCCCTTTTTCATTTAAGTTTGTTTGAAGACATTTTTCAAGAACTATAACAATTAACATAAGTAATATCTTAACTTCCTTAAAATCTATACTAATATAATAAAGAGGAACGATTTGTATTTTTGTATGTTTGTAACGAATAAACTCAAAAAGTATTGGACCGATTAAAACAATGTTTCATCGTAAGAAAGCTACATTATTTCTGAGTAACATAGGCTATATTTATCACCATAAATTAGACATAAAAACAAAAGTCCACCGCTGCGGAGCCAGGACGGGCCACTAGTATTTAATAAACCACCTAATTTATAAATATCTAAGACAAAACATACCATCATCAGCCGACTTGTCTAAAGATCTGTTTACAGAAAACATAATCATTCAATTACATTCATGTCACTTACCTTCCTCCCCAAATCTTCTAGCTTGTTCTTCAGTCTCCTCCTTCACAACGACATGACTCTCCAACTCCCCCCATTCCCAATCGCAACCGTCCCTGGGTTCACATAAACCCCTGTCCACAGCCCGGTAGTCATAGAAGAAAGGCAGATAGCCAGGATGGAAGAATTCTTGACTAATTTCCTGATCTGGCAAAGGCTGGAAATGTGCCTCAGTCATGTTTTCCTGGTATCTTATCGTGCCTTCCACTTCAGGGAGGAAATTCGTTTTTAAATAATCCATTTTGATTTTTTCGAACCCGGAAAATTTGAAAGTTAATAGAAGTAAATTGCTTTTTTTTATATAAAGCCGACTTAAACTTTTCTGGGAAAACTATTGCGACTACTTTTAAATATAGCTAATAAAAAATTTAAAAATGATTCTAAGATGCTTTACACGGTAATTTTGGTCACACACAATGAAACACGTCTGCCCGCGCCAGAGTTTCAGTTGATGATTCCTGAAACGTCCAGTCGTGATGCGCACACGCACGAAAACTGGGCGGAGCTAATATTTTGGGCGGGGACATAATGCAGATAGAATGCAGTGACGTTACTTACTATGCTTTGAATTAACTTTATTATTAAGGTTTTTTAGAACTTTTTTAGAACTCAAAACTATGGTCTAATATGCTATTATACAGATACTACGCACAAAGGTAATACTATCTCAATGGTCTTATAGTCACAATCGCGGCGGCTGAGCGTTTACTCTGGGAATGGTTCTTGGATTAACAGTCTTGAAATTTATTCCGATTAAGATTGAACAAATTTATTATGTAAATGTATTATTCCGATATCTTACACTTAGGTATGCCAATATTTTTTGGGTATATAACTACGTATTTTTTTTGCATCCGAGAACAAATTTGGATGGTCATTTTAATTCAATAATATTCTATTAATCTATCTAAAAAGTATCTATACGTAAAACGTAAACGAAAAACGTATTGGTAATATACTTAAACCCTTTTTTGAAATACCTACCGTTACGAATACGAATACCCCATACACCATTACACCTACACGTAAAACTAAGCACTTCCCTATTTACAAACCAATTAATATAATCAAATGATTTAGGTGGGACCTTTGCCTGTTCTTGTTAACGCGGGGCAGTAGCGAATCCCCCGAGGCCGTCCTCTGCCCTATGTTTCTCACGGTGCGACAGTCATTATCAACTGTTTTATATGCTGATAGGTTTATGTGTTTTTAAAACCATTTGTAATTCGCTCTCGGTTTATGGGTCTGCTGTGTGAAAAGGTTAGGTGTTAGTTACTGTCACTAGAATAACTTTTGTTTCAATAATACCCATGCTTTATCAACTATTCAGTTGACGGTTCAATGAGCGTTCGAACGTCTGAAGCAAAATTTAATAATTAACTGTTGAATCTGGATACAACACCGGTCACAGCGTCGTCGGTTCGAATCGGCAGAATCCCTATTATTAAGTAAGTTATAACGTAAATATAGAACGTAAAATAAAAAAAACACTTTCGATATAAAGTTGCAAATGAAATATACCAAAATGACTGATAATTGAAATAACTACTAGGGATATTCAGTTGCGGTTCCGAATTAGAATTGGAGGTCTAATCTATGATCCGCAGATACACAAACACAATACATGGAGATAAAGCGAAATTTTTGTTCATTGAATACAATTTGCTTGCAAGTTTTTAGAAAATTTGATCGATTTTATATTTATTTATTTATTTGATTTACACGGCTTAAATAAACCAATTACATAAATCAAAGATAAATTACAAATGTAAATATAAGGGAAAAAAAGGAGTAAACATAAACTAATTAAATAAAATGATTTTCACAAAATTGTAAACACTGACACATAAAATTGGCGAATTTATCATCAAAGATATCACAGTCCGGGTTGGCTTCCCCGAGATTATTTAGTGCAGTTAACACGCGCGGTACAGGAGACGCAGCACGTGCTGCAGTCCGACACAGGGACACATCTAGCAGTTGATGTTTTCTGCAACGGAGATAGTTATTCGGTGTGTAGAGTCGAATCAGCTCATTATGGATATCCTGTGCATCCGTCATACCTCTAAATATTTTAAGCATAACGCCTACCTGGTCACATGCATGTAAGTAGGTAAGTACCTACTACGCTATAATTGACGGGACTAAAATATGTTTGACCTGACCTTAACAGATCACTCTTCTGCGTCCGCCACCGCCTCCGACCCTAACTCCGATTCGGTTCCGATAGAACCATTTCCGATAACGACCATCGAATAGTTTGCATTTTCAGCTATACGGTCCCTTAAATGTCGTTATATTCGGTTTCAATTATATTCTTATTTTCAATTATGAACCAAATGTAGGTACGTACTGCACTTTCTTACTAATTAGTCGGCTAGTTACAGTCATAAGCATAAGTGGTAATTACTTAAATGTAGTTCCATAAGCTTAAGTACCCATGTACGTAGCCCGTCGGGCCCTGGTTATATGCGTGATTTACACTTCCCGCTCGTGATTTGATTGAATGATAAGCTAATTGATAAATATATTGCGGTCTAGTAAGGCCTAGTTGCGTACTTATGTTTGAGAACTGGCCCGTTCAATCCGTTAAGATAAATAAATAAATATATCCGGATATTATGACACAGCGCCATCTAGTTCCGAGCTAAGCAACGAAGCTTGTGTTACGGATACTTGACGGTTGATACTCTATTAAATATTATTTTAAGAATTTGGCCATTAAATTACCACTATTTAGTTTAGTTCAAATAATTTGGCTAATATATATTTTTATCTCAACAAATAGAAAATGTTGCTGAATAATGTAACAATGTATTTTTTTTTACAATTTATTCTATTGAAAAGTCTGCATACACAATTCAACAATACATTACTTACAGAAGTAACGTTCTTCTACCAATACAATATACAAAAAACGTATAGATGTCTTTTTTTGTGTGTTGCGCGCACGCACTCTTCCCTTGATGTTTTGCCAGCTGCGCGTATGTCCACGACAAGCAACTTATTACGCTACTTTACTTTTTACTGGTGTCATTAGTGACTCACTGCCCCTCCTGTTGTTATAACAGCGTTAAAATAAAAACAAACGCTAAATTACTGATCACGGTGCTGATAAATTGATTTTTATTGATGATTTGGTTTAATGGTATTTATGTAGTGGCTTATTTAGGTAGCGAATGTTAAATATTCAAATGCAACTACATTTTTACGGGTTGAAATAGGTTTATCTATTGCACACACAGCATCGACAGTCAGAGGGAGAAGGTAGGGGTGGGTGTTAGAATTACAGATATACATAAGTATACCTATGTACCTAGGTAATTGTAGCTAGACTATTAAAGTCTAAAAATACGGTTTTTTTATATTATTGTGTCCTGTCCAGTTAAATTACAGTCTTTGTGTAATATTGTCTTCTATTTTTTCTTTCGGTGTTTGTACATAATAAGACGTTTGGTCAGAAGTGACCTAATTAAGATTATGATTTATATCTATCATAAGTAGTTACTAATATAACAATAAAATGATATGGGTACATACAGCTATTTCTTTTCGTGTCCTGGTCGGGCCGGGCATAACTTTCAGGGATGTCTCTGAGATACTTTTTACTCAAATAAAAAAAAATAGTTAAAATAATATCGAGGTATTCTCGTCTACCAGATATTATATTGATTTCTTACACTTACGCGAATATTAGACATTGAAATAAAACTACTTTTTGCGGATTTTATCGCGGTATCCATGGTCACGGGCAGATGGAGGTGTTGGTCGTCTTGAAGTTATAATTACTAACAGCTACCCTACATTTTTTATTATTATTGAAAATCCGATTCACACAGAACGAGCTTACCTCTCACAGTTTTGTTCTTGGATTTAGATTTAAAAGAATCTATTTTTTTTTAAAACGTTGCCCCACACTAGGATTTTCTCCTGTGTTGTGGGTGCGTTTACAAACACAAATTTTCACATACACAAACACCCAGACCCGGAACAACTACCTGTAGAACATACAAATATTTAATCTATGATAGGGTTCCAAGCAGGTGGTAATACCCAGCCATCTTCTCTATTGAAATTTGGGTGTTTTTTTAATTTCAATAGCCTCACTAATCATCCTGGGTAGGAATCGGTTTTCTTTTGCGAGGAATTGTGGTTGATCAAGTCTGTTGTAATGCTGGGGTTTGTCTATTTGTATGTTCACAAACTGCTGACTTCTTGGCACGGCGGTGTTTAACATCAGCGATGTGTTCTATTACGCGGGTCCCTATGCTTCTTTTTGTTTGCTGTAAAGGATCCGAAACGTCGGGTTAAAATAATATCAATAATATACCGCGATAAAATCCGTAAAAAGTAGTTTTATTTAAATACGAGATTTTATTTCGAGAGTAGGTAAAGGTTATTACGTCTAGATACGCCCATGGTTTCAAATATTAAAACGTACCTAGACATTTCCTCCAGCAGTGGGGTCTCGGTCCCAATGCTAGTGATCGAGTGATGGAGTGATGAGAGCTGAGAACTAAAAATAAGGTCACTCCTCTTTATTTCAGCTCTCAGCCCCGCCTATTCACATACCCTCAGGTCGACTGCACCTTTCTGCCCTTTCTTGATCTATTCATAATCTCAACCTGATGACCTTTTTTAGCCCAATTCCCTTTCTTTTCCTATTTTAATATACATGATAATTGATAGATACTCATCCAAGAGCCTGGGGCGGGCACAGTCCCATTTCTAATCGGTGGCCCGACGTTCTAGGGTAGGCACTGGACCATTCTGGAGTGGGCCCGGAACTCCGTTAGGAACGCCCATGATTGAAACTCGGGCTTTATTAGTTGCAGATACGAAAGAAACCTGGGTAGTTAGAGCTAGAATTACTTAAACTGAACATCAACTCACTTAGTAGACAATACGTATACCTCTAATATAAATTTGATGTTTTAATAGTTGGACAGGATGAAAGGGATACCTATGAATCTAAGCTAAACATAGTAGATATGTTAAATCTTATTTACTTATTCTACCTTTCATTAAATAATTGTATTAGTGTAAAGCTTTATTTAGTCGAATATAAGATTGCACAACATTTTAAAAGATACAACGAGTTGAAAACAGCCGAGATTATTTTCTTAAATCCTGTCTCTTCAGCCACAATATTTTAAAATATAAGGACTACCTATGTATGAGAAAACATGTATGGACATCCCTACACATCCGAATCTGTCGGCTGCGCGGCTGATGAGTTGAACAGACGTTATTAACACATAACACTCTGTATTTATAGGCGGCACTTCATTATATGTGTCTTCTCTTATTTCGGACAATAAGTACATAAACCAGTGTTATCTGGCAATCATTTTATTATAACTCTGATGAAATATTTTATGGATCATCACAATAAATATAGCTACTAAGTAGTTAAGTACTTAGAATTTAAATTAACAAAAAAATATTTAATTACAGATACCTGTACTCTGTGTGTTTGTGAATATTCTACATACTCGGCTTCTAAAGGCTGCCTTCTGTGGTACGTCTCCTGGGTTCGAGTGCCGGTAGGGTCAATACCCAATAGTCCTATACACGATACGATTCAAACCCCTCGTTTATGTGATGACCTTTAACATTTGACCCGAATCACGCATAGTGACTTAATACTACTAAATATTAAATAAATAAATATTGCTGGACATTATGGCATACAGCGCCATCTAGTTCCGTGCTAAGCAACGAGGCTTGTGTTACGGATACTAGCTGGTAGATATTATACCTAGATTGTACCTACTGTATCTACCATCATGTATCCGTAACACAAGCCTCGTTGCTTAGCTCGGAACTAGATGGCGCTGTATCATAATGAGATATTTCTTTATTTTTTACTGTACATTTTATTATAAATTAAAAAAATATATATAAAAAAAACATTGGGTAAGGCGCGGGATTTAATTGGGTAGTAAGATTTAATAAAACACTAAAATACTTTGTCAACATGATTTTTATTGAAAATTAATCGTCACGCCGTTACAGTCAGCTATCAATAAATATAAGTAGCCAATAAGTTACGTAAGCCGCACCTGCATTATGTCTTTATCACATTATAAATAAGTTTATTATAAATAATAAGTAAAACTAAGCCGAAGCTATCACAAAATGAACGGTGTTGCTGCCGAATAACACTAAAACCTACTACGATTACTACAGACCTGTGTATAAAGTAAAAATTCTCATCTCCTCGCCGTTGTGCAATTCTAATAAAACATATTAATTATTTAGCGCCTTATCGCTCCAATAAATATTAAATTTTATTTTTCGCAGTTATATTTTTTTGCAAAAGTTACACGAGATTTAAATAATTGATTTATGGAAATATTGTATATTGTAACCCCAAAATAAACCCATTTTTACCGACAGCAACATTCACAATACATGATACAAAAAAAAAAATACATGCTTCTTAATTTGAAATGCATAAAAGCTTAAAAAATGTAGTTAAACACCATTTTAAAATTAATTCTAATAAATTAATACCCATACTTTCATAGAGTACAATATTATAAACATTATCAATTTTCTTATCACTCTTTTATTACATTCTCATAGGTCATAATCCCGCCGATTTTATAAAATTGTATGCTTACTTACTAAATACGGAATTACGAATAAAGCCACACTAGTGATTGAAGTATTGCACATGCTGAGCGAAAATACTATTCGTATTAACTATGATATAATGATTTATCGAAACAAAAAGGAAAATGTTAGGTGTGTGTGTTTATGCTACGGCCGCATTATTGGCGAATGATTTTTGCTCGGCAAATATTCATGTTTCATCTGAACACTATTCGTCAAATATTTTGTTACTATCTTCTGAAATACCGACTAGATTGTACATACTGCATTCGTACATACTTGCTAAAATCCAGGGATTGATCGTTAGTATGTTAGGTATCGTACTTATCGCGGTAAAACGAATAGTTCGTCAAATTCCAGTAGTGTGGACGTAGCAATACAGAATGAATATTTTCAGGATTTCTGTTTCAATTCACATTTTTATTTTAAACCAGTAGTTGCGTTAATTCGCCTATAGTAATTAATGGCTATACCTAAAGCTTAAAATAAACGTTTTATTACCTAGCAACACCAGAAGTCTCGTGCAAGTAGGCATTACAATAGCACCATACTACTGCTTATGCACCAAGTCATAGTGGGCTATTATCAAGTTTGGCGTAATCTACTACATAATATGATTAAGATTATCGCACAATTGTAAGTTTACATGCTTTGTTTTATTGACAAATAAAAATGGATTGAGATATGTTATTTATATTTTTTACTCTTTATTAATGTAGCTTATATTTATAAAAAAAAATCGTGTGAACCAAATTTGTGGCAAGGAAAATTTTGAAAGCGTGAACAATGTTAAGTGTAAGTTATCCTATGTGTTTAAAATTCCTTGTAATCAAATTCAGTTATTGATTTCACCGCTCCTTACTCCCATATTGTACTTAATTGATATAATAATATTATTATTTTCCATTAACTGGCAACATCAATCTACGTACATTTCTTTTTATAACCTGTGAGTGCATGGAACTCGCACCGTTTTTTTTACGCGGATATTTCAACCGGGCAATGGTCAGGACTGTAACGCCAGTAGCCTGATGAATGTCAAAGTGGTGTATCTGACGATGGTCTTAGTTCTGCCAGATGCTGTCAGCTACCGCGGCTGCGAGTGGCGCGGGCTGGCTGGGCTAGAGTTACTGAGCGCGGACAGGGAGCTTGCGCGCTTCATGCTGGGGAAAAAGATGGCGTTAGTGGGCTGTTAGTTGAAAAAAAAAAACAAATCCTACGTATGGGTTCGTTTTTTTATATTAGGTCTACAATTACTCGAAGTTGTATATTATTATGGTTAAATTAAAATTATGAAAAAAAAAAACAAATAATGAAAATAAAAATGAAAATTTGCGACATATGCAGGCAACATGTAGAGATATTTATAATTTTAGGATTACAAAAGTGCCAGGTGTTTTACAGTTAATCCCGGTAGGTTTAATTTTGATTACAAAATTTGTATAAAAAGTGATTTCAATATATCCTAAATGCTATAAGAAAACACGGTAAGTGCAACACAATTTATTGTTTGTGCGATGTGTTAGACATAATTCTGAAAAGGTTACCTGTTTAAAAAATCCTTTGTTGTCCACTAGTTGAATAAAATGTTTGAAAGACCCCACACCAAATATAAGCCGAAATAATTAGAAGCATAGGTATTTGGCGAGGTTGCAATAGCAGGCATACTTTTAGCTTGCATTTTAAGCTAACTCAACACAGATTTTATCTATTAAATATTATAATAGTCCTAACCTAACATTTTTGTCTCGTTAAACAAATATTTTTCCATCTATGTTGCGTATTTAAACCTACTTATCAACGCATCGTTTATAAACATTTGAATTTGTAAAAAGAATTAAGGATACCTACTGTCAAGTTTACGCTTCTGTCAATTTTAATATTGCCACACTATATTTGAATAGGTGTTCGTATTAGAATGAGCCTATATTTTTGGCCTATTTGAGACAGCAATGGACCGTAGGATTTCCATATATAAAACCGGGGAACTGGGACAAGAAACGTAATGAAGAACGGACAAGTCCTTGAATTTTGGGGTTAGAACCCGGATACATTTTTTTTTAATGTTGGGTACTCCAAAAAACAAAAACGGCTTCTCATTACGTCGGGCAGTATCTTGAAAACTTTTAAAACCGGACTACAAATTAAACCTGGACTAGATTTAAACTAGGACAAATCGGACAAACGGATGGCTACCATAAGCCTCCAGCCAACTCAGGGCTCTTTAACTACAGTATTTTTGGGAACCTGAAAGAACCCGGTTCGAGATTCAATGCTGACTGCAATGTAGCTAGGTTACCTTTCAGGGTCGGTGAAGTCTACGTCGGTTGGCAGGTGGGCGGAGTGGCGGCCCGCGAGCCGACTGAACAGTCGCGCAGACGAGCGCCTCAACGACTCGCGAAGTTTCGAGAAACTCGCGCTCCGGGACACCGCACCACATTCCTGCCCCCGTGTTATGCAATTTACACTCCATTTTGTTGAAAATAATATAGAAAAATAATTGTCGACGGTAATAGGTTTGGTATGATTTTTATGAAAAAAAAATTTTTTGAAAAGGAGTTTTGATAAATAGGTTATATGAAATTTGTATTTTAGTTAAAATGATAACAATCGGTAATGGTAGGATACAACCACAGATTAAATGACCTCTACAATGACAGAGAAGTGTTGCTAACATGTAGAATATAATAGAAGTGATCCATGAAAATGTACAAAACATCTATTTAGTGAATGAGATGCCACCATGCATCTACTCTAACAGCAAAAGCCGTTAAAACAAATAGTGTTTGTGTATCTGTTTGTTTGTTCGTCATGCGTCATGTTTGCTTCGTGGGCTATAAATTGCATAACACTGTAGACTCACCTTATTCCGTAACAAAAATAAATAAAAATAAAACCAAAAATAATGTTACATAAATTATATTTATTAACAATTTTTCATATTACCATTCGACGTAGTAATCGAGACAATAAAAAAATAATTATTGCTGTGACATGGCAGTTAATAAACGGAGATTCTTTTAAAAAAAAAAGTGTGTATACGTTATGCCGATATTGTAATTTAATGTACATAGAAAAAATCCACATTTCGAGCACCCTTATAGTTTAAAAGAAATTGTATATAAAAATACTATATAATAATATTTATCACCTTCCTCTCACATTAAGCTTAGATCGATATACGCTAACACTGGAATGAAAGTTAAGCATAAAATTACTGATGATGATGACATAACATGATTGGTACACAGATAAAAAAGCTCTACTCAACGTTGAAAGAGAAAAAAGTTTCTAATATTCACCCTAGGGCCTTCTTTGTTTTTTGTTTTTTTTTAATTATACCCATTGAAATTAGTAGCGCAGGTATTTCCTAAGTTGAGTAAAGCTAACATCCACAATAATAAAAAAATCACATTCATGCATTCTTCATAATAAAGAACATCACAAACAGACATACATCGTTAAAAAAAATAATGACAATCATTATATTAAAATATTGAAATTGTAAGCGAATAAAATCGTTGTTTTAAAACATGCTCAAATTAATTATTAATAAAATAAAAATTATTGTAGTGATAATTATAATAATAATATTAAATAAATATTTCAATGATTATAAATGCAATGCCGCTTATATAAATTCTCAAAATTTGTGTATACACTTTATATAATCAATGCCATTGGTTTATTTTTCTGCTAGAAGATTGAAAATACCTATGTACCTTTAAAATTAGAATTATACTAATATCAATACATATTAAAAAAATGATTTAATAATCTCCAGCATAAATCTCGAGGCTTGGTTATACAAAACGCACTTTTAGCAACGAATGACTTAGGCTCGGTAACCACGAAAGCGGAGAGGAGAAGAGACAAGAGATGTGTGTTGAATAACCAATCAGATTTCGTTATTTCAAAACACATCTCTGCACATCTGTCCTCTCCGCTTTGGTGGAAACCGGGCGTTAGTTTCACCATATAAAACAGCACACATACACCGTCTTGATACTTTATATTTATTTATAAACAAAAATATTGTATACTACAGCGGGACGGCTCACTGGCATGCTCCTATCACACTTTCATTTGTATTTTTATATAATTTTTATTTAGTTTTTTTTTTAACTTTTATTTTTACTAAAATAATTATCGCATGCTAATAAATAATACTAAGCTACTACACGACCATCTTGAATTTATTTTTCATCTTGTGATAGAAATGTTTTCATCGAATAAAATTTAATGACGGCTTAGGCCGAAATCGAAACTATTTTCGTTGTCAAAAAAATTCAAAATGGCTTTCAAATTAAGTGTAGAACGCACGTGATCCTCGGTTATAGTGAGCGGATATTAAGACTTGGTACAATAGAAAAGCAATGGTTTTGTATTTGCACCATATTTTTATCATAATTCATTGAGAATATATCCGAGCGAGTACAAACTTACACTGAGAGCAATTATATTAAGAATCCACAATAAAAACCCAGTATAAGTGGCTTATCGTTACTTAATACGTGCTGCAAGCATCAAGACTTGTCACACAAAGCCATTGCCTGCCTTCTGCAATTACTGTCGGACCGTTTGATTAGCTCTCCAGTCCATTCTCGTCGGTTTATCGCCAATCAAACGTGCGGACGTGTCGGTAAGGACCATGTGCGTGAAGCGAGTGATAACTTAAACCCTAGTGTATGCTACGTGGCTACTGGTGTGGCGGATTGCTGCCAGTGTTGATGCCTAGCGCATTGAACAGCTTTGACTTTAGGTTCATGCGTGGTTCGCTCGCTTGGTTCGCGCCCTATAACGGAAAGACAACATAAAAATAAAATGTGCAAATAAAAATTAATGGGTCTGTGTAAGAAGCTGCAGAAAAGAATAAAGTGGGGGGCTGGATAGAATATTGTGGTGTGGAATCCCAATAAATTGTACTTAGGAAGCTTTTATCAGAGAATGAAAATAAATTAGACGAATTTATCCTTGTTTTACGTCCTATTTTAGTTCGCCATGTTCATAAATTGAAAACCAACTACTTATTTTGAAGATTACTTGCGGACAAAGCAGATATAAAGACTTGCGATCAATTTTAAAGAGTAATATCAGGCTAAATCAAAACAATTATTAAGAGGTGTCGGTATATTTTATGTTAAAAGATTTCTATAATATTTTGGGTAGAAACTTTGATCGATATCAAATCAATGGTCCCCATTTTTCCGCCCACAGAGGTAAATTATGTATACGGTGTTAAACTTGTACACATTATTAAGAAACCACATTAAAAATAAAAAGTGATCAATTATTAAAAAAAAACATTTAACCAACCCGTATAAACATTATAGGAACAATAGAATATAAATAAAAAAACAAAATATGTACATAAACGAATAAAAAATCACATAAATAAAACAAAAAACAAATAATGATATGTAATAATGTGTAATGATGACTTAAAGCAAAACAAAAACATGTTTTTGCAACGCTGCCCGATGAGACGAAACGAAATGAAATGTACAACTGAGTGAATAGAATAGGTGGCTGTGAACATAATTTTGTTTCCGTATTAGGCCCGGTTTACACCAAAGCGGAGAGGAGGGATGTGCTTCGTTATTTCCACGTCTCAGAAATATATTATTGGTTATTCAAAACACATCTCTTCTCTACGCTTTGGTGGAAGCCGTGCCTAACAACACTTGTTTAAACTTTTCAGCGACTTTTATATAATTAATATTGTGATAACCCTAAATTGATTTGCGTAAGTGTAAGAAATCAATAAAAAGGATTTATTTAAAATTTTCCATCATCATATTTTATGACGCCAAACGGTCTTATGTAAAGAATTAAAATATCCTTACAATATTATGAATGTAATACGAATTAATTTATGAAATTTTATTGTGTTAAATTGGCCTACTTTTCGTTCGTACTAATTCAATATGGACTATTACAACCCTTTCAGCCCACTGACCATTAAGTTCAATAAAAAATTAAATCTAATGTATTAAGTAACTAGTCATTAAAACTCAATACTATCAGATTACATGATTATAAAGTACCTTTTGATATATCTTAAGCACCGCAAAATAAAACGTAATAAGACACAAGATACGGTTTAAATTCGAGTGAACGATCACGAGACCATTCATAGCTATTTTAATAAGTGTTGTGAATATTAATTTTAGCTTTACTAACGAAAATTAGAAGATATGACAATACTCAATATTTTTATCAAACGGGACATACAGATTGATAACAATGTCATTTTATTTATTGTCAGACTGGTTTATTTGAAGAAGCCTTTAATTAATTTGTGACCAATAAATATTAATAAATCAACGGTTATGAAATGTTTTATTTCAAAGTAAAACGACTAAAAAGGTTCATGGCTTTTTTTTTCAATATTTTTTTAATACTGTCGGTTCACAAATATTTTTCTTATAATATAGTGAGCACACTAACGTAATAGTTTATTGAATAACTTTGACGGACAAAATTTCCGTTTTGCAGGACAGAGATAGAAAATTTTCCCACTCCTCTCAAATGTAAAGTGTTAAACCCTATTTCGAAAATTGTCTACAGCTTGTAACGTAAGCGTAGCAGATTGAGTAGAATTGTTCTAGAACGAAAACCCGGTGCTTTAGAGGTGACGATATGCCGGACATGCGCTGTGTTAAGCTGAAATAACGATGTGGTTTAGACTAGAAATATATTTCTAACTAGGCAGTTAGGGCATTACTTTTGAAGTCTAAAACATGAAAAAATACTAGCTAATTTTGTTTTGTAGGACAAAAATATATATAAAATCCTATAACATTATAACTACTGGAAAGTACTTTCAAATTAAATCAAGATATTATGATTAATAGATTTAAGTACCGAAATGGCACGTAAATGGATTGAATGAAGAGTGAAATGATTGGTGTGAAGATATAATAAAACATATACATAATGAGATGAATATAAAATTGATGGCAGTTAAGATGGATTAAATAAAGACATTACATCTATGTAATTAGGGTTCAAAATTAAATAAGATTAATATTTTTTCATTATTTTTTGCCCAAAATGCTTCTGCAGAAATCTATTTCTAGTTTCGACTGATATAGTGCGATACGACATCGACAACCCAGTGCATCTAAGACCCAACCAATTTAGCAGTGACGTGGCTTGGTTTACCGAAGTTCTAAGCCGGCTCCAAACGTTGGATCCAACGCTGGATCCACGAAAAACCAAGAGATTGGCGTAGATTGCTTTGAAAAACTACTAACGCTGGCTATCGATACTGAGACCAACAAGCTGGGGCCAACGTTGAGCAAAACGTGTTGTGCCGGAATTAGTGTTTAAAATTATTTACATGTAGGTACCTATGTTATTAGTCGATAAATTTTCGAGTCGATATAAATCCTAACAAGGAAAATGTATCGAAGTCAAAATTTTATGATATTAGCTATCAAATGGTGGTTATATCCTATTAATCCTTTACAATTATTTATAAGTAGAAAATTAAAGAAAATTTCTGATAATGAGTCTGACTAACTGACTGACGTCTAAAGACGTACACAGAACTATTAGATGCGTTTGCTTGCATTAATTATCAACTACAAACCTACACCTTGTTTAAAAAAATAATAATGAAAGTTTGGAGTGATATTATCATGCTTTAATGTGTGATATTATACAGTATGTTAGGTTAAATAAGGGACATATTGTAGAGTATAATTTCAAGAATATAAATGAGCAAGTGAAAACTACGAAATTGGAACACTCAGGGTCTCTTTCTTTAAGAGTCAGTTATAAGACGAACTTGTTGGTTAGTCCAAAGAGTTTTTAACATTTAAAGCAAATTTACGAGTCGCATAGACTAAATATGTTTAGTTTATATACCACAAAATACACTAGAATATGTCCATTCTTTAACCTATCACCCAGCATGTGCCCAAAACGTTCGTGTAAACCAAGCCATGTTCTAACAACGTTCGTGTAACCCAAGCCATGTTCCGACAACGTTCGTGTAAACAAGCCATGTTCCGACAACGTTCGTGTAAACAAGCCATGGCCGTACAAAGCGCACACAGACAATGGGGCGCGTCACCCGCTGACCTCGTCGTGATTGTCCGGCTGCGGCTCCACGGCCTCGCGGCTGCCGTGCCGCCCGGTGCGGGCGCGCGACTGCTTCACGATGTCCAATGCCTACACGGTGCCAATTGCATTAGCGACACAGAACCTTGGGAAACTGAGCTTAAATAACCAATATCTAAGAGACCTACGTAATGAGGAATATTTGTTCTTGTAATATTACATGTTGCTAAGAAATAAATGTTGAAATAAAACTACTTCTTTGCGGATTTTATCGCGGGATTTTATTATTACTATTATTGGTGACGGTACTACATTATTGGTGACGTCCAAATTCAAAAGTAGAGAAGTTATTAGTTGACAACCAACACCTCAGTCTACCCGTGACCATGGATGCTGTAAAGGATCCGTAACGTCGGAATAAAATAATATCAATATACCGCGATAAAATCCGTAAATGGAAGTTTTATTTCAACGTCATATTCGCGTAACTGTAAGAAATCAGATAAATAAATACTTGAAATATGTGCTTATTCGATTTAGCCGTAATTTCATGTAAATTTAATTTTAATCTTCAGAGATTCGACAAATCATACCTATTACCAATTTCCCTAATTAATAATAATAATTTTGAAACTAAAAACACATCGCCAATTAATCAGCCACCTGTAAAATCGTAATTGAAGCAATAATAATCGTTATTTAGCGTCTGGTTTGTGACTTACTTGCTGTACGTGCTAGGCAGCGTGCAAAATTAATTATTCGTATGTTAAACGGTGCTAAATTATGTAGCAAATATATATTTTGTATATAACAGATTAATTTATACACATTATCCGGATAATTGCGGTGAGGACGCCCGGTGAGGGCAAATGTTTTTGTGAACATGTTCTTAGATTTTTCCATGTATGTATTTGCCAAAAAGAAACGTAAGTAGTGTATCAACTATCTAGTATCAGTAACACAAGCCTCGTTGCTTAGCTCGGAACTAGATGGCACTGTGTCATAATGTGGATACTATTATTTATAAATTTTCAAATTTTCATTATTAACCGGATAATGTGTTAATTGAATACGTCTGTTATGTAGAATAAAATAAATAGTTTTGTGTATGTGTGAGTGTCGTTATTAAGCATAGAAAAACTGTAAAAACAAATATAACATTTGAATATAATAAAATAAATTACTTAAAAAGGTATGATTAGCATTTAAATATAATAAAATGTTGCTATTTTTAATAATAAAATAGGTAAATATGTAGTATTATTCATACCCATAGATTAAATTATGTGCAATATTGTGTTAAAAAACATCACATCCCTTCGTCTCGTGATTATTATTGCAATTTAAGTGCAAAAACACACACAGTGTAATTAAACCACGCTTAATTAAATAATGTCGTACTATTCAAGAGGTGCCACCTATTTAAGTATATACCGGAAATATTTTTTGTCAACCACTACTTTCAGTAATCACTGGACTCTATGGACTTGGCAGTGATGTTAAGTACAATTTGCACTGTCCATATAAGCAATCTACGTATAGTGAATGGAAATAATCCGGAATTAATAAGCCAATAATGACAGTTACCAAACTCCTCACTCACAACCAATCGAAAGCCATTAAATAAATAATAAGAAAATAATGATATTTAATCAAGAAAATAGTAACTTTTTAGCTATTTCATGTGTTTACATATCATTTCATCATCCAAATCTATATTCCTGTGAGAATACCAAGACTTGGTCAATTCCGGTTGATTAAAAAGGCGACACATCTACCTTATAGTCATCGTCATCAATCGATTTGCTGTCCCACTAGTTAAACTGTAGTTCTCTACGTTAAATTAGCGTGTTAGAATCCATTTATATAAAATTTTCGATTAAATAAATTAATATGATCATCTTTTTTAATTTCTGTTTTAATGTTATGAAGTGTTTACCTCCTTTCGGCTACGGAGCGCGCAGTCCTCAAGTGTTTCAGCGGCTTCGTATTTGCCCTGGCGCCGGTAGAGGGCGCCTAAGTTCTTCAATGTCGTTGTCACTGTTGGGGAATCAACCTGCGGAAAGAAATATGATAATTTTAGATATTGTTTTTGTCAAATAATTGTTAAATTTTGGTGGTCTCAACAGGATGGATGCCCAATGCTGGATATAAGCTTACCTTAAAGATTAACATGATGATCTGTCCTGCACTACCCCCATCCAGCGGAATTCAGATGGATGTCAGCGTCAGTTTATATTTAAATTTATATCAACGACGCGAGCGTCATCTCTAGGCAGCCATTCTTAGCAAACGCCATCTATTTAAACTTAAATCCGCTTTCATATTAACACCACTTTTTCCTATAGGAATAGGCAGAAACACTAGAACCTGGTACTTGTTATCTATTACACAGGACGACAAATACCCTAATTCCCTTTCTGAAAAATCTGTCAAAATCTGAAAATTAATGTTACAGATGCAGAAATGAACTCAAAATATATAATATTAAAGGTCACATTACCTTGGCAGCCTTATGCCACCCTCCGTACTCTCCATAAGGAGCATTCTCCTTTTGCAAGTGTTTGTTCTCCTCCCGTTCCTCAGCCACCTGCCAGATCGGCTTGTTGTCGCCTGCAAACATTAATTATGATGAATAAGCTTACATTACAACAAACAGGCAAATATGCAAAGAGGTTTCAAGTAAATAACTTCATATTCTTCAATATTCTGTGGATATAAAAAGAGGCTATTTTTTTCTAACCACTAAAAAGCAGTAAATCTACAATGAAATGCCTTAACCATCCCAAAAGTAATAGATCATTAATATTTTTTTAAAAAGCCACAGCCAAATTAAATTATTCTTATTAAATGTGACACAAGTCGGGAAGGTGTGACACACTGGCAACACTGAAGTATAAAAAAATAAATAAAAAACATCAAAATAAATATTAAAAGTAATGCTCATTGCCTTTCCTACCTGTGCCACACAGTATCCGAACTTGTGCCACTCACCTAAGGTTTAGTTTCGTATAAATATCCATCCACGTCTCAAGGCGAGAACCATGCAACCATAACTCGCAGCTCTTTCAGGAATTTTATGCTGTAGTATGGTATGGGGATGGGGGAATATAGAAATAATAAGTTATCTGTGACTAGAAACATAGCTATTTACGAAGATCGTTATTAATAAATCGCTTTCTTGTGTCTGTTCAACTGAAATTACACTTGACCTTTATCAGCACTGAGCACTCAACATTTTTTTTCCTTTTAAATGTTATTATATCATACTATAGTTTTTAAATATGACGAATAATGCATCTACATGAAAGGAAACACAGTTGAACAAGAATATTTGAACCAATAATTTGAGTCATTTTTTTTATATGAAATCACTGATAGAGATTTAGTTAAAAACAGATAACTTATAGTTCCTATACTCCATGTAACTCATAAGATAAATAAACAAAACAATTTCACGATCACTATTTAATATAAATAAATAATATAATCTATATAAAATTATTGCAAAAACATTTAAACTACATAAAATTCAGCGGTTCACAACATTTGGTATAACACATTTTGCGAATTATTTGGCATAATAATAATTATTTTTGGTCTTAATCAGCAAAGCTTGCTTGAAACTATGAACTTGCTTAAATAGCAAGTTCATAGTTTCGCTCAAAAAAGGCATAAATGATTTCTTACACTTATGTAAGACACTGAAATAAACAAATAAAAATACTTTTTACGGATTGTATCGCGGTATATATTTTTTTTTTTTACCGGACGTTTTGGATCCTTTACAGCATCCATTGTCTTAGGCAGGCAGAGACTGTCTTGATGTTATTACTAACAGCTACCCTATTTTTTTTACATAATTATTGGCAATCCGATTTACACAGACAATGCACTAACTTTAGTGCATTGTCTGTGTAAATCGGGTGACACGGGAGCTCATTCTGCCCCTGACCATGGATGCTATAAAGGATCCGAAACGTCGGGTTAAAATAATATCAATATACCGCGATAAAATCCTAGAAAAAGTATTTTTACTTCAAGACATTTATTCATAAACAAATTGTTTTTTTAACTAGATTTCAACAATAATAATCTTTAATATTATATCGAATGTCATCTAAAATCACTTTTTAAAACATCAATACTCACATAACATGCGTAATTAAATAACAACCATTATATTTCAACAATAAGTCCTTTAATGAGACACACTCTTAGAAAAGCGACAAGACGTGAGTCCATTTATTTCATGTAAAACAAATATTGTGCGTAAATATAATATTAAGGCTTTAGGCAATACAAATATAATTCTATGACTAAGAGGTTCTTGCATGTCACCTTTGAAAGCAAAATAAACTCATCTACATTTTGGTTTAATGTAACGAATGTGGACTCAATACCAGTCCCGAATCTGGGGCATCCGCAGGTCATCGTATTCAGGGGACTATACTTACATATTTTTTTGTCAATGAAATTACAACTTTATGCTTTGTGCACTATAGTCCATCAAATACGCTCGGTATTTTTTTTCAAAATTGTGCAGAGCTAATACAAAGAAGTTAAATGTTTTGTAGCATCCTGGTAAAAGCGACCCGCTTAGCTAATTACTGTAAAAAAAAATTGTGTCCAAATTTTCCGCCCCTAAAATCTGCTACGGATAGGGTCTAACCTACACATCCTGCTGGTAAATTCACCACTGTATAAAACTACTTCGCAGTCAATAAATCTTATTAATAAAACCTTGTAAAGTAAAGAAAATGATGGGCCCCACATTCGTTTTGCTTTGAAAGTGATAATCGGAATAGGTAAGTTTTTAGGTACGAAATTTATACGAACAATAACCTAAGGTAAGCAACCCTGTGCGATATATGTAACTATTTCTTTAATATTTTATTACTAGCACAAACTTTTATCATTAAAATATATCGGTACTATTTGAAACTATAATTTCATACATAAAAGCCACCTATTCCGATTATCTTCAATAAGGCAACGCAAGGCAATTAAAAAACTAATTAATAAATTACTACATATGTATGTCCAATCGTCCATATTCCCTTAGTACTGAGCAAAGGCAACTGAGATTGTCAAACTGAATGAGCAAAATCAAATAACCTCTTTTTACTGTGAATTCACAGAATTTATATTGAATTCACAGTCAAGACAAAAAAAAAATAACATTAAAACATTGGCTATGGGCCGAATGGTCGGTCCAAATATCCTAATAGCGATGGTCACACATACGTGTGCGGCCGCACAGTCGTAACCAGTGTTCCCGAAGACTATAGTCCTGTCTGCAGTCCTGAATTAGTGGCTTCCCGTCTGGTGGGGCACACGACCGAGAATTGATACAGACGATCAAGGGGTGCTGGGGCTGAAAAAAAAAACGCTCATCCCACTTTTAAAGTTGTCTTTTGGTAATATAAGTGGGATGTGCTTTTTTTTCAGGCCCACGTCCCAAGATTGCTTAGTGCACGAAGTTACCTTAATCTGGCACTGCCTGTCTGTCCCTGTGTTTGAAAGCTGTACTCGTAATTAAGGGCCTTAGGTATGTGTTACGTAAAAATAATAAATAAATGTAAGATCTTCATGTCACTTTCATCGAGGCTAAATTGTTAGGTGATACTTAAAATTTAAACATTCATTTCTTTTTTTCTTAAAATATGATGGATTATTTAGACCTAGAGTTTAAAAAATTGCTTCGGCCTTAATAATAAAACTATTACTTGAAAAAAAAAAAGACTACAGTCGCAAAAAAAGGTCTATAGAACTTTGGCTCATAGGCTTTTTAAACTGACGAGTCTTTTAAAGCCCTTCTTTTTATGCATAGTTCTAAAAAAGGACCGATAGACTTAAATTTAGGGCTAAAAGCTTATATTCCTCGGAAACTTTAGTCGTAACGCACAAACAATAGCGCGAACGACAGTGCGGCCGTACACAGTATGTGTTTTCCAACAGCGAACGTGTTAAATAATGTGATAAATACACTAAAAGATAAATAAACCCTATTTTATAACTATCACGCAAAAGCTTTCGGATATAATGTAAACACTAATAGTAATATTTATTTATTGAATGGCAAGATAGAGTATAAAAGCTTTTAAAGCTAACATTCTAAGATTCAAATCTAATAAAAATGCATCAAGAGATCTATAAAAGAAAGAAAAGTATTGTCAAAAATTATGTAACTTAAGTATTGTTTTTACTGGACGCAAAGAACTGCATAGATAAAACATTTATTAAAATTAATGGACAATATATAAATAAATATTGCACTTTTTCTTGATGTTTTGCGTCGAGTAAAATATGATTTACGAATGTATTTCATGTCTCAACTAGCAATAATTTAAAAAACAAATAATATCAATAGAATTGTAATAACACATTTTATTTGAAATACTACGAAATACAAATTTTAAAAATAAATAAGCAAACAAAATACAACTAAAAAAAACTAATACCATGCAATATTTTTTGTATTTTTTGTTTACTATTTACAAATCCGAGCATTTTCAAAAAATATGCAGTAGAAAAATATACAATTCACTTTTAGTAAATTAATATAAATATTATAATTAATCAGCAAAACCTTGTGCTTTGGTCAAAAGTCAAATATTATTTTATATAGGATAGCCTTCACCAAATGACAAAGGAATGACAAAAAGACAAATCTAGTTTCAATACTTTTTTTATAGTAAAACAGTACCCTGTAATCATTTATTTAAATAATGTTCTAGTTTATGTTTTGATAACTAAAAATATATGAACATGACTTTACGAGAAATTAAATTGAGTTGGTCAGAAAGAATAATAAACAGGTTTATGTCTGTTTCCCTGTTGACCAGCGCGGAATTGCGTCACCCGTGCCGATTAGATGCAAACTAATGGATAATTTACTATTAAATTGACATAAAAATGTTAATGACCATGGGCCAAAGTCTGATGTCTATTTCAACATTAATATTTGACACATTATCCCATTGAAAGTAATATTTTTATTTCATTTAGTAGACTTGTACCTATTTTATTTACCAGATGTATTTAGGGAACGATTTTTTATATTGTCCCGTAATTAAGCGAAACCAATACAGTACATCATCGTCCCGTAATTTTGTGGATCAGTGGCATTTAATATTATTTTTTTGTGTATTCAAATATTTTTTGTTGTAATGTTTTTTGAAATGTTTTCATTAAGAAATTTGGCAATTGTATAGGTTATTTAATTGGTTAGCCAAATTTTAGTATAAAAAATAATGAATGTACATTTTTAAAAATAACGGTGCAGTTGTCCCGTAAAACCGGAAATCAGATCTGGTCACTCTACTTGTACCCCAGCTCAAGTTGATTTCTCGTTTATTTTGGAATTTGGAAACTGTTTAATGTCTTTTTGTCACACTATTATAATTATTTCTGATTAGAGGTCTAGCCGCCATAATTCCAATTAATATAAGGAATGATTCAGTAATACATAATATCTTCTGTAAATTTTAAATACTCATAAAATTTGTTAATACTTTGCACAGTTGGCCGTTATTTTTTATTTGACTTTTTTGCATTTAATGATGCTATATACTCTGAAACGGTAAACAAAATATGATGTCAATTTTATAAAGTACATCTTAAAGAAATGTTAGACTGGAATCATTAAAAAATACTGATATTTACACATATAGAATGATGTATGTTCACTAAATTTTGACGCTATTGAAAGCACTATGATTCCGGTTTGAAGCTATCCATTAATGTAACAATTAGTAAATTTAAATACCATGAAAGCTTAAATAATCGATACAAAGAAGTACATGCATTTTGTATGAAATGTATTTTAATTAAACCTGCGATATGCTTAGTTTTTTAAAAGCTTATTGGTTATAATATCATTAATGTTTCAAGATTAAAAAAAAAATACAATTAAGTATATCTCGCAATAATATGAAAGTTAGACAAACTTATCTGACGAGGTATGTACAAACAGCGCGAAAATTATTAGGTCTAAGGCTATACAAACTTTTTGTATAAAACTAACTTTTTTGGTCGTTCACAGATGAGATTGCAATTCATATGAATCACTAATTCATCTCGATTTTTTGTAAAAAAAATCATAATTCTTGATCCAAGAATTTATGAACCAAAACGACGTTAGGTGTATTAATGGTGACCGGGTCAGGTAAGTTTCTCAAACTATTCTTTCGTTTTGCTAATACACGTTATATTCATATATATATTAGGACTTACCGTCAATAGTGCCGAATTCCCGTTCGTGCGCACGCGTCAGCACTTGCTTGTATAACGTCTCCGCTTCCTTGTACTTGCCCTAACAAACAATAACGTGTACATAATAATAATAATAATTTATTTAATTTAAAAAAACAATTACGCTAGTTTATAACTAGCGTAATTGTTTGTGACACTTATATTAAGGTACAAAAAAATACACATGAAAGTAAGTCATAAAGGAAAATCATAATACACATAAAGGAAAATCCTGTGTTATGGGGAGCATCAATTCATCCGTTAATATAATTTACATTACCGGGTTACCTTTTAGGCTTCCATTATAAGTTATTCATCATCATCAACCCATTAACGTCCCACTGCTGGGCACGGGTCTCCTCTCATTTCAGAGGGATTAGGCTATAGTCCACCACGCTAGCCTACTGCGGGTTGGCAGACTTCACATGCCATCAAGACAAATCTCTCAAGCATGCAGGTTTCCTCACGATGTTTTCGTTCACCGTTTGAGCTTGTGATAAATACGCACATAACTTCCGAAAAGTCAGTGGTGCGTGCCTTGGGTTCGAACTCGAGACCTTTGACGTCTCAGTCCACTGGTCACACCGCTAGGCTACCACAGCTCACAGTTATAAGTTATTGCAGAAAGGATATGTGTTTTATGTAGGTATATTATTTATGACAAACAACATTGACAACCTGATTGGCTCACTGGCTGAGCGATCGACTTGTACGTCACGGTATGCTGCTTAGATCATCGCACGGAGCAAATATTTGTACGATTTACAGATAGTCATTCCGTTCGGCGTGTTTGTGTATGTGTTTGTAAACGCACACAGGAGAAAATCCTAGTGTGGGGCAATATTTTTTAGAAGAAAAACATTGGCTGTCTGTACAATAGGTTGACGGACGATAATTTTACGAGATAGCAAGCCGAACAACACTTAGACCTCGTGCCTCTCTGCCGCTTGTTCCATGCTCTCGCTTGCACGCGGCGGAACAGCCAGCTTTCATCATAAGACGTTACTACGTCAAATTAAGACTTATGGTACATTATATTATGCATACCTGTTTGAGATAGCAAGAGGCGAGGTTATTCTTGGTCTTGGCGACGTTGGGGTCGTCGGGTCCCAGTTTGCTCTCGTAGATCTCCAGCGCGCGCTGGTAGTACTGCTCCACCTCCTCATATTTGTTCTGAGGATAAATTGGGGACACGTTACAAAGATATATATGAATACCATGAAGAGGTGACACATCGCGCATTTATTACGAAAGTAAGTTCGAAAGAGTATTTATGAATTTTCATACCAGTTCAACCCTAAAAAGTAGGTCTACGCCAGTTTTTGAAACCGTGCAACTAATTTTCATAGTTCAAAAGTAATATTGGTCTATTTTTTTTTATCGGTTCTTTATGACACAACGCTATCTAGTTCCGAGCTGAGCAAGGTAAGAGACATATTTATTGATTAATTTTCACATTTTCATTATTTACCGGATAATGTGTTAATTGAATACGCCCTTTATGTATACCTGACCATATAAGGGTCGTCACAGTGAAATAAACCATTTGACAGCTTAGATACCTGGTTCTGGCACAGCAAGGCGAGGTTGTTGAGCTGTTTGGCGACGTCGGGGTGGTCGCGGCCGAGCACGGCCTCGCGGATGCACAGCGCCCGCTTGCACAACGGCTCAGCTTCACGGTATTTGCCTAGAAAAACAATTACAATTATTAGGAATAGTGAGAATATTGTTATGTATGCTTTAAGTAAGTAACTGTCTGATATATAATGTAAAACGATATTCATTTCTATAAATTGATCTTCTGAAGCCGTGATGGACTAGTGATGCAAGTGGTTTGATCACTTCATGCCTGAGATTTTCTTGATGCCATGTGTAGTCTGTCAAACCACACTAAGCTAGGGTGGTGGACTATAAAATATCATCAGCAGGACAGAGGGTCCTTTTAAAAGAGAGGGGACCCCCTGTCCTGCCGTGGGACAGTAAATGGATTGACGATGATGATATTCTGACGACATTTTTACAAGTTACTTTGTTGTTTTTTAGCAATACATAGCGTCGTAATTTCTTAGCTTACGGCCTCTGAGAAGACAAAAACTAAAAAGCAAAAAATAACTTCATACAGTTTGACCTTTTTTTTGTTTTAAAGGTATGAAGTCGGTGCCAAGCCAAACGTAATAGTAAGTACACTCACCGCGAGTGACCTTGAGCGAGGTGGTTAAAACCAAGAAATATTCAGAAACATCGTCAGTCTTTATTTGCTATTAACAGCGTAAAGAAGTTACCGTGTGTGGATTAGTGGAGAAATAGAGGACTTAATTTTTTAAAAATGCCGAAAAAAGGTGAATTATGTTACGAAAAACGCATAAAAATTCAGTTATTGCATGAACAGGGGAAGTCTCAAGTAGAGATTGCGAGAATTATAAAATGTTCACGGTGCGCAGTGCAATCTGCTATCAAACGGTTCGCGAAGACTGGCTCACACACAAATAAAGTCCGTACTGGCAGAAAACGCGTGACTTCTGAGCGCTAGGACAGAAAACTCATCCGCGAATCTCTAAAAAATCGCAAAAAAACTACGTTTGAGCTCGCTGCTGCTTTGTCTGAAGAAGTTGGAGAGACTGTTAGTGCTCGAACAGTAAGAAGAAGACTTGCTGATGCGGGATTAAAAGGCTGTAAAGCACGAAAGAAGCCATGGCTTTCAGAAAATAACAAAAAACATCGCTTGGAATGGGCTCTACGAAACCAACATTTCACAGAGGAAGATTGGTCAAATGTTGTGTGGTCCGATGAATCAAACTTTGAGGTAAGCTTTTATATTAATTCTAAGAAACAATAACATTAATCATTCTTATTTGAGTCTACTTCCATAAAAATAATGAGCACACATATTAACTCTACTTTTATTCGTTTTCACAGGTATTTGGTACAGCGGCTACAACATTTGTGAGGCGACGCGTTGGCGAGGAGTATCATCCAGATTGTGTGGTGCCCACGGTTAAACACGGTGGAGGTAGCATTATGATCTGGGGCTGCATGGCAGCCGATGGTGTCGGCGAAATGTTCGTTTGCGAAGGCCGTATGAACAGTGAAAAGTACAAAAATGTGCTGGAAACTGCACTATTGCCTTCGCTTACACGCATTTTCGGTGACACAAACTTGGATGGCATCAAATTCCAACAAGACAATGCTCCTTGCCATAAATCAGCGACGACCATGCGTTGGTTTAAAAATAACAACATTGACTTGTTAGATTGGCCGGCACAGTCCCCAGATCTTAACCCCATCGAGCATCTATGGGGTATTCTGAAGCGCAGGATCTGTGAGAACAACATTACTTCAAAAACCACGTTAAAAAATGCTTTGATTAAAAAATGGGGTGATATAACTGCAGCCGAATGCACAAGGCTTGTAAGCACCATGCCCCAAAGAATCGCTGCTGTGATCAAAGCCAAGGGTGGCCCAACTAAATATTAGTTACTTTAGTCATAATATGTTAATATATGAATGTGGAAACAAAATATAGTTTTATTTTTTACCTTAGACATGAAAAAGTCAACAAATTATAGGGTGCCTAATACTTTTGGGCAAGACTGTATATAGTAGGTGTATTGACCTCGCTTGCCGTACAGCACGGCGAGGTTGTTGAGCGTGGCGGCCACGGCGGGGTGGTTCTCGCCGAGAGTCTTCTCGCGGATGGACAGAGCGTCGTTCAGCAGATTCGCAGCTTCCTTATATTTGTTCTGGTCCCTGAATCAAATGATAAGAACATAAGTAAACTGGTAATAATAATCTATACCTATATTTATAATAAAGCAGAAAAGTTTTATTGTAAATAATATTATAATGGGAATGTAATTTGTTTAAGCTTTAACCGCTGAACAGATTTAGATAAATTTAGCATGAAGATAGTTTGTATGCCGGAAGTCATATATACGGAATCTATAATGTCTAAAAGAGGGTAGAAATAAATAAGCAGATTGGATACAATTACTAATTGTACACAGACGAAGTCGCAGGCAAAAGCTAGTTGGAACGAAGTTCCTTATCGCGCGTTGCGAAAGGGGGCTAGACGGAAAAAATTAAGACGAAAAGTTGTAACGACACTTTTTGCTATAGTAAGCTATTGTAAGCCGTGCGGCGTGCGCATGTTTGTCTGTCTGTCTCTCTCTCTCGCTCTCTTATAGAAAGCAAGGGACACCCGGATGGAACGAAGTTCTTTTCGATTAATTAGTGAAGGAATTGTAAAAAGGAACTTCGTTCCATCCGGGTGTCCCTTGACACCTCTCAAGTTTTTATTTTATTCTAGTTGCCTCCGCGTAATTTTCGTAAAAAGTTCTACTACTACTTTTTCCTTTCCTTTTCCTAGATTTATACATTTCAAAGTCCAATTTCTCGGTCGTTGATAACGGGGCAAGTGTAAATGTTATCACCGGAGCATAATCCCAAGTGTTATATGATATAAACGCGGCAATTGGTCACCGACGGTCATTATCGGCGTAGCCGGCATATCCCCGATAAAGCCGTGACTGTACTTTTATCATAAGTTGAATAACTGATAAAATTTACTAGACATACTGTCCTAGAATACGATATTGTTTATCGAATTGCATTTAGTAACCGGTAAATGTTTATTTGTGAAACTAACTCTGCCAGGCCCTGTTTCGCAAGGATATCGTTAAGTATCTACAATATAAAGATATGCAACATCCTGATAAGCCCAGCGGTAGTTAACGCTGCTCTCTGGACTACTATTACTACTTCCCGTGTTTGAATCCCGATAGGAACAAATGTTTGTGTGATGAGCATGAACATTTTTATCCGAGTCATGGATGTATCCATGAATTTACAAAAAAAAAGTATATATGTAGTATACTCTATCAACTTTCTAGTATCCGTAAAACAAGCCTCATTTTTTACCACGGAACTACATAGACGGCGCTGTGTCAACGTACATATATATTTATTATTTATTTATATGTATATTCATTATTAGGCTAGCGTGCTAGCGCAGTAGGCTAGCGCAGTAGGCTAGCGTGGTAGACTATAGCCTAATCCCTCTCAATTGAGAGGAGACCCGTGCCCAGCAGTGGGACATTAATGGCTTGATGATGATGATGATGATGATGATATCCATTATCGGAGTCTTGATTCGAGAGAACCTAAGATGATAATGATGACGTATGTGTAGTTCAAACTGCTAGTATAAGTTGGTAAATAAACAAATAAATAAATGAAATAACCTGTAAACCAGGGCCAGTATGTTGAGCATGGTGGCGACGTCAGGGTGGTCGTGGCCGGAGGTCTTCTCCAGGTCCTCGAGCGCCTGCTTGCACAGCGGCACGGCCACCTCGTAGCGGCCCTGCGACGCGTACTGGATGACGAGGTTGTGCAGCGTGCGGAGCCGCGCCGGGATCTCGTAGCCCGCGTTCACCTGCTGCGCGAAGTGCAGCGGCGGCGTCGGCGACATCGCTGGGTACCAAACAAAATCAAATCAAATCAAAAGGTTTTTATTTCATATGAACTTTTTCAAGCATTTTTAAAACGTTAAGAATTTAGTTGCACTACCATTATACTTTGTTTTATTAACGATACGATTTCTTTGCATTTGATTTGTGAATTTATGCCTTAGTCCGTATTTTAGTTTTGTAGGGGACGCAACCAAGTGGTTTACACGGCTATGTTGCTAAACCCATTCAGTGCCCAGTACCCGGTTCTGGGTCGATATTATGGCAAGGCTCTCTGGGCATTGAATTTAATTACTTTATTATATTTATGAAGACTTTGTGACATTCTTTTCATTTATGTCAAAAAGACTTCATACCTTAAATATTTAATGCCCAAAGCCTTGTTATAATATCGACCCAGGAGTCGGATACTAGACACTAAATGGGTAAATTAAACACTGGGATTACTATAAACGATTTATCCTGAAACTTTTGCTATGCTATAATATACTATATGATTATGGTGGAGCTGCTAATGAATACGAATGCACTTAGTGCGGCGGTACTGGATTGCTAGATCAGCAAAAAGTGTTCGATCGTAATGATTGCAAGTAAAGTTTCTTGCCAATGTAATATGTTAGTTATACAACAAAGTATCATACTTTGTTGTATCAATAACTTATTAATATTACAAAAATATCGTGGCAGACAATAACCTAGCTCCTCGAATTCCGATAGCACAGCACTGGGACTGAGTAAATGAGTTAATGACGAGATGTTTTTTGACCTGGTTTACTCACAAAGTGACTAATATACCTAGTGATACAACACCCTCTTCAGAAATGTAAAAGATATTGACACTCTAGATTATGGTCTTATTTCTCCAGGTCCCAAGCTCATGCAGGCCGAAGTAAACACCATGCATGAAGGCTGTATGCCTTCAAAACATCGTACTCACATTTGTTGTTCCTGTTGTCGTCATGGTCATCGTCGGGGAACAGATCGACCATGGGATCGTCGCGCTTCTTCTCGCTCTGGCCGCTGCGGTTGGTGTCCGACTCCTCTGTTATATCGCTATCGTATTTGCTGTAATAATACAACAATGTGTGTTATTACATTCAATCAAGCTTGACTACAGACTTATAAAGTGTTAGAACAGACAGAAACATTTCGAAAATTTTGATGGTTTTGCTATTTCGTCTCTTAAATAAACTATGCAAAGATAAAGTACCTAAAAAAAAAACTTGAACAACTTGTGAATTTATCTCTGCTAGTTCTCTTACCATAAGCCTTTGTTTTGGATTAGGCATCGAGTTAAGTAGCCCCATAATCCTATTATTATATTTACCTAGTTGAGTAGCGTTGGTTTCTGGCTTTTATTGACATTCAATTAAAATAATTTAAAAAATTCTTCGGCTATTATTTCCTCTTTATGAATAATCCTGTATAAGCAACAACAAAATGAAACCGCATCATTGAAACTTCATGTTGACTTTGGCACAGAAATGCGCTGTATTCATTTTTGTTTTTAACTGAAGCCAAAATATGATACCACAAAACAAAACTACGCTGTATATTATTATTTACATTTGCCAGCGGATGAAAACTCGTTGGAAATTCGCCAAAAGCAAACAGCAGTAGTTTTTCTACAATCATTCTCTTCATTCTTCAACTTACATATTACGATAGCGAACGTTCGCACTGCCTTTTGTTTATAAACAAAAATAATGACTTCACTTTACTAAGACTAAGCTGTACAACTAGGCTTGTCACCATCTGCCCCTTATCAGAAAATCAGGCCGCCAATTGGTTAGTTTTAAGACAAAATGGGTTCGACTTAACGTCAAACAGAAACACGGAAAATATTCGCTATTGTTTCTTTTTCTTAATCATTGCCTCTACACTAGACCTCTCTCCAGTGTCGTGAGTACGTTTTTGTATACCCACCAAAAACATAAATGTAAAAAGGAGAGTCAAGTTCAATACAAAAATTATGCTTGATTGTGGGCTTCGCCGCAAAAAGAATGGAGATCTAAACGAGTGCTAAGTTCTATGCAAAATAGAAATATGTATTTACAGGAACAAAATAACATGAACAAGTATTAAACTCTAGTTTTTTGCTTTATAGGATAACTATAACAATTGCTGTTATTTTAAAAATGTGAGATCTTAAAGTAGATAAGATTTGACATGGCCAGTTTTCAACTTGAGACGCTGTTGACCGCGTGTCTAGATTCACAAACCCGCACGATCGAACCCACAAGCCGTATAAAGAAATCTACGACCCGACTAGCGCAGCGGGTTCGAATCCCGTTATGGGCAAATGTTTGTGTGATGAGCACGGACATTTGGACTGAGTTATGGGTGTTTATAGATATATAACGTACATCTATATATATATAACCATCTAGAGGGTATCCGTAACACAAGCCTCATTGCTTAGCTCGGAACTAAACGACGCTGAGTCATAATATCCGGAAAAATATTTTATAATTTTATAGAAATCACTAACCGTATGGAAGCCATGAAGTCCAAGTGCTTATTCTCTTCCTCTAGCTGGGCCACGCGCTGTTCTGACGCCTGCAGGTGCTGCTGTGCGGCTGCCAGCTCGTCTCGGAGCCAGGCATTCTCCTGGCACAGCCGTCGCACCTGGGTGCGGAGCTTCTGTTTCTCAGCCTCCACTGATTGTAAGTGGGAGGCTAAAGCCATCATCACCTGGAAAGAAGAGAGAGGAGTTAATTAGTTGAGTCTTAGAAATATGTATGTACTATGTATTAATTAGGCAGAAGAATTGCATATTTCTTGTGTTAAATTATTATTGAAATATATAAATGTTTGACATATAAAGTTCTTTAGTGTGATTTGCGTAGATTAATGGACCCCATATTGTTGGACGAAAAATTGCAAGAAAATGTTAAATACTGGTTGAGGATCAATTTAAGTTTCCAAAAAAGCTACAAAATAAACAAGCTTCGTAAATAAAATTACGGTAACGCTTTTAGTTACCTAGTTTAATTCAATTGACGATTTCTTAATATGCCTACACCTACGCGAATATTAGACATTGAATTTGCCGACATCGATTTAGCGGTTTTTATCGCGGTATATTGATGTTGTTTTATCTCAGTAATAACTGATGTCAACGAGTGCCTAAACTGCATTTGGCACAAAATCAACACTATGGTCGGTCAACAGTTCAAGAGAGCAATATATGATGGCGGTCCGCCAGATTATTTAGTAGCACAGCAGAAATCCTTTCCAAAAAATTGTTCTACAAAACTTTTGACCATTTTTTGCGTTATGCAATTGTAATTGTTACTACAGGATATGAGAATTGGGGACAGTAATTTCCGTTGACAGTTTTGGTAATACCTAGGTAAACATATTGAGATTATGTATATTCATTCTTACCATCTTATGGTGGTATTGTATAGCTATACAAACAGAAAATGTGTTTGGAAGTTTGCTTCGTCATATCTACTTAGAAACAATACGAGTAAAGAGTTAAGAGCTAGCATTTTTGAAGAGTTGTTTAAAAGTATGTAAGTATCATTGACGAAATAAAGTACCAATAAATAGTATGCTTGGACAAAATGCCTTTTGAACTTCTCTTTTGACCGTTTATTCACCGTCGAGACACACTAAGCGAACTAAATAAAGTTGAAATTGCAACCTTATTGATTAAAATATTAACTTTAAAGATTTTAGTTACCGATACTTGCAACCATTTAAAATCGATCGCCAACACGACGTTAACGTAAGTTACAGCCTTCCAAACCAAAAAAGCGAGAAAACCTAATTCGACTTTGCAACATAAATCGTTATTTTATCTCTTTTCACCAGCGGGAGTTAGAGCTAAGTTTTTCAGTCGAGCTGAGCGGTGGATACGAGATGCGAGGGTGCGTGAGGGTAGGTAATCTTGTGACTCAAATAAACTGGGCTGATTAACGAGTGGTCGTTAGTCGTGCCGCCTCGTGCCGTTCGTGATTTTAAATAATGTTTTTGTATTAATTTTAATGATGGGCTTGTATTGTGTGGCAGGTCGTTATAAAGACTCGTCTACAACAATTATAAACAATTGTAGTTGGTAAATTACCAATATACTTATAGCGTCGCAAGCTGTTTCGTTCGTTTTAGTTTTGGACTTCATGAAAGAAAACTTCTTTCTGGCGACTGAAGATTGCTGGTTTATAGTAGAACCTAATTTTCCAACCTTCTTTATTACATTACAACCTACCAAAGAGCCCAAAGACTCCACAGTTAGAATGTGAGTCGGCAAAGTACCCATAAAAACCCTAAAACAGATTGAAACAAGGTTTTATATCCTACATCAACACCTTACATAAAGCACTTATTTACTAATCCATTATCTTGTGACGTCAGTTAGTAAGCTATAAACAACAGAAGCATATGGCTACATAACCCAAGGCTGAACGCGTTGAATCCACAACCCTTTGTGTTTAAAAAACAAACATTCTCACGACCATCAGCTGTTTTGCCGAGTCAAGTACGAATGACGTTTGAATGTCGTGGTGCAATCGTGTTTGATATAGCGATTTCGATAATATTTACAAAAAAAAATGATATCGAATATTATAAGTAAAAGCTCCTGAATTAATATAATATGATTTTTTCATGCTATATTGCAATGAATGAATTTTCAATGTTATGAAAAGCACGGTAGGACCGGAATCGTCTGTAGGTACAGAATGTACCAATACTTAACGAGCTGTGTATGGGCACAATCCAGTGTCAACCAGCCTGTTACTCAATTTTGCCCAAGAGTTTTAAAAAAGAGTTAATCAGTAAGCTAACAATTTGTGTAGGATACAAATAGATACAGTATGCAGAGGCAAAAAGAAAACTCGTCATAAAATACGTATTAAAACGGCATTTTCTCTCCTTTAAAGCCTTGCAAACCGCTATCATCTCGATACTTCAAAATCAAAATCAAAATCAAAAGGTTTTTATTTCATATGAACTTTTTCAAGCATTTATAAAACGTTATGACTCTAGTTGCACGGTTCCAAGAAGTTGATCTCATGGAGAAGAACCGGCAAGAAACTCCATAGACACTCTTTTTAAAAAGAAGGTATTGTTACATTATTTTGGTAATAATTATGCGAGGTCAATGTAAAAAATTCATGTCTTGAGATGTCAATGGTCAAAGATATAAAAAAAAGTGATATGGTAAGTATAATTCTCTAGACTGAACAATACACTGAACTCACATTTACAAAATTATAACAATTGAATAGGGGCGTGAAATACGCCATAATAAAATGCTACAAGCTATGTCTTTAAAAAGACAACGTTTTTGTAATAGAAACAACCTCACGGTACCAGGGAGGCCACATGCACAACAGTATCTACATCCACACATTCCTATCGTCAACATAGTCCTTGATTTTATAATAGGCTTTCTTGACAAGAACAGATTTCACATGATTTTTAAATTTCTTGCCGGTGAGATCGGTGACACATTTAGGTAGTTTATTATAAAAGCGTATACAATTCCCTAGAAATGATTTATTAGTTTTTGTAAGTCTATATTTAGGCACTACTAATTTATGTTTATTCCTAGTATTAATGTTATGATAGTCACTATTGATGTTAAACTGTAGATGGTTTTTCCGGACGTACATAATATTTTCAAGTATATAGAGTGACGGAAGTGTGAGTATATTAATATTTTTAAAGACTTCTCTTAAGGATTCGCGGGGGCCCATGTCGTAGATTGCGCGGATGGCCCTTTTCTGTAAGATAAAAATAGAATCCACGTCCGCAGCTGAACCCCACAGAAGGATGCCATATGACATGATGCTGTGAAAGTATGCGAAGTATACCAATCTAGCTGTAGGTATGTCAGTGACTTGTTTAATTTTTCTTACTGCATAGGCAGCAGAACTTAACCTACTAGAAAGAGCTGAGATATGAGGCCCCCACTGTAATTTGTAATCCACTGTAATACCAAGGAATATAGTTTCGTTAACTAACTCGAGTTTGCTGCCTTCGAGCATTAAATTAGTTTCGCCTTGAGGAACGTTCGGTAACGCGAATCTTAAACATTTTGTTTTACTAGCATTTAGAAGTAAGTTATTCGCATCAAACCATTTAGATAGCGTTGCTAGGCTCTTATTAACATCTAGAAGTACGCGATCTTTCCTACTGATTTTAAAGATTAGTGAGGTGTCGTCAGCAAACAATACAATATTAGACAAATCTGACATCATGTAGGGAAGATCATTTATGTACGCCAGAAAGAGAAAAGGACCTAAAATTGAACCTTGGGGAACACCCATTTTAACAATAGACCCTAAGGAAGTGACTCCGTCTATACTAACTTTCTGACGTCTTTCTGAAAGGTAGGAAGAGACAAGCTCTAGAGAAAGCCCTCGTACTCCGTAGTAGCTGAGTTTACGGACAAGCGTGTTGTGATCAACGCAATCGAAAGCTTTAGAAAGATCACAGAAGATACCTATAGCATCCTGCGATCCCTCCCAAGCATCTAAAATGTGAGAGACTAACTTCGTGCCTGCATCAGACGTCGATCTACCTTTGGTGAAGCCGTACTGTCTGTCATGCAAAATATTATATTTCTGAAAATGTGCTACCATTTGCTCGAGCATCAGTTTCTCAAAGACTTTACTTAACGTTGGAAGAACAGAAATCGGCCTATAGTTTGAGGGATTCATCTTGCAACCTGATTTAAAAATTGGAATAACTTTACTTTCTTTCATTAAATCAGGGAAGGTTCCCGACTTGACGCTAACATTAAATATATTTGCAAGTATTGGAGCAATATTGTCTATGATTGAATTAATTACTTTAACAGATATGCCCCATAGGTCTTCCGTTTTTTTCATATTTATACTTTTAAATGCTTTTTTTACCATATGAGCTGAAACTTGAAAGAAATCAAAATTTGGTATATCTCTAGCAACAAATTGTTTCACTAGAGATTCAGCTAATACAGACGACGAGTGCAATGACTTTGTCACCTCGATGGGAATATTGGTAAAATATTGTTCGAGCGAATTTACGACTTCAATTTTATCTGAGACTACTTTATTGTTTATTTTAAGAATCAGATCGGAGCCCTGTTTTTTCCCCCTTCCAGTCTCCGTGTTAATGATATTCCACACAGCTTTAATTTTATTATCAGATTTATTAATTTTATTACTAATAAGTTTTGATTTAGCTAGCGTACATACTTTTTTAAAGCATTTAGAATATTTCCGAACATAATTATGAAAATTGGGGTCGGAGGTCAATGACTTATCATAATATAGCTTATAAAGCACATCTCTACTTTTCCTAATACCTGTAGTGGCCCATTGATTAAATTTAGTTTTATTGCGTAATGGAGCCTTTATTATGGGGCATGATTTATTAAATGCTTCACATATTATATGGAATAATTTACAGTACATTTTATCGGGGGTATTCAATGTGAATTTTGTGTTGAGTAATTTAATTTTAATATCATTTTGCAGAGAGTCTAATTTATTTTCCGTTAAAGGTCTAACTGATATAGTTTTACTCAGCCGCGTATTTTTAACATTTTCTACCGAAATTAACTGTCCCATATGGTCCGACCTAACACCGCTAACTAAAGAAGAGCCTTGGACTGCGCAATTCACAAAAATATTATCAATACAAGTGCGAGTAGTGGGGGTAATTCTAGTGGGTTTATCAAAAATATGCTTTAAATTAAAAGAATTAAATAAAGCAAGAAATTTGCTTACTTCCGGCGATTCAATTATAATATCAATATTAAAATCCCCACAAACAACAATATGTTTCTTACATTTAAAAACTTTTCTGAAAACTTCTTCCATTACTAACAAGAATGTAGCAAAGTTTGATGCCGGCGGTCTATACACACATATAATAATATAGTTACCTACTTCTGCACATGCTAACTCACAAAGGCGATCAACAGAGCAAGAGGTGATGTCCTTGCGTTCTTTAAACTTTAAGTTATTCTTACAAAGTATTAGAGTTCCACCACCCATGGCTGAAAGTCTATTGTATGCACTGGCCACCGTGAAGTCATTTATATTAAATTGCATGGTATCTGGTTTCAACCAGGTTTCACAAAAACACAATATATCTATAGAATATTTATCCACTAAAAGTTCAATATCTAATATTTTGCCAGAGAAGCGATTTATGTTCTGGTGATATAATAAAATATGGTTCTGCCTCTCTATTGTCGGTTGTAAAAGTTTAAACAATTTATCTCAGTATCAGTAGAATAACTAGTTGATACTGATGACTTGTCGCGCTCTAAGAGATACGACGTCGTCAACCTCACAAGAGGGTGTCGCGTGCCTTTGTGTAGAGACCCAATGGTAGACCGCCCCACTCGCCGTGATTCACTCACGCAACTTAATTTTACTGTGTGGCGTTTTTTGAAAAATGACGCTGGAAATATGGCGACATCTCGGGAAATATGGCGCCGGAAAGTTTTTTCGCTATTCGCCGGAAAGACTTTTCACTATTCCCAGGTATGTTTCTGGTAAATTTATTGGGCACTATACAAATATTATTTAATGTTTGTTATTTTTGTGTACTGTGTGTGTGTACGATGTTACTGCATTTAATTAAAACAATCACATACATACTATCGACAGAAACTACATAATACCACGCGCTACGATCCCTGCATACCACTTTTGCCTTTTACATCTATAACAATAATTTGCCTATCTTATGTACCTCTAACATATCTTAACGAGAGCTATCGCGCCTGGATTCTTCGCTTGAGATGCGGTGTTGCGTCAGGTCTTTGAGTTAGTGTTTGTGGCGGTTTGACGTTTATAATGATGGGCACGGGTAAAATTATGTTTATACAACCACGCGAATGTTTTGAAGTCAAAATATACTTTCCCTGCTTTTATCTTTCAGAAACGGATGTTCCCGTTTTTTTCCTAACTAAATATGGATGGCACTTCACTACAATGCGTATCGTTGTGCCGTCTATGTTAATTCAATAAAAAGTGACGGGCTCAGTTGAAGACCAGTGTTGGGTGCTAGCTAGATGGTGAACCTGGAACCCATAGTATCAAATTTTATTTTATTTCTAATTAGTTTCCATGTTCTTTGCTTGTGTCTGTTTGTACTACATATTTTATTGCATTCTATAATGTGGTTTACAGCCGATGTTAGGCTGTAGGTTTGGATGGGGCAACGTCTTTTTAAATAAAAAAAAATGTACTGCGCCGAATATAGGTTTTATACGATATTAAATACGACATCGACAGTGTCACCAACTGGTGAGTAAGAAACAAACTAATAAATGATGTTACTTTCTTTCTTTCAAACAGATGCACTGTAGCGCTAATTCTGTACATTATATAAACTCTCAAGGTTTTTGTTGGATATGTACCTATTGTATTAAATGTGCATAGTGTAGGTTCAGCGCGCACGGTTGCGTATGTGTGCGTGCGACAATTCCGCCATTTTGTAAAAGCTCAATATAATAAATTTAGTATGCAACTGACTCGCGGTTTGATTGCACATATTCCCGCGCTTCCTTAAATACGTAACAGTGGCGACGAGTTCGAACCTTGAGCTGTAATATGTTTTCCAATGGAGCCTTTGGCACTCTTACTAGTTTTGACCATCTTACTTGCGAATGGGAAACCTATAAGTCGCGCCTCGCGCAGTGGTTCATTGCAAACGACGTAAACGATGCGTCGGACAAAGCCAAGGTCAAACGGAGAGCAATATTGTTGAGTGCGTTGAGTGAATCGAGTTACAAACTAGCGAGTGACCTGGCGTTGCCACAAAAACTAGAGGAGGTGGAGTACGACGAGATTATCAAGCTTCTGGATAGTCACTTCACTCCAAAGCGCCTCGGGTTTGCCGAGAGATTTAACTTTTACTCGGCTATGCAGCGTCCAGGTGAGAGTCATACTCATTGGGCAGCACGGATTAGGGGATTGGCAGCACACTGCGGGTTCAAAAATTTGGAAGAGGCCCTTCTAGACAAGTTCGTTATGGGAATGGCAGCGGGTCCCGAGCGTGATAAGTTATTCGCCAAGGAACTGCAGGAACTGACGCTGGTTAAAGCAGTGGAGCTGGCAGAGAGCGTTCGTGCGGCGCGAAAAGCGTCTACCAACGTGATGATGTCCGGCGGCGGAAGCGGCGGCGGCGCGGGCTGCGCGAACGTCGCGCTCGCGGCGGCGGCGCCCGCCGGCGGCGCGCTAGCTACCGACGGCGTGTTCAGTATCTCCAAGAACGAAAAGTGCAGTGTGTGCGGCTATACCAATCATAAGTCCAATCAGTGCCGGTTTAAAAACTACAAGTGTAAAAAGTGTAACCGTAAGGGTCATTTAAGTAGGATGTGTGCGGCTAACTTGAAAGTAAACTACGTCGAGAAAGGTATTGAGGATGTCGGAGACGATGGTGAGTCACCCATATATAATATTAAATGTGTGAGAGGTAGGCCAATGTCAGAATACGTAAAGGTCAACGACATTTCTTTAGAGTTTGAGATCGACAGTGGCTCAGCAGTTAATGTGATTTCTGATAAAACGTACTACTCTTATTTTAAAGAAGTACCATTGCACGACACCGACAAAAGATTATTTAGTTATACGGGCATCACAATGAGTACATTAGGGTGTGTTCAGTTGCCTGTGACGTATATAGCCTGCACGCATGTTCTAGAGTTTTTCGTGGTAAGCGGGGGCGGGCCGCCGCTTCTCGGCCGCGAGTTTATACGTATCTTTAATTTAGAATTTGCCCCGGCGTCAGCCGTTAATTATTTCGATAAACCAGATGTCCGCACACACACGGACTTCGTATCGCAATTTCCTAAGTTATTTTCTGATAGGTTAGGGTGCTTCAATAAATACGAGGTTTCCTTAAACTTAAAGTCTAATGCCAAGTTATTATTTTTCAAAGCAAGACCTGTCGCATTTGCGCTTAGAGCGAAAATTGACTTAGAATTAAATCGTCTCGTGGCGTTAGGTATATTAAAGCCAGTAGAATATTCTGATTGTGCGTCCCCGATTGTTCCGGTTTTAAAAAAAGACGGTAGCGTTAGGATTTGCGCCGATTACTCGGTAACGATTAATAAACAATTACTCATTGAAAGGTATCCATTGCCAACCATTAATGAAATGTTCTCCAAGTTACATGGTGGAGAACAATTCACCAAGCTGGACCTCTCGAGAGCCTACAATCAATTTTTGCTTAACGAAGAATCGCAGCCTCTCACATGCATAAATACGCATCGCGGGCTTTTTAAATATACGAGGTTGGTGTTTGGGCTCTCAAGCGCTCCGGCTATTTTTCAGCGCGCTATGGAATGCGTACTTGCAGGATAAGACGGCGTTTTAATATTTTTCGACGATATTTTGATAACCGGCAATAATAAAAATGAACATGAGAGTAGATTAAAAGTAGTTTTACAGCGATTAGAAGACGCAGGGTTAACCCTCCAAAAGGATAAATGTGAATATTTCAAAGATGAAATTTGCTACCTAGGTCATATTATAAATAAAAATGGTATAAGGAAATCACCCGATAAAGTTGAGGCTATTCTAAAAGCTCCAAAACCGACGAATAGTTCGCAATTACAATCATTTTTGGGATTAATTAATTACTATAGAAGTTTCGTTCCAAATGCTTCCTCATTATTGAGCCCATTATATGTATTACTACATAAAAATAAAAAATGGGAATGGACTTCAACTCATGATGAGGCATTTAATCGAATAAAAAAAATTCTTGCTTCTGATCAGCTGCTAACCCATTTCGATCCTAGTGCCAAATTGATTTTAACCGTGGATGCGTCACCATACGGATTAGGTGCCATTTTATCACAAGTATCACATTCCGACAGCCGCGAGCGGCCTATAGCGTTCGCTTCTAGGACGCTCACGTCAGCCGAGAAAAACTATTCTCAATTGCAAAAAGAAGCTACCGCTATTATTTATGGGGTAAGGAGATTCCACCAGTACTTATATGGCCGTGTTATACCATTCAAATTACGAACGGATCATAAGCCGTTAATATCAATTTTCGGCCCGTATCGCGGCATCCCTGAAGTTTCAGCAAATAGGCTGCAGCGGTATGCGATATTTTTATCGGCGTACAATTATACCATCGAATATGTGCGTAGTGGTGACAACAGTGCGGATTATTTATCTCGGGCGGCCTTAATAGACGTAACTAATCAATCAAGTGAGCAAAAGAGCGGGGAGGATCGTGATTGTGAAGAGCGCGCCGCATATGTTAATTTTGTTGTTGAAGGAAGTTTACCAATTACATTAGAACAATTGCGTTGCGCGACCGAAAATGACGAAATTTTAAAAAAAGTAAAAATATTTGTAATGCATGGATGGCCGCGTAAGGTACAAGACCCTAACGTACAGCCTTATTTTGATTGCCGTTTTCAGTTATCATTAGAAAATCAATGCTTAATGCGTGGTCATAAAGTTGTAATTCCACACTCGCTAAGGGATAGAATATGTAGAGAACTTCATGATTCTCATTTCGGGGTGGTGAAAATGAAAGCTGATGCACGTAAGCGATTTTGGTTTCCTGGCGTGGACGCGACATTAGAGCGTTTGGCGGCAGCATGCACTGTATGTGCACAACTGCGTCCCTCCCCGAGCCGGGCACCGCCCTCCCCGTGGCCGTATCCACCGCATGCCTTTTATAGAATTCATTTAGATTTTCTCGGTCCTTTTAATAATCAAATGTTTTTAGTTATTGTTGATGCATTTTCTAAGTGGGTATATAGTTAATTCTTCATACGGTTCGAAAACCGTAATAAGTAAATTATGTGACTTCATGTCTAGGGTAGGGGTACCGCATACCGTGGTAACCGACAATGGTACTTCTTTCACATCTGAAGAATTTGAAAATTTTTGTTTATTGAACGGTATTCACCATGTCTTGTCACCAGCTTATCACCCGTCGAGTAACGGGCAAGCAGAAAGCTTTGTCAAGATCATAAAAAAACGTCTTAAGAGTCTTATATTGGAAAGACATAGTGATAAACCGCTTCAAGAAAAATTAGCAAAATTTTTATTTGATTATAGGAACTCAAAGAATAGTACAACTGCTAAGTCACCCGCGGAATTAATTTATGGTCGACCTTTACGTTCGCGATTGGATTTAATAAATCCATGCCGAGATGTTCCGTCTCCGACCTCCGCAAACCTATCTCAGACAGTCGAGAAAAATCAGTCTTTACAGATTAGAAATAAAGGAGGACAGTTAAGACCTAAATTTAGAATAGGTAATGGAGTTTGGGTTAAGCGTTTCTCAGTGAACAATCGATTCTGTTGGGTAAAAGCCATTATTAAAGAAGAAATCGGCAACGTAATGTATTTAGTACATATTCCGGAATTAAATCACGATGTTACGCGGCACATCGACCAAATTCGTCGTTTTGAACCGGAAGGAAACTTGACCGGGTCGGATGTCGGCAATGATTGTGACCTGGAAGACGGAGAGCTTGATGTCAGCAGCGTTTCACCGCAGTCGCAAACATCTACCGACTCAGGTGAGGAACAACATCCATCTCCCAGTGATGTACCTCCTAGTGATGTGTCACAACCAGAGGGAGAGGAGAGTGAGAGGTCAGATTCGCAAACACCATCAAGGTCAGCGGATTCCGGGGAAATCTGTTTAGAAACATCAATGCCACACCAACCAGTAGAGAATGAGATGGCAGAAGCCAACCCACAGAATCGACGGTCAAAGCGGCGTATTGTACCCGTTAATTATAAGCCATTTTTCTGAACTATGTGGGGGAGGGATTGTTGGATATGTACCTATTATATTAAATGTGCATAGTGTAGGTTCAGCGCGCACGGTTGCGTATGTGTGCGTGCGACAATTCCGCCATTTTGTAAAAGCTCAATATAATAAATTTAGTATGCAACTGACTCGCGGTTTGATTGCACATATTCCCGCGCTTCCTTAAATACGTAACAGTTTTGAATGACTTTTAGGTCTTAAGACATCTTGGTCGACTTATTCAGTACTTGTTAAATACTTTTAGTTTGTACTAAATACTTGTAATCAACCGACTTCACATAGCTTGGGAATGTAATTATAGGAATTGCAACAAACTTAATTAATTACTTTAAAATATAGAAATAATCAGAACATTTATCAAGTTATTTGTTATAATAAACGTTCTGTTTACAAAGTATTTTAATTATGAATCATATAAAGTGTTAATTGATTTGTCTATAGAATTATCTGTAGCAGTTCGGAGTTTGGATTCGTGCCCGGTTGGTGGCAATAGGCTCGCCCCCTTACGTGGGACCGGCCCAATTTGGGTATATTAACTATAATTAGTACCGACACTTCTGCCTAAACTTTAAGGTACGGCAAATAAACAGAATCAAAAAGAGCTGTACGACATTTTGTATTTAAAATACGGGCCTTTTACACGTTGAAATTTCAGTTTACTTAGCTACCTTTAAGGCGAGGGACGCGAGCTTGGTGTGACCTAAATCATGCTTTAACGGGGAGTCCTTATAGCCATTCAACGAATCTAGGCTACCTACCTCGAGGCTACTTGTCTTAAACCTCTCAGAAAACCTTTTCATTTATAAGCGTTCTTTAAAACCCAAGCTGTTCAATGACCGAATTCTTGACCTGTTTTCTATTGAAGTTTATGAAAGGAGAAACGAAACGAGAAAAAAGGTTATATTTTGTAAATATAAACAAAGCTGTGTTAGCCTGTTAGTGTGGCTATTGAACTGACTGTGAACTGACTGTCTCGAGTTCGAACACAGAGCACTGACTTTTCGGAAGTTATGTGCGTATTTTGACGACGCAATTAGTCCAGCGGTAGCCTGCCACTGCGCACTGCCTTCTGTGCTATTCGAATCCCGGTAGGGACAAATGTTTGTGCGATGAGCATAAATATTTGTATCCGAGTCATGGATGTATCTATGTATTTAAAAAAAGTATATATGTAGTATATCAACCAACTAGTATCCGTAACACAAGCCATGGGGCTTGTGCGCCATCTAGTTCCGAGCTAAGCAATGGTGCTTAGCTCGGAACTAGATGGCGCTGTGTCATAATGTCTAGAAATATTTGTTATTAATTATTAATTTATAACATGAAACGATGAAAGAAAACATCGTGAAGAAACTAGCGTGCTTGAGGGATTTTCTCGATGGCGCGTGAAGTCTGATAATCCGCACTATAGCCTAATCCTGATCGACTTCAGCCTAATCCTCTTTAAATGAGATGAGACCCGTGCCCAGCAACGAGACAATAATTGGGTCGATGATGAAGTATATACAATGGAAATTTCTAGCAAAAAAATATTTGAAGTCTTGCGAAGTATTTTCTAGCTGTTACTAAGCCGATTAAAAGGTTAAATCAATATCGTTCTACTCAACGCTTCTTGGGTCGCGTGTGAACATTCTGTATTCTAGATAAAATACCAAGCATTGTCACGGACCACTGAAAAAGATTTTTTTTAAATAGATTTAAGGCTAGTAGTGATTTTAAATTATAAAATTAAACAACTGAATTTTAGACCGGACTTGTACTATTATGATAAACACGATAAGTTTCAAAATAAAATGCGTCTTTTATTCTTCGTCTGTCTATCATATTTTTATGTATTCCACATACAACTTTCCACACCTCTTTTCGCCTGTTTAAGGGATGATATCTAGGACAAAGCTACCCTGTCCTTTTCTGTGACTTCAAACTCCATATCATCCATATTTGTTCACATGTTTAACCTGGGGTCAACGGACTACAGTCAGACACGCTTTCGTCTTTTGAATATTAGTATTGATAGCCTATTTTCTAAGTCTGAGAATATGATAGGGGTTAAAGCACTTTAATCCGACATAGTACCAATTACAGACACAATAGAAAAGCCATTATAATGTGGCGCCGGCGTGTCGTTAACCCTGTTAGTCATAAAATATTTTTTTAATTTATTAAGGAACTAAAACCGCTGCAATAAGAGGTAACGTAAGGGAAATACGTCTTTATGTCCGTAAGGGTGAAAAATTATATACCAATCCATATTTTTTTCTCAATTTATTATTTTTTAACCAACTTCAAAAAGGAGAAGTTATCAATTTGACAGATTTTTTTTTATGTTTCTTATCTCATAACTTTCGACTGGGTGAACCGATTTTGTAGATTCTTTTTTTTATTTGAAAGCTGATGCTTGAAATTTGGTCCAGTTCTGTCATTCGAAGTCGGCTTTTTTTTTCGTGAGAATTATTTTAAATATAGACACAACATTGAATTAAATTGTAGCAAGGAATGTCATACTCAAATTATTGGTGAAACAGTCAAACAGAATCGTAACCAATCTTACCTATAGGTAATTCTACTATCATTATTTTTATAACGGAATTCGGAGATATTGTACGAAGCTAAACGCTTCATGCGGGTTTCGGGAATATCCACCATAAAACGGTGCCGCTTATTAGTTTACCTGGTCGTTCGACGGTAAAATTTAAAAGCTAAATCGCGCAGTTCTTATGCACACTCTCCGAAATGAATACTCTAACCAGCTAATTGGTTTACATCCACACATAGATCGGTCAATAGTTGCATATATACCAATTAGGTTGTTAGACTGTACCTATGTTCACGTAAAACAATGTATGTAGTAATATGTCTCAATATACGCCTGCCAAAGACAATTAATATTTGTAACTCCATACTCTTATGCAAACCGCAGCGACCTCAGGCATGTCATCTCTATGTTAGAACATGTGCTTGGAATCTGAAGCCACGTATAGTCACGTTTGTTTACATACTGGGATGAACTATACACGAGGCAATAGGTTACAGTATTTAATTCCTAATTTGTACATGGTTTACTTGAAAAATTAGGAAATAAACTTGCTTTAATAGTAATCATAATTTTTATGGATTTTATCGCCATATAGGTAAGCAGCGTGGGTAGGCCCCCGACAAGGTGGATCGCTGACCTGGTAAAGGTCTATAGAATCCACTGGATGCGGGTGGCGCAGGATCAGTAGTTGATTAAGTCAGCCAGGGCCATACTCATTGCGAAATGTAGTATTTAAACACCATGGATGCTGTAAAAAAACGCCGAAATACCGTGATAACATCCGTGAAAAGCAGTTTTATTTTCAACGTCTAATATTCGCACACTAAGATGCATGTGATTGCAAATCTAAGTTCAAATTCTAAGTAAATAGTTATAATTCCAATTCCTTTTAAAAGACATTAAGTAGGCGTGAAACTGAAAAATCGTTTATCAGAAAAGCTTTTAGACTGAAATATAGATTGAAAGGTAGATTATTTATTCAGGCCTTCGTTGGAACACCTTATTTCAGTTCTTTGTGAATTTTAAATTATTTCATTCAGTGCTTTTATATATTTCTTATATACAATTTGTAGTGAATTATTTGCTGTGACTGTTGGTTTTCTATAGGTCTACAAAACAATCCTGGGTGGCCTATATCTATATCTTAAGGATAGCTTAATATAGCCAACTTATTGGCACTCATGCTGGGGCGAGTGGCTGGTGTAAGATAAAGTTTTAGCAACGCACCTGTGCTTCGCCCAGTCCAAGCTCAATAGCGTCGATGCTCTTCCGCACCAGCGACGCCTTCTCGTGCTCGTGCTCTGTGTTGGCGGCCAGGCCAGCCAGCAGCTGGGCGTGCTCTGCCCGCAGCGCCTCAAGGCCCGCGGCAACGGTGCGTGCTCCCGCCACCATTTCCTCCTGCGTCATCGCCGTCATCCTGCCTAGGGATTCGATCTTCTTTCTGTGGACAAAGGAAGAGACAGGTTAGACTCAATTACATACTCTATAAAGATACTTTACCAAGGTCTGCTCTTGAACTACTCCACTGGTCGGCGCACAGTGGCGCCAACGGGGGAGAAGGTATTTTACATCCATTAGCTTTTTTATGGAAACATTTTTAAGGTAAGGTCAATTTTGTTATCTAAAAAGGTTGCTTGTTGTGAAGAATATTCTAATACACTTTTATTAGTGTTTATTAGAAACTGCACCATCATGCAATGGCAAATGGTGTTGATAAAGAATTATTCTCCATTCAATAAAATTGCCATTATGATTGTGTATGTTACTCAATACTCATATCAACTTCTATACGGTAATGATCTCAAACAATGACATATCACAAGTAATAAATATGCAAATGAAGATAAATGTCTCAATAGAGGCATGATTCAATCACGATGCGGCCATATTGACCTTATTCAATTGCGAGTGACATCTCGCGAGTCTAATGACCGTAATGAAGATACTTATATTTTTATCAGCTCTCCACCTAGCACCATTGTGTGTAAAGGACGCAATTGTTCACTACAATTGCGTTCAATTAGACTCGCGAGATGTCACTCGCAATTGAATAAGGTTCGTACAGAACCAATATTGTCGACCATAAATTATCCATCTTAGACCACATCGCCACCTACCATCAGGTGAAATTATGGTTCAACGATAACCTATCAATGACAAAAACTACTACTCTACTCTCTACTTATTATAAAGTCCTACTTAGGGGAACAGTACTACTTAGGGAGTTCGAATTATAGTTTTGTTCTATGGCCTAAAAGGGGGCAAGAAGCGTTACGTGGTAGAAAAAATACTTAAATCCAGCATTATCAAAAACTTTAGTTGGGATTTATTGTGTGTTATTAGGGTTACATTGGGTCATAGTCGTTAGCTGTACATATTACGAATTGCAGCTTAGGGGTAGAACACACCCCTAAAGGTAAGTTTGTAAATTCATATTGCAGCTAATCGAATTCCGTACTGATGGCACAAAGGCGCCACTTTCATTTACATGCAAAATGGGGCTTTTGTTCCGTCGATCATGCGCAAACTTTTATCACTTTTTATCTCATAGATACTGTGCACAGTGGGTTAACTATGTTGCTTAAAAAGCATAAAGAAGAATTAAACCGTTCGTGTACCGTAATATGGCAGCTGTATGGCTTGGTGTGTGGTGGGAGAAGTGGACATTGAAGTCACAAGTTCTGAGTTCGGTATCAAGATTGACTTTTTGAAGTTGCGTGCGTATTTATCACAAGTCAAGTGGTGAAAGAAAACATCGTGAGGAAACCAGCGTGTGTGTGTGTGTGAAGTCTGCCAATCCGTACCTAGGCTAGCGTGGTGGACTAATCTTGCCTGATCAAGTCTAAATCTTGCCTCAAAATGTGAGGAGACCCGTGCTCAGCTGTGACACAATAAATGGATTTTAATGATGATAGATATTTGAAAAATGGATCGAAATTGAAGAAATAACACAATACTAACACAGAACCAGGAGACGAAGGAAAGCTTTTGCAGCGAGGATCAGGATATGTCCGACGGTAAATTTCATTCAACTTGCGGTCGGCGTTTATGTCAGTATAAATTGTGAGTAGGTAATGGCAGTTCTTAAAAAAAACAACCTTCTTCTGTAGCCAGTTATATCTGATCTGTATATCGAGTTTAATCCGTATAAACGTGCGGTCGTTTCAACTTGGGCTTAAAGCGACATCGAGCGTATCACTACACCTGTGAGCAAAGTATAGCATGAGCTGTACTTAGATACTCTTCGGTGCGCCTTACTATAATGACCTCATATCACCGTATTGATTTTATACTGAATATAGCTCTTGTTTAAAACTATTAGCATGCTCTTTGACCTTATTATGTTCTCATGGGCGTTGTGGGGTATGAGCAAGGGGGGGGGGGGGGCAGCTGCCAGAGCAGTCGGTCGCTGGTAAACTATATAGTCCAGTGCATTTACTCTTGACCGATGTTTGACCTTGTCCATAAAATCCTAGCTATGCCCCTGTATGTTTTGTTTGAAAAATAAAATAGGTAAGTAAATATGTGTCAAATGTGCGTGTGCCGAAACGTAAAAAATCTAAATCAACAGTAGGTAAAAGCCAATCTTAGAATTTATAAAATAAATATTAATATACCTATATATGAGACATAGAGGTTTTAGTTGGGCCCTCAGACTAATCCAGGCTACATTGTTATGCATATTATATGAATGCTACAGTTATCGTCTTGGTGGGCAAAACTTATAATCAGTATAAAATAAAATAGATTGCTTTCAGTATTGTTTTATTCAAACGTAAAGTTGGCCCACAAATTGAAATTAACGAGCCCCATTTTGTTACCAATCAGACAATAACAGAGAGAAAACAATATTTAAACACAAACAGCAACAATGTTTTTAAATAGAAAGAGAAGCTCAAATTGAAACCTATTTACATGAAATATTTGTACAAACACTGACAACGGCGGACTGAAAACAGCTCTCATACAACTCCCGCAATCGAGTTAATTAAGTGAAGTACTGCTTTTAATACAACAAACAACATCGTTGCTGAACGTTATTTAAGCAGGATAAATACTGCAAAAGCTATTTTAGTTTTGATAATAATAATTTATGTAGATAACATAAAAACACTAACACTTTAAGTAGATTAAAAACATGGTTTCTAACCAATAAACTTTAAACGAACTATACTTGTATATGTTACCTATGTTATACAAATGAATAAATGATTTTATTTGATTTGATTTGAAAAGGAGGCTTCAGTTTAACGAATGAAGCCTGCTTTTCGTTTAAAGTTGCGTTTAAATTTGTTCTTCATCAACCTAATTATCGTCTCACACCTAGGCACAGGTGTCCTGCAAAACAAAGCGCCCAAGAACTTTAGAATTTATTGACGGGTAATAAATAACCTATAACATTCTTACGTGTGTCCAAAATACATTTTTTACTATTAAAACATTACTAAAACAGTTAATAAATACATATACCGCAGTAAAATTCGTAAAAAGTGGTTTATAAAATTATTTCAATCGGTAGCTCCAGTTATATACGTTCTATTTTCATGTGAACGGCCTTAACCGTCTGTATCACAACGGAAGTTACGGAAACGTCACATTACCGCGCCCACTTTCGACACGGCTGCCAAATGCATCGGGCGCCCACAAAGTGATGAAATAGGGATGCGTAGCAACGAAACGTGTGAAGCACACCAATTGGATACCAAATTGGGTTTTTGCCCTATAGCATAGGTGCCTTCATCAACAAACAACTCTACCCGTAGGCCTTTCTTTTCGTGCGGAAATTAAACCGGCGAATCGTATCGAAAACTGGAAAGTAAAACTATTTTTTACGGATTTTATAGAGGTACATTGATATCATTTCATCCCGAAGTTTCAAATCTTGATAGATACGGGTAGTCTCCCCGTTACCTTGGATCAATATGCCGCGATAAAATCCGGGGAAAATACTTTCATTTCAATATCTAGTATTTGCGTACGTGTAAGAAATCACTAAATAAGAACTATATTCTTATATGACGATGGATTATATGACGGATAATATGCACGAAACGGATGGATTATATGACGGATAATATACATGATTGAAAAGGCAAGTTAATGTTGAGATGACGGTAGTATGGAATGAATAAGGACAGGGTGCTGAATGGCGAGAATGTATGAACTACCTTCGGCCCTGAATGAAATTGCCAACAAATGGAGCGGACGGGTCGAAGATCAATACGCGAGACTCGCAAATATTCGCAATCGGCCAGTATGTAGGTATGGGAAACATGAATGAAGAAATATAATACTTATATCAGTTTTTTTACTTAGTGGTGGTGGTTGACAAGTTAATATTTAAGTTTTTTCAGGATCCAAATGGCGTCGGAATTACCTAACTGACGACCTCTGAGAAGTAGTACAATATTCAAATCCAACAATGTAGGCCAAAGAATAAAAAGCCTTTGAGAAAAACACCATAGCAGCTTTGAATTACATAGTAGATAAATGTTATGCCATCAAAACAGAATGTTTACCGGTGATGTCATTGCAATAAAAATTGCATACTGTAAGTGTATCTCCTACGCTTGTTGTACGATTTAGATAAGGCTAATGACGCACCTACGTAAATCGTAGTAAAACGTAGCGTAAATAAATGTTACATATGCACCTGTAATACTAAGAGAGTAAGCCAGTTTGCCATGGAAAGTGTTATCATACAGTATTGAGCGTGCTTAATCATACTCAAGCCAGTTGATCGAGCATGCTACATGATGGCTCGTCAAAGGGTTGTGTTCTGCTATTATTAAATACGATACTAAATCGCAAGCTGATGGATCTTCGAACATGATGCAAGAGAAAGCGCGTATGTTCTTTGTAACATGCCTCAACGAGCATGCCAAATAGGAAGGAAATATGAACTCGTCGAGCTCCAAGCTCCACCATGGTCAAAATGCAGCAGTATGCAGCGCAGCTGAGCCAATCCTAAAGGACTACACACTTTTTCTTTTTACTTTTCCTATTCTTTTAAATCTCTCTTACTCAAAAGTTTGCTGGAAGAAAATTCAATATTGAATTAACCTCGCCTTTGGGCAAAACACGTTGAATGTATTGAAAAAAAAAAGACAATAAAGAATTAAAGACTAAAAGCATGGAGTAGGTACAAGTTTTTAAAAATCGAATGAAAAACTTTTTAGCGAGCTACAACCTCTGGTGTTGCAAACGTTCCAAATCTACGGTAATTGTTTACTATGAAGCAGGCCGGAAGCAAATTTGCCACCTTTGTGGTATAAAAATGCTTTTTAGGATTATTTTTATGCAAACTACCATTCAGCAAAGTATTCCGGTCACCGTCCTATGGGACTGACATTTTTCGCTGTACGCTGTTCTAATCAAAAGCATTTAATAAAATAAAGCTTATTTCTGAAATTGGAAATGCTAAGTGACATTTGAGAGCTGCCATTTCCCCAGGCGGCGGAGACTGGTGGATATAAAACGGTTACGTCATCGTTTTGTGATGACGTAATCAAATTCATTTTAATGATCCCATGGCGATTTTTATGTAATTTATGTAGAACATCGCTAGGGGACAAAGGGGATTTTTATCTGTGAAATATATAGTAAAACCAAATGTTTGGATATTACAAGAAACTATGATTCATGGAGTTTTTATCGGCATTTTTCCTCAGAAATCGTCAGTTAGGACATCCCGCCATCTAGTTTATGAATATAAAAGTAAACATTTCACCATACTCAAATGGAAATAATTTGGTATTTATTAGACCTGTATCTTGGCCTGTATCTTATAAACAGCAGAAATTTTAGCATAATAACGTTTATAAATTTATAACGGTACTAGGATAGCATGAATTAGAAGATACACACAGCGAAACCTTATTAGACTAACCTTCGTTCGACAAAGAATAAATAAGTTAGGAAATTTTAATCTTGTAATAAGTAGCTCAGATTTTTGTGGTTACGCAAACGACTGAAATAAGCCTACAACTTAATTAATATGTTTAAACCTTAATTGAATTATAATACTTCCACCTTGAACTATCTCATTAGTAGGTGACAAGCACAGCTGGTCAGCAGAAAGTCGATATCATAAGAATATCAGAATATTGAGAATATACGCAATTATGAACGTCCAAAGATGGTCTACCGCCAAAACTCGCAACTTACATTGTATATTTTAACAAACTATCAAGCCTGTCGTCCCCGAAGGGTTAGACAGAGGTGTACAGCTACTAATGTACATCTACATTGCTCGACCTGGGTTTCGACCCCAAGATCTTTTGCTTAGCAGTCGAACTTGCAACTAGCAACCTACAAACTAATAACGAGGCAGTTGATGTATGTTTTATATACTTGCTTGCTTAAATATTTACTTTATAAAGGATCAAGCATTTAATGTATAAATTTACAAATACTTTTTAAGTAATTTAAGTTTATAAAAACACAATTAGTGTTATAATAACTCCGACCGTTACATTTACAGTTATATTTCATTATAAATTTTATATTTTGAAAATTGTATTTTTCGACATTGCCTCATTTTAACTAATTAATATTATACAATGATAAATTATGTGTCGTTTTGAAAACTAGGTGAGTAAATTTTTTTTTTATTTATTTATTCAGTTGACAGAACCTAAAATAACCAACAAAAATACGTTGATCCAAAGTTACCAAACTGAGCAGATAATGCCCTCTAGTCTAACATGAAGATTGCCTGAAAATTTCATTAAATTCGCTCAAATCTTTTTGGAGTCCATAGGAAACAGACTCATTATTTTGTTAATTAGAGAAAAATACCGTCACGCCTGTCATCCCCAAAAGGTTAGGCAGATGTACACTCACGTTTCGCAGGTATGTTTTAGGTCCCATGTAATAGGGGGCGAGCCTGTTGCCACTGAGAATTTCATAGAAAAACCCAATAACACTGCTCAACCTGGGGATCGAACCCACGACCTCTTGCTCGTCTGTCGCACTGTACGACCACTAGACTAACGAGGCAATAAAAATATTGTATGTATCTTAATCGAGTCGGGCGAGTACCAGCAGAGTTGCTGTATTGTGTGTTAATCCATGTGGAATTATATGTGAAAGGCGATTTACTAAAAGGATTTATTGCGTGTGTGGTATGTATGGAAGTGTAGTGTATTGGAAAATAGGGTCGTGTTCAACGTTCGCTCAATGTATTATCTAGCCTTGTGAGGGGGTATAAATAATATTCCTGGACAGTCCTGGACAGTATGGCACACAGCGCCATCTAGTTCCGTGCTAAGCAACGAGGCTTGTGTTACGGATACTAGCTGGTTGATATGCTACATATATACTTTTTTTTTTGTAAATACATACATATTATAGATAGATACATCCATGACTCGGATACAAATGGTCATGCTAATCACACAAACATTTGTCCCACCGGGATTCGAACCCGGGACCCATAGCACAGAAGGCAGTGTTAACTACCGCTACACTAACTGGGTCGTCAAAATCGTATAATACACCCCGTTATTTATATAATAGAGGAAAATGTATACTTATATAATAGAGGAGTTAGTTTAATAAATTATTTAATGAATAGCAACTTTGTTGTTGTCCAGACCAATCGTATGGACTTGTTACCTTTTTCGGCGTTTCTTAGTTGTCAGTTAAGGAATGCCGACGGCCTAATAGTTCTAGTACTAAAATATGACTTACAAAAGTGTCTTTAAAAAATCTAGTAATAACATTTATCACTCAATAGGAAGATTAGCGAGTGATCCAAAAATTGACATCTTATAAAAAAAATATGTTTACGCTGTGTTACGTTCTTACCGAAGAGGTTCGATGTCAGAATGGATACAGTGTATGTACGTGGAATACATACATTCATACATGCCCATATTTGGTACAGAAATATTTACTGCGTTTAATATTCGCACACATAACTCCACGATTAACGTATCCAAATATGATCCCGTTGCTTCGATATACGGATCCGTATAAATAGGTTTGTGGTACTTCCTCTGACGATTTTAGGGTTCCTGGTAAATAGGTGTCGAGGTACCCTAATTCAATATGAGTGAGCCGTGTCTCGCAGTTTGTTAAAGTTTATGGATTCAGATCTATAACATTTAGACAACTTTGATGTTTGAAAGGATGGACGGTTAAATTACCAATTCTTTGAATACATAGCATAGAAGGAATTCGATGTTTATTGTAAACAATATGTCTAATACTAAATTAGTTTTTTGCCGGTTCTTCTCCATAAGACCCACCTCTTGGAACCGTGCAACTAGTATTTGACAAATATAAAATAATATCAATATACCGCGATAAAATCCGTAAAAAGTAGTTTTATTTCTATAGTATTTGACAAATCAAAAGTGCCTGTAATATTGGTCTAATTCAAATAAAACCTTTGACTGCATTGTAATTAAACACTACTAAGGATGGTTCCGTATAGACACATGACCTTAAGACTTGGAGGATGAGTAGAAGCGATTTATTTCAGTATTTGTCTAATTATTCAATTACATTATAAGATATCATAAATCGAACTGCATCTATTACACTGCCGCGACTTAAGTACAAATATAAATTAACAAATTAGTATAATAACGTAAAATTTTGTTTACAGCTTCAAACGGATATTATTTCCTCGTAAACGACGCTGTAAAGTGTAAGGAGATACGTTTATTTCATGCGATGCAATTTGGAAAAGCACATTTGGCAATATGCTATATTAAATTTCATATCTAAGATGCATTAAACTGTATTTACGAAAATAATATCAAAAACTGCCTTGTTTTCTTAGTGGTCGTGAAATGCGACTGCTGAGCAAGAGGTCTTGGGTTCGATTCCCAGGTTGAGCAAGGATTTTCTATGAAATTTTCGATTGGGGCTCGGTGTTTGGATTCGTGCCTGGTTGCGGTTGATGATAATAGGCTCGTCCCGCTTACATTACTCTGCCAAACCCTCCAGGGAAGACAGGCGTGATGGTATGTCTATGGTAATAGAAAAAAATGTATACTTAAGTTTCTTAATTCATATTTAACAATACTACATTATTATTTGAGCAAATGCAAATATTACTAATATTTGCAAGTAGGTCAGTATTAAAACATTAAAAACCTCGTTTCTACATAGACTAACTGGCAAGTAATATGAGTGAAGTTAAAACTATTTTTTACGAACTATTTCAATTTGCGTAATAAGTACCGCGCCGCGTTCGTTGATTGGTCGGCGAGCTCGGAGATAGCCAATCGCAGTGCCAAACGAGATTACTTTTCCATTATGAATAGTAATTCGCTTTAACATTTTGCAAATTGTCAGAAAAGCTATTCAATATAAATGAAATATACATATTTAGGAAACGTGAGAAAAGATATTACAGATTTCCAAAAACTAATTGTAAGGAACCCTTACAGACAAATTTTCGTCACGAACCGAGCTTACATCATGGGTGGATTATTAGAATTCTAGTCAGTTTTCCACTAACCGTAGGTCGAGCGCGACGTCTACTACACAGCTGCCAACAAATACGTTTAAGGACGGGCACGTCTTAATGGCAAATACAAAGTAGGTCAGTAAGCACTTACGTCTGCTAAATATTTAAGCTGGTTATGAAAAGTTCAAGTTGATTAAAACTTGTTATTAAATAATGAGGCTTTAAACTATAAAGTTTCGATTGGGCATTTCATTAATATAATAATGTTATGTCAATGAGAGTACTATGTAATATACAATTGCGTTATATTTATCAATAATTGAGTAAAAGATTTTCTTTTCAATACACATGCACTAGCCTTTTTCGAATTTCGATGACCAATTTTATCCATACACAGAGTCCTTAAGACCGTAAAATAAAAACAGTTTAATCAGGATACGCTGTTCCCGAGTGTCCCGAATACACCTCGTCACGGAGCAGTCGGGTGAAGGTAGCAGCAGTAATAAATCTTTGCAGTCTGGCAGTCAACACCCTTTGTGTAGCCATATTATTATTCTGTGCGCTAGAAAAATACACCAGGTAAAGAATGTTAAAATGTGCATTTTCTTCATTTTCTGTACGCTCCATAAAATGAAATAAGCTAGGTATTTGTTCTAAAATTATTAAACAGAAGGCGAGAACTGATGTAATGATGTAGTCCTACATTTTGACAAATTGGTGATCAAACCCATATCTTAGGCTCAAAAGGAGTTGTCTTTAAAAAAGGTGAATTTACTAAAATCTATGAAGCTGTTCAGTAATTGTCTAATACACAATTAAAAAACACCTTATAGCTCTAAAAAAATAGTTTCACTTTAACCTTTATACACTTCAAGAGCTTACCCAAATCACTTTTGACTGAAACCAGGGCTCTTGTCCCTTGTATACACGGAAGTGTCCACCCGAGTGGAAAATAAACATTGGATGGTTCCAGTTTTCTTTACGTCCCGTCCCAAACCCGAAGTGCGACAATTCCGGGAATTTGCGCAATTTCCAAAAGGCACAAGTGCGAGATTGAACACACAAAATGCGGAAAACAGGGGTTTGTTTGCTTACATATGTGAGGTAAAAATACCTTAACTCACATTGGAAGAAAATACTCTTTGGAATTGAAGCGTGGGTTCTCTCTCGTACAACCTACACTTACTGGTCTAGCAAAGTCGTGTAACGGGTCATTGAACTCGTATGAAACATGAGCATAGCTGGTAAGAGATATACAATGTCTGATGCATACAAGCATGCAGGACAGGACAACCTGCAGCTACAATGCCTCTCTCCTCAGACGACCATTCTAGACATTTTCCCATATTGATAGACTCGCACAGCACCTACCATTATTTCATTCCAAGACACTATGACTTCCTACGTTATTTTCGGCGTTTCTTCTCCTAAGACGTCAGTAAACTTATGTCACTGTTGACTTGTAAAAGTATCTTTAACACAATAACATGAAGCTTAAAAACGACTTAAAAATGCTCACTTCACTTACTATGTAAATGAATGTTACGAAAACACAGTTTCCATTATTATAATGCTTGAGCATCCAGGGGGGAAAATGTGGGTATAACGTGGGCATGGTAATTAACGCGGGACTGCAATCCCTAGGTACCCATTCGTATTAGTATCTCCACAACAATACCATACAGTGACAGTCCCGCAGGATTAAAGGATCCTACAGTGCGTGACTATATTTCCTAGTATCATAGATTATGTATCTATTTTTGAACAGATAACTTCATTGACAAATTAAATACAAATATGGACTCTACTGATAGTTTATCACGATGTTTGTGGATATTGTGTCAACAAGGGTCGAAGCATTTGTTTGTACAGTGAAGCAAACTAAACAGTATCAATTTCATTCCGAAAAGAAATGTACTATGGCTTGAAATAATATGTTACTAAGACTTATAAGATATTGAATAATGGCAGGCAATTCATTTGGTTTCATAGGGCGGATGTTTGAATGATATAAGAATATTGAGACACCAAAGAATACATTGAAATTTTTTTTGAATGCTCGACCAAATAACTAGTGTTTGAGAAATTGAGATATGAATAAAAACGATAAAAAAAACACATAAATAAATTTTTAATATTCGAAGTAAAAATAGATTCAAGTAAGGTCGAAAGGACATGTGAAGGCAGAAATCAATGGCAACAATGGTGCAATGCGGAAAAACTATTACAGATGTAAACGGGTACATGTTATGCACTGCGGAAACACGGATAAGGCTTCGGAAATAGCAAGCGGATAGCGAACGATACCTTCAATGGTAAACAATTCCGATACGAGGGAAAACGGAGGAGTGATGACGAAGCCGGTGAGGGGGAATTTGAATAAGATATTGTAAGCCTAAATATAATGGAAATGAATAAGTAATTGGATATACAAAAGGTAGAAGATGTATACCATGAGAGGCGAAAGATTGTGTAAAATATTTATTTCTAAAAAAAGATTACAACCCATGGAAAAAAAATATATGCGTTGACTTGAGAACCTCCTCCGTTTTTTGTTTCGTCGTAAATAACCCCGTATGAAACTGTGAAACATTTTGGTCAATGTGTTATGAAAATATGTACAGAAATGATTTTCATTCATGATGAAACGCCCATATTTACAGTTTGTATCTAATCTAAATATAAATAGAGTGTAAAATAAAACTATGTTATCTTGTAGTAGCTAAGTGGTATGACCTTGTGTCACTGTCATTGTTGACCGGTTGCGTAAACGCAACGTCACATACCAAACATGGTTTGAATCCAAATTTTAAACATAGAATCTTTTTATCTTTTTAAGTAAGGAGGTCAATGAAGCTGATATGAAGATTGACTTGTGCAATACATATTGTAGTAGATGAGAGCAAGATTCAGATAACTATTAAGATCATTAGGATAGGAAATTTTCACTCCTTTATAGATAAGAGTATATCACTCCGTTCACAACTACTGCTTCAGTATTTGCATCGAAATATGTAAAATGTCCGATTTTCTTTTATAATCAATGTTTATTTTTTGATCTAGTAATATTATTGCAACAATTGATTAAAAAAGAGTTACCACTGAAAGAAAACCATCTTTTACGAATTTTGTCGCAGTATGTATGTTGATATTATTTCATCCCGACGCTTTAGATCCTCTTCAGCATCCATAAACACGAACAGGCTGTCTGACAATGACTATGGATAATATTAAAAAATAATTTTAAATATGTCCAGTATTCGCGTAAGTGCAATAAATAAAAAAAGATTATTTTCAAACAAAAAATCTGACTGGACAGTTCCTACAAAAACTTTTAAGAGTTAAAATTGTCTCCGAGCCTCATTTCATTACCACTATCGTCGAACTTAATCTTTCTTTATTCCCCTTATTTTATCGGTTTATAGCTTTGGCAGTTTCAGTGTGGTGGAGACCGTGTTAGATGCAGGACGTGTCTAGAAATTCTAAATTATTACCGTGTATTAGATAGCGAGCGTGACACCGGGTCCGCTTTATATTCATGCGAGCGCCGCATGAGTCTGTCTGCAGAGATAATATTCTCGTCTCCTATTTCACATATTTTATTATTATATAGTTTAGGTTTCAGTTTGAATTTGCGTTTATATTTTTCCTTTTATTTTTGCTAAGTTAGTGTTGGACCTTGACTTTGACCTTGGTGATACACAAATATACACCTGTAGTAGATTCAGAACAATCCAAGTTTAACTTGTCCACGCATAAAGAACATGAAACATATCAGCCATAAATAAATCCTTCTATCGATATCTTAGAGTCGATTTTATCTTGGCACTAAAGTCGTAAATCAACATAAACATTTAATGTTGTTTATCAATCTGGTTAGCACAAACTTGTGCACATTTACGAAGGCCGTATCCGACTTGATAAGTACATGTCAAATATGGTCAGTAACGATTTTCCGTACAAGGAAATATTTAAGTCTGTTACATAATAGATTAGTCACTTGCGTTTTTTTATGACAAACAAAACAATAGCCCATATGGTAGCCAGTTGGTACAAAGCAGTTTATGTAGAACGTGTCTGGAGTTAGAGGCACTTAGAAATATTAAGAGGAGGGTGCGGTAGTGCGTTCATCATTAAAGTCCTTTCAAGTTCTACAAATTGCTCCCTCAGGCGGAGAGGGTTGGGATGTTAAGAATGTAGGTGTAGCAAAGAATAACAAATGTACGGTAGACGTATTTGTCGGTAGATCTATAGATATATCTTAATAAAGGGCGATGCCCTTGATTAAGACACGATTGAAACATACATTGGGATCGCAGAAGACAGTCCCCTAGCCCAGAAAATTAATTGAATAACATACCATCACGCCTGTCATCCCCGAAAGGTTAGGCAGAGATGTACTAATGTACACCCACGAGCTTATTGCCATTAACTGGGCCAGAATCCAAACTCCCGAGCTGTTACTAAGTTTTCGCAGAAAAATCCAATAACATTTAGCTCGACCTAGGAATCCAACCCAGGACCTCTTGCTCGGTAGTCGCTCTGTACGACCTCTAGACCAATGAGGCAGTAAAAATATATTATGGTAATTGTTGTATTTCCTGCACTAGTTAAAGTATCAAGCGACATTTTTGTAACAAATAATAATATATAGCGGAGTACCAAGACTAGCACCTCAAATAAGTAGTGAGTTCTCAAATATTATCCTCGTAATTCCTCGTAAACACCGAACAATAACATAATATAACAAATACGAGACTGTATGAACAGAACAACAAGCCACGTGTAAGCTATATAATACATAAGTTACCAAACGGATCCAATTCGGATACCAAACCTATGGCAAAAGGGGATGGGGGTAACCTTGGCAAATTCATATTACCCCTCCAGCGGGCAGGGTGAAAGCAACATGGGGCGCATAAAACACCCGTTGCCATGGCAACCAAGGGCGACAACCCTCCGCCAGCGAGCCACGCAATGTTTGCACAGAAAATTAGGAAATTTTGTAAGACATGAGCTAGGTTAAGTGGGGCTTCGAGGTATGGATACTCTGTTTTTATTGTCTGTTCTGTTTATATAAACAAGAATTTCCAAGAATGTTTTGTTGTGGGAAGACACTAAAGACAAAATTGTATTGGCAAAATATTATGCTATATTAAGCGGGTAAATAAATGGATATCATTACATGAATCAATTATCAACAAAGGAATGTTAAGAATTGAAAACAAAAGCCTACAATGTTGCAAAAGCACTTGAACCATGTATCAGTTTACACAAACTATTGAACCAATATATAGTAAATAATTACATAACTCTTCTGTATTTATAAAACACTTCAAATTAAAACACTATGGACAATTTATATCTTTCAAGTATGACCTTGGGCCCGAAGGTCATACTAAGATATAAATTGTCCATAGTGTACACGCATACGTGATAAGCACGACAAGATATCGTATCTTCAATCTGTAGATGTAAACTGTAATGTTAGACAAAAATTCTTTGTCGACATAGATCTTCTCTAGGGTCGTAGTGCTAAGGTTCTCTTATAGTTATAGCTACAGAGAAAAGGCCAGATCCCTTCATGGAAGAATTATATTTAAAAAAGAATATTCTGAATTATTCAACGATTCACTGAGTGATAGAACTAATTAAAATTGGCAAGCAATTTTGGTAAGTCGATGTTGATTGAAGCCGGGTCAATATTGGCCGATTGAGTGGAGCAAAATTGCCAAAATTATATTTGCGTTATTGACTACAGGGTTGAAGATGGATTTGATTGAACTCGTATTGTAGATAAATTAACAATTATTAAGCGCTAAATAGTGTTCTTTTGGATAATACATATATATTTAACATTAATTTGTGAACTCTTTCAAAAGGGTCAGGTGCGCAGTAGGTACTCGTAACCGATGTGCATGCATGACAAGATCTAAGCATGTGGATGAAGCAAAATTGGATACAGGGATCGCAACACGTGGGTTCTCCCTCATGGGAAAGAGGCGTGAGTTTTTGTATGTAACATTAACAACACAACAGTAAAAACAAGATTTCCGCACGCATCATTGCCAAGGAACCAAGGAAAAAGGATTTGTACCAGAGGTGCGGTGAAACTATAAATCCCAATCTCCTATATTTTTATTTTTCGTAGCAACTTGCTCTCAATAAATAAATTTAGCTTTCACGATAAAATTCACAACCCTATTAAACTTTGTTTGTTTTTCTAGCAGTCACTTACTTCAAAACGTTAACAGACTAATCCTATGAGCTTATTAAGCATAGTAAACTTTTAAGAACGTAAATGCAATATTCATAGAGACTTTTTAATATTATTAAAGTTCCTTACTCCCGGAGCTTGCTTGCCGACCGTTAGGAAGGAGTACAACTTTTGAACTCCTGTGGGTATCGTAAATGGCGAGGAAAGAAAAGATGGAGGTGGTGGATATTTTATGAGCCTCGGAACAAGATGACATGACAGTCGTTTCGTAAGCAAAAGCCATGTAGCTAACAAAACAATTGTGTGCCAGTGTTGTAATAAAAGTACTAGGCTCGTGTTTAAGATATGTCTCAAGTATCTATGTCGTCTAAAAACAGTCAAGTTTTCAACTTGGACTCCAAATTTTTCGGGTGGAAAAGTATTGATGAGTTTTTATTTATTCACAGTATAAAAATTATTGCACAAACTGAATATATTTTATTCCAAGCAAACACACATACACAGGCTAGACCCAATGCGATATTGTTGCATAACAAAATAACAAATCTATATTTAACAGAACTGGACTACAAATTAGTACCTAATAACAGATTTTGTGAAGTGCTGTTCTTGTGAATCTACTCAGTGCACAACATTATATGAAAAGAGGTTTATTGTTAGGACTTAAAACTCCTTTATCATCGATTAAAGCTTTATACCCTCCAAAAGCATATACGGAACAGAATTTTACAACTTGCAACGATGCTGTGCGAGAAATAATAAAAACTCCGAAAAGCTCGTTTAACTTTAAACTCACAAGATGCAGTAAATTCTACTAGACTTGGAGCAAATGTCGTAAAACCGCGTACATTTAAGGGGTGGGCTACGGGACTCACAAGGAGGTTTTGGATGGGTGCCAGGCGTTAAATTTTGTAATAATATGCCTTTTCATCACATAAATTAAACGCAAAATGGTCGGTTTTATTTTACCTTTCCCTTTAACATGTGAACTTGCTTTGCTGGTTTAGAGAAAATTACACGAGGAATTAACTAATACTCCTACTGAATAAGTAGAGGTCAGTCTATTTATGACACATCGAGATCCCTCCTTGCCTTCACGTTAAGTGGGCAGTCCCGGTTGTCAAACGAAAACCGAGACAATCGCTTGTGGAATTAAGTTTACGATAAAGGTGTCGGTATACCCCAGTAATAGGGTACCGGAGGTCTGATAGCAATCGGCACTTCATCGAAGTAGCGAGATTTAGAATGGAATCCGACCCCAGTATAGTAGGACAAAGGTTCGGTTTTGGTAAAAATATGTAGGCTATAATGTACTCGTAAGGAGTATATTTTGAATTTTATATTTTCATAGCTGGTTATAAAAAAAAATAAAGAAACAAAACACGACAGTTTCCAGCCGCAGATGGATCCATCTATATTATCAAATTGGGCTTAAATAAATCAAAATCTACATATATCGATGGTAATAGTATAAAAGAATAATAAACAAAATAAGGTATTTTAACTAAAAAGAAAAAAGTTCATTAAAATGTTAATTTGTATGAATGACATGTAAAATAGGAGGTATATTCTCAAGAACAAAACGGTCAAAAAGGTTACAATAGGTCATAGCTATAAATAAATAAATATTTCCGAGCATTATTACACAACAACATTTACTACCAAGCTAATATCTGGTCATCAAGATGACGATGTTGTGCATATTAATATTATACCTATCTCTTTCTTTTCATTTGTACCTGTTCACTTGAAGCGAACCTTAACGTCAAGAAAGTTTACGATGAATAGGTACTCTTATATTTCTAAGAACCGATATTATTCACTGGAAGAATGTGTGATTAGTCTTTCTTCTGCATTAATATAGGCAATTTCCTGTTTGAATTATTCACTTGACGACAAAGGAATTAGAAGTACCGACTTCATTTATTATCTCCGTGAAAGTATTCAAGATTAAACCTTAAGACCATTTTGTCCCCGCACAAAGAAATTTCTCCTGTGTTGTGGTTACACTAATGTTTTAATGTTCACGATGCACAAATACTCAGACCCGGGACAACTACCTGTAGGCAAAACATATATTGGTTTTGTGCTGAGCGGAACAGAATATTTTGGTCATCACTCAATAGTAGCCAGATTACCAAAACTGTCTTCATCTTTACGTAAGTGTAATTTAATTAAGCATATTTCAATATTTAATTAACAAATATCATAAGGGATCTTATACTATCCAATTACACAATTGGCAGTCAAAACAAACAAAAAACACGTAAAAACTATACTTTCCTGAAGGAATAAAAAAACCAAATGCAGGGTAATGACTGAAAACAAAGGGCTTTGGCGCTAATGCAATTACTACGTCCACATAAAGGGCAAGCCTGGGCCAATCGATGCGTCTAGACATCGACCGGGCGCCAGTGTAGCCAGCATTAAAAATTTCTACACATACGGATATAACGTTCAGGTTTATGTCAACCGAGTTATACCACACCGCGGCTGAATAAGTAATGGCGACGCGACAGTTCGGACTTAAATTGTAAAATATGTTCTCACAGTGGCAACACAGTTGTTATTTCATTTTATTCATTTGAAATTTTTCCCTTTATTATGGGAGCATTTGTGAATTGTAAAACGTAATTTGAAATAGCACATAAAAAACTGAGTACATTTAGTTAAAAATCATATTTTTACTATTTTACGTGACGTAAAACAATTTAAGGATAGATATTTACATCACATAAATAGGCGATAATTTTAATTGTGAGTAGAATATCAGGCGATTCTTGAAAAACCCCCTATATTTTTCCTCCATAAGAGCATGAGGAGCTTGTTTAACTTCAATTCTTCACTTGCAGTACTGCTCCAAACAAGCAATGGACTGCCTTTCGCTGGTATTACGATGATGACGATAATGAGAGCATGACTTTTAAATTATAAATAAATTGTATAAAGGCATACTAAATTAGTTTTTACATAAAAATCCTTTTTTTTTTCAGATCGAGCTACGTTTTATTTAGTTTTAATATGAAATTCTCAGTAGGCCGCTCGGAGTTTGGATTAAAGCCCATTATGTGGGACCTAAATCATACAGACTAAATGTGGGTGTACATACAGTACATCTCTGCCCAATCCTTCGGGGATAGCAGACGTGATGTTATGTAACACCATTTTTAAGCAAGTAAAGTTTTAATGGAACATTACAAAACTCTGAAAGGTTCTTTATTAATCTAAAAAACATGAAATATTACTTCAGTCTGAACAATTATTACTGAAGCAAAACTTGAAAGTGGAATTCACGTAGGAGGTCGCATATAATACGGCTCAAGTATTCTTCAAAGTTCAATTACCGGGTTCAATGGTGATGTTGGGCCCGGATGAGCTCGTCCCTTAGGTCAAGGACGGGTGACCTTTGTTGAAGGACAAACGGCTGATGAGTTTGCTAATAATACAACAGGAGGTAATCAAAAATGATTTGATATAGGATGCGGGAATATCAGATTACTAATGCCGTTTCCACACTTGGATTCAATTTGGATAGTATCATTGACCATTTAAATAATAAACATAAAAGTGACTCCTACATTATAAATAGTCCCATATTTTCTCATGCAAATCCAAGTCAAGAAATTCGATTAAACCATTCATATTGTGTAGGGAGAAAACACATACGTTAACTTTCAACTATTTAACTTGAACATCTTATTTAACCTACCGTATTTGTTCTAGCTTCGGATGAGACTTGAAAGACTAACTTGTTAGCTAAACTAACATGGAACATGTCGATAGGTTCGCTATCTTACTTTAACTGTAAACCATGTAATATATTCTAGATTTGTATTTGAAGGAGGTGAAGATTATGTCTGTTCCCTGGAGTTAGTAAAAAAAACAGATAAAATTAAAAATATAGAAAAAGAAACAAAAGATTAAGACTGAGATAAAATTGATTGAGTACCCTATAGAGGAAAAATCGACCCACATGAACGCAAAATTATTAATGCAGAATTGCAAATAGCACAACTACAACCCCTAACCAAGTTTACTTTAAGTATATCTATCACAGAGTATTCTTTATACTATCCCTAAAGAATATTAAATAAAGACTTGCCTTTAGGGATCTACGATTTATGACTACGTCTCTATTAACGTTTCAGAGTACGTGTCTCATATATTTTATCCAATATACAGTACGATATAAGCTCTGCACGAAGCATATTGTTTGGATTTTCGGGGATAAGATAAATATTTATAGTGAGACAGGACCAAAAAGATATACATTTCGTTTATTTTTTCTTTGTTAGAATATTTTCGCAGTAAGTTAGGTTTTATTGGAGTGAAAAGTTTTATAGATATAATATCCTTTACTGTTCACCTTGATGCTATTGACGGCCACACCGAAACAAAGACACAAATAAGTACTTGTAAGTACTGTGACACTCCTCTTTATAAGTGGATATGGTGGATTAAAAGCATCAGATTACACTCTTAAGATCCTTTGTCGTCCGTTCATTTTCATCCAATTCACCTTCTCAATCTAAGCTTGGATATAATTATGTTTTTATGTATAAGAAAGTTTTAGTTTCTAGTGTATAAAACGCTGTTGTTTAAGTCGTAACCTTTCTTTAATGTCATCAAACTCCATTATCTCCTTTGTCTAAACTTGTGCGAGTAGATTTACGATTCCAGTCTCAGTCTTTCATGAATTTAATTGTTGTTTCGCAATTCGCACCCGAAGATATAATTTGAAGGAAAACATTAAAAGCTTTGCAATCTAGACAACTAATTGACTTAAGTTATCAGGATCGCGATATTACTTTTTTAATGCTCGATACAAATGAAATCGGCAATTTGAATCTGAAAATACGAGTATTATGCTGTTAGGGACGAAAATTATTAAAACTTAAATTTATGAATTGGGGTTGTATAATAATTAGTAGAAATTATGCTAATCATTTTTTCATTTGTTAGCTACCAAAAACAGCTACATACCAAATTTAGCACAATACTTAGAAACTTATAAAACCATTTAAAAATCCAAGTTTAAGTGCCTAAATTGTTCTTTGTAAGCTAAAGGGCGAAGTTTAGCCACTATCATTTTAATAGTGGGAGCAAAAAAATATATCAATCTTAGTTAATGACACATCTAATTAGCATCGGAAACTAACGACAGTCATAATAGGGTTACATAAATCTGCTAATTGCAAATTGTTCGTGCTGACAGATTCATGTAGCTTTCATAGTGATTAATTAGCGGGTGGTCGTTGAAGAAGTACTCTATCATGACTGATGATGCTTTCCAATTTATTGATGGGGAGATGGGGATGATTTGTTGTTATTATTTAATGAGATTAATGAAGATCTTGACGACCCGATTAGTGCAGCGCCGGCGTCATTAAAAACTGCCTTCTAAAAGGGTTCTGATGTTTGAATCGCGATAGGCGTACCTGAGTCATTGACGTTTACAAACAAAAACTATGTAGTGGATCAACCATCTAGTATACATAACACTGCTTAGTTCTGAACTACATGGCGCTATGTCAAATTATGTAATAACTTTAATTTCAATCCTTATTATAAAGTATCGTTTTCAACAGGAATACCGAAGAATTGTTCCTGTAGGCTCCTGAGATCTCTGGTGGTATAAATCCTGTTATATAATTGGATTGGGGCTCAGTAAATAAAGCTAATCTCATGCCGTATTTCATTATGGCTCAATTATCTCATCTACACAGTGATTAAGAGACGAAACCCTAGAGGAATTAGTAGAGGGATCGCCATTTACGTCGTGATAATATAGTATAAAATTAAATAATACATATTTATTTAATTTCCGACTATATTATCATGACGATAATATAGTAGAAAAAAAAAATAACCAAATACAAATCCACAAACCATCACTAGACCAGTATCACAGGAATTTAAGCTTACCTCCTCTTACTCTTAGAGCAGATAATGTCTAGCATTAAGACAGAAAATGAGTAGAGGAAAGTAGAATAAAAGGAAACTAAGAAGTGCAAGCAACATTTTTTTTTCTACAAGTGGCTTGTTCCCTTAATATCAAAAGAGCAGACTACTGCACTACACAGTTCATGTAGGATGAATAAGAAGAATTATTATTTTAAGAATTATTCAATCCAATAGATATTCATAAAGCTCACCAAAACAAAACGTCCTATTTTTACATAAAACTTGACCAGACGCAACGTCAACCGGTTTGACAAGTTCTGATAACGACGATGCTGCAATAGAAAACACCGTATCGAAAATAGATGTCAACATAGAAGAAAGTTGGATTTGTTCTTTGAATAAAAACTGTTGAAACCATAGAAAAATCTACATACTTTTCGTATTTGTGGAACTTACTGTTGATCATATACCTAAAGCTTGTTTAAAAGAAAATGCATCTGGTATGATTTCCCTTCCGTAAATAAAAAAAACACAATTTATTCATATTTGAAAAAGTGATTCACGTTAAATCGTACATATGTAAGTATGTAAATACAATAATGAATACTTACATTCTGTAGGCGTTCAGAGTCTTCGACATTATACAACAGTTGTAGTAGCAGAAACTAACAAATGCAATCCATTACACTGCACTAACACGAAGAAACCATTATCACAATAATACTGGCACTGAATATATGTATAGAAAAATACTATGCGACAATGTTTTATATAATACTGTCCACTGAAAGGGTATAAACGATACAATGGGTTTGGTCACGACATGTTTTCTGACGACCTTGGAAGGACTAAAACGCGATTCACGCTCTATAATATAAATAATTTGTATGTTACAATAAAACTAATCGTCGGTTTCGCTTACTGCAGTATTACCGTTTATTTTTGGTTATGTGAAAATTATTACACTGAAATTTGTTCCCAAGCACTTTATTTATTAACTAACAGTTTACCCTGCAAATGAAATAAAATAAAGTTATCGGTCATAAGAAGGAAACAATAATTCACTTTTAAAATTATTTTGAGAAGTTAAATTAGGAAACTGCTAAAATAATAAACGGCTATGAAATCGGTCTAGTCTCAGCTCGGTGGTAGATCTAAAATGAATTTACCGAAATTAGGAATGCCGACTTATTTCAAGTATCACAGTAGTAAATAAATTTACGTTGAAATCTACGGCAGAGAAAGCCTTGCAGATAACATCTTTCACGTTAAGTTCATTTCCAGAGCTTGGTAGTAATATTTTACTTATAAAAAAGACCTCGCTCCTTTGTTTGATAGAAAAAAAAACGTACGCAAGATTACATATATAGATAATGTAAATACGATATTGATAAGGTTTCAAAAACTACGTAATGTAACTAAAACTAAACTTCTGAATCTAAGAAAATGTTTATGAGTGAGCTAAATAGTCATCGTATTAATAACGCAAGCGTTTTGAAACCCGTTTAATGCAGCACGGAACCCACTTACAAAATTATATTATCTATCTAGGCCCGGGTCATCCACGTGTGTTTTTGGCGCTCACGGCACGGGGAAAACAAATATGTTGCCAATTGTTGCACAACGTTCAACAGAGACAGTGCTATACGTTTTTCCAATGATGAAGCGAGATCGATATACAAACTGAAAGATGGAAATAGACCGACTCCTACGCAACACGACGAGTCGGTGTGTGTGTCGTTGATCCCTTCAGCAATTGCTCTGTTTCCTTTGTTTGTTTTCTTACTTATCAACGGAGACTGTTATTATTGTTAACAACAAAAATATTTGTTATATTGCCAAGTAAATTGTTATCTGCCTGCGTGCGACTGATTGGATGTTTGTAGTTGGAATTGAATTCATTCAAAATTCCTACTTGAATAATATCTCTGTACGAACGATCAAAAGAGAGATCATTAGTCACCAATTCTTCATTAACTCGTCGCAAACTATTTCAATATTGAACAAACATAATTAAATAATCGCAATGACATTTTGTTAAACTCAAATGAAAACTGCTGTTATGAAAGTTAATCTGGTTGAAAGGTAAGCGCGCTTCATTTTGGATAAACCTCGAGGGCATTAGACGAACAGTGGGGCAAGAATTAGACCGTCTTCAAGCAAATATTTGGGTCTCAGTAGAACTATGACAGCCGTTGAAATGTACGATTCATTAAGATTAATAAGTTTGTTTTAGTTGTTTGGAATTATTCAATGTGTCATCCGAACTGTGGAACAATTCGCAAAGATTTCCCCAATGTTAAATATTCGTTAGTATTTCTTCGCTGAACAATAAAGAGGAACATAACTGAGACGAACTGAAGTAAAATTATGCCGAAGAACAACTTCATGAGAAACTATTGGCAGAAATAGCGCAGCTGGTAGATCCAAACGACTTTCGGATAGCTTCTATATAAATGTAGCCTGTCCCGGTTTAAATAGTGTAAATATAAATAATTTAACTACTTCTCATCTAACTGAAAAATATTTTTTGTAGTCGGTATATTCAGTAGTCGCAATTATAGGAAAAACTGTGTTTACATCGCTGCCTAAAAATCAATCACCAAACGATTAGCCTAGGTTTAATCATCTCCAACAACTATTTTTCGACACTTGTTGAAGGCAAAATATCGGTTATTTGCTCGTAACTCATACTTTACGTAGTTCTTGAAGAGAACAAGGTATTCCAATTATTATGTATTTAAAAATCCTACGCGTCGGTCGAGTAGTAGTGGCGAGGAATTTGCGGATCTAACGAGCATTGCATCTGTAGCGTTTAGCTGAAGATTCCATAAACGCCAGTTCTCCTCAACCGTAATAAGCCGTACTTATAAGTAAATCAATTATATCAGAAACTACGCTACATTTCCACCGTTAGAATTGCGAAAATTAATTTATGTGTGTACGTTTGTCGAGGATGAGTCAAGTTTCCGAGCTGCAATATGAACAGGTATTCCGTATTAGTGCTCTTAATTAGTAAAACATAAATTTTCATATTGCATGTAAACTGGCCTTATTAGTATTTTTATACTAGTCGTTAAGACGGTAATCCGAGAAGTATGAACGCAAAATCTGATAACATATTTCACAGAAATGTTAAGATTATTGAGGATCCAGGAAACTAAGATATTTTGGTAATACTTAGTGTAAACAATATTGTGTAGCGGCTCGTGTTTTTCGTATCCTTCATCGGCTTCGCAGTATACTGGACGTAAGGCGCTTATTTGAAGCCATGTACGGCAAACATATAGAAAGAACGATCAATACTTGATCTAACATTGCTAACATCCTACTTAAAAGAGAAGCAACTTAAGATAGAAAAGGACCAAATATCTCAGTATTCTTAAAGAACTTAACCCAGTCTTCTCTGCAGGTTCCTTGCTGAAACCCCGGTGGGAAATCTCGTTTAAAGAGCCTTTGAAAAGGTGGCTGAAAAAGGATAGCTTTGATGTTATGAATACAAATAGAGTGGGGTCGATAACTTTTAGTGCATCGGTAATGAAGTTATTGTATGATAATTTTGAATTTATAGAATACGATATTTTTAATAGACTGTTCTATTTAAATAAGTTTCCTAAAGAACTTGATGGTTGAAGAAGAATTCGTAATAGGTAGATATCCAATATGAAGATATTTAAAATTCTATTTAGCAAGAAACGCCTTTACACTCTATTCATAGAATAAAATTGAATTCAGTAGACGATCCTCTGAGACTTGTACGGACTGCAGAACAAGCATTAGAAGATTAAGTGCTCGAAGAATTAAGAGAAGTTGTTAGTCTATAAAACATAGACGATTTAGACATGTCAACCTAAAGAAATGCCACCACAAATAACTTCAATCGAACGTTCCGGGAGTATTAAACAGACGGTGTGTGGACATATGTCAAGTCTGCAATCATATCTAAAACAGTCGCTCGTTTAAAATAGGTCAACGGCTAACTAGTTGCGAATCCACAGACGTTATCGCCACAAATGAACCCAACCAATTCTGCAGACAACATAATGGACAGCTGCAAGTAATTGACTGTAGTTGTTGAATTCAAAACAGCAATTATAACAACAGAATGTTCTACAAAACTTTCAGTAATTGAAGCTAAAAAGATAACATTCTTTTAGAGCATTAAAGTGTATGGACTTCAATAATCTTCCAACCACAGTGGGGAATACATAAACTCCTAATTGATCTTCCCAACGATGCTTTGAACGCGGTTGACCACTACAGCCGTAATAAATCAGGTGGGAAAATGGCGCCCATAAATTTAGAAATATACTTCACAAACGCTTATAGGAAATTAGTAGTTCATTTATAAACCAAAGTTTGGGCACAAGGTTTTGGTTGATTAGTGATAGTCTGTTAGATTGATATGAAACTGTTTATAGTAATAATAATTATTAAAAGTTTGTAGATGCAGATTAATTAAGACAATAGAAGCGCTGATAGGAATGTTAATTACATCGTGTAGAAAACTGATTTTCTATTTCGATAAAAAAATAATGTCCGACATTTCATTAATTGGAAGTCATATCTGTTTGTATCTTTATCTGTCATTATTTTGATATACTTGTACCAGACACAGTACAATAAAAGTCAGCACACTGATTAATTAAAACATTCGCTTAATGTAGAGCGGTGAAAACATTACGTACTGCAAACACGTAATAAATTAACTTACTAGACCTAGTTACTAATATGCGATTTAAAATTGTTTGTATCAATTCGATATCTGAATAACCGATAAGCGTAAATACCTGCGGTATAAAAAGGAAAAAAAATTCAATAGCATAGAAAGGGGTTATAATATTCTTTGAATCAGTACGAATTCCTGTCGTATTCGTTATAATCCTTCCAAGGTGTTTTAGAATAATCGTAAAAGCACTGACACTGATTAAAAAACTGAGGACGGTTCCGTTGGACGCGTAAATGTTTTTGAAAAATGTTTTAAAATAATGCCGGCGCGATATTCAGCGTCGCGACGTCGGTTCGCGTCGGGCGCTCGTTGCGTACTAAACTAAATCGAATGGTAGCAAAGACTAGTGTGGCGCACGCAGCTGAGCACCTCGATTAGCATTATCGAGTCGATAGACGTAGAAAAATAACGACAAGTGGATTACCACTGTAGATGGACTGTGAATATAATAAACACGACTTCTATTACACGTGTTAAGCAGACGCTACGTTGAGATGTATTACAGTGTGAGCACATTCTCAAATGGGATAGTACATTCATTCAAGATTACTCATAGCTTTCGTTTCTTATTAGTTTGGTTTATTATGTTTGAGTACTTCACAATATTAAATACGCATAACGTTACGATGAGAAATACATTGGATGAATTCTTTAAGTAATTAGCTACACTTTATATTTTTGTCAATAAGGTTAAATGCTGAGTCATAATCATTTATTAACAATATTATATCTTTATTTAAATTATTTAAAAGGTTTATATTTCTTCAGCAATTAAAGTTCATAGTAAGGTAAGGTAATATATAGGGTATACTAGTGTACTAATAATAACTAAAAGTAAAGTATTTATTATTGTTTAATAGAGGTAAAAATATTCGTAACTCTAGACCTAAAAATCTGCGTTCTAAAATTTGTGCTCCTAATCGTACAACCATAATATAATCCAAGCAAAAAAAAAATCGTTTGGTGAGCTATTGCACCGCCCTAAAGTTTTCCAATCGAGTTAGTTGGGGTGGCCACCCCTACCAGCGCTCTACCTCACTACATGGCCACTTGTGCAAGCTACGCGTATGCACTGACGCACACATGCGCATAATGCAGGGTTACCATGAATCATGATGAATGTACTGATAACAGTTTGGGGAAGTTACTAATAACAGTGATGGCATGGAAGATTATAATCTTGTTATTTATTAATCTTTAGAAATTAACAAGTGCTTCCCTTTTTAAAATGCATAAGTATTACCTTTACATTAACAATTTTATAGAAATATCTTAGCAATATTATTACATTACCTACTGCTATAAAGCAATGGTGTTTAATTAAGACATTGTTATGACGATCGATCTTTTAACTGATTTACATATTAACATACGCACACACGAAGAAAACCTACCTTTACCAAAAACCTGTCATATAATTTTGCCTATCGTTGATAGCAGCTGACCACGACGATTTATAAGACGACTATATAGCTGTCTCTGTCTACCCAATTCTTTTGTCTCACAATGTTATACATTGCCACTAAAAGTAAGCTTACTTAACGAGATACATGAAAACTGGAGCAAGATGCGGAGACCTTCCAATGAAAAGTTACATAAGCTGGGCAAGGTCACGCGAATCAATACTGAGACGCCAAAATGTCTGACAAGTAAACACAGGGCAAAACACATTACCAAGATAAGAATGATTAATCTGCCCTTTAACTGAGTAATTAAGACCGAAAGACATTACCAGATGGACCCATGGAAGATCACTCTTCTGAGTTAAAGCACACTGACGTTTGTTGTGTAATTTTTTTAAGTAATATCAATATTAGGTATATTGATATTATTTTTTTGTAACCTTTACAGTATCTATGTCACAGGCAGACAGTTTCTTGATTCTCCAAAATGCCAAAATCACTCATGTTACCTCCATTTTAGTTTCAAAATATATGTTGTGAAAAAAATCCATAGAAAATAGTTTAATTTCAAATTAAAAATTTATGTAGAATTATAAATATAATTATATATAGAATTTTTCTTTGTAGATATCTTCATTATTAAAGATAGGGTGTATTGAAATTACTCTCGCGGTGAGAAAGCCAATCTAACTTAAAAGATACAAAGTAATAAAGGATTCAACAAAAGCCATTAATAAAGTTAAGCTCAGCAACTAGTACCTTGAGAACTTCTTGACTCATTTCCTTGCAATAACAATTTATTTTATATAGATACAGGACTAGTTATAAACTGCACAATTTATCACTATCATAATATTATGTTTAATCAGCAATAGCTTAATCTGTATTTTTCCCTAAGATTTCCTGTTTATTTAATTTAGTAGAACATAAGGAAATATAACAATGAAACAGTATGGTTGAAACTGAAATTATATTTGTGGTCCCACTTCAGTCTTTGTAAATAATGATTATTTACAAAGACTGAAGTGGGTACGGAAAGATTTAAAAAATATTGTTTTAATTCGATAGAAGCTCCTGAAAAATCATCCAGGAGGTACCTCTAACTTGACTTTGTTTGGAACAAAGATACTTCAATTTTCAATAACGCGTATTGTACGGCCAGGGCCACCCTACGTGGTTGGCAGCATTTGCGAGCATACATTGATGTATTGGATATTATAGGTACACCAATTTTTAACGCTAACTCCATCGCTTGTTTTATTTTTACCCCTCAATAATGTGATGGTAAACGATCTTTTCTTGATTTAGTCAACTTTCGACTAACAGATATCGTATATCAATTAATACAAAACGTGAAATAATATTAAGACATTTGATTATGTTAATTTATGAAGATATGATAACCTAGTGTTGTGCCTCAGTCCAACGTAACAATAATATACGTATATCGCGCTGAAATCTTGCTAGCGTAATCGACCAAAGTAACTTTTAGTACCTCACAGCACTAAGGCGCTGCAAGATTTTGCGCGACGATAGTAATAACCGAGCATTTACATTTTGTTGTTGGTCCTAAGATATACCCTTGAGAGACAGTTATTCCCCAGTTTTCGAACAGCCTTTAAATAAGCTAGAGATAATAATCGAACCGTTTCATTTAGTCATCAACAAAAATGCACTCGGCAAGGCAAGAACCGCTCCACCCGTCCACAGTACACTGGCCATGTAGAACGCAAAATAAAGATAAAACGTTACGTCGAAGAAAGTATCTGTAATTAGTCTAAAACATTAATTTTAGCTAGCAAGTAAGACTTAATATTTCGGAGGCATTTGAAGAGGAATGCGCAATATTTCGAGCACGGGCATAAAGCGAAAATTTTATAAATCCCCAGCAAGATTTACAGCTCAGAAATGTTGTTCTTAAAATGAACACTGGGAAGTTGAATCTATAACCCTTGTATCCGGCGTTTTCTTTGTAAGAAAATCTCGCTGCCACGCTACCATTTTAATGCAATCCTTATTTTCTCTTTTTAGGTCACGAGTTAAGATTTGTCTTAGAAATGATGTTTCGCTCCTATTGGTTTTCACAACACATTTGCCTGATACTATAAGCATTGATAAACACTTTTGCAGTCTTCTGCTAAGCGTTACCAGTATAGGCTATTGCACGTCTTCCAAGAACCACCCACGATTGGAAAATTACGCAGCAAACAATGGAACGATACAATTTTAATTAGAAACCAACCGTTGATTAAATTCCCACGCAACGGGCCGAAAAACTTTCACAGTGACGTAACAGTACCTACTTATGTAATACAAATATAATACAAACTTACAAAGGGAGCTAAAGATAACAGTTACTGCGATAGAGTTTTACTATCTACTGAGTCTTGCAGTTAATTAAATCAGAGATGACTTTTATTAAGTTAGTTTGCTTTGGATGAGAACTGAAGGGGAATGTTCCTTTGTTTTCAAACACGAGATGCTCGCATTAGATGTATATGGTGTTGCGTTAATTTTTAGGATGTTGTTTGAAGAATGTTACCCTACGACTAATTTTATCAACTTATTAGATATTTCAAAATATATTTTCCATCGACAGCTTATTTTAAATTCTTCACCTATTTCTGTTTGCTTACATATGTTAACATAGAAAACGTGTTGTTTCAAGTACGACCACTGCTTGTTGTAAAGCAAAGAGTAATACATAATTTATCACATGTACAATCGAAGTCAATTAAATACGAATGCTATGTTTAGACAATATATTTCATGATTCTTCTTTGACGTGAAACGGATGGTGGCCAGACAGTATATTTTACTGAACTATATTCTCAACATTACCATAATAAAAAAAATATGCTACTTTGTATTCTGTCTACTTCGTACGTTTTGACTTTGAGGGTCAGAATTTATACACAGCCAAACACTTTTAGAATTTCAATACTTTGACTATAAAAAGAGCAATTTTTCAGTGTTCATATCAAATGTTTACGGAGTTTTTCTTTATATATTGTGATTATTAGTTATTCTTTGAATTGACATTAGATCAACATGATAACATTTTAGAATTAACTTATCTATCTAATGTATCCGAAACATTGTTACTTTTTGCATGCTATGTAGTAGACTATGGTGATACTTAATTTTTGAATGTAACAACTGATGTACCCATATTCATAAAATAAATGATTTGCTTTGATTTGAAATGTATATAATGATATGTCAAATCATGCACGAGGATTTGACTAATAAATATCAGTTTTCAAGATCAGAAAATATTATTATATTTCGAATACCAAATGCTAAAGTCCAAATCTGAAGCAGAAGAAGTAAGGATTCAAACAATTATTGATTAAAAAGACATCTAAGAAAATTTAATGCTATATCGCACACATTAATTAGACGTCGATTATTATCGAAATTCAGAGTCCCAGAAGATCGAGACTGGGTGTACTGGTAGTAATCTCAACAAAGAAATTGCTTTCTCTCCGTATAATACACCAAGCGAATGTTAAGTCAATAATTTTGAAGAAGATATAAAATCACTATCGTATAATGTCTTATCTGGCAACAACGAGGAAAGTGCACTTTTGCTCAAAGACGATAAGCTTTCCCCTGTCCAATTACATTCAGCGTGTTTTGATTACAATTAGATATAATAACTTGAAGATGAAGTAGTAATTACTTTTATGTGATTTATGATGAAAGTGAAAGAGTGGAATGAAAGCGATATTTCATTTAAAACCTTTCATGATACAAATCAATACTTGTTTAAAAATAACATTCAGCTGAATACGGGGAGTATTCAGCTGAAAGAGACACCAATCTAAAATTCTGATTAGTTTCATCTAAAACTTCTGAACAAATATTTCGGTTAATACGTTTTCTGTGAAACGTTATTTCAATGGTCTATTTGGCTGGTCGTTCGTCATAGAACGAATACATTTCAGGACCGTATTTATCTATTACCTACCAACATTTTTAGGAAGGAGCGCGTTAAAATGGGTTCATGATGACGACAATTCTATAAAGTTAATACATTTTCTTCTGTCATGATTTATAAGTAGTGCTGGAATGCTGCATCGCGTGGGACACTGCATTTGTGCATTCGCAGTGTAAACTCGTTGTATGGTTCGAGCTAAAAATAGAACAACCTATCTTCCAGTTCTATTAACTGGTTTACTAGACCCATGATCATAATCCATGCCTTTAGAAATTAATACCGTACCCAATCAGCAACGATTTATCACTAAGATACATCATAGGGATAACTAAAGAGCCACGAAATGAAAACACTAAAATAACACCATATCAAATAATATTAGCAGCCCATTTTTTCACATCTCTCCATTTAAAACTAAGTCACTTTAGATGCAACGCAAGAACCGATAATACCGGCAAATTGAGACTGCGTTAGTAGTCGTTGATTGCCGGCTGTTACAGTTATAATTACTTGCAGGAAACTAGTGCTGTGCTAAACGAGAGGAGCATATCGAAGCAATCGAATCTTCAGTTCCCAAGGACTTGTAATTAAGGAGCTACGTTGAAGAGGGAAATTTGACCTACTTTACCGAACCTCTGAAGCGATGTATTTTATTGAATAATCAGTTCGCTTCTCTTTTCACCTCGTAAGACAAATTTTAAGGTAACAGATTCAAACAAAAATGTTAACATAAAGTTACAGTAAGTTTACAGTAATCTTGTCAATATTACCACTTTTTATTAAATTGCTATCGTTTGTGCCTGTTCGGTTGGAATTTCGGAATTGGTTTTGAACTGACTTCTTGATGAGCTGAGTAACTGGAGAGTAACTAGACTGGACTAATTTTAAACATAGTACAGAATTGGATGACAGAGCAATTTTATTATATTAAGTAAAGTTGTCGTTGCACTGAAAAAGGTCACATCACTACGGTAAATGTTTCCATGCAATGGTCGTAAACTAAGCGTTTATGAAGTCTAATTTGTGCTGGCAACACGTTTATTGGTGTCTAAAGACGTATATACATATAGTATGGGTGCAACGGATTTTTTCTTTTATTATTTCTCTAATTGCTTTGGAATAATTAACAACTTATGTTAATACATATGTCGCTACTAAACTTGAGAACTAGAAAACCTAACATGTCACTATTATTGCCCATACTTAAGTATATAGTCTTATTTCTCTGTCTATATATGACTTTGAGACCGGTACTATAGAATATACCTCAAGTATCTAAAGTACAATTTAATTTCAGATACGTAAGTAGTATTTATTGTATGTAGTCTCATTCATCGAAATAAAAATAATTTTTACGGATTTTGTCGCGGTACTGCTTATGATAATGTAAATACATTATCATAAGAAGTTTCGGAACCTTTAGAACATCCATGGCCACAGGTAAACCGAGGTGTTGAGTGATTTAATGTTATAATTACTAACAGCATTATTTATGAGTTACGTAGAACCATCCAATGATAGTGACTCTAGCTAGTCAGCTATAAATAATGTTTTCATTAAAAATAGACAAATCCGTTTTACAAACAATAGACGATTCAAAATCAAAATTACATCAGACACGCGATAAGGCAACATTAAGACATTAACTTTGAATAATCCTTAATAACAGTATACTTTAATTAACTGACATCAAAATGTGTTTCATTGTAACAGCGTCTGCGCAACTGCAACGTCGTCGTGAAAACGGAAATTAATTGTCGTTAAAAATGTTACTTTAGCTTTCAAGCGTCGTTTCGTGTGGAACGAATTCTGGTCGATTAATCGCGTGGTGAGCAGATAGGGTCATCATCGATACCTAATATAAACTAGATTATATATGACAATAATAATTCGTATCAATTTAACGGAAGAAATTCACAATATTTAATTCCCGTTTCATTCATCATCATTAATCAAAATATTGTCCTAGCGCTAGGCACGGGCCTCTTCTCAATTAAACTTTACATTAAAACAGAGTAATCGTTTTGATTAATATTGATTCTGTCAGCAGCCGAACTCTTTTAGAAAATGGTTAATAAATTTCCGTTCTCACGACATCACGTCGGATATCATACAATCTTTTATACCTCAACAATAAATGATAGTTTCTAGCAACCCTAGCCGGATGAGTCATACATCTCGAGAGCTGCGTGATCTGAGGCGGTCATGGACATTGTCTGCAAAACACGTTCAATTCTGTATTTATAAACAGCTGGCCAATTGTCCGGATTATTGTTTAGACAACTGTTACAATTATTTGCATAACCTTAGATCATGTCAATCGTAAATCCTTCCTTGTTTTGATTTTCATTTCAAAATTTGCATAATTTGAGTATTGTTGTGAAAGGATTAACTTTAAGCATTGTTCAAACCAAGTGCAAACACAGATGACAATTAGTAGGAACTACCGTGGCATTTGTAACTCATATCCTCGTATAGAAAATAGTAGTTCCAATTCGGCGAGCATTTAAATTTATTCTAACTGCTACAACTAAATAAGAACTCATGGTAAATATGAATGTGGATGGATGGAGAAAGAAAGACAAACCAAAGAAAAGATTGATGGACTGTGTGAAGTAGGCCATGATTGAACGAACATGAGTTACGACATCATGACGATACAGACATACGCACAATAATACTAGGCTCACTGCAAGTTTCATGAAAACCGAGCAAGAAGAATATTTCCGAATTGCAGAAAAAAAAATCAGGCGACGTGGAGATAGAATCGTAACTTCCATCGCTTTTATTCCGCCAAAATGAATCACCGACGAAAACTCATTTATTGCAATTCAAATACTATCCCCCAGTATTTCACAAGCAATAAAACAAAAGTACTGATGAGTCAGTCGATCTGCATAGCCCCATTAAACAACATTGATACGAGCATGTCAACGCTAAAATCCAAAAAGAAGGTATTGTAATAACCTAATAAAGTAATTATACTGAGAACAATATAGAAATTTTGATAGATAGCGCACTAATGGTAAAGATAATATCACCGTGTCTAAAGTCGCATCTAAAGATCACGGGAAATTGCAGGAGATAATACAATGAGTAATAGTATAGCTATCGGTAAAATTACGCCTGCTGAACCACACAATTTAATAATAACTCGAAGAAGTTATTTTGATGTTGATAGTATGAAAGTATTGAATGTAAATGTCAAACGTAATGGTTGCACAATAAAAAGATCTGAGCAGACTTTTTACTTCGCAACTTGGGGGACCGTAGAAAACAAAGCTGCTACTCAAATTCCAATCAAATTAGACTTCTTTTATTTTTCAATAAAACATGCATTTTGTCTAACATTGCACAAATATATCACTTGTGCAATGCTACACAATTTTAAGACAAAGGACACCTTCAGAATAGTTTATAAAGTAGTCTTCATCTTCTATAACTTTAATAGCAAATACGATTGCATCTTACTTTAAAATTACCTGTCCGGATCAACTCGACTGTAACGGTTTCAAACGTCCTTTATTCCTCAGCACAATGAATAAAAAGGCTGGCTTCAAATGAATCATCACTTACATAAAGCTGTGAAGGCAAGACGTTGTGATTCAGACAACAGCGGCTGGTCCAAGTGATCAATATAATTGAATTAGAAGCTTATGGAGAAAATTGGGCCAGATCTTGAAAGCCTTTCTACTCCATCTGCGCTTATTACTTTCCCTTTTTAATAAGGTTTTAGTTTTAGCTATTTCTTTGTTACAATGATGGGTTACAATTTAATTTTGATAATCTTTTGAGCTAGCAGTAATAATTATTTATTTATTAGAAACCAGAGTTATATAGTATAAAACGAACAAAAAAAAAAATACCGATTTCTTACGCTTACGCCAATACTAGACACTGAAATCAAAGTATTTTCGCGTTTCGGATCCTTTACAGCATCCATATACCTCGATAAAATCCATAACAGCTGTTTATTAAAAATATGGTGGCAATATAAAACAATGGTGCGGAAGAATTTCATAGCAGAATGTACCCACGTATAAAAAGGTAAAATATTTCATCCAATTCCTTTTAAATTTCAGCAGGCGGATACTTTATAAAAGGTCAAGGACGGGCCAAACCTGGACCCAAAAGAATGAAACAGCATTCCGTAGCCGACAGACGGGAGCAAATAAACGCAAATAGCTTGGGAATGTCGCATGCGGCATACATGTTTCATGTAGTTTACATAAAGTATTTTATGGTATCTACTTAAAGGTGATATTGAGTAAAAAAATATGCATTACTGATATCAATAAATTAGGTTCTAAGATGTATTTTTCAATAGTGAGAATTTCTGATCAGAAAAACTAAAGGCGGGATCGGAAAATTTTATTGGGTAACAGCAAATGCAACCTCTTACAGTTACGTAGATATGCAGCAATGATAATGGATAATCACTAAAGATTATCCCGGATATAATAAATATACATTTGAAGTCACTTCAGCCACTAATATTTTTTAATTTTCCTGGACAGGCTTTAAGGAACTACAAGCAGTCACGTCATGCCTGTCTGGCGTAGTTGGTCAATATTGGCCGCCTGATCATCAAAATATTATAATCAGAAGTAGACTTCTTTATCTATTTGTATATTAGACAAAACTGTTATCTGAAAGAGTTGTAAAGTGACTGACTGTTCTCTGTTACATACTATTATGTATTATTTTGCACCGTTAGCACCAGAGATAACAGTACTTCCCTGAACGACTACTGCATAATCTGTTTATTAAATAATAATTACAGAAATATTGTAAAGAATTGTAGGGTCATTTCTAGACATATTTTTAACTGGATACAGACAAGGCCAATTCCCCGCAACACAATTGCGAATTTAAATCGAATCAATAGACTGAAACCGGTCGATCCTTCGTCGGCATTCAGACAGGGAAAATAAATAAAAAGGCTGGGTGCACTCGCAAATAGCCACGAGATGCATCGTTACCATATCTTAGCACTATAGATTACGCACGCTATTTTAATGGCATTTTACTGCACTTTGTTATAGAGAAGATACAATGTCCTTGCCATATAATAATACTTAATCCAGCTGCAACGACGCGACCAATTAATTTCTTAATAGCAATCGGAAGAATTAACTACACTCCTTATTCAAACCTGCTATTTTGCTAGCAGCAGTGTATTGATTTATTATGTATCTACGTTGGATGGGTACTTTATTATAGCTTTTGTAATTAGAATATCTATCGACCGGTCTCAAACTTATCTGGGAAAGTATACTTGTGATGATAAATCTATAGTGGGTGGATAGGTGTGTTAATTTTAATTGACAATCGCACCATGTATAATAAAATTTTACTAAGAAATACTTAGGCTTATTTTTATAAGTCTAGTCCAATCATTCAATTATCATCAACCCATTTATTGTCTCACTGCCGGACACGGGTCTTCTCTCATTCGGGCGGAGACTCTAAGCCCAGACTAGCCCAATATCGACAATTTATGCAATACTTTAAAGGTAAAAGATTGCGTTAAAAATGCCGTATATCCCGCGCTATCAATTTTAAAACCCTGAACTTTTTCTGGCGCATACGTTTGCCCACTTGTCGCACCGACAAGTTTGTCATTGTCACCGGCCATTGCGCGCGCGACCGTGAACTGTGCGCGAGGGCATTGGAGCCCTGCGCAGGCGCCGCGTACTTTTACGTACACTATTCAGTCCTACGGCTACGGATCAACGGACATCGAATCCGTAATATACATGAAGTCTGTGCTTAATATAATATAAAGTTGTTTTATTATTTTTAAAGAAATACAGGTTTCATACTACGTAATATCAAGACTGTACCTTTTATTAATTGAATCACTCCTATTTCTTACTATTTATATCACATCCTATTCTTCTGAGTCATTGATTTATTCAATTGTACACTATTCTTGAGGGTGCTCGAACTAGATAATAAATTAACTAACAAGATCTACTTCAACAACAACTATACATATACACTTGTAACAACCCATTTTAATATAAGAACAGATAAGAAAAGTTAGTTGCCTGTTTGACTTTACTTCCGGGGGTTTGATAATGTTTCAATTATTTAAAAAGCTGGTCAATTGATTAATGTGACTTAGATAGGTTGCCATTGTAAGTTGTGCATTCGTTATTCGCCCGCAGAATCGTTTTCCCCCGATTCTAAAATATTGAATGTTAGTATTAATATAAATTGTACGGAATAAAGTATAATTAATAAAACTACTCGTGTTGTTTTACACTCGTCGTTATCGTGTATAGTATATTGCCTACCTTAAGATCGTATATTTGTACCAAGTTACGGTTTGGTTATCTCATCTCTAAAGTTATCGTAAAACCGGTATTAGTTCTGCCGACTTATCGGAACCCAGATTTGTCTGACAATTGTCTACAGCTTCCCGAGACGAATCGACAATCGATAGCAACACGGGTGTAACAATATTTATATCAGTTCACGGCGATTACACGCTATCTAGAAATAAAGCGGTGACCAGTCGTAATCTAGACATTAATTTTAGAGTCTAGAACATTAACCTATTTCATGTCCCCAATGTTTAAAGGCACATTTAAAAGCGTATTTTTATAAGAATTGTTGTTGCTTGCATGTTTTCTTACATAAACTTTCCCCTTTCTTTCACGCATAAGTAGGTCGAATTTAATATGACCTTCTAAATTGTAAGTTGTATGATATTTGGTTCCGCAGCTGCGATAAATGAGTCACTGGTACCTACGTAATTTAGTTAGGTAATACTCTATAGTATGACTCAAAGAATACAGTGTAAGTAAAAACATTGGCACAGGTTCAAGCAGGTAACTAGACATGGGACGTATATACTGGGATAGTTGTGAACCAGGTCGAACCTATGTGTTATGCGTAAAAAAGAACATCTTGTAAATTTTTAAAGCTATGATATAATAGAGGTCAAGAACATAAAATAATCGGTTACTAAAACATGTAAGTCATAAGGATTTTACAAGAAAGAAAAATACTTAAATATCTGCGTAATATGGCGTTGTGTGTCGGGTCCCTTTATTCCCTATATCATGGTTGAGTAGAGCGACGCTGATACACACGTCATGCTCGTGAACGGGTGCTGTCAGTTGGGGCTGGTCGGCTTATACATGTCATGGCATCCGGGTTTTATATTATAATTATTTTATTTTATTTTTTTAGTGCTAGTGAATAACTCATGCGTTTCACATCAGACTGCATTATTCTCATATTAATATTAAAAACGAAAATTGTAAATATAACGAATTATTTAAAAGAGTATCTATGGAGTTTCTTGCCGGTTCTTCTCCATAAGACCTACTTTTTGGAACCGTGCAACTAGTGTTGACATTTCGAAAGAACCTGTAATATTGGTCTACTTGAAATAAAAATATTTGAATTTGAATTTGAATTTGCACTGAACTGGTATAGGTTCAGCTAATGCGTGGTTAAATAAACGATACCCAAAACTGTTATCTTATATATCAAATTCTCGTGTCACAATGTTCGTTCCTGTACTCCTCCGAAACGGCTTGACCGATTCTCATGAAATTTTGTGAGCATATTGAGTAGGTCTGAGAATCGGCCAACATCTATTTTTCATACCCCTTAGTGATAAGGGTTGTCCACCAACCCCTATAATGTGGCAAAACAACGTTTGCTGGGTCAGCTAGTTTTATTATAGTATTTCAGAAACAGACGTCACTAATATATCAATAATTGAGATGGAGAAGAAATTATCAGAAAAACTACCTGGTTCCATAAAAATGTTTTTGATTTTATCAAGAGTAACAAGTATTTAGATTAAGTATTTTGCGATACTCATACTAAGTGTTCTGAGCATGAAAAATACCTAGTACGGCTCATATCTACAGCTAAGTATCACGAAACTGTTGTGTCAGTTGCTAGTTTATTTCATTGCTAGTGTAGATATTGCCAATTTATTTTTAAAGGTTTATTCACATTACTTGCAAGGCCGTTTCAGCGTTGTGAGATTCGAGAACGTTCTGTTAAAGGGTTTATGTTAGAAAGTTTAGTATACTTTCGAATCAACCAACCATTAAGTTTTAAGTAGCTAGTGAATATCCATACTAATATTATAAATGCAAGTGTGTCTGTGAACTCTTCACGCTTAAACCGCTGAACCGATTTGCATTAAATTTGGGATGGAGATAGTTTGTATCCCGGAAATCATCCCTTATAAGAGCGAAAAAAAGGGGTGAAAGCTTGTTACGGTTTGGATAATGCCTTGAAGGGTAAGAAATAAACAAACAGATTGATGTTAAAGCACATAGGATGAAATTATTAATTCCAATTTCCACGATGAGTTTATGCCTCTACTTTGAGCTGACTACGATAACGGATCTTCCTTATCAATGCATCAACGTCAATAATTTGATCAATGACTCAACTGGGAGCACGCACAAATTTACGTAAATGATATACGTAAATTGAGCACAGGGATAAAACAAAGTAATCAAGACCTAAACCCAGTTCTAATTAGGTACAGTTTTCTTCAATTCAGTTAATCCTTGTTCAATTACGTTGTTCCCTCGTGCAACTCTTATAAATGGGTTACCATATAAAGATACCTACGGAGTTTCTTGCCGATTTAATTTCATAAAAGGTAGGGTAGGAAGGTTACGTAAGGTAGGTAGGGTAAGAAGGGTAGGCCCGGTAGGAAGGGTAGGTAACGTAGGTAGGTAGTAGTAGGTAACCTTATAAAAAAAGAGTTTAAAAAAAAAATCCTGTTTCGAAACTAGGAATCTATGACAATAACTCGTGCACAATAGAGGTTGGCAAATATTATTTAACTGGCGATACACTGCTGTGTATGTCACACTTGCCACTTGAAACAATACTGCATTGTAAATACATTTTTATATTACCTACTACCGTATTCTTAATAAAACACCTCATTTTGATCGGCCTTTTATGGAACAACATACATATGTATGTAATATTATCTTATACATGTAACAGTAATGGATAAACGTGATAATTGAAATATTTGGATCATAAATATCTTCATTATAATCTACTTAGACTACTTCATTCTTCAACTCCATATCAACTTTACCTACAGGTAGTTATTTTGAGTAGGGTCTGAATGTAACTATATTGAGTAATAATTTATTTTAAAAACAGTATGACCTTTAACTCACAAGTCAACGCAAGCTAGGAATGACAGCACACCAGACCCATTTGTTTAACATACATAAATATTCAACAACCTCCAAAGAGTTATTAATACTAACAATATTTTCTAAACATTCTTGGTCAAGGTCAAGTTTATATATGAAGACAGTTTTAGCAAAACAAGTCACATATCAATGACAGTAATTATTTTGTCATGGAGATTTTGACCATGTCCTATTGACAGGCATAGTTTTAAGTAGTCACCACTGAGTATAATGAGCCCATGGTTCACCAGAGGCTAGGACAAAATTTGGCAAGATTGAAAATAAGCTGGTATTAGGTACCTAAAATCACAAAAGGTGGGTAACCTAATAATATATACTTTCTTACCGGATTCCTTCTCCATAAGTCGACTTTATGGAGCTGTGCTATTAGAATCTTAATGTTTCATAAATACTTGAAAAAGTTTGTTCAAAATAAAAACTCTTTGATTAAGAACCAGCATGAATTAATAACAATGTGGATGAAGTAAAAGTGGTTATAGAGCTCTTGGAATTCTGTAGTTTTTGCCTCTCTGTATGGGGTAAAGGCTTGTGTATGTACAAGTTAATGTAGAAAATATTTATACTATGTAGATATGACATAGACACACCTCACATGACATCATAATTATATTTTTATATCATATCACCAAGTAACTCTGGCAGGTATAATGAAATGTGTATTAAAGTTATGTGGAAGAAAGTATGTATACAAAGTCATAATCATCTTATACCTATATAAATATCTCATGTCACAGTGTTTTTGTTGAACTCTTCCAAAACGGCTAGACAGATTATTATGAAATTTTGTATATATACCTATATATCTAGTAGGTCTGAGAATCGACTGTAGGCTATTTTTTTTTTTTTTTTACCCTAGGTGATCTCACCAGGCTTTTTTTTGACAAAACATTTCTTTGTATTTTTTTGTGACTTGGCATTAAAAAATACTTATAACCCTAAATTTTCACTCTTCTACCACCAACTCCTAAAATGTGGTACAACAATGTTTGCTGTGTCAGCTAGTAATAATATCTTAAGCCAAGAATGTGTAACACTATTGAGTAATGAATACAATTGCTTGTTATGTCTTGGACATAATATGTATGACAGTAATGACAAGCACATTGTAGATACATAAGATGCTTGATTAAACTTAATATCAGTTCCTGATATCAGATCATCCCTGGGTCAGACAATAGTGGAAGCCTCTCTCTTGCTATAAAACTAAAACGGTTGTCATTTTTTGTGAATGGGACATTATCATATATTTTTATAGGAGTAACATTGAGCTTTTTATAATATGGTTGAGCTTTACACTGACTGATAAATGCATGCTAATAATTGAGACTTCATGTATAAAATGCTAGTTATTCTTAGACTTGCATAACATACTTTAAAAGAGGTTATGAGTCTCAGTTTGTTATTTCTTCTTCATTACTTATGACTTCTCAGATCTTGTCAGTCAGAAAATAATATGTGCTTAAAATCAAAGACTTATAAAAAGTGTATATAGAAGAATCTTCAGTAATGTTTTAAATACGCTACAATAATCTTTAGGTCCCATTGCTACTAGGTATAACAATAGTTTCTAGAATTTAATAGTTGAAGTCTATCTAATCATAATTATTATGACATTTAGCAAATTCATGTTTATGGATTTAGATATGCCAACAGTACCTAACTTCATCGACTATGCTATTTAAAATCAATAAAATTACAGTAATAGGCATGAGTTCTTGAAAAGTCTTGTGTCTACAATCATAGTCTTTATGAATTACACAGTAAATTTGTGCCCAAATTATTTGAGATCATACAGCACTAGATCTTTATTGTTATTGTATTTGTTTAGTCATTTATTATTACGTAGGTTTCTATTAATTTAAATTAGATCTAGATACTACCTACTAGTAAAAACCTAAATAAAAAACACACACCCTCATTAATTAAATAAAATATAAAAATTCATGCAAATCATTTCATATGACATTACCAACATTGTGCCTGCATAAAAATCAAAACAAATAGTAGTTAATTCAATTGTTTAAAAAGGGCGTCAAAGTAATTGGCCTTTGCGAAAGGGCTGGCTAATTAACTCCAATCAATAGTAGGTCAGTAACTTCACAATGTAAATGCAGCCTGGTGTTTAGATGCCCTCGCAAAATTGGACCTTGTTAGCAAAGATTAGTCATCAGAATTGAATAAGGTAGTCAAAATATTGCAACCCTCAGACGCATTGTCTTACAACACGTCGATAAGAAATTTCATTATAACTTTGTCCGAGTTCAGCTACTAAATATTACTAATTCAATACCTCAATCGCAGCAACTTATTATAAAAAAATAGGTACATTAGAATAGATCTTCGAAGCGGAAAATGGCGTTATAAATTTACGGTTATACCGTTGTTTTGTTCGTTGTTATCGGTACACATTTGTGAAATACGTAAAGATAAATAACAAATCTCGATATGTAACCTGTTAAAATAGATTAATTAACAAGAAAAAGCTATAAAAATCACTTACCTTTCTAATTATTGACAGCAACACACAGCACTAGATAGAAAATTCACTGTTGCCAATGCTACCAACCAAAGATAAAAAAAGTTAAACGATTTTGAAGTTCATACATGTTGTGTTGTAATCTTGAATACGTTTTGTTTCATAGAATGGACACAACAGATCAATAGTAATGTTTCTTATAGTGCAAATCAATGTGTTTTTCTACACCAATGTTATTTGAAATAATTATATTATGTGTTTAATTACGCAAATCTTGGATGCAAGTAAGATCAGGATTATTATAAGGCGCAGTTTATATCTAAGTAATAAGTTCTTTTTACTGATTTGTAACTGATTACAAAAAGGGGTTTCTTCTACAATTAAGGATACTTATTCTTTATTGTAGAAGAATTAGTTATTTTTATTTTTTACATATTTTAGTTCTTATTCTGAAGTGTTTGGTCTTGGCAGAGAGCTATGTGTATATTCATACTTTGCGCCGTGACTCACTTCTATGTCAAACCAGTCATACATTTTGACAGCAGTTAATATTGACATTTCAGTTTCACATTTGTTAAAAAACAGCAGGTGAAGAGTGAGGAGTATCATAGTGATCGTGAAAATTGAAACATAAATTAAATATCCAGGTTTTTATCATTGCTTTTTGACTATTCCACTGAAAATCAAGATTCATTTACTAATGCGTATGAGGAGCATTCTGTGTTCTGTGACGAGATAGCACTCTATTAACTACTGCATGGTCATTGAACTATTTTTACTGATTATCGACTATCCGCTTTGTTTATTGTAAGAGTAATGAATACTTTCGGTGTGGGGGTGTATTTTTTGACGATATTATGGTGTGTGACGTTAATGCTGTGCTGGGTATCTTTGCGCACGGGACATAACATTGGTAAAATAGCATTAATCGTAACTTTCCTAGTTACTTTAATTTTGGTGTGTTTGCCAAAAGGCGAGTCGTATAATTCGGCTGCTGCCAATTTTTACGACAAGCTGTACATTCTCCGGTACGCGATCCTTGTGTTTCTGTTGCTCAGTGTCGTGATTGGAGCTGTATTTTGTTTTGTACATGTTTGTCTCGCTCCCGTTGAAACCCGTAAAGTAAGGAGTTTCTAATTGTTTGCTTTGGTAAGTTCTCTATTTTGTTGCAATGTAGTAAATCAAACCTTATTTTTATTTTGTCCTGGAAGATTTTGTCATAAATTCAAACGCTAAAATATTAAGACTATAAATGATAAGTAGCTTATTTAATACTAAGGTATTTAATCTGAATATTACTCAAATCCAATTAAATCCCAAGAAATCTGAATATACACCATATGAATGTAAAAATAAGTTTAGTTTTTCTCATAGTTCCTTGCTATCCCCTATTTGTCATTATCAAGTGCATGTTAAATAGTTCATTACATAATGTGAGTGTATGACTTATCATTCATATCATTATCATCTTGTGTACACAAGCCTTATTGTCTGCATGTACCATCAATTATTATCTCAGCTTCAATTTATCAATTGTTTGAATATATTTTATGAGCTAAAACAAAAATACTGATAAATAAAAAAAAGATTGTATAAAAAAAAACAATTTAATATTAATATTGGTTAATCGGTCAGACATTCTGGAGTGCCTTGGGGGAGACCTACCATATAACATCCTTTCACCCCAAAATATAATTAATGTTAAATAATTCTATTTCGGGATGAATTATAAGTAAAGGATGTTTTATCGTAGTAAGTACGATGATGTAAGCCGAGCATAGAACAAATCACATGTTTCTCAAACAAAAATATGTTTATAATCTTATTTATAAAACAGAAAAATGTTTCAGATGTCTTAAACCTATAGGATTAACTAATACTTGCTAACATTAATATGGTTTACTTCTGAGATGTGAGTTCATGTGATTTTCTCACTGTTTATCTTATTTACAGCCAAATTTAGGTACCTTTATGAATTGTTTTCCCTTCCAGTCAAAATGTCAAATGCGATATGTCAGAGTTTGCGGTCACCTATCAGACGTCTGGCTAGTTTGCGACTGGCCTGCCCGATATCAAAGTCAGTTGTGCACAATGAGACAATACTAGTTAAGAACAATGATGAATTCGTGAATAAGGTATGTATTGATAAAACTTTTGTTTTTATAATTTCTCTAACAGTATAATTACAAAGCAAATGTGAACTACAACTGGCAGTAGGCTAGCTAATCCCTCTCAAATGAAAGGAGACCCATACCTAGCAGTGGAACAATAATAGGTTGACAATGTAATGTGAACTGAATAAAAAATGCACAAGCCTATTAATATAACCATGATATAGAAAAAACTGCATACTTATTCATGTCAGTATTGGTGTTCCTAAACACACAGGCGGGATACGGGACCTAGGGCCCATTCCCTAGGATATCAGGATTACGGTTAACATAAAAGAAAAAAAAATGTAAAATAATACATATTTTTTAGTGTATCTACAAACATTGCAGCATTATCTACCCTAAAATGCTTAAAAAGATACATAAGTATAATTCAGTACATATTAGAATAATATTAGGTTTATGGCTACATTTTGCATAATTCATACATATTGGATAATGATGTACGGTATCCATTGGTGATCTCGTAGCATGTGTGATGATGTCACTTTTATTGAGTTATGATCAATTTAGTCAAAATATGTGCTTTCAAATCTGAAATGTAGAAGTTTATGTTTCAATTAAGGTTTTTTTTAGTAGGCTAGTTAAACTTAAAAACAGAACCAAAAGTTTCTTGTTACATACTTTCTTTTAATAGTCTTTGCTGTATATAAAACTTACATATTATTTATTACTGAGTTTATAAAAATTATTCAACTATTTTGGGGTTGGGTTTCAGTGTATCTAGAAGTGGATTAAAATATATCAGTATTTTACATGAAGCGAATGCCATCAGGATTCTGCAACCTATAATAATATTTATTATTAATATTATAATTTTATAATTATAATTTTTAATTCATGGTTTTTTGAATTTGGATTGGTATTGGTCTTAAACACAATGCACAACAAACCAACAAAAAAAACTCAAGCAGTAGGGAATTTTGATTTCAGATTTGATGCAGTGTGCAAAAGGTGTTATTTAATTAAAGACATAATATATATACACATTTACACTGATAAGATTTGATTTTCATGAGTATGGAGTAACATACATAGTGTTTTATCTTTGATAACATTATTCAATGCCACATCAAAGATTGACTGTCAGATATGAGTTGGTTACAATTTTTATAATGAAAATACCCATAAATTGTTTTGTTTAAAAATGTATCCTACAGAGGCAGATTTCAGAAAAAATCATGCATTATGGAAACCCTTTTTCAAATACAAAAGTATCACTACAAGCTAAATTTACTTTATACAGAATAACAAATCCAGTGATCCTCGCTATTATTGGTACATTGTTTTTAACCGACTTCTCATTGCATCTAAACCCGCTGTCTGTTTTTACAAGAATCATTGTATACCCTTCCAGGTAATGAACAGTGATAAGCCAGTAATAGTGAACTTCCATGCTGACTGGTGCGAACCCTGCAAGATCCTGACTCCGAAGCTCAAGGAGCTCATTGAACCCCTCAACAACCTTGACCTTGCTGTTGTAGATGTAGAAGATAACGCCGACCTTGTACATACATTCGAGGTATTATATTTGTACATTATTTATTTTTTGACTGCCATATTTATCTGGTAATTAGAATATAGACTTAAAAAAAATATAAAACAAATAGGTACCGTGCTACACCTACACGAAACATTGGCCGCCATAACGTATCGTATGTGACGTCATTAATCTAGTAAACATCAGATTTTGACGTCTATTTATTAATTTATTTATCATCTAATCACTTTAGACTCTATTTAAACAGCGGAGCATTCTGTATGTCTAATATGGGGAATATCAGTATAATGTTATTGTAATTCTTATTTATTTTGCCTATAAATATATAAGAAACATTTAAGGTTAAAAAATGCAAGGAATTTTGATGTAGTATCTAGTGTTCTAGTACTAGTTTCTTTCTGTTTTCTCTTCCTAATAATTTTAAAATAATTCAGGTTAAAGCAGTACCCGCGGTGATAGCAATAAAGAATGGCATTATAGTGGACAAATTCATTGGCCTGGTCGACGCAGACATGATCACAGGACTCATAGACCGGATGGCCGGTAAGAAAAAGGACAGCGCGTAAAAACCACAGACTGTAGAATAATATAGAGATGTCAGCTTGTGATACAAAGAGGTCAAATTAAAATGTTGAGATACAAACTTTTTCAACTTGTGTAGAAAAAGTTGGGTTTTTATTACCTTTTGTAGATAATGTTTGGTCCTTTTTTTGACTTTCATAGAAATTATTCTGACAAATTTGAAAACAAGCTATTTTAAACCTGTACCATAGAGTTTGTTAGTCATAACTAAAGTCATTAAAACAAGCTGATATCTAAAACTGTAAATAGGAATAACAAAATATATTAGCTAATGTATATGTTCGTAAATACCTTTATACATACAATTTTGTTTTAAAATAGGATAAATTATATTATAGTTTGTTTTATAGTACGGAGTAAAATTAATAACGTATTGCCTACATATTTGTATCATTTATATTAACTTCAACGAAAACTTAAAAGCAGATTTGTTATTAATTGTATTTAGTAGACAAAGAAAAAATACGTAAATTTAAAGAATTGTTTCTTTATTAATAATCATAATTTCTAAATTACGTCTGGTTTTATATTATGTTTGGGATCAGGTTACAACTGTTTTATATATTATTATTTAATGAGAATATTTAAGCATTAATTTAATTTTAGGTGTGTTCATTGTTTTAGTTTTATCTACTATAATTATAATATGTTTGACCTTAAAAAAGTATCAATGCATCACTAATTAATAGAAAAACCTCTGCATTTTGTAAAAAATAAACAATCAAGCGCAGTTGGGTCAGTACAGTCACGAGCAATCAAATGTATATTTTAATTATTTACAATGCATTATACATTCATTAAAATTAAACAGATACAAATCTCGTAAATAAAACATTATTATATGTTTACGTATGTATTATTGTATGTTTTACACTATGTACTGTTAAACTAAATGCAAAAAAAGTATTTACTGTAATCTCCGAATTATATATTGTTTAAAAATGACATCGATGTATACATATTAGTGCTCGTGACAGTACACTTATGTAGTTGTAAGACAAATGATATATGTATGTATGTATGTATAATATTAATGAATTACCTATATATTTTAATCTTTGAGCTTTATACGATAAGATGTTATTGTTCCTATGTTAGTAAAACTATTGTTATATTCATGTACTGTTTAATAACATTGGTTGTTCTATTATAAAAGACAGTCGGGCTCAAATAGATGTATACATTCATCAAATTATTATTGATTATATATCAAAATCGGGTGTGATAATCATCAACATAATTTATTTATTCATTTCATAAAATAATGAGCTTTGTGTTTTAAATAAATATAAACATATATTAGCGTTTTTGCAAATGTTACTCCTGAGACAGTTAAATAGGGGTCGATAGTGTTCCGTCATTTTTGGAAATTTAACCCTAAAACAGAAAAACAGGGTATAAATATATAATGTATGTTAGAATATAATACACGGGTACTGCACCCGTGTATAATATTCTAACATTCAAATTTACACCCTGTATACATCTTATTGAGGCTGACTGTACATTTTTACAAACAGCAAGCTAGCCGGTTGACGTTTATAAAAAAAAACCTTTATTAACAAAAGAAGTTCGAAATACGGTCAACCGGCAAAATTGGGACGTTATATTTAACCTGCCAAAATATTATTGCTAATGAGAAAAAAAATGTAATGTTTTTTAATGTTGTTTTGCTCGTTCGTTTAAAAATAGCCTAGTCCTTGTCTGTCTGATTTTTTAATGAATAGAAATATATTTTTTCTATGAATTGTATTCCGTTTTTTTACTCTTCCGCACTTTTTACTATATTTAGCAATATTCAGTTTTATTTTTTTCTGATCAGAATGAGTAGTTTAGATATCTTAGTCACAATACTACTTTCTGCTTGAGATTTTTTAAGAGTTTATTTTTATCAGATATACCTAATCGACCTTCGCCATAATCTCACCTTCGCTTATATTTTCTGTATTTCTCTTTGATCTTAGAGTAGTAGTAGTTTTATCAAATTAGACTGCCTCTAGGTCTAGTGATCGTGAAGAGCGACTGCTGAGCAAGATGACTTGGGTTCGATTCCAAGGTCGAGCAGTGTTATTGGGTTATTCTATGAAATTCTCAGTAGCAGCTCTGAGTTTGGGTTCGTGCCCGGTTGATGGCAATAGGCTCGCCCCCTATTATATGGGACCTAAAACATACCGGCGAAATGCAGATGTACATATAGTACACCTCTGCCTAACCCTTCGGGGACGATAGGCATTATGGTATGTTATATAGTCTAGACTCTAGTATAGTCGCGAAAATATACAAATACAATAAATATATTAGATTATTTAAGTGATAAGCAATTTTGGTAAGTATTATTATTCTAACTAGATTTCATTTCCTATGACACTAAACATATCTTGGCCTCTAAAACCAAGACCGCCTTATATTGTCCTTATAAATTCTACTAATCCCATCAGAAAAATAAATATACTACTATATTTATTTATGTACAAAGATTACTTATATTTATTATATTAAACGATTATTACTAGTCTATTGTGTACATGTATTGTATATATATATGTACCATTAAAATTTCAAAACTAATATGGCAATAATTTGTACCTCATAAAATATTTTCCAATATTAATATTTTTTTATTTATTTATTTGCTTTCCATAATGTGTACAATAGATGGTAGAATATAATGTATTTATAGTAAATATATATCGTATTTTATTTTTTTATATGTATATAACAATAATAGTCACTATTTTTTAAACATTTATATACCTACTATTACTATACCGTCTCTATACCTACTCATAATGAAAAATATACATTTTTACACTCCATTTTCTCGTATGTTTCTTATATTAAAATCAGTAGCGTAGCGTGGGGGGCTCAAACGGGGCCATGGCCCCGGGCGGCATATGAAAGGGGGCGGCATCAAGTGCCACATCGTTTTTATACTACTAGAAAAGGGGGCGGCAAATTTCCAGACGGCCCCGGGCGGCATATACCCACGCTACACCACTGATTAAAATGTTCTTAGTATTTATATTGCTCTAATAGATAGTAATTTTCACTTTAATTATTAGGTACTAATAATCAACATTATATATGCCGCGGATTGTGGGTCGCAGAAGCTAGGCAGCTTCGGCAGCTTAGGCAGACCAAGGAGGCCCTTGGTCTACATTATTATTATTATTACTACTGAGCAAGAGGGTTCGATACCCAGTTCGAGTAGTGTTATTGAATTTTCTACGTAATTCTCAGTAGCCGTTCGGAATTTGGTGTCGTGCCGTAGCTGCTTGAATTTAGTCAATAAAATCGCCCCTCCTACATGCTTTCTAGTTAATGAATTCAATAAACCCCTGCCTTACCCCTTCGGGGATAGTAACAGGTGTGATGGCGTATTATATTATAAAAAAATAACCGTGAAAAATTTAGATAACATTATTGTTAAAGTTATCGCAATTTACTTAAACCGTCTTTGGGTGCTTTTGATGTCCATCCCTATAATTAGCAATGTAGTTTATAAGTCGACCTTCGCCATAATCTCACCTTCGCTTATATTTTCTGTATTTCTCTTTGATCTTAGAGTAGTAGTAGTTTTATCAAATTAGACTGCCTCTAGGTCTAGTGATCGTGAAGAGCGACTGCTGAGCAAGATGACTTGGGTTCGATTCCAAGGTCGAGCAGTGTTATTGGGTTATTCTATGAAATTCTCAGTAGCAGCTCTGAGTTTGGGTTCGTGCCCGGTTGATGGCAATAGGCTCGCCCCCTATTATATGGGACCTAAAACATACCGGCGAAATGCAGATGTACATATAGTACACCTCTGCCTAACCCTTCGGGGACGATAGGCATTATGGTATGTTATATAGTCTAGACTCTAGTATAGTCGCGAAAATATACAAATACAATAAATATATTAGATTATTTAAGTGATAAGCAATTTTGGTAAGTATTATTATTCTAACTAGATTTCATTTCCTATGACACTAAACATATCTTGGCCTCTAAAACCAAGACCGCCTTATATTGTCCTTATAAATTCTACTAATCCCATCAGAAAAATAAATATACTACTATATTTATTTATGTACAAAGATTACTTATATTTATTATATTAAACGATTATTACTAGTCTATTGTGTACATGTATTGTATATATATATGTACCATTAAAATTTCAAAACTAATATGGCAATAATTTGTACCTCATAAAATATTTTCCAATATTAATATTTTTTTATTTATTTATTTGCTTTCCATAATGTGTACAATAGATGGTAGAATATAATGTATTTATAGTAAATATATATCGTATTTTATTTTTTTATATGTATATAACAATAATAGTCACTATTTTTTAAACATTTATATACCTACTATTACTATACCGTCTCTATACCTACTCATAATGAAAAATATACATTTTTACACTCCATTTTCTCGTATGTTTCTTATATTAAAATCAGTAGCGTAGCGTGGGGGGCTCAAACGGGGCCATGGCCCCGGGCGGCATATGAAAGGGGGCGGCATCAAGTGCCACATCGTTTTTATACTACTAGAAAAGGGGGCGGCAAATTTCCAGACGGCCCCGGGCGGCATATACCCACGCTACACCACTGATTAAAATGTTCTTAGTATTTATATTGCTCTAATAGATAGTAATTTTCACTTTAATTATTAGGTACTAATAATCAACATTATATATGCCGCGGATTGTGGGTCGCAGAAGCTAGGCAGCTTCGGCAGCTTAGGCAGACCAAGGAGGCCCTTGGTCTACATTATTATTATTATTACTACTGAGCAAGAGGGTTCGATACCCAGTTCGAGTAGTGTTATTGAATTTTCTACGTAATTCTCAGTAGCCGTTCGGAATTTGGTGTCGTGCCGTAGCTGCTTGAATTTAGTCAATAAAATCGCCCCTCCTACATGCTTTCTAGTTAATGAATTCAATAAACCCCTGCCTTACCCCTTCGGGGATAGTAACAGGTGTGATGGCGTATTATATTATAAAAAAATAACCGTGAAAAATTTAGATAACATTATTGTTAAAGTTATCGCAATTTACTTAAACCGTCTTTGGGTGCTTTTGATGTCCATCCCTATAATTAGCAATGTAGTTTATAAGTACCGTTACCCTGCATAGATTTATGTAGGTGAAAGATCGATAATGTAATGTTTATCAGACGCGACAATATTAACGAACATATGACGTCACTCGTTTGCAGTGAGCTGAATAATAAACTCAAAATACTACCCTAGGTAAGTATTACTCACAAAGTACATTTTTCTTCATCATATTGATGCGTTTACGTCATAGCGAGTAAGCTCCCAGTTATCGCGTTATATCGCCTCTTTATCGGTTTATCAAGTATCATCCCACTTACCGGTAGTATTGAAAACATAAATATATGCCGAGGCAAAATATACTTTGGTGCCTTTGTAATAATAATTATTTTTCTAATTTCTTTACGCATTAAATAAAGACCTACCAACCCTACGGCGTAGAGTCAGTAGCAAGCGGTGCATGCTTGGGGTACCACATCATGGATCCTACACCCGTTTTTCAATCTACAATGGGAAGTTTTAGAAGTTTTCTACTTTTGATCTTAATATCAGTAAAAATTGGCACCTAGGTGATTCTACAGGGTCGTACTCATAGCCAGTATGGGGCGGGGGGGGGGGGTTGGGGTATTTTAAAGCCACCTTAGCCCCTCTTGTACTTGTATCAATTGCCAATTGTTTTTTTTTGTAGATTACTAAACCCTGATAAACATAACTTTAGTTCGATCGCACACAGAGCTTGTTAATGTATACGCATGACGTAGATGGCTTTAAACCCCGAGCTTAGGTAATTTATAATGTTCTACAAACCGTCGTAGGGCCCATTTGTAGTATCTATAGAGTTTAAACGATACTTGTTTAGATCGAGTCCTATAGGGACTGCAGAGGGGGGGGGATCGCCACTAAGAGGATGAAGGAGACGACAGGGTATGGCAGTCTTGGACTGACCAGAAAATGCACTTGTCTTCCCTTGGGGCCACAGGAATTGAAAACCATTTTTACAGACCCCCCCCCCCCGCGTCGGGGTCGTGGTCAATAGAAGGCCGGCCCTGTTAGTAAATGCTTATTGCTATTTAAGCTTATACCAATCAATGTGACTTCCTTAAACAAATCTTAACTACGCCGCTACGCGTAGTAGGTATAGTAAATCTAAGTAGTTAATTGTAACTTTAAATTGGATACCAAGATGGATTATATAGACCCTTAAATCGATATTATATACTTAAATGTAGAAAAACTCAAGACCAACATAATATTAGAACTTTCGGCAATAGCGTAGTGCTATTTACCCCATTATTAAATTATAAGTAAATCATAAACAGTTTTTAATTTTTTTTTATGTAGTAGATATGGCTTAGTTCCATAGAGACATTCAGTCTCCGTAGTTATTACGCAGTATGCTTATTACAATATTAATAATTATATTCATTAGAATAATGTTTATTAAAGAATAATAATATACCTAAGTAGATTATGTGTGACTAGTAAACCCCAAACTCGTCCAAAATGTATTAAAGATACGTAAATGTAAAAAACCTAATTTTTATTAGTTTACATCAGTGTAGATAAGTACTTGCTGGAGACTAATTCGATGTCATGCCATTGTTTGTTAGTCGATGAGTTAAACCATAGAAAACTATTCAACAAGATATCAGTCTATGTATTCAAACGAAACCGAAATTAAAAACAAATTAAGCCTTCATTGCATCGGAGTGCTCAGCTTAATTTGCCATAACTGTTTATATGGAATTGATTTTATGTAACTATAGTAAGGCAGTGGTACCATAAGTAATATAAGCTAATATATTTTCTTGAATAATATTAAATTCGGCGTTTCATTGCAAAACCACGCATGTTTCTCCTACAGTTCCTTAGGAACCCGTAATTCGTCTAAAAGTGTTGCATAGTATTGGTCCCGTCACGAGTTTAGAGCTCTGGCCTTGAATGCGCAGATATCATTTTTTGGGTCCGTTTGGCGGGGTGTGCGGTGTGCGGCGGGTGAAGCGGCCAGTGCCGGCGCCGTATTGGTGTATCGCCCAAAGTACATTTACGCACATATTGCTTTTGTATTTTTTCATCGTCTTGACCTTTTACCTTTCAACAAGTAGTTCCAGTCGCATCCATCTACTAACTTCAACTTCCTTAATTAACGACGATTTGATGAAAGGAATTGGATTATTGCCAAATGATTAGAATTAATAGATAGATAGTTAGAATATACTTTATTGTACACCAATAATTAAAAAAACATTACATTAATTTTATTATTGATTATGTAATATTGATTCTATAGGTATCTACAAATTTTATAAAATAAACCGTGGTTATATTTTATTTTTCTCTTTTAAAATACCTATATAAAACTTCTATTTCTTTTCCATTAAAAGTAACAACTCAAGTTAATCTAACTTTTCTAAAAACTCTTCGTAATATATGTGAGCACGAGTGTACGACATGCGCAAGTCTCCCTCTAGCGCGCGCTCTAAACTCGTGACGGCACCTACCTACTTTCCTGTATCGGTGTTCCGTTTTTTGAAGCACTAAGTCAATTACGGCAGTTAAACCACATCACCCTAGTTTTGGGCTGCCATCCGTCCGACAATCCCCGGATTTGTCCTAGTTAGAAAGGCGTCCGGAGGGCGTCCGGCAGGGGTTTTAAAGTGTCCGGTATAGCCCGAACATCATGTTGTCAGGGAAATTTAATATAAAAAAGAAAAAAAAAATTGCAAAAAAAGTTATTCAGTGTAGTCCGGGGAAAAAGCTGTATTTCGCCCAAATGTTCGGGATTTTTGCCGTGTTTATCCGACGACGGCAATTTAGGTGATGGCAGCCCTACCATAGCATAATAAATAAATTATTCATGTTTTAGTTAAATCCCTTAGAACGGTAAAGTTGCTCTGGTTTGCTAAAATAACTAAGCTACATTTACTAAGGTATTTATTATTTTAGAACAAGAAACTAAGACTACATAAAAACTTTAATAGTGCAAGTTTAAATGCTTTTACAATTTTAACTGCTAGCTGGTATTAGATAGAATATGTTTCTTTTTTCACCAAAGGATTGAGATTGTAAGCTCTACATTTATATTGGTGAAATAAGGGTGCAATAGTGGTCTTATTGCTATGTAGCGATATTGACTCGACAACCTTTGTATGGACAATAAAGTGACCAAAATTGAGCGTGTTATTAATTTTCTTGATAAACTTGTATCAATAAGGAGAAATAGGTCCACGAGGAGCTCATGATCTGTAAAAAAATGGGTAATTAATTATTCAGGAGTATATAAGTACCTATTTGGATTTATAAGTGACTAAAGACTTAATTAAACAGTAAAATAATAAGCTAATACTAGCAACCTGCCCTGGCTTTGGCTGTGTTCCTCCTTCATGGTCCCTCAATGAAATAAGTATTAATTAAATAAAAAAAAATAAATAAAAAAAAAATATTTTCCTGACATTATTACACAGCGCCATCTAGTTCCGTGGTAAGCAACGAGGCTTGTGTTACGGATACTAGATGGTTGATATACTACATATATACTTTTTTTTTTGTAAATACATACATATTATATAGATACATCCATGACTCGGATACAAATGTTTATGCTCATCACACAAACATTTGTCCCTACCGGGATTCGAACCCGGGACCCATAGCACAGCAGGCAGCGTTAACTACCGCTGGGCTAAACGGGTCGTCAATTGTATGTGTATTGATGTATTAATTTATTTATATCATATGTATGAATGTGGACGAGGCAAAAGTGGTATGCAGGGACCGTAGCGCTTGGCATTCTGTAGTTTCTGCCTACCCCCATGGGAAAAAGGCGTGAGTGTATGTATGTACATATGTATTGATGAACTGGAGGCGTACATGAGAAGTTATGTGATACAATGTGTAATAAAACTTTACCTTGGAAAAAGATCTGAGTGTTAATTCAGAAAATCCAAGCGCTGACAAGTAACTGGGACGCTGTGCTCTGAAAAAATAAATATGTAGGTCAATCGAGGACCCATGTAATTAAGTGAAAGCTTCGCACATTAAAACGCATCACGAACAGGTAGTTTTACTTGTAGAAGTTACTGGAACATCAGCAGTTTGCACGCGGGCCCGTCCGAAAATTTAATGTGTATGTAAGTACGTAATGGCAAAAAGCGACGCGGCAGGCCCAGTCCGAAATGGCGAGATGAGCTGGACTCCTTCCAGAAAGACTGGTCCCTGAGAGCTGAAGACAGAGGTGTGGAAGAAGAGTGGGGAGGCCTTTGCCCAGCAGTGGGACGTTACAGGCTATTAAAAAAAAATGTAAGTACCTAATTTCAAACATTTGTAAGTACTCGCGTTTCAAACTGCGCTACCACAAGCATGTTTCTAGTATGTGTTGTATGTGTATTTCTAGAAGTGGACTTTATATATGGATTTAATATTTTAAAGGCTCACCTTATTATTAAAAACAGAATTACTTTCCGCACTCGGATGTCGCTTTGGTACCAATAGCTTTCATAAGCTGCATCAGCAACTTGGGTGCTCTGGAAAGTCATAGAATAAAAGTAAACTAACTGCACAGTTCCTAGTCTTCGAGGAGTAGGGGGTGCACTCGCTACTCGGTGCGGGGGGTAACTGCCTAAGGACCAGCTACTCAGAAGAGACGTCAAGAGGAGCCTATGGAGTAGCTTATAAGGTTAGCACCACAGAACACATAAATTTTATCTTTTCTGTGGTTGGCACAATCAAATAATTCTTTAAATTTTGTATGAAATACCTACCTACAACTACAATAATTTGATATAGGTAATATTATGCCAGATTATTTAATATATGACACTCTGAGAGTAACTATCCTCTATTTCTTAGGATACATCTTCACCTGTTTAATATGTAAAAGCCTCTCTTACCCAACACAAATTTTATAAAAATATGTAGGTACCTACCAAACTAAATTAGCACCACCTAGACAGAAAGGCTGGAAGGTAGGTAGTTGGTTGAAATAGAAGCAGGTACAAATAATTATAATTATAAGTGATTATCCAGTCAATCAGTATATTAATTGTACGGTAGACTTTACTTACCGTATCAGATAAGAACTGCCCAGAAAGTGACAAAAGGAATATTGTGAACATCGCGTTGAGTACCGACAATAAGTTGGCAATTGTTTCTGCAAAACCGCCGTACGCCTGAAAACATAAATAAGACTACCTTACTGGTGCGATTGGGAATCAACGCGATACGAATAAGTACGCGATTTTAAATTGTCTGATGGTATTGGGAATGTCAAGTAGCCTATTCGAATATCGCACCGATCGTTGAGCTTCGTATATTATGGTTGAGCTCCACGATGACCGATGCATACGTCGGCAGGGTTACCGTAAAGATGTCCTTATTATGATCAAATAAATATTTAGATAAATAAAATATTATTTCATTTCTACGTGCGTCCTACTACTGGTAAGAAAATACTCAGGAGAAGGTATCCAAGTACTTCCCATAATAAAATATACCATTATATTGTTATGTACTTAGGTATTTTCTAAAAGGTCCTCACAGTTCTCCCTTTAATTTAGTCCAATCTAAATGGGGGAGAACTTGTTACTGCAGATCTAAGCTCAGCCTGGGAAACCCGTAATTCAGCGAGGGCACTTAAGAAGAAGCGATAATCTTAGGACCAGTGCCGGATTAAGGTAAATAGATGCCCTAAGCGATATTGGGTGGTGGGGCGTACATTACCAAAACATTACAAGACAACTTTAAAAGTGGGGTGAGCTTTTTTTTATTAATTCTCGATTGTGTGCCCCCCTAGACTGGATGCCCTAAGCAACTTTATTTTATTTATTTAAAAAACGTTGCCCCACACTAGGATTTTCTCCTGTGTTGTGTTTATTATTCATTATATTAATTTTTTACATACACAAACGCCCAGACCCGGAACAACTACCTATAGAACGTACAAATATTTGCTACTTGCGGGGATCGAACCCGCAATCCGTGACGCACAAGCCGGTCGCTCAGCCTCTGCGCCAATCAGGTCGTCGGTCGGTCAATTGCTTAAAGAGCTTAAAAGCTAATCCAGGACTGCGCTAATAAATAAACTCAATGCGCGCAAGAGGAGAAAATATAGGTAGGTAGTTACTAACCACAGTCAAGAATCCAAAAAAGCAAATCTCGAGAGCTGCGAATGCCACGTGAATGAATATCACCAATCCGAACATCGTACTCAGCTGGTCGGCTATACTGTAAACATATTATATTTAAAGCACTTCATGTCAATGCGGCAGCGTGATTAAATTGATCAAATATTGATCCAGGTTCGCTATTATGTTCGATATTATTTTATGAAATGTTTAAAATAGATTGACATTTTGGTTTTGATGCAGTATTTTGGAAAATATGATCGTGCAAACCTAGATAAATACTACCAGGATCCAAATAGTACAATTATTACTGTCATTCCTCTTAACTAGATATATCAATATAGACCAATTAATCGTTTTGCGTACTAACAGTAATAATTTCATGTAAAATTCTGATATTCAGCTGCAGCTACCGTTCACCAGAACGTACGCTAAAGTTAGCAACATCATCACCAGCCCGTATGAACCCACTGCTGGGCATAGGCCTCCTCTCCCTTTTGCCAAACTTCTCTCATTTGCGCGCATTGTAGCCAGTTTTCTCCTGCAAGATCGCGTGAGAACAACGTCAAGACAATGCTAACGAATTGCAGTTCAAAAAGGCTTCTTACGTCAGTAGTTTTTGATGTATTTGAGCAATCCTGCTCACTTCTGCATACCCCTCAGGATCCGAAACTTCCGTGGCTTGTATTTTGATAGCGTTCTTTAGGTCTTCTTGAAGCAACCGCAAGAGAGCGCTCACGTTTGCCGTCATAGTCACCATCGTTAAGTCGAATGGTATGAAAAGACAAAGCTGGCAGGGAATAGCTGGAAGATCAAGATTCTTACGAAGATAATGAAATAAATTATAACAATACAAATATAAATTTTATATCAAAGAGGAATTATAATCTTTAAAAACCTTTTTTATGTATCAGACTCCACCTATACTGGGAGACCTACGGACTAAACAGACACTGAGTTTTTTTGAGTGTGTGTATCATTGTTCCGAGGGTCCGGCGACCCACAACAAGCCTAGCCTCATCATCATCAACCCAATTACTGTCCCATTGCTTGGCAGACCTTACATGCCATCGAAAATCTCTCAAGCGTGCCGATTTCCTCACGTTGTTTTCCTTCACCGTTTGATTTCCCATGACCATGTCTCACAGTTCACTGGTCACACTATTATATATAGGCAATCACAGCTTCCTAACTACATATGTAAGGCGAACCTTGTCCTATTATAGGGCTATAGGAATCACAACCATTCTGCACACGCCTTACCAAAAGTATAAAAATTGGAAGAGACTAATACAAAATATAAGAACAAAATTACTCACTAGCTCCCAGCTCCCATAAATAAGTGATCAGATAAGTACATATGGAGTCGACTACCCATAAATCGGTCGGTTGAAAAGGAAACAAGTAAATTCGGGCACCAATGCATATGTTGTAGCCGGTTATCAGAAACGGTAGCGCTTCAAACAGAATTAGGTTCGCCAATGCGTAATAGAAGTATACTGAAAAAAGGTACAAAAACACAAACTTTCAATAATAAAAGTAAAAGTAGTAACACTAATGTAATTCGTCATACCATTACGCCTGTATCACTGAAAGATAGGCAGAGGCGTATTGATGTAGACAACTAGACACACTCACTGATTGGTGGAATGTTAGTAGACTTCAGGTCTTATATTAATATATAAGACCATTTATGTAGTGCCTCAAATAATAAAAAAAAAGACTTGTGAAAACTATATATAACTTTCAGAAATAAATATAACTCATGTAACGGGCCTATTGTCATTAACTGGGCACAAATCCAAACTCTGAGCTGTCACTGAGATTTTTTCTCACTCTGTGAGCAGTTGTGGTTGCGCTAGACAAATCAATCAGTAAAAAAAAAAGTAAACTGAAAAATGTAAGCTGCCTCCCGCGGTTTTTCCCGCTATATAGATCCTTGTATATAGATCAAAAGTAGCCTGTGTCAATCCAGGTAATAAACTATACATATAGGTATATGCTAAATTTCATTCAAATCTGTTGAAGAGCGGTTTTGGCATGAAAGAGTAATAAACATCCATCCATCCATACTGACAAACTTTCGCGTTTATAATATTAGTAGGAAGTAGGATAAGTATAAAATTGCTGTTACTATCAAGAGGAATCTTAATCCGTCGCAACCAAGCCTTTAGTATCACGGACTTAGGTTCACCAGGATCTAATCCTTTTGGCCAGAGCTCACCGACTTCCAAAAACATGGCCCTTATCTGCGATTTTCTTATGATAGCGATTAGCATTTTCACTATATCTGAAACATAAAATTAAGTTTATGTATTATTATTATTTAGTGATACATAGTACGTTTAATTTACTAATTTTTTCAATCAAAACCGTCGTCAGGTGTGTTTCTTCTTTCCTTTTGTGCTCGAAGAGTAAAAGCCGCGGTCCTGTTCAGTGCTTAAGCAAGTCTTGTTTACAAATATAATTTGACCGAGTTTAACACAGTCCCTTACCTACGTGTCTACGTGGTAATATTACATGCACTTAGTCTTAAAAGTAGCTGGCAAAATCAGTTAGCATGAACTTACTAAGAAATAGAATCAGACAGACAGGCACCACACGAACGCTTTCCAGAAAATTATCAGCTCGTATATTAGAAATCAAACTAAAATGATCCATAACGAAAGGGTAGAAAATCAAACAAAATATAATTAATCTGATATTGTTTTTTCTAAAGAAACTGAGTGATTCGTCAAAGAAATCAATTCCGATACATCTAAACAGGAATAAGTAACGAGAAAATGTATTTTTGTAATCTGAGGAAAAATCTAAGTACGACATACTTTAAGATTTAATAAAAAGGATATTCAATGCAAGAGAAAACTAAGCACAAAAGATCCTACAGAATCTAGAAACATGTACCGAATAAAGAAATATTCCATAAAGTTTATTCAAACGTTTAGATAATTATTGCATTAAGTAAAATCACAATTAAAACGATTGCCCTTTGCACTAGCAATTACCTACATTTGATTATAGCATTTTTCTAAATTACTAACAATTTCAACGAAAGAGCACTTATTTGAAGATAATTTTCTTTTGCACGTCACTGCTATTATTGTGAAATAAGATTTTTTTAATAACATAAGTATATTGCAATAACGTAGTGTTGCAGTGACGTAAAATCTAAATTAATAGTTATGGAAGTATTTGATTCTAAGATTTTTATACACAAATATGTTAAAAAAAAATAAAAAATTTGGTCAGAGGTATGAATAAATAAAACAACAAAATTATATCCATGTACCATTTTAATTCAGTATTAATTCCGATATTGATAATGTGAGTGTGACACAAATCAACGGAGCGGCGGCGGTTTACATGTACGTCACAAATCAACCACGTCTCATCTGCATATGCTGTCAGAAGAAAGTTTGGGGAACTTCATTGACATCGACAGAGAAAAAAAAACGATTCAGACATTGCTAAAATGTCTTCGAAATAGTAGTTAATGACAAATTAACTGGCGTTAATGACAAATGAACAACGGTTAATGACAAATTAACAGAAGTTAATCTGAAATGAATAGCAGTTAACGTCAATATTATGACCAGTTTATTGAAAGAAACAACATAAGCTGATAAATATAATGTTGCTGGGGTACTACGGTTAGTGAAATGTTATAAAAGTTTGTAGATAACTTTTACTAAGCAATTTATTATTCATCAGGATGATCATTTTCTCTAGTGATGCTGCGTTTTTTTAAATTTAAGTTGTTGAAGATATGTCAATCTGTCGATATCAATAATATTCTAAATGAGTAATCTGAAAAACATTATTGCATATGCAGAAAACATTACATGTGGACGGATTGTGCCATTCTACTATACATTTAACTACCCTTTTACAATGCAATAGAGTTCAAATTAGACTAACACACATAATACACCAAGCTCCAACGCAAAGCTACATTATTTGCAAAGGAATAAATATAAATTCGGATTTTTTTACAGATATTTGTCGTGATATCGATTAATCTAAATGTATTCAATGAAGTGAGAAATGTTATACAAAAAGAAAAACCTTTTTAATTTTATTATACTTGACCGCAAACTTTTTTGACGTTTTTTGAATTATTTTTCATAAGGAAATGAGGTGCACATGGCCCACCAAAATCAAATTTTATACGATTGCCAAGAAGATCGTATAACAATTTAAATTCGGTCTACCAAGTGACCATAGCCCTTATTACTGTATTCATAACGGTTAATAACGACAAATATCCGTTTAGACATCAAACGTAGTTTAGTAAACCGCCCGAAACACATTGCCCATTATTAAACTGCGATCTTAACATTAAAATTATCGAAACGAGCGCGTATTACACCTTAACAATCTATACACCGGCTTGACACACACCACGATTATAAAAAATCAGTCTAAAATATATTAAGGCAACTTGAGAATATAATATATATACTCATAATATATTATTTGTGGTTTGTTCGCGTTTTATGATGATACTTTAATTACTATTATTTTAAAGTATAAATCAGAAGTTGCCAAACTCTTTGATAGTCAGAGCCATTTTCAAAATTCGAATCTAGATAATCAAGGGGCTAAAAAAAGAGGTCAAAGTTTAAGGTTGGAATTGTAGTGTTTTTTTTAAAGTTTGGTAATTTAAGTGGGATGAACTTTTTTCTTTATCCGCCCCTTTCTATATAGAATTCTGGCTACTCCCTTGCAAAAAATAATAGGGAACTCGGTTATCGGAGGAAAAATATTTATTACTCAAGGAAATATTTCTTTATGATACTAAAAAAAAATGGTATAAGTGAGTATTTGTAAAGTTAAAGACATTATATTTATGTGTGTCGTACTCTTTAAGGTATCATCTTTGTATTTCACCAAGTTCAATATTTGTTTTGGGTCATAAATCAGAGGCAAAACGCGAACAAATGCCACAAGGGACACACAAAGTGTCAAAGTGCAGAGTGCAGAGAGTCATTTCTGATTTGTTATCATCTGCTAATATTATTTTACGTCCAAACCATCAAAACCAACCTATTCTACGAGTACATCAACTATATGGTACTTATTGTGGAGAAGATCTTACGACACTTCGATCTTACGAAACAAATTTGGAATTAGCAGTCAGTACAAGTTCTAATAATATTTGTATTTGATAATTGAAATCAAACTTTTTACTGACTGCCGCGGTATATTGATATTATTTTAATACGAAATTCAAATCGCAATAAAATCCATAGTTTTGTTTTTTCAATATGTAATATTCGCGTGAATGTAAGATATGTATATGTATTTGATATTTAATAAAATAATATTATTTTCGTTTTATCAAATACAATTATTATCAATATACATATTTATGGATAGAACTTGTAACTGAACTATATTTTGTTGGTTTTGGTGTTCATAAAAGTATTAGCAAATATTAACAAATCAATGACTATTAAAATTGAACGAATTAATTATATTTTATTAAACTATCTCAACGCTTTGGGGATTACGAGAAATGATTTGTCGATTGTTTACACATAACAAATATAATTTGTATTACAAAGATACTTAAAGTGTTACATTAAGAATTACAAATGTGCATTAAATAGCAGTAGTTTATTAATGATTTTAAACTTTATATTTGAGATCACGTTATTTTATTATCTTTGAAGTGATATGAGTTAATATTAGGAATTGGTCATACAACATGCTCAATTGTTACGACAGTTGTTAAAAGTTGGGCAGATTTTTTATTGGAATATTTAAAAGATTTTAAACATATTTCTCACTAATTTCGACTTATGTGTTTTTCTTTCATTGTTAATATTATTGAAAAATCAGCTCAATTTAATTGCAGACCACAAACTATTTCAAATTAACGTTCGATAGTGAAAATTTGCATCACAGTATTATTTTCCAATATAATTCTCCTTGTTAAGAATCAAATTCAACGTACAATCATATTATCGCGTATTGAACATCAACATTTTATAATTTTAATCCCCTTTAAATTTGCAAAACACAACGTTAATAGTATATAATTTATCCATTATTTTGGTAAACAATACAATTAGTGATATACATATATATAATGAACTATAGTATATATAACAACAGTGAACAATGTATACTGTGTGTGTACTTTGGCTTATGTCAAATATTATTGACATGACATTCTTCATAACGCTAATGCTATCTCATTTTCTCTTGCACATTCCGTGATTTTTTATCTGCGCTACCGTTTGGAAAGCATAACTTCAGATTGTCAAATAAATTGACAGAATATTACTGTATGACATAAAACTTGACAGATCTTACCTAACTCTGGGTTAGAAATGGGTTAAATTATAAATTTAATTCGTGTGCAGTCTTAATTCGAGGTAAACACAAAGTAATGAGTAGGTAACGACTTTGGATAACTTAAAATAGCTAATACATAGGTAGCTTGAAGGCGTAACGTGGAAAAAATATTGAATTCAGTGTTCATTTATTTAAAATAATATTAGACATTACTTCATATCGTGTATTTAAAGAAATATTTATGATATGTTGCCAAATAAAAATTACTATTTTTCATAAAGAGCGAAAGTTTATTTTATTTTGTTTAAACAACGCGAATATTTGCTCAAATGAGCCAAGCTAATACTATCTTTCATGTTCACACTCAAAGTTCATTTTCTTTTAGCTAAGTAAGGCAAGTATTTGTGCAATATTTTAATATGGACAAGTACACACACAGCCATCTAAATATAATAATTTATAAATAATATAAATACACATTTATTTGGTGTCAGACTAAAAGGGTATTTGGAGCAAAGGAAGGTATTTTTATACAAAACAAATTTAGACGGAAATTATTATACAGAACAATAACAAAAATAAAAAAAAGGTTTCTACTTATGTACTGTAATAAGATGTTTTTTTATTCTTTATATATTAAAAAGACGAATATACATTTTTTATTATGTTTTTTACATTATTTACAAGTATTTACAAATGTATATCTAGCCACACACAACTAAGCTTGTGTTATGTCGCAAGTGTTTTAAGACCTAGTTAGAATTTCATTTTCCTACTGTGTGAAAAGGATAACGCTATACATAACCGATAGCGCCATCCCTTTCTTTTTTGTAACGGGACAAATATAGTTTACTGGTAGCGATCACAAAACAAAATAGCTTTTTTTTTGTTTAATATAGACAGCAGTGGTCGGGATTAGGTTAAGTTATTTACTTAAACTTAAAAAAAAGATAGAGACAAAATTTAGAGACTTTCTTGCGTCAAATTTGGAGAAAAAAAAACACGAAACGAATTCAACTCTTTTACTGTATTAAAATAACATTAATTACTGAATTTAAAAAAGTGAGTTCCTGAAATTCCGGGAAAATGCCCCGAAAAATAAAAATACTGTCGTTGGGAAATCAGTACTGTCTACAGTTATTGTCTGTATTCTTTGAAGTTTAGGTAAATAAGCTCACCTCATTAGGTAAATCCGATCACTGCTGATAAGTCGCCGTATAATAGTTTTGATGTTTCCCAAATCGAAAAAGTCTTAAGAGCCAAACTTGCGCCACAACCGACTGTATATACAACACGAGTACCGATTGTATGCAACTAAATTTTAATAATACGATAAGGAATATATTACAGTTAAATTCTAAACGAAACGTAATGGCATAGAGCGTAAATAAAAAAATAAAAAGTATTTTTAATCCTTCGTAAGCCTAGACACCATAATAAGAACGGCGCTTAATCAGTTATCACGTGAAGACGGTCGATATTGAGTACAGTCAACAAAAAAGTATTTATTCAATCGTTTTTTTTATGAATTTTGCGATGTCATTTACATCGCAAGGTATTTTATGCTGACTGTACCCAATGTCCGAATTAGGCATATTCCCTTTAAACTGTGCACGGTATAATAAACTTTTATCTACTAATCAAACTATACCTCTCTTTCATACAAGCTTCATTGAAAAAGGACAGAAAATATCTAGTCATTTAATTAGTCTATCTGTTAGCTAAAATTCGCATTTGGGTCTAAATTAACCTCGATATTAAAAAAACGGTAATAACTAAATATTTTCTAGATGACTGTTTGAGCTCAGTTCTAAAATATGGACTTAAAATGTATGGTAGACGATTTAACTAGTTTCATAATTATTTTAAGTCATTCGTGGCCGACTTTGAGTCGTTTTAAAGTAATATCCTATGTAAACTGCCAGTTTATCATATTTACAACCTTATTTATATCATAATACGAGATAAAACCGTACAACGCTAACGGTCAATTATGTATGGAAGTTTCTCTAAGACTTTACTATGCAAAATGTAACTTTACACTTAAAGAAATAAGGTTTAAATTACATATATCATGTTTCATCAGTTGCCCGTCATTTTTCATTTTAACTTATTCATATTTGTCATAAGATCTGTACTTGCCTATTATTGAAATAGATACAAACATAATTTGATTCTAATACACATAATAGTACCGATATTATTTGGTATATTTAATATGGTAATGACACAGCGCCATCTAGTTCCAAATCTAAGCAACTAGGTTTGTGTTACCGACTTATCGATAATAGATGGTAGATGCACTACATAGTTTTTTTTTGTTAATACATACATATTATACATAGAAACATGCATGTATCTGGTACAAATGTCTATGTACATCACACAAATATTTGCCCTGACCTGAGAAGATAGATAGACTTTACACGCAAAATTAGCTTTTATTTTCTCTGAAATAAGTAACATATTCCCTGTATCATATTTTATTTTATCAGAATAATATCGGTACTAAATACGTATTTATTTTATATGAGTACATAAAAATAGGCACTATATTAAAAACTCTTTATAGCATGATTAATGTTGATTGCTTATTTTTAAGCCTTTCATTATTACCTAGTGGTTGTAAGCACGACTTTTATGTGTGAAGTCCGGGATTCAATGAAAGTCTCAGTAGCTTTTGGAATTTGTGCACGGCTAACGGTAAATAGGTTAAGTGTAATACTACATGGTACCTAGGTATGTACAGAGTAACTCTGCCCAGGCCTTTAAGGGTACATGCGTGATGATAATTATTTTCGCAATGGTATTCTACGTAACATAAGTATTTGAAGGTTTATTTTTGGTTTCATAAGATATTTTTTCATATTATTTTTTTTTCTTTTTGTTCATTAATCATGCTACTAAAGTCAGGAACTATGTCAGTTGCGTTGATAAAAATTAGAAAGTTACATAACAGCCTTTTATAATCGATCTTATTCCGATATTCATAAGGATCATAATTCAACATCGAGATCACACGTACAGTTTTCGACCTTAACGCCATCTATATTGAGTTCATAATTCGCAGTTGAGATGATTTATTCCCTTTATGTCGAGTCCCGTTATGTCGAGCCGAAAACCTTGTCTCGCTTCTATTACCCTTATATCGAGCTTAGTTTTCTGTCCCGTTTCTATTCCCTTTATGTCGAGTTTATTTACCACGCTTTTATTACCTTTATGTCGAGTTTAATAATATCATATTTTAGAAGTACAGTCACGTCCAATGAAATGCACATGCACATAATTTAGAATCAATTATACACAAAAAAGAATTTAAAAACAACTAATAACTTTAACAATACAGTACAGCTATGTACCTACTATTATATTTTTTAATAACCATCAAAGTATGTCATAATATCAGTATATAATTAATATTCGAAATTATGTGCATGATGAAAAAGTACCTATCTTTTAAAATATTAAGTTCATTTATTATACGGACTAGATTATAATTGACTAACCGAAATTCAATGACGCATTGGTGATTTTACATAAATTAAGTACAGCAATATTAGGACGTGTTGTCGGTGTACCTAAAATAATACGTAATGTAGATATGTACATTAGCGCAACTCAAGTTCGAATAACAGGAATGTGCGAAAGAGGTGACATCTAAGACTTACTTAGATGTCACCTCTCTTTCGCACATATATACTTGTCCCTCTTACACATTTATAGTTATCAGCGTTGCGCGTTCCAAGTCTATGAAGGGCAAAACTTACCAGTGCCCTTTTAACCTTGAAAGAGTGCACTACGTACGTAGGTAACTACTGTGTAAGTGCAAGTTCTGTAGTGGTTAAAAAACGTTTGATAGCATGAAACACGTAAGTACCATTGTTTTTCTATATGTAATCTATATTTATTTGTTTTATAAATGTAAATGTAACTATTGCGTTAGTACATAACTACATATCAAAATATAAACAATCAAAATACATAAAACACAGTATAAAAATACATAAATCGTAATGATTATTTCTCTCTTTAGGATTACCTACTGAAGATGTATGAAGTATAATCACAATATCAATGATGGATTTAATTACCATAATAAATATTTTGGAAGGCAACGAAATAGGTGACATTAATGCTGAACTAAACGATGGGAGTATACATGCACCACCACCAGAACCTATCCAACACGAAAACTTAGAAAAAGATGATTCTAGCGAATCTTACGAATTATTAAACCTCGATCAACAAAATACCGCTAGTGTAGATATAATTAAAAAACCCGAATGTAGCACATCAACCCCTCAAAATGAAGATAATCAAGAACCCGGCTGCAGCACATGGGGTAATTTTAACACAGAAGAAAGACCTCAAGACGGCAGTAGCCAAACGAATCAAGAACCCGGCTGCAGCACATGGGGTAATTTTAACACAGAAGAAAGACCTCAAGACGGCAGTAGCCAAACGAATCAAGAACCCGGCTGCAGCACATGGGGTAATTTTAACACAGAAGAAAGACCTCAAGACGGCAGTAGCCAAGAGAATCAAGAACTTGGATGCAGTTCATTGAGGAATACTGATAATAATTTAATTTTCGTCGAAAGTCAAAAAGGTGGTAAAATTTTATTGAAAGATGGCTACCGGTACCGCATTAATAGAAAAAATAAATGTGGCTCCTCAATTTGGTACTGCACAAAAAAAAATTGTAAAGCTTCCTTAACTTTAGATGAAAAGGAAGCAAACATTCTAAAGACTGGAGCAACAGATCATGTTTGTTTGCCAGATTACAAAAAAGAAGAATTTGAAAAAAAGTTTAATCAATGTAAAAAGGACGTACGGACAGACTTGAAACCCATACCCACTATGTATGCAATGTCCATGGCGAGTTTAAAAGATAATAATGATTACGTTGACCAAGTTCGTAGCTTCCAAAGTGTGAAAAATGCACTCTACCGTTCAAGAAATAATTTTTTAAATGTTAGTAAGACTACATTCCAGAATTTAGAGGATGTCAAAATTTCACCAGTGATCGCAAAAGATTTTCTGGTTGTAGAAAGTGGTGGGATAAATAAAATTTTGATATTTATGTTAAATGATTGCAAAAATGCATTGCAGTCCATGAATCTGTTCTTTGTTGATGGAACATTCTTTTCAATTGCCCGACCATTCTATCAATTATATACCATACATGCCGACATTGGTAGTACCGCAGACAAAACCGTAATAGTGCCGATCATTTTTGTGCTGTTACCTGATAAATGCCAATCGACCTATGTGCATATGTTTGAAATGATAAAAGATAACATTCCAGAATTTCAACCAAAAAAAATTAAAATCGATTTTGAGATTGCAGCAATAAACGCTATTAAAGAAGTTTTTCCATTAGTTGATATAAGCGGATGTTTTTTCCACTTCCATAAGGCGTTGTGGAAAAAAGGAAAACAGACCGGAATAGTAAATGTTCCCGGTGGAAAAAAATATATTACCATGTGTGCAGCCACAGCACATCTTCCCAAAAATGTCATCCCAGAAGCATGGGTGTTATTATTAGAAAGTGCACCTGAAGGCAATGAAGCTAAATCATTTAATGAATACATAACATCGCAGTGGATTAACAAAAATATTGATTTGTTTTGTTGTTACAACGAACGCCACAGGACCACAAACCCAGTAGAGGGATGGCATAACAGGCTAAATAAAAAGCTTAGTAAAAGACCTCCGCTATATACTCTCATTAGCACACTTAGAGATGAGGCTAAAGAAGCTAGGTTTAAGATAGAGCAGGCAAATGTCTACAACGACAACAATCAAAACCTAAGAAAAAAAAAATGCTTGGCTATTGATATACGTATAAATAAAATAGTTGAAGATTTTACAACTAACAAAATTGATTTAATGATTTGTCTTAAACGCTTATCAACTGTAAGATTTGATAAGTGATTATCTTTTAATTATTTAAAATATACATGTTACCTAGGTTGTAATAGAGATAAACGTTATTTTAACATGAAATACATTTAATTACAATTCCAAACTATACCAAAAGTGTAACAACGTGAAAACGGCGCGCAATTCCATATTCGAATGTCAAAGATGCTAGTGCGGGGACGATCATACGCGACGCCATTAGGGATGCGCATAATCATCGACTTTTTAGTCTAACAATTGATACAACGATATAGCGTCAATCAATAACGCTAATTTAAAAGAATTATTTACTTATTATAAAGCTATATGTTTTTTTACATTTTCACTAATAGTGGTGATTATACTGTGATTTATTTAGATTAAGAAAGTTACTTTTATAAGAAGAATTATTTTTTACTGTAAAACTATGCTGTTTAACATTTGCAACAATAGTGATGATTATACTGTGATTTATTTAGATTAGGAAAGTTATTTTTTAGAAAAAATATTTATATACGTGATGATTATACTGTATATGTTTAGATTAAGAAAGATTATATATATATATATGAAAATAAGTAATAGAACAAATAATAAAACAATGTTTTTATGCCATTGGCTTTTAATTTACATCCCTGACTGTACCTGTTCACCAAACTCGACATAAAGGTAATAGAAAGCGTAAAATATCAATACTTTGGAGAACAATAGACTTCCAGGCTCGACATAACGGGACTCGACATAAAGGGAATAAATCGTTGAGATTACTTGTGAATTTTCAACTTAGACATAATTTAATTTAATATTCTTTCGCAGTTAATTTTATCGTTACTTATTAACGACCTTATTCTAAAAGGGATAGTGTTCAGACTTCTTCGCTATGACTTAATTCATAGAATTCAAAATTAGAATTATTTTCATATAGTTTTCTACCTTATATTAATAAGGTTAAGGTTCAAACTTCATCGCCGAGGTCTTGTACGCAGTTTTCAGCGATGGGCACGAATTTGTCATCGATTTGTATGAGGAGAATGCTCTTGTCTACATGCGATCGTAGCTTCGGGTCTCTGTGGTTTGGTGTCCATTTGTGTACCACCTAGGATAGAAAAAAGAAATGCATTCAACTTTGGATTTAGTTGGTTTAATGGTTTTAGAACTACTCAATCGATACTAATTTTTACACGTACGGTCGTAAGCGAAAACTAGACATTAAATAATTACGTCGGAATTAAATAATATTTATATACCTACCAAGATATAATCAGTAAAAAATATATGTAGTTTTATTTCAATTAGCCAATCCATATTTATAGATTTAATTTGAAGGAAACTTTGTACATTTGTACTTTTATTAGATAAGTTTACTGAAGCCGACAGGAGGATTCAGCTGGGATGGGCAGCATTCGGTCAACTTCGCCAGGTCTTCTCGTCGCCCATACCACAGTGCCTTAAGATGAAAGTCTTCAATGCGTGCGTCCTACCCGTTATGACCTACGGAGTCGAAACGTGGACACTCACGGTGAGACTGGTCCACAAGTTTAAAGTCGCTCAGCGAGCTATGGAGAGAGCTATGCTCGGAGTTTCTCTGAGGGATAAAATCCGGAACGAAGTTATCCGCCAGAGGACCAAAGTTACCGACATAGCTCAGAGGATTAGCAAGCTTGAAGTGGCAATGGGCCGGTCACATCTCTCGGAGAACCGACAACCGTTGGAGCAAACGAGTTCTTGAGTGGAGACCGCGTCTCGGCAAACGTAGTGTAGGACGGCCGCCGGCCAGGTGGAGCGACGACTTGCGCAAGATAGCTAGCAGTGACTGGAGGAAAAGAGCCGAAGATCGAGCTCTGTGGCGTTCACTAGGGGAGGCCTACGTCCAGCAGTGGACGAATATAGGCTGATGATGATGATGATGATGATGACTGAGACTCAGTAAGTGGAAGTGAATTTGTACGTTTTTTGAAAACTGATAAAGAATTGTACTTCTGAAATATGTAGACATAACAAATTAAGTACAATACTAATATTGAGAACATTAGACATTGAAATAAAACTACTTTTAACGGATTTCGCTGATTGTTTGATCCAGGAAAAATCTTTAAGTGTTTTATGTATAAACATAGCTGTTGTATTTATATTTATTTCAAATATTCACATTATATGTTTATGTTTGCTGAATTGTAGCAGCATTATGAAAATAAAATCTTCTCAGATTTTTTTTAAAAATGTCTCCCCTTGGATTTTTTTCTAAAATAAAACTAAAACTAAGTACATGACACTCACCAGTCCATCCATCCCGGCCAGAGGTACCCAGCTCCCCCAGAAATTCCTCCCTCCCCTCTCCCTCTCGAACTCGGAGGGCCACTGCACATCTATCCTCCTCCCCAAATTAATACAATCGTAGACCCCCAACGGCTCTATAATCAGCACTTTACTCCCCACGCTGACATTCATTTTCAACTCACTCCGACCAGAATCGGACCGTTTGATTTTAGTCTTAATTTCTTTACTTTTAGAATCCTTTCTCGATTCTTTTTTGAGGATGGATTCTTTGTTGGATAAATCGGAGTAGTGGGTTTCTTTTAGAGGGATGGCTTCGGATTTTTCAATGTATCGGCCAGTGAGTTCTCTATAGCTTTCTCGCTCGTGCCGGATCTCCTTGCTAAGTTTTGATAAGTCTTTTGGTGTCATTTCGTTGACGTAGTACCTGTTAGGATTTTCAAGTTAAAATTTACGTATTAAACTTTTATGCTGGATTAAATAAGTTAAAGAGTATGTTTGGTTATATGAAAAATGGTATGGCATTGTTAAACTATGCAAAAAATAATATTAAATCGCTGAACACAGGAAACTTTAGTTTTACAATAAATAAGTAACAAATTTATAAAAATACTTAACCTAATTATTTAATATTAGCAAATAGTATTACCGCATATTCAAAATATATAACTCTTTATTATAATCTATAGCACAGTTGCATTCTGACGGAACGAGTGAAGTCACTAGCGCGCCATATCGCGAGCTTTTTAAATTACGTTTCGTACTATCAAAAAATGCTCATCGAAACTACCGATTTTTTAAATGAATTTAAATAAAAAAATATACCAAGACAAATAAATATTACATATGACCTAACACATAAACCAGTTTTATTTTAAGATATTACATATTCCTTATTACAATACTAATAAAGAATAATATCGTTTAACATAACAGAGTCAGCAAGCTGTGATGGATGTAAATGAACGCGTGCAGGGGGTACCTTTTAAAGTGTCTGTCTTGCCTGGCGTTCCTGTTGGCGATGATCTTGCAGTCGGGCAGCGACAGGTCCAGGCCGCTGGGCGACAGCGTCAGGTCCTCCAGGGACGAGCCCTCGGGGCTGTGCCCGCTGCGGCTGCCCGACACCTGGGATGTGAGAGATCATGTAGATTCTACGGGTAGGTTATATTGTTGAGATTGTACTCGGTCTCTTTTTATAACTGATTTATGGGTTAAAGCTCGCCATTATTAATAAATAAATATTTCTGGAAATTTTGACACAGCGCTGCAGCGCCATTTAGTTCTGAGCTAAGCAACGAGCCTTGTGTTACGAATACTAGATAGTTGATATACTACATATATACTTTTTTTTTGTAAATACATATTCTACATAAATACATTCATGAATCGGATACAAAAGTTAATTCTCATCATACAAACACTTTTCCTTTTTACAAACCCGGGACCCATAGCACAGCAGGCAGCGTTAACTACCGCTGAGCTAACGGGTCGTCAAACTTATAAATTCAATTAATTCAATTGTAGCTTGCTATTGTAAGAAATTGCAAAATTTCCTGCATTAATGTAGAGCACTAAAAGTGCATTATTAAGTACTATGGAAATAAGCAATATTTTGGGTGGCTAAACGCCACTGGAGTTCTTCAGTGGCGTTTAGCCACCTTAGGACCAATTTAAGCAAGTTTATTTTAACATAATGTGGCTGGTACCTTAGCGCTGGCCGCTCGCCGTGGCTGATCACGCCACGCGCACTCCCAGTTGCTGCCCGCTGCGCTCTGTCAATTTCAGCCATTATTAAATACTATGGCAACATTCAACGTTTAAGTGTATATAAATCATATAAGTTTTTTTAACGTTTTTACCACGGTATTACTAAAGCTTTCTTGTAGGTTTGTTCTGATGGATTTTTCGATAGATTTCAAATAAATTTCCTTATGAGTAGTGATTTAAAAAATAGCTAAAGGCTTGAATGCAATTGCAAAAGAAAAATAAATTTGTATTATCTATATTATATGGTGCAGAGTAAAAGAGATGTTGATGTGTTGACATGTTTAGTTATAAACCTTTACTGATTGACATGAAATTATTTATTAATTTAATTTATTATTTATTAACGCAATAGTTACTGAGTAGTAAAATAACTTGTAAAATATGAGACTGATGTTGGCTTTGATGTTGTTTTTTTATTTTTTTAAATGTGAAAATGCCTACCGGTTGCCGGGCATTCTGGGCTTGTCATGCTCACTTAAATGTCCTGCTGATGGTGGCGTTGTGTGTCGGGTCTTTTTATTCCGTACAACATGGTTGAGTAGACAGACGCCGATACACACGTCATGCTCGTGAACGGGTGCTATCAGTTGGGACTGGTCGGCTCATACATGTTATGGCAACCTAAATGGGTTTTAGTTATTTCTTTTACTTTCATAAATCATACGTTTCACATCGAACTGCACCAGTCTCATATTGATATTACACACACAAAGCATTGTAAAACAAAACCAACAATTTTGTATTTAATTTTAAAAGAGTATCTATGGAGTTTCTTGCCGGTTCTTCTCCATAAGACCTACCTTTTGGAACCGTGCAACTAAATTCAATTAATTCGACAATTCAAAAGTACCTGTATTGGTCTAATTGAAATAAATGATTTGATTTGATTTTGTAAAGACAAGAAGTATGAGTGATCATAATAACAATTCCATTTTTTTCTCACGTACGCACAGTGTGTAATTTTGGCTTACTTGTGGCCAGGTTCAGTTTATGTGTTTATTTGATAGCTTTTACTATTTTGGAGGCTTATCAAAGACAATGACAATTTTTTTTTGAGTAGTTTTGTCTACATAGTAATTATCGAGAAAACCCCATAGAAACCATAAAAATGCAATATCTTTTTTCGGGTACATCAGTAACGAATAAATTAAGTATCTTCTCATTAAGAAAATATAAAACTATAATATTGCCAAAAACTAGATTCGAAACGCGGATAATTAAGACGTTATTCAATGTTTTTAGCAAAAATATAAATATTTTTTTGCCGGTTTCTTTTTAAATTACCGCATTTTCTTTTTAATGGAATATATGTACGACATGATAATACATTTGAAAAAAAAATATCAGCTCAAAAAAATAAAGGGGTGATAAGATATAATTTTTTCAAATTTTGTTTAGGGTTGTCACCAACCATTTGATTAATTTATTCTGGTCATTAATAAAATCGTCATTTGATTGATTTAAATTATACTAGAAGAATGGCTCGTCAATGACCTACATACAATTCTGGTGACAATATCATGCGGCTTAGAAATAGAATCTAAGAAGTTTCAGGAGTTTTGCAATGATGTCGCAACAAAATATGTACAAAAATACAGTTGGTACAACATGTCTGTCACCATGCACAAAATTTTAATGAATGGTGCACACATTATTGATTCAATTACTATACCTATAGGAATGCTCTTAGAACAAGCCGGTGAATCACGCAACAAATTTTGGCGCTACGATCGTGAGCATCATACTCGTAAGTTCAGCCGTAAAGCAACCGTCTTTCGACTTAATTCACCGAGCTTTAGAGTCTTCTGACCCGCTTTTGTCGAGTATGTCAATTGACAAGAGACAAAAAAACAATAAGTGGTCTAAAATTCCCGAAAAAGTTCTAAAACTTTTACAGCCGACTCAGGATAACATACTCATACACGGCGACCAGTTGTTGCAAAAAACTGTCGATGTATTTGAATATGATTCCGACGATATCAACATCGTGTTATCGTCAGACGAAGTATTTATCGATTGCGATAATAATGATATCGACAAAATATAACTTTTTTTATTTGTCGTTTGGACAACCCTATTTCCATAGAAATTTCTAAAATATTTAGAAACGCTTTTTCTCGCCACCCCTTTGAGTTACGTATGTAATTTTTTAGGACGTGATAAACAACAGTTATTTACATATTTAAAGCAAAGAAAAAAATGCGGTAATGATAGGGGTAAAAAAAAATCAATAAAAAGTGGAATTTAAAAATGTTCATGTATTTCATTAACAATCAAAGCTACAGCTCCTTAATTTTTTATATGGATAAATATTTTGATATTACGTCGTTTGTGGTATTGGAAAAAACGATACCATTAATACTTTTGAAGAAAAAAAAACAATAACATTTCTTTAAGGTCGTTGAACTTTCAAAAAAATATTTTTTTCTCTGAAAATATTGTCAATTTTACTGTGGGAATTTTTACCAATTATTAAGTATCACAAGGTCTTTCGAATTAATACATAAAATATATCTGGCCACAAGTAAGCCAAAATTACACACTGTGGTACGATCTAAAGAGAATAATTTCATATGGATATATTTTAAGATTTCCGCGACAGGCTTAACACATTGGCTGTGGCCGAATGACGCTCCAAATAGCATCACAAGATACACGCAGAGGAATACGCTTTGCGTGTATCTTGCAATGCTACGAACGGTCATACAAACGGCAACACACTTCGACGTGTTCACTGCATTTGCACGCTGTACTTTACATCAACGAAAACGCAGTATGAGTGTTTTCGAGTATTGAACGTGTTAGTAACGTTTCTTGGAATGATTGCCTGGAATGTGGTACTCCTAGGGTAAACTGAAGTTACAGAGACCTTTACTCTTTAAAAGGAATATCGTAGGTGATATATCCAAACCAGACGTACGTCGTCTTGTTGTGATAAAACTTGAGAATGTACTTAGATGGTTTGTGTATTTTGAGAGGGTGAATGATAGGCAATTGACGAAATAAAATTATATGGCGGATGCTAGTGGAAACGTCGGAAGAGAGCACTCTAGAATACATATTCAGACATAGATCTAATTAGTGAACTCCTACAACAAGGTCAGGTGCGCAGTACTGGTAATCGGCGCGCATGCATGACAAAATGTACGAATGTGGACGAGGCAAAAGTGGTATGCAGGGATCGTAGCGCGTGGCATTCTGTATTTTCTACCTACCTAATGTGAAAAATGCTTGAGTGTACGTATGTATGTATTTACAGACCTGCGTGTCGTCGTTGTGCTCGGAGCAGGCGGCGGGCTCGTGGCGCAGGCTGTCGGCGCCCAGCAGCCGGAACGACGCCGGCGCCGCGCGCCGCATGCGGCTGCGGTTACCCTGCACGTATACATGTATGAACGTTATTATATTCATTTCTGTTTTTTTTTATCACGAGGTTGGTAAAGTTACAGCCAGCCTTTTTGGGCGGAAAAATCCTTTACAGACCGGCCCGCCGCCTGAGGAGGCGACGGGGTGTGTCGGACTCCGCCCAATGTGAACGTTTACCGACTAAAAAACCGCACCCGTCAACGCCACCAACCCGATTGCCGGGGCCATGGGATTCGCAAAAGCATGCACCACAACGCCGGCAAAAGTTACAGCCAGCCTGATGGTAAGCGGTTACTATAACCTATGGACGTAACCAACACTACTATATAGTAACGTGCTGACCTGTCGGGCGGGCTCCTTAGCGGGCGTGCGGGCGCGCGGCAGCCGCTCCCGGCGCGACGCGCTGCCCTCGGCCAGCCCGCCGCCCCCACCGGCCCCGCCCGCGCCCACACCGGCTGCGGTCGCTACAATCGTAACATACTGTTTATTTATATTCAGCAAAAATTAACATACTTAGCAACTCGATAACGAATGAAGAACAATAAATACTGATACACAAACCACAAACGTTTAAGTTAAGCGCGGATCTCCATTATGACCACCATGGTGTCCTGGGCTGGCCATAAAATACTTTCTTTTTAATTAGAATTATTTTTGTATTTGAATTCCCAAATTCGTACGTAGCACTCCCATGGTCCGCGCGCGACGGGAGACGTAAGGCAGCGGGGGTGGCGGCACGTGCGCGGTGGAGGGGGGGGAGGTGCTATCTGACGAGAGCGTCAGTCGACCGCCCACGCGTCAATCGGCAGCCCGAGCGCCATAGCATAATAAACCGAGTCACAAGAATAATGGATATGAGAGCATCTTTTTATTAATATTGTAAGTAATATTTTACTCAGTATATGTATATCGTACAGCAATTTTACTCAGACATATATGCAGACCAAATCGTGTGTACCGGTGTACAAAACGTCATCGGGTAGTAACGTTCCCCACCACCCGCGTGGACCATGGGAGTATCACGTACGAATTTGCCAAACTATAGAACTCACGACAATTTAACCCCTCCTGACTTTGAGATCCGCCTTAGGTTCAAGTACAGTGGATCATACATTACACGAACAATACGGTTAGCCATTTTAAACCAAGAGTTTACTTTCACGTGATAACAATTAATTTATTGACTAGTGGGTACTTGAAAGTGACATACAGCTGATAAGATGAAACAAGTACGCGCGTATGTCGGTTAATCCGTCGCGGTCGGTTGATTGAATGACGCTCCATTTTACGTATAAGAACAAACTTCTAAAGGCAGTACAATTCTTAGTCCTAAATTAATTGTAGTTCACTTTTGTTGTAGCAAGTGCTGTGACGAACAATATATGTTTTAAATAATTATTGATTAATTCAAATAAATTACATAATACAAATAAACTTACAGTTATATATCTTCAATATGTCTAATCCTTTTGTGTGAGCAAATAGAAATAAATAAAATGCATATTTATTATAAGATAATCAACACTAATATTTATACATAATTTTAATAAGTCAGCATTTAATTGTAGATATTTTAAATACATAAATTAAGGCTATGAATGACAAAGTGTAACGTTTTGAGAATTAACATTAAATTAATTCATCAATATTGAAACACAGCAATAATTAATATCAAACAAACTGCCTAAATTTTTACCATCTTATGTTGTATCATTTAAAAGCCATGTATCATTCTTTGGTTGACTAATAAACTGTTTATTATTATTTTATTATTATAACACCCATCCCAGAACTTATTCCCGCGTTGCCGACTTTGTAAATACCTATTCACTCTTCTTTTAGAAAATCTTAATATTAACGGGGAGTGTTGTAGGTTTCTTCGAATAGGGAAGTTATTACAATGGCAGCAAACGATATTCCTATGCAGTCAGAATAGTCAGTTCGCTAACGAGCTCTAGCAACCTCACTAAATCACAGAAACACAATATCTATTGCTGTTTCACTGCGGTCTTCTGTAAGGAGATTCTTTCCCAGTCGGGTTACTAAATTTGAGCGAAAAATCTCTTAAGCCCTTAAGTCAAAGTCAAATGTATTTATTACAATTAGACTAATATTACCTGTACTTTTGATATTTCGAAACTAATTGCACGTTTCAAAGAGGTTTTATGGAGAAGAACCGTGAAGAAACTCCATAAATACTCTTTTAAATAATATCATCATCATTATCATCATCAACCCATTATTGTCCCACTGCTGGGCACGGGTCTCCTCTCATTTGAGAGGTGGAGTTGATTAGGCTATAGTCCACCACGGTAGCCTACTGCGTGTTGGCAGACTTCACATGCCATCGAGAAAATGTCTGAAACATGCAGGTTTCCTCACGCTGTTTTCCTTCACCGTTTGAGAATGTGATAAATACGCACATAACTTCCGAAAAGTTAGCGGTGCGTGCCCGGGTTAGAACTCGAGACCTTTGACATCTCAGTCTATTGGTCACACCTCTAGGCTACCACAATTTAAATAATATGAAATTACAAAATTCTCTTCTTCCTACTTCTCATAATATATTGTTAGCAAAATGATAATGTAGACTTACCAGTCTCGTCGTGCGTGGTGCGTTCGTGCGAGTGTTCCCGCAGCAGGCCGGCCAGCGAGGCGAGCGTCGACGACGTCGGCTTGCCCGCGCTGGCCAGGCTGCCGCGGGTACCGGCTGCAACCACAATCATTATTATAATTTATTTATAAAGTTTTCATTAAAAACTAGCGGCCCGTGCCAGCTTCACACGGGTGGATGTTAATTTTATAGCTTATGTTACTTGGGGATAATGTACTATTAAATGCACTCGTCGGTAGCTCGCTATTTGTAACTGTCATCATCATCATCATCATCAGCCTATATTCATCCACTTCTGGAAGTAGGCCTCTTCTAGTGAACTTCACAGAGCTCGATCTTCGGCTCTTTTCATCCAGTCAGTCACTGTATTTATCCTTATTATGTAATGTACAAATTTTCGTAATGTGCCGCCAAAGATAATATACCAAACATAATCATCATGTTTTTCGTCCCTGAAGAGATGCAAAGATGTACTAATGTACATTCATATTTCGTTAGTATGTTTTTAGGTCTCATTTAATAGGGCGTCTGTTGCTATCAACCAGATACGAATTCAAACTCCGAGTTACTACTGAGAATTTCATAAAAAAACCTAATAATACTTTGCTCGATTTGTGACACGACTCCAAGATTTGTTGTACAAGCATACGACCATTACACGAAAGAGGTAGTCGGACTATTAAAGATAATAAATAAATAAATATTCACAGACACAGCGCCATCTAGTTCCGAGCTAAGCAACGAGGCTTCTGTTACGGATACTAGTTGGTTGATATACTACATATATACTTTTTATTTGTAAATTCATACATATTACCATGACTCAGAAACAAATATTAATGCTCATCACACAAACATTGGACCCTATCGGGATTCGAACCCGGGAGCCATAGCAAAGAAGGCAGTGTCAACTACAGCTGGACTAATTGGGTCGTCCAAACATGAAGAGAGCTAGAGGGTGTGTCACCTAGCGAGGTCCGGGACAGGTGCAGCGCGTTGTGGCGCGGCGTGGTGCTGCGCGCCGCGCCGGCTTCCGCGGCCGCCGCGTCGCCCGCGCCGCCGCCGCCGCCGCCGCCGCCGCTCGAGCAGCCCTCGCCGCAGCGCCGACGGATGCTGGATCATTATTTTATGATTAATATCAGTATTCAATTTACAGTCTAATTCGGCCATTTATAATTTATTTTTTATCAATTTCAATCTCTAATTACATACATCTAATATTACATTTAAAATGGACCTATAAACGGTTAGGTTCACAACAAATATTAGAAATAGTGCAAAATATTTTTCTGTTTTAACTTATAAGTAAAATATACAGGTGACCGAAAACATGCGACAAAATTAAATATATAATTCTACGTGGAACTAAGAAAATTTAGAACGTGATAATATGAGAAATGAATAAGTGCTTTTTGACCTGCAAAAACCGATCTTGATAACACTGCACAACAATATTGTTGCTACATGTGGCGACATCTATCTCGCCACATAAGAACTCGGTGCGGTTGAATTGATACTTGAAATTTATAATTATTTTATTAAAGTTTATAATTACTTTTATTTAATTTTTAAAAACTGATAATTCATGTTTTTCTTATAAGATAACTTAGTCTACACCATTTAAAACCAAAAACAAATTTATGTCCTTGACAATTTGGATTAGTAAACTTACATTTTAAAATGAATGGGTAATCGTTCCTGAACCTACTATTTTGATTTGTCGCATTCTTTCAGTCACCCTGTATACTCTGGTAACTTAAAAAAAAACAGAAAAACAAACTTCGGTACCTACTCTTTTATACAATAATTGTTGTACTTATTTAAATTATATCCTAGTTTAAAAATCGTCTTATGTCCCCTTAGGAGACATAGAGATTTGAGGCAAACTGTGTCAAGTTTGCCTCAAATTCAGTTTCAAATTCGATAAATTAATGGAACTTACTTTCTAAGAAATTTCTACCGTCCCCCTGAAAGTCTCCGGCCCCACTGGGGAGCGTTGTGATAAGTAATAAAAGCATAACTCTTGGTAGGTGTAAATATAATGTGAACCGTATAGCAATGGGACGAGGCTGTTTGTCGTCTGAAAGCTGCAGTTATGCGACTGACCGTCTCCAGGCGGCGGAGAGGCGTGCGCGGATGGCCGACACGGTGAGCGGGCCGCCCAGCAGCGCGCACAGCTGCGGCGACGTGTCGGCGTACGACGTCGTCAGCGGCGACACGTAGATGGGGTAGCCGATCGGCTGGTCGCACGACGAGTTTATTATATTGCGGAGCGCCTGCCGACGAACAATCATTACTTAGTACACGCGTCCATGTAAGGCGGACTTTAAGTGCCCTTTTAGCTCTTGAGAATTTATAAAAACAACCTCGACAAAAGTAACAATCTTCAAACAACTTCCCCAAGGAAGTGTTTTGTCTTCTACTCTGTTTCTGATCTACATTAATGACCTTTGTAAGCTAAAACTAGATCATGGCACGAGCATTTCATACGCTGACGACACTGCCTTAATTTTTTCAGCTGAGTCAGAACAGGAAGTGTACGAGTATGCGCAACACGGGTTTAATGTTGTCAATAAATGGCTTCAGCATAATTTATTAACATTAAACGCAGATAAGACTAATTATATTAAATTCTCTATGCGCAAACTAACATCAACCAACACTAACTCACCATTACTCGCTCATTCTTGTAGTCAACCAGGCGATAAACAATGTGCGTGCCCCGAAATTCAAAGTACAAATAAAATAAAATATCTGGGTGTAATATTGGACGAAACTCTTACTTTTAAGCAACATATTGAAGATTTAAGTTGTAAACTTCGGAAGTTGATATTTGTTTTAAAAAAGTTACGATACATTGCAGACCTAAAAATATTAAAACAAGTTTACTCTGCCTTGTGTCAATCAATCTTGACTTACTGTATTACTTCATGGGGCGGAGCAGGTAAAACTTTATTATTGACCCTCGAGAGAGCTCAAAGAGCGATTCTTAAGGTGTGTACTTTTCGTCCTTTCCTTTTTCCCACTAACCTCCTGTATAAATCCTGTAAAGTACTAACAGTACGTCAACTATTCATAATGAGCATTGTATTAAAGCAGCACGCAGCGCTCTCTTACAACACTGATTATACTAATAAAAGACGGAAAGATATAGTTTGCATTCGATATTCAGGGGCAAAACGTGCATTTACAACAAAATTTTATGTATTTTTAGGTCCACTTCTACATAATAGAATAAATGCAAAAGTAAATATCTATCCCCTCAACTTCAGAAATTGTAAAAAAAATATCCAGGAGGCCCTTCAAAGTATGTCCTACGAAGACACAGAGAAGTTACTAATTTGTGCTAAAATAAAATAATTGCGTTACTTGTGTTCGTTAGGTACCTATTCTATTTATACCAGATTAGTTCAATTAGGAAATATATTTTGTTAATAAATATTACTTATTCTACCAGTTAATTTATAATTTAATTTTGTTATTGTGTATATTATGTGTGATTATTTTAGAACGTATTAGCTCTTTTCGCCTGAAACACAGGATTACCTAGTTCAGGCACGTGTATTATTTTGTAACTTATTTATACTTTCCATGACCTTGTTTATATGTATCTTAGCAGTTAATGTTTTTACTGAATAAATATTATTATTATTATTAACTGCAAATATTATTACATCACAAGCTAACAACACATTCTTGAACAAGTTGTCTTTCAAACAAAAAAATTAAATCTGTGCATCCGTTAAGGTAGTACTAGTAATATGTCACAGGTTTTTGAATTGATATTATTTAATACCGAAGTTTCGGCTCTTTTTACCATTCATGATCATGGGTAAATAAAATAACATTAATATACCCTGAAAAGCCTTAAAAATAGTTCAATACCGTAATATCCATAATTCCGTAATACATATCGATTAATATTTGCGTAAGTAATTTTAATTTACACTAACGACAACTGAACATATTTCTTAGAACATTGTGATAATCATCTTATGCCGATGATGATGAATTCTAGCTGAACTTGACAGGTATACCGCTTACCTGTTTAGCGTTCTGTATGGAGCCTCTCTCAGGGTTACGGTTCCGTAGATACACGAGTTCCTGCTGCTGGCCCGCCCACAGGCCCCGAACACACTCGCGGTTCAACTTGATCACACGGAACCCTAAATGCCGCTTGTTCAGCATTATTATCTTGTAGTCGTCGTTGCCTTCATCCACTACGTGTCTGTAAGAGATTGCAAAGTGTGAGTTTATTTTGTTGGAGTCTTTGACTAGATTGGCCAAATTTATTTGACAAGGATTGAACAAGAAGTATCAGACATATTCCTGAATTATTGAAGATCATTTTCATTTATATTTAAAAACTCAGACTTTCTTATTATTCTCGTTATTGCAAGCACGAGTGCTGAATAGAGCTGTTTCTTTTATATACTTCTAACCAGGTTTTTAGAGAATGACGGTCTTCAATAGAACCCCTTATTTTAGTACTTTTAGGAGGCAATTTCCAAGAATCCACTTTTGATAGATGTGCCAAAATTTCCGGTTTCGGGTAATGAATAACTTAGTGCGGATAAGTAATTTAACGCGTGTTAAAATGTTTTCAGTGCCAAGCTAAGGCTACAAACTTTAAGAGCGTAACCTAATTTGTATATACAAGCTAAATTAGCAATGAAACATGTAGTAGGTTAACCTGAGAGCCAGCAGGTGCGGGGCGCCCCGCAGCACGTTGTACCGCCAGGCGGGCGCGGCCTCGTGGCAGATCACCAGCCGCTGCGCGTGCGACGAGATCGCGCAGTACAGCGCCGAGCTGCTGCAGTACTCCTCCGGGAACATGAAGTGGTCCTGCGACACAACCAGCATGGAGATCGACCCGGATGCTTGTGGAAACTTTGTTCAGCACTGGGCAAAGGCTGATATAATTATCATTCTAATATCTGAATGTAGTTTATTCCAAGCCTGGCCTACATAACCTTCATCAAATATTGCAATGAGGATTTGCTCTCTTACGTTATAAAACGGTTGAACATTAAATCCCCAATTTTTGGGAACATTGCCACTCACAAGGATTTTTTTGCAATGACTAACCCAGGTTAATCATTGCAAAAAAAATTGCTTACCGAATCCTTATCACAAATTACATGAATTGACAGGGAAGTATAGGGAGAACCTGACCTGGTGCAGTTTGAGCGCCATCCGTATGGCGGGCGCGAGCACGTTGTGCAGCAGCGTCATGTCCGTGAACACCCACTCGTCGCGCGCGCACGTGATGCGGAAGTCGCCCTTGAACAGCGAGTGCAGCCCGTACAGGAAGAACTCCACGCTGTAACAACATTATACACGTGCATATCACGCCTCTGGCAAAGGATAATCTTAGTTTTAATTTGTAAGATTTACCTGTATACAATTTCAGCTAACAAATATTTGAAGTACAGGCTGAGCGCGAAGCACAGCGGCGACTGCCCCGCAGCTGCTGGCGACATACCTGGAGGCGGACAGGTGCTGCGCGGCGGCGAGCGCGCGGCGCCCCAGCAGGCTGAGCGCGAAGCACAGCGGCGACTGCCCCGCAGCTGCTGGCGACATACCTGGAGGCGGACAGGTGCTGCGCGGCGGCGAGCGCGCAGCGCCCCAGCAGGCTGAGCGCGAAGCACAGCGGCGACTGCCCCGCAGCTGCTGGCGACATACCTGGAGGCGGACAGGTGCTGCGCGGCGGCGAGCGCGCGGCGCCCCAGCAGGCTGAGCGCGAAGCACAGCGGCGACTGCCCCGCAGCTGCTGGCGACATACCTGGAGGCGGACAGGTGCTGCGCGGCGGCGAGCGCGCAGCGCCCCAGCAGGCTGAGCGCGAAGCACAGCGGCGACTGCCCCGCAGCTGCTGGCGACATACCTGGAGGCGGACAGGTGCTGCGCGGCGGCGAGCGCGCGGCGCCCCAGCAGGCTGAGCGCGAAGCACAGCGGCGACTGCCCCGCAGCTGCTGGCGACATACCTGGAGGCGGACAGGTGCTGCGCGGCGGCGAGCGCGCGGCGCTCAGCAGGCTGAGCGCGAAGCACAGCGGCGACTGCCCCGCAGCTGCTGGCGACATACCTGGAGGCGGACAGGTGCTGCGCGGCGGCGAGCGCGCGGCGCCCCAGCAGGCTGAGCGCGAAGCACAGCGGCGACTGCCCCGCAGCTGCTGGCGACATACCTGGAGGCGGACAGGTGCTTCGCGGCGGCGAGCGCGCGGCGCCCCAGCAGGCTGAGCGCGAAGCACAGCGGCGACTGCCCCGCAGCTGCTGGCGACATACCTGGAGGCGGACAGGTGCTGCGCGGCGGCGAGCGCGCGGCGCCCCAGCAGGCTGAGCGCGAAGCACAGCGGCGACTGCCCCGCAGCTGCTGGCGACATACCTGGAGGCGGACAGGTGCTGCGCGGCGGCGAGCGCGCGGCGCCCCAGCAGGCTGAGCGCGAAGCACAGCGTGGTCAGCGGCGACTGCGCCTGGGCTGCACGTCTCCTCCAGCTGGCTCCGCGCCGCGCCCCACAGTGCGCTATCCACTCGCCGTACACGGCGCAGAAACGACTCCTGCGCAGTACACAACGGTTACAAACTATTGGTTCGTAATAACCTAATCTGTCATCAGCCGAAGTCAGCCCGAAAGTCGTCGACCAAACTTGGCCAAAAAATATATTAGCACTTGCCTAGTGATTCCAGAAGCTCTGAAATCATAATCTTCATCCAAGTTAACATTGAATATAGGATCCAGATCCACGAAATTCCTCTCGTTCATCGGCTTCAGGGCTTCCGCTATGGTGGAGGAGGCCAACCATTCCTCCAGCTTGCTTGACTGGATCGTGTAGTAAATTATGCTCTGTTGAAACAATTAAGATTTCGATAAAATTATTATGTGTGTAAATTAAATGGAATTTCCGTTAGCAGTGATGAGCGGTAGAGGTGCGACCAGCAGACTGAGTTGTCAAAGGTCTTCAGTTTGAGTTTATCATAAGCTCAAACGGTGAAGGAAAACATCAGGACCTCTCCAAATGGTGACCAGAGATCTCCAGCAGTGGTACAGTAAATTGTTTGATAAGAGCAATATGATTTATCAAATCCGGTTTTGTGCGGGAAATTCTAATGGCTCGTCTAACGCTTGGAATGGCAGCGAAGTATGCCATACTGATTAAAAACTTTTTCTACTCTTATGCTTAAGTCAGACATCCGTAGGACCTACTTTTTGAACCGTGTAGTTTTGCCAGTGTCTGTAATATTAGTCTTATTAAAATAAAACATTTGACTTCAGACTTACGAGACAAGTGAACACAATTAAAGCGACACCAATAGAAGGACCTATTCTGATCTTCCCTCCTGATGCTGTTCAAAAACGCGTTGGTAATATTAGAGGTTGTTTTGCACGTACCTTGACGTAGTACGTGAGCAGCACCTTGCGGAAGTCGAAGACCTGCAGCATGGAGACGGCGCTGTTGTCGGAGACGGAGTAGCCCTCGAGCACGTAGCGCGCGGCCACCAGCTGCCACGCCAGCCAGCGCAGCGCCCAGCCCGCGCCCAGCGACAGCACGCGCCCGCCGCACCACCACGCGCCGCCGCACCAGCCCTCTACACACACCACCACCGATTATTGATGAGAAACATCTATACCCGAGGGTAAACCGATTGATGGCGTGGCGACAGACTCGCACGCGTCCGTTCAGCAGCGGAAAGCTGAACGAACGCATACGCGTCTCCTTACAAAATCGTTATTTTCTATGGAAAAAAGCTGAATAAAGCTGAATAAGTGTGACATAATAAGATTGCATAATAATTATAACTCTTTGGTATGGAGGGTAGAGAGAGGTAAGGAGAATTCCGGTCGTAATCTGTACTTTTACAAATTTCCTTTATATCCAAAAAAACACTATTCAAAAAACATATTGTTACAAACGTCTATATGCTACAATAACTGCTTATCATCAAGCGGGCCGTAAGCTAGTTTTCCACTCTTGTGGTACAAAAGAAACACAAGTAACGAACTCAGTAGGTAACATTTCTCAAGCACTCACCGCTACTCTCTTCAGGCCCCTCGGATATGGCCTCCACCTCTCTCTGCTGGCAGTACGTCCCCCTGAACTCCAACCCTCGCAGTTGGAAGGACACCAGGCCATTGCCCATCTCCACTATGTGGACTAGACAGTTGAGGTAGTCAGAGGCCAGTACTGGAGAACAAATAAAAAGATTATGCAATAATCGACCTGTAACAGTTTCCCTTTGTAAAATTAGATGATGGAAAATAAAATGTATGTTTAAAAATCTACTTTTACCTGCCTATCATTCATCATATCAACATGCCCACACCATATCAGTACCTCTCAATTTTTGGCACTACGTCGTCTATCAAACCACGACGTTTTCTTATCACATCATTCTTCAATCTATCGTTCAAAGTTACACCACACATACTTCTCAAAGATCGCATTACCACGGCATTAATTCTGCTTTCACGTCTCTTCTGCCATACTCAATTACATTACATACATACATTAATATACTCCAATATTATAATTGTGTATTTAAATGTACTTACCAAAGCAATCGCCCTGTTGCACTTGCCCCCAGCGGCCGAGCATGAGGTCACCGCACAGATAGTGTTGTAGCGAGCGAGTTAGGTGCTCGTAGAATATCGAGTTCAAGTTGTTGTCATCTGTGAAACAATCGAGTATTATAATTTATGTTGTTTGTATTGGGATGACTTTATACTTTGTTATTTGAGTAATTAATTTAATGGTCGCTCACTGGTCTTAATTCGACCATAATTAATTTAAATTATAAGTTATGTTTATGCATACTTTAAAAAAGTATAACCATTCTGAACTCGTTGATAGAAAATAATAATAAGTGTGGGAAATTTAATACTGTTCCGTCCGATAATGCAGCAGGATTGTTGTCATAGTAAGAAAACAAATGTTGGACATTACAAATTAAACAATAAATAATTGATTATTACAGTTTACGGTAGACTTAGAAACAAACTATGTACTGTAAAACTAACTACTACGATGTAGTAATAACCTTATTTTCATTAGCATTAAGGTTCAAAATACACTAACTACCGATTTTACAGATTATACATCAGTTATCTAAGATTTTTTCAGTACTCCTGTGCCTGTATATTATAGAGATATTCTCACCAGCTCCAAGATTCCTCTCCAGCTGTGACGAGAGCCTCGTGTTGCTTTGATCGACCCTCTTCGTGTTGTAGTCACGCTCCCAGAACTTAACGGGCCGCACGTATGACGTCATGAATATTGCACTCCCTGGGAACAATTAGTTCGACATCTTTAGAACTATTTTCTTGTTGTCAGTTTGTCCTGACTAGCTAATCAATCAAAATGCTAAAATTACCATGTCTAGATGGCTGAAATTTGGAATACTGGTTTATTTCAGGGGTAAATAGGGGGAGAGGGGATACCATTTAGTACTTAGATAAATCTGTTGGTTAGGTTTGTGAGTACGACCGCCTAAAATGTTACAGAGAATATACAAGAAGGTCGGGCGTTTTTACTGTCGACGTTCAAAAAGAGTCAATTAAATTTGGTCTACTTTGAATAAATTACATTTTGATTTTGACTTTGAATACAAAAACTTGTCGGCCACAATGTATAATTAGAATTTATTTATATACTAGCTGATTCCCGCGACTTCGTCCACGTGCAAATTAACTAATCAAATAAAAGTTTCATATTAACTTTGCACCCCCGTTTTACCCCCTTAGGGGGTGAAGTTTCCAAAATCCTTTCTTAGCGGATGCCTACGTTATAACATCTACCTGCATGTCAAATTTCAGCCCGATCCGTGCAGTGGTTTGGACTGTGCGTTGATAGATCACTATGTCTGTCAGTCAGTCCTTTGAGTTATATATATTTAGATTATTTATTAACATTTAAATAAGTTACCTAAAGCCGGAGTTAGGGGAGATGACAGCAGCGCCGACACGGCGGCCTGTAGGAACAACATGGCGGAGTGCGGCACAGAGAACGGCTGCGCAAACGCATGGAACGCGCTGCCCCACGTGATCTGCCACGGAGCTATGTACGTCACCACGAACTGAACCTGTTGGGGACAAATGCATTTAGCATTCATTTCATATGAACCTATACATGGTATACTGTAGGATCGTCAATAATATATAAATGGTTTACTTTTTACAAAATGAAATTACTTTATCAAATAACAACATTGTGCTGTAGTAAATTTATTTAGTTTGCTCCCTAGACATATTTTAGCCGTCGTGGATTACTTAAATTTGAACTTTATGTCAATGGCACATAAGTCATGTTGCGAAACGTCATTTGATGAGATAGAACATACAGGCATTTGAGTGCATTAGCTTATTAGGTCGTATGTAGCAGTTTTGCTGACAATAGATTCTCGTCCGTATAGTCTTTAATAAGAACTCACAGAATACCAGCTAAACAAAATATAAAGGAAAAAAAAAACGACTCACCTTTAGTAGAAACTCATAGACTTTACTGAAGATGATGGCAGTTATAAAATAGTCCACTAGAAAGGTTTCCGAGATCTTCTGGCTGCTCAAGTCTCTTTGGAAGAGGAGCACTGCGAATACTATTATCAGGTATTGGGATTCCGGTTCCGAGTATGCGTTTCGGAGGCCTGTGGACAAGAATATTATGTTAAATACTGGTGTTCGGTGTATTGCCACCGAAACATTGACGTATTAAACGCGCACGTTTATAAAGCGATGCGTTGAGTAAACGAGTTAGTGCATTACACGGAAGCATCGCGACCGAGTGCATTCATACTTAACATTGTAACATTAACATTCATAATTACCACTAACAAACCATTTAGTTATAATCTTTTTACTGAACAATTGAATATTGTGTACCTAGTTAGAATAAACATTTATTTAACTTAACAGACTCTTTCCTATTTTCCAACCTATCACGCTCTAACACCGCACATTTTGGTCCTTCGAGCCGGATCTCGCGTCTTGATCGGAAATAATTCTTACGTAAAAGTGTCGCGAGTGAAGTATATGAACTATTGAAACATTGGTGAAAGACATTGGTGAACAGTGTTGGAGAAAGCGGAAGGAGTAACCAGGGGGAGCAGTCGTCGGGCTGTGAGTCAACCTTAGCGGCTGCTGATTCTAAAGTAAGATCTGTCCTTTTCTCTTAACTAACCATCAACATGGTATCTCTTGAATCTCAATATCTTTTAGCTGAAGAGATTGAGCAGGAGTATAAAAATTATAAGAAGGATGGTTCTAGTAGGAAGAACAATATCGAATACTTTAAAAGACGTTGGAATAGGTTAGAGGAGTTATGGAATGAGTTCCAATTCAACCATGACCAACTGTGCTCCAGTGTGAGTCGTACGGATCCATATTTCCTCGAACAGCGATATGAAAATCTTAAGATAGTGTATTCTAAATTCAAGAATCAAATAAACGAAGAGTACAAAGCTTTCACAACGCAATCTAGTGATACTGAGGAAAAACCGGTTGGCGTGGAAGCTGCAGGACCGTCCTCAGAGAAACAAGAGGGTTCGGGGCAACCGAAACCTGATCAACAGCCAAGCTTAACCGTTGAGCATGGCACGTACAGCAAAATCGACGAGGCATTGCGGAGACAGCAAGCCAATTTTAAAGCCTTTAGTAGAACAATAGCTAACATTAATTGGGAATCGCTATCTGAAAAATGGGAGTTTGAGGATGCCTTGAAAACATTGGAGACGCGCTGGTCCGCAATCGATTCTCTTCATTTAGAAATAGACAGTGAGTTGGAAGGAAAGAATTTGGAATACGAAGCCAAATTCACGAAAAACGAAATTCAGTATCACACACTGAAGAAAAACATCAACAAGAAAATGTGGTCAGTTTCTTATAAAGAAAAATTCACTCCAAAATTAGAGATCCCCATTTTCAACGGTAATCCTACGCAATGGATATCTTTCAAGGATTTGTTTACAGAAGCCATACACAATAACAACAATATGTCCAATGGCCAGAAAATGCAGTTCTTGAAAGCCAAGGTCAAAGGAGAAGCCGAACGTCTAATCCAACATTTGGTTATCAGCTCCAATAACTATACAGCATGCTGGGAGATATTAAATCACCGGTATAACAACAAAAGACTCATTTTTAGCTCGCAAATTAACATTTTATTAGGTCTTCCGACAATTCAACAGCCCGCCTCAACTATTTTCAAGAAAATGCATGATGTAACCGTGGAAACATTACATGCTATCAAAAACCTTGGTGTGGATATAACAACCTGGGATCCAATATTGGTACATATGTTGGCTCAAAAACTTGATTCTGAATCATACACCAGCTATTTAGAGTCTATTAAAAACCCAAGAGAACTTCCCATGATGCAAGAATTCTTAGATTTCTTAGAGGTCAAGTTTACCACGCTCGAAACATCGGGACACGGTAAACAAGGGAATAAAATGAGTGCGCAAACAACACCGTCAAACATGAAGAAGAACTCATTTACCAGAAACATAATAAATCGCTATGATTCGTCAAAAGAAGCGAAATCATATCACGTATCAGAATACACATGTCCCCTTTGTAAAAAGGATCATGGTATTTACCGGTGCAAAGATTTTTTGAACATGCCCAATAACCAAAAATTAAACACGGTCAATAAACTTGGATTATGCGAAAATTGTCTGTTTTCGCATAATGGCAAAACTTGTACTTCCACGAAAACATGTCGAAAATGTCTTAATAAACATAATACGATAATTCATGACGCGTTGGAAAAGATGACAATGCGGTCAGAACCGAAGTCAACGTCCAGTGCAACAATTGCAACATCGGCAAAACCTGGGCCGTCGAACTCGCATGTGTCACAAGCCGAGTGTCCTGAGGTTTTATTAGGTACTGCCCAGTTGAAAGTACAAGGTTCGGATGGTATATTCCACAACATGCGAGCCTTAGTTGATCAAGGTTCCCAAATTTCTCTTATCACCGAACATGCTGCCCAGCAACTAGGTATAAAACGTGAGAAATGTCAGGGTGTGATCTATGGAGTGGGACAAAAATCGAACAGCTACAAAGGAAAAATTAACATTACTTGTGCATCAATGTACAATGACTACACGTTTAAGGCAGAAGTGATAATCATGAATAACCTTATAAAAAGTCTGCCTAACAGAACCTTTACCAAGCCGTCCTGGAGCATCCTGCAAAACATCAACTTAGCTGATCCCGAATTTTATATAAGTAGACCTGTTGATTTACTGCTAGGGGCTGATATTTACTCAAATATTATCCTCAGTGGCTTGATGAAGGGTGAAAGCATAACGCAGCCGATGGCACAACAAACACAGCTCGGTTGGCTTTTATGCGGAAGCGCCCAAACGTTTCACTGTAACGTCATTATAAACAGCTTAGAGGATATACAACAATTCTGGGAAATCGAGGACGTCACAGAAGATGAAGAATTGTCCACAGAAGATATTCAATGTCGTGATTTCTTTCAAAAAACCACGAAACGCCTCGAAGATGGAAGGTATGAGGTGCGACTTCCAATGAAACCAAATTTTGAAAAACAACTTGGCATGTCAAAACCAAAGGCGGTCGCTCAATTACGCAATTTAGAACGTAAACTTCAAGGTCAACGAAAACTGGCACTAGCTTATAAAACATTTATGAGTGAGTATCAACAATTGGGACACATGAAACCCTCTCAAAACAACAATACGTCACTCGAGTGCTACCTACCTCACCACGGTGTAGAAAAAACTGACTCAACAACAACAAAGTACAGAGTGGTTTTTAATGCGTCGTCTAAAACATCAACAGGATATTCATTGAATGACGTGATGTTCAAGGGTCCAAACTTGCAACAAGATTTGCAAGTTTTGATATTAAAATGGAGACAATATCCGTACGCATTTACGGCGGATATCGAAAAAATGTACCGTCAGATATTAGTTAATGAGGTCGATCAACCATTACAGACAATCGTATGGAGACCATCGCCTGAAGAACCTATTAGAACATTCCAACTAACCACAGTAACATATGGAACCAAGGCCGCCCCGTTCTTAGCTATGATGACGTTAAGGAGATTAGCTAATGATGAGCGCAACAATTTTCCAGAAGTATCCAAATTGCTGGAGGAAGCATTTTACATGGATGACTTTGTTTTCGGAGCATATTCAATTGAACAAGGACAAAGGACAGTCGACGACCTGAATAAACTCTTGAGTTTAGGAGGATTTAACTTAAGAAAGTGGTCAACAAATAAGCCGCAAATCCTAAAAAATCTAACAAAACAATCAAACATGGACAACAACTTAATTTTTAATTTCAAAACTGAGAACACATCTAAAACTCTGGGTTTATGCTGGAACCCAGAGGATGACAAATTCACTTTTAAATGTGATTGGTCTCAAGAAACATCCAAGCTCACAAAACGAAAACTTCTCTCGGAAATTTCCAAAATTTTCGACCCATTGGGCTGGCTCGCCCCAGTTGTAACAAAAATGAAACACCTGTTTCAAACAATATGGAAAAAAAACATTCAGTGGGACGAACAGGTATCAGAAGATATCTGTAAGGAGTGGGAGAAGTTACGGACAGAAATCAACATTATTAATGAAATCAGATTACCAAGGTGGATATTATGCAACGAACACGACACTGTAGAGTTACATGGGTTTTGTGATGCCTCCCAAAAAGCATACGCCGGCGTAGTTTATGCACATATAAAAAATAAACAACAAGTGATCCTAGTGGCCGCCAAAACTAAAGTTGTACCACTCAACAAAATAATAACATTACCTAAATTGGAGTTATGCGGAGCGCAATTGTTATCTAAACTGATTCAAAAAATTAAATTAGCGTTGAATCAGCATGAAGTTGAAATCCATGGATGGACAGACTCCAAAGTGGTTCTCGGTTGGTTACAAGGAGATGTTAGCCGGTGGAAGCCGTTTGTGGCAAATAGAGTACAGAAGATAACTGAGATAATACCCATAAAACAGTGGCGTTATGTTAACACAATAGAAAATCCTGCAGATGCAGCTAGCAGAGGGATATACCCCAGTCAGTTGAAGGAACATGCTCTATGGTGGTCAGCTCCATCGTGGATATCAACCTTTCAAGATCATGAAAACATCAATCAGATTTATAAAACTTGTGAAGAACAAAAACTAGGGCAAACAAACGTAAGCCAACAACCTCCAAGCGAAAACATAATATCTAACTTACTTATAAAATACAGCAAATTTAATAAAGTTACAAGAATTGTAGCATGGATACAAAGGGCATTGTCACCTAAACAAAACAGACGTCCAAACTACCTAACAGTCGACGAAATGCGTTATGCAAAATTAACAATTATTAAAAGTATTCAATCCGTAGAATTCGCGTCAGAAATTGAACATTTACGTAAACACGGAAAACTGCCAGCTTACAACAAATTGTTGAGTTTGAATCCATTTCTCGACAAAAACAATATCTTACGTGTAGGCGGACGTTTATCACAAGCTGACCTAAACGTTGAAATGAAACACCCGAAAATTATTCCGAAAGAATCTCGTCTAGCCGACTTACTGATAGACCAGGCTCACATATTGACGCTACATGGGGGGCCAAGGCTTACTTTAGCGAACTTGAGACAAGAGTATTGGATAGTTGGGGGCAACAACTACGTCAAAAAACAATTACGTAAATGTGTGACTTGCCGCAAACACGACGTAAACAAACAACAACAGCTAATGGGTGACCTTCCGGCAGCACGGGTGAACCCTGCACACGCATTTCACCATACGGGCGTTGACTATACCGGTTTTGTGGATGTAAAATATAACAAAGGAAAAGGAGCCAGAACAACAAAAGGATACGTTGCTATTTTCGTTTGTATGGTGACTAAAGCGGTACACCTGGAACTTGTCTCTGAACTGAGCAGTTCAGCGTTTTTAGCAGCATTACGGCGGATGGCTGCTCGACGAGGAGCACCACAACACTTATATAGCGATAATGGTACCAACTTTATCGGAGCGAATCGCATGCTCAAGCAAGAGTGGGAACTTCTTCAAAACACCTTCAACGATAGTTTTCTAACAGATATCACGGAAATGAACATCACTTGGCACTTTAATGCCCCAGCTTGGCCCAGTGCCGGGGGACTGTGGGAACGCGCGGTGAGGAGCTTAAAGCACCATTTAAGAAGAGTCATTGGAGAACAAAAACTGACATTTGAAGAATATTCCACTATCCTATCTCAGCTGGAAGCCTGCCTTAACTCAAGACCGTTATGCGCTTTAACAGAAAATATAGAGGATTTGGACTTTTTAACACCGGCACACTTTTTAACAGGAAGAGCAAGTACTACAATTATTGAAACACAGGAAGATGCTCGAACGCGCTGGCACTTAACGCAGAAGTTATTTCAAGATATTTGGAAGAGATGGAAGGCAGAATATCTCTCTCAATTAAACGTCCGACCGAAGTGGCAAACACCCAAAGAAAACCTCAACAAAGGAGAAATTGTCCTTATTCACGAGGACAATGTTCCTCCTGGAAAGTGGGCTTTAGGTAGAGTAATGGATGTTCATCCAGGAAAGGACGGTTACGTAAGAGTAGTAACCTTGAAAACCAAAAATGGCTACATCAAGAGGCCTATCGTGAAACTGTCGGTATTACCCTTAGATAGCCGAACTGACAAAGAACTATCTATAAACAAAGAACTATCCATAAACAAAGATAACACCAAAACAACTATGAAGAAATCGGGTCAAAGGTCAAGTTTGGTGACTATAGCACTGATGTGTTTTTATATTCTGAATATGATTACCAGTGGACAGTGTTTTAAAACCACCAAACTAGATGAAAACCATGGGCTCTATTTTGACAAGTTAGCCAACATGCAACTCATCCGAGATGAGTGGAAGTTAGTCGCTTACTATAACATGCAACCCTATTGGGATGGAACATATGCATATCAAAAATACTATCAACATTTAGAGACGATTTGTTTGATAATAAAACAATTAACTAATTGCGAGATACTCCTGTTACAATTACGTCACGCATATAGCGAGTTGGAACATAACAATCGAGTCTTGATGCATCAACCAAATGCGGCGCGTGCTCGCCGGCGCCGCCGCCGCGGTGTCATTAACGGTGTCGGATATCTTGCTAACACATTGTTCGGAGTATTGGACGACCGATTCGCCGAACAATATGAAAAGGACATTACACTCATAAAAAGCAATCAAAACCATCTCGCAAATTTATGGAAAAACCAAACTTCTGTAGTAGAGGCAGAGTATAATTTACTGAAGAGAACAGAAGAGACTATTCAGAAGTTACAAAAAATGACTGACCTACATCTCTTGAACTTGGACAAAGCAACGAATTCTTTAGCGAAACATGTAAACGAAGTCGCTTACCTAACAGAATTTACATTATCCGCTATAACGTCGAATAATCTTTTATCTCAGTTAAAAAACATACAAGACACGTTACTCGATACGATCACCAGTGTGTATAATGGAAAAATAAACATTCATCTCATTGATTCCCAGCAATTGCAAGATCAACTAAATTTAATTTCTGGTCAAATAGATAAGGAAACGACTCTCCCTATCGATAACATACAGACCGATATGCAGAGTATATACTCATTATTGAAAGGAAAGGCCAAAATAACTAAGAGATATCTCATAATTGAAATAACAATTCCTTTGATCAGTAGAGACAACTACGTCCTTTACAATATTGTAAGTATACCACATAAAGTAGGAAACAACATGGCTTTAGTAACTCCAGTTGAAAATCATCTGGCTATGAATTTACACAAAGATTCATATATACCTATCACTCAAGCCGATTTTGAGCATTGTGTACCACGAGATGCATTGAACTACATATGTCAGTTAAAGACACCAATTTTTAAATTAAACTCCGACAAGGATCTTTGTGTTAAAGACAAGGACAACGCAACCAAATGCAAAACAAGTGTCGCCGCATGCGTAAACAAGTGGATTAGCTTAGGCAAACCAAACCAGTACTTATACTTCTGCTGTAATCAATGTCAATTGAGGGTTATATGTCACGACGAAGTGACCGCTCAACAGTTTACTGGATCTTACGTGGTAAATATCGATGAAGACTGCATGGTGAAAACGGAGAACTTTATGATCCACAGTCAAAGGATTCTTAGCAGTCGTGTGGACTTAAACTACAACTTGGAAGCTCCCGTAATAGATCCTATTAACCATATCTTCAATATAAGCCTTAACCAATATGATCTTAACATTACGGACTGGACCCACAAACAGCAACTCGAAGAGTTGGAACAAAAAATAAAAACACTAAAGGACAGCGATCCTAATCTACCCGACAGTATAACGATCCATGATGTCCACCACTACATTGCCATATGGGTCATCGGGCTTGCGATTAGCATAGTTGGCGTTGGATACTTTTGTCGGCGGAGAAGACAGTGCTCTAGTCCACGGTCTACACCAGCAGAGGGAACGGAAAACACGGCTAGAACATCGGGAGAAGTAAACCAACATATTTCGGAACAAACAAATGAGACTCGTGAAAGTGCTATAGTGAATGAGTGCTCAGTCAAAACTAGGGGTACAACCCCCGTGTTACGTAAAATATCATTTAGTGCTGACTCGTAATTAATATAACATTTATTAGAGACTTTAAGTTATACTATTGTTGATCATCTTGTATCTCATTACCTTATCAGCCTCATTCTTTCGTCTGCCCTTGGCAAGATGTTCGGTGTATTGCCACCGAAACATTGACGTATTAAACGCGCACGTTTATAAAGCGATGCGTTGAGTAAACGAGTTAGTGCATTACACGGAAGCATCGCGACCGAGTGCATTCATACTTAACATTGTAACATTAACATTCATAATTACCACTAACAAACCATTTAGTTATAATCTTTTTACTGAACAATTGAATATTGTGTACCTAGTTAGAATAAACATTTATTTAACTTAACAGACTCTTTCCTATTTTCCAACCTATCACGCTCTAACACCGCACAACTGGTCTACTTGAAAAAATAAAAATATTTGAATTTGTACCAGTACCTAGTTTAAAAACCAAAAGTTAAGTTTATTATTGTTGCTATATTATTATTACTAGATATATTTGCAATATGGGGTCGTGGTGCATGCCTTCACGAATCCCATGACCCCGGTAATAGATCTGGTGGCTTTGACGGGTGCGGTTTTTTACTCGGTAAACACGCTGGGCGGTGTCCGACACACCTCATCGCCTCCCCAGGCGGCTGGACGGTCCGTAAAAGATTTTGCCGCACTTAGATAAAGGTACTAACATTTCAATGCGCACACGCAGATGATGAGTGCGGCGAGTGCGTCGCCATACTTGTGCGCGAGCGCGGGCGCGTCCTGTGTGGTGGCCGCGATCACCACGCCCGGGTACAGCACGTTGCGCTCCAGGAAGCACAGGTACACGAACATCTGACAACACAAACAAGTTATATAGTTATTCCTGTAAATAGATTTAATTATTTAATAATGCGCCTCCTTAGTCTAGTGGTCGTAAGTAAGTAAGTGCGACTGCTGAGCAAGTTTTCTGCGTAATTCTCAGCACCGACGCCACTAATACCGACGTCACCAATACCGACGCCATCTGTACCGACGCCACCAATACCGACGCCACCAATTCCGACGCCGTCTATACCGCCGCCGTCTATACCGAAGTCCTGTATTCTGACGCTACCCATACCGTAGGCATCTATACCGACGCTACCAATATGTGACGCATCTATTACCGACGCCATCAGTACCGACGTCACCAATACCGACGCCACCAATTCCGACGCCACAAATACCGACGTCAGCAATACCGACGCCACCAATTCCGACGCCGTCAAAACCGCTTTCAAAACCGACTCCATCTCGCAGCTAACAGCTCGGAGTTTGGATTCGTGCCCGGTAGATGGCAATAGGGTCGCTTACTATATGGGACCTAAAACACACAGGCGACATGTGGGTGTACGTTAGTACACCTCTGCCCACCCCTTCGGGAACGACAGGCGTAGTGAAAAGACATATCGAAACAAACTCTCTCTCGGTCTCTTTTACAAAATACTATACGTTGAATACAATTATTTCAATAAAGTTTTTCTAAATTGAATAAAAAGTAATATATTATATAGACACGCCCCTCCAAATTGCTAACTAAATCGTTCGGATTCACCTTTCGATCTCGACTTGAGAATCGAACGCAATCACCATTTAGCCACAGGACAGCAACGAGGTACAGTTCATGTAGTCATACCTTCTCAAAGAGCATAAGTCTCGCCGGCTCCGTGACTTCGAACTGCGCGTGCTCATGTTGCTTAAGCACTGGTCCCACGAGACACAGCCAGGGTTGTTGCTTACGAAGCTGCGGCGTCAGGTAGTGCAGCACCCAGCCAAGGATCCCCGCGATTATCCATAGCACCTGATTGATATAAGAATAAAATAAAATATCAGCAAAAGATCACACAGAGGTTTAAGAAACCCAGTCTATTTGAAAGCCTAATACATTATTTTTTACAAAAAGAAAGAATTCGGCCTAAGTGATTAATGTCTTTTTACATATTGGAAACAAAGACAGAGAAACAGTTATTTTTCGAAAACGACACACATGTAAAAGTAAACGAATGTGTATAATCCCTGATGTGTTATTCCCTGTGCACATCAATCCAGCTGGAGCGAATGTGATGAAATTTTCAGACATTTTTAATCAACAGTTTTTTTTTAGTCTTGTTAATTGTGAGTTGTATTTTTTCTAATATAAAATGGCAAAGTCCGGGTAAAACTAGCCATTCTAAATTCTTATTATTAGAAAATACATAGAGACGAAAATAACTCACCGTATTAAGTTGCGGTCTTAGCGTAGTAAACACAGTCGTACAGTGCAGTCCGAACACGAACAGGCCGAGAAACGTGCACACTATGACGTCATTCTTCAGTCGCGCGTTCACCGTCGCCTGCAGCTTCTTCGGCAAAGGATCCTCCATATCTTCATCAGGTTTCTCCGAACTATCTTGTTTTACATTCGAAGGATTCGCATTAGGATCTGCAGTTTTATCATCCACCGCAGGCGGATCTACTTTTAAAGAAGTGGTAGAGTTCATTGTATCGCCTCTTGGGTCCATTTTCAATGAAGTAACGCTCGATGTTTGAGAGCGTTTTTGCCTAGCTATATTAGTTTCTGAGCTAAAGTTAATCTTAGACACTGAGCTTCCCATGGAATTTTGTTTAGATATATTACTCTCAGAATTGTTCTTTTTGTCTTCAGTCAACGGGTTCGGGTCTCCTTTGTCGAGTTCCGGAGAACCTTCCACGTTGTGCATTGCGTATAGCTCAGGAGGAAGTAGATGTTTCTTTATTAAGTTCCAGATCAATGTATAGTCGCTCGCACTGCGGCTTAGATGGTAGGCAATAGGTACGAGGAGACCGCAGAATATTGAGAAGAGGATATTGTGCTTCTGATGCTGTGATTTCTTGCCTTCAACTAAACCGCTGTAAGCGAAGCCATACAGTACTCCAATAGCTGCTATAGAACGCACAACGCAATACACGGCAGCGCTCAAACTGCTTGTAGCGTTACCTCCAAACACATGCATATCAATCTGCTCCAACAAGTACATGAGAAATGTATTGACTTGAGGAAATAGTCCCAAGCTGAACGCCAAAGGAAAAAACAACAAGAACTTTGATAGTATATCTTGAATGACGTGTAAAAAATCCCTCTCGTTTATTTCAAAACCGTATATCGTTATTGGTTTAGTTTCATCGAAACTTCGTTTTCTTCTCGTATGCATTTCGTCGGTAAACGGTGCTGCTGTTTGTTCCAAGTAATTGTGCACGCCGCACAATAGTGCAGTGCATATGCAGAAGTATACCGGCCGAGAGAACACGACCATCTTGTTAAAACCGTGGACCGGCGAAGCGGAATCCGGCTGCACACTCTTCAGCAAAGAGTACTGACTACCCGCCATTATGAAGCAAAACCAAAACGCGTATATGTCTTTGTAGAATCCTAGATTTAACACCATGGAGCCCAAAATTGCTACCATCACAGCCAAAAATATTGTGACAAAAGTCTCTTTGCACGTCAAATTTCTGTCGAACAAAGCCATCAGCTGTAGTCTATCCATAGACACTTTCATTTCAAAACACTTCGAAAGCTTAAACTTGTAGTAACTCTTTGGTTTCGGCTGATTCGTCTTCTCCATTTCGTCCATAAGTTTTGAGAATTTGCTTCTAATATTCATTTCTACACTTTCTTCGCCTATCGAAGGCATTAAACTGGATATATTTGCGTAGGTATTTTCAGCCTGTTGCTGGGCCAATTGCTGTGCCCTTTGCTGGTTCATAAGGAAGTTTATATGCATACTGGGCAGCCCCATCCTGGACTGCCTCTCAGCCTCAATTTGCTCTAGTAAACTATCAGTCACATACGCTACGGGTGATCTGGGTTGATCTGTACTAGTTCCTCCGTCGAACACGTAGAAACGTTTGTTAGCATTATTAGTATTAATAGGAACGACTGTCGATACATTATTATTACTTGACAGTAAAGGATTATTACTTCCTTGGTTCGAGGAACTTTGGTCGATGCTGTCTCCGCGTTTCGTTTTAGGTATACTTTCGCTGTTGCCAGCTTCAGATTCTAGAGAGCCGCAGCTGCCTTCACCGGCGGTTTCATGCGCGTTGTCGGGGTTATCGACGGGTTTTACCCTGTTAATGCGCATACCGTCTTCTTTCTCAGGCAAGGGGATTGGTTGGGCTTGCGCTCGCCCGGAACTATTTTTGTCGAATGTATACGACATCCAGTTGCCGTATTCATCCATGAAGCAATGTATGGCTCCGTCGGTTGTATCGTCAAACGACGTGGCGAAGTGAACGTTAGTGGAACTATTCGAGTTGTCCGGCGCTGGAGGCTTGTCTTTCTTATCAGCATTGCTTTGTACCGTAGGATTATTCCTCTGTCGAGTCGACCGCTTTATCTTCCTAACGCGGTTTCTATGGTTCCTGTCCATAAGTGGTCTAAGTCTTGGCACTTCCTCAGCGGCTTGTGCGTTTTGAGGAGCAGCGGATTCTGTAGCGTTAGCCACATAAGAAGGAACACAACAAGGTCCAAAATCTACTCTGGAGTTGAGGAAAGCTGCTAATAAAGGCATGGAAGTTGGAAGGAGGGTGTTCGTCGAGGTTTGTGCTACTTCTTCTATAGAACGTTTTCTGGTTTTGTGCAAATTCTCTCTCTCACCACGAATGCTTTGTCTGTGGCTGCGCGACCTCTCCTCCCTGTTAGGAGGGGGCATGACGACAGTGTTGGCGTTTGTCGCCGCAAACAAGCATTCCAGCCCTTGTACCAAAGCAGCCTGAGCTTCCACCGCATCGAAGAGAACTTCCTCATTTTGATTTTCGTCTTTTTCTTTCTTAGAATCTCTCTTCTTGTTCTCCTTCTGCGAGGAAGCTCGCGAACGCGCTAAGTTTTTTATCTGTTTTGGTATAGCACCCAAGTTTTTTGGAACGTTGGAAGACGATTCGCCAAGTGCATTGGCTAGTTTCTGGCACAGGACTTCCTCTGGAAGTGCGCAGGCTCCCATTTCTTTACAACAGCTGGCTTTAGGTTGCTCAGATTCCTCAAACAGCCAGTCTAGACTGTACACGCTTTTCTCATCAGCACTTTTGCTATCACACGTTAGTTGCGATTCCTCTGTTTCTGGAGCAATACTTTTATCATTTTTAAAGTCTTTTGATGGTCCATCCAAATATGTGTCACTGCTACTGCTAGAGTTAGATATATCATGGTCCCAGAGTTTCTTTTCAAGAACTTTTTTTTCTGGTAATTTATTCACCGGCTGATCCGAATGGGAATTGGATTCTAAGCTGGATTTTTCTATCAATAGATCTTTAGAACTCGCGCTGGCTTTATCAAAATAGTCTCCATTTGGGTTAATGTTTATGTTGCTTTTACAGTCGCAACAAGGATTTGGTCTTTCGGGACGTTTAGCCTCATACTGAGGTTCATGTTTTGGTAACCTTTTCAGTCTTACAGGTTTGCTTTTATCGTTGGGACAATCTAAATTATGTTTATTTGAATGTCGTTCACAACAGTGCTTTTTAGAGTCCGCGTGTGTTTTGCTTCGCACTACACGCACATCGGCGGCTCTATCCAGTAACGGTGACCTGGACCCGTTATTTTCATAGTCAGAGTCACTGGAGCGCATGGCTGGCGACTGCTCCGCATCCCAATCAAATCCTCTAAACTGTTTCTCATCATCATAATCACTGTAACTCTCTCCACTTGAGTCTAAATCTGTTTCTTTCTGCGATGTTTGCATTTCATCTGATATTTCAGCTATTGGATAAACGATTTCTGAACCATAAGTTAAATAAGGGTAGCTATAGCCCTCTCCTGTCTCATTTTTCGGGTATAGGTTTAAATGTGGACCTCGAGTTAAACTCTTACTAGGAGGTGGAATAACTGCACTTTTAGGATTTTTTAACATATGCCCACCGATTGTTTCCGCACTATTTGGATGCGGTGATAAATTTGACACGCTTGGCGGAGGACATCCTATTTCTAGGGCTGCGCTCTTTATTCTTCGAAAACCTGCACTTTTCATTTTACATTTTTCCACGTCTCCTGCGGGTGCTTCGGCTTTAACCATCATATATTCACCAAGCTCTACACTCGCGAAGAACCCGGTATCTGCATTATTGGAGTGTCTTCTCATATGAGAAACAAGTTGCGCGGTGGAATTCAAAAGTGGTAGCTGAATGGTAGACATGGTAGAGTTGGAATTCCTTCTCATATTTGAAGATTGCGCTGTTGCTAACGCCATAGCGGACTTAGTGCAACTTTCATCTGAGTAGTTAGCATACTTTCGCCTATGTGCAGTCCGCTTTTTAGGAGATGGCGGTCCAACACTAGGTTCGGAGTAATCCCTCGAGTCGGAACTGAGCTGTCGAGCAAATTTGGACTGGTAGGGCTCGCCAGCGGCTTCGCTACCATCTAGGTAGAGCCATTCCTTGAAAAAGTCCTTGTTACTTGAGCCGCGCCTATGAGGACACTCGTGGTACCGCCTACTAACTTTGGCAAAGGGGCCTTCGTCGACTAGCATGTGAACTGGTACCACATTTTCTACCCTAGTGTTTCTAGAAGCTTCACCAATCAATTCATCGATTCGAGTGCCGTGTGTCTTCCTTTTGGACGTTCTCTCCCTCCTATGTCCAGATTTTGATCGACTTCTGGTATTTGGACGGGTTTTAGAAGGGCCTGGCACTTCGGCTACCTGCACCACACACAGGTCTGACTTGGTGGCGGCTACAGATTCCGTCTGCTTGGTAGACATGCCGCTGTCTTCTATACTCGACTCCGAACTGTTCTTCCGGTGGACGTCTACCTTTAAATCTACAACAAGATAGATAATGGGGTAATTAATATATAAGTGTAATACATGAGAATGTTCTTTATCACAATTAGTATGTTAAATCTTAGTACTCTTACCTATGGTGCTGTTGTTAGGCTTGTGGTACTCCAAGGAGGTGACCGACTCGTTGTCACTGCCCGTCGCTGCCATACCGTTAAGTTTAAGCATTTGCATCTCCATACCTTCGTCAGGACTGGTAAAAAAAAATACAAATTTGGTCCAAGTGTTTGTACAGTTATGCGAATATCAGTAATTCAAATAAAATATCTTCAGGACAGTCTACTCGCGGTCTGGCCATGGATATTGTAAAAGATCGGAGCCGTGGGGATTAAAATTAATATCAATATACCGTGCCAATATCAATAAAAAGTATTTTTATTTAAATGTAATAGGTACCCACTACCCATCATACTAATTCAGTGGCTGTTATTTAACCTCATTTAGACGCATTTAGCATTTTGTCATTAACTAGGCTTTATTCGAATACGAGCTGCTTCTGACAATATTCATAAAAACCCAAAACCTCTTTGCTCGTACTGGTGATTGAAACCAACCTCTAACATTTAGACGAATCAACTAGTTGATAGAAATAAGGGTGGCATATAAATGGCCCTAAATGATTTATTCACAAAATTTGATTTGGTTTAGTATAACATTATACTTATATTACGCCTCACTACATAGTGGCGTATAATATTACAAACAGACGAATACCGACTCTGTGCACTACTACTTAGTGATTACAATTGAGTAGGTACCTAAGGTTATTTTTGGGCATTGTTGTGTATTTTCCTCTTATAGGTACGATATCATGAAAAACTGATGTGTTTTAGGAAATAACTTTAGAAGGAAATAACAAATATGGGAAATATGTTGAAGTATGAACAACATGCTGGGACAAATGAAACTCGTCCGTATAACTTCGGTTTCAGTTTAAAGAAATATTAGCTTAATTGCTACCATTCAATCTACCTATACTAATATTATAAAAAGGAAGGATTTGTATTTTTGTATGTTTTTAACGAATTAACCAAAAGTAACTAGACCGATTTCAAAAATTATTTCATGATTAGAGTGCTACATTACCACCGATAAACATAGGCTATATTTATTACCGGAAAAAATTAGAGATAAAACAAATATTCGCTCGTATCGGAGCCGGGACGGGCCGCTATTTAATATATTTTTGTGATTGATTTGATGCCGCGTTGACTCCAAATAAATTGAGATGTGAGTAGAAGATTGTACAGCTGCATGTACTCACGCGGTGTTCTCAGTGGCGTTGGGGTCGCTGGGCGGCTGCACGACAATGCACTCGGTGGTGTCGTACATGTGGTGGAGCCCGTGGTTCAGGAGTTTCAGGCCGGCAAACAGCAGCGCTACCAGCGCGCAGTATATTATCCAACCGAGACTCGCTGGCGGGAAGTACTGGAAACAAAACATTTTAAATTAATTATTCTGTTTCGTATATTGTCTCAATGGCCTGGGCATTAATTCTCGCAATAGGATGCAGTTTCGTTCCTTCTCCGTGGTTCATTTGGCTTATTAACGGCCGCCTCCTGTGGTAAGGGTCATGGGTTCGAATGCAACTGTTTGAGTCATGGATATTTCTTTGCATAATGTGAATGTATTTACAAAAAATATATAGTATATCTACGTAGTATATCAACCATTTAGTATCTATAACACAAGCCTCGTTCCTTAACTCGGAACGATATGGTGCTGTGTATACATACATTTATTACCGATTTATTTATTTCCATATCAAAAATCATCAAAATGAATTCAGCAGTTATGCGTGAAAACATAAAAATCAGTTAGAATTTTGCGAGGCATTTATAAGATACGGAACTATTGAGACGGACAACGTATCCGTTTCAGCGAGCGGTTTCAACGTGAAGCAAAGGGAGACCGCTCAATTGTATACGGACTTCAGTTAATACTAGACATGTGCGCCGATGCTTATTTGACCGGCGGCGGCGTCTGGCGTCTAAAACGTCGGCGGCGGCGGCGTCATCGGCGTAATCGGCGTGGATGGTGAAAATAAGTAAAATATACCTTAAGTCAAAATAAACATATATTTATTTACTTATACACCACTGTTCTCTAACTTCTCCTTTTTGTTTGACCACAAATTGTAAATAAAAATAATTTTATCTACTGATATAGGATTAACTTTGACCTCTTTGCCGTAATGGTTAGTCCCTCGATTGAGAAAACCTGCTCGCTTGGTGTGCTGGTGGCAGGAACGCTCATTATAGCCCTCACAGTTAAACAGCCAAGAATAACTATTCTTCTTTCCCTTCCAATAACGAAGTATATCGCTAAGACATAAAGAAAACTCTTGCTTCCTCCCTTTCCTCAAGGCATTTGTCTCAACTCAGCCTATCGCAGTCCACTGCTGGACAAAGGCCTCTCCCAAACTGCGCCATAACACTCTGTCCTCCACCTTACTCATCCAGTCTATCCCCGCTACCTTTTTTAGGTCGTCACTCCATCTAGCCGGGGGGCGTCCTACACCACGTTTGCCGAGGCGCGGTCTCCACTCTAGAACTTGTCGGTTCCAGCGGCCGTCAGTCCTTTGACAGATATGACCAGCCCATTGCCACTTCAGTTTGCTGATCCTGCGAGCTATGTCGGTCACTCCAGTTCTTCTCCGGATGATCTCATTTCTGATCTTATCCTTCAAAGAGACTCCGAGCGTAGCTCGCTGACCGACTTTAAATTTGTGGACTAGTTTTATAGTCAGTGTCCACGTCTCGGCACCGTAGGCCATAACAGACAAGACGCACTGGTTGAAGACTTTGGTCTTCAGACATTGTGGTATGGGCGACGCGAAGACTCGACGAAGTTTGCTAAATGCTGCCCAGCCCAATGATTCTCCTATTGGCTTCTTTCTCGAAGTTGTGGCTACCAAGCTGAATGGTCTGCCCTAGGTAGATGTATTCCTGCACAACTCCGAGCATTGCGGCTTCGACAAGGACTGGCCTTGGCTTTACATGGACATTAAACATAACTTAAGTTTCGTCCAAGTTCATACCAAGACCAACCCGTCGTGAAGCCCCATTTTGGCCGTGCAACATTTCGGATAGTTTTTCCAGCGACTCTGCCAAAATAACGATGTCGTCAGCGAAGCGGAGGTGAGAGTCCAGTCCAGTCCAGTGTTTTGAAGAGGTCTTCCAATGCGTCGAAAGGCATTTGTCTATTACTGACATTCCTTGTACCTAATTATAATTGATGTATTTATGTATATATTTTCTCCATTTCAGACTTTTATCAATGACCTAATCACATGGGCCTTAGTAAAGCGTGAATAGGGCTTAGGTAATGGTGTAAGCAGAAGGGACGGATGATGTTGTGAGGAATTTGCGAGTGGTTCGGCAGTTTTGAGTATCACCGCTTTCTGGAGTGTAAGGAATGTGTGTTTGGGGGCCTGTAGCATATCTATATCTAAACTACGCTGAAGGCTCTTCAGTATAATCCCTGGTGATGAGATCACTATTGATACTATGTGAATAATTATTATAATTACGAATTATTTTGACGCCGATGACGCCGATGAAAACATCGGCGGCGGCGGCGTGGCTAAATTGACCGGCGGCGTGCGCCATGCCGATCGGCGCACATGTCTAGTTAATACTCGGTTTTTTTTTTAGGTGCAGATAAATACTGCCAAAGCATGCCTCGACCCGAAGCGTTTCAGTTTAAGGAGACTCCTCCATGCGCAGCCGCGCAGGAACCCCCTCGAAATGTTCTTGGTTGAGAGTTTGGACCATCCGTTATCTGATATACGGGAGTGGATCCCTTTAAGGAACAAGAAAGACTACCATTTATAAAATTGATTATAGTTCAACAGCTTATTCTCGTTTTCCAAGCGCCTCGCAATTTCTGCCAGTTGACCCAAATAAAGTACCTATCTGTATTGAGCTATACTTTTTCTTTTATAGCTTTTTCTCAATATCGAACGCACTGGAAACATTAGTCGATTAGCTTATTGATTAATTTGCTTGCATAATTTGTTTGAAGGTAAACTGATCCAAGCGAAACTTTTATAGTAAACATGTTTGTAGGTCACAACACATAACTACATACATGCGCTATACGAGATATTATGCAGTGCAGTGCAATGTTGTTGCATTCGCCTACTAGCTTAAGGTCGCAGATTCATTGTCTATATCGTAACAAATATGTAAAAACTCGCATTAGGATCTAGCTAACTGAATAGTTTCTAAGTCTTTCTGAGATTATCGTTGTAATCGTTGTCAACTTCGGGAATACAGCTCCCGAATGATGTTTGCATATGCGCAATATGGGAGTTTGACATAACTTTTTGTTCTTATCGATTACAAAGCCTACCTGTTGGTAAACTCTAATAAGATCATCGAGCATTGTGTCTACGACAATATAGCCGGTACACCGAAGGTGAATGATGTACCCGCCCGCCGCCATTAATAATAATGCGATTTCCGTTCCAATTTCAATCGCTTGAAGGTATTTTCTATTGCAGCTGTAAATATTTTCGAATAAATGTCGTCCCCTGTCTTTAATCGTTGTGACACAGTGCCGGATTAACGTAACTGAATGCCCTACGCCCTTTTTTTGTTGGGATTTTCCCAACAAAAAAAGCTCGCACGTATTGAAATTGGTTAGTAAGATATGTAGAAAACCATGCTTGGTACTTCTCTATCAGAATAGGGGAGATCGGTAGAAAAATCTAAAGACAGCTAAAAGGAGTAGTACACCAAATACAGGCATATAGCTCGTAGGACCGATAGCCACTGGGGTAATTGTGTTCTAAATGTTTAAATGGAAATCATGCACCAGAAGATGCCAAGCAGGACAACTTCCAAAGCACTGGACTGATGACTTGAATGCAATGCGGTCGGAATGCAGCAGGGAATGAAGGAGGCTTGTTGCTTAGGTACCTACTATTAATGACAACCATCTCAAAGTAATATATGGGAAGTTTCCGTGGAGTGAATGGGGTTTTAAAAAACACCCAATACAACATAGACTTGCCCTGTATCTAATAATAATTAAACAGGAAATACTACAATTACTGACTAAATTACTAAATGTACTTTAACATATAATTAGTCATTTGAGATAAAAGCTATAACAATACTTTGAACATTTGGTGACTCATTGACAAACATGTTTTGAAGTGGTGGTATTCCTTGTAATCCATCGCAGAATGTTGCAGAATCAAATGGCCAATAATCATTTTACCAAAGGTTATTGGGATAGCTGCACTTTATCGGGAATACCCATGCAGATGGGCATAATTCTAATTATAAGTGTATAGGCATGAGTCGTGAGCACAAACTTCACTTGCACATTCTATACATTTTTGGTCTCTTTGGCGGAATGGCGATGGCGAGGGATGCCGAGGCTACACACGATAGCTTTGGACCGGTAAACTGACACTGAACAAATTTGGCCGAAAGCGTACATGCGTAAAATGTCTTTTACTACTAAATTCTGTGCTCACGACTCGTGCCGACTATTATACTAAAAACAGGACACAATTGTGTATATGTTGGTAATAGTAGTGTCAATAGAGTGGTAATCTGGGGGCCACAAATTTAATTTTAGAGGTCTAATTTTGTACTCAATTAATAATTTGTATATAGGCAGTATTTTTAGGTGTATCAAATGGGACCCTCATCCAAGAGCATCCTTATCTGAGAAACTGGAATGAATTGGGTTTGGAATAATTTTTTATTGTATTCAAGTTAATTTTACTGAAAACCAGTTTCGAATTAATGTTGTATTTGTATTTGTTAGTTGTATTTTCTTTTTTTTTTCATGTACCTTATTAACAAAACGGTTTTTGGTTACACTTATGTTTACCCCATTTGTTTATTTAACTAATTGCTTCCCACCCACATATCAATTAGCACTTATGCTTTGTGTAATTAACAGCACCAAACAAAGATGTTTTCCAAAAATGGAATACAAGTTTACGTTTAATTAATTAAGTATACCCTTATGAGCAGACCACTATTTATTAGTTTATTTTGTTATCCTATGGTATTAAATAGGTATGCTGTTTAATTAAGCAAATATATATGATAATACAGACTACAGATACAAAAAAGCTGGAAGCAACTGGAGAAGAGTAGCCATATATCGAGCTGTAGTGCCTTAGACTAGTATGAAGATCATAATAAAATTTGGAAAGGAATTTTGTCAAAAAAAAGTTCCTGAAGAGCTGGTCAGCTACATTCCGGCCAGCTGACCACCCCTTCAGGATCTTTATTAGTGGCCATATACTTATTGCTTCCTGTATGAGACTGGGTAAGGCAAAGCTAGTTTAAAATTATGTATAGTAGGTATTCTTTGAGGAAGAAATGCTGTTTGTCAGCACTCAGCAACATAATAAAGTTAATATACCTATATAAAGTAAACCATACATGATTGTCAATGTTAAGGGAAAATTACATATAGGTATTTCCATTGAACACACACTTGCAAGAACTTAAGTTTTAGTATTTTATCATTTGTGAACATAAATATTTTTATTTGTGTATATATTGACAATCATAATTCATTGAAATGTCTTATTTCTACTACTTAAATAAATGTAAATTATTTATCTCATAAAAATACAATGAAATGCAATAAAATGACTATACCAGAGCTAAGTAAATTCCTAGTAACTTTCTCATTTTTAAATCGAATGTTATGTTTTATGAAGTTATATTCACTGTTTGCCAACATTTAGAAGATTCCTTACCTCCTTACGTCCATTCAACCATATGTAAACATTTATTTATTTATTTATTTACATGGATCTACCAGTTAAAGTAAATAATAATGCAATACTTATAGATTACAAAAGTAAATAACAGCTTAAACACAGAATACCTATGCATTCTTCTCACAGTACTCCAAGCATTGATAATAATTGATATAAATAAACAGAGTTGATTGTTATGCTGCATACGGAAATGATCCTCTTCAAAAATATCATTATAGGTATATAATTTCATTTATAAATACAAAATGTTAATATTTATCATCTTATAAGATATTATTTGTTGCTGTTGAAGTTCAAGACAGTACAGGAAAATAATAAGTAGCAAAACAAAAATGTTCCTCTAATGTGCTGTTAGTAGCTCATACATAGCTTAAGAGCTGTAGGATTAGATTATTTATTATCATAGCTAACAAAAAGATATGTTTCCTGTGCAACAAACAGGTACTTTTACAGTGTAAGATAATTAAAGAAAGGTGTGCTATATTTATGTGCCAGAGAACAAAAAGCTTATTAACAAAAGCATATTGCTGTTAGACCTTGAAATTAAACTGAGTTATCTTCCTCTCATTAAAGGGTATATACTAATAAATTTAAACAGCAAAGATTGGGATATGTGATTGGGGTTCATGAACACATGGGCCAACAAAAGGTGACCACTCATTATATGTTATTAGTTACTAAAATTAATTTTCTAAACAGTTATTTTCCATTGGTCATCATTCAAGAAAAACAAGTGATTTGCTACTCCAACAGATTACGTTTAATTAAGGCGCAATACTATTGATAAGTAAACACAATATAAAAACTAGTTCAAGTTACATTGTCCTACTTATATCAAGATTATTATACAACCTCCAGAGAGTTGCAGTGTTCAACAGAGACGTCTTAGCTATTGATACGGCTTCGTAAGGGCAATGACCATAATGACTCAAGTCACAGTGCTGAATAACAATGATCTACTACCAAATTGACCAGTGACCTGCTTTTGATTATAACCACTAAATAACCAAATATTATAACAACCATTGACGTAGCACTATAATCTCACTTACCAGGTATATAGAAAACGGCAAACATAGCAGGAATAACCACACATACAGGTGTACTGTATTGCAAAACAAATTCTGATGAGGATCATAAAACCATCCCCCAGTTAACGATGCCCAAACACCTTGGCGTAATATCTCTAATGTCTGGGAACCCATTTTACACTTTATGTCCACATTTCAGCGTTTAATTCACCATCCACACACACCGACACTATTTAAAACTCACGAAATCATTTTTCACATTTGCAAATTGTTAATACTACTGCCATTTTGAATGATTTAACACACGCGAAATTGGACTTTATAAACATCGATTGTTTGTTGAATAGACGGCTATACATTAGTAGTTAGATCTTATTTAATGAAACATTTGTAAATAACAATACAAGCTAGCCTAATTTTTATTACAGATAAACAAATTTTAAACTTTGAGCTACGATAAATTGATGAAATAAGCGTACTTTCTATCACCCCTCCGAAACTGATTGACAATTTGACAGTATCGTGACTACAGAGTATATCTAATATGTTGACAATAGGGAATTTCGCACCATACCGTGAATAAAATTAATATTTTGTAGTTTACAGTTGTTGCAAAAAGTAACCAAGAAATCAAATCTAAATCTTTTTTTTCTTAAGTCCATTCCAAAGTATTTAAACGTTCGTTTCGGTTCATCATCATAATTTCAGCTATTTATTACAGCTTCGTTTAAAAATGAAAATTCTAGAGGAAGAAAGGACCAAACGAATAAAACATTTAATCTTCTTTCTAAAAATCTGTAAATTATATACTTGTGTATTAAAACCGAACCGTATTTGTGAAAAGATGAAACTACTAGAAGGTACATCACTATTTTCTACTGTCAAATCTGTCATCCGTTACAACCTGTCGGCGATAAAATGTTTGTTTTTGACTCAGTCGGCGGGTCGGGTTCCCTGTGCCAAAGAATATGATTACAGTAAATAGAGTACAGTAATATATTTTAGAACGTATATTCGTATATTTGATTTTAAACCAGTTAGTCAGCCCCGACTCCCGATGCAGCTAACTCAAAAAGGCCGAAGACAAAATGAAAGTTAAACTTACTTTTCTTTAAGTAACGTAAATTATAACTATGAACTAAGTCGAAAAAAAGTGTACATAAAAAAATTAAAATGGGGGACAGTAAGAAGAGTCTTCTGAAACAATCCGCCATGCACGTAGGTTCTGGTGGCTGTGCAGGCCTTGTGGAAGTATGCATAATGCACCCTTTGGACCTAGTCAAGACGAGGCTGCAGCTACAAGTGTCAAAATCTGCACTATCTGCTTCTGACCCCAACTATTACACTGGAGTAGTGGACTGCATGAAAAAAATGTATAAACATGAAGGAATGACTTCGTTTTGGAAGGGTATACTGCCTCCAATCATGGCGGAAACTCCTAAGCGAGCATTGAAATTTGCCACATTTGAGCAGTACAAAAAGGTCTTCATGTTTGGTTCCAGTAAAGCAACCCCTTTAGTAAGTAAATTTTATTTTTATTTCTTTATTTCATTTTTATTATTTTTTAAATCCTAAAAGAATAATTCATTTATTTTTTTACTTTATGTAATAGTAGCGGGCTATCATGCGCCTTTAAATATACACTACAATAAGAGGATAAGAATTCTAATTGCTAAGGGATTATGAAAAATTATTCCAAGGATAAGGATGTGAGAAGAGAGCTCCTTATCAAAAGCTGCACCTAGATCTTTCAAAGAAATCCAAATATTATTATTGCTGCATACATTCAAATTGGAAAATGGAAATTGTTTTTGTGGAAATCTATGGGTCTCTTTGTTTAACAGTTCTTTGTTCATTCTTTGGCGTACATAGTGATAATGGCTACAGAATAATTACATTATCAATATTATTATTTGATCTCTTACACACAAATTAAATTGTATGTTATCAAGGCGCTAGTGTAAACAACTCAAGTGACTGATATAAGCCAGTAAAGATACGACTATAATTACATAATATTTATAAACAAACATATAATTTAGACAGGGATCAGTTATATAAATGTGCTGATTTTTGTAGAATCTTTTTCATAAAATATACAATAAATACAAATGCAATTGTTGTAGTATTACTCTTTACTTTAAGAAACAAATCATTCTGACGTCACATTCTCAGCAGACTATGTGTAAAAACTTACATAATTAGACCATTTGCCAATATGGCTTTCTGTGATTTCAGTTGAGTGAATCATATTCCAATTTGTTTTAAAGGCTTAAAATATTCATCCAGTTTCCTCATTCTTTGCTTTCTGTGTTTCCCCATTTACTGTTTTAATATTTATCAAATGTGTCTATGTGATGACCAGGTACCTACATACTTTACGAAACTGTAACTTTCAAATGTATAGAAAATTACCCTTCTGGGTAGTTTTACTTATTAGGTCATATAGTTCCTTCAATTCACGAGTTAATTTCTTGTCAGACGTCAAATGACCACTCTCTTTTCTGTTCCTTACCTTACCTTTTGAAAAGAATAATTAAGTACCTGTGTAACAGTTTATAAATATAATTTAATCCTGTTTTTAAAATTAGTTTGTTCATTTCAGACGTTTTCTTTAGCGGGTCTAGGAGCAGGTATAACAGAGGCTATATTCATCAATCCCTTCGAAGTAGTCAAAGTAACACTACAGTCGAACAGATTAAAAAGACTTAACGCATGGACAGTAACACGACAGATTGTAAGAGAACATGGTTTCGGGTCTAGAGGGCTTAACAAGGGTCTCACGTCAACGATAGCGAGAAACGGCGTGTTCAATTGTGTGTATTTCGGGTTCTACCACAGTGTAAAGGGCTTTATACCAGAGAATAAGGTCAGTGAACTTATTTATTATCCAAAAGTAATTTACCGAAAAATAAATTATATCCAACAGCCGTAGTACAAGCGATTTGTTCGATTCCCAGGTCGAGCAAAATGTTATTAGGCTTTTCTATGAAATTTCAGTAGCAGCTCGGAGTTTGATTTGTGTCTGTATAATGGCAATAGGCTCACCACTAATTACATGCAACCTAAAACAAACCGAAGCGAAATTTGGGTACACAATAGTATATCTCTCCCTAATCCTTTGGGGATAACACGTGTTTTTTTTTAAATCAGAAATAGGTCAGAGATTGACTACAATCTCACCCGATGGTAAGTGACGATATGGTCTAAGATGAAGCAAGCTTACCTAGGAGATTCACTCGTGACTTGTAGACCCCCAAATTGTACTCATCGGAAAATACAGACTCAGGCAACTGATTCCATTCCCTCGCTGTGTGGATAAAAAACGACGAAGCGAAACGTTTAGTCGTTTGCGGGAATTTCCACCATGAAACGGTGCCGCTTATCAGTTTGCTTGGTTGTCCGATAGTGGTTGTATGTATTTATTAATTAACGAAAGTATTTCACATGCGCAAAGATTGAAACATTTACTGGTTTGATCAAGGGAGTGCCAATCAATCTCTTTGGTTTCAGGATCCCCTACTAGAATTGTTTCGCAAACTAGCGATAGGTTTCACATCAGGGGTATTAGGCTCGTGTATGAACCTGCCGTTCGACGTGGCCAAGAGTCGCATCCAAGGTCCGCAGCCCACACCTGGTGTCATCAAGTACAGGTCCACTACTGGAACCATCGTATCCGTGTATAAGGAAGAAGGGTAAGAATAATTTAAACCTACATTGTTTTTTGCCTTCTTTAATTTTATTGTGGAAGATAGAGACAAAGATTTATCGTATTCAAATCTATGAAATAAAAAAAGAAAACAATACATATATTGTAGATAGAATACTTTGCAGGGTTGCCCATTTTCTTAGGCTCCATGCCCTAAGGATACAACTCTCACTCTTGGTTAATTGTCAAAAGGTCGACGAAAATGCTATCAGTACCTTTTTTACTGATCTAGTTTGATTTGAGTTTGAAAAGCGTACAAGCGTGAACAATTTGCTATCTAACAACATCGTTATAATTTCCGAAAATTTCGCTAGCTTTCCACAAATACGTCGTCTATAAATATTAACCTACATATACTGCATACTGTATATTTGCGGCAATTCTGGGCAAAAAGCCAAGTAAACTTGTACAAAGTGTAACAAAGAAGGCACTTACCCAATGACTTTTGAATATTTTCTATTGTCATTCAACTGTTCCTGTTCATCATGACATGCATCAGAAGATAATTTTGTCGTTGCATGTCCATTGTTGAAGCAATGGCTCAAAGCGAGATGATGTGATGACAAAACTATGTCGCTACTCATAGATGATGTCAGCCAGCTACAAAAGGAAAAGCATCTTTCGGTCGTCGCAGTAAAAATACAGAAATTTTCAAATGATAAGCTCCAGTATTAGAGCTCTTCATTCACTCTTTTAATATTAGAACATATTAAGGTTGAATTTCTGTTTATCGTACGATAATTTCTAGATAGCATTGAAATAGGTTTCTGTTCGCAAATTGTAAACATGGGGTTTAGTGCAAGTTGGAAATCGGCTGATAGGAAAACAATTTATTATTTTCATAAACATCTTTATAATAAGAGACTTGGTGACCTAACGAAGTCTAGGTGTCTTGATTATACAAAAGGAAGAACTATTTTCCTTATAGCAATTTTTTGTAAAGTCGCAAGGTGTAAATATAACCGGATATATAAAGGAAAATCTGGATATTGATTGGTTTTACCTGCGATGCACATATAATTAATTAATAGTTTATAAACGTAATAATAATAATATAACCGGACATTTACCACTTCTTGCCATCTAGTTCCGCGCTAAGCAAAATATTATCCTTGGCTCAGGTTTAATGTACATGCTCAAATATTTGCCCCTATAGGGATTGGCACCCAGGACTCACACCACAGAAGGCAACCTTTAAAACCGCTGTACTAATTGGGTCGTTAAATAGACATGTTAGTCACAGTAGAATTATAATTTAATAAGAAGAATGTAAAACGTTGTTTTTGAATATATTGTATAGTTTCCAATCCCCAATTCCAAGCCATTGCAGTTTCTTTAATACAAGCGTTAGTCTTATTTTATATTCGCGATCGAAAATCGAGTGTTTTTTTGTGAATCATCAGCCGCATGCATTTAACAGTAGCACCGCCCGTGAATTTATCGAGAAATCTCAAATTATTTGGCCTCAATCCAACCTCCATTCAATATTATGATTATGCAGCTGTGTAGAAGTAAAACAACGTAAACCTAGTTTTATTTAGCATCTAGCTGTCGTGACCGCAACTTTGTCATGCGTAAAAATCTAAAATTAACGTCATGTCATGGCATTTTTGGACCTTCGGATTTTAAAAACGATGGTATGTTTCTAAAAAAATCTATTTTTCATGCCGCTATAACGGCCATAGAAATACGACATCGAAAATTTTGACTATCTAGTGACTTGAGACAGAGTCTGTATGTCTGTCTGTCACCAAGCTACAGCCATAATAAAATATTTTGATTATGTTGTTATGATCCAATAACCATTGTTTATGATCTTATCAGCCTATTGCCGTCCACTGCTAAATGTAGGCCTCCCTTAAAGAGTGTCAACAATCCCGGTCCATATAAAAAGTGTTGTTATCATACCTACGTGTGTTTTAAGTATCGCGTTAATTAGTTTTACTTATCGCCGTATGGTTTAATGTCACATAGTTACGAAGTTATTGCATTGCTAATGCGCATGTGATGTGCATGTGATGTACTATGATATCAGAGATCGTGTAAGTTACATCACATGTTTGATTATACCCAGAAAAGTGCGAAAATACATTAAAACATTTTTAACCCAGTCATACTTCTTGAACTTCTCGACCAATGAACCGATTTAATGAAACGTGTGTAGTTTGAGATATAGGGTAGATTTTATCTCAATTACAATATTATATTTTATTGCAAACCAACAAATAACTTAGCCACAGCCCACAACAACCCGTGGCCGGGTCTGCTAGCCAAAATATAAATATTGCCAGCACTACCGCAAAAGTCCTCACGTTGTCCCCGCTGTTTATATGTATTGTTACAATCATGTTATTTGCCATTTATTTCACATAATATCATCACATAATTACTTAAAAAATCGTTGTAGGTATAAGTCTTGGAAATACCAGTTTCTTTTTAATCTGAATTAACCGAATGCATAACTGAATATCTATGTAAAGAACTTGTATTACTTATAGTCAATCAAGAACATTATTATTATTATAACCACCGCAGTGTGTGCAGGGGTGTACTTTTTTTTTATTTCTCTGTTTTTTTTTCAGATTCGCAGCACTATACAAAGGCTTAGTACCCAAAGTTCTACGTTTAGGTCCCGGAGGAGCAATCTTACTGGTCGTATACGAATACGTGTTTGAATTTCTAGAGAAAAAGTTTCCTGACTGATGTACCTACACACTCACCAATGAATCAAGCACAAATAAAATAATCATGTTTAAACTAACTTGGCTGATAAGATAGTATTTGTATACTTAACATTTGAAGCATTTATTTGATAATGATATACATATTCCGAAAGCATTTTAACTGTCACGGTGATTATATATTTGTAAATTTCAATCAGAATTAGGTATGCTGGGAATTAAAATACTTTTTCTATAACTTTTCTTAAAAACATGTAAACATTATGTATGTATACATGTAAACATTATGGATCATTTGTATTTTTTTTTAATAATATAATTACTAATTGGGTATTGAAAGCTTAGGGGATTTAGATTCCAACGATCGGTTGAAATTAGTTATTTAGTTAAATAATATTGATAATGAATAATTTTGTGATAAAAGTGCCTTTCAAAATCATACTTTAATACAAATTTATGTAAAGTTATTTATATTAATATTATATTTGACGAACTTTATTTATTAATTAAGTAGAGATTTATATATATATATCAATAATATTTGAATAATAATTCTGAAGTATTTATATATTCAGCAAATATGGTGTACTAAACCTTTGTGAACTGTTTTATGGAACTATATATTTATACAATGTTACTTGTTAATGTTGTTTGTTAGTTAATTAAGATGAAAGTGGTATATTTTGTAAACAAAATTGAAAAAAAAATTAACTGTTATTTAGAATTTTTATTTAATTATTTACCTACCATCTATCCATCTGTATTTTTTATCGAGTTTTAAATATATTACTGTACTCTGTATTCTATTGTCTCTTTCTTAATATATCGCACTTGGCCATAAAATAGTCAAAAGCGTCCGCGTCATGCTGCTTTCAGACCGGGGCCGACTAAGAATTTGAACTATTCAGTGTCAATCTTATCCATTGAATTAATAAGGGCTTAATTTAGCTAGTCACTGACCGAGACGATACCTGGGCGATACTGCAAGCACATAATCTTCTGAACTTGAAGTAACAAAAAACCGTTAAAAAAATACCGGTTTTTGCAAGTTTATTAGTGTTTAAGTTGTCTACTAAATGGTTGATATTCTACGTATTTCTTGTTTTTGCAATCATCAAAATGTACAAATATCAATCACTGGTACAGATGTCCATCCTCATCACTTGAATATTTACCTCTACTGGGATTGACCTAATAAGGACCTCATAAGAACTATAATTTACGATATTAAACAAGGGAAATAAAACTTTTATTCTCTTAAAAAGTATGCAGATTAACATTTGTTTCATGCATTTTAGAATGATTAGTACATAGGTAAGTTTATAAGGAACCCGAATCTACAATGGCAACACTGGTGGTGTCTGCTCTGCTTTCGCTGTGGTGGACAGCGGGAGCGGGGTCAATGAGTTCATCCATGTTGTATTCATTATTGTATTTGTTTACTACCTATTACAAACTTTAAAACTTTTTTAAAAAGTGTTATACCTATTTGTGTGAATTTACTTCGGACACTATTTAACTTGATTATTTATTTCGCTTGGCGTGTGACAATTTGTTGTTTGTTTATTATCAAATTAAAAGAACGTGTCGATACTAAACCCAGAAACGTTTTTGAAAAGATAATATTGTAAGTAGGGACACTGTCTTAACTATACTCACTATTTAAAAACTTTTTATAAATTAAATATTATTTGAAGATATACAGGCGTCTCACATTTTTACATATGTTATCTCATATTGAGCGTTAATACGATTGAGCTATACTTATATCTATAAATATAGCTCAATCAATTATAGAAATAATCATCAATTTCCAAAAAAAAATATTTTTATTTTGGCTTGAAAAATCTTATTTTCCTAAATAACTAGATTTCTATACCCAAATTTCAGCACTGCACTGTGTTTCTTCACAATGTCCTAAATTAGATTCTGAGTTAAGAAAATTAATCTACGGGTTTGATTTTGGTTAAAAGTTATATAAAGTCTCGTAATTCGTAGTCTATATTATTCTTTACATTATTTAGTTTGGAAGAAACTGTAGGGAGTAGGGATGTACCTAGTTCATGCATCTCTAAAATTATTTATAGGAGTTTCTGAGTGGGTTTATCAATGATAACCCATAATATATAAACTATTAGGCATTTCGATGTGTTGTATGTAGTATAGCTAAGTTTCATCAAAATCAGCTCAGTAATTTTCACATACACCAACTTTCACATTTATGACATTAGTAACATTAGAGATATTTTAGTCTTCTATCTTCATGTATGAGCTAATGATGGTTTAATTGTGAAATGGTCAAGGTATATTTCTTCATAGTTTCTATTGTTATTCCAGATATTAACTATGGAACAGATACAGCAGCCTGCAACAATACCACACCTTGTTCAAGTCTACCAACCCACTGTATCAAACCCGAAGATACAGAACCCACAAATCATTCACATATCACACCCCTCACTGTCAACATCACAGGGCAAAATCACATACCAGCAAACAATTACGTCAGAATCCATTCAAATACCAGTAACGTCACAACATATTACAGAGATACAGAGTCAAATACAAATGTCACAGAACCAGATAGTGATGTCATGTCAGCAAGGATTGCAGGGCATTCAGCCAGTTCAGTCCCAGGTGCTGCAGACATCAGACATGACCCAGTCATTGCAGATTGCATCGCATGTGATACTTCCACAGCATATGCTGGTGAATGGAGTGCAGTCTTACTATGGGCAGTATGAATATCCAAAAGGTCAATGCGTACTTGCTAAGCTTGAGCCAGAGATGCAGCTGATGGAAAAGGAAAATCAGTGAGTAATTATTTTTACATAATAGTAACATGGTCACTGCTAGCTACATACAGAATTCATACCTTATTAGCTATGAATATTTTAACAACTTCTGAACTAAATTATTCATTATTATTTAAATACAAATAGTTTTTTTTTTTTGTAAATGCCTGTACATATTATACATACATATTTCAAATATACATGACTCAGGGCAAATGTCAGAAACATTTGCCCCTACCGGGACTCGAACGCAGGACATTTACCGCTTCGCTAATCGGGACAGAATATATATAGTCATATATGTATTCACTTATTTAGTGATAAATAATAATTAATCAGTCACTAATTAAATTTTCCAGGTGCAATACAGACTCAATGCAAACAGAACCAGAATCTCAAAAGAAGAGGTCACGCAGCCATATACCGGATCCTAACAGCTGGGCATGTAACGTTCGCAAGCTGAAGCACCAGCGAGGAGAAGCGTACATCAGCAGACGAGGAAAGTTCGTGCCTGAAAGACGCATACGAAATACCAAAGACTGCATTAAGAACTGCAAATACAAATGCAATGAGAAAATCACTGATGAAGAGAGAGAACACATCTTCAAAGCATTTTACTCCCTTAATGCTACTGAAAAAAAGTTTTTCCTCTTAACCACAACAGATAGATCATATATCAAACAAAACAAAATCACCAACAATCGCAAAAGGAAGTATACATTTAAATACTTCTTTCATATAAAGTCAAACAGGCACACAGTCTGCAAGAATTTCTATTTAGGAACATTGGCCATATCTCAGAAGCCCGTTTATAATGTGCATATGGGCAAAACAGACTTAAATATGCCCAAGCCAGATGGCAGAGGCCATTCCAAAGCCAGCACTCATTCATTGCCATGCGAATCAAAAGAAAGGGTCAGAAAACATTTACAATCTTACACAACAGTAGAATCAAAACCGGTTGTCCAATTTTCAAAGAAGAAACAGTATTTAGATCCAAGTTTGAGTGTTAAGTATATGTATAATATGTATTTAAGTGAGTGTAATAAGGATAATATTGTGCCCGTAAAAGAATCAATGTACAGAAAGATATTTAGGCAAGAGTTTAATCTACATTTTAGGAAAGTCAACCCAGAACAGAATTTGTGTGGTCGATGTAAGAGCACTATTAAGAAAAAGTGACAGAACCTCCTTGGATCTTTATGGATTTGAAAAGGAAATGAAGTTATTAGGCTGTTTAGCTGGATACTTCAGCCCATCATATTTGAGTTGGTTTGTTTATGGACCAACTTAGCTCAAGAAGCCAAAAACTTACCAAAAGCTGTAAAGAAAGTAGGCCAAATTTTATTACTCTTTTTGCACGTTGACTATAGAGACAGCGTCCAAAAACTGTGTTATTGCTGAGAGGAACAAGTGGCAAAACAAACACCCAAACATTAGGAGTTATAAAAATTGAGTCGATGTAATCCCAGTCCAACAAAAAGTTTTAGACATTTGATGATTTTTTTTAAATCTCACTGTGCATTGCCGCTGCTTACATTTGTACGCCCGGCTCGGCCTAAAAATAAGGTAAATCCACCCATCGTGAGGTATCAATTAACTATTTTATTATTAGTGTTCTATTCTTACCGACGTCAATTATGTTACGAGTGGGACGACCCAATTAGTCCAGCGGTAGTTAACTCTGCCTTCCGTGCTATGGGTCCCGGGTTCGAATCCCGGTAGGGAAAAATGTTTGTAGGATGAGCATAAACATTTGAAATCAAGTCATGGATGTTTCTATGTATAATATGTTCGTATTTACAAAAAAAAAGTATAAGTGGTGTAGTATATCAACCAACTAGTATCCGTAACACAATCCTCGTTGCTTAGCTTGGGATTAGATGGCGCTGTGTAATAATGTCCAGAAAAAAATAAAAAAAAACAATTGAACTGTAGGTTTATCCTATCTCGACTTAGCTTAGGAGATTGCTTTTGGTTTGTTTTCAATTAGGGATCATTTCGTCAAATATAAGACGTCTCCTTCGAGGAAAAACATACGTTTATATATTTATATATTAATTTATATAATTTTCGTTTAACATAGAAGCTATCTATATTGTTGGTATACCTTTGTCCTGTGCCCTAATAGTACATCAACTCCTCCAACCTTTGGCAAAATAAATGGCTGTCTGCCCAATTTAAACTTAATAAAAGCACAGTGCGCAATATATCATTGTAACGATTTATTATATTTAAATCTATGACACATTAATTGTTTAATTATGCTATTAGCTTGTGTGTTACGTTACATACACGTCAATTGGGGACTGCGATCAAAAGGCGGTCGGTTTTGTAAATATACGGCGGACGTACCTTTTTTGAACCTACAAAGGCAAGTCCATATTGATAGACAAATTAAATTTATTACGATGTGTATTGAATATGCTGTTCCAATCATATTCATATTATCCTTATCCTCTCTTGCCGGTTGTGTCTTTAGCTTTGCGTTGAAGACCTATAGGATGCTAGGAATTGAGACTCGTAAGTTTGACGTTCATGTTCGAAGTTTATGTTTAAACTCCAGGTTTGAACTTTCGTTCGAACTCGAACTTTATTAATTCTGGTAATAGTAAAGACTGACGAATATCTACTATCTATGTGTTACATTTGTTTAGAAAGAAACGTTAGTTTATAATAAATGTAGATGGATTGTAAATTGTTACAAAAAATTTAAACAGAATATAAACATTTATGATACGCCGCAATATATTAAAACTTTGTTTAGGAACGGTGTCAATGGCAATAGGCCCTTAATATGGGACCTAAAGATATGGTTGTATTGTTTTTATATAATTGCTTAGTATATGTAAATAGTGATTAATTGATTTATACTCCGTATTTTAAACATGCTAGTCAATAATTTAAGATAATAGCTGATCGATAAGAGCCAAGTATTTGCGTAAATTTAAACTATAGGTAAGTATATTTATATAGATAGGTGTATTGATAGGTATATGTATACTACTATATTTTTCTATGTTTGTTAAAAGGAATAAAATACAATAAATTTCAATAATCACTGTTCTTATTAAGCGACTTCAAAAAAGGAGAAGGTTATCAATTCGATTATGTTTTTTTTTAAATATTTCCTGCTAATGATTAAACAATGTCCTTCTTTCTCCCTTTGTTTCTGTCTTTCTTAACGCGATATGCTAAAAATGTACTGAACGTATTGTTATATTGTTTCCATCAACGGACGGAGTGATTCATGACGAAGGTTTGGGTGTATGTATATTTCGTGTGCGTTACCCAGCAGGAAAGTGGCTTATAGAGTGATATGAATGGAACGTATAATTAGTCCATAATCAGCTGTAAATGTGCGCTAAATAAAAAAAATTGTGCTCCCTTTCGTTTTGCGAAAAAATCGGAAAAATAATTCCTGTTGGAGAAACGTTCCAGCAGGAAAATTCTAAACGAATGATCGGACTATCGGAGGGTATAATATTGTACATTAGTAGAGCGTATAATTATTAAATATAATTTGTCGTTGACTGTCGCTTCTTTGTAGTCATTCGAATTTGCTCAGATAATCAGCCGTTTCCATTGTTTACGTTTCTTTTTCTGTTATATTTTATTGGTTCATATTTGAACGGAATCTGTCGAGTAAAAGTTTCAATAACTCTAATTTTTCAATAATTCTAATTTTTTTTCGGGAGCAAGTAATAAAACACGTTTACACATTAATTTATCATGTATTATAAATTTATAATGTACAAAACCACAATCCTTAACTATAAGTTCAATGAAAAATAGTTTATTATAAATATTACAAAATACATCTCAAATACGGTGATGCAAACCGATTAGTGTTTAGAAATTGAACACGAGTGTACCAATTCAATATCAAATGTAAACATTAGTGTAAATTAGGTTGAAAATTAGAGAAACATTTAAAATTATGAAAATAAAACAAACCCTTTTGATTTAAATCTATTTGTCATTTTAACACAGCCTTACATAAGCCCGCTTATTATAGTGATAGTAAATATATTAAAATAAAATACTTGGCAATATTTAGTCATAAAACTTGTAGAAAAATACAATATAAAAATACATTTCAGTTGAAAGCTCAAAGATTACTAGGCAAAAGATCATTTTACAAAGTTACAAACTTCTCTAACTCAGAATAAGGACTAAGCTATTCGTTCGTAACATTCGTTACACTAAAAATGTCAAATTTCGTGACGTCATAAGCATAGCGTTCGAAATTCGAAAGTTTTTGTTTTGTCATTCATAGCCTCCTCTATTATTGTATTGTCAGTTGTGAATTAAAAAAAAGGTTTAAGTATAGAGATCCTTATTGTATTCTCGCTGGTATCATGATGCACACGAGATCCTGTTCATTTTCGTCTTTCAGCTCCCATTTCACTTCGACCTTCACTTTAGGGTACGACTTCAAGATCGGCATTGTTGTTCCGTATATAGCTTCCTTGCCCGCCTGGAAAAGATTAATGTTACAATTAACAAACTTATATTTATTTACATAGGACATAGGACTTAACTTATTGTACTTATATTTATTTAGGAGCTGCGGTAGGCTAGTGGTGAGACCAGTGGACTGAGATGTCATAGAAAACATCGTGAGGAAACCTGCATGCTTGAGATTTCTTCGATAGCATAATTGTGAAGTCTGCTAACCCGCAGTAGGCTAGCGTGGTGGACTGTAGCCCTTTCAAATGAGAGGAAACCCGTGCCCAGCAGTGGGACAATAATGGGTTGATTATGATTTATTTATCTATATAATTAGAATTTTATTTAAGTGTTATTATAAAAGTGAATACAACTCAGACGATTTTATTGTAGGCGTTATTTTTAAAATAAACTTTTCTCGAGCTGTAGGTACCTAAGTATTTTAGCCTGTCACGAGAAATAAAGTTACCGACATTGCTAGAGTTGGTCATATTTTGTCAAGTTTTTTGTCATGATTAAAACACCGATTAGCGGAGAGCCCGGAGAGGCCCAATCAGAGCGCCGTGATATGCGATAATACGAAGTAATACAATCAAAAGTAAACATTCATTAAATTTAAGAATTTCTCTCACTTTCAATTTTTATAATGTTATTGACGGATGGACGCACCTTTCTATAACCATGAAATCGGTTCATAAAATAAACGAAATGTACAAAGTACAAACCAACCCCATTAATGTACAAACTAGAGCAGGACCGGTCCTAGGGCGGTGCGAGCGGGAATTTTCCACCAGTTTCCCTTTTTAAGCCCCAGCGCCCATACTGGAATCACTCGACCCGGGCGCTAGATGGTAAGGGCGACGGCCCTGAACTAGTGTTTAGAACATCTTATCTGTTGTAATATAGGTACATTAATATAAAACAAGTAGGTATATGGCTGACATAATTATAATAATATTATCAATGTAGAGTTCAAATCGCCCCGGGTCTATGAACTTGAAATGTGACAAGTTATTTATTTGTAAGATTATTTATAAGTTATGAATCTGTGGAGGGTAGAGCTTAGTTACTAGATAATATTTACCTCTAGGGGGCAGCTGAGTCCGGTGTCTTTACACGCGTCAGGCTGGGGCAGAGGGAAGGGCACAGGTAAATTCATTATTACTCCATGTACCACCGTCTGCACTGAACTCACTGCTTGAGCTGAAAGCAAAAAATATTAGGTTATCAGTTGTTATACACAAAAAAAACATCGAAATCGGTTCACCCGGTCAAATGTTCTAAGGTAACAAACATAAAAAAATACAGTCGAATTGAGAAACTCCTCCTTGTTTGAAGTCGGTATTAAAATAGGTTATTCTAAAGAAGACATAAGGACAAGGAGTAAAGGATCAGTATCTAGTTTTTGTTCAATTTTCATGTTCAATATAATTGAAATTTTTGAAAAATAGTAATTATTATAAGAATGAAGATGAAGTTTAAAAAGTAAGAAGTAAGGTAAGTTACTGATTTCTAACGTAACCGTGATTGTACCACGTCTAACGAATCCGAACTAATAACAAAAACTAAATTGAAGTAAAACTACTTTTTACGGATTTTATCGCGGTATATTGATATTATTTAGACCCGACCTTCGGATTCGGATCCTATACAGTAGTAGTGTATTTGTAGTCACGGGCAGTCTGCCCGTGACTACAAATCGTAAACTACAAATTGTTCTAATTTAGTCTTATTAATAGATTCGTAAAATATGGGGTTGACATAGTATAGCATTCTAGGATTTTCCCCTGTAATTTTGGTGCGTTTACAAACATAAATTCCCATATACACGTAACTAATACACAAAAGCCACATACATTAATCAATCGTGTACTGCGTTCAAAATCGTCAAAAATCGAGTTATGACTGGCTATGCTTATAAAGAGGTTTAGGTTAGGCTGTAGGTATCTTTTGGGTAGGTATAATTATATGGTTGATCAACAACAATGTTATGTCTCGTGTTTTAGATTCTTACACATACCTATATAAGTAGACCGTTTAAGGTAACCGTTTGACGTTTCTGGTGTGTCCCTTGTGCCCAAAAACCTGCACAAGGGACGATCTCTGTCTGGCCACGCCTAACGCTATTGAAGTGGCCTCTTATTATTCAGACGTTGTTTAGGCCATTGACACGATAAGAAGAAGAAGGTAACCTGCCAACTCAATTAGTAATACCTACAAGCAATGTTATTAATAACAGGAAAACCATAATAAATAATATTTCCTTATAAACAATGTTGTTCGATTTACTGCTAAAATCTGTATTATTAGTAGTTTGTATATTGTTATAAATTGTTTTGAATAGGTTATAGGTGAATAGGTAGGACCTTATGATTTATATAATAAGGATGATAATTGGGTAAGGATTATAATAACGCACAGTTTGTTCATCACCTACCTATCAATATGATGGTGTAGTGACTAGGTTCTTTCAGGTTTGCATATTAAGTATGCAAAGAGGTTTAACGTCTAGTTGGATGAGTATTCCTTTCGATATGATGATCTGACTAAAAACAATTAGAACAATTCGCGATTGACCACTTTAGGACCTTATACTTTAAGTATTAAGGTTGAAAAGAGATTTAACGACTAGATTGCTGAATATAATTATCGGTAGGTATATCGTTTAGGAATTATGTAGTTTAAATACTTACATCATTTTAAACGTAAACAATTATGACAGTATAGGAAAGTATTGCTATACATGCTAGCTATTTACAAAGGAATGATTTGATTACTCGTACAACATTGCTTCGATGCAGTCATCATGACGTGAGTGTAGCAAATCTACAGTTGTATGTTTGTTTCGCTAATTCATTTGTTTGCATTTCTAGATACGGTCCCTCTTTAAAGATCTTTTAGGCGTTCCACAGGTGGTTCCGGATGGGGAATTTTAAGAAAGCCTGTGGGTTCCCATCATAGACTGATGGTAACCATTGAGGTAGTTTTAGTTCCGTAAGAATCCGACACGTCATTAACAAAGATAAAGGTACAGTCCCTATGGGGTATCTTTGCGATTTGTTTTAATAGGTAGGTATATAATTCATGTATGTGTATGTATGTTGTAAGGTAAACTACTATAACATTTACACCTACTTACATTTTATAATTAATATAGACAGACGGCAGACTAACAAGTCAAGATTTGGAATTCCAAATCGAAGCACGCACCTGACGTGCATATGAATGATTACAAGCAGAAACGGTGAAGGAAATCCTGCATGCCTAAGAGATGAAATGCGAAGTCTACCGAGCCGTCAGCTGAACCTGAGGACTCAGTACCTAGTATGTTCGTAAATAGGTTGGTGAGAGAGTAATGAGCCTCCTTACAGTTTATTGTTTTTAAAAAAGAATGGTGATAAAGCTATGGTGTACTCACAAGGTGTGAACTCGATGCCGAAGGTGGCGTTGGTGTTTCTCCTGAGCACGCACTCCTTGGCGTCATCTGCGCATCCGCTCACTGTCACTTTCTGCACCGACGCCAGCTTTGAACCTGGAAATTTATAATTTTGTACTGTAAAGAGTCGGAATCTAGTATATAGTAGTAGAACTATGAATTTTATGATTAACTAAAACTATCCTTAGATATAAGGCAAAGGTATGTATACCTACACATAACGGAATTATAAAAAAATATAAAATGACCAAACATTCCGTGAAAAAAAATGTGACTATAGACGTATTTATTATATTATATTGAAACTTAAGTACGTTGGCTTCTGAAAATCACATTTGAAATTTCCTGTAAATTTGAAATTAACATTTGAATTTTTTAAAATTATAGGTATATAGATTTAATCACCTAACTAAAATTCCATATAGATTATAATACCTACATGTGTCCATAAATAGATAGGGATTTGGGAGAGTCCTTGAAGGTTATAGTTATTGTACAGGAGAGCTTCGAATTATATTTATGTTAAATTCATCCACGTATTATAGACAATAAACACGACTATCCGTCTGTGGGTCTGGAGGCTTATGTACACTACTTATTAGAGAATTATGGCTTAGAAGAAAATTCACGAAGGAAAAGGAAAGGCAGTCAGTGGGGCACTATTTAAACATGTTTCTGGTTAAATACAATGGAAACTAACGCAAATGTGCAAATAACACAATGTGTTTAGTCACAGTGATTGTGAATCGTCGACACGCGCAGGCGTCGCGAAATAGCTATACATATAGGTATGTATTTCCCATGGTCACAAGGTTATCAGCAGTGTATTCAAATAACTGAATAAATCGGGTCGAACATTACTGAAATACTATCCATCACGCTTGTCGTCCCCGAAGGGTTAGGCAGCACCCACATTTCACCGGCATGTTTTTGGTCAACCGTGCACTAATCCAAACTTCAAGCTACTACTGAGAATTTCATAGAAAACCCAATAACACTTTTTCAGTCTACCAGGACCAATAAATAGTTTATCAAAGGAAAAATTGCTCAAATCGGCCTAATAACAAACGAAAATTGTATGTAGGTTTGTACCACCAAACGTAGTAGACACAATAAAACGTTTTATATATTTATATCTTGTGTTTACATAAGCTGCGATAGCCTAGTGGTGTGACCATACTTCTTATATATAATTTAATGATTAATTTTGCTGCGGGTTCCAAGACAGTTAAAATCATTCCCCTGGGACACGTCGGGCTTCAATGTCTCGACGATTTTCTGCTGTTGATCCTGACCTACAGGAGTTGCAGTAGTCCCTACTACTGCTACTAAGTCCCTACTTATCGTGGCGGGCTTGTTCAGTATTAACGAAAAAAGCTATCAGAGCTATGGAAACAACAAAATAATACAAACAAATGTATCTTTTACAAATGTTGTTTTATTTTATTTCAATTCAAATAACTACAATAATAATGCCCGCGACAAAAATAACGATATCTACATTAAGTTAAACAAAACAAGCTCATTAGGTTTTGCCCACAAATATATATTATTATCTACACTCCAAATTGTAATGTTTATTTAATGGTAATGACCACGGGAATAGAATAATGTATAATGCGGAATGATTAAATCATAGGATGTGGAACTAACAAGTCTGTCATCGGTGCCATCGTTCGTCAGAAGGGACATTATTTTTTAACGACAACAAAATGACACACTATATTCATCAGCCGAATATTTGGTAAGGGTCTCCTCTCATTTGAGAGGGATTAGGCTATCCATAGTCCGCCAGTTAGAACTGGTGGACTATAGATAGCCTAGTGCAGGTTCGCAAGCTATCCAGAAATAAGTAGTGCCTGTCTTAGGATTACTATTAGGAGCTAATAGGAACTCTACTGTTAGGTACTAGTAAGCTGACCCGGCGAACTTCGTACCGCCATATATTTAAATTGTTTGTTTTTTTTTAAGTTTCCTTTTAGACAAACCTTGTCCTGACAATAACGAACTTACAAAAAAGGAATTATCCAATTTAGTGCAGTCGTTCGGAAGTTATGTGCGTACATACATTCCGGCGATTCATTATTATTTACATATACATAGATATAGATTCTATCATTCGTTCATTTTTGCGAATAAATTATTAATTGTTTCACGCATTTTGAGTCACGCAACACTCTGAATGTTGTAACCACGTGGCCAGTCGTCTGTATCAGCTAAGTAGCTCTACCCTTGAATGGACGCTAAAGCGCAGTTGAACGAAGCAATCAATGTATTAGCTGTTTTATCTACATAATTAATTTCCGAGGGGCATAGCGAGATTTCTCGCTCAAATTGAGTTGTCCGACTGGGGTTTTGGGGTTTTCTGTCAGTTTAGTAACTCTTTATTTTAAGAAACCTAAATGATTTCTACGGGGTTTGGCAACGCATTTGCTAATGGTGTTACAAATGTCCATGGCCGGTGGTGATCACTTACCATCAAGTGAGCCTTCTGCCTATTTGTCCCCTTATCACCATAAAAAATACATTGTAAAGAGATAAGATGGGCGATATTTTTAAGAATAAACTCAAACTACTGGATCTATTTTAAATATCCATTCACCAGAAGATTGCTATATTATCACTGAGTAACTTACGCTATATTATATCATTTACTATCTTTGCATTAATGACTTCTCAGTGTACAAATAATAATTTAATGCAATGTGCGTTTTCATTAATCTGCTATTTTACATCTTACCCTTTTCTTTTATGGAAATATTGATTTCATATACATACTTCCACTCCACTCGCCCATTTAAGGGACGATTTCCAGAACAAAAACTATCCTACGTCTTTCCCCGTTACTCAAACTATCTGCATACCTCCATACATACAGAATTTAGATAGAAGAACAAGAAGATAGAAAGCTATTGCGCGAAGAGGTAACAGAGAGACAGTCATACTTTGTCATTTACAATATTAAATAAATATATAATAATTAACCAAATTGCCTCAAATGAGAGGAGATGATTACAGCAGAAATTTAGCATACAGATAGTGCATTATTCCTTGCTATTGTGTTATCAATAATGATCAACCGTGCGAAGCCGGTACGGGCCACTAGTTATGTTTTATTATCAACAGCATCTGACTTTCTGTTCAACAAGTGTTTGGTCCGGTTTTAGTAATATGCATAGCCATGCATGATATGCGTATCTAGTAATTTTCCTTCAAGGGGGGCTTGGCCCCTTGAAGGACCATTTTCTAGTCTGTAGCCCAACATCCTAGACCATTCTGTGTACTCGAAATGGGTGTGTCTTAAAAACCAAAATAGTGGGACTGTTGTTATAATTCGTTAAACAATATCCTTCTACTTCTATCCTCTACGTTCTTTGAGTTTGGTTAGAAATCGAACCCAAGACTGAACGTTCTGCAGTTACGTTACTGACTATTATAAATATGGAAATGGTAACAATATATTATTTTTCCTTTATTATTAATTATAAAGAAATGAGGTTGGATAAGTATAGATTCATTAAACTGTAAATTAAACTCAATTCAGGTTATTCTGATTTTATTTGCCCTTATTCTTAACTTTTGTCTTATTAAGGGAAGGAACTATTTTCTGAAATATAGGCAACAAAAATTGTAAAAATATTTAATGAACATACATATCACGTGCGGCCGGGTGAGGTGAATGTACTTTCAAAACTGATTGCAAATATTATTTATTTAGACTGTATCGTATCATAAAATTAATAGCATTCGTAGGTTATATTAATGTATTTTCACATATTTTTTCTTATTATCTTTACTTACTCATTCTGAGTTTTCTATTAAAATTCGATCAGGAAATATAATGAGTTTTTTATACCACAAGGGTGGTGTACAAGTTTACGGCCCGCGCTTACCGTAGCCCATAGACGTTGGCAACACCAAAGATGTCGCTTGCGCGTTACTGACCATGTAGAAACCGTTTAGGCTTGTTAAAATAAGGGAGTTACTAAACTTATAGCAAACGGAATTCTTATGGTATCAGAATAGTCACCCCTAAAGAACTCTGGTAACCTTACTAAACAACTATTGTTGTTTCGCTGCGGTCTTCTGTAAGGCGGAGCTACTTCCCCAGGCGGGCAGCTCAATTTGAGAGAAGAATCTCGATATCTAGTCGACTCGACAGAGACTCGAGTCGCCTCGAGAGAGACTCGAATCGACTCGAGTCTCTGTCGAAAGATAGAGCATAGCCATAGATAGGCGTAGCATATATAAATAAATCAATACAAATTGATTTGGAGAGCCTAGCATCAGTAGTAGGTACCGTTGGTATTTCTAAGGGTGCTTTTGATTTGTTTTTTAATACGTCTTGATGTAATGAGATGAATGTTTGTAACTAAGTACTATCTCACCTGTACCTTACTAGAATCGGGGTTGAACAAAGCTCCAATTCTAGTTTAGATTCTCAAGTCGAGAAAGGGGTTATTAGAAATTTTCTTTCGAGTAACTTGCCAGATGGGACCTATGACGGATGTTTATCGTTCCGTATACATCTGCTGGTCCCTTGGGATTGCAGGCGTGATTGTGTGTTATGTTTACCTATGTTAATTACATGTTTCAGAAACTGTTATTAGTCAGATGTATTGTTGCGCGTTTGTTCGTCTTATTATTTTCGATGACTGAGCACAGATCTTGTAATATGCTGCTATGTTTATGTGACTGATAAACAGTTTAATATTATAGCATAATAATTGTTGAAAGATGAATAAACAATATGTATTTATAGTCGTGCTATTCATAATGTTAGCTTGAAACAAACAAAAATACAAACAACAAAAAACAATACATAGACAAAAATAGGACCTAAATGGTCCTATTTTTGTCTGATGCACCTAAATCACAGATGAAAGGAATTAACAAAATGGTCTGGCTGTTTAGGAGGAGAAGAATTACAATATACGAATCTTAATTATTATCGTCATCTTCAACCCAATTAGTGTCCTACTGCTGGGGACGCATCTCCCCTCATTTAGAGCGGGATCAGGCTATAGTCCAATACGCTAACCCAGTGCGGCTTGGCAGATTTCATACGCCGTCGATGAAGTCTCCCAAGCGTTTCACGTTTAAGCATGTGATAAATACGCACATAACTTCCAAAAACTCAATGGTGCATGTTTTGGGTTTGAATTAGAAACCTTAGAATTTTACAGTCACATGCCACTAGGCTTGGTACACACAAATACCAGAATTTATTCACAGGATGTAATTCATTGAAAAATCTTTTGATTTTACACGAAATAGTCCAGAGCATTAAATATTGTGATCGATATTTATAATAGACATAAGAAACCATTATTATGATATACATGTATATCACGACGAACGGGACACAAAGAGGTTAATACCTTTTATATTGCTTGCTGGTGTATAATATTAGTTCTATCACCTCATAAGAATATTTTTTACCTTATCGAGTAGTTAGATTAAAAAAGGTGAATGACAACATTTATAATGATGGTAGCGGAATGAGCCAACAGAGGCTAAACTGTTTTCAAGAAAATGCACCAATTTCTAATACCTATGTTACAGTACGGTTATGATCTCTTAACTACAAAACTGGTTGAGTTACAAAAACTTAACTCAGGTTATGGGCAAAAAGAGACAGACTGCAGTCGTTAAAATTAGAGTCTAAAATAGAATTAAAGGAAGCTGAAGGGTTGAAGAGCACTGAACTTAAGAATAATACAGATACGTTTCATTTACAGCGTGCGCAACAGGGCATTATTTACGCGTACAAATATATCGAATTATGTATACAACTAACACACAATGTACGCAATTTACTAATAAAGCGTAAATGCTTGTATCAGATAACGTAATAAACCAAATCGAAAATACTCCAGCAAATATATGTATAAACAATAATTACCACAATCCGTGTAGAACTTGGCGTTGGCACTGGCGGCGAGCACTGCAACCGTTATGAAAAACAACATTTTTGAAAAAAATATTTGTGAAAATCGCGCGCTAACGTGCATTCGACTCGCGCGACCGTAACTGACTGACTGGAGCGAACTAGCGAACGGATGAGCATTTGTAGCCGACCTTTGTTGCTTTATAAAATGCGCGGGCGCCGGTCAAAGAGCAAGGGAACAGGAGTGAGGACATGACTCATTGGCTGAGGTAAACATCGGGTGATATTGATAAAAAAATGTATTTTTATGCTACATCGATCCCTTATCGTAGTTAGGTCACTGTTTAATTTGTTTACGTCTTGTAGTTAATAGACTGTCGTCTGCTTTATAGGTACATACTTTAATTTGGGAATTCTCTATACTCTCTATTCTCTCTCAACTTGGAGGTATCCAACGTAAATATATTTTATGGACGCATTTTATATAAAATAATATCAATATACCGCGATAAAATCCGTAAAAAGTAGTTTTATTTCAATGTCTAATATTCGCGTAAGTGTGGAAATCAATAAGCATTTTATATAGTTAGTTTTTTATGTGAAATATATACTGTATATAATAGTTGGTTTAGAGGTCGCAAGTGCGATTGGCTTTGTGCCCTGTTGATGGCAATAGGCTCGGCCCTTATTACAAGGGTTCTTAAACATGCCAACGAAATGTGGGTGTACATCAGTACAACTCTGCCTAACCCTTTGGAAGACAGCCGTGATGGTCCGTTATGTTATATTTGGACTAGGATAGAACTAGACCAACCAGTCAGTTAATCATTCAGTTAAAGGTTAATGACGACCTGTAGTATATCAACCAACTAGTATCCGTAACACAAGCCTCGTTGCTTAGCACGGAACTAGATGGCGCTGTGTAATAATATCCGGAAATATTATATTATTATTATAACCTGCTGAATTTTGTATCAGATTTTAGTAGGTGAGTAAGCGGAGAATTCAGGCTAAAGGTTAGTCCTACTGCAAATCAATATTCCTAATGTAGGCATTCAGATCTAAATATCCTGGATATAACCTAAAACACAAACGAAAACAATCCAAGTACTCATTAGTTGGATTGTTTTCGTTTGTGTTTTAGGTACCTAGCGGTGACCATTCTGTGACAAATTGTTTGTGTCGAAAATGAATCACCACAATATATGTGGCGTTACTAAGCCATGACGATGGCTAGGTCACAGTATGCCATTGTAACACTAAATCAAATGACTTTATTCAGAACTGGCTTCTGCCTGCGATTGTGTCTGCGTAGAGTAAGTAATATAAGCAGCTTATTTTTTATGCAACCGCTTAACGATCTGAGAATTACTGAGAAAATAATTATTTTCCACACGAACTACCAACCCCATTTTCACCCTTTTCAGGGGTTAACCCAGGATAAAAACTATTCTATGTCCTTCTCCGGAACTCAGATTATTAACATACCAACTTCATCGAAATCAGTTCAGCGGTTTCAGAGGTAACAGACATACAGACTTATTTCACATTTATAATATTAGTATGCGTATGGATGGATTACATTATTATATTCAAATACCCACAGAGTAAGTATAAAAAATAATCACTGTAATCGAGAAAAACTTCAGAGATCTAATGCGATAATACTTGGGCAAAAAATACACTAAAGGTGTGTAATATAAAAATAAAATTATACCCCGGAAATAATCTTATTTTAAATCGCAGTTGTTTTTGTTTTATGAATACCTACCTAATAACGTTCTTGCAAATGTTTTCTTTTGTACTTAAATTATTTGCGCAGTTTTAACACACTATCATGCCTTCCGTCCCCGAAAGACTTGGCAGAGGTGTACAACCTTCACCGGTATGTTTTAGGTCTGATGGAATAGGGGACGAGCCTATTGCCATCAACCGAGCACGAATCCAAACTCATAGGAAAACTTTGCTTGACCTGGGAATCGGACCGATGACTTCTTGCTCAGCAGTCGCCACTAAAGACCACTATACCAACGAGTAGTTTAAAATACATTTATTATAGTTTCCTGTCCACCTTGGTGTGAGAAGAATCAAAGAGACTTCATATGTATTTTCCTCCTAATATCATATTCTTTGCGTATGACCGGAAGAGACGTGGTACACTCGTGCGCATGTTTCAAGAAAACTCGCGCATGTGACGTGTATGTGTGCGTGAGCGGTGTGCATGTGTGAGTCGTAGTAAACAAAGACACGGTTTGAATCATAGATATATTTGTGTCAAATAATTTGTAATTTTTATGAATAATAAAAATGAATCATTATTAATCTATTGTTCGACATTAATTTAGTTATTTGTAGTGGTTGGCTTTAATTATTATTTACAGTAGTTATATGTATTAATAAGTAAGGGTTTTTATTTAAGTGATGGCAAAAAGAGGTTAGGTGCGCAGTACTCGTAACCGGCGCGCATGCATTACAAGATATATGAATGTGGACGAAGCAAAAGTGGTATGCAGGGATCGATCGTAGCGTGTTGCGTTTCTGCCTCTACCCCCATGGGAATAAGGTGTGACTGTACGTAAAGAAAGAAAGAGATAATATATGTATGTACGTTATTGTATTTTTTACGTCTTCCTACGTTTTATAGCTCAGTAGTCTATAGGTACCTACTTGATTACGACTTAATTAAAAAGAAAGAAATAAAAACAGTTGATACTCAAAATGTTTGTATAGAAAATAATAACTTAAAAAAAGTTATTAAAACCGTATTCAAATAGCCTTCTTAGATTCACGGGAATAAATTTTAACGGTTTTTATCGCGCTTAAAGAAAAAATTAAACAGTGATACTTTTAATAATTATTTATTCAACTTTTGATGACGATAAACGTGAAGAATTAACATTAGTTTCCACTAAGTTCTAAAAGGACTATATATAATAGGATTGACAGTATTTTCTTGAAGGAGTTCCAGTCCAGCATATCTTCGGTATGCTGAATTTTCGAAGCAGGAATATAGGCTTATAGAATTTTCGCGACAGTAGGCAGCTGGTGTCTATGTAGAATCTATTATCTATTATGTAGAATCTATAATAATTTTGACGTCACCTGTGTGAACGAGCAAGACCGACTCTACAGGCTACAGTTGCTTCTTCTATGATTACCTGGCTCAAGAGCATCGTGAACTCCTGTCCTTCGATAGACTCGCTGCTTAACGTTCAAGTTAATTTGTTAAATAGTTAGGTTTTATCTAATTCTTAATCTAAACTACCTATCCTGTATTTATTTTCATAATCTCGTAGATATTACTTGTACATTACTACACCTGTGTTTGTACAAAAATAGACTTTATTATTGATGATGTAATTCTCTTAACAAAAATCCTTTTCCACGAAAATAACTTGGTCATTATTTGGCAGGTGCCAGCTGTGGATTTCGATAATATCGTACGCAATACTAAATTAGTAAGTACCTATATGTATATGTATGTTTATAAAGGGAATTGTAATTTTTGTATGTATAGGTAGTTCCATTATTTCAACAGTGCACATTTTGAGAGATTATGAAATTATAAAATGTCACGTTTTCGCAGAATCGTACTGCCATGTAATATACGGAGCAGGTGAGCAATTTAGGTATTTCTTACGTCTGATTAACAATGCTTGTCACCGGTGGCAAAGCCCGTCAAAAAGACCCGCATCATTCCATCTCTTTAAAGTTACCCTAAAATAATGTTCCACTCAACGTAGTTTTAGCCGTTTCAAATTGTTCAGCCAGTAACACCTTAAACCTAGGTGTAGGTTCAAACCCAGTTAAAGAGGGCTTGCTTAGTTATCTATATAAATAAGTACCTATGCTATGAGTGAAATCTAAAATTAAAAGCGAAATGGCACTTAGTGTCTGACTGACTAAAGTAAATTGGTGACCGTGCTCCTATTACAGTTAATTGTCTGAACTTTATCTGTTTATTCTTTACCTATTTATTATGTAGTAGAAGATTCCTCCGTTAAGAAGGGATTGAGAGACATTTCCACAGGTTCGAGAACAAACGAGATTGACTGATTAACGAGGGTAGCGCCGCGGGGCAGAGCTGATAAGAAATAATATCGAATTAAAAGGCTTAACGCAGACCACAGACTTTTAATTGTGGAACCAGTTTATACGTGGTTGCAATCTGTTTTACGTAAAAAATTACAGGGTGGTACACCCCTAATTCAGGATGAGGGCTGGATCAAGCTATGTAGAGACCCCTACTCTAGAGAACTACCTAGAGTAAAAGGATATCAGTTGCTTAGCTATCAAACTAAGGGGCTACTCACACTTATTCAGCTCTACTCAGCATCTCTAAAGAAAACAACGATTTTGTATGGACAGAAGCTGAATAGAGCTGAGTAAGTGGATGTAGTCCCTATAGGGAGTAGATTCGAGGTTCCTGTTAGAGTTGCGTTATGTTTACGAATCCCCTCTGGCCTTGACAACAAGTTAATGATGATAGGAATCTGATTATCTGACGTACGGACGACTCATCATGACTAAACTATACTATAAATAAATATATTCGAATATACCCTTACAGAAAGATAATAAAATATTTTGGATACTCTGAAACACATGTGTCATGTCTTGTATGAGTGATGAGTAATTATAAGGGAACTGCAATAAAGATTATATCGGCTAGTAAAAGCGAGATAAGTAAAAATTAGTTGGGAGCATGAGATAATCCACGTGGGCCGACACGCGGTCGAGCGGAGCGGGCGGCGCGAGGCATGAGATCTAGCGGGCACACATATTAAGTAAGTGAACATTTCGCAGCATGTACAGAGCCTTAATTGGCTTTAACATTTTTATAGAAGTTTTTTGCAACGTCAAATCTAAAGGTTCTTATTTCAAATAAATTATAAAATTAACGGTTCGGAGGTGGTTTTAACCTGCTTAAAACACATATTCCAAGTAAAATCAAACCGTGTAGTAATATAACATTATCGTTTTGACCTCCAGCACATAAATTATCGCTGAAAATAATCTCGATAGCGTTTACTTTCAAAATAACCTCATCAAAATTGGTCCATTTGCTTAGGAGCGATAATGATACAGACAGATCTTTCCCAGATCACTCACAGACACGTCAAACTTATATATATATAACTATAGCACCTCTCTTTTTGGCGTCGAGGGTTAAATATAGAACCTTGTGACCCGCTATTCTTTTATATCTTGCACCAATAAGGAGCGAAGGAAGTCAGCGTTTAGCAGTCATCCGGCGACAATGCGACAATTGGTGTTCTTGAGAAACCGACCGCGTCGCGTGATAGTTTGGTTGCGTGCCTTCACGCTGTGTCACTTGGGGACTGGGCAGGGCAGCCGGTCATGCTTTACTTATCTACGGAGTACAGGCGAAGTCGGAATGAAGTCAAGCTACTTGTAATTTTTTTTTTATGATTTTAATAGGGCAAACGAGCAGGCGGCTCACCTGATGGTAAGCGATGACCGCCGCCCATAGACATTTGCAACACCAGAGGCTTGCAAGGCCCTTAGAAACCGTTTAGGTTTCTTAAAATAGGGATTTACTGAACTGACAGTAAACGGAATTCCCATGCTGTCAGAATAGTCACTCCCCTAATGAGCTCTGGTAACCTTACTCACTCGCAGAAAGACAACTATTGTTGATTAACTGCGGTCTTCTGTAAGGCGGATGTACTTCCCCAGTCGGGCAGCTCAATTTGAGCGAGAAATCTCGCTATGCCCTACCTCCTACACTAGGTAGAATATCCCTATAGGTATCTACATGCATAGGTAGGTATAGTAATGATGTAATCATCTCACTGCAGCTGTATAAAAGTATCTTTAGTACCTACTCACATGTATGAGCGAATTAATTGTGACTGCTGCTGCTCACTGCTGTGATTCCTCTGATTTCCTGCAGGTCGAGCAAAGCGCTTTTCTATGAAATTCTCAGTTGCAGCTCGGAGTTTGGATTCGTACCTGGTTTAAGGCAATATAGTCGTATATATAGGACTTTAATTGGTAAAACTAATATATATATAAATAAACGAATTACATTTTTAATTACGAATTACGAAATTATAGTTCTTTCAATCATTTACCGACTGGTGTCAATATTTGTAACCCAACCCTTTGGAAGATATAGGTGTGTTTGTATGTATACATTCATAATACTATAAGATGTGGGTCTAGTGATTTTTTTTTATCACATTATGGGAAAATCTGAATCCTATTTGAAATATCGGGGCAGAACTGACCGGACTAAATTAAGTTGAAAGGTTGGCAACCCCTCCACGATAATAGAAGATTTGAAAAAATCTAAGAATGCATAGATGCCCGTATTTTATTAAAACGTCGATGTATGGGTACGATGCAAACTCCGAGTAACATAACATCATCATCATCAACCCATTAACGTCCCACTGCTGGGCACGGGTTTCCTCTCATTTGAGAGGGATTAGGCTATAGTCCACCACGCTAGCCAACCGCGGGTTGGCAGACTTCACATACAATCGAGAAAATCTCTCAAGCATGCAGGTTTCCACACGATGTTTTCCTTCACCGTTTACGCTTGTGATATAAATACGCACATAACTTCCGAACAGCGGTGCGTACCCGCGGGTTTGAACTCGAGACCTGCTAAGAATTTAAGTATTTAACAAACCCAAAAATACTTCTCCACCTGGGAATCGAATCCAAGACTTCATGACCTTCTTTTTTAAACAAAATGTTTGAACTTAATGACTAATGGTATACTTATTCTTCGTTATTTGAGTCCATATAAGTGTCTGGTGTATGACGGTGTAATTATCTAATTGACACATAACTAAGCACCCAATCATAATCACGAGAGAAAATGTTTTCTGATGTCACTAAAATATATGACATAAATATGTTTTATTTTGTGTAATTACCAAAAGTAATTAATTTGTAGTGATTACGTGCAAAATCTTCACATGTTTTCTTTAATAAATGAAAATATTATTATACATTTTTTTTAAAGAATAATACTTTCTTTGTGTTTAAAGAAATATCTAAGATAGACATTATCTGTGATATGTATGATATTTATTTATAGTTTTATTAGTGACACTTACCATTAGTTAGCATAGAGCAACTTCATATTTTTTTTTCTATAGGAATTCTATTACGGAAAATACCGGTTTTTCTTTTTTCCTTCCCGCTTCTGCCGAGTTGTAGTCCACGAGCTAAATATTGGCTATAGGAGAGATTTAAATGGTCGCTTAAAATATTTTCTGAAATATGTTAAAACGTGTGTCCTCAATGATGTCGCGAGATAATCCTTAGCACCTTGAATGTCTAAAATCCTTACCGGATTACTACAATATAGGAGCATGCCAAGATTTTGGTGAATGAGTCCACGAATATCTTGGACCCACTTTAGGGGAGCGCAAGGCATATAAGGATATTTTTGCACTATGAGGCACGTGTTCAATATGCCACAAGAGCAGCACACGACCATAACAAAAAGATAAATGATCATATAGTTTCTGTTTTAACAGAACCATTTTAAAACCCGTAAAACTGTGTTATTCTTCTGGCTTACCTAGAAATAATATATTTTGTCTAATTATGTGCTAGCACACACTAATTAAAACAAAACACTGCTTTTTACGCTAAAACACGTATATTACTTTAATGTGCACTTATTTAGGTACGCTTAATTATTTCACATTGAACAAATGCTCTGACAAAAGTATTGTTTATTTCTCTTAGGTCCTAGTATTTAACATCATCATCAACACAATGATGTCCCACAGCTGGGACTGGGGCTCTCAGTCTGAGAGAGATTAGGCTACACAGCGCTAACCTAGCGCGGATTAGCAACTTTCACAGCCCATCGAGAAAATCATTCAAGCATGCAAGTTTCCTCACGATGTTCTCCTTCACAGTTTGAGCATGTGATAAAACCGCACGTCACTTGTAACCAACAAACATACCTTATTTACCACACTTTGACTCATTCATACGTCTATTTTTAGACCGAGGGTAACAAAGCAGGGCCAAAAATAGGGTCTAAACTACTATTCACTGTCATAATTAAATTTCCCCCGTACTTGTAACATGATACATGTTGTAACAATCTCCAGATAGAGGTAGTTGTGTCCTAAGACAACAGCCACCTCGGTTTATGACCACGTAAGCGATATTAGGCTTAGTTTATTTCGGACAACTGTGACCATGAGATTAGAACTGCGTCGGAAAATTATTAAATTTCATTATTTTGACAGATGAACCTTAAAAATACGATAAATGTGAATAAATATATGAGGAAATTAGTACATAGCGCTGTCTAATTCTGACTAATTAAGCAATGCAGGTTACCTTAGGTACCTTACGTATACTAGATGATTAATACACTGCAGATATATATTTTCTTAATCGTGACTCCCGAATACATTTTCATGCCTATCACACAAATGTTGATTTCTACCCTTACTACAGTAGGCAGTTTACATGCAGTTGCACTAATTGGGTCATTAAAATAAACATTGAATGATTCATCTTATGATTTCTGAGAAAAAACGTATAAAATCAGTGTTGGTTGTACTTGTTCAACAAAATATTGAAGTGAAAAGAGAACAATGCCATGCAAAATCAAATATGGACTCCAAAAATATTCACAAACGAACGAATGTTTATTTAATTTCATTCAGAAAAACAATTTCATTACGAACTGTCAAATGTTTGTTGCACTCGTAAATTGTTGAACGAAAATTTTGATCTACATATATATGTAAATTACCTGGAATGTTTCTGAGACGTCAAAGGTCTCGAGTTCGAACCCAAGGCACGCACCACTGACTTTTCGGAAGTTATGTGCGTATTTATCGCAAGCTCAAACGGTGAAGGAAAACATCGTGAGGAAACCTGCATGTTTGAGAGATTTGTCTTGAGTGCATGTGAAGTCTGCCAACTCGCAGTAGGCTAGCGTGGTGGACTATAGCCTAATCCCTCTCAAATGAGAGGAGACACGTGCCCAGCAGTGGGACGTTAATGGGTTGACGATGACCTGGAATGTGATTTAAAAATGTTCATTGTAAAATGCGTAATTAACACCATTATGTTATTATGTTCATTGTAAAGTGACATCAGTTCATTTTGATAACTTCAATTAACCTATTATTGAATATGTGAGCAGCTAGCCTCATGCGTTTGAATAATCAAGAAAGATTGCAGAAGGCTGGCATGCAATTATTTCAAGCATTATATAGGCTAAGGGAGATATATATTGTCTTAAGTCCAAATAACTGGCTTCTCAGTGAATTGCCTTCAAAGATGGGTGACGATCTAAAATAGGTAGCGGGTTAGACTGTATGAGGAAGGCGGAAGATATTTCGCTAAGTAGACTCGTCTAAAAGATATTCCAAGTTAAAGTTCAACCCCAAGTGCTATATGATAACTGACACGTTTTTTTATATTACATATTTGCTTTCATTTTTGTCTTTATCTATTTCCTACATAAAGAATAATATCTAAATAGTAGAAGAGAAACAAATTAATTTGTTTATTTATCTAACGTGGTTAGCGGAGACTGGCTTTGAAATGAAACATAATGAGTTTTTTGTTAGATAATTACCTAGTAAGTAATTAGATAAGCTTATAATATTTGGCCTTTGTGCCGAAATGTGGTTTAATTTTAATTAAGTGACATTTTTCTCATTACAGCCAGTTTTTATTAGTACTTCATTAAGTCTTTAATATGTAGGTACTAGGTACTTAAAGGTCATTGAAGGTTATTGACAAAATAAAGGGTCTTATATATTTGTGTTTAAATATAATCTTCTTGAAATATAATAATTTCGGGATAAATTGTTTGTCAGCGAAGAACTTCTGAACTAATGATTCTGAAATAAAGAAATTTAATAAAACTGCACACTGCGTGTATTTTGATCGTGTGATATGACGTACACTTCCCTAGTGTTTATCTCAGATAGCAGTTCTATTGCTGCAGAGAATAGGTTTATATTCGCTTGAATAAACTTGTTACCAATAAGCCAGGATAGGCGCACGGGTTTACCCATTCCGTATTCAAACACGATTCATGACAATTTAATCCACATAACATCTTAGATTTAACATTTCAGCTGTGTAGATCTATTGAATACCTTATGGTTATTTTAATTTTTATTAAATTAGCTCTTAAGGATACGGTATAGTTTCACATTGTAATACACAATAAAAAACAATACCTATTTAATAGTAAGTAATGCTTTAATAAATTATTTATATAGTTACTAAGTTTATTTTCTTTTCAGAAAATAGTCGAATATAATGTGATTTGACTAAGTACGGTGAATTCAATGATATTTTAATTCATAAAGTCTGTTAGTGTGTTAGGGTCTTAGCAGATGATAACCACAAATTACACTCTGTTCGTGACGTCGCGTTTTGGGTTAAATAATTATAATTGTTCTTAAAATTGTGGCAAGTCTCACGCTGTCCATACCGCGTGGCCACCCTACACAACACGACACCTTTTATCATATCACATGTTATTATGAGCATAAATATTATATGTTCGTTAGTGCGCACGCTGGTAAATAAACCTCTTGAGCCACTATGCTGGATTAGCCGAAATAACCCACTAAATGAAGCGTAAAGAATCTTGAATGATGGCCGGAATGAGTGGACGTGCCATAGAGCTGATGTGGGCAATTGTATGTGATTGTGGTTAAAATAAAACGCACTGTATACATTTGGCACGTGTTTAATGGATGGACCTAATATCCTGCATTGTGATTTAGATTGGAACATATAGACGTAAAAAATATTTGCTATATTTAGGTAATTGTATTGATTTCATATTTGTAAATGTTTTGTAAGTAAGTAATTGTATTTCATTTATCAATACTTACAATATATTGAACTTATATAAGACGTTTGTAGGTCTCAACTCTCAAGCTATAGGCAGTAACCAAGGAGTTTTTTTTACTGTCTTTTAAACAGGGTACAAAACCAAACTAAAAGTGCTACGGTCATTTTCTTATACAATTTTTTTATTAGAAACTGCCTCGTTAGTCTAGTAGTTCTAAGTGCGATTGCTGATCAAGAGGTCTTGGGTACGATTCCCAGGGCGAGCAAGGGTCATGGGGTTGTTTATTAGGATTGTCAGTAGTAGCTTAGAGTTTAGATTCGTGCCTGGTTGATCGTAATAGATTAGCCCTCTAAATGCATGGGACATTAAACATACCGGTGAAATATGGGTGTACATTAGTACACCTCTGCCTAATCCTTCAGGGATGTAACGGCAAGTATGTTTATGAAACATAATAACAGTGGGCGACTTGAGAATAGAACCTAGGACCTCACGTTCAACAGTAGTGCTTGCGATCACGTGACCCAAAAGGCAGACGTTTGAAGTTTGAAGTAACATAATATATTTTTCATTTACAGAGCGAAAATATCTACTAATTATTTTCATTAAGTTTTTTTTTAAATACATGAAATAAAACGAAGTAGGTAGGTATAGTATGTGTATTTAATTATCAGATATTATACGCTAATAATATATAATAAACAATAAAAAACAATAAACCTGGCTCACCAACAATGTTAACATAATTCTTATATACCTACTGCATTAACTAGTAGCAGTAACTGTAGTATAGTTATACTACATATATTTATTCTACTAGATTCTATTACACCCCCTGTTGACTGATAAGGGATTAAGGGATGGCGATGCATCGTTAAGGCAGACAATCAGGGGTCATCGTACCAAATAATTATCTCGGCTTGTCTGTAGGCCAGTAGGTACTCCACAAAGAAACAGATACAATAATACGTATCTATGTATATCTAGAGAGATGCGAAAGGCAGTAGCGTAGTGTCGGGGGGGGGCAAAGGGGGCCATGGCCCCGGGCGGCATATCAAAGGGGCGGCATAAAGTGCCACGTCGTTTTTATACTACTAGAAAAGGGGGCGGCAAATTTCTAGACGGCCCCGGGCGGCACGCTACGCCACTGGCGAAAGGTCATTCACACGCTGAGTAAACAGGACATCTTGAAAAAAGGTAGCTTGTAGGTAGGAGACATCAGATAAGAATAGATTTCGAATGGTTTTGGAAATGTCTAACTTAGGGCGCAATAGGAGGGGACGGAGTGAGATATATGTATTTATAAATTCTATAAAGTATTTAAAAAAAAAAGTATTAAAGTTCTTATTTGCGTCTAAAGATAGCACATGGCTGCAATTTATAGCTCTCTAAAGCAGGTTCAGTTTTAGATATACCATACTTTAATATTAGATAGAATGTAGAATATACAAATATTTTGTCCGTGCGGGAATCGATACCTTAGGAGGCCTATTGTTTAGCCACTGCACGCAAATAAAGGCATCGTAAATATCAATAACTTCTAGAGAAAGAGGTCTAAAATCAATACCTACATACAATGACACCTCTCGTCCTCGAAGGGTTAGGCAAAGGAGTACTAATGTACACCAACGTATGGCCGGTATGTTTTAGGTCCCACGTCATAGGGGGCGAGCCTACTGCCATCAACCGGGCACGAATCAAATTAGCTATTTTGACGACCCAATTAGTCCAACGGTGGTGAACGCTGCCTTCTGTGCTATGGGTTCCGGGTTTGAATCCCGGTAGGGACAAATGTGATGAGCATCAACATTTGTTTCCGAGTCATGGATGTATCTATGTATAATATGTATGTATTTTTACAAAAAAAAAGTATATATGAAGAATATCAACCAACTAGTATCTGTAATACAAGCCTCGTTGTTTAGCTCGGAACTAGATGGCGCTGTGTCATAATGTCCAGAAATATTTATTTATTTATTAGCTACTTCTGAAAATCATAGAAAAACCCAGTAACACTTTGCTCGGTACCAGGTCGAGCAAAGTGTTATCGTGCCTAAGTCCTAGATCAACGAAACAGCCTCTACCAAATGTTGTCTGACCTACCGAAATAATGCGATGACGCGTGGGCGTGGTCGAATGACCACAATCTAGCTAGATTAAATAATGCTCTCAAAATTCGATCGTTTGTTCGTTCATGCGACTATTACGATGATTGGCTGACAATAAGGAAGCGTTCCTTGACCGTACCGACTTTGGGAATTAACGGAAATTGGTCGTGGTTTAGACGGGTAACGTAGCATCTTTCTTAACCTACAAATATTCAAACTACAACTGAAATAAAAAATATTTTTTACGGATTTATCCCGACGACAAAAGGCTACGTTCTGTATGTATATTTGTCACTAATTAACAAAAATGTAGGGTAGCTGATAATAATTATAAAATAAATACAACAACTGACACCTGTCTGCCAGTGGCCCTAAATGGTTATACTACGTCGATAAAATTCATAAACAAAGTAGTTTTATTTCATTGTGTGATATTCTCGTAAGTTAAGCAATCAAACTCGATACTATAGGTACTACAAGTGCCATAAACTTACTTTTGAATATCCAAAACGAGCTGTACGGGCAGATATATAATGCAGGAACGCCCAAGAAAAAACTCCATAGATAATATATTAACTCCAAAACCAATTGTTTTATAAGGTCTGTTAACTTAGTATACTTATAAGTGGTTAATTAATCAGTGGTTCCTAATCTGTTTTAATTTTTTAATTGATGTCATGATATACCATTATTACACCGGTATCATGGAAGAGTATCGGAGGGCAGCCACATTTCGCATATTTCTTTTTGTTCCTATGTATATGTATATAATAGAGGGTGACCCTATTGCCATTAATTGAAAAAACCAAACTACTACTGAGAATTTCATAGAAAAAACTAATTGCACTGTGCCTGAACTGGGATTCGGGTCCAGGCCCTCATGTATAGTAGACGAAAGCGTGACCAGTAGATATCATAATATATACTTACATATTCTTCTTATCAGAAGACATACATATATGTATGTCTTCTGATAAGTACTACTTCTTATGTATATCATAAGTTTATTCCCCAAAAAGCAGATTGATTAATTTCCGTAAGGCTATTGCAGGATGTTTTGTGTATTTTGATGGAAGTATTGGTTTTGAATAAAATACAAGCAATTTTAATTTCATAAATATAATTGCGATAATTAAATACTTACAAGCTACATATTACAATAAGTAATTTATCCATTTAATGCTAAAACGTACATTACATTAACATTGTAAATGCGATGAAGATAAAATGTTGTAAATATTTACATTAAACATTTAGTGAAACATTTATTTAGTCATATTTTAAGTATTTGTATGATATGTAAACTAACATTACTTAAATGTTTATAATGTTTAAAAAAACAATTTTACTATAACGGAATTTAAGAAGTCTATAATTAATTGCATATTATATTAAATTACTTATTTTATTGGTTCATAAAGAGCATATAGGTACGCATTGTGCGGGTCTAATAATATGCAATAATAATAATTACCTATGTACGATAACCTAATATGTTAGTTTACATACATACTTTGTAGCATACATCATACGTTCTAACAGTTAAATTATAGTTCATTATATATTTAGTATAGTTTTATAATCTAGAATAGACATTTGTAAAGACAATAGTACTTTGGTAAATTCATGATTTCATAATGCTTGATTTTAGATTCTCAAGAGTTACAAGTAGCTGCGAGCAATTCGGTATTTGTTTCAAACATAGGTACTAAAGTATAAGTCATTTTAAGTATATATTAATGACTGAATGCCTCTAATATTTAAAAAATGATGAATATTGTACACTTTAAGGGTCGAGACGTTTTTCACGTTATACGATACGACTTTGTTGTTCAATCGGCTTATTTCCTTCGTGTGAACGTCAAATTTATACAGAAATATCATATTATTTTCTTTTATGAGCATGAATGTAGTCTGCGCATTAAATCGTTTAAAAATAAGTAATAAAAGCATTTTTTTTCAAGAAGGCAATTACAATATGATAGAATTCTAAAGGAGTTACCTATGTATTTGCGATCGAATGCGATATTTTTAAAGAAGCTAGAATTATTGTTTTTTTTTTCAAACAATTATATATTTTGATGTTTTTCATTAACTAATACGTTTAGTAGGTACGATGTCTTGTATTAGTTTAAGGTAAGAGAAAATATAGAGAATCTATAAAACTATTTAGGTAATTAGACATTGATAGGCAAAAATCCTTAGATACATAAGTCATACAGAAGACGACATTTTCTTTTATAATTACAAGTTATGAAACGGGTTCTAGGAACTAAAAATCCTTCACAAAATTGCAACTCAGTGTTCCGTACGTACCGTACATGAAAAAAAAAACAACTAATCAATTTAGTAGTATATATGGCAACCTTTATACAATTTGAACTTATTTCAATATAGCCAGGAGAACGACTAGTGCTTCATTTATGAAATTCAAACTGGGAAAATGTAAGTAGTTTTAAATTTATGAAAGTTAAGAGTATTGGTTTTCAAACAAGTAGTCGAGAGTTCGGATTTTTTAGTTTACCTAGAACCTAATTTGACTAGATCAATCGGGGACACTTAGCACAACAATAAACATTTACAGATAGCAGTATTCCTGCAACGCTAAAATAATCTCCGGCAAAGACACTCCACTGTCATCTAAGTAATTAACTTTCAATTGTGAAATCCGTTGATTTTGCGTGTGTTGAGAGACGCTCCCAATCCTCATATGCTGGTCATTGTGTGTGATGTGTGTGTGTGGGTGTGTGTGGTGGTCGTGTGTGCGTCTACCGGCCGAGACCGGTCCACAGCAGGCCTGGGTCGTGGTGGTTGGCCCCCGGGTAACCACCGTCCGCCTCCACGAGAGATCTGCGGTTGTAAGATCTACGTACAACGATATTTTAGACTCAATTTTTGTAATGCAAATCTAAATGGAAGGTGATAAAAATACATATTTAAAGCAATAATAGAAATACTTGTAATAGCATAGCGATTTCAAATTGTGTAAGTATGTAAGCATTTCAATGATTTAAGGAAATTGTAATAAGTTTATGAATTATTCTATCTTTTACCATTAAAAAACGGCATTATTTCTTATAACGATGATACAGAGTTGATTTATGATAATTTGTAATGGGGGTGACTGGAAATGTAGGTACCTCATAAATATGTATATTTTTTTCGTAATAAGTACATACATATATGGATAGGTACTCTACGTCACAGAAATTGAAGGTTATGTCCTATTCCTACCGAATACGCTTTCTAACCCATATATATATATTATTAGAAGAAGATCTTCTGATCTTCAATGGAGACCATGATTCTAGGCAGTAAGAGATAAAAAGAGAAAGCGTTAAAAAAATCTGGATGCTCACCTGATGTTGCCGGTAGGTCTCAGCGGGCGCAAAGCGTACAGCTTCCTGATACCACTGCCGCCGCCGCCGGAGTCTGCGGAAGAAAAAACATTATAAAATTTTCCTTATATACATATGTACCTAACATACCATCGTGTCTATAGCCCTATTTAAGTAGACGAGTATAGATCTGGACTTACGTATGTCCCTATGTAATCCTGAGTTACTTTCAAAATTAATAAATCTTACGTAAATTAAATAGGTACTTTGCTTGACATTTTCGCGATTTAACCCAAAGCTTCTCAATCACACGCTTGGTAGTGAGAACGTTAGATTTGAGTTAACGCGGCAAGTAAGGTGCTTGCCAACGAGTTCCTATTTTGATCATTTTTTTCCATTGTCCTTCATATCATAGAAATATATGTATATAGGGACATTTATGTCGAAGCAAAATAACGTCACTATGGGATTCAACATTGAACTGAACTCTTTTTAACAGAATAAAGATGGTAACTCTTATAAGGTTTCGAATTCGTATTCGTCGAAGCGAAGTTAACAATTGAGCCATCGTCTACGTTCACGCTGAGAAAATCAAAGACACATTCTTTGCATTGCCGTTGAATTTATTAATTTTCAGTGCAGAAACGAGAGATAGAAACTAGGATTCTAAATGATTGTAACTTTATATTAAGACATAAAGAAATTTGTTTCTTTTATACTAGAATAGAAGACATTGCGGACGTCTACTAGGTATTAGAAAAAAAAGTTGAAAAGAACTTTATATTTATTGTAATTACTCCTGTAATAAATAATTATATAACTATTAGGTACAGAACAATACATAATATGTATTGTTGAAAAAATATGTTATCGAATTACTACGATTCAGAATCTTGTGACTGTATGAACTCGGTGAAAAAGGAGAATAACGACTTTATATTTAAAAATAAGAGAGCTGACGGAGTACAAATTTTCATAACATTGTGATTTATATGTCATTCATAAAATTGTATTATTTGGCTTACATTCTGTTCTGATATGATGGTATTTAGATTGAAGATTGAATATTCCAATATACAGTATATTGTATTGTAATAGTCTAATGTCTATGGAATAGTTCAATCCAAATATGTAATATCACAATTTATCAGATATTACCTAGTACCCGGATACGTTCAAATGGGCGATTCAGGTTTCCTCTTAAAGTAGTAGATATGATTGACAAGATTCGTCCATAAACAAAAGGCCACTTTACTTCCTTTTGCAATTTGATAGGCATCACTACTATCAGTTCGTACGTACCGTAATTTTCCTGCTTCCTGAGACGTAGTAGTGGGATGGAGGATACTACAGTATGTTTCCTTAAGCGATTCTAATTGAGATACTAGTGGCGTGGACCTCAATGGTGACGGATGAGGTCGTTGCTACCGTTGTAAGAATTATTAAGATGTGTCAACTCGATGTTCGGTAGTGTCGTGTGAAGAATAAAGTAACGCTCTATTTCTTTCTGACGATGTCGTAGAGCAACCAAGGGTTTAAAAAACAGGGGAAAGGGCTGTAACTCTCTGTGTACTGTCAAAAAAAACCAATTGTGGCAAATACGGACAATATGATAATAGAATTTAATAACCGGCTATGCTATCTAGGTGGCCACTGTAAGATGTTTATCAATTGTTTGAGTGTAGGTTCGTCTATTTCCACCAGGAGGCTATACAGAAACTAATTAGCATAATCTGCTACCTTTAGCGTTTGTGGGCTATGAAAAATCCTTCGTATTGATCGGAACGTTGACAGTGTTATTCTTTCTTCGTATCGATGGAACATGAATTGTTATAAATATGGGTAATAAATTTGACCAGCCTAGAAAATTCACATTCGCGGCATTTTCAAATTTTGCAGTTGTGCAATTTATACAACGGTATATTCAAAAGTCAAGGTGTAAAAGTATTTGTATAAAATCGCCACTATTTCAGTCGTGGACAGCAAAATGAAAAGGATTTGGCAGCAATATAATGGCAAGTAGGTATATCACCCGAATCATTAATCATCATATCAGTTAAAGAACATCAACTGCTGAACGTCAGCAAGACAACACAGTATAAACCCTTAATGTATTACGGAAGAGTATTCTGTTATTTAACTCTTTTTTACGAACATCCATTAAGTTTTTGTGTCATTTTAAATGCTAAAAGCACCAAAAATACGTGTTAAATATTCATAATATTATTTGTTTTTCAATTTTGAAGGTCAAAATACCAATTACATGATTTATAGTTTAATGTTAGGCAAAAAATGTGTCGATTGCGAAATGATTGATGTCGCCATTTTCAATGCTATCAAATGACAATTAAGTATATGGAAGTTACACGGTAGGTAATATGTTTTCCTAGAGACAGATCTTATATTAAAAATACTGACGCGACAGTATCTTCTTTCATCTTTTACTTTGAGGGTTAATAACCTGTAACCCTTAATAATGTAATAGGCACCTTAGGTAAGTAAAGGTATACCTAATAAAACTAACAATATCATACTAGACATTTTTGTGAAAGCCTAAGAGTTTTTAATCGCTTAAATTTTGTAGAAACCACATACCCTCTGTGTTTGAACTCGAAAATGATTTTAGTATGAAAACTTATTAATTATCTACTAATAGTAGGTATTAACACATACGGGAAGATTACTAGCATGAATAAAAATAATTAATTAATTTGATATTCTCCGTTTCAATAAAGAGTGTTTCTTGCAAGGCTTAATCTGTACTGAGGTACTTATAACTATTTAGAGTTTACAATACACCGCGATATAATCCGTAAAAAGTTGTTATGCAATGTTAGGTGAAAAGATTACCATATCGGCATGATGCTTTAATATTAAAAACGCGGTGCCGATTTTCAACCAAATCAAAAACCTCTAGTAATAGATATGTACGAAGTATCACATATCATGATCATAAATGATTAATATTTAAAAAGGGTTCTTCATGTTCATACGGAAATTGGCAACAATTTCTTTGATAATACGGTCTACCTTGATACATAGGAGTAAATGAAAATCAGATTGGATCAGCCAAAAACTCATAACCCCGACTCCAACCAAAGCGTTGGTAATATACCTCACAAACACCACCCTTCACCTTTTTTACTGACAAACAAAAAGTACTAAGCAATATTAGTCTACTTTAATAAAAAAAAAACAATTATAATTGTGCTATTTGACTACTGTGACTGCTGTTGACTTGAAATCAGTCACTTGATAAAATAAATACTAATTTATTCGTCCCATTATAGATCTATATGAATACATTATATAGGTAATGCATAATGTATTCGTTTTTGATGTATGGAAATATCATATCTACTGATTTATTATATGTAAATAGATAAAATATGTCGTTTATATGCATACGAATTGATTTCCGCAGCGATGCGATTAGTGCAACGGTTTATTTCTTTATTATACTTTTCTTAATTTTTTATTCTTTTATTATTTAGAAAGGGATCATGTGATGAGTGTATGATATATGGTATGTATATATGGTATGATATATGTATGGTATATCAATTTACAGCTTAAGTCCCAGATATTCACTGAGGGAGAAATTTAAAGAGATTGATATCTTGACTGTGCCATCGCAGTATATTTACGAAAATCTATTATATGCTCACAAGAACATCAATCTTTTTGAAAAGCGATGTGATATCCATAGTATTAATACCAGGAATAAGAATAAATTTATTGTTCCTGCAACTAGGCTCCAGAAGATAAGTAAATCGTTTAAATGTCAATGCATACGATTGTATAATAAAATCCCAACCCATATACAAACATATAGTCTCAGCAGATTTAAATCCTTTATTAAACAGAAACTTTGTGCTAAAGGCTACTATACATTAAAAGATTACATGGATGATAAAACTGCTTGGGATTGAATAGTTCTAATGAACCGGGCTATCAAACCATTTATTATGTTATTTATTATAATCTGGACATATTTTTTATATATCAATCTCATACATTGAGGTTAACTTTTATATATTTTTTTCTTTTGACATAATTTTATATTTTATATTTTACATTTTTGACATGATTTTTATACATAGATCTCAATTTTTTTTTGACATTATTCATTTTATCTTTGACATGAATTCTATATCTCGATTTTAAATATTATTTTTTTACAATAATTTTATATAATGTCATTATTTTGATTGTTATGTTCAATATACATTATTGTAATTTTATACATAATTATGTGAATGTGAGCACTTTGTAGGTACCTAGATAAACACACTTATAAACTTTTAATGTCTGGCGGCTTTGGTATTTTAAATTGACCTACACAAATGTCCTACTGATCTTGCATTGACGTGCGTCGGGTCGTTGAGCTCCCTCAATGTTGGTTGAGCTACACGATGGCTGACGTATGCGTGCTGTCAGTATGGACAGGTCAACTCAAAACTGCACTGGTGCTTTCTTCAAAAGGCCATCTCAGACTTTACCCTGCATCGTCAGGCTCACATACTATAGACACAAATGTTTGGACTTTAAAAGAGACCATGATTCTCTGAGTTTGTTTCGGCATTTCTTCTCAGAGGTCGTCAGTTAGGAAATGCCGATGCCAACTAGATATTAAAAAAATAAATTACATGACTTGTAAAAGTGTCTTTAAAAAGATCTATTTGCAGAAATAAACAATCATTTCAATCACAATCATTTCAATCATTTCATTTCATTTCATATTATTTTAACTAACATATTTATTATCTGGGATAGTCGTAGTAGTAGTGTGAGGTCCCAAATTTGACCACAAGGCACTCACTATGTAACTTATTGAAGATAATTATATGCATAATGCATATCCATCACAAGTTTAAAAGTGTTATTCATTTTGGCAATGCGGACGAAATTAATAATTATTTTCCTTTTTTTATCTAGTAGAAGTCCCTATATCTGCATTCACGTACTTTTAATATAAGAAAAGAACGGATATGTAATTTAAATTAAAAACTGTACGAGACTGAGGCAGCACAAGCAAACCTATCCACAACATTAAACGCTACGGTATCGATAATATTAACATATACATGACAACTTGTATCCTACCAACTGTCAGAAACGTTAAGTAGGACACCTCAAGTCCCACAAAGTCCATTCGGCTATTTCGCTTTACTCCATTGATATTATTTCCCAAATACATGTAAATGTGGAATGCAAAAAAGGGTAATTTAAAAAACAACCAGTTACAATCTATTGAGTCTAAAATAGTCATGATCCCTGGATCACATAGATGCTATTATATTCTTCCGAAGATAAAGTTATAAATCGAACATCCAATATCAAAGTTTAATTAGTTTGTCTATCTGTGCGTTTCTGTTCCTATTACAGACCACTGGCATGTTTGATAAAGAACTAATTTTAAACTTTCTCATCTAGGAATCCAAATTAAGAATTTGTAATGTCACATATGACATAATTATTATGTACTTAGCATGTTCAAAGTCAAAATATCATTTATTCTAAGTAGGCCAAATACAAATGGCTCTTTTTGAACGTCGACAATAAAGACAGCCCCCAAAAACGCCCGCCCTGTTACATAATAATTATGTTTTGTTTTTGTGAAGGGAATAAGTTTAAGTAGCGGATAAATGAATTTTATACCATTTGATTTTGTTAACTGATAAATTAAATTTTACTTTATAAAATACGTTCAGACTGTCTTGATTTGTTCTTAAACTTATTTATATTATAATTATTTAATTTAGATATTTGAAGGTAGTAGCAGCCCGTCCCTACTTCGCTTGGGTTGAAGAATTCTCTATCATATCTATACATATATATACTAGCTGTTGCTCGCAGCTTCGCCCGCGTAATTTAATACTAAATTCTCCTCCTCATTTCGCCCGTTAGGGGTTGAATTTCCGAAAACTACGAAACTTTTTGGTTAGAAATAATTAAACACAAATCAAATGTGAAACTTGTAAGTGTTAATACACTTACAAGTTTCACATTTGATTTGTTATTACTAGAGGTTTTTGTTATATCTATATATAATATACTAGCTGTTGCTCGCAGCTTCGCCTCCGCAATTTAATACTAATTTCTCCTCCTCATTTCGCCCTTTAGGGGTTGGATTTCCAAAAATTACGAAACTTTTTGGTTAGAAATAATTAAACACAAATCAAATGTGAAACTTGTAAGTGTTAATACACACATATTTGATTTTTGCCCTAGAGTCGTTGATTTAAAAAATCAAAGCCTAGAGAGTGTATATCTGGGTATGCGCTAGTCAAAGTTTAATTAACTAACTTGGCAGTCCGTCTGTCCGTCCCTGAGGGTGTCCCCACAACATTATTGTACTAGTTTATTGTATACACGGGATACCTGCGAAAGTTTATTTTTTATTAATATGAATGGGAACGCGTTCTGTTAACACTTTTAGATTAGATTCGCTTTTAAATGTAATGATTAAACCTACAGAAAGTTGACATTTATTTATACGAAGTTAATAATTTAAATAGCCTCGCGACCATTGTACTGTGAAGCCAGAGGTCTCAAGCTTAATCTCTAGGTATGTACCACTGACTTTCAGAAGTAATTTATCCGCATATTTACCACAAGCTCAAACGGTGAAGAAAAATATTGGAAACCGGCATGTCTTGAAGATATTCTCGATGGCGTGTAAAGTCTGCCAACATAAAAGTTTGAATAGATGGCCTCTCTCTAAAAAAATTGAGAAGACCCGTGCCGAGCAGTAGGACAGTTAATAGGTTGATGATGAAATGAAGTTTATGCACGATTTATTTATGTATAGGTATGTCATCGTAAAATATCTTGATAGGGGCAAAGAGAGCACCTCTTAACATATTGAAAATATTTTAGTATTTATTAGGGTAGAGTATTTATGTGTATTTAATTAAGCGATATAGCGGCTATAAAACATTTATTATGGAGGTAGAATTTATTACTGCTACATTCGTGTAAAGGTCCCAATTTCGAGGGCTATTGGTTTTTAGTCTATGAATTTTTTAGTAGTCGCTCATAATTTGGTTTTGGACATTCGGTTGATGGCAACAGACTCGTCCGATACTACATTATATCAGGACTTTCAGGACATTATTACACTGCGCCATCTAGTGCACAGCAAGGGAAACGTGTTATGTAACGGATATTTAGATGGTCGATAAAATAAATAGAATAGTAGAAAATATGTGGAATGATATTTTTTTATGCATCTATGACACAGGTAAGAACATCCATGGTTATCGGAGAAACGTTTGCCAGTACCGGCATTTGAATATTTTTTTATTCTGGGACCCTTCTAATCGGCACCATACAAGCGCTATTTATTGGTGAACTTGTATCTGTCTAGTACAAGTTGAGTTAGGCAAACCAAACAACAGCAGGAGATCAGAGTTAAGGAGGGCTAAAAGACTGAATCTCCCTTACAAGTGCAATTTAGTAAAAAATATATCGTATATTTATCTGATACGTGTTTGTAAATGGAAGCTGTTCTATTTTTTTATTTTAATCAGGTTTCTTCATTTTATTTCAGTATTATCTACGTATGAGTGGCTTAAGCATCAAAATGTACCAGTAAAAAAAAACGACGGATAAAAAAGTAAGCGGCTATCATATTGGACATATTTTCGATATGATGAAGAAATAAATATAAGAGTATTGCGGTTATTATTCATACATGTGAGTCGTTATTGTTCAATTAATGTATCATTCATGGTACTCCCGCGTGAGCTTACCCCAAGATCGGTCATGCATAATAATATTATGGCCCAATTTCTGTACGTGATGTTTTTTCTTCTTTTTTATGCTAATGTCTATCTCACGCTTGAATACATGTACAATATGAAACAGGAATATTCTATGAAACCTTTTTGCTCCGTAATGAATGTAAAATAGGAGTTTCATTGTTCCTAATTGTAGTTTATTTTATTTAGGGAAAACATCTCTTATCCTAATTATCTATGTAAAATGTTATTTGATAACAATATATAAAGTACTTTTACTATATATTCGTTTTTCGTTTACGGCTAATGATGCATGTACTTGCGTACTTGACAAACATCATCTGTACAAAAAATATTAAATTATCAGTGAATTACAAAAATTAAACTAATGTAACTAATGAATGATGTTTGATTTGATGTGGCCATGTATGATGACTAAAACGTCAAATGTTTAGATAAAAAACTAATAAAGTCCTTCATGGTAGACCACGTCCCGTCCCAATGTGGGACGAGATGGTCGAGTGAGTTGGTAAAGGTAGCTAGGAAGTGGTTATTGGCGGGCAGAATTTAGCATGTATTTGTGGACATTAACAGGCCACTGGACCAAGGCCTGTTACTGTTAATATCCTAATAATATCGATGTGAAAAATATTCCTGGACATTATGACACACAGCGCCATCTAGTTCCGTGCTAAGCAACGAGGCTCGTGTTACGGATACTAGCTGGTTGATATACTAAATATATACTTTTTTTTGTAAATACATACATATTATAGATAGATACATCCATGACTCGGATACAAATGTTCATGCTCATCACACAAACATTTGTTCCTACCGGGATTCGAACCCGGGACCCGTAGCACAGAAGGCAGTGTTAACTACCGCTGGACTAACTGGATCTTCAATACAATAATTACAGTTACCATATTTTATTATATTTGATTTTGAGCCACTTACTTGAAGCTGGTGCGGGTACCACGGAGGGCGGATCCTGGAACAGCGTAGAGCGTTCCTGGGGCGAGAGAGACACCAGCGTCTCCAAGTTGTCGCGAAGAGAGTCGAAGAATGAACCCATGTCGTTTAGCACACCTAGAGATGAAATCAATATGTATATTGTGGTCATTGTGGACCTGCTTAGATTTTTTACTTTTAGGATACATCAAGGAGACTAGACGACAGAGTTATTCTAGTATATTTTTTATATAAAGTAACTTTAACACAATTTATCTAAGTAAGATTATAATAATTGTATTTTTGTTTCAATTTTAACAATTTTTAATGTAAATTTTCATAATAATGAACTACAGCAAAAAATAACCATACAGTAGTATAATTTTCGTAATTTATTTGAGGAAATCCATGACATTTAAAAATGCAAATTTAATATTGGGTGCTACTTTGGTTATAAATCTGTCTATTAATTTGGGGTGTAGGTGGCACCAAGCGACGCCTGGTCTCCTGCCCATCCGTATAAAATATGCACATATACTAAAGTCTGTGCAAGAATGACTATAGCTTTACTGGTCCGACTAAACCACCCCAATTTAACCCCTCCAGGGTCAAAATTGGTAATGTGATTTTGGGCATTTAGTACAACCTGCTTCCCAAATTGATAGATAGATTTGTAGCTAAATTAACACTATCCTGTATTAAGTTATATCCTAATTTTTTGGTCTACATTTCTTAGTAGAAAACCAAAGTACATGTACCACATTACAAAATAAGCTGTTTAAAAAAAACAAATATAAGCGCATAAAATGTATTCAGTAGTTTTTTTTTTATCTAATTAAACCCTGAAACCATTTGAAAACCTACCAACGTTTATAAATTACAACTATATATTTTTGTAAAAACCCTCTCTCATTTACTTTTAGTTAAATACTAAGTGTTTTAAAACGAAGGTACGTTTTTATGTTTACGGGTTTTTACAAAGCTTTGCAACTAGAATTAGGTTAATTAGTATCTAGCTTAAGCAGGGCATTATGAGTGTCCTAGTGTATAATGTGTGTATGTCATAGTATATAATCATACGGGTATGTTACCTAAGTGGTTGAATAGTAATATTATACAGTACAACCTTAAATAATAGCCAATTAACAAAAAAAATATAAAGCAGATTTTAGGACTCATACGTCAACTCGCGCGCGTGAAACTCGCGCGCGCGCGCGAGTTGGCACCTTCCAATTTTACCCACTTTTGTCGTCATCAACTCGCGCGCACTGTTAAAGTACAGTCAAATAAAAATGGATTAAAACCAAAAATCTTTAAATAACTTACTATACCCGCGACTTTGCCCACAGTGGCTGATTCGTTGAAGTACGGTATAGATGAACACGTTACCTTCACCATTAACAAATTTATTTAACTAGTTTAGTTTTCAATTGTAATGTTTGTTATAAAAATAATTTACAACAAACCCTGATCTGAGATTTTTACAGTTCCTTAGAATGATTAATTTTAATAGTAAGTCATTATCCAAATTCTATACTTGTTGTTCATTACAATTTTCAGATTTAATATTTCATTCACATTATATGTATTGATTTTATTTTCTGTTTTATTTGCTTACCTACTTTAGAAATTTTTACTTATAATATTTAGGTTTTATTACCTATTATATTTTTATTTAACTCATTGTGATTTTTTAGGGAAATAAGCAGTTTTATACTTTTTAGTATTGTTTTATTTTATACAACTAGGTATCACAAAAACTATTATCATTAACCATATAAGCCTACTGCAGATTAGTAGACTGTATATACCATTGAGAAAATCTCACCACTAGCCTACTACAGCTCTTCTCACGACAAGTTTTATTTTAAACTCAAATCGTATAAAGTGTCTTATTCATATTGAATTTTTTGAAACGTTTTTGTAGCTGACTGTCCATAAATACGTAAAATTTTATGAGCAAGCGAGTTGACGACAAGAAAAAAGGGAGGTGCCAACTCGCGCTCGCGCGCGAGTTGACGAATGAGTCCTAAATTCAGCAAGAAAAACAATACGGCTTATTAATGATCTGGATACGGATTATGAAATCCTCGGGGGAGGCTTATGTCCAGTGGACGTTATTTAGCCGAAATTATGATGATGATGATGATTTACATCACACAGCTCATCAGTGTAAGGCGATTATCACACAGTCACACAGTACCGCGCCCCGCCACGGAGATGGTGAACAGACGAGAGATGAGATGGCTCCATCGATGAGTGAACTGATTGCCAATACAAACAATTCTGACCAGTTATTTTTTTAAAATACTTTTTTACATGGAAATGTTCATTCGCGACATGTGATTAATTTAATGTCGAAAATGAAATACTTTACTATAGAGCTGCAATATTAGGAGTTCCTTACGTAGTTGGAATCCCAGTTAGATCCCAGTAGTAGCAATCGTCAATCAGTGAATGATGTCAGGCCTAAAGATCGGTGGGTGAATGAATGAATGAATGGTACAACATCGACGGTATATATAGCGGTGCGTCCGGCTGCTTACCGACGCCGACATACGGCGTGACTGCCTTACCGAGCGCCGGAGTCGGCTGCCGTCTCCGGCGCCCCGAGTTCAGCGCCGTCGCCACCGCCGACCGCTTCTCTGACGCACTCCTGCAATGGAGAAAACTGGTAAAATTGGAACTAACTACTACAAGTGGGATGATAAAAGTTATTACACACATAGTGAAATTCGCACAAACAAATAACAAAGAAAACCGCCATTGTCCTAACTTTGTATATATCAATCCTAATATTGAATCATACATATACACATGTACATGTATATGGCCTCTTCGTAATTTCCAGATGATTCACTAAATAAACCGATGCGAATGCGACACACCCTACCACAGGTATGACGAGGAACTTTGTGGTGACTGACGCTGAAACACCTTCATGACGTTTCTATTATTTCACTGTATATACATAAATAAAGATATAAAAATATCTTGGAAGAAACTTCAAAATAATACCTCTTATTTACTTAATATTGTTGTTTCATTGGTGACCAATAAAGAATACTCTATCTAGCTATCTTAGTAAAAACAATGCGTAGATTTGGGAGTGCCATTTTGGTCCGCGCATCATAACCAATAATTGACGGGTAACTTACCTGATCTTATCGTCAATGTAACTCCTAAAGTCTCCGTCTGGTATCTGTGGGATCTGAGATGCTAGGCCGGTGTTCCCCAGTTCGGTGTCAATACGAGGTGCCCTGTCCCAGCGGTTGTGCGGGCTTAGGCCTATCCATGGCCTGTCGGCGATCAGGTGGAGAATATCCAGGCTTTGGCCCCTGTAGTCCCTGTGCTGGGCCTGGGCTGTTGATGCGCCTGGTGACAGACATTATAGTGTAATGTAATCATAAATTCTACTAGTCTATTTAATCACTTTCTTACGGACTTAGAGATGGATTGTCATTAATTAAAGATTGTTATTTATGTTTGTTTGAAAAGTTAAAGGATCCGAAACGTCGGGCTAAAATAATATCCTTAGAAAGTAGTATATTATAATTTATATTTTATTTTAAAATATAAATTATAATATACGATATTCAGTCGCCAGTTATGTAAGCTTGCAGACTTTGTAGTTTTAGGTGTCTGTAAACATTTAATAATTTTGAAACACAAGTATAAGCATGCTATGATAGATGTTATCATTTCTCCATTTTGTCCAAACAAACAACAAAACATAAACCCTTATTTGGTTTTCAGCGTAGAATATATGATAATCCATTATATCGCTTTAATAACAGAGATCATCCTTATATTATAAGTTTAATACAGGGAAAACAATAAAAAGTGAAGCCATTGCGAGATTCAATCAGTAATTTCGAAGAATTTCATACGCATTCATTACGATAAAACTTTGTTCGAACAACAATTCAGCGAATTTTAATTTTGATTATTTCATATTATATTTATTTTGCAGTAATCTATCATTATGGTAGACTCTTTAGGTACGTCGGCTCTTTCTGTAAACCCGCTAAGGGCAAAATTACATAAAGTTGTGCGATATGTAAGGATTAATAAACCTTACTGGACTCTTAAGATTTTCTCCTGGTTTTCTATGGGTACATACCAACCAAAGAATATAAAACTTTAGATTAGATACTCGTTGATACCAACAAAAGCAACATTCGTAGGCCGTATAAATAATTGAAATAAGAAATCGATCCGCGATCCACGGCTCAGAAGTGGACGCTTACATCAATGTGCCGGAAAAAAATCAAAGTGTAATAACAAAAACGAAAAAAACCTAACAGTTATATATTAATAAAATAGTTGAACGAGATATAAGTAGTACCTTTGACTTCATTTTTGTATCGGCAAGTTTATCTCAAACTAAGAGTGTAGGCTGAATTCCCTATAAGTTTGAGCTTCTTCAATGTAATGTGAAGTAAGTTTTAATTATCGGTAAACTTGCCGTATCTGTATCATATTTTCATCCGTTAATGATCAGCCCGCAACCCTCTTTAGTTGCGAAGAAAGCTGATTGATAGACTGATAATGTTATGAAGATTTATATAACATAGCTGTTACCCGCGACTTCGTCCGCGTGAAATTTAACAAAAAAAAATATGTTCATATTCATGCATTGGTCAGCTCCCGCGTTTTTAAGTCATATGGAACTCTAATTCGTTTCTTGTTCTTAAATTAAAGTAGCCTAAGTTACTCCTTATAACGATGGTGAAAGTCCCTACAAAATCGGTCTGGCTGTTGCAGCAATTAGAAGGAACGAAGAGAGAGACAGACAAACATTTTATAAATTATTTTTTTGTGTAATTACCGTATATATACTTTTATATATGAAATTACAAACAGAAATTCCAATTTTAAGGAGTATAAAATATTTGCTTTGCATCAAGCTTTTATGTGAGTTCAACCTCTTTTGAATAAAATCGGATTGAGTTTTCAAGCATATGTCAAAATAAAAAGTAATTTAAATCAAAAGCACTAAGGAGTATTGATATCACCTCCAACATAATTCCCTATCTCTTTTTAATCCCGTCAGGGATTGAATTTCGATAAAATACGAAATACGTCTTCCATCAATTCTGTTAAAGAATGTTTATGCAAAATTTGAAGTAGATTGGACCAAGGAATCACGTTGTCTCGTACAAACTTGGTCCCCATATCCCCCCCCCCCCTTATGGGCAAAATTTCGGAAAATCCTTTCTTATCGGATGCCTAAGACTACACTCGCCAAGTTTCATTGAAAATTAGAGAACTTTCATACTAACTTTGCACCCCCTTTTACCCCCTTAAGGGATAAATTTAAAAAAGGGATGTCGGAAATAATCATGATTAGGATCTTATAACCAAAATATAACATTTTATTGATATAAATTTGAAAATCAAAGAAATTTCATATTAACTTTGCACCCCCATTTTACCCCTTTAAAGGGTGATTTTTGAAAAAATATTTTACACGTGTTTCATAACTTTCAATGAAAAACCTTCAAACCGAATTTCAATTGAATAACTTCAAAAACAGCAAAGTTACATACTAACTTTACACCCCCGTTTAACCCCCTTAGAGGGTGAATTTTCAAAATTCCTTTCTTAGTGCTCCCCTACGTTATAAAAGGAATCCCTGTGCAAAATTTCATGTTTCTAACCCTTATAGTTTAGGCCCTGCGTGGATATGTCAGTCAGTCAGTCAGTCATTCAGTCAGTCAGCTTCTCCTTTTATATATATAGATTTTGTAAATTTAACTATAAATTGCACCATTCTAGTTTTAAATGAGCAGATAGCTTGGGTAAGCTTACGTCACTCGACAGTAAATGGAATCCACGGTTTCACTGAGTTTATGGAAATTTTTAGCGCATTGTGAAACGGAAAACATCGTGGGTAAACCTGTAACTCTTTTAAGTACTTTCTCGATGTGAAGTCTGGCTAATAATATGTAAATTATGACGTTATAAAGCTATGATTGTGTGACCTGTGGAGTCAAAGTTTTCAAGTTCAATACCAAGGCACGACCAGGATAACAAAGTGAGCAAACCTCAATGCTTGAGACATAATCTCGACTGCCAACCTAGTGGCGTGGTAGTCTGGTGGACTAAAGCCCTCTTGAACGAGAGGAACCTCATGCCCAAGAGTGAGATAATAAATGAGTTAATGACAAGAAAACATGTAATCTAATTAGAATAACCTATATATATAGATCTATGTGTTTAAAATTAAACACGACGTCTGTACACGTGACGTGGTAACTGTAAAACAAGTTTCACGGACACATCGACAACAAACAGTTCCCAGTGGACAGCTAAAAATGGTGAGTTGCATTAAGATTCCTTCTAATTTACGCCTAAAAGCTTTACATCCACTGGGAAATATGTACAAAACACACTAATACACTATAATTTGTAACTGTAGTGTGGGCAACACTATGTGGGTACTTGGTTTACGGTTCATTATGTGGCAATCACTTAGAAACGTGTGAAGTGTAATGTAACCAGTCATTTTTGTGACAAATTTGGGTATGGTTAATTTCATTTTGTTCCCTTTATGAAAGTTTTCGTTTACTAATAATGTTTGGAGTTTTTGACGTAATTAAGTTAGTACTTTATATATTTTTGGTTTAGCAATGTTAATAATTGTATGCAACTGAGTCGAAAGTTTGTATTTAAGCATAGTATAACACCAGTATTTTCATCAGACTTTTATTCCCGAAGGGTTCAAAATCCTGACCACGAATGGTATTGACCTTTACGGTAACTTAAACTAAAACGCTTGGACTTTTGTAGTTTTATGGGGCTACGTGCCCCAAATAAACCCTCATAGGACAATTACAATAAAAATGTTTGATTGCTATTAGACCCAAGTAGATCATCATCATCATATCAACCGTTAGGCGTCCACTGCTGGACATAGGTCCCCCCCAAGGATCGCCACGACGACCGGTCCTGCGCCACCCGTATCCAGCGGATTCCAGCGACCTTAACCAGGTCGTCGGTCCACCTTGCCGGGGGCCTACCCACGCTGCGTCTTCCAGTACGTAGTCGCCACTCGAGAACCTTCAAGCTCCATCGGCCATCCGTTCTTCGAGCGATGTGCCCTGCCCGCTGCCACTTGAGCTTGGGTGTCAGTGACACGAGTTCTTCTGCAATTCTGACTCCGGTTCCAGTTCCAACAACTCAATTTTAAAAACTCCGACTCCGACTTCGGTTCCGATAAAACCACCTCCGTAACATCCCTAGTGTGCAGTATGAATTACTCTACACTTCACATCTGTCTACACCACTAACCGACAGAGGTACAGACAATAAAAATACTATCTGACAACACCATCAATCTTCTATCGGCACACGTGCCAACGTGAATAAAAAAGTTCCACGCGTTGTGCACCAGGTATGTTTTTATTTTTGTGTAAACTGGATGCACAATATATATTCAGTTGCTTCTGTACTTTAAAGCCTTTTCAGGAGAAACGTCGCCACGCGCAGGACACAGTTGGTGCATTGATTGAAAGAACATATTCTAGGAAATTATAACAAGCTGTCTCACTCACTACTAAATGTGTCTATTACCAAGTTGGATGGCAAACTACTGACGAAATAGAACGATATTATTTATTTTACAACCTAAGTAACAACCTCAAGTTATTACAAAAGGACGTGTTTATTATCTAATTTCAAATAAAAGTTAGAAGTTATACCTAGTTATTATTTTGATACAGCGGCAGTTTTATGTAACTCAATCTAATGTTCAAAATGACAATTTAACAATACCAATTTCTTTACACAGATAAGGTTTCGGTAAACAAGTTTATTAAAGTTTGTAAAATCATTAAGTTCAAATTAACTTTGTACAAAGTGGCACAATTCTATTAAATTTGATAAAGTCGAGAAGTCTATCTAGAGGTATTTTAACATACTATGGCGCCGGAGAGGTAGGCAGAGTATGTAGGTGGGATTTTAAGTTCTTATGTAGTAAGGAGGCTACATACCATTAATCCAAATTCAGAACTGCTACTTAGAATTCTATAGAAAAGCCTTTGGTCGTTAGGACCTGTGAATAAAATCCAGAACTTACGCTCAGCAGTCGTGATTGAGACTCCAAGACCACACACATACAGACATATCAGTTTGAGCTGACTAATGGTTGCAATAACGGCTGGTATTGGATTTGAGTCCTATCCTGAATAAAGAGTTACTGACTGATAACTGTATTGTGTAATTCTGAATAGCAATTAATTCAAGTTAAGATTCTTAGTTATTAGCAATAGACTTGCCCTACTATGCCATACAGTAGGGACACACAACGAAGTGTCCAATTTTATGTGTAAATCAGAACACCTGTACTTAATTAACCCTTCATGTATATGCCATGGTATATAATGTACTTTGTCATACATCAAACCAAACTTCCGTCTACAGTAGACAAACTAAAACAATACGTCTACGGCCATCGTCGCAGATCGTAAACGTTGATTTCGGATTTTCGGGAAAGGGGTTATTGTGATACCTACGTAATAATAGTAGGTCGTTGAATGACAACCTGTCATTAATAGCGTAATTTATTGACCTTTAACCCCCTGCATACGGCGTGGGCTTATTTATAGCGGTCGTGAAAATCGTGGGTGGAGCGATGGCTGGAGACATCTTTGATGTGATTAATACATAGTGTATCTCGGAGCACGGCTTTGATAATGAAACAAAAGTAATGTTTTTCATGTACTTTTTATACCACAAGGGTGACAGACAAGCCTACGTCCCGCATGATGGTAAGTGGTTACCGTAGCCTATAGACGTTTGCGACCTGTCGACCCTGTAGAAACCGTTCAGTTTTCTTAAAATATTAAAGTGACTGCAAACGGAACTCCCATGCTGTCAGAATAACTACCTCTCCCATAACTATCTTCGTTTTCCTACCGTAAACAAAAACTAAATAAAAATAAGATACCTCCTATAAAGTTTTAATTGTTTATTGGCTTTATTTTACTTTGATTTCGTTAATTCTCAAGTTTGCTAACGATATCCCCCAATTAAAACTTTTCTCAAAGAATAATTTGACCCGAAAATAAGAAAATAAATTGATACATACCCTCATTATAAATGGGAGAGGATAGTTTTTCAATACCCGTGTCAAACGCTGACTGATGACAAAAGGATATATCACAATCTAATGTTGACAACTAGTTATGAGCGAACCCTTTCACGCGAATGATCCGACGGTATCCAGTGGCGATTTGAATTTCTTGAATTATGTACGGTGCGCAAAACAAACCCGATCAATATCGATATTAGATATCTAACTAACTAAGTCCTTAGACTTTTTTGAGCAGTGTATATGCCAAGTATATACTTAAAGGAATAAACAAATTAAATCATATATAAAGCTTTTTTGTTCGTAAAAAGACTTTATCGTTTTTTTATTAATTTCGAATGAATTGTTTTTTGGGGATCGTTGATCTTTTTCATTATTATAACAACCGTACTACCGTGCGGTTTTAAGTGCATCGAGAGGTTAAAAAGTCTGGTCACAATTTTTAAAATCCTAATATACATATTTATTTATTTTTAAAATACATATAAAGGATATACGGTATATGATTGCTTGGGTCACGAATGTTCAGATAAAAGATTCTATACGCTCTCTGATTGACGTCAAAAAATACTGGCATATGTCATAGACCCGGGACACGTGGACTTCTACACCAAAACCGTTGTAGTTTGTTCGATGCTAACCGTACAAACTTAGTTCTATCGTCAAAAGGAACTTCGTCGTAACGTTTAGAGATTAAAGGTGTCAATATAGTCTAACCTGTACTTCCGTGTGATGCGGCTGAAATAGTCCCTAGAAACTTGCACAGTAATATTGAAATTCCAGTTTTACCTCAGAATAGATAAATGGTATTCCAGCAAATAGAACTTTAAGCAACGAAATATAGTCGTAGGTATTGAATTTATTTTCAAAAGGATATTTTCAGCTATAAAACCAATAGCTTAAAAGTCATTTTGGTATAAAAAGCATCATTTGCTTTAAAGAGAGTTTCCCAGGTCGAGTTCACATAAAAATGGCTGTCATTTTGCAAATCCGCCACATTTTGTTTGTCTAGGATTTTCCTTTAAAGCATGTCATACTAATATTTGTTCCCCGTGAGGACCACAGGATCCGTGGCATAGAAACTTACTACAAAACTGCTGCAACAATCGTGTCAACAAATTGTACATATGTACATATGTAGATGTACAAACACACCTACCTTTTTAAAAAGTGCGTGGCTACCAAACTGGGTATCATCATCATCACCAATTATTCTCTCATCTTAGAGAGATTAGGCCATAGTCCCCCACGCTAGCCTACTGCAGGGTGGCGGACTTTACATGCCATCGAGAAAATCTCTCAAGCATGCAAGTTTTTTTGTACATATGTACAATTAAAGTTTAAATTAAAATTACACGTTAAAGAGAAAAATTAAAAACATCCTTTGTATTTTTGAGACATTATACATATACGTGGATCTCTATCACAATAATAAAAAACTACTTTATGAAAGTATCAATCTACGAGTACGTATTGAATAAAAAAAGGATTATATAGATAAGTTTAATAGATATTTAGAGTTTAATAGATATTTATTATCGTCCACTAACAAATTGGATGTTTACTTATCCTGTCCCTCTGTTTTAATTAAAAACAAAGGGACATTAAATCTACACAGGTCATCAATTTGTGCACTCTAAACTGATGTCTAGAAAGTTGATAATAGCCTGTGTGTCTTTAAATATAGAATTGTGTATTTATCATATTATAAAGCACAACTTGTGTAGGAAAACATCCTGCATGCTTGAGAGATTTTGTCCATGGCGTGTGAAGTCTGTGAACCCACACTAGGCGAGCGTGGTGGACTGTTGGACTATAGCCTTATCTCTCTGAAATGAGAGGAGAGCCCTGCCCAGCCGTGAGACCGTAGAATGGTTAATGATGATAAGGCACACGGGTGAAGTAGCTCCCTGTAGTGTACCAGGACGCGTTCACAGTTCACGCACACGCGTTCCTCGCGTTAACAGAATTATGTTAGCTCATTACTGCTTAGTGGCCGAATATTTGACAATACGTTGGTACGAAATAGCACACCAGCAAGGCTCCCAAGCGGGTGCTTGGGAGTCTTGCTGGTGTCCCGGTGGCCGGGGTTGTGCTTTTGCGAATCCCATGGCCCCGGTAATAAGGTTGGTGGCCCTTAGGCGGAGTCCGACACACTCCGCCGCCTCCCCAGGCGATGGGAAGGTCCGCAAAGGATTATGCCGCACTTAAAAAAAAAGACCCCCAAGTAGGTTATGTAAACACAGGCACAGGAAAATCTTTGCTACTAATTAAAGTGCACTTCATACATGATATGTATCGGCTAAGAGCTCAGATGATGCCTTTGTAGTTAATAGGTTTATTATAACGTCATAAACAGACAGGTATTGATCTCATGAGTCTTCCTCTTCACCTACCTACCCGCTTTAAAAGCTTTAATTAATATACCTGCCTACTTAGCTATTAGTATCTAGGTGAATTATTTTTATTTCTTTTCATATTGATTTCATACACTTACGCAAATATTAGACATTGAAATAAAACTACTTTTTACGGATTTCATCGCGGTATTTAAAGGTTTTTTTTTTTGTTTGTTTTGTGGGTGAGCTCGAACCCAAGACAGGCGGCGCAGAAACCGATTGATCGACTACTGCACTAAACATCCCATCAAGTCAATCTCATTTGTTGTATTATGATACATGTAACATTGTAGGCATTTTAAATGTGTAGGCGATGAAACAAGGAGGCAAACTTACTTTATGAGATCCATCACGCTGTGAGCCCGTAATATTGTACAACTTTTAATCCTGTTTGCCTTTTAATGGTAAAGTGATTATGATGTATTTTTAACCACACAACTTCTAAATAATGTGCAAATTCCCCTTTTAAAATAAAAAACTGGGCTGAATTTTTCAGTGGGCGTGTATGGTTAAATCCGAAATTATAATCGATGCGTTTTAGGCTTGGTGTTGTTTGTTTTTGATGAAAACTAACCAATTCATTCGAATGTCATTACATCCGGGAATTCGAACCTTATTACCAACACCTTGGAACAGTGTTATAGTATATGTCTATTTTTAAATTTCCCACTTTGTTTTCCGGCTAGGAATATTGTGTTTAAAAAGTTTAGTTATGTTGTTTAATTATGATGATAAATGAGAGATGATAGATCCTAGGAATCGAGCCTAGGACCTCACATAGCTCGAACTCAGCTTGCGTCGACTGGACTTAGGCTGGAGTTCTTGCGTTCTTTAGAGCGCTTTTAGAATTGCTTGTAGGTAATAGTAGCACTCGGAACACGTATTGCTAAAAGCAAACCATAAGGCATTTTATCCAATCGCATTACATAATATTTATTGTATTAATCAGCATGATAGTTATCTATCCCCCAATAAACGAATTGTATTTTAATTTTATAAAAGAATAATTGTGAGCAATTGTTAAAATTTTAAACTAAACATATATACATTACGTACAAAGTAATTTACTTAGACCATACGACAAGAAGAATGTCCATTGCCATCTCTAGTATATTATTTAAAAAAGAAATCAATGTAATTTTAAATACAAGATTTGCATATATGGCGATTTTGTATGAGAAACACAAAATCACAGAATAAAAACCAGAATCTAAAGACATAACATAATTCAAACGAAGGAGGCCCTTCCCCCAATCAAAAAAATCGCAATGGCGTTATAATCATACGTATTGCCAATAAATAATCTTCTTTATACTCACAACACACATAAAATCGCGTAATTTTCTTATACCTATATCTTAATAAGGTAAGAGGTATCCTTTTTAAGAAAATGAGTTTCCAGAATAATTTTCTCTCTATACAGTAAGTAACAAATTACGTAGGTACCCAATCTGAAACAAATTTTGGTATACCCACGAGTATACTTAAAAACACATATATTTACATCATTATTATCAACCCATGATCTGTTTTTTTTAGTGCGAATGTAATATGTACACCCAGTACAGCCCACCACGCTATCGAGAAAATTCCTCAGGAACGCCGATTTCCTCGCGATTATTGCCTTCATCGTTTTTTTAAGCGGTTTTTTATAGAATCGGCAACGACCGACACCTCTGGTTTTTCAAACGTTCATAAGGCTTACCATCCAGGCGGGCCGGAAGCTTGCTTACGGCCCGCCTTGCTTACCCTTGTCTTATAAATAAAACCATGTTGCGTGCCATGGGATTGAAATTGTGAGACCTTTAATTTCGCAGTCCACTGGACACACCATTGGGCTACCACAGCTTCTTACTTTAATATGAATATATACAAGTATACGTATAGCTCACACGATACGGGGTTACCGCAATCAAAGACTAGCTAGTAATATTTGACTCCAATGTGGCCAGCTATTTTATTGGTAACGGTAACTCGGGTATTGCCTCGAGAAGCTAGTTATTAAGTGGGGATTTCGAGGCGGTGTAGTGTAAAAAAATGGTTTAGCTACATTTTTATGTAAAATAATAGTGGATTATTAAATTGCTAAGGGTTCGCGAATGTGCAAGGGCTTTGGAAAATTGAATAAAACAGTATAACATGACTTTTTTAATCCGCTTGTGAGTTAGGGTGAGATCGTAGTAAAGAACCACATCTTCAGTGTCCAACCTCACTACGAGTGATTAGGACGTGTTTCGTAAATTATTAACTTAAGTATTCTTACTTATTACTACGCGAAACCGGTAATCGACACCGGTGCTTCCGCGCTCGGTTGTTCGATATAGGTCATTAGATTTTGATCCGTATGCAATATGAGTGAAAGTGTACTTGAGGATGACAGCGATGCGGGAGATAACGTTAGTATGGAAGGAAATAGTATAGATGCAGACAGAACAGAACATGATTTGCAACAATTAAACAGCGAAGAGAACATACACAACACAGATGGACGTGGATTGAATGAAGATGACAGCTGGACTATAGTTGGAAAAGACAAAAGAAGGAGATCTGAACAAATTGATATCAGTGTTTCTAACACAGATAAGTTACCAAAACAGTTTGCATTGGCTAAATTACTTGCTACCGAAAATATACTAGGAATTCAGCGTGTGAAATATATTAATGCTTTTAAAGTAATTATTAGCTTTGATGATGAATTAAGTGCAGAAAAGTTATTAACATGTCAAACATTTATAGAAAAAGAATGGAGAATCCAGAAGACATGGGAGGTAAATTTATCGTACGGAATTGTAAGGGACATAGATATAGACTTGTCTGAATCTGAACTATTAGAATGCATTAAAAAGTGCAACGAGTCTCATATTATATCTGTAAAAAGACTGAACCGTAGAAATGATGAGTCCGGATGGACTCAAAGCGAAACTGTACGAATATGCTTTAAAGGCAGTTCCCTCCCTCAATTTATTAAGATATTTAATTTGAGAGTCGCTGTGGAACCGTTCGTGTTCCCAGTCACACAATGTTCCCGGTGCTGGCGCTTTGGACATACGATAAACCTATGCCCATCTTTAAAAGTTATTTGCCCTAAATGCGGTAAGAACCACCCTAACTGCGAGACCATACATTTTAAGTGTGTGAACTGCAGAGGAAACCATATGTCCCTAGTGAAATCATGTCCAGCGTACATTAAAGAAAAGAAAATTCGAGCATTGATGTCAGAATTTCATTGCACATACCGACGAGCAATAACAATGTATGTTCCACCGTTTTCACCACGACCTGTATATCAATCTCCTATGATTAGTAATACCATAAATATGTCTCCATATCAGCAGAATCAATCAACTAATATGCCATATGCGGCTGTAGTAGCAAACAAACATAAACACGCACAGTATATTACTCAAAATATACATACACCGAGTGATCTTAGACAGGAACCTATGAAACGAAAACAGCGTAGTTCATCAGAACAATTAGCATATGAAATTGACGAATCATTGCCTTCACAGTCACGCACAGCGAGTAATGAGAGGTGTAACACTGTTGGCGTGCACATGGATACTGAGGATAGTGGCCAGCGATGCCGCCGCACTGATGTCGAGAGCAACATAACTATAGATAAACGGGCAACCAATACAAAAGATACGCTTCTTAATAATTGTATTAGTGAAAAAGACGAATGCGCCAGCCAATGTAATACACAATCGCGTTTTAGTGATAAATCTTTCGAATCGTTAGTTACCAGAATAAAACACCTAATTTTTTCTAAAAGATATACCTTTTCTCATAAAATTCAAGAAATAGTTAAGATAACAGTGGAATGGTGCATATCTGCTATTATGGAGAATCTTTCTGACTTGTCTATATTTAAGAAAATATTTGATTTAATCTTTAATTCACAAAATGGCTAGTTATAATAATATCGTGATTAATGTATTACAATGGAATGCGCAAAGTATAAGACCCAAACTGTTAGTATTTGAACAATTATTGATTCTAAATAAAATTCATATAGCTGTGATATGTGAAACCTGGTTGGAACCGCAAAGTCGCCTCAAAATAAATAACTATAGCATGTTTAGGATGGATCGAGATGACAGTTATGGAGGTATTTGTATTTTTACACATAAATCTATTAATGCTCAAACTTGCAATATAATAATACATCCTAACGTAGATATACAGTTACTTCATGTCAAGATTTTTAACTGTCAATATATTGACAATATAATGGCTGTTTACTGTCCACAGTGGGTACATACACGTCGAACTGACTGGGATAATATGTTTTCACAATTTAATAGCAAAACTTTAATTTTAGGGGATTTTAATGCACATCATTTCACATGGTCGTATAAAACCGATACTAGAGGCTCCCAAATATTCGAGTCAATAACTGATTGCAACTTTATTTCTTTAAACGATGGTAGTCATACTCGTATTAAATTGGTAGCCGATAATGTACAGCAAAGTTCCCCTGATATATCTTTCTCCACGTCTGATATAGCATGTTATTTTAATTGGAAAGTGACAAATGAATCCCTGGGTAGTGACCATCTCGTAATTAATATATCTCAGACCAGTTCATATCCTCCTAATTTTTTAAGAAAACGTAACTTCAAACTAGCTAACTGGACTGCTTACAAAACATGCCTTGAAGATACATTTTCTAATTTTAACTTAATTGGGGAGCCACAAATTTTGTATAATAATTTTATCAGCCACATCAACAAAGCTGCGGACGACCATATCCCCTTAATAAAAGTTAGTTGAAACCCAGCATCAAAATTTAATCCAAAGCCATTTTGGACTCCTAGTCTATCTCATTCAGTTGCTAAAAGACGACTAGCACTATCTATGTTCAGGAAAAATCCTAGTCCAGAAAATTTGAGAATTCTCAAAGAATGTATAGCAGAATCTCAAAAGCTGATACGTAAAGCTGCGTCGAATAGCTGGCATAAATTTTGTAACTCTTTGGATGAGGTTTCAACAGCTAGTGAAATGTGGAGGAAGATGAAATGGTTAAAAGGAAACAAAGTTCAAAATTCATTTTTAGATAAAAGTAAATGTGATTTACTATTACATACTTTATGCCCCGCGTGTGTCTGTCCAAATAAACCAGATTTTAACTCTTGTAACCTTAAATTAGAATCCTCTATAACAACACATGAATTAGAAACTTGTATTAAAGCTAGTGATACCGCCCCTGGAGCTGATAACATTTCTTTCTCCATGATTAAGAACTTGCCTGAAAATGGAAAAAATATTTTACTAACGTTATTTAACATCTTTTTATCTTCAGGATTCGTACCTATACAATGGCGAGACATAAGCATAGTTCCAATCCCTAAGCCAGGGCGAGATCTTTCGCTAGTATCATCTCTCCGCCCTATTAGTTTGATGTCCTGTATATGTAAAGTATTTCATTCGATAATAAATAGAAGGCTGGAATGGTATTTTGAAAGCAAAGGAGCCTTTTCGAGTGAGATGGTTGGCTTTAGGAAATCTAAATCCTGTATAGACAGTTTGGCCAGGCTAGTCACAAGGATCCAATCAGGTTTTTCTAAAGATTTGATTACCTTAGCGTGTTTTTTAAATATTAATGATGCGTACAACAATATTAATGTATGTTCACTACTTAAAATCTTAGATGATGCTGGTGTTGGCTTAAAAATTTGCGATTACCTCTGGAATTTCTTAAGCTCGAGAAACTTAAAAATTAAACTTGAACACAGCTTCATTAATAGACATACTAGTCAAGGCTTGGCACAAGGCGACCCATTATCGCCTTTATTATTTAATGTCGCTACTCATAACATAATCAATTCCATAAACCATGTGTTTGTCTCCCAGTACGCCGATGATTTTGCCTTGTATGTCTCAGATAAAAATGTAGAAAATGCCCGCACAGCCCTCCAGGGTGCATTGGACATTGTAGTTAAATTACTAGAAAACTTAGGCCTAAGTGTGTCTGCTACCAAAAGTAAATTCTGCATATTTAAAAAGGGGACAAACAGACATGATTATTCCGTATTGATAAATAACACTCCATTGCAAGAAGTACCACATGTAAAATATTTAGGTATGTGGTTTGACCGTTCACTTAGATGGAATAAACACATCAACGAATTGATTGAGAAAACACATAAATATTTAAATATTCTGAAAGTGTTAGCTGGTTCTGGATGGGGTGTACACCCCAAGCACTTGAGAAGGCTATACATATCGATTATTAGAAGTCGACTCGACTTTGGTTGCTTTTTGTATGGTAATAGCTCTTACTCAAATTTAATTAAAGTAGATAAAGTACAGAATCAAGCCATGCGTATTATCGGTGGTTTTGTTAAGAGCACTCCCATCCATGTGATGGAGAGTGAGCTTTGCCTATATCCTTTATGTGTCCGTCGGATATTTCTTGCTGGAAAATTTTGGTTAAAATCTATGTCATCTGCTAATAACACTACAATCATCGCGGTGAGTGAATTACAGTCACTTGTAAGTCGTAGATACTGGAGGCGTAAGCCAACCCCGATGTTAGTTCAAATGTATGTAAAATATAATAGTATAGATTTACATACAGCAGAATATCTGGATATGTATACATTGGACTACTGGATGACTTGGTATGACTTAAATAGTATAATTAAACATCAAATTGAGGGCATAAATCGGGGTAAGAGAAATTATGATATTGACAACCTTAGTTCTGCTATTTCTTCATATTTAGAAAAAGTATATTCAACTCATTATAAAGTTTTCACAGACGGGTCTAAGAACAACAGCGAACATAATGATTCAATGGGTGTAGCATTCTTTGATCCCCAAATAAACAGGTTTTTAAAATTTAAAATTTGCAACAATATGTCTATCATGTATCTGGAGTTGGTTGCTATCTCTGAGGCATTATCTTATATCAAATCAATTGATTACAATAGGTTTGTTATTTTAACCGATTCGAAAAGCTCTCTGCAACACGTGGCTCGATGTACCTCTTGCCTAAGAGGCACACCGATTGCCTATAGTATAATTAAAACAATATGTGAACTGAAAGCCAATTCAAAAGAAATAATACTACAATGGATCCCTTCACATATTGGTTTGGCCGGAAACGAGAGAGTGGATAGGTTAGCAAAGGAAGCGTCTTATGATGGCATACCTACTAATGTTTTGCCCTTCTACACTGATTATATTCAATCAATTAAAAAACACTGCTACGAGTTATGGAAAGAGTATTTTGACGAAAGATCAGTGGAGAAGGGCATATGGTATAGGACCATACAAGATGAGCCTTGGAAATCTCCTTGGTTTGACAAGCTACTGAGCAGAAATACACTAACAATAGCCTTTAGACTTCGGTCCGGACACATTCCACTTAATAAATTCGCCTTCTTGATGAAAAAGGTACCGTCGCCGCTTTGTTCAGAATGTGGAATAGTAGAGGATGTGTTGCACATTATGGTGGAGTGTGTGCGGAATGAGGACGTCAGGCATGAGTTATTTAATACTATAGATTTTAGAGGTGTTGGAAATTGTAATACTGTTTTAACATTCCCAATGTCTCGAATAGCTAAATTATTGTACAAAATTGTGGAAATTGGCATACGTCGGCGTTTATAATATATATTTTTTGTTAGTTTAGTCTAAGTGAAGATTTAACGGGGCGGCATAGTCATGTTTGACAAAGCTCCTTAATAAAAGAAAAAAAAAAAAAAAAAAAAAAAAAAAAAAAAAAAAAAAAAAAACCACATCTTTACCGAATCTCAGATATCATCGTTCATCACTCAATTATCGTAACAAATGAAGTGAATGTAAAATAATATTTGGCTAAAAGGTCCCAGTAACCATCCCAGAAACTCAATCATTAAAAAAACGCTATTAAGTCTCCTTTGCCCCAAAATTACACTGGCTGCCCTACATATTAATTACCCTTTATTTTTTTAAACAATAATGATACCACACTACGTATTAGCGGTCGAATATTAAGACGTGACATTTAAAGTCTTGCTATTGTAAAAATATATCTAGTAATATAAGCATACAAAAGAGTTGCACCTCTAAAAACCTTTAAAAACGATATGAGGTTCGTAATGCAATTTGTGTGGTAATGGTACTTGACGGGCTGCAAGGCCCACAATTGGTCGATTAAAATAATTGTGGGCAAATTGTGTCGCCGTTAAAAATTCAGCAAAGTACCGTAAAAGGCTAAACAGGGCACTTTTTCCTAAGTGTAAAGAGGACCAGTTTATTTTGGGTGCGTTGATAGGCCGTACTGATACGTTTTATTGTTGATACAGACAATTGACAGAGATCGTTTGTTTTCATTAACTGCGGCATTAGTCCAGGTCGCGAAAGCGGAGGTTGAGCATGAGTTCCTGGGTTCAATTCCTAGGTCAAGCAGTGTTATTAGTTTATTTGAATGTTTGGAAGAACTTTGAAATCTAATGTGGTTTGGCCTGGTTATTGGCAATAAAGTCACTCCTGAATACTTGGGTTTACAACATACCAAGCAAGCAAGTGCGGATGATTACTCCTTCTCTGCCTAATTCTGATAAGAAACAGGGGTGATGATATAAACGTGTTTTTAAAAAAACTCGCGTACTTAATTCCTTTAATATTTATTAAATAAGAAATTCTTATTTTGGTGCTTGCTTAAAGCGAGAGAGATAGTGTCAACATATGATAAGAACAAAAACACTTGAATAGTTATATCCTCTGAACTAAATTAACTCAGCCTATTTTAGGATATAATATATGCACAGCCATGTCAATTTAGGAAGTTATGTCAAAAGGACATCATTTCCTAAATTGACATGACTTGTTCATACATAGATTCAAAGAACTTGATTTAGTAAATTATAGTTAAAGACACGTCTATCAACTAAAGTTATTACAATTTACTTCGTTAGTAACCGTATTGTGTTTGCCGTCAAACCATCTCCTGTCTACGCAAGTGAAAGAATTATTATTTAATATTAGCTTAGGACTGAGGACCGTTTTTTTAAACTCAGTGACGTTTTTTTTACAGATTTACAAAGAACCACCTCCTTTCTAAACTAAATCTTCATCATCATCAACCCATTAACGTCCCACTGCTGGGCATGGGTCTCCTCTCATTTGAGAGGGATTAGGCTATAGTCCACCACGCTAGCCTACTACGGGTTGGCAGACTTCAAGCATGCAGGTTTCCTCACGATGGTTTCCTTCACCGTTTGAGCTTATGATAAATACGTACATAACTTCCGAAAAGTTAGTGGTGCGTGCCTTGGGTTCGAACTCGAAACCTTTGACATCTCAGTCCACTGGTCACACCACAAGGCTACCACAGCTGTAGTTATTCGGGTTCGACTCACAGTCTCACAATTGAAAAACGATCAGTTTTGGCGACAAACATATATTTTCAAACACGTACGGTACACGGACACATTAGTCAAGGGAACGTGCGGCGAGCGGGGGATCGTTGCATCGACTCTTTTTGTACGAAACGCTCGCTCGCGGTACCCCTCCCGCGTCTCTTGCGCTCCCCGCACATTCCCTTGCTATTACAGATAATTTAAAGTAATATAAATACGCGTCGCTTACATGCCCCACCCCAGTGCTACCCTAGCAGCACTCATCACCAATAGGTAAACGAGCGACGCGTCCAGCGGATCGGGTAAGGACACCAGTTTTCGTCCTAATCTTAACCATTCTGGTTCGTCCGTCTTTACCAGGTAGCGTTTCTTCCACGACGCCTCTTGGCCAAACATTTCTTGGCCCATCAGGTTCGACTATAAAAACTAGGTCTCCCACTTGCAGGGGCCTTTGTTCTTCGTTCCACTTCTGTCGTGGTAGCATATCGGGTAATATTTCCCTCACCCATCTCTTCCAATATAAATCAGCAAGCCTCTGTGCTATTCTCCACTGTTTCTTTAGGTGAAATTCGGAATCATCAAATATACCCATCTGAGGTAAGTTGGACGACGACAACAATAGAAAATGGTTTGGTGTCAATGTCTCTTTACTCCCAGGTTCCACAGAGACGTGAGTTAGCGGTCGGCTGTTGACAATATTTTCTACTTCTGCGAGAAGGGTATTGAATGTCTCCTCTCTAGGTGCACGTTCTTTCAGGATTACGTTCAGCGAGCTCTTCACACTACGAATTAACCTTTCCCAGGCCCCACCCCAGTGTGGGCTTACAGCAGGAATAAAGGTCCATTTAGCACCGCGATTCATGGCTGTGTTTTGTAGCGTCTCTTGGTCGAGTTCCTGAATTGCTCGTTTGAGTTCAGTGTTGGCTCCGCGAAGGTTCGTGCCATTATCAGAGTATATGTGTTTTGGATATCCCCTCCTCGCTCCCATGCGACGAAGGGCCATAATGAGAGAATCCGTTGTTAGAGAGGCAACAATCTCTAAATGTATAGCTCGCACGGTTAAACAAGTAAATATAACTCCCCATCTTTTTTCCCTTCTTCTTCCTATAGTGACTTCTAGCGGACCAAACAGATCGACACCACAGAAAGTGAAAGCTCGCTGGTGATGAGCCATCCGGGCTTCAGGTAAGTTTCCCATTCGTGGAATTTCAGGTTTACATTTTTTTATTCTGCAAACCATACATTTTGATGATACATTTTTTACCGTTGGTCTTAGTCTGATAATCCAATATTTTTGTTTCAGGGTATTAACGACAGTTTCTTGGTTCCCGTGAGCAGCGTTGACATGATAAGATTTAACAATCAGTCTGGTGATGTGATCTCGACCGTCCAGTATTGCGGGTCTTTTAGTTTCAGGTGATACATCGGCGGCGTCATCAATCCGGCCTCCAACGCGCAGGACTCCGTGCTCATCAAGATATGGTGATAAGGTAAGTAATTTACTATACTTTTGTATGTATTTTCCTTTTTTCAGGATATTAATTTCTTCATAAAAAGTTTGTGCCTGTGAATATCTTAATAACAGCCGTTCAGCTTCCTCCATTGTTTCGTGATTTACGTCAACGGCAAGTTTACGACATTTATTTATAAACATCAATACAGCACGAGTACTTCTAAGCAGGCGCAGCCAAGATGAAAATCGCGTAGGGTCTGGCACAGGTAAGTTATTGTCATCATGTTGTACAACAGACACGTATTTTAATTCAATTTCATTAATTTCAGGTTGCAGGAAATCCATTGTCCAGGTGCGCTCATCATCAGATAAGAAGTCTGGCCCGTAAAGCCATTGACCTTGTAAAACTGATAGGTCATACGCTTCTCGTGTGCCCACATCGGCGATATTAAGTTGCGTCGGGATATATCTCCACTCATCGCTACAAGTAAGTTCGTCAATCTCGCCTAAGCGATTAGCTATATATGGTTTGTATGTACGTGACTTATTTCTTATCCAATGTAAAACTGTGGTGGAGTCGCTCCAGAATATTTTACGCTCCGCTTTTATTTTATGTTCATTTATTATACTTTCAGCTAATCTAGCGGCCAGAACAGCTGAATTCAACTCAAGTCTCGGTATCGAAGTTGTTTTATTTGGTGAGACACGGCATTTACTCGCCACAAACGCTATATTAACTTGTCCGCTATCCCGCCAGCGCCAATATGCAACCGCGCACATCGCTTTACTCGACGCGTCACAAAATATATGTAGCTGTAGGTTTCTATAGCGAGCGGCGGCGGCGGCGGCGGCGTTAGGCAGTTGTGACGTCAGCCGGCCGGTCGACGCGAGCGCGTCTCGCTCTAGCGGGTAAGCGGCGGTGGCGCAGGCGGCCGCGACCGCGGCTTCGGTGCGCGCGACCGGGTTCGAGTCCGGCAGGCTTGCTCCCGTAGTGGCTGCATCATAATAATATCTAGGCAGCCTTATGTTGCGTAATGATTTTAAACAACTTATCCAGTGGCACCATTTGTCATATAATAAATCTGGTATCTGGTCGTCCCAATTTATGTCTTGCTGCCAACATTCTTGTAGTATAATTTTTCCATTAATTGTGAACGGAGATAAAAATCCATAGACGTCGAATATAGACATTACTACTCGTAGCATGTCTCTTTTTGTAGGCCTCTGTGTTCCGTTGATAATACTCTCAGATATCTTTTTAAATGACACATCAAAACTCAGTGCATCTTCATAAGGAAACCAAATTAAACCAAGTGTTCTTTCGCTTTCAAATTGTTCTCCGATTTTGAACCTTACTGCCGCTTCACCTAAAGTTTCTTTTGGCATGGACTGTAGAACTTGTTTACTATTAGAGGTCCAGTTTCGTAGTTCAAAACCACCTTGTTGATGAATCATCTTCACATCCCTTATCAGTTGAATGGCGGTTTTTTCATCTGGCACACTGTCTATGTAATCATCGACATAATGTTGGTTGTATATGGCTTCACAAGCGGGTAACATCGTTGACTCAAAACGTTGTGCATTTTTGTTTTTTATGTATTGAGCTATGAATGGAGAACAATTAGCACCGAATATTAGTGAAGTCATAACGTAGGTTTTTATAGGTTCTTGAGGTGTGTTTCTATATATAAATCGCAGCGCATTCTGGTCTTCGTCTTTTATTTTAACCCTCAAAAACATATCTTTGATGTCGCCGGTAATACCTATTCTTTGCTCTCGGAACCGCAGCATTATTCCAAACAGTGACCTAAGTAGGTCGGGGCCCTTTAGCAGGTAATCGTTCAGCGACAATCCGTTAGATTTAGCGGCCGCGTCAAATACGAGACGCAGGCGCTTCTTGTTTGGGTTATCCACCCCGAAATGAGGGAGGTACCATGTCTTGGGGGTCACATTGGTATTCTTCAACTCTTGAGCGTAGTCATTATCAAATAAATGTTGAATACGATCATTATATCTATCTCCGTAGGCCTCGCATTTTATCGTCTTTCGCTCCACAGCTTTAAGTCGCGACAATGCGTGAGGGAATGAGTCGGGCATTGTACAGTTCTCGTTCTTCCAAGGCAGTCCGACGTACCATCTGCCATTAACAAGAGTAGAAGTTTGATCTAATATTTCTAAAGCTCGTACATCATTATGGTTCTCGCGTGGTTTACTGCCGACGCCTATTGAGTCAAATGTGAATGAGCGGCGTACGTCTTCGTGAAGATCACGTAACAATTGGTTGTTATCAGCGTTATCGCTGACGTCATTATCCTCGATGAAGAGAGTTGAATGAAACGTGTTCGAATGTGACGTGATACTTGTAGGTGCTCTGCCATGCAAGCACCAACCCAGCGGCGTGCGTGTGGCACAGGGTTCTTGGGGACTTCCGGTGACAACTTCCAAAGGTAACAATAGGTGGTAGTTGTCTTGCCCTATTAGTATTTCCGGTTTTAATTGTTCATAGCACAGTTTATTTTTAAGTTTTTGTAGATAAGTAAATTTATCACAGTTCACCAAGTTTGTGTTTTGTTTAGGTAGTTTAAGTTCATTGACACTCCGCGCGCTAATCGTAAACATATGTCCGTGTCTATTAGACAAAGTTATGTCCATCAGGTAAGTTTCACACACTAGTTCAGTATTGTTCCATGCGCCACGCACACGCATGCTCTCCCGACGGCCGCGCAGTCCGGCACGTTTCGCGAGATCGGCGCTTATCAGTGTCACTGTGGATCCGTCGTCGAGCAGAGCACTAGTGCTGATTACGCCGTGGGGGCCATGAATGTTTATCGGCACTACTTTTAATAACGCTTTAGACGACGAATTCATATACGCTACAATTTGAGAAGTAGGCTCAGTCTCACTCTCTGTCACTTGCACGGTATTATTATTATTGTTTTCGGATGGTTTTTCACTAGGTACGAAATGTAACAAGCGATGATGCGCTTGTCCACAGTTATTGACATCGCACACTGGCGCGGGGCACATCTGTCTATCGTGATGGCTTAGCAGGCACTTATAGCACAGTCCGAACCGTTTCACATAACGCCAGCGATCTTTTCTTAGCGACTTTTTAAACTTTTTACAGTCAGTTAAATTGTGATTAGGTCCGTGACAATAACGACACTTGGTATAACTTTGTCCACTTTGTATGTTTAATAATGTTTGGGATTGATTATTTGCACTATTGTCTGTATATTTACGTTTATAATTGTCTTTCGGCGTGGTTATTAACGTTACACTGCACTGTGATATTTTCACGGCTTCTTCATGAAGAAATTCCGATAGATTATCGAGTCTAGTCGAGATACTTGCGGTGTTGTTTGAGTATTTGAAGTCGGCCCATTTAGACAACAGGATAGTAGGCAACTTAGATAGCACAACTGCGATTAAACTCGTATCTTCTAGGTGGCTTTCTCGGCCGAGGGCGCGTACGGCGGCAACGTAATTTTTTATTTTATTTGAAAACATAACAATGTCTTTGTGATATTCCGAAGACACTGAGTTGAGCTTCTTTATTTCTTGTTTTATACGAAGCAAGATTCCGTCTGGGTTCCCGAACTGTAGTTCTAGCGTAGACATTAGCGTTTCAGGAGAGGTAGCCGTGATGAGCAACGCTTGGACAGCGTCCTTGGCTGCGCCACGAAGACATTTTCGCAGCCGCCATAAGTTCTCCGAATCACTAAAATTACACACGCGGGATGATTCTTCATAGGCCATTTTGAACTGCAGCCATTCCATTGCGTCACCAGCAAACACCGGCAGGTCCCGCGGTGTGCTGATGCGGCTGAGTAAATTTTTACTGTTGGTGTTGTTGCAAACGGAGGTAGTCACCATATCTTTGAGTACACAAGCCAATTGTTGAATTGGTCCATCAGTGCCGGTGTTGTTATTTGCCGGCGGGCACGGCAAGTCCGTAGGTTCTCCATGATTAGCGACATGCCGTGACTCCAATTCATTCCGACTGCATTCTACCCATTTAGCAACTTCACTTTGGTTGTCGGTTACTGACGGTGGACTGTATTCTTCATTTAGTTCCGCTAGGTCTGCTTCTAAGCGTTTGTCGATGAGTTGCAATTCTATTCGAGCTTTAGCCTCTGCCGCTTCTAATTCCAGCTTCTTCCTACGCGCCTCAATAGAAGATATTGACGATTTCTTCGACATGGATTTGCGGGCGGTAGGTATTTTGGTTAACGGCCTCTCGGACATTGTACTTCCGGCTTCTAACAATATTGTCTTGCCAGGCTGCACTTTAGATTCAACATTTTTTGTTCCACTCGAAGACGGCTTGGCTGGATCGACCTCAGTAGCTTTCTTTTCATCCTGCTCCTTCTTTACAGTGCTGCGCGTACTGACCATTTTTTTTTTTTGACGGCGGTGTGAGGAACATCAAGATCCGGCTCGAAGACCACTTTGTAGTTATTCGGGTTCGACTCACAGTCTCACAATTGAAAAACGATCAGTTTTGGCGACAAACATATATTTTCAAACACGTACGGTACACGGACACATTAGTCAAGGGAACGTGCGGCGAGCGGGGGATCGTTGCATCGACTCTTTTTGTACGAAACGCTCGCTCGCGGTACCCCTCCCGCGTCTCTTGCGCTCCCCGCACATTCCCTTGCTATTACAGATAATTTAAAGTAATATAAATACGCGTCGCTTACAACAGCTCTTAAAATAAATCTTAATTTTTAAATGTTCTGTTTTAGATTGAGGCAACCCGCCCAATTTATATTGTCATACTTATGGGATTATACTGTTTGTATCTAAGTCTATTGAAGTTATGGGTTTATGGCAATGGTAAAAGCGCTAGCCGCCATATTTATTGTCATTAGAGCGGTATAATTATTGATTTGAAATTTACACAGACTTATAGCGCTGAGGTGTTTATTATTGACCGATTTTTTGTACAAATTTAAACAAATATTGTTTTCGTAATAAGTATTAAATTCGTGGTCATTTTTGTGTTAAAAAATACCAAATCCTAATTAATACGTGTCTTAATATGACCGTCTTTACAGTGAGTCTCCAGAGTATTCAGTCACTTGTATTATAAGCGTGAATATAACGTTAATTATGATCTTCATTACGTTGGTATTACTATAACATAAGGTCTTATTTCTTACTAAGTTTGTCATATAAATACCTATTACAACATAATTCTTTAAGAAAAAGCTGTGATAGCCTAACCAGTGGGGTGAGAACTCAAAGATCCTGGAGTTTGATACACTTTTTGAAGCGTATTTAGCACATACCCAAACGGTGGAGGAAAATATCGTGAGGAAACCTGCATGCCTCAGAGATTTTCTCGATTGCGTGTGAAGACCGCCGACTCTTACATGGGTAGCGTAGTGGACTATAGGATAATTTCTCCCAAATTAGAGGAGGCCCATGCCCAATAGCATTATTCTAATTTTTTCATTAAAAGAGACATTAATCGCTTTTTTATTATACTACATGTGAGAAACATACAATTTAATTGTAAAAAAGAACTGACATAATAAGAGAAATGGACAATAAACACCTACGTGTATTCTAGTTAGTCGCATTCAAAGTATAACTGACCGCTTTTATAACTTACCAAATCGTTTGAAAACTTTTTGTGTAGTTACAACTATTGTTAAAGTTAAATTCTATTTTCTGTATAAAAAAAGGCCGCTGTACGAAACAATAGTTATTTTAGTTCACTAAATGTTCCTATTCAAAGTGCTTTAATTGGTTTAGGTTGAATATTTTTGTAGAGTAGCTCACGCACTAGCGCACGAAGTTGTCATGTTTTCACTACTGTCTATAAAAGTAATATATATAAGTGTATTATGCTTATAAATCTTTCGAGAAATTAACTACATGAATCGGTTCTCAGTAAAACCGTATCAAAATCCTTCGCGTAGTTAATAACAGTTAGGTACAGTGCACAGACAGATAGACGTTGAGGGAAAAGGAATGACTTCATTTACGTTTGAATTTGTGATTAATATATAACTAATTAATTTATAATTGATAATTAATCATCTATGTAAATCTAAACATAAAACTGCAAGACCAAAGGTTTCATCAGATCATCAATAATAATTAATGAACGTAAGGACACTCTTCATAATTATAAAGACACCGAACACCTTAATCTGTTTGATACTAAATAACATCTATTTATAGCGATAAAATCTGTAAAACTTTTTATTTGAATGTCTAATATTTGAGTAAGTGTAAGAAATCGTTTAACAATAATATACCGAATATTTTTTCTTACTACAATATGATAAATATTACATTATGACCAAAAACAATATAAGCAGGAATCACAAGATATTCCTAGACGTTCAAGTCTGTAGAAATCAAAGTGTCCATCGCGAATTCAGCCTCATAATCTTACAAGCTGATATAAAGCAGGGATTCGTTTCTGAATTCATAATTGTTCGGTTTAGTCTGTCATTTCTGCTATCATGATATCTTAATCATAGTTTTATCCCTAGTAAAACCATACTGTATATACATTAGATTTTAAAACGATAACTGTTGTATTTTTATATGGCTGTTATCTCAAAAACGAAATAATTGAATAATATAAAATTTCTTTCTACTGATTATATGGCTATAAAATTATAATAAAGGTTACTAGAGCTCATTAGGAGAGTGACTATTCTGACAGCATGGAAATTCAGTTTGGTGTCAGTTTATTAATCCTTACTTTTAAGTAACCTAAAATGGTTTTTACAGGGTCGGCAACGGCCGAAAGCCACCTCTCGTGTTGCAAACCGCTTACTCTTACTATTCATACTTTCAAGCTTCATGTAAGCTTGTTTGCTACTCTATTTTATATAATGGAGCTTAAACCATACGAATAAACCGATATACATTAGTAGGTATTTACGCCTATGCCGAACCTCTTGGGTATCTATTCTATGTTAAGTTTATAAGTCCAGTCTGCGTAGGATTCTGCTGTTGTCATTACTTATTTATGTCTAATTTTATCCCACAGTTAACCGTCCATCCTAATGTTAGTTCTCATGCCTACTGAGAATAGGCTTATGCGAGTCGGGAATGGTAAAATACAATTATAGGTAGGTAGCCTAGTGGAATAATAACGAATGGATGGGCCCCATGCTCAAATATAAATAAATAATAATATATATATCATAAAAGAACACAAGACCAACGAAAAGTAGTGCTTACATATAGAGAGGATACGTGTACCTACGTGTGGTTCGGTAGTGACTGCTTACATGACAAAGGGGTGACTTTACGTGGGTATGTAAGAAGAGAGATTGTTTTCATATTTAAAGCTTATTGTTAGAACTTTATTGCCTGTAAACTGATAATAGAATTTATTATTATGAAACGCGTATTTAAAAAATAGGTAGAATAAAAAAAATAACGCAACGGTTTTAGAAAATGGAGGTAACTTTATCGGAGCTTAATGGTGCGAAATGATAAAAAATATATATTTTATAAAATTATATATCGGGTTATATCAATACACAACAATAACATCCGAAAAAAATGTATTTTTTATACCATGAGGGGTCAAACCGGCTTGCAGCCTGCCTGCTGAAAGCAATTGCCGTAGCATTTAGAAGTGTCGCCCGCGTGTTGCCGACCCTATAGAAACATTTCCACCTTTATTTTTTAAGAACCCCTAAAATAGGGTGTGTTTTAGGTTTCTAAAACCAGGGCAGTTACTACATGGACCGTAAACGGAATTACTATGATGTCAGAATTGTCATTTTTATAACGAACTCGAAGATTATTATATACCTAGTTTATGATAGTTTTATTTAGATAGATAGATAGATAGATAAAACATTTATTTGGTACATACAAAAGACAACACACCAAAAACACAGTTAAGGAATAAAAAATGACAACAACATAAAAAAAAGGTAACAACATGAAAAGATAAAAAAAAAAAAGACAAAGAATAAAACGGCTAGTGCGGTGTGCGTCTCCCAGTTGCACCAAATGGGAGTCCAGCTCAGCATGTGTCAGGCAAATGTACCTGACGCTGATATTCTGCTGGATCCTTGCAGTGACGTACGGACGCCCAGCAGACGAGGTCAAGTAGTGTTGGGACAGTGGATGAAAGGTATTTATATATGTGAACTATTGTGATGTAGTGTGTAGTGGCCTAGGTGTTAATACTAATAATATAGCGTAATATTTATAATCTAAAATGTGTTTACAATCAATAAATAAATAAATAAATAAATAAATCAATAAATAAATAATAATATGTGTATTAGCTAATAAATATATTTAGTGTAGTGAGATGCTATCACCACACATAAACATACTAGATACTATTTCATATTTCATGTATTATGATGATAGTAAGGCAAGGTGAAATCGCACAGTAAAATCGGATATTGCAAAGCACATACTACCCAAATCAGATATTGAATTTTCAAGGTTTGATTGTCATTCTTTATCAATTTAAATTATTCGTCATTCTTTTTGTAAGTTTTCATTATTGTTCTCACTATGATAATGAATACTTACGTTCCAAACTATACCTACTGGATGCTAGAAATCCGTAAGTTTTATTACAAAATGTACGGATCTTACGAATGACGGTAAATCCTACTTAGCCACTTTTTGTTGGTCTAGTAGAAAATCTTGGATCCTGTTCTCGTACATACCTTTGCAGCTTTCAAGAAATTTAATGATAATATAAATCTTGCGCCGTATGGGTTTTTGTGCACCATACATATTTAAATTTATTTATCACAAGGGTATTTCAATTTTTCATATAATGTAACTTTTATTATCTACGCATGTTGTTATTTATCATTGAAAATACTGCATAAAGGCAAACAAAGAGAAACAAAATGTTTGATATTTAACAGAAATTATAATAGATCTTAATATGTATCTTTGTATGTTCATTTATACTCCTTAGATGTACCTAAGCTTTATATAGTATGTCTGTGGTGTATGTCAGTTATTTTAACGTTCAAAGAAAACGTTCTGCACAACATTTATTTGACTTTAAAGGTTAATTCAAGGAGTGAATTAATTAATATACCTAATTGGCATGTGGTAGGATCTAATGATCCGCCTGGATAGCCGCTATCTCACATGTGAGACTGCGGCTAAACACACCGTCAGAATCACATACATTCGACAAAACATATCAACAGTTACTGTGTTCGGTGATAAGTGTTCTCGAATTGGAACGGCCGAAGTTTGACAACAAATATTTAAATTTGATATACTTTAATCCTGATGTTTCGGATTTTACTTTACAGCAACCATGTTGACCAATACAACTAGTTTTATTTAAATGTTCATTATTCGCGTAAGTGTAAGAAATTAGTAAGTATGACAATTATATTTGTATTATTATTATTTTTGAAGTGAAACTTCTTTATCGGGGTTGGAAAAAATTTAGTGTAACATTTTTGCTTTACGCGCCATCTTTATTTGAATAGGTAACCATAGCAACATGATGTTTGTTTAACAACTAAAAACTATACCTTTTCCAATACACCAAGACCATTTGTTTTTCTATTGAGAACTTGCTATTGGTTGAGACATCGACGTTTTGATAAATAGAAGATTATGATTGGTTCCCACTATTATTTGGAACTGACAGAGCTACAAATCGAAGACTATTCATTCAAACGCTCTTTTTAAATTCAATGTTATTCGAGTAGATACCATAATTACCTATATCAATAATCATAAAATACAGTTGGAAAACAACTAGTTTAACCAATGCATGTCTATTATAATAAACGCCTTTTGCATAAACTTTATCTAATTTAGCTTTATTCAACCAATTTCTGTGAAGTTGTAAATAGTAAATCATTTTTCGAAAAATGATGTCATAAAGCAGTTTCACTTCTTACGTGTGTACACTAATACACAAAAATTTTTTTAATTATTTATTTGGTACAGAGAACACATTACAAATACGAAAATAATAAAGTGAAAACGTTGAAAAACTACAAAAGTTATAAACTGTGGCGTAGCTATAACCACACGTTGTCAACAGGTTTTAAACATAAAATAAAGCAGAGAAGGCTAATATATTAAACTGGTACTTATCTCATCATAGAATTATGTTTTAGTACGAGCACAAAGGAGGGCTATTTGCATGGATTGTGTATTCTATATTAGAGTCTGTGCATCTTCTCGGGCAATATTATGTTAAAATCAATATTAAATTTTAATCTAAAAATGTCTATCATCGTTTTGTAGTGTCTATAAAGTTTGATGATTAATGATTTTATGATTTTATTAAACAATCTTTTAGATTAACTTTTAAAAAGCCACAGTTTAGGGCCGGGCCGGAACGCGCCGTCTCGCGGCTACAAAGAAAAGGGTTACAAAAGTATTTATATTAAATTCATAGGTCCTAAAACTAAAATGGCGCGATTTAATATGTTTTGGCAATCAATTTTATTATCATACGGCTAACTGTGCCCATGTAGAGAATTCAGCCAATGCCAAAATTGCTATAGATAAGAAGTATGTGAATAAGAATTACATTAATAATAATATATTATTAATGTAATTCTTTTTGGTGTACAATAAAGTATATTCTATCTATCTATCTATGTGTTTAAACACAAAAAAAAATCTTATAAAGTTTCTAGTGGTAAAAAAATATAAAAAACACATAAATACAAATAATTATAAAAATGATTATTAACCAGATGCATCGTAATCTAAAATCATTTTAAAAAAAAAATAATATTTATTATGAAGTTGTGGAGAAGGATGGATACCTATGTGATGGATCTATATGATTTTTCAATACACTGTAACAAACTTTATTTTGGTACCAACTACCAACACAGAGAAATCTACTTGTCCAAAACAAATAACCAATGTCGCTTAGTCTGAAATTTTGCACGCTTTTAGCACGATATCAGTGTTCCTAATATTGAAAATTGTAGAGAATCTGAATATAAACTTCTTAGTGATTAAAAATAAAAATCTTGGATATCAAAAAAGTTTCGGTGTAGCTATTGTTATTAGGTATATTATTTACTTATATACAAAAACTACAATAAGTATATAGGCAAGTTGAATAGTAGAACTAACACAGAATAGCTGTATGTATGTATAGCTTACATGTATTTCTTGGCTGTCCCGTTTTTTCAGATTAGCTCCACAAGAGAAAGTGGTATCTTTACAGCTTACAAACAAAGATATGAGTTCAAATGTCACCGCATTGAATGGATTATTATGTTTATTTTTTTTTCTGAAAAAATTTTGGTCCTCTGTTCTTGGACATTCTCCGTAGATTATACAAATATTTGTTCTATGCGGGGATCAAACCCTGTGACGGACAAGTCGCTCGCTCTGTCACTGCAGCAATCACATTATTATAATAATAATCATCACAAATCTTAGCTTGAAATAAGCTAAAAAAATACAAAAAGATTGTATAAAGGTAATGCAATATCATCCGGAATCTACTCGCTGTAAAGGGAGAATTCTGGGTTGGGCAGAATTGTCCAATCGATGTTGCTATGTCGCCGTAAGACATAAGTAACATAAAGAAAGAAAAATTCAACACATCAGGTGGATACCTCAGTGGCTCAGTTGGCAGAGCGTCTGGAGTACTTTTAGTTGAATTTTTCTTTCTTAATAAAAATTTAATAATCATCACGCCTATATCCTATGTGCGTGTGGTGTGAGGGCCACTTCGTCAAATCTTTTTGAAATGTGCCTAGGATTTAGTGAACACTCCAAAACAATTGTGAAAGTTGGAATCAGAATTTGTGAAAGTCTAATAAGCGAGTTATAGCCTGTAATCTTGGGCCCTCAATCCTCACATAGAGGATTGAGGGCCCACCCGTATGGATAAACTATGGACACTACAGAAAATGTGTTTATGGCAAAATCTAAGCTAATGCCAAACATAATTTGTGAAAACAAGATATTATCGTAAAACACTATCCTACTTTATATATCTACGTTCAAAATGGGCCCTCAATTCTCACAAACGCAAAAGTTTAAACACAAATAAAATTAAAACCATTAACTTACAGCTGCTGTTTGAAGTCTTATACGCTACTAAATAATTTGTGAAAATTTGTGAAAACAAGAACAGGTCACCACGTCTTGTGGTATAAAAGTTGTGAGCTTCACAAAATTTGGGCCCTCAATCCTCCACTTTTTTTTGGTTTTCTTGTTATTACGCTTATCATATTAAAGATAAAGGAATTCCAAAATAGTCATTAATTGTGAAAAAATTTGTGCAACAAATTGTTGTTATTTGTTACCAATAACAATTACAATAAAATTAAATATCTTGAAAATTACCGAAATCGACTATTTTTTTATTGTGTATGTGTGTAGGGTGACAATAATTTTATAATTTAACTATTGACGTCTTAGGACATTACATTTTTTAAATTGCTCTCGCATACTATTCTTTTTTTTTTAAACGTTTCTTCCCTTTCGGGATGAGGCAAAGGAATCTAGTCTATACAGCCTAGTCTTCAGTATTCTTTTATTTTATTTATGATGGATGACTGGATGATTCATGATAATGGTTGATGATAGGGTGAATTAATGGTTTATGAACGGTGATAGATGATTGTTTTTTTCCTAGTTTCAGTAAATATGTGGTTCTATGAAACCTAAGGCGGACTTCTTGGGAGAATTTGAAAGTCACGTTACACTGTTTTGTTTCATTTGCCAACACTCATGCACGTTTTCAAACACTTAACGGTTAATAATCCACCATTATTATACATTAAACTTGATCAAAACACAAATTTTAGAAAATAAAACAAAGCTGCTGAACATGACGCTTCACTTTCCCGCCAAAAAAAACGCTCTCGCATACTTATTACCAGTTTTTTTCTTTTTCTTCCCTTCCGGGATTACTCAAAGGAATCTTGTCAATACAGCCTTGGCTGTATATTTTCCGCTCAGGTGATTTAATGTGCGTATGTTCATCACTGCTCAACTTTGCATATTAAACAATTAAGTATGATAGATTACGATAAATACGATAACAACAACTTCACTTCATAAATTGCAAGGTTAGAAAAACTTTCATTGTGAGCACAACTGCCAAATTGACGGCGACGGTTTTAAGTTTTTGACGTTTTAAGATAAAATTTATTTGTAAATGTGAGAAATTATTATTTATTCACTCAGAATATGGTAAAATTTTTATTAATAGATGATATTTAAGTTCAACACATTCGCCTTTGGAAGGCATGCGAATTGGTAAAAGTTATAATTGTTGCACTATAAGTAGGAAAGAAAGAAAGAAACGAACTTTTTAATGATGTTTTCACCTTAATTCTAATTCACATCTTTTAAAAGTTCGTTTCTTGTGTTTTGCTAGAGCTATTACAACATATATATTATACGATAGTTTTACCTAATTTATTCTGATTAAGTTATGGTTATAAGCAATACACCTATAAACCAATAGATGCCATTAAACGGTCAGTTTTACAAAAACTGATCTTCATTATTTATCCCGTGGAAACTTTTTTGTGGTCACCCTATTTTGTAATTTACCCAATAAAATTAAACATGGTTTTTTTACACAAAAAAAGGTCTTTTAATATCTTTCTGGTATCGGATTTGTTGCACAATTTTTTTCACAATTAATGACTATTTTGGATTTTCTTTATCTTTAATATGATAAGCGTAATAACAAGAAAACCAAAAAAAAGTGGAGGATTGAGGGCCCAAATTTTGTGAAGCTCACAACTTTTATACCACAAGACGTGGTGACTTGTTCTTGTTTTCACAAATTTTCACAAATTATTTAGTAGCGTATAAGACTTCAAACAGCAGCTGTAAGTTAATGGTTTTAATTTTATTTGTGTTTAAACTTTTGCGTTTGTGAGAATTGAGGGCCCATTTTGAACGAAGATATATAAAGTAGGATAGTGTTTTACGATAATATCTTGTTTTCACAAATTTTGTTTGGCATTAGCTTAGATTTTGCCATAAACACATTTTCTGTAGTGTCCATAGTTTATCCATACGGGTGGGCCCTCAATCCTCTATGTGAGGATTGAGGGCCCAACATTACAGGCTATAACTCGCTTATTAGACTTTCACAAATTCTGATTCCAACTTTCACAATTGTTTTGGAGTGTTCACTAAATCCTAGGCACATTTCAAAAAGATTTGACGAAGTGGCCCTCACACCACACGCACATTATATCCTGGAGGATATACAGAGGTATATCCTTACGCTCCTGTATATTTTAATTGTATATTAATTAACCGGCCACAAATCCAAACTTCGAGCAACACCTAAAAACCTCAGATCATGCTGAGCAGTTATGCTTTTGACTACTAGACCAATGAGGATTAATTCGTTAATACGGTGAAGGTTTCCTTCGTATCCTTATGAGTAAACCTCGACCTATTCAGTATTTTTCCCTCCATATGAGAAAGGTTAGGCTACCATTCTCCCTATTTCTAGTAGACGTATCGGTTTGTGGAGGGAGCTGATGGATGTCAGCAACTTCCATGAGCGATGGCCTGTGGTGGATGGACAAGAAATACTGACGCTTGTGGCAGGTCCGAAGTTCACCAACGTATTGTTTAAATAATATGTGCAATCAATCACTGCAAATCAATTTAAATTCCATAAAGATCCGATTACTTTTACAAAACTCATTGTGATTCAACGCTGCCAAACGAAATAGGAGAACAATTACCTCCTCCGGAGATATTCCTGTCAAAACCTTTACCCCGGCTAAATTAGAAGGGGAAATGGCACCCCTACAAAGAACTTTAATACCGTCAGCAGGACAAAGCATTTTTAAGATAATGTAAAATTTCTGTAAACCCTTTCGCTGCATCGGACAGTTTTAATTTGGCGCAATTAGTGGACTGTAACACACTCCTTTTAAATGTCTAGACTGTTACGTTACTAATGCAGTTTGGCCATCTGCTTTTTATTTCTGTATATACTAGAATATATGTAATTGAAACATTGTGATAAATTATGAACCGTTCTGGGTGCTGCGGTCTGCTTTATAGGTATAAAAATCTTTTTGCTAATAGGAAATATTCTATGGTAATATTTTTGCGAAGAAAATTGAAAAAAAAAAGACAGGAATTGAAATAGCGTCTTCCGTTATGTGTGTGTATTGTGAAAACAAATATTTAAACTAAGTCTACTGTAAGAATAAATTTTGAACTAATGTTTTTAAGGTTTCACGATTTTTATACATTTGAATTATTATAGTCAGCCGAAACGTCGGGTTAAAAAGGTATTCATACCTCAATAAAACTACACGATCTAGACCCGCTGTCTAGAATAATTCAAATTTTGAACTCTCAATAGGTAATTATTATCTATGCATTAATATTGCAAGAACATTTTGATTTTTTTTACGATGAAAGTACCTACACGAAAGTAATTTATATTTTGGTCTTAACTTTTTAAGGTAAAGTGGTCGAAAGACATCAATAATAAATGTTACACTCAAATTCTTGGGTTTCCAACTTTGCAAGCCTTTTAAATTTTTTTAACTGTCTAGTTCTTCATTATGTAATTAAAACATTTTTGCTTACGACGCTCATCAAAATTTCACTTGATTTATGAAGTTCAGTGAAGGTGACGTTTTTCTTTTCAATACAATCTATATTAGCTTAATTAATATTAAAAACTTTCAAATAAAACCGCAGGTTTATCGCTGTATGTAGATATTATTTAATCTTAATATAACTACTTTTATTTAATAACCCATCAAAAGTCCAAATTTCATGGGTAAAATTTCACACTTGGGCACTGACCGTTATCATCATCAACCCATTATTGTCCCACTGCTGGGCACGGGTCTCCTCCTCTCATTTCAACTCTCCTACTGCGGGTTGGCGGCAGACTTCACATTAGCCATCGAGACAAATCTCTCAAGCATGCAGGTTTCCTCACGATGTTTTCCTTCACCGTCTGAGCATGTGATAAATACGAACATAACTTCCGAAAAGTCAGTGGTGCGTGCCTTGGGTTTGAACTCGAGACCTCTCACGGCTCTGGCATCTCATTCCACTAGTCACACCGCTAGGCTACCACAGCCTCTGACCGCACTGACCGTTATAATTGATTATATCCATTGCCAGATTATTAGAGTTCATTTACTACTTACTGTCTCATACTTTTTATTTTTTTCTTTTAATTCTGAACATTATGACACACAGCGCCACTTAGTTCCGAGCTAAATACATACATATTATACATAGATTCATCCATGATTCGGATACAAATGTTTATGCTCATCACACATACATTTGTCCCTACCGGGATTCGAACCGGGTACCTTTAGCATAGAAGCCAGTGTTAACTACCGCTGGACTAATTGGGGTCGTATAATACTAAATACTGGTTCAATAACACTTTTTTCGCCTATTTTGTATGACATTTTAATAGTTCGAAATAATATAATTGAACGTTTTTTTAATACAAAACGTAAAGCATGTCTACTTTTACGTGTGTACTGTGAATACTGGCTGTGTTTGAAAAGTCTTAATAAAAATCCGAGAAGGCATTCCAAGACAAGCATATAGGGTTGCAAGACGAGTAAGAGGTTCAATAGTACTTTCTGGGATTTCACTAGACGAGAAAATTTTAATATTGTTTACGCGAGTAAGAACACCCGTTTTAGAACACCCGTACTCTAGTTTTAATTTAAAGTTTTTTGAGGAATTTCTTGCCGGTTCTTCTAGAAGACCTACGTCTTAGAACCATGCAACTAGTTTTGACAATTCAAAAGTAACTGTAATATTGATTTAATTGAAATGAAATGAAATAAAACAATTGATTTGACTTTTGTATTTTTAAATAGTGCGTTTTGGTCTCTAGATGGGATTGTAACGACAAACTGACGTTATCAAGCAGTTCTGACAACTGAATGATCAATCCTGAGGGTAGTCTGTATCGCTCTAGCAAAGTTTGACTAGCATGGCTGCATACCCATGGTTAGCGGTTTCTCCCTTGTCAATAGCCTTTTTGACCATAGACCTCTGCTCGGGCCCTTCCATAGATTAAAGTGATGTAGCCTCCTACATATATGTAGATACCCAAAAGCACATTAAAGAAAATATTCTAGACAGATATCTGTGTATAAGTAAATTAGGATTGTTTTTAAATTATTTTTTATGCTTGTTTCATTGATAACAATATTGTTATTATTTTATCATTTCGTAGTTGTTTCTGTACCGGGATCCGATCAAGATAAAAGCAAATTAATCAATTCTGTCTAAACTCTAAAGGTATACAAAAAAAGCATATTGTTCAACGAATAAACATTATGGTAAAACGGCGTTTGTTATGTTAAAAATAAAACCTGTATTATGTATTTGTTACGCCCTTTCTACAGGCTTACTTTTTAATTAGAAACTGCTTTCTAGCTCATAATAGTAAACTGACCTATTTTACGAAGTAATTTGTAAACACTACATAACTATGGTAATATCCGCTTACTTAGGAATCTGTACTCAATAGTGAAAATGATTGGTATATTACTGGAATTCCCTCACATAGCCTGCTAAAATTAATTGCCTATTTTAAAGCCTGAATAGAAACAAAAATTTGCACCTAGACGTTTAGACACTAGATAAATGTACACCGTCAAATAAAGTGACGTGTACTCTGTTCCCGATTCACGAAGTGTTATTAGCAACATTTATCGTCTTCTGCTGTAATTATTTAACTTGGTACAGTCAACTGACAACTTTTAAGATACATGAAGTAAGCTGATTTCGAATTCGAATTTTGTAATTCAATTCGAAATTTCGTCGAGCGTATAGACTTTTTTTTAATTTAAATCTTTTGCAATCAATCTTTCGTCGTGGCGATCCTTGAGGGAGATCTATGTCCAGCAGTGGACGTCTAACGGTTGATATGATGATGATGATGATAAAATCTTTTACAACAATCTTACGTAAAAAAAATTAATAGATACTTACGGTTGCTATTACACAAACAGAAAAACAATTATCCTTTTGCATACACTGAATCTGAGAACAACAATTTTCATCCTATGATTGATATTTATATATTTATTATGCTGTGCTACAGAGACATCGTAGAAAACAATCAACAATAACAATCTTGTCTGCCAATATTGAGTTTCAATTATTTTAATCAGCAAAACTTCCTTTTAACTTCAAAGAAAATGTAACGCGACCATTGATATACTATAGAAACAGACTATGATAAGCGCTTCAAAGTGGCCCAACGAGTAAGAAAATAATTTATGGTTTCATTTTAATTTAGTAGTAGGTATATAATTTTGTTTACTTCCCTAGTAGACTTATTTTTGACTTATTTGGAGTTCTGTGGAGACTATATTTACGTTGAAAGTGTAGTACAATTAAAAAGGTTTTACTCGGCATCTTCTTCACTTCGGCATCACCTTTAACTGTATGGAACAACTTTTCTTCCGACTAGGAGCGTTATAGCTACGCCACAGTTTGTAACTTTTGTAGCTATTCAACGTTTTCACTTTATTATTTCGTTTTTGTAATGTGTTCTCTGTTCCAAATAAATATTTTTTAATTTAATTCATCTCTTTGTCTAATCTGTATCTTTGTGTATCTGCATGCCTCGTCACATTCATTTAAATCAAAAACTATAAAACGTACATTTTATAGTATTAAGGGTAAGTGGTACTTTTTTGTCTTATTATAATTATTAACACGCAAATGATTTTGAAATGCCACTGGTGCCCTGGGTGCCGAGCTTTGGATTCAAACTTGAGACTTTTGAATCCATGGTTATATCCGAGGCTACTGGTAATATAACATACGAAATATCATAACGCCTGTATCACGAAAAGGTTACGCAGAGGGGCGAATGTTTGATAAATGTATAAGTATATGTGTAGTATTTCTTTCCCTAAAGCAAAACCAGTCGGTTATTAATCGGACACAAAAGAGAATCCAAGCTACTACTGGCTAAATTAAAAGAAAAATCTAAATAACACAGTCTTGGATTCGATTCCAAGCTCGAACCTTGAACCCAAGACTTCAGCAGTCGTTTGGGACCACCAAACCATTAAAATATAATAAATAACAATTTTATTCGCACTACAAGTTCTCGTTGAATCAAACTACTTAGTGAGTCAGTCAACAGGTGGCTTCGCAAGAATAGTTTAGTTCATTTCATCGATATTTGGGTGTTGATGCTTACTAATTAGTTGATTGAACGTATTAATTGACATGTAATCTAATTACAGACTCAATTAATGGTATTTTTGTATAAACATTGGGGTTGGGTTGCCGAATATATATCTAGTATGCGAATCGTATCACAGCCTATCTTAAATCACTGTAAAAAGGTGAGTATGAATAAGAATACTACTAATTTTTGTTAAGTTATCTTAATCAATCGTTGATAGGAAATGTCTCGGGCTGAAAGGGTTTAGTGGTTATACATAATTATATGTTTTCATTTTTTTTTTATTGGTAAAATGGATTTGTGTATGCTAGCTCACAATAATACCAGAGTACTGATTAGAATAATTGTGATATTGTATAGAATCATCAAATTAATTAACAGACAGAACTGTGTTGCTGGGGAGTTTGTTGCGCCGCTTCTTCTTCCCAGCAAAAACACTAGGAAGCGGTGAAGGGCGGGCGTTTTTGGGGGCTGTCTTTATTGTCGACGTTCAAAAAGAGCCAATTAAATTTGGCCTACTTTGAATAAATGATATTTTGATTTTTGATTTTTGAAACCAGGTTATAAGCAAGCAAGAAAATACAAATACAGAATTCTTTCAATTACGCGAATACTTTAGACAATGAAATAAAATTTCATTTTAGAGCTTTTGTAGCGTAATCATCATCATCATAGTAGTAGTAGGTCAGTATACTGCCATAAAATTCGTAAAAAGAAGTTTTATTTCAATTTATTTATGATTTACTAAAAAAAAAATGTCTATGGTGTTCTAAGTATATTAGATTCTTCAGTGTCAGTCAACTTAACCCACTAGAGCCTGAGTTTAGGCCAGTTGTGATTGAACTTTTTATAATTTATGCGTCTAACGATTTTGATTTCTTACATAGACAAACATTTGTCTTTTTTATATCAAATATTTAAGATTTTAGTTTTTTAAGAAGTTCATTAAAAGTATTACAATTTAAATAAGGCTTATTTTAATCTGTTACACTTCTTAGCCTTTTCTCGACGTTTGCTTAATTGCTTCGTGTTAATTCATGGTTAAACTAAACGAACTCCTTTTTATTACATACAATTTTTCATGTTCAAAAATAAAAATGGATATATACCGCCATTCCTGAATACGTGTCTATTTTTAAGCTTTCTTTTATGTTATGGTTAAGTTTCAAACTTAGCGTGACACTAAAATTTGTTCCACTTTCGATGGTAGCATATTATTTGTTGTAACGTGTTCAGCCAGAATAAAATATTAATCTAATTACTTACCAATGCGCTTCATTCTTGTACTAACACACATTATGTAAAAATATCAAGTAAAAGTAATAAATTATAAAAATTCTCGTTGTTCAAATAGATATCAAAACTAAAAGAAAAATAAAACAATAAAATCTTTTTCATCTTTAGCCAATTCTTAATTTAAATTTTGTTTTATAGTAAATTACCAGCCTGTTCTCAGCGCTAATAACTATAATTAAAACTTTTTTCATGTTCCTTTTTTTAAATGTGAACACATTACTTTTTGCAAAATAAAAAGAATAAGGAAAGAATTATGTAGGATAGAAGAAAATAATGTAGTTGTGATTATAAGTTAATAAAATACGGTAGGTAAGTAACTTGTTGAACTAACCGGCCAGCAGCAAGGCAAGCACAGCGGTCGTGCAGGCTGCGTATCGTTTCATCGTTGCGTTCCGAATGCCGAGCGGTGTTTGCGGGGCCGCCTTATAACTTTAGGGGTGTACCGCCCTCGGAGACGTAGCACGTAACTGTGCTACGGTATCGCACGTATTTAGGTACGCGACGTAGGCGTTAATAATGACCTTTTTTTTTGCCTTCAAAGAATTTTTTAGAATGAGCGCTAATTTGTTAATTGTTTGGTGTTGTCGCTCAAAGAAAAGGAAAGTATTCAATTATAGTATAGAATAACACAAACAAAATATCTAGACTTTTCTGTATTGTATGGTTCAAAATCGGAATCTATTTGAGGCAATTTCCTTATAGGCCAGATGTTATAAAGTTCTTGTTGTTCTAATTGCTACCGGATAAACACGGCGTATGGGTTTGCTTACAAAAGACTATTTTACGACATTTAAAGACTTTTTTTCAGGACTCGGACAAGATTTTTAAAAATAAAATGTGTATACTAACCTACATGGGATTAGCGTGGTGGAGTATGTATAGTATGTATAGCCAGGTAAATGGGATGATGAGATGAAATTGAATTGGATACCTCCGTTGATCCCGTATTTAACAATATTATTAACAGTTAGGTAAGTGCATGGAGTGTGGAAGTGATGTGATAAAGAAAGAAATTCTACCATCGCCATCTGTGACAAATATTATAACAGAAAATATTAAATAATATATTCAAACGTGTCCATGAGATCTTTTAATATTAGACATATATTATGTGGCCCATTGTAGGACAAAGGAGAGAGTCCTTTGTCCTACAATGGGCCACATATGTATCCATAGATTACTACAAAGACTCCTTCGTAGATGTCACTGGACGAAATGAGGAATTTAACGTGTGACCTATTTTGTGTCTATTTACTACAATATCTATTGGTCAATAATAAGCTAGATACACAGAAAATCGAATTAACTAATTAGTCCTAGGACCATAGGGCTCATTTTTCCGGTTATACAATCGAGGCGTCATTATTTCGTATGAAATTTAATCCATTCTGAAATTAAAAACTTGACACACCATTTTACGCGCTAAAACACGCCCACTATGGCGCGAAGAAAACAAAACGCAACGACCTTTTATTTATGACTAATAATGGTCATTTGTCACATCTCTAATATATTACACGCTTCGATATCGAGTTTAATCGGAATGCAATATTTATATGTTCCCCCCTCTAAAAACTCGTACAAATTGTTATTGCCTACATTTTTTCTGAGTATTAAAACGTTTGATATTATTTGTAGGATGATGTTGTTGTTTAATTTGTATTTTACAATTGATGTTAAATTCTAGAAAGAGAGGGATATAATTTATTCCATTGGTAAAATGACATGAGTACATTGCACAAAAATGTAAAAAGTAAAAATAAAAAAATAAAAATTTAACATCATTAGTGGGTACATCTCGTGTCCGTAAGTTAAAGGAGTGGCCCTTAGCATAAGGTGGGGTGTGAGAAATAACAAATAATGATACTTAGATCACAGCAGCACAGATTTTTGATCGTTCAGTATGTATTTGTAAGTGTAAATAAATGGTTTCAGAAATTAAATTAAATGTGTAAGTTATATGCAGATTTTTCACGTGAAAAGAATTTTATAGTGAAGAAAGATTTCCAAAACATTACTCAAATGTAATTCATTATTGATTAATTGAATATTTAGTATACAACACAAGCACCAAGCAGCCATATTGATATGTTAAAACGCGAAAAAGAATTTAGTGCCAACGCAGCATTATAGTATGCCTTGGCGAATCCCATGGCCCCGGCAATAGGGTTGGTGGCGTTGACGGGTGCGGTTTTTTAGTCGGTAAACGCTCATGCGGAGTCCGACACACCCTGTCGCCTCCCCAGGCGACGGGAAGGTACGTAAAGGATTTTTCCGCACTTAAAAAAAAATGCCTTGGCCTTATCAAAAATTATAATAGGTATTTGTGTGAATAATTCTTATCCTTATCACGTGTTCGTTGGTAATTCTGTTGGAAATAGTAATAACTGTTTGTCACATTATATTATCTTATATTACCTCTCTTTGTTATTGGTCATATAATAAAACTACAATATACATATAGGTACTGTACCTATGTTGTAGTTTTATTGTACACCACTAGTAGGTGTGACTAGTAAGTAGATTGAGATGTTAAAGGTCTCAAGTTCAAACCCAAGGCACGCACCACTGACTTTTGGGAAGTTATGTGCGTTATCAAATATTCAAACGGTAAAAGAAAACATCGACAGGAAACCTTGCATGGTGGATTAGCCTAATCCCTCTCAAATGAGAGGAGACCCGTGCCCAGCAGTGGGACAATAAGATAATGGGTTGATGATGATACAGATCTACTGTAAGGAATCAGAAACGTCGTGAATAATTCTTTATTGTATACAATAATAAAACAGCAGATAAATTTACAATACATTATGTTGTGCACAAAGGCGAGCTTAATTCAAGATTGAATTTTCTATAATTTTCTCAGAAATATCCATTAAAACTTTGAGTAAGAGAGTTTTAAAAGCAAACGAGTAAACAAATAAATAGATAAATACATATATATGTATAAATATTATGATAATCGACAAATTATTATATTTGTGACAGGAAATGACCCCTAGTTTTCTTTTGGAAAATTAACAATATTTGAATTATTATAGACAACGGGTCTAAATCGTTTAGTTATTTTTAAAGCTATGAATACCTTTTTACGTCAGCCGTGGTTACGGGAAGGTCCCGTGACCACGGCTGGATGCAAGTCAGCCGAAACGTCGGTTTAAAAAAGGTATTCATACCTCAAATAATACACGATTTAGACCCGTTGTCTACAATAATTTAAATGTATAAAAAACGTGAAACCTTAAAAACAATATTGATATCCTACTACAATAAAACTCTAATAACGTAGGTATATTTATTTAATTGTTTATTTCAGTGTTGCGTAGGTGTAAAAATCAGTAACAAGACATTCGTATATTGTTTCCAAGTTATTTCATCAATATGGGTTCCAAAATTTGATTCAAACTTATTAATTAAAAATCCGGTGCGAAGACAGGAGCCGTGTTGTCGTTATATTGTCACTGTCAGAAAAAAAGTACTGAAAAACTGCCTCGTTGGTATAGTGGTCTTAAATGCTACTGCTGAGCAAGAAGTCTCGGGTCGATTCCCAGGCCGAACAGTGTAATCGGGTTTTTTAGTAGCAGTAGCAGCTCGAAGTTTGGATTATTATATTACATAGGACCCTAAAACATAATTATGTAATCAGAAAAATACTGAGAAATATCTATGACCAAGTAGTTTTGTTTCGATGTCTAATATTCGCGGAATTGTAAGAAATCAGTATAGTTTGTTTTTCATGTTTTTTTTTTGTAATACACTACTCCTCCTTTTGACCGTTGGGGATTGAGGCGTGAGGCTATGAGTGTAATTTTTTTGATACTTTATTGCGGGGGCTGAAATAACCTACATCGTCCCATTTACCCAGAAGAATATTGCGCGTGGTTTTATGATTTACGAGCATCTATCCTGTAAATAAATAAAGGAAAATACTATGACTGAGAAAACTATGTAAAATGAAACTCCTTAGAACAAATCAACTTGTTTAAATGCTTCATGATTGTCCCCTGTATGGTGGGCGCGTCTACGATCACAATTCTTTGTAAAACAAATCAATTGATTGAATCTCTATGGGGTTATAAAATCAATTAACCGGTGTTTTTTTTAATTATGGTTGAGCTACACAATGGCTTATGGCTTATTACCATCCATCGGCAGGGAAATGTCATACTTAAGCAGCGCTTATGGTGTTTTCTTAATAAGGCCATTCATAACAAAATTGGGTACTGTCGATAGAAGTAAAAACTCACGGCGGTATATCTATGTACACTCTAACAAACTAATTGGTTTACATCCACACATGGATCGGTCGATAGTTGCATGTATACCAATTAGGTTGTTAGACTGTACAAATATACACAGTATACATATAGCTCATGGGAAGCGAGCGGTGACGATGACGCGAGTTTCATTCGAGTCCAGACGGTGAATTTAGTTCACCCAAAAAGTGCTCAACGCGCCTAAAGAAGTTTCCACTTTAAAAATGATTTCCGTAATTACTTATTTACGTATTGACTTGGTTGAGAAGAATTTACACGACATTTTGAAACCAAGTAACCAGCATAATACTTAGTCAGGAGTTTGTAACGTGAATGCGGTTAGACAGTTGGACAGTTTTGTCTCCCAAACGTTTACTAGCCTACCTGTACCGGCAAAGTTTGCCAGTGCATAGAGCCAATGTCCCTGTACAAAATGTTACCAGCAACAAAAAGTTTGCTTAAATTGTCTCATTTTTATTTTTGTGTAAAATACTCGCTGTTTGTGCGTTTGTTTTTTGTGTGTCAAATATTAGAAGCAATCATACTAGAAATAAATCGAATATATTTTGTAATTATTATAAAAATATAATCGCCTTGGCATCTTAAATGCATCTGCATAAGTTCAACAAAAAATAATATCTTCCATTGGATAAAACACGTGAATTATGCCATTAATTGTTGTTGTATTTGTTGTATTTAAACACGGCCTCTTTGCTTATTCAGTGATTGTTCTGTAATGAGTTATTTCGAAATTGGAAAACTAATTACCTTTCATAAAAAAAGTTCAGAGGAGAAAATTGGTATGTCTGCTTTTACTAGAATAAGATCTAGATTTACGAATATAAGCTAATAATGATAATAATAAATTACATAATATGTAGGTACTCGATACCTACGCTCACACACTGGTACAAATACGCAGAACTTAAATAAATTGTTGTTCCATCCCTGTATAACCCACGCCAAATGAAACTTAGACATATAATTGAATTTAAGTTCTGATATTCCTTAGGGAAATAAAATACTTATGTATTCTAAGACCTAGAAGTCTAGTCAAATTTACTTTGGTAATTAAATACATAAATATTGGATACATTGAGTATACGAACGCACAATCATTTTATGATTTCAAAGTCAAAGTCAAACTCAAATAATTTATTTCAATTAGACCTATACAGGTGCTTTTGAATTGTCGAATTTAATTTCTTACACTCATAGCGATTATTAAAATCAAACATTTTGTTACGATTTTTTTCCAGCAGATCCATGGGGCGGACAGTCAGTGACCATGGATGCGAATCCGAATTATGTAATACTAGCTGCCTCCCGTGGCTTTGCCCGCATGGTATATCGATAAAAGTAGCCTATTTGTTAATCCAGGTAATAAACTACATGTACTTATGCTACATTTCATTCAAATTTGTTAGGCGGTTTTTGCGTGAAATAGTAACAAACATCCATCCATCCATCCATACATCCATACTTTACAAACTTTCGCGTTGATAATATTATATAGTAGTATGAATATACTTACTTACCGCGATAAACATGGTTGCAAGTTAAACAACTTTAATTTGAGGGATGATAAGAATTTTCAGAGAATTTCTCAGTGCGAAATTTTTAAACCTTGATTGTAAAAATACACTAGTGAATTATGTAGGTACGTCAATAAACATGTGTCTCTTATAATAGCCTTAGTAACATATGGGCGCGATGGTATATTAAGATAGATTTTAGAACTACCTTCCACTCTTCCACCCAAACGAAGGAAGTTAAAATACTTGAGGAAGTTAGCGACGAAACGACGCATAAACTATTTTATTTTAAAATGTATTTATTACCTGATATCTGTCACTACATATATGTTGCAATGCATATTTACCTTCTTTTCAATAACAATTTATTGACGTTTGCCAGGATGCATCGCGAGCGCGTCAACAATTCACAAGAATTTCATCGCAATCGGAAGGAAGGTCATACATAAATATGAACAAAACAAACATTTGTATTTATATAACATTACATTCCGCCGGTCGTCCCCGAGGGGTTAGGCATAGGTGTACTAACGTATAGCTACATTTCGCCGTTATGTTTTAAGGGGCGAGCCTATTGCCTTTAACCGGGCACGAATCCAAACTCCGAACTGCTACTGCGAATTTCATAAAAAACCCAATAATTGTTTGACCTGGGAATTAAAGCCAAGATCTCTTAGTTAGCAGACGCACTTACGAGCGCTTCGTTAACGAGGCAGTATTTATACATATAAGTAGTTTATTAGACTAGTGATTGTGTGTATAAATGCATTGCAATACTTTTTCTACGCCACATTGCTGTTCTGAAACACTCTTATAAATGTAAATGGCGCGGACATAACAACTCATAAGAAAATCATCGTAATCACATATACGGTAGGAGCATGAGTGAATTGAAGACAGTAAAGACAAACATTTCCAGTATGTTGTACGCTTATTGTCTTTCGATGTAGTTATAGGTGTATTTTAGGCGACGTGCGGTTCCATAGGAACTGCATACCGCATTATTACTAAATATCCCTGGACATTATGACACAGCGCCATCTAGTCCCGAGCTAAGCAACGAGGCTTGTGTTACGGATACTAGTTGGTTGATATACTACATATATACTTGTTTTTTGTAAATACATACATAATATATGTATATAGATACATCCATGACTCGGATTATTTGTCACCATTTTGTTATAGTATTTTTTTTGTTATAGTAAACAACAGTTTTTTGGTTACTCAAACTCAAACTCTAATGATTTATTTCAATTAGACCAATATTCCAGGTACTTTTGAATTGTCAAAAACTGGTTGCACGGTTCCAAAAGGTAGGTCTTATGGAGAAGAACCGGCAAGAAACTCCATAGATACGGTTTTTTATGGTGTGGAAACCTTGAAAAGGTACCTAACCTTGACAAGAAACCGGGTATTGTAGGAGTTATACCTCACTAAAACCACTCCGATGATTGCCGTTAGAATGGCGGACCCGGGTCCTCTTAAGAAACCAACTCTGCAATCCTCTGTACAAAGCCTAAAAAGCACATCCCTAGGGCCTAAAAGGGTATGCCCTAGGGAGGCGATTACACCTACGAAATATAATCATGACATTTTCCAGCAGATACGACAGAAGCGCTATTAATTATAAGCAGCCATAGCCTTACAAAAGGCTTATTTTGGTATACAATACAGTTCAACAAGTTCCCAGTTTAGTTCAGAAATAATGATGAATTATCACAGATATAATATTAATAGTAGGCACATACGTGGGTGTCGTCTTGAGACAAGCGTGAATGAGTATGTTAGGAAATTGTTGTAATGAAAAGCCCGTGGCTCAATAATGTCTAACCGATTATCGCAGTATCTAGTATAAAATTCGGTTGGGGAAAATATTTTCTACAGTAAACATGGCCGTTAGTAAAGTCGAACAAGCTAATTGGTTTACATCCACACATAGATCGCTCTATAGTTGCATGTATACCAATTAGCTTGTTCGACTGTACCTACCTACCTAGAGTCATAGGTGTTTCTATGTATGTATTTACTAAGAAAAATAGTAAAACATACTATCAACCATCTAGTATCCGTAACACAAGCCTCGTTGCTTAATTTGTAACTAGATAGCGCTGAGTATATATACATATATACCTTTACATATATCTAATACTAACTGATGCTCGCAGCTTCGCCCGCGCAATTTAATACTAATTTCTCTTCCTCATTTCGCCCCCGTTTCCATAGGATAAATAAATAAATAAATATAGATGATCCACTATGTGTATAGCGACGTCTAAGTCGCTACATAGCGACAACGTACATAGCAACGTAGAAGCTATCAAAACTGACATCAGGCATGTCACATCGAACGCGATAAAGAGCTGTGGTAGCCTAGCGTGATGTTTTTTTTCGATTACTCCTAAGATATTGTATAAAAAGTAGCCTATGTGTTAATTCAGGTAATAAACTATTTGTATGCTAAATTTCATTAAAATATTTTAAGCGGTTTTTGCGTGAAAGAGTAACAAACATCCATACATACGAACTTACAAACTTTCACGTTCATAATATTAGTAGGATAAAGTTTTGGAGTATTGGCTAATATATTGTATAACTCTATTTTATTTTTGGCTGACTCCAAGCCTTTACCTACGAAAATCAAACATTGCTCAAAGCAGGTACACGTGGAAGGTAGATATTTGTGGTTGACGTCACTGGAATTTAAGAAATAAAATAAAGGAAACATACGGAATCTAAGGGTTCGCCACGAAATACCTTTCTTTTTCGTCTGTGGCAATTTGTTTGCGATACATACCAAATAAATCGGACCCATAGTTTTAGGGCAGTCAGCAAGATAGTCACTTGAAATGAAATAACCTAATAAATAACAAAATAAAATGACGTAAATAAAGTGTATATTTTGATATGCAAACAATTTTTATCATGTAAAGTGATAGCCTGAGACACAGGTTTCTACTAACCTAGTTCGGGCAGGTCGCGACATATATCTAGAGTTACGAATATTGTTATCTTGTATGCACCTTTAAAATAAATAATTTAGTTTTTGTTATTATTAAGACACTAATATACCCTTCCTTACTATTAAACATTATTGCTAAAGAAATGTACACCTTTTTTGTAAAAGAATTTAAATATAGATTATTATTATTATTATTATAATTTCAAATATCTTATAACTATCCTTAATCCTACTAATATAAATGCGAAAGTTTGTATGGATTTATGTGTCGTTTTGTTATGTTTGTTGCTCTTTCTCGCTATAACTATAATTTTGTGTAAACTGATTAGTGCCTGGATTAAAATATAGTACTTACTAAGTTACTATTTATCTATATACCATGCGGGCAAAACCGCGAGTGGCAGCTACTAAATAATAATAAAGCCAAGCTTTTACTCCAGCAGTGGAATCATAATTCTTATGATCATAATTATAAAGACTGTCAATTCTTATGACGCAGTCACCTTGAAGAAAAACGTCTTGAGGAAACCCTGTTTTACTTGAATGTTTTTAACCGTGAGAACTGTTAACCCGCACAAGGCCTGCGTGGTAGATTAACCTGTCGCAGTCTAAAAAGAGGCCCAAACCCAGCTGTGGGCCAGCAAATAGATTTTTGTGATGTAAATGTATGAAAAAAATAAAATTCCATAATAACAAATAAGAGTATTATATTGACATCTAGATAAATCTAGATCACGGAAACATCAACATTTTAGACTTTTACACTATAGTTTTCTTTCCGCGTAAGACTTTAAAACATCATAGCTGCAAAACTACATAAAATAAAATCATATGATTTGTTCAAAGTAGGTAAGTATACTACAAAAAAAATCAATTTAAAAATTTTATCTGTTCAAAAACACTTCATAAATTATATTATTCCCCAAAGGGTGAGAGGGTCTTTTAAAATATGCACAAAAAACCAAGCCTCAGGTTACAGAGGCGGCTACGGCGTAGCTATATGCTACGGCGTAGATTGCGGCCTACAATAATTATTGAGCTTTTAGACGAGAAGCAAAGTAGTATTTTTTTATCTTATTCGGATATAAAACTATATCAACAACTACGCAAACAGATAAAACATTTAAGTATTTAAAAACATGTGATAACCTTGTCGTGTGTTAATTAGACTGAAATCAGAAATGTCGAGTTCGAACCCAAATACATTTATCACAAACATGCTCAAACGATGAATGAATACATCGTGAGGTAACTTGCGTGCTTGAGAGACTTTCTGCATGACGTGAGAAGTGTGCCAACGTGCCAGCGTGCTGTGTGAAGTGTGCCCTAGACTTGCGTGGTGGACCTGGACTAAGATAGCCCTCTCAATAGTAATAAGAATAAAGTTTTATGTTTATACATATAAATATATTTAAGTATTTAAAATAGTAGTGATCTTTACCTCGCGTCAATCATGTTTTTGCTTACATTTTGATAAAGGTCAGTCGTAGGCGACATCGCGCTTATGCAGAGACTATTTGCGTTCCAAAGCAAAAACTAAATTAACACTGACTAGTCGAAAAAGCTTTTACACAGTTCCATATTTCACGCTTAAAATTAAAGTGAGAAATATCTTTTTTATCAACCCATTTCATGTCTCAGTGCTGGGAGTCAAAGTTTCTATACGCGAGGTTTCTGAAATACTAAACTGATTAGCGCTGTTCACAAACTGGTGAGAACGCTTCAATGCAAAGGATTATGATTCTGCAGAATTTGTAACAGAATACAGACAAATGATTGCGTTATTTGGCGTTTGACCGAATACAATTTTGATTTTCTAACAATTTCTTAGCAGCAAGTCGGAAAATAGATTTGCGTCTGGTTAATTAATTGGAGTGCATCACTCCTCTGCCTAAACACTTGGAGGTAACAGGCGTAATGTATTCGCCTGTAGCTACGACAGGCGAATACAGTTCATCATAGTTCGATATATGTAAGTAGTAGGTATATCAATCATCTAGTATCCGTAACACAAGCCTCGTTGCTTACCACGGAACTAGATGGCGCTGTGTAATAACTAATAATGTCCGGAAATATTTATTATAAAAAATATTTATTAATGTATACCTATGTTATGTAATATTTATAGTGTTTATAGGCTCAAGTAAACTGGCAATTTTATACGACCAATTTAGAATATTTTTATTTATCTTTATTGCCCTCAACAAAGTATATACGAATGTCAGGAGAGTAAACATAATGTTTGATGTCTAATCCATCTTTGGGGTGTAACAGCTGTTATAGTAAATCACAACAACACCTGTTGTACACTGATGAACTTGTGATCAAGGGGCGGCGTCGATTAGTAAACAATTATAGTAGGTATGGTACTTCAGTCTGAAATATCAAATGGGATTGACCTCACTTTATTATTGGACTTCACTATTTATTTATTTATGTTGCCCATCACTAGGAATGTGTCCTGTGTCAGGGGTGCGTTTCTAAATATTCACATTGCACAATCCAGACCCTGAACAGCCTGTGGCCATAATAATATATATATATATGTATGTTTGTTCCGTGAGGGAATCGAACGCGGCGCAGAAACCGATCAATCAACCACTGCACTAATCACGCCGTAATTTTACTAGTCTTAAGATTTACTGGGCTAGCTTGTAATATATGGTGTAAAAACTGATTACTAAGCCAACAGTAACGATAAATTACTCTGTATAATGATATCATTATAATTCCGACGTTTTATATCTATCCTTTATCTTTCTAGTGTCTGTGGTCACAGACAAACTAAAAAATAGCATAGTTTTTAAATGCCGCACTTTTTAGAGCAATTCCGTAGAACTTCAAAACTAGACGGTGACAAATGTAAAAACAATAGAGAATTCCTTGAAATCGAGCGTCGCAATCGCTTCTGTGAATGAAAAACCACCCTACAGATCGATAATAATATCGTTTAAATTGTACTTTTTAAAAACCCAAAATTGGTCCTCAATTTGTTAAAACTTTTTTAGGCGAATGTATGTAAGTAGGTATTTGTAGTTATTTCGAGAGAACGAAGTGTCGAGGAAAGGAAAAGTGGATATTGACTATTCTGTAGATACATACCTACCTACAACTAGTTTTATGTAAGTTATTTTTGTAATTTATTACCTAAGTAGGTGTAGGTAGATACTTATACTAGTATTTCAAAATACATATTCAAGATACCTACAGACTGTATCTGTAGGTATCTTGAATATGTGTTTCTATAGTTAAGTATATTTTTTATAAGTTACACAGCTTATTATATTATAGGTACACATTTCTACAGCCATTTTTACCTACCTTAAATTCGGTTGCTTTGCTATAACACATTGAATTATAAGTTAATACAGAATCTTATTATTTCATGTCTCTATGAAATGATATTTTCTAATTTCAGTTTTGTATTTACCAAGAAATTAGAATCAGCTTGCCTTTAGTTTATATAAACATGTTAATCTATGATTATTCGCGGTTTACAGGATTAGGTGCCGTTATTATCGTCTTATAAACCTCAAGTTATTTAAATCCTTTGCTTACTTATTAATCCTATTCATTCCTTCGTTTGAATATGTCCATACACACTTTACGTTTGAAATATATTTACCTATTGAGAAATAATATGATAAAAGGGAGGTTTTTTGAGAAAATATATTCATCACCATCATCATCAACCCATTGCTAGACACGGGTTTCCTCTCATTCGAGAGGGATTAGGCTATAGTCTACCACGCTAGCCTACTGCGGGTTGGCAGACTTCATATGCCATCGAGAAAATTTCTCAGGCATGCAGGTTTCTTCACGATGTTTTTCTTCACTGTTTGTGCATGTGAAAAATACGCAATAACTTACGAAAGTCAGTAGTACGTGCCTTGGGCTTGAACTCGAGACCTTTGATACCTCGGTCCACTGGTCACACCACTAATAGGCTACCACGGCTGCTTCTTCGTGTGATAAATGCTGCTTCGTCGTGATGATTTTGAAATAGTAAGGAAACTAACAAATACATAAATGTATATTATTACTGTACACTTTGTCTTATTATCCTTCCTTTTAAAACTCTCACTCAAAGGTTTGCTGGAAGAAAATTCAATCTTGAATTAAGCTAGCCTTTGTGCAGAACACTTTTTAAATGTATTGTTTAATTTATACCTTTTTCCCCCATGGGAAAAAGGCGTGAGTGTATGTATGTATGTTTAATATAAGTGGTGTTTTATCTTTCCGTGTACAATAAAGAATGAAAGAAAGAAAACTGTTTAAACTTTGCTCTGAATTACGGGCACTATACTAAGTTTACTTTAATCATAACTTAAGATGTGTATGTTATCACAATTTTGATATTAGCTTTTATTAGGCACGCTTTTATGATATCGTAAAGCTTGTCAGTCTGTAATTTGCTATGTACGTCAGCCAATGGTCGGGTAACACGGTGTATAAAGGGGCTTATGATTCAGGTTTAACCTCCTTTTGGAGTTAAGATCCTCACTCAGCTAGATAATAACCTTTTTCTAGTTTATTTCGTCAAATTGTAGGTCAATTACATACTGTAGGCCCTTAATATCCGTAATTGTTTTATATAAGTACTAGTTTCTGCCTGCGACTTCGTCTGTACATGCCGAAAACACCCTTTAAATGTAGGTATGTACTTGTGTACCTATTCTGTTTTCGATGACTTATTGGCAGTTTCTGGAACTGGCCATTTAAAAAAAAAAATCGGTATTCGAAAATGGAACTCCACAAGAACTTCTTACTTTTATAAATTGCGAGTCATATTTGCTTTTTTCATTATAGCTTTGACGCGACCTTTCAAAAATCGTTAGCATGAAGAATTTAAGGCATGCAAATTTGCTAAAAGCAATGCATGTTCGCCATAAATGTCCTTACAGCATCTGTCCTTTATCACGATAAGGCGTCCAAACATTCTAATATTGAAGAACTTCATCCGCCATACACCCCAGATTTTCCATCTTGCTTCATTATTTGGAACAAGGCACAAGAGTCAAAAATGTGTTAATAGTGAAGGCATACCTATACCTACTTAAAACATAAATATAATATGGAGAAAGAAAGAAGAAGAAATAAAAAAAAATATATAAAAAGGAAATATATAATAATATGACGATATCAAGTGAACGAAATAAACTACACAAGAGATTTTTAATTGCTTTTTATTATAAATAAATTATAAAACTATTGTTTTTATCTTATATGTATAAATAATGTATAATTTTACTTTATTTGCTGTCTATCTCATAGCAACAATACTATGACACCTCGGCGATAGGACAGGATCAAACAACTTAACCAAATACACATTTTGAAAATCATTTTCAAACAGAAACATTAATCTATCTAATAATATTAAACTTTCAATGACTTGCGCTAAGCACAATCTTAATAAATAAAACAACACTAGTTTTTTACACTGGCAATCCATATTTTTATCTATATCTGTGAAAAATCTGTTGGGTAAACTGTCATAGAGTTCTAATTTTAATATCTCGTCCGCCATCTTGAAATACTGTTGGAATGTTTGACATTTCGGTGTAATCCTCTTGAGTTTTCCTTCGGATACCATGCGGTCGGGCCGGTGACCTTTAATTATTACCTAGGAAAAGCACATCATATTTAAATAACTAATTCAATAGTATCAGTAGGTTTTTTGATAAAAAGATTTTTACTGTCAAAGGAGAAATGTTAGCTCAGACTTAAAAAAAAAATCAACAAGCCCTAATTGAACGATATAAATTTTGTTAGGAAAAGGTAAATAATAAAATTATTGTAAGTTTCAATTTTTGGATAAAATTAATAAATTATATAAAAAATTATCAATTGGGACTTCTATTATCGCGCGATAAGAGTATTAAAAGTTTAAGTAGGCGAGATCCGTACCACAATGTGTATAATAAATATAAATATTATTTAACCATCTACCTGTAAAAGGGCTCGGTACAGCAAACTGGAAGACGGCAATTGTCTTTGGCTAACCACTCTGTCTATTGATTGGGAGGCTAACATTCTTGCATTCCTGCCTAGATTGTATCCTGTAAGGTAATTGAGTTTGTTAAGAAGAAGTCTAGTCCGGTCGTCATGGCGATCCTTGGCGGAGACCCATGTCCAGCAGTGGACATCTAACGGTTGATGAGATGATGATGATAAGTCTAGAGTTGACCATAGAGTGCATCTCATGCTAAGATTACAAAAACTGGAAACTAGGTAGCCAGGAATGGAAGTAGAAAAATATTCATCACATATCCAAATGATAAAAAATTTACATTCCTCAAAAAATTGTTATAGCACCTAACTACAACAATTGATTACACCATTACGTATCATCATCACATATACAAAATATTTTTTTCTCTTTCTCTTTAAGAATATCTGTGGCGCCCGACTGTCTCCATAAAACAAGCAAAGCTATGCTAGCTTTGCTTGTTATATAGCTATAAAAGGATAGAGTAACATAAATACATCAATACATAATATAAAACAAACTCGCTTTCTCTGTCCCTATATCCCTATGTATGATTAAATCTTTTATCTACACCCATGCTATAAATCCTCTACAAAAGTTGTTGAACAGTTAGCTTATTGCCAACATTAAAACAGCCAGTGTCATAATAACCATAATATCATCCAAACGTGTGATAAAATGTTGTACTAAATTTCATAATGCAACTCTTTTTTTACTCATCGAACAGCCACATTCTCCCATGAGAATGTGGCTGTTCGATGCCATCATCTTTATGAATTTCAAAAAAAGAACATTCTCAAGCACGCGCGTTTCACTACCACAGCGCCGTAATTAAAAAAAAAACTTATTCGAAGTTTTGAATTGACGTCGTATCCCGCCATTTTTGTTCAATATATTTTGTATTGTATAATAATTGTATTGAAAAAAATATATATTTTGTTGTTTACAAATATTGAGGATTCATATCATGGGTGTATATAAACTCTTGTATGCAACTGTTATAATTATGTATTAAAACACTCATGTGATACTATTATCAATACATTCATGTTTTAATATTTATACAACAGTTGCATAAATAACTATAAAAATACGCAACGGATTTAGATGCGGTTTTTTAATAGATAGAGTGATTGATGAGGAAGGTTTATATGTATCATAACATCCATTAAATAGTGGAGAAATACTGTTATTTTTGAGGTTTCTAATGTGATGTCGTAAATAATTGGATTTTTCAAATTACCTCTCAAATATTCAGACATAGGGAACCCCTGACTAGTCTCCCCGCTTCCATATTCCCGTTGGAAGACGTCGAACACATCAACATCGGCGGTTTCACTGAGCAAGTGGTAGCAACACGGCACGTTGAACACCGCAGCTGTGCTCGGCTGCGAAGCGAAGATACGTAGGGAGTCTGGGCCGAGGTTACCGCACGTGTGGAGACCTGGAAGCCAGATGAACAGTCGAAAATATCCAGTCAAGAAGTATACATATAAATATAAATATATCTGGCCATTATGACACAGTGCCATCTAGTTCCGAGCTGAGCAACGAGGTTTGTGTTACGGATACTAGATAATTTGATACACTACATAGATATTTTGTTGTTGTAAATACATACATATTATACATAGAAATATCCACAGCATGGCAAGTCCAGACATTTTAATGTAAGAAAAAGTCTAGGAAAGCTTTTTGAAGAGTGTCATATTAGAATCTAATAATAATAATAATTTATTTCTTTTTTCGGTGTTAGTAACATTATATGAACCAATATGAGGCTTGGTGTTTATACTAGGTCAGAGATCTGTATTGCAGATTACTAGGCCGCTCTTATTAATACAAGTTAAGCTGTGACTTACCTGTCAAGAGCAGTTTGACTTCTTTATGAGCGAACTCAGGAAACTTTTCCTTCACCACACTAGTCAAGTCGGTGTCTTTGGTGATGAACGCCGTCGCGAATCTATGTAAGTTCTTATTGATGCTCTCGCTCATGCGTTCCTCGTTGCCGTCTTTTATACGCTTCGCTATAGCGTGCCATTGTTTCTGTAAAAAAACCACAAAAATTAAATTTAAAATTAATTTAAGGTGGAAGCTTCACGGTAGCCCGCGAAATTCAAATTTTCGTACGTTTTTTGCAATTTGCCGGTCATTGTCAGGCTGTACATTAAACAAAATATGATTCGCGCCTGTAATAGGTATTTAGTTACAGAATGATAATCATTTAAATCAATAAAACAGCCCTCAAAGTGCATATAACTGTACTGATTGTCTATTTAATGAAAAAGTCATTCAATCCAATTGTATGCAATGTGTGGGTTGTATTGATGATATTAATGATTATAATTCTGTAACTACTACTAAAGCCGCACGAGTGCGGCTTTGGCAGACTTCACAATTTATTTAGAGAAAGTCTCGCAAACATGTAGGTTCCCGTAACCGTTTGATTATGTGATTAATACGCACATATCTTCCGAAAAGTTAGTGGTCTTGGATTTACGCTCTAGGCCTTTGATTTTGCAATTTGCTTGTTACACCACTTGACCATTAAAGCTTTCATAAGCTTTACATATTTCAAATCATTTCTTATCTCTGAGGCTGGTGGGGCGGTATAAACGAAGTACGCAAACCTCTTAATATTATGTGTATATTACAGTTAATTATTGAAAAGGTTCTTTTCTTTTCTCAGCCACGTGCTTCGGGCTTCGAGTCTATCTAGATGCACCATAAAATCAGTATTTTCCATCAGATCTCCTACCACTACCGATAAAGATATACAATTTCACAACGGGACCTTTCGATGAAGGGTGAAGGGGTTAAATAATTTCGTTAGGTCCTATAATACCTGTATAATGTGTATTCTCTGTGGGCCGGCAGCTACGGCGGCGGGGTCGCAGTCCAGCGTGAGGCTGGGCACGCCGTACGCCAGGCACAGCGCCACCGGCAGGTGCCCGCGCCCGCCGCCCGCCTCCACACAGCACGTGCACCCACACGCACCGTGCAGCGACGCCACCAACCGGGACATTGTTTGGACCTGTGCCATTTGTTAAACCGAATTTAAAACGTTTTTTTACCGCACCACTGCGTTTTCAGACTCAGTCAGTTAAGAAACCTGCATGTTTATGAGATTTTCTTGATGACGTATGAAGTCTGTCAACTTGCAGCAGGACTGTACTGCAGACTGTAGTTTAATTCCTCTCAAATGTTAGAAGACTCATGCCCAACAGTGGAACAATAATGGGTTGATGATGATGATAACACTTACGTGTACATTAGACATCAAAATGGTAGGACATAGCGACATTTTTCGCGTAAATTGAGCTGCCCGACTGGGGAAGCTCTGTGAAACAACAATAATTGTGTTCCTAGAGAATAAGGTTTCCAGAGCTCGACAGGGAAGTGACTATTCTGACAGCACCTCCCCTTATTTTATGAATCCTAAAACGGTTTTTACATGGGTCGGCAAAGCGAGAGCGACACTTCTATGTTGGAAACGTCCATAGGCTACAGTAAACGTTTACCATCATCCAGGCCGTAAGTTTGTATGCCAGCCATGTATATTTCAATTTGTTGTCTTTATAGACAACCAATTGAAATAAAAGTGCTGAAATGGTGATGTTATGCATTCAGTACTTACTTCATAACTTTTCTTGCTGGTCATGAACTCCTTAACGCGTATCTCAGGCCTGATGTCCCCGCCCCAAGCCTTGATGCGGTCTTGCAATTGCTCTGCTGATAAGCAGTATTCATTGTTGACAGTAACACAGTGAGACCGCGCTGTACGGATCCAGGTCGAGAGAGGTGATTTATCTGTAGCATGAATTGAATATGTTGGTAATTAAATTAATGTATGGACAGTCTTATGTGTCTGTCTGCTTACCAATATTGGTTGTATCTTAGGGAAAACTCTTACAAATTTATATTAAATGTAACAAATTGTAAAAGTAACTGTTTTTTTTAATTCATATGATTATCAATGATAAATACTGTCCAATTAAAATTAAAAAAAAATGGTGTGTTAGCTTATTAAATACCAACAAATCATCAAACCTTTAGTTTCAGGACTTTCAGCTGTTGTCCAAAACTCTTCCAATAACTTGTTTAGTTTGACATCTTCAAGTGTTTCCCTCAATGGGCCTGGCAGGAGCCTGTCCCAGTGGTTTTGGGTGAGGAACTCTACCATATGGCAGTTAGCAATGGGCAGTAGGGGCACCAAGTATTTGGTGATAGAGTCAATGTGGTAACGGATTTTTGAGATTGTCGATTTCATTGACATTTCTAGAATAGAAGTAATTCCAATAATAATAAGATGTTGATTATCATTGTTATAGTAAAAATTTATACTGTTACTGATTCTAAAAACGTTATGTTCATTTAAGTATTTTCATGGTAGTTTTTTGGCTGCATTATATTGGTAAAAGCAATGTGATGTTTGAATAATTAAACAATATTTATGGAAAACCCTCTCACCAGAATCTTCAAAAAGAAACTCCTGCATCATAAGGATTGGCAGATGATATCTTCAATAAAGCACAGGCCTTCTTATACTGTGCCCTCACAGTCTCTGCCATCCCCAGTATATCCTGGTCTTCAGCATTTGTCCTCGGGAATGCATCAATCAGTTCTTTTACTTTGGTCAGCTGTATTAATGTTTTGTCTGAGTATTTTGTCTCTGATTCTTTGTTAAAGTTGATGTGGTGTGTGACAATTCCTAAATAATAACCTGTAAGAGATAATTTTGATTTAAATACCTATGTACATAGGTAATTATTCCTCCAACTAGTAAATGTACACACTGCTTAATTTTTACTGAAATTCATAAATTTGGAATACAGACCCAAAATTTGTAACATATATATATAGGTATATGGTACTTATAGTGTGTAGTGTGTCCACTAAGGGAAATTCCTAGAGAAAGAAAGAGAGAAGGAGAGAGGAGAGAATTCCCTACAATCTCTGACGTGATTAAGAATATTATCGAAAACCCAAAATCCCTTTGATAAATTGGTGAGGTTGATTAACAAAAAGGCAAATTTTGATATTACCTAATTCTCGGCCTAGTTCTGCTCCTCTGTGGTAACCTAGATGATAACCCTCAGGGTTTCCAGCTTCCTTTCCAGCTTTGAAGCCCTGCTCATAACTTTCCTTGTGCACTCTTTGCTCGCTTAGAAAAATATCTTCAATGAGATCGTTAAAATCTTGATCTTCAGCCATTAGCAATTTTATTGTTCATACTCGAGGTACAGTACAATTTTATGTAAAAATGTGCAATATTGTACATTTATAAATAATATGTAATTTATCACACCTATTTACACAGATGTACACAGACACAAATGTTACACTTTAACTTTTTTTTAACGTTTTTTCCCTTTCGGGATGAGGCAAAGGAATCTAGTCCATACAGCCTAGTCTTCAGTATTCTTTTATTTTATTTATGATGGATGACTGGATGTTTTATGATAATGGTTGATGATAGGGTGAATTAATGGTTTATGAAGGGTGATAGATGATTGTTTTTTTCCTAGTTTCAGTAAATATGTGGTTCTTTACTGAAACTTACGGCGGACGTCTTGGGAGAATTTGAAAGTCACGTTACACTGTTTTGTTTCATTTGCCAACACTCATGCACGTTTTCAAACACTTAACGGTTAATAATCCACCATTATTATACATTAAAGTATAAAAAACACAAATTTTAGAAAATAAAACAAAGCTGTTGAACATGACGCTTCACTTTCCCGCCAAAAAGTCCACATGTAACACTTTCAGGCAGTTTCAGGTGACAGCTGACTCGATCAGTCCTTTTTATTGGTTATCTTTGTCGTACTGTTACATGAGAGCAACAACAAAACGTAAATATGAATAATAGGTGCTTGTTTTTCAACATACCATGTTTTATATTGTTTACTAAGTAGCAATTTATAAATAAACATAAACTTTTGTTAATACATAATTAGTAATTGTTTTTTTAAAGTTCATATTAAGTTTTATTCAAATTGCAATATCAATGTTATAAAACGTAACGTTCATTGTGTGACCTTCAGCCGTAGACAGAGAAAACTATTTGTGTTTCGATGAATGAATTTAAATGTGTATAATCCGTGGTAATAATAGTGGATTATTAACCGTTCGTAAACGTGCATGAGTGTTGGCAAATGAAACAAAACAGTGTAACATCACAAGGCTTTAAAATCCTTTCAAGAGGTCCGCGTTACGTTCAGTAAAGAACTACGTCATTACTGAAACTAGAAAAAAAAACATTTATCAACCTTCATAAACCATTAATTCACCAAATTATCACCCATTATTATCATTAAATAATTAAAAAATACTGAAAAATAAGACTAGACTTTATGGACTAGATTCCTTTGCCTTATTCCAAAAGGGAAGAAAGGAAGAAAAAAAAAACATGTGACTGTCAATTCTGTCAAGTCAAATGTCAACAAGAAAATGTCAGCATGTCAGTCAAAATTAATGTGCGGCTGTGATAAGAACACTTAAATTATCCCGTGGAGGTTATCGAACCCCATAAACTAATTCACAACTAAAATCTGTTTTGATCTATTATATAAATAAATTTTAAATATGGCCACCAAGTACATATCAGCAAATGAAGTAAAAAGACACAATACAAGGAGGAGTATATGGATAGTTATTCGAAATGAAGTCTACGATGTGACCGCATATCTGAATGAGGTACAGGGTTCAAACTTACAATATACCAACTCTCTTGTAAATCGCACCCTTCTACATGTTTTTATAATAATATTTAGGCAATATTCTCAACATTAATGTAAACATCACCTGTTGGATTGTTTTTGTTGTTTAGTGACTCTAAAATAGTCACATTAACAGGCTCTTGTAGTTACCAAATAATATGTGCAAACTGTAACATGTTGTAGTACCTAATACATACACCAGTGCCTGTAGTTACTCAGGGTATATTTATCCGAGTGCTATTGCTTCTTCAAGGATATAATTTGTGGTAATTTCCTTAAAGCACCCTGGTGGTGAAGACCCTTTACTCGATGCAGCAGGACAAGATGGTACAATAGCGTTTGAAGATGTTGGTCACAGCCCTGATGCAAGGTAATTTTAATTATCAATGACGTTTTTCATTATTAATTATAAGCAAACCTAGTTTAAGTTTTAGACAAATATTTGTTGTGTATATAAGTTCATTGGTTGGCTTAGCACTGGTAATCAGAGTCTAGAGAAAATATTTTTTTTATAATATGTAGATAAAAAAGTTTGTATTTTATTTTTATTTTATTTATTTATAATAAGAACACCAATAACAAATACATACAACACTTATAGACTAAATAGTTAGGTACATTTTCTTATGCAAATGCCAATTAGAGGAGTAAATTACATTCCAAGTAGACAAAAATAAAACTTTGTTGGGATGCAAACTTTTTTAAATTCATTGGGCTTAGCTTTAAGGTTGATTTCGAGGTGCATTCGGTCTCAATGAGACACTTATATGACATTCCATTTATTTTGGTTAAGTTTGTTCTTTTTAAAAGTTTTTACTTAACTTGCAAGTTTTGTATTTGTGTTCATGAAATTTTGCATCTGAATTTTGAACCAGTTATCCTCTACTCATTGAGATGAAATTTAGCATATTTTTTAATTTGTAACAAGGTTACGGTGTTAAAGTTGTGTCAAGGATTCAAAATGTCTCAGGATGAAATAATATTAATACATTAATAAACTACCATAAATGGTAGCTTTATTTCTATTACATAACTTGTTGGAGTGTTACTTACCTCACATGATTGTATGAACTTTTTAAATAGTTTCAAAATGAACATATATTTTTTCAGAGAATTGCTGAAAAAATATAGAGTAGGAACATTGGCTCCAGGTGAAGGATGGTGAGTAAACATTTATATTTAATCATTGTTATTATTAATAATGAAAAAAAAAGTATAATCCCTTGCAGAGAAAATTTATAAGAACATATTAACTTTTGGTTCTCCATAGATTTACAAAATGAGTCATACCAAAAAAAAAAAATGTGTTAAAATATAATTCAACTCTAAAAATTGTAAAATGGTGGAACTCTACAGACTTTGATGGCTATAAAAATATTTAAAATTGTTTGCAGTTGCAAAATGAAACCTAAAATATGGAGATCAAGGTGTGTTTCTTGTTGTTACTTTCCATTTGTAATTTAGCTAAATAAAGATTAAGATAAACATTGTTATCTATTTTTAAGTAATTTTAGTAATTTTGTTATTGTAGAGAAGGTAAGCTTCATTTCCCTGTGTAATGTTTACATTCGCTTTGACAATCTTAGATTAAATATATTGTTTATTTAATAGTTGCGTAACATCTGTATTCTATACTTCAACATTGATAAACAGCCTGTGTGTAAAATATTTCTGTGTATGCCAATGCATTTTATAATGGACTTAGATGTATATAGCTTAAGGTTTCATTTGTATTGGTCCTAACAGTATGTATTTCGATATAGTATTAAATAGTATAAAGACTGATGATATAAAGTAGAATTATAAGAAATCTCATTTAAATAATTAGCATGCATTGGATTCGGTAAATTATTCTCGTATTACTGAGGTAGATAAATACTGTATTTATTTAATATATTTACAGTAAATGCACAAATTGCCAGCACTCATAAAGATTGCTTCCTATGCTAATTCTTGAGACACGACTTGGAACTGTTTACAAAAAAATGCAATATTTGTATGTCATTAAAGATATTTATATGGTGGGAGGGTGGAGTTTATATATCCACCTTATGTAGTGTTGTTACTGATACAACTCTATATGAGAAGGTTCAATATCCATCATCAGCTTGATTAAATTGTAACCCTAATTAATATTAACATAACATACCATCACGCCTGTCGTCCCCAAAGGGTTAGGTAGAGGTGTACTAATGTACACCCACGTTTCGCCGGTATGTTTTAGGTCCCATGTAATAGGGGGCGAGCCTATTGCCAAATCCAAACTCCGAGTTGCTACTGAGAATTCATAGAACAACCCAATAACACTGTTCGACCTCGGAATCGAACCCAAGACCTCTTTGTCGGCAGTCGCACTTTACAACCACTAGACCAACGAGGCAGTTCAGTTCCCTAATTAATATTGTTGTAAAAAAATGGCCTGTTTATTTGCAAATCATGTCATCAAAGAAAATCACCACCTAGGAAAATCACCACCTAGGAATCACATATAGAAAAATATGTACTTACAATAATTATTTATTTTAATATTCCTACAGTTCGCAATATCACCGTGAGTGCACCGAATGTGACGCTAGCAGGTTATTTTTCTCTTTTTACTGTATTGAGTTATATCAATCGACTTCTAAGAGATAATTTCGGTTGGTTTTCAGTCCTACCCCCTACCTCTAGCCAAGTTACGATCAAACGTTCGTATCGACAAATAACGAAGAGAAATAAAATATATTATACTGACATTTATGAACGCTCGAATTGTTGTAAGCTTCTGTTTGTCGATTCGAAATTTGGTGGCTAGAGAGGGATCTGAATATTAGCATTGATGATAAAAGTATAAATGAAACAATGGTTTTTAAGCTAGACAAGTCTACCACTGAGGCGATAGGCACACGGCGTCGCTTTTCCGCGTTGGAGCGTGACTGAGCGCAAATATATTGTACAGTTAATTCGTTACGCGTGAAAATAATCTAACTGTACAACTAAAGCCTGAACTGGTCACACTACTAAGCTATAGTAGATGGTGAGATAAAAGGTACCTACCACTGACTATTTGTCACATGCTAACGGTGAAGAAAGACATCGTGAAAACCTGCATGCCTGAAAGAATTTCTCCATGGCGTGTGAATACTGCTAACCCCCACATGGCTATAGATTGTGGCAACGCATTCGCGTAGCGTCGTTTGCCAATCGCCTGAGAAATTACCAGTTGTCTATGAGATTATATAAAATAAGAGTCCTTTATAAACAAATTTGTCAAATAGTTGTCCAAGTTTAAACGCAGTGGCTTCGATTGATAACAAGCCGTGGCGAACATTTGACGGCCCTTCTGACAGGTTAGATTTTGTATACAATTAAACAGTTTTTTTTAAAAGAAATCTTTAGGCACTTTGGGCACTTGCGATGGGGGCAAAAGCACTGGACTCGTGTGATCATCACGCTCCGATACATGTATATAATTATATTAAATTGTTTGTATCAAATTTTAATACCTTGATAAAAATATTTCTTCCCAAAAGAACGAATCGCTTATTATTTCCTTTATTATTTACATATTAATGTAAGCGTCTCATTCTTCTAATGAAGCACATTATGTGCATTGCTGTGATTTTGTTGAAGGGAATATTTATTTAGTTCACTCACGGGCATTCTAATTCCCGATTAAAGTCGATGTTTAAGATCTCTGTTTTTACGTATTTAATTGGAATAAATAAAGATGTATTATTGGAAGCCTACAATGACTACAATGTGCTAATACTCATAATTGAGTCAATAGAATAATCGCCTGGAGTTCTGTTTGCTTGCCAAATAATGGAAATTAGCGTGAAAAATAATACTAGATTACTAATTTAGTTCTAGCTATTTTAAACCTTATGTACTTACGTATTTAACAAATATTGAAGGCTATTGTAACAACAATGATTGCTTTGTAATTTATTGCCTTGAAAGAAGCTAGATTGTGTATTGTTCAAACGCGAGTAAATAAAGTCAATGTACTGATATAATAGTATTTGAAGTATTGTATTGTGTAGTAGTTATATAGCGGCTTTATAAAAACATTGCTATGTATTTCTATCTAAGAAGCAAATTTAATAATGATTGTTTTTGTAGCGGCAAAAAGATAACGTTCAGATCAGATTATAAACCTCCCGCCACACCTAGGGTAGAGAGAAGAGTTCAAACTATCGTGGTGCCTCGTGAAAGGTGCTTGATTTTTATTTATTTTATTGTCGTCTTTAATAACTTGGCCACATTTCCCTTGAGTAGTCCTGGCATACAACTGAAAGACTCGTCAAACTACGCCTAAGTAGAATCTATTCCTCTTTTGGGTGGCTATAACCTCATCCCTCTCAAAGAGGAGACCCGTGCCCAGCAGTGGGAAAATAATTGCAAGCAAGCCAATGATTTTTTTTGGGATATTATGTAAAATAATCAATTTTGTTTTTTTTTTTCAAAGACGGCCACGAGGTCCGCCTTGCGGAAGGTTTTTGTTTTTTTTATTAATTTTAAGTAGATTCAAAGTAGTTTGAGTTTAGTGTAAAATAGAGTAATTATTCTATTATGTACGTGTAGGACGTAGGACTACTTTTCACGCTCGTATCCCTCTTGCGGAGCAGAACTTTAGGCGATATCAATAGTGTTGCCACTTTAAAAAATACTTAACCAAAGACTAAGGTGCGATATGGCCATAATATTACTAATTCTATAATCTATGATACCTATACAAATAACATAATTTATTTAAAAAAAACCTAAAATATATATTATTTTCTAATACAAAATTTCACCACCAATTTTATTTTTGTAGAATTGTATATGTATATAAATTTCTACCAATAATTATATGATGATATACGACCATTTCTGTTGATTTTATCTCAGTTTAAAATGTTTCGCCACGGCTTTTTATCGCTCCAAAAATGCAAACGTTGGAACCTTTTGAACGACATGACCGGGTAAAGTTTGTTAAAGAAAATTTGTGTACGGCTTCTTCATTCTCCGCCGAGATTGTGATTTACCACATTTTAATTTATTAGCTTCACCAGAGGTGGCGTTCAAAGGGTTAAATACTGGTAAATGAAGTACAATTAAGCGTTTGCGTTGCCCAAAGTTCTGCTCATGTTTGGGCAAACGAGCTTGAAAGTGTAGATAATATTTAGACTTGTTTATTTCCAAAGGCGTGGACGTCCTTGTAGGCCAACGCCGCCTCCCCCGCAACAAGGGTGATTTGTTTTATATTATTTAATTTTAGTAATTTTAATTAGAATTATCTAGTTTTTAGTTGAATGTATGAGGTTTTTGTTGAGCCTTGCCAGTTTAAATTTTGTTTTATCATTCGGAAATTGTAAATCATTTAACACACTATGAGTTCATAGCAATAGTAATTGCGTTATTTACTGTACCATATATACTTTTATATGTATACTATAAGTCCTAAATTTGATTATTTTTAGAATTTATTGGTGTATTTATATTTTTTCATTATTAATTTTTATATTATTTGTACCTATTTAAATATCTAATTAACTTTTATCTAAGTTTTAACGAATATCTTTAAATCCTAATAACATCAAAACGTGATGAAAATTCAGTCACCGTAAATTATGAACACACACAAGTTTTAAACATATAATATTACTTATTATTAGTATTACAATGAACTCTTGAATTTTAATCCGCAAATTGCAAAAAAAAGAATCCAAATAAATTTAATTTTGGCGGGATTAGTTACATTAGGTGTAATTCAAACTGTTACTGTATTAGTCATGTATGATGAAAGTAATATTCGTGTAGAATATTTATATATGTAGACGTAACGAGACAACATAGTCAAGACTTTATTTGTGTCAACGTATGTAGCGTCATTATAATATAAAAAATTAAAATTCTTGAGATGCTTTTTGGTTGACATCGTCTTTTGTCTGTGGTGCTCTCACTACGCGTATTGATATTGGTGCCAATAAGTGGTATTGATAAGAAATTAATTGAATATTGATGGTAAACACTAGGCGTGTGTAACTCTTTTCGGAACCGACTCACTGATTCGAATCATTGAAGTGATACAAAAGATTGGATCAGTAACAATGTTTCAAACGCATCATTTGGATCTGAATCATTACTTCGCTCTCTGCTCATTCCGCGCGACGCGTCGTCGCGATGCGATTGAGCCACTGAGCAGTGAGCGATCGAGAGAGACTGAGGCCTGAGATACACTGAGTCACTGAGTCACTTCGCTGAAGCACTCGCGAGTGAGCGGGCGACATAGTTACAATCTATACAAGTCAGAAAGAGATACCAAATGAGATGTGTATCACTCACACATTCAGAAATTTTCGTTGTCGTTATCCATGCACGTAAAAATGACCACTAAGGCGCTTACGTATCAAATACTATACGGTCGTTTTTTGCTTATAATGTTTGATCTAAGAGATACCAAATGAGATGTTCACACATACATTCACAGATTTTCGTTGTCGTTATCCATGCACGTAAAAATGACCACTAAGGCGCTTTCGTATCAAATACTATACGGTCGTTTTTTGCATATAATGTTTTCTCTAACATTTATCGTTTTAAGTTGATGCGGCACGTGAAAGATTGTTTAGGTTCGTTCGCGCCGATTTACGAAAACATTGTAGTTCAGAGTAATGATACGTAACGTTCTGTATTTTATATACTTAGAGCCGATGATCCAAATGAGCCAAATGAAACATATCAGTGATTCAGATCATTTCAGTGAGCGAGATGCAAATGATCCAATCCCAAAAATGATACACTTTGCCCACCTCTAGTAAACACCAGTGTAGTTCTCTAAACAGTTTGATGTATTATTAACGAAGTATTTATGAAATGTATAATTTGATTTTTCTAATGAAAGTGAGTTATACATATAAAAATTCTATCGTTTTCCTTTTAAAAACTTTTTACGTAAATTCAAATGCAAAGCGATCTGAACATACTGTACTCTGGTTTGGTTGTCTGCTAACATATAGTTTAACATCTATATATATAAATATGTTTAGTTTGTGTAAGCATTAAATTTGAAAAATTCTACACCGATCGAGCTCAAATTCTTACACTATAATCTTACAATTTTTTCAAAGATTTTAACCATTTAAAACCACAATGAGCCACAACAAAGCATGGCAGGGTACAGCTAGAATATTTTTCGATAAGTATTTCCTATAGCTCACTTTCAAGTTCTAGTGTTTATTAAAATAATTATACTACGTTTCTTTTCCAGTTCGCGGTTGAAATGGGCGCTGTTGGCTCTAGGTATCGCCATTATCGCCGGGGTTGTGTACAAAAAATACGCTGGCGGGTCTTAAACAGGATAAAAATATATACGTAGTAGTGGTCCAAAAAAGCTGGTGAAGCCAGTCTAGGCATAGTGTAAGCCTAACTTATGTATGTTCTACTAGATGGAGGAACCCACTCCTTTTGACCACTGAGGAATGTCCGTTTTAGTGTGTTTCTTTGTCTAGCATTTACGGAGCAATTAAATTGCCTGTTTCTTGCCTAACTTTTAAATCGATGGAAAATAATTGTACTATTAAATGGTACAACACTATTATTGCTTCGATGTTTTGAATTCAACAGGCAATCCAATTGCTTTGCCTTAATAGTACGGAAATCTTCGGGTAATTTTCGTATCTACAATGAATTGTAATGTTAGGAGGCTTTTATTTATTACTTGCTCAAAATCTCAAACGTTTCCTGTATTTGTATTGTGATTCATGTGTATGTATGCTTCAGTGGTCAAATTTCCTGTCCTGTAGATAAAATTGTATGAGTATTTATAATGTTCGATATTAATACAGATTTACAAAATCTGTACTAGTGTAAGTACAATATTCCTTCTTAATTTATAATAGATAAAATTATATAGTTATTTTATATTATACCTAGTGGAATTCCAAACTGAAAACATCCATTTAACTGTCGCAATAAAAAAAATTATAGGTGCAAAAGCCAACCAAACGGCTTTTCAGAAATGTTGCTCTATTTATATTTTTTTTTCGACTACAATACTGTTCAATATTTATAATGCTTACGCATTTATTTTGTGATACAACTATGTACAAATCTTTTTTATAGGAAATACAAATCTTATTTATTATTATGACAATAAAATAGTAAATAGTTATACCTACTGATTTTTATTTAATTATTTTAGTGACTATGGTAGAACCTGTAAGTGAAAACAGGATCACCCTATATTTCTTTCATCATCTTCTATAATATAAAAATGAATTGCTAAATGTGTTGCTAAGAGCAAATCTCGAGAGCAACTGAACCGATTTCGCTAATTCTTTAGAATATTCCTTGAAGTACGAAGATGGTTCTTACGGAGACAAAAATTTTGAAAATTGCCTGAAAATGTCTAAAAACAACACTTTTCTATACTCCCATACAATCGATTCGTAATAATACTTAAATGTCAATTTGAACTTTAATACCATACCATAAAGTTTAAGTGTTAGTGGAAGGCAAAACAATTTAATGACGTTAGTATCGTATAAATATTAATGTCAACTAGCCTTTGCCCGCGGCTTTGATCGCGTTAAGTAGTATTGTTATTAATTAGGTATAGCTTTATGCATGCAAAGTCTCAGCCCGATCGGTTTAAAATTGACAAAGTTTCATACAAACTTTCATCCCCTATTTTATCCCCTTGGGAGTAGAATTAATCAAAATCCTTTTTTAGTGAATGCCTACGTCATATCATTTACCTGCATGCCAAATTTCAGCCCGATCCGTCCAGTGGTTTGGGCTGTGCGTTGATAGATCACTATGTCAGTCAGTCACCTTTGAGTTATATATATTTAGATATTTATACGATGGTAACAAAATCATTTCCAGGATATGGTACCCTGGAACTGGTCTGGTTTTTTGATATTTTAAGTAGGTAATTAAAAATTAAAGAATGGACTGTTAGGCGGTGCGAAGTTTACCGGGTCAGCTAGTAGTCAAATGAATATGTAGGTACCCTATAATTTTCTTGAAAACTAAACATATCTAATCACTGTGATATATGCACAAAACACATGAAATAGTTTTAATGTCCATATGCTGCGATTCATATTAAAGGGTCAAATCGGCTTTACTATCAGAAAAAGAAATACTTATCTTACAGTAAACAAGGACTTTTTTGCTGTAGGATTTATTCCTACAGCAAAAAAGTCCATCCAAGATCAGTCTCGCAAATAATGCATCTTAAATTTGTGTAAATATCGACATGTCTCGATAATAAAACAAGAATTTAAAGTAAAAATATTACGTTTAATTATATCGAAGACGCCGTCTCTACCGTGATGGTAGATAAAGCACTTGCTTGTTGACAGGCGGATCCCTTTCAAGACAGGTTCCAATTCGAATACAATAATAATTTATAAGAAATCATTTTATAGTCGACATAGATCCAACTCAGGAGGGTCATGGCCCCCCTGAATCCACCATTGGGCATGCATCCATGCGTTAACAATCTTATAACTTCACCTTACATAGTCACATAAATACTATGGTAATAACAGTGACGATACATAGATGCCATAGACTCATATACACTGCTGCCCCGCTGGAGTACGCCCCCATCTTCGCGGCGTACGATATCGCGTGGAACACGTAGTGCTGTTCGTGCACGTTGTGGAATAGGTGCGAATGAGGACCTGGGGAAGATGAAGAGTTCAATAAGAAATTAATAGAGATACTTTCATCATCAACCCATTATTATCCCACTTCTGGGCACGGGGCTCCTCTCATTTGAGAGGGATTAGGCTACAGTCCACCACGCTAGCCTACTGCGGGTTGGCAGACCTCACACGTTATCAAGAAGTCTCTTAAGCATGTAAGTTTCCTTACGATGTTTTCCTTCACCGTTTTAGCATGTGATAAATACGCACATAACTTCTGAAAAGTCAGTGGTGCGTGCCTTGGGTTTGAACTCGAGACCTTTGACACTGATCACACCACTAAGCTACCGCAGCTCTTACAGAGGCTATGCTTTGCAATAAGTAATTCTTTCGTTGTGAGTGTAGCTATCGCCAAAAGCACCGAATTTGCGGGTTAGCCAGAGGGTAATGTCATTGCCATAGATCAGTAGAACTTAATGGTTTACTAATACTAGATTATTATAGAAACTATGGTGAACTGGGGATCACAGCGGCCCTGAGTCTCATAATCGTTTCTTAAGACGCTGGGTCTAATTGGTTAATTTAAGTTTGTTGTATTGTACTGTAATCAAATCTCTATATTTAAAAACGTAAAAGATAATGTTAAAACCAGTTTTTAACTATTTGCGGTATATTGATAGTTGATAGTCATCTCACCTATCTTTTATTTCAGTGTCTAATTTTTGCTCAAGTATTAGAAAACAACTTCTGATTTCTCACACTTGTTGGGTTTGACTTTAAAATCGACTGATTCTATTTTAAATCTCACCTCTGGCATAAATGATTACGTCGCCACCTCCGTGGTAATTCTCGGCGAGTCGTATCCCTGCCACTTGGGTGTAGTTGAATCTCTCTGTATCGTCCTCACTGGGGTCTCTTCGGGCCACCGTACTACCGTTCAGGTCGGTCTTGACATAGTACTGGAAGGCCCCCGGACCCCCAGTGCTGTAGGACAGCGTCGTGTAGTTCACGCCGTCATAAGTCGAGGGTTGGGCAATACCTGGAATATCAGAAAGGATATATGAATATAATTTGTCTATATTGATTTCAGGGTGTCCTGTTGTGTTGAACAAAATTTTGGGTCACTAAGATTTGGATCTTTGAAATTTTATTAGTTCGTATTTAATGTTTTCGGAGTCAAAACATATTACATGGTTACAAAGATGAAATATCTTCTATAACTTATAAACCCGCAACCTGATAAAATTCTGCAAACAACAATAGCTTTAAAAGTAATTGCATATCGGGCACAGCTTCGAATTTAGAGATGACTTAAAAATAAGAGTACCAACCAAAAATACTGCTCCCTCTTTCGGGGTATCCGTTTATGGACAGCGTGTGTGTGTGGTCGCTGGTGACGATCAGCAGCGTGTCTGCCGCATCAGTCATGTTGTCAGCGAGCTGGACTGCCGCCTCCATGGCTGCGGCCTCGTCGATAGCCCGCCTGGCCCAGCCCCGGTGGTGGGCCATGTCTACATTACCGCCTTCTACCTTGAATTATTTATTATACACTGTGTACAGGTTAGGTTGCGACCATATTATGTTAAAACTAAAGACAATTACACGCATTCGCTATCTGTAACTGAACCTCAAAATATTTATACTTATTGATACACAGTTAAAGCACATAAGGGAGACTTTATTTCTTAGGGTTTAGAAGATCACCCACCAATGAAGAATCGACTACAATAATAATGAAATATATTATAATAGTTATAAGATAAACCAGGGAACAAGTTGTTAGAGACTGATAGCCAAATCAGGCGACTGACTGGTGAATCCCACGATTCGTGTTCCTCGAATCCATAAAAAAACCATTAGTCCTAGATTCATATTATTTGTACTTACTGGCTGTCTATTGTCTAGTTCTTGGAACTGGCCTTTGTATAGATCTACTCACCATAAGGAAGTATCCGTTTTTGTTTTTCTGAAGGACCTTGATGGCTGCTTTCACCATGTCGGATATTGAAGGCATACCTTCTGGACCCTTGTCTCTTTCGTGGTCGTAATTCAAATGCTGGTTTGCGAAAATTCCTGGAATCGTTACGATGTTTGATTAGAGATAATGTGTCAGAACAGTTTTTGGAAAGGGGGATAAAAATCTCTAGGTAACCCCTAGTAAATTACTAGTTGACATCATCATCATCAACCCATTAACGTCCCACTGCTGGGCACGGGTCTCCTCTCATTTTTGATAAGGATTAGGCTATAGTCCGCCACGCTAGCCTACTGCGGGTTTGCAGACTTCACACGCCATCAAGATAAATTTCTCAAGCATGCAGGTTTCCTCACGATGTTTTCCTTCACCGTTTGAGCTTGTGATAAATACGCACATAACTTCCGAAAAGTCAGTGGTGCGTGCCTTGGGTTCGAACTCGAGACCTTTGATGTCTCAATCCACTGGTCACACCGCTAGGCTACACCACAGCTCTACTAGTTTACATACAGTGATAAATAACTTGGTAGGCATCCGAGTTTTCAAACCTTAATAACAAAACAGGTATATCTTGGTGACAGAACAGCGTCATTGAGTCGAAAGTGGTATCTTACAAATTCTTATTCCAAATTTAATTGTAACACCTGTGACTTTACAATCTGTTGGCCACACCACTAGGCTGCCACAACCCACAAAAATCTAAAATTTAAAGTTTAACTTACTAAAACTCAACCATACAATAGTGGACCGAAGAAATAATAAAGAAATTACCTAGCAAATACTCCGTGTCATCCACGTTAAGGTCCTGCAACTCCTTATTATTTCCGATCACACTGTATTTAAGACCGCGCTTCTTTTTGTCCCTTTTATAAGTCTCTATAAGATTCCTGCCATCCTGGCGGTAGCAAGTCCACGGTTTCGCACTTACTGGGTCTGAAGCCGTCCCCGTGGCATTAGAGACCAAACACTGTCTGCCACCTCCCATCACAACCTGGAAAAAGTAACAGGAATATTTAAAAGACATATTGCCAAATTGCTAGTAACCACCAAAAATATGGCTGTGCCAATATGTATGTAGGTAAAATCAAGTATACTGAACCCAATTACGTTGGGATCGGCATCCAGTCTGTGTATTTAAAACTATACGATGACTGGACAGTATTGGAAAGCAAATTTTGTTGCGACTCCTCTTGTTTAATCCGTACTTAAGTATAGGCAGTTTGCGGCAATCTATACCTAATGGTCTATATTCATCATACTTGCTACAAAACTATATACTTACATCTTTTTTTGTATTTTTTAGCTTATTTCAAGCTAAGATATATACTTACATGTAGATCTCTCCCTGGCCAGTCCTCGACCAACTGCCTGGCGATGTCCTTGCACGTAGTCCCTTTTGGCATAGTAGCCTCGCATTCCCACTTACGACTCGCGCTGTGCGCGTAAATGGGGCCGGGAGTCGCGTGTGTGACGCGCATGGTTGTAACTAGACCTAGAACAGATTGGCCAGAGTTTAGAACAATAAGATGCAGACTAATAATATATCACAGTCCTATCACTTTATCTGTTTCCATATCTTAAGTGCGACTATTAATTGCCGGGAGAGAGTCGGAATTCATCAGTGTGGATTATTGGAAGTATACCTACCGATATCTTTGATTGTTCACTTGTTTTTTTTTTTATATTTGTACGTGTTTACATTGAAAATTGGACTCATTGTTCTGGACTAATGGGTCCAATTTCGAATTCATAAACCAGGTTGACAAATTACCTGCACTTTTTCCTGCATTCAAAGCCAGTGCTGCTAGAGACTGCAGCCTAGCTTCAGGCTTGAGGCTCGCATTGCAGTCTTGATATGGCACACTGGCGTCTACACCTACTGTGTCTTGGTTGGCTTTCACGCCACAAAACAATGCCGTCGCCGCACAAGCAGAGTCCGGCACCATTTTATTCGCTGAGTATGTCTGGAAATAGAGATTACTGTGTTTGTTTTCAAGGCAAGGGCTAAAATCCATTTTGCCCTAGCTTTACTAGTAAGTAACCTTCGAACCCAAATTGGAATTGAAACTATTTTTAGAGTAGGTACATTCCCTGACGGATAGTAGATACACGTGTGCTAAAGCTTTTGTTATAGGCGTAAACGTATATACCTTCAACAGACCAACATGTGGAAACTTCTCAAACACCAGTCTGTGGCTCTCCCCCCCTTTGTATATCCTGGTGGAGGTCACAGTGTTGGGCCCCATGCCATCTCCCACGAATAGGATCACGTTCTTCGCTGTGTTGAGATTCCATTGCACTTTGAGGGCTTCCTCCAGCTCAACATAGGCCAGGTTGGTCCAGAACTTTTGATCTAAGAGAAAACATTATTTATAAAAAATCTGTTACAGAAAAGAGGATTGCTATAATCTTTTTCCCATATTGCTGCAAGAAATGTTTAACTATGGCGTGTAAAATATTCATGTATGCATTTTGTAGATGCTTTAAATTAAACCTAACCTTGAAATTCAAACTCAAATGCTTTATATCAAGAAGACTACTACAGGTGCTTTCAAAACTAGTTGCACGGTTCCACAGTATACAGAATGTCTCTGCTCCATAATAGTTATTATGGAGAAGAGACATTCCTTTCGACGAAATATAGATTCGGTTTCCTTTGCAATGCATATTGATACGCACCTACCTACTTACTAAAAAAATTAAGAGGAATGAAAGTACTTGGTCATTCTTAATTAGCTTATGTACATCTAAATATGCAGAGATAAAGAAGTAGGTATGCAATGTGTGTCCTCGTTACTTTGTCGGCAACGTATTTTATCTTATTAAATGAAACATAGGTTTACTTAATCTAATCTATCTTATCAGGTGAGCAAATGAAGCTGTGCAGGATCTTAACATTGTTATTGAAAAATATGTACTGAATGTGAGAGAGGCGGCAGACTTATGGCTGAATAGAAATAAATTTATATTGATTGGTTAAGTTTTAAACAAACAAGGTTAAAATATGTGTAGGTGATGAAAATTATCGGTGTCGTAAAGAGAGCATTAGGTATAACCAGCAAAGAGGCTTACGGGTAATTCCCCAAGAAAAAAATAGGACCAGAAAGCAGTGAGCAGGTAAAACGGAGGGAATCTTTCATAGACAAAGTTATTCATTAAGGTTGCCACAATATATTTTGAAATTGTAGACACGTTCTTTTTTGTTTATTGATCGTAATTGAGCCAGCGTTAGTTTTTGCGTTACAAGAAATCTGTTTCTATGGACCATTTATTCCCCCAACATAAAACACCCAAATCATTTATTCCTTATATTAATAATGCATCGATTCTTTTATGTATATACCTATATACTTAAAAGAATCGTGCGTTATTAATTGTTCCGATAGTACGTTTCACATTCAATAAACTTACCTTAACAATGACACAACTGTAAATTAAAAATAACCTTGAAAACTTAACAACAATAATAGTAGGTAAAGTAGTAATAAAAGTATTAAATAACCATAACTAAATTATATAAAAACATTTATGTCAATGGGAATTATAGGGAAAATACAAATACAGTTAAATAATACACTAACCGGTCGGTAAGGTGCATCGCGTGATAGTGATTACAGCACAAAACACAAGTACTCGGCGCGAGCACATTTTTGACACTGGTCTGTTACGTTACGTCTCACGGTCAGCGACGCATGCGCAGCTGTGAAAGATTTACGTCACGAAATGCTACAGAAGGTTCATATACAAAAAATACATTTGATGGCGGCGGTTGCTAACGGTAAAGAAATCTTTATTTCGAGTAGCATAGTTCGAAATAAGGATCTTTTAAATATTTCTTAAAAACAAAGGAATACTCGACCATACTGCTTTATTTACTGAATTCCACATTCAATGGCAATAAATAAAAATAATGGAATGTAAACAATAAATTACAAGGAACGGATTGATGAATGGTGTTGGTAAACCTAGAAGTATCTTCTTTGTTTTTTTTTCGTTTTATGTTTGTGTTTTTGTTTAGTTATTTATAGTAAATAACGGATAACTAATAATTACTATCTTCTGTCCCATTGCCCTTGTACGTGCAATTAGAGCTGGTCGTGCGAGTTTCATGTGAGTTCGATTCCCAGTTTGAGAAACTGCAACCGGAATGTTTCATGTCGATAAATTTGCTACGCATTTTCTATAAAATCTTCAGTAAGAAGTTCATTTAGGTATAATGGAATTATATTTGCGTAAAATAGATCTTCTGGCGTTCATTTGTGTGGTCACAACTAGTCCAATGATTGAGTCAAGGCGACTTTTAAATACGGATGCATTGGTTATAAGACCCGACGAAATAGCTTCCTCAAATATTTTTGGCTAACATGCTATGGTATGTTATGCATACCATCACGCTTTCGTAAACTAACAGGACAGGAAGCGGTTTAGGTACTGATGCACCCAAAATATATGTGTTGTCAATATTAGGTACTTAAGCTAACAATAGGGTGGCTATCTAAAAAATCCTACCCTAATAAAAATGAACCCAATATTATTCCTTTTATATAATAAGGGTTCCCTGCACTGGTATTTTGCCCTGTATCATGGATACTTTTACACACACAAATGATGTAATGATCAAAAAAATACATGTGTTACGTGCACAGATCGAACCCGCCATCCATTGCTCGGAATCCGTTCGTCCATCCACCACTAAAATCATGGCGTAAATTTATAATTACAATGAAGCAAAAACTTTGTACCCCTAACTTTGTTTTTACGAAAATTGCGCGGACGGAGGAGCATGAAATTCCCCACACTTAAAGTTTATATATAGAAGGAGTGCAGAATACTATTTTTTTTTAATTATGCATAAATATATAATTTAAATTAATTATGGTCGAACTTCAACCAGTCGGCGACCACTAGTTTAAATAACTATTTATTTGAATATACTAGAATCGGTCTCTTACAAGATCGATAGCCGATCTGGTTATATATGGGTCATATAGGGCTTCATAAAAATCTATGGGGAGAGGTGGGGTGGTTTGCCCAGCAATGGAACTCCTTTTGGGCTGAAGATGAAATCAGTACCATCGTTTCTTTTTTTTTAATCTTCATCATAACGGACACAAGACACTTACACTAACTAAGAGGTAATTAAAGACACAACTAACACACAGACACAGACACAGTTTTGTAGTAGGTAGGGCATAGCGAGATTTCTCGCTCAAATTGAGCTGCCCGACTGGGGAAGTACCTCCGCCTTACAGAAGACCGCAGTGAATCAACAATAGTTGTCTTTCTGCGAGTGAGTAAGGTTACCAGAGCTCATTGGGGGAGTGACTATTCTGACAGCATGGGAATTCCGTTTGCTGTCAGTTCAGTAACTCCCTATTTTAAGAAACCTGAACGGTTTCTAAGGGGTTTGGCAACGCGTTTGCAAGCCTCTGGTGTTGCAAATGTCTATGGGCGGCGGTCATCACTTACCATCAGGTGAGCCGTCTGCTCATTTGCCACCTTATCAAAAAAAAAAAACAGACCAACTACTCCTGCGGTAGTTAACACTGCCTTCTGTGCTATGGGTCCCGGGTTCGAATCCCGGTAAGGACAGATGTTTGTGTGATGAGCATAAACATTTGTATTCGAGTCATGGATATCAAATGGAAATACATATATATATATATATATATATATATATATATACGTATAATACGTATGTATTTACAAAAAAAAGTATATATTATGTAGTATTTTTTTTTTATATGGGACGTGCCCACCACCCTAAGTCCCTACTACTGCAACTCCTGTAAGCCAGGATCAACAATAGTAACCATCCAAAATATCGTCGAGACAATGAAGCTCGACGTGTCCCAGGGGAATGATATTAACTGTCTTGGAACCCGCAGCGAAATTAATCATGAAATTAAATCGGAGGAGTAAGAAAATAACAGTTTTCCACTTCCCTCCTTACCAAGCGAGAGACAGAATAGAGTTTACATGTCATTGACATAAGAGTAGATGTTTACAACTGGGTTAAGCCCAGTTGCCAGGCACCACGGATGACATTATTAAGTTATGGGTCCTAAAATATGAGCTATTATATCTGATTCCAATAATAGGTATGGCAAAAACGCCTAAACGCACGGAAATTCATCCTAGTCGCAACAAGGTCCGAGTAGTAAATCACCCCAGATTTAATTTGCAAACTGTCAAACATAATATTGCGTTCACTTTGCCATAAACCACACTCCCACAGTATGTGATGAGCAGATTGCTCGTATTCACAATTAGATGTTGAACATGGACATAATGGTGAGGAAACAAGCTTAAAAGAAAATAACTTGCATTTAAAGTTGCCATGTCCTGTAAGAAATTGGGCAACGCAGTGATCCACCTGCAGCCAAGTCCTCTCCAACCGTTCACGGACGGATGGAAAGAACTGGTGAAGGTGGCGGCCCTTAGAAGAATTATCCCACCTTACTTGCCATTCATCTAAAAGTTCCTCCCATACATCAGCCAGTGGCTTAAATAGTCTAAGAATTTTAGCGCGGTCACGTTCTACAAGAAATTCATTTTTCAAGTGCACTCTCGATGAAAAATACATTGCTGCACGTCGTTGTGCTTCAAGATCGACCGGCAGCACTCCCGCGAGTACTGGTAGTGCTTCCGTACTAACAGTCCTGTATGCTTTACATAAAAATATCAATGCTAAACGCTGACTTTGAAGTAACTTACGTCGTACTGCGCCTATGGTGGCTCTATCGGCCCAAACAGGTGCTCCGTAGCACATACAACCTAGGTAAGTAGCCCCATAGATGGTTTTTAATGTATGAAAAGATAAACCCCATGTAGCCGTTGATATTCTAGTCAAAGCATAAAAGTTACGTTTAGCTTTTTCACCCACAATTTTAATGTGTTCAATAAATGAAAAATTTCTTTTAACGGTGACGTTATCGAATTTGATGCTGGGCGCGGATTTAAGATTACCTTTCAAGATTAGTTGAAAGGTTTTTTGCGGCGCGAAGGTTAAGCGGTTCCGTTTGCCCCACGCGGATATTAAACGTAAACACGAGTGGGCTAAGTTTTCGAGACCAGACCGCGTATTGGACTGGATGAGCAGAAGGCCATCGTCCGCGTAACCAGTCAATGAACAGCCGTGCGGGAGCGGTATCGCGAGAAAATCATCAAATCCCAGATTCCAAAGATACGGCCCGATTACAGATCCTTGAGGACATCCCATAGTCAGTGCCTTCGACATAGAATGGTGCCCAAGTGTCAGTTTAACGGTACCGTGTAAGAAGTACGAGTATATAAGAGTGTAAATATTTCTAAAGCAACCTCGACTTTTCAATTTAAGCAGTAACATTGGCCACCACGCATTGTCGAAAGCACCAGAAATATCGAGGAAGATGCCTACGACGTATTTGCATTTCGATTTATTAACAGTTGTCCTGACAGAAAGCGCGGCGTCAGTTGTAGATTTGCCTATAGTAAACCCGAATTGATTATTATGAAATTTCGGCCCGTTCGGCAACAAACGTGGGACGATTAGGCGTTCGAGGAGTTTCCCTAACGAAGGTAGTAATGTTATAGGCCGATATGACTTAGGGTCATCTGGAGGCTTGTCGCCACTCTTCGGTATTATTCGTATAAAGCCACGACGCCAAACACGCGGGAAAACGCCCTCTGCAATACAACGACAGTAAACAGTTAGTATCATGTCACCAGCGGATTTACATGCTTCTTTAATCATCCGATTTGAAATTTTGTCTTCCCCTGATGATTTATTTACTGGTAGTTTTTTAACAACGTTGGAAAATTCGTCAATAGATGGCAGGTCTGACATAGGTGACATAGGTGGCTCAGCTGCCCACGCTCTAATCTGTTGGTGGTAGTCGTTGTCTTTAGAAACCGAGTCGTCCGGAATAAGACTGTTAAGCAGGCATTCCGTTGTCTCTTCAATACCAGCGGTATGTATGTCGTTTACTTTTATGTTTTGAATGTAAGCTAGGTCGACTGACCTGTTAGCTTTGAACTCGTGGTATAAAGGAGACCACGGACCCTCACTTTCAAGTCGTTCGACAACTTTGTGCAGTAAATTGCTTTTAGATTTTTCAACGTACGCTTTGTATCGAGACTTGGCAACTCTAAACGCATTTAGGGCAACGGTGAACGTGTTTCCCGTAACTTTATGTTTTTTAAGTTTATTTATCTTTCTGCGCGCTCCTCGAAAGCATTTACGTTGTTCAACTAAATAGGCACTCCACCAATCACATCTACGGATATTGGTCATAGATCCGCGACCAATGGCGATATCAGCACAGTAAGTGAAAGTGTCTGACATAATTTCAGCACTCTCTTCCGCCGATAGCCCATCGCGAGTGAAGTCCTTGGCATGTGAGGCGAACAATAAACTAAAAAAATTCCAATCTGCACCCTTAGATTTGTATCTAAAATTTTGACCTTGATGTTGATTAGAACCTTGAGACAACATAGGAATAAACTCGTACACGATTAGGCGATGATCACTACATGACGCGTCTGGGAGGACACGCCACCTATCCAAGCGGACGTCGGCACTAGATAGTGTGACGTCAATACAAGATTCGCCCATGAGGCTGCAATAAGTAGGTGGTGCATCGGGAGTATTATGAATTGATAGGTTCATCTCAGCGATGAAATCCTCAACAGCATTGCGCCGTTCAGTATCTGTGGACCGAACCTTGCCATACCAGAGCGGCGAAGACGCGTTAACGTCTGCGCCGATGATAACTTTGCAGCCCGCAAGTGACCGCAAGACATTACGGAGGTTGTGAATATGAGGACCAACAGGGTCAGAATATTGAAAATAATAGCTCACAACATAAACTTTAAAAGAAGCCGATGAAATCTCTGCTACAGCACAGTGTGGGGTCATGAGATTACGCAATGATGTTACGGTAATGTTTGACGAACGTGATACATAAATTCCAGCCCGTGCCTTACTGTCTAGTTGAACTACATTGTTACGTAAGCTGGCGTTTTGATATTGTTCCTGAATTAGTACAATATCCAAATTATATTCTATAATTAATTTATCTAGCTCAGACGTCGCCACCCCTGTCGTTGTGAAGATTTAATTGTCCTATAGCAAAACTAACCATAGTAATTAGTAGTTGGTATTAAGTACAAGTTGCTCTAATTTAAGTTTATATGAAGCACAGTCTTGTGACCCGCAGCGATGGTTGTGTGCTTTTTTAAAACGTTTACACACTACGCAAGTTGGTACGAAATCTATATTATCTCTATGCGGACAGTCTTTGGTGTCATGGGTCTCAGCGCAATTAGCACAGGTGGGCGATTCGGCAGCGCAATGTTTCCTGACATGTCCGAATTGTTGACAATGTAAGCAGCGGACAACATCAATGTCATCTATAAAGCGGCAGGTAGCCCAATCAATAAATAATTTCTCTTTAGTGTTAACTAAATGTTTACGCACCGCAGGCTCTAATTCAATACCTATCCATTTCCTACCATTATCCATAGTACGTTTGCGTATAATCTTTGTGGATTTAATAAATTCTTCCTCAATAATTGATAGTTCATCTTTAATGTTCTGGCGGAATAACGCGGTTAGAAAGGCACCATCCTCCATAGAATAGGGAACGTCTTTTACTAAAATTCGAGGTCTACGGCCTTTTGGCTGTTCGAGACGCAAGCCGGCAGATTTAATCGCGTCGACAGATTGCAATTTTTTTATTTGGGTCTCATTCGCTACACGTAACGTATGTAGTATATCAACCAACTAGTATCCGTAACACAAGCCTCGTTGCTTAGCTCGGGACTAGATGGCGCCGTGTCATAATTTCCAGGGATATTTATTTATTTATTTATATTTATTTACAGACTTCTCACAGTACTCCAGACACAGGATTTTCTTCCATCCGTCCACAAACAAATCGCAGTCTGGTTTTACTTCTAGGAGAGTGTTTAATCTTACACCATTTCATCTCAACCCACTTTCAAAGTAACATTCTAAGTCAATTTCGAAGTAAAACCATATAAATACAGAAACCTCATTACTGTTGATGGGATGAGTTTGCGTGCTAACGCGTGTATTACGTGCTATACGATTATACGTGCGATTGAAGATGGCGTATATAATGACAATGTGTATATATACATAGATATACATATACCCCTCCGTATCGGAACTTGTGAGGGTGAATAATATCGATCGGGAGGTACCTATCTTACTGCGCAAGGTCCGTACAGCCTCCCTCTTAAGGGCAAGCGCGTATTTAACAATATCTAAAGTAAGGTATCTGATTAATTGAAGAATAGAAAAGAAAAGTTTTCTTACAATTACGCGAATATTAGACATTGAAATAAAAATACTTTTTAAGGATTATTACAAGTCTATCCCGGACCATGGATGCTGTAAAGGATCCGAAATGTCGGTATTAATTACGTATTATCAACATATCGCGATGAATAGAGTAAATAAGAGTTAGTATGTATATTTTGTAAATGGGAGAGGTTATGTAAAAATAGGTCTTTAGACTCTTGTGATTCAGCAAAATTAGTATGTTATTAGAACCTCGTGTTTTTCAAGAATAACTTCCTAAGTAACAGTGGAATAATTTAAAACTGATTGTGAGTGATTTGGTAGACACAACATAACAACGTACTATAAGACCTATAACTCTGAAATGTATGTATGTAAACCACAACTAGCAGTAATTAAAGAAGTAAAGTAGGTGTTATTGTGCCACAAACGTATATCGAATCGTCGCAAATCCTGACTGAATAACACCCTTAAAATGTTACTTTTTTGGTACAGTAAGAAACAAAAAGAAAAAAGAAAAAAGTATGTATACGTACATATTTATTTCACCCTCTCTACATAACTAGGTACGTACTTAATTACTGCCTTTATACCTTCTCCTGATATGGAACTCTGAAGTCAAAAATATTGAGGCTATTGAATGTTATTTGCGTATTTCTTACTCAAACGGCGACGGAAATCATCATCATCGGCTAGCATGGTAGCCTATAGCCTAATTGCTGCTAAATTAGAGTAGACCCGTGCCTAGTATTACACAGTAAATTGGTTGGGTTGTCGTTATACGTTTTTATCACAATACATACAATATTTTTTTTCATTTTAACTGAGTTAAAAAATGTACATTGAACTGTATTTTTTATGTTTGTTACCTCAGAACTTTTAACTGGATGAGCCAATTTAGATGATTCTTTTTTTATTTGAAAGCTGGTGCATTCCGTGTGGTCCTATTTTCTATTTGGTCCAGTTCTCAACATTTGAAGTCGTTTGTTTTTGTAAAAAAATATTTAATTCGTATATTAAGAAACACAGACATATATTAAAGTGATTTAAAGTATAAAAGGTTATCCTGTATATGCTTGCCCTTAAGTGGTGCGCGGACTTCAATCAGAACTGCCTTTTGCAAAGTGAAGTTGTTCCCTCCACCGATGGAATAGGGAACCTATTAAAATGTTATACTACAACTGTGAATATTCTTCGTGAGTCGGGACCGGCCGAGTTTTGTGACACGAACCTGTAATTGGATAATGGTAAGTTCAATTAATATTATAATTATTTGTTTCAATATTTCGCTGTCACATTTGTGAATGAGTTTTTGAGACTCCTATAATTAAAAATGTGTTAGAAGTAAGATTAGTGGAGACCCGTTGAATTCAGATATTGATAAATATTTGAATGTGATTATTTAATTTGAATTTATAATAATGATAGCTTTTATTTTATTTATCCTCATCATCAATCCAATTATTATACCACTGCTGGGCACGAAACATAAAATATTAATAAATAGAAATAGGTACTTATTATTATTTGAAGTGAACCTGCTTTAATATAAAAGGTACAAAAAGGTACATTGTTTCAATATTTCTTGGAATTAATGACTTATTTTTTATACCAAATTGATCTTTGTTTTATTATTTCGGTGATCATTTTTTTTAAAAGATGTCTTTAATGTTCAGTATAAATAGACAGAAGTTATGATCCTATTGTTTTTCAACTCTTCCTACTTCAATATCAAGACTTTCTGTATTCTTATCAAAGAATAATAAAAAAAAATACTACACGTAAATTTTTCAATCAATTTAATTTTACTTATTAAATTTTTTACTTTATCAATCCTTGCTATTTATAAACAATGTTAAAGTGGCGACCAATTGTACTTTAAAATAAATCATTGTTTTAAAAAGGTCTATAAAAATGATAAATAGCCCACAGTACAAGAGTAATTATTTGAATAAATATATGACATATTTAATATCAGCCTATTGCCGTCCGCTGCTGTACATAGGCCTCCTCCAAAGAGCGCCAACCAACCTCTTGGGATGTTGATGATGTCTATATTTAATATTGAAATAAAATTACTTTTAGTCGGATTTCATCACGGTTTTATTTAAAATCTGGAACCTTTGCAGCATCATCATGGCTATATTTATATGTAGACTCCACACCATCGATACCTAAAGGATTTGAGAGGTTGAAAGTATTGTAAATTTGTTCCTAAGGACTAATTTGCTTTGAATGTCTAATTTAGCGTAAGTGTGAAAGGCAGGTATTATAAGTAACTACCTTTATTTATTTATGTGTTAATCAAATATAGCGTGAATCGATCTACGAAGCAGGAATAAACTTTATTCTGGTCCCAAGGACAAATCCACCCTTTTTATAACCCTGTTATGTATACCTATTATACAAGCTCCATTGTATAATCTGACGACCCCATTAGTCCAGCGGTAGTTGACATTGCCTTCTGTGCTATGGGTCCCGGGTTCGAATCCCGGTAGGGACAAATGTTTGTGTGATGAGCATAAACATTTGTTGTATCCGTCATGGATGTATCTGTGTATAATATGAATGTATTTACAAAAAAAAAGTATATATGTATGTAGTATATCAACCAACTAGTACACGTAACACAAACCTCGTTGCTTAGCTCGGAACTAGATGGCGCTGTGTCATAATGTCCGGGAATATTTATTTATAATCGCCATCAGCTGCCTTAAGCTCCCAACTGATTACTTTATTCTAATTGAATTTCTCGGAATGAGTAACCTAGTCAAACTTTTTAATTAATACAACCTATATTGAGGAAACTGCACTTGTTTGCGATCCGTGTACGGTGGCCAGTACATCAAGCTACCACAATCTGTCAAATTTCTTTGATAGATTTTTAACTTTATGACAAACCATTATGGTTCATATTCAGTTGGGAAAATTTTACAGTTTCGGATAGGTTGCAGAGCGCCATCTAGTTCCAAGCGAAATAACGAGGCTTGTGTTACGGATACTAGTCGGTTGCTATACTACATAATTATATACTTTTTTTTCTTAGCCTTAGCGTTTTAAATAAGTCGTTTTTTAAGGTATTTAATATCGGTCTCTTCTATATATTGCTATTCTCTACCGAAGAATCTTTCTATTCCGGCTTCCATCAGTTCTTAGTGTTATCTTTCTATTTAAAATTATGCTCTATGTTGCCATACAGGCTATGCAAAGCCTGTATGGCAACATAGAGACCAACTCTTGCACTTTATAATTCATCAATGCGCTTAGTCTACAAAGGGTTTTAAAAGTAAAGAATACTTACAAACAATAGAAAAAAAACTCTGACTGCTGGAAAATAACAGACCAATTTGACAAGAATTATTATACTTAGTAACTAACTGAGCTCTAATGACTTTTCTCTTCATAGAATATTCAAGACCCGACGTTTTCCATTGTCAAATTAAGAACAGAAGATTAAGGATCCTTATTGTCTGTTAAAACCTGATGAGTTTGATTTACATACATATTTGAATATACATCACCGATTTTTCGCTACATTGAAGCTTAGTCGACTGTAAAAGAAGAATTAAGATGTTTCTATCTACTTCTGCTCATTCTTGATGTACCTTTCTTTGTTGTTGCATGGGGAAATCTTTGGAAGCCATAAGAGTGGTATCGACTCGGTAGACTTCAAGCTTATTGCCATTAACTTTGCCACAAATATAGAATTGAATACTTTGTCTTCTCGATCTTTGAATCCAACCTAAAATCTTACACTTAGCAACCGCTGTGATCCATAGAAGCCTATGAAACAGCATATATCTACTGGATCTATTTGACGTGACAGAGCCAATGGTTGCGGTAGAGATTGAGGCTGTACATCAGTATACTCCTGCTAATTCTTTCGTGGATACAGTGATGATGTGTTATGTTATGTTGCCATTGATGACAAAGACAGTCAGTTGTTAAATCTTAAACTTTCTTACTTATTTAAATGGGTAACATCGTGAGGAAATTGCATAAGTAGTTGAGAGCCGGTGTTGAAAGTCTACCAATCCGCAATAGTCTAGCGTGCATCGTGTACTATACCTTAATCCCTCTATAAATCAGAGGAGACCTGTGCCCAGCAGTGGGACAATAATTGGGTTGATGTGTATTTTATATTTATTTTATTAAGGTGGAAGCTCCACGCTAGCCCGCGAAATTCAAATTTTCGTACGTTTTTTGCAATTTGCCGGTATTTGTCAGGTTGTGTTCAATGTACAGCCTGACAATGACCGGCAAATTGCATAAAACGTACGAAAATTTGAATTTCACGGGCTAGCGTGGAGCTTCCGCCTTAATGTGAAGAATTATACATGTATTTGTACATTTTGCAGGCAAGGATGGAGCTCCCAGTGCTCGACAAGTTTTGCTTCATCTTCGACCTGAAGACGGGATGTATTGTGATGGGACTTCTGAACTCTGTAAGTAATCTATCTGCATTTTTGGTGATCATATTTAATAAATATATAAGCTTCAGTAGCCTAGTCGTGTGATCTCAGACTATGAGGACAAAGGCTCAACTCCATTTATTACATGATCAAACGGTGAAGGAGAACATCGTGAGCAAACCTGCATACCTGAGAGATTGAGAGTAAAAGGGTTGAAAATAATATCTTCAATCTAAGCAGATGTCACCATCCGCAGGACTTGTCACGGGTTATAGTCTGCGAAGCAGCATCATTCTCATTATTTCAATATCAAACACTAAGTCTGATCAAACGTTTATAGGCAATAGTAAATACCTACTAGTAAAGAATAAAGTTAAAGATTGAAAAAAGTACATACCTTATTTCTTTTACCTATTCATAAATTAAATTCTTAAAGAAATTTCTTTCAACATAATCCATCTCTTTTTTACCGACTTCAAACTTTGAACGAGGAGGTTCTCAAACTGACTGATTTTGTATGTATGTCTGTTACGCGATATGTCCGTATGTTGTTATCCGATTTTGTAAATTCTTGTTTTTCCAGATCATTACATTCATCCTAGCGGTGATTCTGATAACGTTTGCGGTGGATATCCGAGATGGGTCTGAAGCACAGATTAAGCGCGACGACATCGACGCTATGTCTTCAGTGGTGTACACCATCGTGGTCCTATTGGTGGTGCTGCTGTTCATCAAGTCCCTGCTAGATCTGGTCCTGTTGTATGCGGCTTATAAGGTAAAAACGTAATGGATCCTGTATTTTTTTAAAATTTCTATTCTGTTAACGGGGGTCAAAGGTTTTAGCTGAAAACCAGCGCTTTCAAATGTGCCTTAGCTATTTCTTTCAGTTGAATGTATTTTATAGTTGTTTTACACTTACAATAGCTGCTGTAATATTGGAAACAATAAATATGATTCTATTCTATTCCAACAAACTGTAGCTTAACCAGCTAAAATGCTGTAGCTAGAGTGGATCCATTTTTCAAGTCAGGGAGTCACATAGTTGTTTGGTCTAGTAATATCAGGTTCCAATTCCATTACATAAAACTCTTATTAAAAATAAAGTATTTTTCGGTCGAACTTGACCCATGCGAAACACGTCCTCTATATCCGTTCTTGCTTAGGTGACGTCACTACCTACGCCAAATCCTCTGTCATTTACACTGCATCGGTGTTTATTGTAGTGTTACTGTTCGCCAAGTTTCAACTCGATCTGAGGTATAAGGTTTTATTTAGCTATGGGTTATAAACTATAAGATTCTACAACCTGAACAATGATGTCACCTATTGCCATGTCTCCTTCACCACCAAATTCCTGATATATGAAATATATTTTCAGCGTGTAAATTTTTCATACTCTTACAGAGTGAATAAATAACTTAAAAACCGAACGAGGATAAAATAATTTCTTTTATATTTTAATCTTCCAGGAGAAAATCGGCATAATGAAAAAATATTGCATCTTCTGGATCATCTTCTTGGTGCTGTTCATCATAGCGTTCCTGAAGACCTTGTTCCATATGGAAGCTGGACACGTCATCGCTCAGATCTTATTCTTGGGTATGTTGAACAACATGTGTTTGAAATTCTTTTCGTAGGTACTCTGAGAGCTACACAAATGCAGTTGTGAAAAGTATTGGCAATCTGAAAGCTGTCTGTTAGGATGTGCTCACGGTATACTGTATATCCTCGAGGTTGTGATGATCGTTTTCGAGAGTCTTTTGACCATATCGGTAGTAAGGTAATAGTGCCTGAGTAGGCAAGTACGGTTATTAGTTTAACATAACTACAATCCTCTGAATTCTGTTCTCTGTTTTAGCTAATCACTTTTGATTTTAATTATACGTTTATATAATGCCAGCTGATTCTGTGGTTTTCAAATAAAAAAAATACCTTTCGCGTAAAAATTTTGACACGTTCGTTTGCAACAAACTAGTATAGGGTACTTAACTTCTCTAATTTATTGAACACTATTAGTTTCATATAAATTGATATCATAATAATATATCATATTGTTGATTGTTATCATATATATAAAATATATTGTATTTTCAGCTGAAAACTTCTACTACATCGTGATTATCAGGAGCTACTTGATATCAATCAATGAAGACGGCGTTCTGTAAATACATACTTCCTCAAAATACTTACAGTAGGTATGTTTATTCTTAAATGTCTGAGTAAACAAAATCTTTTTCACTGAAATCTCAAGATACCAAACGTAACATTTTGTAACGTAACGTTTTGTTAGTTGTAGCTTTGGTGTTCACCATCGGAGTAGGGGGAGGGGGGATGTTATTATGTTTTTATTGTCTTATATAGTACACTACTAAAGACAATTAAGAATAAAAAGACTTTAGCTAGTATTTTTATGTGTCTCCTAAAACTGTAACTTTTTAAACATTATTTTTTTTCGTACGTAGATTATTATGTTTATGTGATTTTGGAACCTGTGCTTAATGGACGTTAAGTTATTTACTTTTGAATACAATTGATTTAAGGGTCCTAAACAAAAAAATATAATATTATATATAAATTACGTAAATTATAATATTATATTATTTAATAATAAAAATATATTTACGTACCCAAATAAAAGCAGTGTAATTTTACTAATAGAATGCGTATCTATATGTAGTATAATTTGGAACATATAAAACTTGATTTATATATATTTGATATGTACCACTATATATGTAGAATGATACATATCAGGAAATAACTTTCTCAATCCGTGATTTATTTATTAGACTTTTAAAAAAAATACAAATTACACAACACTTCGTGTGTACTGTCATAAGAAAAAAGGCAGAACATTTTTTTTAATCAACTTTTGAACAAGGAACTGGTCGTCTGCATCTTCATCGTCCAGTTGTTTACTTCTTTGAAATTATATATTTTTGAAAAACTATTATTCGAGTTACATTGCAATAAATTAAACAAAAAAATGTTTTTTGTACTTCTCTTTGAATGTCAGTTTAAAAAAATATGGCATTAATAGTATGTATATTTAAAGAAATAATATGAAAGATGGATACACAGATTGTAAAGGATATCGGAATTATAGGGTTTTGAACTAGGAGGAACAGAGTTTATGGACCAAAGTATTCATTGTATGAAATTCATTATTAGGACAATACGCGTCAAATATTTTTATGCCTAACATCACACCTATTACGAGAAACTGCGTCTGTGCTATCTCTGTTTATTCATTAACCTTATCATGCGTTCCTTCAAAGGCCTATCTTAAGAATATCTGTGATTTGATTGCAGTTTTCTCTATAAGGTCGACCTTTTTCTACTTGTCTATTCACACTTGTTATAGATAAATATTATTATAAATACTCAGTTTAATATCTTCACTTTCCTGTACCTATAGTTAATACTTTGTAACTGCAATAATCTCTGAGACTACAAACGTACGATATTTGGCGCGAATTGTGATATGATTATTTGTCACTATTATTCATAGTTCACCGAATCCTCATAGTTTTATTATATAGATTATAATTATATTCAAATGGTAGACACGTAGTACCTACTATATTTTTTTGGTGATTCTTAAGCTTGCTGTTACTTTAGCGTTAAATAAGTGTTGAGTTATTATAATAATAGAGTTATTAGTCTATGGATGTTTAATTATTGTTATTGTACTAAGTTAAGCCTGGTAGGTACATAAAACGCGTTAAATGTTTGTGCTTTTAAATAGTTCGGGCTCCTGATTCAATATTAACTGCAATCAATCAAAAAGCCTACCTACTCTTACAATATGACGAGATATATTTTTAACGACGAACTCTTGGTAATATGTCAAACGCCTGTCAATGTCTCTTTGACGCTGACATTAACGGTATCGTTATTTTTTAAATTAGGCGGTGTCACATGATGAGTCCATATTATTCTTGATATTCTGTTAAAAATATCGTCATTTTTTAAAATTTCTTTTAGAAAATGAAGAAAGGTTAATATTGGATTAGGAGGAAAACCTAGATTGTTCTGGTTGTGACAAGCTTACGCTGATATTGTTTTTATATATACTGCACTTGTATAAATGTATAATTGTATAGGAAAATGTTGTTTTGTATCATTTTGATATGAAGATTTGTCTTCCATTTAGTAGAGTTAAGTCACTATTCGTTGTGAAGTTTGGATATATTTGTTAAGTGATAATTCGGTTGTTATTGCCGAATATTTGGCTTCTGTTATGACTGGCTTTGGCTGCACATTGGCTTTAGCGAAACATGGCCGAAGGTAGAACATGAGAAAACAGATTATGTATGAATCTCTTGAGGATACGACATTTGAAATGGGGCATGCAGAATGACATAGATCTATTATTACTACATATATTAAGTTGTTTTATAGAAAAATCTTCATTCAGCAACGACTACATAAAACTAACTATATATTTTGAAAGGTGCTTAGTTGTGATATTATTATGGTTGTCTACATTAGCTAGACACGCGTTATAACATGCGAAATTCTTGTATATATGGCGAGACAGACCATGCTCACGCGCAGCTGACGATCAAAGACAGCGATCAGACGACTTCAACAGCGCACTGCCTTACAACTCATACTTACACTTAAGTACGCGAATACAAGACATTGAAATAAAGAGAGATTCACAGATCACTGTATATTAATATTATAGCAACAAGACAACCAACCTCAATCTGCCCGTAACTAAGGATGTTATAAAGAATCCCAAAGGACGAGATGAAATACCTAGTATCCGTAAAAAAAATAGTTTTATTCCAATGGCAAATGAGTACATCTCATTTCGCGTTTAAGCTGTGAAGTTGGCTGCGGGTTTAGCGTCACCATCCATTGATCATGTGTTGCAGACAAGTTCGTTGTCTTTTCTTTTTTTTAAATACCTGACAATTGTAAACTACTACGTTATTAAAACGCTTACATAAACATTTTATATACCGGTTATTACGGGTTTTATGTGATTTAAATGACACATTAATGTGTATAATAAATTATATTATATAATACTAAAGCTATATACACAATATGTATAAAATGTATAAACCTTTTATGATGAATTTATGATGAATAAGTTTTTTTGTATTTTTTAGCTTATTTCAAGCTAAGATTTTTAAATTTTTATTAAGAAAGAAAAATTCAACCTCAGGCGGGACTCGAACCTGCGTCTACCGAGTACCGATACCGAGTACCGATCCAGAAGACGCGGGTTCGAGTCCCGCCTGAGGTTGAATTTTTCTTTCTTAATAAAAATTTAAGAATTTATAAGTTTTTATACCCATTTTCTGAAATTTCTATTTGTGTATTATGATGATATTTTTAATAATATTTTTTATATTTCCGACGTGATTGTATGTAATAACATTATCCAGAATCTACATATCTTTTGTATGTTTTTGTGATTTGGACATATATATGTACAACGGATATAGGGTTTGAGAAAGCGGAGCTTAATTTATATATTGCACGTGTTTAGCATATCAAAAAATATATAAATGCGTTAATTTTACCCAAAGCTATGTACAAGTACCTACTATCATTTATTTATATATAAACTATATTTACGTTCAGTCGACTATCAACGATTGTTTTATTATATGTATGTGTGAGACATTTAACACGAATAAAAATAGGGTAGAGGCCGATCTAGAAAATTGTACCTATGTATTAAATAGCTGTGATTGTTCTAGTGTCCATAACCAATTTATTTGATATGTTTATTATGGGGTTAGTTCACATCGAGACGAGCGACTGTGCGATACATGCGCGTACGAGCATAAACAGTATACGCGCTTTCATTAAAACTTTGTATCTTGTAATGCAGTGAACAAGTTCTAAATTCTATAGCTATCGAAATAATGGTGCGTTGCGTCTCAGTGTGAACTAACCCTTAAGGTTTATTCTAGAATAATTCAAGGGGTCATGATTTGAAATGTTTAAACAAATTATAATAAAAAAATATGTGTATCTATGTTTATAAGATACGTACGATTGTGAACGTAACTTTTTTTTATTCAACTTTTTAATGAACTCTTTGAATTTTAATATATACCCAGAGGCCACTTAGCTCTGTAATGTATAATATTTAAATAGATAATTGGATGTTTAACGTGTGTAGGTACCAAATAAACTAAATAACGACAATAATACGTCCTTCGCTTTAATTAGCTGATAGATTATTGTATCCACGTCTGTACCTGTCCACTGTACGGGAAGCAAATAGATATACTAGCGAATACTTTCCGACAATAACCTACCGAACCATAGGGGACTTATCTTCGCGAGAGTTCGACAAATCTGTGCACGCAAATATACTTATATATGTATGTGTAGTTCATCTTGTATGCGTGTGTGCGTGTGCGTATTTTGGCCTACTACTAAGCACATATATATTTTTTAAATACTGATATCTTATCTTACTGCGAATTATAATAAACAGAAATTTTAGAGATAGCATATTTACTATATTTAATATAGATTCAAATATTTTGAGTGAAGCACTTTTCAATACAGATCAATGAAATCAGATCGATTTGGTGATTGTAAGATCTACTTATTTACATAGGAACGATACCGCTGTACACATACAAACAGACAGATGGAGACTTTCCTTTTATTTATTATACTTAGTTAAAAAAATACTACTTTGAAATCTATTTGCTTCCTATAAAACCTTTAAAAATATGAGAATCCCCTGTATATTTAACACTATGTTCACGACAAAGTCAGTACCTATTAGACAATCGACGAGTTAAAGGGTTTTCTTATATTTTATACTAAAATCTTTAAAACTAATATAACTCTTGTACTTCCCCTTTACAGTGTACTCAAATTATTTGTTAGAGACGTTTTGTAATACTTAAATGTATATTTTATACAGTTTGGGCCTGTTTATATTAGAATTAAACACAAATATGTAAAACTTCATAAAGGTCAAAGGTCACCAAAGAAGAGAATATATGAGTAGTAGAAATAAATTAAATCTTAATTCTTTTTCGAAGCAATACGGAGAAGAATATTGAAATAAAACTATTATTTACCTCGTCACTATGTGTGCTGTTAAATTTGAGAAATAGTACAGAAGCTTCAAAGTTGCTTTCAGTGGTAACGAAATAACGGTTCGAATGCTGAAAATGATCAGCATGGGCAGTTTAATCTTAGCCATGGAACTATCTATGAATAAATAAATATATAAGTATTTACAATAACAAAAATATTTACGTAGTGTATCAACACTCGTTGCTTAGTTAGCTACTATAAAAAAATAACATATTATTTCGGCGATGAAATCCATGAAAAATAGTTTAATTTTAATGTGTATTAGCGAACGTCTAAATGGAAAAGTCAGGAAAATATTGTTTAAATGAACCAATGTAATTATCAAACAATATTTTAAGTATACAAGATCAACGAAACATGTATGTACCAATGTCTCCGGTATCAACGTCTAATATGAACGGGCCCATATCTTAAATGTTTGCACAACTATCGATCAATTATAAACGCTTTAAATGTTGTAACAATTATTTACAATGTGAATTATATTTAATTTTATAGAATGTTTTGATGTTTGTGACTGTTGTACAACGCTTTGTTCAATGCAATGGGTATTTAAAAATAAAACAAAAAATTATAGCAAATTTCTTCTTATTTTTACGCATCCTTTACAAATTTATTATAATTTTTGACTTTTCAACACAGACATGTGATGATTAAAATAAAACTGCTTCTCAGAGTTTTATTTCGGTATATTTAATTTCCACTTTTTGTTTAAATAAAGTAGTCAAAACCACTAGGCGGTGAAATATAGAATAAAAATTAACACAATAAAAACTTAATAAAAAAAATAGAACAGAATAAAAAAGAAATATTAAAAATACCACAATAAATTTAGTGAAAAGTAGTTTTATTTTAATGTATTTAATCATCATCGTAATTTTTCTTTTCAGATTTTATACCATAATAATTCTCAATGTATTAATTAAAGAGCCATGAAAATTTCATTATATTCTATATTCAGCCATTTATTTTATGGAACAGCCGGTATGGAGAGAAAAAAAAGAGAATACGAAAAAAACTTTTAATTCCGTGATTTTTTTGTAATTCTGTAAGCTTTCATACTAAATCTCTAAAAGACAAAGCACAATGAAATGTTTGAATTCAATCATTAGGTGACTATTATAATAAGGTAAATTATTTAGTTTTATCTAATAGTATTTGCAACAATTCTCATTGATGTTCGGCTCATAAAGATTGAAGCGTGATTTTAAATTGCCTAAAAGTTTCGTAAATGAATAGGATTTCTTATAAAGAACATTTCAAATTAGACTCGTATTTCTTGAGATTAGCGTGTTCATACAAACATACCTAGATTAAACTAATATTTCTGTCCGTGAATTTTCTCTCCTCAGCTGTCGTGTTTTGTATATAAACTATCTACTTCTTGATTTCTTGTTTAGTCATTGACCTTCGCTTTTATATAACAAGCATCATATAGATGTATAAAAACTGTGCCTGTGTCTGTGTTTATCATAAATAACTTAAGTAATATCATTAAGTATTAAAACATAATAGTCATTCCACGCATTCTTGTGTTCAAGTAAAAATTACAAAGCATATTGATTAAGTAACTAATATAGCTGTCAAACAAAACTCATTAGAATAATCTTATTTTATACACAAACTTAGTCTTAAAATCTACTGCCGTTAACGCAAGTACCACCTGATTGACCAACGAGAACGCAAAAAATATTTTCCTGCCATGTGTAGGATGTACTAAAATCAGATAAATAAACCTTAAATGCTCATGTTTATTTTATTATCTAAATAAATTTTAATTTCTCAGAATCAATTTGTCTAGTTTTATTTATTGATTTATGTTCATAACTAATAAAATTCATTAATCGTACCGTAAAGACATTTTTTTAAAACCTATTTAGGTACAAAATTAGTTCTATTCTCATCATTATTTAAGTTAAAATATCACGATACAAACATAGACCCATGGTACAACACACTCAAAGTACACAAACTCTTAAAGTAGGTTAAATTAATACTTTTATTATAAAATAATTAATGATGCTAATACTTATACATTGGCAGTAATATAATATGGGATATAATAGGATAGGAACGAGCTTGTTGACATTTTAATACTGTTCAACAATAATGCATAATGTGACATTAGTTAAGTATTATGCATTCAGGAAATAAATAATCAAATTAGACAAAAAACAGCCGACAGGACGTTAGAGAAACGCGATGAAAAAATGTGGTAAATAGAATTATTATGACAAGGTCCAGAAGAAGACCAAATATCGAAGGAATCTAACCTTGAAATGTAGATATATTTTATTTTCGATAAATCGATCTTTTAAGGACACTTTTACAAGTAAATTTTTCAGATTTTAATTACTAGATGGCTGTTTATACTGACGACCGAGATGAAACACTGAAATAAACTCAAAGAGACCAGGATTCTGGTGTCTTTTAGTGTCCAGATACAATAGTATCCAATACGCCAATTTAAAAATAAAGGAAATGTTTTAAATGGATTATTGAAGAAAATAATACCAGCTTTAGGGCGACCCATCCCTGCCAACGGCACACATGCATCAGTCATCTTACAGCTCAATACTATAATGTAAGGTGGTTCAACGAGTTCAACGACAATACCAGATCAGTGAGACATTTGATTTTGGGACCGTCTAGCTGAACATAGAACCCCTGACTTGTCTACTGACAATAGTCTATCTGTCAATAATTTTGACAATAGTCTGACAGTAGTCTGTCACTAATTTTCTGGATGGTAGCTATTGTTGATCCTAGCTTACAGGAGTTGCAGTAGCAGCGGCTTAGTGGAGCGGGCTTGTTCTTGTGGCCATATATGTATGAAATACCTGTCAATAATTGTTTGACTCTTGACATTTGACAGCTAATATGTCGCGCACTCGTGTCTCAAACGTCAGAAAACATTTACAGGAACTAATAAAGTTTGAATGATGTATTACAAGTGTTGGCAAGTTGTAGTGACTTGATTCAGACGGGTATAGCACTCTCGCCGTACGCCATCTTCATTATCTTGTAAAGGCTGTTGATCATCGCCAAGTAGTATACAGAATACACTGCAAAGAGAAATAGAGAGAGGTTAAAAAGGTTCATACTAATTACAAAAAGAAGATAAGTAAATAGTAGAAGTAGAAAGAAGTAAGATTGGTTTGGTCAAGTTTACGTATAGGGATAATTCTGCCCAGTAAAGAGACAATAGAGGTAAAAAAGCTGAAAGATTTTTTTATTGACATGTTAGAGTCAAAAGTAACTTATTCCAGATTTACACTAGATTTTGTCGTCAATATAGCAATAAACTATTTTTTATGGATTTATTGATATCATTTTATCCCAAAGTTTGGGATCCTTTCCATGGTCACGCTTTTCATTATAATATTTAAAAAAAAAACATAAAATTTTTTGAAATGTAGAAAAAGAAAGAAAGAAAAACATTAAAAACAAAATAAATAGGTAAACAAATAAACAGTCGATTTCGAAATCGTGCCCCACGACTGCGCTGAAAAGGCCAGACATATGCCAGACAGATTGCCTGGCGCTGGTTGGTTGGGTGTGGATTGATGTAATGACGATGGAATAGGTACTTTCATGGGTCGCCTTACCACAACGTGTTTTACCAGTAGGATTAGGTTTTTAGAAACAGGATAAATTGCGACATCCCTCTTTTACCAACGTGGTATTTAGTGGAGTTTTCATAGAGGTTCTGATAAACTTATACTTACTAGCTCCAGCAAGCAAGAGGAACACGATGAGTACGATGTTCCCTGGTAAGCTGAGGAAGTCATCCATCCTGAACAGACACGTCACGATAGCCACCAGGAATATACAAAATATAAACACTGAGTTGAACACCAGTGATAGCTGCAACTTTGATGGACGTTTCTGGAACATAGAAACCAAAAGATCATTTATTTCTCTCAAAGGTACATTAGGAACATAATTATGTAGGCATATTAGCAAGACATATATATGTATGCATGCATGATAAGATAATATGAATGTGGACGAAGCAAAAGTGGGATGTAGGGATCGTAACGCGTGGCATTCTGTCGTTTCTGTCTGTCCCCATAGGAAAAAGGGGTGAGTGTATGTATGTATATTAGGCACAGTTTAAACTAAATCTTTATTGAGAGCTGCAGTTTGGACTTCTTACGTACGGAACCGAAAGATGGTTAATTAATATTGAGGGTTCGATACTTCTAAAGGGAAAAATCGGAAAAACTTATAGAATCTCTTCGTGGTCATGGTCTTTATCTGTCGGATCCATGAAAACCCTCTTGGACTTGGGAACTCTTGGAACGCTTGGAGGTATACATATACATTAAACAAATATCAAATACTTTGATATATATACACCCACATTACGCCAGTATGTTTTAGGTAATAGAGGTATAGTTAATGTAATAGGGGGAGCCTATTGCCATCAACCGGCCACAAATTCAAACTCAACCTGGGTATCAAAGCCAAGAACTCTTGCTCGGCAGTCGATATTTACGAACAAGGAGGCGCACACTATAACTTTGTCATGTAGATTCTTGTATTATCAAAAGGTCAAAAACAACGCAGGGATCAGAGAATAGAAGCATTCGCTCCATCGACGATAATGGAGCTTATAATAAGGCTAGTGTTACTCTCACGCCGATCGTCGGTGCTGACCGTCAGTGCGTAGCTTATTTCACGATATTTCCTTTTACCTTTGGCCGCGTTGTCCACGCTGAGCCATCAGCGTGATACTGGAATATTTCCTTTCATTCCATACATATTGATCTGTCAGCGCCGACGACGAGCGTGACTGTAAAACTAGCCTAAAGAAATCTCACCAGTATAACGCCAAATAACGCGATGAGATTGCTGATGGCTGAGAGAGTGGAGAACATCACCATGCTCATGGAAATGAGGTTATCTTCTGGCTCCCTCTCTCTGTGACGAGGCAGGTTCCATGCACCCGCTGCTATGTTCGCTGCACACGCCAACTGGAAAATAGCAGGCGAAATTTTATAGATAACTTAATTTATGGTGATAAGGGGGCAAATGGGCAGAAGGCTCACCTGATGGTTAGTGATCTTCGCCGCCCATGGACATTTGCAACACCAGAGGCTTGCAAATGCGTTACCTACCAAACCACGTATAAAACCGTTTAGGTTTCTTAAAATAGGGAGTTACTAAACTGCAAACGGAATTCCCATGCTGTCAGAATAGTCAATCCCCAACGAGCTCTGGTAACCTTACTCACTCGCAGAAAGACAACTATTGTTGATTCACTTCGGTATTCTGTAAGGCGGAGGTACTTCCCCAGTCGGGTAGCTCAATTTGAACGAGAAAACTCGCTATGCCCTACCTACTTCTTGGTGGTATACTTAATACGTCTTGGTTTAATATTTTAGGTTTAAGATCCAATTCTGTGCTGTTATGGGACTATGGGGCTATGAAGAATAGCGCAAGGACTTTAGAACAGAGTGAATATAGGGTTACTAATATATCGGAACATTATATTATGTCCAGGAATATTTATTTATTTATTTATTATGACACAGCGCAATCTTGTCTCATTTTTAGGGTCCTCCAAAAAAGGAGTGAAGAGATTTCTACAGGGTCGGCAATGGGTGAACGCTACCTCTGGTACTGCAAACTCCATAGGCTAAGTTGGTTATCATCAGGCTGGACGTAAACTTATTTACCACCGTCGTGGAAACAAAACGGATACGGCTACCAAAGCTACGGATTAACATCAACCCATTATTGTCCCACTGCTGGGCACGGGTCTCCTCTCATTTGAAAAGTTTTCAAGCAAGTTTTCTTTCAACTGTTTGAACATGTTTAATACAAAGTTTTTTCTTATAAGTAGGTAAGATAAATAATGAGAAATGTAAATATCAAATATAGATAATTATAACCGCATCACATCTACTGGCCCAGCAGTGGGACAATAATTTGGGTTGATTTTGTAAAAAATAGTTTTACTATATATTGAGTATCTACCAAAGTAATGTAAATAAAGAAGACATGAATTATTATTATAATATTAGACAATAGCTAATTTCATTTATATAATTACTACATTAATGTGTCATGTTTTGAAATGTACTTACGGAAAATTATATTCTGAAACAGCTACTCGATGGATATCTGTTTAATAGCATTTTCAAAGAAACCAGAGCACTCTGTCCGAGGTTAGACGCAAATAGCTTTCTGTATACAACATTAAACATATTACCTGCCTATAGGACACATATCGGACAGTTTATGACAGGCTAGTGGCGGTTCAATGGTCAAAATTTGATCATCATCATCAACCCATTAACGTCCCACTGCTGGGCACGGGTCTCCTCTCATTTGAGAGGAATTAGGCTATAGTCCACCACGCTAGCCTACTGCGGGTTGGCAGACTTCTCATGCCATCAAGAGAAATCTCTCAAGCATGCAGGTTTCCTCACGATGTTTTCCTTCACCGTTTGAGCTTGTGATAAATACGCACATAACTTCTGAAAAGTCAGAGGTGCGTGCCTTGGGTTCGAACTCGAAGCTTTTGACGTCTCAGTCCACTGGTCACACCGCTAGGCTACCACAGCTCATTGATCATAACTCACAAATATTGATGAAACTTTTCTATTTCTTCGTTCTTTAAAAAAAATTTTGCCGTGGTCTAGGAATTTCTCCTGTGTCGTAGGTGCGATTATTAACAAAAATATTCACACACTGCTCTAACAACCAAACCCAGAACAACTATTTACGTGTAGATTATAGGTATATAGAGTCTTGGAGAATGACATAGGAATGTCATTTTCCAACTGTACTGTTCGTCCCGGAAATCGTCCTTTAAGGGGGCGAAAAGGGGGTGAAAGTTTGTATATGGATCATTTCTTAAAAATGAACGATTCCTATTTAAATAAGCAGATTCAAATGAAATATAAACCGTATAAAAAATAAGCCACAAGAATAAACAAAAGAACCTACTAGTTACTAATTTCACACAGACGAAGTCGCGGGCAAAAGCTAGTACATATTGTTATAATTGAATCCGGACGTTTCGCATCCGTTGCAGCATCCATTATCACGGACTGGCTGCCCTTGACTGTCCCGACCACTTAATGAGATGGAATTAAATAAATTCAATATATATACCACGAATCACGATAGAATCCTTGATTTCGCTTAATTTTCATGACCATTTTTCCAATAATTGAATACCTATATTTATATCAATCAGGGGTGGCCAAGCTCGCGAGTCGCAATTGTAAAGTATAGGTATACAAAAAAGATTTTTTTTTAAATATTATAGCATAAAAATGAAAAGGGAGCTCGAGTACATTTATCGAGAGCCACAAACAAGCCTCCAAAGACTCGCATGTGGCTCGCGACCCGCAGGTTGGCCACCCATGATCTATACTAGAATAACATAAAAAGGAACCTACAGTTTGTGAGGTTCTCAAGATCTACAGAACCGATTTTAAAATTCTTTAACTGTTAGAAAGGTGCATTATCCCTGAGGGCTTACTTATTTTTGCATAAAATTATAATAATAGTACTCGAAGAAAACGAGGGCGGATCGCTAGTAATATGTAAAAATCTCGTGTCAGTTTTTGGTAACAGACTCCTCCGAAACGGCTAGACTGATTTTTATGGTGTGGTTTTTTGTGAATGTTTGGGATGTCTAAGAATATATTTCTAGGCAAAACAACGTATGCCAGGTAATTAAGTACATATATTCAGAAATATTTTTTTTATCTCATGATGATTGATGAGAAGTAGTACAAGATACTTACGACACTTGAAATAAAAACCTAACAATTTAATGAATAATTACAGGAAAGTCATGACGAGCACTAGTTTCTACAAATGCGTCAATCCATTATATAGGAAAATTATATTAGAAACTGAAAAACAGATATAAAAACCCCGTGATGAATAACTTCCCCCCTTTCTAACAACTGAACAGTGAAACTGCGAACATTTAGGAACAATAAATTACGATAGTCTGACATCGTGACGTCAGCCATAAAATGGGGCGTAAACAAAATTATTATATTTGGGAGCGTCCCTGAACATGGGACACGCTGTATATAAATCACCTACTTAATGTTACTTATAATATTGATTTGGCAAAAGCACCAGCAGTTTATGGAACTCTTGGCCTTCAGAATCGAGGCGCCCAATTTTGTTAATATCTTATAACATACCATCACGCCTGTCGCCATTGTAGGGTTAGGTAGAGGCGTACATCGACATTTCGCCGGTATGATTTAGGTCCCATGTAATAGGGGGGGGAGCTTCTATGTACATATGTTTGGGAAAAATTGTGAAAAGATGGTAATTGAATCTGTGTCGCAGACATCAGCAGCAGCCGTTACAAATATTCATTCGCCGAAATCGATCTCGCAGCGATTGCAGAAACTAAGCAACGCAGCTACTGTGCCAATATAACGAATACAAAAAAATGACAGTGTCTAAATAACTAACCCTTATGTTTTAATAATTTTACTTATTACTGGTGCATCCAAAGGTTGTCTGGTTCTTTAGTGATAAGACCGCAATTATACCTACACTTATTTTATAAAAAAAAATATTAATATGACGGTCATTTCTGTTTTCACAGTGTATTGGTGTGACCATAAAGTGGACTATGGAATTTAATTTCAATCCTAACCACTGACTTTTCGAAGTTACATGCGTATTAGGTACCTACTTACATATGCTTAGGCGGTAAAGGAAAACATCGTAAGTAAGCCTGCCACCCACTCTAAGCTATCGTGGTGAACTACACATAGCCTAATACCTCTCAAATTAAAGTTCTTTGCCTAACAGTAATAGTAGTATAGAATAGTAATAATTCTTTATTATACACACAGATAAAACACATACTTTTAACAATAGTAACATTTAAATTGTGTTGTTGAAATTGCTCGCGTTTGTGATTTTCTTCCAGCTAACCTTAGAGTGAGAAAGTTCTAAAAGAAAACCAATTGTCGAAAGGCAAAGTCTACAATAATTCTAAATTCCATATAGCATACGAGTAAACAATTAAATCGATAAATATATGTATATAGCTATATAAATTACTAAAGATTAGTAGGTTACAATACTATATAAATACCTAAATAAATGTTATTAGTGGGCCAGTGTACAATTGACGTCTATTCAGTAGTCAGTCAGTAGTCTCTTACCTACTATGACATCAACTTGATGACCAGGTAAGAGACTAATAGTAGATTACAAGTCATACTTACAGTGGATATGATACATAGGATGAAGCACCCAGTCTGCAGGGACAGACAGAAGCACCTCCTCATAAACGGTAGCGGCATCTCTGTGCTGAAAGAAGAGAGTTCAAACATTCATTCTATGTACTAATTGCGAATATTAGTCATTGTAATGAAACTACTTTTTAACCGACTTCAAAAAGGAGGAAGATTTTTTTATGTTTGTGCACGGATTAGGTAGGTACTCCAAACCGGCATGGCCGATTTTGATGATTTTTTTTTTCGTTTGAAAGGGAGTATCTTCAGGGTGGTCCCATAAAAAATTGTGAGGATCTGATGAGGGGATCCTTGGTAAATTGCGGTATATTAGTATTGTTTGCTTTCGGATGCTTTATAGCATTTAAAGACCTCACTAAACAATATAACTAATCAAATAATTAAAATTTAAAAAAATATCTCTTAAAAGAAGTTTTATTACATTATATAATATTGTCTAAACAATACAAAAGAGTTATTATAACTAGTATAGAGTCTAATGCTTTATTCGCGAACCAAACTATATTTATAAGATCATTATTTAGTTATTCACCGGTACAGATACCTATACTTTCAATTTTTAATGTAATAATAATGAAATATAAGTCTACAGGCTGTGGTAGCCTTGTTGTGTGACCAGTGGATTGCCATGTCAAAGGTCTCGAGTTCGAACTCAAGGCACGCAGTCGCACGCACCACTGACTTTTCGGAAATTATTTGCGTATTTATCATACGCTAAAACGGTGAAGGAAAACATCGCGAGTAAACCTGCGTGCTCGAGAGATTTTCTCGGTGGCATGTGAATTCTGCCAACCCGAAGTAGGCTAGCGTGGTGGTTATAGCCTAATGCCTGTCTATTGAGAGTAGACCCGTGCCCAGCAGTGAATAATAATGGGTTACGATAAGCCTATAGTCCTATAGAGCTGGACTGAAGCCTGCAGCTAGCACTCATTCACTAAGTACCATTACCAACTGTATTACACAAGTCATCGCTTCAGTTGGTGATCGCTATACTTAATTATCAAACAAATAAAAAAATTACAATTCCTCTGATAAGAAGGTGGTTAAACTGCTTTTATAAAATAATTTAATTGGAATTCTATTCTTAAGTTTTGCTCAATAGACAAAAAAAGACGTTTCATTCAAGTTTTTACATAATCACGACCAACCGTAGAACATGTAACACGTTATGTTATGGGTATGTTTACTACAAGATCCATGGTGAATGACGTCATAATAAATTTCCCCCTATCAGTAACCATGGCACCAGACATAAAAGTGCCATTAACTTATATTATTTGGGAGCGCTTTCTGAGTTATGAGACACGTAATATGTTTGTATATAAAATTTTTTGGTAAAGTATTTTTCTACGCATGATAATTACGTAGCGTTTTGTAAGTTGCTGTCGAAAATAGTAGCTGCTGTAATCAAAAGAATATGTGGTGTATAACATGCTATTTTTAGCCTAAATTATGTTAACGAAGACGATCGGCGTCGTCTCCGCGTTGACTACGCGGCAAATGCGCGGCGTCTACGCGGCGCCACTGCTGACGTAAAAATTGTCAAGGTAGCGACCACTCTTTACTCTAGGCGTGTAAAGTCTGTCAGCCAACCCACATTAATCCAGCATGGTAGACCTATCCCTTTCAGAAATCTCTTATGTGTCTAGAATAATCTTTCTTACATGGTGACACTCGCATATTAGATACTATGATTACCTACTTTAAAGAGACCACAATTTTCTGAGTTTGTTTCGGTGTTTCTTCTCATAAGTCATCAAGTTAAAAAATGCTAAGTCCATCTAGTTATTAAAACATTGACTAGTAAGTATCTTTTAAAATGTCGAAATACTTATTCACTGAAATAAAATATAATTTCAGTATCACATCATATCAGAAATTGTCCGGGAAAAATAATCTTTCCCAGCATTCACAGCAGATTACTTGTAGAAAATTATGTGTACAAAGGTATTTAACAAACCACATTGCCAACCACGATCAAAAATCATCATTTAAATACAAAAACAATAGAGGAAGTTAAGCTTGTAATGCCTCCTAATATTCCCACCATTAAACACATCGTGAGCCACAAATATAATGACGGCTCATTCATCAAGTCTTTGTAAGAATATGTTACAATGCAATAGGTTATTACACTGCATACGTCACTGTGAAAAACAACATTGTTGTTCCTGAATACAGAGATGTTGTAAACAACTTAAAGTCTCGCCATTGGAATTCGGCGAAGGTTTCCTGTTTGGTTAATCTTAAAGAGAGTTTGGTGTTCGGCTCTGAATGATAATTATTACTAAGTACAGGACTGTAGTGAAATAACAAATGTTGTGTTTCTGCGAGTGAATAAGGTTACAAGAGCTCGTTAAGGGATTGACAAACTACTAAACTGTCTATAGGCTACGGTAGCCGGCCGTAGTAAGCTTGTTTCATAAAAAAAAAACATCAAAGAGTTGTCTTCTCGATTAGTGCCCAAGGTGTGGCTTCGTGGCTTGTTTGTTTATATGTTCGTGACCACGTTTGCATAGAATCAGTAATTTGTGTAGCATATCTTTCACCCCCCTTTCCGCCCTATTAAGGGACGATTTTCGGGACAAAACTATCCTATGTCCTTCACAAACTATCTGCATACCAATATTTCTTCTAAATCGATTGAACGGTTAGAGCGTGAACACATACACATTTTCTTTCGCATGTATTATAAATATTTAGTACTATATGGATGGGTACGTATGGATTCGGAGTAACTATTGTACTGTTCGACAATACTGTGCTCCTTTTATGTATGTAATTAATCATCGCTGTATTTAATGTATGAATAGTAATTAATAGTGACTGTATCGTCTGATACGTCATCGTAATAAGAAATAATAATTGAGAAATAAATATATAATAATATGGTATTTTTTTCTACTATAAATAATGAAATAGTAGTATAATGAATTATTGTTCATGTAATTATAATTTTTAAGATTATATTGTGTTATAATACAATGTCTATATTTATCCAAATAAAAAAAACCTATTTGGTTGAAATAAAACTTCTTTTTACTAATTTACTGATATTATGTAATTCCCGGCGTTTCGGATCATTTACAGCATCCATGGTACGGGCAAACTGAACATTTTAATGCAATAATTAATCTTTGAGCGGTTACTAAGACCTCTGGAGAGAATAACGATAAATTTTCTTTTTATCTCTGTCATTAATCCCTCGGTAATTTAAAAAGAGAAAATGGTAGTTAAGAACATAATTATTCATTAGGATTCAGATCAAAATTTGCAGACGGTGGGCAAATCGTCCGAATGGGAATTATGTGACGTCAGTCATAAGAATATAATGAACTTGTACGTAAGGAGCTGGGGGTTCGATCACCGCACGGAGAAAAAAAAATTACGATCTATTACTAGTCCAGGTCCATACGTTTGTGTACCTTTGTAAAAAATGGTGTCTGTAAAAGCACCTACAACACAAGAGAAAACACTAATGAGGGGAAATGTATAAAAAATATTTGTCCATCAAGCTGGCTAGTCCATGGTCACATCACTAGGCCACTATTTGTCCTAGAATAGGAAAAAACGTATATACAACAAACCACAAAATGTGTTTTCCATACATAATATACGTAAAAGCAATATATTTTTGAATAAATATAACAATACTATGAAGTCTTTGTAATGAGCTATAAAAATAAATATTATTCCTAATAACAGATAAATAACCATCAACCCATTTACTGTCTCACTGCTGAGCACGGGTCTCTTCTCATTTGAGAGAGATTAGGCTAATGTACACCAGGTGCAGGTTCATCAAATCACAATCCATTAAAAATCTCATCTAATGATATAGATGCCTGAAATCCGTACCCAGTAGTGAGGTAATAATTGCGTTGATAATGATGTTCGTCTGAGGGATCTTCATCATGAGTATTCGTGAGTGACTTGAGTTTCAATTCCAACTTCGGCAGAGTATTGCAGAAGAAGAAAAACCCTCAAACCAAGGAGAATAGCTAGGCTAGCGTCTAATACCCGAACTAGCTCGTACAAGAGACAGTCAAAATCTATTTACGTTCACACGCGTGGGACAGATTACCACGAAACTCGGAAACTACCAATGACCAACGAAATATTCATATTACAGACACAGACAATTTGATGTCCAACATTATATCCACATCACCAACCGACACTAGACCCTAAATATCTCACTATAAGGTAGAATGTAGTACGGAGTAAATCTGTGAGAACGTTTTTTATTAAAGAATTCTTATCTGTTAATGGTTATACAGAGGTCGTCTTTGCCATGACTGTGAGACGCGTGTACATAATTTTCTGGTTGTGTTTTCCTACGAAACAGCTGGTTGATAGATTTAAAAACATAAAATGATGCTATTATTGGAAATAGTACTACATTAGTTCTAGCTCCACTATATTTCTGACAAACGTCATTGAAATTGGACGGAGAAAATATTTTGAGTAGTCGGTGTGGTGATCCAGTCATCTCAATAATCCCTACTAATATTATAAATGCGAAAGTTGGTATGGATGTTTGTTACTATTTTACGTAAAAACCGCTTAACAGATTTAGATGAAATTTAGCATACATACAGTTTATTAGTATATCGATTAACACATAGACCCATTTAATGGTCTCATCTCATTTCAGACGTATTACGTATTATAGTCCACTACGCTAGGCTAGTGCGGGCTAGCAGACTTACACCCCAACGAGAAATCAGGTTTCCTCACGCTGTTTTCCTTCACCGTTTAGGGTAGCTACACAAATAAGCTAGCCGGCATCAGTCGGCACAGCCGGCCGGTATAATTGAATATTATGTACATGAATGTTCAGGAAAAAATCCTTTGTTTGCTTTGTTCTTCGACAAATACTGCCGAAACGACTATGCATGTGATAAATACGGTTGTAACTTCGCATAGTCAATGGTGCGTGTGTTGGAATACTTGGAATTGAATCCCAGGCCTTAGATTTCACAGTCAACTGATCACACCAGTAGGTTATCATTGCTATTGAAGAATTACACAATCTGTAACGTAAGCTGTATTTAAAGCTTATAATCAAGTGTTCATCTGGTTTTTTGGCCCCAACGCATAAAGAAGGGTATTACATAGTTTTAATGTCTGTATCTGCTTGATTGCTTTCCTGTGGCAGCTATTTTTATTTTATTTAATGTTATATGTTTACTAAAATAGTTCTATAAGCCTTTATATTGCTTGGACAAAAGTTTTTATTTGTATAAACCGAATTTGATCTTGTTTTAAATGTGATTTGATCGACAAGTTCTTAGCTAAGCTTCAATCATCGGATTTGTCAGCTAAAAATGAAATAACTGTTTTGAGTTTATAAGTCTGAAAAATGTCTGTTTGATAAAAATAATGGTTATTAGATGTCACCTCTATTTTTATTTTAGAAGTTTATTATTATAATTAGAGCTGTGGTAGCCTAGTGGTGTGACCAGTGGACTGACATGTCAAAGGTCTCAAGTTCAAACCCGGGCACGCACCACTGACTTTTCGGAAGTTATGTGTGTATTTATCACATGTTCAAACGGTGGAGGAAAACATCGATCGTGACGAAACCTGCATACTTGATTTTTCGATGGTATGTGAATTCCACCACCCCGCAGTAGGCTAGCGTGGTGGACTATAGCCTAATCCCGCTCAAATGAGAGGAGACCCGTGCCCAGCAGCTCACTAATTGTCACTTGCTACTTAACAAAATATTTTTTTTATTTAATTATATTATACTTGACGCCCTATAAAGTCTGCCTACTCACTCAAACTCAGAAGCATGAAGCCTAAACAGCTATCTTATTCACGATAATGAAAGATCCGCAATGGACTTCTTTAGTTTATAGATAAACAATGCATTTACAGGTGTAGGTAGAGTAAATAGATGCATATTGACTCTACCTACAAATGCATGCATCACTGCATACGTATCACTATCATTAATAACAAAAAATATTAGTCATACTTTGTTTTTCAGCTTGAATTGAAACAGGTTGGAAATAAAATGAGGGATAATTTAATGCAATAAAATTTACGACTTACCGTTTCATTTAATATAAAGTTCCCAAAAGACAGTGCACAAAAATAACTCAAGAACTGTGTCACCAGATATAAATGAAGAAAACCAAAAATATATTCTGTAAAAGCATCATCACAGTAGAAACGGAACACATTGAAACTTTTTGCGCGCAATATTTGCTCATATCACTGAACTGGCCACTATGCAGTTTCGATATTTGAAAAGTTAAAAACACACACGGAATATCTATGGCTCGCTTCCCGCTTCACCAAAGTTTACTCAAGTGTAACCACCGTTTCATCTGATCACACTCGTACGTTCGCCGATCTATTTACATACATTTTAATTATAACAAATTGATGCATTGTGGAGTCTATTTTTATTCAAAGACGCTTCCAACTGCCCATTGAATGTGCAATTAGTTTAATCGGTATTTAAAACACAAACGCTTTAGTACGATTGTGCCTCTACATCGTTAGCCTTGAATATTTTTCTAAAAATATAATATTTTTGTTCACCGTTTTATCTACATACACCTGCTATTTAGAACCATTTTTTTTAAAGATCACCTATTAACCCTCTATTTTTATCCCGACACCTTTTGCTTTTTTAGAATAAAAAAGCGCGAAATTTAAAATTAGAACGTCGTTTGTATTTATTCTTTTAATAATAATATGGCACGATAAACACACAGCGCGACGTCTTGTGAGCAACTAGCGGTGTGGCGCTTCCTACATCCGTTTGGTCGTAATGGTCGGCCCTGGCCTTGCCGCTGCCAGACAGTGCTGCAGCGCTTCATTTTATTAACTAATTGTATACATTTGATTGCTTCCGATTTATCAATGGGCTAAATGGGCCTGTCCACCTGAAGTACAACTAAACAAGAATGTCCATCAATGTTATTTTTAAAATTAGAACAGATAGGTATATTATATATTTATATATGGCCTGAATTTAATGTTGATATATCCACTAGGATATTTTTGTGTAGAAAAATTGACTGTGTATTTGTTAATTTTATGTTTGGCAAATAAATACTGGTATTGAATCCAAAAGCTTCAAGTTCAACGGTTAAGTTCACGAAGTTGCGATCATTGAACTCATCAATAAATACTCTTTACTTGAGTTTTCATTACAAACCCATACCATGGAGGCTTTATTACGATTTATGTTCTATTTCCAAGTTATTTTGTTCTCATTCCATATCAATGTTCAGAGAATGTCGGGCGTCACGCATACAAATGAAATATCCATTTATTTTCTTATCCTAAAGCAAACGGAGTAAGAATACTAATAATCTTAACAACTGGTTCGGAATAATTGGGAAAAAGTTTCGTACTCATAAAGTATTTGAAGGCACAATAACAATATACAATAAAACTACTTTTTACAAAATATTTATTTAATGGAAAAGTAAATAGACGACCATATACATAGTTATCTATATACTAGCTTACCGGTGCAACTTCATCTGCTTGACAAAAGAGATAGGCGGTAACATTTTTTAACCCAGGAGTCCTCGGTTCAAAAATGACAGCTGTCTCCTGTGGCAAGGGTCCACAGGAGACAGCTGTTGCCTCAGAAGGTGCAATATTTTCAAGCAACGGTATGTTAAAATGTTAATAAATGATAAAGATAAATATAATATGTAGTCAAGATAGATATGTAGTGTATATTTAATTAGTGTAATCATATTTGTTGTGCCCTACATGGTTCATACTTGTGTGTAGCATAAGATTGTCTGTTACTATCTATAAAATCATTGTAAAAATGTGAACATGGATATGAATATAGTTTTTATTAGCTAGTTAGTTTTTATTATTTTAAATTTTTATTATTTTCAGTAGGTATAGCTGAAAGAGAGCACGCACGTGGTGGACAAAATCCAATAGTAGTTCTATACAATGTACTCTGTGGTAGTTAGTCCCGTACCTTAAGACGTAAGAAAACAATGCGCCTAATATAATGACAGAAGCAAGATGACGTACGCACACGCGTTAGTTTGCGTAAACAGATAGAGCTGGCTGAGTATCAATCGTTTTTATTGCTTTTTTTTTCTTCGCCCTCTTCGGGCAGGCTAAGATCTTAGACCATACCGCCAAAAGTCTTTATTGCAATATTTTTTTTATTTTAATATTTTTTTTAAAGATTCGAATATTTTAAATGTCAAAAAAACGGTGATAGATTTATGCGTTTGAAGGGAAACTATCAAACTAGAGTCCTTTTCCAGCCTTTTTATTGAGACCTTTTATTTTCTAAATATTTCTGGATATTATGACACAGCGCCATCTAGCTTCGAGCCAAGCAACGAGGCTTTTGTTATGGATACTAGAAGGTTGATATACAACATATATACTTCTTTTTTGTAAATACATACATATTATACATAGATACATCCAAGACTCGTATACAAATGTTTATGCTCATCACACAAACATTTGACCCTATCGGGATTTGAACCCGGGACCCGTAGCACTGAAGGCAATATTAACTACCGCTGGACCAAAGAGTAGAATAACGCTGGACTAATTGGGGCTTATGAATTGATGACATAATTATTGTCATAAATTTTATAACAATAATTATGATCAGGAATTCATGTGTCAGAATTTATGACATTTCATCATCATCATCATCATACGGTCTATTCTCATTTGAGAGGGATTATGCTATGGTCCACCGAACTAGCCTAATGTAGGTTGGCAGACTTTACATGCTGTCCAGATTTCTCCAGCATGCAGGTTTCCTCACGATATGTTCCTTCACCGTTTCAGCAAGTGATAGAAGCAATAGTTCATTGGACAGTTCGTTGTTTTAACTACAAGGCGATCATTAAGAAAAATACTAATGGTTATTTTTTTTTTATATTTTTAATGTTCAATATAGGATAATAGAAAATTTATTCTAATATGAAGTAATCTATTTCATAGTGCAGGATAAATTAACAGTATTTTTTATCACGATGACATTATTCTTCATTGTATTTATTTATTTATAATAAGCACACCAACAGTACAATCGCTTAAGATACAGGACAATAATAACAGTAGGGTTGAATTATTAGCAATCATACAAATAACAGGTATGCATGACATTTAAAGATGAATATTATTGTTTAATTGGAACGAAGTTCCTTATCACGCGTTGCGAAAGGGGGTTAGATGGAAAAAATTAAGATGAAAAGTTGTAACGACACTTTTTGCTATAGTAACCTATTGTAAAAAAAAATACAATTTCACTTCACTAATTAATCGAAAGGAACTTCGTTCCATCCAGGTGTCCCTTGACACCTCTCAAGTTTTTGTTTAATATATGTATATATATAATTGTTTGTACTGACTGATTCATCAACGCAGAGCCTCCACAGGGGTTGCAAATAGAAATCTTGACAGATGATGCATTTTATAACGAAAACATCCATTCAAATTCGACCGCTAAAGGGTAAAATCAGGGATGAATGGTTGTATGGAAATCATTCTTTTTCAAAGTTAAAGATATGAAATTTAATGTACAAATTTTTGGTTAGAAATAATTAAACACGTATTTCGGCATTTAAAAAAAAAACGACTTAATATAGTATTAAATTTCGTGAGCGAAGCTGCGAGCAACAGCTAGTTGTTTATATTGTTGCATTTAATAATTAATAATAATAATATCTGGACATTATGACGCAGCACCATCCAGTGCCGAGCTAAGCAAGGAGGCTTGTGTTACGGATACTAGATATTTCTTTATATATACATCCATGTTATACATATGAATATCCATAACTCAGGTCAAATGTCCATGCTCATCGCACAAACGTTTGCCCCTACCGGAATTCGAACCCAGAACCCTTGCCACAAAAGGCAAGTTTTATATTGCTGCGCTAATTTGGTGATCGAAATTAGCTTCCTCGTTGTTCTAGTGCTCGTAAGAGTCGTAAGCGACTGAACAGCAAGAGGTCTTCGGTTCGATTCCCAGGTCGAGCAAAGAGGTGTTATTTGGTTTTTCTATGGAATTCTCAATAGCAGCTCGGAGTTTGGATGCCTGCTCGGTTGATAACAATAGGCTTGTTCCCTATTACATTAGACCTAAAACATAACGGCAAAATGTGGGTGTACATTAGTAGGTACCTGCCTAACCCTTTGGGGACAACAGGCGTGATGGTATGTATTCCTGTGGTTTGTTTTGCTGGTGTAAGGCATTACTTTTCCTGATTGACAACAGATAACCAGAACTTTACCTCAATTGTAATCTGGGGAATTCCTAACTTTTTAGTTACCTATAGTAAAAACCCAACCAACCAGTCTGACAATATAAATAATTGTTGAGTATAAACGTGCAAAGAATACTTAAAGGTCCCCTTGTCAGCTGATAGCATACAAATGTCAGTAGAAACTACGGATGTACGATTTTTTCGGACCGGGGCAGAGACTTAATAAACCTCTGTCTCCTACTACGTTTGAGATTTTTTTTTGGTAATGTAATAGGATTTTTCGTCATTTACTTCAAATTCACATGTACCATTCATTCATTAATTAATCCATTCATATGGTGTTTTAAAGTAAAAACAGTCAGTTGATACTGATAGAAACTATAACCCCTTAAAGGATTTAGATTGACTTCACCTGTAACTCGGTATACCGGTTGGTATTTCCCATAAATGAGAATACGAACTTTTATTATCAAAGAAAAAGAAAAGAAATAATCAATAATAGAGTTAACATTTTTGTAAAAAAGGATATTGTAGTGTTCAAAACTAGTTTTTGTAAAGGTAAAGTAAAGGTAGTTGTAATACCTTAACGCTTTTTTATAGCCTTAAATACCGTTTTTATCAAATGGTATTTATGTTAAAGTAATTAATCTGTGTGGTAATTTTCAAACACTAAACAATATTATTGTTAAGTAAAACTATTCATTTGGAAAAAATAATGTTCTTTCTTTGTGTAAACGTATTTTTTAATATTTCTTTTTTATGGTGCGGATAATCTATTACGGATCGTCCCGCCGCTCGAGGAGGTGAGGGGGTGTGTCAGGCTCCGCCCAGAATGGGCGTCAACCGATTAAGAACCGCATCTGTCAACGCAGTCTTTATCATTGGAGCCATGGGTTTCACGAAAGCATGTACCACGACCCCGGCGGGCTATGGTTCACCTCTGGTTGCTGGACTTCAGCTAGGAGCCAGGCCTCGCTCACCTTGCATCCTCCATGCAAGGGCGCATGTGGTGAACAGGTGCACCGCCTACTTAGGGATCTAAAAACGACCCTGCTTTCTAATCTTTCTTGACGTCAAGTTCAACCCAGTCAAGTATAATTGCGCGTAATGTCACGTAACTTAGAAGTTTTACACTGCAAAAAAAAACCCGTTCGCTATATTTAACCAAACAGGGCTGCGATTGGCGGATTTAGAATTCCCCAACTAATCAGAGCACCGAATGCGGTAGAAGAAAAACGTGCGTGTACGTTTCGAATATCAGACTTAATTATTCTCATATTGATATTACATACAATTACAAACATTGTAAAGAAAACCAATTATTTAAAAGAGTACCTCTCGAGTTTCTTGCCGGATCTTCTCAATAAGACTTACCTTTTGTAACCGTGCAACTAGTTTTTAACAATTCAAAAGTGCCTGTAATATTGGTAATTGAAACAAATCATTTGAGTTTGAACTCAGAATGGGCGCTCATATTGCAAAGTGAAAGCTTCTTTCCACAATTTAAAGGAAAACGGTTGTGTTTATCCCTATCAGCGCTATTATTGCTTGCCCAATGGCAGAGCGCAACGCGGAAAGCACAAAGGCTTATAAAATTTGATAACCTGCAGTAGGCTAGCGTGGTGGAATATAACCCTATTCCTCTAAAATAAGAGGAGACCCGTGCCCAGCATATACATAATAATTGGGTTGATGATAAACGCGGTAAACATTACGTACAAGTCTACGTTACCTACTAAACTTTTCTACGTAGTAAATTGAATCGTATACAGGTCACTTTAAAGTGCATCGTGTAAGTTTCTTTCTCTAGCTGAAACTGCTCGCTGTGCTGCAATGTTGGACCAATCACATAGCGTTGTGTTTGGTCCAACATTCACGTTTTACCTAGTTGAAAATACAGTTGCAACTGTGTAAATAAACTCACACCAGTGAAGCTCTCTTTGTCTTTGACGGATTTTATATTAAATAAATTTTTTGTTAGTGACTGAACATCATTGACGCACTTATGTACAGGATATTGAGCACAAATAGTTGAGCAATATTGTGTAGGTACTAATTTAAGGATGCCCACGCAAATATATAACACCGCAATAAACTCCAAAACACGAGATATTAGTAGATACTAGGTTTGTCATCTTATTTATTCAAATTCAAATTCAAAATTCTTTATTTGCATAATTTAACAAAAATATTGGATTTTTCATACTTACTTTGTATGGGACACAGCCATCAGTTCAATGCGTACATGTAGGTATGTATGTATTATACAATCATACTAATTGTCACATTGTAATTGTAATATTTACATTACTATCTGCCATATCCTGTCATGTTTTCCTGGTGACTCAATGTGCTGCTTAGTACTTCAACAACAATAAAACGCAGTCCAAATAAAATAATATGCATTTTTATTCATCAATACTTTACTCTAAAAATAAACAATTCTAAAATGGCACTTTGATCTTAAATCTTATATCAATTTATAAATGTAAAGATGATAATTATAATCTAAAATTACGCGTCCATGTAACAGTTAGATAGGTATGTATACATCTAAATGACATTTATTTTATGGAAGTTTTTGCCTTAATTAGACTGAAACTAATTAATTAGGTACACATAAATTTGCTCTCTGCACATCTCAAAGAGTTAGTCTTGATTATTCCTCATAAGTATTAAAAATATTATCGTTACCGCAACAACTTGAAACGAATTTAATGTACAGAAAATATCGCTTACAAAAGAGTTTGCTTCAATATATGATAAAATATCAGTTAACAACACCTGCAAGCTAGTAATACAAACTAAAATAAATGAGATAATACACGTTTTAATGATATTCGTAAAGTTTCTGTTCGAATTCCTATTTCTGATTATAATGACATAAAAAATTCTACAGAAAAACAACATGTTTACCAATAAAATACCGAATTTTATCCACGCATAAGCCTGATAGTATTCAAGAAAATAATCCGTATTGAGGAAGACGGGACATAGCACTCCTACAGGTATCGTGAGCACCCAGATCAGCACTGACAGAAGAACGAAGTTCCACTCTCGTAACACAAACACTAGCATCACTTTCTCGTACAAATGCTTCGTATAAACAAACATCCAGCAAAGGAGAACGGCATCAGTTTGCACGTATAACGCGAACGTTAAGTCTCTTGTGTATAAATTCGCCAATGAATGAGACATCATGTATTCAAGGAATGTATTAATCAATCTCGCCACTGTCAGCTGTGTCAGTATCTTCTGGTCTAATTTCCTGATCTTTCTCATGATGGCGAAGAGCACCAGTTGCAATATCAAGCATAGCGCTGACACCACAATTCCGAAGATCCATACGCAATCCACCGCAAGGATTGATTCCTCTAGAATCGGCTGATCGAACTGTGTCTCGTTCGTCATAGTGTCGTTGGACATTGTAGATATGTGCTGTAGTGCCAATGGTCACTAAGAGACTGGGGACCATAACATTATTTTCCTTTAAGCTTTACCGATGAATAAGTTATGTTAATATATGTACCTATGTGTGGCTAAGGGAATGACGTGAAATTCTTTGATTTTGGAATTTTTGAGTAATTGTTTAATTCTTGGTAATTGTCCTCTTCAGAAAATTCGTGCAGACAATGACTATTTGGTTTCTTGTTGAAATGGGGAAGTAAGTTAGAATTGAAGTTCGATACAAGTTTTTTTTTATTGTCGATGGTAGTATGACTTCATTGAGTAGAACAAAATATTTTTTTAATAATTAATGGTACACGATGATGGTTATATAATCTCATTTTTATAATAAGTACTCATTCAACTCATATTAATGGAATAGATAGGCTGGGACTGGTTAAAATATGTTTTAAATTAATTTCAATAAATAATTGCTCCAGTGCGCGGCACGGGTATTTTCTTTTTTATATAATGAACCTTATCGTCAAAGTAATACCTAGGTATGTCTAGAAATCGATTTGGCAATAAAACTTCTTTTTACGTATTTTAGCCCGACGTTTCAGATACTTTACAGCATCCATGGTCACGGGTAGACAAATCCATATAAAGTAGTTTTATTTCAATGTCTAATATTCGCATAAGTGGAAGATATCAATCAAACATTTTATTATTATCAAAATAAGGTTCATCAAAAATAATTGAAAATCGCTTTAGTTTACAGGTTCGTTATTATTTTTTTATTTATATTTTTTTTAATAAATATTCAGGGACATTTTACACAGCACCATCTAGTCCCAAACTAAGCAGAGCTTGTACTATGGGTACTAGATAATGGATATAATACCTATATACTTTTTTTTGTAAATACATACTTATAATACATAGAAAACACCCAGACGAACACAAACATTCATCACATAAATATTTGTGTCCCCTGGGAATCGAAGCCACGACCTCGTGATCAGCAGTCCGGTACTCGAACCAGTAGACCACATAGGTCGTCAAATTCTAGATTTGTTTCGCTGCAAATAGTGGTCATACGAAGGGCGCAGCGTTGAATAACCTTCACCGTTATGGACGTGTGTCCTGGCGAAGCTGACCAACAGGCCTTGGGTTCGATTCTCAGGCCAAGCAAAGTGATGTTGGGGTTTTCTATAAAATTCTCTGTAGCAGCTCGAAGTATGCATATTCCAAACTAGTTGTCGCTCGCAGAGATTTTAAAAAATCCTGAAATACGTGTTTAGTTATTTCTAACCAAAAACTTATATATTAAATTTCACATCTCTATCATTGAAATAATAAATCTTATGTTGCACGTCTTTAACCTTATTTGTGATAGCCTAAAACAATCATGTAGGAAATTAAAAAAATTGAAAATAATGTCCTGTGTCTAAGTTATTTGATTGATTTTTGGTATACAGACTTAGAATATCATTAGGTATACTGGGTTTAATTTATTGTCGTGGTTTCATCTCCAAATAGTATATATATATAATAATGTATAGATAGATATTCGTAAATTTTATCCTTAAAAATGTGTTAACAAACCGACACTCGTCCGGTTCGACGCAAGCACTGACGCATTTAGCTTGTTTACGTGTTTCTGTGCATATAAGTGCACGTTAAATGTTAAAGCTTATATGTATACACGACATTAGGTTCTATTCCCAGGGCTTTAAAAGTGTTTTTGCATTATTGTTCTACACACTATGGTAATTTAGGTAAACCTCTACCTAACCGTTCGATGATAGGGGCGTGATAGTACGTTTATATGATGTTTCAATTGCATTTGCCTATATTTCTGGCTAAAAACATGGCTATTATACCTATAAATGTAGACTCTCTAAAATCACTCCATCAATTACGTTCATCAAATCTCTTACAACTTCTTTAAGTTGATTTGAGAGTCATCGTAGCTAAATTATTTATAAACTTACAGTATTGCAATTTACAGTTAATTGTGTCCTTGTCATAAGTCTTTATGTGTGAGTAAACCTTCCATCAGGCGAGCCGTATGCTTGTTTGCTACATATAATAAAAAGAAACAAATGTAGAGTGCGCTAGATCTTCAGATTTATCATGATTTATTACATCTTTAGTCACAAGGTCAAATGAAACTGATAATAATGTATTTGCTGTTTGCTCATCTCAAAAATATAATAAAGCACTGACAGAATGGTACAAATAAGTTATTCCCTAATAGTCCCCAAAACTTTTTATAATAATTATAAATATAATCGTAAACGCTACAACTTGGTAAGAATTTAAAATACAGAAAATATCGATTACAAAAGGGTTTGTTTCAATATATGATAAAATATCAGTTAACAACACTTGTAAACTGGTAATGCAAACTAACATAAATGATATAATGGACGTTTTAATGATATTCGTAAAGTTTCTGTTCGAATTCTTGTTTCTGATTACAATGACGTAAAAAATTCTACAGAAAAACAACATATTTATTAATAAAACAGAAAACTTCACCCACGCATAAGCCTGATAGTATTGAAGAAAATAATCCGTATTAAGGAAGACGGGACATAGCACTCCTACAGGTATCGTGAGCACCCAGATCAGCACTGACAGAAGAACAAAGTTCCACTCTCGTAACGCAAACACTAGCACCACTTTCTCGTATAGTTGCTTCGTATAAACGAACATCCAGCAAATGAGAACGGCATCAGTTTGCACGTATAACGCGAACGTTAAGTCTTTTGTGTATTCATTCATCCACAAATGAGACATCATGAATTCGATGGAAGTATTTAATAGTCTTGCCACTGTCAGTTGCGTCAGTATCTTCAGGCCAAGTCTTCTAATTTTCTTCATCACTATAAAAAATACTACTTGCAGTAACAAGCATATCGCTGAGACCAAAATCCCGTAGGTCCAAATGTAATCCAGTAAGCCAAATTTTTCTACAGTCGGGTCATCCAACTGAGTCTCGTTCTTTATTGTGTCGTTCGACATTTTAGACTTGTACTGTACTGACAGAGGTCACTGAGAGACTGTAGAGATCTTAGTATTTTTTTCCTTTAAGCCGATAAACAAGTTATGTAAATATATATTAATACGCAGCAGTTAAATTTATTTTCTCTTGTAGATAAATCATTGATAAAATATTTTGATCAATTATAAGAATAAAATTTTACTTTTGTAGAATTATTTAAATATCAACTACTTGTAGGACTACAATAATTTTCTTTTAGTAATCCGTAATTTAATTGATTTCAATCGTTTAAACAATGTCGTATTTTGACTCCACAATTATTTTACGTTTAAATAAAAGAAATAGGTTTGACCAGAATAATTACTAATATGCACAGAGAGAAAGAAGGTACATTCAGATGTTATCCATATACAAAATATTGATGAGTGTATATAAGTGCAGCACTCCAAAATGGACACTACAAATGCACCGATTTCGGTAAATATTTTCGTTGATGTATTGGTAATTGATATTGCAAGATTTATATTAAATAAATTGGAAATTCCACATCAAAATTCGAAAGTTTGTAAAATATGAGTGTACGTTTTTTTTTATTAAATGTAAGACTCATGAATCATACTTGTGTAAATTCGCATTCGTATATTTTATCTCCGTATATTAGCCACTTAACTAATGTAATTTATAGCGACACATCCTAAGTGTACAGTAGAAATAATAATAGACCCAGCACGCTGCCTTAAGGAACACAATGCCTCGTAATTCTTCTTCACCTTCTGATAAATACTCTTCCTCGCCCTAAGTTATGTATTCTAGATACTGCTTACAGTTACTGAGATATGGCATTAAGATACAAAGTACATTGTCTCTGATACCCACGTGCATAATTAAATTGATTAGCCGAGTTTCATGATCAATACAATCGAAAGCCTTCGTTACGTCGGTAGAAATTTCATAAATTGATCGTTTTTATCAACACTCCAACAATATGACATTAATTGAGTATGAGAATGAGTATATTGTTAATTCATTTATAAAATTCATACTAATTAAGTTCATCAATATCAGCTTGAATTTAAAATAAAAATCATATTAACATAAATAAATTCAGCCTTTTTTGGAACGCCATAACCGTTATATAAACGCCATACAGTTCCAAATTAGGCTTGCATTGTGGAAACTTAGTGGCCACTACATTAGAAAGATTTATTATAGCTTTTTTTTAAACACGTCCGTATTCTACATAGAAAATCCCAAACTCAGAAACTTACCAAGGTTCCTCACATAAACATTAACCTCTACCGGAGTTTAAACCCAGTTGCGAAAATATACATATTTATCAAGTTTTTAAAAACCTTATTAGTTACTAATATTTGTTAGAATTTCTTTTAATCCACCGACTGCTATATTTAAAGGTATATTTTTTTATAAGCTTCAATATTATAAAAAAATATACCTTTTCTTTTATTTATAGTTAAATTGGCAACTGGCTATATAGTTCGACTGGCAACTCTGGCAAAAAGAAGAAACCCACCTTCTTCTTTTTGCCAGAGTTGCCATCTATTTATTTTAATAGGTTCAGTTGCTATGTTTTGAGTTTTTCAATTATATGTATCATGCCTCTTAATGTTAATTATAACAGACTGTTTTAATGAAGACTCTGATGTTTCTTGTTTATGGCATTATTGTTCCTTCATCGGTGGTATTCTAGAAATCATTTTTATCATAAAGAATTGGGCAAACTGTTATTATTTAGCATTTAGTTAAACACTTTAAAATTGTTTGTCTTCTTAGATGAGGATCACAGCGCCATCTAGTTCTGACTTAAGTCACGAGGCTCGATTACGCATACAAGATGGTTGATGCACTACAAATATATTATACGTTTTTGTAAAAACTATTAGAAGCTTGTAAATGTTTTTGTCAGATATGTATATTATGGGTGAATTGTATATAAGTCAGTGTTTGTAGATAGCGCAGATAGCATAACATACCAAATATGTTATGCTAAACATCATTTGATTGCGTGGCCCTGAAACGCATTCGCTTTGTAGTATATATAACTTCTCAATAGATGGCGCTTTTCCACATTTAGCTAAACGCAGGAATCTATGTCCTGGAACTCAACGAAAATGTTGTTTTTTATTTATGAAAAAACTAACTCAGTTTAATAAAAAATGGTTTTAGGGGTGATTTATTAAATATTTTTGTTTATCCAGTTTCTCAAAATTTTTACCCATTTAACAAAAGTTTTTTTAAATTACTAGGTAAAACACTACAGTGTTAGTATTTGTGTAGTGACTACACAAACTTACACTACATAATTTATTTATTTATTGATTTTCCAAACACACTATTATTACAGGATGACCCCAATACAATAGTGGATTCCAAATCATAATTTGCTATATTACAAATAAATTGAAAAAAAAAATACTTACGGCTAAAACTTAAACATCTAAACTTAAAAAAAATATAAAACATCAATAAACTACTTATTCCGTACATTTGACAAGAAATTATCTTTTGATTTATTCGTATTGATTGTATTAGCCAGAGTTGCCAGTTAAACTTAATGTCGAGTGTGGAAATTTGTACTCTCTGCTTTCTGTTCGGTAGGTAATGTCATGTTTGCACTCCAAATCAAGGTCACTGACCCTAACTAGGTTTTTTATTTATTTTTTGTTGTTTTGTTTAGTTTATTGAGAAAACTTAAGCAAAACGAGTATTTAATACATAAATATGCAGTTTAATATAAAGCGTAGCCTGGCGGAGTTTGCTATGTTTATCGGATCGGGTCGGTCAGATCAAGCAAGAAGAAACTTTACGCGAACGACATAAGGCGTAAATCTGCATTTCCTAGTCGCTTGGCCTACGACTCTTTGTGTCTCGATGAGAATAATGTTGTTTCGTGTGACATACCTAGTTAGATATAAAGCTGTTTATAACCGGGTCTGGACACGTTGATGATGACTCTGGGAAATCCCCAGTTATACCTACTTTACACAACTTGGGAATTACTTACAAAGCATTATACAATTATGTTACTTATGTACTTCGAAACAAATGCCTCTTCATTTCACTTCAAATTAATTACTAAATAAATACTTGCCCCTATTTTAATTTGTAAATAAATTGTAATATATTTTTATAATTCTCACAAAACACTTCTAAACACTTCTCTTTCTCACACATCGTGATTAAAAATAAAAACAATCTTTGAAGGTTGTTGGTATACCGTGTCGAAATTTGAAACGTCAAACTTTTTCAATTTTTGAAGCTTACGTATGACAAACCAAATAAAAACAAAATATTCCTATTTAGGAAATTAAGCATACTTACATATATAGATTGGAATATTTTAATAAGGAAGACATTTATAATAATATGGTACAATTATTATGAAATTCAATGACGCGCGGTGGACAATGCGTGCTCCTACATTCTAAAAACACACAAATAAGGTATGTTCCTGCTTGCAGGTAACGCCTAGGAACGATATAAAAAATATACACACCTAGACTATTTTAAAGTAGTTTGTAATTGCATCGCGTTTTTATGCGATAATAGCTGACCCAGCAAACGTTGTTTTGCCACATTGTAGGGGTTGGTGGACAACCCTTATCAGTAAGGGGTATGAAAAATAGATGTTGGCCGATTCTCAGACCTACTCAATATGCTCACAAAATTTCATGAGATTCGGTCAAGCCGTTTCGGAGGAGTACGGGAACGAACATTGTGACACGAGTATTTTATATATAAGAAGTATTGTATATTACCTAGGTAGTATTTATTATCTAATCTGTGGTAAAGACTGGTTACCATTTTAATGCTAATTGTTCTGAGTACTGACTTGTCCAGGTTTATTCTTCTTTTTTTTTAGTCATTGACATTTTGTTCATTGCCTTCTTTTGTCAATTATAATAATGTAAGGAAAGCCTTGTTGTTCCCGTATGGTATTTTGAGAAAAAATAATGCACATAATTGTAATTATTTATTAAATGACAAGTCATAATATTGAGCTAATTAGATATTATTATTATTATGAAGTAGGTACACATTCTAAACAAAACACTAGTAACTAAATACTAAATAACATAATACATTATTATAGCTTACCTACACATTCACAAGTTAACATATACATTTATAAATAAGAAATTATATTTAACACATTTATCTAAGGAGTAAAAACTATTTTTACAGAAACTCCAGTAGTTTTCTAATTTGTATGTAGAGTTCTAACGCTTAGAGGTAGATGATTAGACACTGTGTGACTATTTAATCGGATAACAGCCGAAAACAAAGTCTGGTCATCATTATCATGAACCCTTTTAGTAGCAGAAAGTACAGAACGCCATGCACTACGATCCTGATAAACATTCGCTTTTTCCACGTTCATATGTTTGCCATACATGCGTTCCGGTTGCGAGAACTTTGCGTCGGACCTTTTTAAATAAATTCACAATAAATCATAGTCCAAGATCCCAGGGCCGCCAGACGTCACGTATTTTCTGACGAACCAAATGTGGATTATTGAGTAGTGCTAGTATGTACTAAGAACGCATGCCTACCGGCTATCTTGCCTAGTGGGCCAATTTTCAGGTATCAGGTAATCAAGGTACACACAAATATTACTTACCTCACGTAAATTCTCTAAGCTGATTTTTACGTATATTGTAGGCAATATCCTTAAAAATAAGTCGCCAATACTCCCAGACACTTTCGGTCGGCCGTATTGCTTTGCAGACGCTTTAAAGCTCCCGAAGGAATTAATCAACTTCACGTAAATTATGATGTTCCATTCTAGTAAAAGGTTTCAAAATAGTTGTGACAGATGACAGACCGATCATAGGAGCCAATCATCCCCCTTAATTCAATTTTAATGCCACTGTGGGTAGGAGCGTGAGGGTATAATCAACGCGCATGAGAGTGAGCCAGATTGCGAATATGCGGAAGTCTAGGGGATGATTGGCCCCTTGGATCGCTCTGTCTTCTCGTAAAAGGTTTCGAAATAGTTGTCTGGTGGAGATATAAACAATGGAGCATCATAATTTACGTGAAGTTAATTAATTCCTTCGGGAGCTTTAAAGCGTCTGCAAAGCAATACGGCCGACGGAAAGTGTCTGGGAGTATTGACGACTTATTTTTAAGGATATTGCCTACAATATACGTAAAAATCAGCTTGGAGAATTTACGTGAGGTAAGTAATATTTGTATGTACCTTGATTACCTGATACCTGAAAATTGGCCCACTAGGCAAGTTAGCTAGTAGGCATGCGTTCTTAGTACATACTAGCACTACTCAATAATCCACATTTGGTTCGTCAGAAAATACGTGACGTCTGGCGGCCCTGGGATCTCACTCTATAAGGTTGGTAGGTATACAATAAATAAGGATGATAGGTATAATATACCTACCAACCTTATTTATTGTGAATTTATTTAAAAAGGTCCCAATATTATGTCCCTTTTGGGCGACCACATCTGCCTTATAAATTATTTTTGTTAATCCAAACCATCTACAGTTTAACATCAATAGTGACTATCATTACATTAATACTAGGAATAAACATAAATTATTAGTACCAAAATTTAGACTTACTAGAACTAATAAATAATTTCTAGGGAATTTATTGATTCATTGTAAATGTGAGTTCAGTGTATTAATTGTTCAGTCTATAGAATTATATTTACCATTTATTACTTTTTTTTATTATGTTTTACTATTGACGTGTCAAGACATTAATTTTTATATTGACCTCGCATACCTATTACCAAATAATGTACTGTAATGTACCAAAAAAGAAGGTATTGTATACCTTCTTTTTAAAAGAGTGTCTATGGAGTTTCTTGCCGGTTCTTCTCCATGAGATCAACTTCTTGGAACCGTGCAACTAGAGTCTTAACGTTTTATAAATGCTTGAAAAATTCATATGAAATAAAAACCCTTTTGATTTGATTTAATTCGTCTATCATTCATTCTTTCAAAATGCCCTAACCATCGAAAGATATTTATAGTTTTCGACTGTAAGACCGACAAATCACATAGCTTGTAGGACTAGAATACAATGTAAAGAATAGATTTATCAGTATTGAATTACAATAACGAATTGTTATAGGTACAGTAAATATTTCGACGAACCCTTAATACTTATGCCCTTAGAATATTTTTACTGTGAGGGTAGCAATCAAGCTTATACACTATGGATGTTTACAACACCAAAGGGGTTGTTCGAACGATACTAACCCTGTTAAAATAAAACAGTTTGGATTAAAATATGGGAGTAAAATACACTGACAGCTAACGGAATTCCCATTCTGTCACAATAGTCACTTCCCTAACGAGCTTCATGCAACCTTACTCACTTGCAGAAACACAAGTGTTTGTTTCAGTGCAGACTGTAAGGCAGAGGTACTTCCCCAGTCAGGCAGCTCAAATTGAGCGAGAAAGCTTCTCAGCTTATCTTATAATTAAATATTATTATACTTGACAAGCATTAAATTAGTAAATTACACAATTCAGTCTTTATAGTTGACAGAACTAATCTGTCTGGATATCTAGGGTTAAAATTAATATATAACAAATTATGTTAATTTATATGATGTCATCATTAACCCATTAACTGTCCCACTGCTGGGCACGGGAGGGTGGGCAGACTTCACACGTCTTTAAGAGATTCTCACAGGAATGTAAGTTTCCTCGCGATGTTTTCCTTCACCGTCAGTGGTAGAAATAAATATAATATAAATACTCATTAACACTTTAGTTAGTTTTATGATAATATACTGTATTTTAGGTTTGTTCGTGAAATCATCGACGCGTGTCTGCCGCAGACAATATAATAACTCCTCTAGAGCTGTGCCCTGCAGTCTAACGTAATGGGTTGATGGTTACAAGTAGGTTTGTACTTTCGAATTTGTGATAGAAATCATGCATCTATGTAAGAGTTCACTTCTAAAACATACTAATGATTTGATCAGTGTTTTTATCACGTATCTCGTAAATCAGAGCTGTCTGGTATAATTTGCGCAACAGAGAATTGTAATGTTGCCTGATTACCTGTTTAGTTACAAGGTTAAGTTAACTGGTTACTCACTTTATCTGATGCCATCTTATAAACGAAAGACGATACACGAGATCTCATGAAATATCTGCAAAAAATTACTCTTTACAATTCTTAACGAGTATTAAAAATATTATAGTAACCGCTACAACTTGAAATGAATTTATAATACAGAAAACATCGCTCATAATAGGGCTTGCATCGACATATGAAGAAATGTCAGTTAATAACACTTGTAAACTAGTAACGCAAACTAAAATAAATGAAATAATACATGTTTTAATTATATCCGTAAAGTTTTTACCGGACTTTGTCCATTTATTCACAATGACGTAGAAAATTCTGCAGAAAAACAACAAATTGACGAACAAAACAGCAAACTTTATCCACGCGTAAGCTTTGTAGAATTCAATATAATAGTTTATCTTGAGGAAGACAGGACATAACACTCCTAAGGGTATCGTGAGAGCCCAGATGAGCACTGAGAGAAGAATAAAGTTCCACTCTTTAACCACAAACACTAGCACCACTTTGTCGTATAAATGCTTGGTATAAACAAACATCCAGGAAACGAGAACCATATCAGTTTGCAGATACATTGCGAATGTTAAATCCTTCGTGTAATCGTTGAACAAAAATAGAGTCATCATGAGTTCAATAAAAGTGTTCAATATTCTCGCCACTGTCATCTGCGTCAATATCATCTGGTCGATTTTCCTGATCTTCTTCATTACAACGAAGAGTGCTATTTGCAGTATCAAGCATAGCGATGATACTACAATGCCGACGATCCATATAATCACCACTATGTTAAAATCTTCCACAGTCGGGTCGTCTAACTGTGTCTCGTTCTTCATAGTGTCGTTCGACATTGTAGATATGTACTGTAGTGCCAGTGGTCACTGAGAGACTGGGGATCTTAACATTGTTTTCCTTAAAGCTTACTAACGGACAAGTTATGTTAATCAATACATAAGTATATTTAAGAGGAAACTGGCTGATTAATACGAAGATACATATATTATAAAATATTTAGATCACCACCTTGGGAATTTAAGACATTTTAGCATTTTACGACATTAAATTTGGCCACCTGTGGTTTCCGTTCAGATGTTTGCTATCTAGTATTCTGTAATTTGAGGATGTAAGTTGGTACAGAAATACAACAGAAACTTTTAAAATAGTGGTACTAAATAATTTTGATATTTTCCTTTCCATCTATGTTATAATTTTAAATAAATCATTTTATTTAGATATTACCTCGCATATTTTTAATGGGCTTTCTGAGTAATGTAATTCTTCATACGTAATAAAGTTTCAAAAACTTTCCCGCAATGAAATTTCAAAGTAGGTACAGCTTCTGGGTAGAAAAAAATTGTACGAATTACGTAGGGTGAAAACATGTGAATAGAAATTAAATAATTTGTTTACTATAAAAAACAAAAGGTCGATGTTCTTTATTGGTGGACCCCGTCGGGACAGGCTTTTGCCAATGACTTCGTTTGCCAAAAATTAATAATATGGGTATCTTACATTTTTATCCAATCTGCTTTTTTACAAAATATTGAGTTATATAAGTTTTATAATTCTTTTTGGAAGGTCATACCTTCTCCGCGAGTCAAACTATGTCCATACCAAGTTTCATCTAGATCGATTCAGCTGTTTAAGGGTGAAGAGGTGACAGACATGTAAAGAATGTCAATAATAGTCTGCCAACCCGCAGTAGGCTAGCGTGGTGGACTACAGCCTAATCTCTCTCAATTGAGAGGAGACCCGTGCCCAGCAGTGGGACATTAATGGGTTGATGCTGATGAATAATGTCCGGAACTATTTTTAATATTATTTTCATTTCATGCCCGGTTAATGGTAATATGCACAACCCCTATTACAAGTCAGTTGAAATCTTACCGGCACAATATGGGTGTACTAACACTACTCCTCTACCCAGCCTTTTAAGGATACAGGCGGGATATTTATGTATTTACCTTAAGTCTGAAATGATTTAACTGTATGTACGGGTATTAAATCATTAATTACGTAAGTTAATCATATTAACTTACGTAATTAATGATTTAATACCCGTTTTTCCGGTTACTCCGCACATCTACCGCGAACTTGTGAACTAAAAAATTTACTGAGTACATATTATTCGAAAATAACCTATCAACTTGACCCCATTTGCCCAGTGGTAGTTAACGCTGCCTGCTGTGCTATAGGTCCCCGGTTCGAATCCCGGTATGGAGAAATGTTTGTGTGATGATCATCAACTGCCTCGTTGGTCTAGTGGTCGTACAGTGCGACTGTCGAGTAAGAGGTCCTGTGTTCGATTCTCTGGTGGAGCAAAGTGTTATTGGGTTTTTCTATTAAACTACCAGTAGCAGCTCGGAGTTTGGATTTGTGCCCGGTTAATAGCCATAGGCTCGTCCCCTATCACATGGGACCATACATATAAAAACATACCGGTGAAATGTGTTAATACATTAGTACACCTGTGCATTACCCCTTAGGGGACAACAAGCGTGATGGTATGAGCATGAACATTTGTATCCGAGTCATGGATGTATCTATCTATAATATGTATGTATTTACAAAAACAGTATATATGTAGTATATCAACCATCTAGTATCCGTAACACAAGCCCCGTTGCCTAGCTCGGAACTAGATGGCGCTATGTCATAATGTCCAGGAGAATTTATTTATTTATTGACTTTACTTCTGACGACTTGATATGCGCTTTGGTTGAGCGATCGGCTTGTCCGTCACGGGTTGCGGGTTTGATAAATGCGGAGTAAATATTTGTGTACGATCTACGGGTAGTTGTTCCATATCTGGGCATTTATTTGTGTTTAAAATCGCACCCACGACCAAGGAGAAAATAGAGTGGAGGCAAAGTTTAAAAAAAAAACTTATGTACGTCATAGTATTTATTATATGTGATGTTGTCCGCACTGTTGGAATAGGGATTCAGGACATCAGTATATTAGTGGGTGTCTGTAAATTTACCTACAATACAGGAGAGAATTCCAATCGTTTTGGACAATTAATAATAATTAAAACTACTTTCTACGGATTTTATCATATCGTAAAGTAATCGGAACATCATTACTAAATAACATTAATATTCTGCGATTAAATCCTTCAGAAAGTAGTTTCATTTGAATATGTGTTATTCGTGTAAGTGCTAGAAAAATTGGTATAAAAGACTAGCATATTATGTTCTTTTATCTCCATACTAGCTGATCCCCGCGACTTCGTCCGCGTGCAATTTAGCTAAAAAAATAAAAGTTTCATATTAACTTTTCACCCCCGTTTTACCCCCTTAGGGGGTGAATTATCAAAAATCCTTTCTTAGCGGATGCCTACGTCATAAAATCTACCTGCATGAAAAATTTCAGCCCGATTCGTCCAGTGGTTTGGACTGTGCGTTGATAGATCACTATGTCAGTCAGTCACCTTTGAGTTATATATATTTAGATAAGTAATATACCTTCATCATCATCCACACCATTAGTGTCAGTGGGACACTAATTGTGTGGACGATGAGATCTCGCGCTGGGCGCGAGTCTCCTCTCATTGGAGAGGGATGAGGCTATAGGTAGACCATTACGCAAGCCTACTGCCCGTTGGCATCTCTCAAGGGGTTTATCCCATGCCTCCAACTTCTTTTGTTCTCGAAAAATGAAAATTTCAAACTTTATGTCCCGTTGCCTCCAAGAAAAATATTAAATAAATATTAATATATCAATTTTTGTCCCACTGCCTCCAACCGCTGATACTGTAACGACAGCAGCAAAAACTAGTGTTGTGTGTATAAATATAATATCTGTAATATAATTGGTTTCCCTTGGCAATATATCGATCTGTGTGTCGATGCTAGTAGGATCTACTAAGAGTAAATGTTAAAATGACTTAGAGGGGATTTCGTCAAAGATAAAATCGCAATCAATGGAAACTGAAATTTATCGATTAAAATATACGGAAGTTTGAATAAGTTATTTAAAAGAAAGTTTTTAGAAAAGCTATGAACATCAATGTTTTAAAATACTTTGGAAAAAGGACAAGTGCGATTTATTCAACATGTATCGATGTGTGAAAAACACAAGCTTATTAAACGTGTTTATTTAAATATCTATATAATCGCTGGCATGAATATTTATTTTAAGCTGGATACAAGGTATCGAGGAAAAATTGAAAATTTTGAAACAGTAAGAACATAGTTTACATAGAATTATCGACAGAATTTTGTACTGGTTTGTGTCCAGTTTCACAGATAATCCTTAAAATTAAATAAATATTTGTAGTATTTAGCGCCTAAATCGATAATACCTTTACTTAATCTAACCATATTTATGACAAGTTTTATCAAACAAAAATTATCAAACAAAAAGGCAATATAAATATTCCTAAAAATAGCCATAAAAAATTAAATAGAAAAAAAAATATTAAGTTTTATCACAGAGAATCAGAAAACAAATCACAAAAAAATTGACATTAATTAACACCTACATCAAAATAATTTCAATTATGACAAGTTCTATCACAGTGAATCAAGCTTTAAAACGATTGATTGTCCCAGTCATTCGGAATAAACTTTGAAAAACAGTCAAAAATGATATTTTTATATGTAATTTACAAACAAAATCTGAAAGTATTCATATTTTGAAACAGTTAAAATGTGCTTAGGTAGTTGAATTATTTTAATTATTTTATTACTAGTAATTTAATGTATGTATGTATTACTAGTAATAAAATTACTTATTAAATTACTAGTAATAAAATATCACCAAAATGTTGAAGTGGTTTGTATCAAGTTGAGCAACCTTAAAATTAAATATTGTCCTATTCTCCGAGTAATTAGTGCCTAAATCTAATATTGATTTAGGCACTAATTACTTAATCTAACCATATTTATGACAAGTTTTATCACAGAGAATCAACCTTAAAATTATTTAACCAATTATTATTTAAATATGTATTATATAATTATTTAAATATCAAGCACATATTATAATTCATAAGATACAAATCCATTCGCGCCCACAACTACGGTGTTGGTCGTTTAACTATTTTGTTTGCTAGTTAGTAAAATATTTCAGCTAATCAGATTTAATTCTTCCTATAATAAATAAATTGCAAAATTACCAAAGCTGAATAAATGTATTATTTTTTGCGAACCATACTCTACCTTCATTTGTTGGAGGCACATAATCTGAAATTTATTTTTGGAGGCACTGGGACAATATTTTTGGAGGCATGGGATAAACCCCTCTCAAGTATGCAGGTTTCCTCACGATGTTTTCCTTTACCGTTTGAGCATGTGATAAGTCAGTGGTATTAATTTTATCAGTAGCCTTGGGTACGAATTTGAGATATCTGACTTTCATACTCCACCGGTCGTACAGGTCGTACCGGTCGTATATTATCACAGCTCCATTTCTATTAAAAATTACCTAATAACACTATATAATATCAGAACCGTTAAACAACACTTTTACCTACTTAATATGTACAAAATATATGTATAATTAATAATATTTCAAATACCAAGCGGTATAGAAATCCAACATTAATTTCAAACTTGTTTTTACCTACATACGTCATTGCTACTAGTGGACCTTTTCGTATGTTTGACGTAAATAATATTGGTATGAACGTCATTTGTAATCACCGTTATAAGCTAAGACTAAAAATATGATAATTATGACGTAAATAACTATAATATTTACGTAATTATGTGCGTGCAGTAGGCATTAAGATGTACCTACGTGTTGTCGGGAGGAAATATTCAAAAGGGACTTGACTTTTGTTCTCCAAAAGCTAAGTGTATGGAGTGTGGGATTCTTACTAAAAATAACTCCAGTAGCCACTATCAGTCATGAAAACTGGTCCCGAGAAAACTGGTTCTCTTAAGAGACCACCTTTGGAACCTCTGCACAACGCCTATACGCACATATACAACATAATTTTATGATATACATAAATAATGTAGAATGGGATGAGATGACATAGAACTACGTCTGCCAACAAACTGCTGCAATTTGTCACAAGTAAAACAATTGTTTATCAAAATCTGTTACTGTGAAAAAAAATTTTTTTTTTCTTTGTTCAATGTCTCTAGGGGATGTAGATACTTACTTAGCTGTAGACCGGTACACCGGTACAGCTAAAGGTTCTTATAGTTATGATAATAGGATTTAAAACTGCTTAAACGTTTTAAGGCAAGATTTCAGTAACTATCCAGTGTTTATTTTTAATGTTGAATAGCTTCATTACTAATATATTTAATGACCAACGCGGTTGACCCGCAGGTCAGTAGAGGCTATAATCACTACATATTATAAAACAAAGATCCCCGCGGCGTCTGTCTCTCTGTATGAACGTGATAATCTCAAAAACTACCGAACGCATTTTCATAGTTACACCAATTAACGAACTGATTCATGAGCAAGGTTTATGTGAATAATTAATATAATGTTTTCTGTGAATTAATTGAAATATGACGACGATTGTTGTTTTTTTCCCTCTCTTTTAAACCTACGGTCAATCGTCAGGACTATCAGGTGATTTATAAGGACATGATGTTTGGCGATGTGCGAGGTAGAGCCATTGCTCCTTCTCATCTACTCTCTTGAGTCATCTTATCCGGTTTGGCTGCAAGAGTACACTGGATAGCGGGTTTGGGTGAGTTGTTGTTCGGTGGAGTATCGTTTTGATTCGTCGAAGACGGTTGGGATTTCCAGATATTCATGGATTTCCGAGTTGCGAGCATACCATGGCGCCGATGAAAGTACCGCTATACATTTTAATTGTTATTTAATTTAATAGAAAATAATTTATTAACAATAATAACTATGTACATAATAAGTATATAAATAAATAAAATTGTTTATACGTAGATATTTATATTATAGGAGAGGGCGCTACTGTGCTAAGTTCAACATCAGCTCTGTGTATTTTGTAGAATTATAAATAAAATAAGTGCTTAAAAACCAGTGCAATGGAGTATAAAGGACCTATAAATAAGTGATTTACAACATATATGGTGGACACAGTGTAATAATAACTTTTCTGCCTATAAATAGTGAATAACTCTAATAGTGAAGTTATCAGCTGTTGGGACAAACGGACAATAATTACGGAAAAAAACCTACCTAAATGGACTCAATTCCATTATAAAGTGGCATTGTGCGAATATTAGTGAACTCTCTGTGGACTATATGCAAATATCAGAAAAAATAACCTAAATCTCAACTAGATGATTAGGCAATTATCAAGAAATCAATAAATTAATTGAAACCAGCGCCATCTATTGAAAATTGACCGTACCACGTTCTAAAGACAGCGATACCTCATCGACAGATCACCACACCAATTATTTCAAAGAAAACCGATAGAGGACACCACTTGGATGTAATAAACTGTTGAAACACACCATGGACGACATTATGAATGCACTTCGTCACATTCAAAAAGAGTTGGATGAACAAAAACTCACCATACAAAAAAGCGGAGAAAAAGTGACAGAACAGGTAACACAAAATATAAATAACATTATGGAAGAAAAATTTAGAACAATAGAAGAAAAATACAACAACCTCCAAATAAAAGTAGAAAATCAAGAGAAACGTCTTTATTTCTGGGATAAGCAAATAAGACAAAGAAACATTGTATTCTTTGGAATAGAAGAGAAAGAGACATCATACTCAAACTTGGAAAATATTTTGGTTGAATTTATAAAAAAATATTTTGATTTAAACATTGAACAAAGAGACATACAAGAAATAAAGAGGATTGGAAAAAAAGGAGAAAGACCTAGACCAATTGTTGTCACTTTTTGTAACCTAGGGTTAAAAATCAATATATTTAAACAAAAAATTGCACTGAAGGATACGACATACTACATAAAGGAAGACTACCCGCGGGACATACTAAATAAACGAAAAGAATTACAAGAGCAAATAAAAATTGAGAGAGAAAAAGGAAACACTGCCATAATAAAATATGATAAACTTATAATACTAGACAAAAACAGGAACACAACAAACAAGAGAAACCTCTCAATATCTCCTGAAAACGTTCATATTCAAGAAAATAAAACTAAAAAGAATAAACAACAACAGTCTGGCTCAAAATTCAAAGTAACGAGATCAAACAGTGTCACCGAAGGAGTTATAAAACCAAGCATGTTAAACTTCTTGACAAATAAAAATACAACGAATAAAAATGCATAGCAACTAACCCCCTCTCTTCTTCACACAGATACCACAAATAAACAAACTTCAATAAAAAACACAAAAAATCTTCCAACCCGGTTGGTCACCGTGGAAGATTACGACCAAAACCCTCCAAAGAATACATCAACATTATTATCTACACAACTATCTACAAAATTAACTACAAAAACAAATATTACCACTACAACGACTACAGCAGGAAAGCTCTACATTTTGACATACAACGTCCAAACACTCTCAACATACGAACGCTTGATAGAATTAAATGAATCTCTGTCAGACATAAAATACGACGTAATCGGACTGGCTGAAACGAGGCGATTGGGAAACAAAATAGAAGAGTATGATAATTTTATATTATGCCACACGGGACAAACGCCTGGCCTGTACGGTGTAGGCTTTATGGTTAAAAAATGTCACAAAAACAGCATAGAAAGCTACATTGGACTAACAGAAAGAGTCGCAATCCTAAACTTGATATTCGGAAATACTCGGTTATCAATCATACAAGTCTATGCCCCTACGGAAAAAGCAAACCAAGTCGAAATCGACAGTTTCTACTGTACACTCAACAAAGCGATCGAAATATCATATAATGACATCATATTGATGGGAGATTGGAATGCAAAAATTGGTAAACCAAAAAAAGAAGAATATATAGCCATGAAGCAGAACGGCTACGGTGCAAGAAATGCGAGAGGACAGAGACTGATAGATTTTGCTACTGAAAACAAATTGTCAATTTTAAACACATTTTATAAGAAAAAATTAAAAAACAAGTGGACATGGATCTCTCCTGATAAACAATACAAAAACGAAATCGATCTTGTTTTATCAAACCGTCCTCAAATATTTCAAAATATAGAAGTATTGAACATAAACTACCCTTCGGACCACAGACCAGTTAGAGCAACAATCACATATAAGCAACCAAAGAAAAGTCGAACCAAATACAATAACCACCAAAAAAATAAGATAGCTAACGAAGATGATATCTCTAAATTCAATGAGTACATAAAAACAACACTGAACGCACCGTTAGACAAATCAGTACAAAGCTACTACGACAATATTATCAAAGCCATCACCAGAAGCCTGCAACCAATTCAAAACGAAAATAAAGAAAATAAACCCCATAAAATTATGTCAGATCGCACACTACAGCTTATGAAGAGACGAAAGGAACTTCAACAGACAATAAACAAATCTAGAGCAATTAAAAATGAGATATCTGCCCTTTATAAGCTCATAAGCAAGTACATCAAAAAGGACTACAATAACTACAGATATAACACTATAGAAAAACACGTAAGTCAAACGGGTGGTACAAGGAAAGCTTACAAAGAGCTGAGAACGAATAAAACATGGATCGAAGGATTGAAACAAGACGAAAAAATACATAACAGTCGTAACGACATAATTACCGTAGCAACAGACTTCTATAGAAATCTATACAGTACAAAAGAAACAACATGTATGGATAGTAAAGAGCAATATCAAAGCCCCAACTACGGCAATCCACCTGTACCTCAGATTGAAATAAGCGAAGTAATAGAAGCAACAAAAAATCTCAAATTAGAGAAAAGCCCAGGTTCTGACGGCATCACAAATGAAATACTAAAAACCGGTTCAGCAACCCTTATCGCCCACGTGACTGAACTGTTCAATCTTATTATTGCAACTGGAGAGACACCCACCCAATGGTCTGAATCGGACATTATACTTATTTACAAGAAAGGCGACCCAAATGATATAGGGAACTACAGACCTATAAGTCTGCTACCTACCATCTACAAGCTCTTCTCCTCCATAATAAATAAAAGAATAAACACTACACTAGAAATACGTCAACCTATCGAACAAGCCGGATTCAGAAAAGGATACTCAACGATTGACCACATACACACAGTAGAACTTCTCATAGAAAAATATCGAGAGAAGAATAGACCACTCTACATTGCATACATTGATTACCAAAAAGCTTTTGACTGTGTATCACATAAAAGCATTTGGGAAACACTAGCAACACAAGGGGTAGAAAAAGAATACATTCGTGTGATCAAGAGTATATACAACAACAGCAAGAGTAGAGTCAAACTAGAGACGGCTGGACCGTGGTTCCCGGTCAGAAGAGGCGTAAGACAAGGTGACCCACTCTCACCTCTGCTGTTTATAGCAACACTAGAGTCAGTCATCAGTCAACTCAATTGGAAAGGTATAGGTATTAGGATCAAAGATGCCTACCTAAGTCACCTAAGATTTGCAGATGACCTGGTCCTACTATCAGAAACAGGATCAGAAATTCAGTACATGATAGAGTCACTCAATAACTCCAGCAAACAGGTAGGCTTAAAAATGAACTTATCCAAAACTATGTTGATGACTAACAGTGCAAAGAAAACACTATATGTGGGTTCCGAACCTCTCAAATACACAGACAACTACATATACTTGGGTAAACAAATTAGTTTTGACCAGAATAGTAACGAACAAGAAGTAGAACGCAGGACACAGTTAACATGGAACAAATACTGGGCACTAAAGGACATTTTCAAAAGCAGCATGCCAACAAAAATTAAAACCAAGGTACTAAACTCGTGCCTTATACCGTGTCTAACGTATGCTTGTCAAACGTGGAAGTTCAATAAAAGAACAAAGGACAAAATAATTACATGCCAACGAGGAATTGAGCGCAGTATGATGAACATCAAGAAGATACAGAAAATAAGACACACAAAAATTAGACATATTACAAAGGCAAGGGACGGATTGGTACACGCTCAGTCACTGAAATGGAAATGGGCCGGACATGTGGCGCGCCTAAAGGACCAGAGGTGGACGAAAAGGGCTACCACATGGGAAGGCCCACTAGGCAAAAGAAGGAGAGGTAAACCCGTAGCTAGTTGGGAAGATGAGCTCAAAAAAATAGCCGGCCCAAACTGGATTCGAGTAGCCCAATCTAGAGAGAACTGGCTATCTTTGGAGGAGGCCTTCACCTACAGAGGGGTTCTTGCAGACTAAATATAATTTATAGTAAAATAGTAACGTAGGATTAATTAAAATTTATGTAAACAAACAACTAAATTTAAGAACTAAACTTAACTACTAAAAAAAAAAAAAAAAAAAAAAAACATGTATATATATATATATAACTGTTAACGTAACTTTCTCTTTTGTAATCTGCATGAAATAAAAGGCTTTTTTATTTTATTTTATTTTTATTATACGTAGATATTAAATAGATAGGTTCAAATTTGTAGGTGCGCTAGTAAATACTGTGTTGTAGGAGCTAGTGTCCTCCCCTATGTGTATGTATGTTCCCCTATGTACTATTATTTAATTAATATCAAGTAGGTAATTTACAAAACATTAAATAAAATATTTATATCCATTAATTGAACAAGAACTCATCAATTCGAGCCGATGCTGATAGAACGTTGGCTGCAAGTGTGAACGGGCCATCTGGAACCGAAAACAAATCAATTAAGTCACAAAGAAATATACCTGGACATTATGACATCGGCCATCTTGTTCTGAACTAAGCAACGAGGCTTGTGATACGGATACTGGAAGGTTGATACACTACATCTGACTATTAAAAAAACCCTTTTAACTCTTACACACTCCATAAGGCCTGTAAATGCGAATGAGAGGTCCGATAAAAATGATTTAGGTATGACGCGCACATTCGAAATGGCCCAAGTGTAATACCGTAGCAAGTCTGTTGAGTTATGTTGGCTATTATCACACGTTTTTTCCTAGCCGCGTTAGAAGAGGAAATTTTGTGCCATTTAGCCTATAAATGAATGATATCATTGTAGTGGATAAACTACATACATACATACACTCACGCTTTTTTCCCATGGGGGTAGGCAGAAACTACAGAATGCCATGCGCTACGGTCCCTGCATACCACTTTTGCCTCGTCCACATTCAGACATCTCGTCATGCACGCGCGCCGGTTATGAGTACTGCGTACCTGACCTTTTTGAAGGAGTTCACCAATTAGGTCGGTGTATGTCCTTCTAGGGCGCCCCCTCCCGGCGTTTGCACTGACTAAAAGTAAAATAACTAGCTCTTGCTCGAGGCTTTGTACGCCTGCCCCCTCTTCGATTCCGTCAAAGTAAAAAAAACCATCCATAATTTTCCATAGCGGATGCGGGAGGTACGTTACAGAAGAAATATATACTTATTCAAATAATCAGGTTCCTAGATTTAGTAATTTTAAGTTGTGCGTTGATATATTTTATTTTATTGACGACCCGTTTAGCTCAGCGGTAGTTAACACTCCCTGTTGTATACGACATACATGGATGTATATATGTATAGTATGTACGTATTTACAAAAAAGAAAGTATATCAACCATCTAGTATCCGTAACACAAGCCTCGTTGCTTACCACGGAACTAGATGCCGCTGTGTAATAATGTCCGGAAATATTTAATATTATTATATACATATTTGGTAAGTGTAAGCTTACATCAACCTATCAAACTCTGAGCGGAATCTCAAAAAGATTGCCAAAAACTTACAGAATACCAAGGTATATTATAAAATTAAATCGGGTTTTTCCTCATCTTTGTTAATTATGCTTGCGATACTCTTTTGGTCTTACCTACGTTGAACCACTTGTTTCTGGGATAACCGGTGTTTTCCCTCGATGATGCAATAGCCTCTCTAAGAGCGAAAGCGACGCTTACAGCTAAGCAGGTGGGAGGCTCTGCGACACCTAAAATTAAAATCGAACAATATAGTGTAATAAATTTAAAATATTTATTTAATAGTGGTTTAGTGGTGGTGGTGGTGGTAGCCTAGTGGTGTGACCAGTGGACTGAGATGTCAGTGGACTCATGTCTCGAACACAAGGCACGCACCACTGACTTTTCGTAAGTTATGTGCGTATTTATCACAAGCTTTGAGCTTGTGATAAATACGGTGAAGGAAAACATCGTGAGGAAACCTACATGCTTGAGAGATTTATCTCGACGGCATGTGAAGTCTGCCAACCCGCAGTAGGCTAGCGTGGTGGACTATAGCCTAATCCCTCTCAAATGAGAGGAGACCCGTGCCCAGCAGTGGAACGTTAATGGGTTGATGATAATGATTTAATAGATGATGAAATCCATATTTCCGTACTAATATTATAAAGGAGAAAGTATGTCTATTATTTATTTATTTATGATAAATACTCCTACGACGTATCCACTAATAAAATACAACTTGAAGAAAATAACAATAATATACAATTATGGTTAATTCGTCACTTATAGAAGTACACAGCACTTACACGAAAACAAACTAATACTTAAATTAAAAAAAATAGAAATTATCAAGGTTAAAATAAATCAAATAATAATAAAATAAAATAAATGTATGTCAAGAATAAAAAATAAAGCAATATTAAATACGGTCTACACATAGATTGATGCATGAAGAACTTGCTAGTGAGTGCAATAGGTGTTATTAGAATTTGGAAAGTATCGATAACTGATGTGATCTGTGTGTTACCTCTTCACACTTTACTTGAAATTGATTTCGATGTAATTTGGTATAAAAATAGTTTGTGTCTCGAGGAAGGACACAGGATAGCTTTTGTTCCTGAATTATCTCTTAAAAGGGGTTGAAAATTAACTATTACATTTCGTAACGAAATGATAAATAAATAGATCTTTTGAAGACACTTTTACAATTCATATATGTATATAATATTTTACATATAATATTTTTTTAGAATCTAGATGGCCTCGGCATTTCTTAATTGACCTCTGTTAAGAAATGTTGAAACAAATTAAGAGATTCACGGTAATTTTTAAAGTGCAGACACTTAGTTTTAAAATGTGTGAGTCTAAAAATATAGAGGTCAATGTCTGAACAAAATAGCCTTTCAAAGAACTAGTTATAGCAACTTTCAGACGAACTATCCATAATTATGTCTGTATATTCATGTTGTTTTAATCTCAACATTTCTGATCTTTTACAGGGTCTGTGGTTCTAAATCTGCCCATGAATATGGATACCGTAATGGATTCGGGTCCTTTTTACATTAGGTTTAGCACAATATAATATACCACGCTAAAATCCGTAAAAAGCAGTTTATACACACACTATTATTTACACGCTTAACGACAGGAAGACGATTAACATCACCATATCAAACGTTAGACGTCCACTGCTGGACATAGGCTTCCCGAAGAATCGGCACGACGCGCGATGACTGGTCATGCGCTGCCCGCATCCAGCGGATTCCACCAACCTTTACCAGGTCACTAAATGGTGGAAACACCATCATGGGCTGCTAAAATAATATTAAATATTCATTTTTATATTACTCACCTTTAGCACCCAAAGTACCAATAGGATTATAGGAGTTCCTTCTGAGTTGTATTCTGAAGTCGATAGGTATATCTTTCGTGAGAGGCACCTTGTAATACCAAGTGCGGTCTGTGAGGAGTTCACCGGTGTTCTTGTCGAATATCAACTCCTCATGCGTCCAGTAGCCAACACCCATCATGAAGGCACCTTCGATCTACACAATGGTATTTTAGGGAATTTTAAGAATTGGTAGTACCCATCAAATTTCTAAACTACTAAAATCCAACTTAATATTTCATTTAGAATTTTAAGTAATGTTGGGAATAGCTAATATATATATAATTAAATCGATTTTGATGACACCTTTATAAACTCTTTAACTCACTTAAAGCCATAAATATTTAAAGAATAGTCCAGACATAAGCGGTGTTCATATTTCTGTATAAAAATACGGGGTAGAAGTTAAAATTTTTAACACTTAATAATTTTAGTCTAGAATCGGGTACCGTCAGAGTAAATATTTTTACAATAACATAATTTCCACAAACAGGACTAACCTGGCCAATATCCAATTCCGGATTAATACTTGTACCAACATCTTCTACAATATCAACTCTAAGTATCTCATGTTCCCCAGTCAGTATATCTAGTTCTACTTCAGTTAGTGCTACTCCTGCGGCCCTGTACGGTACCTGGTCGTTAGCATTGATGCGATAGCTAGTCTGTAGATTAATTCCTCTTGTAAACGCTGTCTCGATTAATAGCTCCCATGTTGGATCAACGAGCATCTCTCTAACGACAGATAACCGGTCCAAAATAATTTGGCAGCATTTTATAGCACCAAAACAGCAGGCTTGCGTGGTTCTACTGCCTCCAGCAGCAAACCCATTCGGATTCGTTGAAACATTAGGAGCCTTACATTTGACCTTTTCCATTGGAATATTGAGAGTGTAAGCTACAGTTTGGATGACTTTTGTATTAATGCCTTGCCCCATTTCGACGCCTCCGTGATGCACTATGACCGAACCGTCTCCGTGATAGACTGTAAGAAATACGTGGTAATCTAACAGGACAGGTACGGGCCAATTCATGAAAGCCACTCTGAGTCCTCGTTTCTTCCATCTATTCAGTTTGTTAAAATTATTTACTTCTTCTTTGCGTTTTTCGTATTCACCATCCTTTAGAAGTGTTTGTATGATCTCTTGGACGTCAGTATATGTCGGTTCTATATTATTGAGCCTCACTTGAACTGGTTCTAGTTCTAATTCATAAGCTATCCGTTCCATTATTAGCTCCGTCATACATATTGTCTCTAATGAACCTGAAAATTTGATTATATATTTTGATTATATATCGTTATTTAATTATATTAACTATCTCACTGCTGACCAGGGGTCTCCTCTCATTTGGGAGAGATTAGGCTATAGCCTATCACGCTAGCACTAGTGGGGGTTAGTAGACTTTACCCGTCGTTGAGAAAATATTTCAAGTATGCAGGTTTGCTCACGATATTTTCCTTCACCATTTGAGCACGTGATAAATACGCATATAACTTTGTATAGTGGCCTTGGGATCGAGCTCTAGTAAACTAATACACTCGCAGAAACACAACTGATGTTATTTTACTGCGGTCTTCTGTAATTCTGTAAGAAGGTACATCACCAATCTGGCAGCTCAATTTGAGAGGATTCTCGCAAGTATTTTGCGCAAACTATATATTCAAGTGACATTACTTTATTTACGTTTAACTGTGTGAAATACTTCTAGTATTTTATTGTTAAGAGAGTAGGTTTATGCTAAAGAAAATTTCACTAAGTAACTTAACTTACCTGGGGCTCTAGCATATGTATTAGAAGGTGTATCTGTGGTGACGTTGAAGGTTTTGTACTGCCACCGCCTGTTGTCATAGCAGTTCTTAATGCCCGGTAACAGTTGTTGCACGATGGGGTCACTCACCACGTACCCATTATCATCGTATATGTGGTACTCCAGATATTGAATCTGACCTGAATTACTAACACCAACCTGCAAATCATTTCATTAATGTCACGCGGAGGTATAATCTAAATCTCACAGAATGAATTACCCAAGTTTGTCTATAAGTTTTTGCAGGTACAAGTTCAAATTTTGAGCTAGCCGAGAAATACATAAAAACCCCAAATAACATTTATATTGACTCGGGAATCGAAAATGGGAAATTGAAATAAATTGTTTTACATCCCTTACGAAGAGAAAGTATGTAAATACAACTTCAACTGCTGGACATAAGTTATCCCTAAGCCAAAAAAGAAGAAAAGAGAGAAGAGACGGAAGAAAACTAAAATGTAATAAATCCATTAACTAATATAATAATAATAATCATTTATTAAAAACAAAACATTGTTTAAAATAAAATAGGTGGTAATTAAAAATGGTATGTAATTAAAAAGACCCTAGACTTCTAAACTAGGTAACAACCTGTATCTTAGAAGTCAGTGTACCTTCAAAATTATGCGTGGAAAAAGTTTTAAACCGAGATATGGCTACAATATACTAATTATGAGTGTATGATTTACTTCAAAGTCTCGGGTGCACGGAAATCGTTTGCCCACGATTCTCAAGTTAGCTTGGATGCTCATTACAAACCGACAGGGTCGGTTCATGAGATGTGTGACCAATGCGCATGCGGTGCCCAAGTGGTTTGTACGGGTTATCTTCGCCCCAAATGCACCACCACAGCGCGGGGATGAAATGTTTATTCTAAAAATAAAAATAAACTACAACAAACAGTCTTATATCCACACAAAAGTAACGCGGAACTTATTCACCCATTTGATAGAGACTATCCACAACTAAAACACATGTACCCCTTATATTTTCATTACAACCAATACGGGCAAATTATTTTGACATTAGCAACAATTTCACAATTTCTGAATATGGCTTCAGAAAAATGATTTAGTATTAGATATCAAAGACTAAATACGCTTGGCAACCGTTTCTGCTTCTCGTTCCTCGAACTGTATGCAAATATAATCAGATGAAACTAACCATATTCTCTGAAATTTGCAAGGGTATTACGGGAATGCAGATATGAGAGGTCCTCACCACTTTTAAGGAAAAGGAGTTTCTCTTCATTCGCTAAATACTTCAAACTCAATGACACGGTCTTACCTGTTCTGATCTATATTCAGCACTTCAGAAACACCGATATGGAGGGAATCCAACCACTGTGTGCTTGCTATCATATCAATGCCATCGTCACTAGGTCTGGTGACAACCGTCTGAGCCTCCATGTGATAGTGGTACTGGGCATAGATATCGTCGGTGCCCTTTAGGACTCTTTGGACATTGGTACCTCGGTCTCGAGCAGGAAAGACCATAGCTAGAATTATGCGACTTGGCTCTCTCTCTCTTACATCTTTTATTGTTAGGAGAGGCTTCTTCTTATCCACTTTATACTTCACCTGCACCAGCAAAGCTGCTCTGTTGGCTAGTTTTTCGGTCTCGGCAACAATAGCTCCTATTGGTTGATCATAGTATTTTACGGTTTTTTCAACGAAGACCTCTTCAGGCGTCATTTGGGAGGGAACTCTTTGAGACAGAAACGAGTTTTTACCAGGTATGTCTTTAGCTGAGAAAAATGCTAATACTCCGGGTATTCTCTGCAAAATCAATTCAAATATATACCAGTATGCATAAATTTGATAGTAGCAGCGGAGAAATATAGGCTGATGATAATGATTCCAAATCCCTTTCTTTTTAGTAGATAAAATCTCATTGTCATTTTATTTTACTCATTGCAAACTACCTACCTTTTATGACTCTTACTTAACTATTACTTTGCAAGATGTTTTTTTTTAAACCGAGCCCCACATTAAAATTTTGTGTCGTGCGTGCATTTACCAACACCATTTTATTATTGAACATCTACCTGTAAAGGGTACAAATATTTGCTCCGTGCAGGGATCGGACCCGCAACCCGTGACGCATAAGCCGATTCCGCATTCACTGCGCCAAAACGTACTAATTCCTTTTCCCTTTGCGAATTACTAGACATTCGAATAAAATTATTTCCAAAACTTCGCGATAGTGTAAATATTTCCTCACCAAAGCTGGTGTAGCGTCAATACTCTCAATTTCACCAGTACAGATATCTGACGTCACAAAAGCACAGTAAACCTCCTTAGGTTGTGTGGGTAAGTCGTTGCAGTAGAAAGCCTCCCCTGCACACTGGATCAATGCTTCAACCTTAGGCATTGGTTCAGTTATTGGCCATATTATAGGGTTAGTGTCATAGACCTCTGAGCCTTTGGATAATGGTCGTGTTTTTCTAAAGTCTCTTGCACCTGAACGATACCAGGCCTTCAGGCGCTGTTGGGGAATCAAAACTAATAAACCCTGAAACAATAGACAGGTATAAGGTATTATTAGGTCTATATATAATTTAATTTGTAGCTATGGCGTGCAATTCAAAGAGCTTATAAAATGTGTCGTAGATATATTTATTAACGAGTCTTAATACAATTCTGAGCGGTATTCTTGTTCTAAATCTCGTCCAAAATATGATTTGGTTAAATCTTTACTTACTTTATAAAAGAGACCGAGAGCACATTTCTTCCTATACTCAGGCTTCATTTCTCCAGCAATTTCTTCAACTATTAGTTCACCCTCCAAGATCTTCAGCGCTTGCTGCAGCACCTCATTAGTGAATATCTTCTTCATGTGCAGAAACTTCTCCGTTTCATGAGCATGCACAAATTTTGCCGAAAGCCCACCAATTACAATTCTGGCTGAAATGACTACGTCATTGTTGTATTTATCAAATTCGTACAGAAATGCTGCGTTTACTTGAGCGTGTGCATTTTGAGCTCTTGGCATAACCTGAGGCCAAGAAAATACTTCGTTCAATATTTTAAAATATAGGAATTATTCGGTAGGTATTGATAAATGTATAAGTACTTACCATTCAAGTAAACTCAAAAAGTCATTAAAACTGGGTTTAGACTACCTATATCAAGATTTATATCTTTATGAACCAGTTGAACGCTGTAGCTCATTGTGCGGGTTGTCGTGTCAAAATTTGAGCTCGGAATAAAAAACGAACAAAAATCTCGAAATTATTTGCACCAATTCAGGTGCAGATCATTTCGAGCTTCTTAAGTTGACACAAACCAACTTAAAATTTTACATATATTCTCTTGTTCGCCTCTTAGTCGGTAAAAACAAAATTGTAACAGCTAGTTAATTGTATTCAGAGTGTACTTGTCCTCTGTTCTATTTTTGTAGTTTTTCCATAGAGCCTCTTTAGCGCATTTTGAGGAAGTTTTGACCACTCCCTACAGGTCGCGGTTCCAATAAGAAAATAAATTATCTTTATCACAAGTACATACTAACTTTACTATTGCTGTTGTACGTACGTATTGTTATTAACAGAACAAAAAATGGTACCAATAAACATAATTATGCCACTAATGAAATCCTTTTATTTACCTTAAAAGACACGAAATCGTATCGATGAGACAGCGGCGGTATCTTAACCTGTGTTATCACTCTTCCCGTCATATCCAATGATAAGAATTCCTCTGGAGTCACTTCTACAGCCGAGTCTTTGTGAACTGCAATAATTCACACAAAATATATGCGAAGATAGTACGGTGACGTCTGATAAAACCGACTTTTCCATGCGGATTTTGAACAATAAAGTAGCGAGATGAAAAAAATATTATTAAAAGTAAAATTCTTGAAATAAAAACGTAAGATTAAAAATGTTATATATTGGTCTTAAGCATTTTGCTCTTACCTATAACCAAAATAGCTCTTATAGTTTCAAGCAGCAGAAATATGTCTGATGAAAATGTTGGTAAACGATGTTTGGTCATCAAATTCCCAGCCACTGTACCAATCTGAAAATAATAATTAATTAAACAAATAGAAAAAAAATCGTCGAAGTTGTTTGTTAATACCATAAAGTTTCCATGAAATCGAATGGTCTACCTGGTGGCTACTTCACAGTGAACAATTCTATTTAGTATTTTTCACATTAATAACGCCTTTGTCATAGAAGGCTGTGGCATGAGAATTGCGATCCTGTCTCTCACAATAATCACGATTTTACCTGTACGATGAATGTACTAGAATGAACTTACCAATTGGATAGCTGAAGTTTATACTTCAGCTATCCGAAGTATAAACTTCGTATAGTTACGTAAAGTTATATAAACATCATCATCAACCCATTACTGTCCCACTGCTGGGCACGGGTTTCCTCTTATTTGAGAGGGATTAGCCTATAGCCCACCACGCTAGCCTACTGCGGGTTGGCAAGTATATAAACATAAAGATATTGTATAGTTACGTTACAGTAAACACAAAACAATAAATTCACTTTCACTCACATTTCTCACAGGTATATGAGCAACCAAGTCTAAATGTTCATACAATTTGTAGAGGTAGCTAAACTCCTCGTGATCTTTGGAGATAGTCTTGAACAGGTACATGAGATCTGTCAACGTAATACCAGCTCCAACCACCAAATTCTGGTCCAAATAATGTTTTTTGAGTTCCTTAATCGGTTGGATATCAATCAAGACCCTTGGAAATACTAAAATTGGCACAGCACCTGAGAAAATGATAAGGTTCTTTTATAAAAGAAGATACTTTCTAATTCTTTACGACGCTAGCCCCTAGACTAGAGGAAGGCTAGGATCCTCAATAACAGTTTGACAGAAAAAAGATTGAACTATTATATTCAAAATGCGTCTATAAATGAGGGACAGGGCGAAAACAGCAAATAACCAATTAACGATAAGGCAATTTGTATACTTATATCGATATTCAGATGTCTTAATTTCTTTATTTTTTACTGTACGCGTTTCGGGCTGTTACCTTGAACTTCAAGATCCAAAAAAGGAATGGCATTGAAGGACTTGGACGAATGACGACGACGACTTCCACTGACCTTCACCAGGTAACAGTCGCTGGAAATCGTTGGATGCTGACGGTGTCTTACCGGTCGTCATCGAAAGCTATGAGGGGGGGGGAGGCTTTTCTTCAGCAGTGGACGTTCTTTTACTGATATGATGATGATGATGCTATTATCCTATCGTACCACAATGTGCAAAAGTGATGATCGTTCTTTTAAATCCAAAGTTAGAACGCTTAAATACGTTGTGGTACGGCAAATGTTAGAAGTAATTCTTTCTTTTCAAAATTGTTAGTAGTTAGTATATTACACTCACCTCTACTTGTGTTACCGTTGACTAGCATATAAGACTCATAACCTTCTATATCCAATACATTAAATATATCATTAACTTCATTGACTCTATACCATACGTGGCCATCTTTCAAAAGAATTTTCTTTATCCGAGGAGGTTCAACGTCAGTTTTGTTAATCAAACACCAATTTGCATTACAATTATGACAATCTTCTTTGTGTTCACAGATTTTTAGGTCTTCAATGTCTTCAATCTTCGGTGGAGGTTTGGGAGCATCTTTGGCGAAGCTTTTGAAGGCATCTAGTATTGGTCTGCTCCCTGTACATCTACAAGTATTGCTTCCAAAGGAATTCTCTATCTCGTACTGTGTTAAATCGTACTTGTTGGCCTTGAGAAGACTGGAACCCAATAATACCGTTACGTTTAAATTTGTGTATTCTGACATAACATATCATCACGGCTGTCGACCCGAAGGGTTAGGCAGAGATGTACTAATGTACACCCACATTTCGCTGGGATGTTTTAAGTCCTATGTACTAGGGGACGAACGAGCCTATTGTCATCAATCGGACACGAAATGAATAATTACGTATATATTTCATAACAAATTTAAAATTTATTATTTGCATTTAATATTAATAACAATTTTGTCTTTTAATGTGCGCTTTAATTTTACTGTTTAATTTACTGTTTAATCTTATATTCTTCTGTGTGCCATTGAAACTGTGAATACTGTATCTTCTACTTTAATCCACGCTAATGTTGTGCATGTCTGTAATTGACGTAAACACTAGTTTATATCCTTTTCTTTAAAATATCAATGTTTGTGTTTATGTTGTTGATGTGCCTTAAATAAATAAATAAATAAATAAATACCAGTACATTCAAATTTCTGTACTCTGACATAACATATCATGACGACTGTCGACCCGAAGGGTTAGGCAGAGGTGTAGGTACTAATGTAGACCCACATTTCGCCAGGGTGTTTTAGGTCCTATGTACTAGGGGACGAACGAGCCTATTGTCATCAATCGGACACGAAACCAAGCTCCGAGCTGCTACTAAGAATTTCATAGAAAAAACAATAACACGTGATTGCTCGATCTGAGAATCGAATCTGAGACCCCTTGTTCAGTCACACTTAACAACCATTAGATCAACGAGACAGTCATCGAATTATCGAATATCCTTTTGGCAGTGTATTCTTGTAATTACTAGGATTAATATTTTTTCATTTAACCCTGATGGATTACTTAATTGTAGGTTTGAAATCCAAGGCCACAAAATGTAACATAACTGAAAGTTCATTTAAGGTACCGACATGTGTGCCACTTTTGTGTAGGTAATTAAATTAGCAACGCACGAGCGAATACCCATAGACTACTGTAAACAACCGCTCACCATCATCAGGCGAGCTGTAAACATGTTTGCCAACCTGGTAGGACCTATATATACATATTTATAAAAAAAATACAGTAAAAAAAATACATTGTACAAGAAAAAACTGTATATAATAATATGTGTTTGTGTAGTAAATATTACCCAGTAATCCTAATGAATTATAACTAAACTTGGTGTTTATGGTTTTAAATTACCTAAATAAAAATAGTATTTTTTTGTGATGTTAACCCCTGACGCAAAAACGACGGGGTGTTATAAGTTTGACGAGTTTATTTGTGTGTTTGTCTGTCTGTGGCATCATAGCTCCCGAACGGCTGAATTGATTTTGATTTTGTAATTTTTTTTTTGTTTGTAAGGTGAGTTAGTCGGGAAAGTTCTTAGCTATGTTTGAAAAAAATCGGTTCAAGATAACTGGTCGGGGGCACTCGCGGGTTTTTAAAATTATTAATAATAATATATTTTTTACCTGTACATGCTCATCACAAACCCTGGGCTGCAGAACCCGCACTGGGTGCCGTTGTACTCAGCCAGGGTCTTCTGAACGGGATGGTATCCCCGCGCGCGATTGCCGATCCCTTCTATAGTAGTCACCTCCCAATCTTGGCATGACGTCACCGATACTAGGCACTGAGAATTTAAAATTTTTGGAATTTCATAATTTAAATCAATAAAACAGCCCTCAAAGTGCAAATAACTGTATTGATTGTCTATTTCATGAAAAAGTCATTCAATCCAATTGTATGCAATGTGAGGGTTGTATTGATAATATTAATAATTATAATTCTGTAACTAAATACCTATTACAGGCGCGAATCATATTTTGTTCAATGTACAGCTTGACAAATACCGGCAAATTGCAAAAAATGTACGAAAATTTGTATTTCGCGGGCTAGCGTGGAGCTTCCACCTTATGGATAATAATTGCTTTTCTGAATGATTAAGTAAGTAGGTATTAGATTTTCTATGATAACCTTGTAGTTACTTACATGATAGTGGCTATAACACGTGAGTTAACTTCGTGTCGAAATTCAATTTGTATACATCATTTGTAATTACATAAATCATTATACATAATTTAACATTCAATGTTTAACATTTCCACAACTTGTAAAACATTTTATATCGACTTCCCGGGTTTTGAGCTGCCATACTACGAGTTTGTGGTTCGAATCACATCATCATCATCATCATATCAATCGTTAGACGGTCACTGCTGGACATAGGTCTCTCCCAAGGATCGCCACGACGACCGGTCCTGCGCCACCCGCATCCAGCGGATTCCGGCGTTCTTAACCAGGTCGTCGGTCCACTTTGCCGGGGGCCTTATAGCCCTTATTTGGAGTATAAATGACATATACAATACATAAATGTTTATAAAAGACTTACAGAATTGACAGAGAACGTCCTCCGGTATGGGTCACTGACTGTGACAGCTACCACGCACGTTCCGCACCCACCTTCCTTGCACATGTATTTCGTGCCACGCAGGTTCAAGTGCACCCTTAGATAGTCGTTGAGCGATGTGTCCGAATCTACTTCGGAGCCCACTGCAAATCAATGAACATACTAAAAAGATAAGCTGTGATAATCTAGGAAACTGTGACGTCAAATCGAGTTTAATTCGAAAGCACTGAATTTTCGAAGCTCCGTGCTTATATAACAGATGCTTTTGCGTGCATTTTCTTCCTAATTATTCTACTAAATGTTGCTTCAAATACGTACATTTATTTATAATTGGCATCATTGTAAAATCATAAAAAAGATACATAACGGCTGAAATACAAAATATGCCTTGTTCGGTCCCAAATACTTATACTTTTGTGTACTTTAAGTTTTAATTAAGGACTTTACTTGTAAAAAAAATTAAATTTTTATGTGAATAAACATTATTATTATTATGATCAAACGGTGAAGGTGGGAAACCTGCGGAACCCAGTTTGACAAAGATTTTCTTCTCTTCAAAGATTGCCCTCTCAAATGAGAGACCCGTACCCAGCAATGGGACGATAATTTTGATGCTGATGATGATGACTAAGAAGTAGTCGTGCGACTGCTGTGCAAGAGATCTTGGGTTCAATCCAGATACCGTGTATCGGGGTTAATAAATAAGTGTTATTGGGGTTCTCATATAATCAGTAGCAGCTCGGAGTTTGGATTTGTACCCGTTTGGTGGCAATAGGCTCACTACCTATTACATGGGTCCTAAAACATACCGGTGAAATGTGGGTGTACATTAGTACACCTCTGCCTAGGTCTTCGGGTCCGCCAGACGTGATGGTAATTAAGGGGTTTACTCACCGGAGCATTTATCGCCATTTACACTAAATGTAATCTTATCCATCGTGCGATCAGCACGAAAATGAAATATATTAGCAATAAAATCGTAACTGCGAACAGTTAGAATGATTGTCTTCAATTATAGACTTAATATGCATTCATTACACAAAGGTGCGACTAGGTAAAGTTTCTAGAACTCGTTAGAGGAATGACTATTCTGATAGTATGAGAATTCCATTTGCTGTCAGTATAGAAACTCGCCATAATAAGAAACTTATAAGGCTTTTTATTGGGTATGCAACGCGCGAACGACGACGCGTCTCGTGTTGCAAACGTCCATATTACACTGCCTACCATCAGGTGACCTATAAGCTTGTTTGTCAATCTAGTTGTATAAAAAAAGAAGATACTAACGTGACCTGGTTTTATGGTAGGAAGTGCGTATGCTAAGCGTCGGTCGCTGGAATCCGCTGGATACGGGTGGCGCAGGACCGGTCGACGTGGCGAACCTTGGGGGCGACCTATGTCCAGCAATGGACGTCTAACGGTTGATATTATGATGCGAAGCGTGAGGTCCTAACTTCAGGGATCCTGATTTTGAAGCCGAGGAGTGATATTGGGGACGGTTAATAGCTCTGTTGACACCTATTACATAGGTCCTAAAAGAAACAAACACGCAAACTGTGGGTGTAAGTACATCGGTACTACTCTGCCTAACGACTCAGGGCTTCTCGTCGTCATGGTAGGTATATTTTGTCATGATAACTATTCCGTGATCCGTGAATAATAGGTATTTGTACACACATCACGCTAAAAATACTGAAAGGAATTGAATGCTGTTTTCACCGGTGTATTGCTGAGAGTCTAACTTAAAAGCACCATTTTACCGCAGGATAATGTCTTATTTCCACTGGTATCCATATAATATGCTCAGAAAATACATAAAAATAATATGAAGGCTTCTAATTTCTATACCATTTATGCATTAAATAACACGCGGGTGAAAGCTACACAGTGACAAAGATACAAGCAAAAAATGATCAGAATAAAACTTTGCTATTAAAAAACTATCAGGCGTTGTCAAGAATCATTTATTTTCAAGTATATAAGGTACCTAGGTACATATAGGAGTTACGATGTTTTGTTACAGCATATTTTGCCAGTTGTGGCATATAAATATTTAAGTTGACATACTACTGGTATACATTAATTGAAACTGCTTATTAAAATAATTAATTGCAGTGGACGAACATGGGCTGATGATGATGATTAAAAAAAATTAAAATATTCATAGACATTAAAATAAAAACGTTTTCTTGCAAAAGTGAGGCAACTGTTTTTCGCGAATGGCCTTTATAATTGACCAGTAATACTAAAACGTTCATAAATAATTGAATATGTAACAGTTAGATGATTGCGGAAACCGTCTATACATGTATCCTCTTATAAAAGTGCGTAATTACCGAGATATTGGATATCCGCCGGTAAGTGCGCTAATTATTACCTACTGAATTATAAATTACATTATTATTACAAATGTACGTTTCCAGCTATAAAAAACAAAATAAATATTTTATGGACATTATTGACACAGCGCCATCTAGTTCCGTGGTAAGCAACGAGGCTGTTTACGGATAGGTACTAGTTGGTTGATATACATTTTTTTTTGTGTATATACATACAATAAATACATCCATGACTCGGATACAAATGTTTATGCTCATCACACAAACATTTATCCCTACAGGGATTCGAACCCGAAACCCATAGCACAGAAGGCAGTGTTAAATACCGCTGGGTCGTCAGCTGATAATAGGGGAGAATGTATTATAACTACGGATTAATGAAAATATAAAGTTATTAACACCAACTTTGGTCTTAATAACTTTATATTTTCATTATTGTTATTTTATTCCAAGAGGATGGCGAGCTGGCTTGCGGCCTTCCTCAAGGTTAGCGGTTACCGTTGCCATGGCCCCAGTGGGGGTCCTGTGATGTGACCTGTGATGAGCACAGTCCACCTATGGAAATTCCTAATCGGTAGCCCAACATTCTAGGGTGGGCACTCGACCATTCTGGGGTGGGCACGGAACGAGAAATTTAGCTGTCACCTCTCCACACTTGCGCGTCGCCAACCCTTTATTTTCTTTTAAGGATTAGGATTACTATGCAAGGTACGGAACCTAAAACGAACCTTGTTTATATATAAATAATAATAATATTTTTTATTGCCGTAATAGGTACAAAATACATGTGAAACCCCTGGCACCTAAACTAGTGTTAACTGTATTTCAGGTGCCATGTATTATGATGCGAAAATTTAGTTTTCAATACGGAGGTAAAAGCAGCTAATCGTATAATACGTAAGCTATATAGCACAACATATTATAATAGATTTATCTATTATGTATAACTTACCATGGGCGTACCCACGGTGGGGCAAGGTGGGGCAGCTGCCCCACCCTGTAGTCTGACCTGAAACTAAGATTTTATTTCAAAATTCAATTTTAATATGTGTATGTAAATTACCGCGCTAAACAATGCAGTGGAAAAGTATAGATTTACTTCTTAGTGCAAAACTTATTATAAGAATAACTAAATCTTTAAAAAAGCACCGTGAAAATGAAAATTCAATAGCATTAGCGGAGTCAATCGTCGACGATTACTATGAAGATTTTCGAATGTAGATTTTCGAATGTCATGGATTGCAAATAGGCAAAATCATTGAATCCTTCGGTTCAGACTCCTAGCGAGTTTTAGAAGAGATCACTGATGATTCCTTATCTAGATTATTTAAGGATGTCTCTAGAGCTACGTTTTGTTTTTGAGCAATTACCACCAGCGTATTCACTACATACATTTCACCCATTACAATCGAAACATCAGCAAGTTCAACAAAGTACGGCGAAACCTCCGTCACTCTAATAAACTCCGTATAAAGGCCAAAAGGGTCAAAAGTCTTTGCCCAGCAATTGAGAAAGCCCCAACTGCTGAAAATATTGTCTGGCAACACCGTCACTTCAAGGCCGGAGATTCTCTCCGAGATAGAAAACTTTTAAAACAGATTGTACCACTCGCATGCTCCACGACCCCGACCCAGTAGGGAAGATTCCCGGAGCACTTTAACCTGCCACTAAACCGATGAGCTGCCAGATATCAGCCTCAACGCGATCGAGATTGCCCTCAAGCAGCTTAAATATGGATAAGTTCCGCGGGAGGACGGGGTTACTTCGGAGCTCTTGAAAGCAGCAGGCAAACCTGTACTTCGAGAACTTCAGAAGTTGTTTAACTCTGTTCTTACCGATGGAAGAACTCCAAAGGCGTCGAACAGAACCTTAGTAGTATATTTTTTCAAGAAAGAAGAAAATCTCTACTCAGTAACTACATACCCATCTCGCTTCTGAGCCACATCTATAAGCTGTTCTCGACGGTAATCTCGAATCGTCTAGCAAGAAAACTTAACGAGTTTTAGTCTCCAGAACAGGCTTAGTTCAGAAGGGACTACGGGACCATACACCACATCCACATCGAAGACCGAGGAATATAATCGGCCCTTGTGTCTTGCTTTTGTGGAGAAAGCCTTCGATTCTATCGATTCTTTCTCACTTTTCTCTCAGGATTTTTAAAACCGGTACTGTGCTGGAGGGCCTGCAGCGATGCCAAGTGGACTGGCGGTACATCGAAGTGATGGGAGAGCAAACATATCCTGCTACTCAGGGGAATGAGACAGAGGAATGTCGTATCACCGAAACTGTTCAATAACGCCCTATGGGATATGTTTATCCATGAATTAGCAAGCTGAAGTGGCAATGGACCAGTCACATCTCTCGGAGGACCGACAACCGTTGGAACAAACGAGTTTGCGGGAGACCGCGTCCCGGCAAAAGTAGTGGAAGGTAGTAAGTAGTAGTTGCGGAAGGCAGCTGGCAGGGAAGAGCCGAAAATTGAGCTCGTTCACTAAGGGAGGCCTACGTCCAGCAGTCGTAGCATAGGCTGATAATTAGGTGAAGAAGTAGTATTCATGGTGAAGCTTAGCTGTGGTATGACACATGAACAAATAATGTGGCACAGAGACTGAAAGAAATGGATTTAGCCAAAACTCTCGCAGGTTATAATTGAAATAAGGTATATTGCAGTAAATAAAACTTACCAGTCAGTAAATAAAAATAAATTGACTTTCCTGCTACTCAGTTTATTAATTTGCCCCACCCCTGAACAAATCCTGGGTACGCCCATGCAACTTACTTGTAACATATTATCACGTCTCTTGTCCCCAAAGGGTTAGGCAGAAGTGTACCAAAGTACACCCACATTTTGCCGGTATGTTTTAAGTCCCATGTAATAGGGGAAAGGTTATTTCTACTAAGGCTAGAATGTATTAATACGTGGAATAGACATAAATTATCCGCCCCTCGTCACCATTGACATATTTTAAAATAAATAATGCAATAATTTCATATTATTATTAGTATATTTATATGTATAGTAATTTGGTTATGTTTAAGCTCTGCTATAGATCACTGGATTGTTGGATGGGTGATTCATCTTCTCATAATAGCTCTTGATCACCAACAAGAAGTAGATGTCCAGAGCTGGAAATAACAACATTACCAATTAAATTAAGTGATGGATGGATGGCTGCGAGCTGCTCAAGACTACAGCTATTTTTGGTTATTATTATTAAGTAGCATAATAAATGTTACGCTCAGTAGGTGACAATGTACCTAACTACCATCTGTCAGGTGAGAACCTAGCTTACGTATTACAAGTTAAATCTTAGCTTGCAGCCACGGCTCAAACTCACAGCTATCATTTAAATTTTTACATTTTTATTTGGAAATCGACTCTTCTTTTAGATACATAGTTGTAATGACACATTGTACTGGTAAAAACTGTATTATTATTATTTATAAATATGCATTTCTACGCTTTTTTAATACCTCAAGGGTGGTAAGCATACGGCCCGGTGTTGGTAAACAAAAGGATGTGTCTTTTGTTTACCATCACCGGGCCGTATGCTATATATAATATATAATAGTAGGTACAACAATTATGAGTGATATTTACGGATAGAGAGAAGATCCATGATGATATCTCGGGCCAATATATGGTCTGACCAGAATTTTGCAAAGAATTGGATGATGTACAGTACTAGGAAGATCACAGAGTAGATCAGGTAGGCCTTCACGTGACCACGCTTGTGCTGAATTTAAGTATATAGGGTAACCCAAAGTAGCCTAAGATTATTTTGTTAACCTGTCAAGATACTACGAACACCGCAGACACATTTTCGTGCAATGTTTTTTTATGATTTCAAATGTGGCTTAAAACCTGATGATTAATTTGATCGACTTCGGATTGCTTTTATGGATGAAGGACCTTCAAAAGGAACCATCTGCCGCTAGTATAGCGAGTTCAAACGCGGTCGTCTTACTTTGGCGGATGAACAAAGGAGTGGTCGTCCTACGACGGCTGTCACCGAAGAAAGTGTGTTGGCAGTAAAAAAAATAATTCAACCAAACAGACGAATTACGTATGAAGAGATTCAGCATACTCTACTGATTGGTTCAGGAAGTGTTCACAAGAATTTGCACGAGCACCTTCGCGTAAGGAGGATAGTTTCCCGCTGGGTACCGTACAGCCTCACCGAAGCTCAGAAGCAGGCCTGTGTGATTGGAGTGGGTGGATTGGTGCCGTGATATGATACAAAAATTTGATGCATGCTTATCACGACGCGTTTACATTATTCTGCAATGAGCAACAAGCGATCGAACACCGGGCTCCGCGGGGTCCTTCTTCACCACGACAACGCGCTCGCGCACTCTGCGATCAAAATGAGGGACTTCTTGGACTTCACACCGGTCAGAGTCTTGGTTTGCCTCTTTACAGTCCTGATTTGGCTCCGTGTGACTTCTTTTTATTCCCTAAAATTAAAAATCAGCTCAAAGGGATACAGTTTTTATCCCTTGGAAGGGATTTAGTTGAATGTTTACAAAATAAATGCCCATTTATTTTGTAAACATTCAACTGCCACGTTACCCGGCAGGACGACCGGGGTCGTTGGGATGCACGGGATGCACCCCTTGATCTTCGTCTGATTTATTTCTCAACGGGTCATAGACAAGATCTCTGCTTCTAACCTCCAATTCAAAAGAGTCGGAACCGACGTCGAAACCGGAGGTCTATCAATCGGAAATTCCGATTTTATTGGTTCTTATAATTTATAATAATATTTGTTTCTTATTTTGCATGTAGAATGGCAGAATATAGCTGCTCAAAATGTAATTATGATTAAGACTTTTCCGAACCGGAGTTGAACATAATTATATATAACATTAATATTTTTTTGTATTTTCGCCGTAAACATCGTTGATATTGCGTACCGCGTGTGCCGCGTTGCTGCCACGATGGTACTCATGATCCATAATCATTAATCACTTGTTATTTTACATATCCATAATGATGAAATAGATTAAAATGCGATAAAAAATAAAGCTCATTAATAAGCAAATGACTAATTCTGAAAAATAATACCTTACTTTTTTAATACATTAGAATTCTTAGTCTTAAAAAACGTTTTGATTTGACACAGTGGGTACAACAGTCCGGCAGCTCAGTGACACAAATATGGAGGAAAAATATGTGCTAATTAAAATATGAGCTTCTTTTACTATAAATATACCTTACAATTATTATTGTGAATACTATTTTAATAATACAATTTTAATAACATGCACGATGATAAATATTTACCTAACTATTATTTTTATCGACAACACATGTGCGGATTCAAAATCTTTTGTTATGTAAGTATTATTAAGAATGGCGGAATCACTAGCTATGACAATAAACTAGGTGGTACCACTTTATGTTTGCAAAGGTCAATTAATATACTCGCTTGCAAATTCTGATTGGCACGTAATTATAATAATTATATTAATTATAACTAAAAAAACGATTTTAGTAATAATAATAATATTTCCGGACATTACACAGCGCCACCTAGTTCCGTGGCAAGGAACAAGGCTTGATACGGATACTAGATAGTTGATACACTATATTATATGACATATTATATACATCCATGACTCGGATACAAATGTTGATGCTCATCACACAAACATTTGTTCCTACCGGGATTCGAACCCGGGACGCATAACACAGCAGGCAGCGTTAACTACCGCTGAGCTAAACGGGTCGTCAATTTTGACTACACCATGTACGTAGGTAGTGATGCCGGATCTTAGACTAACATTATAGTGAGCCATACGTGTACCTTAGTACCTATAAAGTACCTACTTAATAGATTTTTAACCGACTTCAAAAAGGAGGAGGTTATCAATTCGACTGTATTTTCTTTTTTTTATGTTTGTTATTATTAACAGTTATATAGTTATTTTAGTATAGTTATTTTTAACTTTTTAGTTTTGTAGTCTGTTTTTTAAACGCAGTTTTTTAGTTTTGAAGTCAGTTTTTTTAAACGCATTTTTTTATTATTTGAACAACGTTTTAGTTGAATAAAATAAATAATATAGATATATAATTTGTCATCGGTTCTCAATGCATACTCGTTATTCATCAGTCACTTTCTTTCTTTCTCGTGTCCCTTTGGTGAACAATGTATCCAGTACTATTTATACAGCTCTTTGGTCTAGTGGTCGTACAGTGCGACTGCCGAGCAAGAGGTCCTGGGTTCGACAATAATTATTATGTTTCTGCGAGTGAGTAAGTTTACCAGAGCTCGTTAGGGTTTGGTTGCTGTGAGTTGCTTGTCACCCTTGTGTGTGGTATAAAACAAAACCTTCCAAGGATACCTGCATCCGCTGGATGGGCCATATACTGGGTACTGGGTACTGGTCCTGACACCCAGTATATGGCCCAGGACCGTTCGGTGTGGAAATCCTCGGTCCCGGGAGGCTTATGTATTTGTTCAGCAGTGGACGTTATCCAGCTGATATAGTGATGATGATGGGAACGTATTCAATAGTACCTACCCACAGTCCCGATAAATCCAATAAGTAATTATTGTACCTCATATTTAGGTACAAGTAGCCTACATAGTATAAAACGCGTCGAAATTATATTTCATTCTAATGAATATGAAAATGGCCGCAAACAGGATTCAAATGAGTTATGTGAAAGTAGGTACCTATACAAAAATAAACTATTATCTAGTTTCCCACTGCTGATAAAGTGGTACATAAATATGACGTTATAACATAAATAAGGAAAATAAACTCCAACATGCTACTAATCCATACTCCATACTTAAATATAATAAATGTGAAAGTATGTATGTCTGTTACCTCTTCACGCTTAAACTGCTGAACCGATTAAGATGCAATTTGGGGGGTTGCAATTTTGTATGCGGAATCGATAATTTTTAAGAGAGCAAAAATAAGAAGGGTCATTTAATAGATAATAATGGTTTGACCAATGCGGTAGTTAAATTCGTTTAATGTAATCGTTTAGGGTGACTGGGTGAATGGGACAGTAATAGAACCGAACCGCAGTACGGCTTTGGGAACATTCGGTTATACAACGCGATCACCCCATCATTATAAAAACTGCCAAACCTCGTCACCGGCAAACATAAGCTTATAATATAAATATGTATGTATGTATAAAATCAAAATCACATTTTTTCTCAATTTTAAAATGTATTACATGGCTCCAATTCCTCTACTCTCCGTTCTTCGAGCGGTGTGCCCTGCCCACTGCCACTTGAGTTTGGCGATTCATCGGGCTATGTCATACATAGTTCTGGAGTGGAGACGGCGAATTACCGTTTCGCGGTTTCCACCCCAGAATTTGTTGGGTAGGACTGCCTAGTCAACTTCTAGTTCGAAGATCATGTTCGTATTACATCACTTACTGAAACGGCGAAGAATATTAGAAGCTGCCTAAGCTGCTAAGCCAGCGCGCTCTGTGATCATACGATGTCTACTGCGTATTGGCAGACTTCACATGCCATCGAGAAAATCTCTCAAGCATGCAGGTTTCCTCACATTGTTTTCCTTCACCGTTTGAACTTGTAATAAATACGCACATAACTTCCGAAAAGTCAGCCATTCGTGACTTGATGGGTTTGAACTTGAGATCTTTAACTTTTAAACACCACTGGTCATACAACTAGGCAACACCCTCACACCCTCCTGTCGAACTTTTGGTATTTACCTCACTATCAGTACACGAAAAAATATTTAAACTAATGCTACTCAAAATTATACCAAATGAAATATAGTTACATAGTTCAAATAATAGTTATGCCCTAGAAAGGTATGTATACCAAAATACATATAATTACGTCAAAGTATTACAAATAATTAAACTAATCCCGAATAAAACGCGCATATTAAAAAAAAAACAATATATAAATGATTGATGAGAAAAACCGCTTTAAAGCTCAATTTGAGAAAAATAAACACTGGTACTTACCCACGTTTTTGTTTTTGATTAACTTTTATTTGAATTAATTGTAATAAATAAAAACAAAGGATATTTTCGCAATAATAGTGAGAAGCTTACTGTACCAGGAACGCTCTGGCAATAATGACGGCAATGGGATGAGCCCATTGCCGTCGAACCAACGCCATACACCATGTAGGTACCTATATATACATTACTGACTAGCTTCCGCCCGCGTGTTAGGTTGATAAAAAGTGGCTGTTACGGCTCTTACGCCTTATAGATTTATTGGCGAACATTTTTATTTAAATATAGATGCTGCTTATTTTTTGTCAGGCGTTTTGCTTTATATAAAATAGGGTGACGCCATCTTGTACTCCACTTCCTTACAAGCTACGCTAACGGCCGCGTCTTAAAAAATAAATTTTGTAAAGGTATTAAGTATATTGTTTTATTTGTCCCATTGTGTACCAAAATATACAATGGCCTATATCTTTCTCCAATGTTTCTGTCTTTATCAATACCAAAACTGATCAAAATCGGTTCAGTCGTTCACGCGTGATGCCATGACCAAGGAATATAGGGATTCCTTTTTATATATTTATATAGATTAAGAATGTGACAGAGGTGAACCTATCGGAACCAAAGTCTGAGGCGAAGGCAGATGAAAGATCTGTTCAGGGCAGGACTAATAACATGTGTTTGTGCCTCTTTATTTTAATTAGGGCAATAAAAATAAAAACTATCATACTTTCTTAAACAATATTGATATTAGTAATTTTAATCAAATAAAGTGACATCAAAAGATACCAATTTAAAAAAAAAAAACGTTGCCCCATACTAGAAAATTTCTCCTGTGTCGTGGGTGCGTTTACAAACACAAATTTTCACATACACAAACGCCCAGACCCGGAACAACTACCTGTGGAACGTACAAATATTTGCTCCGTGCGGGGATCGGACCCGCAACCCGTGACGCACAAGCCGGTCACTCAACCTCTGCGCCAATCAGGTCGTCAATTGTTCTTTATGAACGCAAAGCTTCGAACCTTTATCTCCGTCTCATCTTTTTCTCCGATCCAAAAGTGTCGGTACCGAAGCCGAAATCGGACAGCCAAAATTGTCAGATATTAATGTTAACTTGACTAAATTAATAAATAAATCTTTGTTCTTCTTCTTATCGTGTCAATGGCTAAACAATGTGTGAGTTATAAGAGGCCAAATCAATGGCATTAGGAGTGGCCAGATAGGGATCGTCCCTCGAGCAGGTTTTTGGGCACAAGGGACACACCAGAACCAGAACGTTTGACAAAGTTATTGCATAGACATAAATAGTCTTTATTTAAATTCTTTCACTAAAGATAATACAATAAAATTTAACTTCTCGTCTTTAAGTCCTATTGTATACGAGGATCCCAGTTGTAGTTACATCGATGCATAGACACCTATCATTATTGTTGGTATGTCGTCAATGAAGTAGATCTACTTCATTGACGACAGTATCTAATACACAAAAAAAAAGTTTGAAAAAAAAGTCTTTCGAAATTTATTAATTTTTCTGCCAAAATTTCTGATGTCTCTCCGACATGTATCCGGTAAAAGACCGGCAAGCTGGCCGGGTGGCCAGCGGTGGTGGTACGATGGTGGTACGGTGCTCAAGGGTTTGGAGCCTTTTGTTCGCAAGTTCATCGAAGCCAATAAACTTTCTATTAAGAACTCTCCTCTTAATAGTCGCCAACGCCTCCAGCTAATATTTGGCAGAACCATTCCACAAGTGCCAGCAGAATTCCATGCACGATCAGATTTGTGCCTATTGGTCTTTAGACTCAATATAGGACTGAGCTAAAGTTGAGACTTGGTGTTACAGAAATACCAAGACGCACAAGGTGATCGGCCATCAGCACAGATACATCTCGGCAAGTAGGAGTCAGGTTGAACGGACTCCTCTTAGTGGATAATAGACATGCCTGGGCCTAAGTCACGTTAAACTTGACTGGATTGGCATCGCCCCAATGTTGCTGTCGATTGATTGATTAGACAGAGTGTACTAATGCACACCCACATTTCACCGGTATGTTTTAGGTCCTAGATAGATATTTTAGAAGATAATTTATTTTTAAATTGCGATATTCTTTAATTATTTTTGGAAGGTGATTATAATAGGTACATACATTATACAGCCCTAGATAATGCCAGTTAATGGTATTATCTAGGGCTTTATTAATTTTTCGGAATGGGAATTGCTAACGACATTCCCATTCTGTCAGAATAGTCACTCCCCTAACGGGCTCTGGTAACACACTTGCAGAAACACAACTATTGTTGTTACTACAGTCTTCTGTAATGTGGAGGCACTTCCCCAGTCGGGCAGCTCAATTTGTCTCCATTGGATACGGAGAATCCTCCGACCAGGCGAGGTGTTACGCCTGGCGAGCTACTGTCTTACGGTTGATATCGGATGTTACTGAATACTTCAGTATCGGTATGTAGGATGGGCTTCGTGATTGTTGATCAGTTGACAGTTCTTCATCGCTGCGTAATTAGTTCGTATATAACGAGCTAGATGTCGCTACACATTGATGTGTCAATCAATAAGAAACGTATAATACATAACAAAAATATTAATTCAACATAACTCCACATACAGGAACACAGTTTTAAGTGATTGCACTTAGGTATTACAAATGTTTCCTTATACTAACAAATGTTTATAACTAAGTAAGTACATACTGTCTATACTAAGTCTAAATAAAATTTTATTTTGTCTGTATACTAAGGTCTAAATAAAATTTTGTTGCAGACAAACAATGACGCTCAGTAGCTGTTGCTGCTGCATAGAGCTGAGGGTAGGATGCCTGATCATTGGTTATCTCAACCTGGTAAGTGTAGTGCTTATTCATTCAAAGTTTGTTTTTGGGCAAGGCGCCACTTTATATCCCTCTACTTGAAAATCCAGTAACCCAGGGTCAGCAATACCTATCACCCAGAAAATTTACGAGACCGATGCCCGATGAAGCCCAATAGGTATGGGACGGTAATTACTCGGATCTGTTTTAGAGTTCTTTTTATGTATTGGTTTGATTATGGCTTCTTTTTGGTAGATCATGAAATTTGCCTTCTTCAAAGGATTCATTGATTAGCACACTGAAGGGCCATGCGAGTTGGTCTGCGCACTGTCTAATAAGGGTAGGGGGAAGTTCATCTATACCGAAACTTTGTTTATTTTTAAGGATTTTTTATGATATTATAGATTTCATGATAATTTACTGGTTCAAGGAAGAAAGTGTTTAAGGTGGAGTGGAGTACAGGCAGTGTTCGCAGCTTGTCGTCTGATTGTAAAGTACTTATTTCCCCGACCGATGCAAAAAAATTATTAAATTCATTAGCTATTTGATGGGGGTTTGAGATTAGATTATTTTGTATTTGAAGTTTAATATTATGGTATATTATTCTTTAGTTCAAATTTTGTTTGTACGCTATGTATTATATTCCACAGGGTTTTAGTTTTATTCTGTGACCTTTTTAATTTATTTATGTAATGTAATTTTTAGCTTTGTTTACTGTATGCTTCAATATTTGTTCACATTTTTTATAGTATTTATTTATGATAGGATTGTTTGATTTTAAGCATAATATTTTAAGCAGTATTTTATTTTTGCATGAAAGTTTTTTTTACAAACTTTTTTAATTTTTATTTTACGCTTTGGTATTGTTTTATTTATTTTTTGTTATTATATTACTCCAATTTACTTCAGTTAGTTTTAGTTTAAATTTGTCTATGTTATTTGTATTATATATATTCGCTTTTTTATATGCCAATTTATTTGGTTTTGTTGTTGGGGCATATTAAAGGTTAGTATTGTGCTACAATGATCTGAGAAACCTTTTTTCTGTACATGTGTGTGGAGATTTTTTGTGCTAAAATTGGTGAATATTAAATCTAAGCAAGTGGATGTGGTGCGTTATGTGTCTTGAGTCTTTTACATGTTGTATTAATTTATATTCGCACATAAGGTTAAGAAGTGTGTTAGATTTTATTTATTTTTTTGTAAATAGGTATCTATATTTAAATCTCCCCCGAGTATTAATTTAAATTTAGAGTATTTTTTATTTATGTAAGTTAATATTTTTGTGAGATGTTGATAAAAAATTTCTTCCTCTCGTCTATTCCAGTATATTACTATTATTAATATATTTTCTCTTAGTAATTCACTTGCACAAACTTCTAGTACATATTCTATTTCGCTTCTTTCTATAAGCTCTATGTTTCGTCTAGAAGGATACAAACGCCGTCTCCTCCACGACCCTGTCGGCAGATGCTGCGATTTTGTATCCATTGAAATGTATCATTTCTAGTTTATCTGTGGACAACCATGTTTCTGTGAGGCATATATCTTGGTATTTCTGATTTTCATTCAAAAACGCTTCCTTTATATGCTGTTTATTATATAAGCTTTGGATATTCTGAAATAAAATGCTAAAAGGTTGGTCTGTTTTTGCGAAATGTATGATTTTCTTGGTTGATTTCAGGTGAAGTAATATGTGGTATGTCAGCATCGCTTTTCTTGTTATTAATATAAGTACTCTTATTTTTCCCTTGTTTGTTTATCATTAGATGTATTTTACCAAATCCGCAACTGTAGATACTTACTTACCACTTTTCGTTTTTCTATGTTGATAGTCTCTACATTTGATGGTACCAAGTAGTAATTGTGTTTTTTTCCAGTTCGGCGACATCGCCATGATCTTAAGCGATATCAAGGCCATGGTGTTTGCAGGTGCGCTAGCCTCGCAGGGCGAAGACAACGAATGGCAGACAACAGGCACCTCTCTGTTGATAATAACGGCCATCTATATGGTCTTATTCATACTGTCTTTTGCATTCGCCATCGTGCTACTAGTTGGAATACATCAGGTAATGAATACCTACATTACATTAACTATAGTCTGGATCGGCACAGGTGGTGATCTGGTAATATACATACATATACTGACATACGACGGTGTAGGCGTTCGATAGCAATATATTTTCACAAACACAGGTTAATGAAATAATAGAGGTTAAAGTATGAAATTGCCGTTTTATTGTAATAGGTGAGATGTTTGAGTGAAACTTTTTTCACATGGATATGATGCACCGTGCTTTTAGTTTAAACGTTTTCGTGAAGGAAACTTTGATTTGAAGAACGAACCACGTGGAAGACCGCTCCCAGCCGACACAGGTGAATAACAAAGAATTGAAAGAGATGGTGCAAGCCGATCTGAGCCAAACTACTCAGGAATTAGCGGCATGGTATAAAGTTACCTTACCAACAATATTGACTCATTTGCGACAAATCAATAATATAAAAAAAAATGAAAAATGGGTGCCTCATGATTTGACTGATCTGCAGAAAGAAACGCGTGTTGAAACTTGTGTTGCCTTGTTGAATCGAATCGAATTGTGACAAGTGATAAAAAGTGGATTCTTTACGATAACCGTAAGCGAAAAAAGCAATGGTTGACCCCAGGGCAAACGCCGCAACAGTGTCCTAAAGCAAAGCTTACCAATAAAAAGGTAATGGTAACTGTTTGGTGGTCTCAGCATGGTGATATTCACTATAGCTTTCTCCGATCTGGTCAAACAATAACGGCAGATGTCTACTGTGCCGAACTCGGGACAATGATAGCAAAACTAGCAGTGAAACAGGCCCGACTCATGAATCGATCTTCACCATTATTGCTCCATGATAACGCGAGACCTCATTCAGCACGAGAAACCGTTTTAACTCTATAGGATATGCAATTAGAAACCATTCGTCGCCCTCCATATTCGCCAAACGGTGCCCCAACGGACTACTATTTATTTCGTGATTTGGAAAATTTTCTACGTCATATAAAGTTTTCTTCCCAGGAGGCAAAATGCTTTCACACAGTATGTCGAATCTAGATCACCTGAGTTCTACCGCAAAGGCATAAATGACCTTCCTATTAGATGGCAGCAATGTATCTAGATAATAATGGTGATTATTTTGATTAAGTAAATAAATATGTTAAATTTAAAAAAAAACGAAATTCAATTTTTGATAACACATCGGAAACATACTTTAACCCTTTAATATTCGAAGGTTACTTTGACTTACTCTATATTCTTAAATTCAATTGTTTATTGCAGAACAAGCGTGGTCACGTGAAGGCCTTCCTGATCTACTCGGTGATCTGCCTAGTGCTGTACATCATCATGTTCGTCGCAAGCTTGGCGTGGGCTCGTGTCTTCATTTCCATCTCGGAGATTCTCACTATCCTTATCATAATCAGGACTTACCGGGGTCCGTTTAACTACTTATCTACGTCCAATTAGCATTACATTTAATTTACAAGTGACAAATTAACATGTTCGGCCCAGCGCAGCGCCGTCCTCAACCCGATGCGTATGTTGTGGTACAATTATTGTTGCTGGCGCATGTCATAGAGGCAAGGAAAAAGCCGCCAAGAGTTGATACGTTGCGGCTGGACATTTGATATCATTTAAAATAATGCGGTGCAGAATATCGCCTAATATCATTTACAATGGGGTCTTTACGTAGAGCGCAGAAATTAAATCATCATCAACACAATTATTGTTCCACTGCTGGGCACGGGTTTCCTCTCATTAGAGCGGGATTAGGTTTTAGTCCATATTATACGAATCGACAGACTTCACACGTTATCAAGAAAATTTAGATTTTCTTACAATGTTTTCCTTCGCCGTTTGAGCTTGTGATAAATTCGCATATAACTTCAGAAAAGTCAATGCCTTGGGTTCGAACTCGAGACCTCTATTTTCACTACATAGTCTACTTGTATGACGAATGGTCATACCACGAGGCTGTCACCGCTTCAGCAAGCTTCAAGAGAGCTAGGGCATAAAGAGATTCCTCGTTCAAATTGAGCTGCCCTACTGCCACTCTGTAGGAATAAAAATAGCGCAGAAATGCATAAAATTAAAAGACGTGGTCACCACATGTGTTCACTAGAATACATCTGACACTCCACTCTTACTTTAATTATATACATATACATCAGCCTAGTCCCTTCCTCTTTCTACTCCCAAAGTGCGCCAACCATTTTAGTCTTGGTCAGCTCCATCCATCCTTTACTTTAATTGGTATGTTATTATTTCCAGTTCTGAGCTTCTACTACTTTTTTGTGATCAAGAGATATTATGAGAAGATGAACACAGCAAATAAGCCAGCAATCTACAACACAGCTTAAACTTTCAAATTATTTTATAAATATATATTATTATGTACCTCTAATATAGTCAAATAATTGCATTTTTATTTTAAAATACTCATAATTTATGGTCATTGATGGCAATAACATCGCTACCTGTTACATGGGACCTAAAACATACCGGTGAAATGTGGGTGTGCATTAGTACACTCTGTCTAATCAATCAATCGACAGCAACATTGGGGCGATGCCAATCCAGTCAAGTTTAACGTGACTTAGGCGTATTAGATACTGTCGTCAATGAAGTAGATCTACTTCATTGACGACAGTATCTAATACACAAAAAAAAAGTTTGAAAGAAAAGTCTTTCGAAATTTATTAATTTTTCTGCCAAAATTTCTGATGTCTCTCCGACATGTATCCGGTAAAAGACCGGCAAGCTGGCCGGGTGGCCAGCGGTGGTGGTACGATGGTGGTTCGGTGCTCAAGGGTTTGGAGCCTTTTGTTCGCAAGTTCATCGAAGCCAATAAACTTTCTATTAAGAACTCTCCTCTTAATAGTCGCCAACGCCTCCAGCTAATATTTGGCAGAACCATTCCACAAGTGCCAGCAGAATTCCATGCACGATCAGATTTGTGCCTATTGGTCTTTAGACTCAATATAGGACTGAGCTAAAGTTGAGACTTGGTGTTACAGAAATACCAAGACGCACAAGGTGATCGGCCATCAGCACAGATACATCTCGGCAAGTAGGAGTCAGGTTGAACGGACTCCTCTTAGTGGATAATAGACATGCCTGGGCCTAAGTCACGTTAAACTTGACTGGATTGGCATCGCCCCAATGTTGCTGTCGATTGATTGATTAGACAGAGTGTACTAATGCACACCCACATTTCACCGGTATGTTTTAGGTCCCATGTAACAGGTAGCGATGTTATTGCCATCAATGACCATAAATTATGAGTATTTTAAAATAAAAATGCAATTATTTGACTATATTAGAGGTACATAATAATATATATTTATAAAATAATTTGAAAGTTTAAGCTGTGTTGTAGATTGCTGGCTTATTTGCTGTGTTCATCTTCTCATAATATCTCTTGATCACAAAAAAGTAGTAGAAGCTCAGAACTGGAAATAATAACATACCAATTAAAGTAAAGGATGGATGGAGCTGACCAAGACTAAAATGGTTGGCGCACTTTGGGAGTAGAAAGAGGAAGGGACTAGGCTGATGTATATGTATATAATTAAAGTAAGAGTGGAGTGTCAGATGTATTCTAGTGAACACATGTGGTGACCACGTCTTTTAATTTTATGCATTTCTGCGCTATTTTTATTCCTACAGAGTGGCAGTAGGGCAGCTCAATTTGAACGAGGAATCTCTTTATGCCCTAGCTCTCTTGAAGCTTGCTGAAGCGGTGACAGCCTCGTGGTATGACCATTCGTCATACAAGTAGACTATGTAGTGAAAATAGAGGTCTCGAGTTCGAACCCAAGGCATTGACTTTTCTGAAGTTATATGCGAATTTATCACAAGCTCAAACGGCGAAGGAAAACATTGTAAGAAAATCTAAATTTTCTTGATAACGTGTGAAGTCTGTCGATTCGTATAATATGGACTAAAACCTAATCCCGCTCTAATGAGAGGAAACCCGTGCCCAGCAGTGGAACAATAATTGTGTTGATGATGATTTAATTTCTGCGCTCTACGTAAAGACCCCATTGTAAATGATATTAGGCGATATTCTGCACCGCATTATTTTAAATGATATCAAATGTCCAGCCGCAACGTATCAACTCTTGGCGGCTTTTTCCTTGCCTCTATGACATGCGCCAGCAACAATAATTGTACCACAACATACGCATCGGGTTGAGGACGGCGCTGCGCTGGGCCGAACATGTTAATTTGTCACTTGTAAATTAAATGTAATGCTAATTGGACGTAGATAAGTAGTTAAACGGACCCCGGTAAGTCCTGATTATGATAAGGATAGTGAGAATCTCCGAGATGGAAATGAAGACACGAGCCCACGCCAAGCTTGCGACGAACATGATGATGTACAGCACTAGGCAGATCACCGAGTAGATCAGGAAGGCCTTCACGTGACCACGCTTGTTCTGCAATAAACAATTGAATTTAAGAATATAGAGTAAGTCAAAGTAACCTTCGAATATTAAAGGGTTAAAGTATGTTTCCGATGTGTTATCAAAAATTGAATTTCGTTTTTTTTTAAATTTAACATATTTATTTACTTAATCAAAATAATCACCATTATTATCTAGATACATTGCTGCCATCTAATAGGAAGGTCATTTATGCCTTTGCGGTAGAACTCAGGTGATCTAGATTCGACATACTGTGTGAAAGCATTTTGCCTCCTGGGAAGAAAACTTTATATGACGTAGAAAATTTTCCAAATCACGAAATAAATAGTAGTCCGTTGGGGCACCGTTTGGCGAATATGGAGGGCGACGAATGGTTTCTAATTGCATATCCTATAGAGTTAAAACGGTTTCTCGTGCTGAATGAGGTCTCGCGTTATCATGGAGCAATAATGGTGAAGATCGATTCATGAGTCGGGCCTGTTTCACTGCTAGTTTTGCTATCATTGTCCCGAGTTCGGCACAGTAGACATCTGCCGTTATTGTTTGACCAGATCGGAGAAAGCTATAGTGAATATCACCATGCTGAGACCACCAAACAGTTACCATTACCTTTTTATTGGTAAGCTTTGCTTTAGGACACTGTTGCGGCGTTTGCCCTGGGGTCAACCATTGCTTTTTTCGCTTACGGTTATCGTAAAGAATCCACTTTTTATCACTTGTCACAATTCGATTCGATTCAACAAGGCAACACAAGTTTCAACACGCGTTTCTTTCTGCAGATCAGTCAAATCATGAGGCACCCATTTTTCATTTTTTTTTATATTATTGATTTGTCGCAAATGAGTCAATATTGTTGGTAAGGTAACTTTATACCATGCCGCTAATTCCTGAGTAGTTTGGCTCAGATCGGCTTGCACCATCTCTTTCAATTCTTTGTTATTCACCTGTGTCGGCTGGGAGCGGTCTTCCACGTGGTTCGTTCTTCAAATCAAAGTTTCCTTCACGAAAACGTTTAAACTAAAAGCACGGTGCATCATATCCATGTGAAAAAAGTTTCACTCAAACATCTCACCTATTACAATAAAACGGCAATTTCATACTTTAACCTCTATTATTTCATTAACCTGTGTTTGTGAAAATATATTGCTATCGAACGCCTACACCGTCGTATGTCAGTATATGTATGTATATTACCAGATCACCACCTGTGCCGATCCAGACTATAGTTAATGTAATGTAGGTATTCATTACCTGATGTATTCCAACTAGTAGCACGATGGCGAATGCAAAAGACAGTATGAATAAGACCATATAGATGGCCGTTATTATCAACAGAGAGGTGCCTGTTGTCTGCCATTCGTTGTCTTCGCCCTGCGAGGCTAGCGCACCTGCAAACACCATGGCCTTGATATCGCTTAAGATCATGGCGATGTCGCCGAACTGGAAAAAAACACAATTACTACTTGGTACCATCAAATGTAGAGACTATCAACATAGAAAAACGAAAAGTGGTAAGTAAGTATCTACAGTTGCGGATTTGGTAAAATACATCTAATGATAAACAAACAAGGGAAAAATAAGAGTACTTATATTAATAACAAGAAAAGCGATGCTGACATACCACATATTACTTCACCTGAAATCAACCAAGAAAATCATACATTTCGCAAAAACAGACCAACCTTTTAGCATTTTATTTCAGAATATCCAAAGCTTATATAATAAACAGCATATAAAGGAAGCGTTTTTGAATGAAAATCAGAAATACCAAGATATATGCCTCACAGAAACATGGTTGTCCACAGATAAACTAGAAATGATACATTTCAATGGATACAAAATCGCAGCATCTGCCGACAGGGTCGTGGAGGAGACGGCGTTTGTATCCTTCTAGACGAAACATAGAGCTTATAGAAAGAAGCGAAATAGAATATGTACTAGAAGTTTGTGCAAGTGAATTACTAAGAGAAAATATATTAATAATAGTAATATACTGGAATAGACGAGAGGAAGAAATTTTTTATCAACATCTCACAAAAATATTAACTTACATAAATAAAAAATACTCTAAATTTAAATTAATACTCGGGGGAGATTTAAATATAGATACCTATTTACAAAAAAATAAATAAAATCTAACACATTTCTTAACCTTATGTGCGAATATAAATTAATACAACATGTAAAAGACTCAAGACACATAACGCACCACATCCACTTGCTTAGATTTAATATTCACCAATTTTAGCACAAAAAATCTCCACACACATGTACAGAAAAAAGGTTTCTCAGATCATTGTAGCACAATACTAACCTTTAATATGCCCCAACAACAAAACCAAATAAATTGGCATATAAAAAAGCGAATATATATAATACAAATAACATAGACAAATTTAAACTAAAACTAACTGAAGTAAATTGGAGTAATATAATAACAAAAAATAAATAAAACAATACCAAAGCGTAAAATAAAAATTAAAAAAGTTTGTAAAAAAAACTTTCATGCAAAAATAAAATACTGCTTAAAATATTATGCTTAAAATCAAACAATCCTATCATAAATAAATACTATAAAAAATGTGAACAAATATTGAAGCATACAGTAAACAAAGCTAAAAATTACATTACATAAATAAATTAAAAAGGTCACAGAATAAAACTAAAACCCTGTGGAATATAATACATAGCGTACAAACAAAATTTGAACTAAAGAATAATATACCATAATATTAAACTTCAAATACAAAATAATCTAATCTCAAACCCCCATCAAATAGCTAATGAATTTAATAATTTTTTTGCATCGGTCGGGGAAATAAGTACTTTACAATCAGACGACAAGCTGCGAACACTGCCTGTACTCCACTCCACCTTAAACACTTTCTTCCTTGAACCAGTAAATTATCATGAAATCTATAATATCATAAAAAATCCTTAAAAATAAACAAAGTTTCGGTATAGATGAACTTCCCCCTACCCTTATTAGACAGTGCGCAGACCAACTCGCATGGCCCTTCAGTGTGCTAATCAATGAATCCTTTGAAGAAGGCAAATTTCATGATCTACCAAAAAGAAGCCATAATCAAACCAATACATAAAAAGAACTCTAAAACAGATCCGAGTAATTACCGTCCCATACCTATTGGGCTTCATCGGGCATCGGTCTCGTAAATTTTCTGGGTGATAGGTATTGCTGACCCTGGGTTACTGGATTTTCAAGTAGAGGGATATAAAGTGGCGCCTTGCCCAAAAACAAACTTTGAATGAATAAGCACTACACTTACCAGGTTGAGATAACCAATGATCAGGCATCCTACCCTCAGCTCTATGCAGCAGCAACAGCTACTGAGCGTCATTGTTTGTCTGCAACAAAATTTTATTTAGACCTTAGTATACAGACAAAATAAAATTTTATTTAGACTTAGTATAGACAGTATGTACTTACTTAGTTATAAACATTTGTTAGTATAAGGAAACATTTGTAATACCTAAGTGCAATCACTTAAAACTGTGTTCCTGTATGTGGAGTTATGTTGAATTAATATTTTTGTTATGTATTATACGTTTCTTATTGATTGACACATCAATGTGTAGCGACATCTAGCTCGTTATATACGAACTAATTACGCAGCGATGAAGAACTGTCAACTGATCAACAATCACGAAGCCCATCCTACATACCGATACTGAAGTATTCAGTAACATCCGATATCAACCGTAAGACAGTAGCTCGCCAGGCGTAACACCTCGCCTGGTCGGAGGATTCTCCGTATCCAATGGAGACAAATTGAGCTGCCCGACTGGGGAAGTGCCTCCACATTACAGAAGACTGTAGTAACAACAATAGTTGTGTTTCTGCAAGTGTGTTACCAGAGCCCGTTAGGGGAGTGACTATTCTGACAGAATGGGAATGTCGTTAGCAATTCCCATTCCGAAAAATTAATAAAGCCCTAGATAATACCATTAACTGGCATTATCTAGGGCTGTATAATGTATGTACCTATTATAATCACCTTCCAAAAATAATTAAAGAATATCGCAATTTAAAAATAAATTATTCCAATTTTTGACTAATAAAAACTATTATGTGACCGCGAACAAGTTTCAAAACCAATTATAATTACCCAGTTTTTCCTGTATATTGAAACATTTGCTAATAAAGTGGTACATACATAGAATGAGTTAACATTGCTTACGTAAATCTATACTCATATTGTAATGAGGAAATATTTGTGTTTTTGTATGTTAGTAACCAATAAACTCAATGCCGCTATAAGTAATAAAATGTAAACTCCAGGCCTTACAGGAATGCTCGATAAATGCGGCAGTTCAATTCGTGGTAAATAATCTTTTTTTATACCACTGGGTTGGCAACCAAGTTACGGCCCAGCTGATGGGAAGCGGTTACACCAGAGAAGACGCTCGCTCGACCCTGCAGAAGTCGTGCAGGTTTCGTAAATTAGAGAGTTACTAAAGTGACAGCAAACGGCATTCCCATCCCGTCGGAAAAGTCACTCTCCCAACGAGCTCTGGTAACCAGGGTAATCTTAGAAGAGGGTGGGCCAAATAGGAACCAGCGGGTACCTAATGTAAGGCAAGGCTGCTGGGCAAGGGGCTCCTCCCATTTCAGAGGGATTAGGCTATGTTCCACCACGCTAGCTTACTGCAGGTTGGCAGATTTCACATGCCATCGAGAAAATCTCTCAAGCTTGCAGCATATAAATACGCACATAACTTCCCATAAATTAAGTGGTTTGGATTCAAAATTTCAAATGCCTTGGGTTCGAACTCGAGACTTTTGACTTTCACAGTTCACTGGTCACACCTCTAGGCTATCACAGCACATCAATTTACACTATATGCGAGTTCCGACTATCGACTATCCAACACAAACATATTTTTTTCAATTCCAACTAGTAGTTCCTGAGATTAGCGCGTTCAAACAAACGAACAAATACTTCAGCTTTTTAATATTAGTATAGATTAGTATCCAGACGAAAAAACACTTAAAACTTATATGTAATTCAAATTTGTAAAATGTAAACACCAGTACTTACCGGTTTCTGGTTTTAATTGGCAATCAACTTAATTTTGATTAATTGTAAAAACAATTGTATAAAAATGTAACAAAACAACTGTTTCGGGGGGGCGCTGGCAATAGAATGGTGTTATTTTGACAGCTATGGGATTAAGGAGGTACCTACACCTAGTTGAGATAAATCGAGGAAGTTCGAGCATAGATGATAATTATTATAGCAATGTATATATGATATGATATGGTATTCCTCGTAGCGCGCGGAATACCATATAAAATATTAATTAATATAATATTAATTACTCGCTGCCTTCCGCGGCTTTGTCCGCATGGTATATAGATAAAAAGTAGCCTATGTGTTAATCCAGATAATAAACTATATGTATGCTAAATTTCATTCAATTATATTAAGCGGTTTTTGCATGAAAGAGTCACACATCCATCCATCCATACTTTCAAACTTTCGCGTTTATAATATCAGTAGGAGATTATGATAATTTTATTCCTTGAAACACACAAACGATGAAACATATAGACGACGATTTTGACGACCTGTTTAGCTCAGCGGTAGTTAACGCTGCCTGCTGTGCTATGGGTCCCGGGCTCGAATCAAAGTCAAAGTCAAATAATTTATTTCAATTAGACCAATACAGGTGCTTTTGAATTGTCGAATTTAATTGAATTTAGTTGCACAGTTACAAAAGGTAGGTTTTATGGAGAAGAACTGGCAAGATGGCAAGATGGCAAGAACTCCATAGATACTCTTCTAAACAATATAAAAATTACAAAATTGTTTGCTTTCGTTTACAATGGCTTAGGTATGGATATAATAACAATATGAGAATGATGCAGATTGATTTGAAACGTAAGTATTACATACAAAGGCAATTAGACTAATAATAACCACTTTAGATTGCTATAACATGTATGAGCCGACCAGCCCCAACTGACAGCACCCATTCACGAGCATGACGTGTGTATCGGCGTCGCTCTACTCAACCATGTTGTAGGGAATAAAAAGACCCGACACGCAACGCCACCGTCAGCAGGACATTTGAGTGAGCATGACAAGCTCAGACTGCCTGGCAATGGGTAGTCATTTTTACATTTTACGAAGACAGCATCAGAGACAACATCAGTCTCATATTTTACAAACTAATTTACAAATTTTGTAAGTATTGTTTTAATATAATACATGTCAGTTTGTAAAAGTGTATAATCAAAACATGTCAAATTGTAAACGTGTATAATTAGTGAAAATGTCAATATAAAAAAGAGAAAAATAAATAAATAAGATTTAAAAAAATAATTATGTAAGTATATAATTTTCATGAGGCTAGTGAGCCTGTGGAGCTGGACTAGCATTATGCCAAATGTTTTTATCTACAAGATAATCCTCTAATTTGTAATATGCTTTCTTGCATAGGGTCGACTTAACAACTGATTTAAATTTGTTTTCTGGGAGGTTTAAAATTATTTCCGGAATTTTATTATAAAACCTAACACTATATCCCACGAAAGAGGTATGGACTTTAGCAAGACGAAGCTGTGCCTGTATTAATTTTGACTTATATCTAGTATTATAATTATGCAGTTCACATCTTTTGGTATGTAGTGATATATTCTTCCTAACGTACATGATATTTTCAAAGATATACTGACAGGGCACTGTCATGATATTTATTTCTTTAAAGAGTTCCCTGAGAGAATCACGACGACTTAGGGTATAAATGGCCCTTATTGCTCTTTTCTGCAGTATGAAGACTGAGTCTATGTCTGCAGCACGGCCTCACAACAATATTCCGTAAGACATGACGCTATGGAAGTAGCTAAAATAAACTAGTCTTGCGGTTTCAACATCCGTAAGAAGTCTGATTTTTCTAACTGCATAAGCAGCTGAACTCAAGCGTCCTGCTAAAGCCTTATTGTGCGGTCCCCATTGAAGTTTGGAATCTAGTTTGATTCCTAAGAATACAGTTTGATCTGCGAATTCGAGCTTCTCATTATTCAATATTATGTCACAATCATCGCTTCTAACATTTGGTAAGGTAAATTTTATACATTTAGTCTTCTGTCCATTCAACACTAGGTTATTTGTTAATGACCTAGTGTTGAATGGTTGGTTGAATTCATCGGTCCATGAGTGGTTTACTGGTGGACCGATGAATCCCGGTAGGGACAAATGTTTGTGTGATGGGCATCAACATTTGTATCCGAGTCATGGATGTCCGGAAATGTTTTTATTTGTTTATTCATAGAGAGCAAATTACGTTAACTGCAGCCGGATGATTGAAAAAAAACCAAAAATGATTTAACTAATTTATTAAAATAAAACTTTTACAATTAAAATAATTATCTCTATGATTCCTATTCGAAGTGGGAATAATGAATGACAAAAAAAATAATAATTCTTTAAACTAATGATTTGTTATTGCTAGGTACGTGCGTCACTAAACGCTATGTCAGTTGGCCGTTTCCGCTGCTCGGTCGGGTTTTCGACATCCGTTTTGAGTAAATAGGTACTCGCGCTGAGTCGGCAATTCCCTTCAGGTAGCAACGCGTAACATCTCCACCCGCAGATCAGCAACTATTTTAGAACCTTGAGAGAAAATGTTGCTGGAGTGTTCCTTTCGGGTAGCGTCGGACGATCTTCCCTTTTATCTGGATCTTCGTAGATGTGGTTTTCAGACTTAGACGTCGTGGAGCCGGGAAAGCATTTATATCGGTAGAATGTAAAGGCTATAATTGAGGCTATAGCACTTAAGGTAACGACATAGAAGGGTATAGTCGTATGGTATAGGGCATCTGATTGTATATCTTCCAATTGCATCGGCGTCTCCATCATAACTTTGTGCTGGATATTGTGTAGTCCTTTTAGGTTTATCGAGTTGAGATGAATATAAGTTGATGCAGCATCTTTCTTCTCAGCGTCATAGGGAATGTTCATTAATTTCAGTGGCTGGCCTTGTATCACATCGTTTTCATTAGTTATGGTAAGTTGCATGGTGCGTAGATAACAGTTAACTGGGATTGTAGCCAAGTAGCTGCCCTGTAGTGAGATGAAATCTTCTCTTCCGCATACTAGGTGAACTTGGGTTGAATTGGGGAACGAGAGTGTGTAGTGTTGGTCGTCCAGTTTCTCCATGGCTTCTTGAGTCAGCGTGACAATTGTAAAGTGGCAGGTATCTTGAAGGGCTTGGTTCCTGATGAGTTCTTGGATGCAGTCAGACTTCGTGCGTAGTTGATGAGTGACTTCCTTTTCACAGAGATACCAGTAGTTTAACTTCGAGCATTCTGCTTCTATGTACACGAATGACTCATCGTTAGTTGCTATAAATGGATAGGTAGGGATAAGGGTTTTCTGATATTTATTAGGTACTATAGACAATCTGTATAGATCATATATATCTTTGGAAATAATTGGGAATTTAAATACTAGAACTATTTGCTTTTCGCTAAAATAAGAGCCTGGGTTTATAATATTGTAGTATTCTCTTAACTCTAGGTTTAATATTTTATCTTTACCATATATTTTCTCTAACCTACTAATCATATACCTAAGTGTATCTATATCAAGCATAGAATGATGTGTGCTCGATGCACGAATAAATGCAAGAATATTTTCTATTCTAATCAACTCTAAAGTTAGGTCCTCTACGTTATTGCCTAAGATACTAAGAAGCTATCCTAACCTTGCATGTTTTATGATAATATCGGTTTTATGAGTTGTGTTCATTAAGAGTTTTAGTGTCTCATTGATCTTACTCTGATTCTCTACTAGTTGAACCAATACATCATTATGCTTGTTCATCCATGCTTTACTGAGACTAATATGATCATCAAATTCGTTATTAATCTTATTCTGATTATTCTCTAAAATTTTAATAGCGTTATTATACCGGAGAGCGTCTGTATAATCTAAATTACCAGTTAAGCTTTTTACTATAGATCCTAGCCCATCTACTAGTCCTCTTTTACTACGATTAGGTTCTAAAGACTGCAATTGAATTGATGCCTTGCCAATTTTGTCCGTAATATAATTAATTTGTAATTCGAATAAACTAAATGTATCATTACTGAGCCGACTTTTGTAACTTTGTATTTGATCTTGTAAGAGGTTAATTTGATCTTCAATGACTTTGAGATTAACATATTGCAGGAATGAATGATAATGAGTGGTCATTCGTGTCGGTCCAAGTTTGTAAGGTAGTAAGCCTGGTCCATCGGCCAAACTTTCAAGTTTTATCTCCTGGGATCGCGTCTGCTGGATGATCAGTAACAGTGGAATCCTGTAACAATTGAGGGTTCTTATGGGCTCGTTTTAATCTAGATTTAGCCACAGGTCCACGTTTTTTAGACGTGTAAATGTGTATAGGTAAGTCAGCTAAGACGGTATCCTGCGTATATCGGGGTGCTGTTTTCTGGCGGCAAGCAGAGGGGTTCTTAATAAATATTTGTTGCTGAGGGGTATACTCTACTTCGGGCTCACGAGTTTTATTTCTATTTTCTATTAGGGCTGTTCGGTCAGCTAATGATGTTTGATTAATAATATTGTAAACCTCTTTCATCTGAGCCTTATGATTTTGTACGTATTGTTGTAATAATTGCTGTGTAATATCGATGTCTAAGATATCCCTAGGATCAAAATGTCCGGTTAATAAAAACGGCCTACACTTAGTGAAACTGTGTATAGAGCTGTTATAACCTATTATAGCGTATGGCATGAGATTTATTATGGGCTCGTCTTTATGCTGTAATTTTAAGATACGAAGATGTTCTAGCAATGTCGAGTGAAAACGCTCGATGTTACCGTTATCGTTGGGGGAGTGAGGTAGAACTCTATGGTGATTTATCTTGTGAAGACGCGTAAATTCAGAGAAAAGCTGATTAGTAAATTCCGTGCCATTATCTGTTATTAACGTTAATGGTACGCCATGGTGTGTGCAATATTGTAGCAACGCTTGTAGAACACTTACTGCTGTTCCATCCCTGAGATGATAAGCTTGTCCGTACTTAGTAAAAACATCTATAAAAGTAATGTACTTTTCATTGTGTGCAGTGAACAAGTCCATATGAACTATTTCAAAAGGTTTTGTAGCAGGAGGTACAATATTAAACTGTGGTCTAACAGGTCTCCTATCATATTTAGCTTGGCCGCAAATAATGCACTCGTTAATGAACTTAGTTATCTGATCCTTCATCTTAGGCCAGTAATATTTACGTGAGAGAGCTAAATAACATTCAGTAATGCCACGGTGGTTAGTCTTTCCGTCGTGATAATGTTGAATGATTTCCTGTTGGCGGAGATACTCTTTAACATTCTCAATTTCGTGTTTAACTAGTACGAGATTCATTGACGAACTCTTAAATTTATCTTGTATAATGGGTATTATCGAGTACATTGCGAGAGGCGGATTTATTAAAATAGCTGTTTTAACTTTCGGGTTCACATACTCTTTAATGGCGTTAACTACATCATTTTCTAAATTTGACGATGATACCTGGATAGCTATGCGTGTATGAGTCTCGAATGGCTTAGACGCTGTTGCTTTACGTTTAACATCATCGACAACGGTAAAGTAAATTTGCCTATGGTACTTATTCAGAGGCTCATCTGTAATTGGGACCTCTAATATAGGATCCTCGAGACTTGTATGTATGGTCGCGGTTGAAGAGCCTGCTAAAGATTGTGGTTTTTCTGAAGGGTTAGGTATTATTGAACATAATTCATCTATTATACTATTGGCGTTTTCAATGTGGATCTCTACACGAGATAAAGCATCTGCGTTTGTATTGTATTTACCTTTTTTATATATAACTGAAAAATCATATTCGCTAAGTTTTAATCGCCATCGTGTTAACCGTGAGTTAGGTTCCTTAAGGTTCATCATCCATTGTAGAGGTTTGTGGTCGGTTAGTATCTTAAACTTACGCCCAAATAAGTATGGCCTGAAGTATTTGGTGGCCCAGACTATGGCGAGCAATTCTTTTTCAATAGTGCTGTAATTTAACTCACTATCATTAAGGGTTCTGGAAGCGTAACACACAGGTTTATCGGATCCCACTGTTCCTTGGGATAATACAGCACCAATGGCTACGTTAGAAGCATCTGTTGTTAAAATAAATTCTCTACTAAAATCGGGGTATTGTAATATGGGGTCGTTTGTTAAGAGGGATTTACATTTTTCAAAACTACCAGTATATTCAGAGTCTAAAACAACTTTTTTACCTTTTTTCAAACATGAAGTTAGGGGTTTAGTTATTCTGGCAAAATCTGGGATAAATTTTCGATAGTAGCCTATGAGTCCTAAAAATTGCTTTATTTGGGGTTTTTGGAATGGGGTATTTTTCAATGGCCTGAATTTTATCTGGGTTCGGCTTAATGTCCTCCCTACTAATAATATGTCCAAGATAAGCGGTTTCAAGCTTTAAAAACTCTGACTTGTCCATTTGAATCTTGAAATTAGACTCCTGAAGTTTTTGAAGTACTTTTTCTAAATTGATCATGTGTTCCTGTAAACTAGTGCTGAAAATTATGATGTCATCTAAATAAACTAAGCATATATCATTCTGAAGACCTCTAAGGACATTGTCCATGACTCTCTGAAATGTGGATGGTGAATTCTTAAGTCCCATGGGCATCCTAAGAAATTCAAAATGACCGTGTTCGACATTAAAGGCGGTTTTCTGTATATCATGAGGGTCCATTTCTACTTGGTAGAACCCACTAGCTAAATCAAGGGTCGTAAAATACTGACACCTACCTAATTTATCAAGGACATCGTTAATATTAGGGATCGGGTACTTATCATCAATCGTTTTTTCATTTAATTTCCTAAAGTCGATAACTAATCGCCATTTTTGTTTACCTGAGGCATCTATTTTCTTAGGAACTACCCAAATTGGTGAGCTCCAGGCGGAGTCAGAAGGTCTAATAATTCCCTGATCTAACATTTTTGAAATCTGGTCTCTTACTTCCTGACGGTGTATGAAAGGATAACGATAGCTTTTGGTGTAAACGGGGACTTCATCTGTAGTTTTAATACGATGTTTTATCTTGTTAGTAAAAGTTAACGGTTCACCTTCGATATAAAATACGTCTGCATATTTTGAGCACAGAGATACAAGATTAGCTCTTTCCTCTTCATTAAGATGATCAGTACGCAATCTCGATATGACGTCTTGTACTCTTGTATTACAAAGCTCGGTACGCGTGCACTCGATATTAAATAAACTAGCGCGTGCGGGACGGTCTAACGATAAAATAATGTCATTAGGTGTCGGATTTTCTACTTCAATATATCCGTGATTATTTGTCACTGTAGTTAAACACTCGTGGATAATACAATTGCATAAAGTCTGTTCACAAACTAAGGCTGCACCGTTTGGGGCATCGATTGGAATTTTAACTAACTTAGAAGATTCGGCCGGAATAATATCTTCATAGAGGTTCATATTACATGAATTATGCAAACGAATTGGATTCACAGACGATCGTGTAATTAATTCTAAATCTTTTAAATCTATTCGCGATTCCCATTTAGATAACATATTTAATCCTATAAGCCCGTCGAAATAATCATGAAAACGATATATATATAAAGTTATACTATCGGGATCACTAAATTCGGGAAAGCATGGTAAAGTTATTGAGTAGTCGCTCCTGCTAGTTGCATGAACATTTGACACTTCAAAGGGGTCATAGTTAAGTGGAAAATCTGAAAAATATTTTTCTACAGCTTGCGGACTAATAAAAGACTGATTTGCACCAGTGTCAATTAAGAGCTTTAAAGGAGGATTCGAAATTAATATGTACGGGAGTTGTTTCTGGGTCTGAAGGTTTAATTCTATATTGGCTTTTTTGATATCTGAGCATCCTGAAAATCCTGTTCCGAATGACTCGGACCTGGTTGAGGTTGTATCTCTTCTGCAAAGCTACTTTCATAACTAGGATCATGATAAACTGTATCGGGACTGCACTCTAATGTACCGTATGAACTGTAGTCTGAGTAATCATTATAATAATAGTCCGGTCCGTAACAATACTCGGCGGGGTAATATGAGCCGTCATATGTAGCGCACTCATTCATGTTCATTTCGCGACTTTTTAAATAATTTGTTGGCGGTGGGTTACCGGATCGATTCCAGTCATGTCCTGTTAACATAGGTTTAGGTGTAAAATGCTGAATACCACTCATAGGTTTAGGACCTAGATTTTGTGGCTGGTTATTTCGAGGTGGTAAACGGAAAACATTACTTTGCGGGTTATAATTCTGTGGAATAGCACGGAACATTTGCTGCGTACGAGTAGGCATGCGATGTTGCGGCGGTTGGTTATTTAAATGGGGATGAAACTTAAAGGGTTGAGGTGGTGGAAACATGGGTCTATTTCCTACAGGAGCTGGCCAGTTAGGAGTTGGGTTAGGGAAATTCTGGATACGCGGGGGCATGAAATTAGTATGAGGTGATACGGGGTTAGGTAATTTAGGAGGGTTATGAGTAGGCTTTGGAAAATCACTACGCTGTATATACATAACGTTAAGCTCCTCTTGTACGTACTCGAGGGCTTTCTCGACTGTCTCGGGGCGCATGCACCTAAAACGAGACCAAGGGTTCCTTTAAACCTCTTACAAAAGCCTGCATGGTAACTTTTTTATAAAGTGCGCGTTTAGCCTCAATGGTGGTGGGAACATGCTCATGTAATGTTACATACGTCATTATCGTACTGAACAAAGTTTGGCATTGCTCATAAAATTCCTGTGGGGTTTTATTACCCTGACTAGCTAACGAAAGGTCCCTATATAATGCAGTTTCGTCCCTTTGGTCTGAAAAGTTATTTATCAAAGCTGTTCGAATGCCTAGCCAACTATCCGGAATGCCATTAGAGTTGATTGTACAAGCGGCGGAACCTGTGATCTTATTTAGGATGCCGTTTAATAGACACAAATTAGACAATTCACTTCCCTGCGCATTACTAAGGTACTGCGCAGCTATCGTATCACATATATTGATAAATCTAGTAAGCACATTTGGATTCCCGTCAAACTCTGGGACCATACGAAGGGCCTTATAGATTATATCCGGGTTATGTGCCATATTTATAGAATTACTGTGACTATCACTATCTAAATCCCTATTTATGTCTATAGTGGACCAGCGAGCCTGGCGCGATGGAGGCTGCTGGGGTTTAGGATTCTTCGGATGAAAAATCTTGGAAAAGGAAAAACTCAGGAGTGAGGGAAAGCAACACTAGAGCGATTCAAAGTGTACTTACATGAGTTTCATTCTGGTTCTCTCGTGAATCGATTTCTGGATTCTCACCGGAGCTGCAGCTGGACCGTAGATTCTGGATATTCGGCGTCGGGGCTTGATAGCCGCCCGGGCGACTCGCGAACGCGGATATTGATATTAGAGATCCCTAAGGCTCGCGAACCGGCCCGCGAATATCCTACCGACTGCGCCAATTACGTTAACTGCAGCCGGATGATTGAAAAAAAAACAAAAATGATTTAACTAATTTATAAAAAAAAAACTTTTACAATTAAAATAATTATCTCTATGATTCCTATTCGAAGTGGGAATAATGAATGACAAAAAAATTTATAATTCTTTAAACTAATGATTTGTAATTGCTAGGTACGTGCGTCACTAAACGCTATGTCAGCTGGCCGTTTCCGCTGCTCGGTCGGGTTTTCGACATCCGTTTTGAGTAAATAGGTACTCGCGCTGAGTCGGCAATTCCCTTCAGGTAGCAACGCGTAACAAGCAGGAAAAATTTTAATTTGTTTATAGAGAGCATAATAATTTGTTTTTTATTAAATCTTTTAAAAAGTAACATGGCGACAGAAATGTATAGAAAATAAGAAGTCTCCTCTTAATTGTCTCCAACGCCTTCAGCTAATATTTGGCAGAACCATAAAACCATACCGTCACGCTTGTCGTTCCTGACGGGTAAGACAGAGGTGTACTAATGTACACCCACATTTCTCCGATATGTTTTAGGTCCCAAGTAATAGTTAGCGAGGTTATTGCCATCAACATAGTATTAATGCGCGGAATAGCTATTAATTATGTGGATTACCGTTTATATATTTTAAAATAATCTAAATATATATAACTCAAAGGTGACTGACTGACTGGCATAGTGATATATCAACGCACAGCCCAAACCACTGGACGGATTGGGCTGAAATTTGGCATTCGCTAAGAAAGGATTTTTGAAAATTCACCCCCTAGGGGAGTAAAATGGGGGTGCAAAGTTAATATGAAACTTTTACTTTTTTTTGTTAAATTGCACGCGGACGAAGTAGCGGGAATCAGCTAGTTTTAAAATAAAAATGCAATCATTTGACAATATTATTAGTACATAATAATATATATTTATATCATAATTTGGATGTTTAAGCTGTATTTCTACAATACAGCTTAAACATCCAAATTATCCGCTGGCTTTTTGGCTGGGTCATCCATCTTCTCATGATAGCTCTTGATCACAAGCAAGAAGTAGAAGCTCAGAACTGCAAATAATAACATACCAATTAAAGTAAGTAGCCGTGGTAGCTTAGTGGTGTGACCAGTGGACTGACATGTGAAATGTCTGGGGTTCCAACCCGGGCACGCACCACTGACTTTTCTGAAGTTATGTGAAGTGAAGGTAAACTTCGTGAGGAAACCTGCATGCTTGAGAGATTTTCTCCGCAGTTGGCTAGCGTGGTGGACTAAAGCCTAATCCCTCTCAAATGAGAGGAGACCCGTGCCCAGGAGTGGGACAATATTGGGTTAGAATAATGGAATTGATGGATGGATGCGAACTGTCCAAGACCAAGATGGTTGGCGCTCTTTGGGGGAGGCCTATGTCCAGCAGTATATGTGTATAATTAAAGTAGGAGTGTAGTGCCAAATATACTCAATGTATAATCGCATCAAACACGGTGCGCAGTCGCACTATTGTAACGCGTACATTTCTCATAATTAGCAGATTCGGAATAGCAACGTTATATACCAAAGTCAAATTGATTAAATTCTAGTGAACACAATGTGGTACCACATACTTTAATTATATTAATTTCTTCGCTTTTTCTATACCTCAAGAGAGAGAGAGTGAGAGTCAGACACGTCAATTTGACTTTATACTCTACCTCTACCCGGTAAGTCCTGATTATGGTAGATACTTACAGAAAAAGAGAATAATTGGAATGACTTTTTCGGCCTCTATATGGAACGATGATAACAACACCAAGCTTGCGACGAACATGATGATTTCCAGCACTAGGCAGATCACAGAGTAGATCAGGAAGGCCTTCACGAGACCACGCTTGTGCTGAAATAAACGATTGAATTTAAGTATGTATATAGGTTGACAGGGTAACCCAAAGTAACCTTAGATTATTTTGTTAACCTGTGTTTGTGAGAATACAAGGTTATTTGTAAAACACTAGCAACCTAGCAGGGCTAGATAGCTCACATCATAAGCAACAACTTTTGTTCTACGAGTTCTGACATTCACATACCTCGATAATTAAAAAAAAAAACAATTTTTTATCGCATAATCTATCAACATAGTTTGTAGTTTAATTCATAAAACGAAGGACGACACGGCGCATGCGCAGCTTATACTAATACACGCTATTCGCCAGTTAACAGGGCTGCCAGTAAACAACGACGCGGCTTTGCCATTTAGTATCTGCAATCATACCAAATGTCATGGTATTATACCATACTGCCCATTCTATATCGGATGACTTGTTTTAGCTCAAATCCCTCGATGGTCCTACACAGAATTAGCGGACAACTTCTTGGCATGACCTTTTTTTGTGAGCGTAGATACCACATGGATACAATACATCGTCCAAGAATCAAACGATAGAATCTGGCACTCCTGCCAGTTAATTACTTACACTAATGCAAAATACTCGCCGCCCTAATGGAAACGGGACGCCGCGCCACGCTGCCTGTTGTGTCAGTGCGCCTCTCAGTCGTACTTACGAACCTTACGGCATGCGTACTTGCATAGTGACGCACTACTGTTGTGTCGGTGTTTATACATGATCATTATTATGAAAAATATGAAATAGTAAAGACTAATGCAATACAAAAAAAAATATTCAGTAATAACATTTACTGTAACTGTAAACCAAATTAAAATACATGTTTACTTTGACTAAATATTCTAAATCAAATTTTAAAATAGACAATAATTTATCTTCGTCCCAGTCACTGTCCCTACGCTAATGACAAGGCTCTCTAAACGTAATTAATTATTATTAAACCGATTATCGAACGCCTACACATCGTATGTCAGTAGATATTATCAGATCACCACCCGTGCCGATCCAGACTATAGTTAATGTAATGTATTAATTACCTGATGTACTCCAACTAGTAGCATGATGGTGAATGCTAAAGACGGTATGAATAAGACCATAATGATGACCGTTATTATCAACAGAGTGGTGACCGACACCTGCCAATCGTTGTCTTCGCCTTGCGAGGCTAGCACACCTACAAGCATGCCTGTTAAGATCCCGAAGATTTCGCCGATCTGAAAGAAAAACACAATTACTACTTAATTGGTACCATCAAATGTTCCCTACATCTCATATCAACATAGAAAAACTAAAAGTGGTAAGTAAGTATCTACAGTTGCGGATTTAGTAAAATACATCTAATGATAAACAAACAAGGGAAAAATAAGAGTACTTATATTAATAACAAGAAAAGCGATGCTGACATACCACATATTACTTCACCTGAAATCAACCAAGAAAATCATACATTTCGCAAAAACAGACCAACCTTTTAGCATTTTATTTCAGAATATCCAAAGCTTATATAATAAACAGCATATAATGGAAGCATTTTTTAATGAAAATCAGAAATACCAAGATATATGCCTCACAGAAACATGGTTGTCCACAGATAAACTAGAAATGATACATTTCAATGGATACAAAATCGCAGCATCTGCCGACAGGGTCGTGGAGGAGGCGGCGTTTGTATCCTTCTAGACGAAACATAGAGCTTATAGAAAGAAGCGAAATAGAATATGTACTAGAAGTTTGTGCAAGTGAATTACTAAGAGAAAATATATTAATAATAGTAATATACTGGAATAGACGAGAGGAAGAAATTTTTTATCAACATCTCACAAAAATATTAACTTACATAAATAAAAAATACTCTAAATTTAAATTAATACTCGGGGGAGATTTAAATATAGATACCTATTTACAAAAAAATAAATAAAATCTAACACATTTCTTAACCTTATGTGCGAATATAAATTAATACAACATGTAAAAGACTCAAGACACATAACGCACCACATCCACTTGCTTAGATTTAATATTCACCAATTTTAGCACAAAAAATCTCCACACACATGTACAGAAAAAAGGTTTCTCAGATCATTGTAGCACAATACTAACCTTTAATATGCCCCAACAACAAAACCAAATAAATTGGCATATAAAAAAGCGAATATATATAATACAAATAACATAGACAAATTTAAACTAAAACTAACTGAAGTAAATTGGAGTGATATAATAACAAAAAATAAATAAAACAATACCAAAGCGTAAAATAAAAATTAAAAAAGTTTGTAAAAAAAACTTTCATGCAAAAATAAAAGACTGCTTAAAATATTATGCTTAAAATCAAACAATCCTATCATAAATAAATACTATAAAAAATGTGAACAAATATTGAAGCATACAGTAAACAAAGCTAAAAATTACATTACATAAATAAATTAAAAAGGTCACAGAATATAACTAAAACCCTGTGGAATATAATACATAGAGTACAAACAAAATTTGAACTAAAGAATAATATACCATAATATTAAACTTCAAATACAAAATAATCTAATCTCAAACCCCCATCAAATAGCTAATGAATTTAATAATTTTTTTGCATCGGTCGGGGAAATAAGTACATTACAACCAGACGACAAGCTGCGAACACTGCCTGTACTCCACTCCACCTTAAACACTTTCTTCTTGAACCAGTAAATTATCATGAAATCTATAATATCATAAAAAATCCTTAAAAATAAACAAAGTTTCGGTATAGATGAACTTCCCCCTACCCTTATTAGACAGTGCGCAGACCAACTCGCATGGCCCTTCAGTGTGCTAATCAATGAATCCTTTGAAGAAGGCAAATTTCATGATCTACTAAAAAAAGCCATAATCAAACCAATACATAAAAAGAACTCTAAAACAGATCCGAGTAATTACCGTCCCATACCTATTGGGCTTCATCGGGCATCGGTCTCGTAAATTTTCTGGGTGATAGGTATTGCTGACCCTGGGTTACTGGATTTTCAAGTAGAGGGATATAAAGTGGCGCCTTGCCCAAAAACAAACTTTGAATGAATAAGCACTACACTTACCAGGTTGAGATAACCAATGATCAGGCATCCTACCCTCAGCTCTATGCAGCAGCAACAGCTACTGAGCGTCATTGTTTGTCTGCAACAAAATTTTATTTAGACCTTAGTATACAGACAAAATAAAATTTTATTTAGACTTAGTATAGACAGTATGTACTTACTTAGTTATAAACATTTGTTAGTATAAGGAAACATTTGTAATACCTAAGTGCAATCACTTAAAACTGTGTTCCTGTATGTGGAGTTATGTTGAATTAATATTTTTGTTATGTATTATACGTTTCTTATTGATTGACACATCAATGTGTAGCGACATCTGGCTCGTTATATACGAACTAATTACGCAGCGATGAAGAACTGTCAACTGATCAACAATCACGAAGCCCATCCTACATACCGATACTGAAGTATTCAGTAACATCCGATATCAACCGTAAGACAGTAGCTCGCCAGGCGTAACACCTCGCCTCGTCGGAGGATTCTCCGTATCCAATGGAGACAAATTGAGCTGCCCGACTGGGGAAGTGCCTCCACATTACAGAAGACTGTAGTAACAACAATAGTTGTGTTTCTGCAAGTGTGTTACCAGAGCCCGTTAGGGGAGTGACTATTCTGACAGAATGGGAATGTCGTTAGCAATTCCCATTCCGAAAAATTAATAAAGCCCTAGATAATACCATTAACTGGCATTATCTAGGGCTGTATAATGTATGTACCTATTATAATCACCTTCCAAAAATAATTAAAGAATATCGCAATTTAAAAATAAATTATTCCAATTTTTGACTAATAAAAACTATTATGTGACCGCGAACAAGTTTCAAAACCAATTATAATTACCCAGTTTTTCCTGTATATTGAAACATTTGCTAATAAAGTGGTACATACATAGAATGAGTTAACATTGCTTACGTAAATCTATACTCATATTGTAATGAGGAAATATTTGTGTTTTTGTATGTTAGTAACCAATAAACTCAATGCCGCTATAAGTAATAAAATGTAAACTCCAGGCCTTACAGGAATGCTCGATAAATGCGGCAGTTCAATTCGTGGTAAATAATCTTTTTTTATACCACTGGGTTGGCAACCAAGTTACGGCCCAGCTGATGGGAAGCGGTTACACCAGAGAAGACGCTCGCTCGACCCTGCAGAAGTCGTGCAGGTTTCGTAAATTAGAGAGTTACTAAAGTGACAGCAAACGGCATTCCCATCCCGTCGGAAAAGTCACTCTCCCAACGAGCTCTGGTAACCAGGGTAATCTTAGAAGAGGGTGGGCCAAATAGGAACCAGCGGGTACCTAATGTAAGGCAAGGCTGCTGGGCAAGGGGCTCCTCCCATTTCAGAGGGATTAGGCTATGTTCCACCACGCTAGCTTACTGCAGGTTGGCAGATTTCACATGCCATCGAGAAAATCTCTCAAGCTTGCAGCATATAAATACGCACATAACTTCCCATAAATTAAGTGGTTTGGATTCAAAATTTCAAATGCCTTGGGTTCGAACTCGAGACTTTTGACTTTCACAGTTCACTGGTCACACCTCTAGGCTATCACAGCACATCAATTTACACTATATGCGAGTTCCGACTATCGACTATCCAACACAAACATATTTTTTTCAATTCCAACTAGTAGTTCCTGAGATTAGCGCGTTCAAACAAACGAACAAATACTTCAGCTTTTTAATATTAGTATAGATTAGTATCCAGACGAAAAAACACTTAAAACTTATATGTAATTCAAATTTGTAAAATGTAAACACCAGTACTTACCGGTTTCTGGTTTTAATTGGCAATCAACTTAATTTTGATTAATTGTAAAAACAATTGTATAACAATGTAACAAAACAACTGTTTCGGGGGGGCGCTGGCAATAGAATGGTGTTATTTTGACAGCTATGGGATTAAGGAGGTACCTACACCTAGTTGAGATAAATCGAGGAAGTTCGAGCATAGATGATAATTATTATAGCAATGTATATATGATATGATATGGTATTCCTCGTAGCGCGCGGAATACCATATAAAATATTAATTAATATAATATTAATTACTCGCTGCCTTCCGCGGCTTTGTCCGCATGGTATATAGATAAAAAGTAGCCTATGTGTTAATCCAGATAATAAACTATATGTATGCTAAATTTCATTCAATTATATTAAGCGGTTTTTGCATGAAAGAGTCACACATCCATCCATCCATACTTTCAAACTTTCGCGTTTATAATATCAGTAGGAGATTATGATAATTTTATTCCTTGAAACACACAAACGATGAAACATATAGACGACGATTTTGACGACCTGTTTAGCTCAGCGGTAGTTAACGCTGCCTGCTGTGCTATGGGTCCCGGGCTCGAATCAAAGTCAAAGTCAAATAATTTATTTCAATTAGACCAATACAGGTGCTTTTGAATTGTCGAATTTAATTGAATTTAGTTGCACAGTTACAAAAGGTAGGTTTTATGGAGAAGAACTGGCAAGATGGCAAGATGGCAAGAACTCCATAGATACTCTTCTAAACAATATAAAAATTACAAAATTGTTTGCTTTCGTTTACAATGGCTTAGGTATGGATATAATAACAATATGAGAATGATGCAGATTGATTTGAAACGTAAGTATTACATACAAAGGCAATTAGACTAATAATAACCACTTTAGATTGCTATAACATGTATGAGCCGACCAGCCCCAACTGACAGCACCCATTCACGAGCATGACGTGTGTATCGGCGTCGCTCTACTCAACCATGTTGTAGGGAATAAAAAGACCCGACACGCAACGCCACCGTCAGCAGGACATTTGAGTGAGCATGACAAGCTCAGACTGCCTGGCAATGGGTAGTCATTTTTACATTTTACGAAGACAGCATCAGAGACAACATCAGTCTCATATTTTACAAACTAATTTACAAATTTTGTAAGTATTGTTTTAATATAATACATGTCAGTTTGTAAAAGTGTATAATCAAAACATGTCAAATTGTAAACGTGTATAATTAGTGAAAATGTCAATATAAAAAAGAGAAAAATAAATAAATAAGATTTAAAAAAATAATTATGTAAGTATATAATTTTCATGAGGCTAGTGAGCCTGTGGAGCTGGACTAGCATTATGCCAAATGTTTTTATCTACAAGATAATCCTCTAATTTGTAATATGCTTTCTTGCATAGGGTCGACTTAACAACTGATTTAAATTTGTTTTCTGGGAGGTTTAAAATTATTTCCGGAATTTTATTATAAAACCTAACACTATATCCCACGAAAGAGGTATGGACTTTAGCAAGACGAAGCTGTGCCTGTATTAATTTTGACTTATATCTAGTATTATAATTATGCAGTTCACATCTTTTGGTATGTAGTGATATATTCTTCCTAACGTACATGATATTTTCAAAGATATACTGACAGGGCACTGTCATGATATTTAATTCTTTAAAGAGTTCCCTGAGAGAATCACGACGACTTAGGGTATAAATGGCCCTTGTTGCTCTTTTCTGCAGTATGAAGACTGAGTCTATGTCTGCAGCACGGCCTCACAACAATATTCCGTAAGACATGACGCTATGGAAGTAGCTAAAATAAACTAGTCTTGCGGTTTCAACATCCGTAAGAAGTCTGATTTTTCTAACTGCATAAGCAGCTGAACTCAAGCGTCCTGCTAAAGCCTTATTGTGCGGTCCCCATTGAAGTTTGGAATCTAGTTTGATTCCTAAGAATACAGTTTGATCTGCGAATTCGAGCTTCTCATTATTCAATATTATGTCACAATCATCGCTTCTAACATTTGGTAAGGTAAATTTTATACATTTAGTCTTCTGTCCATTCAACACTAGGTTATTTGTTAATGACCTAGTGTTGAATGGTTGGTTGAATTCATCGGTCCATGAGTGGTTTACTGGTGGACCGATGAATCCCGGTAGGGACAAATGTTTGTGTGATGAGCATCAACATTTGTATCAGAGTCATGGATGTCCGGAAATGTTTTTATTTGTTTATTCATAGAGAGCATAAAAAATTTTAATTTGTTTATAGAGAGCATAATAATTTGTTTTTTATTAAATCTTTTAAAAAGTAACATGGCGACAGAAATGTATAGAAAATAAGAAGTCTCCTCTTAATTGTCTCCAACGCCTTCAGCTAATATTTGGCAGAACCATAAACCCAAGCCACGACAAGCGTGACGATATCGTCACGTTTGTCGTTCCTGACGGGTTAGACAGAGGTGTACTAATGTACACCCACATTTCTCCGATATGTTTTAGCTCCCAAGTAATAGTTAGCGAGGTTATTGCCATCAACATAGTATTAATGCGCGGAATAGCTATTAATTATGTGGATTACCGTTTATATATTTTAAAATAATCTAAATATATATAACTCAAAGGTGACTGACTGACTGGCATAGTGATATATCAACGCACAGCCCAAACCACTGGACGGATCGGGCTGAAATTTGGCATTCGCTAAGAAAGGATTTTTGAAAATTCACTCCCTAGGGGAGTAAAATGGGGGTGCAAAGTTAATATGAAACTTTTACTTTTTTTTGTTAAATTGCACGCGGACGAAGTAGCGGGAATCAGCTAGTTTTAAAATAAAAATACAATCATTTGACAATATTATTAGTACATAATAATATATATTTATATCATAATTTGGATGTTTAAGCTGTATTGTAGACCGCTGGCTTTTTGGCTGGGTCATCCATCTTCTCATGATAGCTCTTGATCACAAGCAAGAAGTAGAAGCTCAGAACTGCAAATAATAACATACCAATTAAAGTAAGTAGCCGTGGTAGCTTAGTGGTGTGACCAGTGGACTGACATGTGAAATGTCTGGGGTTCCAACCCGGGCACGCACCACTGACTTTTCTGAAGTTATGTGGAGTGAAGGTAAACTTCGTGAGGAAACCTGCATGCTTGAGAGATTTTCTCCGCAGTTGGCTAGCGTGGTGGACTAAAGCCTAATCCCTCTCAAATGAGAGGAGACCCGTGCCCAGCAGTGGGACAATATTGGGTTAGAATAATGGAATTGATGGATGGATGCGAACTGTCCAAGAGCAAGATGGTTGGCGCTATTTGGGGGAGGCCTATGTCCAGCAGTATATGTGTATAATTAAAGTAGGAGTGTAGTGCCAAATATACCCAATTTATAATCGCATCAAACATGGTGCGCAGAGACTATTGTAACGCGTACATTTCTCATAATTAGCAGATTCGGAATAGCAACGTTATATACCAAAGTCAAATTGATTAAATTCTAGTGAACACAATGTGGTACCGCATACTTTAATTATATTCATTTCTGCGCTTTATTCTATACCTCAAGGGCGGCAGTCGGACAAGTTAATTTGAGCGAGGACTCTCGCTATGCTGTACCTCTCTTGAAGCTTGTTAAGCGGTAAATCCGTAGTGGCATGACCAATGGACATGCACTAGTGACTTTTCATAGTATTTATCACCAGCTCAGACGGTGAAGGAAAACATTGTTTGAAAAGCTAACTTTTCTTGATTGCGTGTGAAGTCTGTCAATCCGTATAATATAGACTAGAGCCTAATCCCTCCCTAATGAGAGGAGACCAGTGCCCAGCAGTGGGACAATAATTGCATTGATGATAATTATAATTTCTGCGCTCTACGTAAAGACCCCATTGCAAATTATATTAGGCGATATTCTGCACCGCATTATTTTAAATGATATCAAATGTCCAGCCGCAACGTATCAACTCTTGGTGACAATTTCCTTGACTCTATGACAAGCGCACGCCAGCAACAATAATTGTACCACAACATACGCATCGGGTTGAGGACGACGCGCTGGGCCGAACATGTTAATTTATCACTTGTAAATTAAATATAATACTTATAGGACGTAGATAAGAAGAACGAACCCCGGTAAGTCCTGATTATGGTAGATACTTACAGATAGAGAGAATAGTTGGGATGATATCTTCACCCTTTATATGGGCCGACACGAAGCTTGCGAAGAACAGGATGATGTACATCACTAGGGAGATCACCGAGTAGATCAGGAAGGCCTTCACGTGACCACGCTTGTTCTGAAATAAACGAGTGAATTTAAGTATGTATATAGGTTGACAGGGTAACCCAAAGTAACCTTAGATTACTTTGTTAACCTGCGTTTGTGAAAATACAATGTTATTTGTAAAACACTAGCAACCTAGCAGGGCTAGATAGCTCATATCATAAGCAACAACTTTTGTTCTACGAGTTATTTATTTATGACATTCACATAACTCAATAATTGAAAAAATAAAATGTTACAATTTTTTTATTGCACAAGCTATCAACATAGTTTGTAGTTTCATTCATAAAACGAAGGACGACACGACGTATGCGCTGCTTATAACAATACACGGTATTCGCCAGTTAACAGGTCTGCCAGTAAACAACGACGCGGCTATGCCATTTAGTATCTGCAATTACCTGTTTTTTTAGCTCAAATCCCTCGATGATCCTATACAGAATTAGTGGACAACTTCTTGGCACGACCTTTTTTTGTGAACGCCTTGCTTTCACCTCTCCCCCCCCCCCCCCGTAATTCTATGCGTATGCGTACGATACGCATAGAATTAGGAAGCGCGTACAGATGTCATGAAATTAATATTCGGTTTTGCATGAAAAGCAATAAAGGACAACAAAGGAATTATTAAAAGTCATAGACAAAGTTATTTTTTATGATAGATATTAATTACCTGATGTATTCCAACTAGTAGCGTGATGGTGAATGTAAAAGACAGTATAAACAAGACCATAAAGATGGCCGTTATTATTAACAGAGCGTTGCCCATCGCCTGCTTTTCCTTAACGTTGAGTTGCGAGGCGTGGTTTTCTAATTGGACCAGGGCCGATATACACTTGAAGACCGCGAAGATGGTACTGATCTGAAATAAAAAAACAAAATTACTACGTAGTACCATCAAATGTAGAGACTGTAATAAAAAAACTAAAAGTCGTAAGTATGTACAGTTCCGGATTTGGTAAACTTGGTCTAATAAATCATCATCTACATCTAATAAATCTGTAGACGCGGCGTTTTTGTATATAGCAAATATACCTTTGCAATAAGAAATAACCACGGTTTTAACTATATAACCAATGCTGATTACCAACAGAACTTACAGAACTCTTATTTTTTGCCAAGTCCAAGTATCTTCCAAGTGTGAAAAATATGAGCTTGAGAGAACTTAAGCTAGCATATGTATTTTTTTGTCCATATCATCCCATTACAATAAATTTCCCTGAGCTAAACTGTTGTTGCCAAACCTTGGAAATTGTCTAGCTTTTAGCTGAACTGGGCCATTTGGCACAGCCGTGGGGCACACAATGAGTTTGTTTATTGTCCAATGTTTTTTTTCTTTATTTTTTTATGTTATTGTGTGCATTGTTCGTGACTGTATCAATATGTTTTTTTCTTTCTTTAAATTACTCAAAAATTTGTCAACGGCGGTCTCAATAGTTAAAACGTATGTTCTAGTGCCAATTATATTTAACTCTATTTTTTTCGCACTCCTCTAAAACTGAAACCTATCTGGCTTCATAGTATGGGCAATTTTCTAGGTGATAGGTACCCCAGGTTATAGGAGTTGCAATAGCAAGCATGTAGAGTGGTGGGCTTCCAAAAACATTCTTAGAATGAATATGCATTGCACTCACCAGGCTGAGATAGCCAATGATCAGGCATCCAACCCTCAGCTCTATACAGAAGCAACATTTATTGAGCGCCATTGTTTATCTGAAACAAAATAAATTGCACTTTATTAATACATTTCTATATTCAGGCAACATACTTAGTAAGAAACATAGTTATTTTAGCTCTAACTATAGTACCTAGTTATAACTAGGTACTATAATATACCTACACATTTGTTGGTATAAGGAAACATTTATAATACAATAATTTAAAACCAATGTTTATGGTGTTATGATGCTTTAATCCTTTTTAAATAAATGAAGGCGAATTGTTACTTATTGTACGTTTGTTATTGGACAGATTGATATGTAGCCACAAGTAACATTTATACAAACATCCAATATCAACCGACAGACAGTAGCCCGCCAGGAGTAACATCTCGCCTGGTCGGAGGATCCTCCTCATCCTGTGGAGACACTACCACAACACTATATCTCGCTCAAATTGAGTTGTCCGACTGGGGAAGTAGAAAACTGCAGTGAAACATCAATAGTTATGCTTGTGCAAGTGAGTAAGGTTACCAGAGCACTTTAGGGGAGTGACTATTCTGACAGAATGGGAGTTCCGTATGCTGTCAGTTTAGCAACTACCCTATTTTAAGAAATTAAACTGTTTCTACAGGGTCGGCAACAGACGGGCGGCACCTTTGGTGTTGCAAACCGCTATAGGCAGGCATGAAGTATAAAAAAAATTATTCCACCAAAAATATTTTCATATAAAATGAAGCCAAGACTCCCACTGTCAAAAAGTTATCTTATCTCATGTAGAAACAAGCTTCTGACTACACGCCCTAACTCTACACGGCCTAACTACACAAACTCTACACCTTAGTTAAAGTATGTGGCTTGGCCGTTTCGTCCCTACCCGAAAAGTAATGAACAATGACCACATTTTCCACCATTCGCCCATGTGAATGTAGCGAAATGGCCAAGCCACATATTTTAACTAAGGTGTAGAGTTGACTAAGGTGTACTACTACTAGCTTAATTACATACCAAATTTAAGGCTTTCTAGGACTTTAGGAAGTACCGTAAGAATAGGTGATCATCGGTGACGGAATCAACCTTTTTTAGATATAACTAAAATCTAAAGTATAAGAGCTATGCAATTGAAACTTTATAAAATATGTTTAATAAATTCGTTATTGACAACATATCCCGAGAATTTTATTTATCTGGTATAATCCAAACCCAAGTTCAATCAACCAATCAATAAGCCCTCTGTCCTGAACTTTTGTCTGTTATGAGGTGATTGTTTTCCTCTTTTAGAGGCACACTGAACTAAGAGATATCTTAGTTCAGTGTGCCTTTTGGCAAAGGCCTCCTCTAACATTTTCCATTGTGTTCTATCTCTGGCAACCCTTCTCCAGTAAGGGCCCGCGATAAGTTTTAACTCATCTTCCCATCTCTTAAATTGCCTTCCTCGTTTTCTTTTCCATCTCTTGGATACCAGTGTGTCACGATTTTACTCCACTTTTCCTGAGTACTCCTCCCCAAACCCAAGTTATGCGGGCACAAAAAAACGACGAAGCGCTTCAAAAATTGTTGGTAGTGCCCTTGCGCTTCGCTTGGCTTGTCTTGGCGGGGTCAGTACCGTTCCCCTAGATGTGACCACAGGATGTTAAGTCAAAGGTGTTGAGTTAGATCCTGCAGGATTAATTTATTAGTTGTACATATAAGTGTTTCTATCATCCAAGTATTTACGTTGTTTATAGTGACATAACAATGGGGGGGAAAATATATGCTACATTAACTACACAATAATTATAATTAATACAACACAATTTTACCTTATACTGTTACCTTACAATTATTATAAACAAGCTGTTGTTCGTAACCTCCGCTGCGTAGATTTCGTAATTTTATCCAATCGTCTCTTTAATCAATCTGGTAATTTATTTCAACCCTCCATTCAGAAATTATTTCGGCTTTTTAAGAGCTGATCTCCAAAACCTATCCTATGTCTTTCCCCGGGACTCAAACTATCTCTACCTATACCAAATGTCATCTAAATCGGTTCAGCGGTTATAGCGTGAAGGGGTAACAGACAGACGGACACACTTTCTTATTAATCTGTTACTTTCTCCCTTAATATCTACCCCGTACCCTATATTAGTGATGTAAATAAAAAAAATAAAAGTAGTAAATATACTATCCAGGGTGTCCGGAGGGGGATCGTAGGGGTCCCCCCCCTAAACACTTTGAAATAAAAATAAATAAAAAAAATTGATCGATTGTCACCAAATTGGATCGAAAGCTGGATTTTACAAGACTACCTAGTACCTACCTATGTAGTATAATGTGCATATGACCGCAAACAGGCTTCTAAACCAATTATTATTGGCTGGTTATTGTTTGTTGTAATAGTAATTTGCATTCAACCATTTGCTGATAAAGTGTAACATAAATAGAATGACTTAACGACATAAAGTTTATGGAAGAAAACATAAACTGCAAGCTGCTATGGATAATCCAACGAGTATCTAACCTAGTCTTTGCGATAATCCTATTAGTCCTACTAGTGCCTATTAAAAACGCGAAAATTTGTATAGATGTTTGTTACTCCTTCACGCAGAAACCAGTCAACAGATTTTCGTGAAATGACATGATAATTTTTATCTATTATATCTTGCGTGCGAACGCGGGTAGCTAGGTATTCTTGTTAATCCATGGAATGGTTATTTTTTCACGTGTTATCGTACCTTGCCTGTCTTATTCGCAGATGATATATCAATACTTATAAAATACGATAATACTAATACCCCAAATCCTATACTACAAGAAACCCTGCAAACCGTAACAAATTGGCTATATGAACTTAGAGATAAACTACAGCAAGACCAAAACAATACAATTTAGATCATATAAAAAACCTGCAATAAATATAAATACAACTTTTCAAAATACTCCCTTAGAAACTGTAGAGACATTTAAATTACTTGGAATCAATATAGACACACATATAAACTGGAAAAATCATAACGAATCTATAAAATCAAAATTATCTAAATTCACATACGCCCTTTTCCAACTTAAATGCAGCACAGATGTAAAAACCGCACTATCAGCATACTATACCTATGCTTATTCATGGCTGAGGTATGGTGTCATGCTATGGGGAAATAGTGTAAATAGCCACGATTTATTTATACTACAAAAAAAGTGCATTAGAATAATAGCCCAAATAGGTAACCAAGATAGCTGCAGGCCATATTTTATTAAATTCAACCTATTAACACTCCCATCTCTTTATACTATACACGACATTAGTTTATTTGTATTCAAAAACAAAGATTACTTCACAAAAGTCAAAGACACACACAATATCAATACCCGCCATAAAAATATGCTTTATTTACCACCTTCCAGAATAAAAATGCTTAACGTGAGTCCCTATTATATGGCAGTAAAAATATTCAATAAATTGCCAACAGACATAAAAAAGGAAATAAAATTAACTCAGTTTAATAGAAAATTAAAAGCATTTCTAGTAAAAAAATGGTTTTATTCCCTAGATGAATATTTTGAAAATACAAAAATAAATCAATAATTAAAAAAATATATAGTTACAATAATATACATACATCTAATTTAAAATATAACTCCACAAAATAAAGATAATACGTTAAAAATAAGTATGACTCTAATAAAAAGTACCAATACAATTTAAAATATGATATGTAACTTAATAATGTAATAATATAATAGGTAATGAAATATTATGAATAAAAATAAAATACTAGTTAAGATAGCCCTCAATGTTGCAATGCTAGCAAAAGGCATAGTAACACCAATATGCACACTTAGCATGCAATAAAAACTTTGACTTTGACTTATAAGCTAACTTAGGTAACTTAATAGGTAAAAAGGAATAAATACAATTACTTCATTAACTAAGATTTTCATTAAAAAAATATTTTCTGAAGATTTTAACTCACTCAATGCTACTTTACCGGAGAGGCATTTATAGGGTGATAACTTTTATTTTAATAAAGATATCTGTTTGAAATTTGGCAGGCTTCATATTTAATACTGGCTTTTGGCCGCGGCTTCGATTGCTTGATTTGTCAAATCAAACAACCGATATAAACATAATATATTAAAAAAATAGAAATTGTAGATATCTGTGTATTTGTGTAAGGAGTTTTTTTTTATTAAGAAATAAATATCCAGAATAAAACGCTAAAGTGTAAACACTAGTACTTACCTATGTTTTTAGTTTTGATTAACAATCAACCTAATTTTAATTAATTGTAAAAACAAAGGATATACTAAGAGAAGCTAACTGTATTATGAAGAGTCTGGCAATAGAATGGCGTTACTTCGTCAGCAATGGTATCAAGTAGGTACCTACCTATGTATAGATGATAAATAGCAGCGTAATGCGCGACAACTGTTGTTGTATACCTACATGAAATAATTTAAAAATATTACATATTTTCTCCTTCCTCGTAGGTGCTTGCTAACTATGAAACACATATTAGGTACATAACAGATTCGTAGTTAATCAACGATATCGATAGACGTTTCAGAATTCAACTGTCTTAATTTGAGTTTTTTATTAACCCTTTTGAAAAGTAACATGGCGATAGAAATTCACATAGGCGCTTATACGATCTCATTAAGATTAAACACAATAAACACATCATCATCAACCCATTATTGTCCCACTGCTGGGCACGGGTCTCCTCTCATTTTAGAGGGATTAGGCTATAGTCCACCACGCTAGCCTACTGCGGGTTAGTAGACTTCACATGCTATCGAGAAAATCTCTCAAGCATGCAGGTTTCCTTACGATGTTTTCTTTCACCGTTTGAGCATGTGATAAATACGCACATTTATTCGGAAGTTATGTCATAGCTTCCGAATAAACCGGGTTTGAACTCGAGACCTTTGACCTGTCAGTCCACTGGTCACGCCACTAGGCCACCACAGCTCCATTAAACACATAGAGGAATATAAATGGAAACACACGCAGTTACTGCGTTAAAAACAAAGACTAAAAACCTCGTTGGTTAAAAACGAACAAAATTGAACGAACCATGTCCACTTAATATCTACCCGTAACCTTGAATGCTATAATGATATAATCCAAAACGACAGGATTCCAACTACATACATATACTCGTATAGAAAATTATTTTAACTCAGGCCTGTTTCACATCGTTCGCGCAATGTAACTACAATATAATTAGGTACTTATAGGTTATATCTACATTTTTTTTAAACCTCAAGGGTGGCAAACAATCTTTCGACCCGCCGGATGTTAACCGGTCGCCGAAGCCTATAGACGTTTTCAGCTCCAGAGCTCTCGCTCGTGCGTTGCCGACCCTGACAAAACCGTTTATGTTTCTTAAATTTGGGACTTAATAGACTGACAGTAAAGGGATTCTCATGCTGTTAGAATACATCCTCCCCCAACGAGCTCTGGTAACCTTACTCACTCGTACAAACACAACTATTGTTGTTTCACTGCGGTCTTCTGTAAGGCGAAGATACTCCCCGAGTCGGGCAGCTCAAGTTGAGCGAGATATCTCACTATGCCCAACCTCTCAATCTACATTGATTACAATTACTTGTCTTGACTGATTCATCAACGTGGAGCTTAAACCGCAGGCGGGCTTTAAAATGAAATTTTGACAGTTGATAGGTACATTTTATGGCGAAAACATTTACCAAGACAGGAATTTTAGAAATTCGATTCCTAAAGGGGTACCTATAATAAGAGATGAATGATTTTATGGAATTTATTTATTTATTATTTGATCTTACACGCTAACAGATGTCACACCCAAAACGCTTACCAGATTAATTTACAATTAGGTACTAATAATAATTTTTGATTAATATTAATTCATGCTCATCAAATACATATTTTTTTTTTACAACAATAATGTCAATCTCTGATAATAATAACAATAAATCAGATGCATTAAAAATGCAGAATGTCAGCATAATGTCAATATAAAATAAAATAAAAATAAATCATTCGAATGGTAATAATATGTCAGTGCAGTAGTATTAAAAATAATTAAGCATAGGATACGTCATTTAAAAATACACGAAATATTTTACACAAATGTCCTGACCCATCGGCAAATAATTCAAGATATGAAATTTCCTATACAAATTTATGGTTAGAAATCACCAAATAAGTAGGTACCTACGTATTTCAGGATTTTTAAAAACCGACCTTCTAAGATGGTAAAATATATATGGGGAGTCCCCATAAAAACTTTCAAGTTCAACCCCTATATCATATCATTTTGAAATATAAAGATTGAACACTAAATTCAAGCTTCTCGGCAAAAACAAAGGCAACACGTGTTTCGTCGTTTTTGGAACTTCAATCGCATACAACCATTTATCCTTTACCCAGTTTTGTAACATTTTGTCATTAACGCTCCGCTCCGTAGCGTGATGTTATAGGTATAGCTTATTTAGCGTTCCTCGACAAATGAGCAATTTATTTTAAATCGACGTTTCGGATTCTAATGTGTACTTATTAGATAAAAAAATAGCGAAATGTTATTGAGTAGGTATTTCTCATACACATATTATTGACTGTGAGTTGGTTCAGATAAGAACAATAAACTTATTTTTAAAAACTACTGTAGTCAAATAACAGGAAACTGTAAATCCGTCCTGAAACAATGTCTAAAGACAGGGATATTAACCTTTGGAATGCCACTACATAAATTCATTTGCGTGTTAATTATAATTAATAATTACCTACTCAGTACTCGGTAATGTTGTTATCTGTATTTCTGGACTGGAGGAAAAGAGCCGAAGATCGATCTCTGTGGCGTTCACTGGGAGAGGCCTACAGCAGTGGACGAATATAGGCTGATGATGATGACGGATTTCTGTCAATAGTGTATTGAACATTTTCTCCTGTCACGTGGATATGACAATAGCGTTCAAAAGGTTAAATGGTGAGAGGGACTGACGTGAGCCTAGTGATTTTAGAGTTGAATATTAATGTATTTAACGAAAGAGTAATATATACTTAAATGATTCGTCAAAACAAATTGCGTCTTCCAAACACACAATCCCTAAAACGGATACAATATCCGAATTGTGGTTTTTATTTCTCAATTATGAATTTAAAATGAATTCCAAAAAGGTCGAATTATCCACTATAATTTTATTTGTCGTTTATTATTTTTTTTGTATTTTCCTATGACCTACTTATTGTAGAGTATTAGACGAGACGAATAAAGCCGACGTTAACCTCCAAAAGGTTAAGGAAATTATAAAAATAATAACACTAATTATACTAGTACCTACGCTATTAGGTCGTGCATACCTAAAGCCAGAAATAAAAAACATCTTATTTAAAGTATTTTATTTTGCTTTTAAATCACTTAATTACAATATCTTTAGAAACATCCAAGCATAATTTTATATTATTTGTTACAACATTCGAAGTTTTAAAAATGCTATATTAAAATTGTGTGTATGTGTTTTATTAAAAGGTAATATTTCTCCTACCTCCTTGAACACTGGTCCAAAAACCGAACTGAAATACGATATTAAATTTTTTTCATAAAATAATGGCACATCTCTATGGAAAGACATTCAAAATATATCGATAGACACTGGCTGAAAAATCTTGAGAAATGTCAGAAATGACGTGCTTAAAACGTTTTTTTTAATTCCAAAGATCAAACTGATATTTAATGGAATAACTGTATTCCACCTCGATGTTTTGGAGAATAATCGCAATAGACAATTTCCTTGGACTTTCCAGGTCTTAACGAGTGTCTGCTGATTTTATTCTTGGTATTTAAAAGGCAATAGGTCCATGTTTAATACCAATATACTTGAGTGCGTATTTGAATGCCATCCATAGTGCCAATGATAATAATTTTTTTGAAGTTTTCGTATCAAAATGGAAAGAAACAGACTACGTATTCGGTCCCAAAGGAATAAGTTTGTTCGAAAATGAACTTAGTTTTCGTTTGTATGTAAATTCTTTTTTATTATATAAAATTACTATGCTATCATCAAGACCACGATTGTAAAGCACATTTAGTTAATATAAGGAGATTCCTCATAAAATACAACGAATATATATTTTCGCATAGCCTATAATTGTAAACACTTACATAAACACTTTTATTTAGTGAGGTAAATGCAACTTTAAAATAATATTAATAAGAATTTAAATCAACAGTAACATTTCTGTAATGGCACATTTTAATGTTTGTGGTATGTTTAAGAAGTTTAGACCTATTATATAAAATAGACAATATGATTAATAATAGTTATAAAACTTACTAATGTAGCAGTATTTACTTATATTACTTTTTAATTGCAATTCTGCAAATTTTTTATCAAAAATCTATGAAATATTCGTAACACAATATAGTAGTAATTATGTATTTTGATAAAATCGGTGGTAAATATTAATATTTCTGTGTATTTTTAAGGCTATTTTTTTATTTTGTAAGTATACCAGTCCCTCTATTTTTTTTTTTGTTTTTGCATTTTTTTCGTAATTTCCTTATAATTTTATGCAAAATTATTTTTATTATTTATAAAAATATATTAAAATTACACAGAAGTTAATATATTAAGACAAAATAACGTTTCAATGAAATTATTTTTTGTCAGATTAATACAGAAACAAAACTAAAATATTATTTGACAGAAAATACTACGACTGGTGGGCAACACAAAACTGTTTGCACACAAAACTTAAAAAAATTGCAACTTTAACAGACTGAAAACTTAAAAAAAACAGGTTTATCTTATAGCTAATTATAAGAAACTTAAACAACTAAACGTAATAACAATGTTTTCATACCAAAACTCGTTGTTTTACGCAGAAAAAAATATAAGAAATACAAAATAAAACAGTAATGCGAATAAAAGTATTGTTTCGAAGCGATCTAGTTCACCACGACGTAAAACAACAATAATAAAAAATACTTACAATGTATGTATTTAACTTTTAATTAACAGCAGATATTATTTTTCCAAAATTTATTATTCTACAGATACACAAAAGGAGAAAACATCGAAAATGGTACCATTTGACGCTTTGTGGCTGATAATTGAAGGTCTAAGTAAAATCATAGACATTGTGTATATAGTTTTTTTAATATTTTGGACAAGTTTAAGCTGTGTTGTAGATCGCTGGCTTGTTGGCTGGGTTGTCCATCTTCAAGTAATAGCTTCTGATTACCAATAAGAAGTAGATGCTCAGAACTGAAAATAATAATATGTATAAATTAACAATGCACCCAATTTGAGTCGATAAAGTATTAATTTAAAATACAAATAAAAAGAGGAAGATGTTTTTGTTGCATTTAAAATTGTATCAACAAGATTATTTTATGTATTTATATATACTTGGTTAATTTTATTTATTCATTAATTGAATAAATAATTTTATTTATTCATTAATTGAATAAATAAAATATAGGTATATTTTTTTATTTTTTTTATTGTCTTTTCTTAAAAGGTTTGCTGGAAATGCTGTTTATATTGCCAAGTTAAAAAAATAAAATTTTAAATAATTATTATGCGTACAATACGCCTGCCAGAATAAAATAAGGTGTAAATGGCGATCGAGTAGGGCACCTCACATCGAACACTGCGCAGTCGCAAGCACTTTTGTCGTGTGTACAATAATAACTATCACCATTCTTGACTTAGCCTATCCACTGCTGGACATAAGCCTCTCCCAAACTGCGTCATTCTTAACTCGTTTGTTGTAAACGAAGTGTTAAAAAAAATACAAATTTTAAAGATTTTAGAGACGTTTCTGAGACTTAAATGACCAGGTGATGAGAGGTATTGCTGGGTACTTGCAGACTAATTAATGGTGGTGTAGCGACATCTATCAAGCTACATTCGAGAGACTACCACCTCCTTCCCTCCATAGTGGTTACAAGAAACTCCTTTTATAAGTATTTACTATCTATATCTAATAATGAACAAAAGGCGTGATTAGCATATTTTATGTATGTGCATGCACGACATAAATGTATGAATGTGGACGAGGCAACAGTGCTATGCAGGGATCGTAGCGCGTGGCTTTCTGTGGTTTCTGCCTACCATCATCATCAACCCGCTATTTTCCCACTGTTAAGTACGGCTCTCCTGTAATTTTGAGAATGTTTAAGAGTCTACCACGCTAGCCTACTGAGGCTGACATGCCAATGAGAAACATCTCTCAAGCATACAGTTTTCCTCAAGATGATTTTCTTCAACGTTTGGATGTGTGATAAATACGCACATAACTTCTGAAAAGTCAATGGCCTTGGGTTTCGACTGGAAACCGTCTTGGGTTCACTGGTCACACTTTTAGGCTACCACAGTACTTTCTGCCTACCTCGGGGAAAAAAACGAGAGTTTATGTATATATGTTTATAAGGTAGTGACAGAGATACTTACGGATAGAGATGAGATCCCTCACGATGATACCAGCCTGGATATGAGCCGACGCGAAGCTGGCGAAGAACATGATGACGTACAGCACGAGGAAGATCAACGTGTAGATCAGGTAGGCCTTCACGTGACCACGCTTGTACTGAAATAAATAATTTAAGTTTTAATTTGTAAATCCTTTAAGCTGCTAGACAGTTGCCTCCTTCAGGATGAACGGTCACTAGGCGTATTTAACGTTGAATTTATGCCTGCCAAGTGCTTTCCTATTGCTTCTACATATTTGCTTCCTATTCTCAAACAATTGCTTCTATCGTATTCTAGAAGAATAAAAACATTTTAATAGTGACCGTTCATTCTGATGTCAGGACGGCCGGTCACCAGTTGTAGTCTCCTTGTGAAAAAGAATTATTGAAATTCACGGTGGCCATTAATTACTTCCAGTTTGTTTCTCTCAATGTTTTGCAACGATAATACTGTAACTATCACGACTATAAAGATATCTACAAAAATTAATTAAGAAAAACCCTTCTTATTTAACATTAATTAATAAAATGTTGTCACTGTATTTATTACACATACATTCACGCCTGTCGTCCCCGAAAGGATAGGCAGAGGTGTACTAATGTACTCCCACGTTTCGCCGGTATGTTTTAAGTCAAATGTAATAGGGGCGAGCCTATTGCCATTAACCGCGCACGAATCCAAACTCCGAGAAAAACCCAAAAACACTTTGCTGGGCCTGGGAATTGAACCCAGCACCTCTTACTCGGCAGTCGCACTGTACGACCACTAGACCAACGAGGCAGATTAATTTATTATTCTATTTTTTATTGTTGCATTAAACACTCCACACACACTTGAATTGAAACCACAGATTTATCGCCTAATCAAGCGTAACTGCAATGTTAAATAAGAAGTTTGCCTTTATTTTTTATCAGGCACTAAAAATATTGTTTCAATTCAAAGTTAAATACGCCTAGTGACCGGTCATCTTGACGGAAGCAGATAGTTAAGTAGAAGTATATTTGGACATTTTGACAACCTGTAAAGGCATAACTAAGACCATAGACAAATCCTAATAAGTGTTAGGAATTAAGTATATAAGTGTGTTCGACCTGGGAATTAAACCCAAGACCTCTCAGGCCAGCAGTCGCACTTACGTCTAGTAGACCAAAGAGGCACTTATATCCATTGCTAATGGACACCTAAAGTCATATACTACTATCATATGGTCATATAGTTATATACAGGAAGGTACCTGCATTTCGTTCCAGATAATAATAGAAAGAATTACCTGATGCAGTCCAACAAGCAGCACTATGGTGAAAGCGAGGAAGAGAATGAAGAACACCAGCATGATGGCGATGATCGCGAACATGACCGCGCCTAACGTCTGCACCTCCTCGTCCTTGCCTTGCGAGGTGACCACGCCAGCAGCCGCCAAGCCCAGGATCGACATCAGAATCACGGCGATGTTGGCGATCTGAAAATACACAATACAACGTGATACTATCAAACCTGTAGACCGTCACGGGATAACAAAAACCTAATACTTATTCATTCATTCATCATCATTATCAGCAAATTCACCGAGGCGCGGATCTTCTCTCAGTTGAGGATTAGCAGACTTCATACGCCATTGAAAAGATCGCTCAGACATAAGTTTCCTTACAATGTTTTCATATTCCTATTCTTTATTACATTTCCACAATCTAAATATAACTCAAAGGTGACTGACTGACTGACTGACATAGTGATCTATCAACGCACAGCCCAAACCACTGGACGGATCGGGCTGAAATTTGGCATGCAGGTTAATGTGTTACGTAGGCATCCGCTAAGAAAGGATTTTGGAAAATTCGCCCCCTAAGGGGGTAAAACGAGGGTGCAAAGTTAATATGAAACTTTTATTCTTTTAGTATTCTTTTAATCCCGCGTGGTGCCGGCTTAGAATAGCACCACCCCATATCTTCCCGTGGGTGTCGTAAGAGGCGACTAAGGGATACCCGGAGGGGGGGCAGCAGCTCCCTCCGAGTATATGTATCACGCCCACCTTCTGCGATCGCCAACCCGCTTGCCAAGCGTGGCGATTATGGCAAACACCCCCTAAAATTATTGGACCAAGACGGCAACGGCCCCTAGTCCCCGGCGGCCCCGCTATCCCTCATGGCCATTGTGGTAGCGGTCGAGGTAACGGCGGGGCAGGGGGTGCGAAGAATCTCCGGCAAAGATCCGGCTACCACAGACGACGACGGATTGACCTGGCAACATACAACACGCGTACACTGCGGACGGACGATAAGATGGCGGAACTTGAGGAAGAGTTAAGCAAGGTTCGATGGGATATCGTGGGATTATCTGAAGTCCGAAGACAGGGGGAGGACACGATAATCCTGAAATCCGGTAACCTCCTATACTTCCGGGAGGGTCATCAACAGTCCCAGGGTGGTGTCGGGTTTATCGTCAACAAGTCTCTCGTCAACAACGTGTTGAAGATCGAGAGTGTGTCAACCAGGGTGGCGTACCTTATACTCAGAATCACGGAAAGGTATTCGTTGAAGGTCATACAGGTTTACGCCCCGACTTCGGCACATTCCGACGATGAGGTTGAGACTATGTATGAGGACATATCCAAAGCCATGCATAGTTCGAAATCTCACTTCACCGTTGTAATGGGAGACTTCAACGCGAAGTTGGGCAAGAGAAACGGTGATGAGCTGCGAGTGGGGCAATTTGGATTTGGGCGACGGAATCACCGGGGCCACCTATTGGCGGGTTTCATGGAGAAGGAAGGTCTCTTTATGATGAACTCCTTCTTCAGGAAGCGCGAACATAGGAAATGGACCTGGATGAGTCCCGATGGTACGACTAAAAATGAGATTGACTTCATTATGTCGACGAGGAAGCAGATATTCAATGACGTCTCAGTGATCAACTCTGTGAAAACAGGCAGTGATCACCGAATGGTCAGAGGCACATTGAATCTAAATGTAAAGCTGGAAAGACGTCGACTGATGAAGTCTACGCTCCGTCCATTACCAACCGAAATCCAAAACCTCGAAAACTTTCGGCTCCAACTACACAACCGTTTTGATTCCCTGGGAAGCGATGTTGACGATATCAGCGACAAGTTTGTGGAAGCTGTCCATACAGTCGGGTCAAACCACCTCAGACCCCGACGCACTGGTGGAACCAAAAAGATTTCCGACACAACTCTGCAGCTCATGGAGGATAGACGCAGGATGATTCTGCAGTCTTCGGCTGATCTAACTGAGTACCGGCGAGCAAACAGACAGATCTCAAAGTCTCTGAAGCGGGATATACGCCAATTTAATACAAACTGTATTAAAGAGGCGATAGACCGTAACAGAGGCTGTAAGGTTTTTGCCAGAGATCTGACTGTTGGCCGAAGCCAGTTGACGAAGCTGAAGACCGACGATGATAGAATCGTGTCATCCAAACCTGAGCTGCTGAGTGAAATCGAGCGGTTTTACGGGCAGCTATACACCTCGACACACGAACCTGTCGTGAATCTAGCGAACGACGAAAGAGCTAGATTAACCCGGCACTATACCGAAGATATCCCGGACGTCAGCCTGTATGAGATTCATATGGCTCTCAAACAGCTTAAGAACAACAAGGCACCGGGTGATGACGGAATTACAGCAGAGCTGCTGAAGGCGGGTGGTAAACCGATCCTTATGGCCCTTCAAAAGCTCTTTAATTCTGTCATCCTCGATGGGAAAACGCCGCAGGCATGGAGCAGAAGCGTGGTCGTATTGTTCTTCAAGAAAGGCGATAAGACTCTTTTGAAGAACTATCGTCCTATATCGCTCCTGAGCCATGTCTATAAGTTGTTTTCGAGAGTCATCACAAACAGAATCGCACGCAGGTTTGACGACTTCCAGCCTCCCGAACAAGCCGGTTTCCGGAAAGGCTTTAGTACCATAGACCACATACATACGCTACGGCAGGTTATACAGAAGACTGAGGAGTATAACTTGCCCCTTTGTTTGTGGACTATGAGAAGGCCTTCGATTCGATCGAAACTTGGGCGGTACTACAGGCCTTACAGCGGTGCCAAATTGACTATCGGTACATCGAAGCGTTGAAATGTTTGTACGAAAACGCCACTATGTCAGTCCGATTACAGGATCAGACCTCAAAACCTATCCTCTTGCAGCGCGGTGTGAGACAGGGTGATGTTATTTCCCCGAAACTGTTCACCGCTGCATTAGAGGATGTCTTTAAGGTTCTGGAAAGGGCTTGGCATCAACATAAACGGCGAGTACCTCACTCACCTTCGATTTGCCGACGATATAGTAGTCATGGCTGAGACCGCTGAACAGCTTAGTACTATGCTCAATGACCTCAGCAGAGCTTCTGAACGTGTCGGTCTTAAAATGAACATGGACAAGACGAAAGTCATGTCAAATGTCCATGTTGTGCCGACTCCGGTGAAGGTCGGAAGCTCTGTTCTCGAAGTTGTCGACGATTATGTTTACCTGGGACAAAATGTCCGGTTAGGTAAGTCCAACCTAAAGAAAGAGGTTAATCGTCGAATCCAACTCGGCTGGGCAGCGTTCGGGAAGCTACGCCAAATCTTTTCGTCCCAAATATCGCAGTGTCTCAAGTCTTTGACCAGTGTGTGTTGCCAGTGATGACTTATGGCACCGAAACGTGGCCGCTTACAATGGGCCTTATAAGGAAGCTCACTGTCACTCAGAGAGCGATGGAGAGGGCTATGTTAGGAGTTTCACTACGTGATCGAATCAGAAATGAGGAGATCCGTAGAAGAACCTGGGTCGCTAACATAGCCCGAAGAATCGCCAAACTCAAGTGGCAGTGGGCAGGGCACATCGCTCGAAGAACGGATGGCCAATGGGGCTTGAATGTTCTAGAGTGGCGACCACGTACTGGAAGACGCAGTGTGGGCAGGCCCCCGGCAAGGTGGACTGACGACCTGGTGAAGGTCGCTGGAATCCACTGGATGCGGGCGGCATATGACCGGTCGTCGTGGCGATCCTTGGGGGAGACCTATGTCCAGCAGTGGACGTCTAACGGTTGAAATGATGATTCTTTTAGTTAAATTGCACGCGGACGAAGTCGCGGGAATCAGCTAGTGTAACATATATAGGTTAAAAAATGTAAACTTAAAGTTAAGCAAAATTTCTTTGAAATTCCTTCAAAACTTCCTTAAAATTGATTTCTGCTGGTTATTCGACCCTCTAAATGTTAAGAGATCTATTCTTTTTAAGACAGTTACTAATAGTGCATCTTTTGAGTATTGGATACAAGCATGGCCGAAGATTTTCAATTTCCAAGACAGAAACTGAATTGTATTTTTTGTGAACAAATCCAAAGTGAGTGTGAGTAAATATACCAATTAATATAATAGTTGTACTTACCAGGTTAAGATAACCAATGATCAGGCATCCCGTCCTCAGCTCAATGCAGAAGCAGCACTTATTGAATTCAAGACCCATTGTTTATCTGCAACAAGAGAAATTATACTTTATTTACATACAATTACAGTCAGAATTGGTCAGAAATACAATCGCTTAGAAATATGTTCCTAATCAAAACTGTTTATAGAATTCCTAAATAAAGAACAGCACAGTACGCGAAGATAATGGTTCCAACGTGAAGAGGGACGTGTATTACCATTAATCAAACCATATTATTCAGATCCTCAGTTTAGTTTTTTTCTAGTTCTTATGAACTTAGTTCTATAGCAGTTGGTTTAATCCAAGAACATATTATGTACATTTTACTGTACATATTTACTCGTTGAAACGGTAAGTAATTGTTAAGAAATTTACACTTAAAATATACATATTAAACATTACAATAAAACTACTTTTTACGTATTTTTTACGGAATTTTAAGGTATTTATTATACTATTCATGCGAAATTGGCTTTCTATTTAAGATATTCCTACGCATATTTTGAACAGAAATAGCATTCGGATCTTTGTATAGTTTCCGTTGCCGACCCATAATTTACAAGTACCGTAGCTTATTATTTTAGCAGCGCTCCCAAGGGAACCCCCCGATTCCTGAGTGTTGAGGCAGCTTCTAATAATAGCAATTAGGAATGTGGGCCACACAGACAGCCAGAGTACTCTATCAAATGCGTAATGTCGTAAAAAGATATTAAACGCTTTATGATCTAAACAGGTTTTATTAATATTCAACTTCTACGGAATCCATATTAATGTTATAAATGCGAAATTGTGTCTCCCGTCTGTCTGTTAACTCTTCGCGCTTAATCCACTGATCCAAACTATACGACATATTTTTGGGTGGTATTTAATACTTTAACTGTAAATCCCCTTTTTTCAATCAAAATATTCGAAATTACAACCAAAAATGCTGAATTGCAGACTATTTTTAGGATTTACAGTCATTTATTTGATATGCAGTAAGTAGGTTATTAGTGGAGAAATTTTGTATGCTTAAATTTCTAAATAGAGGTGCAGTTAAAAATTTCCCCATATTTTTGGGGTTAGTTTATTACCGGGATTCAAAACCCTTACCACAGAAGGTAATCTTCAATACGCTGAAATATCCAGGTCGTTTTCATCATGTATATAGGTATACTAAGCACAAAAAAATCTATGAAAAAGCATGTTTTACAGTAATTACCGTACGGTGTAAAAAAAGGTTTTATTGCGTTTCCGAGCCAAGTCATCAACTCCGTGTTGACTGTGTCGTTTTACTATGTCACAGCGGTATAACACACATCTACTAGTAAAAGTAATGACTAAGTATTCGTTGAAAGCCGTAACCTAATTGTTGCTGGGTTTTGTGACCAACTTGTTAATTAACGAACGAAACGACCTAATTACGCGAGGAATGTTATTTAAGGCAACTTCTAAGCAATGTTAACTAATGTTGCTTACGGCAATTTGTGACTGGACTTGTGATCTACCAGTCACGAGTACATATTTCCGCAACACACATCGTCAAATCATATACAAGAAATCTGCGACATGCTGCGTCAAGAACTTCAGCAGAATAAATTCCTACCCGATCAAAAAACTGCTTTAGAGTTGATTGAAAAAACCGCTTTAGAATTTATTTTCTGGGCAATGTCAAGAGGTCGTATACCCACATGGTGATGTCATATGACATTGGGCAAATTCAATAGAGAATATACATTATATCTATTTAGAAGTAAGTATTATGGCGCCTGGCAATTAAAATATCAGCTATCTAAACTCTACCAATTGGATTAATTAATCCTGGGAATGGAAATTTATACAGTACACTTAAATTGAAAATTGGGGTACGGCGCGATCATAAAGTTTGGTACTTGTATTACCATAGAAGTAACACAACAATTTTAGGGATTGCGAGTGTGAAATGGCACTATGTAATAACCTGGATAATGTCATCTCTTTCTCGCGTAACACGGAGCAACGAAGTTTCTGTCTGGCTTCTTTCCCGCGCAATTAATTAAAACCTTTTTGACCTTTAGTGCCCTCCAGACAGCTGGAGTCAAACCCTCATGGTAACTGGTTAAAGATAGGAGCATATTTTATTTTGATTAAAACGTGGAAATACTTTTGAGACACCTCGAATTTCCTAAGCGTCATAGACCAAATAAAGGGTGTATTAGTAAATGCTATTTTTAATCATCATCAACCCACTTACTGTCCCACTGCTGGGCACGGGTCTCTTATCATTTTCATCCCATGTGGAGTCTGCCAACCCGCATAAGCTATGCTAGTTATGCGGGTTGGCAGACTTCACATGGGATCGAGAGGAGTTTGAGCAAGTGATAAATACGTACGTAACTTCGAAAAATATATCATACGTGTTTCGAAAATCCGCAAAAAAGTGTCATATCTAAGAGTGTAGAATCTTGCTAGTTAGTTATAAACTTGTATATAGGTAAAGTAGAATATTTTTTTTACGAATTACCTATAATTATGATTTAAATGTTGGCAATTTTTTTTATTTTTTTATTGTAATGAGGTTGAATAAAAGTCGTCTATTTCGATGAACCGTTTTTAATAGAATAGTTGGCCTGACTCCAAAAGTCTGGTCGTAATAGTAAAATGTGTTTATACTCATATCAATTATTTACTTTAAACTTTTTTTGTAAGTATAATACAGGCTATTTTTCAGTGTTTTTTATTAGCGAGTCTTTGTCGATCTATTCTATATTTGAATAAAAATGAATCACCGAAATATTATTACACAGCGCCATCGCGCCATCTAGTTCCGAGCTAAGCAACAAATCTGTACTAATGTTTCCTTCACGCGAATGACTACACTAGACATTGAAATATAAATACTATTTTCACAGAATTTGAATTGAAAATCAGCAAGTTGTCTTGACATTCGATGCATTGAAGGTCGAATGAAAAAAAAACGGGTTTATGTAATATCGCGATAAAATCCTTAAAAAGCACTTGTATAATATTTGTCTAAGTATAATATTTTTTGTTCTATTTACATCCAGATTACAAGTAATATTTTTCTATCGTCTACCGTCTTTGTTTGGTCGAAGTAAAATCAACCACATATTTATAAAACGAGGTATAGTTTACTTCGGCTAAACAAGGTAATAAATAGTCAGTCCGTTTCTAAAAGGTACAAAGAAATCAAATGTAAGGGGTCACCTACAGGTTGATAAATCAATGACCTTACGTGATAACAATATAAAACATATTTACGTCCAGACAAACTGACCTTGACATTTATATTAAGAATATTATTATGATAAATTTTAGTCACATAAACAGCGAATGCTCTAATTCTAGATTTTCTCATTATATGCGTTTTACAAATAAAATATATCACTCACTGAACCCATTCAGTGCCCAGTACCCGATTCTGGGTCGATATTAGAGCAAGGCTCTGGGCATTCAATATTTAATGTATATACTTATGAAGACTTTTTGACATAAATGAAAAGAATGTCAAAAAGTCTTCATAAATATTTTAATATAAATATCGACCCAGGAGCCGGGTCCCAGTGAAAGGGTGAAATGGTAAAGGAAAACATCATGAAGGAAACTTGCATGCATTTTGATCTACGACATGGGGCAGATAAGCTGTGATAGCCTAGCGGTATGACTAATAGTCTGTGCAGTCTGTAGTCTCGAGGTCGAACCCAAGTCACATATTCAAAAAAAAAAAAAACATCGTGAGAAAACCTTGCCATGATGCTTCGCATACTGTAGTCGCACTGGGCTACCGTAATCCCCCTTTTTATTTAAGTGCGGTAAAATCTTTCAACGGGCTCTTACGGACTCCGCCCAATGTGAGCGTTTACCGACTAAAAAACCGCACCCGTCAACGCCACCAACCCGATTGCCGGGGCCATGGGATTCGCAAAAGCATGCTGCACCACAACCCCGGCGGGACCGTAATCCCCCTGAAATAAGAGGAGCCCAGCAGTGGGACAATAAGGGATCGTCTGTTATAGTGAGAAGAACCACTAACTGCCAAAATACAGGCCCACCTAGTTTGGCAGTTGGTTGCCTAATATATTATGTCTCTAGCCATAGTTTAATTATGTACGACCTAGTAAGTTTTCTTTGTAATTTGTATGGTGAGTAATAAATAATTGAGTTGACAATGATGTGACAGATGAGACTACAATCCTATACAATAAGGTATTTTTTTGGTTTTTACTGGTATAGAATCGAATCTAATATATCATAATTAAAGCAACTACTTATACTTATACACACACTAATGTAACTGTGACCGCCCTGATATTTTAGTAAAGTTACGTGCGCCTAATTATATTATTATTAGAGTGGTAACAAAACGTATGTACACTTTTATTTACAATTAGCACGCACAGTTCTAAATTAACCAATCCTTGCTCACGCTAATTCTATGAAACTCATGAAAATAAATACCTACCTATATTTTAATCAAAAGTATGTACTTTTCTTTTTTCTTTCTTCGTACTTGTTACGGATTTTATTGAATCTAGACGTTTCATCTTTTCTTTATCAGTCAGTCTACCCGTGACCACGCATGTTGTACATGCAAAAGGTCTAAATTAGTTATTAAATAATATATATCTAGTTAAAATATATTTAAGAAAAAAAAAGGTCGCTGAAATCCGCTGGATGTGGATGGCATAATACCTGCTGTAGCAGTGGACGTCTATCGGTAGATATGATGATGATGACGAAATAAAAGGTAGGATTTATGTATTTATTTAGTTTATAGTTGCTAGATTGATAGCAAAGGATTTGGACCAGGCTGAGAGGTAAAACCTTTTGATATCTTAAGGGATACATACCTGTATAATAGGTATTATTTGTTTATAGAAACAGGACCTTACGTCACTGGAAATAAAACCATTTAAATGTCATTTTATCGAAACTTCCGGCTGAAAGCGGCAGAACACACTGCCAGCCACAGCGGATGTGGTGCTAGATAGTGCGATCATGTTAGAGTCACTTAATTGCCGCACATGCATTTTAAACGACAGATAATAATATCGAAGTACCTAGTTTTTATAGTTCCATAGGTTACAGAAGCCTACAGAAGGCAAGAAATTGTAAATCTTATAGGATTACTTTGTGGTCCGTTCGTATATACCTACCTGTCGGGTAAGACAGCCAGGTATAAAGAAAATACTGATAAGTGAATGAAGATACAAGACCAAATCTTAAGATTTGGTAAATATTATTATATCTAAATATAGGTATATAGCTCAAAGGTGATTAAATGACTGACATAGTGATCTATCAACGCACAGCCTGAACCACTGGACGGATCGGGCTAAAATTTGGCATGCAGATAGATGTTACGAAGTAGGCATCTGCTAAGAAAGGATTTTTGAAAATTCACCCCCTAAGGCGGTAAAACGGGGGTGCAAAGTTAATATGAAACTTTTATTTTTTTAGTTAAATTGCACGCAGACGAAGTCGCGGGAATCAGCTAGTTACACATAAGACTACTTTTTATCGATACACCATGCGGGCAAAGTCACGGGTGGAGGCTATATGTATAATATGGCGGACGATAACATTATCAGGGAAACTGCATGTGGGATTTCCCCGACTGCGTAATGGAAATGCTATAGCCTATACAGTATACATGTCTATTTAAGTACCATGCCAAGCAGAAGTACAGTAAAGGTTAATTGATGGTTCACATCGCCAGGGCCATTCTGTATTCTATTCCAGTGGTATAAAGTACATTATTTTTGGCCATGACCTCACCAGGGCGTGTGATCGCGATCCGACTAATGACATATTTACATTTGGAAGGCTCCCCTTATTTTTATGTCTATTTGACGTATGAAAAGACGCATTTACGCAAATTTTATGTCCGTAAATAATCGTATGCGGCCTATTCAAATATACTTAGTTTTGACAATTTAAAAGCACCAGTAATATCGGTCTACATGAAATATAACGTTAAAATTATGTAAAACTTAAACTATAGGCTATCAACATGTAAACATACTTTATATATTGTTTTTTGCTGCATTTTATATAGATTAGGTCGGTATGTATGTTGCGGTAAAGCTCTTAAAGCCTTATTTGAATAATTATAAAGTCCAAAAATTTAATACCAGTAATTTTGTTGATTGTACCATTTCGCGTATCGTATTTGAATTGTAAACTTATAAATATGATACTAAACATTAAAAGATTTAAAAAGATGTTAAAATGATATTAGTATTTATGTCATATTATGTCAAATTTGACGTCTGTCAAATCGTCTGTCGTTTTGTAAACAAATAGCTATACAATATGAACAAGTGTACATACATCGGGCAATTAATTTGATACGAAAAACCTGTCTAATGTTTTATCATATTAAAATTAAAACCAGTTGGAACCTAATTGCTTCTCAATCAAAATGCAATTAGAATGAAGTTAAATATGAGTAATGTAATAAACATAACAACTTGCCGTGATGAAAATAAATTAAGAAGTAGGTAACAAAAACATTTTTCAATAAAAAAAATAAAACTGATCCACACTTGGATCTCCTTAAACGTGGGTGTGTTTACAAACGCAGATTTTTACATACATTCACACACACAAACGTTCACCACACCCGGAAGAATTACATAAGCTATACAAATATTTGAATTTTATAACTTAGATTTTAATTTTTTACTTTAGAAGTTTTAGTGCTCACGTTTTTGTTAACGAGTCTCAGTTTTGTTTTGTTTCAGAAGCACATTCATGCATCTTTGACTATTTGAAATCATGTATCGTAATCACCAGTTAATATCTTTATGAAAATTAAAATGTGATGGGTAAATCTAGATGCGTGAGATTTTTTTAGACGCTAGAGAATATGCACTAGGCTCGCTAAGGGATCCCGTGGGACAGCAAATGGATTTATGATCAAGCGTCGTTGTTTATTTAAAAACACCTTCATTTTCGAACAGGAATATACACTAAGATCCACCTCAATGTCCAGCGTTCCATAACAGCGGCTCCTGCCCGTTTTCCCCTTTATCTCATGCCTGGGTGTTTGTCGCTGAACTCCTCCGAAACGGCTAGACGGATTATTATGAAATTTTGTAAGTATATTTGATAGGGCTCAGAATCGGTCGTAGGCAATTTTTTACAACCCTAGGTGATAAAGATGTCACTCTCCAGACATTTTTTTTATTTTGACAAAAAATATCTGTCTTTGTTTTTTTTATGATTTGGCATTTTAAAACACTTTTAACCCAAAAATTTTAATTTTCCTCTTCTGCCACCGACACCAACCCCTACATTTTGTAGCAAAACAACGTTTGCTACGTCAGCTAGTATCTGAATAAAAATCTCTAATTTTCAAACACACTGACATTAATTGTCGAACAACAAGAGAAAAATTCCAGTTTCAGCAATAATAAGATTGTAAAAGAGATAATTCCTCTGATAGGCCCCAACCCGGTGATTCACAAAGACTAAACTTGCAAATTTCAATTGAAAAAACTAAACGAACAAAAATACATTTGAAAGGAGATAACATATCGGTCGTAGTTTTAAATACGGTCCCAATGACATTGGACTAATTCTAGATATAACATTCTCTAATTGGAACCATGCGTGACCTATTTGTCTGTATGTAAATATACCTGATATGTTTGCTCCCCTTAGCAGTCCAAATAGAAATAGACGAATAGATCCATAACTACGTGTAGGCTATTTCTTACGTTATGTATTAGAATACCTGAATAGAAATTTCGAAGTATCATAAAATGAAATAAAATTGAATTGTCTGTTTGTAATTTCAAATTAACAGCTTTTCACTAATAAATGCATATGAAAGTATAAGTATTTATATAAAAATCTCAATTTTTATTTTTTCTTTCTTTGTTTCGGCTAATTTCTGAAACGGCTATACCGATTTTGATGGGACTTTCACTCGCAGATAGCTAATGTTATAAGGTGTAACTAAGCTTATTTACTTTAATGTAAGACAAATAAACAAATAAGGGTTCCGCGGGACTAAAGTCGCGTTAATTAAGAACGCGGGACTAAAGTCGCGTTAATTAAGAACGCGGGAGCTGGCGAAGGGAATGACTGAACATTTTGTTTTCGTTAAATTGTACGCGGTCAAAGTCACGAGATTTAGTTAGTGTATTAATGAAACCAAAAATTTATGAATGCAGGATACAATGAAAACTTATTTGCCATAAATGGACCGGTTTTTGATACAAAGTCATTAATATACATAGGTATACCTACTACATATTTCCTTAACCATTATGTCGTATAATAGAAACGGGTAAAACCAGCATTAATAGATATTAACAGAATACGTAGTTACGTACTATCACACACTTATGAATTCTCGGAACAATATTCTAGTACCTACTACCTACGTACTCGTACCTACTCATAAACTAGTAATAATATAATTATCTGACAATAATCGTAATAAATAATAGGGGTTTTTATCTACGTATTTCTTTTTTGGCAGGAGGATCACCTGTAGGTAAGTGATCACCGCCGCCCATGGACAATCGCAACACCAGAGCCTTGCAAATGCGTTGCCAAACCCCGTAGAAACCCTTTAGTTTTTTTACAAAAATCCAAATTTGAAAGTTTTTAAAAAATCTTCAAGGGATTATTTCATACAAAACATTATTTTATACAAAAACTATACTATAGGTATGCTTAGTTGGGACTCAAACTATCTCTATACCAAATTTGATCTAAATTGGTCAAGTGCTTAAACCATGAAGACGTTACAAACAAGCAGACATACTTTCGCATTTAACGTACTAGTATGCATTATTTATATCATTGCATTCAAGTAGGTTCTGATACATATTTATAGTTTTAAACTGTGTTCGAATTGACATCATCGCATGGCCAGTTTTTTATCTGTTATCCCGCAGCCATATTGCACAGGCACCATTCGATATTTGAATTGCAGACTGCCATTGTGCAATAATTATCTACAACGCGTCAGTAATATGATCCCGTGAGCACTTCTTAGTATCTGTGCCAATGAGAGATTTAAAAACAAACCGCCGATCCTGTGCCATCTTTCTCTTGCATTCCTGTTATGTGTACTGTGTGAAAGAGATGGGATTTGATCGAGAGTTGTTTTTTCTTTCAAGGATAAAATGTTTTAAAGACGGGTGGTATACTTCCTCGAAAGATAGATATGAAATCTACATAATAAACGGACCAAGACGGTTTGTTGTCCCGTTTTTCACCGTTTGAGCATGTGATAAAAACGGACGTAACTTCAAATCATTGATGCATGCCTTGGGAATCAACTAATTAAAGACCATTGAATTCGCAGTCCGCTGGTTATTATCACAGCAGACCAATACCTGGCGTAAAAGCACTGTTTATTTTTCAAATATCATCACCATCAACCTATTAACGTCCCAGTGCTGGGAGGAACGGGTCTCATCTCATTTGAGAGGGATTAGGCTATATGACTATATACTAGTCTGCCATCAAGACAAGTCTATTAAGCATGCATGATCCTCACGATGTTTTCTTTCACCGTTTGAGCTTGTGATAAATACGCACATAACTTCCGAAAAGTCAGTGGTGCGTGCCTTGGGTTCGAACTCGAGACCTTTGACATCTCAGTCCACTGGCCCTGGCCATACCAGTTCAGACCACTATGCTACCACAGCTCGAATATTTATTATCGAATATATTCTACCCAAATTGCAACACCTGAGTTTAAATTTTTTTACTACAAGTCTCATAATTACTATAGAGGTTTTCCTCATTTAACTAGCTATTAGAGATTAGAATTGAATAAGGAAAACTTTAGGATGTTACAAAATTGACTGAAAAAGTTAAATGTCTATCTATCAAGCTAGTCAATCTGAGGCTCAAAATTAAACCCACACCATTGTTGTATTACTAATTTGACCACAAAGCAAGGAACATAATTATTATTAACTAATTTATAATAATTACGGTAATCATTATTATGCAGTACATAACGGCTAATTTCCTCTAACCATCGATTATTGTGTATAAAGTTAATGAGTTATTAATTTCAAAATTATTGTGTAAAATGAAAAATAATCAAAAGAAATCAAAATCAAAAGGTTTTTATTTCACATAAACTTTTTCAAACATTCACAAAACGTTAAGACTCAAGTTGCACGGTTTCAAGTAGTTACCGGTAGAGAAGAACCGTGAAGAAACCCCATAGACACTCTTTTAAAATAGTTCAGGCAAAATAGAGAGCGGAGTTTGGATTCGTACTACGTCACTATTACATGTGATGCAAAAAATCTGACAAAATGTGGGTGTACATTAGTACACCTCTGTCTTACCCTTCGGGAACGACAGGCGTGATGGTATTTATAAAATGTTAATGCACGACATCCGATTTGGATCCGATCCAAATCCAATTCGAATCAGAGTATTATCAAATTACTTTATCCAAAATCGAGAATAAATATCCTATAATCTAAATCTTAGCTTGAAATATGCTAAAAAATACAAAAAGATTGAATAAATATCCTGTTTGAATAATATTTTTTCTTTGACCTAAATAACCTAAGTATTCTTTGTTTGGCGTGACGTCATATTGTTTGTTAAACAAAATGGCGCCGGCTTCGCAACGGCTGGGAGGCGGGCCCTACGTTTTATGGCGATATACGAGTTCCCTGTTTTTAAAACAAGCTTGACCCATTTGAACAAATTCGGTGAATTTGGACACGCCACGCTTTAAATAGACGCGTCTTCAAATGAACTTTCAAATTTAGTGACGAAATGTTTTATAACTTCTTTTAAAAAAACTCATACAGAGATTGAAGAGTTTCCAGTGTCGCGTAGGTCCGTTTACAAATTTTACAAATTACACTAACGCCCAGACGATTTCTTCTGTGCAAGGATCGTACCCGCAGCCCTTGACGCACAAGCCGGTCACTCAGACACTGCGCCAATTGAGTCATCGCTTTGCTATGATCGTGGAATGCCCCCGAACCATTATCCAGTTGTAGATAATGGCTACCTCACACTAGAACTGCGTAGTGGAATAAGAAGAGGTGGCTAGAAATGTGACAGCAAAATGGATGGATGATGTCGAAAACCCTATCCTAATTAATTCAACTTTGAAACGAATAAATTAAATTGAAACGGTTGTATCCATTATGCAGTTACACTGTCACAAACAGACATAAACATGATAGACACATCCATGACTCGTAACAAATGTTGATGCTCATCACACAAACATTTGTCCCTACCAGGATTCAAACCCTGGACTCATAGCACAGAAAGCAGCGTTAACTACCGCTAAGCTAATCAGGTCGTCAATTTAATTCCATTAATAACATTATTTCCATTCTTCCATTCAAACAAATAAAAAAAACAACCGTAATAGTAAATAAAAAACTACGAACGAATTTTGAATGTTCTATTTTTGAAGCTTCGTGCTTCAAATTTATCTGTGGTCATCGTTCTTGTATCCTTCAAAACTTTAAACCGGTCGGAATGGTTAACCTTGTGCGTAAAGAATGTACATACAAAATATACACTGTACACATACGTAATGTAAATCAATATACACATCTTGCACAGGAAGATTTATGGCCTAAAATAAATAGCTAGGTAACACGTTCATTTTTAAAAGGACGTAAATACCTTTTCTTAGGTATACGATATCATGCTTATGGGTTTAGTATGTACTAAGCTGATTTTCCTTCGGCAGGCGACGTGAGGTAACAAGTAGGTATTTTTCTTATGAAAAAAAAAAGGATTTTTGATTCATTAATGTAGCTATAATGAAACGGATATCTGCCACAATAGTGTATTTAAGAACGCCCTTTAAAGAAAGACTGTCAAATAATTAGGTCTTATTGGGTATTTCGTCTATCTTTTTCGTTACTATTTTAGTTTTGCTTATCATTGCTCTTTAGTGAGCTTTTTTCATGTGAATGATGTGTATAGTTCTAATTGGACTTCAGGTTTGGAAATTATCTAATGTGTAATTGTATTATGCTTAATCTGTTGTCTGTTACTGTACCTAATTTAAAAAAATTTAAATAAGTGAGTACCTACTAATAGAGTAGGTGCTCAAAAACCAACAGCTTTTAAATTTAAATGCTTTAATTTAAATACTTAATAATAAAGTCATAATTAACAATTCTTACGGATTACGGATTTATAACTCACAAATTTTGCATAACGTGTTTTAGAATACAAATGTTTTGCAAGTATGTGTGTGAGTGAGTGTTTATGTGATATTTGTGTCGCGTATAAAATTAATTAAAGGTTAGCTTACTTAAAAAGCTATTATAGCTTAGTGGTCTGACCATCATCATCGTCAACCTATTATTATCCCACTGCTGGGCACGGGTCTCCTCTTATTTGAGAATAAGGCTATAGTCCACCACGCTAACCTACTGCGGGTTGGCTGGCAGACTTCACATGCCATCGAGACAAATCTTTCAAGCATGGAGGTTTCCTCTCGACGTTCCTTCACCGTTTGAGCATGTGATAAATACGCACATAACTTAAAAAGTCGTAACGATAAGTCAGTGGTGCGTGCCCGGGTTTGAACTCGAGACCTTTGACATCTCTGTCCACTGGTCACATCACTAAGCTACCACAGCTCTTAAATCTTAAATCTCTGTGGTGTGACCAGTGGGTGTCAAGTCAAATCTCTGACGTCTATTGCGTGTTAATCACAAGCTCAAACGGCAAAGTAACACGTGTGAAGTCTGCCAACCCGCACTAGGCTAGCGTGATGAACTATAACTTAATCCTTCTAAAATGAGAGGAGACTTATTGTTGGTTTGAAACTTATTTTAGTATTTTTTTATAACAAAACAAAACGATAATAAGTTCATGCAAATATTATCTTTATTCATATATTTTACATACATATAAATAAATGTCATTTTTAAATAAATAACTTATCATAACAGTTGTTTTTAATTACTGCATCCCAAGAAAACCTTATCTCAAGTAGGTATTTGTTTGTCGATTTATTGTAGTCATGTTTATGATAAAGTTATTGATCAGGAAAATAAATAATGATCATTTGCGTTGATATAACTATGTACCTACTACCTATGTATAGCTTAATTTTCGGAACCTTATCCTTTTTGGAACAAAGCGTTCATCCTACTAATATTATAAACGCGAAAGTTTGTAAGTATGGATGTTTGTTACTCTTTCACGCAAAAACCGCTTAACACATTTGAATGAAATTTAGCATATACTTATAGGTATAGTTTATTACCTGGATTAACACATAGGCTACCTTTTATCTATATACCATGCGGGCAAAGCCGCGGGAGGCAGCTAGTTATTTTATAAATTTAAATTTTCTTGTATTCTTGTACAAAATACGAATATATAAAATAAAATATATGAAATACGACCTTTGTCCTTAAAATAAGGTTTTATTTTCAACCAAACGTATTCCTCAATAAAATCTTTTTTTGTTGTAAATAACGCGTTTTATTAGTGAAGAATGAATTCGTAAATAACAATAATTACTTGGCAACAGTCAAGACACTTGAAATAATAATATATCGGGACAGAAACGACGTAGACATAGGTATAATAATATAGGTACTTATAATTAATGGTGTTTTTTTTTTAATTGTAACTTCCTTCTGAATACGGAAAATCAATACCTACGTAATCTGAGGATACATGTTTATCAAATGTTAATTGCATATCCACTTACGATAAAATACTTGTTAAATACCTACTGTCTTAGTAGCTTTATCTCTATTGTCGTCACACTTTATTGCAATGAGAAGAACAGAGAAAGGTATACAACATACTTCGTCAGTAAAAATATCTACGTAGCTATTGCAAGCGCGGTTGATTTGAGTCACATTTGAAGCTTTTTATTTAGCGATTTGTTATGGAGTTTTTATTTATATTATTTATTTAAATTGACAAGAAAACAAACAACTACAAAAAAAAAAACAAATTATATTATACCTCTTTATTTAAATCAATTATTGCGAAACGTGAAGCACGTGTAACCTTTTTTGTACGGCAAACCAAAAACAATAGACACATAGATAAACAAAAGAGTTGTGCCGATTGAGTTGATAAAACTACCTGTCTGACATAACTATTTATTTACAGACAAAAACGGTTCCGCGATGCCAGTCCTTCCACCTACATCATTTAAACGTATACTTACATATTTTATTATTATTTACTTTAATAGAACTGTAATAGGCCGATGTCTTTATATTATAAATATTGAATAAAGAACTAATGGAGAGAACAGTAATAGTTAGAATTTTTGTCTGTACGTTCGTACACGCAGTTTTTTCAAACTAGCTAAAAGTCGGATTATTTTTTTTTTAATTTATAACAATCCTTTATGATGTGTACCTATAACTAGATAACATCACGCTATGACGAAAGGGCCCGGTCACAGCAAGTATTGAATAACAACAGACGCAAGACGATGCCGTGTCTGCCCATCAAAGCCGTGTCATATTTGATAAATATTTTCTTGTACTAGTTTTTTCTAATGGTAACACTTGTGTGAAAGTGTTGCTAATGGAACAATTTTAAAACTAACATTCTATAAGTAAACTGCCCCATTAATGGTGAGCGTGAGGTATAGGTGCCGTCACGAGTTTAGAGCGCTCGACGAAAGTAGTGGGGAGACTTGCGCATGTCGTACACTCGTGCTCACATATATTACGAAGTGTTTTTAGAAAAGTTAAATTAACTTGAGTTGTCACTTGTAATGGAAAAGAAAAATAAGTTTTATATAGGTATTTTAAAAGAGAAAAATAAAATATAACCACGGTTTATTTTATAAAAATAATAATTTATATTTTTTTGTAGATACGTATAGAATCAATATTACATAATCAATAATAAAATTAATGTAATGTGTATTTTAATTATTGGTGTACAATAAAGTATATTCTGTCTATTTATCTACATATAATCAAATAATCAATTATATTTAAAAAAACTTAAATTCTAATCGTTTGGCAATAATCCTATTCCTTCCATCAAATCGTCGTTAATTAAGGAAGTCGAAGTTTATAGATGGATGCGACTGGAACTACTTATTGAAAGTTAAAAGGTCAAGACGATGAAAAAATACGAAAGCAATATGTGCGTGAATGTATTTTGGGCGATACACCAATACGGCGCCGGCACTGGCCGCTTCACCCTCCGCACACCGCCCACCCCGCCAAAACTGATATCTGCGCATTCAAGGCCAGCGCTCTAAACCCGTGACGGCACCTATACTAGGCCTGAGTCCCAGTTCAAAGCGGTCTTGTTGGAGTTTTGCTATCAAATCCTCAGATACCCGCGAACTGTAGGTTAGCTATGGGGATTTTTATTTTAGAGGCCTAAAATGTCTACACGATTGACAAATAGATCGTGATCTCTAACATTTATCTTGCAGTGATGCGATGTACTAAATATACCTCCGTATACCAATCCCCTTTTTTATACACATAACCTTGAAACAAGCTCTACACGAGCGACTTGGCGGCGCCGCGCGCCGTGCCGCACATTGTGCTTTTTAGCAAACTACGTAGACAAAAAAAGAATTGTTATACAAGACATGTAAGTTTTTGCATTAGTTCCCCACTGCTTGGTGTGTGTCGACTGTGTGTTGTACTTCGTAAATAAGGATGTCAATATGCATCGCACGTAACATTTGCTATAAAACTATACATAGATGGATAGACATAACATAATGAACCCCAAATGTAACATTGTATCGTTAGAAGTCGATACTAATAGGTTCAATATAAATCCTTACAGTATTGATTAGACCCCCAGGTGCAGTACTGCAGATTTTATTACGTTTATAAACGTAAACGCGGGCGGTATTGTGATTGTCTATAACGGAATATAGCACAAGTGCACCTAAAATTAGACTAGTTTTGCTTGAGTAAACGTGCCTGTGTGAGTTTTCTTTCATCGTAAACGTTCGTCGTCGCGTTTACAGCGTCCACCTCAATTTATAGAAGAGCTCGGTTATGGGAAACTGCAACATTGATCGCAATAAATGCAATCCGATCCCGTTTACGTTTAGAATGAGAGAGGGCAAACTCACTATGCACGCAATTTTCATTTACTCTAGAAAAAAATTAATTCTGATATTATCAAACTCTGCTAGTATAGATTTTGGCTCGGTTTTGCTCTTGACCATGTTACTGGACAAAAGCAAAACCGAGCGATAGCAATCTTTACTTGCAGTCTCTTATCATCAGGTCTGCTTATCATTTCAACGTTAACAATTAGGTTAATTATTTCATAACTATCCACTAATAATTGTGTATATAAAATAATGTATTATTATTTATCTAACACTTCGGTCACATAAGTGCCATTTGTACTCGCCAAGCACGCTAATGACCTTATTTACAAAGTACGACACTTGGAAATGGTAGAATAAAATGCATTAACAAGCAAATTGAACGTTATTGATAAAGCACTCATATCGTTTCAGATAATTATGTAGTTAATTACTTTAGCTGCCTCTATATACTAGCGCGTATTCCACAAGGAATATACATATTGGTTTTATTTATGGGTTACGAGATTTTCAGAGAGCTATAATGAGATTTCTCGCTCAAATTGAGCTGCTCTACTGGGGAAGTAGGTACCTCTCGCCTTGCCGAAGACCGCAGTGAAACAAAAAGTTGTTTCTGAGACTGAGTAAGGATACCAGAACTCGTCAAGGGAGTGACTATTCTGACAGCATTGGTAGGTAGGGATTCCATTTGCTGTCAATGTAGAACTCCCCTATTGTAAAACAAAAACAGTTTTCAGTTTCACAGAGTCGGCAACGCGCGAGAGACACCCCTGGTGTAGTATAAAAATTCTATCGTCTTTTATTTACATATTTCTATATTTTAAAAGTCAAGAAATATGTAGTGCAAAATGCTAATATTCTGCAACAGTATTGCGGATACGAAACGTAAAAAAAGGATAGGGTAGTACCTAGGTAGAATACGATTACAAATACCTAAACAGTAACTACACGTAGAAAAAAAATGGGGTACAAATATTTATAACGTGCTGGAATTGAACCTGTGACCGTACCGTACGCAGTTACCGTCCGCGCAGTTAACACGCCCATCATAACATCAATTATATACCTACTTATAAATACATAGTAATTAACTTAATAAACTAATTTATATTAGTCTGTTTCAAAATTATAGTTTATAAAAATGGCGGTAGAAGTAACTAAACAGGCAGATTAAACAATAACGTTATATTTCCTAATAAATAATTAATATTGTATATTATGAATACGTCGTTTAGAAATAATCAAATTATTTATGTACCTATGTATATTAAATTTCAGTTAGATTTTCAGAATAAAACATATGTTTTAATTTTAAGCATTTTGTATGATGATTTTATGCAATTGGCATTAAAAATAAATAATAATAATCATCCATAATAAATAATAATCAACAAAAATAAAAACAAATAACACGTGTACACGAAATATGAAGCAAAATATAAAATGGCGGTAAACGCCATTTCTGATATGGAAAAAATGCATAGGACAAGAAGACTTGCTTTTGTGCGTCTTTTGCGTCGACTTTTGTGCGTCAGTTATTTTACAGAAACTTTACCGATTTTAGGTAAATTAAATAGTTATAAGAAAACTTTTATACTTTTTTCATTGAACAACTTCTGTAAAACAGAAGTAGTAACATTAAAATTTGTAACTTGTAGGTAAAAGTACCTACTCCAATTGAAGAAAATATAAAATCGAATTAAGTAAAAATAAACACAGGTACTCACGTTTTGATTACTTGACAGCAAACAAACACTACAAATTATTAATTTACTTTTTGAAAAGTACAGTACGATAATTAGAGAGTAACGCGGGATGCGACTGCCTCCGGCACGCTCTCGAAATAGACTGGCAGGAGCGCTGAGCACTGAGCAGCGAGTGCGGGACTTAAGAAAGAATACGCGTGTGTATAACGTACCGGCAAAAAAACCGGTAGCTTGTAGTTGTTATTGTGAAGAATCCATGTGGTATTTCGCCATGAAATAATTCTAAATTGCTGCTTAGGATTGGTAATTTAATAATTTTTTTTCGTCACAGACGATTGGAATGGGTCATATACACACATAGTTACGTAAATTTTTAAAGCTCTATAAAGTTTTTTTGTGTAGCATGTATAATAACTATAACTAATAACTATACAGTCATACACAGATACGAAATCATTTCTTCGCCTGACAGTTGTTTTTAACTTCTGGAAGTTGTAGTCTATTGAATTTTGGCATGATTACCTACAGTAATTAAAAAGCAATTTTGTTAATCCCTATAAGACTCGTTTTAAGAAAGCAAGAACACTTGTTCACCAAATTCAACATTACCTACGTAGGTAGTGTAGGTACTCATAGTCATTTACGCGAACAATTTACGCTAATAAATGATAACACTTTTTTTTTATTTAAAAACACTTTTTGTAGTTTTCTGTCACAAAATAAACAATATAACGTTTTTGAACTTTGAACGTGTCGTCGATATGAAATCGTTGTTATCGGAAATGTGTGATTTTTAGAATAGGTACATTATGTTTGTAACTTTTGACAAGTTGACACACCGATAAATAACGGTAAATTAGATCGCTTTTTATATTTGACGACCCGATAAAAAAATGAAATAAATGATTTTCTTTCTTTCTTTCGATTAGCCAAGCGGTAGTTAACGCTGCCTTCTGTGCTACGAGTCCCGGGCTCGAATCCCGTAACAAGCTATAATGCTTAGCTCGTAACCTGATAGCGGTGTGTAATAATATCAGCAGATATTTATGTATTTATTTATTCAGTACTGATTGAAATTAGTTAAAAAGAGGTCTTGAGGGAGGGGGGGTGCTCAAAGGCCTTTGGGCTAAAAAAAACTCATCCCACATACATAAATTACCAAGGAAAACTCCCGACAATATTCAACTTTAAAAGTGGGACGTCCTTTTAATATTTTTAAACCATTGTAGGTACTTTTAGTTTAAGTTTTTCTACGATTGTAATATGTTTTGCATGTTTATTAGACCCGTGACATCACCCTTATGAATATGATAATAAAGGTAATTTTGCTACAGACAACTGTGAACACGATAAACATTCTAGTTTCGTTGGTGAATTTCTATTATGTATCACTGCCACGGAACTCGAAATGAAACAGTTACAATAAACATAACCATTACCCAATACGACATAGTAGACGGTAATTTACTAATTTCTAGGGCTGCCATCCGTCCGGGTTTCCCCGGATTTGTCCTAGTTTGAAAGAGGTCCCGGGGCCGTCCGGCATGCAGGGGTTTAAAAAGTGTCCACTTTTGTTGTCAGGGAAAATTTATATTATTATCAAAAAAATATGATGTTTTTTTGTTAGTTGCAAAATAACATTTTACAGGGTAGTCCGGGAAAATTGCTATATTTCGCCTAAATGTCCGGGATTTTTGCCGTGTATATCTGGCGTCGGCAATTAGATAATGGCAGCCCAACGAGTATTATAGTCTTTGTGGCAGCCCTACTAATTACCAACTACCTACGTACCTACCTACTTTTCGTTTATATTCCCCAAAAACACACATTCTTTCCAATAAATGAACGTAAAACTACATTTTGTAACACAGCTTATAAGAACAATATTGTATTATGTTGTTTGTACAGTTGGTAAAATTAAAATTATTTAATTCAATGCAATTTTAAAGTTCTATCTTTTTTAAATATGTTCTACGATTTATTTAAACGTTTGGTTCGGTTGTTATTATTAAACAACATTTGTCATTAATTTTTTAGATTTTTCGTAATGTTCAAAATGGCGGTAATTTTCGCGCGAAATTTCAAAATGGTAATTTTAAAATTATTTTGATTGGGCATTTATCAATATAATTAAATGGAAGATAACATTTTATTTGCTAAAGTCATTTTAATAAATCCTCTATTACGATGATCCGCAAATTACTGGTTTCAGTAGGACCTACATACCGTAAGTACTACTAGGTTCGGGGCCAGGGGACTTTTCGTTAAAAATGTTTGCAAACTGTGTCAACAGAGGTTATTTCTATTTATACACAATTATTGACTGAGGCGTAACAATAAATACTAGGGGTTCCCTGTTATCATGATTTATAAAGCTGGCTGTAATGACTCATTTTTAATTCTATCTTATCTGCCCCTAAGTGTCACTGGACTTAGCTGACGGACAATTATGTGCGTTTGTTGGAGTGGGTATTGGTAAAATAAAAGGTAGTCGCCCTAGTTCTAATATAGGTTAACTGTGGTCTTTTTTGTGGTCGGACCAAAGACTGGCTAGATACTCGTTGGGTCGAACTCACCACAAATAAATTAGGATTAATGTTTTTATTTCGCCTGTCCTTTACCTACTTCCATTATATTATATGGTTATATTGTTAATTCACTATAATCTATACGTAGGATTTCGACGATTCGACGCTCCAATTAACGCAGCGGTACTTGAAAATAATAATCCTGACCGGACTGATTCATCAACGCAGAGCCTAAACTTCATGAACTTAATCCGACATTGGCGTCTTCTCTATCATTACTGAAGCCACCGAGTTGCTCGAGGTGAAATTATTTATCATCCTCCTTATAACATCAATCATTCAATCAACCACTCCGTATCATCATATCATATAAAAAAAACGGAAAACTTGGCTGTAAGGGTTAAATTCCTTGGCGTTCTCGCGAATGAAAAGCAAAAAAAAAAAAAATTCTTTCTTATCTATAGATTTTCTATAATCAGGAATAAGAATATACATACTCGTACAAACCGTTAAGGACGGCAGGTCACGCCTGCCGTCCTTAAAGGGTTCAAACTAAAACTCATTTAGATTATTTCAATTAGACCAATATTACAGGCACTTTTGAATTGTCAAAAACTAGTTGCACGGTTTCAAAAGGTAGGTCTTATGGAAAAGAACCGGCAAGAAACTCCATAGATACTCTTTTAATTTGTTTTCTTTACAATGTTTGTATGTAATATTAATATGAGAATATGAGAAGAAGTGTATTAATGTATATCCATATTTCACCGGTATGTTTCAGGTCCCATTACATGAGACCGAGGGGGCGAGTCTATTGCCATCAACCGGGCACGAATTCAAACTCCAAGCTACTGAGGATTTCATAGAAAAACCCAATTACAATTGCCCGATCTGGGACAGCATTGGTTTTCCGTTAGCTGTCGGTTGAGTAACTCCCCTATGACTAGAGATGGGATTTTACCCGGTAAATACCCAAATTTGGGTAAAAATAGGGTAAATACCCGGGAAAATTCCCGAATCGGGTAAATATTCGGGTTTTTTCGTATTTTGCTTAGGTATTATTATTATATTGGAAATATGTAAATACATGTACATTGTATATTATAAATAGAACATATAGAATAAGATCCCCCAGGGCCGCCAGACGTCACGTATTTTCTGACGAACCAAATGTGGGTTATTGAGTAGTGCTAGTATGTACTAAGAACGCATGCCTACTAGCTAACTTGCCTAGTGGGCCAATTTTCAGGTATCAGGTAATCAAGGTACATACAATTATTACTCACGTAAATTCTCCAAGCTGATTTTTACGTATATTGTAGGCAATATCCTATATATTAAAAATAAGTTGCCAATACTCCCAGACACTTTCCGTCGGCCGTATTGCTTTGCAGACGCTTTAAAGCTCCCGAAGGAATTAATTAACTTCACGTAAATTATGATGTTCCATTGTTTATATCTCCACCAGACAACTATTTCGAAACCTTTTGCGAGAAGACAGAGCGATCCAAGGGGCCAATCATCCCCTAGACTTCAGCATATTCGCAATCTGGCTCACTCTCATGCGCGTTGATAATACCCTCACGCTCCTACCCACAGTGGCATTAAAATTGAACTAAGGGGGATGATTGGCTCCCATGATCGGTCTGTCATCTGTCACAACTATTTTGAAACCTTTTACTAGAATGGAACATCATAATTTACGTGAAGTTGATTAATTCCTTCGGGAGCTTTAAAGCGTCTGCAAAGCAATACGGCCGACGGAAAGTGTCTGGGAGTATTGGCAACTTATTTTTAAGGATATTGCCTACAATATACGTAAAAATCAGCTTGGAGAATTTACGTGAGGTAATTAATATTTGTGTGTACCTTGATTACCTGATACCTGAAAATTGGCCCACTAGGCAAGATAGCTGGTAGGCATGCGTTCTTAGTACATACTAGCACTACTCAATAATCCACATTTGGTTCGTCAGAAAATACGTGACGTCTGGCGGCCCTGGGATCTTGGACTATGAAAAATAAGACTCCTGGTTCTCCTCTAATAATCTTTAATGCCTCCAGCTGGTATTTGGTATTAGCCACCCTAAAGGTGAGAGCAGTACTCCTTGCAAGATCGGAATTGTGCAACTATCTTAGCGTGAAGTACTGCCTCACTTCGCTAGAACGCCAAGCTTTCTGGAGGCTAGTTGGGCTTTGAAAGCTATAAAGAAGGCAAAGTTGAAACTTGGAGTTATTGAGATGCCAAGAAGCTCAATGAGCTGGCTATGGGCACTGACACATTTCGGAAAGTGGTAGTCAGGTTGAACGGACTCCTCTTAGTGGAGAACAGACACGCCTGGGTCTTAGCCGCATTAAACATGGCCAGATTGGCATCACCCCCAATCGGAGACTACCTTCAAGGTCAAGTTCGTGCGCTTGACCATCGCCTCCCTAAGACATTGGGTTTGAGCTACTTTAGTCCGTGCACTGGCTGAGTAACTCTCTACAACTGTGCTGTCATCTGGGTATCCATCATACACATTGGGCTTCAGCAGATTGTTGATGTGCAGCAAAAATAAAGTTGCAGAGAGCACAGATCGGTTTTATTTCTGCAATTAATTATCACGATGCACAGATAGAATCTAATCATAAAAACACATTTCGATGTTTAGAATACCTAAAACTATGAACGAATATTTGCTCCTCGCAAAGAAACACATAACATCGCAATTGAAATCCATAATTAGTGCCGGCACACATAACACATAGGGCACACGTTGAAGAGCAGTGCAAAGTACCCTTTTTTCACTGCATTTGTTGTCAAAGATGAATAAAAAATAAGAACCATGATGATTATAATAAATAATGAAAATACCCGTCTATTGGGTTTTTTCCCGTATAAATACCCGGTATTTACCCAAATGGGAATAAACCTGGGTTTATTCCCATCGGGTTTTTACCCGCTGCCCATCTCTACCTATGACCCTATTTTAAGAAACCTAAAACGGTTTTTACAGGGTTGGCAATGTGCAAGCAACACCCTGGTGTTTACAGTAACCACATAGGTAGGTACTATCAAGCGAGTCTTAACCTTGTTACCCACAATTATGGGAATTATGGGTAACAAGGTCACCAAGGACCCAAATGTATAATAAAAAGTCTCATAAGTTGTAAAATTACCTTTGAACTTTCAACTAAATACCATTGATTCTTACATATATACATCTTTCTTATCTGTATCACCCTACTGAGGTTATCATAGCATTGGTGTCGTAAGGAAGATAAAATAAAAAATCTTCGTATGTTTTTATAACATGCATCTATTCAAGACGCTAACTAGCTTTATATAACTTTATTTTCCTCATATCTGTGCGTCAGAACGTATCATTAAAACTCAATAAAGTGCATTATTATAACATACCTGCTTGGTTGCAACCAAACTTTTTATTAATATCTGCAGCTTACGATTTATTTATGATACCATGGCGAAGTAACCGAATGATCAGCTTCTGCGTCACAAGTGCCCAGATCAATGACTGCATTTTTTTATTTATTATCATACCACAAGGGTGGCAACCAAACTTACGGCCCACCTACTTGATAGTAAGCGGTTACTGTAGCCTATAGACGTTTCTAACACCACAGTCGTCGCTCGCGCTTTGCCGACCCTGTAGATAACCGTTTAGTTTCTTAAATTAGGGGAGTTACTAAACTGACAGCAAATGGCAATTCTATCCTGTCAGAATAGTCACTGTCCCAACGATCTCTGGTAACCTTACTCACTGGTAGAATGGAAATATTATACAACTATTGTTGTTTCACTGCAGTCTTCTGTCAGACGGAGGTACTTCCAAAGTCGGGCAGATCAATTTGACCGAGCAATCTCGCTATGCCCTATCTGCATGAAACAAAATGTATGTATGGCCCAAATGTTGCTATTTCCAAGTTTACGCGGCATCCATTTATTACCTAAGACAGATTTTGTCAGTTTTCGACCCCTTCCTCCCCTATTGTAAGAAAAACAAGGCATGGTCAAACACTCTCCCCCTTAATCGTCTTACTGAGTTAATAAATGATTAGGCCCTTAGGTGTATATGCTAAGCATAATCGAGTGTGGGTTAACATTTATAAATTAAACCTGCCAAGTGCGTGTCGGACAAGCGCACGAAGGGTTCCATTTTTATTTTATTTTGTTTTTAGTATTTTTTGTTATAGCGGCAACAGAAATACATAATCTGTGAAAATTTCAACTGTCTAGCTATCGTGGTCCTTGAGATACAGCCTGGTGACAGATAGACAGACGGACAGATAGCGAAGTCTTAGTAATAGGGTTCCGTTTTCATCCTTTGGGTACGGAACCCTTAAAAGGAACTTAGACATAGAGGCTGTACCTAAGTACTTGACAGTAAGACTGTTTGCAAGGTTTAGGTCTAAAAATATATAAAATTTCGTTAATTGGCGACTGAATTTTTATGAGTTGCATATTTTCAAATGGCGAGCAAGAAAGAGGCCGCCATCAGGCTTAACAGCTGAACAACTAAAGATAGTTGTTCGGCTTTAATTGTTCAGCTGTTAAGCCTGATGACCTTCAGCCGACACGAAAATTTAAACCTGACGACTAATTAGAACTCAATCCTGTGTTTCATTTGTGACCTAGGTTAGGCAATGTTAGGTACCATCATCATCATCAACCCATATTTGTCCACTGCTGGGTCCACCGTAGGTAGAGATAGCTGCATAGGATTATTTATTTGGAAATCCTGAGCTATCCAGAGGTACGATTGATAATATCATCATCTTTTATCACATTTTTTTTATTTATTGACTTATTCTGTATATCCAATGCAATGTTTTGTGATTTGATGAATAGAGAATAAATAAACATAAACATATTGTTAGGTACACCCTTGTCTCCTCCCAAAATAAGAAGGGTTTTGACTATAGTCCTCCACACAGCCCTGGTATAATAATACAATCATATAAATTGTAATTTATGGGTACATTACATGATCACAATACAACTCGGCATTACCCTTCACGAAGCAAAACCAATAAATCACGTGATAAAAATATCTGTAAACAATGCCAAAATAACCTCCAAAATTTCACCTCAGACGTATGGCCAGTATCTTCCATCTTCCTTTTTTAAAATTTGAAGGCAATCAGTTCGCTCTATGCCCAAAATTATCCACAACAGGTTTGCGGGCCCGTTGACCTTGTAGATTTGAAGATGCGATGTTGCCAGACTTACGCGTAAAGTTTTATATCCACGAATAGCACAGTAGGTATTTATGGATTTGATTTGTAGGTATGTCCAGTAATCCTACGCTTAAATACCAATTTAGAAACTAATAAAGTGATAATAAAAGTTGTTTACGGATAGCTTTAAGGATCATTTTTGTAGTAGGACCTATACATATAAGAATAGTGGCCTGCCCCGGTTTTCCACTGATGGACTTTTTGATATCTATTTAGTCCCTACCATGGACCTATAAAACCTTTTTTTATAGGTCCCTACTAAATTAATTATAGCTTATGTTCACCATGGATTTAGTTATCAGTTATTCAGATAGGTCCAGTTGTTTCGGAGCCTAGTTATAAGGTATATATTTTAGGTAGGTACAGATAAAGATTTTAGAGAAAGATAGAAAAGCAAATTTTCTTAATAATTCAGTAGAGTAAAACTTTTAAGAAGTTACTAGCTGACCCAGCAAACGCTGTTTTGCCAGATTATAGGGATTGGTGGTAGAAAAGTGAAAATTAAAGGTTATAAGTTATTTTTGTTACAAAAATGTGATAAATGAAGAACCGCTCGACCGATTTTGTGCAAACTTTACATAAACCATCTACTAAATAGTCCGAACAAAGTAATGACATTTGGTTTGGATAGGTGAGCCCGTTCTTGAGTTATAAATTACAAGAAAAAGGGGCCTTGATTTTGATGTGCGTAGGTATATTATTCAGTAGGTCTAGCAGCGTGAAGTCAAAGGTCCTGAGTACGATCCCAAGGTACGCCCCACTGACTTTTTGAAGTTACATGCATATTTATCACATGCTCAAACGGTGAAGGATAACATCGTGAGGATACCATACAGGTATCCTTTATCACCTTGAGAGATTTTCTTGATACCGTGTGAAGTCTACCAACCCTCAATAAGCTAACTGTGTAGCGGACTTTAGCCTTATCCCTCTCAAATGAGGGGTGACCCGTGCCCAGCAGTGGGACAATAATGGGTTGATGAACAACAAAACAACAGAACACTATTTCGATTCTTGCTTTGAGTTCTCAGGTTTAATAGTGTTGTAGGGTTTTCCTATTACGGAATTCTTAAAGGAAAATTGGAGTATGTGTCTAATAATTGACGTGAGTTCTATTATTTATTAGCAACGTGTCTTATAATAGAAAATAATATCAGTAGACAGGACAGCTGACCCTTTGGGACCAACGCAACGAGAAACTAAATACTTTATTTTGCCTTCTCTTTCCTGAAAGGCGGGCAACGCCTTTGCACGTCCTCTGGTGTTGCAGATGTTCATGGGCAGAGGTCATCACTTACCATCAGTGAGTATCCTGCCCTTTTGCCCCCTTATTCCCATAAAAATATATATTATTATTATTAAGTACCTACCTATTTATTTGTTCAGACTGCATCGTTGGTCTTGTGGTCGTCTATGAGAGTGCTGAGCTAGAGGTCTTGGGTTCGTTGCCCAGGTAGAGCAGTTTTATTGGAGTTTTCTATGAAATTCTCAGTAGCAGCTTCTTGCCCGGTGGATGGCATCATGGCAATAGGCTCGCCCCCTATCACATGGGACCTAAAAGCGCGAAATCAGGTTGTAAATTAATACACCTTCCCTGGTATGTTGTTTATTAATTATTTCGAGACACATCAACATCATCAAAACAAACATTAATATAGGTATTTAAAAAAGATATGGACTGATGTTTACAATATTAGTTAAGGTTTAAAAAAATACATGTTTAATGTATTTTTTCTTGAAAGCTTGATAACCTTAAAGCTATGATGAACAGGGAACAAAAGGCAATGAAATATTTTGTCTGCCTTTTTACATAGGTACACTCTAACAACCTAATTGGGATACATGCAGCTATCAACCGATCCATGTGTGGATGTAAACCAATTAGCTTGTTAGAGTGTACGTACATACTTTTTACCATTTTATCTTAGCGTTACGGTGGCAATTTATATGGATAAACCAGGTAAGAAGCATATAGATAAATCTACAAACAGATATATATTCGACAAAATAATTTTATTATTCAAGACAAACCACTTTTTATGGACTTTATTGCGGTACCTATATTGATATTACATATTTAATCGCGACGTTTCCGGATCTTTACGGAATCCACATTGTTTTTGATACAGTATAGGATCCAGGATCCAGGAAAGTAGTTTTATTTAAATGTAGTATTAATGGTCAGAATTTTAGTTTTTTTGTAATATTTTTTATTCTCTGATGTCAAACCTCTTTCCTCTCCTATTCTCTATGGTTCTTAGGAAAGATGTTTGGCCGATTGCTATGACACGACGACGGTTTTAGAACTATGCTAGAAGTTTAAATTGAAGGAAAGAGAGGAAGGGGAAGACCTAGACGAAGTTTTGTTGAACAAGTGAAGGAAAAAGTGGGGATCGAGTCGTATCAAGGGGTCAAACAGAAAGCAGAAGATAGAGACCAGTGGCGATTGTTCCACTGACAAGAGCTGAGCTCTTAAATTAATAATAATAATACCACAAAGATCGCAACCAGCCTCACGTCCCGCCTGAAGCTAAGCGGTTACCGTCGCCTATAGACGTTTGCAACACCAAAGATGTCGCGTGCGCGTTGCGGAAAACGCCCTTTAGAAACCGTTCTATTCTAGCATACTGCGCAATACATACAAAAATCTCCTACATAAGGTAAAAATATATTGTATATAAGAAATAATTAGTTTATTACTCGTTATTGAATAATTAATGGTGTGGTTTAATCACTTGGATTTATTCCTACTGAATAAGGAAAATATATCGTGATACAAAACTATCAATGTGGCCTACAAGTAGGGTTGCCAACTTTTGTACAAGAAATACAGTATATTTAGGTCAGAGAAATGAAATGAACGGTATTTTAGAAAAAGAAACAGTATTAGATTTTTTTTTCAAATCTAAGTAAATTAAGCTAAGTAAAGTATGTAGTAAAATTACTTAAAATACCAGTGTTATGAAAACAGTATTTTGTATACTTTTTTTTCATTGAACAGTAAAACGTATAAACGGGCGGAAAAAAGTATAATACTGTTTTTAACAGCATGGCAACACTACTGCCAAGTATCAAGCTCATGAAGAATTTAGTTAATATATTTATTATTTACATGCCTTCGCCCGCGACTTCACCTGCGTAGAGTTAATAATTTTATCCAATCTACTTTTTAACAATTTCCTTAATTATTTCTTTAAAGAAATTATTGGTTCTACGTATAACTTCCACCCTCCTTTTTCACCCTTTTAAGGGATGGTTTCTGGTACAAAAATTATACTTTGTACCCTGGGACTCAAGCTATATGCATGATAAATTTCATGTAAATCGGTTCAGTGATTTAAGCGTACAGAGGTAACATACAGACAGACATACACATACAATATTATACATAGTATAGTGTACCTACATATACTGGATGGATAATTATTTAAAAAATATATAAGTTGTAAGTAGAATTATAGACGAAATATAGATGTTATTTCAAAAGAATGCAACTTTGGTCTAGGATTCGATGGTTGAATGCGCTTAGCGGCAGCTTTGCGTCTGGGACTTGAATTCCAGGTCGAGCAAAATGTTTTCAGTGAACACTTGTGACATGCATCATGAATCCAATTAAGTAGATTTGAGAGGGATCAGGCAATCGTGAGAAGTGCGACCAGTGGACTGAGATGTCACAGGTCTCGAGTTCAAACCCAAGGCACGTACCACTAACTTTTGGTAAGTTATGTGCGAATTTATCGCATGCTCAAACGGTGAAGGAAAACATCGTGAGGAAACCTGCATGCTTGAAAGACTTTCTCGATGGCATGTGAAGAACTGCCAACCCGCAGTAGGCTAGCGTGGTGGACTATACCCTAATCCCTCTCAAGACTGAGAGGAGACCCGTGCCCAGCAGTGGGACATTAATGGATTGATGATGATGATGATGATGAGGCAATCGTCGAAATCGCTAGCTTAGTGCGGGGTGGCAGACTTCACACACAATTAGTGGAGACTATATAGAAACATTAATTTATACACACAGCAATTTATATTTCCTTATCTACAAACTCTGCCCATATTTCGAACCCTGGACACAATACCATAGAAGGCAGCCTTTAAAACTTGCGCTAATTCCGCGTCGTCAGTATATAAACACATATGGACAGTTATTTTTATGTTGTTGTAAAGTTGGTTTATTTTCAAACTAAAAGACTTAAATAAAAAAGTTATTATATACCTGTTTTTCATCAATTAAGAACAAGATTGTTTTATATTTTGTTTTGATTCAAATGGGTATTTTAAGTTCACCGGGTATAAGGTGTAAAACATAATTTAAATAATTTAAAAATATACAAGTTCTTGGCTCGGATCTATGTAGGTATAATACATTTATACACATATCTACATAATTATGTGTATTATTAGTTTATTACCATAAAAACAATATAATTAATGATAAAATTATACAGTTTCCTGTCACCATTCAAATATCGAGCGAGGATATTGTACAAAAAAAAAAGTTTATTATATATTATATTATTATAACATACCAGTCACGCCTTTCGTCCCCAAAAGAGTTAGGCAGAGGACCAGATGTATGATGTATACCCAGATTTTAAGTCCCATGTTATAGGGGGTGAGACTATTGACATCAATCGAGCACAAACTCAAACTCCGAGCTACTACTGAGAATTTCATAGAAAACCCCAAAAACTCCCGACCTGGTAGTCGAACTCATGACGTCTAGCTGAGTAGTCAAAGTCTACCAGTAAACCAACGAGGCAATTCTTCAAAGGAAACATGCTGGGAAATTCCTCATAACTTTATTAGGTCAGGTCAGTCACACGGAGATTTAGTATGACTTTACTAAACAATGACGTTAGAGTTCAGTTTTCCTGCTTTATCCCATGAATGAATTCAAAGCACGCTTCGATTGGCGCAGTGGCTGAGCCATCAGCGCGTTACGGGTCTACGGGTAGTTGTTCCGGGTCTACAACACAGAGGAAAACATAATGGGCTGGCGAACACCGTTTAAAAAAAAGAACGGTAGGAGAGGTAGGTCATAGCGAGATTCCTCGCTCAAATTGAGCTTCCCGACTGGGGAAGTAACTCCTCCGCCTTACAGACCGCAGTGAAATAATAATAGTTGTATTTCTGCGAGTGAGTAAGGTCACCAGAGCTTGTTAGGGGAGTGACTATTTTGACAGCATGGGAATTCGGTTTTGCTGTCAGTTTAGTAACTCCCTTATTTTAAGAAACCTAGACGGTTCCTATAGGGTAGACCACCCTTATAACATAAAATAAATAAAAACTGTTGAAATCATAGTAAAAATGTTTTATTACATACCTACATCAAAATTATGTTATTACATACCTAGTTACTGTTGTTATTAACGATTGAATTATCTACTATTGTAGATCACTACACAAAGCTAGGACTACATTGATAACCAATTTCTCACGTTATTAAACACGATTGTATTTTTTGTGCAATCACTAGCTAATCATACATCACATATAATTATATAAAATGCGCATTCCACCTAGAGGTGGTAAAGATTTAGTATTTACATATTTCTAATACCAAAAATAAAAAGAATATAGTACTATGATCCCATTTAATTTTGCCGCGGCAAATTATCGAAATTTCTCACAGAGAGAAATTTACAAACAATAAAAACTATTATATTTGTTATAATATGATACAATTAAAAACACATTATACAGATCTTAAATTAATTAAAAACTAATATTTACAAACTTAAAAAATAAAATTTAAAAAAAAAGAAGTTATAGGGCGTCAAAAAACTCGTCCCCGACGCTGTCAGGGGGTAGAGTGCCCAGAAGACTGGCAGCATTGCCACGTTGAATGGCAATGCTAATTCTTTGTCCGAAAAATACGCCAGCCTTTGGGTCACGTGAAAGGTCGACCAAGCGTTTCGAAATTTCTTTGAAGAGTGCTAAGGCACTCGGACCCCATGACCCAAGCGTTTCAACCCCAAACGGCTCGAAAATATAACTATTAAATAAATTGATATATTTTCGCCGCTTGGTGGTCTCCGCAGCTGCAGCAGCAGCGCTAGCACGGCTCGCCGAACTGGGAAGATGGGATGGCGCTAGAGTGTCTACGCATGTTGCGTCCCACACCAGAGGCCTGCCCAACTTCCAAGGAAGTAACGACATGCCATCTGGTCTCTTGCCATCGTCACGTAACAGGCCGTTTGGTTCTAAAACGGCGGCTACGCCGGCGGAGACAAGAGCACGACGGATGATGTCGTTAATATTGGCGTGCCGCGCTATACGACCTGCACTTCTACTGCATGATAAGCCATGGTGTCCAAGGCTGTCGACCATTTCGCCACAAAGACAGCGATGCGGGGCGCAGCAAGGGGCCCCCAAGCGTAAAGCAGCAGCGATCCGGAAGGTCGAGTCATCCAGCATGGTACTATGATTGGATCTTCCCTTATAGATATAATGATGATGTCGGCCACAGCGACTATTATTAAACGACTGGATCCTGAGTTCCTAGGTGTAGTCGTTCTACCCTTTGATGCGCTCTTTGGTGACTTGCATATCCAATCTTCTGGAAAAAGGTTCGAGCGCACTTGGAGCACGTCAGCGCCCCATTGACGTAGTTATAGATGTATGCCACTGGTGGTCAGGCTTTAAGTTCGTCTCTTTTCAGGTCGAGCTCCTTGAGGCGGTCAATTTCAAAGGCATTAACCTGTTGATGGATGAGACGTTTCGATTCAGCGCGTTGCTGCTTTGGCCTCCCACTGAGAGGGCTCTATTATTGCACTAATGTCGCGAGCGTAGGCGAACTGGTGCTTAAGACATAAATAATTAAAAGGGTAAATGAATAACGTATACAAATATGTTAGTAATACGTACCTGGTAATAAGAAATATAGTCAGACCTGCTTAAATTAATTTACAATCATATGGTCGACAATGCTAGTCAGCATCCATAAAACTGATATTTATAATATACACATATGTACAGATCCTTAATGTAGAGAGCCGCTGATTCTCAAAATACGAGCACATTGTGTCAGTTTGAGGGTCAGTGTGTTAATTTACATAAAGCTGTACAACCAACTATGTACTGTCAAGTTTATGTTTATTGCTTGTACTTTTTAAAGGAATATTATAATTATATTATTATTACTTACTTTCGACTTACAACTACGATATTAAAATTTAAACGTATTAAAATAAATTGAAATCATTCCAATAGTGTTGACTTAAAAATGGATATTTTAGACTAATTAACATAATTGGTGTTACTTAAATGTCATGTTGTTAAGGATTTAAAATAACATCAGAGCTTATTTAACTAAACGTCAAAGAACTGAGACAAAAACTGGAGAATTCCTTTCGACAATATTTCCTCACACTGCGAAGGAAAGCGTCGTAAGGATACTTGCATGCCTGAGAGATTTTCTCTATGGCATGTGATGTCTGCCAACCCGCAGTAGGGAGAGGAGACCCTGGGCCTAGCAGCGAGACAGTAAATGGGTTGATGAGAGTCATGCCTGGGTGAGAGCCATGCATTCAAACTCGACACTTATTAGTTGGCAATCTATGGTCATTATTGCTAGACTTAACTTTTTATGATATGCCTCGTTGGTTTAATAGTTGGGCGATCGCTTACCAAGAAGGTCTTATGTCCGATTCAAAAGTCTAGCAGTGTTATTGAACTTTTCTATAAAATTCTCAGTAGCACTTCGGAGTTTGAACCCTGCCCAGTCGATGGCAGTAGGCTCGCCCCATATTAAATGGGACCTAAAACATACTATCAAAATGTGGGTGTACAGTCTAACAACCTAATTGGTATACATGGAACTATCGCCCGATCTGTGTGGATGTAAATCAATTAGCTTGTTAGAGTGTTCATTGGATCACCTCTACCTAAGGACGGAGACGACGGACGTGATGATATGTGCATGTATTTAAAAACAAATAGATACAAAGGTGTTTCAACTATAGCACCTATCCCATATACACTGTAGACATGTCTTTAGTCTTTAGTTCAATGCGCATGCGCCGTTTCGCATGAATCGAAACACGCAAGGTCAGCCCGCCATACCACTGACGGTGATGTCATTTCATTGTGCCATTTATTTCGAGAGCCCACAGCTGAATGATGTATAATAAATAACAGACAAAAAAAAACTGGTAACATTAAACTAGTAATTATAATACTAGACACCGAAATACCGAAATATGCGACCTGTTTGGAGTTGGATTAGGATATTTTGGTAGAATAATGTTTGTCGGACCAATTAGTGTTAGTTGTAAACTTTTTAAGGCGAGACTAAGGATCCCGGTAGCGCCAAATGATTGTCTGATCATCAAGGACATAATATATGGTGTGCTGCAAATAGCGAGTCTACGTAAAGTCTAAAATGTATCCATACTAATATTTAAAACCTGAAGAGCTTGTTTGTTTGTTTGAACGCGCTAATCTCAGTTACTACTGGTGGAATTTGAAAAATATTTTTATGTTGAATAGTCTATTTATCGCGGAAGGTTACAGGCTATATAACATCACGGTACGACCAATAGGAGCGGAGCATAAATGAAAAATGTTATAAAAAGGTCGCATAACTGTTAAAAAAATTTGCATATTTGAATGTCCACCCGTGCGAAGCCGGGATGGGCTGCTAATATACAATAAAGTTTCAAATCAGTTTATTCGTTTAGAAGTCCAAACGTGACACGACATCCTTTTATATAAAGATGTATGTATTTGCTATTTGTTACGTACAATGTTCTATGAAATTCTCATTAGGAGCTCGGAGTTTGAATTCGTGCCCGGTTGATGGCAGTAGGCTCGTCCTATCACATGGGACCTAAAACATACCGGCGAAATGTCGGTGTACATTAGTACACCTCTGCCTAACTCTTTGGGAGCGACATTTTTTATTTGTAACAAAATAGATTATATTGTAGTGTATCAATCGTCAAAGCGCGTTATTAAGCCTGAAACAAGATGGCGCTCTGTATGAATATACTGATATATTTATCCTATATACCTTACTAGGTTTGCTCTATATTATGGTGTAGGAGTGAAGTAGGTCAGTCACATACTACTCTGCGTGTCACATTTTCGCAGTTAGCTGTGTCGTTTGTTGTTCCATTAACAGGATTTAATTATCTTAATTGACGCCCACATATGCGTGTGTTCAAACACCGTATGGTTTATGTAGTTTGAATAGGGAACGGTCCTATTAAAAAAAAATTATATATAAAAAAAACCTGCAACTACAACCATTAAAATTAGGAAACATTCAATCATCCCATATCTACCATGCCCATTATAAATATCAATAAAAAATAACACATAGTGCAGGTTGGCAAACTTTACACACACGCCATCGAGAAAATCTCTCAGGCATGCAGGTTTTCTCACAACGTTTAAAAATCAAGGCGTGCCTTGGAATTGAACTGGAGTGAGACATTTAACCTTCTAGTTCACTGGTCACCCTACTAGGCCGACATAGCTTTTACGGACCATTCAAGTTTGAATAATACATATCTAAGACGTAGATTAAGTAGTCTAATTTGAATAAATGGAATTTTGTTTTAAATTATGAAGACTAGGTATATTGGTTTATTTTTCGTTCCACGAAGTTTAAAAATAGAATCTATTATCATGAGTCACGCGCTTTCAGATTACGAATAATTCAGTCTCTTAATTGACTAAATTGTACCACATCCTTATTCCGTAAATACGTATATCCACTTGAGAATATTGACGACATACACAATTGAAAATTCCACAAACATTTGCAATTTATCGTCATACATTGCACTCCACTTTATCTTTACCTAGTAATTCAGAGTCGTAGTCATTTATCAGGTAACATTGTTACGTTACTTTTGTTAATTGTTATTGTGGCTACAATTCAATAGATACTTGATTCTGTAGCCAGTATTGTTATCTTATCAACAATAGTCATTTATAGATTATTTGTCGGTAATTACGTCAGGAAATAGCTCCCGGAGCCTCGTGGGCGGTCGCCTGGTAGGACCGGAGGCAGGAGAGGACTAGAGGACCGGCTATTACGATGCACCGCTGTTCTTAGCTTCCGCAATCTCATCAGGGCTGCAGCGCCGCAGCTGCAAAAATGGGGCAAATGACAAGGGAAAGAGAAGTGTCGGTATTTCTATGCACTGCTGTTCCTGTTTTCTGCGGCTGATAAGCCGAGCCCAAGCCCAAGCCCGGGCGCCGGGCTTGGGCCTCCGTTAGCCCATTGCACTGGTTCCTCGAACGGAAGCGGAGCTCCTCCTCGCCGAGGTCCGGCTAGACCGAAGCCCATAAGGGTCTTGGTGATTTTCTTCGCGAATTCCATGGCCCCGGTTATAGGGCTCGGTTGGGCAGTGTGATTGTAGTCGAGAGTTTATCCAATCTGGATGGTACGCGACACACACCGCCATCCCGGGCGGCGGGACAGTCCTATTGAATTTCCCACAAGAGTAGAGATATTGCTTTGAATAAACCACGTGGTATTATTTTTATTATTAGAGCTTAATTAATAAAAAAATATTGTCAAAGGTTAGATAAACAACTGTACGATATGCCATTAGTTCGGGTGGTCGTAAAATAAATAGGTCAAGTGTTCGAAGGGCTTGTCGTCAATATTGACTAAAGAAGCGCGGGCTACAGCTGACCCCGGGTCCCAAAGTGGGTCGCGTTGCTCTATTGCCTCTGACTACATGGGCGTACCCACGGTGGGGCAAGGTGGGGCAGCTGCCCCACCCTGTACTCCGACCTGAAGCTAAGATTTTATTTCAAAATTAAATTTTAATATGTGTATGTAAATTACCACGCTAAACAATGTAGTCGAAAAGTATATACTTACTTCTTAGTGCAAAACTTATTATAAGAATTACTAATTTATTAAAACTACACCGTGAAAATTAAAATTCAATAGCATTAGCGGAGTCAATCGTCGACGATTACTATGAAGATTTTAGAATGCCATGGATTGTAAATAGGCAAATCATTGAATCCTTCGGCTCAGACTCGTAGCGAGTTTTAGAAGAGATCGCTGATGATTCCTTATCTAGATTATGTAAGGATATCTCTAGAGCTACTTTTTGTTTTTGAGCAGTTACTACCAGCGTACCACTACATACATTTCACCCATTACAATCGAAACATCAGCAAATTCGACAAAGTACGGCTAAACCTCCGTCACTAATAAACTCCGTATAAAGGCCAAAAGGGTCAAAAGTCTTTGCCCAGCAATTGAGAAAGCCCCAACTGACGAAGCTGAAAACATTGTCTGGCAACACCGTCACTTCAAGGCCGGAGATTCTCTCCGAGATAGAGAACTTTTAAAACAGATTGTACCACTCGCATGCTCCTCGACCCCGACCCAGTAGGTAAGATTCCCGGGGCACTTTAACCTGCCACTACACCAATGAGCTGCCATCAACGTATCAACGCCTTAACGCGATCGAGATTGCCCTCAAGCAGCTTAAGTATGGATAAGTTCCGCGGGAGGACGGGGTTACTTCGGAGCTCTTGAAAGCAGCAGGCAAACCTGTACTTCGAGAACTTCAGAAGTTGTTTAACTCTATTCTTACCGATGGAAGAACTCCAAAGGCGTGGAACAGAACCTTAGTAGTATATTTTTTCAAGAAAGAAGAAAATCTCTACTGAATAACTACATACCCATCTCGCTTCTGAGCCACGTCTATAAGCTGTTTTCGAAGGTAATCTCGAATCGTCTAGCAAGAAAACTTAACGAGTTTTAGTCTCCAGAACAGTCTTAGTTCAGAAGGGACTACGAGATCATACACCACATCCACATCGAAGACCGAGGAATATAATCTGCCCTTGTGTCTTGCTTTTTGTTGCTTGCTGTATGACACATGGACAAATAATGTAGCACAGAGACTGAAAGAAATGGATTTAGACAGAACTCTCGCAGGTTATAATTGAAATAAGGTATATTGCAGTAATTAAAACTTACCAGACAGTAAATTAAAAAAAATTGACTTTCCTGCTACTCAGTTTATTAATTTGCCCCACCCCTGAACAAATCCTGGGTACGCCCATGTCTGACTACTAAAGCTACGAAGAATCATCATCAGCCCATTATTGTCCCACTGCTGGGCTCGGGTTTCCTCTCATTTTTTGAGAGGGATTAGGCTATAGTCCACCGTGGTTGCCTACTGTAGATTGGTAGACTGCACATGCCATCCAAAAAATCTCTCAAGCATACAGGTTTCTTCACGATGTTTTCCTTCACCGTTTGAGCATGTGATAAATACGCACATAACTTCCGAAAAGTCAGTGGTGCGTGTCTTCGATTTGAACTCGAGACGTCTGACATCTCCGTCCACTGGTCACATCGATAGGCTATCACAGCACTATATATACTAGACAATTTTACAGGTTTCTTCAAATAGGGGAGTTACTACATGGATAGTATATGGAATTCCCATGCTGTCAGTAGTCAGTAGTCACTCATCTAACTATGTAGCCATTGCAGTCTTTCTCACTCCCACAAACACAACTATTGTTGACTGTTACAGTAGACCGTAGTGAACGGTCTTCTGTAAGGCGGAGATACCTCACCACTCGGGCTGTTCAATTTGAGCGATAAATCTGGCTATGCCCTACCTCTCTAGATATTTCCTTTATTTAATATATCCAAGAGCCACTTTCAATCTACCCAGTCTATTTATAATATGACAAACATCATTAACCGCTCATCATGGTTTCCTTTGGTATAATTTTAATCAACTCGGTGGGGAATTAGATTGCTAGACAAGTAATCAAGTGATTGCCATTTGCCGCCCACGCCGATCACCATGGCAACGGTGTAGATCGATATCGCGCCCACCAGTTTATTATGGTGCTTCCACACTGTAATAAAACGTTGGAATAAATCTATTTTATTTACGGATTTTGTCCCGACATCCTGATATTTCGGAAACTTTACAGCTTCCGTGGTTATGTGCCGAATTGATGCTGTATAGGATCCGGATCCGTTTAATCTAACTTCGGCTACCTACTTATTTGCCCTACACTGTATGTGGACAATATTATATAAATAAATAAATAAAGTGTGTGAGAACTATTAAACAATTCAGAGATCTGTTTGCAAAATAGAGCAAATTTTCGAGTCTTGTGCAAATAAATGGTTGACTTACCTATATGACGTATGACGTTATACTGCTGCGGTTTATCGCTGTATATATTACTAGCTGCCTTTCGCGGCTTTGCCCGAATAATATATGTATAGATAAAAAGTAGTCTATGTGTTAATCCAGGTAGTATAGTTTACTATATGTATGCTAAACTTCATTCGAATCTGTTAAGCTGCTTTTGCGTGAAAGAGTAACAAACATCCATCCATCGATACAAACTTTCGCGTTTATAATATTAGTAGGATATACAGAGATAAATATTAAAATTTAACCAACCGACGATTTTCTCATACGATGTGGTCGTTGTGGATTCCTTATTTACAGGCAAACATGCAATCGACCAGACTTGGATCAATGACGTGTAGATCGTGCGGGGATCGAAACTGTGACGTGTGACATAAAAGCATATATCGTTCAGCTGCTGTGCCTATCGAGTCCACACAACTATGAATCCCGTTAGTCGAATATTATTATTTAACTTATGAAGCCTTCGTAACTGTCACAGCTTTTACTTTTTCTTTATGGATATGTAATACTGCCGTGAATGTCATTAGCAAGACCTTGTAATTGCGCAAATAGAGTACTTTATTGAATAAATTTTGCACGCACATAATAGCTTTCTGCGTAAAGTAAATTTTAAGCGACATACAACCAATAGTAGATCTCCACGTATAGTATTTGAATACAATAAAAAAATATACTGTACTTACATACTAATTTTACATAATTAAACATTACAGTTATTATAATTTTGACCGATTTATTTAACGACACCCCACACCATGGGAGATGATGATGCGAGACGAGAAAAACTACCATCCACTTTACGTGTAGGTTATTTGCTGTAAAAAAACATATGTAGGTATAAATAACATATGTAGGTGTAAAATAGGTTTTATCTTTTTTTTGGCACAGCTTTCTAGTATTAAGACTCTCTGAGCTAGGTCGTGGATAGACAGACGGATAAGTGGATGGGGTAAAAGTATGTATAAGGGGGGGGGGTTCTTTATTGCCTTCGAAATCTTAAAAAGTAGATTTTAAAAGATCGAACGGCCTCGTTGGTCTAGTTGTTGTAAATGCGCCTGCTAAACAAGAGGTCTTGGGTTGGATTCCCAGGTCGAGTAAAAGTAGTATTGGTTTTTTCTCTCAGAAATTCTAGCATCTTGGAGTTTGGATTCGTGACCGGTTGATAGCAATAGACTCGCCCTCTAATACATTGGACCTAAAACATCGGCAAAATGTGCCTATATATTAGTACACCTCTGCCTAACCCTTCAGGGTGGACAGGCGTGATGGTATTTGATTTCTTACCATACATCTTCCAACTTTACAAAATTAAATAGAAAAGAAACCATTATATTTATAATTTTATAATTTAAAATTAAGTTTTAAGTGCCTAGCTCAATTCTGAATTATGCTAATGACCTGTAAAAATACTAAAATCCAGTAATTATTATAGACTATTATGTTGCCGAAGATGCGTAGTCTTCTGTCTTTATAATTGGCTTAATTACCCAATTATGATGCTTATTACATCCGAAATTAATGCCTGGGAACCATTTTTGCCTTGCAACCTAACATATCATGATGCGCGTATAAATAATAATTACATAATATACCATTACATAATTATAGGTATTTACCATATGACGCCTCTCGTTCCCGAAGGGTTAGGCAGAGGCGTACAGAAAAAACGTGGTACAACTTGGACATAATTCTACAAGATTGGAAAAAAACTGTAATTAGGGAGGAATAGAAGAATATGTGTGACCTTTGTAAACTTGAAGGATAGCACAGGTTGCAAAAATAACTTCGAACCTGTATCCTGCCGGTGCAAACCGGTAAAACTACACACCTATCTATAGGTGCACCGGCAGTTTTAGGTAACTAGGCTACGAGGTTCTTATGAGCAAGTGCACGGAATAAAGTCAGCCTGTTTTTGAGTTCTACTTATAACAAAAAGAGAAAGAAATAGTTTCTTAACCTCTATAACCAAAAATAGACAGTTTACAGCATCCAGACATTATATTGATTAAATTTTCAGACTCTACGACGCCATGTGGAACAAAGATTAAATCGCTAGTTAAGAGATGAGACAAGTCAATGAATTTCGATGAATGCAGTTTAGAGCCTATGTTCACTCTCTTCAAAAAAATCTTTAAAGATAGTTGAATTAATATTAATATGAGTACAGCCCAGATTGCCAGTCCTACACTCCGCATTATTAAATTTGCATAACGAAGACTCGGCTGGCACAATGGCTTATATTTGACTTCTGAGTCTTGGGTCGCGGGGTCGATCCCCGGATGTAACAAATAATTTGTACAATTTACACTTATATATAAATCGTACAAATATTTGCTACCGCAACAACTTCTTAGGTGTTGCGGTTTTGGGTGTGAAAGGTTGTATCTTATTATCGGACTCACGACACATGAGAAATGCCAACCGTGAGAACATATTTATTAAAAAAAAAAGGTTTAATACAATTCACAGTTCGAAAAAAAAGGTAAAATAGAACTAAAATCAAATTTAAATTTGTGTGGCGACGCGTCGCCACGAAATTTAAATCCAGAAATCGGTTTTACGTGCGGCTATAGATGTTTCACATCAAAAATTGACTATAATGTCTGGACTATAATAAATCCATTAGTATATTTCACTGTGACTTTCAGATCATTAATGTCATTATCATCTAAGACAATATTTTTAAGGATTTCTATGATTTGTAAAAATAAATATTATGTATCAATTACAATTGAAGAGCTTACTATGTAAACTTTAAAACGAATTAACATTATTTGTTATTACTTTTATTGTAAACCAATTCCAAACCGGCTCAAGGAATCTTAATAAATTCCTTGTACAAGGAAGGAATCACGTTGAGAAGCTTTGCCGACAATTGCCAAGGAAAACCCCATGACATCAAACTACGTTAATGTTCCTAACGGGATAAAATAACGAGTATTTTAACATTTAATTGATGCCAATAAAAAACCCCTCTTTGTTGAATAATAACAAAATATTCCTCAAGCTGGCAAAGTCAAGTCAAATTATCATTTATTCATTGGACGGCAAAATTAATTGGCTCTTTTTGATATTGTCGACATTAAAGGCAACACCTGACATAAAAAAAGAAACAACATTTTAAAGTGCAATATTTCTGTAATTCACAAAATATGTTCGGACAATTTTTTGGAAAAATAAATATTTCAATAAATTATTACATGGCTGAATATTTTTTTATGGCGAGGTAATAAGCCCCTATCTATTGGGGCACAAAAACAAAACAGAATGGAGATAGACCACCAGATAAAAGAGCTGTGTTATCATTAAAAGGGTACTCTTCCAAATCACCTTTGAATAGGTATAGGAGATTTAAGACGATTTGATAAGGGTTAGACAATGACGCACACGATAAATAGGACTATAGAACATAAAATATCAATACCTATATTTACATATTATGTCACGACACGTTTAGCTCAGCGGCAGTTGACGCTGCCTGCTATGGGTCCGAATCCCGGTAGGGACAAATGTTTGTGTGTGCATCAACATTTGTATCCGAGTCATGGATGTATCTATGTATAATATGTATATGTATGTATTTACAAAAAAAAAGTATGTATGTAGTGTATCAACCATCTAGTATCCGTAACACAAGCCTCGTTGCTTACCACGCAACTAGATGGCGCTGTGTAATAATGTCCGGCAATATTTATTTATTTTATAGTATAGTAAATATTATATGTACTTATTTTATTTTATTTTTGAGGTCGCAAACAAGCTTACTCATCGCCTGATAGATAGATCCGACTAAGGAGGAGCTTCGCAATTTGACTATATTTTTTTATGTTACTTACCTCAGAACTTTTGACTGGGTGAACCGATTTTAATGATTTTTTTTTATTTGAAAGCTGGTTCTTTCCGTGTGTTTCCATTTCAATTTGGTCCAGTTCAGACATTTGAAATCGGTGTTCTTTGGAAAGAATCATTTGAAGAACCCGAATTCCTTTTTTTGGAAGTGCCGTAGTCGTTTAGAAGAACTTCGGCAGGTAGCTCATTCCACAGCCTGATTGTACGTGGGTTGAAGTTCCTCTAGAACGGTAGTCAAAGTCAAAAAGTCAAAATATCATTTATTCAAAGTAGGCCAGTTTTTTTTTCAGGCTTTCCCCGACCGTGAGAACGTCAGGACCTTGTTGGTCTCATTTTTGTTTCGTTCCGGAAATTAGGCCAGATTAAATTGGCTCTTTTTGAACGTCAACAATAAAGACAGCCCCCAAAAACGCCCGCCCTTTACGCGATAGTATTTGTTCTATGGTGTGAGAATGAATTCACTGCCAATGGCGAAGAGTTCTCTGAATAAATGGTAAGATAAGATGTTACTTATAACTGAAGGATCTGTCTTTCAGTACAGAATGAGTAAAAGAACCACATTTAATTCAATTATGTGTTTGTTTTTCCTTTAGAAAATCCATTTCCTCTATGAGGCATTACCTTGCTTTGACAGATAAAGCATATCTGTCGTTGTATATTCTTTGGTGGCGCGCCATAGAGACACCGTCTAGGGGATTGTTACTCATAGCTAGGGGTGGCAGTAGGTTCCTACACAGTAACTACTGAACATCTTAATATACCAAGCCGTCTAAAAAGGTATGTACATATACTTACTGATTTATTCCAGTGCTAAAAGTATTATTAAAAAAAACGTGATTTATGTTTAAATTTATTTTTTCAAATGATTCTTTTAACGGACCTCCAACTGAATTTTGAATATTTTCTTGTATAGTTAATAGTAGTGGTAGTGTTTGTTATTGGCTACAAGGGTTAGTTAATCTTCTTGTATTAATAACATGTATTAGTATAGGTTTTATAGATGTAGAAATATATTTCTGAGTGATTTGGTGAAAGTTTGCTATTATAATAACAAACGGTGTCCTATTCGTTGGTTTTTTCGAAATACTATAGGACGATAGGTGTCATCCTTCTTTAGCGAATTTTCTGTTTTAACAGTTCATATCTAGCTCCTAAGATTTCATAGTTAGTCAGTAAGTGAGTTTAATTACCATTGATAGAAAATAACCTTTAATACATATTAATTATAAAGCTAAGTTAACTGACTGTATTACAAGTATATTTAATTGATTCTTAGTTGGCAAAGTGAATTATATATTTTTTTGAGAAAGAAACCTTATGTATTTGCTTTACGAACTTGTGACGTGGTCATAAAGTTCATTTTCCCTATTTAGAGGTCGTTGGGTAACTTACATAAATAGGTAAAACGAATTCTGGAGAGAAGGGAAGGGTTTGTTATAGATCTAACCCTTGACTCATGATCTCATAAATAGTTGGCATCATTTCAACACAAGATATAATTTATTCAAAGTAGGCCAAATTTAATTAGCTCTTTTTGAAGTTCAATAATAAAGTTAGCCCAAAAAATCGTTTATCGGTATTCACACAATATAGTTTGATCTTTAATGTCTTTTTGTTTTCGAGAAATAAAATTCGAAAGGATATCTGTGATATATTGTGTTACTACATATCTCAAATAATGTGTACACCGTCACACGCGATATAAACTCAAAAATTGCAAAAATGCATGTGTTTTAATACTTTAAAATATCAATTTCAGAACACGATGGGTCTGCCTCAGCTGAAAACATGTTGCTGTGTGTTCGACTTGAAAACAGGCTGTATTATCATGGGCAGCATCAACGCGGTAAGCTAGTTACCCTAATCTAAAGCGGTTCAGCGTGAAAAAGCACAAAAAGACATACTTTCGCATTTATAATATTAGATTAAAAAAACGAATGTTTGTTAAACAGTTTTAATACTAGTAACAATTTAAACTAGGCAGTGCCTATAATAAATACCAGCTAATTCCAAAGACAATTGGAGTATGTACAAAGATTCTGACAAAAAAATATATTTGTGTCATTCAGTCTCTTTACCATTTCATCAACAGGTGCTGTCCTTCACGCTACTGTCCCTGATGATAGTGTTAGCAGCGGAGGTGGGCGCCATCGACGCAGCCGTGGTGTACGCTGATGACGTAGAACTGCAGGCCGGAGTCACGGGTCTATACGCCATGAGCATAATCCTAGTACTCATGTTCCTCTTCAAGTTTTTATTCGATATCGCGTTCGTGTATGGAGTTTCTACGGTAAGAAGTTTTTATACACTGTAGTAGTTTCTCATAGTTTAGTTACCAGCCTCTATATAAGTACTTAGATATATTTCTGACAAAGATTTGTACTTCCTTTTGCTTTGTTTCTAAAATATTTGTGCCTTAAAAAAAGCATGATGTTCTGTATTGGTTTTGGCATTTATATACATACATATATAATGCCGATGCCATCTAGAACCTTAAAATTATTCTTAATGTATATTCTATATAAAATTATGTCACAGTGCTCAGATATATTACATGGTCTGCCAGTCAGGCCGTGACAGTGGTTAATTTAAAGGATCCGCGATAAAATCCATAAATCCGTTTTGTTCAATAATTTATTTGTATTTGTAGGAGCGGCAAGGGATCATAAAGGCGTACATGATAATGTGGATTGTGTTCTTCCTCCTCTCGATGTTCATCTTCTTCCTCAACGCTCCAGGCATGAATGCAGGGACCATCACAACCGAAGTCGTCTATATTGGTATGTAACATCATCTACCTATTTATTGCCCCACTACCCAGCATGGATCTCCAATTTGAGAGAGATTAGGTTATAGTCCAGTACTCTAGCCTAGACCTGGGCACGGCTCCTCTCATTTGAGACAGATTAGGTCATTAGGCTATAGTGCACCTCGCTAGCCTAGTGTTAATTGGCAGACTTTACTTGCTATCGAGAGAATCCCTTAGGCATGCTGGCTTCCTCACGATGTTTTTCTTCACCGTTTAAGCGGTTAGCCTTAGATTCGAACTCAAGATCTTTGACTTCGCTGGCCACTGGTCACACCACTATCTATTTTATAGTAATTAAGAATGCCTGTATGTATGTATTTTATTTTTATCTCCTTCATCTGCTGAGCCAAATATCCTAGGTCCCATAAGCAGGGTTATTGGGATTTACTATGAAATTATTTAAAGAAATAGGCTTGCCCTCTATTATTTGGACCCTAATACATACAGTGAACTGTACCATATTTTACTCTATTACACCTCTGCTGTACCTTTCGTGAACACAGGTGTTATGCTTTTGTGCAACTTGTTGCTAAGAGAAAAAGGTAAGGAGTAATATATGTATAATTGTTTACATACCAAAATAATAATAAATATAAATGCGCCCTCCTAATATAAACTATTTTATAGCAAATCCAAAAACTTATATTATCTTATGTGTTCATATTTCCAGCACACAACGTGTACACGATTCTGCTGTGCAACAGTTTCTACAAGCAACTCAATAGCAGAGAAGAAGTATAAATTACTATTCTCAAGCAAAGCTTATTTGAGACACGCCATGACTGGACAGGTAGATAGATAGATAGATTATTATTTATTGTACATACACCAAAAGACAAACAATATGGAATAAACTGAAAGTTTAAGGTATCGCCAATTGTTATTAGGTATTTTTAGTTTACAAATGTTACCTAGAATGTATGATTAAGGGTTTATATGGTACTTTTAATTATGAACAAAGTATGGTCAATAGTTATTCGAAATACTTTTGTAAATCGTATTTGGTTTTACACTTAACTGCGTCGTTGTGGTCGTACCAACGAGGCCAATTTAATCAATAATTTATTAATTATTATTCACTTTACAACTTTGGTAACATAAAAGTTTATAAAATTAAATTAACTTCTGATTTATTATTAAAAGTTATTGAATAAAAGCACATATTTGTCCAATAGTTATCAGTAGGTACTTTCAGGAATCGTGAGTAACTTATTATACCTTGTACATAATTATATAAATTGAAACGCATGTTTTTATTTGAGGTAAAGCAATACTATACTATTTAGTAGGCACAGTGTTCATTAACTTTGATTTAATTATATCATGCTTAAAATAGGATCTAAGTAACAAAATATGTATGATAAAAGACAAAATTAATTGCAAATAACCTCCTTCTTTTGGAAGTCGGTTAATAAATAATAATGATGATGAAATAATGTTTTTTTAAATGTATTTTTCATGTTTTTAGTTTTTCAAATATACTTAATATAGTTCTAAAGATGTACATTATTTGCAATTGCAAAGCTTGTTAATAAACCAGGTTACATAGGTACTGATTTCTCACAATTACGTATATTTTAATGTAAATCTACCTATAATTCTTAAGTTGGTTTGTGTAAGCTTCAAAATCTCAAAAACTTCTGCACCGATTGGGCTCAAGTTTTGACACAATATACAACCCACTTCAAAGATTGTTTTTATCTATTTTTCGCGTGAATATAGTACAACTACAATGTGCCACAGCAAGTGTGGCAGAGTTCAGCTAGTTATAAACAAACAAACACACGTACACGCCTGCCTAACTTTTCAGGGGCGATGCGTGATGGTATGTTATGTTAAATAAATAAAATTAAATGTTTGTATAAATCATAGAGCTAGTTGGAGTGACTATTCTGACAGCATGGGAATTCCGTTTGCTGTCAGTTCAGTAACTCCCTTATTTTAAGATAGGGGTTGTCCATTAATCACGTGATGTTTTTTTAACATTTTTTCACCCCTCCCTCCCCCATGGTGATACGTGGTGAGGTTTAAGACTACCCCCCACCAAAAATCACGTGTATTATTTAGTACCTACAAAGAATCTTAAAATGTTTGTAATACCTACTAATTTTAGTTTTAGAAATCACGCGTTAGACGAAAAAATCATTACACGTGATATCTTACTATACCCCCCTCCCCCATGTGATATTTAGTGATTTTTGCTGAACCCCTCCCCCTCTTTCGAATCTCACGTGATTAATGGACAGCCCCATACCTAGGCGGTTTCTACAGGGTCGGCAACGCGCGTGCGACACCTCTTGTGTTGCAAACATCTATAGGCTATGTTAATGCTTGTTTGTCACCCGTACGACATAAAAGAAACAGAATTTATTGCAAATGTAACTTAGTATTATCATAGTGTAATTAGAAATTATTGATGTGAAACATCTATAGCCGCACGTAAAACCGATTTCTGGCGTGGCAAAAGCGTCGCCACGAAATTTAAATTTGATTTTAGTTCTATTTTCAAGTTTACCTTTTTTTCGCATTGTGAATTGTATTAAACCTCTTTGAGTTTGTGTTAATATGTTTCTTTTAACAGTTATATATTTTTGATGTGGAAAAAAATCGTAATATTTTATTTTATCATTATGACATATTTAGTTCCTATCACAATATGTTCTTTTCTGCATATTACTTTTACAAAATAATGTCGATGTTTCACATCTGCCACGCGTCCCGTGACGGCTCACTGTTTTTTTTTACACTATGGTATTATTTTATACGTGTAGAATTGCAGAAACGGGTAGTTTTAATAGAGATTAGATATGTAGTGTGAATTGCAATTAGGTATATAAACACTGGTGTATGTGTATGTTAGTAACATTAACTACTGGGTCAATGTTACTATTCATTATATGCGTCAACAATTTTATTATTATCAATTATTTATTTTATATAATGACAATATAATAATTATGATTCAGTATTTTAATGCCTATTTATAAATATGATGTATTAATTGATTTGCACTTGAAATATGAAGGTAATAAATAAGCTAAGAATTTGAATTTATTAGTTTTTAAAAAATAAATAAAATATTGTTGTCTCTCTGAGTAACTGCCTCGTTGGTCTAGGGGTCGTAAATACTACTGCTGGTGTAGGGTTCGATTCCCAGGTCGAGTAGAGTGTTATAAGGTTTTACTATTAAATTCTCAGTTGTGAGCTTGCAGCTCGGTGTTTGGATTCGTGTCCTGTTGATGGCAATAGGCTCGTCCCTTCTTTTACATTTAAAACTACCGGCAAAATATGCGTGTGTACATTAGTACACCTCTGCCTAACCCTTTGGGGACGACAGACGTGAATATGCTGTGTATGTTGTTATTTTAGATTTTTAGGTCAATATAAATGTGAATTTATTTGTCACAACATATGAAATAAAAATTATTATATGTATACCTAATTATTTAAAGTTATAACTAATGTTACATAAATATTAAAGCGATGTTAATATTATGTGTTTTTATTTATTAATAACCTGATTTCAGTGACGTGGTTGCGGTAAATTTGGTTTACTTTCATGGTAAAGGTTAGGTCTTCAAATCCAGGAAAATGTTGTGCGTACCCACGGGGTATTATGAGTTTGACGTGTGTGGGTACGGATGACCCGATTTTGATTTTATTTTAATCGTGTAAAAGGTGTCGTAGCCTAGTGGTGTGACCAGTGGACTGAGATGTCAGAGGTCTCGAGTTCGAACCCGAGGCACGCACCACTGACTTTTAGGAAGTTATGTGCGTATTTATCACATGCTCAAACGGTGAAGAAAAACATCGTGAGGAAACCTGCATGCTTGAGAGATTTCTCGATGGCATGTGAAGTCTGCCAACCCGCAGTAGGCTAGCGTGGTGGACTATAGCCTAAACCCTCTCAATTGAGAGGAGACCCGTGCCCAGCAGTGGGACATTAATGGGTTGATGATGATGGTGTAAACGGTGAATTAGTCCGGTTTTATTAGCTACGTTTGGTGGAAATCGGTCTAAGGTGGCCACCATCGGGGCTATTTAAAGTTTTAATTTAATTTAGTTAGACTTAATGACAATGTCACACAGCAAAGGGTGGCAGAGCAGCAGGGTAGGTATAGCGAGATTTAAAAAAAGATATACAAAAAAAGTAAGGGGCCATTCATTTGTTATGTAAGACGGTTTAGGGGAGGACGGTCGATTATGTCTTATTTTTTCTTACAAGGTCGATCATCTCTTACTTTCTCTTCTTTTGATGATCTTGCTTTCGTAAAATCACAAATATTTGAAAGTTTAATAATTACAAACCATTTTTTTTTGTATTCTTTAGATTCTTACGTAATAAATATAAAACAATTTCTTACATAGGAGGATAAATGGATGGTGCTTAAGTAAAACGAACTCAGAAACGTTAATAATTAAAAAAAAAACTACTATTAATTATAATAAAAAGGTTAATAATAATAATTATATTTATTTATGGTATAATATTATATTCTGTACATTAATTACGTAGGTATAATTCAATTAATCTCAGTATTTCCATCGAAACATTCAGCAAGAAGATCCTCATCATCATCACGGTGCTGGCCAAATCTGAAGTCTCTGCCCTTCAACATAAGTTCGTAAACAGTATGCACAACCACTAAATAATGTATGTGTACCACTGAAAACAAGAAAAACACGGGTCAATTCAAATTTTGAGAACATAATTTCGTCCACTGTCAATGAGAGTCAAAGTAAAAAGTCGAAATATCATTTATTCCTAGTAGGCCAAATTTAATTGGCTCTTTTTGAATGTCGACAATAAAGGCAGCCTACAAAAGCCCGCCCCTTCACCGCTTCCTAGTGTTATCGCTGGGAAGAAGAAGCGGCGCAACAAACTCCCCAGCAACACATTTCTGTCTGTTTATTCAATAAATGATTCGATATAATACGATAATGAATCTATTCAATATTGAGAGTATTAATTAACTATGATGTGAATGCTATATCGAGCAGAAAAAAATTATGTTCAGCAATAACAGAACAAATAATAATAATAAAGAGACGTAGTTTATTGCCATACAACGCGAATAAAAACAAAGCTCGACTTGTCCCATTGATGGGCAATAGATTCTCTCTTCCTTCCTTTTGTCCCTGGACTCAACTTAAATGCAACGAAAGCTCTCGTTTTATCCGGCCGTAGATCAGCAAGCTACTTCACAATAGCTCTGCCAGTTTTAGGTCGTCAAAAGGAATGCCGTAGTTACTTACAGGAGAAGATGAACAGGATTATGGCCGGTATCCAGCAGTTCTGTAGTAGCAGAAGCAATGCGCTTAATTGACACAGGATCGTGATTATGATGCCGAAGGAGAAGTACGCCAGTATCATGCTTGGTTTGTTCTGGAAGAGGAATTAACCGGGTCATTCAGTGTTTTAATTGAAGAAATATCTCTATTATATGTATACTATGTTGCCCTCCTGTTGGAAGTTTTCCTGTAACGTGGGTTAACATTTGGTTAATTTTTGTTTTAATTCATTAAAGGCATCGTTACAAAACTACATTTATAAAGAGGAATATTAATTACGGAATGACAGGTTTCTGTGTTGAGTTCAGCTGGGGGAGTAATTCGTTGAGAAATTATTACTCGCATAAAAGCAGTGTGCTAACATTATTGTATTTCTGTTTGAAGGGTAAAGTAGCAAAGGTGATAACTTGGCATCATTTTTGGGCAGTAAAGAAACCCACACCCTGTGACGTAAAGGCTAGATCAGATGATGACAGACTAACACCGCATTTTGCTCCATTTTTAACTGTTCGTATAGTAACTCCTGTATTTAAAGTACCTAAAAGGTTTATGCAGGGTTGGCAACGCGCGAGCCACAACTCTGGTGTCGCAAACGTAGAAAGACGGTAGCCGTTTACTATCAGGAGGGCAGTAAGTTAGTTTGCCGTCTTTGTGGTATAAAAAGATCCTAATAGAAAGTCGTAATGTCACTCAATGTTGTCCCGTTTTATCAGTGACTAGCTTTTGCCCGCGGCTACGCTCGCGTTAAGTTAGTATTATTAATTAGGTATAGTTTTCATACAAACTTTCATCCCCTATTTTATCCCCTTGGGGTAGAATTAATCAAAATCCTTTCTTAGCGGATGCCTACGTCATAACATCTACCTGCATGCCAAATTTCAGCCCGATCCGTCTAGTGGTTTGTCCACTATGTCAGTCAGTCAGTCACCTTTGAGTTACATATATTTAAATTAGATTGTAGATACCTTTAAAATACCCAGAATAAGGAGGATGGAAAACGGCATCCAGAGTAAAGCGATGATCATCAGGATGCCCAGGATCATGTGGACTGAGGAGATGCTCAGTTCCAGGCCCATATATGATGCGAAATGTGGCGAAGAGGTCAAAGGTCCTTCTGTCTCTGCACCCAAGATGATGTAGCTTGTAGCTGAGGCCACCAGCAGAAACGTGGATAATATCTGCGAAAGTATTTAAGTTATTTAAAATATAAACTGCCTCGTTGGTCTTCTGGTTGAAACTGCGACTGCTGAGCAAGAGGGTTCGATTTCCATCCATTCGTGGGGAGTTTTCAATGAAAATCTCAGTAACAGCTCGAAGTTTGGATTCGTGCCCGGAAATGAGGTACGTCAGTACACCCACAGGACCCTTCGAATACAACAGGTGTGAATGTATGTTAGGTTAAGTAATTTTAATAAGTCTAACAGTGGGACAAGAAAGGGTTGGTGATGAAGCTAGTTTGAAGAATTCGTAATCGGATTCATGATCATCAACCCATTATTGTCCCACTGCTGGGCAAGGGAGATTAGATTTATTATACGGGCCACATAATATAACCAGTCTTTGTGAAAATTTATGGAGACCATGTAGTCCACCACGCTAGCCTACTGCGGGTTGGCATACTTCACATGCCATCGAGAATATCTCTCAAGCATTCAGGTTTCTTCACGATGTTTTCCTTCACCGTTTTAGCATTTATTGTGATAATTTCGGATTGCGGAAGACTAAATTTAATTACTTCGTGTAGGCACTCCGGTCTTGTTCTAAAATATATTATAGTTGTACTAGATGATCCGTTGTTTTGCCACATATCCATTTCACATATCATTTGCGAAAGTGTGTCGGTCTGTCTGCTACCTCTTCGCTATAACCGGTGAACCGATTTAGATTAAATTTGGTATAGAGATAGTTTGAGTCCCGGTGAAGGACATAGTATGCGGATTAAATTACAAATTTTACGCAGACGACTCCGCGGGCAAAAGCTAGTATAAATATATACTTAAAACATGATTTGAAAATGGGTGGTAGAGGTAAAGAAGAACTTTATGACCTTAGTATTCATATTTTCAGATTTACCAAATATGTACATAAAATTCTAAAAAATCGGTCTATCTGTTTCGGATTAATTCGATAACAAACACTGTGACACGTCACACGAGACAAAATAAACGAATTTTTTTTTGACGCTATGAGGTAAAATGAACTTGCACACATCGATTTCGATCAATAAAAAAAATATTGTGAGCTATTAAGTCGTAAAATAATGTTATACTTATGAACAAAAAAAGTATTTATTTAAGATTTTAAAAACGTATAACAATATTTTAATACGTCTGCCAAACTGCACAGCAGTTTGTTGGCAGGCGTCGCTCCCAAGTTACCTATATACCTATTTATTATAAAATGATTGTTATTAGGTACCTATATTAATTAATATGGCTATTGCTATGTTGTCATATCGTAATTCTTCTTAATGGCAACACCTATAACGCTTCACGGGGAAGTTCCGTATAGTGTATATACGTACGTGTGCGTAACATGATCGTCGTTTGTAAGCTTATAATAATTAATAACTATCAGGAAGTAATTTGTCTTATAAATGTATCAATTATATCATCATCATCATCATCCGCCTATATTCGTCCACTGCTGGACGTAGGCCTCCCCTAGTGAACGCCACGCCAAGTTATATATTTAAAAAAAAAAAAAAAAAACTTTATTGTGCAGTTGAGAAGCGCCTCACGACATAATTAGATAATTATGTCGTTGTATCAGGCATCTCGTACGAGATAATCACTTGATCATAATATAACCTATACTAATAGGTACTAGGAAGAGGAAATAATTGGTTTTTGTTTGTTTTTATTGAATAGGTATCGCAAATACTGAACCGAGCTACATTAGAATGCTAGACTGTACATTATCCATGATGAATATAAGCTATGTTTTATTTAAAAAAACATTTAGGGATTAAATACCTATCAGGTAAAGCCAGAGCGGACCGCTATAATTAGTGTTAATTGTAGGAGTTATGTGCCTAGAATAATTAAGTCAATACGTGAGTGTATGTATGTATGTATGTATGAAATAATTAAGTCATTAGTTCAGCCAGTCAACTAGTTTAAGAACATAGTTAATTTAATTATGAACATTATTATTAGTAAATAAAAACAACATATTATTATGCACTTACAAAACTGGTGATACCCAACATAATGCATCCGATATTTGCCGGTATGACGTAACAACACTTTTCTGACCAACACATTTTTATTCAACTAATTTTCTTTTATGATTACAATACACACGAGTTTATCCCTATAATGTTTAAGTTTATACTAAACACCATGGCAAAAGGCGGATGGGATAATAAAATAAAGTTGGCACCTTTGACCCAACGTCCCCCACTCTCCTCATACGCCTGTAATGCAAGTCAAATAATATAAACACGAGCATTCGTGAAACTAAATCTGTTATTATGATTAGTGTGACAAAAATTGTCACAGAGATGTACTAGGTCAGAGGACTCAAATTACGTTTAAGTGTTATTTGTGTGTGACTTTGAGTAGAGGAATATTGGGTAGAGTACGTTCCTATCCTTACGGGTTAAAATATTTTACGGGCGGCGGGCTTATGCGAGACAGATCAAAGGGACTACTGAATGTTATTTAGTTCTTATAATTACGCGAATATAAGACATTGAAATAAAACGGACAAACTGATGGAATGCTATAAATGATCCGAAAAGCTAAATTTGGTCGTGTTGTAACTTTCGAAATTTCAGTAGTACATTGGGATCTAACATAAAACCTTTGTCTTCACTTTCCACTGCTTACACCAGTAGTCTAACACAGCTCCAAAAAGTTTTTTATTACAGCAGATGTTTTTACTATTGCTATTAAATTCAAATTCAATCTTTATTAAATCAATTAGTATCGAATTATTTAAATACAGTATACAAACTATACAAAGCCGGACGTCATGATTATTCACCAGCCGTTTGTGATTGGAGTCCGTCCCTGTATTTTCAAGAACCGTTTTTAAGGTTCCGTAATCAACATGGAACCCTTATAGTTTCGCCACATTCGCTGATCCGTCTATCTGTCGCATGTCGGTCCGCGACCTATCTCAGAAACTTTTAGTATTAGAAAGCTGAAATTTGTCATGGAAAAATGGTATGAAATAAATATTTTTATCATCTAACTACCCCCCTAGTTAGATGATAAAAATATTGTGTCGTTAGATATATAGATTGTTAAAAGATAGGTAAGTACGTCTATGGGACATACATAATAAATTATTGGGGATTGAAAAATATGTTTTCCCTAGCAACATATTTATCTTATAATTTTTATAAGAAATCCCCCACTATCGTTTTAGGTTTCCGGTAAGTAAGAAACAGTAATTCACATCGGTGGTATATACAATAGCAAAAATAAAAAAAAGGTAGTAGGCAAAGAAAGTCTTTATAAATTAACATTAAGTTTAATAAACAGACATAAATTAATGTGTCGCTGAAGAGTTTGTCGCGCCGCGCCGTTTTTCTTACCAGCAAAAACACTTGAAAGCGGTGAAGGGCCGTTTTTTTGGGGGCTAACTTTATTTTTTTAAAGACCTGAATAAATTCAGCTTACGTTGAATAGATTATATTTTGTTTTGAGTTTGATTTGAACCATGGGCCAGACGGGCAACTACGGAACCCTACACCGTGCGGCCCGATACGCTCTTGGCCAGTTTTTATACGTGCCCTTCAAAAGTTATCGGTGCCACTTGAGATAAACCAAAGATCGTTGACTAAAGTTTTAACAAGAGGTCTTAGTTAGAACCCTTTAGCGCTTAGTTAAATATTTAACTAGTGGAACGAATATATGTAGTATTATATTGATTTCATATATGTAATTGATTTGACGATCCCAGAAGCTCAGCGGTTTGAAAGGCTACCTTCTGCTGTAAGGGTCCTGGCTTCGATTCCAGGTAAGGACAAATGTTTGTGTGATGAGCATAGCCTAGTGGTGTGATCAGTGGACTGCGAAGGTAGACGCCACTTACTTCTCGAAGAATAGATTTTTTTTACGGAATTTATCGCAGTTTATTTTACGCAATAGTATCCGTAAAAATAATATCAGTGCCCATATATTTTACGGTTTTCAAAAATACTTATGTGATAATTCAAAGCTACATATGTATTTGTGTACTATTTTTTTTATGTTGATAAGGGGGCAAACAGGCAGGAGGCTCAACTGATGGTAAGTGATCACCGCCGCCCATGAACATTTGCAACACCAGAGGCTTGCAAATGCGTTGCCAAACCCTGTAGAATCCGTTAAGGTTTCTTAAAATAGGGAGTTACTGAACTGACAGCAAACGGAATTCCCGTGCAGTCTGAATATTCATTCCCCCAACGAGCTCTGGTTATCTGATTCACTCGCAGAAAGACAACTATTGTTGATTCACTGCGTTATTCTGTAAGGCGAAGGTACTTCCCCAGTCGGGCCATACCTCTCGTAAAATATATTTGGACATTTTGACACAGCGCCATCTAGTTCCGAGCTAAGCAACGAGGCTTGTGTTACGTATACTAGCAGGTTTATACACTACATAGATATTTATTGTAAATACATACATATTATACATTGAGATATTAATGACTCGGGTCAAACATTTGCACTTACCGGGATCGAATCCATGCGCTAATCTGGTTGTTGACATGACATAGGAGTGCTTTTCGTTAGGGGCCTTTTAAAACCGGTTGCGACAGTTTCTTATTGACACTCAAATACAAATAGGTAGTATTAACACAAATATATCTATTAGATAGATAGATAGATAGAATATACTTTATTGTACACAAATAATTAAAGTACACATTACATTAAATTATGAAATATGGGTACAATGGCGGTCTTATCGCTAAATAGCGATCTCTACCAGACAACCTTTTTGATGGACAAGAAATATATAAAAGTTAAAATGGGTATGGCGTGCTGTAATCCTAGAATGACTAATAGATCCACGTTAAAATGCAATCATTATCTTATATATAAAATTCTCGTGTCACAATGTTCGTTCCCGTACTCCTCCGAAACGGCTTGACCGATTCTCATGAAATTTTCTGAGCATATTGAGTAGGTCTGAGAATCGGCCATCTATTTTTCATACCCCTTAGTGATAAGGGTTGTCCACCAACCCCTATAATGTGGCAAAACAACGTTTGCTGGGTCAGCTAGTATATATATATACATACGATACATAAAAATATATATTAATAATATATATTTGTTACATACATAAGTTCATAAAATATAAACAAATATAGAAGAATGAATACGATGTCTACATATTTTAATACAATACAGCATAACAAGGATAACTATTATATAATTAAAAAAAACTATTGTTGAGCACCTAACGAGTCGCGTTTGAGGTTCTACTATTTATGTATCAGTAAGCCCACCTGGGTGCAGCAAGCTGAACAAATACAGCAACGGGATAATTGTTTATTGTTAATGTTCTCTTTATTCTAATATTAATGTTTTATTATATTATAATAATAATAATCTAATGGACAAAACGCATATTTCATCATTTATTCTTTACACATATATTTAGTCACTGAAATAACAATCATCATCATCATCATCATCATATCAACCGTTAGACGTCCACTGCTGGACATAGGTCTCCCCTAAGGATCACCACGACTGAAGTATTGTACTCGAGGTCGTTAATCAAACACACGTGTGCTTAGTACCAACGTTTATTGAATACTGCTCACTTACAAACTAAGACATACAGTACAGAATACACATGTAAATGTTCGCATACTTCACCTCCGGGGGTGAAAGAAAAAAAAATAGAAAAAAAAAATGTTTAAACCTTATTCTAATTACAAAAATTTTTTTGTTCTATCTTTATGCACTACATCTGTCTTGTTATTTCTAGAGATTTTAACATTTATGCCTAAATCTTCTATTACTTTAAAAGGACCATCATAAACACAGTCTAATTTTCGAGCACATTCGTTTTTTACCAAAATAAGATCATTCTTATTATAAAATACAGGGTTACATAAGTTGTCATATTTCTCTTTCCTTTTTTCTTTACAAATCATCAAATTTTTCTTTGCATCACTTAAAGCTACTTGCAGTTTATATTTTAAATCTAAACAATAATTGTCAGTATTATAAAGTGGTTCTATGTCATCCCTTAAACTATTAGGTAAACGACATTGTCTGCCAAACACAAGTTCAAATGGTGAGTACTTAGTCTGCGTATTAACACTTGTATTGTAACTAAAACACCAAAAAGGTATCCAGTATGACCATGAATAACATGTATTAGAACAATAAGTCCTTAAAAATGCACCTAAATGCTTATGAGCTATTTCGAGAGAACCGATTGATTGATGGTGGTATGCGGTTGATGCCAATTTTTCTATCTCTAACAATCTGCAAACTTGCGTCATGATTTGAGAAATGAACTCAGTTCCTCTATCAGTAGCTATAGACTTAGGGATACCGAAACGTAAAATAAAATTATGTACAAAAGCTCTTGCTACAGTAGCTGCTTCCTTATTGGGTAACGGGTATGCTTCTATATATTTAGTTAATTCACATTGGATAGTTAGAATATAACTATTTCCACATTCATCCTTGTCCAATGGACCAACTAAGTCTAGAAAAAGTTTCTCAAACGCGGTTGACGCTGTGGTAGTTATAGTCATTGGTTGCTTAGTATACTTACATTGTTTCATCTTTTGACACATTTCACATTTGCTAATAAATTTACGAACATCCTTATCTAGGCCTGGCCAATAGTATTTTCTCTTAATGTTATTTGTCATTTTATTTACGCCTACATGTCCACTAGTTGGCAATAAATGATAGTCATTCATAATGAATTGTTTTATTTTATCGTCATAAATCCTTTCAACTCCTTTCAAAACACATATACGGGGACCGGTCCACTCTTTTAAGGATTTAATTTCAGTACATAAACCTTTTATAAATTCATTGTTTTTAGTATCTTTTACTATGCATAGTTCTTTTACTCTTATTCTTTCACAAAACTCCTTTAACTTAGTTGCAAATTCGGCTCGCGAGAAGTGCAATCTAAAGCCAAGGTTAATACATAACAACATTTTGCTTGGTATATAAACAAAACAATCTTTTACTTCTCTTATAATATTTAATTTTTTAAATTTATTTATAGTCTCTTCTTCCACTAATTTTATTTCAATAGAATCAGACGGTTGTCTTAATAATTCCACGACTCGTGGTTGATCAGGCCACTCTTCTATGTCTTTATTAAGTACCGTTTGTTCTCTCTCTCTCTCTCCACTCTTTTCCATCAATCTCTTTTGCCTCCTAGTTGTCACAGCTAAAACGTGTTCTTTCATACTTTTCAATTCATTCGATGTTATGCACACTCTTGATAATGCATCCGCTACCACATTATCTTTACCTTTGATATACACTATCTTAAAATCGTATTCTTCTAGAATTAATCTAAATTTAATTAGCCTACTAGACGGGTCTTTCATTCCAAAGAGATATACTAGGGGTTTGTGGTCTGTCATGATAGTGAACGTTCTGCCGAACAAATACGGCCTGAAATATTTTACTGCCCAAACAATGGCTGTTAATTCCTTTTGTATCACAGGGTAATTTTTTTCGGCTTTATTTAATGGTCTGCTAGCATAAGAAACGGGTTTCATATTCTTATTACACAATACGGCTCCTACGGCTAAATCAGAAGCGTCTGTTTGTAAAATAAATTCATTTGTTTCGGAAAAATTAGGATATTCTAGTATCGGGGGTGTCATTAATGAATTTTTTAGGAAATTAAATGCGTTCTGACATTCAGAGTTCCATACAAAGGGTGTATCTTTTTTTAGTAAATTATTTAATGGCATAGTAATTGTTGCAAAATAGGGCACAAATTTTCTATAGTAGTTGCAAAAGGCAACAAACCTTCTAACTTCATCTGCATTCTGAGGGACTGGAAATTTTTCTAAAATTCTAGTTTTTTCAGGGTCAGGTGCAACACCATCGGCAGTAACTAAATGACCAAGATATAATATTTCTTTTTTAAGGAATTGACATTTAGCTGGGTTCAATTTTAAATTTACCTTTCTCAGTCTTTCAAAAACATCAATAAGATTTTGGTTATGGATTGATAAGGATCTTCCAAAAATTACAAGGTCATCTAGGTAGATAAAACACTTTTCGAAAGTAAGACCTGACATCGCGATTGACATGACCCTACTGAAAGTACTACAAGAAGTTTTGAGACCCATTGGTAAACGTTTTAATTGATAATGTCCTGTACTAGTAGAAAATGCAGTATATTTTCGGCTCTCAGGTGACAATTTTACTTGATAATAACCTTGTTGGAGGTCTAAATGGGTAAAATAGATTGAGCCTGATAAGGAATCTAGAATGTCAGTAATGTTAGGCAATGGGAATTTATCATCTACAATATTTTCATTTAGTTTTCTAAAGTCAATTACTAAACGCCATTTTTGTGAATCCTGAGATTTTTTTGGAACTAATATTATTGGACTAGACCACTCACTTGAAGATTCTTCTATAATATCATCTTTTAGCATTTTTGTTATCTGTTTATTTACTTCTGACTTTAATGCTTGTGGTAACCTGTAAGGTTTTGTATAGATAGGATTAATGTTATTTTTCAATGTTATAGATTGCTCACATATATTTGTGGTTTCTAACTTATCACCGGGTAAAAAGAAAACATCCGAATATTTAGTGCAAATTCTTTCAATAGACTCTTTTTCTTCTCTGTTCAAATGTTTTAGCTCTAATGATGGTAATAAAGTATCAGCTCTCTGCGAACTACTTACACACTGGCTAAACTTGAAAATATTGTAATCTTTTAGAAGTTCAACGTTCAATGAGAAATTATTTAATTTAACTTCTTCGTCTCTAGTATTTAGAATTTTTACGGGAACTTTCCTACCTTTGGGTCGAACGATCGTACCAGCTAAGAAAACATCTCTTTCCAACTCTTTCGCACTAACAAAACAATCACCTTCTACTTCTGCGTCCAAATAAACGTAATGGATTGATTCACTACGAGGCGGAATTAATATCGAGTTACTATAATCAGGATTGTCATAAATAGGTAAAATACAACACTGTCCTTCTATTTGCAGCGTTAGCAAATTTTTGTCTAAATCAATGTTAGCTTTATAATTACTCATAAAATCTAATCCTAATATCCCGTCAACAGCGATGGGTAAATTCTTAAAAATATGAAACTTATTTTGAAACTTATTATTATTAGAATTATATAAATCTAATACTACATAGCCCGAAGAATAAATTTTACCTCCTATACCATTAACCACCAAGTTATCATAAAAAACTTGTGCTGACCTTGGAAGTTCTTCTTCCTTAATAACCGAAATAGACGCACCAGTGTCCATTAATAGTATAAGTTTCTTACCGTTAATATAAAAATTAATAAACTTACATTTACCCTTGCAAGCATAAACAAAATTATTAAGAACGAAAAAAATCATTACTTTCTAAGTCATTTGATTTATGTTGCGGTTTATCAGTAGAATTGGCAGCATCAACTAGCTTGTTTTCATTCTGCATTGAAAAAAGGTTTTTATTGTAAAATCCTTGATTATGACGTCCATTATAATTAGAACCAAATCTGTTGTACTGACCTCTACCGCGAGGGGCGTACTGAAAAGGTCTAGAATAATTCTGGTATCTATTTGAATAATTATGGTATCTATAATTCTGAGACATATTCCTATTACTGTTGTTGTACATTTGAAATGCACGACCCCTATTTTGTCCACGAAACTTATTAAACCCATTGTTGTACCTACCTCTGAATGAGGGGGTCATCCTCATTACCTCTGCTGGTTTCGAAGTAGACGATGATGGTATGGACTCGTCCTTGGCCGCTTGGATCGCATCCTTTAGTGATGTGTAGTTGCGGGCGGCTATTATCGTGCTCAACTTTTCACTCTTAAGTCCATCTGTAAATTTTTTTATTACCATTTTTTCATTAATTGGTTTGAGGACCGCGCATGCGGTTGCGTTGCCCTCAGCCTGCGAAATATTCAATTCTGTAAGTAATTTTTCCAATTGTGATCCATAGTCATCAATAGACCTAAAACCTTGGTTCAAGGATTGAATTTGATTCTGTATAGCCGTAAATGATTTTTTTGTTAAAAGTTTGTCCCTAAAATCTTTAATCATATCACTAACTGTTGTATAAGTACTAGCTACACGTAATTTAGCGTTTTCCGATAGTCGTCCCTTAAGTACAAACTTGATTAATAACTGTTGGCCTACATCGTTTAGCATATCAGCATACATTTCTACCGCATCAATCAACCGTTTCGTAGTATCTTCTTTATTATCTAAAATAGGTATTAAGCCACATGCAGATTTCATATCAAAATCCATTTTTTCTGATCTTAATTCTAAACTAGGCAAAGTACACAACTGAGATATTTCAGTAAATAAACTACAAATTTTTGTATACGTATCAGATACTAATCTAATTTCCTCTTTGCTCTGACCTTGACTTAAAGTAAAAAATAAAGACTTACTTTTGCTTAACAGCGACTCAGCTTCTTCCAACTTATTTGACGAAACAAACCCTTTATATCTGCTTTGGCCTTTCTTTACAAGATATTTCCTTATTTCTGTCAATCTTTCATATAATTCAATTAATTTATCAGCCATAATAGACTTAACGTAACAACATAATTACATACATTACTATGGTACGAAATCATATTTCATTCACTACAGTTTAAATTATTATAACTTGAGGCACTCGCATACGAGAGTGCCGATAAGAAATTGCTGACTTGCGTCTGGGCCGGACTTCTACGAACTGTTTGTTCGGCTCACATTTATTTCTAACAATTATAAGTACTAAAGAGGTATCAAACTATATTATTTAAAACTAAAACTTTCGTCCTTTATCTAAGAACAGAGAAAAAGTAAAAAGTAGTAGTAATTATAAATACCACTGTTTGATGCACTTTGACACTGATTCATTGGCTCGCCTTGTAGTCGGAGTCCTCATACACGCAGGGTGGGAGGGGCATTGCCAGAAAATGGGTTACACGCTTAAACATCTTCTTCTCTACGTACTTGCTCTGGTCTTCCCGATAACCGATGCCTCATCCTTCTCACGAACTCAGAATTTACTCGATCTCCAATCCACTTCTTGTGTCTTTCCTTAATTTTCATGTATATTATTACAAACAGTACAATCGCCACCAACACCAGGAATACGGTGATGAGGATATTGTTGACTTTGACGTGGTATTCCTGCTCGGATTCACTTGCGTTGTTACTTCCTCCTGATGCATTTTGAGCTATAATTACCTCCTTGTCTTCGGTTTTCGAATATGGCTTTCCCATAGTTATAATTTATTACGAAAAATAATATAGGCAATAAACACGGACTTAGACACAGCACAACGACAGTCAAGCGTGGAATATAATCCATTTCAAACATTGTTATATTTCTGAGCACCGAGGCACACCGGAATTTGCTGAGTTCACACTTTGCGACACAGTTCTTAGAACGCGCATGTCGCTGGCAGGGTCGCCATGAAGTATTGTACTCGAGGTCGTTAATCAAACACACGTGTGCTTAGTACCAACGTTTATTGAATACTGCTCACTTACAAACTAAGACATACAGTACAGAATACACATGTAAATGTTCGCATACTTCACGACGACCGGTCCTGCGCTACCCGCATCCAGTGGATTCCAGCGACCTTAACCAGGTCGTCTGTCCACCTTGCCGGGGGCCTACCCACGCTGCGTCTTCCAGTACATACCTTCAAGCCCCATCGGCCATCCGTTGTTCGAGCGATGTGCCCTGCCCACTGCCACTTGAGTTCGGCGATTCTTCAAATTAACAATTCATTTATTTATTTATTTCATATATATTAGACCTTTTAATTGTACATCGTGTGCTTAGTAACGGTTGCTTGACATCTGTGCGTTTGACATAGGGTTCTAGCAGAATATCAGAGCCAGGCATACCCTCCTGGCATATGCTGAGCTAGACACACATAATGAGTAAAACTTGTATAATAGGTGTTTTGTATTATTTTGTTATTTCTCTTTTTTCTCATTTTCTATTGTATGTACTTTGTTAACCATATTTGTGCCGAATAAATGTTTTTTCTTCTTCTTTCCCCTTGTCAAGTCAGTCTTCATTACTTGTTGGCGGCGTTGTTTCCTGTCTGATGACCTCTGAGAAGAAATAAATACCGAACAAACTCGGAGAATCATAGTCTCTTTTAAAGTCCAGGCATAATAGTACCTAAAATGCGAGTGTCGCCAAGCAAGAAATGTCTAGAAATGGCATTTAAATCCCACTAATATTATAAATGCGAAAGTTTGCATGGATTTTTGTTACTCGTGAAGGAGTAACAAAAATCCATGACGAAAATTAAATTATAAAAGTTTTACAGTTTTTTTTTTAATTTATTAATTCTCCATACAAACTTGTCCTTTTCACCTCTATAACGGATGATTTCTGGGATAAAAACTATCCTATGTCCTTCCCTGGGATCAAAACTATATCTATATCAAATTTCAACCAAATCGGTTTAGCGGTTATAGCGTGAAGAGGTAGGTAACAGACAAACAGCAAGACGGACATACACACTTTCGCATTTATAATATTAGTATCTATGGATAAATAAACAAGGATGTGGATTCTAAACGCCTACAATATCTAATGTATGATAAAGTATATCATTCACAAGTATTGCTCGGCCCAAGCCGGTCCAATTGTGTTTAGTAAATTTGTGTACCTACGCAGTAAGCGTGAACGCGTCTCGCGGTGTAGACTTGTGTGTAGTGAGCTGTGATTTTTCTTAACTTTATTGCGTTTTACTCGTGATATTTATGTTTTATGTTAGCGGCTATACACAAATATGGATAAAATAAACTTCACCGTGAACGGAGAACCATATTCTTTGAGTAAGTTTTTTTTATACATATGACTCAGTTGAGCAGTTATTTTTTTTATACCGTGGAAACTTCCAACCAATTATGACTTAGAAGAATCCTCCAATTTTTTTTCTTCCGCCATCTTTAAATTATGTTTTTTTTTTATTTTGTAAGTAAGCTCAAGCAAGCTATTTTTTTGGTGTGGAATGGCAACTGAAGCTTTTTTAAAATACTAAGCAATAGGCATGTCATAATAAAAATATTTTTATTTTCAAACTATGTCATTTCGAATGTCAATTCTCGTTTTGAAATTATATCATAACAAGTTCTGTTCCGATAGTTAAATTGAAACTGTTAAACGATGTTTAGCGATAAACTAAAGGTCATCTAATTAAATATATAATATTTAATTATTATTAAGCGATAATATTTAATTTTCGTAAATAAACAGTGACTGATTGTGAGTCATAAATATGGGACATGAAACCTTTAATTAAAAACTAACAACGTGAAATTCTTTTCGTATGTTTTAGGAGATTTTTTCATCACATATATTTAAATGAGATATGCCCTTGAACAATTTTTTAACTTCAATCGATTTTGGTGCCGATCGAGACCCAGTGTAGTTCAAGTTTATTTACCAAAACTAAAATCTTTATAAGAGGCGACGCGATTAGCGCAACGATAGATAAATAAGCGGAGGTAATTACTCAGGCTTCCGTGGAAAGTCTCGGGTTCGTATTCCAATAATAATATAATTAATATGCATGTTACTTCGAACACTCCGCCATCACAGATTTGAAACTGCTCGGCTGTTGTTTTTTTTTATGGCACGAATGTGACAAACAAATTTACGGCCCACCTTTGGAGGTTTGCAACGAGTTCTGACATAAAAACAATGTAATATCAAGACTAGACGCAATCTTATATTGTTTAGACAGTGATGTAGAATGCCATTCAACTTTATAATAGGTGTATTTATTAGGTTATCAGGATTGTTATCTTAGATATAGATAAAATACAATTCTTCAATCTCATAAGTCATAACTATTCGCGTCGTAGATATATTACAACATAACATACCATCACGCCTGTCGTCCTCTAAGGGTTAGGCAGATATGTACAAATGAACACCCACATTACGCCGGCATCGTTTAGGTCCCATGTAATAGGAGGCGAGCCTATTGCCATCAACCGCACACAAATCCTAACTCCGAGCTACTACTGAATATTTCATAGGAAACCCCAATAATTCTGCTCGACTTGAGAATCGAAAGCAAGACCTCTAGCTTAGCACTCGCACATCCGACTAGACCAACGAGGCAGTTCAAGTCTTCATTTTGATTATAAGATAATCTAAATACCTAGTTATCTTTTATACCACAAGCGTGATAAACATGTTTACGACCCGCCTTATGGTAACCGGTTACCGCAGCCTATAGACGTTTGCAACACCAGAGGTGTCGGTCACATGTTGCCGACTCTGTAGAGACCGTTTAGGTTTCTTTAAATCTCCTAGTTACTAAACTGACAGCAAACGGAATTCCCGTGCTGTCAGAATAGCCACTCCCCCAACGCGCTCTGGTAATCTTACTCACTCGCAGAAAGACATCTATTGTTGTTTCACTGCGGTCTCCTGACAATTTGAGCGTGGAATCCTGCTGTGCCCTGCCTCTCCTAGTTTGAAATACTTTTCTGATTAAATTCGAGAGTTTTGTTTTTCAGCTTCTTTTGTCATACTATTAACTGTGCTGACCCGGTCAACAAAAGATTATGACATACTTGATTGTACAAAGTTTTTAACTGACCGTTGCTAGTCGAGTTACTTGCACAATATTGATCAAGTTTCATTGTGTCATTAAGAGCATTTTTATGTAACATTTAACCTGCAGTTAAATTGCAACTTTCTCTCAGAATATTCTCTCGTGTCACAGTGTTTGTCGTCGAACTGCTTCGAACGGTTTAACTGATTTTTATGTTTTTTTGTGTATCTTTAGCAGGTCTGGGAAGGTTTTTTGTAGGCTTTTTTACACGCCTAGGTAACAAAGGTGCCCCTTTCCATTTTTTTTTATGATTTGGCATTTGTCATTAAACTACTCTGCCAAGGCACTCACCACGGACATTTTGAAGTTACGTGCGTATTTATCAACCACTCAAACGGCGAATTGAAATATCGTGAAAAAACTAGCATGCTCGAGAAATTTTATGAACCGATTTAGATAACATTCGGTATGGAGTAAGTTTACGTCCCAGAAAAGCTTATAGGACAGTTTTTACTGTCATGGAACATCATCTCTTAACACGTTCCATGCAGCAGTGATATTTTAATTATTTCCATTCTTGCAATACAAGGCTTTGTACACCTGGTCATAAAACTATAACTTTTCTTTGCCACACGACAGGCGAGATATATACCAGCACTTTTGGACCTTCATTTCGCACTTTTACGCTAAAAAAATCGCAGGCAGAACCTAATGTAATGCACGTATATGTTCATTTTGTTTCAGCCGGTACAGAAGTGAAGCTTCACACGTCACTGAACGACTATCTCCGCAGCTACCTCCAGCTGTATGGCACGAAGGCGATGTGTCACGAGGGAGGCTGCGGCGCGTGCGTGGTGTCCGTCTCACAAGTCCATCCCGTCACCAAGGAGAGACACATCTTCGCTGTTAACTCTGTAAGTGATTTACTGTTTGTCAGCCAGCATCAGATTGAACTCGATTTCATGCACTTGACACAGATGCCAATTATTTAATTTATTTATAGCTAGCGGTCTGCCCCGGCTTCAAATTGAAATATTTTTATTTCTATTAGACTAATATTACAGGTTCTTTCCAGATGTCAACACTTATTTACTAGTTGGCTTCGCACTGATAAATATAGGTAGGTATTTGATAAATATTAAAAAAAATATAGGTATCTTATATTCGTCACGAACAATGTAACATTCTAATTTAAATGGTGAAATAATTATTCAGAACTGTCTAGTAGTTTTAGAGACAATAATATATATAAACTAACAAGACAATTTAATCTTCCCTCTTGCCTTGCTCGCTTGTTGCGACGTGCTGGTCGCTCCTTGAGCAACATAGGTAGACGATGACCAGAACTTAATATGTATTTTTTAATTTATATAGTCATAAAAGGGTCCAAAAATAGTCTACAAAATTATCAAATCAATTCAATTCTTTCATCAAACATTTCATCAACACCCAATTAAATAGTGAGCGCAGTGTTATAATATAAACACACACTTAACTACTTCATAAATGAACAAAACATGTTTTTTTAGTTTCTTGCTCGGACACCAGGGTTCTTCGGCCGATGTCGCCGAGAGGTGATTCAACCAAGCAGGTTCATGGACGTTCTTGAGATATAATGCACTTCGTACGAGAATTATAATTTTATAACGAGTCTTAGCTCAGCAATTGTTTATGAGACTTGCCATCTGAAGAAAGTGGACATATTTTTAGAACAGTGTCGCAAATCATTACGAAAATTAATAAAAATGGTGATAATTGTTTTTTTTAGTTGTTCCACATGAAGTCCAAATTCAACTTTCAATACAAATAATAGTAACATCATCGTTTCTTCTTACCCTCATGATAAAAACGCCAGAGCTCGGGGAGTGACTATTCTGACAGCATGGGCATTCCGTTTGCTGTCTTGGTCTGTTGTGCAATCCTTTCCCATTGTCTTTTGCCTATTAAGAAATTAAATAACTATACAATACATAATCAAATTCAAACATATTATTCTTTGTGTAAGTGTACTAGAAATAGTATTTTATAATATCTCAATGGCGGCGTCGGTTTTACTTGATTTGATTTAAACACATAATCGCATGTATTAATTATGGTAAGGCGCTTAATTATGAACAGAATTACTGTCAAATTCCCATGAAGAATTAAGAATTTTATCTTTGTACTGCATGTTTGTGAAACGGCTCAGCAGCACGCTAATTTATTGTGAAATAATATAGGCACTGTGTGGTTTTAACATCAGTTACTTCATCTATGATGAATTGGTATTCAAATAGATTTCAATATTATTGATTAGCACCTACGATCACCTACGATGAAGTAATAGTGGTACGGAGCTCAACAAAAATTAAAATAAGTATATTAATCAAGATTTTTTAGCGGTAATACCCCTCGCAATATCAGTGTATCATAAGTATCATCATCATCAACCTATTCATTGTCCCACTGCTGGGCACAGGTCTCTTCTCATTTGAGAGGGATTAGACTATAGTCTACCGCTCTAGCCTAGTGCTTGTTGGAAGATTTCACACGCCACTGGGATCACCTCTCAAGCATGCAGGTTTCCTTACGATGTTTTCCTTACTGTTTGAGCATATGATAAATACGCACATAACTTCCAAAAAGTCAGTGGTGCTTTGGGTTTGAATTCGAGACCTTCGACATCTCAGTCCACTGGTCACACCCCTAGGCTACAGCTCATAAAATTGCATATGTACCTAAGTATTAGCCTCAAATGTTTCAACCACTCATAATCAACCTACATGCACAAATATGCAATATTTACAAACACAAATATCAAGATTGGAATGTTTTTCAAAACACTTTCCTGTCGTGTTACACAAACTAAAAAATAAACAGAAGGCCAGCTTTGTAAAACGGGCGATAACAAGCGCGCACGCATATACCTATAAAAGAAAGAAAGAAACATTTATTCGGCATATGATAGGCCGTGGTCTACTGGCCGAAAGTGCGACTACTTATCAAGAAGTATGGGTTCGATGCCCAGGTCGAGCAAGTGTTACAATTTTTTTCTATGAAATCCTCATATGAGACCTGTGCCCAGCAGTGGGACAAATGGGTTGATGATGACAATATAACTGCACCGGTAGTCTAGTGGTCGTAAGTGCGATTGCTGAGCCAAAGGTCTTAGGTTGAGTAAAATGTTATTGGGTTTTCCATATAATTCTCAGTAGCAGCTCGGAGTTTGGATTCGTAACTGGTTGATGGCAATAGGCTCGCCCCCTATTAGGTACATGAGTTAACATGAGGTCTAATACATACTGGCGAAATATGGGTGTACATTAGTACACCTCTGCCTAACCCTTCGGGTACGACAGTTGTGGTGAGTTATTTATGTTTATGTTTTATACATATGTATTTGAGATATGCCAGTACCTGTTACATACAAAGCAATGTTGTTTCTCAGTTTGACTTAAAACATTCATCATCATCAACCCATTCACTATCCCATTGGTGGGCAAGGCTTTCCTCTCATTTGAAAGGGACTTCAAAGGACTTAGGACTTTAGGCCATAGACCACCACGCTAGCCTAGCGCGGTTTGTCGGGCTTAAAATATATCGCGAAATTCTCTGAGACATACAGGTTTCCTCGCGAAGTTTTCTTTTACCTATTTCTATTTTGATTCCTTTGCACTTATTCCGACGTTTCGGATCCTTTACAATATCCATCACAGTCACGGGCAGACTGAGGTGTTAGTTGTCTTGATATTATAATTACTAACAGCCACCTTATTTTTTTTATATTATTGTCGAAAACATACTTAGTTTTATATCAATGTCTCATCTAAGTGTAAGATATAAAAATGTAAAAAGATCCTTCAACTGATTTTTTACAGTTTTTATATCCAAGTTTGATATTTTCCAACCAGTGACTCTTGACATTATTTCTTTTTGTATGACACCAATAAAAAGTGTTGGTTTTCCTTCTTTTTGCTCTCAGGTCTTATAAAAAGTGTCGTCAGATTTATAAATAAATAAACCGGGCTAGTTAGAGAACACGAAACGGATCCAATAGTAAAATATTTTTTACATACATACACTCACACTTTTTTCCACACATGGGGGTAGGCAGAAACTACAGAATGCCGCGCGCTACGGTCCCTGCATACCACTTTTGCCTCGTCGACATTCATACATCTCGTCATGCACGCGCGCCGGTTACGAGTACTGCGTACCTGACCTTTTAGAAGAAGTTCACCAATTAGGTCGGTGTATGTCCTTCTAGCGGGTTTTTAATTTTATATTATTGGGAGAACCCCAGATCACTTGGTTGGAGGTTGTACTTTACACTACACAAAGTTTATTATACATATATTATTATGTTTATTAAGGCAGTTATTAACCGCAAATCAATTAAATAATGATCTGCACCATCGATAGACAATAGTGTTATTATTATCACACATTCTTTTAGGTACACTATTTTGCCGTGTACAAATAATAAACACGAAACCTGATAAGAATAGGCAATTAAAATAGCAACTATATACACGAATGTTCATAACTTTTGTTAATGAGACATTTATACTTATATTTGTGTACATTGATAAGAAACAATGATGTTTTGACGTTAAGCTATCTAGTGACAGATAAACACATGTTATTTGTCTAAACTACTAACAAAAAATTTCCCTTAAAATCTTTATCTACTTCTGCACTAATAAAGTAAAAATAATACTTAACTGCTGGCACACGGTGTTCGAAGGCGTTTATTTTCAGATCTCATTTCAACCACAGATGACTTCGAAGCACCTTAGATAATATTAATTAATAATTAACCTCACTTGAACGATGAAATTGCACCATTCTCTTAAATTCACATAATATTTCCCTCACTAATATCTTAATATCTTCATATATTTATTTCTTTGATATATATAAATGTTATAAGCAGTACCTACGGATGCTTACACTTACGCGAATATTAGACATTGAAATAAATTACTTTTAATGGATTTTGTCGCGGTATCATCATCATTATTGTCAGAAGTTCAAACTTTTCGGAAGTTATTTGCATATAATTTATCGCCTGCACAAACGAAGAAGGAAAAAATCGCGAGGAAACCTGCAGACGTGCAAGATTGTATCCATGACATGTGGAGCTTGCCATCCCGCAGTAGGCTAGCGTGGTGGACTATAGCCTAATCCTGCTCAAATGAGAGGAGACTGTGCCTTTGGAGACTTGCCTGGTCCCACAATTAGACCATCACCGCTTCTTTCTAATACAATATTTTCTATTAAATTCCAGTGTCTAGTGAATATACTGTCTTGTCACGAGTGGGACATCACTACTGTGGAGGGTGTCGGCAACCGCAAGGATGGGTATCATCCCATCCAAGACCGTCTGGTCATGTTCAACGGCACACAGTGCGGGTACTGCACGCCTGGCTGGGTGATGAACATGTACAGGTAATTGAAAGTGATGGAAGATGTAACAAAACAGCTTTTTTGGGGAATTTGCTAATTACTTTTGCAAAGTTCCCACTAAAGGAGAATTGAATAAAGATGTACGGCACAAATCAGAATATACATTCTCTGCCTTATTCTTCGAGCGAGATGGGGAGACCGACGGTTTTCGTAGATAATAAAACAAAATAGCGCTCGTGACGTTCTTCCTAAAAAGACCCCATATCAGCAGATTTTAAGTACTTAGCTCTCTAGGATTTCAGCTCGTTATCAGAACTCCACGGCAATGATAAAGATATATTTCTCATTGCAAATGTTTTTACTGCCCAGTTGATTTCACGCATTTTATGTAAATCTTCTTGTTCTTTTAATAAAACGTAGCCCCATTAGGATTTTTCCTGTGTCGTGAGTGCGTTTACAAACAAAAATTTTCACCTACGCAAACTTCCAAACTCGAAACGACTACCGGTAGATAGTACAAATTGGGTTAATTCTTAGACCCAAGTGTGTTTATTACCTACCACCGTAAATTTTCTTTACAGCCTGAACAAAGAAACGAAGAACCTGACGACACAGCAGGTCGAGGACTCGTTTGGTGGCAACATGTGCCGCTGCACCGGCTACCGGCCGATCCTCGATGCCTTCAAGAGCTTCGCTACTGACACCCAACCGGAACTACAGAATAAATTACAGGTCAGCTGAACTAGGCTATCACATGCTCAAACGGTGAAGGAAAACATCGTAAGAAAACCTATATGCCTGAGAGATTTTCTCTTTTGTCCTGTGGAGTGGCTAACGTGGTGGACTATAGCATACATGCTTTCAAATGAGAGCAGACCTGTGCCCAGCTGTGGGACAATAATGGATTGATGATAATGGACAAGCATATATAGGTTTGGGAATCTTGAATTTCCATTGTTATCTTTGAAACTACTGATTTCTTATACTTACGCGAATATTAGACATTAAAATAAAACTACTGTTCACGGATTTTATCGCGGTATATTGATATTATTTTCCGAACAACACTCAGTCTGCGTGTGACCTTGAAGGTGGTAAGGTATCCGAAACGTCGGGTCAAAATAATATAAATAGGTATACCGCGTATAATATAAAATCCGTAAAAAGTAGTTTTTTCACTTTGGAAGCAGTTAGGCACCGTTACGCCAGGGTGTACTACGCCAAATCGAATAACAAATAATCGAATATCAATTGATCGACCACTATAAATCGAACGTCTAAATACTCGAACGTTCATAATAGGGTGAAAATCATTTAAAATGACCATTTTGATAGCAACATTTGTCCACCCGCGATATTTTATTGTAAAATTATTTTGTAATATGTAAAAAGTACTTATTATAGTACTCTGATATATTGTCTAGCTACATTATACAGATTTACATATTCGTTGCCAGTAATAAGCAAATAATATTCCTTTTTTCTCATTCAACTTGGATATTCTCCATACAAAATAATTTGTCCACTTCACGGGCTGCGTAACAAAAATCATCTTAATAAATATATTAGCTGCAGTATTTAATTATTAATGAACTTTTTGCGAAGAATTTGTTAATTGCCATTGATATCGGTAAAATTTATTTTATATTAGTTATTTAAAATATTAAAATTTTGGGTAGAAAAGGATGTCCATTGTTTTGATCATTTTTGTGATTCATTTTTGTAACAGTAAAATTTGGTATTAAATGGTAATTGTAAAATGGGACACTCAGACTAATAACGAGCCAATCACATGCCAGAATCGAATATAAGTCGGCCATTTTGTCCTCGAGTGAAAAAAGTTAATGACGCGTGTTTCTTTGTTGGCGAGCAAATTTCCAACTTATTACAATACTTATTGTTTTGTTTCAACCAACTCAGGTAAGTGAGACTTATATTATTTAATTAATTAAATAAATAGGTTATAGCAAACCTTTATTGAAATGAAAGGTGGTTAGAACTCATTGTGATTTTTGTTTGGCTTAACATATTTGAAGCTACTTTCAAACTATGTTCACGTTTCATTTTTGTTATGCTTTGTTACATTTTTTGGTTGCGTTACAAAAATGAAATAACAAAAATGAAGTAAAGTCACGATCACATTGCTTTGAATTATTATATTCTCATTTATTCAATTAAATACATATAAAATACATTTTTAAATGGAAGTATATAAAAATAAAAATATACATTTAAAAATATAAAATAGTAACCCAGCTACCCTGCCTACCTGCCCAGCTACGCTGCAGTAGCCCTGACAATTCAGAGCGTGATTCTCTTGTTTTTGTTGAATGTGAGCGTATTTTTGCTTAGCCAGAATTTTTATTAGAAGCTTATGCTTATAATTATTTAATAAGAAATTTGAAAAAACTACTGATACAGTTGATTTTTAAAAATTTCTTATTTAATAATGAATTAATATCAATTTATTTGATCAGTTGACTTTTTATCCGTCAGTTAGTCTATCAGTATTTGCACGCCGTCAATCGACGCCATTGTTTGTCTAGCTTCTTATCCGTTTGCTACTTTTTCTATGTTTGTTTGTCTGTCCCTCTGCCTGTTTGTGTTTAAGCTATATTTTCTTTTTAAGATGCCAATGACAGCAGCAGAACGTCAAAAACGTCAGAAAATCAAAGTTTGATATTAAATTAGTTGATTTTACCTTTTTTTAAGTGTATAACGTTAATTAATGTTGTTGAATAATGCCTATTTATTTGTTGTATCGTTGATTTGTTTTAGAAAGATAACTTTATAATCTGAGAATAACATTCTCAACATAACTATTCTCAGAACTGAAAATAATTTAAAGATAACTGATAATACGTTGATGTCTTTTGATTGTCCCCAAAGAAAAAAATATGTTTGTAAGAAAAACAATGTTCGTTTTGATTTTCTTTAATTAATAAAACAAATGATAAAAGAAATATAACCTGTTTTATTTTTATAAGGGGTTCTGCAAACCCCTTGTAAAAAACCATAATAGTAAGATAATAATGTGCATTGTAAATAAGCCCTAATATTTCATTTTTGTTATTTTTTGTTACGCGTTTCATTTTTGTAACATTTTCATATTTGTTTCATTTTTGTCACAATGGTCGTTTTAAATGATTTTCACCCAATATCGAATGGTTATTAAATCGAACATTCAATACATCGCACACTCAATACATCGAGTGTTCAAAATATCGAATGTTTGTTTGATCGAGCGTTCAACGCATCGCATATTCATTCTATCGAAAGATCAATATATTTTTTATGAATACAAGTAGAAAACAATATTTACTAATAAATCACATTTTCATCTTTAATTATCATTGCTAATAAACAGATTCTATTACCTTTAAAATTGTAGTTCAAATAAGACAGCAAACTCCTTGCAAACCTCCCCAGGACCTAGAGGACCTACATATCAGTAAATGTGCGAAGAAATGCACTCGAAAGTGCAGTACATCAGACGAAGAGTGGTGCCTCATAGAAAATCCTCAAAACAAACCGATGAAGATCGCCATCGGTGACGGCTGGTGGTACAGAGCTCACAGCATCCAAGATGTATTCTCGGTATGTGATCCCATCTTCATCCCTCCTATTGATATTCAATGAACTACCCAATAATATGACCGTACCATTAGTTAAGACAATTCAATTCAAATATGCTATTGATGTGAAAACAATGCCACGATTCTTTGAGTTAGTTTCTCTGTTGGTAAAAGATGATGTTATGTAATTATCAGACATTTGTAAACTGACTTCGAAAAAATATATTTGTATACTATAATTTACGGTTATTAATATATTTATAGATATAACTGGCCCTGGTGCTCCGGGCATTCAAATTTCGCCTTTACCCTGAAGGAAAAGCCTTCTCATCAAGGGGATAATATTCTTAATCATAAATGCTATTTAACCTTTTGAATGTTAACGTCAACCATAATCGTTATGGAGAAGCGAGCTTCTTACTCATTTTTAATCAACTTCAGAAATGGTAAATGGATCATGAATACACAAAATTACTCGAATCGATATTGAATGTAACTAATATGTTTTTCCAAATCAAAAACAAAAATTATGTATTTAAAAAAATACTTGTTTTAAATATCAAAAATCTCTACAGGTCTTGTCGCGAGAAGGTACGTCTAGTTACAGGCTGGTTGCAGGTGGTACTGGCAAAGGTAATAATATACTTTTAAATACATACACTCATGCCTTTTTCCTATATTGTGGGTAAACAGAAACTACAGAATACCACGCGCTACGATCCCTGCATATATCACTTTTGATTCAACCATATTCATGTATCTTGTCATGCATACCAATAATCGTAATTTTAAATATTTTAAAGGTAGTCCTTTTTCAGGACTGTCCCTTAATGACAGTTGTGGAGCTCCTACTGATAAACTACAAACCTAATCTATGGAAACTGATAACACGACTCAATGCTGGATTTAGAGGTCTGGACGCCTCGGGGCAACAAAGGAGTGGAGGCCCATTGTCCCAATTTTTGTTGCGAAGTCTGTACTGAGGGAACCCCTTTTTTGATGGAGGCCCGGGATGACAGCCCCTTTGCCCTCCCCTAAATCCGGCCCTGACACGATTACAGTTGTTAAGTTTCAGTTACTCAGTATTATCAGTAACTACTCACAATAAAGTCATTGCCTCATTGGTCGCACTGGGCGTAAGTGGATGGATTCGTGTCTGAATAATGGGAATAGATCTCGCCCCATATCGTTTATGGAACCTAAAACATACCGGCGAAATGTGGGTGTTAATACACCGATTAGTACACCTTTCAGGGACTAAAGTAAGCTTCATGTTGTTTTCGATCCTCACATTTAAAAGCTCTCAACGTTATTTTCATTCCAGGAGTATATCCAATAAGTGTTGAACCAAAGATCCTGATCGACATATCGTCGATAGAAAATCTTAAACAGTCGTTATCTGACGAAAACCTGATCCTTGGCGCTGGCATGTGCATCACAGACGTCATGCAGACTTTCAAGCAGTTCAGCAGGAAGAACGAAGACTTCAGCTATTTGAGCACATTCTATGACCATCTGGACTTGGTTGCACATGTACCCGTGAGAAATGTACGTAATTTAACATAAATTATTTAATTTAGACGATTATATTTGAAAAATTAAATGGCGCAAAGGAGGTGCGAGTTAGTATGCGGAATTGGCAATTTCTTAAAAGGGTAGAAAAAAAAGGAGTTTGGATACATATAACCAAATAACTGATTTTACGCAGACAAAGTCGCTGACAAAAGCTAGTACCTAAATTATATTTTGAGTTTGAGTTTGAGAAAAAGGTTTTATTTGCACCGTTAGTATTTTTCTTTTTGATCTTTAATTATTTTGGGTCTTTTGTGCAATTAGCACATGTCAGCCCCATCAGTACATAATCTAGTAAACAGCAAATTTATAGACTTAGGTATTTAATTAGGTTATAGTGAACATCGATACAGTACCAAATCATAAATCATTTTAGCTTTCTTGGATGTGGGTATAGCCAATATAGCACCGTTAGTAGAATAAGATCACCGAGTATGATAAGTACAAGTCTTTAAACTGTTTGTTTTTTTGTTGTTTTCAGATTGGAACAATTGGCGGAAACTTGGCTTTAAAAAATCAACATAACATTTTTCCATCAGATGTGTTTTTGATTTTGGAAACAGTCGGCGCCACAGTAACTATAGGTATGTAGCATCGATTTAATTCAGTTAGTTACGATTATTTTTGCACCCATAAGATTGCCCAAATATAACCTACCCAACGAGCATGCATCCTCATACATGTTCTCTGCTTCACAGGTTTTATAGCAAGGAATAGTAAATTCCTTGCTACAAAATTGATTTAATATACAATGTATATTGTAGACGGTTTAAGTACATAAAAGTGTTGTGAATATTTCGGTGCTGTTTTGGGGCCAAATTGAGAAGCTAGTTTTCTCCTTTGCCAAATCTTCTTGATGTAACTCGTACTCAGTTGTGGCCTGTGGAACAGTAAATGACTTGATGATATGCCTCAATACAACACGAAACTCTACGATTTTTACTATTTAACTTTTTATACAGGCTTTGTTGGCAGTTACAAAGCCATTTACTGTTCTACATGTACATGGCATGAACTAAATCAAGAAGATTTAAGAGAGACTATAGTATTCTTGAGTCTTAAGATAGGAGCTACCTTCGTAAAAATCTATTCCATAACTACATTAATAAGTTTACTTTTTTTTTCAGTCAATAACTCTTTAAATAAAACAGAACTGAAAATGCCCGACTTTTTGAAAGCAGATTTAAAAGACAAGCTAATATGTGACGTGAAGCTACCGCCATTGTCCGCAAACAACTTAATTAGAACTTATAAGGTAAATATAAATATCTATCAATTGATAAGTTGACAGCTATGATAGCCTAAGCATACTGTTTGGTCAAATGTGGCGAGTTTAATCCCAAGCCTGACTTTTCGATGTAACGTCTGTATTTCATTACATGATAAAACGGTGAAGGAAGAAATCATCGCGATGAACAATAATCCCTCTAAAATGAGAGGAGACTCGTTACCATCAGTGAGACAATACTTATATTAGGTAATTTATGATGATGATAAGTAAAGATATCATAAATAAAGATCTTCCTAATGAGTAGCACGAGTTGGTCAAAGATTCTTTATCATCAACCCATTATTGTCCCACTGCTGGGCACGGGAGATTAGATTTATTATACGGGCCACATAATATAACCAGTCTTTGTGAAAATTTATGAAGAAAGCGTTTGTCTGAAAGTGGACGTCCTGATTGACTGATATGATGATGATGTTTATACCCTCTAGGAGCAGACGAACTAACTTCTTTTCACTTTTACAGATAATGCCTCGAGCGCAAAACGCGCACGCCATAGTCAATGCAGGTTTCCTTTTTAAATTAGACGCGGTGAAGGCAATTAAGTCTGCCAACATAGTCTATGGCAATATCAGTCCTACGTTTGTTAAAGCGGTGAATACCGAAAGCCTGCTGGTGGGGAAGAACCTGTTTACCAACGATGTTTTGCAAAATGCTCTGAAGAAGCTTCAAGAAGAGATAGTTCCGGTAGATATTCCACCAGAACCATCTCCTTGCTGTAGAAAGACAGTGGCGTTGGGACTGTTCTATAAAGTAAGTTCACCTTCGTTCGTTCTTCGTCTATTGTCGTGTCTGTGTGTAAGTATGTATGTCATTGTTTTAATAGTCCAGTGTGCAACCGCTGAGCATAGTTTCTTGGACTCTATTCTTAGGTTAAGCAAAGTGATGCGGAGCTTCTCTATTTAGTAAATTGCGAATGCGATGGTAAAGATATATCACATGTATGCGTGAGGAGTAGTGATATAATGCATGTAAGTAGTATATGATTTTAAGTGAACGTTGAGGTAAGCGTTAGACAGAGAAGAATGTAATAAACAATACATGCTGGGTCCACCTCAAATGAATTAGGAATTGGGACAAAGGTAGCATAATATTGAAGCCTATTTACTATTCTATAATTCCAGGCAGTATTATCTCTATTCCCGGACGCGAACCCGCGCTACAAATCTGGCGGTAGCATACTGCACCGGGCGGTCTCCCGCGGCACACAGACTTACGAGACGGATAAGACGCTGTGGCCTCTCAACCAGCCGGTGCCCAAGCTCGAGGCACTCTCTCAAGTAAGTCACTCAACAATAACCATGCATTTACTACCCTAGTACCCTAGGCCTAGTGTTATGACCATGTGCCGCCAAACCTTGGACCACGAATCCAAGGTTCTTGACTATCAAAATGATGTGTGTATTCATTATTCGCAATTCACCATCATGAAAAAACTTGCAAGCTTGAAGGGTTCTATGTGTTCTCGGCTCTATGTGACGTCTACCAGGCCAAACTGGTTTGGATGTCGAACTATTATTATAGGTATGTATACAAACTTACCCCTCTCGTAGAGAGAAGAGGAATCTCGTGCCCGGTAATGTGACAGCAAATTGTTTCACAAATGTACTAAATCAGCAACTAGCAAATTTATTTTCCCAAATTTTAAGTACCCTATCCGTCTCCAACCTTATGTACAATATAACTAGCAATATGTAGGTGTAAATTTACACAAACTTCTGCCAAAACTTTCTAGGATCGAAGGAATAATTGTATGTCATTGTCTTCTGCAGTGTTCAGGCGAGGCGATGTACGCGTGCGATGTGAACTCGGGACCTCGTGGCGTGCACGTCGCCTACGTACTGTCCACCATCTGTCGCGGTGAAATATTGGAGTTTGATGCAAAAGAAGCACTGGTATGTATATGTATTTGAAGAATGTTAAATACTTAGTCAAGGAACTATTAAAACGGATTAAATTTTTCCAAGTATTTAGTATAACCTATAAAAATGTGTGCACTTTTTGGCCGATTGTTTAGTACACAAAATTTAACAAGAACTCCTTCAATTCCACCAGAAAATTCCTGGCGTCGTTGCAGCCTTCTCATCCAAAGATATCCCTGGGAAGAACAACTTCGCCCCCACTCAGGTGCTTTATATTCAGTCTGAAGAGGAACTCTTCGCATCAAAGAACATCTCCTTCTTCGGACAGCCGGTGGGAGTGGTGGCAGCCACCACCAGGAAACTAGCACTAAGCGCCGCAGAACTGGTCAAAGTGAAATATAAGAAGTTGGATACTAAACTTGTTTTAGAGGTTAAAGATGCTTTGGAGGCACCTGACAAGGATAAACGAGTAAGTACTGCTTATGTGTACATATTGTTTTACCTTATCTTCTGGCTATTTGATAGGATCTTCGTACAGTCGGGAAAATTGATGGGTGAATAGGAAAATTGGTGATATTTGAAACCTATCCAAGAGTTAAATGAACGACAGACTATATCTGGTTAACTCAAGTATGTATCTCAAGTGACCGATTGAAGGATTTTCAAATGTAAAGTTAATCAGAGTTGCTAGTGCCTATCGTTAACTAAAGTCCTATGTGCTACAATTATTGTATCAAAACGCTGATAAATATTGGGAGTGCCATCCGGAATGCCAGCCGTTCGCAACATTCTTCGAACTTAAATGAGTTCTTAAGTTAAGACCACGTCTAGGCAGTAGCACCACGACCAGTTACAGCGACAACTGTTACGTATGAGTGGCAATGATACTATGAGAATATCTGATGAGACGAGGGTCGAGTTGAAAGGCGTTTACTAGGTTAGGCTGACGACCGATAGAGGAGGAATATAGGCTGTGCCACCCTAATCTTAACCTTAAATAAATCTGTTCTTCAGGTCCGTAAAGACGTGACGATTGAACCTAAAGACAGAGGTACAGATATCACGCACACAATCACTGGAACGTTCACAGTCCCTTCCCAGTACCATTACACGATGGAGGCACAGAGCTGCACCACGCATGTCACGGAAAATGGGCTGGTCGTGCGCTCGTCAACACAGTGGATGGATCTGATCAATGTTGCTGTGGCTCAAGCCCTGAATATCCCTGAGAACAGGTACGTTTACGACTAATCTTTTAAATAAAATATAATTGTCATCCTGAAGTCGTTTTTGGACTATTACCAATATAATTCAACTTCGAGTACGGATGGAATAAACGAGGCCTCAAACTTTCTCTGTAACTATAAGGTTTAGTTTTTGGTCCAATTTGGAAAAGGTGTAACAAACTGCCCAACGAAATCATATTATGTTCGGATTAATCCTCAGAATATAATATTATTACCCGTTTACCCATTTATTCCGGTGACAATATAATTAACCTTCAGACATTCTGAAGAACTTAAACCTCTTTGGTCTAGAACTCTAGAAGTATCAACGGCTGCTGAGCGTGTGCTTCAATTACCAGGTCAAGCAAATATGTCGTACAAGCAATTGTTATTGAGTTTATTTCCCTATAAATAGCAATAGGCTCTACATAAAACATACCAGCGAACTGTGGGTGTACAGAATTGTATAGCCATTTGGGGACAAAAGTGTGACGGTATGTTATGTATGTTTCTCATTTGCAGGGTGTTGGTGGAGGTGCCGCGGGTGGGCGGCGGGTACGGCGGCAAGGCGTCCCGCTCGGCGCTGGCGGCGTGCGCGTGCGCGCTGGTGGCGCACAAGCTCAACAGGACCGCCACGCTCGTCATGCCCATCTCCCACAACATGCAGGCTGTAGGCAAGCGACATGCCTGCGAGTTTCAATATGAGGTACACATATTTGAAATACAGATAATCTGATACTTTACTCAATAGTAATAATGGTATGACAAAAAATATGTTGCAATCAATCGACTCCTACACTAGTAAAATGTTGAGTTACAGGAGCCAATATCCTCCCCTGTTTTTAATAGGTACAGCTCATTTATGTTCAGAAAATAAGTTCAAATAATAATAATAAAAATTTAACATATCCAACTAGTTTGTATTTTGGAAAAACAACTTGAAACTTCTTGAAAAATATTTTTTTGGTGAAAATTTGTTTTACAACTAATTCCATTAGGTACTACGTTTGTTGGGGCGATTCATTATTCTCCTCCTAAGATAAACTTGCTGAACCAACCCGCAGTAGGATAGCGTGGTGGACTACAGCCTAATCCCACTCATATGAGAGGCGATCCATGCCGAGCAGTGGGACAATAATGGCTTGATTTATGTAAGAGAAACTTCTAACTTTGCCAATGTTTTCTCCCCTCAGTGTGGTGTCAACAATGATGGATTGATCCAATACCTCAACGTGACTTTCTACACGGACTGTGGTTGTTCTTTCAACGACTCGCCAAGCGGGGACATTTCGGGGTCGATTGTCAACTTATACTCCAACGAGAGGTGGAAAATTACAGGCTACAGCGTCCTCACCGATAAGCCATGTGCGACCTGGTGCAGAGCGCCTGGTATGTATTTAAATCCTTTATCTTACCCATATTTAAATCCTTTATCCTCGTTATTAGAACATCATTAAAGAACGATATAAATCCTTCGTTTGAAGTCACACAGTCCTAACAGATAAGAATAGTAACTACCTATCCCTGAAGATGGTACTGTATTTGTGGCCTTAAGAATAAGCATGACATACAACCTTCCAATTCTGTTTTCAAATAATAACAATTTCCTTATAATTATTTTCACTTTTCAGGAACCACAGAAGGTATAGCATTCGCTGAACACGTAATGGAGCGGATTTCACAGATAACAGGCAAAGATCACATCGAAGTCAGACTTACAAACCTATCGCCAAAACACGACACAGTGAGAGACATGATCACCTCATTCAAAACTGAAACGGGCTTCGATGACAGACTGACCGAAATCGCCCGATTCAACCACGAAAACGCCTGGAGGAAGCGAGGCCTTAAGCTTTCTCTAATGTCCTATCCCATAGTATACTTCGGTAACTATCCAGTCACCATATCCGTGTACCATGCAGATGGTACCATCGCTATATCACATGGAGGTATTGAAATGGGGCAAGGTATCAACACTAAAATCGCTCAAGTTTGTGCATACACCTTGAAAGTGCCCCTAGAGAAAGTGACAGTCCGTGGGAGTGATAGTTTTGTATCCCCTAACTCGGTGGCTTCGGGAGGAAGTATAACTAGCGATTCAGTTGCGTACGCCACTGTGAAGGCATGTAAGGAATTGTTGAAGAGGTTTGAGCCGGCTATGAAGGAGCTGAATAATCCTACGTGGGAGGAGGTCGTGAACCAAGCTTTTCACAAAGGTTAGTTGCGAAACCCTGTTTCTTAAATTTCTTGAATAACCGATGCTTATTTGTGAGGATAGGTAATACGAAGGTAATGCGAAGTTAATACTTAGGTACATATAAATATCCAGCCGCAGGTTCGTACGTACTTGAGATTGATTCTGGACATATGTGTGTGAGTAAATACCCACTGTCAAATACTTCTCTTACTACCTAAAAACGCTCAGTTGTTTCCAACTTTCGGTTCTATTAACTGAAAGAGGGGGCTGGGGCTGTAGATAGGAAGGAGATATTTATTTGTATTTCGGAGACTTTGCCTACATAAATATGGGGCATACATACCATACCATGACTACAGACGTCATGGTATGTAAGTATTATTCTGACATAAACAAATATTTTCAACAGGGGTCAACCTCCAGGCTTCATACATGACGTCCACAAACGACGCCATTGTTGGCTATAGCGTGCACGGCGTGTGCGCAGCTGAAGTAGAGTTGGACGTGTTGACTGGCAACCACGTCCTGACGCGAGTCGACTTGTTGGAGGACACCGGCGTCAGCATGAGCCCCGAGATCGATGTGGGACAGGTGGGGTCATACGTGGTAGTTTTATACCTGTTTAGAGTGGCCAAGCATACGGCCCGCCTGATGGTAAGCGCGGTTACCGTAGACGTTTGAAACACCAAAGGTCACGCTTGCGCGTCGCCCTACCCTGTTAAATTAAAGAAGATTTTTTCGACCACAAGAGTTTTGAGGTCAAATCTGGTGTACATAGAGGGTTTATAAAGTCTGCAAACCAGCATTAAGCCAGTGCATTCGACTATTGCCAAATTCCTGGGTGATAGTGGTATTTATTGAAGACGTTTAAAAATATTAATAACCAAAATAGTTAGAAAGTCATAATAAATAAGTTTTGGTATTTCAGACTTAGACTTCCATTTTTCTGTTCTAAAATACTAGACCTTGCTGCCAATACATTAGTCAAACTACAGCGTAAAAAAACCTAAAATCCTACAGATCGAAGGTGCCTTCATTATGGGTCTTGGTCTTTGGACGTCTGAGAAACTAATCCACGACAAGTCCAGTGGACGGCTTTTAACGGACCGGACGTGGACTTACAAGCCACCAGGCGCCAAGGATATACCGGTAGACTTCAGAGTCATGTTCAGAAGAAACGCCAGCAATCCTGCCGGCGTGCTACGATCTAAAGGTATGGATTTAGCTGCCACATCACTTCATAACGAAGCAGTTAACAGACTTACTAATATATCCTTACTTTGTAGAAAACCGCGAATCCGGCTCTGACCAATGTTGCTTCCCTTCGAGCTCAGAGCCCACGTAGTTTGTTTTTTTGTCTATCTGGAACTCAGAACTGTCAAACTTGAAAGTTGATAGTCCTGCGGTCGAACGAAGACGAGAAGCAAGTTTTAATAAAATAAAACTCCCAATATTTGAACTATAACCGACGATTGCATGCTTAATACAATTTAAATTCCCACCTTTCTTACAAATAATTTCATTGTATCGATGATTGCAGCGACTGGTGAACCAGCCTTAGTGCTTGCTGTAGTGGTAACGCACGCGCTCCACGATGCCATCGTCGACGCGCGAAAAGAATTCGGATACAACGACAAAGATTGGGTACACGTCGGTAAGTTATTTATTAAGAGCTCAGTATTCCTTTAATAATTATGTATTATGTAAAGCTATTATGCGCTAAAAGTAGTAGTTCTGGGTATGGGTGTATAAGTAGGTATGTGATAATTTGTATTTATACCGGAATAACGTAATATGAGGCTGTGTTAAATAAATCAAGCATTACCTACCGACTTTCTTATTTGATTGACAAGCATGTAGAAGGTACCTAATAGATTTTTTTTACTTTCAGAATCACCTTACAGCGTCGAAAACATTCTCCACGCAATATCGCCTAAGATAGAAAGCTTCAAATTAACGTAGCTCATACAAGAACCACAACGAAGAAGAACGACCGCGCACCAGAAGATGCAGCGTGGGTAGGGCCCGAACAAGGTGGACTGACCTGGTCGCTGGAATCTGCTGGATGCGGGTGGCGCACCTAGAGGGGGTCCAGGTGGGCCGTGCCTACCCCAGAATGGACCAGTGCCCACCCTAGGATGTTGGGCTATGGATTAGAAATTCTCATACGATGGACTGTGCCCACCACAGAACAGGCCAAACCCCTCCTGAAAGAAAATTCTAGATACGCCCATGGTGGCGCAGGACCGATCGTTATGGCAATCTTTGGGGAAGCCTTTGTCCAGCAGTGGACGTCTATCAGTTGCTATGATGATGATGATTCAAGAACTATATAGCTCCTAAACAATGTTTGCGTAATAAAAGGCCACCTCAATCGAGTCAGACATGGTCAGAGATTGTATTAATACAAATTAAGATGTTTAGGTACAATAATATTACGTAATAGCTAGGTATTCGTGATAAATAAATTAGGTAGTTGTAGTGTTTTTAACTCCTATTTATTGAGAAGTATTACTAAATATACATTTGCACGTATTTAAGCTGTTTCATTGTATAATAACCCAATTTACATGAGCACAAGATTCCTTAGAGGTGTTTTAGGTAGGACGTGTTTTAGGTCCCATGTAATAGAGGGCGATCCTATTGCTATCGACCGGGCACGAATCACGAATTTCACAGAAAAACTTAATCACAGTTTGCTCGACCTGGGAATCGAACCCTCTTGCTTAGCAGTCGCACTTAAAGACCACTAGACCAACGTGATAATGATTGATTAATACGCTAGGGTTTTTCTAAGTTGTTCATATGGTGTCGGTATTTACGCGATTAATTTTATCAAGAATCCATGTAAGTGACTTAAAATTGTCACAAATATAGGTAATTGCCATACAATCACACCTGTATCCCCTAAGAGGATAGGAGGAGAAACTATTCATATTAATCTAACGCCAAATCCAAACTACTACCAAATAAATAAAATAGTGCTTGGCGTGACCGCTAGAACATGATCAATGAGTTAGGTAGGTATTGTAAAACAATTGGACAAAAACTTATCTACAATATCCTCTCAATTGATCATAACCGCTGGGATATACCTACCTAGTAAGAAATAAAACAACGTTTTCGTAATTTATTTTATTTTGATATAACTTTTCAAGCCATATGCAGTCTTTAGCTGTTAACATTCCATTGTTTTTTTATTATGTACAAATTACACTTATTACCTCTCACCCCTTTGTTACACTTAAGTTTGAAGTTCTGACAGATTTACACATAAAAACTCTGTTACCCAAATAAAAAAATATTGTAGTTATATTGACATTTTATGGTATATAATACATGCACAAATTTGAAAAAAATATTTATTGGATAACATAACAATTAATCAATATAGATTACGAAAAGACTTACGGTCATTAAGCTATAATTTTATTCGTAAATATTATTTTTTATTGTACATTCAACACTCGGGGCTCTCGATGAGGTAAAGTTTGTGTTAACCTCAGGAGAGGGATTTCTTGTTTGTCATTCCATTCCAGGTGGCAGCGGCTCCATAGGGTTAGGTGGTGGCACGGGGGCTGCGACGGGCTGTGGCGGTACGAACGGCGGTGGTTCCTGCTGTATAAATAATATAATTAACATTGTTGGTCATAATTTGATATTTGCAATTGCTATTTTGGCAAAGTTTAGACCATCGTTTGGAATGAGAGATAAGGGTAGGAGTCATTGAGGTGGGTTTATACTATTAGCAATCACACGGCCACGGGCTCGTGTAGTAGGGCGCGGTGTTACCTGGCAGAGCGCGTGCACGTGGTGCGGCAGGGCGGCGCGGCTGTGCGGCGGCAGGGCGGCCACGTGCTCGTGCAGGGCGCGCTGCAGGCGCGGCGAGGCGGCGGCGGCGGCCAGCGCCCGCGGCGACAGCGCTGCCAGCAGCGAGCTCGACTGCGGCACCAGCCGCTCGCAGCACTTCACCCATCCTTCCCAAGCCACCTTGTTGTTCCACACCTAAATAAAACGAAACGTATTTAACAAACCACTCAGAACTAGCTTATTTTGGGAACAAACCACTTCTAGAATCATCGAAATCGGATAACTCAGTACAAAGTAACAAATGTTAAAATCAAATGACACGTAAAAAAAACAAATGGGTAAACCACTTTTCAGATTCATATGAAACCAACATCTAATCGAACTACTTTGAAAAATATAAAAAAACGCACTTTAAGAAATTACAAGAATATTCACTAGGGAAAACGAAAAGACTACGCGTAGGCCCTGAAATGAATGTTCCGAGCATACGAGATTTTTGACTTCTTTGTTACACTGAACTGCGTTCACAGTAACATATTCTCACCTCTTTCTCGATGAGCAGCTGCAATATATTGAGTACTAGCGGTCCTAAGCCGGGGTACAATGTGAGTGCTTGTAGCACTGTTCGCATCATCAGTACCGGTATCTCCGGCTCCTCCGTCAACCTCTGTAATACTGCTGATATTACCTGTAAATGAAAAACATTCAGTTAGTAATTATAACAGCAAGACAAGTAACACCTCAGTCTGCCCGTGGCCATAGATGCTGTAAAGGATCCGAAACTTTGGATTAAAATAGTATCAATATCATCATCATTAGCCTATATTCCCCCACTGCTGGACGTAGACCAAATATCAATATAACTATAATATACCGCGACAAAATCAGTAAAAAGGAGTTTTATTAAAAACATTAAAAATGTATTGCCTCTGATAATTTCGATTCATTATAATATAATTATGTATTTTTTTATCTGTCCTTGAAACATCTAAAACACATGCTGTGTCCCGCCATGATGTTTCGATTGTGACGTCATTATATGAGTAAACAAATAGTATCTTAATATTTAGTACATTTTACCTACAGTTGTAGCTGAAGTACTAGACAATACTTACATCTTGGGTATACGCCTGCTTCTCCGCGAAGCACAGCGCAGTCGCCTTAATGATATACTTGAGATCCGCTTTGCTGGGGTCTATGAGATGCAAAGTCACTAACAACTCTGCCGGCGTGACTGCAACAAAAAACATGATCCTTATTTTTGTCCTTACAGCTTTTAAATGGCCATAAATCCCATTAAAAAAAAACAAAAACAATTTAATTTCGCAAAAAATAGCAGAATTAATTCTTCTGTCTGTATACAAATTTCCTGAGTTTTTGGCAGTTGTATAAATGATAACTGACAGCTTTTAAATAACGGTTTTTCCGCATATAATTAAGATTATTATTGCACAAATAAATACAAAATTGGCCTGAAGTTGTGTGTCTCATATTTGGCAATGGTTAGTATATAAAAAACAAGGAAATGTCCAGTTAGTCTCAATAGTCTTTCAGAAAAGCAAATCTAATAATGAAATCTAAACAGTTAAGGGACTGCCGATTAAAAGACGTTTGAAAGGTGACGGCACATGTCAGAAAAATTCTGAACTATTATTAAACAGATGTATTAAGTTGAATTAAATTAATTTAAAAAAAATAACTCGACTGTGTCTGGCATATCGATTTTAACATTGAAGTCATAAATTAGGTGTTATTTTTCAGTAACGATGAAAATGACAACAATTAGACACTTCAATAAAGCAAAATAAAAACTGTTTCCCAATTTCAAGTTAATATCTTGTATTCAAATATTATGACTTAAAATGTAAACTTATGAGTAAAAAAAAAAAAACTCCAGTGCTGTGCTTCAAATAAAACAAATATTTTACTTACAAATCATTACACTATAAACTGAAATATAAAAATATTTTTTAATTTTTACAAAATACGACATAATACAACTTATACATTATTATTATTATTTTAACCCAGATATAGAATACTTGACAACCTGATTTGCGCAGCGGAATTAAAGGCTGCCTTCTGTGGTAAGGATACTGAGTTCGATTCCCGGTAGGGGCAAATGTTTGTGTGATGGGCATTGACACTTTGACCTGAGTCATGGATATTTATTTATGTGTATGCTAGCTCTGAACAAAATGGCGCTGTCATTATTATTATTAATTTAAGAGCACAGCTCTTGCCGGTGGAGCAATCACTATTGTTCCCTATCTGTTTGGCGCTCATAATGTCCAGTTTTTTTAAATATTTTTTTTAAATTATATTCATTAGACACATGTAAGTGAATTGACATAGAATTGTACACTAACTTTATATCAGAACTGTTACATACCTGGTGAATTCTCGTCGTGTGGGTTCTGTAGGCCGAGCAGTTTGTTGAACACTTCCTTGACTACCATGGGGTTCAATTTTATTAACTTTGGTAACGCTGCCAGGATCTATGAAATGAGACAAAAAAATACAATGGAATTAATCACTGCTTTCTCTGCTATGGGTCTCGCGTTCGAATCCCGGTAGGGACAAATGTTTGTGATGAGCATAAACATTTGTATCAGAGTCATGGATATGTATGTATAATATGTATGTATTTACAAAAAAAACAGTATCTATGTAGTATATCAACCAACTAGTATCAGTAACACAAGCTTCGTTGAACGGAACTAGATGGTACTGTGTCATAATGTCTAGAAAAAAATATTATTTATTTGTAAAAAATAATGTTTGAGCGGTTGTCATACCACGAGTCACTAATTTGACTCGATAAATTTTACATGATAATTGCGATCGAGAATATTTTTTTTTGTTGTTTAGGTAATATATTTTTCTTCATTTTACACAGTAGGAAAAAATATGATAAATGTTAGTGGATATGCGTTATATTTTTCTTACCTCTTTTTTGGACAGTCCAGTAAGCACAGGTATGAGGAAGCGGACATCGGAGACGCGTGTCGCGTATAACTCGCGTACTTTAGATACGAGTTCATGTGACGGCGGCGCTGGGGACGAAGATAAGTGTCAATTTTGTGTTTGAATAAAGTATTTTATCACGAAAACCTAGATGCGATTTTAGTTAACTGATAATCTTATGGATATGAAAATGTGGTCGTCGGCAAGGAACGACGAGTGTAGTGTCCATGTTTTCAGCTGTCGGCTATATCCGACAGTGGCGTTCCAAGCTTACCTTTAACATACCATCACGCCTGTCATCTCCGAAGGATTAGGCAGTGCTATACTAATGCAAACCCACATTTCGCCGCATATGTTTTCAGTCCCATGTAATAGGGGGCGAGCCTATTGTCATCAACCGGGCAGGGATCCAAACTTCGACCTGCTTTGAGAATTTCATAGAAAAACCCAATACTACTTTGCTCGGAATCGAACCCAAGAGGTTCGATTCCCAGATCGGTCGGGTCCTCTTGCTCAGCAGTCGCACCGTACGACCTCTAGACCAACGAGGCAGTTTTCATTTGTCGGCTATACCCGACAGTGGTATTCCAAGGGTTTAAAAGCTTACCTTTCTCCGTGAATATATGCACGAGTCTGGTGAGCAGTGTCTCCGCGCCCCGGGGGCACTCGTCCAGCAGCGCCACGTAGGCGGGGCTGAGCTGCGCCACCTGCGCGGCCGCGGCGGCCCGCACCGGCCCCTCTATCGCGCGCAGCACGCAGCGCTTCGCTTCGGAACCAGCACTCCCATACACGCGGGCCACTTCGATTATTAACTCTATAGAAAAGAATAGGACACATATTGGAGTACTGAATACTTTATTGAATTCCATAATTTTATGTAAATAAAGATAAAATTAAAAGTAAAGGACCAATTATGGACCCTGTCGGGCATAAAGTTTATGCAGTAGATAACAAAGCAGATAAAACTTTGGCCCACTTTACACTTTTGGACACTTACACTTTGCTCTACACTAGTACACTCTCATACACATATTAAACGCCGAATCTGTGTGTAGTAGGTACTATTAGTTATTCTTCAGCACCTCCTGCATTCTCCTTCAAGTTAAGGGAGGTTAGGTTTAAGCCTTATGCCTAGTGCGCGCTGTTAGACATCAAATATCGTCCAAAATATTCTCTAAACCAGGTTATTTCACAACGCACCTTTCACCGTTTCAGATTCGCACTGCCACACAAAAATATAACTAATTAAATTATACTTTACCTTCATTATCTGGCAGCAAAGCCATCACAAGGTTAAGGCACATGTGGTACATCTCGTCGGTCCACGCAACTCGGCCCATACGGGCGTCGCATATCTCTTGGGGCGGATGATTCAATGATATGAAGCCGAGGTACAGTAGAGCATGCTTCTCTATCACCTTGCGGACAGCCTCCGAGTTGCGCTTGTAGATCTTCACAACAGATTTCAATGCCACTTCGCGTATTTCTTCGCTTTCATTCACTGGAAAAGATCACTGAACTGAAATTTCGATTTTTAAGAGCTATGGTGGCCGATAGCCCAATCCTTGGTAGTCATCTCATCTCAAATATACAGAAAATAAAATAGAAAATCATACTTCAACAGATTTTAGACTTAATTCAAAAGCAATTTAAGATCGTAATTTACAACAAAAAAAATACTCACAGATGTGACACAGCAGCGAACTAACAAACTTATGCGCACGCGGCGGTCGCATCACGCACAGTTCCTCTAACAGCTCAAGCGCCAACAGCGCCATCTTATCCTCAGTTACCAAGTGTTTCAAATAGTCCACAGCCTCATCCGTCACCATCGGACATTCGCAGTAAATTTTCCTCAACAACATATCTTTCGAACTCTCTAGTACCGGGTCGCCTCTCTCGCAAATCTGTGTGATCAACGCACAAAGCAACTGATTGTAATTCTGATCATGTTTCTCGTGTACTTTCGGCTGTAGCGTTACCGGATGCCGGTTGAACCCCTGCATGAACGCGTATTCTTCATACAACCATGACAACGCCAAGTCAATTCTGTTCGCTGGGTCTTGTAGTATGTAGTTCAGTACTAACTCCCTCAATTCTGGTGTGTAACTTGATGCGAATATCGTGATGAATTTCGCACGAATGTTCGCCGCTCCACCGATCGCACTTTCTGTCTCTGCCCTAAGAATCCTATCGACTGCCTGCAGTATCAACCTTTCTTTTATCTCTTTAGGAATAGGACGAGTAATTTCTTGTAGCTTGAGTAATTTCACTTTCTGTTTCAGCTTAGGAACTGTAGGTGTTGGAGGAGGAACAGGCTTTTCTTTTTCCTTTTGTTTTCTCTCCTCCTCTTTCAGATGATCTTGTCTCGTTTCCTCCATAAGCTTGGACACAGCGCTTTCAATCTGTCTATCTTTCGTCGACTCCTGCAATTTTGCTACAGCGTTTTTGAGTGTTACTTTTTCCTCATCATCTCGGAGTAAAGGTATCTTTGCAGCCAAGTCGGTTAGTGAAGGGGCTGGTGCCTCAACAGGTTCTTCTTTATTAATCAACGCGAGAATCATTTTAGCTAGATGTTTCTTTTGTGCCTTAGTACCGGAGTTAGGTATAGGTTTGTAGTTATTAACGAAAGAACTAGGCATTTCGATAGGTAGATAATTTACAAGAGTATTCGTCACAAGGTTCACGACATTATCAACGTTATTAAGTCCTTCAATTATCGTGTCTTCAGTAACAGTTACTGGATGTTTAACTGCAATCGGTTTTGCGCTTTCAGGCGGTTGACTATCATCATCGAAGATGTTAAAGTCGATTTTACTATTACTGTTGCTGTCGCTACCCTGACTGTTACTTTGGGGGGAGTCTACCCTGATCCTCTTAGCTGGCGTATCTCCATTCTTTATTTCACCTAACCGCTTATTCCTTTTTTCCTTAGGCAGTACTTTGTTTATCTCTTGCGTGGTCATTCCTATATCTATCAATAGCTGCGTCAATTGGGGCATCATATCGTTTGAAGACGGGTGCTTTATAAGGTTCACAAGCAGCATTTTGAGATGTTTTCGTACAGAATTCACTTGTGATTGCGATAGTGTTGGTGGTAGCGTCGTGTGTAAGTCGCCTAAAGCTTGTATGACTCGAGACATGAATTTAGGTCTAAACTTAGCTAGCAGGCACAGTGTTGTCATACAAGCCATCAAGTTCACACTAGATATATGTTGTGAGTTGTGGAATTTTACGAGCAATTTGAATATATGACTGGAAAATAAAAACAGAATTGTTTTTTATTATTTTTGACTGCCAGTTATTATTACATAACTTAGAGTCAAGGTTGGAACTTTCATAATTTTATTTCTTTTGAATTAGGATAAAATACTTGCATTTATTAGAGCACTTGACCGGAAAGCAGGTACCATCTTAGTCAAATGGGAATTTAGCAATGGAGTATACAAAATTTTGTACGCAAGAGATGTATATCTTTTTATTATCCATTGTATTTTAATTTGGTCAGCAACAACAAAAGCATAATATATCATTATGCCTGTATCCCCGAAGGCTTAGGCAGAAAGTAACTGACTGGCAAAAGAGGGCAATCCTATGAATATTACCTGGCAAATATTAAAATTCCAAGCTAGTAATAAGAATTTTATAAAAAGTAACTAATTATAACACTGCATGACCTGGGAATTGAACACAGGTTCTCACGGTCAGCCATACATAGTCCAAATCCTATACCGATGAGTCGGTCACCTGAACTAAAGCACTAACAATCTTCTAGAAAGAGAACTTACTCAGATTCTTCTTCTAAAGCTCGTCGGTTGATGAAGGTCATGTTGGCAGGTAAGGTGTCGAGGTTGAACTCGTCGCCCGCCCCATCGCTGGGGGTCTGCAGCAGGACCACTTCCTCCAAGAACTTGATGGAGTGCGTCCTGATGCCTTCGTTGTCACTGTCTATCATGTTCAGTACTAGGAGCTGACAACAATAAAATTTTGAATACATAAACTTCATGAAGAAGTTTTTAATAGAATAGCTTCAAAAGTTATTTAGGTATTCTCTCATCACTATTCATCTCTTTTGATATGATAGTTCGGTATGTTTAAAGTATAGGTATTAGTAGATTTTTAGTATTTAATAGATTTATAGAATGGATATGGCTTACATTACAATACCTTTGTTTAAAGTTAGATAGAACAGAATAGACTTAAAAAGCATTATTACAATATTTATTTATTATTTATTACAATATAGTAGCCAGCAGGGAGTAAATTTAACGTTTTTTTCTTTACTTTAGTTATGTAATAGTTAGAAAAAATGTTAGGTTAGATCTTCTATCTAACCTAACATTTTTTTCTTTACTTTAGTTATGTAATAGTTAGAAAAAATGTTAGGTTAGATCTTCTATCTAACCTAACATTTTTTTCTTTACATAACTCAACTGAAATAGTTAATGTGTTTTATAGGATCAAACCTAAGACCGTTAAATTTACTCCCTGAGAGGTTTTCTCAATGACGTATGAAGTATGCCAACCTACACTAGGCTACAGTCAGTACTATAGCCTAAAAAGAGGCTCACGTCTAGCTGCCAACCAAGACCATGGGGTTGATGGATAACAAATATGAATGAAAGGGATTAAGCCACTGTATGTATAATGAATTAATATGTAATTCTTTGTTTAGGCTTAATAGATCTTTAATTATGACAATAAAGAAAGATTTTCACTTGTCATAGCATGCTTACACAAAACTAAATTTTAGTTACAATCATCGCAATGACTATTCTAAACAGTAATTGATTAAGTATCTGTATAATAAAATTGTTTTCATAAAACATTGTAATTTCAATTGGTTAACATCATCGGTTAATGTTTTACGTACCTTCAACTGTGTGATAGTCTCCCAAACATACTGCATCTCCGAGAATTCTCCTGTATCCTGACATATCCACATGAGAGTATTGCGGTATACAATGCTTGAGGCCTGGATGGCTCTCTTCTGAACAGCAATCACCGAATCAACCAATAGGAGGCGTAATTGTGCTATGATTTTCGGTAAATATTGTGGATGCAATTTACTGTAAACAGTAGAATGAAATAGCATATTAATTCACTTTTATCTGGACCTAAATTTCAATGTCTATTATAGCATAGGAAGTGTATATGCATAGGTCTTAGTTATAAAGATTGATTCTATCATGAGAGTAATACTATGTGAGAGTAATATGACTACTAGCGCTGTCTTTTTTTAACATTAACAAGATGAGTACAAAACTGTTACAACACAAGCAGTTTTGTACTCACCTTCCAACATATCCCACCCAGGTGAGATAGGTGATTTTATCCATTTAAATGTTAAGAAAATAAAATTACTTGGAAAACATGTGTTGGTCTAACCATATAATGCATCACTGATTCTATCTATACATAGTCCAATAGTAAATCTGTGGTTTGTAGGACTTGGATCATTGCTTTATATAGGTACACATATTAAATTAAAATATAGTCACTTAAAAAAGGAATATAGGGAACTCTGTCCATGAGGCGACTATCTGATCGAAAGTTGGTTTGCTTACGCCAGTCAAGATAGTAAGACCATCAATTAAATCTTTGAATAATATTAAAAATGAATTAATCAAAACCCAAACTCACCTCAATTCTTCTATGAATGTTATAACTTGCTTTTTGACTTCTGTCGATTTGTCGTTGACGAAACTTAATATATTTTCCATATACAATGGGAGGACTGAAGAGCACTGGTGTAATAAGACTTCTATCACTTTCCTCAACATATCTGCCCTCCGGCCGCCATCCAACATTCCCGCTTCGTTTATCCATTGTACAAGCTATAAAATTAATCAATTACACACATTAACACTCCTTCTATAAACCACTGTATTGTAAAATAAACAAACCACCACTTTTAATAAAAATACAAAAGATTACAAAGTTATTTTGTGTGATTCACGCGTTCACGAACCTGAGCTTGAACAGCGGTAATGTTTTGTTTACTGGATATACCAGCCATTCTATATTATGATTAGGTTTAATACAATATAATAATGATAAATTAGCTAGATCTCATTGCCTTTTAACAATAAATTATGAGAAAATCGAGAAAATTCAATGAAAAGAAATGATTACATCGCAACGTTCTCTGTATTAAGTAACAAAATTTAGATGCATCATAAAAGCGAGATAGAGTACTATAATCTTACTCAAACAAGGTTATAAGAAAGAGAGATCCGATTAATGTTGCCTTTTCAATTATATAGCATTATAGCTTGACTTGACATTTCTTATTAATGTTGCTAACAGTAATATAAAATGAATGCGTTCAGAGTTAGTGGACGTGAACATAGCATACATTTAGGTATGGGTTATTTTGAAGGAATACCTAGTAGGTACATTATTGGTAAAATCTTCTAGGGCCACGCAATTAATATGTAATCTTACGACATTATTGTAATCTGATCTAAAATTAAGGTTAAGTACCTAATCTAGTCTTTAAAATTCCTGATCAACTAAAATTATGCTCAAGACTTGATAGCGGGCGTTGGACGACGCGCGAGTAATGTTACTAGCGTCCATAAGCAAAAGTTTGTTGATTAGCATTATGATCAGGAACGCTATCAACCATTTTTGCCATTATCCGGAATTATTTTATATTTTATTTTAAAAATATACATTTATTATGACAAGGTAAAAAAAAAATGCAAAAATGACAATTATATTTCTTTAATAGATGTATTTACAAAAAGAACCCTAATGACCTAATTTTAATTAACTAACAATTTTATGTTAAGCCATTGGCCGTGCTTGTTGGGGGACAGAAACATAAGGCTGCAACTCATAGAGTGGTGGCTTAACGCTCTCCTCGAGAACTAAATAGTGACTTCTTACGATGATCATGCACACCAATAGCGTAACTGCAAAAAAGATTAGACAAATTAAAATAACGTTAAATTGAATGGAGATACACGATTTCAATCAATTAGAGTTCCAAGTTACCAATATGTTGGGTGCATACCCTACCTACACTGAACATTTATGTCAGATTTGATCATGAAAAGCATTTACTTTTTACGACAAACGTTCATTGGATAATAATTATGTTTTTGTTGCACATTTGGTCGAGTTTCGTAAGTTTCAGACATTCAATTAGAGTTTCAAATTACCAATATGTATCCACCTCCACCGAACATATAGGTCAGATTTGATCACAAAAACCATTCACCATTAACGGTAAAAGTTTAATGGATAATAATCGTGGTTTTTATGCACATTAAAAAGTAAATATGCATTAAATATGTTACATTTATAAAATGTCTAAGATGTGACCCGTAATACTAATTAGGTACTGATATTCTAATAGTTTGATAGACAGTATGTACCTATCTAACTAATACCTCATACTTATATATACGACTACTACTTACAAGACCACTTGAGTATGGGAACGGTTGCCAGGAATCCCATGAACACGCATGTTACTACCACCAGTATTAGACTTAAAGCGAATAAAAATAATGTAGCTTTGAAATATAACCGCAATAACTTTGGCTTGTCCTGAAATAAAAAAAACATTTTTTAAATTACATTTCCCGATCACCCCACCGGTAGGTCGAGACGGTAAATATACGAATAGGATCACTTCACTGATCTGAATAAGTTTAAAACGAAAAATGCTCACCCCATGGGCTCCAATAATTAAAAGTAAACTAAGTACAAAGTTTAACAGAAACACTAGCAGGTAATATCCAAAAGATACATATAGGCCTAGCGATGTCTTCCATACGTCGTCCGGGCTATGTCCAGGTGTCGGCTTTAGCTGACTTTCTCTCACATATTCTGACACTTTGTAGATTGACCACGATACAGTGGCTAGGGTGAAGCAGGAAGCGAACTGATAAAAAAAATCGTTTATTTACATAGATACTCGTTGTTTATTTACAAATTAATAACAACTAGAATAATAATTATACAAAATTATTTGAGTAATTTCAAAATATATCTAAAACTACTTCGGTGTCTTTGGTGAAGATAACTGTATAATGCAATGATTACTAAATATAGTAAAAAAGTAAGTACATATAATAAAAATAAAAATCGTAAACATAGTCAATTCATTTTTTAATATTCATTTGTTTAAAGTATCTCTGGATTTTTTTGCGGCCTTTTGTCCATAAGACCTACTTTTGCACCTAATCTTGTAACTAGTCCCGACTTGGTAAATTTCAAATAAATATTTGACATTTTGACATTGACTTTGACATTAAGCTATTCGTTGGCAGATTACGGGCTCCTAATGTCTCTGTTGTTTTGAATTTGAATATCTTTACTTTACCGCGCATCTGTAACTCACTAGTATTTGGGTCATAATAAGTAACACATGCTATTAAGGGCAACATTTGAAAATACACATTTCAGGTACTAAGTAGGTATACTTACGAATGAGAGAGAAAATGAACAGTGGGACAATATTCATTAATTTCGCGATAATTGAAATTAACCTACTTTTTATGAATTTTATCGCTAACCAAAATGTCGGGATTAACGCAATATCACTTTACCGCGATAAAAGTTTTGTTTCAATATCTGTTATTTGCGTAAGTGTACCTATAAAATCAATTATTCAAATTTAAATTAAAATTCATTTTGAAGATATTCCCCTATCTTTACAATAGGAATAAAACACATTAAGACATAAATCCGCATATTTTTAAACTTGATTTTTATCTCACGATGCTGAGTCGAATCTCTTGCATAAGTAGGTACTAGGTACCTAACATACGTCGAGTCCAAGAAATATTATGTACTTGTACTGTGCCTACTATGTGCCTAATGTAGTTCATACGTACGGCCTCTCAGCAAACTTAACTTATGATTTTGGCTATACACATACGTATAAAGGCACACCTTATACGATCAACTAACGTGTTGAAATAAAACTACTTTTTACGGATTTTATCGCCCGCGATAACGTAAAAAATCTACGTAAATGTCTAATATTCGCGTAAGTGTAAGAAATCAATACACTAACGTGATATGTAGGCAGATACTTACAAGAGAGACATATCCAATAAGTAGCACTCCAATCCTCAGAGGAATACAAAAGCAACATTTAGCATATCTGGGTAGTTCCAAAGCCATATCTAAAACAGACTTGCAAAAAAACAACTCAAGAATTAATACTTTCACAGATTCTATTTTCAAAATTACACCGTACTATAAAAAATATGGCGGTAAACAGTAATGCTTTTAACCAAATTATTGAAACAAAATGCTAGTAAAAAACATTGTGTTGCGTCGTATTATCATTTATCTGATATAAAAAGGAACTTGTGATAGCGTTTGACCAATGAATTATTAGAAAAGGAACTGTTCCGTTTGTGTATCATCGCGGCATTAGTAAGGTGTGTTATTATTGAGGTTATTGTAAAAATATTCTTCCAATAATCTTTACAACGTGAACTCGTACATAGTTTGGCCTATATGTAGGGGCTTATCTATATATTTACCCAATTATCTGGTGTTGTTTGTGAGTAACTAGGTATCTATTATTCGCTGTAGTATGGTGTTATCAATGTCCGTAATTTGTTGGCTTGAAGTTTTCTATAATATACGTATCTACATACTTTCGTCACAAACTCAATGTTACTATTACTCACAAATTCTTAGAATCGAAATTAATAACGCATTCCTGGGTTCCTTTTGTCATATTTTTCTTAAAAACAATCTGCGTTTCATGTCCTGTCCCGCAAAGTCTGGTATCGCGATTTGAGTCACATAACGTAGAAAAAGAATGTAGAATTTAGACGTGTGTACTATACCTACATAAAAAATATAAATTACTACCCGGTAATAACGTTAAGAAAATGTTTTATTGTAATCCTAACGTATGTATAAATGGTATGTACATACCATTTATACATACGTTAGGATTTAGAAAAACAAATTAACTTAACTAGATTATTCAACACGCGCATGCTGCGGGTGGACCAAAATATGGCAGAACTTGATGAAGAATTAGGCAAGGTTCGATGAATATCGTCGGATATGTGATGTCCGAAGAAGGGAACCTCTTATAATTCCTGGAGAGCCATCAACAGTCCCAGGGTGGTGTCAGGTTTATCGTCAACAAGTCCCTCGCCAGCAACGTTTACCACAGATTAAAGTAAATAAATATTGGACGTTGGTAATAAAACTACTTTTTTTTCGGATAATATCGCATTAGGTATATTAAAGCCCCTATCGTTAATTATACAAACTCATAGAATATAGGGTTGAACTTTTTAGGTAAGCTGATTTAATTACCATTAATAAAATTGTTATTATCAAATAAGAATGGCGATAAATAAATTAGCACGGACAAAGCGAGGATTTAGTCGTTTGAGTATCAATCATTCCGCTTTCATCTAGGACTACATCCCGGGGGTCTTTGTGGTTATCTTCGACCATGTCCACGTAATAACTGTATACAACGATGAAGCCGTAGAGCTCCAGAGCTGAATAAAGAAGAAATATCATATGAGATGTCATCACTTGGCCTCCTTAGTTCATAATTTCAGCTAAATAATATCCACTGCACATACGCCTCCTCTAAAGATTTTTCTTATGTACCTAAGTGAGCAAGGAAATCTGTAGAAGAGTTCAAGTTTAATCGATTTCGATTTGGAAATTCAAGTGCAGTTGTCATTTTATTGTTAGGACTTTTTTCGGTATGGTATGTACTTATATGTCAAAACGATTACAGCTCATATGACAATGAGCCTGACTGAATGACCTGATATCCGTGTTTTGAGCACGATATTGCGATTACGGTAAATTGTAATATCGTGCTCAAAATACGGATGAGATCCTGAGACTGCTGATGGCAGTTAAGAACTTGTTATAAGTAAATCATTTACGTATAACAAGTTCTTAACTGTCTCGTTGGTCTAAGGGTCATAAGTGCGACTGCTCAATGGCTTGGTTTTTCTAGGAAATTGGCATTTTCTAGGAAATCAGCTCGGAGTTAGAATTTACGCCCGTCTGATGGCTATAGATGGCTTGCTCGCGCGTTACCGACCACAGGGTAAGCTTCCGGTTTGTAAGCGGTTTCTTAAAATAAGGGAGTTACTAAACTGAAAGCAAACGGTATTCCTATACTGTCAGAATAGCCTCTTCCCCACCGAGCTGTATTATTGTAACCTATGTTGTTTCACCGTGGTCTTCTGTTAGGCGGAGGTGGTACGTCAGTCGGGCAGCTCAATTTCAGCGAGGTATCTCGCTTTGCCCTACCACTCGAAAATCGTATCGTATGATTATAATAAGTTAACTGTCCAAATCAACTCATAAGACGTAGATAACAAATTAGTTCGCTGATTATGCCCATGTACAGTCGCCAGCAGGTCAACCTATCCGAAACTGTAAAATTTTCCCAACAGAATATCACTCTTACTGGTTTGTCATAAAGTTAAAAATCTATCAAAGAAATTTGATAGATTGTGGTTCCTTGGTGTGCTGACCACATGTTGAAATTAAAAGTTAAACTAACTGATGATCATGAGGAATCCCAAATACCATCCGATAATGCATTCGTGAGTGATACAAAGAATCACTAGCGCTAAAGTCTCCAGAGTCCATGTGATGAAACGACAAATTAAGTACTGTGCTATGCGGTGTTGGGAGTCCTGGAAAAAAACTTGTATTAGTAGTTGTGTACCTATTTGAAATTTTAGAATTTATATTTATTTATTTATTTTGAGCCCAGTGCCTGTTGGGTTCTCCCAGGCATGCAAGTTTCCTCACGATGTTTTCCTTCGCCGTTTGAGCATGTGATAAAATACGCTCTTTACTTTCAAAAGTAAATTTTGCGTGCCTTGGGTTAGAACTTGAGATCTTTTACGTCACAACCCACTGTTCACACCACCAGGCTAGCCAGTTATAGGCATATCTCTTGGACGAAATACAAGGTTACTAAATTAGGTTACACGTTTTATGCAAATTCAAAATATACGTACGTAATATAGTCCTATTAGCAAATTTATGAGGTACGTCAAAAGTAAGCATTCTGTCACAACCATGATGAGGAATGCCATGTATACGATGAAGTATTCCTCGTCTGAGGTGGGGGCCTCTGGTTTTACTGGGAACATACGGCCCAGGTACGGGGGTCGAGACAGGAATACCTCTATCATTGCCACTACGAAGAAACCCAGGAAAATTACGGCTCGGATCTAGAGAGAGAAAAACAATTATTCTTTGGTCTATTGTAAAAGCTGGAAGTGGATGGATGCGAGCTGCCTAAGACCGGGATGGTTGGCACTCTTTGAAAGAGCCCTACCGTCAGCTGTGGATGGCAATAGGCTGATATACCTGCATACATAGGTGGTATTGTAAAAGAGGTCTGTAATTTGATAAAATCCGCTAAGAGCTAAATATGGAACCGAATTGCAAGTTTGGAAACCTGCCGCATGTTTGTACCAGCAGTAACCAGCACAGTGGTGACAGCTAGTGGATACAACCGAAGACCAAATCATGTAGCTAAACTCGGCCAGTGCCTCGTCGTAGCCCTATAGTGCCTAGACGCAGATATTCGTAGCTTTGTCAAAGACGGGCAGGCGCCTGACGTGTGTGTTTGTAAACACTTGCATTGCTTATTGGCAAAGACTGATTAAAAATCAGTTATGATGACCAATTCTTGGTTATTAATATAGACGCGGACGAGGTGAAGTTGGGACTTAAGCTGACTAAGCGAACTAACTGAGCTTAGCTAAGTTAGTAGCGCGAACTAAAGAATGAAAGGACGCTGCAATTGAGATAGTTGGCTCATTCGCTCAGTTAACTGCACCAGTCAGACTAAGAAACAGCCATGAATTAAGTTAACATAGCCCGTATAGCAAAAATATAGTTGTTACATGTTTAACGTGACTATCCAAGAGCTTGTTTCAGTCAGTGACATCTTATATCCTAAATATAAATTCGAAAATCTTGAGGTTTATAAACGGCTGAGTCGAATGCGATACTATAAAAAAATTAATAGGTATATTTACGCCCAGAACATGTAACGGTCCTACCTCCTAGCTTTGCTGTGGCCACCACTGGTGCTTTAGTGTACAAGAGTGTCACTTACTAACGTGATAGACTTGTAGTCTTACAGCTTAATGGACTTATCACGGCTTTTAAGTTTGAAGAACTCTTCAAAAACTCATTATCAAAACTAAATTATAATTAAACTATTCACTGTCCCCAAAACCTGAATATGCATTTGAAAATTCAGAGGTTTACATCTCACTGTTTGATAGCCACAGACTAAGGCTTTCGCTGTTTGTTTTTACATAATAATATACACTTCTACTCAAGAGTTCTTTACTTCAAGGAAGCAAGAAAATAAACAGTACCTGAAGTTGGTACAGATAATTGTATGTTTACAAATTTTGATACATATATTGTATTATTTTGAAGTCCGTATCAACTCCACGTAATTCAAAATCGATAATAATGAAGCAACATGTTTACATTACTTTAGGTACATATTCTTAGCTTCCTTAAAGGCCTAAGATCATTATTTTTCATTGAATACTTATATGTACCATGGTCCAGATTAATATGACTACACATCCGCATCTCAATGAATAAAGCATCAAGAACGATAAAACTGTCGGCAAATTTACATTTATATTAGTACACATTTATGGCAATAAAAATAAATAAATAAAAAAGAAAAAGCAATTAAAAAAAAATACTTTGCTAGATCCCTACATTTAGCGTGAATGTCAAATATTTTTGACAGTATCCTTGAACCATGGACTTATTTACTGTATTTTTTTGGTTAACCTTATGGTGAATGTAAAGAGGTTTATGAAATAGTACGGTACAGAAACCATTGTCTTGATGCCATTGTCTGCATTATACTAAAATTGCATGCGGCTTTAGCCAAGATATTCTTATATTCCGTTTATTTTTCCAAGTGCTTCCAGATGTAGATGTTTACCAAACAAAATATGAAACTTTGCCGTTTGTAGTTAACTTGAACGCGGACTACGTCGCGGGAATCAGCAAGTCTTTACACTTTACACTTATTATACCAAATATGATATAATAAGTTGGTATAATTTGTTACTTAGCACTGTTTTCTGTTTTTACTAACAAAGGTAGGGTTGACTGGGTAAAGTTGTGTCACTGCATTTGATCAGGCATATTTTCGTATGCAATAGGGTTGCCATCTCTAAAATCCGCACCGGATTTAGGAGTTTGGATGTGCTTGTTTGTGGTGCTATAAAATAAATAAAATGTTGAAATATGTATGTAGTGTAGGTGTTTGTTTGCGGAATACGCGGCCTCGTGGCGCGTCCGGCGGTGTCCGGTGACAAGATAAGTTTATAACTTGGGACTGCAAATTCCCAACCCGGACGCTCGTATGACGCTTTAACTATGACCAATCCCGGAAATCCAGACATATGCAAAGGTATGAAGGCTGAAAGCTGAATGGCAGGCGTTTTTGCTGGTTGTGTCTATTATCGACGTTCAAAAAGAGCCAATTAAATTTGGCCAACTTTGAAAAAAATATATTTTGACTTTAACCCAACATTAATTTATATCTTGTATAATATATAACTTTTTGACTCTAACCCAACATTAATTTATACCTAAAAGGTATAAATTAATTAATTTATTAATTAAGGTATATATAACTTTCAAAATTTATACCTAACGCTATGTATAAATATTTAGAATCGTATCTTTAGATGCAACCCAGAGTCAGTTGTGACAGGGTTTGTTACTTCAGTAAAAACCAAAACTATGCCAAAAAATCCATACAACAACAACAAAATACAGGTATTATTAGGTATAACCCAATATCCGCACATAAACAAAAACAGTGCGATTCATTAAAAAAACATATTTTTAAAAACAATGACTTATGGAACTGATGGTAAATAAATTCATATGTTCCCGGAATTTTTATCTCTGGGTATTTAAAAACGATTGTAATAATATGTGTCACGTCCATTGAAAGATTAAAGAAAATGTTGGAATGGATTACCGAGCATAAAAGGCAATGTATAACAAATATACATTTATATTTACGATAACAAATCATCGGGTTCATAATGCTTTTCCCGGAGGTCAAATTGTTATCAATATTATCATTAAGTAGAGAATAAATACTGTAATTATGTACAAATTATTTGCATCCTTAATTCGTGGAAGCAGAGTTGACATTAGTTTAATGTTCGGGCTACGGAGATTCCGTCTTTGAGCAGTTTAGCGGGTGGTTATGCTCAAAACAATGTATGTGGCATTTTTTAATTTGAGTATTATTTCATATGAGATAGATAACCAGGACCTATTCAGCGCAGTTGTGGGGCACACATGTTATAAATCGTCTGTTTTGCCTTTTATTTTATTTTGTTTTTATGTGCGCCATTTATGTCTGAATAAATGTTTTCTTTCTTTCTTTCTATATAATATGTTATGGATATGAAAAACTCAGGATAATTAAAATAAAATATGTATTCCCTACAAAATAATCTAATGCCAGTCCGATACTTTCGTTAAATGGCAAGTTTCATATGAAATGAAATGAAATGAAATGAAATGAAATATGAAATATATTTATTTGCTAGAATTGTAGTACATTACAAGGTGGTAGTTTTTATAGGTAGGTTCTGATACAATTCGCTGAGTACAGCATGCAACATATTTAAATACCTTATATTTATTTAAACAAATTATAAACTAATCATTTCATCTAAAGTTAGTGTTGGTCATTAGAATAATTATTTTAAGGAATGTCCAACATGAATGAAATAAAACAAAATATATAATATTAAACTAAATTTGTAATAAAATTAAATGTAAATAAAATGACAGCTATTAATTTTTAAATTTAAGATACTCGTCTACAGAATAAAAGCATTTGTCATTGAGCCATTTAAATAATTCAGTTCTAAAACGATTTGTTGGAAGTTCCTTAAAAGTTTTTGGTAGCTTATTATAAATCCTTATAAGCACTGGATAGCAGTTCCTATGGTAAAAATGACTTTTCCTTGTAGGTAGAATGAGTTTTTCAGGGTATCGAGTTTTGAATGTAATTGAATCACCAAGGCGTTGAAATAAATGAGAGTGGGTTTTGGCAAACTTACAACATTCAAAGATGTACATGCAAGGAACAGTCAATAATTTAAGTCTCTTAAAAAGTGGTTTACATGAGGTTAGCGGAGAGACATCGCAAAGAGCGCGAATACACTGTTTCTGTGCGATGAAGACTCTATTTATCAGTACAGAATTACCCCACAATACAATGCCATATCTTAGGTTGGAAGCCACATATCCATGATATGCCAAAAGGGCTGTTTTGAGGTTGGCTATTTTAGTAAGACGCCATAAAGCAAATGCGAAGCGATTTATTTTTTTTGTGACCTTTAAGCATTGGGTTTTCCAAGTGCAGCAACTGTCAATGGTAATGCCTAGAAAAGTGGCTTCATGGGCTTCTTTGATAGTCTGGCCATTATAAGCAACCTTGAGTTCAGAGTTGGGTTTTCTATTATAAAACTGAACATAAGAGGTTTTTTCAACGTTCACCTTTAGATTATTACTGTGTAACCACGTTATTATAGCCCTAATCGTATCATTTATTTCCGTGTTATAAGCAAGTAATTTACTTTCCGTAATAATGACCGCAATATCATCGGCAAATAGTGAATAAGTGTGAGTAGTAGTATTAGGTAGGTCATTAATATATAATAGAAAAAGTAGCGGCCCTAAAATACTACCTTGTGGAACGCCTGTGTTATTGTTTCTTACGTTCGATTCACATAATATTACCTCTTTATTCGGGTTTATTGTAGAAATCGCAGTATATTGTAACCTGTTGGAAAGGTAACTTTGTAACCATTTATATGCTACGCCTCGTAGGCCGTACATTTCACATTTATCGAGCAGAATATTGTGATCAACGAAATCGAATGCCTTGCTCATATCGAAGAATACCGTGCTAGTACGTGTATTTTTATCGACATTTTCGATAACTTTGGAAAATAAGTTAAAGGCTGCTAATGTCGTTGATTTACCTTTTTGGAATCCGTTTTGTTCAATTTTTAATATGTTGTGTTTGCTCAAAAATTTGGTAATACGTGAATGCATATTTTTTTCAAATACCTTGGATAAGACAGGTATTAAGGCGATAGGTCTATAATTATTAAGTTCAGTTTCATCACCTTTTTTAAATATAGGCTTGATGACGGAGGTTTTTAACTTTTCCGGAAAGACACCTTGAGAGAACGACTTGTTGATTAAATATGTTAATATAGGTGTTAAGACACTTACGCTCAGTTTTAGTATGTGTGTGGGTATGTCGTCAAATCCTACAGATGAGGTATTATTTAGTGATATTATTGTTTTCAAGATTTCTTCATTATTCACTGGATAAATGAATAAACTGACATTGAGTGGTGATATTGCATTATAACGTCGATGTGTAGACAATGTATTATTATTATTAGTTGTTAAATCGATAAAATAATCGTTAAAAGCATTGGAAATGTCCCTTGAGTTTGTTAATATCATTTCATTGTTTTTAATTTTATTAATACATTTATTTTCAGGGTGGAAGTTCGAAGCTGTATTTTCTTTAATTAATGTCCAAGAAGCTCTACATATATTTTTTTGACTTACGTATATATTTTTCATTAGTCTGTTTTTGAGCTACAAATATTATTTTTTTGAATATTTTATTGTATTTTCTATAATTCATTTTATTCTCTAGAGTTTTAAATTTATAGTACTTAAAACGTAAGCTTCTTTTCGTTGCACACGATTTTTTAATTCCTTTCGTGATCCAAACAGCAGATTTATTTATTTTATTTGTTATTTTACGTCTAATTATCGGAAAACATAAATTGAAGAAGAGTAAAAAAGTATCATAGAATATTCTAAATGCATTGTTGAAATCCTCCATTTCATATACATCTGACCATGATAAACTGGAAAGACATTCAGAAAATTTGTTTATATTTAGAAGGCTGTAGTCACGTTTAAATATATACCATTCCTTGAGTGGTATTGTTTTTTGGGCAGTCGGAATTTTTAGGATTTGTGCAGTCTCATGGTCTGATAAGCCAGTGTTAAGAATATCGCTTTTTGCCTCAGGGACATTACTAATAAATTGATCGAGGCAGGCCTTTGCACGAGTGGGTTGAGTTATATGTATGATGTAATTGTTATTTTGTATTATTCTATGAAATTCAGTCAAAGGTTTGCTGCTCTTCAAAAAATCAATGTTGAAATCGCCCGTAATAATCACTCGTATCTTTATCCTGCGCCGCAGTCTACTAATTAACTTTTCCAAGTTATGAATAAATATGACCGGATTTGAACTAGGGATGCGATACACACAAATAATTATGCATTTATGATGTGGAATTTCAATTCCACAACATTCAAAATACCGTTCGATACATAATTCATTTAGGAGTGGAACTTTTTTGGTTTCGATATAGTCTCTACACAAAATGCAAACACCCCCTCTCCTTTGGTTTGGTCTACAGTAGGAATCACAAAGTTTGAATCCTTTCAATGATAAGTTTGGTTCCTCTCCGGACCTAAGGAATGTTTCAGATAAACAAATTATGTCTACATTGTATGTTTTGTTATTTAATAGTTCGGTCAAAGTAATTTGGATTAGGTCTATTTTACTGAGCGCTCCTGCTATATTTTGATGGAATATAGTTAGGTAGTTGGTTTCATCGTTTTTTTGAGCATTAAAAAATGATTTTGTGTGTTAATTTCTGTTGATTTATTTAAGGCAATGCTTTGAAGTGAGCTATGTTTAGTGTTATTTCTGCTTAGTGGTGTGTTATGTTTCTTTACTAAAGGGAAGTAATGCAAAATAGATCGTTGAATACACTTTTTCAAAGAACTTACTTGGTTAATACTGTTGTAAGAAGTTGCCATATTGACGCGACTTTTCTTTGGTTGAGGGAAGTTATGTAAATAATTATAACTAAGAAATTCATGATTATAGTCTAGACAGTCAACTTTATAGTTTACTTTATGGCATGTTACTTGTAGGAGGTCTGTCGGCTTACCTCTAATTTTTACAAAGTGGCAGTTCTGGAAGTTATTACAAATTAGTTCTAATTGTTGATTTAACCTATGTACGTTTAAGTATGGATTTTTTGCTACACTCAATACCAATACAGAACAATTATTTAGTTTCTTTAAAACATAAGATAATTCACTAAAATTTTTTGTGGGATTAGTGTCATTTTCACCGACACATAGTATTATTTTGTCTTTGTCTGATATTTCTATAGTGTCGCAACCTTTCAACACCTCATCACATTTAGCATGGTGCTTCGTAATGCTACACACAGTATATTTTAAGTTATCCATCTTCGATCTCAAGTTAATTAGTTTAGCCGCAAGTCCGCTACATTGTTGGGTACAATATATTAACATTTTTGGTTTAATACAATTCTTATTGATTGTGGTGGACGTGGTACTATAGCTGGTGCGGGTGGGTAATGAAGGTATGTGAGTAATATCAGTCTGAATTTGAAATTCAACTGGGTCTTTAACACATGTGTTCAATGTACTTCGTGAGGTGGGTTGTAGATGCTGTCGTGGAGGAGTGGAAGGATGTGGTGATGAATTTACAGCTTCATACATTATATTATTATGCGGTACACTAGGGGAACGGGAAACGGTGTTATTTGAGGATATTGAGTCATCTAATCCTATGCTGGTGAAACTTATTCTTCTTTTCCTCAGCTTTTTTTTACTATAGCCTACTGAGTTAGTCTTAATCTTAGTAGAAGATGAACAGATTTTAATTAGCTGCTTTATCTTAATGTCTTGCTCAGTAATGGTTTGCTTAAGTGACTCATTCTCTAGCATCAGTTTATCAATTTCGTTGTCAGCACATTCTATTTTTAAGTTAAGGTAGTCGACGGTGTTCTTTAATTCAATCAAGGCTTCAGGATTTTGTACTATAGATAAATCCGGTAAACTTCTCATTATATTCAAATCCTCTGATAAACGAGAGCTATTGTTTGTACATGGTAGTGATTCACATGAAGATTCCTTACGGTTAGTTTTCTTACGGAAGGTTATGTTATTGTTCATTCTGAAGGTGAATAGTAGCGCCCTCTATGTAAATTTCATAGTTAGTGCTTTCCCTGTTTCATAGGTCAGATATTCATAAAAAGATCGATGTGAATACCTAAAATATTTTTATTATTTTCTTTTAAAATATCGACCTACTTAAATCTACTCAGACGTCGTCTCTCTCTCATTCACTAACCTACAAACGAAAGTCTTTTATTTTGTAGGCAAGTGACATAAAAATGCACTACAAGGTCTACTTAAAATTGAGTTGCATTTAAGTATTAAAGATTACTTATTACTGGTAAATTCTGCTACTGAGTTGGGAGTACCGATAAACTGTCTAATATCCACCCCCCCCACACAGTAGTACATATAGGCACTTATATCAGTCATACTTAGTATTTTACTGACTGACTGACTGCCTCGTTAGTCTAGTGGTCGTACAGTGCGACTGCCGAGCAAGAGGTCTTGGGTTCGATACCCAGGTCGGGCAGTGTTATTGGGGTTTTCTATGAAATTCTCAGTAGCAGCTCGGAGTTTGGATTTGTGCCCGGTTAATGGCAATAGGCTCGCCCCCTATTACATGGGACCTAAATCATACCGCCGAAACGTGGGTGTACATTAGTACACCTCTGCCTAACTCTTCGGGGACGACAGGCGTGATGGTATAAATAACTTAGTATTTTATTCTGACTCTAGGGAGCAATAAAACCACTGGGAATATTGAGAAAATTAGATAACAGTCAGCTGGATGCTGTGAAGGATTCGAAACGTCTACGTATTAAAATATGACCAACTAAAAAGCAGTTTCATTAAAAATGAAGACTTTCTAAGACTCCAAGGTATCGTTCAAGACGCTGCTAGGTATATATCAGCATCCTTTACACCCTTAAAAAAATCTTCTCGCGTTTTCGAAAATAACTGACTATAAAAAGGCCATATGTATCGTGGTGAAGTATAACAGTACCCCAGAATATGTCCGGTGACGCTGTGGGCAGTCGGACAAACTACTCCATTAGATAAATACGACGACAAATAGCTTGAATCACCAGTCAACACAATAACCCGGGACAACGTGCGCGTATCTCTCAAACGTTACGATAATCCCCAGTTTCGTTGCAAACTTTATTTTCCGTTTACTTTCAAAAATGTATTGTGATTGGCCTACTCTTGGAAGATGCTGTTTCTGCATGCCTTTAAGAAGGGGTGTTTTGACATTCGGATACCTTAATCTAGTGAGTATATTTGTGGATTTTTTAATAGTGACACATTTTTTTTCGGATGTGTCTAATCTTGGCATTTTGAACGCCTACGACAGTGTTGGTTAAATTTAAGTGCCTGTGATTATCTACATGTGCTATACCTATGTAGTACCGATGTGATTGTTTTGTGTATTCTGCTAAAAGACACTAAAATCTCTAAAAAATGGTTGGTATTGATCTTTTACAATTCGCAAAATTGGACATTGAAATAGAACTAGTTTTTACGGGATAATCTACGGTATACTGATATTATTTTATCTCAACGGTTCAAAACTTCAGTAAGTTATTCATCAAGACAACCAACACCTCAGTTTGCCCGTGACCATGGGTGCTGTAGAGGATCTGAAAAGTCGGGATATATAATATTATCAATACAGAAATAGGTACGTCAAACGATACTGCAATGAAATGAAGAATAGAATTTATCAGGATAACTTAATGATTAGAAGAGAGAAAATGCTAAAGATTTACATTACTAGACAAGACGAATAAACAACAGATATATTCCTAAGTGCTCATCATGTCATGAAGTCATCATCATCATCATCCACAACCTTTCTGATCCCACTGCTGGGTATAGGCCTCTCTCAATGTGTGCCATTCGCTTCGGTCCTGTCCTAATCTCCTAAGTTAGTGCTTCCAATGAAATTTTATTTGTAATTTACATAAGAGATGGCGCTAACACCCATTCGACTATAAATTACGAAAGTGGCATTTATTATAAGTTATTTTGATACTGAATTTTACACTAGAATGTAAGAAAAAGTTTATTTTTGTTAAAGGTTTTTATGACAAATCAACAAATATTTCAAGTGATAAACAATAAAATAATTTTTATTTGAACCCGTCATGATCTAAAGTTAGGGTTCTTAGTTCAGCTCTGATTAATCGCCAGTATCAAATATCTAGATAAAATAAAGTTAATAGGTTAATTCGTCAGTTAGCCAAGGTTTATAGTATCGTGTAAAAAAGCTTTTTAACAATTAACGGCTATCCAATCCGCTAACGGCTAACCGCCTGTCAGTAGCCGATAGCGTGAATGCTTTTTTTTTGAAAGCTAATGCAATCGAGATTGTTCTTCCCTATGATTTATGAATATACTTATGTTCAGGCATTTTATGATCATCAGATCTTTTGTTACTTACTTTCAAAGAGCCGATTTTCATTTATGTTTTGTTTTTCATTATTTTTTCCTCAATCAGCTCAGACTCTCGCAGTCCACTGGACATAGGCCTCTCCTAAACTGCGCCATAACACTGTCCTCCGCCTTACTCATCCAATCCCTTCTATTTTTATTCACAGTAAATATAAATAAATATTCGGAGACATTTTTTACACAATACCATCTAGTCCCAAACTAAGCAGAGCTTGTACTATGGGTACTAGACAATGGATATAATACTTATAAGTATACTTTTTTTTGTAAATACAAACTTATAATACATAAGAAACACCCAGACGAACACAAACACTTATATTCATCACATAAATATTTGTGTCCCTTTGGAATCAAACCCATATAAATTATTCAATTAAGTTTCTTCAATTATGGTCCGTATCTTTTGCAGATATTCAGCGCGTTCATGGTGGGTGTCTACAGTTACTCCGTACACACAGATTTAGGGCTGTTCGCGATATATCACGGCACTAGCGTTGGTGTAAGCGTACCAGAGGGCTTCTGCATCGCCATCTACTGCTTAGAAGTAGTCTTCACTGCCCTCTTGTTGTATGGCACTCATATGGTAAGGACCTGCATTTATTTATTAATAAAATATAGGATAGGAATGAAGAAGCTATGATGAAAGGATCTCATATGACGCGCGCGGCTGTAAGTACAAATACAAACTATCAAATATGTGTGTGTACACACGTAGGAATCTGTGGCCCTGTAGGTTATGAAAATATGTGTTCCGTGCGGGGATCGAATCCATGACTCATGGCGCGAGTAGAGTAGATAAATACAACCCTGTTTCCCACAGGGATAGACAGAAACTAGAGAATGCCACGCGTTACGATAACTGCATACCACTTTAAATTAATAGTATATGCAAATATTATGACAGCGCCATCTAGTTTTGAGTTAAGCGACGATGTTCGTGTTAAGTATACTAGATGGTTAATACACTACATCGATTTTTTTGTTCATAAATACGTATTATACATAGAAACGTCCATGACTCAGGTGCAAATATCCATGCTCTTGACACAATACTTTGCGCCTACCGGGATTTGAACTCGCGACCCTTACCACTAAAGGCTGCTTTTAATACCACTTCGCTAATCCGGTCGTCAAGTATACAAGAAATACATAGTTGATTCTCGGGTAGTGATGCTTTTCTACCAAAAATCTTATATTGTTAACGGCGTCGAAACCAACAGAAATCCGGAATTTTGCTAGCTATAAAAGCTGCTGCAGCTATTTTTATTATCAATCGGTTATGTAGTTATTAAAGTTAAGCTCAGTTTCCAAACTGAGCGTTATCTCCAGATTACCAACGTTAGTAAAATTCTTGGAACACACCTAATGTTTATCTTTTACCGCAAGCTTAGCAAGGAAATAACATCTTATAAGGTTATCTATTTAAACTACCATTCGGTCAGTCTTCATTTAAATAAATAAGATCATAAATACGCCGATTTTGCGTAAACAATAATACTTAACAGTGATATATTTTGCCTTGAAAAATATGCTCTTTGTCACTCAATGAATATCTTATAATATAATAAAACTGAACTTTGTTTGCGTGCGTCTGCATAGAAACTTCTAGCCCTTCTCTCTCTCTCTCTTAAAAGGTTATTTCCGATGAAAAAACTATCCTTTAAACTTTCCTGGGACTCGCAACTATCTTCACACCTACTTTCATTTAAATCGGTTTAATGGTTCCACTGTGAAGTTCATCAGAACACATCAGTTCTTAAGAGTTTTTATCTACTGGATTCTTGTAGGTACTAGAGTCCAGTAGATAAAAAGACCCTCTAGGTACAGTTAAACATGAGTCATGTCGATTAATTATTGTCCTGCTGAGTAACATTACTATGAACCGATTACAAAAATTGCTCTCATTAGCAAAACGAAGCATTGTAGGTAGCTTCAGATCTTTGCAATCAGGTTTTCCTCCCCAAGGCACACAGCAAATTCTTGAAAATTCATCATCATCAACCCAATATTGTCCCACTACTGGGCACGGGTCTCCCGTCATTTGAGAGGGATTAGGCTATAGTATAGTCCACCATGTTAGCCTACTGCGGGTTGGCAGACTTTACACGCTATCGAGAAAATCTTACAAGCATGCAGGTTTACTCGAGATGTTTTTCTTCGTTGTTTGAGCATGTTAAATATGAACAGAACTTCCGAAAAGTCAATTGTCAATCCATAAAACTCGACATTTAAAAAAAAAATATTATTATGTTATTTAAATTAAAAGAAAACCACGCGTTGATAGCAAATCTAAGTACAACAAGATATTTTTATTGCAAAAAAGCGAGTGGTGTTGTTTTCAAAGTTTTATCATAACGATTCTACTTAAAATAATAGCAATTTATAACAGTTGATTTTTAGGTTTCAGGTATTTTTTTACTCGTTCTAATTATCTGCTGTTAGGAAGTTGAACTTTGTATTCACGACGCAAAATAGCTGACGTCATTTACACAGTGATAATGTGTGGTTAGCGGCAATTGCTATCATTTACTAGGGTACTTTATCATTATGTTGAATGCCACTCCACCGCACTATTGCAATATAGAAGGCAATAAAAGTAAATTAACTTGAAATGAAGACTTTATTACTAAGTACGCACCTACTGTTCTCTCATTTTACCTTAATATCTTCTGTAAGGGCGTTTCCAGCTTTCAATTCAGAGTCCACATAGCTGTGTGGCCGTGACAGACTCCAATTTGATTACAAAAATAATTCTAATTAAATATAACAAGTATTTTATGGTCGACCTATAACAGAGGGGATCGAAACTCTTGACGCACAAGCCAATCGCTCAGCCATTGTGTTAATCGAGTCGACAAATTCATTTTTAACCTAGCATAGCATTAACCCAAACGTTCTTTGTTACAGAAACTGATAGTCTACATAAAGTTGTACTATTACTTCGCTATCACGACGACAGTGGCGTCGGCTCTCATTCAGATTCTAGATATCGTGGTCTCTTTCTCATCCAGAATGGGAATTTACTTAGCGTTTGAAGTGATGCCACTACTGTTTGCAGCTGTGTGTAAGTAGACAGATTTTTTATCTAACTAGATACTAATTTGCCATAGAGAAGTCCGTTAAGATGAGGACAGCTCATGCCACCTTATTTCTCAATTCTTACAGCTTGCAATTCTTGCAGCTCTCTTTGATTTTTTTTATACCATTCGTGCGTCGCCGACCGCCTAAGTTGCAAATAAATTTTAATTTCTACTTAATTATATTATAAACGCGAAAGTTTGTATGGATGTAGGTATGTGTTGATGTTTGAGATTCTTTAGTCTGATGTACCTACACCAAACTTGTTTGCCTAATTCTCCGGCCATAAGTCGTACGGTACCTATTATAAAAAATACCAATTTTGTTTCAGGCATCCAAGTCTACCTGATAATCTTAATAAGAAGTCTCCTGAAGAAGATGGAAGTGTCAGGCCCTCACGTGTACGAGAATCAGCTACAGCAGGTCGTGTACGAAGGGAAGATTGAGGCCAATGGAGTTTATGACTCTACCGTAGTCCCAGTAGATAACATTTAGATATCTACAACAACTTTCATCATTCTCAATAATTCCCTTGTCACATTTTCTTTCATGTGGTTTGCAGTGAAAAACTTTTATTCTATATTTATTTATTCGAGAGAAACAAAAATAGTAAAGTACAGGAAATTGTTCTTCAGAAGCAGACGCAGCATGTAGTTTATGGATAAAATTAAAACCTTATTAAGTCTGTGCATGTGAGAGCTTTTGTAATCTGTCATCGTGGTCAGACTAAATGTCATCGATTTTGACAGCTAAATGTGACATATAAAATAATGTCAATTAAGTTTTTTATGAGAATCTCGGTACTGTGATATCAGGTCTCTCATCTTTATGTTATAGTTTTTAATTAGAAATTAATTTGTAAATACTTTGTATAGGAAAGTAAGATAATACAAAAAACACATTGTGATATAGGTACAATAAATGATACGATTTATATTTGTGTTTTGATGTTTAATACATACATTTGATAAGTAGGTATAAGTATTACATAAATAGTAATATTTCTTCAAACATTACATTTTGTGAGGTTGTATTCTACACTTAGTGTCGATATAATAATTATGTACATATTAATAATATGGTATACTTACACAAATGTCAACATTAAAATTCCTATTCACGTGACGTCAGAGACACTGATATAAATAACCGGACATTATAATACAGCCCAATTTATAGCATTGAGTTACGAATCATAGATGGCTGATCTACCTACATGGTTATTTTTTAATTCATGCGCGTTAAGTACAAATGTCCACGCTCATCACACAAATATTAGGCCCTGTCGATATTCAAATATGTTCTACTCTTCCTCTGTGGCGTCAAGTCTTATCCCCATTTACGCTAAAATATGTATAAGATGATGGCATACTACAGCAGAATATTTATCAAAGCGCTGGTATTAATTAAGATAAACTTCGCAGCAGAGTCCTACTACTCCAAATACATACGTGTGTACCTTCAATATAAAAAGGCTGACAGATCACCACTGTTAAATCATGATCCAATGACCCCATCGAATTATCTCGTATAAAAGGAGGAAATGTGACGTCAAGCGTTTAAGTAGTGTTATTGTTTTGCCCGCATCTTCAGTCGTGAGTATTGGGCAGTCAGGAAACACGAACATCACACACTGTTACCTACTTTACCACATATTACAATACTAGACATTGAAATAAATCTGACTTTCAAGGATTAAAATTTTTGAATATTTATTAACTTCAATTAAAACGGTACCTAACTCTGTACCTACGTAAACTATTGAATCTTAAACTCAACCTTTTGGAATCGATAGTTTACGTAGAGACCATCGAGATAGTTACAATAAATACTTATAGTAACAATAATTGAAGATATATGGAATACTTATACATATACGACATTGTAGTGTGTTTGCTTTAGAAATAATGTGCATCTAGTAAAAACACAGACACTCCGACAGTTTTCAAGTATCGGAGTGTCCATCCACAAACAAGTCACACAGTCAGGACTAGCGCACCGGAGAGCATTGAGGGACAATGAGCGCTGTATTGGCGACTTAGCACACTATCGGTCATCATTCGCACTTTACTTTGAAATAGTGTCCAAAATTGCTTACCAATTGCTTATATTAACTTACCCTGGTGACAGATTTGTTTACTACATTGTGGAGTATTTGCACACGACTATAAGTTGGTGCTTTCCTCCTCTAAATTCTAATGACCGGAGCAGCCTTCAAGAAATTTTGTTGTATATTGATACTATTTCAATCCCAACGGGCAGGCTCGCTTAAGTCTAAGAAATCAATAAATAAATATTATGGACTACACAATGTTATTCTGAAGGCAGAGGTGTATTGTGATCTGGTTTTGCAAGCGATTTTAGATTCAATTGCCATGAAATGAGGCATAAATCTTTCATAGGTTCCCTTACTGAAAAGTTACCACGAGAAATATAAAGAGTTTAACACTATTCATATCTCGCTGTGGGACAAGATTTTTGATAATAACAAACTGTCATCCAACCACACAACCATTATGATGCTTTTCATTGCTTATTTGAACCCGTGAAAGCTGTATGGTCTTATGAATATGATTGATGGGTATCATACGCAACCAAAGCAATCTTTGGAGGAAAAACAGTATTAATATAATGAAGTTGCGTAGCCGTTAAAGCTCAGAGTGCTTTATCCTTGTTGGTTCAAGGTGAAATATTTTGCACTGATTACAAGGTAATATGTATGTACCTTTAATGTTGCGGAGTTATTTACAGAAATGAGATCAAGTGTAAGTTCAAACTCGGCGATAATAATTGCCGATAAGTCAAACATACATTGGCATATTCGCACATTAATGCCTTCACTGAGTTTTCATTTGTAAGCGAAATGGATGATTAGGTACGTACTACAAAAGTCAGGGTCGTGGTGAATGTGGGTAGTGCGGTTTGATGTCTGAGAACGATCCGTGAAGATTTTTTCACAATACAGTGTAGGCATGTAACCTTAAAATAACGACATTCCTTAGAACAGTCCGTTTGTGTGCAAAATATAGGCCTAGCTATCTACTTACCTTTCCCATTACAATACTTGTTTTAAAACCTTTATATGATGATTCTATAATTATATTAATACCTAGAATATATGTATAATTCAAGTCTATTCAACGTTTTATTTGTAAAAAATCGTAATAGGTTTAAACTAATAAATCACATCCAAATATTCCACGCAAGTTATTTCACAATAAAAACAACAATTTTGCTCATGTCTCAACAAGTTTAGACACGTTATATTGTTTGATAAAAACACACAGGAAACCGTATAAACTGTTTTTAAATAAATTTTCAGTGTTTTCATTCATTACGCGTAACTGTAATAAAATAGATCTCTACTTGCTTGAAACTCAGACACTTACATAAGTAATCTATATACACTTAACTAATTACTCACATACTTATTATTATTCTCATTCCTACACAAACATATAAATTTCAGTAGTAGCACGATGTTTGGTTTGGAACTTTAATAGCAATAGAATCGCTCTCTAATACATGGAACACAGCAACCGACCGATTATGAGCTTACATCAGGACACCTCTGCTTAAACCTTTCTGGCATATATGCATGTTATATAGTCCTGATGGTATGTTGTTATATTACAATGTGATTAAATTTTATCTATGCCATTGTCGGAGGCTATATTAAGAAAGGCCCAAATTGTGTGCCTTTAGTGAAGCCTAAGTTCAGCAGTGGATTGCTACAGGCTAATGATGCTGAAAATGATTGTAACCTGTTTATCTATCAAGTAATAAGATTAAGTCATTTGATAAGGCTAAATTTCTTTCCTGTTTTCATGTTGTTACCAACTCACACTCAGTGAGACTAGTTAAGTTTTTAGCAAACTGTATGTAACAATATCACCGGATACTGCTGAAATAAGCGAACCACCAACAGTTTACAGTGGTTTTACCATATAATTCCCTAGTTATCTAATAGTTGATAGTACCATTTTTCCTGTTTACGCATAATTAATACTTGTCTGTTTGTTTTGTAGTGATAGTAGCGACCTCTGCGATAAAATCGGTCAACTCCTACGTTATGGGAGGAAGATAAAAAAAAATAAACAAACTTATGATAAAGAAAGAGAAATTAAACCACCAGAAGACCTTCAAATAAATAAAAAAACAAACTTATGATAGAAATCTTCATTACCAACCTAATTATTTATTCCTCTGCTGGGCACGGGTCTCCTTTTATTTAAGAGGGATTAGGCTATAGTCCACCACGCTAGCCTACTGCAAGTTGGCAGACTTCACACGCCTTTGAGATGGCTTATGCTCATGGATTGTCAGGCATGCAGGTTTCCTCACCATGTTTCAACCTCAACTTCGTAATAGTGCGTATGTTGGGTTCGAACACAAGGCCTATAACTTCACAGTCCTCTGGTCACGCCACTAGGCTATCACAGCTTTCTGGCTATCACCTATAGAATGCCCTTTATGAAGACCTGTAGGTAGGCAGGTAGGTGCACTATGAGAATGAGGGAAAGTATGCGATTTTGTAAATTTTGTCTGTTACATATCCCACAGTCTGTCCTGGATTCTAATCATATTGAGAGTTATTGAGCAATAATCGAGAAGTAGTCGAGACACTTCAGGAATAAATAAGTTATCGGCTAGTATGAGACATGAGGAATTTGAAAAAAAAAGTATGTATTGTATGGACTATAGCCTAATCTGTTTCAAATGAGAGGAGACCCGTGCCCATCAGTGGGAAAATAATGGGTTGATGATGATAGTATAGTAGCAAGTATAATTATTTTCACGTCAGAGATATTTTTTTTATAATATTTTCTGGACATTATGACACAGCGTCATCTAGTTCCGTGGTAAGCAACGAGGCTTGTGTTACGGATACTAGTTGGTTGTTATACTACATAATATTTTACTTTTTTTTTGTAAATACATACATATGTACATCCATGACTCGGATACAAATGTTTATGCTCATCACACAAACATTTGTCCCTACCGGGATTCGAACCCGGGACGCACAGCACAGAAGGCAGTGTTAACTACCGCTGGACTAATTGGGTCGTCGTAATACTTTAATTAGCGCGAGTACTTAGCTCAATGAACGTACATTAATGAATTCTCGCTTCGTTCGTTAGCCATGCATAGTGTTTAAACAAAGATGGTTTAAAAAAAATTTAAAGTCACTTTAGGCTTGTATACAACAATTTATTCAAGTTGCTTAAGTGTAATAAAAAAATATTCGATTTTTTCTTAACAAATATTAGAATAAAAAAACAAAATAATAATTAGGGAATTGAAGTTTTTCACTTCAATTAAATTCATACATTTTTATAGGTGCTATGTCCCTTTTTAAATGAGAATTACAAAAAAGAAACAAATCAACATACAACTATGAATTAAATCTCTACGCAATTTAAAATACTGCATATCAATTATTTGTATTAAAAAATCAAAAATGTCACACTTCCATTACTGGAATTAAAACTATCTTTGGAATCGAACGCACGACCCGTACCCAATCCGGGCCAATCGTTCAAACACTTTAAACTTAAATCTTTGGTTATCTTTTGGTACAACAAATTGGTCAAACATGTTTCTACGATACAAAAATATGCTTGCAACAAGTTTTTAAACATAATTTTTCATGGATTTTTCGGAACAACATGTTGCATTGCTTTGACATGTATGCCTGCAAGATCTGTTGCCGCAAACATCTTTTGTCTCTTCCTCGTAAATATCTTCTGTCTCTATCTCTCCGTTGGCTATACTCTCTTTGTATTTCATCGTGCATTCGGCTTCGGCTGCATTGTTCACGAATTGGAATTCACAGTTGCTTTTCAGTTTGACTATCTCACTTCGAAGTAGCAGAACGAAGTATGTGTGCATCACTGAAAGAATAAAGAGCTTTGAGTAAAATGCATGCCACCAAAAACATTTTCACATAAAATGACGCCAAAACTAGCACGGTCAAAAAGTTATCAGATCTCATGTACAGAGCCAAGCTTATGACTCTACACGCCTTAACTCTACAATGCCTAACTTCACAAACTCTATACCTTAGTCAACATACGTGGCTTGGCCGATTTCGTTACGACGAACTATTGTATGTATAATAGAAAAGTAATGTGTAATAACTCCTGAGTGAATGTAGCGATGGGAAGTACTTATAGGCAGTTTACAGATGTCATACGTTCCTTAGTAATAGTTGGTTACCTCTGGGGAGGAAGGAAACCATGAGTTGTCGTAAATTTGTGGTTTTCATTTACAGCTGTATAACCGAACCTGGGGAATTTAACAAGCTAACGACCCGCCTGATGCTGAGCGGTTACCGTAGCCTATATACGTTTGCAACACGAGATGTGTCGCTTGCGCGTTGACGACTCTGTAGAAACCTCTTAGGTTTCTTAAAATAGAAAGTTACTAAACTGACAGCAAACGGAAACTTACGCCGTCAGAATAGTCATTCCCCCAACGAGCTCTGGTAGCCTAGCGCTGTGACCAGTGGACTGAGACGTCAAAGGTCTCGAGTTCGAACCACTGACTTTTCGGAAGTTATGTGACGCACATAACTTGAAGGAAAACATCGCGAGGAAACCTGCATGTTTGAGAGATTTGTCTTGATGGTACGTGAAGTCTGCCAACCCGCAGTAGGCTAGCGTGGTAGACTATAGCCTAATCCCTCTCAAATGAGAGGAGACCTGTGCTCAGCAGTGGGACGTTAATGGGTTGATGATTCTCCTGTAAGGTGTAGGTACTTCCTCAGTCAATTGGAGCGATAAATCTAGATATGATATCTCGAAAAATAATAAATAAAATATATATTGATTTCGTACACTTACGCGAATATTAGATATTGAAATAAAACTACTTTCATGGTCCATCCTTTACAGCATCCATGGTCACGGGCAGACTGAGTCTGCCCGTGACCATGGATGCTGTAAAGGATCCGAAACGTCGGTTTAAAATAATACCAAATATACCGCGATAAAATCCGTAAAAAGTAGTTTTATTTCAACAAATAAAATATACTTACTGATATTGGCGAATGAACTTGAGAAGTCGAGAATCACTATCCAGGTTTGATAGGATATTAAGGAGCGCCTGTAGAGTGAGCATAGCACTATGATGGTACAGGCTAGTACGATCAGGACAACCAGCACCCACTGTGCTATGCTATAGAAGTAGTAAATTCGTAATAGTTTCACATTTTTCTGAAAAAGAAATGAAATGTTATGTACCTAAATAAATTTTTGGAGATATTTTTTTTAATTACAAGCGTCCGTCCCTACTAGTTCTGAGCTAGGCAATGATGCTTGGGTCCTCCAAATGTTACCCAGCTATAACTAGCTCCCGGCCGCGGCTCCGCCCACGTCGTAGGTTGATAAAAAGTAGCCTACATCCTGCTGCAAGGTGCCTTCTTATCAATACCGAAATTCATGAAAATCGGTTCAGTCATTCACACGTGACCAAGAGAAATGGGGATTAATTTTTATGTATATAGATAGTATGTACACGGTAGTATGTATATTAAAAGGCTTACCTTATGCCCCCCAACAATAAAGACAGTGGTCAGTACGACATCCAACAACAATATACTGAGAACTGCGCTTATCAAGATGATGTTACGCGTGTGGTGAGTGGTCCCATAATACATTGCCATTTCTACTACGTTATACAGCGTTATGGACAAGGCAAGGGATAGCAAGCTGCCTGCCATCTAGAATAGAAAAAGAATAGGTTCATTAGGTACCCTGTAGGCAAAAACAGATCCAGCTTTGACTCAGGGGGGGGGGGGTAATCTAGAATGATCAAGGGCAAAGATCATCCCACTTTTATCAATTCATTTATTCCACCTTATCGCAATGGAATCTAACTTTAATTAAATTCCAAAAATCACAGCGAGATCCCCGACGAGAAAACGAGATGAGCTTTCTGATAAAATTTGGGCCATCATGGTCTCAGGGGGGGAGGTTTTGACCCCCATGAGCCACCCCCTGGATCCGCCCCTGCCTGGACGTATCATAACTTACCAAGAAACCAGAATCTCAAGAGTAAGCAGGACTACTGATGTTGTTCATCAGTAGTACTCTGCTTACCCCTTTTGCCGGTATGTAGATGTATGATTGTCATAAACCAGACTAACATTCAACCTCAGAGCTGCTTCAATAGAGTTTCATAGAAACACCCGATAACACTGAGAGCAGTGTTATCGGGTGACTGCCGACCATAAAATTCCTAGCTAGAGAGAGACCTAGGAATTTATGGTCGCAAGTCATACTTTCAACCACTGCTAGCGAGCAGTGTCGGATTAAGGTATCTGGATGCCCTACGCAATTTTGAGTTGTCGGCCTCAAAAAAGCTCATCCCACATACTTTCTGAAGTTATGTGCATATTTATCACATGCTCAAACGGTGAAGGAAACATCGTGACGAAACTTGTATGCTTAAGAGACTTTCTCGATGGCGTGTGAAGTCTACAAACCCGCAGTAGGCTAGCGCGGTGGAATATAGCCTAATCCCTTTCAAGTGAGAGGAGACTCGTGCCCAGTGTACACGGGAAGCTCATTCTACATTTCAGAGGTACTCATGATAAAAGACTTAACGCGTTTTGTTCGGGGAATTGACGTCGCTTTTTGTGCTTCGGGCTAGGCTTGTCAAAAAAATATCGATACTTTTCGATATATCGATGTATCGATGAAAACGGTGCAAAAATCGATATTTTTTTAATAAAATTTTATTACTTATTTGTATTTTAACATCTGGCTATTTCTGATCGTCCGATAGTAAAAAGAGCAAGGGGGAATAAGATCGTGAACCTAAGTACGGTGGGCAGCACATCAAGCTACCACAATCTGACAAATTTCTTTAATAAATTTTCAACTTTATCACAAACTAATAAGGGCCAAGTTCAGTTGGGAAAATTTGACATTTTCGGATAGGCTGACCTGCTAGCGACTGTACAATAAACTGAAGGACAAACGATTATATCCGACACGCGAATGGAAATAAAACTTTGATTAACGTAATTTATTGCGGTTTATCATCGCGCACGTCCGTTTGAACGTAATTCGTACCTAACCATGAACCTTGTAAAGGATTGGAAACGTTGGGCAGATAAATTAAATACCTATTATATATTTATTATGAATTTATAAATACATATTTATAAATTTATAATCATTATGAATTTCAAACACTGCAGTAAATTGAGTATTTTTATTCTATTCATTCTAGTCAAATTATGTATAATTTAATGTAAATCATATCTGGAAATTATGACACAGCGCCATCTAGTTCCGGGCTTAGCAACGAGGCTCGAGTTCCGGATAATAGATGGTTGATACTCTATGTATATTTATTGTGAATATACATACGATAAATAGAAACATCCATGACTCTGAGGTAGAATTATTTGCCGCTCCCGGGATTCGAACCCGGGACCCGTGCCACAAATGGCGGCCTTTAATAGCGCTGCGCTAATGGGATCATCAAATAGTATACCTAAGAAATGTAATATTCAAAATTTAAATAATTAAAAATATTCATACTTACCAGTTTCAAATATCCCCAGGTTAATAAACCATAACGTAGAGGCACACAGAAACAACATCTTTTACACACTGGAACTTCCGTTCGCATTTTGAATTCAAAAGCTAAAACCTGTTCCTATTTAAAAAATAGATCTCTACTCTATAACGGCCACAAGGGAATAATAACTCAATAAATTCAAAATTGGAATGACCAAAAACAAAAAAAAGAATATTTAACTGTTTTTTTTTGTGGTTGTGTCGTTATTTTTCTTTGCTAATATGATAAACACAGCTATGCCCTGCTAAAGTTGGCTTGATACTGTTTGTTATGCGTTCATAAGTATATTATTTTAGTTATTGTCCATGCGTACGCACATATCTATGTAAATTATGTATCTATATAACATGCCTAACCTTTACAACTTATTTGAAGATAAGGGACGACTGGCGAAGTTGATAATACATACTTATGTTTTGTTGTAATTAAGTATGTAATCATAATTTATGTAGTTTGTGACTGATAGCTTTTCTCCTCTGGATAATGTAATACGATAATTCCATTATAGTAGGTGTCAAAGAATTCATTATTCCTTTGTTTCTCGGTATTGTAAATTGCACAATGAAATTGAAATATCATAGTGTTCTACAGATTTTTGTCTTAATTTCGTACACTTACGCGAATATTAGACATTGAAATAAAACTACTTTTTACGGATTTTATCGCGGTATATTTGATATTATTTTAACCCGACGTTTCGGATCCTTTACAGCCTCCATGGTCACGGGCAGACTGAGGTGTTGGTCATCTTGAAGTTATAATCACTAACACCTACTCTACATTTTTATGCCAGATTTTTGTCTTATAAAAGTTTAACATACTTACTTGGCTAATAAATGTTTGTTGTTTAAATAAGTTGTTAAAGCACCCTACATGCTAACCTTCCTTCTAGATACCACATCATCACCAACCCAATTATTGTCCCAAGGATGAATGATAGGCGATTGACGAAAGGAATTTATAAGGCGGATGTCAGTGGAAACTCCGGAAGGGGGCGCCCTAGAAGGACATACACCGACCTAATTGGTGAACTCCTTCAAAAAGGTCAGGTACGCAGTACTCATAACCGGCGCGCGTGCATGACGAGATGTCTGAATGTGGACGAGGCAAAAGTGGTATGCAGGGACCGTAGCGCGTGGCATTCTGTAGTTTCTGCCTACCCCCATGGGAAAAAGGCGTGAGTGGTGAATACATACCACGCTAGCACGCTGCGGTTAGAAGACTTGCGTTGGTAGGTTTTCCCAAAGGGCAAAGTGGAATGATTCGTGATAAATATGTACGCACATAGGTTTCGAATAGTCAGTGGTGCGTGCTTTGGGTTCGAACCCGATGCCTTTGGCCGCTAGGCCATCACAGCGCTAAGTTATAATGGCTATCACAATTGAAAATACCTAATTATCATCATATCAACCGATAGACGTCCACAGCTGAACAGGCTTAGGCTTCCCCAACAGATTTCTACCGGCCCTGCGCCACCCGCATCCAGCGGCTTCTAACGACCTTCACACGGTCCTCGGTTCTCCTTGTTGGGGGCCTACCCACGCTTGCCACAAATACCAAGATGTTATTGCACTTCATTAAACCAATTATTCTGCCATTGCTGGGCACGGGTCTTCTCTCATATCTCATTTGAGAAGGATTTGGCTATAATCCACCACGCTAGCCTAGTGCATATTGACAGACTTGTAGATTACGTCACGAGGTTTTCGTTCACATTTTGAGTACGTGATATATACCTACGCACGTAGCTTCCGAAGTCATTGGAGCGTGCCTTGGGTTCAAAATCATGCTGTGATTTCCTGTAAATGAAGAAACACAAGGAAATAACTATTTATATCTAAATTGTATGACTTTTGTGTATTCAATGTGTATTTTTCGTTGGAAATCCTAATAAATAAAATAAAATCGAAATATAAATACTTAGTCCAGATATAAAAACAACACAATTTCAAAATATCAAATCAATTTTATTGTATAATTGGATGTCATAAAAAAATAAAAGAGTAGACATTGAAAAATAATAATTAATGAGTAGAATGTTTAGTACCACATTGTTTTTCATTATAAATATAAGAAAAAAAATCATTTTTTAATCGCGCTTATAGTATTTTTATGTGGCAACACCGTATCCCAGGTCAGCTAGTATATAATACAAATACATGAGGGAGGCACGATATTTTTGTGAATTGGAAACTGAAGCCTGTACAAATTGCCCAAAACAGGATCCCCCATCCTAGTGTTTTGTCTGGGAATAAGAACGAATAAAATCCCCTAGATCTATCTTCTGTATAGCCAATACAATTCGTTGCAAATAATATATTTGAAGGGCCATTTTAATACCAAGTTAAAATGATGTTTGAGTGAACAACAGCTTATTCTAAAAGAATAATCTCTGTTCAATATTGTGTACGTATATTTAATCAATATACAACGCCATCAAGCGGATACTGGTGTAAGACGTTTCGTGACGTGAACATCGTGCAATCTTCCGTGGTGGCGCCACCGTTGCAACAACTTCACTCTCCGAAGAAAATCGTTTTTGGTCGCGTGAGTCTTCCACATTTTTTATAGTAATTAACTAAAATATACGTTTATATTTAAAATTACTACGTTTAAAGGCATCGTTGCCCTCATCGTATAGGGAAAAGTCTAACAATCTCACTAAAATTATAAGCGCAAGGTTTATATGGTTTTTTGTTAGTTTTTCAGACAAAACCTACTCACTGTAGTTAGTAGTAAAAAAACTTGTTAGTAATAAAACTTGTGAAATAACAAATGACAAATGAAAACAGTGACATAAATAAATAAATAATAAATAAACACACACTGTAAACTGTGTACAATATGTGTACACACACACAATGTACACAGTTTACAATCTCGCTAGATAGATTATAATCTAACGGTATTTATTTACAATTTTACGCTGACATATACATAAAGTATGAACTGAAAATAGAAAATAATTTGTTTGCAATAAACAGCTTTTATTTTTTATAAAAAATCATATTAACTGTTAACAATCATATACACTCAGAGACAGAAAAAGTGGCCGAAGTGTATTTAAAGGAAGCTTGTAAGTTAATTAAGTTTTGATGACAGTGAGTTTCAAGTGACCTGTTTAGTTTATTTAAGGACGCTGTTACATTTTCGACGAACTCAAATTTAGGTATTTAGAGTCACACACAGGAACATTATGGACACGCACACATTGAAACCACTGAGCGCTCGATTTTACACATCGCTTAAATAATCTTGATACTTTTTATTATTTCTTAATTTTATTTGAATTGATTCAGAAAATTTAGTAAGCGTATTTGGTGATCGTACTATTTTCGTGATAATTAGGTTATTTGCTACCTGATGACGTATTGTAGGCCGCTACATACGATACGAATTACTTTACGAAGTTTACGATTGGTTTGCAGATATCCGTAAGTAAAGTGCTTAAAGATTAATTTATTTTGTTATATTCAATGTGAAGTCAATGCGCTGTATAAAACGTTCGTATAACTCGGTCTATTTTGCTATTTCTCATAAATTATTATTAATATGAATTAATGTTTTTAAAAGCAAAAAACAATGGTAAAATTCGTTCTTCGTGTACCCTTACCTTCGTGTTTTTACCTTTCTTACTCATTCAAAATGAAAACTAGAAGTTAGCGTAAGAAATAAAATAACAATAAGAAAACGCAATTTAGTTTAAATAAAAAACCACGAAAAATGAAGTCTGCCATATTGGATTTAGATTGATGTCACAATATAACATCATTTTATTTTTTGAGTTATTTTTAGTAAGCCATTCAGGTTCTGAACCAGTAGTAGCACGCTGCAAACGAGTACTGTAGGACTGTAGATACTTGAAATACACGAAACGCAACTAAATGAGCGGGAGCGATATAAAATCAGTGAATGAAAGAGTGGGATGCATGATAATAAAATGTAATTCACTATCCCTTCAATGTACTATGGTACTGCTGTAGGTATTAATAGTACCAGAAGAAAGAACTAGTACATTTGAAAGTTTATACCTATTAGTACAGTCATTCAGTGACCGAGTAAGAACAAGCCTAGTCAAGGAACACCCGTCAGGAACGAAGTTGACATCTTAACCCCACCCATCCAAGTCTCGACCTCACTAACAAATGCTTAACCTGACATATTCTTGCCTTGTTTTAGTAAAATTTGATCTCAACCATCCATTTCTTCACCTGCCCAATAGTTGCTTAACCTCACCCATCTATTTGTTAACTTTTCCAACAGCAGCTTTAACCTACCCAGCTTTAACAAATCCGACGACCTCTGTAGTCTAGTGGTTCTAGTACCGGACTGCTGATCACGAGGTTGTGGGTTCGATTCCCACGGGGCACAAATATTTATGTGATGAATATAAGTGTTTGTGTTCGTCTGGGTGTTTCCTATGTATTATAAGTATGTATTTACAAAAAAAAAGTATATAAGTATTATATCCATTTTCTAGTACCCATAGTACAAGCTTTGCTTAGTTTGGGACTAGATGGTGCTGTGTGAAATATCGCAGAATATTATTATTATAATGATGTAATAATAAGGAAAAGGAAAAGTTTGTTCTTGTCAGTGTCGGGATTAATCCTTATTAGTACTTAGTACGTGAACTATACAAGCCTATCTCTGACCGTAAACTTTTGACAATCTTTTCATTAATTTGCAATGTATATATTTAACTACTTAATTATGTTTGTTCGGGTGGATTCTTGCAAGTCAATTTTGAATCTTCAACCGATTGAGCTGAAATTATGTATAGACATGTTTGGATGTTTAGTTGTGTGACTTCATTCCGGAACACCCATGGCGGACTAGTTATTTGTGATGCACTTTACAACATGAGGATCAAAAACTTACTAAAAATAACTCAAAAAATAAAATGACGTCTCTCTAAATACAATTTCTACATTTTTATGCTTTCCTACAATATGGATATCAAATTATAGGCTTGCTGTGAATAACTCTAAAAATATTGTAACATCATTCTAAATCCAATATTATGGCGGACTAAGTTTTTCGTGGCTTTTTAACTAAATTTAGTTTTCTTATTGTTATTTTATTTCTTGTATGCGTAGTTCTAGTTTTCATTAATAAAGATAAACGAATATTTTTCCATTATGTTTTTTTTTACTTTTAAAAACATAAATACATATTAATCATAATTAATGAGGTATAGCAAAATAGACCGAGTCATTCATGACTCGGTCTATTGTGAATGCATTACAGCGCATTGAATTCACATATAACGAAATAAATTAATCTTCAAGATATTTTACTTAGGGATATCTGCAGACCAAACGTAAAGTAATTCGTATCGAATGTACAATAGGTCACCAGGTAGCAAATAACTTAATTATCACGAAAATAGTACGATCACTAAACTTTCTGAATCAATTCAAATAAAAATAAGAAATAATAACAAGGATCAAGATTATTTAAGCGATGTATAAAATCGAGCGCTCAGTGGTTTCAATGTGTGCGTGTGCGTAATGTTGCTGTGTGCGACTCTAAATACCTAAATTTGAGTTCGTCGAAAATGTAACAGCGTCCTTAAGTGGACTATTCGAAATTAACTTGTGTTTAGATTGAGGCTGTCTAAAAACTTATGCCAGAACTGTTTTGAACGTTATTTCGAGAGGATTTTTTTTTCTTTTTCATGGGATTTTTTTAACGATTGCGATACCTTTATGCAGGTGGGCCACTTTTTCTGCAGCTGAGTGTATTTGAAAACTCTCAAAACGATTTAATAATAGTACCAAAAAAACTCTGTGTTACCGACACAAGTATACCTGCTTTCTGATCAGTCTTAATATGTCAATCCATAAATTATATAAAAACTGCAAAATAATTCATTAATTTTACTACTATTAATTACACTTATAAATAATTCTTCGGCTTATTATAATCACTGTTTTTTTATTGCGATAAGTGGGCAAACGAGCAGGCGGTTCACCTGATGGCAAGTGATCACCGCCGCCCATGGACAATTGCAACACCAGAAGGCTTTCAAATGCCAACCCCTGCAGAAACCGTTTTGGATTCTTAAAATAGGAATTACTAAACTGACAGCAAAAGAAATGCCCATGCTGTCAGAATAGTCACTCTCCAACGAGCTCTGGTAACCTTACTCACTCGCAGAAAGACAACTACTGTTGATTCACTACGGTATATTCGATTCGATTCACCTTTTGCATTGACTGCCTATCGAGCATTCTTTATTGGAAAATCAGTATTGATAATTATTATAGAAAATATTACGATACGTAGTAGTAGAGGTATAGGAGGTAGGGCATAGCGAGATTTCTCGCTCAAATTGAGCTGCCCGACTGGGGAAGTACCTCCGCCTTACAGAAGACCGCAGTGAATCAATAATAGTTGTCTTTCTACGAGTGAGTAAGGTTACCAGAGCTCATTGGGGGAGTGACTATTCTGACAGCATGGGAAATTCCGTTTCCTGTCAGTTCAGTGACTCCCTATTTTAAGAAACCTGAACGGTTTCTAAGGGGTTTGGCAAGGCATTTGCAAGCCTCTGGTGTTGCAAATGTCCATGGGCGGCGGTCATCACTTACCATCAGGTGAGCCGCCAGCTCGTTTGCCCCCTTATCACCATAAAAAAAAATGTAGTAGTAGTTCAATTATGACATACATACATACCCCGGACTTACGCGATAGATGGGACCGAACGATGACCGCGTAAGTGGAATTCGAATTGTAAGTCGGGGTTCAATTTTTATATTTAATTGGGCCCCTAAAAATAATTTATTGTTTAATTAAATGTGAAGTGTTTGTTATTATTTTTATGTTTTTTTATTAGTTTGTTATTAAAACATTTTACATTATTATTAATAAAAAAATTGTGAGCAAGGTAGGAAAAATGAGGGGTGCGACACTCTAAAGGTGAAACTACGTATCTCCGAATTTGCGTAAAACGGGGTACCGTGAGTCGGGGTATTACTGTACATACATACTCCCACCTCTTTTTAAGTGCTGAAATATCTTTTACGGACCGTCCCGTCGCCTGGGGGTGTGTCGGACTCCGCTTGAGCGTTTATCGACTAAAAACCGCACCCGTCAACGCCACCAACCCTATTGCCGGGACCATGGGATTCGTAAATGCATGCACCATAACCCCGACGGGATACATACCCCCTGGAGAATTACCCTATATACGCAATGGATATCGTGTGTGTGTTAGGAAGCGACATAATGCCTACCAATGTGTCTGCAAACCTTGAGTCTCGAATTCTCGACTCAACGAACTATTATACTAGAAAAATCTAATATTGTGGAAATACTAATAACTTATAAGGCACTGCATATCGACGAAAATCGGAAAACAAGTTCGGAGAGATAATCGGATGGGGAGAGATGTTGTGATTTCTCTCTCCTTTTCCGCCGCCTCTTTCGCGCGCATTACTGACTCGCAGTAAGAGGCAGCGGCATCCCACGCGCTCTCGCTCCCGACCATGGATAGAATCATAGCCGGAAGCGAGAGGTCACCGCTGACTGCCACTACGAGTTCACAGCGCCGCTCTGCCCAGGCTGGGCAAGCCTGGAATGTGTGCTGCGCCGTGTCCTCAGTGGTGACATCCGGGCGATGGCTCCCGGCCTATGCGACACAGGTACTTACCGAAGCACCCATGCCCAGACAAGACCTGCGTCAGCCGGAAGCTGAGGGCTTTTGCCTCGTCCGCATTCATACATCTTGACATACATACTTGCTTGCCGCCTTTTTGCCTGACCTTTTTGAAGGAGTTCACATCCAATATGATAAAATTCCTTACAGTGATATTATTATCATTATCAATTAGAATGACTTTATCGTCACATTGTTGTTTTCTTTTTGACTCTATACCACATTCAATGGTTTGTGTTTCCTTCACGTGTGTGTATGAACAGTTGCTCCTGAGCTTGATGATCTCACTCCTCACTGCAAGTACGATGTAGCTTTGTATAACTGGAAATAGAAAAGAAAAATATTAAAAAAATGTGGAAGGATAATATGAACCATTCACATGAAATAAGGTTTACTGTCATTATTATGTTACTTACTTTACAAAAAACAACAAACAATAAAAAAAAACGACCGTTATTGTGTGTTATAATATGAATACGTTGATTGCGTTTTAAAAACTATTAATTTGAATCTGAATAATTTTCAATCTCTAAAATGATACAATATGAAGAACTTAATTTTTTACTCTTATCGAGATGCGCAGCTACGCAGATTTAAAATGTTCTTGAACATTTTGTCACAAGTCGTAGCCAATGTTACGTGTGTATTTATTAGAGATATAGCTGACTATGACTGACTGACTAGCCGACTTCGGCCAACGGTCGATAGTATTCGGCAATTCATCGTGACGCTTCGTTTACAGTTAATTCTCGCGCAAATCACAGCCACCGCCAGATATCAATAAATAGACAATAGACAATATATTTTTCTTTTACAATGAATTTTAGACTGATTACCAAAACAGGTTGCTTTACATTTCAAAATGTGAGAAATATTTAACAACATCAATAAAGTCATTTAACGTAACAATATGTACAACAGTTAAGAAACCGGATAGTCTGCACTTTTTGCCGAATAGTTTTCGGATAGTGTACCTATATTATAGAATAAATAGGTAGTGGCCGGATAGTCGGCTATACTGACCAGTCACCGAATAGTCGGATCATCACAAAATTGAACGTAGTCCGTTGAGCATATTGCCGTCAATCGGACACGAATTCAAACTCAGAGCTGCTACTGAGAATTTTATGGAAAAACCCTATAACATTTTACTCAACCTAAGACCCCTTGCCCAGCAGTCCCACTTACGACCACTAGACTACCGGTGCAGTTATATCGTCATCATCAACCCATTTGTCCCACTGCTGAGCACAGGTCTCCTCCAATTTAGACGGATTTAGCTATAGTCCACCACGCTAGCCTACTGCGCGTTGGCAGACTTCACATGCCATCGAGAAATCTCTCAAGCATAAAGATTTCCTCACGATGTTTCCCTTCACCGTTTGAGCATGTCATAATTACGCATATAACTTCCGAAAAGTCAGTGGTGCGTGACTTAGGTTTAAACTCGAGACCTTTGACATCTCAGTCCACTGGTCACACTAGGCTACCATAGCTCTCCAATGCAGTTATATGTTTAGCCGAATTTGAAGGTATATACTTACGGAATCCAGCTGTGTGAGATAAAAAGTTTGCTAGCAACAAGGTACTCCGTGTTTCCTTTTCACTGGGACGCGTCGTTGTGACGAAAATCAAGACCGTGCAAGATACACATAGTACAATCAATGTTACTAATATGTATATAGCATACAAGAAGTACATCTGTAACAAGGCCACATTTTTCTGAAATAAAAAAGAAAAGAAAATTATAGTACCTATTATTTACCTCAGTGTTATTTCAATAAGACCATGCGAGAGGTAGTGCAAAGCGCGATTTCTCGCTCAAATTGAGCTGCCCGACTGGGGAAGTACCTCCGCCTTACAGAAGACCGCAGTGAAACTACAATAGTTATTTCCGCGAGTTACTGTTTTGTGTTATCCGTTGAGGATAAGTGTTTTAAAACTCAGTTGCATGTTTCGACCCATATTGACAAAGCAAAGTTATCAGAAATTATCAAATAGGTTTTTCGGTTTGACGACCCAATTAGTCCAGCGGTAGTTAACACTGCTTTCTGTGCTAAGGGTCCCGGGTTCGAATCCCGGTAGGACAAATGTTTGTGTGATGAGCATTAACATTTGTATCCGAGTCATGGATGTATCTATGTATAATATGTATGTATTTACAACAACAATAAAGTATATATGTAGTATATCAACTAGAGATTGCAACCCGGTATGTTTTTCAACCCAGCCGGGTCCGGTAATATTCGCCGCCAACCCGGCCGGGTTGGCGGCTTGTCCAGGTTAATGTATTAGGATGAAACCTTTAAAGTATTTTAGAACAATTTGGTTTAAGTAAATGGAGGAAAAATACAATGATTCAAGGATACGGAATAATATTTATTTCAAAACAGCAAATCAACACTAATCAGTCTCAAAATCACGAGTTTTTCATACAGAATTAGTTAGTTACTACATAATACTATACAGATTTAAGAGAAAGACCTGCTTGCTTAAAGTTAATTACTAATACTAATGTAACTATGTATTTGAAAACATAGAATAAGAAACTAATAAGATGGCGCTGTGTAATAATATCCGGAAATATTAATAACGCAGCCTAATGTACTAAACTTGTCTTATCAACTTCGGTAAATAAACTTTGGTAGCTTTAGCTTTAACTATATCCCACAAAAGTGGTATGGATTTTAGCGAGACGAAGCTGTGGCTGCATTAATTTTGACTTATATCTAGTATTTTCACATCTTTTCGTATGATGTGATATATTTTTCCTAACGTTCATTATATTTTCAAAGATGTACTGACAGGGCACTGTCATAATATTTATTTCTTTAAAGAGTTCCCCGAGTGAATCACGAGTACTTAGGTTATAAATGGCTCTTATTGCTCTTTTCTGTAGTACGAAGACTGGTTCTATGTCTGCAGCACGGCCCCACAGCAATATTCCATAAGACATGATGCTATGAAAGTAGCTATAATAAACTAGTCTTGCTGTGCTTGCGCGATGAATGACAGAGCAACACCCATACTTCCAAGGACAAACGTTAACTAAGTCACAGTATAAATTATACTAAGTGTAGAAAAGAAAACACGCATACAGCGAGCAGGGGTGAGAGGTGCGCGGCAGAGAACGGCAACTTGTCATGCCAATTTTCTACAAGTTGGGGCTTCCGTGCTGCAGTTCTCGTAACTAAGAACGGTATGAAAGGCCGGGCCCGGTTTGCAATCTCTAATATCAACTAACTAGTATCCGTAACACAAGCCAATTGCTGGACCAATTGGGTCGTCAAAAAATAAACGGATACAACCTAAATTTCCTTCAAATTAAGCCAACTTGTCTGATTGACGTCACATCATCGTAAATAAGTAATTGTTTCTGTTGTAGAAGTACATACATACGTATAAAATTAGTTCTATAAAATTTCGCTACATGGCGCTGTACAATTTACGTCACTAATTTAATCGCCGCGTGAACATGTTTTCCGCGTGTATTATTATTTAAGCCAAATGCATGTATTGGTAGATACCAATACATACGCCAGTTATTTTTTTTAATACAACCTTGATAGGTCGTACATTCAAAAACCAGCCAACACTGAATACGTAAATATATTCGGACATAGGCAGTATGGGCACTAGGTATTGATTCTCAGATTAAATGTTTACGAAAAAAAACCCAACACTCATCGTGCACAAGTTTCGCAAAACCACGTTCTTGGCATTCAGGCCACACTGAAATAACTCGATTCACAATAGAACACAGAGATGTGAAATTTATAATTATATCAAAAAGGAGGCGGTTATAGGGTAAACTACCCTAATGTTGGCACCCTACCAATTTATTGGCACCTTACACAATTTTAACTATATTAAGATTATCAGAACGCAAAACATATTTTTTCAAATAGGAAAACATCGGTAGTTTTATACTCTATTGACCTGCCAGCATAGAAACAGGTGTATTTTCAATATGGTGCCTCAATAAGAAATTAAGTGACGTGTCTGAACGTTCGTGGAAAAAATAAATAAAATTTTGTTTTTTTTGCTAAGGTAAGACTAATTTTATTCTTGTGTATATTTGTTGATCTTTTGAATTTTGACTACAAATGTTATTTCATGTGATTTAAGAGTGCTTAATCTTATTTTAGCCGTACATAAATTATTGTATTAATGGCGATTTTCATATTTTTTAACCGTGCTAACATTTGGTATCAAAAATATGCCAGTAACCTTTTATTGGCCCCTGCCAATGATGTTAGATCTATTTATTGGCATGTATCAATAATTGATAATTCTGTTGTGTTCATGATTGGTAACATTGATATTCGTTTCAGTTAACTAACATGAAACAAAGGACGAGAAATTATGTAAAAGTAAAATCAGTAAAGGTGAGGCGTAAGGGGTATACAGAGGAAAGTGTGCTTTAAGCGTAAATCCTTAATGATATACTTGTGTTGAAAAACTGTTATCTGAAATGGAAGACTAATCGAAGATGAATGACTTAAAATTACCTAGTTACATGATATACTCGTATGACTGATTTTTTATTACTAATTATTTAAGAAGAATAACTCTTTTCAATAAATGCCTACCTCTGACTTTGTTTCTAATATTTTTGAACTAATTAATGTTCCTACGCAAATATATCTATATCTATATATTATATTAATTAAAGCCCTAGAATTTAGAATAGCTGTAATATTGTCTTCTACTCATTTAATTGTATACCCACAAAATGAATGAGGGGCCAATAATAGGTAATTTCAACTGCCAATAAAAGGGTTACCTATGCCAACATTTGGTTTTTTGAGACATTTCTTTATAACATAAAAACTATGCAATAATCTACTTTAAATTGAAATAAAAAGTACATATAATCAATCTTCTATGTGTATTTAACCAATATGGATACTCATTACCTTCTTAAAATTAAAAGTACATGCCTAATTTTAATGTTTTATACAAGCTACTCCTTAAAGTGGGTGTTTTACCCTATGTAGATATATGTTTGGATTTTTATACATTCGTCACAAAATAGATACGTCACGAAAAACGGTATGCGTAAATTTGTCGCATGTTTTTTTCTGCGCACAGTTAGCAGATAAAAAAATAAGAATAAGTAGAATAAAAAACGTAGTTTATTTCACAGATTTTTTTGGGTTCCGTAGCCAATTGGCAAAAAAACGGAACCGTCGTCTTTTTGGTAAAAAATGGTTACAATATGAAATTTGTGAACCTACCGTTGTTTACCTAGTCAATGGTACGGAACCCTTTGTGCGCGAGTCCGACTCGCACTTGGCCGGTTTTTAAATTAAGCTTATATCTAAATAAAAATAACAGTTCTCAAGTGGCTGATTTGCACAACATTACAATTATAAGAAAAACAATAGAAATATTATTAAATCACAGTAATAATTTCTCAATTCGTCGTAATATTTTTTATTTTTTTTTATTTATGGTCACGAATTACTTAATAACGCCAGGACCGATTTGCAATATTCTCTTTTGTTTAAAAGGGTAGACTTCACAGATAGTCCCTTTGTGACTACATCAGGATCTCATGATGGAATCCCAGGGAAATCGAGGGCAACCCTCAAATTTTTAGGCAATTATCACGTTTTTAATATATTCATTAAAATTGTTCCAGTATTTGCATCTGAAAATCACCATCTCGTGTAATGATCTGATGATGGAAGGTACAACTCCTCAACGGTTAGGAGTTGAAGGAAGTAAGTACATACAGACCGATAGTTGTATTCTTTCAGGTTATTAGATTCACTTGATAATAATTCAGGTACAATAGAAGAAATTCAGTAACTAAAAATAAATAAATAAACAAAAAAATTTTATGCACTAAAAAGTTAAAAATAATACTAAACCAAATCTTGATTCGTTAACCTATAAAAATATCCTACCTTTAACCTACATACCAACATTTAACCTACATACAAATTTAACTATATTTGGAGCTGGTGCCAAGCAAATAAGCGTTAAATTACTATAATTTAAAGACTTAAAATAATTATATAACTCACTAAATATAATGAACAAAAAAAATACTATACATACATGCTATAATTATATTGGCATGGCACCGACTCCAAAAATAGTTAAACTTGATTGTGTCTGTAGGTTATTTTTAAAGGTTAATGCAATGACATATTATTTATTATATAGACACGTCATGCATGAACATTACGGCTATGCAAAATGGCGACAGCGACTAATTTGTGCAAAGAAAGGAAAATAAACATTTTTATCTTTCACTGTTGTAGTATAATAAAAATATACCTCCGTTTGATTTTACTTCTATCGGCTGGCCCCAAAGACTGTCCCGCATGTCGGCCCAGCCGGCGTATTATACATTAATTTACTCACTTAAAGGTATAGCTTGGCAAATTCGTGTCAAGTGAAGATATCTCATTTGGTCCAGCCATCCTGGCGGTCACAAGTTTGAGGTCCCGCTACTGAGAAAACTTGCTTGCTTGGCGAGAACGCTCATTTTAGCCGTCACACAGTTGAATAGCCAAGGATAACTATTCCTTCCAATAATGAAATATATCGCCATCAAGAACATCTTTGGGGTGGCATCCACCAAAAGTATTTCGAGCATTCGAACACAGGATCATCAGCCAATTTACTACCAGGAGTTGTGTACTTCTAAGACAAAGCCAAAAGAAGGCTTGATGATTGTGTGAAAATATCAGCTTCTCTCACAAATGGAGACATAAAGGAAACTCTCGTTTCCCCCCTTTCTTTAAGGTATTTGTCGTTTACTGTCATTCCTTGGAATTATTTTTATGTGTTTAGACATATATTATGTTTTCCCTGTCAGGGGTATCAATGTCCTAATCACATGGGCCTTGGGCAAGCGTGAATAGAATTAAGATAATGGTGTACGCGGAAGAGACGGATAATGTTGTGCGGAGTTCGCGAGTCATTCGGCAGGTATTAAGTATCACTGCTGTCTGGAGAGTAAGGAATGTGTGTTTGGGGACCTGTAGCATGTCTAAGCTACGCTGAAGGCTCTTCGGTATAACCCCTGTTGTTGAGATCACTATTGATACTTTGAGAGGTAGGGCATAGCGAGATTCTTCGCTCAAATTGAGCTGCCCGACTTGGGAAGTACCTCCGCCTTACAGGAAACCACAGTGAATCAACAATGGTTGTAATTCTGTGAGTGTGTAAGGTTCCGGGGGAGTGACTATTCTAACAGCATGGGCATTCTTCATTCCGTTTGCTGTCAGTTTAGTAATTCCCTATTTTAAGAAACCTTAACGGTTTTTGCAAGGGTTGACAACGCATATGCAAGCCTTCTGATGTTGCAAATGTCCATGGGCGGCTGTGATCACTTACCATCAAGTGAGCCATCAGCCACCTGATCGTTTGCCCCCTTATCACCACAGAAAAAAATATGAATTATTATTATTAATACGAATTATTTTGACGCCGATGACGCATGACGTCGGTGAAAAGATCGGTGGCGGTGGCATGGGTAAATTGACCGGCGGCGGCGTGCGCCGCGCCGATCGGCGCACATGTTTAGTAAGTAGGTAGGTAGGTATAGTGCGTTTGTCTGCGTTTCAGTGAGAAGGGGGGCTAAATGTGTGTTTGTGAACGTGTGTAACCATACTTGTGTACCGTTTCTTTGTTGTCTTAGGGTCTGTTCACACAGACCGGCTCGGAGAGGATTGCAGATTTTTATCACGTTGAAAACTGAGTTTTGAGTAATGCTAGTAAAGTTTATTTTTGCATGTGCACTTATTTATCATTAAGGATGCTTGAACGCGCTTCGTGTGAAAAAATGCGGGCCGATGCTCTCCGAGCCGGTCTGTGTGAACGGAGCCTAATACATGTGTTTTTATTCTTTGCAACCTTTAAGGTTTATTATTCTTAGGCCTTGATATACCTACATATTTATTTTAATAAAATGTGCCTAGTACGTAGTAATATGCGTATGTAGTATACAATGCACGAGTATGCAAATAAATAATTTTGCCTTTGTCTGGTCTGACTCAACAATATACTACGTTATAAAAAACATACTATGACTACCTACAGCTACATTGTTTGACCGCCTGAGCGCAGCAGTCTTAAAGGCTGCCTTCTCTCTGTCCTGGGTTCGAACCTGGTAGGGGTAAATGTCTATGTGCTAAGCATGGATATTTGACCTCAGTCAAGGATGTTTCTATAGTGATATGTATAAAAAAATATCTACGTAGTGTATAAATTATCTAGTATCTGTAACACAAGCCTTGTTGCTTAGCTCGGAACTGGATGATATTATTTATTAACTGTAGCATTGTGCTATTAGTTAAAAATAAAAAAAATGGCTTGTGGCAACCCTTGTGATATAAAAATAAGAAACCCAATACTCAATACTCAATTTTTTATTGCATTCCATGGTAATTTTACAGATGGACTTAAATTAAAAACAGATCATCATGGACCCTGTCGGGCACAGCAAAGTAAAAACATTTTAGGAGAGAGGAAGAGGGCTATCTTATTCTATATACAAGTATTTGTTTATTTAATGTTTATGTTATAATATTTTATGTAATGTGTATATATAATATATATACCTATAAACTCACCTTGTGTGCCCCGATGATCAATACAATATGTTCTATAGTTTCCACTAAGAGTATTAGATACACCAAACCAACTCCTCTTTGGTAATCAATCAGGTATTCTCTTAATACATGTATAATTAATCTTGACATTGACAGAATTAGGGCTACTGAAACCTGCAAATATAATAAATATAGCTATGTTTGTCAAAATAAAACGAACTTTTGTGTATTAAATGCAAAGTCGATATTGCTTTAAATACTTAGTTTAATAATAAGTAGGTATATTATTGAGAAGATCAGCTGGACAGAAATAATAACAAAGGAGGGAGTATTTGTGATTGTAGGCAAGAGAAGACAATTGGTAAGAGAATAGGAGAGTAATGATGTTTGGCCATGATTGTAATATGACACAACTTTTAGACCTATATTAAAAGGTAAAATTTAAGGAAAGAGAGGAAAGGGAAGACCTAAACAAATTTTTGTAAGAGAAAAATAGATTTACCAAAAAAAAATTAATAAGAAAAAAAAACAATAAAAATGCAATAGAACATTTTCCAGAGCAATTATGTATGTATCTGCTACTACCATTATTATTGTAAGATAATATCTGAAAAATAAAAATATTTATTTCATTTGTTTCCACATTTATTACTATACTATATTATACACTTATACAATTTGACATGTTTAGTTATACAACGTTACTGATTGACATGCTAATTATTTATTAACGCAATAGTTACTGAGTTAGTAAAATAGCTTGTCTGATGTTGGGTTTGAAGTTGTTTTTTTTTTAAATGTGAAAATGCCTACCGGTTGCCGGGCATTCTGGGCTTATCATGCTCACTCAAATGTCCTGCTGAAGGTGGCGTTGTGTGTCGGGTCTTTTTATTCCCTACAACATGGTTGAGTAGATCGACGCCGATACACACGTCATGCTCGTGAACGGGTGCTATCAGTTGGGACTGGTCGGCTCATACATGTTATGGCAACCTAAATTTATTTTAATTATTTCCTTTCTGCTTAAATTACTTATACGTTTCACATCGAACTGCACCAGTCTCATTTTGATATTACATACATCAATCAATCATTGTAAAACAAAACCAACGATTTTGTATTTAATTTAAAAAGAGTATCTATGGAGTTTCTTGCCGGTTCTTCTCCATAAGACCTACCTTTTGGAACCGTGCAACTGAATTCAATTTAATTCGACAATTCATAAGCACCTGTATTGGTATAATGGATATAAATGATTTGATTTATACAATTTGATATTGGTATTATATATCGTATATAATACACAGACACATATATACATCCTACTAATCCTGTTAATATCTACACTCACCGGCGCGGACATTTGGCCACCACTGAATTTCACAATATCTTGCTACTTAATACTTTTCTTCAATAAAAACTGTTTGGGTAGACTTAATAAGTATTTCTTCTAAGTTCTAAGGACTTTTTAACACTCGTCATAAGATTACGACCCCAAAAAAATTTTATTTAAATTTACACACTTTTACAGAAAAACAGAATTTTAAACACTCAGTTTTAAAACACTACAAAATGAAGGATAAGTCGTTTTTTAGCAATGTCTATACATTCTAATATCGGATTTTTCCTCCTCTAGCCCTGATAACAGCCTGCATTCGGTCTGGGATACTTTGAATGATGTTCCTTATGTCGACTTGCGGTATGGCCTCCCAAGCGGCCAATGCTGCAGTTGGAAGCTCATTCAGAGTTCTCGACCGTCTGGTGCACGTAAAGCAATTCCACACTCGATCGTGAATAAATTTTAGCCCACTGCCCGTGGGTCAAGTTGACGTGTTCTCGGGCAAAACGAAGTCTAGGTAACTCTATGCTGTCTGAGAAGCTATGGGCCGCATACTGGTCTACGAACTTTTAAATTAACTTCCTCCATCCGTTTTCTCACTGTACGCTCACTAACATTAACACCCCTTATGAATTGAAGCCGCTGGCGGATTTTGAACTGCCGTAAGGTGCCGATTTCGCAAAATTTCTAGGACAATAAAGCGGTTGTCTCGGGGGGCTGATGTGTATCTCAAACCTTCACTATCTGGTCTGCGAGTGTAGCGGCTAGTCTCTTGATATCGTCTTAAAGCATACTGCATTGAAAAACGTGGTACACTTAGTGCTACAGCCACTTCACGTTGTGTCAACCCTTGGCTCATTAATGCAACGGCTTGTGCAGCCTAAACAGGTGTTAAGGGCATCATTTTTCGTTTTATGGCACCTTTAAATATTGAGTAAAAAGATCAAAATCACTAAAGTTCAGTAACCGAACGGTAACACTCCACAATCCTAAGTTCACAAATGCAAGTTATTCGCTCAAATGTGCAGATTCAACTAAAACTTAAAACAAATGTCACAATGCACTCAAACATAATGATAAAATGATTTGGGTTTTATTTTATTTGTAAACATGAGTATATAATTATACATGGCATGCATGATGTTAAACGAAATATAATAGACAGTCATATTACTATGACTATAAATAGGTATAAATAGTTACTTTTTAGTTTACTAAGCAAGCATTTTTATGAGGAAATGGTCTATTTATGTAAGAAATGTTCAGTATTAGTAATACTGAACATGAGTAATACTATATTAAACATGGACTAACTTCCGCCCACAGCTCCGCTCACGTGGTACCTAGGTTGATTAAAAGTAGCCTATATTCTTCTCCATGGTTTTTTCAATACCAAAATTGATCAAAATCGTTCACGCTAGAATATCATTTAAAATTAAAGAGTTTTTACACGTATTTTAAGAGGCCTTTTACAATTACCTTTTTTTAAAAAGAAAAACCAACTTCAAAAACTAAAAAGCAAAAAATAACTTCATACAGTTTTACCTTTTTTTTAGTTTTAAAGGTCGTGTGCATTGCTAGCCGTATCAACGCTGCTATTGTGTGCGTACTGCGTACCAGCATCACGAACGCAGTATTTTTTGATCGTTGTAAGATATTATAGACAAAGATAATACGCAAACAAGTATTTTAGAATCATTTTGTCGTATTTTTCATTCTTATAATTACTATAGTATGTTACTTTATCTGTTTGATTGTAAAACGCGTGGTACGATTTTTACAAGTGTAAAAAAATTATGTATTAATTATTATTTGCTAGGTCTTGGCATGCGAAAATATAAAATCAAAGGAATTATTAAATCAATATATTAAAATACGAATAAAAATAATAACCGATTATGACGGGATTTTAAATTTAAAATCCCGTCATAATCGGTTCAGCCTTCTAAAAAAATATTCGGCATAAATAAACTGACAGATAGACAAAAATGTTATTAGTTGGAATTTTTTGATGTATGGTACGGTAAGTAGGCTGTATACATATATGTAATTTCATATGCATTTAGTGAAAAGCTGTTAATTATGAAATTACAAACAGCCACTTCAATTTTATATTTTGCTTGTATGATAAATGATAAATAAGTACATAAATAAAGTAATGAACACTTTTACATTTTAAAGTCATGTATAATATAAATAAAATTTCTTTCAAAAAACATTTTACACATTTCATAACTACTATATTACAAAAATGTATAGGTACTGTGCGGATCAAGATAGTTTGGTCGCCACACTCGCAACGTCATAGTGCGAGCGAGTGAGAAGATGTGAGAGAAGGTAGAGAGAGGTCGCGTAATTAGCCGCCCGCTCGACGCATAGAAAATACCCAAATTAGCGCTGCGCCGAAATGTAAAAGGGCTCGCACCGTATACCAACGAAATGTACTACGCGATAATTTACGCAGGAGCAGTGCGCTTACTCACCAATTTAATGTAGCCCCACACAAGTAAACCTGATCGTAGTGGTATAATACAAAAAAAACATTTTTTAAACACTGGTAGTCTACCCATTGCACCAAAACGTGAATGCGCAAATATAATTTTTTGGGTCCGTTTGGCGGGGTGGGCGGTGTGCGGCGGGTGAAGCAGCCAGTGCTGGCGCCGTATTGGCACAGTGCAAGCATAGTGTAATAAATTCTAATAGTGGGCGCACTCCTTTGTATGAGCACGAAATGCCGACACTGTCGTCTAGACATTGCGCATAGCTCAGGGTTGTGCTCACAAAAAAAAATTACAAGTTTTTTATTTATTTATCCCAAAAGTATTACAATATTGTTAACATCATGTTTCTCCTGCTAAACTGCATTACCGTTTGTCGGGAGTGACTTACGTTCCTACAGGATAATAAAATCTATCTTCTAATCTCAATATATTCTTCTAATCATCTAATATATTAGTAGTAGAACTTATTAATTTTTTGCGTTTATAGTAGTTTACTTATCGCAGCGCAGTAGTATGAAGCTTGGCCTCTGTACGTTTACTGTGTGCCCAAAGTCCGAGTAAAAAGTTACATACCTACCAACAGCCAGTTCCGTTCGCGGAGTTAATAACTATCTAATGGTACCTATTTCATTTGTTATATCCATACCTATCGATCACGGCATTTTGGATACAGATATATGTTTTCATACACCTAACTACTAGAAAAAAAAACAGCCTTATAGCATAGCACCCAGTTAAAATTCGCGCTCAAAAGAAATAATTCCTCATGTTTTTGCAAAAATCAAATAGGTAGCTCTGCCCCGTAACCCACTTCATCGTTGCTGTGTCTAGACGGCCGAATTACACCAATATTAGAAATTATTACACTATGGTACCACAGTATAAAATTAAATATGACTGTACGTTGTACGATATTTATGTTTGTGTGAAGTTGTAGCATAGTGTAATATAGAATTTATTACACTATGGTTGGGTTTGGGTCATAGTGTACTGTGTTGAAGTGTGTTGGTGAAATGGTGAAGGTCAAACAAATACAATCATAATAACATTCATTAATTCATTCATATTATTTCATTCGCTGAATCTGTCATTTCATTTGCACTTTCCCATAGTATATATTAGTCTATGATTTGCACTCTATTCACTTTGTACGCCGCTAAGAGACTAAGTATCGAGACGCCTTGGGTGAGAATTAGTCTTAAAACCTGGTGCCGTATAATTAGACTTGGGCGTTATAACATACAACAGATAATATATTTCATTATAAAGTTACGACGTTCTAATCAGTATTTATTTTCAACGCTGACTGTTATAATATTTATTATTATTACTCGGCAACACTCGTCCGCAAGGTCAAATAAAATAATGTTGGCGAACTTCACATCGTATTACGCGTCATACAAATATGAACTTTGTATCACTAGCGACAAGAATAAATTTTACTTGCATTAAAATACAACTAACTAACAAAACTGATTTAATATTAGTGTGAACTTCGTTCATTTATTCACTGCTATATTTTCGTTAGTTTACTTGCTATTACAATACAATATACATCATCGCGTCTTCAATACGAAATAATATAATAAATATTATAACAGTTTAAAACAACAGTTAGAAAAATATAATATTAGAAAAATATAGCGGTTATGCCCTAGTCTACGTATAATACGTCATATCTCTAATTCGTTCAGCGAGATCAGTGAACTCAGTGAAGTTGTGCACACTAGATTAAAATATCTGAAGTTGTGCGTTATAAGTTTAGACTTTTGACAATTTCTATTTTCAGAGAAAAGTTTTGTAATAAGCACTTAGTAACCAATATATCCGCTCGTGCTTATTGTATACACAGCAGTGTATTTTCTAAATAAAATGGAACCGGTAGGCAGTGTTAATAATATATCAAAATATTGTAATCGAACTCTTATAAGTACAAACAGCCATTTGTTCATTACTCTGTTCTTGGTTTGAATTAAAACAATGTTCTTCTTGCGTTGACTCTCAAACTGTACCTAAATACGTGTTTTATTTTAGGTAGAGGTATAATAAAATATAATGGGGCTGAAAAATAAAAACACGTCATATTTATTTATTTTCTAAAGGATCTGAAACGTCGGTTTCAAATAATACCGCGATAACATCCGTAATAGTTTTATTTCTATGTCTAATATTCGTGTAAGTGTAAGAAATCGATATAATAATATAGTTTTATAAAAAAATATCGATTATTTCATTCTCATGCATTTCGTGCGCCGAATGGTGGAATACTTTAAAAAATATAAGTACGAATCATGGACTTATAAAAAAGGCGGACGGAATCTCGCTAAAAAAAGATTGAAGAAATTAATATGGTCGCGGTATTTCAAAATCAAAATCAAAATATCATTTATTCAAAGTAGGCCACGTCGACAATAAAGACAGCCCCCAAAACGCCCGCCCACACCTTGAATGTGTGACTTAATAAAGGGTTGTCATATAAAACAAAATTTCCCCATTTTTTAACTTTCGTTATACCGATAGGTACCGACGTTTAGACGTAATTTTCTGTTTTGCGTAAATAGCTTAATTTCTCTAATTTGTATTTTTAAAAATTCAAAAACAAAACGAAGCAAACAAAACCCATTATCGTCAAAGTGTATGATAAACATTTTCACACCAGGTCTCGTCCCGATGTTTTCCGTCGTCGTCTGAGCATGTGATAAATTCACAAATGAGTTCGAAAAGTAGTCCATTATTAGTAGTAGTATTATTTTTTTAATAAAATTATTCTAAACTTCATTTCCTGTATGAAACCTTAAATATATACATATTTGTATAGGTATTTAATAATAAAATTATCTTAAGAAACGCAGGCACTTGTGGTAAGTGATCCCTTGTCGTTTTTTGTTTTACCACTATGATTTCGGCAGCATTTTACCACGCAAGACGGCATAATTCTATTTGTTTTGACACAACAAAAACGACATATTATTATGACACACGATGTTCTGTTCTTTTCGTAATGGCTGTGAGACTGACTTGAGTATTGCTATGTGTGCGCGTGAACTGACTTCCTATGTATTTACTAGTGGAGCCTCGCATATTGTTAAGCGAAATTCCGCCCGCCTTTTTTTATACGTCCATGGTACGAATTAAATTACTTGTGTGTATTTTAATTCGTTCTTTTATGTTTTAATTATATTTATTTGAATGTAGGTAGAATTATTATTGTGAGTGCTATGTACGCCTCAATTGTCATGTGCATTGGTCCTGTTATTATTATAGTTGTTTTTGGCAATGTGTAATGCATGCAATGTGTCTTTGCTGTAATAAATAAATAAATAGAATGTTTCTATCCAGTTATCGTACTATAATCGGGTTTGCGCATCGGTTTCAAAGCCTGCCTTCTGTGGCAAGGATCCAGGATTAAAACCCCGGTAGGGGCAAATGTTGGTGTATTTACAAAAAATATCAACCATCTAGTATTTGTAACAAAGGCTTAGCTCAAAACTAGATGACGCTGGGTCATATATAATTCCCGGATATATTAATTAATTTATATAATTAATTATTTTCATACTAGCTGCCTCCCGCGGCTTTGCCCACTTGGTATATACAGAAAAAGTAGTATATGTGTTAATTTAGGTAATAAACTATCTGTTTGCTAAATTTCATGCGGTTTTTGGGTGAAGGAGTAACAAAGATCCATACAAACTTTCGCATCTATACTATTACTTACTAGGATACTAATTTAAACATTTTCTTGTTGCAGATATTAATCACGCTTTTGATTGTGATAACATCTTTTTCATTACTCGATACGATCGAGATTACCCATTTACATGACAATGTTGCTGATATAATTGTCATGAGTATCTTGCTTTTGATTATGATAACGGACTTAGTACTAACTTTGATCTTTATCATAGGCGGACACCGGGTAAGTTTACAAAATTAATTATTATACAAAGACTGGCAGTTCCATTCGTCGTCAATCCGGCTAGTCATTTACTGTCCACGTCTGCTGGACTGTGTATAGCCTTCATCATCATCCACTGCTGGACGTAGGACTCCCCTAGTGCCTTATCCCTCTCAAATGAGTCACCTCTCATTTGAGAGAGTTTTTTTTTTAATAACGTCCCACTGCTGGGAAAAGGCCTCCCCACTCTTCTTCCACACCTCTCTGTCTTCAGCTCTCAGGGACCAGTCTTTCTGGAAGGAGTCCAGCTCATCTCGCCATCTCCGACTGGGCCTGCCGCGTCGTCTTTTGCCATTACGTGGGACCCGTTGGGTCGTGATTTTGGCCCATTGGTCGTCTGGCATACGGCAGATGTGTCCAGCCCAGTTCCACTTCAAAATAGCAGCTTTACGAGTCACATCGAGAGAGATTAGGCAATTAGATTATTAGATTAAGAAAATATCTCAGGTATGCAGACGTCCTGACGATGTTTACCTTCACCGCTTCAGCAGGTGATAACGATTGTATTGATTGACTATCACATGCTCTGCCTTAACTGTCTCGCTGGTCTAGTGGTCGTTAACACTTGCGACTGCTGAGCAAAAGGTCTTAAACTCGATTCTCAGGTCGAGTAAAGTGTTATTGGGATTTTCTATGACATTCTCAGTAGCAAGGAGCTCTGACTTTGCATTCGTGCTTCGTGATCGTCAATTGGCTCGTCCCCTATAAAATGGGACCTAAAATACACCTCTGCATAACGCATTGGGGCGTGAAACGAAAAGCTAAGGTTTGTTTCTTTTTCAGAAAAATGTAATGCTTCTGAAGGTATATTATCACTACAACCAAGTGATGTGGCGTTACTGGTATTGTTAACGACCGTGTCAATAGGGTTTTTAATAGAGAGATTGCCACATATAGATGGCAACCGTAACTCATCTTTTCTGCAAAGGCTGATGTATATTTTCCCGAAATTCTCTACGTATTTAGCAAACATTGGTGAGTAAATAAGCATTTTAATCCAATGCACGAAGGGTAATCAACTAGCAATAACTATTCTATGGCTGTCTTCGATACTCAAACTATCTCTATACCAAATTTCATCTCAATCGGTTCAGCGGTTATAGCGTGAAGAGGTAACAGACAGACACACTTTAGCATTTATGATATTAAAGTATGGATGAAATTAATAGCTCTTATTTGGAGATTGGTTTAGTATAGCAATAAGCCAAAACGTGCTAAATACTTAAAACATACTTTGAAAGTATTTGGCTTTTTCATTTTTTTATTTACTTCGACGACCTCTGTGGTCTAGTGGTTCCTGAACCGGAATGCTGATCCCGAGGTCGTTGGTGTCAGCCGTCGGGTTCGATTCCCACAAGACATAAATATTTATGTGATGAAGTGTTTGTGTTCGTCTGGGTGTTTCTTATGTCTTATATATTTAGTATGTATGTATTTACAAAAAAAAAAATAAGTATAATAATGCTTAGTTTGGGACTAGATGGTGCTGTGTAAAATGTCGCAGAATACTTATTTATATTTATTTATTATTATTATTATTTATTTGTCGGCGCAGGAAGGCCTTCATCAGAATTCATCGTGTATTCAGTTGTTGTGGGCGTATTTTCGATCGAGAGGCCTCATCTTCTGGCTTCTCATTATAATCAGATAGGTACTGGGGCACACTATTCGGGCAGATTACAAGCGATTCGTCGCAGATGTGGCGCGATTGCGGTTCCCATTCAGCTCGTCTCCAAAACAAGGTACCAGGTACCAGCACCGCTTCCATTCACACGACGCTCCGCTAGAGCGACTTTGACAACAGCCACTCTCAAATTAGACATTATTGACGAAGCACGCATGCGCCGTCATATTTAATAATTACTTCAGTTTACCTACGTCTCTGTCAACCGTTCAGAAATACAGGCGTGATTTGAAGTCATAAATGTTTTGTATAAGTTTTGACATTTAAAATACCTATTTATTTTGCTTTTAAATATGGTGCCAATACTGAAATATTAATACATTTAGTAAATTTCATCGTAACATACAACATGACATGCAAAGTTTTACAGTAAATAGTACGTCACACACAAGTATTATCTATTACTTAGGGTAGACTGGGCACGGTTGAAACAAAGCTGTATATTAACAAAATATTGGTGAAAACTTCATCTCAATCGGATAAGCGGTTTTTGAGATTAGCGTGCACAAACGCACAGACAAAAATTCTGAAAATCATGTTTTTGGGTGCTATTGCGTTGATAAAGGCCCTCAATCATATTTTTTCTCATATACATTATACATTTTTAATGATTGAAATTGATATTAGATAATTTGTTTTTGTTTTATTTTCAGTTTGCTCCTAATAATTACATCCATAAAACATTTTTTGAGTATTTTTTTTTAATCACAGCACTGATTTTCTTTTTCCAGTCGCACAAGCATACTTCGTACTGCTTCTGAGGAGTGAGAACCTTAAACTGAAGAGCAACTGTGACTTCAATCGCAAGAAAGAAATAGAAGCTATTTAATAATAATAATAATTTATTATCAGGCAACTTTGGCCCATAGATACATACCTTACGGACTAACATACATATATAATAAATATAAATCGTGTAAGTATATAAGTTATATAATCGTGTGGCACTTGTCCGCGGAAACGACGGAATACCACATCCTGCGGCCAAAAGTCCTCATCCAAGACGAGGTGCAGAAAACACGTTGGTATTCGCACCACAAACGCCTTAAAGTTGACGTTGCGGCGCGACTCTAACAGCTGCACTCTCGGCGCGTACTTGAGTTTTTAGCCGACGTACCCCACGATATCCTCTGCCTTAGTGGTGTAGTGTAGGCGAGAGATATACACCGGAGTGTTTGGCTTCGCGGCACGAACAGTTACGTTAGATTCCGCAGGAGCTTTGCCACAGCGGTTCTTGATGGTCCATTGGCGGCGCGAATACGTCCGAAGTCTCCACGAATACGTGGAGACTTCACTGACGATGCAAACGCAGGCAGCGGGTCGGTCAACAGCTCCAACGGGTCCTGGTGGCGGAATGGCGGGAAAGGCTCTCACGCCCTCGGTACTATCGAGGCCATCCGGCCGGTGCTCGACGAATGGCTCGGGAGAAGGCACGGCTCCCTGACATTTTGGGCGACGCAGGTGCTCTAGGGGCACGGTTGCTTCGGGAGATACCTGTGGCGCATAGGCAGGGAGTCGGACGCTCGGTGTCATCACTGCGTTCAATGTCGGGAGGACACGGCGCTGCACACGCTCACTGAGTGTGCAGCATGGGAGGAGCCGCGACGTGTTCTCGTCGCAGAGATAGGCGGCGACCTGTCGCCGCCGGCCATCGTACGATCCGTCGGCGGCGCAGAGTCCTGGGACGCAGTGATTTCCTTCTGCGAAACAGTTATGTCGCAGAAGGAAGCCGCGGAGAGGGAGCGGGAAATCTCTACCTCGCTCCCGTGCCGCAGCAGACGCACCGGGCGTCGGAGGAGGGCCGACAATGCCCTTTTCCGGCCCCCCTAAACGGGTCCGGGGGCGGTGGACGCGGGGACGTCCTCATTGTTGTTTTCATTATTATTAGCTTCTTGTAAAATTTTATTGTAAATGTGAGGTCAATGTAGTTAATGTCTGAAAGTTATGTGACGATTTAAGATATTATATACATTACATTTTTACATTGACCTCGTACACCATTGCCTGAATATTGTATAATATCCATTGTTTCAAAAGAATGTCTGTAGAGTTTCTTGCCGGTTCTTCTCCATAACATCAACTTCTTGGAACCGTGCAACTAGAATCATAACATTTTAAAATGCTTGAAAAAGTTTATTTTAAATAAAATCCTTTTTGAAAATGATTTTGACGTAGTGTGTAAGTATCTATTATTTATATGTGTGTAACCAATATAAACACATATTTCGGATGTCCTAGATATAAGAAATTGTTATTATAAACTATATAAAAGTAAGATATCGTTTGTTGTTTGTTAATTACTAGATAAAACCAACTTATATGTGACGTCTTACGGTGTCACTGTTATTTCCTATAATAATAACTATTGTCAGTATTTTCATACGCATATTGTATGTCTTTCCTGCTCTTATACCTTAGTGCATAATTGGCGTTATACTAAAATACTATGCCTTCTAGGTCTTGCTATGAGTATTTATAACATCGTTGTACATTTTAACTTATATTTACTAAACATTGAATATCTTTTTTCTGTACTGCTGATGAGCGAAAATAATTTAATTTAACATTTTGCATTGTAAGATTTATTTACCAATTCGGGGTTGCTATATAATGTCTCAGCTATCAGATAGTTGTAATCCTAACGGAGAGTCCGTCCTCAGCTTGTCATTATTACATTTTATTTATTTATTATTTATTTATTGATTTTAAGAAACAAACGGTTATTTACAAACAAGAAATTATAACTAATATAGATCACAAAATAAACCTATAGTTTCCTTAATATAACAATTTAAGTATACATATTATATGAGCAACCAAAAACCAGTAATTAATATAATTTTAGCACTTAAATAGATTAGTAGTTCATTATATAGTAGGTAAACAGTAAACAAACATTTAAACAAGATATTACTTTTACCGTGTAACGCATATACCTTTTTTTTTTATCACGGAGATGGCTAATAGTTACTTAGTAGTATACTATCAGAACTGAAGGGGACCCCGTACGAAACTGCATATCCTTTATAAGAATATCCTGTCAAACTGTTACGACGTTATCATATTAACTGAAACATGGCTTACACCGGACATTTTAAACAATGAATTGATTGACCAAAGGTATATAATACATAGATGTGATCGCGACCGCGGGGCATATAATAAAAAAACGGAGGTGGAGTTCTTGTGGCAGTTTCTAAGAATTTAAACTCAGTACGATTATCGCCTAATAACATTTTGAAGACACATATTGAACATGTTCTTTTTTATGTCTGAATCACCAATAAAAGTAAATATCAGCTTATCAGTGCAGTATACATACCGCCCAACACCCCTGAATTTTGTGTTTCTTTTTCGACACGTTGCGTTCACACATCGAAAATGTTAATGTTGATCATTTTGATTTAATAGGAGATTATAATTTACCCGAAATAGAATGGCACTCATCAATAACGATCCTTCTAATAAAAGTCTGACTGGTATTGGTACCTCTAATATTTTTTACACATTTAAACATATTTATGAATGATTGAATGAATGATTGATTGAATGATTGATTGATTGAATGATTGTTTATTTCTGTAAATAGATCTTTTTAAAGACACTTACAAGTCATGTACATTTTTTTTGTAGTATCTAGTTGACATCGGCATTTCCTAACTGACGACCTCTGAGAAGAAATGCCGAATCATGGTCTCTTTTAAAGTCCATTATGAATCTACAATGGCTTTCAATATAATGCAATTAAAAACAAAAATGGCAAGCTATTAGATTTAATTATTAGCAACAATAACGTAAATGTCTTTTCACCTTCCAATGTCCTCATTCAGCCCGATAACCATCATCCACCATTATGTATCTTACTCCCAGTTCATAGCCACAAATTTGTGAAACGCAATCCATTGAAAAAATATAATAATTTTAAAGCTGATTACAACCTCATTAACGATGAACTTAGAATAATAAACTGGCATGACTCTTTGTGTAATTTGACTGTTGCTGAAGCAGTTAATACATTCTATGACCATATGCTCAATAATAAAAAAACCTGTACCTTTGAGTGCAATTAGATCCACCAATTTTCCCGTTTGGTTTTCTCCATCTCTTATTCATATTTTTAAAAACAAAGCATGGATAAAATTGAAAACATTCAAGATTCAAGATTCTTTATTTGTATAAACATGTGTGTACATAATAAATCATGCAGGTTGTTAAATAATAATTACAAAGTTCAGTCATGTTTTTGTCTTTTCGGCGTACAAATGTTCATCAAAACAACATTTCACTATATCTCGTAATTGCGAATTATTCTCGATTTTACTTTTAAGCCTGTGTTCAACGGAAGTTAAGTATTTATGATAGGACTTACTACTTTCCTTTAGAAATCGGGATCTGTATTCTAAAGGAAAGTAGTAAGTCCTATCATAAATACATAACTTCCGTTGAACACAGGCTTAAAAGTAATATTAAATACTTCTGCAAATTCGGGCCTAGCTAATTGAATTTCTATTTTATGCCGAGTAAATTGAATGTTGTAACTGTTTCTTATGTCTTCGTATTATTACAGAAGTTTCTGTTAAGGGGGTTTTTTACACCTCATTCTGTGGTTTTATAACCTAAGATATTTTATATTTGAACTGAATTTGTGATTATTGTAATTAGTTGTAAGTAAATATTTCCCTTTATTACCATTTTAAGTGATTTAAGAAATTAATATTTTGTCATGTGATTTAAAGAAACTAATACGACAATAAACATTGTTTTTTTTACAACTGGTTCTTTTAATAAACGATTTCTACCCGACACTACCAAGAAATTACATTAAAAAAATAGGAAATAGCTTCTCAGTGATTACGACAAAGTACAAAAAAAGGAATAATTGACTAAAGAATGGAATAGACGAAAGAATCAAACAAATTCAAAATGGGTCCTTCTGCGATTCATACCGAATCTGAATCGACAAAATACCCTTCTGGTGGATAAGTTAAAGGTACTTGATTTGTACTTTTATTTAATTTACAGTTAACGACCTTCTGTTAAATTTTACTACACGAAGGTCGACTTTTACTATACGACTCGCCTAATGGTAAGCGGTTACAGTAACTACAGCATGCAGGTTTCCTCACGATGTTATCCTTCACCGTTTGAGCATGTGATAAATATGCTCCGAAAAGTCAGTGGTGCGTGTCTTGGGTTCAATCCCGTTGACATCTTAATCCCACTTAGTCCAGCGGTAGTTAACTCTGCCTATGTGTTTCTGTGCTATGGGTCCCGGGTTCGAAACCCGGTAGGGACAAATGTTTGTGTGATGAGCATAAACATTTGTATCCGAGTCGTTGCTTAGCTCGGAACTAGATGGCGCCGTGTCATAATGTCCAGTTTTTTTTTTAATTTTCTTTATTTAATCCACTCTTACATTGTATTTATCAATAGCGAAAATAAAGGTTATCTATTTATTTTAACTCCATAACACGACTTTCGCGTGAATCGGTTTTGAGATGGATTTGTATGGAACTTTTCGATAGTGGCAAAGGTAACAGAAAATTGACAGACAGACATACTTCTGGATTTATGATCTTAGTACGGATGGATAATTCACCATCAAAAGAATTTACTTATTTTTATTTTTATTAAAAAAAAAAATAACGCTAGTTACAAGTGACACCTATATTAAGGTACAAAAACAATATACACATAAAAGTAAGTCAATGCCCCCCTCCATGCTAGGAAAATCCTGTGTTATGGGGAGCATCAATTCACCCGTTAAAATAATTTACATTGCCGGGGTACCTTTTAGGCTTCCATTATAAGTTATTGCAGAAAGGATATGTGTGTTTTATGTAATGTATGTGTGTGTATGTGTGTAAATACGAATGAAAGAATACAGGAAGCTTCATTCTTTCTAATCGTCAGCGAAGATTATTATTATTATAAACTTGTATGTAGAAATAAAACATTTATTATCATTGTTACTAACAATCTAGAAGTTGTTTCACCCTATAAAGTTTTTGTTTACACTTTAACGAGAACCAAACACATCGTTTCTCGGAATATACCTACTTACGTGTCAAAATTCCGCAAGAACAAATAAAAAATATCCAGAAAAATACCTATTCTTTATCGCCGGAGTTTATACGCATTACCGATTATCTGGAAGTGGGCAATTATATTATATTTTGGTCAAGTATATAAATGTTTGTGTTGTTATAAACTAATTACACTTGATTAGAAGCGACGGAACCGTTTACAGTGAAATTGTGTTAGGAGACTAGTTAAACATGTGATTACTGTTTTATTCAGATTTCATATTAATTGGAGGTGTTTTTATATGTTGAACTGATCAACAATAATACAAGTGCTAAGTTCATAAAGTTTGTACTCAGTAATCCGAATTTACAGTGAGTGCCTTTTGACAAAATGAGTGGCGAAGTGCCGTATTTTAAAAGATGTTGTTTCTGTTTTCCACTGCGATATGGCTTGATTGTGTGGGGATATTTAAAAGCGGTGAGTATCACAAATTAACGTATTAAAACTGTTTCGAGAATGCCTTTGAAACTAGCCTTATGTGATAAAAAAAGTAATAGTAAAAAAGCTTTAAAATTAACAAACCAATATATTTGACGGCGCGAGCGATAGCTGAGCGTTACCACTGACTCGTTCCTGAGTAGGTGGTACAGGGTCCATTGCGAAGGTGGCGAAAGAATACTAATAGTTTAACAATTATAACCTCATTTTAATGTCTACTTAATAATTTATTACAACGGTACTTCACCACTTATTTTATCACATGCTCAAACGATGAAGGAAAACATCGCCAGGAAACATGCATGCTTGAGAGATAAGATTCTCGATGGCATGTGAAGTCTACCAACTTGCAGTAGGCTAGCGTAGTGGACTGTACTACAGAGTACACGCCTAAACCCTCTCAAATGAGAGGAGACCCGTGCCCAGCAGCGGGACAAAAATGGGTTGATGATGATGATTCATTTATTTATACTCATTTCTAATTACAGATTTCAAGCTCGTTTATGCTTGTGATGATATTATTTTCATTACTCAATATGATCGATGATAGCCATCCACGAAGACCCAACTACATTGCAGAACTAGTTTTCGAGAGCATTATATTTTCGATTTTGATAACGGACGTAGTACTAACTTTGGTCTTTATCATAGGCGGACATAGGGTAAGTTTACAAAATGAATCATAAAATAATTATGAAACATAACCTCCTCCTTTTTAAAGTCGGTTAATAATCTGACAGTTCCAGTAAATGACTGGGGAATAAATGGTGGACTTATAGCCTAATCCCTCTCAGGATGATCAGGGATTAGGCCTTAGTCCACCATTCTGGCTATCATAATGCTGGTTGGCAGACTTTGAATTTCATTAAGAAAATCTCTCATGTATGCAGATTTCCTCACAATGTTTTCCCTCACCGCATGAGCATAATGTGATAAACGACGGCCTCTACGTAACCTATTGAATCATAGAACTTTGACGTTCTAAGATTCGATAATTTACGTAGGGACAGTTAAATTAAAAAAGTCTGGTGCTTTGAGTCGAACTCTAGACCTTTGACTTTCACAGTCCACTAGTCATCACCACCAGCATAGTGTAATAAGAATTTATTACACTATTCCACCAGCCTATGGCAACTCTGTGTTATTTTAATGTATGTTTATCTTTATATTAATGAAGCAAAAATTTTGACAAGTATAAAATGCCTCAGGGCACTCTCCCTGAGCAACGAAAAGCTTAGTTTATTTTTTTTATGTTTCAGAAAAATGTAATGCTTGTAAAGATATACTATCACTACAGTCAAGTTATATGTGTCTTATTCGTACTGGTAATGACCATGTCAGTAGGCTTTTCAATAGAGAGGTTGCTACATACAGATGGCACCAGATCTTTTCTGCGAAGGGTCATGTATATTTTCTCGGATTTCTGCATGTGTTCAGCAAATGTTGGTGAGTAATTAAGCACTTTAATCCAATGCACCAAGTGTAATTATCTATTAGCAATAATTTTGTTTTAATGGGATGATTACTAAAATATTTCGCATTGGTTATAATAACCCTTGCAATATCACATTAGGCTATGGAAAATATAGCTATGTGCTTCAAAGGTTTATTAAATTACTCCAGATAGGGAAAATTAACACCAGTTAGTATATAGGTAGGTAGGTACACATTTTGAAAGCTTTTGAGTTTTGGCATTGATGTACGCTATTCGTTGTAAAGATTTACTACTTTGGAAATATCTATAGGTTTGTATTTATTGATTTCACTAGAACTTAACATTCTGCGTACCTACGCCTATAATATAACGAGAGGGGTGACCCGCAATAAAAATATACGTATATTTTTTGTTTTTAGTTCACGTTTTTTTTTTAATAATTCTTAGCTAATAATTTAATAAGCTAGTAAAAAAAATATATATTGTACATTGCGAAACCTTATCGAATATGAACCTAGGCCAAAGTCATCTGTGTTCCGGGGTCAAATCCCAGTTGAGACAAGTAAATATTTACAAAAAGTATATATTAGTACATCAACCATGCTCGGAACTAGATGGCACTGTATAATAATGTCCAGATTTATTCATTATTATTCTACTTCTCTGCGTAACCCTTTATAAATACAGGTGATGACGCGATTTGAAGTCAGAATGTCCTTTGGAGACATTTTTTTTAATCACTGTACTGTTTTTTATTTCTAGGACTACAAACATACTTTGTACTGCTTCTGAGGAGTGAGATCATTAAACTGAAGAGCAACTGTGGCTTTAGATTTGTGAACAACGCTGCTGACGCCGAAGTTACGCTAGCAAACATAGGTCAAACAACGAACGGAGGGAAAGAGATAGAAGCTGTTTAAGATAACCCTACAGTACATAAAGTAATATAAAGATAGCTGTATTTAATTATGTTTATATATTGTAGTTAATCATAAAAAAATAAATTGTTGCCACATTTATGGTGGATAATTCAAGGCTTCGTTTTTTTTAAATTTAATTTACAGTAGACAACCTTCTGTTTTTTTATTTTATTACAGGAAGGTTGCAAAGAAGTTTACGGCCTGTCTGATCGTAAGCGGTTATAGTATGAATGGTTGCAACGCTACAGACTTAGGTAGTTAGTACACGCTAGTTGTCTGCGTGTTGCCGTCCCTTTAGTACCATTTACTTACTTTATTTAAAAGACTGTAATTTTTTTAAATATTTCTTTGAGGTCTTTGTTTGATCTTTGATCTTTGTCAAGTCATGATTATGATTGTTTTAGGATCTAGTAAAAATGCCGAAACAATCTTGGAGAGTCATGGTTTTTTTAAGGTACATTTTTATTTAAAATATGCGAGCCGTTTTTTATTTTACATGCAGCAAAATCCTTTGCCGCCCGTCCCGCCGCCTGGGGAGGCGACGGGGTGTGTCGGACTCCGCCCAATGTGAGCGTTTACCGACTAAAAAACCGCACCCGTCAACGCCACCAACCCGATTGCCGGGGCCATGGGATTCGCAAAAGCATGCACCACAGCCCTGGCGGACAATATGTGAGCCTAACGTATAGGCTAAAGTCTGTAAGTGTAAGCAGTTTTGAGTCGAACTGTCCATGCCAACATCACACGTCAGCCATCATGTAGCTCAACCATCATTGAGGGGGCTCAACGACCGAAGACGATGGTTGATGACTATAGTCGACCTGGCAACGAGTCAAGTGAATCCATGCTAATTACATACTCCCAAATTATAGCATGGAGATAGTTGGAGTCCCGTTGGAAGGATAAAGGATAGTTTATCTCCCAGAAATGATCCCTTAAAAGCACTAAATGGGGGTTGAAAGTTGGTATCTGGAATCGATAATTTCTTAAAAGAGGGTAGAATTAAATAAGCCGATGGGATGAAAAAGCTGACCGGATATAATTACTATTTCCACGCAGACGAAGTCGCGGGCAAGCGCACTAACACTTTTGCTACTGATTATACCTTTTATTTTTTAGTAACGTGGGACGAGTTGCAGAATGAAAATATTATTTATTTTGATTTTCTGCAAGATTTGATTTTCTTCTCGTCCCAAATGGGCCATAGGCATGTGGGACGAGTTGTTGAATTCTTCAACCCTAGTTTGTAATAATAACGAGCCCCAACCTTCAGCGCTGAAGCTTTACCCGTGTGCTGTGTAGGTTCGCTCTCTCGTTCACAAACCATCGACTTTTCCTGAAATATTAATTATACATAACATACCATCACGCCTGTTTTTGAAGGGTAAGACAGAGGTGTAATGTACTACCTACACCCACTTTTACTACAAAAAAAAATCCAATAACACTTTCCTCAACCTGGGAAATGAACTCAGGATGTCTTGCGCAGCAGATGGCTGCAGTTGGACTTACGACCATTAGACCAACGAGGTAGTTTTATCTTAGGCTTAACAACTTCCAGCATCTTTTTCCCGACTATTCTTCTATGCAACTAACCTAATATTTAATCACAAGTCCCTTAATTCAAAAATGACTCTAAACTATAACCTGTATTTCAATGACATAGGGGTGAAATTTCAAGAAAATACTGGTTGATATTAATAATATGTATTTACGCTTCTTCTTAGTCTCATAATTCCGCCAAGTATTCTATTTCTTTGTCTTTCTTTGTCGTCTCTTGGACGGAAATCCTATGTCCTCCTTCCTTTGCTTGAAACTATGCTTCTTTTAGATCTTCCTCGTTGTGTTATCCTTTTATTATTTCTTCTGAATTGTCAGGGAAACTCTCTTTAAACTTAAATTCTATGGGATTTTAGTTTATAGCATGTATAGAATTATAAATCACGTCCATCACTTATTTGTACGTATAATTAAAAAAAAAATATTCATGTTCTGTATTATTATTATAGTTTAATTAAACGCTAGTATCACAATTTTAAATTGTTTCTTAATATATTTTTTTAATTTAACTTATTACATTCCGCGTCACATAACCTATAAATTCACATGTGTCTCTGGGCGTATACGTTGCTCTTTCACACATATCTCCTGTCCCTTTCTCTACACCAGCTATTTCATCGTCACATCTCATTGTACATTCTGATTCAGCTGCATTGTTCACGAAGCGAAATTGACAGTTGCTTCTAAGTTTTATAATCTCACTTCTCACTAGTAGTATAACATAAGCTTGAATTACTGAAAAATACAAACAATATATTAATGGAGCGGCCTTTCTTTCTTCATTGTTCATATTACACATAAAAATATCAATGAAATATTCAACAATACAATGAAAATATTGTGCAAATATGGGGTTCATTCAAGATTGAATTTCATTCAAGCAAACTTTTAAAAGTTTAATATTATATTTTAGGGTCTACATAATGTTTGGAGGCTATATATTGCAGCTCAAATGGTCCAGACTCATTTTGTTTTATTCGTTAGGGGTTCGTTCTTAATCCACTGTTTCCTTAGTACGATGAAGCATAAATATGCAGCTGACGACTTCTTATTTACATTGGTTCAGTTGTTAAGTCGTAAAAAGACACGTAGCAATTAGACAGACACAGTTATATTTGTTCTTATAATATTAATGCGATTAAATATAGATGTTTTTACTTACACATTTGAGCAAACGCAGAAGCAATTTCGGTCAAAATTACCCAGATGTGTAGTGATATATCAACCTCCCCTATTTTGTACAAAAACAGGGTATACAGTGTGGATCCTACGCCAGATAGAGTCGTTAGAATCAACAGCACGAAGCTGTAGATATAGTATGTTCGTAATAGCTTCAGGTTTTTCTGAAAACAGACATTCACTTTTGTTAGCCTCACATTGGAGTCCCGGAGAAGGACATGGATAGTTTTTGTCCCAGAATTCAACTGATTTCTGATACTTATACGTAAATACTATCCATTGAAATGAAAATGCTTTTTACAGGTTTTATCCGTCTCTCCGTCGTCTCTGTTGCCTGTGACAATGGATGTGCGATAAAATTCGCAAAAAGTGGCTTTAGTTCAAAATTCAGTTTAGTTATTAATTTTAATTATACTTCTTGGATGTGTGTTATACATCCTGTAACCCCTCATAAAACACGAACACTCCGTAGAAAATGCCCAATTCTGATACGCAGGTGCGCGTTAACACAGTTTTAAGGATCAAATCGTTACAAAAGTTGTGATTAGTATACCAGGAATATACGAGTAAAGGGTAGCCTAGTGGTATGACCAGTATGCTTATAATTCAAACATCCTAAGATCGATCCCAGGGCTCGTTTCACTGACTTTTCAAAGCTACGTGCATATTTATCACATGTCCAACTCGTGACCGGTAAACGAAAACATCGCGAGAAAACCTACATAACTGAGAATTTTTCTCGATGGCGTCTGAAGACGCACTCAACAGTGGGAAAGTAAAATATGAAGATCTTGAGATCATACGAGTATAACAAAGTAGTACCTAATCAATAATAATAACAACTGTTCAATACTTCGTAGCTGTTTGTGTTTTGTTTACTTTCGTTGTACGTAGATATCTGACCTTTTACTGATAATGTGTAATGTTTTGTTTGTAGAAATAATAATTATTATCGATTGTTTTCATAGGAAAACACTGGAATAAATATTTTTATCCTCTTCCGTTCAAACACGGCTGGATATCAATTTATTATACAAATCAATGGTCATTAGTCATCAGATTTTGGCAAATACTGATATAACAAGGGTGGACTGTTTGTCAAGGTTCAACGTCATAAATCCATTACAAATGAGTTACATAATATGAAATCATTCTTAATAATAATATGTGGACACCCGTTCCGTGTGTTTCTAAATTAAATATTGGACTAGCGGATTGCCGCGACTTCGTCCGCGTGCAATTTAACTAAAATTTTCAAATAACTAAAATAAAAGTTTCATATTAACTTTGCACTCCCGTTTTACCCCCTTAGGGGGTGAATTTTCAAAAATCCTTTCTTAGCGGATGCCTACGTCATAACATCTACCTGCATGCCAAATTTCAGCCCGATCCGCCCAGTGGTTTGGGCTGTGCGTTGATAGATCACTATGTCAGTCAGTCACCTTTGAGTTATATAGTATATTTAGATTACGAGAATTTTTTTTTGTGTTTTTTATTATTTTAATTGAATACGTATAAGACGGGAAGTGATAATTTGATATATATTATGTATTTCCTAATCTGCTTTTTTAAATTTGTTAATTACACCGCGGGTTCCAAGGCAGTTTAAATGATTACCATGGGATTACCAGGATGGTAGCTATTATTGAGCTTACAGGAGTATCAGTAGAAGGAGATTTAGTGGCGGAGTTGTCGTAATAAAAATAAAAGTAAAAACGTAGTTTATACTTACTCTATGTCCTCCAATGATAAACACAATGTTTAGTGTAATATCAGACAGTGTCATGATAAGTACAAAGCCTAATATAGCTGTGTATATTGATAAAACAACGTTTGAGTTGTAGAGAGTCATGCCCAACATCCCATAGAATATTATTGAAACTCCCATGAAAAATAGGGTCGATACAATCTGGAAAAATATGTAAAACATAATTCTGTAATTGCTATAAGATTATTAGAGCCTAGATTACCTAGTAGTGCGCTTTTTTTGCGTTAAAAAATGTTAACGATTGCTTACAGTGTTTACGTTTGGTGAGTTGGTAGAGAGCGGGTAGTCCTACACTACCCGCTCTCTACCGACTACTCTTTACCTCACTAAAACCACCCCTATGGTCACCATCTGCAATTGAATGGAGGTCCCAGGTAGCTTCGGAACCCCCTGTGCGACGCCTAAAAGGCACATCCCTAGGGCTTTTTGTGCATCTACGTGTCTTTTAAGTTCAGCCATATCATTAAAGATGAACGCCCGATAGGAAGAGGTGCAAGAGCAATAATAAAATTTATATAATAAGCTGATGATTTAACCTTTACACTGTGTGATTTAATGAACATAAGATAACATTTGACATCGTAATAGGCGCACAAACTAACACCCGGTTACTGAAACGATTAATCTAACCTCCAGTCAAAAGTGATTTTTCGAATTTCAAAAGATTATTTAATGGCCAATCTGTAAACATTCAAAATTTGAACAACCAATCACATCGTATGACATTGACAGAATAGGTGACATCGATTAACTAACAATTGAATCGATGTCACCTATTCTGTCAATTGTCACAACTAACAATTGGTGACAATTGACATGATAGAAAAACAAAAAAAAACATTGCTTTTCAGATTTATAGTGATCCGACGGCGAGACTTAGAATTTGCATTTGCATTGCAAGCTTTGTACTCTACTATCACATTGAATAGAAATATTACCTTTTGTTTTGTTCTGAACTAAAATTTGACTCTGTTAAAGCAGGAGACGGAGAGGAAATATTCTCCTCTCCGTTTCCTGCTCAGTCAAGGACAAAGTAACAGAAGGGATACTTACCAATCTAACATAACCGCATACGATCAATCCATATCGTAACGGGAAACAAAAACAACATCTTGTCAACACTGGCAATTCCCCACGCATTTTTTTAATAATAACTGATTACAGTCCTTTATTTTTCAAAAAACTGTTATACGGCAATTTTTTTATACTTCACAATCCCCTAATTGCAATTATTTTTCAAATATCGTAAATTATTAACCAATCTTCTAACACAACTATCCGGGTCAACTCATAACTCTATACTGATTTCGTTCTTAATATAAGTAGGTACGTATATTTAGAAAATACGATGGTTGGATATTATTATTATAAATAAACTGTTTGGTTCACTCGTAACAACACAAACAAACTATTTTCCAAGGGCGTTCTAAATTGTTTACCTTGTTCATGGATTTAACTTTTCCAACGACAAAAATAGAAATAAATTAATAGAGCGTTCGATTTTTGAAAAGCGCGCGAACGTCCCGCCGCCGTCTATCCCGGTTGCCGTACTAATGACAGTAACACACTACACAGGTAAAATCTGGCAACCGGTTTATTTGTGCCTGTTTATGTAGATATTATATATTGACCAGTGATTGTATGAAGGAGATGGGAATTTACAACGCTAAAGACTGGTATGAGGCGTATATTAATCGTATGTTTGAAGCCGTTTACTGAAAATTATAAATATAAATATATGGAAGACAACATACCAATGAGGTCTGTATCACCGAAGGTTTAGGCTGACGTTAACAGCTACAGTTAGCCCAATGGGGGTGATTTATTAACATTGATTAAATTATTATCATTTTCTCTCAACTTCTCATAGGTACTCAAAATTGGAATGTCATGGTGAGCAAGGTACTTAATAGAAGACAATAACATTTTCACATATCTTTTTAATAATATACATATATACATATATGAAATATCGTCTTAGGTTTTATAAAAGAAATAGCGAAAAAAAAATTCCACAAAGAAATGGCACGGTACGAAGTTCGTCGGGTTTACAATAATAATACTTAAAATTAACTATTCTAAAATATTCTTAGTTCTACTTAATATAAATAAATAAATTAGTATTGATTTTCGCAATACACCAAGTTCATAATTTACCTACTGTATAAATATGACAAATGACAATGATATGATAATGAATATGAGGATGTAAAGAGCCAAAGTTCGAGCTCTGTGGCGTTCACTAGGAGAGGCCTACGTCCAGCAGTGGACTAATTTAGTCTGATGATGATGATGGTGATAAGTATGACACTGATACAGATCAACATCTAGTAGGTATGTTCTATTTCAACACTCGTCTCCAGTTTCTCATTTTCACCAACATTGCCCAACTGTTTTTCTCTGTCAGCTGCTTCTTCATCACATTTCATGGTGCACTCTGCTTCAGCTGCATTGTTCACGAATCTAAACTCAGCGGTGCTCTTCAGTTTAATAATCTCACTCCTCACAAGTAGCAGAACGTACGCTTGGATCACTGAAAATGAAAACAAACACTTTGGAGGAATTTACACTGCAATAAAATAAAGTAAGAGATTTTAAATAGGTACATTCATTAAATCGATGAAACCTTTTGTCTTGGTTCCATACGACGACAGAGATTCAGTTCCATTGACGGAGCTACGGAACATTCCATTTGTTAGTTGTGTCAGTGTTATTTAGAAATGAGCTGACTACCTACGTGGAAAGCTATATGATTTTGTAGGTAGGTAGTACTATGTCTGCATACATACCAAGACGCCTGTCCGCGAAAGGTAAGGCAGAGGTGTAATAAGTACACCCACATTGCACCGGTATGTTTTAGGTCGCATCTAATATTGGGCAAGCCTATTGCCATCAATCACGAATTGAGGTACACTGTGGTAACCGAACCCCTCAATACCTCTTACTCACCTGTCGCACTTACAACCACTCGACCAACTGGCAGCTTTCAATAACGGCTTGACCAAAAAACACAGAATCCTTGCATTTTGACGACCCAATTAGTCCAGCGGTAGTTGGTACTGCCTTCTGTGCTATGGGTCCCGGGTTCGAATCCCGGTAGGGACAAATGTTTGTGTGATGAGCATCAACATTTGTATCTGAGTCATGGATGTATCTATGTATAATATGTATGTATTTACAAAAAAAAAAGTATATATGTAGTATATCAACCAACTAGTATCCGTAACACAAGCCTCGTTGCTTAGCTCGGAACTAGATGGCGCTGTGTCATAATGTCCAGAAATATTTATTTATTTATTATTTTCTAGAAATTAAACAAATTTATTAAAGTTAAAAGTCACTTACAGATTTGTGCCAAAAATGTGGCAACATCGACCAACAGCACGTAGATGTGGAAGAGGTCCAGTTCTTTCTGCTTGAACAAGTAGAAGGTGTAAATAGTTAAGGCCACGCCGATCACTGCCAGCAGAACCCATAGCACGAAGCTGTATGTGTAGTATGTTTTGATGAGTTTTAGGATTTTCTGAAACATATAATGTAATAAAATATTTTGTTGGTTTTATATTAAACTTCTATAATATGGCGGCGTTATGAACGAATGACATAGCAATCGGAGTGTAGGTTATATACCTTATAGATATTTAAGTGCGTTTGGAATAGGTTTCGCATTGGCAAGTAAAGTATTAAAATTAATTGTATTATACTTTTGCAAGAAATAATATTTGTTATTTAGGTAAATACACTTAAAATAACATGATTAAATAAGTACTCTGAATTATAAATGCCCGTTTACGCGAAACGTATACGTTTATACAAACAAAACTTTATCGGGCATATATATCGATGTGTACAAAATGGAAAAGTAGTCGGAAAACCTTCCAGCTACCTTAAGTTCAGCTGATTACCAGTATTTTTATAGATAATAAAATAAAACTGAATCTCAATGGGTAATCAAAAATATCTTGAACAATACCAATCAAGTTTTCTAATATATTGTTTTCAGAAATATTCCGAGGTCAATAGCAATCCAATGAATGGTTTAGAATCCCATTTTGTGACATACTAATATTCATTCGTTTATGAACTGCAAACTGATGTTTTTTCTACTGTTTCCGTTTAATTTAAATTAATAATAATATAATTGTAAATCTCACCTTATGGCTCCCAATAATAAAAATTACGTTGAGCACGATGTCTGTCAGTGTTAAGACTATTAACAAGCCTATTATAACTATGTACACTTTATTGCTTGTAAGTGGTTCATTTTTAACTAGGGCCAGCATCGAACAGAAAGATTTCGTGAGGCCAAATGTTAGTATGGAAGCTATAACCTGAAACATGTAAGTAAACTTATATTATAAATAGCTTTTTACCGCGACTTGCGGCTGCGTAAAATTAGTAATTTTATTTCCACCCTCCCTTTTAAGGGATGATTTATGGGATGAAAACTATCTCTATACCAAATTTCATCTCAATCGGTTCAGTGGTTATAGCGTGAAGAGATAACAGAGAGACAGACAGACACACTTTCGCATTTATAATATTAATAAAATAAAATAATAAAGTATGAATTTTACATCGCGATATATGGGATCCTTTAATATGATTAGGTTATTACACATATTGTACCTATAAATACCGCGATAAAATTCGTAAAATGTACCTATTTTTTTAAATTAACTGCTATAGTTAACAAAGCAGGAACTGAAAAATTAGCATACATTATTTATACAACATACAATATACTTAGGTACAATATGTGCCACACTATTTAATTTAAACTGATTATAATGTTTTATATTCTAAAATATGATATGAATACTAATAAAAGTATAATAGGTACAAAACAAAACAAATTTATAAAAATACTAGCTGACCCAGCAAACGTTGTTTTGCCACATTATAGGGGTTGGTGGACAACTCTTATCACTAAGGGGTATGAAAAATAGATGTTGGCCGATTCTCAGACCTACTCAATATGCTCACAAAATTTCATGAGTCGGTCTAGCCGTGTCGGAGGACTACGGGAACGAACATTGTGACACGAGAATTTTATCATCATCATCATCAACCCATTAACGTCCCACTGCTGGGCACGGGTCTCCTCTCATTTGAGAGGGGGATTAGGCTATAGTCCACCACGCTAGCCTACTGCGGGTTGGCAGACTTCACATGCCATCAAGACAAATCTCTCAAGCATGCAGGTTTCCTCACGATGTTTTCCTTCACCGTTTGAGCATGTGATAAATACGCACATAACTTCCGAAAAGTCAGTGGTGCGTGCCTTGGGTTCGAACTCGAGACCTTTGACGTCTCAGTCCACTGGTCACACCGCTAGGCTTCCACAGCTCTTAAGCTGAATTTTATATATAAGATTAATTAGTTTTTAAACTGCTTTTAGAAAATGTCCAGTGTAGGGAACCGTGTAATGTACATCAAGTTTAATATAATTTATCTATCTCTATAGTCTTAGATATAAAATGGCATGCTGTGTCAATGCTGTTTTTAATACATATATATACTCACCAATCTGACATACCCCCACGCAATCAAACCGTATCGTAGCGGCAAACACAAACAGCATCTTTTACACAATGGCAGTTCTATAATCATTTCTTTAAATTTTCTCACTACAGAAAACGCCTTCAAAAATATATTCCCACTAGGTTTCTTGAATACGAATTATTTCAAAAGTAATGTATAATTTCAAGAGTTATTTCAAACATTTTCTTTTCAATTGTATCACACAAACACATAAACAAATACGGACACACAAACAAATAACGGTAGCTAGAGTTTTCTGTCTTTAGCAATAAAATAATCACTGTCTTTTTTTCCAAATCAAATTGATTCAAAGTCAAGTCAACCGTTTTTAAACGGTTTTATTTAGCTTGCACTGTTTATTTATTTATTTATTAAGCTATATTTACACGAAACAACTAACACATACAGACACTCAGAAAATTATCAGTATATTTTTGGATGTACAAAAATAGTGTTTAGAGAACTCGTGTCAAAGGTTAACTATAAGTACTGATGTAAGTAGAATACCTTTAGGGACACGTCTCGTAACTGTTATGATTATGAGGTAGTACAAGCGCACGATGCCAGAGTATTAATGGACCCCAAGAATACCACTGAGTAGAGAGTGTACAGAGAAACAGATTCCAACAGCATGCGATGGCGAGCGGTAGGTACTTCACTACATGCGCAGCGGTGTATCTGTGTGCATTCACAGACGTGTTCACGGACGAAGCTACACTTGATGCTGACGTTCGTTTGTATAAATTAATGTTTGTTACTTAACTGGTACTTTTTCTGCTTCCTTGCTGTAATTTTAATATTTTACACAGTTATGAATTAAGAAGTAAATCAATCTTATTTGCATTTATAAATGCAAATAATGATTTATACATAAGTACTAATATTGTAAAAGCGAAAGTATGTCTATCTGTTATATCTTCACGCTTTAACTGTTAAACCGACGAAAGACATACGATAGATTTTGTCCCTGAAATCTTAAAAGAGGAGTGTAAATCATAAGCAGATTGATAAAAAAGCAGATGAGACAAAATTACTAATTCTAAGGTGACGAAGTTGCGGATAAAAGATAGTCTATCATAAGTACAAACTTTAATCACCTTTTGAAATACATGCACATTCTTGTGTCAGCTCTATTAACTACTCTACTAGTTGCTCTGTGAGTTTCCTACTCGGTGACAATATCTTACGCCCGCGCAGCCATCGTTTGAGGACATAAGCAAAATTTCTTTGTCTAACAATAACCTTGGCTATATAGTCAGTTAAACTGAAAGATGACTACACTATTAACGGAGTTTAATGCTTAATAGTCATATCCGTGTTTTTGAGAAACGACACACATGACAAGGAGTACAATTGCGATGTGTCATTGGGGCAATCATGGTCCTATTATAACCCACTGCTATTTATGGACAGTTGTGGTAGCCTAGTGGTGTGACCAATGGACTGAGATGTCAAAGGTCTTGAGTTCGAACCCGAGGCACCACTGGCTTATCGGAAGGTATGTGCGTTTTTATTACAAGCTCAAACGGTGAAGGAAAACATCGTGAGGAAATCTGCATGCTTGAGAGATTTGTCTCGATGGCATGTGAAGTCTGTAGGTAGGTAAGCATCCCAGTTTCATGAAAGTATCTATACTGTTGATACTGTAAACGAACCATTAAAAAAGGTTGACTATAATTCTGATATTTAGTAGTCTCTTTGTCCCCGAATGTAGTCTGGCAAATCTCCAAATTTCGTCTATTGATAGTGGTGCATTAGCTAATTTTGGGTAAAAAGATTTATTCTTCAATACTCGAACACTCGTTTATCAAGAAATAAAATTTGGCTACCAAATATCTGTAGATTTAAAAAATATCTCACTAATATTATAAACGCGAAAGTTCTCTTTCTCACAAAAACCGCATAACGAATTTGGATGGAATTTGGCGTACAGATAAGTTTTTACCTGGATTAACACATAGACTTTATATCATTGGAAGCTACTGATAAATAAAGTAATAATATATGTAGATGGTCTAATAGGTTTATTGCACATAATTTAGGAACAGTATAAATAACAAATTGTTACAGATTAACATCTAGTAAGATTGTTCTATTATAACACGTGTTTCCAGTTTTTCATTTTCACCAATATTGTCCAACTGTTTTTCTCTATCAGCTGTTTCTTCATCGCATTTCATAGTGCACTCTGCTTCAGCTGCATTGTTCACGAATCTAAACTCAGAGGTGCTCTTCAATTTAATAATCTCACTCCTCACCAATAGAAAGAAGTACACTTGAATAACTGAAAATAAAAACAAACACCTTTGAGGAATTTACACTGCAATAGCAGGATTCATAATAAAAGGGCCATGTGAATTAAATTTGCAGGAGTTTATTGGCGCAATGGCCGAGTAATTGACTTCTGGAATGATTTGGACTAGATTGTGGAGCAAATATTTGTGCGATCTACAGGAAGTTATTTCGGGTCTGGGCGTTTGTGTTTTGTATTAATAAACGTAACGACACAAGAAAATCCTAGTGCAGGGCAACGTTTTTTTCAAAAGAAAAACGTAGGTCTACCGAATGCGAATCTAAACTCCAAGTTCCCACAAAAAATATTTTTCTCAATAATAGTTTGACCAAATAATTTAACACCGAATCTTTGCTTGCAACCTGAGCAATGAGAAAAGAAATAACTTGAACCTTTCCGGCAAATGAAAAATGGATTACAATTAAAAGTCACACTTACAGATTTGTGCCGATAATGCGGCAATATCGACCAACAGCATAAAGATACGGAAGATGGTCATCCGCTCCTTCTGTGCGAACCTGGAGAAGGTGTATATGGTAAAGACCACGGCGTACACTTCCAACAGAACCCACAACACGAAGCTGTACACGTAATACGTTTTGATCAGCTTTAGGTTTTTCTGAAAAATATAATCACCATCACCATCAACCCATTATAGACCCACTGCTGGGAACGGGTCTCCTCTCATTTGAACGGGATTAGGAATGCCTAATCCATTTCAAATAGCGTAGTGGGCTATAGAGCCACTTGCAGATGCGTATCACATCAGACTGCATTATTCTCATATTAATATTAAATACGAACATTGTAAATATAACGAATTATTTAAAAGAGTATCTATGGAGTTTCTTGCCGGTTCTTCTCCATAAGACCTACTTTTTGGAACCGTGTAACTAGTGTTGACATTTCGAAAGAACCTGTAATATTGGTCTACTTGAAATAAAAATATTTGAATTTGAATTTGATTAAGGTAAATATTATGGTCTATAGATTGATATTAACAGTTATAAATCTCACCTTATGTTCCCCAATAATAAAAAGGATACTGAGTACCATATCCGTCAATAATAATACTATTAATAGGCCCAGAATAACTGTATACACTGTATCTTTTGTAAGCGGTTCGTTTTCAATTACGGTCAGCATCGAACAAAAGGTTTCCGTAAGGGCAAACGTTGATATGGCAGATATTACCTGAAACATTGGAGTAAACTTAATCTATATACAAATACAAAAATGAATGTTGCCAAGCGCATAACTCGCGAATTGCTCGACAGAAAAAGACAGAACGAAGTCTGTCCAGGCAGCTAGTATTATATAATAATACTAGTCGCCCGTCCTGGCTTCGCACGTGTGGACATTTATTTTTTAAATATTTTCAGATTATCTTTCTAGTAATAAATATAACTTGTATTAGTCAGGGATACTGTAGCATTCTAATAGTGAAAGAATTCTAAAAATCGTACTGGTTGTTCTTGAGATTAGCGGATTCATACAATCAAACTTTTCCGCTTTATTATTAGTATATAGATACGGATTTATACTAAGTATACGAGAATACTAGAGATTATAGATTTATCCCGGCATTAAATATTAAATAATATCAATATACCTTGATAATCATCTATAGTTAAAAAAACAGGAACTAAAAAGTATTTATTATTTACCAATACATTTCAATACCTACTTTAAAACAGGCCTACAAGTATAAAACATAAATTATTCCAAATTTAAAAAAAAATTATTCCTAGTTTTGAAAACTGTTAGAAATTGTTCAGTGTAGGGTATCCTCCACATCTCAAGTTTATAAGAAATCTTTCTCTTTTGTCTATGACTCAAAATGCCGTGCTATATATATACATAGTGATATATTGTCTGACTCACCAATCTGACATATCCCCAAGCAATCAAACCATATCGCAGCGGAAAACATAAACAGCATCTTTTACACAATGGCAGCTCCATAAGTATTTCTTTTAATTTCCTCGCTATAAAAACTCCTTGAAAATAAAATATACATGTACTAGTTTTCCTAATCAATTTCTGGAGAATGATTTCAAACATTTATTTCAACTCACAATCAATATTATAGTTGTATAACGGAAGACAGGTTTCAGTATTCAATATTAAATGAATAACCTTTTTTACATTAATCAAGTCATCCGTTTTTAGGATTCATTTAGGTACATGAAACGACAAACACACACGCACATCCTCATCATCATATCAACCGTTAGACGTCCACTGCTGAATATAGGTCTCCCCCAAGGGTCGCCACAACGGCTCGTCCTACGCCACCCGCATCCAGCTATCCAGATTCCAGACCTGCGCCCTTTACTAGGTCGTCCGTCCACCTTGTCGGGGGCCTACTCACGCTGCATCTTCCAGTACGTAATCGCAACTCAAGAACCTTCAAGCCCCATCGCACACGCACATACACTCAGAAAATTATCACGACAGGTAACTATATTTTTTGATATACTTAAACAGTGTTTAGACTCATGTCGTAAGTACAGAAGTAAGTAGTGTACATCTAAGGACACGCGTCTCGCAAAATGTTATGAGTTAGTGCAAGTGCACAGTGGCGAAGTATTTGTGGGCCGCAAGAGTACCACTGAGTAGAGAGTGTACAGAGAAATAGATCCCAATACCACGTGAGAAGAGCGTGCGACGCCGACCGAGATCACTACATGCGCAGAGTTGTGTATGTGTGCGTCCACAAAAGACAAAACGTACGAAGCTATACTTGAAGATGCCGCTAGTAATTTTTCCAGTGCTTTGCTGTAAGTTTAATAAACACTAAAATAATAATTGAGTAATAAATAAATTATACTGGCATTAAAAAATAGTCAGTATAACTTCGGTATAAATTAGTGTCTGTATGCGGTACTGGTGTACATACCGTTGTATATTTGTAAATCATTTATAATAAAATTATTAATCTTACGAGTAAGTATAACATTTACCTACCTTATCAAATACATTTATCTTCTTGTGTCAGCTCTATAAGCTTATAGCCTATATTAACTTTAAAGTGTGGCCAGAGAGTTGCTTTAGGGGCGGAGTTGTTGCTCTGTAAGTTACTTACTCGGTGACAATACCGTGCGCCCGCGCAGCACTTGTCTGATGACAAAAGCAAACTGTTATTGTTACCTAGATAATCCTATTAACGTGCATCATTTCCTTAGACTGATTACATGTAATTCACGTCTTGAAGATCGTCTGACTCTTTTAAACCGAGTCTAAAAATGGATAAAAGTTAGTCTCTCCACGCTTTTCTGTGTCTCTAAGTTATATAAAAGCAACTGTAAAACTATTTACTTACATATTTGATTATAAGAATCACTCATATATGTAACTAGATTTTGGCCGCGACTTTATCAATTTTTTAAGAAATTATTATTAGCGATGCCGTTCCCAAATTTGTGCCCCATTCCGTTCTATTAAGCGATGATTTCCGGGAGAAAAACTTAAGCTGTTGGTATAGCTTAATAAATAAATCTACATAGAAACACACACACACATACACAAACACAAAATCAGACATCATACACATTCTGACATCACTAATTTCAGGCCAACACCAACATACTTTTAAAATTATAAAATGATTGTACTTGCCTTATGTCCTTTCTTAATATTTTCATCCTATTGTTATTGTTTGCCTCGCGACTTTGTAACTAGTTAGTAAGGGAAGAGGCGAGGCAACCCCAACACAAGTATTCTTTAACTTATTGGGGCTGCCTCAATTTTTGTAAGATGCTATTGGTTTGTAGACACAATAAATATTTTTTTTTAATCTCCAAAAATACCAGTGTGTTATATTCGAACCGTGTTGGCCGCAACCAATGACACATCGCAATTGTACTGCTGTGCATGTACGCTGTCGTTTCTCAAAAACACGGATATGACTATTAAGCATTAAACTTCGTTCACAAAGGGCCGTAAAGGATTTTTTCCGCACCTAAAAAAATAGTAGGTATTCTGAACGTTGACATCTATGTGAACTTGTGTACGTACGTCTAAGTCTATAAAACTACACAAATAAAAAAGAATTGTAGGTACCTATTAGTTATTTTTATTGCGAACTCATAAATTATTTCCATGAACCACTTAAATGACATTTCAATCAAATAAAAACTGATTACAGCTAAACAAGAAGTTTAACGGAACCGATTCCGTAATAAATAAGTACAGTGTGGATTTAGGTTTATAGATACCTAAATACACACTGTGAAAAACCATTTTTTTTTTGGTCAGTATTTATTTCGGTGGTTCATTTAGAACTGATTTTTTTCCGCGCATCGTTATAGCTTTAAAGCTTTTATTATATCGTCATTTTCTAATTCTAACTTCAGTATTTACAGTCGTAGTCATTAATTGACATAAAATCTTTCGATTCTCATGTATCTATTATCCTATCCTTTCTTTTCTATTGCGTGACTGTAAATACAGGTATAATTTATCTTATGCCAACACGAGAAAAGACTTAGATGTTGACTATAAACAAAAATTTAATCTAAATTATTGTTTCGTTTTTAGGTGTATTCAATAATTTGGAGTGGAGTAGTATTCACTTCTACAGCACAGGTATTTTATGACTACAAGCGCGGAAGTAACTATATACTTAATAAGAATTATATGCTAAAAATTTTCGTAATAGTTTGTGCGATTCAAATAATCGAAATGGTAATGATTCTGACTTTTATTGTGGCTGGACAAAAAGTATGTAAAAAATTAAAAGTATTCCTCTTTCACTTCATAGCTTTTAAGCAGAAAGAAGCAAGCAGCGTAGTATTCCAATTAGCTGTTGTGATAGCGCAATTATGAATTGTACGCTAAAATAAAGAAACGCTCTCTTCTAACGCATTGCACGTGTGTCACATTGTCTGGGTATTCCCAGTTTTGAATTGAATTACATTATTTTGTTTCGGAAAAGTGCCAAGTTAATACGTTTATACATAATTTACTGTGTAATGACATTAGTTTTGTACATTCTCATAGTGTTTGTGTTATTTCCGTCTCTACATCATCACTATTTGATGGATGTGTACCTGGTGTATCGTATACTGGATTTCTTACCGGTGGTGGAAGATGGCGCCTCATTCCTTGTCGAGGTTGTTAAAGATATCTGTAAGTGTGGTGTTCAATTGTTAATGTATTTTGAAAATAATGTTACCAATTACAAAGTTATTCAATTAGAAATACAATCCATTTACGATCGCACTGCTGGGTACGGGTCTCCTCTCATATATGACAGGGATAATATTTTACCATGCTAGACTAGTGCGGGTTGGCAAAGTCAAAATGTCATTAGTTCATTCTAAATAGGCCACATTTAATTGGCTCTTTTTGAACGTCGACAACAAAGATAACCCCGAAAAACGCCCGCCCTTCACCGCTTCCTAGTGTTTTTTTCTGGGAAGAAGAAGCGACGCAACAAATTCTCCAGCAACTCATTAGGGCAGTGTTCGCGCGCCATTTTGAGAATTCTCCCAGGCATGAGGTTACCTCAGGATTATTTCCTTCACCGTTATTGAGAAAATATACAAAAATAGTTTAAACTGTTATAAATCACCACTTGTTTATTTTCATACGACATCTGAAACTCTTCTTTCCTGTATTTCCTGAGCTTAACTAGGCTCCTGATCTATTTTATATTTAACCAATAACTATTAAACAAAATACGCATTTTTCAAAATTGGTAGTGATACCTTCATCCTAGCTCACGGTCGCAAGTGTTGCAGAAATCAAGTGTTCACTTGTCTATACAATTGATAAGTGGTTTGGTTTCTAGTTCGCTCTGAACTCGAAACCTGGGACTTCACAGTTCACTGGTCATAACACTACACTATTCCTACCTTTTTTTGTACATTTGGTTATTTATATATTTATTTTATTAAGGATATATACAAAAATATATTAATAAACAGGCACATACAATATAAGGTCAATGTACTCCTTTAATTATGAGAGACTATAGCATGAAAAAATTATACAAAGCAAATAAAACTGATATTGAGTTTTTGCCACATAAACAATAAAGTTGCCAATATAAAAAAAATAACAGTAAATGAAATCATTCCCTAAATATAAAAATGTTTTGGTAAATAATTAATGTTCATATACATACAGTACATAGGTACACGGTATTATAGTGTACATTTATGTTATTTCTATGTCCTACCTAATTTCTGTGTGTTCTAATTAAACACAATGTATAAAATGAATACCATCTTTAATTGATTTATTCTACAAAGCGGTCCTCCACTGCCGTCTAAGAGGCGGTTCTATGAGAACTTCTGCGATGTGATTGATGAAGCTCGATCTTCCTTCCTGATAGCGTTCCTTGGTCAGCTCACTGCGTACCAGGAGTAGTAGATATATCTGTAACACTACAACAGATATCTGTTACTTCACCGAAGTTAATGATACAATAATATTTAGACTAAATATGTATATTTTTTGTGTTTTTAAAAGTCATTTGCTTTTGTTTCAAACTCGTTTGTCACGATGTGGGCGTCCGCCCCGGGCAGAAAATTAAGGGGACGTCAAAATAATAATAACGTTTATTTAGACTTAATACTAGAGTCTTATACAAGAATCCCTATGGCTAAAGCTAAATACTAATAAATCTAGGCTGCTACAACCAAATGACTACTGACTTCCAAACTAGGTAGAAATACCTGTATCTCGGAAATCAGGGCTCTACTTTTCTCTTAATATGATATAAGATACAAAAAAAACATGCACACAAATGAAAAAGCTATTAGGTAATAGAAAATAAAGAATACAAGGGGTTCTTATTGTCCTATTTATAAAAAATGTCAACCATTATACATATTACTATTATTTAGGAAGGTAAATAAAAAAAGACATTACCAAATCCCGTGAAAGCCAGCGCGAACTCGGTGAGGTAGATGCTCCCCTTGATGTCTATAAACGTGATGAGCACCACAAAGAACGTGGCAACCATAGTCGTTAGCTCATAGTAGTAAAAGACGCGCAAGAGGCGACGCCTTTTCTGAAAATTATTGATTACTTAGGTTTTTCTTTGGTCGCTTTATTATCATTCTTATATCAGCTAATAGGCATTCATCATCATCAACCCATTATTGACCCACTTCTGGGCACGGCCTAATCCCTCTCATTCGAGAGGGATTAGGCTATATCCACGCTAGCCTAAAGAGATTTACTGCGTGCCAACACGCAGTAAATCTCTCAAGCTTGCAGGTTTCCTTACGATGTTTTCCTTCACCGTTTAAGCATGTGATAAATACGCACATAACTTCCGAAAAGTCATCATTATCAATAGCCATTCACTTCTGAAAAATGGTTTCATGAGATCTGGTTTCATAATAAGCATCCAAGAATTTCCAGATACCATAACCAGGTCATTTGTCCATCTCGTTGGAAGCCGTGCCACACTGCTTCTATGGTTACCCTACCACAGTCAAGTTTTATTTAGTTTTATGCAAATTATTATAGATCAATTACATATTTGTTTTTAGTATTACCAAGACAGGTTTCCTCACGATGTTTTTCTTAACCGCTTGAGCAAATGATAAATGCTTCGAATATTCAGTGGTCAACCTTTAACTTAACAGTCCACTGGTTACACTATTAGGCTACTAGCACTGCTCACAATTTCTATGGTAAGCACTGTCCTATAGTAATGTCTAAAAGTAAATCTTTAATTAACAACGAGCTGCCTCCCGCGGCTCTGCCGGTATGGTGAAGGAGTAACAAACATCCATACAAGTTTTTGCGTTTATAATATTAGCAGGATAATGAGCTTTATTGTAATGCAGTTACCGTATGAGCTCCAATAATGAGAACTATGTGGAATACAATATCCAAGGCATTGAGCAAAAATATGACGCCCATCTGTGCCTCCATCACGACCCCTCTGTATAGGGTTGCGGAGGTGGAGGTCGCGTTGCTGGTTTCATGGAAAAACATCCACATCACTATCTGTAGAACTGTGAAGAGTGAGGTCAGTGCCTGGAAAAGAAAAAATAAAAAATCGAATACGGACAAACAATCCTGTGGTTGTACATTCTCTAAATTCTACGGCTGCTAAAAGGTCAGTTCATTTCTTTGTTAAAATAATAATAATTAAAAAACATACAAATATTATGGATTAATATTTGTATATAAATAAAACTTGTCTTTTTAAACGCGATTACATCCCTACTTTATCGTTTATATATAACCCGACACATATAATGCGTTGTGGAATCAGTGAACCTATCGTCGAAAATTCAGAGAACAATAGGTAGTTTATTATCCAATAATTCGAACTTAAAACTTATACGAATATGCGTGTATTAATGATACACAAATAAAATATACCCGACGTTTTCGGAATGACCTTTTGTCTTATTATCGATAAAAAATGTGTTTTTTTAATTATTTATTTATAGATTTCATGTAGTTAGTTTCTCAAACCATGTGTATAAATGGGGATTTTCAAGTCACGAATGTATCCACTGATATATTCTAAGTCTGCTAAATCTTACGCCATATTGTCGCTTAACTTCAGGTGAGATTATGGTCATACGCTAACCTATCACAGATAAAAAAATACTACAATAATCCAAATGAGTTTACAATAATACGTAGTTTATTCATTCACAATTGCCTGCAGTTTGACAACTTCAAATCGGACAAAGAAAGATAGATTATATTCTTCAAAATAACAACGGGTCTTGATTAACTGAGCCTACCGCAATGCACTATCGGACATTGACCCGCAACAACACTCAATTTCTCCACATACATGTAGACACTATTAAAAATGACTTTTATCTTACTTAAACCATTACTAGTTGGTACCTACTCTTTAAAGTATTTGACACTATATGACCTGGGACTTAAAATATCGGTGAACTGAGAGAGATTTAGGGATCTTCTCTAAAGTTTTTGTAATTCTGACTGGCTGTTTCATCATCATATCAGCAAACAGCTAAGGATTTCCACAACGACCGGTCCTGAACACCCGCATCCAGCGGATTCCAGCGACCTTTACAAAGTCGCCAGTCCACCTTGCCGGAGGCCTACCCACTGACAATTTACTGTCTTACTATAATGGGCATGAGTCTCGTTATATTACGGTGTTTTCTTTCATCGTTCGAATATGTGATAGCACTTGACTTTGAAGGGTCAGGGTACGTTGAGATGAAAATTAAGACCTTTGACTTCACACTCTGATTAGACTATTACAGCCTGCTTTTGCAGAAAGTACAAGAATTTATTAAATAGTTATATTTTCGAGCCGTTTGGGGTTGAAACGTTTGGATTTTGTTGTTCGAGTGCCTTAGCGCTTTTTAAAGAAATATCTAAACGCTTGGTCGACCTTTCACGTGACCCAAAGACTGGCCTATATTTCGGCCAAAGAATAGCATTGCCATTTACCGTGGCAATATCGCCAGTCTTCTGGGCACTCTACCCCCTAACAGCGACGGGGACGAGTTTTATGATGACCCGCAATTTTTTAATTTATTTTTAAATTTGTAAATAGTCGTTTTTAATTAATTACATTAAAGTCGTTTTATTTCAATGCTACATGCATTGAAATAACTTTGACTTTTTACGGATTGTTTGGTGGTTGTATTGATATACCGCGATAAAATCCTATGATTATAATAAATATCCTGTACCTATATATATTATATTTAGTCATATGCGGAAGGTAATAAGGTACACAATAGACTAACCAAACTCAAGTATCCAAACACAAGGATGCCACGTCTCAACGGCAAGCAGAAGCAACATCTTCGGAACTCCGGTATTTCTATCAACATAATTGTCTATTAATATTACACTCTATGTTTAAATTGTCATGATAATATTGCTGTTCGTCTGACACTAGAACTAATAAAGAACGTTTGGACTACGGCGTGGGGAGTACCGACTGACTTAGCTGACCAATTCGTAGGGTTGGCAGTAGTTCCTATCTATGATTCTGCTATCAAGCAATGAAATATAACTACTTTTTACCCGACTGCGTCAGAATGAGGGTTGTTACGGATTAGTTTTATTTCAATGTCTGGTTTTCGGTAAGAATGTATGCAATATACTTACCTAGGTCACTACATAATACCTTCTCGGTTATCGATGCCAAGGTAAAGCTATGATATCCCAGTGAAGATATGATAGGGTAATGGTGTTACCAGTGGACTGGGAAGTCAAGAGCTCGATTTCAATACCGAGGCACGCATCACTGACTTCTTAAAGTTACTTGCGTATTTAACACATGCTCAAACGGTGAAGGAAAACATTGTGAGGAAACTTGCATGCCTGACAGACTTTATCGATGCCAATTGTCTGCCAACCTACAATAGGCTAGCGTAGTGGACCCTAGCCTAAGCTTTCAGAAGACTTATCTCTAGCAGTGGAATAGTAAGTAGGTTAACCACGGTACTATTCACCTATAATAGCCATCGGAAATAGAATATCAAAAAGATTTCCTTTACATTTTATTTATATTTAAACAAGCGCCATTGTTTTGGATGGAAATCCCCGAAACCTGCATTAACCGTTTCGTTCCGTCTTTTCATATCCGCACAACGAGGTATTGGAATCAACCAAATTAATTTGATGGTGTTCAAGTCACAAATGAATAGGTATCTTCTAGATCAGCGTGCTACATCATATACCACATAGTGAATCACCAGGAGAGATTGTGGTCAAACGCCAGCCTTTATCACTTTAAAAGGAAAGTCTGTTCTAATATAATAAAGCGAAAAAGTTGGCTTGTTTGTATGAAAGCCCTAATCTCAAGAACTACCGGTACGATTTGCAAAATGCTCTCTTTATAAGATTGTCTATGCATTTACGAAACATTTGTCTATTTAAAATCTTTTACGACTTATATGAGTAGAGCATCAATGAAAAATGTTGCAAATACACAGGGGAATATCTTACGGTCTCTTATGTGAAGCGGACGAAGTTGCGCTGGTCAGCTAGTTCAATATATCCTGACATCCCTAGTGTGTGATTATCTTATTTACAAGCCGCGTTGGAGGATGTGGTATTGTATTGTGCTGTTGACGGTGACGACTAAGGACCTAAGGAAGGCTCCTTTTCCTGCAGATTTCCATACACAATATGTTCGAACTCCGATACAAACATCCATACTAATATTACAAATGCGAAAAGCGTCTGTATGTCTTTCTGTTTGTCTGCACGCATAAAGATTTCTTACGCGAATATAAGAAATTGAAACAAAACTTCTTTTTACTCATCTTATCGCAGAAAATTACAAAATATATTATGTATTTTATCCTGAAGGTGATGATTCAACATTTACAGTACAGTATTCATCTTTTATTTTGATGAAAAACAACATTTTATCGGATGTTTATTGCAAACACAACCTAATTCAAACGGTATCAGAATTCATTTCATAATGCGCTATCCTATTCAAAGTTATATATTTTAGTAGATATAATATCTTGTTTAAATCCAGTCAAGATCCTTTGCTGGTGGGATGGAGTTATGACGTCATCCGACACAGTTGGATCCAATAGTCTCTGTTGTCGTTAACAAATATAAATCACGTGGGCAGTTTAATTTTAACCAAGCATTGTGAATCACAGCTCTACATACAATAGAGAAGATAATAATACATTCATACCTACGTTAATATATAACTAAAGCTTTCTCTGTGAGCACTTCTGCACAAATTTGAGAAAAAAGTAAAATATGGGGAATATTTTTATAGCATTCGATATTCGTATGGCATCGTATAGTGATATCGAAGGATATGGAGTTCCTACGTTATATTGATATCGTTTTAATCCCGACGTTTTGTAATTCTCGTTAATTATTAATTAGAACATTAACATGTCCAACAACACAGTTGTCCAACGACCAAAAATAAACGATGTAAAGGATCTTAAACGTTATAATTGAAACAATATTGATATATGTGTATAGAGTACCACTGTAAAATCCGTAAAAGTATTTTAAGTATCTCAAGTTCATCGTCATCATTATCAACCTATTCACGGGGCCTAGGATGTATGAATGAGGATTATGTTTTCCTTCACCGTTTCAACGAATGATAATTATAATAATGCGCACGTGATCTTAAGAAATCGTGGGGTGCGTGTCTAATACTAGAATTAGTAGGCAGTTGGGCTATTCCTGCCGTCAGTAGCTTCTCCGCCAAGGAAAAATAATTTCATACTCAAAAATTTTTCCTTTGAGTAAATTATATTTCGAGTCAAAATATAATTTACTTAAAGGAGGCCAAATTTACTGTCTCTTTTTGAACGTCCACTGTAAATACGGCCCCGAAAACGACAGCTCTTCACCACGTGCTAGTATTTCGCTGGGAAGAAGAAAAGACACAACAGACTCTTCAAGAACAAGAAGCTACATAAATATTATAATCATAATTGAAGAAAAAATATTCACACTGGTTTAAATGCATTGTAATGCAATATTTAAATATGGAACTGAGGAATTTGTTCACAGCATACTACCAAGTTCAAAACATAAAATATTTTAGTAAAGATATTATAAGAAACCACCATTCCATTGAACGTTTCATTTATAATTCAGGTAACATCCATCTAATAAAAAACGCAATGGTTAAATAAACACTGTATTACACACATTAATACAAATGGGCTTATGAGTAACGGAAGTATCTTATAAAAGAGTGTCTAGAAGGATGCAATTTTGGATGAGAGCCGCTGTGTTCCAGTCATACATAAGATTTGGCGTGAAATGTATGTAAAGTGTTGAAATCATGAATGATTTGTGCAAATTAAAATGTCCGAAATTACCAGTCGTTAGGAAGTGCTGTTTCTGTATACCTACTTATGTTGGGATCGCCGTTTTTGGATATGCTGATCTAGTAAGTGGACTTAATTTATCTTCAAAACATCTTGCCACTCCGTTGATATATATGTAAGTAGAATAGGAGTAAGAAACAGAGAACTTTTCGAAAAAAATAGGCACATTTTGCGTTGATACTCTAGTATAAAATACAGTATTGGCACTATACAATGTAGCACTTTAATTTTATAGTAGACACGTTTGCAATGCGCGGACATTCTGTTGACACTATTTTAATTTATCCGTATTTTATCCGTCAGTGATAAAATGCTGATAAATACTGAGGTAGATTATTGGTCCTAATTTTGTAATACCAATTAAAATCTTAATATGATTTATATACTTCTGACATAATTCTGTTCGGGCTTGAAAGGCTGTGTAGCCAGTAAAATTACGACCAAATGACACTTAACAACTGACATCTTACTATGGCAACACTGTAGTGTCATCTCTGGTGTTGCAAGTGTCAAAACGCTACAATTGCTACTCAACATCGGCTCTTAAGGCGCATTTTCATTCAAATTCAAATTCAAATTCAAAATAATTTATTTCAAGTAGACCAGTATAACAGGTGCTTTTGAATTTTCAAACTAGTTGCACGGTTCCAAAAAGTAGGTCTATGGAGAAGAACCGGCAAGATACTCCATAGATACTCTTTTATATAAATAAAAATTACAATATGGGAAGTCAATTCCTTTACAATTTTAATTTATTAGTTTAAGTCGTTTAGTCGTTAAGTCGGTCGTTATCCAGCATGCGGGCTCTGAAATGAAATTTATTAGTCGGTAACTTGGACGATTATAAGCGTGCGGGTGCTTCTCGCAGGCGGGCGCTAACGACCAGTGAAAGTGATTTCCTGAATGAGAGCCCTTTGGCATGTATTTCAAAAATCTTCCGTACCCGTATTCAACTAATAAAAATGTACAATTTAAAACAAATACAAAAACGTTCTAAAGTATATTGTTATTTATTTCATATTCAAGGTTTAAAATACTTGCGCATCTGTTGACCCTAGATTTCGGGGTATTGTCAAGGTTAAGATCAAAACCGTTCAAATTATTGTTTTTTGTTTTTAATATGTTAGGTACCTATACTATGTTTTTTTTAGCCTTGCTTGATCGATGATTACGTACATAATTCAATAAGCCTTCTAAGAAATACCTACGTAAGATTCCATATAAAATAAAATAAATCTCTTAGCATTCCAATGGTTTTATAAGATGCATAAATTAATTTGATTTTATTTCGAGTCCATTGAAATAACTTTGGAAGCTTGGCATTCTTTGCATGTAGATTATTTTATTTTTAACATTTGTTTGACGTCATTTTGGAAAAGAAGATATATCTAAATTTATACACCGTGAAATTATATAGATTTATGGAACGAAAATTTTGGACTCTATATCAATAATGGAATCCATTTATGTGAAATTTAAATAAAATAAAGATATTTTTTTTTATAAAAAATGTGACAGACATACAAAAAACTAGAACGAAACCAGGATACATGGTAACGCCACTAAATTTAACGTACTACGATTACTACGATCGATATCATTCATGTTACTCACACATAGGTACACAACTAAGCAGTAAAGCATGCCGACAAAGACATAAAAGCCGCCCGCGCTCGTTGCCGCTAACTTACCTACACATTTGCCGACAATCCACTCGGACGCACTACCTATTATTACCTACCACGCGGCGCGGCGGCGGCGGCGCCGCAGTGTCGCCGCCGGCGGCGTGCGGGGCGGGTGCTAGTTCTGCTGCAACTCGCGCGCGGTAAGGATAAGCAACCTTACTTAAGATTTACGTTGTCACGCGAAAATGTGTCGTCAGTACGAATATACGAACGCGAAGTACTTAGCAATTGTTCAGCTGTACTGTGCACATTAATGGACTCTCGTGAATCCATACTTAATACGGGAAGACCATCACCAAGTTCAGTTTAGTGCTAATGTGTAGGCAGTTATTATAACGGCCAATTAATAGTGACTATTTTCATTGAACGCGACCTAACAGCTCGTTTTTAGACATGTTATAAACGATAATATCGGAGCTGGCTGTTAGATGATATCCCTGTAGCGTACTTAGCTGGGATTTACTATCAGCATGATGGCTGCCCCGCTCATTATTCAAGTGTAGTGCGTGCCTACCTAAACACTCAGTTCGGTGATAGCTGGATAAGCCGCGGCGGTCCCATGGCTAGGCCGTCTAGGAGCCCGGACTTAACGCCTTTGGACTTTTTCTTGTTGTCGGAAATCAAAAGACTTGCTTACATTACAAAGACCCGTAAACATGAAAATCGTGACTAGTTACGCAGTGCGATAGTGGACACCTTTGATAGAGTGAAAAGTGACAGAGACACGTTAAGAAAGCTAAAAGACAATAGTATAAAACGGCCACGTTTGTCTATTGAACGCGGTGGACTCCATTTCGAGCAGTTGCTTCGGTACAGGGAAGTGTAAATAAACTTTTTGCAGGTAACTTGTATGTAAAGTTGATTATTTTGTAAATAGCTCCATTTTTTAAATACGCCTGAAATACCTACCCAGTCTCTTGACTGCTTCAGCTATCTGTTTTTAATATTGATACAGTAAATACCTAATGTTATTTATTGAAAAGTATGTTCAAGTAAAGTATTTCTGGCAGTTCTAAACCCGTAGAATGTATGAAGGAGAATTTGGTGTACAATTTACGTTATTCCGTGAAAATGTTGCCGCAATGATTGTACAAGCGCAGCGGCTGTACAAGCGACTGCTGCGTCACGAGTTCGATCCTCGCTCGGATTTTTTTTTATGATCTGCAGGTAATTGTTCTGTGTGTGTTATCTTGTTGCTTGAGGCAAAGTTTAAAAAATAATTAAAGTTTTTTTAAAGCTATTGTAATACCTACTTAATGTTTAATCCCTTTTATTGAATTGGAATGTAGGTTTTACGTTCGTATCTCGTATCTGCTGATTCGCTAAGCGCCAAACCTGTCATATTTCAATTTATACCAAGATAGGTAAGTTACGTAGATAGGTGTAAGTAGATACTTACCATCAATTTCGTCGCCATCTGCATCGTATTGCTAAATACCTACAATTTATTTCAATAATAAAATGAGATCAATAAAGTACTGACCTGCTAGCTTTTAAATAACGCGTAAGTACTTATTAGTACTTATTCGCTCGGACAGCCGTACCAGCGGACTGGCGTTCGGGTCATTGCCCCGCCGCCGCGCGTCATTGATAAGTAGCGAGTTGGCGAAAGCGGGCGATTTTGAATGAAATATATTGGTACACTACTACTAGTAAACTCGATCAAGTGAAAATATTCTTTTCACTTGCCAACTTTTTTATTATAAACAGTAGAGTTAATCTAAGACTTTTTTTTGTTCTACTAATTATCATAAGTTTCCCACCTTTCGGTTCCAAAACGACTACAATTTCACGGTGTATATATAACTCAAAGGTGACTAACTGACTGACATAGTGATCTATCAACGCATAGCCCAAACCACTACACGGATCGGTCTGAAATTTGACATGCAGGTAGATGTTATGACGTAGGCATCCGCTAAGAAAGGATTTTGATTAATTCTACCCCCAAGGGGATAAAATAGGGGATGAAAGTTTGTATGAAAACTATACCTAATGTCGCCGAAAAGACATAAGTAACATAAAGAAAGAAAAATTCAACACATCAGGCGGATACCTCGGTGGCTCAGTTGGCAGAGCGTCTGGAGTACCAATCCAGAAGACGCGGGTTCGAGTCCCGCCTGAGGTTGAATTTTTCTTTCTTAATAAAAATTTAAAAAACTATACCTAATTAATAATAATACTTCTTAACACGAGCGAAGCCGCGGGCAAAAACTAGTTAATAATAAGCATTTTATTTCGGATATTCATCTATAAATTGTAAGTATAGTAATAGCAGGTATGACGTCAAAGTTATGTAAGTATAAAAGATGTTGAAAATAAGATGGACCTTTTTCCTTCCTCCGTTCTGACGCAAACAGCGTCTCGAATTGACGTCAGTAAAAGATTATAAATAAAAGGTTTCTTGTTATTTGACATAATGTAATTAATATATCACTAAGCTTAGGCAGGGGAAAACTGATCATCAATGGACCAAAAACATACCTAAGGCAATAGCGGCGGACCTTATTGCCATTAATCGGCAACGAAGCTGCTATTGAGAATCTAATAGAGCAACCAAGTATTACTGCTTGACCTGTGAAAGGAATCTAGGACCCTACACTCAGCAGAAAACACTAGACCATTCTCAAACTGAGTGATAGTGTGCCCTTTGGTTGCTAGTGACCAGAAGGGAGGTGAAAAGAATAGAGATAAGAGGTAGAAAATTGGGTACACGCTGTAATTTAATTTAAATGATTAAAGTTAAGGACGCTATTACAATTTTCTACAAATAACGGTGTTTTTCAGGTACAATTTTAATGTATAAGCAATCATATATGTGAAGATATTATGGTCTCAATTTAAAGGTAATCTATTCATCTTCAGATTGGCATCACAAAAATTGTATCACATCATACAATTTTTTCCCATAAATCCGTTTTCACCATCACAATAATCACAGAAAATGTGTAAAAATAGGGTCAGATTACGTACCATTTTAAAGTAAACTTAGAGCATATTTTATCATCAAAATTATATAAAATTACGGCATATATAGTCCTCTATACGTCCGACTAATTATTTTGTACCTAAATCATTACATTTTTCAATAAACAGCAAAAATATGAACGCTTGCAAATTTCTTCATACATTTTTCACTCGCGGACTTTCATTCCGCGCTCAGACGCGCTTGTGGAAGCATGTGCGTATCGCTCTGTCGCAAAAAATAAATTACGAAAAAGTCTGTGTCATACACTCATATAGTCGTTTATCGTGACCGGAAAATGTTGATACTTTTTCAAACCTAAATAAAAGTAAATACGACTTTAATAATATTATTAATTTTATTATCAGAATGTTATTTAGGGATTGATGAATAAGATCGGGATTTGGATACTAACGGCTAAGCAGTCGTTGACAAGGTTGAGAAATGGATGGGTGGAGTTAAGTCATATTAAACCTGTGATTTAGATTAGGCCTGAAAGTAGATGGGTAGGGTTAAGCTGCTGTTGGGCAAGTTAAAAAATAGATGGGTGAGGTTAAGCAGCTGTTGGGCAGGTGAAGAAATGGATGGGTGGGGTTAAGTCATATTAATACTGTGATTTAGATTAGGCCTGAAAGTAGATGGGTAGGGTTAAGCTGCTGTTGGGCAAGTTAACAAATAGATGGGTGAGGTTAAGCAGCTGTTGGGCAGGTGAAGAATTGGATGGGTGAGATCAAATTTTACTAAAAAAAGGCGAGAATAATTGGGATTAAGAGAGTGTAGGTGAGTCCAAGAAAAGGATGGGTAGGGTTAAGCATTTGTTAGTGAGGTCGAGACTTGATGGGTGGGGTTAAGATGTCAACTCCGTTCCTGACGGGTGTTCCCTGACTAGGCTTGTTCTAACTCGGCCACTGAATGACTGTACTAGTAGGTAAAACTTTCAGATGCACTAGTTCTGTCTTCTGGTACTATTAGTACCACCTACACCAGTACCATAGTACAGTATATAGTGAATTACATTTTATATTCCTTCATACTTTGCAGGTTTTGCCTATAATTCTTACAATACCCGATTATTCTTTGTATGAAATATTATCATGCATCCCACTTATTCATACACTGATTTTATATCGCTCCCGCTCGTTTAGTCGCGTTTCGAGTATTTCAAGTATCTACAGTCCTACAGTTACTCAATTACTTAATTCTTTATTGCATTTCATAATGTGTACATTAGTTGGTAGGCATGTTAAACATTGGATCAATTATGGACCCTGTCGGGCACAGCAAAAGATATTTTTAATAGGAGAGAGGATGAAGGCGCTCTTTGTCAAATAAGATAAAAACTATATAGGTATATTAAATTAAATTGTATCATTAAAATATGTATGATTATAGTATCGTATAATATAATTATTTTATAATAAGTATTTCTATATTTGTTTTAGATATGTTTATGTATTTTTATTTTATTTTATTTATTGCACGTTTTTAATTTTTTGTAACTATAAATTGTAATGATCTACATATTTTCAATTTTATTAAGCCTTGTAGAATGTTATTATTTTTATTTGAAAATATATTCTGAGTTAAATTTAAAATGAAATATAGGTATCATGTTATTGTAAATTTTATTGTTAAGTATTTTTTGGTATAAGTATGTGTAGTTTATACCGCAGACTGTTATTTAAAATTTAAAAATTTTAAATTTACTATCTTGTAGCGTGCGACTACTCGATCAGAACCAGAAACTAAGAATACTGACATCTCGAACGAACGACGTAGTACTAAAAGAATTATGTAATAATAAGGAAAAGTAATAGTTTGTTCTTGTCAGTGTCGGGATTAATTCTTATTAGTACTTAGTACGTGAACTATACAAGCCTATCTCTGACCGTAAACTTTTGACAATCTTTTTATTAATTTGTAATGTATATATTTAACTACTTAATTATGTTTGTTCAGGTGGATTCTTGCAAGTCAATTTTGAATCTTCAACCGATTGAGCTGAAATTTTGTATAGACATGTTTGGATGTTTAGTTGTGTGACGTCATTCCGGAACACCCATGGCGGACTAGTTATTTGTGATGCACTTTACAACATGGGGATCAAAAACATACTAAAAATAACTCAAAAAATAAAATGACGTCTCTCTAAATACAATTTCTACATTTTTATGCTTTCCTACAATATGGATATCAAATTATAGGCTTGCTGTGAATAACTCTAAAAATATTGTAACATCACTCTAAATCCAATATTATGGCGGACTAAATTTTTCGTGGCTTTTTAACTAAATTTAGTTTTCTTATTGTAGTTCTAGTTTTCATTAATAAAGGTAAACGAATATTTTTCCATTATGTTTTTTTTTACTTTTAAAAACATAAATGCATATTAATCATAATTAATGAGATATAGCAAAATAGACCGAGTCATGAATGACTCGGTCTATTGTGAATGCATTACAGCGCATTGAATTCACATATAACGAAATAAATTAATCTTTAAGATATTTTACTTAGGGATATCTGCAGACCAAACGTAAAGTAATTCGTATCGAATGTACAATAGGTCACCAGGTAGCAAATAACTTAATTATCACGAAAATAGTACGATCACTAAACTCTATCAATTCAAATAAAAATAATAAATAATAACAAGGATCAAGATTATTTAAGCGATGTATAAAATCGAGCGCTCAGTGGTTTCAATGTGTGCGTGCCCGTAATGTTGCTGTGTGCGACTCTAAATACCTAAATTTGAGTTCGTCGAAAATGTAACAGCGTCCTTAAGATTGCAATTTAAAAAAATTAGAGGACCCTAGAAATTAATTGATTTTCTAAATGGACCGTTGACAATAATTATGAGAACCTCTGTAGAAAACCATCAATTAAGTAGTTTGACAAAGTAATAATAGTACATAATATTAGTAGTACTTGTTTTATAAATTTAATTGTATTTAAGAATGATACTACATTTCATTAAGTTCAAGTTATGAGCGGTCCCATAGAAGAATTCCATACGTAAGTGACGAACATTCGAGCGTGTTATAAAAAAGAAGAAATAGAAGTTATATTTGTATATTCTGCTGCACGATAAAAATTCTTCATTCCAGACGCTGGCCCTGGTAGCGTTTCCAATGCTGATGTACGAGATGGTGGACGAGCTGACAAGCGAAAGACCAAGAGGAGAAGTACACTACAGTGACCCGGCGGTACACCTACCAGTGATAGTGGCTGCGGCACTGGCAGATATAGTTCTGACCGTAGTTCTACTAATCGGTGCTCATAGGGTGAGTAAAAGACTGGTAGACTATTTTGGTAGATTATTTTGCCATTCCTGCTCAATTGAGCTGTGGTAACCCTTTTTTTCGTTTTCGCTGTCGAAACCTTCAAAAGGCAGGAGATTTTAACCTCACAAAAATTAGGTGGTGACCATGAATGGAGGCCCCTCGGGTCCTTTTAAGAAACCAACTGTGGAATATCCTGTGCAAATCCATAGAAAATAATGATATTGTATGGAGACGTGTACGCGTAGCGCTAAATAAGTGTGAGTAGTCCCTTAATTTCATCACAGGGTCACTTAGAAGACAAATAGAATTCCAAATTGATTGTCTGTGACCCTGAAATGTGGTAATCTAGCGGATATTATTTAATACGCAGTAAACGATGTCAATATACCGCTTTAAATCCGCAAAAAGTAGTTTTGATTCAAAGTCTTATTTAATATTCGCGAAGTGTAAATCACCATTGCTATGACTTTTATGTCAGGCACTTCTATAAACACCATTTTTAGCCGACTCGAAAAAAGAGAAGATTCTCAATTCGACTATACATTTTTATAATTATACTCCAGAAAACGCTTCTTGAACTGTCTCAACCATTATGAATTACCGCCTCCGCGAAAAGACCCAATCCAAATTAAAAATAATACTTGCCCTGTGTTACACCTTTAGCAGGGCTATTGACCTCCATATAATAGGTGGCACGCGTATTGACGACACATGCCAGGCTTTGCAAAACAAGCGAAGGTAGCTTCGCTCTTGATCAAGTGACATAGCTTGACCGAAAACCGTCGGGTTCGTGTTGAACGCATTTGCAAATGCCATGGCCCCGACGACAGTGTTGGACTGTTAAGGGCGTATACTAGTCTAAACGGCCGAATTTTAGTCATTTTTTCCGGCGTAATTAAAAAATATACGTACCATTTGTACTAGGGATGTTACCGACCTTCGGTGCCGGTTCCGAAAAGTTGGAACTTCTATTGGACCTCCCACTTACCGGACTCCTCCGACGAACAAAAGTAGAGGTCGCCAAAGTAGGGTACTAAAAAAAAGCTGCCCCTCGGTTAACATGATCCCCCACCCACGCTAATTTGAAAAAAAAAGGTGAATTCTTAAAGATGTAGGTAATTTTCATTAGAGTTCCGGCATGCTGTTATTTGTGTCCAGCTCATATTCATATTAATTTCTTTCAATCGCTAGGGTGAGGTATTTACCTCACCCTAGCGATTGAAAGAAAAAACCTTTTAGCCTAGCTCTGTTGGTATGCTTGCCTTATTTATTTGGTTTTTAAATGACCTTTCAGAAAAATAAGCTGCTTCTCAAGATCTACTTCTACTTCGCCACGGTGTCGCAGCTGATCACACTGCTGGCTGACCTGCCATTCTTCGATTATACGGAGTACAAGAAAAATGCTTTTTACATCTTCTTTGTAGGTGGGTTTGATTCATATACTTCTTTCTCAAAGTTAAGCTACTGTGGCGCAAACTTTACAAAACTTTGCCGTATATTGTGCTTATATGTATATTATCATGACTGTATTCTTTGAAAGGGTAGACAGAGAAGTGCTAAGTACTATCACAGTTTACTGGTATTTGTTGTTACCGGTAGCCATAAACTGAGCACAATTACAAAGTCCAAACTGCAACTGAAAATGAAAAGTAACATAAGATACCATCACACCTGTCATCAGGGAAGGGTTAGGCAGGGGTGTACTAAGGTACATCCACATTTCGCCGGTATGTTTTATGTCCCATTTAATAGGGGGTGAACTTATTACCATCAACCAGGCACGAATCCAAACTCCAAACCACCACTGAGCATTGTTGGGTGCTGAGTGTTGTTGGGTTTTTCTATGAAAAACCCAACAACACTGCCCGACACTGGGATTTGGACGACCACTAAATCAACAAGTTAGTCAAACCTCTACTACAAGGAGAGAAATAGTTTAAACAAATTCTGATAACATTTACGTGTTTTTAACACTTTTGAGCAACAGTGTCGTCGCGGTCGTCAGCCGGCGTTGCATCAGTACCGATTGTACATTTTCATGGACACATTACAACATATTATGATAGCAATAGCACACACTATGTTATTGTTTCAAAACTTAACAATACAACAAAATGCAGCAGGAAATGTGTAAATTTCAAGTTTATACCCAAAAGCCAAATGGTTGTTTTTTACTTCTGTAAGCAGACAAAATAACTGTAAACTGTGTGTACTACTTTATAAAATTACTTTTAATTTGTACTAGGCCCAGTGTTTTTTTGTATTATTAGATCCCTGCCCATATTCGTATAATATAAAAGAGCAATATCTAATTTCCACTAGGTAATATTTTCTATTAAAATTGTTAGAGCCATATTATCAGAAGAATACAAGCCTTTTAATAACATTCTTATGAAGCCTCTACTTTTTCGTTCTCTCAAAAGCATTATTTTCGGGATAAAAACTATCCCAAACCCTGGAAATTAAACGAATTTTTAAACTTTATCTAAATCGGTTCGGCGGTTCAAGCGTGTAGAGGTAATAGACAGAAAAACTTTCACATTTATAGTATAAGTATATATTTAAATATATGGATTCTAATTTATTTAATAATATTTGCCATTTATTTAATGCACTTAAAATCTTATTTTCTCTATCAAGTTTCTCCTACCTCAGGTTAGTTTAGACAAATTAGGGAATTACTGCTTAATATAAACATTACTTAATTGCATATTATATGCAGATATGACAAAGGCCACCAGAAGTCGTAACAATTAATTATCTATTGTCTGTAATTACTTCCTTGGCGGGTTAAAATATCTCTTGAATTTGAAGAACATTGAAAGTCAGGGAAATTGCTTTTTCACCAAAAATATATTTAAAAAAATATGCATATCCGGGAATTCTCGACGCCATCTAGTTCCAAGCAATGAGGCCAAACGATATATGTAAGTTGTATAACAACTATCTAGTATCCGTAACACAAGCCTCGTTGCCGCTCTGTCATAATGTCCGAGGCATATATACATTTATTATTATCACACCTCTTCCTAACCCTTCGGTGACGACAGGCGTGATGGTATGTTACGTTATTAACAGTTATCATCATCAACCCATTATCGTCCCACTGCTGGGCACGAGTCTCCTCTTATTTTGAGAGGGATTAGGCTATAGTCCACCAACCACGCTAGCCTACTGCGGGTTGGCAGACTTCACACGCCATCGAGAAAATCTTTCAAGCATGCAGGTTTTCCTTCACCGTTTGAGCATGTGATAAACACGCACATAACTTCCGAAAAGTCAGTGGTGCGTGCCTTGGGTTTGAACTCGAGAACTTTGACATCTCAGTCCTCTAGTCACACCACTAGGCTACCACAGCTCTTGACGTTTAACCAATTTCTTATTTCCACAGCACTGAACATCTACCTACTATTCCTGGTGCATAACGTGGTTTATGTGAGGGAGGACATCAGAGAGATCCAATACATAGCTTATGAACAGAACCGCATTGGTGTATAGCATCATCGAAGCACGCTACAGCTTTAAACCGTGAGGAATTCAAGATTGTAAATATGATGAGTAAATATGAACAGTTTTATGACAAAGAATATACGTAATTATTTTCGTTGTGTATTTTTAAGATTGTTTTTTTTTCTAAGGTCTCTGTATGAAACACTAATTTTTATTGGACACCATTTTTCGGGGCATTGTCCCGGAATTTCTGGCTATCACTTAATCAGCTAAATTATTAATAATAATAATATTAACGTTGTATAATTAAAATCGTTTCCTGTTTTTTTAACAAATTTGACGCAAAACCTCTAGATGCATTTTATTGTGTTAAAAGCAATAATGATAAAGGAGATGATGAAGCAGAAGAAAAATGTGGTTTTGAGATAAATCAAATTAGGTACACTTCAACCGCCAGCCTTATATAATAACTCCTTAAACTGCAATACTAAGTAGGTACACTGATTACGGCGCGTTACATATTAGGTAAACACAATCAGCGCATTAGAACCCTACATTTTTCACCCTAGTTTAGATAGAAACTGCCACGTTGAGTTCGAAGGTTGAGGAACAGGTCTTGGATTCGATTCACAGGTCAAGGAATTCCTATTAGTAGTTCGGAGTTTGGATTCATGAGTTTGGATTGATGGCATTAGGCTCGCCTCCGTTAACATGGACCTAAAACGTACCGCTGAAATGTGCTTATCCGATAATGAAAAAACGAATGTGTCACTTATACCACTTGCCCATTAAATTGCACGTGTGATTTGCTCTAAGAAAAGTTTCTTACATAAGAACTTGATGTAATTAGATAGGAAACAGAACAGAAAGAAAATAATATGGCATACGTAACCAATGACAAATTCACATACACCTGACGGACTTAGAAACAAATCGAGAATTATGTTAGTTTGAAAATAACACTTTTCTATAACATGAAGTAAATTGATCCATAATATTTATGATCTCAGAAAGTCCAGAGTAAAACACGATTAATGGTGGAAACTAACGAACAATAACACATAACAATATGATCTTCCCACGGCGGCTGCGCAGCCTACAGATGCCTAGATGTAGTACTTTACCGAGTTGTTAAATTGGTGTGTCTATGAAGTTATAGGTGTGATTTATAGTCAAACTTTACGTGTTTCTTTTGTTGTTTTATGGGCCAATTTTAGAGAGACCTAGGAACTGTGAATTGCAATATACTGCGAGGTTTAAATCATTCTTAATGTTTTCAACTTTCTATTAAAATATTTAGGTTTGTGTCTTGTTATTGGCCAACTTTGGAGATACCTAAGAGCGTTAAATCGCAATATACTTCGTGGATTCAATAATTTTTAATTATATGAACTTTTTATCAATATATTCTTTTACAACATCCATGGTCACAGTTATATTTGAGAGAATCCCTTAACCATGGACGCTGTAAAGGATCTGAAACGTAAAATGTATTTTTATTTCAGTATTTAGTATTCAAGCAAGTATAAGAAACGAGTATATTCCTTAACATTAATTATTTTTATTTTCAGTACATACAAAAACAACAACAACAATTCAATGCAACAACTCGAAATAAAACAAAACTACAACTAACCAGTCTTTAACCTCAGCTGGTAATTGTTGGCTTGGCACATAATTAGCAGAAATATAATTAATAAATTACTGTGTGGGTGTTATCGTTCCGTAAAAGTGCCAAACCAAACATCGCTAAAAGTCAACTCTTGCGCAGCGAGCCAGTGTTGCACCAGACGTTAGAAAACGCGCACGCGCCGGCCGCGACATGTCCACAACAATCGAAACTAGTTTGAAGTAAGTGTTGTGATCGAAAGTTATCATCCAAATAGCCCGTGTGTGTATTGGTGACATCTCCAACTTCAATTTTTTATTTACCTTCTTAAACTAAATATACAAAAAAAGTAAATTACTTATCTATGTTAATTTCTGCGCTGCAAAGGTTTGAAATTAATCTAGTTTCTCGCTGATTTGCACGTTTAGAAGTTTTATGTTGTTTATCTTGTGAAGGTATTTGTGATCCCTGCGCAGTAAGTATGTAGCATAATTTGATAAGCCCAGCGTCCTTTTGTTTTAAAGTCGCAAATTGAAAAACATATATTTTTTCCCCGTTATTCATATAAAAATTATGGCCGACGAATTTACCGTAAGTTTTTGGTTTTTTATTTAAATTAGGTACCTACCTGCCTGCCTAACGGATTTGTTTTGGTCAGATAAGAAGCGGAATTGTTGCTTTAAGGCTTTTGGGGATTGTACGAATTCACCTGTTGTCTTTTGAGAATCATTAATTTTACCAACTGTTGTTTATATATTTATATCTACGTTAAATGTTTATGGAGGTAACATTATCTTTTTAATATTCTGGCTTAAGTATTATTCTGGACATCTGGGCTTTGCCCCTCTAGAACGGTAGAAACATAATAAAAACGCTCGAACTCTCAGAGAGAGACCGCGAAGTGTAGAAATTCTTACGTTTATAAAATTATCCCTGTAGATAAAATCAGCATGGAAAAAGCTACCCCTATTCCATAAATGATTAAGAGACCAAATCTGCAACCACTGCTTGTAAACGCCTATTAGGCACCCCTCTGGAAAGACCGTAACAAGACGCACTCAAGGTTGCTTTTTGGAAATTTTAAAAGATTACTGCAAATAATAAAAATGTATAGTAACTTCGTAATGTGGAATTAGTCCTACCCACTGCTGGGCACGGGCCTCCTCTCATTTGAGAGGGATTTGGTAGTCTACTACGCCATCGAGAAATTAGTCCTTATGAAATAGGTAACAACATCAAATGATGATTATCAAACGCAAATACTGGAACAAATTTAGTAAATATATTAAAAACGTGATAATTGCCTATAAAATTTGAGGGTTGCCCTCGATTTCCCTGGGATTCCATCATCAGATCCTGATGTGGTCACAATGGGACCATCTGTGAAGTCCACCCTTATAAAAAAATAATAATTTTGCAAATCGGTCCACGCGTTTTTAAGTAATTCGTGAACATACATAAAAAAAAGATTCCGAAGAATTTAAAAAAAAAATTGTAGTCGGTTAAAAAACAATGATGAATCTACTCACGCTAAACGCTGGTCAGTTGATCTGTAAGGTTAAGCTTCGCATGCCGAGGCCACACTGCGGATGGGTGACCATCCGTAACATATCGAGACTGCCTCGGAGACAATATTAAGCTGTCGGTACTGTTGGTCATATTAGGTACTTATGGCATTGAATACCTATAGCAATTGTTATTGATAGTGGAAAAACCAAAAACTAAAAACGTGTTTACTCTTGAAATATCGGCCAGAGTACCTTATAGGGCTCATCAATGTTTACTAGTATTCGCGTAGGACACTCATATTTAACTGCATCTGGTACACTGGAAATCAGACCCAACATTCTTGGGAATGGGCTCGGTAAATGATATTCCATCATCGTTTATGCAGATGTTTTTGGAATTCCATTTGCAAATACAAAGTAGGTACCTAGGTATTTAAGTATAATTTCCTTCTCATTTAAATTAAGTTGATATACTCTTTATAAACACATACATCTTTATGAAAGAGCGGTGAGTTCAGTGACATACACGTGCACATAATAATTATATTTATAAAGATAATAATATAATTATATTTTTAATAATAATAAGCATAAAGTAATTGAGCTTGTTTGTTTTTATTTAAACATAATTATTAGCAAATACTCATCATATGCTTTTTTATTTTATTAAAATACGCATAGGTATAGAATAAATATAATTTGTTATAATGATTTAAACGCTGATATAATATTATTGTACACAACGGAGCAATCCGTCAAGCAAATCCGTTCTTCACGTTACATTATTATAAATGACCAGTCTTTCTCTTTTATTAGTTAGTCCGAAAAGCGTATTAAAAAAGGTTATATTTATAAATTGAATACAATAAACTTAATAATAGTATTTTCTATTTTTATGTCTTTTCTAGCCGCGTCTTAAGACCGGCAAAAAAACATTAAACCTATAAATTGTTATACTTGTAGATAACTAATAGCGCTAAAAATAAAACTGCGATTAGATTTAATCTTCATTATACAGAAGCTGACTCACTGACATATCAACGCAGGGCGTAAACTAAAAGGGTTAGAAACTGGATATTTTGCACAGGGGTTTCTTTTATAAGTATAAAACATTTTGTTTTCTATAAATTGCACGCAGACGAAGTCGCGGGAATGAGTTAGTAGGTTATAAAAATATGGGAATAGTTTTCTTTTTATAGTAATAAAAAACTATTAATATACACGTATAATAAATATGCCGCTTATACTCTTAGTTATAAAATAATTTCATTGATTTTGCTGCATCGAATCAGGGAAAAAGTGTTAAAAACTGTTCTATTGTGTCAAAATGCGTTGGAAGAGTGTATTAATTTAATCAACCGTTCATTATTGGCACAAATATGAATACGATTTTAGTAGAATAACAAACAGCCCTCCCCCGCCACCCTGCTACCTCTTGACCTTCGTCCCAGGTCTCTGTTTATAGCCAAACCACTAAATCCATAAACCGTACTATCTTCTAATAAATTATAATAGCTAGAATCACCGCTATACGCTATACATAGCGTTATAATGTTACTAGCACGCTATCGACTAGCTTATAGCGCGCTGTTTTATCGCAATTTTAGACGATATGACCTTAATCGACTACTAGAATCCTTAATTAATAAAAATATCTACCCATATTTTTGAGTAAAACGATTAACGAGAATGTGTTCTTCATCAGAAACCAGTTACACCTATCAAAAACATTTGCGTATAGAATCTGAATTCTTCTATCAAATACGTTGAAGTGATGTTCATATTTTTTTAAATATTGTGAGGTTTTTTTTTGGAATCGCGGATGGCGCCAATGTCAATCGTTGTTTTGCGAAGTATTAAGGGCGGCCTTTTTAGGTATTATGGTTATATATTCTTTAAAAAAATATGTCGTATATTTTTTTTTATAGAAAAGTTATAGCAACTCATATATCTGAAAGAAAAGGAGGGCGTATGCTTCGGTAGCAACTATTATATAATCTGCGAAGGTGCACAGTTAATGGCTACAAAAAGGTATCCATTATCTAGTTATTCAATAATTGACTTTAATTAGTACTAATAAAGTACATATTCTTTTATCACAAAACAAGCATTCAGTTTTCTTCTTCCTAGAAAACGTAATATTTATATTTAGAACATATTAAACAATACACACACATTAACATTAAATTCCACTACTTTTCAAACAAAGCGCCTCTATTTTAATCTCTTCTCTTTTGTTATAAGGATCAAAACTCTATGAATCATCGAACATTACTTACGGCGTTCTTAATTATGACTGCAGCTTATCTAAGATAGTGTTTTAATGACATCTAAATATAGATGTGTGTAAAACATAATGATACTAATGACATTTAACATACAATTTTCGTCTCTTTGACCCAAAGAGAACCGGTTTGAATGGTAGTAATGGCTAGTGAAATGATTAAGCAAATATGACTTTAGTACTCAGGAGTTACAGATGCAAATCGTTTGCAAGCAGCCGTAGACTTAGATACTATTAATATTTGACAGCCAACATGCTTAGTTTTTATCAAAAAACGTCTTGCAATATGATTTTTTACTCTGTTTCGTGGATGCGTTTACAAACACAAATTTTGTCATCTACAAACGCCCAGACCCAGAACCTCTACTTGTAGATCGTACAAATATCTGCTCCATGTGGGGATCGAACCCGCAACCCGTGACCCACAAGCCAATCACTCGACTGCTGCGCTAGTCGAGTAGTTACTACTTTAGTGACGTATATAAGAGACAACACATTATCAATAATCTTTTTGAACGTCGACATTAAGGGCAACCCCCAAAAAACGCCCGTCCTTCACCGCTTTCTAGTGTTTTTGCTGGGAAGAAGAAGCGACTCCACAAACTTCTGAGCAACAAAGTGCGTTGGATAGCCTTTATTTATAAAAAAAACCATTAAAACAAAAGCAAATAATATAGCCATATAAACCATAAATAAATATTTGTGTAGCCTACACACAAATAACGATGATACTACAAACTAAACTAAATTAGTTGACTCGAAAATGTTATACTTCAAAATGTTAATTTTGCAAAAAAATATGTCGACTTACGCGTTTTAATAACCTAATAATTTATTGTTTATTGCGTTATACAGGCAATTTAGGTACAACACAGGTTTTTATATACATACATATGTACCTTTCATTACCGATTTATACGCAAGAAGGCTTGTGTTACGGATACAAAGCGGCACTGGTTTTCTTCTTCAAAAGGCCATTCCAGACTTTTTAAACAAAGATCTTTGTACCTTAAAAGGGACCATGATTCTCTGATTTTGTTTCGGCATTTCTTCTCAGAGGTTTTTAGTTGCCAATGTCATCTAGATCCTAAAATAATTTTATACATACATAACTTGTAAAAGTGTCTTTAATAAAATTTATTTATCATTTATCCAGTAAATCCATGATTCAGTGCTCAACTCCTCACATTCTATGATGAAAGTCAGTGGCGCTAATCGTTTCGTCAAATGATGAGTACATTAACCGATTTCCAAGAAATCCTGTTGATATTTGCGTTACAAATGATATTTACCATGTAATATCAATATACACGTTAGTACGTATTTATTATTATTTCTACGAACTCAGATAAATACACCCAGCTTGTTTTGTTACTGTATACATAAATATTGACTTCCTTGCTACAGCGCGGTGACCTGTGGGTCATCCATTCGATGTTCGGGTTGGGCAAATCTGACATTTGCTGTTCTATAGCGCAACAGTGAAAGTCCCTTAAAGTTCGTGGTCTTACTTCAGCATACCCAGTTACCCACGTTCTTATTAATAAACTATGGTAGTATTAGCTATTATCTATATCTGAGGCGTGTTGAAATAAAACGAAATTTTAAGGATTTTAAATATTTCCGGACATTATTACACACAACGCCATCTAGTTCTGTGGTAAGCAACGAGGCATGTGTTACGGATACTAGATAGTTGATATACTTATTTTTGTAAATACATACATATTATACATAGATATGATATATTGATGCTCATCACACAAATATTTGTCCCTATCGGGATTCGAACCCCGGACCCGGGCCCATAGCACAGAAGGCAGTGTTAACTACCGCTGGATTAATTGGGTCGTCAAAAAGCATTATATCTAAGGCGTGTTCAAATAAAACTACCTTCTAATTTTATCGCGGAAAGTATATTAATAATATTATTTATTTTCCAACGTTTCGGATCCATTACGGCTTCCATGGTCACGGGGAAATCAGTATGCTTACTTATAAGAAGTGATAAAACTCTATCTGTGTTATTGTCTTGTGGAGGTTGAAGTCGGTAAAATACTGATTAATGACTGGAATGAACCAGATAGCCAAATATACTCAAAGTATTTTTTTATTGCGTTACATTTTGTTATGATGTTCATTACATAGACTTAGTCCAACATGAAACCCGGTAATGGCAGTTATTGAAATTAACTTATTGCAATAACTACTATTACTTATGCTATTTAAGTACATCTTTTTCCCGGTATTATTGTTTTATCCTGTGTGTACATTGTGGAAGGCAATAAAATTATGATTATTCGGACCTGTCGGTTTCTTTACAGCGTCCATCGTCAAGGGTGCGAAATCGACTGCTAGCGTGCTGTTGAGGCAGGGATGCGTCAACCGATAAATTAAACCCAGTATACCTAATTATGTTCTAAGTTTGTATACCAAAAATCGATCAAATATACCCAGTAGTTTAGACACAGCACATTATTTTCCATTTTTTAATTTTCAATATGATGTATTGTTTACTAGGCTATCACAGATAAGGTTAAAGGCCTGCAACATAAGTATGAACACATGTTGCCAACTCATAGCTCGTCTTTTCATTTAATGTCGTATAGATTGACCTCGATGGGTGCAGCAACAAATGTTATGTCATACTTTAAAGAAAGCTAACATCATTGCATCATCATCACCCAATAATTGTCACACTGCTGGGCACGGGTCTCTCCTCATTTGGGAGGGGTAGCCTAGTGCTGATTAGCAGACTACGCATAGGTACCATCGAGAAAATCTCTCAGGCATGCAGGTTAACCAACGACGTTTTCCTTCACCATTTGAATATGTGATAAACACGCACGTAACTTAATAAAAGTCAGTGGTAGCCTTGGGATAGAGCTCAGGACCTTTGACTTCGCAGTCGATTGGTCACAGCACTAGGCTATCACAGCGGCGGAGTATGCTAGGCAAGCATTGTCTCGGTCCTAGTTGGGGCCCCGCCGGGGTTTTGGCCCCGGCAATAGGGCTGGTGGCGTTGACGGGTGCGGTTTTTTAGTCGCTGGGCGGAGTGCGGAGTCCGACACACACACCCCGCCGCCTCACCAGACGGCGGTGGAACAGACCGTAAACGCTTTTTCTGTAATTAAAAAAAATTTTTATCACAGCTGACTGTATAACATCATTGTAGAATGTTGAAAATACGTTTTATCGTTCTGACTCATAATGTAATGAGCTACGGAAAGTGTAGTGGGCATTAAACGTTATAAGCGGTATGAATAATTACCAATTAATTTCCAGGCGCAAATACTTAAGTTAATACTATTTTTGTACGTTTCTAAATAAATAGTACCTACGCGCTTACGCAGTTACGTAGAATAATTACAACTACCTTTCGTTACTACAAGAACTATTGTATAACGGAAGAGTAATGAACAATGAATGAATTTTTCATCTTACGCCCATGTGAATGTAGCGAAATGGCCAAGCCACATATTTTGACTAAGGTGTAGAGTTTGTAAAGCTAAGCCTCGTAAAGTCACGGCGTGTAGAGTCAGAAGCTTGTGTCTACATGAGAACTGATAACATTTTGACAGTGCGAGTCATATGGTCACATCTCTCGGAGAACCGACAACGGTTGGAGCAAACGAGTTCTTGAGTGGAGACCGCGTCTCGCCAAACGTAGTGTAGGACGACCGCGGCCAGGGGAGCGACGACTTGCGCAAGGCAGCTGGCAGTGACTGGAGGAAAAAAGCCGAAGATCGAGCTCTGTGGTGTTCACTAGGGGAGGCCTACGTCCAGCAGTGGACGAATATAGGCTGATGACGATGATGAGTCATATGGTCTCATCTTGGCATCATATCACATGAACATTAGTCTTTAGTAGGATAATCTTTTCTGTATACATATCAGTTACTGATATAGAAAATCTTTGTACCAAAAACAACTGTTTAAATAAATCACAAGGTCACAATTGTTTATAACATTACGTCAGAGTTAGTCTAGTGACGTCACACTATTTACTTAATTGATGAGCGAGAGATAAGTAGCCGAGATATCGATGCAACCCGTGTTATCTACACATGTATATAACATCTGTTATAAGACGCTCGACCGGTTTATTTAAAGCTTTAGCAGTAATCGTGTCATGGATGACCGTGGTTTTCATGCCACGGAGCCACGGAGAGCTCGCAATGTATTTTATTAGATACACAGATATTCTTTTAGATACACACGAGATATAAAAGGAAAACAAGATAATCCTAGTAATATTATAAACGTTAACGTTTGTGTGGGTATATGTGTGAACGTTTGTTACTCTTTCATGCGCAAAAACCGATTAAAGGTTTTGGATGGAATTCCCTCGTCCTTCGTACAGGAGAAAATGCTACATGGGTTTACATTTGCAAGTTATTTTTTGTTATGTATGTGTAATACAAAACAACACTAAAATTGATAATTTTTAAACAAATAAATTGAGTCATTTAAAATCTCATGGCGATGTAAAATCAGTTACATCGGTTCTAATTCGTTTTCATCTAACTATACATCTAATTCGTTTTCGTTATCTTCCATTTTTAAACGGTTTTATTTAGCTTGCCCTGTTTTTTTTTTCTCATATACATATAAATAAATAAATAAATAAATATTCTGCGACATTTTACACATCACCATCTAGTCCCAAACTAAGCAGAGCTTGTACTATGGGTACTAGACAATGGATATAATACTTATATACTTTTTTTTTTGTAAATACATACTTATAATACATAGGAAACACCCAGACGAACACAAACACTTATATTCATCACATAAATATTTGTGTCCCGTGGGAATCGAACCCACGACCTCGTGATCAGCAGTCCGGTACTCGAACCACTAGACCACAGAGGTCGTCAAATATGTAGGCAATGTGGTCTAAGATAAAGCAAATTTACCTAGAGAATACCTGTTCAGTCGTGACTTGAAGACCCCCTAAATTGTACTCGTTGGGAAATACGAACTCAGGCAACTGATTCCACATGAAGTCTGTAGAGCCAGCTCGGTACCTACAGTTCATTTTCAAAATTAGAACATTACGCCTAAATCCATCCATCCATCCGTGTTTTAATGTTGGATGTGATGAAAAATGTATATTGTTTATATTCAGCAACTGTAACTCGGTATTATTATAAAACGTATATAGCGGTAAAACACCGGAGTAGCACATATGCATTTTAAAATGTAGCGTCAAAAGGAATTTCAATTCTATATCACTGTAATACAGTTGAATTCGCAACAATTATTGTCAGTGTCGTTACAAAGAAAAAAAGATGCAACAGGCCTCTTAGTTGCGTGACTAGTGGACTATGACGTCATAGGTCTTGAGTTCGATTTAAAGGGTACAAACTTTTTGAAGTTACCTACGTATTTATAACATGCTAAAACGGTGAATAAAAACTTTGTGAAGAAACCTGCATGCTTGAGACACTCTCTCGATGGCGTATAGAGTTGGCCAAGTAGCACTAGGCTAGCGTGGAAAGTCATACATGCCTTGGGTTCGAACTCGAGACGTTTAATTTCTCAGTCCACTGGTCATACCACTTGGCCATCACAGCTCATAAGATTACCCGATACTTCTATAGAAATAGGTTCCTATTTGAAAAAAAGCGGAAAATCTGCGCAAATCTTAAGCCGATAACCTTGTAATTACATAAGCCAGTATTATTACGTAAATTACATACTTGCATACATTCATGCATACGTAGGTATTTAGAATCGTGAAGCTTAAGTACCCATTAATTATGATTCGCAGGAAAACAGTGACTGGCACGAACTAGAACCTCATTGTATAAAAAAGTCTAGTTTTTTTTTGTATTAAGGAAACAAGTATGCACGTCCGAAGTTTATTGTGAGATCTGCTTGAGAGGAACGCGACCTTGATTCTTGTTATTTTGCATTTTATTTACTATACAGTATTTAGTAGCGTTAGTAATAAGTCAAAATATGTCTTGAACGTTTTAAAGATTGAGATTTTTTTACGAATACTCGGATATAATGATACAGCGCCATTTAGTTCCGAGCTAAGCAACGAGGCTTGTGTTACGGATACTAGATAATTGATACTCTACATATTATAGATATATTTTTTGTCAATACATACATTTATTATATAGAAACAACCATGACTCCTCATCACACATATATTTGCCTCTACCGTCCCGGGATTCGAACCCAGGTCACTACAGAAGGCAGCTCTAAATACCGCTTCGCTAATCGGGTCGTCAAAGTCTACGAAGATTGATCTCGTCACTGCAATATTACTTCATAACCTATTTTTTTTCCTCCTAAACTGCTAGGCCAGTTTTGATGATTTTGATACGTATAGTAACAGCCTACATAATTAAGGACAGAGCGATCATGGATGCTGTAAAGGATCTCAAACATCTTGGCTAATGATAATAGTACTAAATACGTAAATAGTAGTTTTATTTCAATTCGAGTAAACGTCAGATCAGTATAAACATTGTCGTTTTAATATTCATCATTCATCACCGCTCTTTAAGCGTGATAATTTGGATCAATTTGAGTAAAATGAAAAAAAAAACAACGGTTGTTGTAACAAATTCAGTGAACAAAGAGAGCAAGACACAACAACCTTAGCAGCAGGTAATCTTGCGCGCGCGCACCGAAACATGGAAATGATATTTTAATGTCAGTGCTTTTGACGTTATGAAAGGAAATTGTTTTTACAAAAACTAGGTATCTTCGAATATACTTTCTCATCAATCCATCTACTGTACCTACTTCTTCTGAGGTCTTCTCTCATTTGACAGCGATTAGGCTATAGTCCACCACGATACAGTTCGAAAAATCGATAATACCGCTCAAGCGTCCAAGTTGCTTTGCGGCGTTTTCCTTCAACGTGATAAATATGCTCGTCACTTCAGAATGTCAATGTTCAGCTTTGGGATCAAATGATCCAGACCTTTGACTGCACAGTCCACTGGTCACGTAACTTGATATCACGTCACGTCCACTGCTGGACATAGGTCTCCCCTAAGGATCGCCTGATCGGTTACGTGCCGCTTGCATCCAGCGGATTCCAGTGACTTAGCTTCAATAGGCACTAATAATTGCCTTTTTTTGAGGGGAATCGATCGTTAAGTACCGTTCATCATTTGGGGGCAAAAGTAATCGGTTTCTTACGGATTAAAAACCGCACCTACCTTGATGGGAAAAACTAGTAATAAATAGAAAAATGTAAATCTCATTTCAGTAAAGTACTATACCGTACTGGCAACTGTAGGTACTTAACTTATGGCAAACTATGATAGGAGTAAAGTAGTGAAGTATAACAACTCCAAAGAAAAATAAGGCAATATTTTTTAGGTTATAAGAGAGAGATGGCGTTATTTAGTCTCTATCCCTCTCTTATAACCTACATGAAATGGCATAAACACCTTTTGGAGTGCGGGCTAGCGCGGGCTATGAAATAAAACGCTTAGCGTATTCCAATCTTAAATAGAGAGAAATTAGGCTGAAATTTGAACTAGTATGATACTGGCTAAGAATAAGATCCCACTGCAATAAATACGAGGTTGATAAAGAACTATTAACCGAAAGAAATTGCCCAAAATTTACGTAACGCTGACGGCAGGCCTGATTTTAGTGCAATTCTCAATGCCTCAGTGGTCAAGTAGCTTCAGCTAGGCCGATTTCTACTATACCCTATATCCGATTTATATATATTTATACCTACTATTATAACGATAATTATTATGTTCTAGTATTATCATCATTATTACCACCAGACTATAGGACTACACGCTAGGTCGGATTTAGCTTTCAAGTTCACGTTAATTATTAAATAGTCTTGCTAACCTTAGATCTAAGGCTGTTTACTTATTTTAATATAACCTTTAAAATATGAATAGCTTCTATCAATAAACGGTTAAATTAAAATGTATTTTGCATCAAACTAATAAAATCCATAGCCTAATCCCTCTCAATTGAGAGGAGACCCGTGCCCAGCAGTGGGACACTAATGGGTTGATGATGAATAAAATCCGCGACTCAATAAAATATTATCTTGAATTATTTAATAAATAATAATACGTCGTGGGTTTGAATCCTACTAATATTATAAACTTGAGTGGAACAGCAAACGTGTTGACAAGAAATTGACCACCACATCATAGATTCCATAAAATCTAAATCCAAGAACAAAACTGCACGACCGAAGGACACGGTGAGCTCGTTCTGTGTAAATCGGATTGTCAATAATAATTAAAAATGTAAGGTAGCTGTTAGTAATTATAACTTCAAGACGACCAACACCTCAGTCGGCCCGTGACCATGAATGGTGTAAAGGATCCGAAACGTCTAGTTGGTCTAGTTGGTCGTACAGTGCGACTGCCGAGCAAGAGGTCTTGGGTTCGATTTCCAAGTCGAGCAGTGTTATTGGGTTTTTTTATGAAATTCCCAGTAGCAGCTCGGAGTTTGGGCTCGGCCCGGTTATTGACAATAGGCTCGCCCCCTATTACATGGGCCCTAAAACATACCGGCGAAATGTAGGTGTACATTAGTACACCTCTGCCTAACCTTTCGAGGACGACAGGCGTGATGGTATGTAAGTATAAACCAAACACACAGATCAACATTAATGATTATACATATATCATAATAGCAACACTTTGTCGACTATGACGTAGAGTAGTGTCCGACTTACCCTGAGGTCAAGGTCATCGCGCCTGGAGACTACGAGACTCTCGATTGTCGACTGATGACGCACTTCACGCACTAGTGAAAGTTCTGATCGATTCGTGACGAGCAGTCACTCTTTCTGGAACTCGCAATTTTATTGTTGAGAGAAATCGATACGTCATTTTAAGCTTATTGTGGGAGTTAAGGTTGGTTTTAGACATTGTTTTATACTGCCTCGTTGGTCTAGTGGTCGTAAACAGTGCTTCTGCTAGAAAAAAGATCTTGGGTAAACCCAATAACGTTAAAGTATTATTGGGTTATTCTGTAAAACCAGTAGCAGCTCGGAGTCTGCCTTCGTACAATAGGCTCCTATATTTCCTAAAATATACCTTGCAATAAGTTCACCTCCTATAGGACCTAGAACATACCTGGCAATAGGCTCGCGCCCTATTACATGGAACCTAAAATTTACCGGCAAAATGTTGGTATACTTAAATTATACCTCTGTCTAATCTGTCGGGGTCGACAAGCGTGATAGTATATTATAGACATATACATATATACATCGAGAGCCCACACAGGTTGGTGACATACTTTACATGTAATACACATTCCTCGTAAAAAGACTCCCGCGACGGCAGTAAGGAGTACTAATACGTAAGAGAACTCTTTATATCCCTCATTATATTTCAGTGACAATAATAGATGGTCTACCCATTAATCCAAGATAGTTCACTGTCCAGTTCTTGATGTTAAAATACGTAGTAGTACGTACACGTGAGCGAGCATATGTACTCAGATAAATGGTCGTTAAGCTAGATATTTTTTTAATGTGATTGCTTTTAAATTAGATAGGTATATGTAGTCAGATTTAATATTTCTGTTCGGTAAAATTGATTGGTGTGTGCCTACTTACATAATCATAGTACTTAATAGAAACAAAATTATATTAAATAAATATAATGATATATTCTTCGATCAACGAAGTTTGTTGCGCCACTTCTGCTCAGTAAAACACGGGCGGGCGTTTGAGTATGATTTGTATCTTAATGTCGACGTTCAAAAAAAGGTATTTAATTTTTGGGTAATTTTGATTACAGACTTACATTATACATATATTGAGGTTATTAAGATAATCGAGCGCACGGAGGCGTGTAATATTGATATAGGTAGTTAAACTTAGCTAATATCTAAACTAAACATACAAAAGGGTTGACAAAAGAAAAACTTTTTAACCGACTTCAAAAAAAGAGGAGGTTCTCAATTCGACTGTATTTTTGTGACTGTTTGGTACCTCATAACTTTTAACTGGGTGAACCGATTTTGATGACCAGTTCTAACATTTGAAGTCGGCTTTTTTTGACAGAATTATTAAGTTACGGCTGAATTTCGGCCACCAGGTGACCAGGGAATAACTATTATCTATAAATATCTCCAATGTCACACACGAAGCGGTGACAACAGTGTATGTAATAACATACATAAACAGATGATACTCCAACAACCGGCCATGTCGTATTACTTCACACATACCTATTTGCCATGCCATTATCAAACGTAAAATGAAGTATGTATGTGTCTAAATATTGTAAAAAATATGCTTCGATAACATAAGCCTGCTTGCCTAAATATACTTTAATTGATGAACAATGTAGTACAAGTCAACAAAAATACGGATAATCATTATACAAGGTATATAAGTATACAAGGTGAGCTGTGGTAGCCTAGCAATAGCGGTGTGACCAGTGGACTGAGATGTCAAAAGTCTCGTGTTTAAACCCAAGGCACCACTACTACCAACGCACAAAAAAATAAAATCCCATCCCCGCTGAGAACTGTGGTAGTCTAGTGGTGTGACCAGTGGACTGAGATGTCAAAAGTCCTGAGTTCAATCTTCAAACCCAAGACACACACTACTAACTTTTCGGAAGTTATGTGCGTATTTATCACATGCTCAAACGGTTAAGGAAAAACATCGTGAAGATACCTGCATGCTTGAGAAATTTCTCGATGGCATGTGAAGTCTGTCAACCTGCAGGAGGCTAGCGTGGTGGACTATAGCCTAATCCCTCTCAAATGAGAAGAGGCCCGTGCCCAGCAGTGGGACAATAATGGGTTGATGATGATGATTATAAAAGGTCTGAAGAACAGGCCATAATGAAAACTTCAGTTCGGTAAAGTATTCGAAATCAGTTCTGGAATTCTGTTGAAGCCAAGCCAAAGGTAATGATTGGGCCAAAGGGTTTAATGCTGCAGAGGGCGCCGAGACTAAAGTGAATTGAAAATAAAAGAGTCCAGTTTTAAACACCCTAGCCCAATGGTTGAGTCATAACCAAACATACGTTGGTTTTTATCTTTTGGCTGTTTATTTGTTTGCGTTATTTTTTTCACATCTATAAATATATTTTTCAAACAAAGAATAACTAATCATAGTAGGTCTCAAAGCAATATTTATCTTGGGGAAAGACTCAGGGTGAGAACTATTTCCTTGCCAAATTTTATCAGAATCTGCTCAGCATTTTAGGCGCGATAAGATAACACACAAACAGACTTACTTTCATATTAGTATGCATAGTAATTATGAAACGATATAAATACCTATTCATGTTTATTATACGTAACATGATAAAAACTTCAATAGCAAACTTTTTGCTGCGATTTTGATTGCATCAATTCAATTCAATTGTGGTTTAAATATTTTTTGTGCTTGCAATATTTTATACTGACATTTATGAATGCGTGTGTGTATTGGAAGTTTTTTGGCGGGAATGTGAAATGTCAAGGTTAGGAGGTTTGGTTAATTTGCTAAAAGAATTCGATGAATTTTAAAGTAAAATAATTGTGGATTATTTACCTATTAAGTGTTCGTAAACGTGCATGGGTGTTAAGCAAATGAAACATAGTAGTGTAACGTGACTTTCGAATTTTCTCAAGATGTCCGAATGAGGTTTCTGTAAAGAACTACTGAAACTGAAACTGGGGAAAAAACTGGCAATGTTTTATGAATATAAACCGTTAATTCACCAAATCATCACCCATATTATCATCTATCATATTATAAATTTGACAAATACTAAAGACTTGACTGGATGGCCTAGATTCCTTTGCCTTATTCCTAAATGAAAGAAAAAAAATTAAAAGTGTGCATCGTAATCCGTAATATAAGATACCTACCTATATGTATTAATAGCTTGAGCAAAGTGGCGCGATGTTGCAAGCCTTTACTGCATTGGCATTCCTTACCATTTGCAATTCTAACAGTGTTGCCCTAAAGAGCACACATTACTGTATACAAAATAGCGTACCTCCTCTATATAGTATATACACATATTATAGCGTGCAAAAATATATAAATTAGCAATTATAATATAAAGACAACTAACACCTCAGTATTTGTGTGACCATGGATGCTGTAAAGGCTCCGAAACATCGAATAAAATAATATTAATTAAATATACCACGATAAAATCCGTAAAAAGTAGTTATATTTCATTGTTTATTAGTATTTAATCAAAGAAGAAGAATCGCCAAACTTAAGTGGCAGTGGGCAGGGCACATCGCTCGAAGAACGGACGCCCGATGGGACTTGAAGGTTCTAGAGTGGCGACCACGTACTGGAAGACGCAGCGTGGGCAGGCCCCCGGCAAGGTGGACTGATGACCTGGTGAAGGTCGCTGGAATCCGCTGGATGCGGGCGGCGCATGACCGGTCGTCGTGGTGATCCTTGGGGGAGACCTATGTCCAGCAGTGGATGTCTAACGGTTGATGTGATGATGATGATGATTAGTATTTCAATTAAAATTATTTGGAATGGTTGCAATGTAGGTTGTTGCTTGATAACAAAATAGAAGGTTTGGTTGGTTGAATATCACCATTTTACCGGTTTGGTTTTATACAGTAACCCCAATTTTGTTGAATAATTTGTTAATAAATTATAATCTTATTAGCGCTATCAGGCCTAGCTTTAGTAAACCGTATTCTAGGAACTCCAGCACTAATTTTAAAGGCATGTATACTTTAGCCATTGTTTTACTAATTTAAACTTTCTCTTAACCAATAATTAAGGTATCTTTTGCATTAACACATGTTCTCTCCTACTACTGAGCACGGTAGCTCTTCAAAAGGTTAGACTATAGTCCTTCACACTAGCCTTTACGAGTTGGTAGACTTCAAATGTCAACGAGAAAATTTCTGATCAATACATATTTCCTCATAGAGCTTATTAAGGTTGGTACAAAATTCATAAAAGTATCTATATTGGGTAATAAAATGTGTTGAAGATATTTCTTAATAGTTATAAACTCTTATTAAAGTATAACCAATCGTTTTACCATGGTACTTAATGCCAAATTGCCCAGGGCCGACCACGAATGTTCTAATGTGACCTCAGAATACAGAACAGTGATCTCATCAACCAAATTATAGTTCCACTGCTGGCTACAGGGTTTCTTTCTTTTGAGAGCGATTAGGCTATAGTCTTCTACGATAGTTCGTGCGACTTGGCGGACTTCACATGCCATCGAGAAATCTTATCACGATGTTTTCCTTCACCTCCTTAGCGCAAGATTCGCGAGTTCTTTGATTTCTAATTCAAGTAGTGTTCTCAAGTTCTAAATAGCAGCTCGGAGTTTGGATATGAAGGTACCATCTTATGATAATGAACTTGCTTCATACAATAATGGGGAATTAACATCAGACAAGTGAACTGTAGATATGATTCATTGCAGGTCTACTATATTCTTAGCCCTCTTCTTGGCTTGATAGGGGTTAGTTACAAAATACTCCATCAAGTAGGTTTCTAAGAGAAACTCCAAGTAGGGGGACTTTTTGACTCCTCGGACCTCATTAAAAACTTACCGGTATTCACCAACAGCACATAAACAGAACAACTTCAGACAATCACATTTACCATATACCTACATTTTTCATTATAATTAACCATCCAAAAATATCCTCAAACATGAAAATCCCTCCCGATGTTTTCATTCCCGTTTCAACTAGTGAAAATGATTACATATGTATTTACCATATTATGATTTCGAAAAGTGCCATGGGCCCTTAACTGTACAGTCCTTTGTTATGGCTATTATTAATAGCTGCTTCTCTCAAATCGCCAAACATGTTTTAAAAAGAAGGTTAGTCTTTTTCAGTCATTTATGTTCGACTGCTTTCAAACAAAAGAAGACACCTTTAGTATCAATTGACGACGGCAAAAATCCGATCCGTGTTTTTTTACAAAACACAAACATAATGTGCTGACCTTGAATGTTAATAGTTTAATGATAAACATGTTATTCCGTTACTTCCAAGATTGATCGCGCGCAGCCAGTGTCCTTGTTGAATTTCGAATCGTCTTTGTGGAACTGGGACCCAATTCTCACGTCATAGATATAATATCACCGTGATTTCTATCATGCCAATTAAAATAATTATCGAAAATCAATCGGATTTGTCTATTCTATAAAATTTTATTATACCACCTACAAATGGCCAGTAGACTGTGAAGTTAAAGATCTAGAGATTGATCGTAAGGACGCACGCACCACTGACTTTCCGAATTTATGTGCGTTTTTATCACATGCTCAAACAGGAGGTTTTGTCGACGTGATGTAAAGTCTGCAACCCGCACTAAGCCAGCGTAGTGGATTATAGCTAAATTCTTCCCCCTGGCAATGTCGTTGTACCCATTTAGAATAATTAAGTACAGTGTGAGTATATTTATGTATGTATATAGGTATGTATGTATGTATGTATATGTATATGTTTGTATAATTTTACACGCATCTTTTGAGTAAAGTTATTTATTCTTGAATCGTCTCACGTAAACATTGTTTTCTCATGTCTTTCATTGTGAAATAACACAACTTATACTTTCTTACTTTTTCTTACTTTTTTAATGTAATGGAAGTACTTCAGTTTGTACTTATCAAATGCACAACATCGGGAGAACATTGTGAGAAAACCTTTCTTGCGAGATTTTCTCGATGGCGTGAGAAGTTTACCAATCCACACTAAGCTAGCCGGATGAATAGCCTAATCGCTCTCAAATTAGTGGAGTCCCGTGCCCAGCAGTGGGACAATAATTAGGTCGAAGATGATGGAGTTATTTTACACTCAATCCTACGCCAAACTCACAGAAGGTAGGGACTTGAGAAAGGTAAAGAAAGGAGCCTATTTTTAACCAACAAACACTACACAACACACTAGACGCGTTCCTGAATGCAAATTCAGATTTCACACTGATGTACATATGTAAATAGACAGATAACGTATTTGAATCTAACATTTACTTTTGTCGTGCTATTAGCATGTCCGTGACTAAAACATGTGACAAGACGCATGTCATGTACAGTCTGCAACTCAATGAGACTAAGCGAAAGTCTTCGTACCGATGGCAGCGAAATTTGTTTGACTATATTGTTTAAACAAATAGTGAGATAATATCTTATACAGAACTTAACGTAATTGAAATAAAACTACCGGATTTTGTCGCAGTATATTGATATTATTATACAGATGTTTCGGATCCTTTACACCATCCATGGTCACGGGCAGACCACCGTAAGTGTAAGATAGCTAACAATAATAATTATCTTTTTTATTGAAGCAACGAATAAAGTCATCGGATGAATAAAGATCAGAGAAAACTAAAAATCCTTTTGATCATATTCTATCCTTGTCCCACAAAGCGGACATAATCCATCCATAAAGTAGTTTATTTCAAGGTTTTACACATTTTACACCTTTTTCACTCGTTATATTAAGTTTTTTACTCGACATCCAAACAAGAAGCGGTTCTCAATTCGACTGTTTCTTTATGTTTGTTACTACAGACCTTTTGGGTGATCCGATTTTGATGATGATGATTATTTTTTTATAATTACCTAACGAGATTAACGTCAAACATTAATTTAGCAAAAACTGACTAAATATCAGTGCAAATATTATTCACTATTACTGTCACTCAATTGTAAACCAATTCATCACTCGTGACTTTAGTAACCAACCTTATATTTTTTGCTAATCCGTAACAATTCTTTATTGACGTCGCATAAACGAACGTGATTCTAGGCTTATATTTTCTCCAACCAACAATGGGTAGACAGTGGCCCACTTTATGGCAGAAGTGAAATAAGGGTCATTAGAAAGGCGGTTATAAACGCCACCGTGAATATTTTAATGGCCGATCGTTAGTATACCGTTAAATATTTTTTGCTTCAACGGCTTATAGGTTCAAAGGTGATTTTTTGCTAGAAAGGTGAGGAAAGAACTGAATAAACATGAATTAAAATGTCGCCAACTCGATGTCTTAATGTTTGCTGTAGTGGTCTGTGTTCTGGTTTCCACGATGTGAGCCTATTGTCATTAATCAGGTATAATCTAGAGCAGGCAGCTACGAAGAATCTACTGAGAATTTCATAAAAATCTCCAAATTTAATCAAACTAGAAATCACATCTTAAATCTGTCTATGCCATGAACATGGAACACAATACACCGCCTGATGGTAAGCGGTTACCGTAACCTAAAGACGTTTGCAACACCAAAGGTGTAGCTCACGCGTTTCCTACCCTGTTGAAACCCTCTAGGTTTCTTAAAATAAGGGAGTTACTAAAGTGACAGCAAACTGAATTCCCATGCTGTCAAAATAATCGCGTGGCGATTGAACCTTAAAATTTTAAAATTTCGTATGACATTGAAAGGTATAATTTACCACAATAGCAGTGGCAACTAAGAATCTTCATGAATAAGTGAAAACCATCTATTTATTTATCATTCATTCCGTTGGGAACTATAGCGTGTATTACATTCTGTCAACAGCATTATGAAATGCTTAATTGTGAGAACTGTATTCTTTGTAGGACAAACAATGATTAACGCACACTCCTAATTATTTAGGTTTATGCAATTTTTAAGCTGTAATATGCAGTATATATGAAAGCCAATGTGATAGGGTTTTGAATGACAGTCTGCAAAGTCTAGTTCTGTCTTTTGAATCGTGTGCGTATTAATAACATACTAGCTGCTTCCTGCGACTTCAACCGCGTGCAATTTAACGAAAACTTTGCACCCCCGTTTTAACCCCTTAGGGGGTCAATTTTCATAAATCCTTTCTAAGTGCTCCCCTACGTTATAAAAGGAACCCCTGTGCAAAATTTCAAGTTCTTAACCTTTATAGTTTAGGTCCTGCGTTGATATGCCAGTCAGTCAGCTTCTTCTTTTATATAATTATATATTAATATATACCATACCATAACCTACACACATTACGCTTCTTGTCCACATAGGGTGCCTAACCCTTTGTGGACGAGAAGCGTAAGACGTGTTATAGAAATATTGTCCCCAAATGTACAGTCACATTCCAGTATATTTTAAATCCACCCAACCATCAACATCTTTACAATTCCTTTCCAATATCCAGTGGTGGCGTTTCAAAAACTATTTGTTCAAACCTCTACAGTACAAGCAAACTAACCTCTATACGCATGAACTTATTATTGATAACGACGCTCGTGGCACTACCAAAATATCACGTACTGCAGCATCCGTACGTTGCTCTCTATCAAAACTATATGCCATTGCCTAAACATGTCTCTTCACTTCCTAAACAATGACTCTGCTACATACTATGTGTTCTAAGTACTAAGTAAATATGACAATTTGATAACAATGACCGAGTACTTAAACTGTTCGACATTACCATCCGCTGAATTACATCTAATTGTCGGCCTTCGTTCATTAATGAACTATCATCATCATACTACACGGGTCACGTTTTTGCATTAATGTGTACGTAGATAGGAAAACAACCAACCAACATACAACGTTAATGCTCGCTGAATTACAGCACTGTTTGGTAGGTACTGCCTTGCCTGTAGGAATCGTGATCGGTTCGGTTCGGTCGATCGGATCGGTGAATGCATGTGCGAATACTATAGGCAACGATAGGACTAAAGCTGTAAGACCCGTGCCGTAACCAGTCGATTATAAAGTCGAAGATCTCGAGTTCTACCCAAAGGCACACCAAAAGGCTACTCAAACGATAAAAAAATACATCATGAGAAACCTGAGAGATAATCATAATTATCATAAGATTCTTGATGACGTGTGAAGTCTGCCAACCCGCATTCCGTGATGGCATATGGCTCAATCTCACACAAATGAGAGCAAACCCGGGCCCAGGAGTGGTACGGTAAATGGGTTGATGATAATGACGATAGAACTGGGTATGGAGAGTGGAGTTTTTAGTCGGTCGGCCATCCTCTATGGATGAATCCATTTTTTTTATCCAGTAAAAACGGGACTGCTGACTTGATTTCGTATTTGAGGTCTTTGACCTGGTCTTATTGTCATATAACTATTCCGCCACGACTCGTCGGATAAATCTCGTTTATCTATTGCCAGAGATTACGTCTTTGTATGAAAATTTAAACTCGTGACATTCTGTAAGTGTGCGTCAGAACTGTTCGATGTAATTCCCCTATAAACCCATTATCGGATAATCATACCAGTATTCGTAGTTATAATACATAAAACAAGGCCTTGACAGTCTATGGTCATAATGGTACAGGTTCCCGTCACGGCACCGAGTGCTCTATAATGGCTGTATAAAGGACATTAACACCAGAACTCTAAGGTTCTCGATCAAGAGCCGTTCAGTTCTAGCTTAAAGTATTAATATTTATCACGTCCGAATGGTGAAGGAAAACATCGCGAGGAAACATAAAAGCCTGAGAGACTCTTAATGGAATCTCGAAGGCGAAATCTTCCAATCCGCAATAGGCTACCATGGTCGACAATAGCCTAATCACTCTTAAAAGAGAGGAGACTCAGCAGCCAGCAGTAGGACATTAAATAGGTTAATTAAAGGAGTACATACTCAAACGTTACCAGTTCTATGTAAACCTCAAATATTTATATCAAATACATATTTTATGTTTCCCTCTAAGTAAAAACCCACGTTTTCAAACTCAATAACCTTAGAGACACCTTCAAAACTTAGTAGACGTCGTTATCAAAGGTCAAGGGCAAATCAGTGTCAATGTCAATGAAAATGATAACCCGATCAAGTTCATTTATCGCCGCTAAAACAACCTCATTTGTTTAATGGTTGCATACGGACCTCTACCCAGGGATAGAACGGCTCACTTTCGGGCCGAGCAAAGTGTTATTAAGTATATTTTTATGGATTCACCTTTAGTCTTATTCTTTAACTTACGTCCTTATAAGGACCTTCAATAACGTACGTAACTAAACGTCTGCCGGTATAAGGTTGTATGTATTATATCAGTAGATAGGTAACCATAACGGTTTCTGCAGGGGTGTGCAATGCATTTGCAAGTCTTCAGGTGTTGCAAATGTTCATGGGCGGCGGTGATCACTAACCATCAGGTGAGCCGCCTGCTCGTTTGCCCCTTTATCGCAATAAAAAAAAATGGAAAGTCCCCAGTTCAAAAAACATATTCATCTATACTATAATAAAGCTAAAGAGTTTGTTTGAACGTACTAATCCCAGGAACTACTGGTTCGAATTGAAAAAATATTGTAGTGTTGAATAGTTATATAGATATAACTCATAGAGGCGTAGCGTCAATAAAAAAAATCCACGGGAAACATTTGCTCACTCTCTCTAATAATTTTTGTCTTAGGTGAAGCAGACGAAATTTGTAAACCTATGTTTAACAAATAATAAATGATTTGATTTGATTTGACGAACTTAAATATAATAAAAGCGAGTGTAAATCTATATCTAGTCTAAGTATAATATATTAGATCTACGATGATCTCATAAAAAGCTCTTCAAAACAAATTCGTTAGATCAAATATTTCCTTCCTCGTACATTTGCGGAAGGCGTTGACAAAAACTGTTGCAAACAATGTATTTGGATTTTCCCTGCAAATCATCATTAATCTTATAATTCAGTGTGTCCGTGCCCAATCGATGTTGTAAAGGATCCGATAAATTCCGTAAAAAAAAAAATATTTATTCGTTATTTCTCACAACACAACTATCTTAACAGGAAATAAAAATATTTAAAAAAAGTAGTTTATTTTTCAAAGCAAAAATGTAATGCAAGAATTTTAACATATAATGTTCTGTAGTTTATGCTTCCTGGAAAAAGTATGTGATTATATTGATATGTATATATAGTGTGTGTGTGTATTACGAAAATTACTTGCTAAACCGTCCATGTTTCCTTTAATTATGGACATTATCATGTTCAAAATAGAGACGTTAATAGTAATAGCTTACTAGCCTTTTCCCGTGACTTCGTCTGCGTGTAATTAGTTATTTTATCCAATGTGCTTTTCTATCAAACTGCCTATTTATTTCTACCCTCGTTTAACAAGTTATCGATTCCGCATACAAACTCCACCCCCCTTTTCGCCCTTTTAAGAGTTGATTTCCGGGATAAAAAATATGCTTTAAGTCCTTCTCCGGGATACAAACAATTTCCATATCACATTTCATCTCAATCTGGACTCCTGTTTGGTGCGATTGGGCACACACTCTTAACTATGTATCTTTACTTCTACTTATTTCTAATCCTGTATGTGTGTGTGTATTTCTTTTGCATAAAATAAATGATTTTTCGTCCTTTCTTTCTCTCTAAATCGGTTCAGCAGTTTAAGCATTAAGAGCAGACAGACAGACACACACACTTTTGCATTTTATAATACATATTAGTATAGCTGTATGTACGCAACCAGCCATAACATGTGACGTATGCGTTACGTAAACTTTGTCTAATGACGGTTGTGGGATCACCTCCGCCGAGAAATGAATATGGCGTAATGTTGTCTGTATGTACACCATAGGTTTGCATAAATAAATAATAGCTTGAAAAATACAACATACAGGTTAGGCATGTTTTAGGGGCGAGCCATCAACCGTTAAGAATCCAAACTCCGATCTGCTACTGAGAATTTCACACAAAAACCTAATAACATTTTGCTTAACTTGGGAATCAAACCGAAAACCCCTTGTTCAGCAGTCGCACTTACGACCACTAGACCTTTAGAAACTCAAGGCTGATTTCTTTGAATTTATGTGCATATTTATCACTTGCTCAAACAAGGAAAACATCGTGAGGAAACCTGCATGCTTGAGAGGTTTTCTCGGTGCCATATGAAGTCTGCCAAACCAGAGTAGGCTAGCGTGGTGGACTATAGTCTAAGCCATCTGAAATGAGAGAAGACCCGTGCCCAGCAGTAGGACAATAAATGAATAAAAATAGGTATTTGGGCCTATTAAAGCGGTGATACTTACTCTATAACGACATAACAAACAAGGAAAATTATTTATATTACATAAAATGTTTATGCATTGATTACAACAAACACGCCTGCGCGTTTTGTATAAAAATATAGATTATATACCAGATAGTCGTATAATCTATATTTATATACTCTGTATTGAGTATAGATTGCGTATATAAGAATGTATATATCAAAGCTATATGTATACATATATGTATTAAGACAAAACATATCTATGCCTGTGCATAGCTTTGCTAGCTCCTGAACCTGAACGTTTCTTAAATGACTATCGGTAGTCTCTCATCATCATTATCTCATATTGTCGGCTAATTGTCCGAAACATAGGACGTCGATTAAGTGCTGTATACACGGTACAGTACATCCCGGGTAGTTGATGAACCTGTAGTGGCATAGTGATGTGTCCAATGTATAATAGTGACTTCGATACCAAGACTTCAAAAAAAAAGTATATATGTAGTATATCAACCAACTAGTATCGGTAGCACAAGCCTTTTTGCTTAGCTCGGAATTGGAACTAGATGGGGCTGTGTCATAATGTTCAGAAATATTTATTTATTGACTTTCAAAGTTATGTGCTTATTTATCTCATGCTTAAACACGAATATACCCATTCCTGTAGTACCATTAATGTAAACCGCCTCATTGTCTCACTGCAATGCGCGTATCTCCTCTCGTATTAGAGGTATTTGAATATGTACCACGCTAGCCTACTGTCATGGGCGTATCTAGACTTTTCCTTCTGGGGAGGGGGGGGATTGGCCCCTTCTGGGGTGGGCACAGTCCACTGTAGAGAATTTCTAATCGGTAGCCCAAAATCCTAGGGTGGGCACTGGACCATTCTGGGCTGGGCACGGCCCACCCGCCCTCAAAGTGCACCTATGCTTACTGTGGCTTCACATGCCGTCAAGAATATCTTCTTTTCCCCACGATGTTTTCCTTTACCGTTTGAGCATGATTTTGATAATTACAGATATGTTAATTGTTCGTGTTTTGTGACCTCACTCAAGAGCTTTGACCTCACTCATACCACTTGCTAACTCACTCATGACTCTATAGGAAAAAATCTAATAATAACCATTACCCCGAAAAGAGTCACTAATGTATTCTATTCAGAATTCTCTCAAACAAAGTGCCTTTGTTTAACATTAAGTACATACAGTAAAACGTTTTTAAAAACAAACAAATTGATAATACAAAAACCCTTATACACTGTCGCAGTGGACGTCCGGCTGATAATGGACTGATATTGATTATCAGACCTCCCACACACTCAACCTTTGTACATGAAATGCTCTTTATCGGTGACTCATTTTGTATCAGAAAGCATTTCGTTGATATTTGTTTAGGGGTGAAATTTTTAAGATTGAAAATTGACAAAAAATAATTTAAGTTACCATTTTGAATTCTGGTGTGTTAACTTATGGTGGGGGGAGGGGGACTAATAAACACATGAAAACTGAAAGAAATAAATGTCAAAATTCTCTTTCTCAACAAGGATAATTATGTTTTTGCGTTTGATTTTTTGGTTGCATTATAAAATACATTTTCTTGCGCACCCTGTTGTCAAACTCATAAATAATTAATTCTCAATTGCTAAAGCAATACCTACATGTTAATAATACTAAATAACATCCAAAGTAGCCTACACCCAATCACGACACAGACTAAATTAATTGATAATCTTCAACAATGAAGTCTTCACAACCCATTGATTGATTGATGTGTGCGGACCAATCAAATCGTAGTCAGTATACACCTTAACATCATTTTATTTGTATTTTACAGAAACAAGATCAAGGATGCGGTGGAGATCCCGCTGCTGACAAGATGCTGCTTCTGTTTCCCTCTCCGGAAGGGGCTTATAGCCTTCGCCTACATAAACTTGGTAAAAACTACATACCATTAAGTACACTCTAACAAGCTAATTCGTTCACATCCACAAATGGATCGGTCGATAGCTGCATGGGTACCAATTAGGTTCTTAGAGTGTACATATTAAAATTACTATCACTCATTTTACAACCAAGGACCTTATAGAACATTGACGACCCTTTCGTCGAAATACAAGCAAGACTTCCACACAGATCAACTTATAGTCAAAGACTCAATACCTGGTAAATATCGCTGGATTCCGCTGGATGCAGGTGGCCCAGGACCGGTCGTTGAGGAAACTCTTGAGACTTATGTCCAGCAGTGGACATCATCAAGCTGATATGATGATGAAATACTCAAACGCTACTGAATTTTAAGTAGCACCTTCGAAATATTTTTAAATACATCTGCGCGAATCGTAGCGTAGCGATTATTATAAGCTATCCGAGTGGATTTGAAGATTCAATTATTACTTCTGATCTGATGAAATATACCTACGTCTTATTCATGTCCACCATAACTATGACCGACGACCCAGAGTCTAGCGGTAGTTAATATGCCTTCTGTGCTATGGGTCCCGGGTTCGAATCCCGGTAGGGACAACTGCTTGTGTGATGAGCATGAACATTTGTATCCGAGTTATGGATGTATCTATCTATAACATGTATGTACCTATTTACAAAAAAAAACTGTAACACAAGCCTCGTAGCTTAGCACGAAACTAGATGGCGCTGTGTGTCATAATGTCCAGGAATATTTATTTATTTTGTGTAATTTTATGTTCTCAATAGGGGAGAGTGGGGTGCATTCGTACAACGGGAGCATTCGTACATTAGTGATATCTAAGCTATACAGCACACTGGCGTGTTCATGTTTGTGTGCATAACTCCCACTCGGACGCATAGGCTACGCGCGGATCGGCGGGGCAGTGCGGCTCCCGGCTTCGACACAACAGGCCCGTTCATGTTTTCGCTCCACGTAAGTAATTTTTGGATTCACTTTGAAACGTGTTTAAATGTTATTAGTTTTACTCTAGTTATAAAAGTGATTCAATTTAGCTGGTGGAATGGTATTGAGGTCTTAAATGCACGCAGTTGTTTACTGATAACTATAACGGGTATTTTTATTTTAAATTAAATCGTTGTATTTTTGGTTTGGGGTACCTTCGTGCAGTTAACAGTGGGGTAGATTCGTACTGTACGAATATACGAACCCACACTAACTTGCATAGCATTAAACATTTTATATTGAATATATTATTATTACAGAATCAAAATGCCGCGAAAGTATGTGAAAAAGGGGACGAGAACGGGACAAGTAGACGAAGATAGCATGAAATCTGCGATAGACGAAGTTTTGAATAAAACCTTATCTATCAGATGGGCTGCGCACAAAAAAGGCGTCAAACCAACTACGCTCGAAAGTCGCTTGATGAAGTTACATAAACAAGCAGCTACTGAAGACAGACATATGAAACTCCAGTTATGTCTATGAACATTAACCAAGGATGTTTCGTGCTAGTCAAATTTGCTAAAAAAAATACTGTTTTATATTATGTTGGGCAAGTGATTATAAAGTACAGTCCTATTGAATACATAGTTTATGAGGAAGAAGCCTGGTTCCTGGAAAAAAAAAATTCCCACCACCTAGGATAAGGGGAGTGTCAGTATAACAGATGTGGTACATATACTGACACCATCAAAATCTGCTTCGACAGCGAGAACGTCCCACATTTATAGCTTCGAGAAAGACTTATCTATGTATGCTGTCGGATAGTACGTGTATTAATACTTAAGACTAAGGCTTGTTGCTGTAATGGTAGAGTTTATTATGTTGATTCATTAGGTACCTACTGATTATATAACTGATTCTGTGTTAATTGTGATCTCAATAAATGATAATATTACATTGAATAGTGGTTATTTCTCTCATTGTACGAAGGTACCCCACTATGTACGAAAGCTCCCTACGCTATGTACGAACCTACCCCACGTGTGGGGTAGGTTCGTACGTTTTTCTCATTTTAGTAAAGTTGTCGTAGCATCGCCATGCTTTCTTATATTGAAACAACACATCATTCATCTTAAAGGCTGATAAGTGCGGTATGTGACAGCATTAAAGTTATTTTTAAATAATGGATAATTTTTGTTTTATGTGGCTTAAAGTAAAAAGTGTACGAATCCTACCCACTCTCCCCTATAGGAAGAATTTCCTGAAATAAATTATTATTATTATTATTTGCTTTCCCCCCTTTTCAGATGCTGACAGTAGTAGTAACATGTTTCCTGTCCCTCTACATATCGTACATCAGAAACTCGTCGGAGTCCGACCAGACCGCGTTGGCGTCGGAGTTCGCGAGGCTCATCACCGATGTCGTCGCTCTGTTGATTGAAGTTATCATGACAGTCACCTTCATTGTGGCGTTACACAGGGTAATTATTTGAATTTTGATTTTATACTATGTTATTTAGTGATTTTTATATAGGGTAGTAGTTCTTATCGCTGGTGCTGAGCGAGAGGTCCTGAGATTAATTCCCGGGTGTAGCATAAAAATTCGAGGAGTTTTCTGGTGCAAAAGCAAAAGTGGCATTTTGTGATGGAAAGTCGTCTATATGTAGGTACATGGTTTATAATCGGGTAAAATTATAAATTCTTTCGTTATGTTTGTACCAAAATTTAAAACAATCAGAACTAAAAGTAATTAGTTGTACAATTATAGACAGTTTTAATTTTGGAATAGGTACTTATTCAATAAATGAAAGTATTTTAATTAATTACCTATGTATATATTATATACCTATATTATGTTTAAATAGTCACACGAACACGTTCAATAAATACCACCTTTAATCTCATTTGTAACCAACTAACTACTTCCTAACTTCAACAAATTCCATTTCTAATAATTTTGTTTCTTGCATCGATTTAATCTTGCCAAATTTGAAAACTTTTTATTGAATAACATTCGTATTTTTGTACATTCCAGAAACACGTGATGCTGATGAAGGTATACCTGTACTTCGAGATCGTGTACTCCGTCTTCGGATTCGTGTACAGCATCGCGTTCCTCACCAAGGAGACCGCCAGCGAACTGTTCCTGATTCTATTCCAACTGAGTAAGAATCTAGATATCATTAATATAATAAAATTGTAACAGCCCGATTACAATAGTATAAGAACCCTTTAAGAACGACCTTCACCGAACTGGTTAATGAATGAAAAGTATTTTATATCAAATTAAATATATTAATAATTCACGAACGCGCCAGCGAGCCGTTCCATTTGATCATTTTGAGTGTATGCGTCGACAGCACCGAACGTGTCCATAATGAACTTTGATTCAGAATATGAGTTTTATTAGCGATTTATCTAGTGTTAAAAAAAAGAAAGTGGTGTAAAGATCGGTTGCTTGAAAGATCGCAACTCACTGACATTAATTTATTGAAGGAATTAACTTTAGAGCCGACTGACTGGGGAAATTATGTTGAACCTACCTATTTTAATCTTTTGGAACTGGTGTCTCCGCTGATAACACCATTCACGAACGAGAAAAACGTATGGCGCGACAGCTCAGACCGCCCGGACCATTGGATTTCCGCATTCACGAGTGCGCCGCCTGCCCATGCGCGCCGAGCCAATCGACTCGGCGCGATGGATTTTCGCGCGGTAGGAATTCCATCGTTCCGAGCCAATCCATTTGGTCCGACAGTGTTTTCACATTCATGGACGAATTTTGGATCGACACGGTGCCAAATGGATCGATGGAACGCTCGTGAATGGCCGCCTTAATAGAGCCACATAATCTAAAACAATTGTTATTAACCGTAATTGTTAAAACAGTTCCGAATTATGTATTGCTAGATGTCTCAACCTAAAATATGTATAGCCATAATGGATAATATCTTATTACCAATGGTTTTTTATTTAATATTAGGTATTTAAATCTGTACCCCGCGGCCTAAGCCGCGGTTTTAAAAAAAATTAAATACTTAATACAACAAATCGACATTGAAAACGTTGTTTATTATTGTCTCTGTTCCCTAGGATTAATTTAGGAATGTATAATTAAATAGATGCAGCTAATTATATAATTTCCATTTAATTTTCAGTGCTGCAAGTCTACCTGGCGATCCTCATTTGGAGTTCAATAGTGAAGATGGAAAGAGATGGCTCGGTGAAGTACTCCCGAGAATCGGGTACCGCCTAAACTATTATTAAAATTAAGCTTTAGATACTTAATTAGGTAATTAATAGAGCTAAGATTAAATGTGCGAGTTCAGACGACAATGAAAATGAATGACTGTTGCGGGGAAAACGGGGTAATATAGTCGTAAATAAAATAAAAATGACAATTATTGTCAAGCTTCCAGCTGTCAAAATCATTACTTCAAATAGGGCAAATAATAATTTACAACTTGCAACACCCCTGATGTTGCTAGTAGCCAATTGGGTAATGTTGCCGCTTACCATAAGGTCAGCCAGTGGCGTAGCGTGGGTATTTGCCGCCCGGGGCTGTCTGGAAATTTGCAGCCCCCTTTTCTAGTAGTATAAAAATGACGTGGCAGTTGATGCCGCCCGGGGCCATGGCCCCCTTTGCCCCCCCCCCCCTCACGCTACGCTACTGAGGTCAGTTGAATATTTATAGGCTCCCTTACTGGTATAAACAAAAGATCTAACGAAGCAACTACTAGACATTAAAATTAAACCACTTTTTACGGATTGTATCGCGTTATACTGATTTTATTTTAATTCCAACATTTCGGTGTCTCTACAGAATCCGTATGGTATCCGTCTATGACCGTAAAGTGTAGTTTTATTTTAATATTTCTCGATCTTTTTTACCCGTATAGTTTTTTTTTTAATTTTGACAACTTTCCCCTGCCTACCCTTCAAATGTAAATATGTATTTTTGCGTTTGACAACCGTTGTTTCCTTCAAAATCAATTAAAACGAGCAGCTCAAAATTAAATAACGGATTCTTGAAGAAAGGTATTTTTGGAGCGTCTTTTTTGGATGTTTTTTCTACCTGCGTACATTACTAAATAATATATGTATACATATTGACTATATACTATAAATTAGAGGGGATGGAGACTCATGGCTTGAACTACAGGCCACGTAGAGCAATCAGGCGTCTAAAACCAAAAATACATTCGAACCAATGTATAAACTTGGCAGTAGGATAGTTTTCAACCTTATGAACATACTGATGAGGTTGAAAATTGGTCTTCAGTCACGTTTGCCTATTGTACATACATATTAATATATTAAATACAAAGTTATCCAATTATAGTATTTATCGTTATTAGATTAATATGAGGAACTGTTAGTGCCTTGTTCAAGAAAATAAGATTTATATATAAATTTTAAAAAGTTATGTATGTGTTTAATTAAATAATTAAGTATGACAGATAGTTACCCTTTTGTAATTTACTTGCGATAAAAATGTATAAAATTATTATAATTTACATGTATAGAGATTATATCATTAACAAGTATTTTCTTTTGACTGAAGTATTTTATCTGCATCTTCAGTTTCGTTCTCAATAACCAACTTTAGTGATCATTGGAATATTTATAATATTTATTTCTCAATCGTTTTGAAATAAAAAACAAATGAAGTTTTTTTATAAATATAATTATTTCCTTTCTATGAAAAATACAATTATATTATCTACTACGTATGTTTTATAAAAAAAATGTTACATTTTAAAGGAATTGTAAATATTTAGGATAATTTAGATTCTTTTTATTTAAATATTTTTTTAGGAAATGTTATGCCAAATAAAAGTTTATAGTTAAAATTATAACGTCTTCTTTTTTTTTTTTACACTATATTTTCATATTTTAAATTAAACATATTTACAAAATTATATCTAACTCAAACTCTAGTCATGAATGATGACTCTCAATAATTTATTTAATTGTTACAATTAAATAAATTATTGAGAGTCATCATTATCATCATTATCAGCCTATAGCCGTCCACTGCTGAACGTAGGCCTCCCCCAAAGAGCGCCAACCATCCCATTGAGAGTCATGAATCATCATAATTAGAATCATCAACCCATTATTGTCCCACTGCTGGGCACAGGTCTCCTCTCATTCGAGAGGGATCAAGCTATAGTCCACCACGCTAGCCTACTGCGGGTTGGTAGACTTCACATGCCATCGAAAAATTCTCTCAAGCATTCAGGTTTCCTCACGATGTTTTCCTTCACCGTTTGAGCATGTGATAAATAATTAGAATATATTTATTTTTATTTTCATTTCTATCCAATAGAAGTCATGCGGATTAAATGAAATTTCTTCCGAGATTTCAGATTTAAATATTTCTAATATGAATTTATTCATTTATTTACCAAATAGGAGAGCCATTAAGGAAATGTTATGTCAAATAAAAGTTTACACTCAAAATTATAGTCTTTTAATTTTTAAACTGTCTTTCTTTCACATTTTTATCATCGAAATTATTTACAAAATTGTATCTATTTCGAACAGTAATTATGACTTAACAATTAAATAAATTATTTAGAGAGTAACAAAAAAATTGTCATTGGTAATTTATTATTACTGGAGCTGTGATAGCCTAGTGCTGTGACCAGTGGACCGGTAAAGTCAAAAGTTTCGAGTTCGAACCCAAGGCTACTGACTTTTCGGAAGTTATGTGCGTATCTATCACATGCTCAAACGGTGAAGGAAAACATTGTGAGGAAACCTGCATGCTTGAGAGATTTTCTCATGGACTAATAGCCTAAACCCGTTTTGATACACCAGGTGACCAGTGCCCAGCATGAGGACAAGAATTGGTTCGATTAAGTAAATTCTAATTATTTTACTTTCCATTGAATTAATCAATCATGCCTTTGCCATACAATTTTACGTAATTCGGAATAAAATTTATGATAGAATTCGGAAAAATATTAATTTAACACTGTAAAACAGTGAAACGGACTATACATATATAAGTCCCATTTTGTAAACGATATTAGTGTAAATTTTGCTGGATGTTCTTCGTTTATTCTTTCTTTGAAGCGCCTTACAAATACTTTGGAGCAACAATTAAACAGCGCTATAGTAATTATCGTTGCCATACAATGATTTCAGGCGCCCGGCACTTTCTTCTACAAGTTGCCTGTAGTGACTTGCTACCAACGTCAGGAAGTAAAATCGAACCACTGTAAACAAAACAAGAGAAAAGATTTTATTGTACTTAAATGTTAATATAGGTGTCGTTAGAACTGTCTTAATGGAGAAGTTAGCAGGGTTTATTTCAATTAAACAAATATTATAGGTGACTTTGAATTTTTTTTAAATCGTCGCGGGGTTCGAATAAGAACATGAAGCGAGAAATTCCGTATTTTCTTTAAGTTTCAATGTTAACTAGCCTAATGTAACAAAATGTTAACTAACCTAATAGGTTCCTACCAGCATACAATATTAAAATTATTAAATGAAAACAAAAAATCTTATCTTAAAATTAATTTTAGGTCCTATGTAATTAGGGGGAGCCTATTGCCATCGACCGGGCACGAACAACTAATCCCAAGCTGCTACAGAGAATTTCAACTCAATAACACTGCTCGTCCTGGGAATCTTAGTTAATTAGAGTTAGTTAGAGAGCAACACTCAGTGTCAAGTCAGTTTATCACCTAAACTGACTTGACAGTCAGTCAAGTCAGTTTATCACCTAAACTGACTTGACACTGAGTGTTGCTCTCTGAGTTTTGTGCATGTTGTGACACCTTTAAAAGTTGTGCATTTAACATCATATTGTTATAAATTTAATAGAAGTAAGAAAAAATGTAACAACTGCTGGATGTCCTAATTATAAATAAAAAGATAAAAAAAATAAAAAAAAAACTTAATCTAAGTTATTTTTATTACACTAAGTATAATTGACTACTTACTTAAACCCACGAAGCTAACGATATACACGAGTATCAGGTCCTGGTCTACTTGGTGCAGTGCCATGTTAACTGCTAGTCCATACACCAGCAGCAGGAGACTGAGCAACACCTCGTATGATGTCCAGACCACCCACGGCCTCATCAAGTGCACTTTATCCTGGAAATTGTTCATATATTTGTTTTAGAGAGGTAGGACATATTTATTTTATTTATTTACTAGCTGACCCAGCAAACGTTGTTTTGCCACATTATAGGGGTTGGTGGACAACCCTTATCACTAAGGGGGATGAAAAATAGATGTTGGCCGATTCTCATAGATACCGGATAAGCACAAAAAATTTCATCAAAATCGGTCAAGCCGTTTCGGAGGAGTATAGCAACGAAAACTGTGACACGAGAATTTTATATATTAGATTTATTTTACATTAAATAGAACGGCCGAAGCCAACTACACTATTTAACGAAACCTTACAAGTACTTAATAAATAAAAAAAAATATAAAAAAAAAGACAGAGATATCACGGCCTTACGAAAGACCATAGTAAAACAATAATATGTTGTTGTGTTTCTGTAAGTGAGGGTTGCCAAAGCTCTTTGGGGGAGTAACTGTTCTGACAGAATGGTAATCTCGTTTGCTGTCAGTGCAGTAACTCCCTTATTTTAAGAAACCTAGGATCATAGTCCAGTCATTTTAGGTTTTATCTGTGGAATAATTCCTAGTGAGATGTGAGAGTCCCAGAAAAATGCAAGAGAATGCCTCTTGCATTTTTCTTTCATTTGCATTCTTTTTTACTGTAGATAATTTCACGATCAATAATTTTTATCATGATCTCTATTGACCTCGGGGCAATAGGTCGCGAGATATTTGCGATGAACTGATTTTCGTGACCTTTTTACCTCTACAACTTTTTAACCGGCATTATATCAATGTCTATTTTTCACATCTTCATTACAACGCCGAAATAAAGGTGTATACCAAAACTCAGCTCACTAAGAATTATTCCCCAGATTGGTGTATCATCATCATCATCATCAACCAATTAATGTCCCACTGCTGAGCACAGGTCTCCTCTCATTTAAGAGGGATTAGGCTATAGTCCACCACGCTAGCGTACTGCGGGTTGGCAGACTTCACATGCCATCGAGAAAATCTCTCAAGCATGCAGGTTTCTTCACGATGTGTTCCTTCACCGTTAGAGCATGAGATAAATACGCACAAAACTTCCGAAAAGTCAGTGGTGCGTGCCTAAGGTTTGAACTGGTCACACCACTAGGCTACCACAGCTCTCACAGATTCGAGTATTAAATGACTGGACTATCAATATGTTTTACAAGATACCTCTGGTGATACTGGTTACAGTAACGGCTTACCATCAGGCAAGCCGAAAGACAACGAGACTGCGAGACTAATGAGGCAGTCCAAAAAGAAAGAAGGAAATAAAAACAGTGGACTGCTTACCGTCAAAGTTCCAACGAGCATAATAGCGGTAAGTACCAGTGTGATACAAAGAAATATCATTACACCTATTGCGACGCAGTACATCACGATGTTCTCCGCATTGGAAATTGTGAAGGCTCCGGGAATCAGACGCTCGATGTTTGTAAAGCATTGTGCCAGAGACAGGACCGTGAACAACTGAAATGGAATAGAAAAAATGTTAGGACTAGAACTTTGCATTCAGGGCTTATTTCTCTTGAAACTATCTACCAGTAAAATTCAAAATTGAACCAGTATCTGTTTGTGGTAATAAAGCTACTTTTTATCGTGGCTTATTGATGTTATTTTCGAATTCTTTACGGCATCCATTGTAATGGGCAAACTGTCTGCCCGATAAAATCTTATAAATGAATCTAAGTGTTATATAGGTTTAAAGAATTTTATGCTCATAAAAACATAAAGTTCACTTACAATGAGATACATAATAATAACGAATAAAAGAGTAGAATACCTCTGAGTCACCAGGCCCATTGTATTGTCACGTTATAGTAGACAAGTGTTTCTTCAGTTTACGTTTGTATATGTATTATCACATTTCTTAATGTCATTCGGTAATCTATTGTACAGCTGTGCTCCCTCATATAGAATATAAGTAAATGTAAGAATGTTTTATAGTATCTGTGCTTACCAAGTTAATTAGGACATCATGAGTCAGTGAAACTGGTCCTAAATATAATATTTTTTTTTGTAATCATCTTGTAATATTGGTCTAACATCAACACATATAAATAAGGTCAAGGTAAATAGACAAGGTAAATAATGTCAAAGGAGAGATTTTTGAGTAGCATACATTATCATTTTTATTATAATATGAACGATGTTTTATTTAAATAATTATGCTGTTGAGCTTTTTGCACGTATTAAGGAGCCTTCAAGTCACGACTGAATGAAATGTATCTCCTATATATAATGTATAAATGTCTAACCTTTTTAAAAGCAATTTTATGATACTTACTATTACAACTAAAGCCGATACTATGGTTCCGATTTTGAGGGAGAGGCAACAGAAACTCTTCTGTCTTGGAATATCCTCCAAAGACAATAGAAACTCTGAAAAAAATATAAATACAGTCTACGTATATACACACGCCTTAACTCTAAGAGGCTTAAACCTCAAAATATGTAGCCATTTCGCTACACAGAGAATATTTTTTTTTCACTTTACACCTATATATTCTGTTCATTACTTTTATATTATACAATAGATTTTGTATGTAGTAGCAAAACGGCCAAGCCACATATTCTGACTTACACATTGCGTGTCATCATAAATGTTTTTGGTGGGATCATATTTTTTGATAATCCTCTAATCTTTTTCCTCAAGAATTAAAAGAAATTAGGGTAGTTCTTAATTAAAAAAATCAAGACATTCAACAACTTCGTCTGCCAATAATCATGGATGCTTTAAGGTGATCCTATATGTGGAATTAATGAAAATATTTGATATCAATGTCTATATTCATATTATAAAGCTGAAGAGTTTGTTTATAAGTTTGTTTGTTTGTTTCAACGCGCTAATCTCAGGAGCTACTGGGTAGGAATAAAAAAAAATTTTTCGTTGGATAGTCAATTTATCAAGGAAGGTTATAGGATATATAACATCACGCTATGACGAATAGGAGCGGAGCATAAATGAAACATAAATGTTGTAAAAAAAACTAGGAAAAACTTTCTCCTAGGTAACGCAGACGAAGTTGCGTGATTGAATGATTGTTTATTTCTGTAAATAGATCTTTTTAAAGACACTTTTACAAGTCATGTAAGTTTTTTTTTGTATCTAGTTGGCATCGGCATTTCCTAACTGACGACCTCTGAAATGCCGAAAAAAACTCAGAGAATCATGGTCTCTTTTAAAATCCAAACATTTTGGTTACAATATGTGAGCCTGACGATGTAGGTTAAAGTCTGAGATGGCCATTTGAAGAAAGCACCAGTGCAGCTTTGAGTTGACTCGTCCATACTGACAGCACGAATACGTCAGCCATTGTTTATCTCAACCATTATTGAGGGAGCTCAACGACCCGACGCACGTCAATGCAAGATCAGCGTTGACGTTGATAGACGTTGCGTAGGCCATTTCGTTGCGAGGGTCAGCTAGCACTATTATAAAATACGACCCGATTAGTGCAGTGGTATAAAAGGCTGCCTTCTGTGTTAAGGGTTCGAATCCCAGTAGGGGCAAATAATTATGTGATGAGCAGGGACATTTGACCGGAGACATGAATATATCATATAAATGTAAGACTAATTAGAAAAAAAAAACTATATAGTGTATTAACTTTCTAGTATCAGTGACACAAGCGTCGTTGGTTAGTTCTATTAAATCGATTTAATAAATCCGCAAAAAATGTAGTTACATAAATGTCCAGTATTCAATAAATAAATACATATAATAAATATTCTTGGACATTATGACACAGCGTCATCTAGTTCCGAGCTAAGCAACGAGGCTTGTGTTACAGATATTAGTTGGTTGATATACTACATATATACTTTTTTTTTGTAAATCTATACTTATTATACATAGATACATCCATGACTCGGATACAGATGTTTATACTCACTCGAATACAGCTCGCACAAACATTTGTGTAAGTATTCGAGTAAGTGTACATATACAAACTAAAAAAAGTTATATATGTAATATATATTTCCTTGTATTATGAGTGCAATTTATAAATAAAATGAATTATGTTACAAAACACACCAATCCGTACGCATAAATAGGAAACAGTGTCGATTGTATACTAGCGTTATCAGCCGTGGATAACTACGACTTTATCACACGAATATCAACACAACACTAATCATAATGACAGATAATCTACATTTATCCCTACAATAAACTGTTCCACACAATGACGTTAACAGATCAGTTTAGCAATTTCAATAAATAATTATATTTATTGAAATTGCAAAACATAATTATTTTACTATCATTATTTTGATTATTGTTTGCATTTAATAATTATTTTATAAAATACTTATTCTAATTTGTGAACAAATTATTTATATTATTTGTAATAAGACATAAGTACTCAACGTTTAAGAAATTAACTTCGTTTACACATACACATAATATTACACAATGATAATTAAACTCACTTCTTGTCAAACACATTTTGCCGTTGTCACAGAAACAGTAATGAACGATAATTCTTTCGGATACCAAAAGAGCAATTTATAAATAAAATATAATATATTATTATCACAAGACGACACCAATCCGCACGCTTGCGTGGGATGTACTAATAGTTGATATCAGCTTATCAGCCGACGATTAATATTTCTTTTGTGGTGTAACGGAGTGTACTGTATTTTTCATTGTTTATCGTTGTTATCTGAAATGAGGTGATGATGATTTTTGCCCGAACTAGAGAATCCTACAAAGAAACGAATGAAGGATTCACCGTTTCTCTGCAGCAGCTTCTAAAACTGGCTTATTTTAACTGGAGTGAACAATGACCGCCTGGATAAAAACAAAATACAGTACCTGCTCTTGAGGTTTTAGATTAAATGGCTGTCAGATGCGAGGGTGACAGTGACTCATTTAAGGTGATGCGCGGTCGCTGCTATCTAGTGCACTACTAGCGCCATCACCGCAACAACGGTAGGCAGTGGTACTACCAAACGAATTCAGTAAATTGCGGTAAATTGCGGATAATTGTCCAACCAGAGGTTAAAAAGTTAACAGCTTTATCAGAAGAATATCTGATAATAATAATATCAATTGATATGCTATAATTATTTATTGAAATGCGAAAAATGATTTAATGATAGCTTCTTTTTTAATGAACGTATAACGTAATAAACAGTTTCCTCCGTTCAGCAGTAAATTACCTATGGTTCATAGTATAGTTGCCTAAAAGCATTGCTTGCATATTTTCTGGCATTAAAATACTTCTAAGTCCCAAGAAATAAAACATTTTGGTGTTTTAACCTCTTTAAAGGTATATCGGTGTTTGGGTTTTCAAACAATTGGGTAATCCTAGGTTTAACTAATTGTTGTGTGTATTTTAATTTAAGAACGTGTTTTCTTTGAATATTGAAAATTATTTAAGTACTTATATGATATTTATTTGAGTTCGCAGTCATATCATTTATAATTTTTTTTTTCAGTTCTCAAAGAGTTTATTTTATTCATTTAATTTATCTGGAATATAATGATTGAAGTTAAACTATCTGTTACCCTAATGTCAATAAAACAAAAGAACTATATGATTATATATATATATTATTAAGTATACAAATATTGGCAATAACTATATTAAAGCTTTTATTCTATGACTATTTACTCGAGTCAAAAAAGTAATATTACACATTAATTAAAATACTTATAATTAAAAGGAATAAAATAAAAAAAATCCTTTCTCTAGAGGCAAATAACCATCTGTACCTTGGACCCTCTAACCGGTGGGTTATTCTTATTGTAAACCTTCTTTGAGTCTCTATATTTAAAAAAAACTTACATTTATGTAATATAGGCTTTTTAAAATATATAGAAAATATCGTATTTACACTCTATATGGTTATTGAACTGACGTAAAGTTTCCAATTCCTTTACAATCATTGCACATATTCTAAAATAATTTTAGTATAATATCGAAGTACAAGATTACTTAAAGTAATTATTGAGTAATATTTATTCACAATATTTCTCGGATGTCCTCATTTTAGCTAATACATATTTGTTTGTGGATAAAGAAAACATTTGAACCATTTCAAAAATCTCATCATCCACTACCATTTACCGTGTTACAATTCGGCTTGAATCTCCTTTCATTTGAGAGAAAATAGGCTGACAGACTTGATACACTGTCGAAAATAGTTTTTCCTTCATCCTTTACATAAATTCATAAAAAGCCTTCAAACCCATTAGGATCAAACTCGACATTGACTTCAAAACTGGTCACAATTGTTTTTATTTATTTTGAAATACAGATTTTACAGCTTATCACTAAACAAAAGAATAAAAAGAATATCTATTGTGAGAAACGGTAATTACTTTGCTGATTAAATTATACAAAAAGAGGCATATTTTACAAGTTAATGTCACTCACTGATCTGATCGCGGAGAACAGACCCCGAAACAGATCTCTTAAAATTATTTTTTTAATTAATTTTATTATAACTATGTAGGTATTTATCTGATCAATGTTCTGTCTTATTATAATATCTAGATCAATGTGTCGCCCATTTTTGCCCCAATTTTTATTTCATTACACTTCACTATGCTTACTTGCTTAGTAAAAACAAACCCTTAAAAGCTTGAAAAATTGCCAGAATAAATGTAATACCTACATGCCCTTAACGTAACTTATAACTACAATGTATGTTTGGTACATGAACTTCAATAAATATTTGACTCGTCTTTCGAGGAATTAATAATGATGGCCATGTCCATGTGACTCAACTACAGTACCACCACTGTATCCATGACCAATTGACTGGGACACCCCTGAAATATAACTGCTAACACCTACCCCACCAATACCACTCACCCCAGCACCAATAGCCCCAATACCGCCGATCCCACCAATGCCCCCTATACCTCCCACCCCACCGCCTACTGCCACGGGTACAGGTACTCTAACAGGGACCGGAGCAGGCACCCCAACGGCATACGGCTGTGGCACCGGTATCCCCACTCCCTGAGTTACAGTCACGGGAACAGGCTGTGCGTATGGGTACGGGAACGGCCTATCAACTGGGACAGCAATAGGTCGGTGTATAACATGAGCGACCGGGTGGGGCACTGCGACGGGGACTGCACGTGGTTGGTCTACCGGTACCCCGACATGAACGGGGTAGGGGACAGCGCGGGGTACGCCGATGGGGACAGGTTGGGGCACGGGTATGGCGACTCGGTTGTGGTACTCGGAGTATGTGTGGCGGATTGGAAATCCGATTCCGCCACCCGACACTCCGCCGCCAGACAATCCGCCACCCAACACTCCGCCACCAGACACTCCGCCGTCAGACACTCCGCCACCCAGCAATCCGCCGCTTGACACGTCGCCACCCAACACTCCGCTACCCAGAGATCGTTTCACTTGGTCGCCACCAAGAGCGTACTGCACGCAAAGAAACAGCAGAATCTGGAAAAACACACAAAAAGTATGAATAAAGTAATTTATTTTTAATAGGAATTAGGCATAGCTACAATGGATGTGTTTATCTAATCTATAATGACCTAAAGTACAGACAAACAATAGCCGACAATAACATCTTTTATTATACGTATCTAATAAATATTGTGTTTAAGTAACTGTGTCACAAATGGCACGGGTTTCAATGAGTCTTAACAACGCGACGTTAGTACCTAAATCAGTATTATTTCAAATTCTAATTCGCCTAAACACGAGTGTTAAATTTTAAAACAAAACTGCCAAACATACGCCAACCCTTCATTTTCTCTCCACAAAAATCATAAAAAGATTAAAACAAATGATTGACTCTAGATATTTGTTTTAATTTTGTTTTAATCTATTATAATAATGTATTATCACTAATATAGTAATTGTTTAGCTTTTTTATACGATGACTCGCATATTGACGATAATAATAAAGTAAGATTAATACTAACGAGGTCAGTAGCACATATCAAAGCCACTGTATTAGATAAACTTTGACCTTGAATGAGTGATTTCGCTTTATTTCCTTAATATCATCATTTTCTCCGACTGCTGGGCGTAAATATCTTCTTTAACTACAAGAAGGCCTCCTAGTAATTCTAATCCTTTTAAGGGTTCCGTACCCAAAAGGTAAAAACGGGACCCTATTACTAAGACTGAGCTGTCTGTCCGTCCGTCTGTCCGTCTGTCTGTCACCAGTTAGGCTGTATCTCAAGAACTGCGATAGCTAAACAGTGGGAATTTTCACAAATTATGTATTTCTGTTGCCGCTGTAACAAAAAATACTAAAAACTAAATAAAATAAATATTTAGGGGCGGCTTCCATTTTCTGGCTAATTTTGTACGGAGCCCTTCGTGCGCGAGTCCGACTCGCACTTGTCCGATTTTTCTTTTCTGATTACAGGCTTCACGTACCGTTGAGAAAAACTCTCAGGCATAGAAATTTATGGTCACATCACTACACTGAATATCTCAATGACTCACTTAACTAGCAATCACATATTAAAAACCTTATAATTGATAAAAAAACCAACTTACATAATAAAGTCGAATCATTTTCTCCAACTAAACTACCTTCTACTCAAAGTACAGTTAGGAACGAAAGTGGTTAGACGGAGGAAAGTAATGTGTATTTATAACACCATGTGTTCAACGGAAACAGGGTTTACTCACACCCTGTATAGAAAACTAAGCTACGATGTATATGGAGTTGATAATTAGCTATGATACTGTGAATCAGCTCAATAAGGGAAGCGTTGCTAATGATCTGTGCTCATCGCAGCTCATTTAAATAGTGTAACGTAATTACATGCAAATTAGTAATTGATTCAGTATTGATTTTCTTACATTTAATCAGTTTTCTTTTGTAGTTTTGTTTACAGATTTTAACGCGGCATATTGATATTTTAAAAGACTGACTTCTCAGATTACTACCTCGTTTATTGGTCGTACCTATAGTCGTCCGTCTGCCGAGAGGTCTTTGGTTCGATTCCAAGGTCGAGCATGGAGTTTCTCTATGAAATACTCAGTAGCTGATCCGAATTTCGATCCGTGCGTGGTTAATGTCAATAGGCCTACCCCATATTACATGGTACCTCTTAACATAGCGGCAAAATGTAGGTGTACATTAGTACACCTCTGCCTTTGTTGTAACCCTTCGGGAACGACAGATGTGATGATATGAACATCCATGTACATCTCAAATTAAACTGTATTGTTTCCATCTGCATAAAATAAGCTTAAAATAAAACTTCGTGGGGAAACTTGCATGCTTGAGAGATTATATCGATGGCATGTGAAGTCTGCCAACCCGCAGTAGGCTAGCGTGGTGGACTATAGCCTATTCCCTCTCAAATGAGAGGAGACCCGTATCTAGTGACCCAGTGGGACAGTAATTGGTTGATAAGGCTACATAAAATAAATTAAAAAGCAACTCTATACATTTCCACGCCAGTGATACATATGGGCGTCACCTATCAGTCCAGATCTAGTTAGCAAGTGAATCTAGCCTTAGTCGACTAGTTGACTATAGTGAACTAGTAGTCGACTACACCGGTAAAGTACTCGTAATCGCCTATCTAACTGCTACCGTTATGTAATATATGAGAATTGTTTACGATTGGTATTCGTATTAAGATAGTAGGTACTTCGCCTTTCTTGAGACCTAGGTACTGAACGTAAAAAGAATCTTCTTGTTGATATTATGATCCTAATATGATAATTATGGCTACATGGCGATATATTTTAATCCTGACCATTCAAATTCTTTACACAGCACCCATAATCACGAATAATTCATGAACTGTGATAAATATAATCCGTAAAACAAGATTTATCCAAATGTCTGCCTAATATACTAGATTACAGGATTGCAACTAAAAACTGTGACTGTAATTTCCAGTTGACAAACCATCTGTCAAACAAAAAACTTAAAAACAATAGTTACTGGAGAAAACTACAATAAAGTTGTTTATATCGACTTTTGCAACATAATCGGCGCAGACGATCTGTCTCACGGGTCACGGTCATTTCTCATACAGTACACCGTCGCTTTATATTATCTACATACTCGATACTCGTATAGTTACCTATAGTTTTTTCGTCTGAAAAGTGTAGAAAATTGCGACTGAATTGTCTCGTATAAAGTAGGCACCACTAGACAAATCACTGGTTTTCAATCCACTAATATTTTACAGATTCTTCACAACAATCATTGTCTACTACTGGACATTATATTCAATATTCAGCATCTCGTCATCCAGTCACTATCAGCCACCTTCCCAAAAGCACCCCACCACCCCAACTGTCCAACAGGCGTCCTACTTCACACACTGCCTAAAAACCTATCTTCCAAAAAAGTAGGTACTCTCAGTAGCATTACACACAATATACCTACTAAAGGAATGTATTAACATAAGTATGTACATAAATCAATTGGGTGTAATGTTCTGTGAGATATTTGTTCATTGAGCGTCCATTGAAAACGAATAGCTCGTAAAAAATAGATTCCTTATGTCACACAGCAACTTTAGGTCGGGACTACATTGTGAAGTGAAGAGCGTTAAATGATATCCAATCTACCGCCTTCCACTGTTTACTTTACCTCATGTAAATGCAAATTAAAATAGAGAGAGAAAGTAATATTTTCCGCTGTGCTCTTTCGTTCGTCGAGCCTTCTGAATGTCGCCCGATGTAATACCATAACAACAATACGTTAAAATTCAAGATTAAATAAAATCAGCATGAAAATAATATTAGCATATGAGTCAATTGCGTATTTCAGGCGCTTAAAGATGAGGTTCCGTACAGTAAAATAATTTGAACCTGAAAAAAAATCTCTCTAGTGTCAATGAATTTAATTTCACCTCATTAAACTTTAGTGGTAAGGGACGTGTTGTCGGGATGTTGTATAAATAAAAGTTCGACTCACGTAAATTTGTATATTATAATCCCAGCACCTTACTCACTAATTAAAAAAGCGTTATAGCACAAGCACAATCACAATCACACAAGCACTGTTAGTTTGGTTAGTACTAAATCTATACAAGTTAGTTAGTTAGTTAGTTACCAATTAGACAGACAAAAGCAATATCACTGTAATGTAAACATAGAATAAAGATCGCGACAATATGTCGTATGAGCAAGCTGCGTGCGCTCCGCGTCGTAGGTCAATCTGCACTGGTCGGTTGACCGTTGGAAACCGCGTGTAGGCGGGCGAGCGGCGAATCAAATTCCTAGAATTGTGAAATTCCAGGAAATACAATGCCTATAAACTAGTGGTGACGGATGAGTCGATTGTCAGGTCGATAATTTTATTGATAATCGATATCGATCACTGGTAATTTAAATTGTTGTTTTATGTTATTTTATGTGAATAAGGATTGTGTAATGTATTATATGAATATATATATATATGTTTAATAAATATAAATATATGTAGGAAAGTAGCCTACACCACCCCCCTCCAGAGACCGTCAGGGGCGATAAGAATCAGGGAACCTCACGCGACGACCAGAGCGGGTAACATAATCTTGTTGTACTTCCGGTGGGAGTTCCTCATTCGGTGAAGACAATATGAAGGCAGGTTTGAGGCGGTTGATGGACACTGTATTTTCCTTGTTATTAATTAAAATTTTAAATACTTTATCTCCCCTCGAAATAACTTTGTGTGGCCCAGAATATGCAGGTTGAAGAGCACCCCGTAAAGCGTCTTCTCGGAGGAAGACATGATCACAGGTCTCAAGTTCCTTGTAAATGAAAACTTTGGGCTTACAATGTCGGGAAGCTGGTGTGGGCCGCAACTTTTCAGCAATGTTCCTTAGTCTAGCGGTAAATTCGGAGACGTCTGTAGTGCCGGTAGTGGTAGGTTCAAAGAACTCGCCGGGCAACCTTAGTGGCTCTCCATACACTAGTTCTGCTGATGAGGTTTGTAAGTCCTCTTTAAAGGCAGTTCTTACACCTAATAAGACCCATGGCAATGACTCAGTCCACTTATCATTTGCATGGCATACGATTGCAGCTTTAAGTTGACGATGAAAACGTTCAACTAGGCCGTTACATGCAGGATGATATGCTGTTGTCCGCTTGTGCTCGAATCCGGCAATTTTGGACAGACATTGAAATAAAGCCGATTCAAACTGACGGCCGCGGTCTGTTACGATATCTGTCGGACAACCAAATCAAGATATCCAAGTGGACAACAAGGCTTTAGCGACAGTTTCTGCCGTGATATCTGCTATAGGTACTACTTCGGGCCAGCGAGTAAATCGATCAATAGCAGTTAAGCAGTACCGGTAACCTTGAGAAAGTGGAAGGGGTCCCACAAGGTCTATGTGGACCAGCTTAAAACGTGCACGTGGTAAGTTATAGGTGCCAAGGGGGGAAGTCACGTGACGATTGACTTTTGCCCGCTGACACGATATGCAAGCACGCGCCCATTCTCTGCAATCCTTGCGTACGCCTGGCCAAACGAATCGCTCGGCAACTAATATGGCTGACGCGTTGGTACCAGGATGGCTGAGGGAATGTAGGCTATCAAACACCTGCTTCCGTAAGCATTTGGGTACATAAGGCCTGGAAGTTGGCGTACTGACGTCGCAGTACAATGGGATCCTACTTCCAGGGACGTAAAGTTTCTTAAACTTCAGGGAAGAGTCTCCACTCAGAAGTTTATCTAATTCTGGGTCAGAAGTTTGAACCTGAGCCAGGTTTTCGAGGCTGATTGGATCTTCCAGTTCTTCAATGCGGGACAGAGTGTCGGCAACTATATTATCCTTGCCGGATATGTGGCGGATGTCTGTGGTGAACTGGGAGATAAAATCAAGGTGTCGATACTGTCTAGGCGAACAGTTGTTCTTCCTTTCATGGAATGCAAAACTGATTGGCTTATGGTCAGTATAAACTATAAAATGCCTTGCTTCCAGCATGTGCCGGAAATATTTGATTGCCTCGTAAATAGCGAGCAGCTCCCTGTCGTAAGGCGAGTATTTGGTCTGAGAAGGGCTTAGTTTTCTAGAAAAGAATGCTAAAGGTTGCCAAATGTCGTCTTGGAGTTGTTGAAGTACTGCTCCAATGGCTTTATCTGAGGCATCGGTAACAACAGCAAGTTTAGCGGTGCAGTTAGGGTGGGTCAACAACGTTGCATTAGAGAGGCTTTCTTTGCAAGCTTCGAACGCTGCTAGGGTCTCTCCTGTTAAATTAATTGGTTGCGTACCTTTAAGGGATCCTTTCAAGAGAGCGTGCAATGGAGCTTGAATTTGAGCTGCTTGAGGAATGAATCTTCTATAAAAATTAAGCATTCCTAAGAAACCTCTCAGTTGACGGACATTTGTTGGAGCAGGGAATTGTTTTACCGCCTGCAATTTTGAGTCTAAGGGCTTGGAGCCACTTTCAGAGATGCAGTATCCTAAAAAAGTTACTTCTTGAGCTCCAAGTACACACTTTGCTGTGTTGATTAGCATACCGTACTCCTTTAACCTCTTAAAAATCTCGCGTAGGTGCTGTTCGTGCTCTAATTCGCTCCTAGAAAAGACTAAAAAATCGTCGAGATAGCAGTACACGAAATCGAGTCCCCTGGTAATCTCGTCCACAAAACGTTGAAACGTTTGACCTGCGTTTCTAAGACCAAAGGTCATAAAAGGAAATTCATAAAGGCCAAACGGGGTTGTGATAGCGGTTTTAGGAATATCCTCAGGGTTGACAGGTTGACTGTAGGCTTTTTCTAGGTCTAAAGTGCTAAAGACTTTACATCCAGCTATACTATGGGTAAAGTCATGGATATGTTTAATCAGATACCTGTCAGGCACTGTACGAGCATTCAACTTACGGTAGTCCCCACATGGACGCCAGCCGTTGTTTTTCTTCGGAGCCAGATGTAAGGGTGACGACCATGGACTTTCTGATGGTCGAGCTGTGCCGATAGTCAGCATAGACCGGAATTCCTTTTCAGCAACCTTAAGTTTGTCTGGAGCTAAACGACGGGGAGGTGAGCAAACTGGAGGGCCAGGTGTCGTGCGTATGTGGTGGACTGTTTGGTGTGGTGTTGTGTGATGTTTACCAGCTGGTCGTGTGATTTCGGGGAACTCATTCAATACTTTATGATACCGAGTCTCACCCGTCACCACTTTGACAGAAAAAATATTATTACAATCAGGTAGAGTAGCAATAGCTGTGATAGAAGTTAAATTGTCTATCAGGCGTTTGTTACGGCAATCGACAACAAGGTTGAAAAAATTTAAAAAATCTACACCAATGATAGGTTTTGTTACATCAGCTACTACAAAACGCCATTGAAAAGTTCTACGTAAACCAAAATCTAAATCTAAATTTATACAACCATACGTAGCGATGGTGGAACCATTTGCAGCACACAACTCGTAGTCAGCCCGAGCACGACGATCGTGAGTCGCTGACCGTGGGAATACACAGAGGTCGCTTCCAGTATCGACCAGGAACTGCGTCTTCGAAGATCGGTCAGTGACGAAGAGGCGACCAGTAGCAGCTAAAGGGCAATCGTCAGTCGCCATTACAGACCGCCCTTGGAGTTTTCCGACTTGTAATCGCAGGGGGAAATACATTTGTTGGCTTTGTCTCCGAACTTATTATGGTACCAGCATTGTGGGAACTTCCTATAGTTCGAGTCAGAGCGCTGCCTTGATGTGTCGCGAGTGCTTTTGGAGTGAGAGCGAGACCTGCTGTTCCGATCTGATGTCAACTTCTGAAACTGTCTTCTTAGTTCGGCCACCTCCTTAGTTAGATCGTTTAGAACAGAACTAGGGAAGGTGTTGGTATTTACAGCAGCGATCTTTGGAGTAGAAGAAGCGAGGTCATTCACTCTATCGGCTAAATCAGCTAGGTCCTCTAGTGACGCTGCACCTGGTTGGCCTGCGAGCACCGTCTGAACGCCATGCGGAAGACGACTTGTCCAAATGGTTTTAAGAAAATCATCAGGCACGTCCACGCCTGCAAGACTTTTGAGGTGACGAAGAAATTGAGATGGCTTGCGATCGCCAAGTTCTTCATGCATCAATAACTGCTTGATTTTTTTTTCGTTGGACGCGCTGAGTCTTTTGATTAACTCCGTCTTAAGCTTCTCGTATCTATTGGTCGCTGGCGGGCTTATAATTATGTCCTTGATCTCTCTAGAGTGTTGCTGGTCAAGGTGCCCTATCACGTAATTATATTTCGTGACATCGTTTGTGATACCAGCGATGGCAAATTGACCCTCGACTTGGGCGAACCAAATCTCAGGCTCCTCTGCCCAGAACGGTGGCACTCTAACGCCGACCTTAAAAACGTTGCTCGGTTCTATCGACAAAGTCGCATCACTAGTGCCGGCCACACTTTGTGCATCTTTATATAAGTCCTTATCCATGTTCAAATACGGGGTCACCAGTTTAGTGGTAAGGGACGTGTTGTCGGGATGTTGTATAAATAAAAGTTCGACTCACGTAAATTTGTATATTATAATCCCAGCACCTTACTCACTAATTAAAAAAGCGTTATAGCACAAGCACAATCACAATCACACAAGCACTGTTAGTTTGGTTAGTACTAAATCTATACAAGTTAGTTAGTTAGTTAGTTACCAATTAGACAGACAAAAGCAATATCACTGTAATGTAAACATAGAATAAAGATCGCGACAATATGTCGTATGAGCAAGCTGCGTGCGCTCCGCGTCGTAGGTCAATCTGCACTGGTCGGTTGACCGTTGGAAACCGCGCGTAGGCGGGCGAGCGGCGAATCAAATTCCTAGAATTGTGAAATTCCAGGAAATACAATGCCTATAAACTAGTGGTGACGGATGAGTCGATTGTCAGGTCGATAATTTTATTGATAATCGATATCGATCACTGGTAATTTAAATTGTTGTTTTATGTTATTTTATGTGAATAAGGATTGTGTAATGTATTATATGAATATATATATATATGTTTAATAAATATAAATATATGTAGGAAAGTAGCCTACAAAACCATTATGGTCATCATTTGTTAATGATTACTATGACTATTGACAATTTAAGACAAACCTATATTGACTTAGGACACTCGTTACCAGAATATTATACTGCAATAAAGACAGCAAGTTTCTTCCCCGAACTTCTTCCCGGAACCAAGCAACTGGAATCTTAACGTTTTATAAATCCTGGAAAAAATATTAGAAAAACACGTGGGTTTTAACCAAAGACTATAAAACCACTTGACCGCTCATACAGGGCGACCCCTGGTCGCGAACCGTATGCATTATAGCGCCAATGTTAGTCCGCGGTACGGGCGGCCATTTTAGTATCGACCAAATGTTAGATCCGTGTGCACGTGATAATAATCGAATTTGTAAAAACATATCCGTCCAAAAATACGACACTATACCTTCCTGTTCCAGTAGGTGGTGTGGTAAATTATCTAAGATATCTAATTATAAAAAGAATGCCATTACTTTTAATCGTAAAGTACAGTTTTAATAAATATTATTTCTAATGCAGAGCTCAAGTTTAACTGGTTGATAAACGTAAACATCAGCATGCCTCTCTTTCTATCTTGAGATATTTGGCTATACTTTCGTCTCTTTCTTTACACATAGTTCAGTAACAACTTTTTCTTGTAGATATCGATTATAATATCGATAAAATGTAAATTAATATTTATAATTTGTAATATTTAAATGTTATTTATCAGTTTCTAGACGGTCCCGGAATAGAAAGAACAACTGCTAAATGCTGTTCAAAGGGAAAATTGGTTTCCAACAAAATCCAACAACTGACTGCTTTGAATCTTTAAAAAATAGACGCCGTTTATTTTTTAGAAAACGCTACCATCAAAATATATTACTGACGACTTAGTTCGATCGATTCTTAAATGTAGGTACAGGATAAGAAGTTTTTTATTTTATCGATATCGATTATTGTCGAAAAATTGAGTAATCCCCCGCACTATGGGAGGGGCAATCGTTCTTTCATTTTTGCATTAGCAAATCACAACAACGCATTTTTCTTCGTCCCCCGGCCCGCAGTGGTGAGTCGTGAGCCTAAAAAAAATTGATACATTGGCTCTCAAGTGGTTAGATACTCGTTGGTTTTAACATTTAACATCAGACAGCAATTCTTGTTCATGAAAACAATTGCAACTCCATTGCTCAATGTCCGCTTTTCTCAAGCACTGTGTCGCCTACCTTAAGAAGAGTTACGTAGCGCCCAGCTAAACGTATGTGCACCATATAAGCGGTAGAATGCGGTTCTGTCACTGCTCTTATATGGCGTAAACATTTCCCTCTTCAGTTTTTTTTTATAGGCTGACAAACCTTGCTTGCACTCCTATGAAAGATAGTTTAGCTTTCTCAGTTAGCTATCCTGTTGTCTTACATCTTTATATCATTTCGTTCTCAAGTAATATAAAGGTGTAAGAAGTTTTCTCACCAATCATGTTCCACGCAATATAGTCTCACTGCTGGGCACATGTGTCCTGGGATAAGGCTAGAGTACACCACGCTAACCTAGTTCGGGTTGGCAGACTTCACATGCCATTTCGCACTGACGCACGTAAAATCAGTGTATCGTTTCGAAAAGTCAGTGGTGCCTGTCTTAGAATCGAACTCAGGGCCTTTGACTTCACAATCCACTGGTTATACCATTAGACTATTACAGCTCACCATACTTGGTGAGAAAATATATTTTCACAACCCTAATAATTTCATCAGACTTTCGTCGTCAGGCTATTATGCTATACAAGAATAAATATATATATCCTTAATATGTGATACTAGGTTTAAAACTAGTTGAAACACTGTCTAACGATTACAACTTCCTCATTGATTAACATGGCGGATAGGCCAGCGGTTTTTTGTTTGAATGACGGGATACACGATCGTAAATAACGCGTAACAAGAATACATTATCAGGTGTATATACAGCTTAAAGCCTCTCGCACCCGCTGTTGGGACCTAGGTTCTTAACAAAATAACTTGGATTAATACCTGGTATGTATCTCTGATGCTGTGATAGCTAAGTGGACTGTGATGTCAAAGGTTTTGAGTTCAATTTCAAGGACTACTGACCTTTTTCTAGTCACAAGCTTATTTTTTCACCGTAAGGACAAACGTTGTAAGGAATGCTACACGCTTGAGAGTTTATCTCGATGGCTGATGGACTATAGCCTCATCGCTCTCAAGTAAGAGGGAGACCCGTGCTCAGAAGGGGACACTAAATGGATAAATGATTGCTCAGGAATAATCATTTCATCACATACTCGCGCGCGCGCAGAAAGCTAAACATTTTTATGGACATAAAACTGTCATTAGCTAATTAAGTAATCGAACTTAGTTATACAGATCAAGTAAACAGGTCTGCAATCTATTTTATTACATGCACAAATGAAGTATACTAGTGACTGAGATGTATGCGAAAGGTGCGTGTACACATTGCCCATGCGGTGTCTAATCTTGCGAAAATTTAACAACTGACGGCCAACGTTTGTGACCAAAATTAATCAACGCGTTTACATCTTCCGTGTTTGTACACTAGCCTAGTTGTGGCGCTGATGCATTGTAATCAACCTATTGGCATGCTATCACGCATGTTTACAACAGGATAAGCAGAATATTTCACCGCTGCAGCACACGGAGCTAAGCTCTTATAACAAGTACCTACCCAAATTTTAAACACATATTTATACTTACAAGATAAGTATGAATAATAATGTACCTGTATTTAAAAAGAAACATTATAATTTGTCAATGACCTAGTATAATACGTATCACAAGCCTAGGTGCTTTGCTCAGAACTAGATGGCGCTGCGTTATAATGTCCGAATATATTTATACATTGCTTTCTCATGCTTGTAATTCCAGAGGTTCAAGCAGTGCACCGGTATATTTTCGCTGCGAAATATAAGGCGACTGGGACGAGACTACTTCAATTTACCAGGCGCAGAAAAATCGAACCACGGTCTAACGGTCAGCAGCTGCAACAAATATTATTGCATCTTTATTATTATAAATCAGTAGCTTTCGCCCCGGCTGCTCCTGCGGCGTATGTTTATCAAATTTTATCAATATACGTAAGTAGTTTTTGCATAAAATAGTGATAAACATCTTTGCATCCATAGGTCACAACATTTTTATTTTATTTATTATAGTTAGAACATACAATAAGAGGTATGTATGTATACACTACATAATATTGTAAATAAACAATTTACAAAAAAAAACTTACTAAAAAAACGTCCCTATTTGAATCGGACGGACCTCGCAAATGGTTAAAACTCACAGCTATTTAAATGCCATATTATATAAATATACCTACAGCATACGGAATCTAGGACACGTAGTAGATACTAGACAATAATATTCGTCTAGAATAAAATACCGTGGCATCTACTGTCGGCGCCTTTGTATCTTCCGCGAAGCACGGCCGGCGTTAACCTACATATCAATTGATTCATCAGCGCACAATGCAGACGAATTTTAAGCAACTGCTTACCATGTAAAAGGCTTTAAGGTCGAATATGCTGATTGCTCATTCAGATCAGTATGCTGTATGCAAAAATGAGCAGTGGTAGCCTAGTTAGGACACTTTTTTTAAAATGCGTAATATTTGTATACATTTTTTGCCGATTAATTCTGGGTAAAAATCATACTTGTCTTATAATTCACTTCAAGTAAAGAAATATATCCAGAATAAGTATATTCTTTCTTGAAAGGCCGGCAACGCATTTGCACGTCCTCTGGTGTTGCAGATGTCCATGGGCGGCGGTAATCACTTACCATCAGGTGAGCCTCCTGCCTGTTTGCCCCCTTATTTCCATAAAAAAAATAAAGAGACAGTGCCATCTAGTTCAGAGCTAAGTAACAAGGCTCGTGCCGTAAATACATAGAAACATCCGTGACTTAAATACAAATGTTCGTGCTCATCGCACCAAAATTTGCCCCTACCGGCATTCGAACCAGGCAACCCTGACCACAGAATGCAGCCTTTAATACCGGGGATAATCATTGGGGCCATAAACCTCAAGTATAAACGTCCCCGATTTACGATGGCTTGCAATAGCGTAATCATTCATCAAAATCATGTTAACATTCATTACCACTCATTGAGAGTAAACGACCTGATTGGCTGAGCGATCTGCTTGTGCGTCACGGGTTGCGGGTTCGATACCCGCACGGAGCAAATATTTGTACGTTCTACAGGTTCCGGATCTGGGCGTTTGTGTATCTGAAAATTTGTGTTTGTAAACGCACCCACGACACAGGAGAAAATCCTAGTGTGGGGCAACGTTTAAAAAAAACCTGCATACCTAAGAGATAACATATGGAGTATGCCGATAGGTTTTGACTAGTGTTGGGGACTCCTTCCCTACTTCTTCACCTAGGACCTTTATACCATTTGGGTTTAAAGAATCGTTATTTATTCAAAAGAACAGTGTTCACTTACGAATAAATACAGTGTTATGTGATTTAACTTTCCAGTGGCATTTACAGCATAATTGACTTAAAATGAAATTCATAATTTCAATTTATTATTAAACATAATAATAGGTATCTAGTTACTTTATCTATTTTTTTGTATTGCAACATAAAATGAACACAAACTTGTCATTTCCAATGAGGTACAATTTCATACTAAATACCTACTAATATCCTACTAATATTATAAGTGCGAAAGTTTGTAAGTATGAATGTATGGATGGATGTTTGTTACTTTTTCACGCAAAAACCGCTTAACAGATTTGAATGCAATTCTGCATTTAATATAGTTTATTACCTGGATTAACACACAGGCTACATTTTATCTATATACCATGCGAGTAAAGCCGCGGGAGGCAGCTAGTACTAAATATTGCTCTGCAATGTAAAATCTGAAATAATTAGGCCTTACTATTTCACATTGTTTAAAAGGATTTCATTTAAATGTATTTGAAAGCATTTGAATCTTCATCATCAAACACTGCTAGGCTAACCAATAAGACCAATGACCAATGCATACGAAAACAAATCGTAAAAACCCCACAAAATGTAGGGCATGATACACAAAATTCCGTGCACATGCCATTGATGACGTAAATATTGCACTAGTAACATTGTAGGTGATCTCAACACCGTGGCTACTGCGACCGATGGATCTCACGTGCTTTACGTAACCATGGTTACCAATAAACATTGGCAAAACGACACATTTTTGGAATACTTTATAATGTCATAAGACGTAATACAATGACTCAAGTTAAAGACAAAAACGAGTGTCTGAGCTTTTATTATCTAACTTATACGCAACTGACGTAAAACCTGATATAATATAACGTATGAATTATAATCTGTCTCCGGTTTTTTTAGGTCAGAAAAATCTTCATGGATCTTCCTGCCTCTTGAAGAGGCAAGATGTGTCAGATTCCAAAATGCTGACTGCACTTCTAACTACACCCGTTTTAATAGAGCTAAAACCCATTGCAAACATTTATAGACACTCCAGCCCTACTATCGGGGCCAAGGGATCCACGAAGCCTGTACCACAACACAATCCCTTCGGGCTTCGACCCAGTTTCATCGCTGGACACCGGCTAGGAGCGGGGCCATATTCGCCCCGCATACTTCACGTTAACACACAAAACTAAACATTTATTACGTGAATTACGTTTGATTAGAAATCCATCCGTGCCAGTCACTTCGCTGGGGAAAACCTTGTGATCTTGTGAAGAAACTTGAACATTTTCCGGGCAATATGAGTAGACTGCCAATCTGCAGTAAGCCTACATAGTAGAATATAGAGCACACCTCCTAGAATGAGAGGAGACCCAGGCCCAATTGTAAAATTGGTTCTGTGCTAACCAAAGATCTCCCCTATTCCCTTCAGTGACTTCATTTTAATTACGCTAATTATGCTACTTTAACCTATTAACATAATATAGCAATATTGAGTAATTGTCGATGCATTAACAACGGTACTCAGTACACGTCACACACATTGCATATTAATTAGGCTTTGAGCACACTGGTAGGCAAGGAGCTTCATTATAAGCGTAGTCTTTGTTGTAACATCTAACGTCGTTCAGTGACAGAGTCCTGGTCAAAAACAGTCTAACATTAGGTTATAATTAGCCTTCAACCCACAAGATTCAACCCTGATGGGTTGAATCTAATGGGTTGAATCTAGTAGGCAATTCGCGAGTTATTACTGTCGACAATGTCAATAGCGTATAGCATACAGAGGCTATCGCTATGGTTAGACTATGTACCTACTTATCGATAAAAAAAACAGTTTAGTTTAAATTCGAATAAATAAAAATGAAATATTAAAAAAATAACAATACCTTATGTCAAAAGTTCACATAGAAAGCAAGGCCAATTTCAAATTCTAGAACACGAAATTGTTCACAGATAAGAAATATGTATTTGTATATCATGAGACCAACTATTAATTTCCTATTCATACATTGCTGAGCTTCATACACATTATTGTATATGTCGAATTGCTTCATATGTCTTAAGAACTTGAAAACAATAATAAAATTCTCTGAACGTTCTGATAGTGGAATGTCTTTGCAAGAAAATCTTTTTAAGATTTACAATAAGTAGAGTAAATGACAAAGCAGTCAAGGTCTAAGCGACAAGAACACGCATTACCAAATCATAGGTCTCAAATTTAAATCACGCATATCTGTTATTTTTGTTTTTTTCAAATCATATGCTTATTAATTATATCACTCTCTGAACCCGTGAAAACGTCGTGTGATATCTCGCGAGGGAAAGGCTAGCACAGTGGTCCATAGCTTAATACTCCTTCTGAGAAGATTGGAGGCCCGTGCCCAGCAGTGGACAATAAAGGGATTGATAATGTGTACTCACTCCCACATGATCAAATAATCCATATCCATACTAAAGTGTGTCTGTCTCTACCTATACCTCTTCACACTTTAACCGCTGAACCGATTTATATGAAATCTCGAATAATTTGAGTCCTAGGAAAGCACATAAGATAGTTTTTGCCCCGAAAATCATCCCTTAACAAGGCGAGCTAAGGAAAGTGGAATTTTCAATGCGAAATCGATAATTTCTCAAAAGAGGGTAGAAATAAATAAGTCGATTGATGAAAATTGATTGAATAAAATTACTAATTTTACAAAGACGAAGTCGCGGGAAAAAGGTAGTTATTAACTAAATAAATAATCTACGCAAATGTGAAGCTTCTGCCTAGTTCTCAAACACACCACTGTGCAGTGTCGACACGCTGACACCTGTGCTGTTAATCCATGCGCGTGCGATGCATGCCGATCGCCATGCGCGTGAACTAATGTGCTACGACATACATAGATACGTCATAGACATATCAACGTCAATTAATTGCGGTTCGTGAGTCATATAGATTACTATTATGAATTGGATTTCATTGGGTTACGAGATAATTTAGAATCACTTCTAAATAAGAAAGAATACACCAGGTAAGACGACCGTTGTATTACGAATTCTCGTTGGTTAATGTACATTGTACAACCATATTTAACCGACTACAAAAAAGGAGGAGGTTATAAAATCGACTGTATTTTTTGTTTGTTTTATGTTTGTTACCTCATAACTTTTGACTGGGTGAACCGATTTTGATGATTCCCTTTTTATTCGAAAGCTGGTGCTTCCCGTATGCTCCGATTTCAATTTGGTCCAGTTCTGACATTTGAAGTCGGTTTTTTTTTCGGCAGAATTATTTTTATAAATAGGTAGATACATTAGTTACTTATACACAGACACATCCAAGACGCAGGTACAAATGCGCATCACACACAACTTTTGCTTATGCCGAGAATGGTAACGCCGTGATAGACCACGCATAACGGCGTGATAGACCGAGAACTTAGATTCTAACCACGGAAGGTAGGTCGTGGAGTTTATAACAGATGAAATTACGGAAATATTGTAATAATATAAATAATTAATTGTAGGACAAAATTATCAAAAAATAATTTAATTGAAAGAATGAATTTCTTTTTTGTATACCAGTTGGATGTCAAATAAGCCGGTAGAAGTTAGTAATACCGTCGCTTGCGCGTTGCCGATCATGTTAAAACGTTTTTTTAAGTTTCTTAAAATAGGGGAGTTACTGACAGGAAGCTGAATGCCCACGCTGTCATTCCCCTAACGAGCTGGCAACCTTATTCACTCGCAGAAACACAGTAATCACTGTTTCACTCTTTTGTAAGGTAGAGGTACTTCCCTAGTCAGGCAACTCAACTTGAGCAAGAAATTAAGTAATAAAATTGCAACCAATGATAATTGAAGGTCGCAATTTTATTACTTAATTTCTTATATTTTCTTATATTTTTTTTTTAACACTACTATGTATATCTTATTTACAACCTGAAACCAAAATAAGAACTAATGTTCTTATCGTATTACTAACTTCAATAGGTCACAATTCATCCGAGGCATAACCCAGGCAAAAACTTTCTAGAATATTATTTAGGCAGCTTAGGCTTTAGGCTTAACTGTATTACCTAAGTCAAACTCCATGACTAATGAAGTCACAACTCTGCTTATATGTCTTGTGACATAACCCTAGTTCATTATAGTATGGTTAAAGTAACTAACCAATTACATAAAGCGACTGCTGCAATCATATATCCGCATTTCAGGGTCATGGGTTCTATTCCAACACTTAAAAAATTCAATACTGATCCAAGTTTTATAGTGGCCCAGTAAGGTTCGAGACATGAACATTTTGTTTCTAACATACAAATTATCATAAATTAACGGCGCAGAAAAATACAGTGAAGAAATCTGCATTTTTTCTGCCGTATTTCGCCTTCATCGTTCCACGACTTAAATATGCTGGACTATAATTCTGTACTATTATAGAGTATGAAAGCGATTTTCATACTCTTAAATTGATTCACATCATCAACTCATTAACGTCCTACTGCTGGGCACGGGTCTCCTCTCATTTTAAGAGGGATTAGGCTATATTCCACCATGCTACTGCGGGGTGGTAGACTTCACATGGCATCGAGACAAATCTCTCAAGCATGCAGGTTTCCTCACGATGTTTTCCTTTACCGTTTGAGCATGTGATAAATTAGTTCTCGGATAATAATGGCATTTAAAAAAGGTAAAAGAAAGGGTTCTTGAGCAACAAAAAACCTGTAACGCAAAACGTGACGCTTAGTTCCTAAAAGTGCGACATGGTTCAAAAGTAATGAACAATCTAACAATATCACAATAATAACCAGTTTTCTCGAGATAGCATGATTTTTTTAAAACAGAGACCATTTAATCCACTACCCTAGTATAGTACGCTTTGGCAAATAGTATACGTCCATACGCCCATTTCGTCGAAAAAATCGCTCGCCATGCAGGTTTCCTCATTGTATTTTTCTTCACCATTTTAATTAAGACAGTACATACATAGATAATAGAACATTAGTAAACACTTATTCGTTTATGGCATTGTTAATCGAACTCATTTCATCAGAAACATAGACTTTGGCGCACAATTAACAATAGATCTGATAGAAAAAGTTTTTGTATTGTATGTGTGTACGTTTAAGTTCAATTGATAATTCTTACCACGGATTTTTGCAGTCCTATTATTTAGTTCTGTGGAAATACTGGTATGGGTCTTATCAACACGACTACTTTCTTAAGGGGTAGGCATAAATGTACTTATAGGTATACAAATAGATTTCTCTATGAGGTTTCTTGCCGGCTCTTCTCCATAAGACCTTCTTGGAACCGCGCAACTAGTTTTGACAATACACAAGCACTTTTAATGTTGGTCTACTTGAAACAGAACATTTGAACTTGAATTTAAAAATTTGACCTGCATTTCAACCAAATGGAAGACAAAAAAAAAGCCCGATGTTTTCATGAGTTTATTGTGTGTCTGTTCGAGTGGGATCCTCACGAAATTTTCTTTAACCATTTTACGTGTGAGTCAGTGGTGCGAGTTGCTTTTTTTTTTCAATAAATGATGCCCCGCACGGGGCTCCGTACGGGGATTGAAGTCGCAACTGCGCCAAAAGTCTTCAAGACTTTTCGCCATTGACTTGACAGTCCAGTGGTCACACCAGTAGATTATATTAGCTTCTTAGCAAACAAGCCTAGCAGTCATAAATCAAATGTCGCAACAGACTACACATGACATCATCCAGTTAGAAATTATTTCATTTTTTATAGAGCTGGCTGGCTGTCGAGTGCCTTATTTAAACCGGCGTGAACGATTATGTCATTGACGGGTGAAAATGCAATAAAATTATAGATACTATCTAGCACGGGCCTAGCTTCCTTTGAGGGCTTCTGGGTGACATATAAACAGGATATTGAAGTAGGTAGAATAAAAGTACTTAAACTAATAAGAAGAAAACAGTATGAAATGGATATCAACTTCATTTGTCCTGACTTACTAATCATGACGTTTGTATCTCGGGATATATAAATCAATACGAACATTTTGAATGATTTATTTAAGTTTCAACAATTATTATTTTTTGGATGAAACCTATTAGGGTTTGTGTTGAATGTGGTTGAAAAAATGATTTTAAATCTCTTCAAAATAAACAACAAATAAATGATTATTCTCAAGTCCTGCGATAAAAAGTTAGTTCTGCGTGTTTAAAAATATATTCTATAAAATGAAATTATATTCTTATAAATTATTTATTTTAAACAATAACAAAATGTATGTACAATAACAATAACAAATGTAGAAACAAAAAGAAAATCTAGCTAAAAAGCTCTCATCCCCCATTAAAAATAATGTGCCCATGGATGCTGTAAAGGATCCGAAACGTTGGTATTAAATAATATGAAGTAACGCGATAAAATACGTCGTGTTTTTATTTCAATTCATATTAAAAAAATATTCGCCGTACCAAGGACCAATAAAAAAGTTGAACATAATTAAATGCAACATATATAATGAGCAATACCTATGCCTATTTAAGTCCACAAATAAATACAAACAACTTCATCTACTGGTCACTAGAAATGTTGCAAAAATTTTCATTAAAATTCTAATGGTGTTCTTATTAATTAAACGGGTATCATAATCGGAGGTTGGACTACTAACATACCTTTCGATGATTATGGTGCCTCGCACATTATTATCCCACTGCTGGGCTTGGGTCTCTTCTTATTTGCTCTCCTTGTGTGGGTTGGCAGACTTCACACGCCATCGAGTCTCTCAGACATGAAGGTTTCCTCACAATGTTCTCTTTTACTGTGTAAATACGGACGTAACTTTGAAAACTCAATAAAGCGAGGCTTGAATGGACCTCTACAATAATGTTAGTAGCCAATTTCGATATTAATAAGAAACGAAAATTAAGGCTCGTAGATCATTATCATCATCTTATATTCGTCCACTGCTGGACGTAGACCCCCCTAGTGAACGCCACAGAGCTCGATATTCGGCTCTTTTCATCCAGTGGCTGCCAGCTGCCTTCCGCAAGTCGTCGCTCCACCTGGCCATAGATATTTCGAACATACTATCACGACTGTATCCACGCAAGGGTAGGTAGAGGAGTGCATGCCTTGGGGTCTTCTCAGTCAACTATTCACACCACTAGGCTATCTATCCCAGGTATGAATTAGTCGATTCAAAAATTAGTCAACCAAATTCGTATCAAAAGTTAGACCGGCTATTCACATGAAGAAACTGAAAAAATAAAAACATAATTCTTCGTATCTGTATTATAAAGGATAGCACACAGGGGACAACAATTACTAAAAGCATCAGTATACTTACATTCAGACGAAAATAGAACGTCGTACTTTATCCATTCAGGTAAAAACAATACGTTAGCTACATTTCAACATCAATTTGTCAAATTAGTATAACTATCTTAACAGTGTGTCTTACATAAACCATACAGGACACGCGTTCGGTAACAAAGTGTAAACAAACACTTAACTAGAACCAATAAAATCCTTGAGACACTAATGAAAGTAGAGCATCGAAGCATTCTTCGCGTGTCAATTGATATCAACCATCAAATTCAAGTTCCAACTTTACAGTGCCTTCAACATAAAGTCCATATAACTTTGCCGATATTGGGGGGCTTAAGTCGTTTTATGGGAATCTAGATTCAAAACGCAAGGTACTGTGGGAACTGCGATTGCGTCCCTTTCCAATGTAGTGTTATTTATAGTTTTAGTATAGTTTTGGTGGCACTATGCTAAACGGTAGGATGTAGAAATTGTAGGAATGCTGAACCACGTGGGAGTGCGCTTGCTGATGTGTTAAGCCTGATATTGTCATGATTAATCATTGCTTTGAGCCGGATATTTGGTTAACAAGATTCAGATAAACATAGTTACACATCACTCCAGTAAAATGTAAAACAAATATCTAAATTAAACTACTTTTTACGGTTTTTATCAGGGTATATCTTTGTTATTCTATCTACGATGGAAACCGTGAAATGTAGTTTTATTTCAGAGTTAAGTATTCGCGTAAGTGTACGGAGAAAGCTTATAAAATACCTTATAATTATAAATTTTATATAGTTTCCCATGTTAATCTTTTTATTTAATATATTTTATGTTTAATTTTAATTATTTGTATATGCACTCTTGTTCAATCACCTCTCAAAACACCAAACATATCCAAATCGGTTATTCATTTAGAAGCTTACACACTAATACACATTACACACGTTAAAACAGAGCGACCCGCCTTTTGCATCGGGATTTAAAAAGGCCGTAAGATCCATTATTCATTGTGAATCGTACAACGTAATAATGTAAGTCATTAGGTGACCTACAAAATAAACTACTAACTCCACTAAACTATTACATAAAGTTGGTCCTTAGTCACTTGGAAATGGTCCTTAGGGTAATCCATTACAAAATTGCATGGAAACCGGGACACCTGGCGACCGACCAAGTCATTGTTAAACAATATGAATGAATACTAATTACTCCCTGCCTCGTTGGTATAGTGGCCGGAAGTGCGACTGTTGAACCAGATGTCTTCAGTTCTGTTTTGTAGCCACTCGGAGTGCATTCGTGCCCGTTTGATGGCAATAGGCTCACCCCCTTTTACAAGGGATCTGAAACATACATTCAAAATGTCTGCCTACCCTTGCGTGGATTTTAGGTTTTTAATTAGCCTTACATATTATTATATATTATTACATAGCAATAGTCTAGAGGTGTGACCACTGGACTCAAATCAAATCAAATCAAATCAAATTATTTATTGTATTCCACAATGTAAGAATAGGTGATAAATACTGTTTTGTGATCATCGTGGACCCTGTAGGGCACATCAACACAGGAGAGAGGAAGATGAGTTGTTATTCATATTCATAATATTGTAATTATTTATTTATGTAATAAATTTATTAATTTTAACTGTTATAATTATTTAGTAAGTAATTATAATAAAATAAATTTGCAATTAGTATTATTGTTTTTTTTGTTTTTTCATTATTATTATAATTTATCAATTTATTATAGTTCATTATCGTATTTGTATATAATTATAGATATATAGTTTATTATAGTTGTAGTTTAAATAAATATTCCTTAGAGTTTAATGGTAGTAATTGAAATAATTGGATTTAAATTATAGATAAGATTTAATTGTGTTCAAGTATTCATTTATAGAGTAATAACAATTGTTTATTAATAATATTTTTAATTTTTTAACAAATAAATTATATCTTACTTCATTTTTTATACTTTCTGGCAATTTATTATATATTTTTATAGACATAACATATGGACTAGATGAATGCATAGTTAATTTAGAAGTTGGCAAATTTAATCTGTTTCTAGCCTTAGTGTATGTATGGACTGTGAAGTCAAAGCTCAATACCAAGGTTCGCTTTATTGACTTTTCAAAGTTATGAGCCTATTATCACGTACTCCAACGGTGAAAGAAAGCATCGTCAGCCGTGTGAATTCTGTCAACCTGCACGCGGTGAGACTCGTGCCCAGCAGTGGGCCAGTTAATGATGACGATAATAACTATGCAATAACAATTAAACTACACAGTAAATTATATTCCTATGGCAATAGGACGGTTAATTAAAATGCGTGAAATAACCTTTAGCAATAAACTGACGTTTATAATAGTACTACTTGCCTAAGCGACATAACAGCGACACTATATAATGTTATCAGATCTGTGTGACTAGACCGACGTCTCTTATTGCAACGATCTGGATACTTGTACGACGAGTTGAGGTGCGACACTTAAGACCATTTTCTAATACCATTAACATGAGTGTACTTGGTAGTATACTGCTTACAACCTTATTTATACTTAAATGATCTAAAGATCAAGTTATTAAATCAGGTATATATTTTTTACGAAAACTATATACATTATACATATGTACATACATACGTAGGTAGGTACGTAGGTAGGTAGGTAGGTAGGTAAAATGACGTGCATAACGCACTGGAATAATATTTTAATATTCATCATCATCAACCCATTAATGTCCCACTGCTGGGCACGGGTCTCCTCTCAATTGAGAGGGATTAGGCTATAGTCCACCACGCTAGCCTACTGCGGGTTGGCAGACTTCACATGCCATCGAGAATTCTCTTAAGCATGCAGGTTTCCTCACGATGTTTTTCCTTCACCGTTTGAGCATGTGATAAATACGCACATAACTTCCGAAAAGTCAGTGGTGCGTGCCTTGGGTTCGAACTTGAGACCTCTGACATCTCAGTCCACTGGTCACACCGCTCGGCTACCACAGCTCTACACACTTTGACACATTTTAATATTTTTTAATATTAAAATGTGTCAAAAATAATTATTATTTGAACTAATTACATTATACAAGTAATTCTTATGTGCTAAATATAAATATGTTATAAAATTAGACTGCAAGTACTTTATGACTCCTGACTTCCAATATGTAGGATAGATATCTGTAACATCAGAAGTCTTATAATAAAAACGATAAGCTTTTTTGATTTATTAATCAAAAAAGTGTAGCGACACTTTAAAACGCGCTCACTGGTCCTTCGAGCCGCCAGTACTAAGGGCCATTCTAACAAAATGCACGTTTCATTGCACAAACATAACGGACCAGTCCGTTTCCACGGCGAAATCCTTCAATTGGGCAACGAGAACAATATGGCTCAGCTAGGATCGTTATATCAGACTATAAATAAAGTAAAGCAGTTTGTTTGTATTGCTTGCGTAACCGTGATGTGGTTTTTATTTCGAATGCACGTTTGACACAGTGGCTGATATAATTAATCGGCAAAAGCGGCACATGTCGCATGTTCGGTCTCCATACTTGATGTTGGATCTGGCAGTTGGTTAATGTGGGTTTTTTTTATATAATCAAATCTCATAGCAGCTCAGTAGTCAATAAGTATATAGGTAGGTATATAAAGTGCTAGCTTTGATACAGTTTACAATGGCACATTGTGTTATAAAAAATGTTTGAATTGATCTATGATTCTCTGAGTTTGTTTCGGCATTTGTTCTCAGAGGTCGTCAGATAGATAATGCCGGTGCCATCTAGTAAAGTGTCTTGAAAAGATCTTTTTACAGAAATAAATAATCATTTAATTATTGATGAGTCCAATATTCTGTTTCTTCTTTGTTTTATACGTCTCGGGATTTAAAATAGTCTAGTCTGGGGTAGCGTTTTCTACGCTGCTCCAGACGAGTATTTTCGGAGTGTAAATACAAGCTCGCAGAACAACCTGTATTAATGTGTGATCGAACCCGCAACCCGTGACGCACGAGTCAATCAGGTAGTCCAGAAGTTACTTTCTAACCAAAGACTGTAAATCTTTATACCGACGACATTGTCAGCAGGTGGTTCTGCCTTCCTGTGACCCAAATACTGCAAACAATATACGCCTAACATGAAATAGTATTAGTTTACAACATCCTCCGAGTAACAGGCCGACCAGGATTGAATATAGCACCTGAATAATGGGCAGATAAATTAGAACCAGTTCAGACCGCGTCCGGGGTTGCATCATACCTTCCCGCCATCGCTTGCGACTAAGATTAGAGAAATAATAAAGATACGATAAAGGGTTTATATTTATAAGATCTTATTTGTACCTATTTAGTTAACCTTTTGTTTCATTGTCAACCTAATTATTGTCCTACAGCTGGGCACAGGTGTCCTCTCATTTAAGGAAGATTAGGCTGCAGTCTACCACGCTAGCCTACTGTGGATTGGTAGACTTCACACACCATCTTGAAAGTCTCTCAAGCATGCAAGTTTTCGCACAATGTTTTCCTTAACTGTTTCAGCATGTATAAAATGCGCACATAAATTCCGAAAAATCAGTGGTGTTCAACTCGAAACTATTGACTTTCACGGTCCACTGGCCACATCTCTAGGCCAACGTAGCTTTTTGTTTAAAAGTTTTAATTTTTATAAATTAACGAGGACTTTTTCCTTCACCGTTTGACCATGTTATAATAAAACTTCCGAAAAATCAGGGGTCCTTGGAATCGAACTCAGAAACTTTGACTTAAGAGTCTACTGGTCAAACCACTAGGCTATAACAGCTACATTAGCTTCATCCTTGTTTAGATACTATCTTGACTTTTACAGCTCCAGTTTCCAATGCATAAGCACTGCCCAAGAACTTAAAAAAAGATTTATAACGCAGTCGTATCTCCTTTATTTTCATAATCTATCGTCTTTACCTACCTTCATAGGTCCTAATGGATAATTTATTCACTATTGTGCAAGCGACTAATGCCTTTTTGATATACATCCTGAAGTTTCGATAGATATTTAGTTTTGTTACACAATTGTAATTAACTTGAAATCAATTGCTCTACCATTAACAAAGTACTTAAATATTGAACATTGAAGTATTGCCTTCAACACCACTTACCTAAATATGTATACATACAATACTTATATGACGACTCTTGTAGCGCAGCGGTAGTAAAAGCTGCATTCTGTGACAAGGGTCCAGGTCCTCGAATCCCGGTAGGGGCCAATGCTTGTGTGATGAGCATGAACATTTGACCTTAAACTAAAGCGTTTTAATTTTTCTATATTTCTTAAATAAATACGTAAACTATAGTCTGGGTTATGTGTTGACCTACTTATCTTTAAGAATCTCATTGTATCATATTATAATACTAGCGGCCCGTACCGGCTTCGCACGGGTGAAAATTTATTTCTTAAAACTTCATTTACTCTGCTCCTATTGGTCCTAGCGTGATATTCTATAGCCTATAATCTTCCACGATAAATGGACTAACCAACACAAAAATAATTTTTCAATTCCAACCAAATCTTCCAATCAAATTCTTCAGCTTTATAATATTAGTATAGATGTAGTTAACTGTTTTTTTTCCTATTAAATAAATACATCAAATTGTCTGAAGCCTATATAGCATTCAATGTATTGGTGTTACAGCCTAGCGGTGGTGAAAGGTCAGTGGGTCTCGTAGCATCGTAGCCCCAACATTGCAGCCGCGTGACATTTCGCTCTGTGTCAAAGGCGAAGGGCTCTTTTGTGACATAACTTAAAACTCAAACTCAAATGTTTTATTTAATTTTCTTCTCTTTGAGAATAAGGAAAAGGATTCTAGTCGGTACATATAGCGAAGCTTTCGGTATTTTATGAATGTATTAATGTTGGATGATAATTATGGGCGATGATGATTTGTTGAATTATTCATTTAAGAAAGATGATAAATGATTTTAACGAGTTGTAAATAAAAACATGGTTCTTTAGGAAGTCACGTTATACTGTTTTTGATTCATTTATTCATGGATGTTTACGAAAACTTAACGGTTAATAATATCCACCATTATTTAACATTAAAATTCGTCTACATACAAATTTTTGGAAATAAAACTTCTAAACACTTGTCATTTTCCCACCAAAAACTCTCACAAACTCAAATGTTATATTGTAATTAGACCAATATTACAGGTAGTTTTGAATTATCATAAAATAGTTACTCGGTAAAAGAGGATGGATATGGAGAAAATCCGGCAAGAAACTCCATAAATACCCTTTTAAATAAAATGTACATTTCAAAATTGAATTGTCTTTACAATGTTTGTTACATTAATATTAGAATAATGCAGTTTGATTTGAAATCTATGAAAGTTATTCTAAAGAAAAAAATAAAACGAATTAAGAATACTATAACATCTATGAGCCTATCACCCCAAACTGACAGCACCACAGTATTGTATCAATGTCAAACTCAACCATGTTGTAGGGAATAAAAAAACCTGACACACAACGCCGTATATGACAACTTTGTATCATCATCATCATCATCATCATATCAACCGTTAGACGTCCACTACTGGACATAGGTCTCCCCCATCGCCACGGCGACCGGTCCTGCGCCACCCGCATCCAGCGGATTCCAGGAACCTTAACCAGATCGTCGGTCCACCTTGCCGCTCAACTTTGTAGAAAAAGAAATAAAACTCCATCGACTTTATTATAATATCTGCCAATAGGAAGAGAGTGGGATTAAGCAATACGCCTAATTTATACTAATATTATTAAAACAAAAGAAGTCGGTCTGTTACCTATGCTAGCTTCGACCGCCGAACCGATTTAGATGAAATTTGTCATGGCGATAGTCTGAATCCCGAGAACGGAGATCGGAGAGTTTTTATTCCGGATACCATCCTCGAAAAGGGGGGTTGGATTTTTTTATAGGGAATGCTTAATTTGTTCATAAAGGACTACATCACTTTGATCATTTCAGTTATCGTATAAAATAAATAAGCAGATAGGATAAAAAATAAGCTCGTAATAAGACACATTTAATTTAGATAATATTTTCTTATTTACTTTGTAGAAAATCAATGAACATATATGTTACATATATGACTTTAAATAAATATTAAATTACACCAATTATGTTACTGTATAAATTGTCATTATTCTTTCATCAAGTATCTTTTGTCAAGTGTGATATTTTTAAACAAAAACCATATAATGTAGTATGTTGATTGAGGTGTATGTTTGTTTATTAAAATAATCCTTTTTTAAAAAGAGTAAAAAGAATGTAAATGTTTAATTTTAGTTTACACGAAATCTATGAAGTTTACGTTTACGTAAGTGTTCTCTAGTCTATGAAGGTTTAGTTTAGGACGGTATTAGGTATTAAGACTTAATGATCGAGTATTAAGGTTTAGTTATGTATAAAATGAAGTTAATAATATTGTCTCATTGGTCTAGTGGTCGTTCAGAGCGAATGCCGAATAATAGGTCTTGGTTTCGATTCCCAGGTCGGGCAAATTCTCAGTAGAAGCTCGAAGTTTGGATTCGTGCCTGGTAAATGGCAATTGGCTCATGCCCCCTGTTACATGGGACCTAAAACGTGGGTGTACATTAGTACACATCTGCCTAACCTTTCGGGGACGACAGACGTGATGGTACGTTAGTAATATTATTATTTTTTGCATTTGAGGGACGTAATTTGAATCTGAATCCTTTAACTTAGTTTATAGTATCAATGATTTCCTCTCTACAAAACCATACACTAGACTACAAGCTACGGCACATTAATCAGCTACTAGATTACACTGAGAACTAACATAATTACTATCTATATGTCAAAATATCCTTTACACTAAATTACTTTTGCTTCAGTTTACGTCACTATTAAAACCAAATAGAACTGGCTATACAAAATATATTATGAGTTGGTCTGATGACCAGTCAGGGTGATCTCCTTAAGTATATAGGGTATAGGACAAAGGAACGGAGAGGACTTAAAGATTGCGTGGACGAGGCTCGGATCGTGGTCCAAGATAACTGGACGGGGAAGCGAGCAAAATGTGCCGCGGTGAAAGCTTTAATTGGGCCATTGTTTGTAAGTGCTGTTTAAAGGACAAATTTCGAATTTTGAATTTATATTCTATTAATTTGATGGACTGCAAAACTTTTTTTTGAAATGTGGGCAATATTTCAAAAGTAAACTAACGACACACTAGGGTTTTTTTCTTCGGCTGTGATAAAATGATATGTAACGCCGTCGTCGTAAACAATCAGAGGACTAGAGGACGTCCATAGCTGAACATAAGCCTCCCCTATAGATTTCCACAACGACTGGTTTTTAGCCACCAGCATCCAGAGGATTCCAGCGACCTTTACCAGGTCGTCGGTCCACCTTGCCGAAGGCCTACCCCCGCTGCGTCTTCCAGTTCGCGGTCGCCACTCGAGAACCTTTAAACCCCAAACAATATCAGTATAAAATCTGTAAAAAGAAACTTTATATCAAAATAAAATACGATTTAAAATTCTATGATAATTTTAAATCGTATTAAACATGCTGTCGACAACTCTATTATTACCAGCGAGCTTTTTTTTCTATTTTCTATTACCGAATTAGATATAATGTAAGCGGTGAACACAACTTACAGCAATATCACTATTTCTTTAATAACGCGATATACAGTTTAACCTATTTTTTTAGAAACCCACTAAAATGGCCCGGCCCATAAGAGCTAACAACCCCATTGTGACCTCAGTATAACGTTATTTTTTAATTCCCTTATCGAGGAGGAGGAGGAATATCGAGGTTGCACTATATATACCTACTTGAGTGGATAATATAAATATATATTTAAATTTTTTCTTCAATCAGATTGACAAACAGTAAATTTTGTGTCCCTTTATAAGAATAAATATAAAATCTCTTTCTAGACATATAAACTGCCCGTGATCATGGATGCTGTAATGGATCCCAACCGTTGAAATTACATAATAACAATATACCGCGATAAAATCCGTAAAAAGTAGTTTTATTTCTAAGTCTCAAATAATAAGTCAAAGTCAAAATATCATTTATTCACAGTAGGCCAAATTTAATTGGCTCTTTTTGAACGTCGACAATAAAGACAGCCCCAAAAAACGCCCGCCCTTCACTATGAGAACTATAAGATCTCTATCAAAAACCCAAAGTTCTATCTATAATGAGACTCTTAATTGTTATATTCCCATACAAAATCGCTGCATACCATCAACAATCCAAGTGCAACCTACAAACGAAACTCATTACAAAAACAATGACTAGGTCTTAGCTAATTTGAATAATGTCCAAATTGTCGGCATACCTGCGACATAAGTACTAAGTGTCGCAAATACTGACGTTTTGAGTTAAAACCAAACGGTTTGATAGTGGGGTTGTGTACGCCGTGCCTTATATAAGTCGTTTGTGGTTCTTGGAGCACATATGAACAGTGTGGGTCGCTCCTTACAGTGTTGAATAGTTTCAGTGCAGTGTTTTATAACAAAATGAAGGCTTACGTAAGTGTTTTCTTGTGAATTTGAGACTTAACGCCTGAAAATAGAAGTTATATTTAATTGGTTTAATGTGGAGTTCCTGCGATAAAAATATTAATTATTATTAGTCTAATTTCGCCCTTATCCGTATAAAAATGTTATACAGCATAATAAAATTTCCCTTAAAAGTGATAATTATATACAATGCGTTCCAAAAAATTCGGTAAGGAGAAATTTGGAGAATACATAAAATTAGAGTGAGATCATAAATAATGAATATCAAACCTTTTGACCTGCGTATTACAGTACATAATGACCCAGACTTACTTTCAGAAAAGGCATGAGTTCGATTAATGGGAACATTAGCAAATAGACAAAAGAAAAAATAGGCATTGTTACATTAATGCTAAGGTGCGTTCTCCCACGGATTAACTAACTCATATTTGTATTTTTTATTGTAACAGTGTGACAAAAAAGGTATAATGTTAAAATTAAAAAAAAAAAAAACAAATGTAAATTTAGAAGTTTTCTAAATTTAGAATTCAAATTGAGAACATCTTATCATTATGATGTTCACATTTCGAATACCAATGCAGTTTTTAGTATTCCATTTTTAAACTTATAGAAGTGAACATAAATAAGATACAATTTTTTTACTGTAACCTCTACACATAATGGGTATTCATAATGGGTATTTTGCTCTATAGGAATTCAAAATATAGAGCACTATACCCATTAAGTGACAGACAAGAACTATCGGCTTTTTAGTTTTTTACTATGTGTGTTACTTCTTATTAGAACTGCCTCATTGGTTAGATGTAAGCGTTAGCGAAGCGTAATTCTGCTGACCGGGAAGTACAGGGTTCGAAACGGTTAAACAGTGTAATTGAGCGAGAGTACTACTAGAGGTCTTCTAAAAAGCTTACTAGTAGGCCGAAGTTTGGAATTGTGGACCTTAGCAATGACAATAAGGACACACGTCCTATTATTAAATACGAATTATATTAATAAGAAATATAATATACTGAATATAAAGACTTCTTTCAGCAAATAAAAATATGTTAAGATATTCTAGAATATTTTAAAAACCTAGAGGTATATTAAATTAATCAAAATTATCTTAGCATATACCTTTATTTTTCTCATCTTAATCGGAATTATAGACAAGTAATATTCCTGTACCTTATTTTTTGTTTAGAAGCAAAATCACCCTTAGTGTTACGGAAATCAAAGTACAAATTAAGTTGAATTGGCTCATAAGGCTTTTGAAAAAAGGCCCTTAATGCACGATGTAATAAAAACTACATAATACATATATCTTAAGTTAGATAAGTTAACAGGTAACTTGCGGGTAGTTAGATAACACACTGGTTGGTTTTTCTCTGTATGTTATTTACGAGTAGCTTTTCCTGGCTTAAGATACTTACTACGAGTTAATAAGTCGACATTTTTCTTCTGGCAATGATATAACTTCAACTTTATCTAGATATCAGTTGATCATCATCAACCCATTTATTGTCCCATTGCTGGGCACGTAATGTCCCCTCTCATTTGAATGCCATCGACAAAATCTATGAAGCGTACTGGTTTTCTTTCACCGTTTCAGCATGTGATAAATACGCGCGTTATATAGAAAAGTTAGTGTTGCATACCTTTGACTTGAACTCGAGACCGAAAAACTACTGAACGTCACGTACTACAATTCATACATCTCCTCACAACATTAGTGTGAACAAATAATACACGAATCAAACAATATACTAAACAAAACCAACAACGTAATTCGTTTCTTGATTTTTGTTTTAAATTATCGTTGACTAGAATTTTCTGCGGTACCGTGGATGCGTTTACAAACACCAATTTTCACATACACAAACGCTAGACCCGGAACAAGCACCTATAGACCGTAAAAATATTAATTGTTCTGCGCGGGGATCTAATCCGTGTCGCATATATAAGCCACTGCGCCAATCGTATCGTTATAATTACCATTTGTTTACCAACCAACCGTATTCCGTCGTCGACAGTACATACGCAATCAACAACATGCGTAAATCATGTTCTAATATCCATAGCATGAAATCCCTTGCTTAAAATTCTGATCGCGACACGAATTTCGATTCTGACTGTACCTCCATGCATACTAAGTGATATGATGGAGTCATATCACGCAACAAGTAAAAGTAATATCGAATGCATTGTCCTGCTGTCTACTTAGTGTATGCGTAAGTGCATCCTCGCTTTAATTTTGGCGATGAATGTACCTATTGTTGATACTTTTCACTTCATTAACATAGGTTCTTTAAAGGGGACTGACCCTTGATTTTGGTTTGGTTATGTAACGATACCATTGATTAGTAAGATTGATAATTCTGAGTCAATTATTCCAATAGAGATATCTCGACATTATAAGACAGCGCCATCTAGTTCCGAGCTAGGCAACAAGGTCTGTGTTACGGATAAGACTACATTTTTGATACACTACATAGTTAGATTTTTATTTTTGTAAATAAATAGGTAGGTGCATACATTGAAACATCAATGCCTCATCTGCTCATCAGACAAACATTTGCCCCACGAGAATTCGAACTCCTACCATAGAAGGTGGCCCTTAATACCGTACCGCAAAATCGGATCGGCAATGAAACTCAAATAGGATTTAAATGAAAATGATTACTAATAGAAACCTGGGATTCAGTCCATATTCTATTTATTCGCAGTCTATACGTCTTTTACCATTACAATGTACCATTACAATAAGTATCTTATAATTAAAATATTAATTTATATCAACCAGAGGAATTCGAGAAGAATTTCCGAGAAGGATATTAACTAGACTTTCTTTTTCAAATTCTAGGTCGCAGTCCTTTTCGTGGCAGCCTCAGTTCTGGCGGACCCTGAACCGAGCAAAGTTGTCCAGAAGCGAAGTGGCCTCGTCGGCCATTACGGCTTCAGCTCCCCGCTGATTGGCCACGGCCTGTCCTTGGGCCCTGGACCCTACGCGGGCCACTTCTCCGCAGGACCTATTGCCACGGGCTATGGCGCAGGACCCATTGCCGCAGGCTATGCTGCAGGACCTCTGGTCGGTGGGCCCATTGGCGGAACGATAGTTGGCGCTGATGTTCACACGACTGTCACCAAGCATGTTGGCGTACCTGTGCCTGCTCCTTACCCTGTAGCCGTGGATAGGCCTTACCCTGTACCTGTGAAGGTAGGTTTGTTAATAGTTCATGTACACTCTAACAAGCTAATTGGTTTAGATCCACACATGGATCGGTCGATAGTTGTATGTATACCAATTAGGTTGTTAGACTGTAGTTATCTACAAACATCTGAACATCCATAATTATAAAGATTTGAAGCAGTTGTAAAATACCATTCTTAATTAAAACATAACTTACCATCACGCCTGTCGTCCCCAAAGAGTTAGGCAGAGTTGTACTAAAGTACACCTTTGCCACCCACATAATTCCCATATAAACGGAGGCGAGCTTATTGCCATCAACCGGACATCAATTCAAACTCCGAGCTGCCGCTGAAAAGTCCTAATAACACATTGCTTGACCTATAATTCGATCCAAAGATCTTTAGTTCAGCACTTACAACAACTATGCCAACGAGGCACTTTTTATCCTATTTAAATATTTTTTTTACAACAATAAATTAAAACCGCATCATGACTTCCAGGTGGCCGTGCCCTACCCAGTTGACCGTCCTTACGCCGTCCATGTGCCCAGGCCCTATCCAGTAGCCGTTGAGAAGCACGTCGCTGTGCCCGTGGACCGCCCCGTGCCTGTGCCCGTGCCCCACGCCGTGCCCTACCCCGTCATCAAACAAGTAAGTACATGGAAGACGTATTAAATGTACACGGTAAATAAGGACATGATGCTGATAAAGTCGTTGAGTAGGTAAAGTCTCTATCACAGTTACGATGATGAGGATGATAAAATTTTGCAAAAAAGGTGCTTAAGGCACCTTTATTTTTATATTACAAGGAGGCAAATAAACTTACGTCTCGCCTGATAGTAAGCAATTACCGTAGCCTATGGACGGTTGCAACAGCAGTTGTCTTCTGCGAGTAAGTAAGGTTACCAGAGCTCGTGGGGGAGTGACAGGACAGCATGGGTATTCCATTTGCTGTAAGTTTAGTAATTCCCAATTTTAAGACACCAAAAAGGTTTCTGCAGGGGTGCGCAACGCATTTTCAAGCCATCAGGTGTTGCAAATTTCCATGGACGGCGGTGATCACTTACCATCAGGTGAGCCGCCTGATCGTTTGCCCCCTTACCGCAATAAAAAAGAAAAAAACAACAAGCGGGACCTCGATAGATAGATAAAACTAGAAATGTAGACACGACAGAAAAGTGACAATATAATTATGTTAAACTTAACAATAACCTTTCTTTAAAGGATAAAAAACAAAACCAATTTCCTCCTACCATACATATACATTGTATTCATAATTATTTTCTAATTGTAACCTAATTATGATCACATAAGATTGTAATTTCTATCTCCAGAAAACCATTTCTATGGACAAGAATTACCTTCAATCGATATCTTATTTATATTAAAGCTGCATGCTATGTTAGTAGGCTAATGAACCGATTAAGATTTCAGAGTAACTTAATTGGCAGATTGTACAATACAGTGTTACAACTAGGTCTGTCATATGACCCTTAATGTCATCGTTAGTAGTGCTTGCATTGTTGTTAAAGGTATCTGCAGTCCATTTAGCTTTGTGACTTAATGTGTATGGTAATATGGCTTAAAATACATAATTAAAGTATTGCGCCGAGATACAGGCTGATTAGAAAATATTTTTTTAAAGCAAAATATAATTAATATTAAATTCCGTTGGGGTCAACCTGTTTAATGATATTGCCAGCTTGGGGTACAGCTTATTACATGATTGTTTTATGAAAAATAAACATACCTATTAATTTGAGTAAGGGATACTGAATGGTCCTAAGCTACATACATTTTTATTAGGTGGCTTCGACATACAACTGTGACGGCCCAAAACATGCTCAAACGGTGAATGATAATATCGTGAGGAAACCTGCATGCTTGAGATGTTTTCTCGATGAAAAGTCTACTAGTTCGTACTCGGCTAGCATGATGGACTATAGCTTAATCTCTCTCATCATGCCATGCGATAAAATCTCTCAAGCATGCAGGTTTCTCCTCCTTCATCGTTTAAGCACATACATAACTTCCGAAAAGTCACACCACTGGGCTACCACAGCTCGGTATGTGGGGGCTATAATTGACATAAATCTCAATAGATATTAAAACTTAACCAAGATGCTAGTCCATGATGGCAAAAGCACAATAGACTTCAAAACTGTCCATATAAACTTCCGTGTTATCAATAAAGGCTTGAAGCGTAAAACAGGTAACAATCAACATTAGCAGTTTCCGTCACTTCGCCGCACGCGCCGGTCAATTGAACGTAATACCAGATCATAGAGACTTACTTGACAAGTTTGATCGTATAACTAGAAAGACATATCTACATGCAAACTTTGAGTTTGTTTTATGCCATAGGGTTGGTAAACAATCTTAAGGAACGCCTGATGGTAGGCGGTTACCGTAGTCTATGGATGTTTGCAACACCAAAGGTATCGCTAGCACGTTGTCGACTCTGTAGGAACCTTTTCACTCCTTTTTTGATGAACTCCAAAATGGATACTTATATATTATAAAATAGATATATGCGGGTCCAGTTTAATAATGCGTTCAGGGTGCTGTTGCGGCTTCCACGTTTTTGTAGCACATCTGCAATGTTTGCTGATGCACACACAGGTGGCTTTGCAGCATTATGGCGTAAAAAGACCGCGTCATTTATTAGTCGGTTGCGTGGAAGTCGCCACGGCATTTTGAGTGCATTTGCTGCTCGGCACGATTGTCCCCTGACGTGGATTTTATTGCAGCGGACTAAGTCCCTGCTTACTATATTGTATTAAAAGTCTCATGTATGGATCAAAGTTATCTGAATAAATAAATTTTATTATTATTATATACCGAGGCTATCTCAGATGACTCCCATACATAATATTGCTTTTTCAAAGGGGTTGGCAACGTGCAAAAGATACATCTGGTGTTGCAAATGTCCATAGGTTACGCTAACTGCCTAATACCATCTTAGTCAAAAATATATTTTTGTGAATGCCGCTGACCCACAGAATCTGAAATCGCTTTAATACACTGATGATTCTATACAATAGTGGCTTAATGACTCTTAAAACTAACAAACATAGATAAATGAGGGCGAGTAATGACCGCGACTGTTTTATGCAGCAATCGTTGTACACTAATTGCCCAGTAAGAAACAAAATAAAGATTTGAGAAGTCAAAGAAACACACTTTTAAATACACATAAATAAAGTAATGATGTGTGCTCTATTTATTTCTTTGTTATTTATTTGGAGACATTTTATGGAAATTACTATAAAATTATTAATTGGCGATTTTGAACGTCCCCGTGAATAAAAGATTTATATTTGCACAACCAAGTGTGATTTGTTTTTATACAGAAAACAATATCTACTGTAAAGGAAAGTTCAAATAGTGGACAAATTGAAGTCAAAATGGCAACATTGCGTTAGTGTTTCGGTAACAATACAAATTTAATAATTGCCTTATTAAAAAAGATGTTTCTTTTTGAGAAAACCCATCGCGCAGTCTACAACCAGGCACTGGCACCGACTTCATACCTTTAAAACTAAAAAGAAGTTAAAACTGTATTAAGTTATTTTTAACTTTTTAGTTTTGAAGGGTTTTTTTTAACGCAGTTTTTTATTATTTTTTTTACTTTTTAGTGTCTGTAATAGGTTCGTTGTATTATATGTGTCGTTGGTCTAGTGGTCATACAGTGCGACTGCCGAGCAAAAGATCCTGGGTTCGATTCCCAGGTCGAGCAAAGTGTTATTGGGTTTTTCTGTGAAATTCTCAGTAGCGGCTCAGAGTTTGGATTCGTGCCCGGTTAATGGCAATAGGCTCGCCACCTATTAGATGGGACCTAAAACATCAGCTTTCATATAAAACAAGAATTTTCAAAATCGGTTCACCGAATCCACAGTTATGAGGTAAGAAGTTGAACAATAAACGCGTCATTTATGTAGAAAATTTGAGGGTTTCTCTCGATTTCCCAAGGATTCACTCATCAGATCTTAAAAATGTTTTTATGGGACCACATAGGAAGCTTCAGCTTTCATATCAAAAAAGAATTTTCAAAATCGGTTCACCCAATCCACAGTTATGAGGTAACAAACATTTTAAAAAAAAAACAGTCGAATTGATAACCTCCTCCTTTTGGAAGTCGGTTAAAAAGAACCCATACAGTTGTTCCTCTTTATGTGCTTCCCTTGAATAACTAAATTAGTAACACCTCCTTTCTTTCCAGGTCGGTGTACCCGTGCCCCAACCCTACCCAGTGGCCGTGCCGAAGCCAGTAGCTGTGCCCGTGCCAGCCCCAGTAGCCGTACCCATTGTGAAGTCCTACGCCAGCGCACCAATCATCCACGATTTCCACGGCCATGGCCATTCGCTGCACTCCAAATACGGATGGTAAACTGCCCAGTTACGTCACTTGTTCGTTGACAGATGATTTTGAATTTCGAACAGGTAAGTCTGAGTCAGGAGGTTTTGTTCTTTTTCGATGAATTAAAATTTCGAGGGAGTTGACACCATGTTCAAAAAAGAAAGATCGTGGACCGTTTAGCCCTTGATAGTAAAATACTTACGTTTTTTTGCGACATCTGTCATCAACCAAGTGATACCAACATAATGGAATGTTGATTGTGAGGCATTTTCATATAGGATTCTTGTGTAGTCAGAACGATATTATGTGATGTAGATAAGTATAGTTATAAGTGTGAATGTATGTACAAAGAATTGATATCTGTGTTTTGAAACTTTTTAAAATTCGACGAGGATTATCAATTCACCAATCAAAAGCCGCTACAATTATATCGACTAATAGCAGCTGGTTATGACCATCACGTTTTCAAAATACAGATATAATTCAGGTGTTATGAGAGAAGTTAGGGATAAAGTGCAATCACAACGAAGCCTGTCGCCATTTTGTTTTATCGGAGAATATTCTAAGTAAGATATCCGTGATGCCGCCATATTTAAAAATAAAATACGTTCGTTTTTTTAATCTATGGCGAGGAAGCAGCGATAATAAATTATAAGTATAACCTACTTTTGATATTCTTCGATAAATTATATTATGTATATTGAACAATTAGGTTAAATAATGCCATTCATATTATGTATTTATTGATGTATATATTGAGACGCCCATGACATGTAAATATTATAATGTATATGTATTTGAAATGTATGTAAAATATGTCCTTATATCTGAAATTGTAATATTATAATATCTATTTATTTATGTTATATGCCTTTTGGTATAATAATAGTTCATGTTTTCACATGATCTCTAACTGATGTTTAGGCTTCGAATGCAAGTACCTGGTAGTGCACTGTTGTATACGTCTCTTTTCTATTTTTTTAGCTTTTATGATAATGAGCAAGGGTTTATTTCGGCCGCAGTCGACTAAAAACTATTTAACGTACGACCTTTTTGTAATAAAATGTATATCGAGTATATTTTGTTTTTTTCTTAATCTCCTTTTTTTTTTTTTGTAGTTTGGCACTAGTTGGTTCTTTGTGCCAATTTCAGGTATTAAATCTCCTTTTCTTTGTGGTTATACATTAACCCACCAATTTTTATTCTCAAATCAAACGTCATTATTTTAACATGGTAAATTAATAATCATATTATTAGATTTGGTGGTGGTAGTATTCACGGGCTTTTAATGGCATGAAGCTTGCCCCCTATTACATGGGATCTAATTAAAACATACTGGTGAAATATGGGTTTCATTAGCTTGATTATTGAATTTAAATGTAAATTGACTTGCAGTGAGGTTTATTCATTATAAACTAAGTTCAGTTCAACAGTTCAGTAATGCAAATTGTGACTCCCTGCGCTTTAGGTACTAAGATCTTTTTCAGCTCAAACTGTACCCGAATTATTACTAAGTATTAAGTTTTCCTCGTTGATATTCCTACAGAAATCCTTCATAATAACTAACCCAATCTCAACATTTTATTTTATCAGTATCACGTCAATATATGGAATAAATTGATATTGATATTTAAATTACATCTTAAGTGTTAGGCATAAGTTTCAATATTTTGTATAGATACCAATGGTTTTTCTATGAAATTCTCAGTAGCTGCTTAAAATGAATTTAGCTACTGAAGTGGAGAAAATCATAACCAAAAAACCAAAACCCACCAAAAGCGCCATGCATACATATGCAGTGCGCTTTAAAACATGGCGGTAAACTGTAAGTGTACACTAGTACTTTCCTACCTAACCCCTTGTAGATAAAGTCGTGACGGTATGCCTGGAATATCATGCTGTCGACCAGAGATCGGTGGACTTTATAAGTCACTTAAGTCGGGTAAGAGTTGGATAAGAGTCGGATAAGAGTCTCTATCATCCGAGAGAAAAAATCAAGAATATCTATAAAGAAAAAAAAAATGATTAAACAGTCACTGTATTTAACATGTTGTTATATAACATAACGCCTTACCTTATGTAGAACGACCACTTTCTATAGGGAAAAGGACGTGATACGAATAACTCAGCCATAGCTACCCACAAGTGACGTCATCGATGGAATTGGAGCGGATTATGTCGCGTTATGTAACTTACCATGGTTGGTTAGCTAGGTCGATAGCATACGATTACTGTAAATTAGGCATACATACATCATACGAGGGTTTAGGCAGTTTAACAGCATGTTTTAGGACCTATATAGTAAGGGGTCTATGTAGGATTGAAGGCATATGTAAAAGCTGTGATACCCAAGTGTTATGACCAGTGGTGAAATGGAATTCAAATAATGAAGTATTATGAACTGTAAATAATGATTATAAACTAAGATTAGGTATATTGAAAAATAATGCTCTTCTTATGCACAAACTTTGCCGTGCCCGACAGGTTCCACAATTGTTACTTTAATTTGAAGTTTTACATCCTTTTTTTACATCACAGAATGCAATAATTAAAAAAAAACAATAGCCTCAAGTTCAATCCCAAGGCATACTCTACTGTCTTTTCGAAATTATGAGCGTATTTATAACATGATAACCCGGTGAAGGAAAACACCGTGAAGCCTGCAAGATTTCCATTCATCGCACTCGCGCAACCCGCGTTAGACCGACGTCAAAACTCCTTACTCATACCACAAACATCCAAATCCAACCCATAGACCACACAAATAATTATCTATGTACTTATAAACTCACATGTGTGCATGTGTTCAACTGTTCGTGTTTCTGGGTGAGCGTGTAAACGTGCATGTGTCTGTTTGTGTGTGTATATAACTTGCATATTATAATGTACTGATATTCAGCCACATATAGGTTGGAAGCCGACCATAAAAGAGTTACAATTTCATCCTAAGTAGCTATACAAAGTAATCCAGCAAGCGAACTGCCCACGACACAACAAAGGACAGTGTTGCACAACAACGACGTGACCGGCATCGAACGCGGAACACTCCGCGATACTCACCAACTGCTTACACTGCGCAATAAGGGAAGGAGGTCACGTCACGATCCGGGCCACTGGAATTGTGGACTAATAATAATAAATCTGATATAGAGCCGTGGTAGCCTAGTGGTGTGACCAGTGGACTGATATGTCAAAGGTCTGGAGTTCGAATCTAAAACACACACCACTGACTTTCCGGAAGTCATCTGCGTATTTATCACAAGCTCAAACGTTGAAGGAAAAAATCGTTAGGCATGCTTTTTTGCTATTGATTTTCTCAATGGCATGTGAAGTCGAACCCGCAGTAGGCTAGCGTGGGGGACTAAATAAAAATGAGAGATCTGTGCCCAGCAGTGGGACAATAATGGGTTGATGATGATGATGACCCCACTAATATTTTCGATTGGCAAGTGCAATGAACATTTTTCATAATCATGTCATCACATAAGTGACAATTTTATGGGTTATCGTGGGTAATAGAGATCTTTAAACCTAAATTCTTGAAGGCTTTCATTATGGTTAGTATGATAAACCGAATTTCGTTTAAGATATACAACAAATCGTCCATCTACACTTCGCTATCGGTACTATTTAGATTTCAATTCAATTCAATTCAAATTTATTGCATTCCATAATGTTATAAATACAGGTGTTAAGGCTTAGTTCTAGATACAATTATGGACCCTGTCGGGCACAGCAAAAGTATAGTAAGAGAGAGGAGGAAAAGTGATTTTTTAGCAATTTATTTTATGTTATAGTATATATTATATAATATATTAATATATATTGTATCTAATTTAATTTGTCGTTTAGTTATAGTTAATGTAAGCAGTTTTTTTATTCTGTAAAGTTATTCTTATTGTTTCTATCTCAATATTAATTATTTTTTATTTAGTATTATAGTTTGTTTATACTGACAATGTTATTTATATATTAAATCAAGATATGTATCATTTATTTATTTTCAATTTATTTTATATGAGTAGGTATATTTATAGCAATTATTATAATTAGGATATTATTAAAATGTATTTATTTGGTAAACATTATTTATCTTATTATTATATTCTAGTATTAAATAATTTTATCTTTTAAATATTCATTTATATTATAGTAGCATTTTTTAATTAGGAATAATTTTAGTTTATTAATAAATATATTATATGTTTCTACGTTTTTAATACTTTGTGGCAGCTTATTATATATTTTTATTGACATCACGTAAGGACTAGACGAATGCATACTTAAATTAGAAGTTGGTAAGTTTAATCTGTTTCTATGGCGTAGTATATATTTTGTTTGTTTATCCTGGCGTGTAGTATATGAGTCTGGGTATTTACGAACTAGTTTACATAATTCTAAGATGTACATACATGGCAATGTTAGGATCTTATGTTGCTGGAAGTATTCTTTACAGCTTTCTGTTTGCCCTATGTTTACTAAGATTCTAATCAGTTTCTTTTGTAGGATAAATAAGCTTGGTGCGTCTGTACTACCTCCCCACATGATAATGCCGTAGTTGAGCCAAGAATGCGCATATGCATAGTAGGTAGCAAGCGCAGTGGTAAGATTAGTAGTTTTCTTTATTTCGCGAAAAGCATACGAGAATTTTGACAATTTTGCTCTAATTTGTTGTATGTGTGGCTTCCAGGTAATATGTGTATCTATAACTAAACCAAGTAAAGTGAATTTGTTTACTATTTCTATTCTTGAGTTGTTGAATATAAAATTAAAATGTATTTGCTGTTTTTGATGGGGGTGAAACGTTATTATTTTAGTTTTCTGAAGGTTAATTTCTAAATTATGATTATTTAACCACTCTGTTGTTTTCGAGAGCAGGGAGTTTAATTTTTCTGTTAAATAGGTTTCATTAGGGCATGATATGAGCATAGAAATGTCGTCCGCGTATAAAACACATGGTCCTTCTATATTTTTTGGCAGGTCATTTATGTAGACCAGAAACAACAGACATCCAATCACGCTACCTTGCGGAATTGATGCTTTTACAATTTTTATATCGGAGTGAATTTTTTTAATACTGTTTTTATTTTGGTCATAATACTCTAACTCTACTAATTGTTTTCTATTTTGCAAGTATGACGCAAGCCAGTCATGAGCTTTTCCGCGAATACCTATACCGAATAATTTATCTAGTAGTATTTTAAATTGTACCTTATCGTAGGCTTTAGACATGTCAACAAGTACGCCCACTGCGTATTTTTTATTATTTAAAATATTTAGGGCCTCTTGCATGTACTTATAAACCGCTATGCTTGTCGATCTATTTTTTCGAAATCCGTTTTGACATTCGCTAAATATCTTGTATTTCTCGCAAAAGGTATAAATACGGTTGCACATTGCTTTCTCAAAGATTTTTGAAACTGAGGGTAATAGTGCTATGGGGCGATAGTTATTAGGATCTGTTTTGCAGCTCTTTTTATGTATAGGTTTTATAAGAGATATTTTGAGCAGGTCTGGAAAACTACCTTCTTCAAAGGATTGATTTACTAGTTGGTAGAGTGGCATAGTCAGTTCTATTGCGCAGTGTTTTAGTAGCATTGGGGGAATTTCATCTATACCGTGGCTTTTTTTAGATTTTTTTTTTTTTTATTATATTATATATTTCAATTGGGTCTACTGGACTGAGGAACATTGAGTTTTCCGTAGGAGTGAGTACTGGGGCCCCGCCGCAATTTGTATTGTTGGTGCTGCTTTCACCAACAGATGCAAAAAAGTCATTAAATGTGTTTGCTATTATTTTAGGGTCGGATACTAGGCTATTTTTAATATTTAATTTAACATTACTTTTTTCGGATTTTGGTTTTTTATTTGTTCGCTCATTTATTATGCTCCACATTGACTTAACTTTATTTTCGGAATTTTTCATAATTTGTATGTACTGTTGTTTTTTTGCTGTAGTAACTGCTTTTTTTAATGTTTTTTCATAAATTTTATAGTGTGTTGTAAGTATAGGATTTTGATTTTTTTGTGTAAATGTTTTAAGGAGTCTTTTATTTTTGCAGGATTTTTTAATACCAGTTGTAAGCCAATATTTTTTATTTTTTGGTTTTAATTTCATATATCGGATGGGCATACAAATGTTAAGGATTTCTATTAGTACGTCATTAAAACATTTATAATTATCATTTATGTTTTTATTTGGGTTAATTATGTTATTCCAATTTTGGGTTTTTAGTATTGATTTGAATTTGTCTATATTTGTTTTATTATAAAGTCTTTTCTTTTTGTACCAGGTAATTTGGTTAGTTTGGTTAGGGATTCGTAGTTGTATTGTTGTTCCATTATGGTCAGAGAAACCTAATTCTTCCACTCTTGTGGATGATAAGCTCTCGTGGAAGTTTGTAAATATTAGGTCTATTAGTGTTGATGTGTTTTGAGTAATACGAGTAGGATTTTTTATCTGTTGTATAAATCTATATTCTAACATTTGTTCTAAGAACTGGTTTGTCTTTGTATTATTTTCTAAAATATTTATGTTAAAATCTCCGCCTATTATAGTATAAAATTTTGGATATTTGGTTATAATATGATTTAGTATTGTTTTAATTTGGACTTTGAATATTTCTTCCTCTCTCCCATTCCAGTAAATAACAATTAATAATATGTTTACTTTACATATTTCTATGGCACACACTTCTATTATATGTTCAATTGACATTTCCGTGATGTCACTTCTCTCTATATACTCTATGTCTTCTTGTAAAAGGATGCAGACACCGCCGCCTCTATGTGCGCTACGGCTGAATGATGACACTATTTCATAGCCGGTGAAATGTATGCTGTCTATTTTTTCTGGCGATAGCCAGGTCTCAGATACGCATATGGCTTTATATGATGGGTTTTCGTTAATAAAAGCTTCTATAATATGTTGCTTATTGTATAAGCTTTGAAAGTTCTGAAATAAAATGTTAAACTGTAGGTCTGGATCTACGAAATGTCCGATTTTGGTTGTCTTCGTTTTGGTTTGTGTATATAGTATGTTGGTTGTCTCTTCCGGTATTTGGATTTTTACTTTTTCCATAATCCTCGTTGTTAATATTTAGACTTTTGTTGTTTGTATTTAGGGTATCGTTGTTCAAATTTGAAGTGGTGTTGTTTATTTTTAAGGTCTCGTTGTTTGTATTGATTATTTCTCCATCTATATACAATTGATTATTTCGTATGGTTGCAAATCGACCACATTTACGTGCCTTCATCATTTCTTCCTGTAATAATTTTCTTTCAGTACGTGCTTTTTCATCTAAATATTCCGACATGTATACTTTTGTGCCTTGAAAACAACTAGAGTTATTTAGAATGTATTTTGTCATTCTCTTACTCAATAATTCAATTACTAGCGGTCGCCTTTTAGTGTTTTTCCTGCCTAATCTATACGAGTCTTCAATATAACCCAGTATATCTAAATTCATTTTATCTCGGAAAAGCTCTATTAATCTCATATGAAGGTTTGTTTCTGTTTCTTTATAGTATTCTGGAAATCCATAGAGGACAATCTTTTTATTATTTATTTCAGGGCATTTTATATGCCCTTTAGTAGGGTTATTGGTTATATTTGAGTCCTTTAGATTTTGTATTTTGTTTTCTAATTTTTCATTTTCTGTATATAGAGTTTCTATTTTGGCATTTAAATCTCCTATTTCCTTTTTTGTTATTTCATTTTGTTTGTTTATTTTCAATAATTTATCTTCAAAATCTTCTTCTAGCTTAGATATAGCCTTTTTTATCTCTGTTTGAATTGTATGTTGTAGCTCTCTAATTATAGATCTGTTGTTTTCTTTTAGGCGTGTAATTATGAGTTCACTTAGGTTATGTAGGGTACATTCTGACGGTAAGTTGTTATGAAATAAATCCTGATCTTCGCTGTTTATTGTGTCACCCAGTAAACTTTCACTGTCAGATATAGTAGTGTTATTGTAGCTTGTCTTTTTCCTTATAGTGACGTTTGAGTTTCTTTCAGGTGAGGCTTCAGCTGTAAATTGATCTATTTCTCGCGCCCTCGAACGGATCGCAGTGTTAGCGTTTCCAGTTTTTGGCGTTTTGCATTTACAAGCTGGACATTTCCATGCCTTTTTTTGTTCAGATGTCATAACCTTTATAAAGTAGTTTTTAGAAATGTTAACGCACTCTAAGTCATATTCATCATCGCAGTTAGTACATCCTAATTTCTCATTACTCATTATTTTTTGTTTACATCCTGCACATATCAGCGCCATCTGTTATCTATTTGCATTAGATTATTGACGTCTGCTGAGATAGTGGTTCCGCTCCTTGCTGATAGATGGCGTTATTTTTTGTTTACATATGGTTTGACTGTAGGTTTTGTTTTGAAATAACGTATGATGACTTTCAATTTTATGTTTTTATAACACGAATATGTAATTAGATTTTTGAGGTGTTTTGTAATATGTTTGGCTTAGTTACCTTGTTGAGGTGTCCTTTTATTGTATTGGTATTTGCTGTTTAAGGCATTTAGTATGATATTTGTTCACACATATTATCGCTTTCTTTTCAAAAAATTTAGGTATGACACTTTTTATTCTATTTTATATAGTTTTTTCAGTTTCTTTCACTGCACTTCAACTTTAGTCACTTTAAAACATTTAAGAGTTAAAGATTTTTCACTGGTTTTCGCTTTTTAAGAACTTTTTATATTTTTTTGGAATATTTTTACTCGGAGCTTGTGTTTACGTACGCACTGCAGCGCCCTCTCCAGGATTTTATCGCGTGTATGGATGACGTAATTATCAGTTAAACACATTCAAAGCCTTCACTGCTGGTAATGCTAGTGCTTCTAACTAAACACAGATGTCGCTACTGTATACAACAAAATAATTGACTGAAATAATATAATACTATTACTAGCTGATTCCCGCGACTTTGTCCGCGTCCAATTTAACGATAAACGGCAAGACGTCGTACTAACTTTGCACCCCCTAAGGGGCAAAACGGCCCATTAGGGGGTGAATTTTCAAAAATCATTTCTTAGTGCTCCCCTACGTTATAAAAGAAACCACTGTGAAAAATGAGTGTTTCTAACCCTTGTAGTTTAGGCTCTCCGTTGATATGTCTGTCAGTCAGCCAGTCAGCTTCCCCTGTTATATATTTAGATTTTGATATTTTTTGCGTACTGCCTCTGCCTCGTTGATCTAGTGGTCCTAAAGTGCGTCTACTGAGTAAGAGGTCTTGGGTTCAATTCCCAGGTTAGGCAAAGTGTTAATTCGTTTTTTTATGAAATTCTCAGTAACAGTTCGGAGTTTCGATTCGTGCCCGGTTGATGGCAATAGGTTCGCGCCTTATTATTTAAATGGGAACTAAAACATTCCGGTGAAGTATGGGTGTACATTAGTACACCTCTGCCTACTCTTCGGTGATATGTTATGTTATGTTTTGCGTATTGGGATTTATGATTAGTGTTGGTGTAATTACATTCAAGTTATTCTCAGGTGCAAGTTTAATAACAAGTCTATAAGTAAATGGCTATTTAGCCGTTAAATCCGACCTCGTTTGAACTTCAAAGCTTTCAGACCGAACCTTAAACGTCACAGTTGTCAATAAATAATAATTCGATTATCATTACCCCTGTCTACATTCGAACTAAATCAAGGTTAATGATAGGTTTACAACGTTATTCCTATTACATGATTTGAAAATGAAGTATACGAATTATTTTTACACATTTCTTATTTACAGGGTTCGAACATGTGACAGAACATGCTTGAAGCAAGTCGCTCATCTGCGGCGCCAGCTAAAGCTGCTACAGTACTGTAATGAATAACCCATAATAAGCTGATATCTTACAATTACGCAAATATTAGACCTCAAAATAAAAATGCTTTTTACGGATTTTATCGCGGTATATCGATATTGTTTCAATCCCGACGTTTTGTATCGTCTACAGCACTCATGTTCACGAGGATTCTGCCAATAAAATCCATAAAAAGTAGTATCATTTCAAAACCCAATTCATTGATGAAGGTTTTGAAATAAAATTGCTTTAGGTACTTCAACAAAGTAACGCAAAAAAACTCCTCCTTTTAGAGTCAGTTTAAAATAGTTCAGTTATTCAACAGTTAGCGCAAAATTACATCTAGGTTGTCTTTAAATGGCGGAGCTCCGAAAAAGGTAAAATTGTCACTTACCGCTCTATATCCTTCTAACGACGGACACACATCACGAAATCTCACCAAGCTAGATTAGTCCACGAGGAATAATTGATACCTACTTTGGACCTAACCACCTATTTAAAAAAAACACCTTGCTAACGATTCAGACAGACCCAATATTTTCAGTGAAAAAAACATTAAAATTAAAAGGTGTCAATTCGGACAGTGTCCTAAAATATTGTGTGCGAATTGTCAGCAAGTCTTAAGAACAGTGTTTAATTTACTTTGAAATCATTACTGTAGCAATAAGGAAAGAAAATAAAATAATATTTATTTTCGCACCACCATTAAATATTTGGCCAAATTGTTTGCATTCGGGTATATTCGTGATGTTTTTCTTCACCGTTTGAGCATGTGATAAATACGCAGTTAGATTTGAAAACTCAGTGGACTTGGGATCAAACTCGAGATCATTTAGACTAAGATTGGAAATCGAACCAAAGTTCTCCCAGTAGACGCACTTACGACCACAAGACCAACGAGGCAGACAATGCTAGACTATGTTGGTCTAGTCCTGAAATAAACGAGTTCACAGTACACTGTCATTAAATTATCATAACTCTTCTTCAAAAGCCACGCTTGTCACTATAAGACAAATGACACACGACGACCTAAAATTATATTTCATGATAACCGATAACACACGATTACGTTCCCATAATCAGGTTGACACGATCCCATGGGGCGTGTCAGCATCGCGTGTCTATACACCATCGGCCACTATCGATGGCTGATCGATGGCATGCATCATTTATGTCATATCGACCACTTTTGACCCATATAGCTGCTGCGTAATATACATGTTTGAGTTCGTTTGACAACGGCTGATGTTTATATTGAAAAAATAATGTCGACATTAAAATTCGTGGAATTATCTTTTATACTACTGGTGCCCTTATTATTTATGGAATTTGGGAGAAGTTTCGACTGTTGAATGGATTTTTTTGTGTTTGCTCCCCATATCGATGAAAGTGATATTGATTTTTTTTAAGAAATTCTTCGTATCGGCTTTCTGTTTGTAATATCGCCAAGTTAATGACAATACTGAGTTGCGCAATCTGAGTATGACAAGTTAACTATGAGAAACTCAGTTTCTCAAGGCACCAATATTAACTTTTCAAAATTGAGTGCGTACTGATCGCCTACTCAAATGATGAAGGTAAAGACCGTGAGGAAACCGGAATACCTTAGTAATTTTCACGATAACGTGTGAAGTCGGCCAATCCACATAAAAAAATCCGCAAAAAAACAAATGTACCAGCAAACTGTTGGTGTACATCGGTACTCCTCTGCCTATACCTTGGAGGATATAAAAGATATGGTATTTTTATCATTATCCTATTATGCTGTCTTCTATCATTCCCAAGAATACGCTAGTCTATAGCTAGCTAGCTATTTCATTCTAAAATGTACACACATAAGGGTTTTTTACTGATATAATGACAAACCTAACATTCTAGATCTAATCCGAAAAAAAAACAGAACATGTAGTTCTACATTTAATTGCTTTGAAACATACCATGCTTTAACGCACGCCACATTAAATTCAAAGCTATTTTTACTAAAGGAGTTCAAACACTTCTGTCACGATTATTCAAAATTTACCTAATCGGAACACCCCGCCTTCCAAGTTTGACCATAAAAAGCAGCAAGCATATGTATTAATGAGGGCAATTCATTATGCGTTCCGCGACAAACTTATTGGGTGGGGTGGTCGCCGGTATTCCACATATGTTAATGCTGTTGAGGACGTAGGTTTTTTTAGATTCATGTTTGGAAATGGATAAAAAAGTTTGAATGAATGTAGATTCAAGGCCTTTTTCATGTTTTTGCGCAAGACGCAGTTGGAATTATGTTTTATTAACATTTTCTATATCAATGGCTGTATGGTTCGATCTGCATTTGCACCTTTTTCGGAGCTCCACCATTTAAAAACAACCTAAATATTATTTTGCTTAAAAATCGAATTACTAGACTTTTTAATTGCATAACCTTATTAACAATATATCAAGCCTATTGATTTTGAAACTAAACTATTTATTACGCATACCGATGAGGTTCCACGTTTGTGGTTAAAACAATATCAATATATTGCAATAAAATCCCTATTAAAAGAAGGTTAATAATATCAATATACCGCGATAAAATCCGTAAAACCGAGTTTTATTTCTACTCGTATATTTATTGAAGTACCTAAGTATAAGAAACCAGTACAGGTATGTGCTTTATGCTCACTTGTCACTATCATCTGTACCCAAAAACAAAATCACATTAATAAATAAAAAAAAAATATCATCGCAGCCAGCATTTAAGTAATACTTAAATTTAAAATTCAAATGCCCAACTTTATGTGATGCAGCTAATTAAATTTACGTCGGTACGGACGCGGTCTGATATGTGATCGGCGGCCATATTCGGACAGCCGACACCGAACCGACAATATCTGTCGGGCGGTGAATTTGTAACTAAAATCGCGTAATCCTGGAATGTGTTGTAATTAGTGTAAAATGAATAGTGTGTTAAACGCCTAATGTAGCAATCTAACATAGCTCCTAGATATTAAAGAAACTAGATAAACTGACCCGACTTTACTCGGGTTTCTTGTAAGTATCTAAAGCATCCCACACTATTTACCACTAACCTTAAAGACATGGACCATCTACGTTCCATCGTTATAATAAATAAATAAATATTCCTGGAAATTATTACACAGCGCCATCTAGTTCCGTGGTAAGCAACGAGGCTTGTGTTACGGATACTAGTTGGTTGATATACTACATATATATATTTTTTTGTAAATACATACATATTATACATAGATACATCCATGACTCGGAAACAAATATTGATGCTCATCACACAAACATTTGTCCCTACCGGGATTCGAACCCGGGATCCATAGCACAGCAGGCAGCGTTAACTACCGCTGAGTGGCTCGTTCAATTAGTAGTAGTGTTGTAGTGAATGTAGTGATCAATTTAATAATGAATATAAAATCTGAAGAAAAAAGCGCATGCAGAATTTCATACATTTCCAAAAATTGAGGTGGATTAGGTTTCCAAAAAAAACTGTCATAAAACTGGTCCTGATAATTACAAACATAACAAGAAAATAATTCAAGCTGAAAATTAATATTCAGCTCGATTACTGATAAAATCGGATTGTCAATAATAAAAATGTTAGGTAGCTGTTAGTAATTATTACATCAAGACAACCAACTCCTCAGTTTGCCTGTGTCCATGGATGCAAATGAATGCATGGATGAATTGTTACAAAACATTTAAGTTTTTGAAACATACACAAAACAACCTCATGTATTTATATATAGATAGCTAAAATGGCAGAACGGTTAGGGTTGTCATACTAATAAATTATTACAATTAATGTCAAAGTGTAATTTATTTTGAGGCGATCAAAGTGTCGTATTTAATGACACGTTTGGCGCTGTGACTGTGTGGAATCGGCGTTTTAGTCGGGTTTAATCATCATATGAAACTAATATTTGTATCGCCTACAGACTATTTTTTAAATAACAAGTTAGTGTATCATGTATGAAAATTAAATTTATTAAAATTTATTTTGATAATCTTCCCATTTAGATCCCTACCATAATACTACCCACCATTATTATATTTGTACGAGCAATGGAAACAACGATTTAAATAATTATTTTAGAATTACTCCCCTCCACTTATTTTTATTTTATTTCTATTTTATTTTATTAAGGACAACAAACAGCAGTATATTAAACATTACACATAATATAAGTACTAAATTAATAAAAGTAACAAATATACTACTCACTACGTTATCCACAAGTTACAATACAAAAATAGCTAGCTGTTAACAACGACTATCATATGACTATCTACATATATCTAATACACTCAATAAATAAAACACTATACAATATTAATTACAAAACTTGTTTAGTTAGTTACTCAAGTTACACGGACTAATTACTTTGAGGGTGGTTAAGTGAAATATCAAATAATTGGTAAACATCTATACGGGGCTTATAGCTGATGCCTTAAAATAGCAATGACCTGTTGTTTAAACGTATTCTTACTGAGAAACATAATATCAACTGAACTGAAATGCTTATTATACGTGTCGACCAATCGGTGCAGCGGTGAGCGTACCCCAGAGTTGGTGCGACAGGGGTTAGTTGCAAACAAGCGTCTCGAGCGCACTTCTCGACCAAATACAGTACGAGGGACCAGGTAGCACAAGCTGTTCACAAGATCAGTGCAGTCAACCTTTTTGCGACAGATACTAAACAGGGTCATCATCTCAAGTAGAGTGCGTCTGGATTGTAGAGTCAAAAGGTCATATTTTTTTAGTAGTACTTGATAGGAGATTTTTCTACGAACACATCTATAGTGCATAGATCGAAGGTATTTACGTTGGACTACTTCCAATAAATCTATGTATTTTTTGTATAAAGGATTCCAAATCGGTACCACGTAGTCCAATTGTGGCCGGATTATTGATTTATATAGATGTAAGTATGTAGAGGGACGGTGAAATTCTCTTGATGCTCTCATTACAAACCCAAACAATTGGTAAGCCTTATTAATATTTTTTTCCACATGAGCATCAAGATGGAGCTTAGAATCTAGCTGGATGCCAAGATCGCGGAGACAAGTAACATTATTTAGGACAGTAGTTTCAAAACAATAATTAAACTTGATAATATTTTTCTTTTTGGTAAATGTTATGCTATTTAGAAATACATACATACAATACATTTAGAAATACTAAGCTGAAGTTTATTAGAAGAACAGTAGTGTAAGAAACGGTTAAGGTCCTCTTGGAAATCAATGCAGTCAGATCGATTGTTGATATTTTTGTATATTTTTAAATCGTCTGCGTAAAGGAGAAATTTTGAATTTTTGAAACAGTTTTTGACGTCATTAATAAACAAAACGAATAATAATGGACCCAATATTGATCCTTGCGGAACTCCCGATGTAACATGTATACAGCCAAATTCATAGCCATTAATCACTACTTTTTGAGTCCTGTTGGTAATGTAAGATATAAACCACCGAAGTAGATCACCTCTGATGCCGTTAAATGCAATTTTGTTGAGTCTACAGTCTGTGATCAACTTTATTGAAGGCTTTTTGGAAATCAGTATACACTACGTCAATTTGCTGTCTATTATCAATGTCCTCAAAAAGATGTGATGTGAAAATAAGGAGGTTACTAACACAAGACCTATCTTTCACAAACCCATGTTGCTCTTTTAATATTACACGGCGCATCATGGGGTACACTTCATTATGTACTAACTTTTCAAAAAGTTTTTAGACCGCTGACAATATGGAAATTGGGCGATATGTTGTCACATCACTCTTAGAACCGCTTTTATGAACCGGGACGATATTTGCGCGTTTCCAAACATCTGGAAATACTCCCATGGAAATACATCGATTAAATAATATAGTCAAAGGAAGACAAAGAGTATCACAGGTGTTTTTCAGAAAGATTGACGGAATACCATCTGCTCCGGGTCCTTTGGATACATCTACTGACTTTAGTTCTTTTTGTATTTTGTGCTTCGAAAAATATAAACTACAAAGATTAATATCATTGTCAGTAGTCTGGGGCGGTGGCTCCCATGACGTAAAATCCAATGTAGACGGTTCATAGACGGAGTGGAAAAATTGAGAAAAAAGATTACAGGTAGTAATAGGATCGCTGGAAGACTGTTGTAAATAATGAACTGTGGAGGGAATACTATTAATAGATTTACGACTGGATATATATGTCCAAAATGCTTTGACATTATTAGCCAAATTATCTTCTACCGTAGTTATGTACTTTTTATAGCATTTGGCGACTTCTTTTTTAAATGTTGTTCTATAAATAGAAAATATTTCATAGTCGCTGTTAATTCCATATTTTTTCCACTTCGTCCACGCACGGGTCTTTCTTTTGTATATATGCAAAAGAGGTTTAGAAAACCATATGGGGAATTTACAACTTTTGGGCCGATGCGTGGGAGTATGCAGTTTTATGATTTCATAGATTTTTTCATAAAAAGATGAAACCGCTTCATTGGGATCTAGCTTTTCCAGTATATGGTGCCAGTCAGTGGATCGAATGTCAGTGTTTATATGAGCATAATTTGAGTTGTGAAAGTTAGCACTTAGCGCTATATGTACACATAGATACAATCAATTGACTCAACGATCGATAAAACATATAAGTTTTCACATCACAACCAGCTATCGAGTGACACAAATAACTTCAATAGTAACTGATATCATTTCTATAAATCACACGAATACCAATCAAACAATTTTAAAATCTCTATATTAATGACATAAAATTTTTACTGTATTTTTAATCAATCCAATTCAATTAATTATTTCTGTCGCATGACAAAAACTGAGGGGAAAAAAGTCAAGAATTCGTCGCATTGATACTTCGGCGAATTGAAGCAAAGAAGCTCAAACATCTTTAATATTTCTCATAATATCTAGAAATAAGTCCATAACGACGAGTCTAGATATTTTCTTTGACTTGCGAAAAACTGGCAGTAACTAGGTGATAAAAGCCGATGTGATCTTTGTGGTTTTTATAAAGAAATACAGAACGTTGATTCTCATTGTGATTTTAATTTTAATTTTGATTTAATTTTAATTATAATTTTTACTTTGATTTTGATATTTAGTGACTTTTTTTAAATTTAAGGACTTAATTTATTTCTAGTCACGTTAATAACACCACACTATTTCTAGGTATGCCGAATTTTATATCTATCTATTCAGCGGTTTTTCCATGATTTAGTATCAAACATGGAGATCGGAGGTTAAGGAAGAAGTGTGTGAGTAGGTACTCACACACTTCTTCCTTAACCTCCACTTCCACCCCCATTTTCACGATTTCCTGGGTAGAATCTGTCTTATGTCCTTTTTCGGGACAAATTTCAATGGTTTAAGCGTGAAGAGGTCTGTCTGTTAGACATACCTTTCGCATTTTTAATATTACTATTTTCTAAAACATAGAGGGCCAAGCAAGAATTACTTCGATGTGTAACCGAACATCGAAGTAATTCATGTTCGGCCCTCTGCAGTACTGATTGATGCAATATGGGCAGAGACAGTGATTTAGAGACGCCTGCTGTGACTGAAATACGTTCGCTGAACTCTTGCGCAGACTGATTCAAATCGTGGACCAATTACATTGATACATAGCTCAGCCGGTTCGTGGATTAAGTTATGAATGAAAACAGTGGATCGGTTCTTAAATCCTTTTCTGTAAATAAGTATGAAGCTAATATATTGTGTTTTAAATGGTTTAAATTGGCCATAAAATGATAAACTGTAACTCAATTAAATATATGTGAGGTTATTATCATATTAAACTGTAAGATAACCCTAAGAGATTAATGCTCAGATTATCATTAAACAGACGATTACTTAGGTACGTACTATTACTAATAATACTATACGGTACCTACTAAGATTCCAGATCACAAAAGCTCGTTGCAAAGAGACTAGAAAACAAGCTCAAGTGGACATTTTACTAGTTAGACAAAATATATTGCTAGTCTGGTTGACGTCACCAAAGCCTATTTATTGGCTTTATTGGTGACGTCAACCAAAGCAAAAGTAATTTACAAGAAGTCTATGTAACATGGTATGCATCTATGGTAGGTATATTAACGTAGAATAATAAATAAACAAATAAAATCCAACTTTTATTTTATGAATAGAAATCAACGTTATTGAAGTGGTTGTTTATTGCAAAACCTAAGTACAAACTAGTACGTTTAACGAGTTAAGTTAAAACCATTTTTAATGTCACTGAAGAACTCCATCAAAACCTTCAATCAAGTACGCACACGCATATTGCTCGAGTTAACAAATTTATACATCTAATAACCACTCCAATCAACTTCTGTTACGTTTGACATACAAGATGGATGGCTATGTTCCTTACTTTTGTAATCAAACAAGATCATAATCTGAATGTATTTACCAAAGACGGAAACTAGCTCTATATTTGCGATTTCACATTCAATTTTAGCGGAGACAAATGTCTTACTTCAAACTAAAATACAATTTATATAGATAGTGCATGGACGTAACTAAAACAAATGTCTAAATCCGAATAAAATCACATCATCATCAACTCACTTACTGTCCTGTCACTGCTAGGCACGGGTCTCCACTCATTTAATAGGGATTAGGCTATAGTTTATTTCGCTAGCCTGGTGCGGATTAGTAGACTTCACACACACACACCATCAATCTGTCAGGTTTTCCTTACGATGTTATATATCCTTCACCGCTTGAGTATGCGATAAAATCTTACGTAACTGCGAAAAGTCAGCGGACAGCCTTGGGATTGAGTTCGTGACCTCTACAGTCCACTCGTCACGCCTCTAGTCTATTATAGCTTCCCACTAGGCTTCTAGCTTCTATTCCATTCCAATCCAACATATATTCATAAGGCCCAATATCATTATTATTATCATCAACCCATTAACGTCCCACTGCTGGGCACGGGTCTCCTCTCATTTGTGAGGGATTAGGCTATAGTCCACCACGCTAGCCTACTGCGTGTTGGCAGACTTCACATGCCATCGAAGCAAATCTCTCAAGTATGTAGTTTTCCTCACGATGTTTTCCTTCACCGTTGGAGCTTGTGATAAATACGCTCATAACTTCCGAAAAGCCTTGGGTTCAAATTTGAGACCATTGACATCTCAGGCTGGTCACGCCACTCACGCCACCACAGCTCTCGAACATAACATCTAAACATTTTCATAAGGCCTAATATGCCTTACGAAAATGTTTCATTTACCATTTGAAGTTTCTACCGACCTCATAACTTCTAATGAGACTTTCGATTGAACGTTGTTCCTAGCCGCGTCTAGTAGGTATTTGGGCACATCCGCATTAAACCGATACTTGCCCTAAGTTTGGAGATCACTTGTCTTATAAATGCGTACACGACGGAAACTCGTCCCACTTCTTAAAGTAATTTATAATTAGCTGGTTTAGCCAGTTAGGTGTTGATGAGGATGAGTCATGTAGGTATTAATTACTAGGTATGCTTGTTGCAAGTGATTGTGGGCGGTGGTGATCACTTACCATTAGATGAGCCTCCTATCCGTGCGCTACCTTATTTCCATAAAAAAGGTTACGTTCCCGACATCTTTCATGGACAGCCTCCTAGCATAGAACATCTTCAAGTACTTCTTTTAGTACCATTAGATGTCTCTTCTTCTAAACGTTTTCCCTTTAACATGTGGAAGCCTATTTCCGTCCTAGATGCGATAGAATGTAAATATTTTACACGATATTAATACACTATTACTACCCTACTATCTATTGGAAACGAATCTCATCGCGTTTGAAAACGATTTTGCTATGACTTCTTCTTCTTCTTCGTATCGATGGAACATGAATTTCGTCAAATTTAATACCCACATTTAAGTAAATATGGCCATTAAATCTGACGAGCCCAGAATGATGCCACATTTACGGCACCTTCAATGGCAAACCAAAGGTCTCTCGACGTGCAGGTGTTGGGGCACGAAGGGCATGAAAGTAGGTGCGACATGGTTTGGGGGCCAATACCACATCGACAGGCCATCCCTGTTTCGTCAATGTAACCCCACCTGTTCATGTCATATTTACTTCTACCCACTTGAGTCCGGAGTCGGTTTAGTGACTTCCATGTGGCCAGGGAAGATCGAAACCAGAAGGAAGCTTTTCTTCAGGGTGTATGGTGTTAGCTGGAGGGGGGAACCTTTTTTTCCAAAGTGAACGGTGCCGGGCTTCATCTGGACAACCCGACACGGCCTCCGTCGCTTTGAGGAAGCTATGTCGGCTTTTTAGACGTTGTGTCGGCAGGTGGACACCATACATCGGGTGTCTTGTATCAGAAAGCTGTTTTTGTCTTTCAACGCCACACGCGACCTCTCTGCAAATTTGTGGGGGTGCTATACCAGTGTTGGTGTTGGTTTGAGGCAACCTGTTATAGTTCGACAGGTGTCGTTCAAAGCGGTATCTACTTCTCTGACATGGGAGGATCGATGCCACACTGGGCATGCATATTCACCCGCAGAGAAGCAGAGTGCTAGGCCTGTTGTTCTGACTACCTGAGGAGCTGCACCCCAAGTAGTAGAAGTTAAGCGTCGGAGCAGGTTGTTTCGAGAGCTTACTTTTTGCTTAACGTTTTGCTATGACAACGCTAGCACTAGGCTAAGCGAGTTGACCCCACACGCTACGGAGAAAATCTCTCAGCCATATGCAGTTGTCCACACGGTATTTTCCGTCACCGTTCACTGGTAAACAGTGTCTGTACGTACATTAGTATACCTCTGCCAATCCTTATAGGATCACAATCACAATCGATGTTATTAATAACATAATGTGACAATATTACATGTTTAATACCATTAATATTAACTTCTCGTTGCTTTGGTAATAAATAATTGATTGATTCAGAGAGTTCAGTTCATAAGACTATATAATAATTTATATACAGTACCCTAAGCGTTCATATTTGGGTATTGAATGCGTCATTAATTTATATAAATATTCATTATTAACTTCATAAATGAGACAGTCTTGTACAAATTAGTTTTGTAACTGAGTAGCCCTACATAAAAGGTTTTAAAGGCGACAAGAATTCTTATAAGTAACCTCGATTGATATACTAACTAATTAAATAACTTTAATCAAATACGAGAATAAATTATTTGAAATTTATTGTATAATAATAATTATAAGTTTTTATTGTCATAAACAGTGTTACATTGTATTGAAGCTCTGCCTCCTGTGGTAGGTGGGAACCTGGGTTACAGGAGACAGTGTCTTCCATTTTGTTACTTAGACAGTACAGTTATGTGCAATAGAAATAGAAATACAGTTATTCGGATGTGTGAATGTGTATGTGTGTGTGTGTGTGTTGTGGGGTTTATGCAAGTATACATGCTGAAGAGAAAATGCGTCAATGTGTATATAAATAACATATTGCTGACGTCCATAGGCTGTGGTAACTGCTTACCATCAGGAGGACAGTAAGCTTCGTTAGGTGGTATAAAAATACTGACAAAGAACGAAAAAGTTCAATTCGCTAAAAGGCTCAAAAGACTGATTTCGGTTGGTTGTCTTGCAACTTGTTAATGATTAAAAAATAAAGGAAAAACCGTTCTAACGTCTGAGTTAAAACCGATTTTAAAACCTTTTTTGCAACAACGCAACCATAGTGTGCTAAATTTGTTAAGGCTGCTAACTACTTAGTTAATCGAACTAAATCATCCAAAAAAGGCGAAGAATTCTAAATTCATTTTAATTTAATCTTATTAATAATAATTAGACCAATCTATGTTAATTATCAATAATGTATAAGCTGCTCTCAGTGCCTGACCACGTACCTACATGCTAAAGATGTCAGACCTAGTTCGGTATGGTCTAAAAATTGCGAGTATATAAGGTGCGCAGGAGTTTATAATTGCACACTCAACATTCTTAGTTCAGTATCTAAAGTCTCTCTACCATGCGGGCTGTCGTAAGTAGTTATCATATTTATTTTCATTTTAGTATATAATATATCAAAGTAAATCGGCGGTTATTTCGAAAAGGGCTGAAAGAGGATTTGAAACATGATTGGCGTTACTGAGTGAACGGTTTCTTGTGTCAAGGGTCATGGGTTGAGTTCCATACGATGGAAGAAAAATTTCTTAATTGTACAGGCTACTTTCGGGTTTGGGTACGTCAGAATCTGTAGCAAAATATCATTAAATCAAAATTTTTGCAAGTAAGCTGTCGTAACTAATTGAGTACTTAAGCGTAACAAACAAGCAATCATTAATCAATGGTTCATCATTATATAGCATCACGCTTTTATCACTGAAATGCCAGACAGATGCACTGATGAGCAACAGATTTTTCTAAATTCTTAATAATAGGGAGTGACCCTATTGCCACTAACCGGGCCCAAAGCCTAACACTGACCGCATACTTGATTGTCAGAGCGTCAACCCCTGAACTCCAAGATTAGCAGCCACGAATGCTCCTAATAAACCCATAGACAAAACCAACAAAAATAAAGAACGTTGAAGTATATTAATCGAATTCATAAATTATATATTAATGTTTGTAGATTCTAGTTTAAGGAGGCCACATAAGATATTCATATGAACAATCGATTGACTGGACTTTCACATAATAATTAGTATAATAGCTGGGTTTCTTTTATTTAGGGCAAGATTATTTTAAAAAGAAATACGTAAACTTGCCCCTCTTCAGGCAGAAACAATAAAACTTTTGCTTCGACTACAAACATACAAGAACAATAAAACTTATGTATTATTTTTATTACTTCTTTAATTTTTTATAACATCATGTATTAAATTTAATTATTAGGAGTATTATACAGTAATTGGACTTAATTTAAATAACTATTCATCAATTTTCAATTAAACTAGTCATGAATAGTTTTCCTTACTAATCCGAACCTTTTTCAGATTGTTTTCGCTATCCTCTCGGTTGCCGCCGCCAAACCGAAGCCAGGTGGTATTATTGATGATTGGGCCGGGCCTTCGGTAAGAATATCATTAGTATTTCTTAAATAATATAGGTTTTAATAACAAGTGCCCCCGTCAAGCTGAACCAAGCTGGATGACTGGACCGAAAAAAATATTTTTGAATTTTTATTTTAACCCATTTTATGTCGTACTACTTGCACTCACTCGCACGGGTCTTCTCTCATTTGGGAGTGATTAAAGTTTTACAACACGCTCCCTTAGTGCAGGTTGCCAGACTTCACACGTCATCGAGAAAATGTCTCAGGCGCGCAGAATCTTAGCGACGTTTTCCTACACCAGTTGAGCATTCGAAATTTTATGCTTTGAAAACTCAGTCCTCAGCCTGGTCACACCAGGCTATTACAGCCACTTAAGGACTTCTTGACGGGAAAGTGAAGCGTCACTTATCAACCTTCATAAACCATTACTTCACCAAATCATCAACATTGTTGATTGTACCTATATTTTATGATGTGTAGAGATATAATTGTATGCGACTAAAGGACTAGATTCCAAGGTCATGAAAAAATATTAATAAAAAAAGCTATTTAATTACGTTTAAGAATAAAACAATATCTATTCTTATATTTTGTTGTGTCAGCTATCATCAGTGAGCTATGTGCACCAGCCCACTGTCGCAGTAGCTCAACCCGTGGTACACGCTGCACCGGTAGTACACGCTGCCCCTGTAGCAGTCGCCAAGCCGGCCACTAGCTACGCGTCATTCCAGCAGGTGAGTGTCCACCGTATGAACACCCTATGGTGGTAGGTATGCCCTATGGTCACCATGGATAGAGACTCGTAGTAGTGACTCAACTTTTCTACGTAACATAACATACTACGCCTGCTGTCCCCGAGATGTTAGGAAGAGGGATACTAATTGTTTCTAGATCATATTGATAAATCCAGGACTTGTCATCTGTCACAATGTCGTAAACACGCCGTGACGAGCCTGCATCAAATTTTTGTATCATATCACGCCATCAATCCACACGGGCCTGCTTCTGAGCTTCGGTGAGGTTGTGCGGTACCCAGCGGGAAACTATACTCCTTCCGCGAAGGTGCTCGTGCCAAATCTTGTGAACACGTCCTGAACCAATCAGCAGAGTATGCTGAATCTCTTCATAAGTTATTCGTCTGTTTTCTTGAATAAAATTTTTTACTGCCAACACAAAGTGTGTTTCGGTGACAGTCGTCGTAGGACGACCACTCCTTTGTTCATCCGCCAAATTAAGACAACCACGTTTGAACTCGCTATACCAGCGGTAGATGGTTGCTTCTGAAGGTCCTTTATCCATAAAAGCAATTCAAAGTCGATCAAATGACTCATCAGGTTTTAAGCCATTTGAAATCATAAAAAATCATTGCACGAAAATGTTCTCGATGCAGATCCTTTTTTTTTTAGACAAGAAAATTTTAATTGTCTCTCAAAAAAATGCGGAGGTAAATTTGAAAAGCGAACAGTGGTATTTTAACTTTTAAATAATTGAAGTTTTCAAAATAATCACAAGTGGTCAGTGTCATATAGGTACATAAAAACTTTTTGTCGCAAAACTTTCTGAGTGGCCTGGTATTAAACATATTTTCTTTACAGATCGTGCACCCAGTACAAACCGCGTCAGTGGTACACGCGGCACCAGTGATCTCCCAGCCCATAGTCCACGCAGCTCCGGTCGTTCAGACAGTGGCCCAACATGTGGTGGCCCAACCTGTGGTCCACCAGGCCCCCGTGGTCCAAACCTACGCCCAGCCAATAGTACAGAAGTACCTGTCAGTAGGCTCATATGAAGGATCGTATGGAGGATACGGTCATGGCTGGTAAAGATCTAGAATGTTCGAGTGTTAATATATTTGATATGTATAAGCGTTGAGATCGGGTCCCTGTTGTTGATGTGGTGCAAAATAAACGTATTTTTTACATCAGTACTGAATTATTTTATTTCATTTTCTTTTGCTACGGGTGCTAGGAATGACATTTATGCTAGACTCCACCTTATTATGTTATAAATAGATTCCGAATTGAATTGAAATGAAATCGTAGGCGATTTAGACGTAGATAGCCTGAACGTTGACTTGAGCTTTGTTTCAATATCTCAATAGGGAAAACGGTACTCTACGAAATGATTTTAATAATAAATATTATGCGACTTTTACACAGCACCATCTAGTCTCAAACTAAGCAGAGCTTGTACTATGGGTATAATACTAGACAATGGATATAATACTTATATACATTTTTTTTTGTAAATATATACTTATAATACATAGGACACACCCAGACAAACACAAACACTTATATTCATCACATAAATATTTGTGCCCCGTGGAAGTCGAACCCACGACCTCGTGATCGCAGTCCTCGAACCACTAGACCACAGAGGTCGTATTTTGTTATTCGTCTGTCTGTCAGTAGGATCAGATAAAACTCTCTTTCTCTGGAATGCTTTGGAACGACATAAAATTATATTGAAAATTAACACCAGCTACTTATACAATTGATTAAAAATAACGTTATTCCTAACATCACTAGCGAGCACAAACAAACATGTTTTTTGTTTTCAAACCTTAAATATTTAATGTAATAGTGGAAAAACAAACTTAAATATGCAGTAATATAGCTCAAATTTCAAAAGTACCATTAGGGTTTAATAATAACGATAATTGTCCAAAACTTTGCATCATTAGCTACGCTGGTGACCTGCGTCAAAGCCTAACATTGATAGGCATCAATCATCCTGTAGTTACTAGTGTATTCACCTTATAACCTAGGCTACCGACGAACGAAAGTAATCGTTAATATGAAATACATAACACAAATAACTATTTCTTCTTTATAAGTCGCCTGAATAACCTGATTTCTAATGCATTTTGCTATTATTGATTGAATATTCTGCTTCTTTGAAATATTCTTGCTTCATTTTTCATTTCATTCTTGCTTCTATTCTTGCTTCATTGAAATATTTTACATAATTAGTACGTTACTTGGACCTGGAACAAGAGCTAGGTCTTTCAAATATTTGATCCAAGGGAAGATCGAACTCGCGATCCGTGGCTCAGAAAGAAATCACTGCGCCGTTGTGTTACATATCACCATCGTCTTGAATGACTATACGACTCAAAATTATTTGCTATAAAATAATATGAAAGATATCTGATGGTATTTCAAAAAAGCGTTGAATAGAACATGCTTAACCATTTTAAAACCCAAATAACTGTTAAGTTCATTTGAACCTCACACATAACCATATAGGAAACCTTGTCTAGAAACAAACTACCTAAGTACCTACCTACCTATATTTTCCATTTGCTATTTATACCTACTTACTTATTTCAAGTCTCAAATTTGTACCAATCAGTTATTAAGTAGGTACAGTATATGGCCTACTTTGAGCAAGAGGTTTACTTAAAGAAACTAAGACTGAATAACTTTACAATATTCATAATATGAGAATATCGATCTAGAAATAGTGATGTGCTAGTAAATCTAGCCTACCCGTAGCAGTGCTAGTGCTTATACCGTTTGAGAAAAAAATGCGGTGAAAATGATCAAATGTGCACTTTAGATAAATGCAATAGGGTGTTATTTTCTATGACATGAAGAAACTAATATGGATTGTGTTCGGTGGACTTTAATATTATAGAATGGATGAATCTTTGTTTTTTTATTATGCATTACATTATTCAAGTAACCGAACATACTAATGCACTACGAATGTACTACATGACCATCCTTTACCTCTCTTAAGCGTTCATCATCAATACATTTACTGTTCAACTGCTGGGCATGGGGTATCCTCACATTTGAGAGAGATTAGGCTATCGTATACCACACTAGCCGTGGAATGACAAAAGCCATCGTCATCGTTCAGGTAAAATTCTTTCAGGTATGCAAGATTCCTCCCGATGTTTTCCTACACGGTTTGAGCATGGGATATAAATGTATGTGACGTGGAAAAATCAGTCAGTGGTTGGGAGGAACTCGCCACCTTTGTAGTCCACTGATCACAATAGTAGGCCATCATAGCATACGTACATACATTGTATAAATGATCTTCCTTATAGACAGACCTTCCTTCTAAAAAACCGTAACTGACCTACATTTTATCCATTTTTTACGACTGTCTTAACAGAAACAATCACCGCAGCTATACTACCTCGCGACCTTGATACCAGGAAAGCATAAAAATAAAACAAAAGCTTGCTGTGTGTAAATATGACACGATAGGCTCGACGCAATCGTTCGTGCAGTCAATGGTATTATGATACCGTTGAATCGATACCGGAGCGAGTGGCACATCACTAGCGATCGCGTGCCCCACTGTGCATCACCACTACCACTGTCCTATGAACCAAGTTCGATGTCACCATGATTTTGGAGGTGATTAGGACAGGTTTTCGATGAGGTTGATATGTACGCATGAGACAAAACTAGGTTATTTTAGAGCAATGTATAATGATTTATTGTATAAAATTTTAATTGTACCCTTAATTAATATACCTACTTACATGTATACGAATACAAGCAACGAAGTAACAATTATTGATTCAATAATACATAGTTTAGATTGTAAGCCCCTTATTCTAGTTTAGATCATGAATGTTGGGCCACTGTATATTGAAGAAAGTACGTCGTCAATTGTTATTTTACTTAAGTAATGCTCTAGTAGGTAAAGAACTCAACAATATATACTTATACACTTTTTCAATTGCAAAACTTTGCGAAAAAGCAACAAAAAGTAAACAACACAAAAATCCAATCGGCTGAAATTATACTCACCCGAATCCCAAGTCTATTTGCGACTACAACAACAGGCAACCCAAACAAACAACATGAACGCAAAGCCTGCAATTAACCTGAATCATAGTCACCATACTCAACCACAGACATGTTTCAGTACCACAGTAAGCTTTCAGTAAGGTAAACGCCACCACAACGCTATGTAGACGACCTTAACGGCATCGGAATAAAAACACGTGTGTTGTGATATCCATTGCTGATTACTTTAAGACGAAATTCAAAGCTTCTTGTGCATAACCAGGAATGAATTGAACTGTAATAAAAATCTTTTAATATAAAAAAAAATTGTGCGTAAGTTTTATAGAATTATTGTGGAATTCAAACAGAAACTGTTCGGGAGATTGGAATTTGAATTACAAAAAAAACATTGCATGGTTTTATAAATTACCGGACCAAAGAGGTTAGAGATTCGTCAAATATTTTCAATGGAAATTAAATCATGTAAAGGTTTTAATAAAGTCGAAAGTTAACAATGAAAATAGTGTTTTTGAATAAATGAGACTGGAATTTTGAAAATGGACGCGTGGTCAGGAGTTGAAGGGGATGTGATGGGACCTACTATTACACGTAAGTGTACCTTTAATTACGTTACTGTATCTTCACACATGCCTACAGAGAATTTTTACAGGTACGATATATTTTTTGGTCCCTACTTATGCGGCTCCTGTAAGCCAGGATCAACAATAGCTACCATCCAGATAAACGAGGAGCCAATGAAGCCCAACGTGTCCCAGGGGAGATTTAAACTGTCTTTGAGCCTTCAGCGAAATTAAATAGGAGGAAAAGGAAAGATATCAGTTTTCCACTTGCTTGCTTCTAGCAAACCTGAGTGTACTAAGATCTAGATCATTAGAAAATCTAGGTCTAAGAAAAGGTCTAGAAACCCCAACAGGTCTACAAAACCAGGTATATAAAAGAACTAAAACTATTCCAAATAACTATTTTAAAAAATGCCAACTGAACAATATTATTTTTAAAATATGCAAACACTGTTATTATTCTCTCTAGTGTAATTTTTAGGTTACAAAGGCCTTTGTTTAAGCTATCATAAATCGTTAAAATACCTGTAGAAAGATTTTATCTAGGTCGAACTTTCAATGTACTTGACCAGCGGCATAACTGAAAAAATACCTTGGCTGTTTAAATTGGTTCTCAAGGTTCAATTACATATGGTATTTAATAAGTATTGTGTGGTACAGGAAGTTGGATGTGGTAGAAGTAATATCCATACTTCATACTTAATATTATAAATGCGAAAGTATGTCTGTCTGTCTGTTACCCCTTTATGCTTAAACCGCTTAACCGATTAAGATGAAATTTGGTATGGAGATAGCTTATTGAGTCCCAGGGAAGGACGTAGAATACTTCTTGTCCCAGAAATCATCTCTACAAAGGGTGACAATGGGGTGGAAGTTTGTATGCGGAATCGATATTTTTTAAAGAGGGTATAAAATAAGTAATAAGCTGTTTGATGTAAAAGCAGATTGGATAAACTTCAAATTACAAATTCTACCCTGTCTAGGTAGAATTAGTAATTTGAAGTTTATCCTTAAGTTAAATCGCGGGCAAAAGCTAGTAGAAAAATAAATAAGAGCCTTGATAGAGTATGTACCGATGTTACTTTCAAAGATATAGGTGATGAGGAAGGTGTGATAAGGGAACGATTTGAAGCGATAAAAACAATAGTAGAATAATAATAATAAATAAATATTCCTGGACATTATGACACAGCGCCATCTAGTTCCGTGGTAAGCAACGAGGCTTGTGTTACGGATACTAGTTGGTTGATATACTACATATATACTTTTTTTTTGTAAATACATACATATTATACATAGACACATCCATGACTCGGAAACAAATGTTGATGCTCATCACACAAACATTTGTCCCTACCGGGATTCGAACCCGGGACCCATAGCACAGCAGGCAGCGTTAACTACCGCTGAGCTAAACGGGTCGTCAAAAAATAGTATAAGAATAGTATTTAACAGTGGTCTTCTAGAAGATGGGTGGAAATTACACTTATTTCTTAGACTTACGCGAATACCAGACATTGAAATAAAATTGCTTCTTACGAATTTTATCGTTAGAGGTAACTATATCGATATTAACGACATTTTGGCGTCGACGTCTTTTACAGCATCCATGGTCGCAGGCAGACTGAGGTGTTGAGTGTATGGATTTTATAAATATTAACAGCTACCCTCATTTTGATGAGGAAGGTATAGGACAGTGTTTTGGTGTAGTCTGGGGGAGACCTATGTCCAGCAGTGGACGATAGACTGAGTTAATTTTGACCCTTTTATGCCATTTTACGAAACGTCGGAATTACGGGCAGGAGGCTCATCTGACAATAAGTGATCACCGCCGCCCATAGTCATCTGCAAAACCAGAGGACTTGCAAATGTGTTGCCGACCTTTCAGGAAAGAATATACTCTCTTCTTAAAGGGACCCACGTCGTAACGGTTCGGAAAGACCGCCGGTGACAGCCGGCTCCACAGAGTGAATGTGCGAAGCAGAAAATGCCCTAAAAATCGTGATGTTGTGGAAGGCTGGCCACAAATCCGTTATATTTTTATGGTCATTTGAGTCTCAAATTAAGTTCTACTTGGCAAGTAACCTCTCCACTTAGAGAGATTTTTGGGCGCCAACTTCACCAAACATACCGCAATCAAGGTGAATGAACGTAAATAAAGCGAAAGACAAAAGGATCGATTTTCATTTGCTAGAATTGTAGCCATTGTAAATCGATAGCCTCTAACTTTTGCCTACACCATTGGGAGGCAGGCGTAATATTATCTATGGTAAAACAATTGCATGTTACAGCAGCATTGCATGTTATGGATACTAGGTGGTTGATATACTACATAAATACATACATTGTTTTATTACCTATTCTTATTAGACCTTAAGCAATAATTTACTACAATTCTAGAAGATGGGGGAAGATTTGAACCAAAAAAAATTTAAAAAATGGAATTAGTTGTTTGCTAGATTTGTTAGAGGTTATTATTACTTATGACCATTATCATAAAGTAGCCGCTTTATCAAAGAAAAACATTCTTGAAACCATTAAGTAAATGAACATTTAATGCATCGTCTGTTTGATATTTATATTACTTTAATGGCGTTGATAAAATTGTATATATTTTATTGACAACTAAGGTAAATGGAATAGAGAAAATGACTTATATAATTCGTTGATTCGCCTATCTCTCTCTATTTGCCGACTGCTACAGACCTCCTCATACACAGATCTCCTCTTATTTGAGAGGGCTAATGCTATAGTACACCACACTAGCATAGCGCGTGTTGGCATACTTCACGCGCTACCGATAACATCTCTGAGTCATGTTAATTTCACGATGTTTCCCTTCACCGTTTAAGCATTACTCTATTTTGTTTAATATGTTACATTGACATATAACAATAGCCATGCAATAGGTATATAACGCATTGTGATGTGTATATCTGTTATGAGAACAATTCACTAATCCTTCACGACTAATTGTAACATATCTTTTGTTAATGTCATCCAATATACAACGTACACATAGCTATTTATAGAGCACAGTTACAGTACTGAATAGCCGTATAAGTCATGTATTAAGAATCTGGTGGTATCTACCCTATCAGAATGAAATAAAGTAGGTATTTATTTATCACCATTTACAAACTAAATAAACCTCTGATAGCTTAGTAGTATGACCAGTGGACTGTGAAGTTAAAGGCCTTGAGTACAATCCCAACGCACGCAAACTCAAGTACAACTGGCTTTTTGAAGTTACATGCGTATTTATCACATGCGTGATAAATACGCATGTGCATTGTGTGATAATACGCAGTGATGTAACTTATACAAGGAAAATCGTGAGGAAATCTGAGATTTTTTTTCTATGTCGTCTGATATCTGCAGACTCGCATTTGGGGAGTGTGGTTGCCTAATATGCCTCTCAAATGAGAGCCCTATACCCGATACTTGGAAAATGAATAGGCACAAGTGTACATGATGATTTACAGACTATTATATTATCAGGTTAGACCAAATGTACGTAGCAATATAATGTTTTTTTTCCTGTTTTATATATTTTTATTATTTTAAATAAATGTAAAATCCCTGGACACATTTCGGACACGTGCATTGGTATAACGTATATAACCCATATTAAAAAAAAAAAAAATACACCTCATACCACATATAATATTTAAGCTTATGTTTCTTTTTAGTTTTATCATTAACTCCATTATTACGTTTGTATGAGTGTTTTAGTCTCTGTCGGCTTCTTAAATACATAATTGGCTTAGTGTAGTGTCATCATGCGCTAACGTAGGTCGTTGGAATTATACGCCAAGTGGCTACGTGGTTCGAGAGAAAAAACAATAATTTTAAATTGACAATGTTTCCAAAACGCAAATCAAGACTTATGCTTGTTTGGACCACGGATACTGTGTGTGGGTATAGTTTAATATTATTGTATGTATATGTGTGTGTAGTTAAATGTAGTGATCGTGTTTTGTGTGAGTGTGGTAATTTACATCACGTGTTTTTTTTTATATTGATACCTTGTTCAATAAGGCAATATTCCAATGTGATTTTTAGATATTAGAGCCTCTGTAGAATTCAGTGTATATTCTATCGGCAAATAGTTACTACTCTAAGAACTTTAAAAGAGTTAATAAACTCCTGAAACAGCTGATTATTTTGTAACGACTGAACATATTTTTTTTCATACGAATATACTTAATATATTCAACTAAACTGTTTTTACGTATTCAGTCGCGATATATTCATATTATTTTATTTCTGACGTTTCGGATAGCTTCTTACATCAGTTATGGACCAGCGCCCTTTTTTTATTTAAAATGCCAACCATTACAAAATTGGTTCATCCCTTTAGGTGTCCCATACACACACAAATGCAAAACATATTAAAGAATATACATATACCAAATACATTAAACGTATAATACGCGTATTTTTGCGAAATGGGTTAACAATTACCAGCTTATAATGTTGATAAATAGTTTATAAACAGTATCACTTATTGTTTTGCCTTTCAAATACCTAGGTAGGTACTTATAGTTATATTTGCTTATAATTATATAAAGTTAGTTGTATTTTTAGCCGACTTCAAAAACTAGGAGTACCTACGTTCTCTATTCGGCTGTATATTTTATCATGTCTTTTTTAACTGTTGTTCAGGTGCTGGTAGCGCTAAGCCCAACACACCCCCACTGAAGAATGGCAACGACCTCAGAGAATCTGGTTACTTAATAGCTGTAGGATCTAGAACATCCAGGTAAGTGGAATAAAACTAATTTATGACTGTCAGCATGACATTTTCATGACAATTTTGATAGCAAAAACTTCGTTGGTCTAGTGATCGTAAGTGTGACTGCTGAGCAAGGGGTCCTGGGTTCGATTTTCAGGTCTGGAGCAATGTTATTGGGTTTATCTATGACATTCTTAGCAGCAGCTCGATGTTTGGATTTGTGCCGGGATGATAGCAATAAGCGTGCCCTTAGGTAGGACCTAAAACATATGCGAAAAGTGGGTGTACATTAGAACACCTTTACCCATCCGTTTCCCTAACCCCCTTCTCTTTGACAGGTCTGATGTATTTTTTCATCTATCTCTTTTAGACAAAATAAGCACTTATTTTCTCTTAAAGGATCATCGTAGCCTATTGACGTTTGCAACACGGTCAGTTTGTAGTTTAGTCAGGTTATCAGTAGGTACATATCTGCCTTACCCTTTGAGGATATAAGCGTGAGGTTCTGTAAACTATGTTGTTTTTTTTTTCAGGTTCAGAAGAAAATATAAGAAACGTATATCATTCCTAGTCATTATATTAATATTAATTCTTCTACTGATAGCTTTTATTATTATCTCTATTTTATGTGAGTATGTTCTTAAGCCTCATTTTTTTTTTAATTATTATAATAGCCTAATTTACTGCCCTCATCATCAACCTATTTATTGTCCCACTACTGGGTACGGCTCTCGTCCCATTTTAGAGGGATTAGGCTATCGTCCACCACGCTAACCTAGTGCTATCAAGAAAATTCTTCAGGTGGGCAGGTTTCCTCACGATGTTTACCTTCGCCGTTTTAGCACGTGATAAATACACACTGAACTTCGAAACGTCAGTTGGGGCCTCGTCCCTAGTGATTGAACTTGAGACCTTTGATCTCATAGTCCACTGGTTACACCACTCATAGCTTATTTATCTACTGTACTAATATATTGCAAAGTAGACGAAACAATTATTCCTCAAAATTTACTTGCAGATGACAGATCATTGAAATGCAAGTCTACAATTTGCAATTCATTGTTCTATTAACGATAAAGCACCTACAAATTCAATCTAATCAATTATAAAATTAATAAATATATCCGTAAACAGCTATAACACAGCGCCATCTAGCTCCGAGCTAAGCAACGAGGCTTGTGTTACGGATACGAGATGGTTAATACACTGCATATATGTATATCTACTGTTTTTGTAAATACGTACATATTATAATACATAAAAGCATCCAAGACTCACTAACACTAGCATCTAGCCCTTCCGGGTTTCTAACCCAAGACCCTTACCAGAGAAGGCCAATAATACTGCGGCACTACTCGCATCGACAAATTGCAAACAGAAGAGCTGCATATAGCGTGACTATTTAAGCGTTCTACTCATCAACGATAAACGGAAGCATTAATTTTGCAAATGAAACTCGACTCTACAAAACGGTTTGCCGGGTTTCTATCGTACTTATCGGCCCACTGCATATAAAAGAAGGTTATTTTTTCTTGCAATTTCATGTCTAGTGGCCATATAATATAACACGAGTATTATAAAAGCAACCAAACCATCTTATGTACATTAGCCGAGTCTCATATAACAAACGCTATTTGGTGCATTTTGTAAATCATTCCAACTGCCTTGATATGTAACTTATGTGAACAAAAAGTTCAACCATTCATGATAATATCTAATAAATGGTAAAGGAAACTCTAGACTGTGTACTCAAAATACATTGTTACATATTACTTAAAGTATTCAATGTACAGAACTGAAGAGTGTATGTGTACAATAAGAAAAAAATAGTATAAGTTTTTTTTTATAAATACAATCGTAAAACTTTAGGAACTAAAGGTATTATTGCGTGGATGACTCAGAAAAAGCTTTTGTTTTTTGTTACAAAATTGAGTCGTGTTGGAGCCGAATGGCTTCTCAATTTTAAGTGCCTAGTCTTCAATTTGAATGCTGTCTCTTTCAGATTGTAAGCAAGTAAAAGTACCTGCTTAAAATTGAGTAGCATTAGGTTGTTTTGCCAAGGAAAATTTTATGTCAACGCATTTCAATAAGATTTAAAAAATATCTATTAGTATTTACCGTGATTCTGGGTAGATTTAATAAAACACATTACTATTTCGATGTTATGTGCCTATTTATCACATGCTCAAACAGTGAAGGAAAACAGCGATGGAACATACGTTTTAAGTTTGACAACACACACCAGGCTAGCAGACTGAGTGGTATAGATACCATAATCCCTCTCAAATAAAAGAAGACCCGCGCCCGGCAGTGGGACAATAAATGGAGTTATGATGACTACCTATTATGTTGCAGTAGAGAAATGATAAAATCTAATGATAAAATAAGTGTTATTTAACCTATTGGGATTAGGCTATGTTTCTATTTAAATGAGTAAGACTTCTTCTTAAGGATTCGTTTAATGAAGTGAAAAAATGCAGACATACGTTCTTCATCAAGTGACAATCATGCTTGTCTAAGCGAACGGTATGTTGGCGGTATTATATTGCATTTTACATATGTTTTAGACGCATTAGCAATTCATAGGAAGCCAGTGAGGATGTGTAAGAGTACAGAATGTCTGCGCTCTGCCGCGAACCTCGCACTCTCCATGGACCTTACCGCTAACCCGTGCGAAAACTTCTTCCAGGTACTCATTAAAATACATTTTATATATAAACTAACTTTAAAAATAACCATCTTTTCTTACATAGTGAATCAGTGATACGAGCATATTGAATACTATTGTGTCAGATTAATATAGTAATTATGACGTTTTAAGTAAATGTATATTATATAAAAGTTTAACATAAAGTACTATAAAAGGTATAACTATAAAAGTTTTACAATATAATAATTATTATTATTTACCCAGTATGTTTGCGGTAATTGGGGATCGGACCACCCCAGACCCGACGCGTATCGTTCCTACGACTGGTTCCGGGACAAGCAGACCAAGGTCTACTCCATCGTGAGAGATTTCCTCAACAGGAACACCAGTCATCAGCCCAAACCTGTACAGCAGGCTAAGAACATGTATCATGGATGTATGGATACCGGTAAGTGGTTTGTAATCTTTATTGAACTGTCAAATGTTGATTAAATCAAATTGATAAAATGGACGATATTAACAATAACAATATATGTAAATGTAAATTATTGGTATCAGCACTTAAATATCATATATACAGAAAAGTGAACCTTATGAGCCTTTAATTTTAGACTTGATTTTGTATGCTTTATCGTAAAATATAACTATAAATAAAATATCAGTTGTAACACCCTATACCTACTTTTTTACATTTCGTTCCACTTTTATTCTATAATTTAATTAGATCAAAAGTAAGCCGAATATAAAAATATTATTAAATTCCATATTATTTCAAACGATGCAAAGGTATACCATGATAATTCCAATAACTTACTTTCAGAAACTCTAGACAAAAGAGGTTTGAAACCAGTGATTGCTGTACTAGAGTCGCTAGGTCTTCCTCCATACCCGACGTACATAAACGCTACAGAAGACGTTGATTACTCGTCATACAGCTTCGATTGGTTGGATACAGTAATCAAAGTTAAAACTCAAATCGGTATGGATGTGCTCATAGGTTTTGATATCTATACAGACCCAAGGAATTCATCTATCTTTAGACTTATTATGGGATCTCCGGAGACTACTAATCCATTTCCAAGGTATTTTGTTGTTAGTTCAGTTATAATATTCGAGATATTCCTTGTATTGTTATTCCTTGTATTTATATAATTGTACGTCAACACTTTGGAACAGCGTATTTGTAGAGAAAAGCCTACTATATTTCCCAAAAAAAGAATCTTAATCTTTCCCTAATCTTAATAATCCCTATCTGATGGGAGATAATCAAGAGATAGTGTTGTTTGCAGACGATACCTCGCTTTTATTTAAACTAAAACGTCAGCAAAGAACTACATACGATGTGGACACTGCTATCTCGAAAGTGGTACATTGGTTCAATGCAAATAATTTAGTTTTGAATGAAAACAAAACTAAATGTATTAAGTTTACAACGCCTAACGTCAGACAAGTTAAAACCAGTGTACTAGTTAACGGTGGAGAGTTGGATCTTGTAGATACCACTGTATTTCTAGGCATTACCTTAGATGCTAAGCTTCAGTGGGGCCCACATATAGAGAAATTGTCGAAGAAGCTTAGTTCTGCAGCTTATGCCGTTAAAAAAAATCGTAATTTAACGAATATAGATACAGCTCGGTTAGTTTATTTTAGTTATTTCCATAGCGTGATGTCATACGGCATTCTACTGTGGGAGAATGCTGCTGACATCCAAACTATTTTTGTGTTGCAGAAAAGGGCTATTCGATCAATTTATAACTTAAGTCCCAGATATTCACTGAGGGAGAAATTTAAAGAAATTGATATTATGACTGTTCCATCACAGTATATTTACGAAAATCTTTTATATGCTTACAAGAATATCAATCTCTTTGAAAAGCATTGTGATATCCATAATATTAATACTAGGAATAAGAATAAATTTGTTGTTCCTGCAACTAGGCTCCAGAAAATCAGTAAATCCTTTAGATGTCAATGCATACGCTTTTATAACAAAATTCCAACCCATGTACAGACATTAAGTCTCAGCAGATTTAAATCCTTTATCAAACAGAGACTTTGTGCTAAAGGCTACTATACGTTAAAAGATTACATGGATGATAAAACTGCTTGGGATTGAATAGTTCTAATGAACCGGGCTATCGAACGTCTTTTACTGTAATTTATTATGATTTGGACATTATTTTTTCATGACATTGATGTTAATTATTATTTTTTAATTTTTTTTTGTTGACATTAATTTATATCTTGACATGAATTGTATAGGTATACCTATAGATTTTTAATTATTATTATTATTTGACTTTATTTATTTTATATTTTTGACATTATGTTAATGTTATGTTTTGACATAATTATTTTATATTTGACATTATGTTGATTTGTATGCATTGGGATTATTTATAATATACATATCTATGTGAATGTGAGCACTTTGTAGGTAGATAAACATACGCTTACAAACTAATGTCTAGCGGCTTTGGGTTTTTGAAATGGCCTACGCAAATGTCCCGCTGATCTTGCATAGACGTGCGTCGGGTCGTTAAGCTCCCACAATAATGGTTTGAGCTAAACGATGGCTGACGTATGCGTGCTGTCAGTATGGACAGGTCAACTCAAAGCTGCACTGGTGCTTTCTTCAAAAGGCCATCTCAGACTTTAACCTACATAGTCAGGCTCACATATTGTAACCAAAATGTTTGGACTTTAAAAGAGACCATGATTCTCTGAGTTTGTTTCGGCATTTCTTCTCAGAGGTCGTCAGTTAGGAAATGCCGATGTCAACTAGATACTAAAAAAAAAATGTACATGACTTGTAAAGTGTCTTTAAAAAGATCTATTTACAGAAATAAACAATCATTCAATCATTCATTCATTCAATCAATCATTCAATCATTCAATCATTCATTAATTTACATTTTTTTTTTTCAAAATATAAGACTATTAAAGTTACTTTCATACTCGGATGAAAGATGATGAAACAAGCATTACGCTTATTATATTAGCACAAAAAACTAAAAGCATGAATTTAATTTTCAGTACACACACAGAAAGAAAACGCCACAACGGCAAAAGAAACTTCAACTCACTTTTAAGTTTTATAAAAGATACTGCAAAACTGTTGTACAAGATAGAACATCGGAAAGACAAATCTATTGATGAAGATGAGAAAGCTGAAAGAATACATAAAATATTCTATGCAGAACTCATGAAGCTATTCGTTTTAGAAGCAGATGGTGTCAAGAACTCCAAACTGACTGAAATCGAACTAGATCAGAATATAATTGCAACTGCAGATGAATATTTTGCGACGAACAGCGATATTTATGAGGTACCTACATTTTCAATATTTGAAGAATTTTATTTTGTACTAAGTATTGACATTATTTGCTGATAAAAGACTTTTATTCTTAAGTTAAGTTTCTAAGTTTATTAACGTTTTAATAAGTTCAGTGGAAGAGAAATTGATAGGTGAGAATATCCAACGAATTTTTCATACGTCAATCAAGAAAAACACGCACAAAAATCTCAAGAAATTAAAAGTTATAAAGCATTGAAAATAAAACTACATTTTACGGATTTCATCGCGGTATATTGATACTATTTTAATCCCAACTCTTCGGATCTTTTACAGCATCGAAAGTCACGGACAGACTACAACAAAAATCGTTAACACTATTTTTAATTTAAATGTATAATATTCGCGTAAATGTAAGGAATCATGTTTAAGTATAAATAATTCCAGGAATACCTAATAAAATATGTTTAGACTGATATTGAATTCCAACGTATCGAAGGCAAAAACAATAAAACTAACAATGTACCTATATCAATATAATGTTTAGTAATTTGAATCACGTGATCTAACCATATAATTGTGCAACAAGAAACAGCTTTTTACAATAGTTTATATTTGCGTGTGACATGTGAAACGTGTAGAATAATAACTACTGATAATGTTATCATGATAGTACGTTTGAACTATGAATACAAAATTGTAGGCAATGTTGAAATTGATAATGGATTTAGTATAGATAGATATTTATAAACATATGCGAACACGAGTTCCCTCCCATTTTAGAGGGCTTTGACTATAATCTACCTCGCTAGCAGAATTCACATACAAATGATAAAATCTCTCAAATAGGCAGGTAAGTTTCCTATCGATGTTTTCTTTCGCCGTTTGGGCATATGGTAAATACACACGTACAATAATGAAACAGATATGTGCCTTTAGAGTGAGTTCTAGTCCGTTGAGTTCAACTGGTCATATCGCCAAAATTCGCATACTTTATTATTGGTTGATGCTTACACTTTCCGTCTTTTTATGAACTATCAAACTTCAAATTGTAGCGTCTAAGATTTCGTGTGTATAGTAATTGGTGTATTTATAAACAGATTACGAACCAATTGTAAATTTCCAGCTTGAAGCAGATAATTCAACAGAATCGGATGATGACTATTTAAACATACCAGAATATACAATAGCTGAAATTCAAGCTCACACAGATGCTGTAGTAGAAAGCAATAATGGTACAGCTTCTCCGATATGGAAGAAGTATTTAGAAGGAATATTTAATATTAGTGACACTGTTCTTGACTTTGAAAAGGATAAGGTGCTAGTGTCAGATCCAGATTTGAAGTATATGTCTTTGATGGCTGCTTACGTTGCTAAATCTCCACCAGTTATGCTGGAGCTGTATATTTGGGTGAAGGTGAGAATATTTTTATATAATTGAATACGATTCCAATGTGAATGTCTTTCTAAGTATAGTAATTATACATATACATAGTATATGTAAACATGGCGGAAACCTCGGTGGCTCAGTTGGCAGAGCGTCTGGAGTACCAATCCAGAAGACGCGGGTTCGAGTCCCGCCTGAGGTTGAATTTTTCTTTCTTAATAAAAATTTAAATATCTTAGCTTGAAATAAGCTAAAAAAATACAAAAAGATTGTATAAAGGTAATGCAATATCATCTGGAATCTACTCGCTGTAAAGGGAGAATTCTGGGTTGGGCAGAATTGTCCAATCGATGTTGCTATGTCGCCGTAAAGACATAAGTAACACAAAGAAAGAAAAATTCAACACATCAGGCGGAAACCTCGGTGGCTCAGTTGGCAGAGCGTCTGGAGTACCAATGCAGAAGACGCGGGTTCGAGTCCCGCCTGAGGTTGAATTTTTCTTTCTTAATAAAAAAATATACATAGTATTTCAAAATTATCATCAGAACGGTCGCCTTAGAAAGGTCGCGGGAAAATGTTGGGTGGTCTTTGAGGAGATATATGGTTAGACCCTCGTCATAGAACCCAATATAATCTTGTTTATTTGGATATAAGCTCTACCGTAGCCCAAGATAGTTATTGACGCATAACACGAATATTTCATTGCAAAGAAATATTTATAACCAAATCTAATTTCCGTATCATATCAAAAAAGGTTGCTAAAAAGAAATCTACACTTACGAGAGAACACATATTGGGTTCTTTTCATTTAAGGTGGTGGAAGTAATGGCAGTCCACACAACAACAGAACTCCGTGAGCTGTTCCAGCGTGCGTATGAGCAGAGTCATTCGCACGAGACAACAGCTGCGGCGGCGCCGCGTAGCCTGCAGTGCGCCAATGCAGTCAATGATATGCTTGGCATGGCCGTATCTTACGGTATCGCAGACCCGCATTTCTTCAACGTTACCAAGCCAAAGGTTTTTTTTGTTATTGTGTTTACTTATATTAATAAAAAGCCGTACATTTTAATTCAAACTTTATATAGGCGTATGCTGAGTAATATAATACTAAGGTTTAAAATGGCCTGTGATCGTTAAATAAGCTATTGCAGCTTAACAGACTTCACACGCTATCAAGAACACCTTCACCATTTACGAGCATGTGATAAATACGCATGTAACCTTGAAAATTTGTGATTCGTTTGAACTCAAGACCTTCGACTTTAGAGTTTATTAATCACATCAATATACACAGCTTATCCTTTTATTTGCAAAAGTGAAAGATAATAATTAGTATCTTGTTCGTCAATCCAGTCGCCGATCCAGAACAATGAAACTGAAATAAAAAACAAAATCACTTCTTTATGTATTAAAAACTAATTCATTAATTCTAGATCATTACCATGATTGATGAGCTAAAGAACTCCTTAGCCCACCTCGTTGGCCAAGCAAGATGGATGGATGACAACACAAAACTGGCCACGTACCAGAAAATCATAGAAATGAAATCTCTCATAGGTTTCCCAGACTGGCTGTTGGAAGAAGGAAAACTTGAAGAATATTATGAAGGAATAGAAGTAGATATAGAGAAACATTTAGAGAACATGATTAAAATAAACCAAGTTAAGACTAAAAAAGTACTGGATAGGTTCAGAGAAGCGAACAATTTCACCTGGGCTACTGATCCTACTGAAGTTAATGCTTATCATACGTTTCAAGAAAATACTATCAGTAAGTACTTGTAGATCAGGTAGATAAATTTTATTCAAATATATAATTTTTATATTAACAGACATGATTTGATTTAGCATGATATTCTTTTTACTTGTATGGAATGTATGATAATTATATTTTCAGGTAGGTATGTTTCTGGTTCTTCTCAGCTTTGTTACATAAATGTATGCTTAGGTAATACTACATCTAGACTGAAATACCTTTTTAATAATTTTCGACCTTTTTAAGTAGATTCGTACACACGATAGATATTTTTAGTCAAACTTAGTTTCTCTCCTAGGTTTTGACTACTAAGTAGTTTCATGAAGTAGAGCAACTTTATTAAATACTTCAATATTTTCTATAGCTGTCCCTATGGTGATGTTACAACATCCCTTCTTTGATTTAGGACTCGAGTAAGTATGACATTTATTATTATTAATTTAAATAAATTATTATGTCATTTATGTTAATATTTTCTTTTTATCCAGTTCTCTCAACTACGGGTCTTTGGGCACGGTGCTCGGCCATGAGATAACACACGGCTTCGATAATTTTGGTAAAATACTACTGTATACTCTTATTATAGTCAAACTGCTAAACCGGTTTTGTAGGAAATTATATAACGATTAAGTCTGTATTGTGCAATAAATAATAATAATAATAAATATTATTATTATTCTTCGTTTATCAAAATAATTCATTAAGATATTTAAAAATAGCGTTGGTTGAATATACATAATAAAAATCAGTGATCATTATTCAATTCCAATGAATTTGGTACTTTGCCCGGTTGATGGCAGAAGAACATCGATCTTCATACATGAACAATAAAAGATACCAGTTAGCAGAAAACCTCTGTTTAAGGTTCCCATTTGATGTTCACCTCAAAAGTATTCAAGTACGAACAATCAATTTAATGTATTTGTTATGAATACTTCATTAAAGGCCGTCAGTTCGACAAGAACGGCAACATGCTGCCCTGGTGGTCCAACAACACCATCGACTCGTTTGTGAACATGACACAGTGCTTCATAGACCAATACTCCGAGTACTACCTGCCCGAACTGGACGAACATGTGAGTTTCCCAAAATCAAAAGCAAATCTGCTTACACCTGTGTTATCGATAGTGGTATAATAAACTTACAGGAATACTAGTTATTGAAATAAAACTACTTTTTTACGAATTTCATCGAGTATTTAACCCGTGGAGTTTCCGACCCAACGTGAAAATCAGTTTTTTTTTTACTACGTTTATTAAGTATATCGAAAATTGAATACTTAACAAAAAAATCCTCAGGTGGATGGTAAGAAGACGCTAGGCGAGAACATAGCAGACAACGGTGGCTTACGAGAAGCTCTTGCTGCCCTTAAGCATCACTTGAAACGACGAGGACCTGAACCGAAGCTACCAGGGTTCGAGCACATGACCTCCGAGCAATTGTTTTTCTTGTCTTATGGAAATGTGAGTTGCAGAAAATTAAAAAGATCACGGAGATTAGAATATATGTCTAATAACCAGGGTTTAGAATTTATTATCGTGTGGTGATATATGTCTGCACGTATAGAATGGAAGCAAATGAAAGACCAAAGAACATGCCCATATTAGTTCTTTAGTCTTTCAGGCATGTTCTTTGGTCTTTCATTTGTTTCCATTATTGCCTTTGTTTGTATAGTCCAACGAGTCTGTCATTTTCATCCTCAAAACATCATCTTGTCTTATTATAACGAGCTATAATCTAGACCCTTATAAATATTATGTTTTCTATTAGATGCGAGTAACATTTCATCATATAGGCAAAATATAGTTTGAACTATGCAACATTTTTATCTGATACCACCTGCATTCTGTGGAAATAAATGTTTTTTTAACTTTAACTTTTCATCAGCTATGGTGTGGAGTATCGACCAAAGACTCGTTGAAGTCAGACTTAGAAGACGAACATTCCCCGCAACAGTTCCGAGCTCGTGGCGCTCTGCAGAACAATGAGGAGTTCGCTCAGGCCTGGCACTGTCCTCCAGGGTCTGCCATGAATCCAGCCAAGAGATGCGTGATTTTTTAAAGGTAAATCAATTACAAAAATAATTATATGATTTTGAGATGACATATCGATCCAAGTGATTGTATTAATTTACTAAACATGCTAAAGTATCTCAATCTACTTCATTTATTTTTCTATGTAGTTGTGATAAATATATTCGAATTAATATGAATAAATTATAGCTATTATTGTGATTACAGATAATAAAACGACCTGGCATAGAAGCATCAAAGACAAATGGCGAGCATAAACTGAACCGAAACAGTATTTCTATTTCCTGATATAGGATCTCATAGCTTAGGAAATATATTTTGTAAATGTGTGTGCCATAGATAATAATTTATAGCTCTTAGATGTAGAATTTTATACGCCTAAGCGAAAATATAAAAATGTACCTTACCAAGCAGTATTAGCTTGACAAAACTTGACTGACGTGAACTTTATTCTGCATTCTTTCTATTAAAATTAATTTAACTTCTTGTGTGTATCTGTCATTATTTATATGTTACAGCCTATTTAATTGTGATTTCATTTCATTAAAATATATTTTAAAATTGATTTCACCTATTAATTTATTGAACTCCTTCGATTTTCCTCAGACTCAGAGTTTATCAACTCTGAGTAGAAAAATGTAGATTACAGTCTGATAAAGCAATTATATCTCTATATTATCTATGCTCCTTTTACCCTTAACATAAAAAGGAAAAAATACTTTAAGAACCTGTAAGTCCTGTTAGTGTAACTGGTCTGTTTACGTCTAAATTGGTGTTCTTATTGTACATAATAATATTGTTGTTTAGCCAAAGGTAGGGTAAGGCAAATGAAAACATCATAAAACACTGGTAAAATAAATTTTAATTACAAAGATATAATGCAACTTGATACAACTGAGTATTTATAAAATAATTAATGGTGACCAATAGAGTTGTACGAAATGGTTTTGGAGAAGCCACCGCCGTATCCAGACGATAGACCGTGCCCACTCGCGTAGACTCCGGAGATTGGTATACCGGCAGAAATGGCGCCAATACCACCCGAAATGGTGCCAATACCGCCCGATAATCCACCATATCCGCCTGATAATCCCCCATATCCGCCCGATAATCCACCATATCCACCCGATATTCCACCAAGGCCAACAGAACCGGGTCCTAAGGCTACGGACGAGACTGACGAAGCTACAGGGACCGTGGACACAGCTTGCACTGCCGCAACTGCAGGCACAGGTACTCTCCTCTCAACGACTACAGGCTGAGGTACAGCCACGGGCCTATCAACTACAACAGGGTGCGGTACAGGCACTGGCCTGTCAACCTGTACTGGTACCTGTACTGGATAAGGCCGGTCTACGTACACAGGGTGAGGCACCGGGACTTGACGGTCAACATACACTGGTCTGTCAACCGGCACATGTTTTTCCACAGTCACGGGATATGGCACAGGTACATTAACGGGGACCTTGACAGGATATGGCACTTTCCTCTCGTAATACACAGGCACCTGCCTTGTAACTTCCACGGGAACTTTTTGTACTACTGGGTAAGGTACGGGCCTGTCGACAGTAACTGGTACGGGTACCCTTACAGGGTATGGCACTTGACGGTCCACAGGTACGGGAACGGGCACTTGCACAGGTACTTGTACGTCTCTAGTGATCGTTCTGGTTATGTAGCGTGGCACTTCTTGACGTAGGATGACTGGATTTGGTTCTATATTTACTGAAGTCTGTACTGCAGCTGGTGCTACTGCTACGGGTGCAGGAGCCGCGGCGACTGTGGATATAGCAGGGGCGGCGACAGTTGCCACAGCTGGTCCTGCACCGATCCCTCCTCCGAAGCCGATACCACCTCCAGATATTACTCCTGAGGATATTCCTATACCTGCTCCAGATAAACCGATTCCTGATCCAGATAAACCAATTCCTGATCCAGATAAACCGATTCCTGGTCCAGATAAACCGATTCCATGTCCAGACAAACCGATGGAATGGCCCAATCCAACAGCTGGTGAAGAGAACCCGATAGAGTGACCACCGTAGCCCAATGAAGGTATGTGTCTCTTCACACCCTTGTCTGATGTGGCCTCATCTTTGATGCCCTCCGTGGCAAGAAGTTGGGCCACTTTAGATTTTGGAGCAATTTCTTTTGTTGTTGATAGGCTGCTTGCTGAAAGCAGCGCCTGAAATGAAATAAAATAGAAATTGGTTAGAAAACAAATCGTATGTAAACTTTGTATGTAGTGTTAAACTTTTTAGGTAATTATAGGTATATCTAAAATCATCTATGCTTTAAATATTAGTAGTGGCCTAATAACCTTGAAGCACTGTCTGTTTAATAGCCCTTGACCGGTAGGTCATATTTACATGATGATAAATTAGGACAATGTTTAATTTATAGAGACATTTTCTAACCACTCTAATCTAAACTCTATTCTAAACTCATAAAATCGTTTTATCTAACTGCCTGACCTATCAACGAACAAACAAAACTAATGAGTCTAGAAAGCTGAAATTTGGAACATAAGTTTATTTCATAACCTAAGCTAAGCTAAGCTATTTAACCTACTAAGGAAGGATTTTTAGATAGGGGCGGGCAATGACCCTGTGATATTATAAATTAGGCATTTTTTTACATACGAGAATTATCAACCCATTTACTGCCCCACTGGTAGGCATGGTTCTCCTATACCGCAGAGCTAGGGCTACTAGTGCAGGTTGGCAAACTACAGTTTACACGCTATTGAGACAATCTCTCATGCATGCAAATTTTACATGCTGTGTTTCACCGTTTGAATATGTCATAAATACGCGGGTAACTTCGAAAATTCAGTGGTACCTGCCATAGAGTTGAACTCTTTACCTTTGACGTTTAATTCCACTAGTAACACCGCTACACCATCACAGCTGTATACATATAGAATGTAGATGAAGTAAAGATTGAGCAATATTTTTTTCTAACAGCTTTAATCCACTCCATACTCAAACAAGCAAACCCGTACTTCAACTGCAATTTCCAATATAAATTGGCTCACGATATGATATCCGAATATTTCTTAGTAATAAAATAAAATATTTGCTAGAAATAATATGTCAGTTTTGCCCCAGTTTAGCGGCCGGCGGTTGCGATATGAACGGGAGCGAGGCGAACGAGCCTGACGGAACTAAAGCGGCTTATATGACCACCATAGTGACCATTTTATATCTAAGAAATGTGTGACTGTCGGTTTGTTTGCTTCGTATTGGATATTGCTTCACTGAACAGCAAATGAGAAAGGGTTTGGATTTATTTCTAAGATAATGTGTGTGTTTTCATTAAACTAAAAATACATCTTTTCTTGATACTTTTTCTTCCTTTATTTGTTACAAAAAAAACGTAATCAAATAAAGACTAAAAATATAAGCAAGATTAATAAATTTTAGTAAATAATTAAATTATTTCGGAACGATAATGATGTCACGAACGTAATACACTAACCGATGTTTAAATATGTGTTAGGTATATTAAATAAGTTGTAAAAAATGTTTCCTCATTCGCAATATCTAAATCCGTTAATAGTAGTTTTATTTCAATGCCTAATATTCGCATAAATGTAAGAACTCAATTATTCAAAATATAAAAATTGAGGCTGATTGAGACCATAAGTACCTATCTGTGTATTACATAAGTTTAAATTCACGCAAGTAAATCCGCAAAAAGACCCAATGCGGTGTGTTGCTGTAATTACATTAGACAAGTTAATTTGAAATAGACATTACATTTTACTAAGCTAACTAACAATCTATGCACCGAACAGAAAGGACAAGAAGTATAGAAGGTTTTATATAAACATATATAGTTTAAAAATATCTGTCTCTCCTATGATGGTAAGCGGTTACTGTAACTTTTTGACGTTTGCTACACCAGAGGTGTCACTCGCGCGTCACCGATCCTATAAAAATGACACTCATATTGACTTAAACCGTTTCTTAATATATTTTTTTACTGACGTGCAAAACGATAATTACAAAAAATATATATGTTTCATCTAGCCGTAGTAATTTTGGACATTACCCAAAAACAAAAACAAGGTTTTATAGTTAAAAGCCCGTAAACCTGTATTTAATGAAGGATAAATAAATTATATGTATAAAGTACCAAAGAAAAAGCTTTTGAATCTCCGTAATATCTAGAAAGACTGCAGTGGCATATATCACTGTCCACTGCCTACTGCCCAGTCACCACTCCGTGAGGTCAAGGTGAGCGCGAGGTCACTGATACCATGGGTATTGTGACTCAGGGTCAAATTTATGGTGTTCAAAGTGGGGCTAGTCGGTTGTGACGTAATTTGAGTTAATGTGTGAATTCGGTACGACCTGTAATAACCTCATAAGATACAGTTTAGTTTAAAAATGGTTTCCAGAATCATGTTTAAAATACGATAAAATCATAGAGATAATAAGAACGTTGAGAGATACTGTTTTTTTTTTATAAATTAATCCCCCAACGATCGCTATAATTTTCGGCACGAGTCGTGAGCACAGATTTTAGTAGTAAAAGTCGTTTTACGCGTGTACGCTTTCGGCCAAATTTGTTCAGTATCGGTTTACTGGTCAGAAACTATCGTATGCAGCCTCGGCGCCCCTCACCATCATCATTCCGCCAAAGAGACCGGAAATTTATGGAATGCGCAAGTGAAGTTTGTGCTCACGACTCGAGCCGGTACCTATACCGTTGCTAACAATAAGCGCCGATGACTTAGAAACGCCTGAACACATCTTCATAAATGAACGTAGCTAAGAATCATCAATTGAAAGCTGACGTTTCAAAATAAAAAAAAACGGCCCGTGACCATGGATGCTGTAAAGGATCCGAAACATCGGGTTAAAATAATATCAATATACCGCGATAAAATCCGTAAAAAGTAGTTTTATTTCAATGTCTAATATTCGCGTAAGTGTAAGAAATCAATATCTATCAATTGAATAGCGAAACACGTACAAGGACCATGGTTGATATGAGCCCAGTTTGTGTCAATTACACACCGGCCCCATATAGGTTCATTTGGCATCGTGTTGAAATACTAACTATCAGATAGCATTCTAGACATACCCACTACACAAACAGTTTAACATGTTGAAGTATTAACCCACAATAGGTGCCGTTGTTGAGTCACTGCTCAATCCTATGGAGTTTTTGTCAAAAGCTTTCTATTTCGCTTTACAGTTAGTTTTGTGCTAAAAAATCTGTAAATAACGAACAAACTGCCTTTATACGTTTTAACAGTTTACGTAGGCATATATGTATGTATTCTGAGTTACATATTGTTAAAAAATATTTAAATAATTATCAACATAATTATTTTCAAAACAAATTCAGAGAGGCAATTAGTAAACCTACATGTAAGTACTAATTTTTAACTTCAAGTACAAACACTGGATTGAGAAACATTACAAATACGTCAAATAAATTTCGATATCAACTGAATATGTCTAGCAGTAATTACAGAGCTTTCTTGTTTGATAAATCGCTCTAATTTTGCTGGATTTCATGGCGAAATAGTTCTATAAAATTCAAGCTACTTAATTTTTATCATTGAACAGTGGAAGGTAAGCAGACCTAGATAGTATTGACTAGGTTGCAACACCAGGGGTATGACTCATAATATGTCCCTTAAGAAATCAGTTATTAAATTTCAGTTAGGCCCCGGGTTGGATAGTCCATTTATAAAGGAACGTTATAGGCTATAAAACATCAAGCTACGACCAATAAGAGCGGATCATAATTGAAAAATGTTGCAAAATGGTAGGAAAACTAATTACTTAATCCACTCTTTCTCTCTCTCTCTCTCCCTCCCTCCCTCTCTCTCTCTCTCTCACTCTCTCTTAGGTGACGCAGACAAAGTTGCGCGGGTTGGCTAGTATGGAATATACAGAGAGTTATAAATTACAATTGGCGGTCTTATCGCTGAAAGCAATTTCTTTCAGACAACTATTAGATGGGCAAGAGTTGAGAGTAGAGAAAAACCGAGTCGTTGACGTGTAGTAAATATATGTTTTAAAATACATTAAATATAATACACGTACATACGAATAGGTATAATTATGTATTACAGGTGGATTATCCCTAATCTAGGTATTTGTGTCACATGAGCATCAACACTGCATTAATGCATTTATAAAAAAAATACCTATAACAATAACTCTACATCAGCGGCAAAGACCAAAAAGGTTACGTTAGAACAATGCATACTATTAAACCTTATTTAACACTGGTAACATTGTAGTGCGGCATTATCAAGAAATTACGTTTGCTTAAAAAAAAGTAGCGAAAGAAAGAACTGATGTACCGTGGAATGATCGCGATACCGACCGGCGTAACTATGTAAAATCCAGTTTCATCAATCATTAGTTGTAATTAGTAATAGTATGTAACTAAAATTGCCGAGCCAACTGTCGATTTATCGTTAACTCGGGTGCTATAATATATTCCTAACATTTCTATCTTCTAAAATATTTTTCACGAAAATACTGGTGAGTTTATTTACAAAAAGAAACCCTTTGCTGAAGGAAACTACAAGTTTAAACGTATCTTTTTTTCAGAAACGTAAACGTAAACCTCTAAAGTATGAAATACCAAAGAAAAAAGAACCATCAAAATCAATTCATCATTGGCGTAGTAATCGCCTAACAATCATACAAAAAGAACAAACTATCGAATTGAGAACCTCCTGCTATTTTAAAATTAAAAAAATAATAATTAAATGATGATATTAAATTTTGGTGACATCTGAGAAACCAAAAAAGTCAGAAAAACATGGTCTCTTTCAAGAACTTGCATACATTCAGGAGAGGAAACTCAAACTCAAAGCACCTTTTATCCAAAGTAGACCAAATTTCATTTGACACTTTGAACGTTAACAATAAAGACAGTCCTAGTGTTGGAAACAGGAGCGTAGCGTGGTGGGGGGGGGGGGGGGGGGGCCAAGGCCCCGGTTGACATATGAAAGGGGGCGGCATCAAGTGCTACGTCGGTGAGGGGCGAAAAAAATGTCCAGACGGCCCCGGGCGGCAAATACGCTACGCCACTGGCCGGAAAGAAGAAGCGACGCATCAAACTCCCCAGCAATACTTTTCTGTGTCTTTATGAAATACAAAATAATCCACGCTTGCAACCACTAAACATGAATGAAAATATAAGACATCTTATATCAGCTTGTGATAAATACGCACATAACTTCCGAAAAGTCAGTGGTGCGAGCCTTGGGTTCGAACTCGAGACCTTTGACGTCTCAGTCCACTGGTCACACCGTTAGGCTACCACAGCTCCATATAGAAAATATAAGACATGGGTTCTGTTTATATGAAACCCTTGTAAGATTAATGCAACCTATAATGTAACGATGTCCATTTAATTACCGGATCAGGCTAGCTGATATCTTAAATCTAGACCACCTATGATGCAGGCGGAAGCTAATACCTTAAGAGTAGCCCCTGTCTATGTATGTAAGGATCTCGCTTCGTCTCATTATGACGGGATGTTATGAAACCCACAAATAAGGGCATTTAAGTAACTTACACTCGTTAATATGCATGTCTTTTTATGCATACACCGTATGAGGTGGTCTATGCCTTACGATCAATTCACTTCTTAACTGTTAGGTAAGAATAAAATGGAAAAATTGCTTGCACACTTAATAATAAGGAAATTATTGGAGCCAGAGATTTAATTAAAAGGGAGTAACATGAATGGCGTCCTTTATTAGAGGCGAGTATTTTGTAAAGCCCCGGTTTTATAAATCAACAAAATAATAAATAATTTTAAAAGTCTAGGAAACCTTTGTAAGACTTAAATTTTAAGCAATGCCTGCATAATCAAGCATAGAAAAATACAAAAATAAGTTTTGTTGGTTTTTCTTTTACATAAATAACTCAAAAATAGGACTTAGTAATTTTTAAAGTAAAGATACTATATTTTACTGTCCAGTTTTTAATTTAATTAACGGATACAATATATACATATGTATGCCACCAATAGATCTAATAAAGCTCAAGTCGTGTTTAGCAAGGCTCGGTAATCACAGACTACTCTAGACGTAGATGACAAAGCTTTTTTTTACAAATTAGACTATACTGATTATTTTCTTACACTTCACGAATATTAGACATTGAAATAAGACTGAGATTTTAACACATAGACTGGGTGTCTATAGTGTGTATAGGGTGTCAACACCTCAGTACAGACCGGTCCAGTCGTCACCACTCGAAACCATCGATGTTGCAGAGGATCCGATACGTCTATATAACACGATAATATAGTTTTATTTCAAAAACTACCTGATATACATATATTTCTTTTTCTATTTCATTTATAGGCGTATTTTATGAATGCTTATTTATAAGAAAATACATCATCATTTCGTTAATTCTTAAAAATTTTAATTGAATCATTTAAAGCGTTCGATTGAACGTCTGAAGAGTTCTTATTAGTAGCAAAATTTCATTGCTTTTTATCTAAATAATCGTTAAAAAAATCATCTTACCATCAAAACAAATATCAGCATCATTTCAAATGATTGTTAACCAGGATATAAAGTAATAAAAAATCCGAGATCACTGTATCACATTACTTTCAGCAACTATTCAAGTGTGCCAACGTTCTGCGCCGACGCAGCTGGCAGCGCGCTTATATAGACGCGAGCGCTACTCCTGTACCTCAAAACAACTCCATTATAAGTAGCTACTATAATTTATTGAGTCTAAACGAGAATACGAAATATTGAAATTAGTATATTGAGTTGAACAGCTGTGATAGCCTAGTTGTATGATCAGTGGACTGTGATGTCTTAGGTCCCGTGTTCAGTTCTAAGACCGCTGACTTTGCGAAGATACATACGAATTTATCATATCATATACCCCCAAACGGCGAAGGAAAATATCGTGAATAAACCAAATAGCGTGCGAAGTTTGTAAAACCGCACTAAGCGAGCGTAATGGACTATAGCCTGATCCCCATCAAATAAGAGGAAAACTGTGCCCAGCAGTGGTATAGTCAATGGGAATATTGATTTGGGCAATACATAGTGTAACTAGCCCGGTTAGGGTAGATCCATGCCCATCAGTAGAACAGTTAATGGGTGGATAAAATGAGATGACAAAACAAACAATAATTATTGCTTTGAATTCCCGAAAATAGAGAATAGGCACTAAAGTACCGCCACAAATTTCAGGTATGTTTTCAAGTCTTCTATAATTAAAAGACCAGCCTGACCGATCACAAATACAAATCCTGAGCTTTTAGTAAAGCAACACTGTACTTAACATGGGAATCGAATCCAAGACCTCATGCGGCAGTCATGTAAACCAATAAGGGTGTGTAATTAAATTGGTCAGATAAAAGAAATGATTTCAAAATACGTGTTGAGCTACGTATTTAAACTTAATTTTTGGTATGAATCACTATCAATATCGGAAATACTATACACCGCTGTATATACACTATGATTGATAAACCTATAAATCTTGCCAGGTTATTAAGTAAAGTTAATGTTGCAGAACTAAACAAGGTGTTAATATATACCTGAATTGCCCAACAAGTAACATAATTGATACGTCAGTTTAGATACTAGGATCGCGTGATCGCGTCGTGATATATGTCATATTTTGGGGGTTTAGACCCTTAGATATTCCGCCTAGAGCGTAGACCGGCTTAAGCTAACGTAGTGTGGGATGCCCTGCGACACGATGGACTGGTGATTTGAAGAAGGTGGCTGGCAGCAGATAGATGTGGGCTGCCCAAGACCGGGATAGTTGGCGCTCTTAGATGGAGGCCTACATTCGGCAGCGGACGGACATTATGACACACAGCGCCACCTAGTTCCGAGCTAAGCAACGAGGCTTGTGTTACGGATACTAGTTGGTTGATATACTACATAAATACTTTTTTTGTTGTTGTAAATACATAAATATTATACATAGATACATCCATGACTCGGATGCAAATGTTAATGCTCATCACAAAAACATTTGTCCTTACCGGGATTCGAACCCGGGACCCATAGCACAGAAGGCAATGTTAACTACCGCTGGACTAATTGGGTCGTCAATAAGTTGATACATATATGAAACATTCCGCCAAATATTTCATCGATCGATAGAAATAGTTTTTCTAACTATCTGCCGAACTCTATAAAGAATCGGTTTCAATGTATTCGGGTAAGAAGTATAAGAAATTAGTGGATATCTAAATCTAGTTATCGTATGACGTTAGTGCATGGAGACACGTTCTAGGTGACCTAAAGGCGTGTCCGCAGCCGGTGGTCTTAAGGCATCCGCCTTATTGCACACGTTTTTACACTAAAATTATTCAATTCGTACTTGGATTCCAGTGTCGGCCATTTTAAAAAGTGCAGGTTTTAAATGAGATCTCTGTTGCATCATTGCATTTCAACCACACGAAATGGGTAATAAATAGATACAATTTTTTTAAGGTTTTGCTATGAATTTTTTCAATTCAATTCCGACTATTTTTCAATTCTGACGACCCAATTAGTCCAGCGGTAAGGATAACTATTTGTGAGATTAGCATTAACATTTGTTTCCGAGTCATGGATGACTGTGTCTATATATAATATAAAACTATATATGTAGTATATCAACCGACTAGTATCCGTAACACAACCCTCGTTGCTTAGCACGGAACCAGATGGCGCTGTGTCATAATGTCCAGAAATATTTTATTTATTTAATTATTAATAATAAGAAGACTACCCGTTTCATCGGCTGACTTTCCCGGGTACCGACTTTTGAGGCGGGTGGTACCACTATTATAAGTTATAGTTCCGCTACACGATAAAGCGACAACACCATTTTCTCGAATACCATACTGATAATATTCAGTATAAAATCTTTAAAATTCTATTTCAGCGGTATGTCTTCTAATATCTTGTTTCGTCAAGCACTGGCGCCCTTTTAAAATACCTCTGCATAAAATACTAGTAATATATGTTTGTACATGTAAAAAGATCGTCAAATTATTATCTATCTACTTAAAAATAACATTGATCATTGAAATAAAAATACTAAAGTTTTTCATCGCCTCTTTTTAATTATATAATAATAATATATTTGCGTAAGTGTTAGAAATCACTCATCATATCAGGCTGATAAAGTGTTACCGGTTCTGAAGTGTCTTCGTTTCAGAATAGAAATAAATGACAGTAAGACTTATAAAATTTCACTTAAAATACGCTACTCAAATCTCTACTAAAAGACTAGTGGTCGGCCAGAGCGACTGCCGAGCAAGAGGTCCTGGGTTCGATGGTTTCGATGGTTCGAATAGAAATAAATGAAGGTAAGACTTATAAATTTTCACTTAAAATACGCTACTCAAATCTCTACTAAAAGACTAGTGGTCGTCCAGTGCGACTGCCGAGCAAGAGGTCCTGGGTTCGATTCCCAGAACGAGCAGTGTTATTGGGATTTTCTATGAAATTCTCAGTAGCAGCTCGGAATTTGGATTTGTGCCCGGTTAATGGTAGTAGGCTCGCCGGGCTCGCCCCCTATTACATGGGACCTAAAACATACCGGCGAAACGTAGTGTATTATTAGTACACCTCTGCCTAAACCTACGTGGACGACAGTTAAGCCATACATAGTTAAGCCACTGTAGAAGAATGTTCCGATCAGTTATTTTCCGTTTTTCAAGATGGGCGTGGGTGTACTTCCATATAGTAGGGTTTAATTTGAATTTCTAAGTAAACTAATAGTCCACATAAGTTATTCAACGTTGCCTAACGCCCGCTCTGAATCATTTTAGCCACGCTCATTAATATTTAAAACACGATCGACATTTATGTTCATGTATAAAACTAAAGTATGCGATGCTTTTTTAAACCATGCCTTTAAGAAACCAACAAGGTTTCGTAAAGGCATAGTTTATCCTGGGAACATTAAAAAAGGAAGTTCTTATGCTTCTCATTGATAATTTGTTTGTATGTATCAGTGAGTCGGTTGTGTTTTACCTGATGGTAATAATAATGTGTTTGATGGAAGTAATGCATTCTTACAAATAAGTCCTCAGATTTGCTAGAATCTGGCAAAAGCTGGTAAGATATTATATATCAAGACAGTATTACACAGCGCTAGCTAATTGCAAACTATCAAAATAGGTTTATTTTATGGATACCAGATGATTGATGCACTACATATATTTTGATTTCCAAGGTATCTGGTTTATTCTTCACACAGATATAATGTGATTCGGATACCGGGATTCGAACCCGAGACTTTTACCACGGAAGGCAGGCGTAGTCGCGCTCCACTCGGGTAATCGAATGAGTTTAATCATTATGGAGGTTTTAATAATAGATAAATAAATGTATTAAAGTGTAATATAAAATCAGGGAAAAGAAATAAAAAATAAAAGCATTATGTTTATGTCTTTAATAATTCCATTCTAAAATAAATAACTTACAACTAAATTGTGATTATTCCACAAATCCACACAGACTCTCCATAATGTATGCCCACAATTCATAATCTATAAAAAAACGCATATTTAATTTCTTCAAAAACAATTCTTCCGGTGTTTCTCTTAGTTTTTCAGATCAATAATTTATAATAGGTAAACTTATGCCTTTAATTCTGACACATAAGTCTAACACACATACAGACAACCAAACATACAAAGCAAGTATACGTTCGCATTTAGAAAATATACTTAGTAGATAATAATATCAAAACTACGGAAAAAATAACAAGTTAAAATTGATGAAAAACTTTGAAATCCAAACACATGGTACTGACACTTTCTTTATCAAAACTTCGATAAAATTAAGCTCGAAAAACTCAAACTTAACACACTGCTTAGCTGGTGCCTTCCCGAATATTAGAACAATGAGGAACAATGCCTATAACAAGAAAAAATACTAAGTACACCTAGTATATTGATTTAAAAATGAAGTATTTGACAGGGCATCAAATATATCTTCTACTTTTGTCAATTACAATTCTCCAAACACGAACATAATAGGTCTAAACATATAACGTCACTCAAGCGTACGAATAAATAATACACAATCATAACATTTGCATTATCTAAAAAACGTAACATCATAATTACATAATACAATCATCATAGACAGTCATACTAGATAGTAAATGTATTACACACTGCGTAAACATGATAGCACTAAGTTGTAAATATCTTCACTTCAATTCATTCAAAGGTTTTAACAGACTGCTATATTTGAAACAATGGACACACTGGTTAACTATAACTTTTTAAAAACAATTTTAAACATTGATATTTTAGTAATATGTATTTTTGTAATCATGATGTATCCTTTATATGCACTTCATATGCATATTTCCTTAATAATAATCATAAAATTTATTTAGTTATCTTCCCAAAAGATAATTTGCAAAATGCTCCAGTAAAAGATCTATAAAATCGATCAAAAAGTGAAAAGAGTTCTTTATCCAGAAGTGATTTGATTTGAGCTGCAATTGGTTTAGTTTCATAGGTGACCTCATCTCTCTTCTCATAGATGCCTATCATGATTCCTCTTTACCAATAAAATATTCTACGAGTATAGCTAAAAAGTATATGACTGTTCATCTCAAGGTCATTCAGTCTCATTCTCTCCATTATTGGGTTCCGTGGAACTTGGTTCTTCCGAAGAAGTTTCATCCGTTGGAGATTCAGTGCTAGTTGTTTCTTCTATGACAGTACCGTTACTGGGAGTCGCAATTTCTGGAACGATCTCGCACATCTTGCCACTGATCCCTGGCTGGCAATAGCACTTGTAGTGACCCTCGCTTGATTCCAAAGACACACATCTGCCGCCATTCTTGCACGTGTTTGGATTCTTTTCACAGTAGTTCAGTTCTGAAAGTGAATATGAATTATACATTGATTTCTTTTTACGCTTATATTAGGTATTCCGATAAAGTAACCGAAATCAATTTATAGTAGGATTTACATCACATAACACAAGATATCTGGATTCGGAATTAGAAAGTATATATATTGTCTACCCAGCCGTGTAGCCACTATAATAATAACAAACTCAGCTCCGATTTGGACTGAAGTCTGAGTCTTAAATATACATTATATGTACTTTTAAAATCCAATGCCACTGGATTCGATGGACAGTAACAAGTTATGAGGTAACAAACATAAAAAAGAACAGTTGAATTGAGAACCTCCTCCTCTTTTTTTGAAGTCGGTTAAAAAATAATCGTACAAACGGAGTCCTGCAGCATGCAACCCTCTTTTGTTTTTTCAAAATTAATCGCATTAGGTAAAAATGAACACTTGTCCATGGCTTTACCTTCGTCACACAGCATGCCTCCCCAGCCGGCCTTGCACAGGCACTCCCAGGGTTTGTTGCAGGTGCCGTGTATGCAGCCAGGGTACCTGTGGCATTCTCCACAGAAGGGCCCTGTCCAGCCCACCTTGCAGCGGCACTCCCCAGGGCGACGGCAGTATCCACGCTCCGTATGACAACCGGTAGCGCAAATTGCTGCAGGAGATAAATTTACAGTTTTAGTCATGCTTTTCCTTCATCGTTTGTGTTTTTGTAACCTTTATGATATAGGTCATAGGTATTTTACGCCGGTATCCCCAAAAGGGGACAGGGTAATTAATAGGTAAATAATACCCTTGTTGGGCACCGTTAAACATTGACCTAATATTTCCCATATAGTAATTGGAAATAAATAGAAGATAACTTTAACAGCATAATGAAAAAAATCAAATAAAAAAACATTCTCAAACTGGAAATTGAACGTAGAATATTCAACTGTTGCAATTACGATTGCTAGATATCACATGACCAAAGGGCAGTCCACACCAAAACAATTACATGATTAGCACTCACGAGTTTGGCACAACAGCCCAGTGTACCCTGGCATACACTTGCACTCCAGTGGTTTGTCGCAGTAGCCGTGCTGACAGCCCGGCAGTTGCTGGCAGGATCGGCAGGTAGGCCCGGCCCAGCCCAGCTTGCAGCGACACTCGCCTGGTGACTCGCAGAAGCCCCTCGTCGCGTGGCAGTCGGAACGGCAAATAGCTGATGACAAAATGAGAATAGAATTTACTGCACAGTTTTTTTCATCAATTAATATAAGTACAGTAAAATTATACATTTATTTATTTATTTATTTATCACTTACAACTATTTTTACAGGTAACTATAACCTAATTCAATAGCGAAGTCAACTTATTTTCTAAAACTTATTACATATAATGATATCCTTGTGAATTCACTCAGTGTACCAGCAAAAATGTCTATTTCCTCTGCTACCACGTTAAGAGTGCGAAGCGCTCGCGTAAGGGGCGCCTCGTTTAACAGATTCGTGCGGCCACATATACATCATCCAACGGGTCTTTAAATTCTCAAAATAAAAGTATAGCATACCTAATGTTTGCAGTATTGCTTTGCTACTGCGATGCTGTGGTACCTAGTACCTAGTGCTACCTTGCCTGGTAGTGTGACTAGTGGACTGTCATTGTGAAGTCAAGGGTCCTGGGTTTCGGATCGAAGGAACGGACCACTGACTTTTCTAAGTCATATTCATCACATGCTTAAACGGTGAAACAAAATATCGTGGAACCTGCATACCTGAAAGATCCTTTGATGGCTTGTGAAGTCTGCCAACCCGCATTAAGCTAGCGTGGTGGACTATAGCCCAGTCTCTATCAGTGGAAGAATTATTGGTTGATGGTGATGCAGTTGTAGGCAGTAAGTGGCAGTACGTTACTCACGCTCAGAACAGAACAAGCCATCCCAGCCATCCCTGCAGATGCACTCGAAAGACTCGTTGCAGTAGCCATGCTGGCAGCCCGGCAGTGGAATGCACTTGTTGCAGCGGTCGCCGTAGAAACCTAGCTTGCAGCGACACTCGCCGGGGCGCTTACAATACCCTGAGGGTGAACATCAGTAAAGTTATCAAGTATTTAGAAGTTTAGATTATTAGAAGTTATGAAGTGATATAAAATAGAAACATGATGTAGTAGTATGTCTTAGTAATCCTATTAAAACAGTTTAACTCATGTTTTGAACATATTCATGTTGAAATGTAGTTTGCTACATTTCTTGATATGTATGAATACAAATTAGTTATCAGACGCAGTTTTATTTTTTAAATTGTAATAAAACTATTTTTTACTGACTGTATTATGTTTAATTGACGATCCAATTAGTCCAGCGGTAGTTAACACTGCCTTCTGTGCTATGGGTCTCGGGTTCTAATCCCGGTAGGGACAGATGTTTGTGTGATGAGCATAAACATCTGTATCCGAGTCATGGATACATTTTTTGTACATACATTGTATCCGAGTCATACATTATCTATGTATATTATGTATGTATGTACAAAAAAAGTATATATGTAGTATATCATCCAACTAGTATCCGTAACACAAGCCTCGTTGCTTAGCTCGGAACTAGATAGCGCTGTGTCATAATGTCCAGGGATATTTATTTATTTTATTTTATTTATCCATAACAAAAAACTTTTTACACATAAGACTAACAAAACAAACAAGATAGGTAGAACATACTATTAATAGTTATCATTACTAAGTGGGTATATAAGACAATGTAAAATCCACAAGCAAGATGACAGTGGCAGAAAAATTTTCTCTGTCGGTACAGTCATAGCGGGTCGCTAATGAGCTAATAAAACGGAACACACCGTTAACTTTCATTGGCTTTGCACAAAGTGATTGCTGCAAATACTTTGTGCCCGTTTGTATGAAGCTTTTGTAAATATCGTGTCAATTGTAGCGGTTTATATTTATCAAATGTACTGTACTTTCGAATCTTCGATTAAGTTGGTATATTTTGCGATTTCAATACTTGATAAGACGCTATTTTAAACCTGCGACCGAATTACAGTTCACAAAGTGTTTAATCAGTTTTTTTAGGTTGTAAGGGAGGAATAACTGATACTAATTACAGGTTGACTAGCTTCATCCCTTTAATTTAACAAGTCTGATTAAACACGTTGGGGTATAGCCACATATTACCGAAAGAATAAACTAGTTGTCAAGTTTCTCAATTTTCCACTAAAAATATGAAGAAAAATTCAGACATATATTTGTGTGATAATTGGCTCAACATGTCCCTCAAAACATAGAGGGTTGTCAATTCAATTCAATTATTTATAATGGCAAACTATGCCGATGTCGACAATTCTGCCAATGTCAAAAGTGCCATGGAGAACTATGTGTTAAGAATAATTCGTCTGAGCTTCTCCTATAGTCTACCATAACACCTTACAGTCTATGATAGGTAACTGTAAAATGCTGGTACATAGCGTACGCGTACCGTGTCTAAATAATAGCTGACCATCTGGTTAGGAACGAACTGAATTAGCAATTCGACATCAATCAATAGTCAGAGGCAGCCCGAAAAGCTCCGATTGATAAGGTATATACTATTCTATTTATGTATGTATATTAAATACATGAAGAGAAAACTTGGTACTAATTTTTAAGTATATTGCACCGACGGAGGAGTGTGAGATTCGACACAGTAGTTAATATTTATACGGAGAAAAAGTGAATAAAGAAAACACCTTATGCTTTATGACTTACGGTCGAAATTTGGCCACTAGGAGACCGATACTTAATATAAATCTTTACTCATAAATAAACCAGTAATGCAGCCCGAATTTTTATTAAAATTTAAACATACATAATGTTAAATAAACGAGTCATGTCATTAAAAAAATATGGTAATAAAAACGTTAACAAAACAAAACAAATAAGATTTCCTTCAGTCGTTATGAAGAGTTTTGTTTAAATATAATATTAAATAAATAACTACTTTCTAGTTTTCATATTTAAATAACACCTATTAATTTAAATAAGTAATATAGTCAACATCATGACTCAGTGAATATGAAATTCTGACAAATAGCTTTCTTAACCACCGAACCACCAAACTCTCTCTGAGAAAGTTCGCGGTAGGTTTCTCAGATTCGACTAAATACTGAATGACTAGTTATGACCTAGAATTGGCAATGATGAACTGGCCACAGTCAACTTGTTAATAATATATGTATAATATAATAATATATCCGGACATTATAACACAGCGCCATCTAGTGGCGAGCTAAGTAACGAGGCTTGTGTTACGGATACCAAATGATTGATACACTACATAGTTTTTTAGTAAATATATTCTTATTGTATATAGAAATATCTATGACTCAGGTCAAATGTCCATGCTCATCCCACAAACATTTGCCCTTACCGGGATTCGAACCCAGGGCCCCGGGTCGTCAGATTTATGATATATTAATCCCGACGTCTCCAATCATTTACCGCAAGCTATGGTCAGTAGACAAATAATATCAATATACCGCGATAGAATCCGAAAAAAGGTGCGTTGCGTTGGGGTAAGATCGGCACAGGGGGTAAGAACGTAAGAAGCAAATTTCCAGCTTATTCGGCTATATTTTTAACCAACTTCAAAAAAGGAGGAGGTTACCAATTCGACTGTATTTTTTTAAATGTTTGTTACCTCACTTCTTTCGACTGAGTGAACCGATTTAGATAATTCTATTTTTATTTGAAAGCTGATGCTTCCCGCGTGGTCCTATTTCAATTTGGTACAGTTCGGACCTTGAAGTCGGTTTTTTTCCAGATAATTATTTAATACCTGCATTCCGCATTTAAAAATATAGCCGAATAGGCTGGAATTCTAGTTCTTACACCCTGTGACGATCTTACCCCAACGCACCATAGTTTCATTTCAAACTCGATTGCAAATAAAAACTGAAATCTTACCTTGTAGCGGATCACAACCCTTCTTGCATATCGGTACATCGCAGAGGTCTCCCTGCCAGCCGGGGTGGCACTTGGGCTCCCCTTTATCATCACAGATGTAGTGGCTGTGCTCGCTCTGTACTGCTGGTAGCTCGCACGCCTGACGGATATGTACCGTCTTAGTAGATGGCATAGAAGACTAGTGTTAGTGACAGGTTAAAGAGTGCAGATACATAGGAAATAATATAGAAGTGCTGAGTTTTAAAACATGTTTAGAAACACACAGAACACACATAGAAATAATATAGAACAGGAGATAATTCTTTTAAAGACAATCTTTATTGCTTGTAAGAGAATAGTGTGAGAGATAGAGAATTTAAATATACCATGTTTTCCACAAATAAACCGATATTTGTATCTATCCCATAATGATGCATGTATCCCTTTTCAACAGTACCTTTGTTCTACGGTCCTATATAATAGGCTATTTTAGTTAGCCAGGCATAAATCCAAATCCTTAATTACTAGTGAGCATTTCATAGAAGACCCAATCACACTTTGCTCAATCTAGGATTCGCACCCAAGCCTTCACGCTCAAGTTACTCTTGCGATCAGTACACCAAAGAAATAATCACGATTACGTTAGTTAGTACAAGGTAGAAGAGATGGTATTTCCTAAATGATGAACTCTGAGAAGAAACGCCGTAGGTATAAGTTAAATAATATGTATATACAAATATTGAAGAAAACTATTATAATAACAAAGAGAGTTAAATTGAGCCTGCTCACGCAAACACACATTCACTTTCGTAATAATTATAATTTCAAGAAAATTTGCATGGTCAATTAATAAAAGTAAAAATTGGTTGGCAGTGTGACGTTTTGGACTCAAATTTGGGCAATATTTTTTTCTGACAGCTAAGCTGGTTGCTTTATCATGATGCTACAGGACATTTACCGTGTTATAATTAATATGATTGTAAACTAGGGTATTGAATTGCAAAACTCAGTAGGGGCGGCAACAATTTTAATGCCTACTGGCGGCCAATGTGCATTGGAGCCACGAGATTTGGAAATGCATTCACGAGAAGGACTATCAAGAGATCTCCGCAACGATTTTGGGGTTTCCGACTACCACTAACGAGTGACATTGATATTTGTTTGATGCTTAATGTGTTTCCCGAGAAATGAAGGAGTCTCGATGTGATGTTACAGTAATTGTTGCATTTTGTTTGCTTTCATTATTCTGTTTTAATCATGCTGATAACTGAATACGAATTTTTTATAATAATATTTTCGGGTATAATAAATAAAAATAAATTAATAAATTACAAAATCAAATGGATGTTTATATTTGGAAGCGGTTTTTGATAGTCAGGAGAAAGTTAAGATAAATAGTGGCGTGCTTGACGGTTGGCCTTTCGTATTTGATCCCAAATCGATTTCTTGCTAGTTTATAACAACACGGGCACTAAAATGCACCAGAGGCTTATTATTATGTTAAATACCATCAAACTTTACCAGATAATTTGCTACAACAACAAATTACTGTGTAATAGTCCCCCAGGGCTTAGATTGGTATAGGTGAATTTCCGAATTAATGAAGTAGGTACAAGGTGGAAGGAAAAATTCGATGTTATCCTCACAACAGGATCCCGTGCATCTTGCTGACTCATCGCAGGAACTTTCTAATATGAGTCGCGAGAAAGCCACGAGAAAGTGTGCCGCGGGAAAACGCCGGTGAAAACATTATTCATCTCTTGTTATTTATTTAAACACCAAAAGTGTAAATAATTAAAATTAAATTAAAAATAATTTTTAGTTCATTCATGCTATTGTATTTAATTTATGTCATGATTTATGGCATGCATGTCTTCTCGTGCTTTTATAATTTACGATATTTTATTTGAAATAATCGGTATATATCATTTGCTAATGGTACCTATCTATACCTAATACATAATTTATTTAGTGGTTAAATTAATGTATTTATGTTTTTTTTTACCCCGTTTCTTCTCAGAGACAATAGAGAATATTTGTACCCCGTATATTTTGAATAATAATGATTAATATTAGAATGTATACAAATAACCAATTTAAATAAAAAACTTCCAAAGAGATTTTATTTAAAAAAACAGAATTCCCCATTTAACATAGCCCAAATATCCAAACTAACCTGTTTCTTCCATTTGGGCAGATGTTTGGCCGGCAACACCGCTGTGACACAACATACGAAGATCAGTAGCGCACTCCACATTGTTACTCCATGTACTTGGTGACTGCTGGGTGACGGAGATGCAGCGCGCGCGCACGTCGACACAATACTGTTACGCCGTGCTATTGAACTTGGTGAGAGAGGCTACTTTCGCCGCGGTCGCTTTTTACGAGGCCAGTAAACGAGAGGTTTGAGAAAGTGGATTCTCGATTGCGCTGGCGATGGCGGTCTTTTGTTTGTTGTTGAGAGTTTGTTTGGTGGGTCACATAGCTGATTTTTACATAATATTATATCACGCCTGTATCCTAATATGATAAATGTTTGAGAGAGACGTATATACCTACGTACTGATGTTTTTAAATGAATGTGTAAGACTTTTAGTGGGCTTTAAGAATATGTATTGTGTTGATCTAGTAGGTATAGGTAGGGTAAAGCTCTGTGTAACCAACTAACCAATCCAAGTGACGCTAAATTCCGTGGTTATCTACATATTTAATGGCTGCCATGGCTGAACTCAAACGTGTTTACTTGATCCAATGATTCACGAATGGATACAGACATGGATGTTTCTGTGTATAATATATATCAACTTTGCGTAAGATTAGCCTCGTTGCTTAGCTCTTAGGTGTTAGATGTCGTTCTCATATTCATATTCATTTATTTCATTACATTTCTTTAAAAACTAGCGCGGATACTTATACATATAAAGAAGAATACTTTATAAACTTAATATAGATCTTGATTGCTTCACTTAATTCCCATTATTTATTACGTTACAAGAAATGAGTGACAATATTTAAATGTTTCAATGCTCATAAAATGTTCACTATTTATAACCAACAACTTAGATCGACTTTGTCCACGTACCGCTGGTCTCGTGGCCTCACTCATAATGAATAAAATTTCTACATGATTGCATTATGGAAATCCCGGTTGGCGTGCACTTCAGATGCGTTACTTACCCTTCCGTTACCGGTAAACTAATTAAAAGTAGCGGGATATCTTTATAAAGAGGGTGTGAGCCGTGTGAGGTCAATCTCGCGAGGTACGGAGAAATACATGAGGAAAATAGTAGGTATCCTACTCAATGTATCACTTTTTGTTTTATAGTTCTTGTGACCTTAATTTGAATAGCGACTCAACGTTTAGCGCAGTGGCTGAATGATCGGCATCTAAGAGTCATATGTTCAGCGCGCACATAGACAGAATTTTGTGTGGCTTACAGATATATTTTTTTTCAGGTCTGGGTAAATATACACTCGTATGTCGATTTCTGTTTGTAGATAGGTATATCTACACACAACTAAATCAAAATCAAAATGTGCTATAGAAGTTTTACAAGTTTTCTCAAACTGCATAGTTTTCTCAAACTGCATAGTTTGAGAAAACTTGTAAAACTGTTCATTAATTCATCCCTCAGGAACACCCATAGAGCCCTGAAAAAATTATGGGCCCAGTTTGCTATAGGTTGAACAACTGTTACAGGAGCTGTATAAAGAAATATATATATATATATATTATGGCATTATTGTCTTCTTTAACCGCTCCTTCTCTCTAGAACTTTTTACTGTTTCCTGAGTAAATTTCAACTCCTTGTGAACACTTCAATAATCATCTCAAATATCATAACTGCATGTTGAGACAAAACTTACGGTACAGACTTAAGTATCTGCACATTTTCGTATAATTAGTCATCAGTTATACGGTAATCAGCCCGTGCTGAAGATAGTAGAAATAAATACTACGTTGACGGTGTTGGATTCGATTTCCAGCCAACCCAGGTGCAGTAGACTGCAACTACCATCATATACTGGTAACAAAGTCAAATATTTTATTTCGTATTAAAAATAATATATTACAGATACACATATTGTAGATTGACGAATTTTAGAGGCACTTTGTCAATTAGAGAATCTCTTTAGAGATAAAATCTTTTTAGAAAATACCAAGAATTTACTTAACAAAATTATTGACTTCGTTTATAATATTTGAGTGTTTGAATTCAAATTGTTTGACAAAACTAGTATCTGTCTTCCTATCGACCTTTACGCGTGCTGAAATAATAAATGTATGTAGGTAAAATAAAAATCAGAGTACCTTCACATGTTACCATTTATTTATATTAATCTTCTTTTTATATACACTATAATATAAAGCTATATACACACATTTTAGGTCCATGTTACTTTATCATCAGTTTACATACATCTTACAGAAGCTCCGACAGATACAAAGATAAAAAATACACCAGTTATCACCGTTCTAGTATTATATTATTACTTATTATGAGAAATAAAATGGAATTATATGAACGTGTGAATGTGCTGTGTACACATACGTTGTACTTTCTAGTATACAGAAAATCTAAAATACGTATAGGATAGTATGTTTTTGTTATAAACTTTGGAATCTTCCAAAAAACAATGGAATTTTACCAAGCAGATTTTTAGAAAGTTCAATGAACATACGTATAACATACAAATTTATTTTACTATGGTTTTAATATCATATTTTACAATATGTTTATTTATAAACTTTTCATACTTTTTAGACCAAACAAAGTTCAATACTTTTTGGTTATAGATTTGATGTATACTAAAAAATACTTGGTAAAAAAAATAACTGCTACAATGAATAAAACGGGCTTATTACATTATTTTTGGAAGATAAACTGTGTCAACTGATCGGATCAACCGATAATCATACACACTTACTTGCCTGTAGAAAATAGGGCATTAGATACTATGCAAGAAAGACTAAAATTGTCGTAGGTACATGTTGCAATAAGCAACTCTTTTATGTTGGATTCTATTCGTAAAACTATAAGGTTGATTTTTGAATTCATGTTCGTTTTTATTACATCGACTTAAACACACTCTAAATAACACACATTTGAGTTCGAAATAGTTCCTTTTTTCTGTTTCCTATCATGATTTGTTAATGTCACGATTTATTATTGTAACTAAATAGATCTGATAACACCCTATTTAATATATTTTTTTAATTATTCGAGGCACCAATACAAATTATTACGTTTTAATTACTTGTATGTTAAATATTTTTATTTATTACCTGTAACATATTAATTTTAACAGATTTAAGGCATGTGCGCAATAAATAGCACGCAGATTAAATACTTTTTTGTTTATATTTTGAGTAATTCTTTTCACACATAGCTTCATAGACTTCATACATATCTATATTAATATGTAGATAATAATTTTAATCTTAATAACGTAGGTACATGTATAAATAAGAAATTAAATAAAAAAAAACAACAAAGACTAAAGAACTAGACATTTAAATTAGATGAGCAATATTTTATTCTTCTCAAATAGGTTATTCGTCACACCTATAGATATATTGCATTGCATTTACAAATTAAACAACTACTTAAATAAATTAAAAATAAAACTTCAAATGTTCTCAATATTCCATATATTTCGTCCGGTCATGGGGTTTTAGATCATGGGCCAAATAGTAATCAGATCCTATTTTAGATTCTGTTTATGAATAATAAAAATATTCGTAATTTGAATATAGATTTTTTGTAATAACTCTTTCGTCTAAATAATTAAAATAATATTGATATTCTATGCATTACTATGGTTTGTTTGTAAGAAACAAGAACATACCAAAAAGGCTTGTAAACATTAACACTGCAACTACATATTACAATGTGACTATAAATCAGTATTATTTTAGTGGTATTGTTGGTGCGATAAACAAACTTGGCGATCGATGATTTTCACTCTTTATTTTTATAAACATAAGATCCAAAACTACCGCCAGGTTTGCTGATAATAGGTACGTACGTTGATCCGCATATAGTTCGAAAACAGCAATCGACTAATTTTCAACTTAACTCTTAAACTCATAAAGTCAAAACTCGATCGCAAACGTACCCAAATGTACTTATACAAAATAATTTTATACACAGTTTACAGACATAATAGGCCGCATTGAAAAGAATCAAATCAGTGCAAAAAAAATTTAGAACTTTTGGTATAGCAACCCTATCCAAATTAATTTATGTTAATAGCAACATTAAATGAGACAGTGTGGCAATATTGTCAGATATAAGTGTCCCACTTTATATTTAGTGAGTTAGTAAGAATAAAGTCAGAATGGAATGTATTTAAAACCTCAGAATAAGAATTATAATATTGTATTTCTCTGAGATTAAGATTAAATGCCGTGCATACAAATTGGATTAGAAAAGACCATTGTTTAGATGTACCCAGAAAATATTGTTTTTATATTTCAGACTAAAGTAATAAAATTAAACAAAACGAAATGCATTTTTTTCACAATACATAAATTGTATAAATATAATATAGTCTACGTGTCTACTAGACAGACAATAGAAATAAAAAAAACAGACTCTTTGCCAAGTTACAAACAATTATACACTTTATCGTGCAATGTTTAAGACTTATTTGTCATATGTGCAATTAATTCAAATTTAAAGTTGGATAAAAATGTTAGCTTTTTTATTTATTTATTAGGAAAATAATTCTGTCAAAAAAACTACTTAAACTGTGAGAACTGCAATTGAAATGAGAGACCACACGGGAAGCACCAGCTTTCAAATAAAAAAGAAACATCAACAGAAGATTCTTTTTTATTTGAAATAATTTTAATTTGAAAATATTATTAACATACCCAATCACAAGGTAACTAACATAAAAAAGAATCAAATTTAAAACCCCCCTTTTTGAAAATGTGGGTTAAAAATAGGGCTATTATAAAAGCTCTTTTATTTTTCTACGACCATCATTTGTGTTACCTATACAGTAGTGACATGAGAGCTAATGCAAACCAGATGTTTAGGTTTTGTTCGGACTATTTAGTAGATGGTTTGTGTAGTTAGCACAAAATTGGTCGAGCGGTTCTTCATTAAATAAATGGCCGATCTGTTTGTTAATGGGGATTTTGCTGTCAAATTTAAACTTTTTTCAGATGGGGATTGTGCTATCAAATTGAAACTTTTTTCAGTGTTGACAATACAAGCATGTTATTGTATATTTACGGACAGATTACGTCGCAATAATTATTGAGAATACATAACAGCTTACGTATTTTTATGCTTTGATAGATATTTGTAATATTTATTAGCATGTTATGTTATCCATTCCGTAATTTCATTTTAGACGTGTTCTAAAATGTGGCAAAGCGACGTTTGCTGGGTCAGCTATAAATAATAAAAGAAATTCAAAAAGTGAATTAATACTTTCCTTGGCAACTTGGAACCTTCACAGTCGTGACAAATGAGGGATGGTAGTGATATAGTTTTTTTTTATTTATTATCTTAGCGATAAAAAGCTCTTTGTTGTAATGGAAGGAGTCATGTGTCATATTAGGCTAACAGTGTGTCATTAAATGGTTATTTTTTACTCTGGCAAGAGTGTCCTTCAAGCTTCAGTCATGTCCTTAGCTCGGGGGGGAGAGGGGTCAATGGCGAGACAGATGGTAAACCATGTAATTTAATGCTCCCTCTATCTTTGATCTATCTCAAGGTCGACGCCGCGGATAACTAAATGACGGGTTAGTAATACATTTTTCTTAAGTGGGTAAAATATAAATGAATGCTAGTGAATCACTGCCTATCTTCCATTATTAGAAACATCTTAAAACTCGATGACGTGACTTTAAGCTGTGAAAAACTGACGATGAGGTTTGTCGTCAAACTAAGGTAGCAAGCATACTAGCAACCTCAGTGTTACACGCGAATTTCTACCTTGAATAGTCAGCTTTTAAGTCCTAATTGCTCAGTAATTTCATTGGCTAAATTACCAATTTTATTCTTACAAAATCTAATATAATTTCCGTGTTTATTGTAAGTAACCCGTTATATGTATTACTGGAATTGTTGAGTATTTTTTTTATATTTGTCAATGAGAGAGGCTTCGAAAAGCTAAACAGATGGCGACACTTACGCTTGTACTTAATACTGAACAATCGAAATTTAAACTATGGACATTGTCAATTAAATTCAATAGCGACAGTAGCGCCATTAGTTCCTCGGTTAGCAACTCCATTGTCGAAATCAGAATAAGGATACATAATTATGATGTCTGAGGAAATCAATGATTTATTTTTACCTGCTTATTGCTATTCTATCAAAGAATGATTTTTAACAAAAAAAAATGCTTCTAATGTCAAAGTTGATAACATAGGCCTTGCTACAACCAATAACTAAATGAACCATCAAATTACTTTCACCTTACAATGGTAAAACTATTTTCTTTGACTGTTGTTCCACCAATATTTACGGTAGACCATTTTAGACCTTATAATCATAAAAATAACGCTTAAAATTGCTCTTCCGCAAATGCTACATGAGAACGATTCACAAAACATGACATTTCTATCCTATATAATATTTTAACCTGAAATTCAACAAATTAATGTAACGATAAGATATTCACACCCACGATAGAGTAATCATTGACAGTTATTAACAATAACAAGCCCGTATAAGACGCTTACGAAAACTTCAACGATCGTAGACGACAAAAATTCACTATCATCAATATCCAACTCTAGTACAATTAGCAAAGGAGATATGTATGCAGGTTAAACGTACAAGTACCGTTTTTTTTATATTAAATCTTATTTACATGACCCGTTCTTTTATTCGTCATCTAAGTGCTTCCAACCAAATTTACAGAAAAGTATATGTTTTAAGTATGTAAAAAACATCGTCATCGTCGTTGTCAAACCAATATCTGCTATGTGCAAAAAGTATAACTTTGAGATAATTAATATAAATAGCAGTTTTTATTTGACAATATTTTGGCTGATGCACATAGCAGGATTTTTTAGGAGTTCACCGTATACTGCTTAAAATCAAATAGCAGCCTTTTTATACGAATTTTGATTATTAAACTAATCATAATAGTCAAAATGTCGAAATCTCCAAAAAGTGCTCATAGAAGATATTCATTTGACAACGATGATATATCAAATAATATGAATATGCCGTGACAAAAACCGTAAAAATCCGGTTTTAATTCAACATACATGTTCGTAATATCTAATATGATTATCATTTCAATAATTAAAAATTTGAGCATCACTATAGTTTTTTACTTCCCTCAATTAAAATTCATATTTTGACGGTACATTTCTCATCGTTTGCTTGCATACATAACTCCTTTGTCGATTGTACTCTCTTCCACACACACTAACGTACAGTGAACAAACTCCATAATTAACTTTAAGAACCTGTTTTAACGTCATTCACGTGTAACTTTGTCCTTTATGACGTCAAACTGACAGTAAAGCGTTGCGGTGCGTGTGTGAACAGTCTTTATAAATCCTTCTGTCGTGTGTCGGAGTACATCGGCACCTGTGTGTACTCAGGGAATGGGTAGAGGACCAGGTGGTCCGCAGTCTTGTACCAGGGTATCAGCCCGTTCTGAAACAAAGTATGGGAGTAGGTAAAGTTATTGGCATATTTTTTATACCAGAAGGGTAGAAAACAGAAATACGGCCCGCCTGATGGAAAGTTGCCATAGCCTATGAACGTTTGCAATACCGGAGGTTTCACTCGCACATTGCCGACCCTTAACTTAGGTGTTAGTAGTGCATTATTATTAGAACTAGCAGAATTTTGATAGACTTTTTAAGGGATGATATTTAAAAGTACTTCAATTTATTCCCATTTCATTTACCCAATTTTGCCTGTGTTCCACCAAATATACTGAATGTGCACCAAAATATGTTCATTAAAAGTATTGTTATTACTTATATACACTTTCTTGGTATTCAGATTTGGTTCTGGCACTCGCCGGCCGCTCCCGCAGCACCCCTCGCTTCGCTCGCTCGGCTCGTGCGTTGTGTGGTCACAGTTCTAACCTAACCTAACCGATATCTGTATTTTGCTGCTCAATCAGTAATTTTGTCGCTCAATCAGTATTTTTGAAGCGCGGTTTATTATATTCCCTTTTTAAGTGCGAAAGTTTCTTGTTGGTCTTGCCAGGAATGGTGGAATTTCGAGAATTTAAACTTAGTCGTCGAGATCACAGGACTCGTGATTCGCACATTCATCATCATCCCGACCGAGTTCTGAATAGACTTATCTATAAGCAACTTCGACAGACAGGTCATGTACCTCTTGTAGTAAAGCTGCTTCTAAGTATACTGATACTTCAATACTATTTAAGACAAAACTACTAATTTAAAGGAAATTTTATAGGCTATACAAAATATAAAAAAATCTGACGTAAAATAGATGGGTCGTTAATTTTATCCTTGTAGCAGTACCTACTAACTAGTTTAGAAGTTATTCAACTCACCATATTTGTTCTCTTATTGGTACCTCGGCCATAACCATTCCAGTGGTTACCCGCAATACCAATTAAATCGCCAACCTGCAATCACAGATATAACCATATAACTTTCACCGCCACTAATTGCTTGATATCGGTTATATTTTTGTAGAAAATGACCACCTAAGTAAGTTTAAGTCAATCAGTATGTCGACTATTGTCGACCAAGAAATTTCTGTGATATGTATGTTTGAGAAATACACCGGAACAACTACCGGGTCTGTGTTTGTGTTTGTAACACACGGCACAGTCGAAAATTCTAGTGTGGTGCAACGTTTTTTTAAAGATAAAAAGAAATACATAACAAACTTGGTTAAGTGGGACCTGGATAGGTGAGAAAACCTCTATAACTGAAACTCATGCTGAGGTCCCAACACTATGGCACGAAATTACCTCTTTTTAAGTGTTGATAAATCCTTTACGGACCGTCCCGTCGCTTAAGGAGGCAACGGGGTGTTTCGGACTCCGCTGGAGCGTTTACTGACTAAAAAACGGCACCCGTCAACGTCACCAGCCCTATTGCCGGGGCCATGGTATTCGGGAAAGCATGCATCACAACCCCGGCGGGACGGAATTACCTCTGCTAATGGGACGAAGCCTGTATTATACAGGGTGATGATGATGATGTTGACACGTACCTGGAGCGGTATGTCCTGGTAGCCGCCGTCGTTGTGCATGACGGCGACGCGGTCGTGCGCGTTCTGCCCGCCGAAGTAGTAGATGTCGTCCAGCGAGAAGAAGCTGTTGGACGCGTCCACGCGGTTCGTCTGCATCATCTCGTACGCCACGCGACCCACCTGCATATAGCATATAAGGATAGTTGTCATTAAGAGCTGTGGTAGCCTAGTGGTAAGACCAGTGGACTGAGATAACCCTGAGTTCAGACCCAAGACCACTGACTTTTCGGAAGTTATGTGCGTATTTCACACAAGAAAACCATAGCGTAATATGCTAGTTAGATTTCGAACTTTATTCAATTTTAGTACTTTACGGTAAAAAATCTTATCAAATAATCACGACCAGAACTTCGTGTATACATACAACATTTCTTATTAATCCGTCAAGCCGTTTCGGAGGAGTTCAGCGACAAACTCCGTGACACGAGATTTTTATATATGAGAAGATAAAGCTGGAACTGACCTGACTGCTGAAGGTGCACACGAGGTAGTCGCACATGGCCAGCATGTGCAGGTCCACCAGCAGGCCGGTGAGCGACAGCGGCGTGTAGCGCCGGTGGGTGGCCGCCGTCTTCGCTATCGACGGGTCGCCCAGGAATGTGTAGTCTGGGTACTTGCTGCGAGCGTCTTCTAATACCTGTGAGACATTAATATTTTTGAAATTAATACTCTATATATTATAACCTCTGCCTAACATTTTGGGCACGACAGGCGTGGTGGTATGTATGTACAATTGTACATGTATGTAAATTAATACTCAATATTTATGTTCGTATATACACTAAACTGTAGTAGCCCAGTGGTGTGACCAGTGGACTGAGATGTCCCAAGTATGCGTATTTATAACATGCTCAAACGGTGAACGAAAACATTATAAAGAAATCTGAATGCTTGAGGCTTCCTCTCGATGACATGTGAAGTCTGGGCTCAATGGGGCGATAATTGGGTGGATGATGATGACTTTATTCTTATCGTATTCCATAATGAATATGGACTAATTTATGCTCATAAATAAATACACAATTATGTACCCGTTCACATATTTTACGGATTTTATAGAGGTAGGATATTGGCATTATTTAATCCCCAGTTTTGGTATTCTTGACAGCATCCTGTTCTGACCATTAATGCTGCAAAGGTTCCAAAAATTGGGGTAATTAAATAATGTCAATATACTGCAATAAAACCTGTAAAAGGTGAATTTATTTCGAGTTACAAGATGTATGAATGCGGACGAGGCAAAAGTGGTATGCAAGGATCGTAGCGCGTAGCATTCTGTATTTTCTGCCTAACCCCATCAGAAAAAGGCATGAGTGTATGTATGTATGTATGTGTACTCACGTTAGCGTCATCAGTGGCGAGGTAGACGCGGCGCACGTCCACCGGCCTGGTCAACTCCATCTGGTCGTAGAAGTCGCGCACGTGCGCCATGTACTCGTGGATGTGGTGGAACGCCGCCTCCGTGCCCACCTTGTCCGTCCGCCGTATGTGGACGCTGACGACAAGTGTTATTCAAATTAATATAGCTGTTGAACAGTTATTGCTGAAAATTGTTTTAATAACTAGATAATCTTATATATAAAAATCTCGCGTCACATCGTTTGTCGCTGACCTCCTCCGAAGCGGCTGGACGGATATTATGAAATTTTGAATGTGTATTTGGTAGGTCTGAGAATCGGTCGTAGACTATTTGTTATACCCTTAGGTGATAAGGATATCCCCAGATTTTTTATAATTTGGCATAAAAAATACTTATTCTAAATTTTCACCCTTCTACCACAAACCCCTAATGTACCAAAACAACGTTTGCTGGGTCACCTAATAAAAATATAAAAACAGGAACGAAAAATGACAACCTATTCTGCACCATTTTTTCACGTAAATAAAGTGTTTTTCTTTCTTCTTCCTTCACTCTTTGGAGAGGTAAAACATAGCGAGATTCCTCTCTCATATCGCGGCCCGACTGGGGAAGTACCTTCCGGCCTCCGCCTTACAGAAGACATCAGTGAAACCGCATATTTCGCTCATTGGGGGAGTGACTATTTAAACAGCATGAGAATTCCGTTTGCTGTCAGTTTAGTAACTCCCTTAAGAAACCCAAACGGTTTCTACAAGGTCGGCGATGCGCGAGCGACACCTCTGGTGTTGCAAACGTCTATATATAGGCTACGGTAACCGCTTACCATCAGACAAGCCGTAAGCTTGTTTTTGTTTGTCAACCTTGTGGTATAAAAAAACAACCATAATCCTGAATAACCATTTGGCAATCATCACAAGAGGCACAGGCACATTATATGGCACACAAACGTAGAACAATACGAGCGAACACCATAAAAATAGTAATGCACAATAAAGAGACGGAATGACGCAAAAATAATTAATTTGACGGAAAATTGCTGATAAAGCCGAACTTATCGGGAAATTGAATCGCTGTAAAATTGTTTTAATCAAACCCGTTTATTAGCGTGATTGGCAGTAAAAATTACGCGTTGAATGGTTGCTTGTATACAAAGTAAACTTGAGATATATTTACCAGACCTTCATTAGTCTAATCGTCTTTAGAGCGTGAGGTCTTGGGAGGGATCTACCAAAATATCACTGGGTTTCTTTATAAAAATACTTGTGTGAAAATATGAAGCCTATTTACCGGCCATCCAGCCCGGTAAATAGGCTTTACTTTTTTTTATGAGCCTAAACAATAAACCAGGAAACTATGGGTGCACATAAGTATTCCTCCGTCTAGACCTACAGGCATAGGTACAGGAATTATAAATCAACATTATTATGCAAATAATTTCGCTACCAAGAATTTCACCGTCTCAGTGCCTATAGATCCGACATTTGTCTGACATAAAGGTTAATAGATCAATTATTATCAATCAATCAAATGGGATCAACCTATTCCCAACTGCTCCTGCGCATTGGCCTCGTCTTTACTACGCGAGGAAAAACCGCACTTACCTACCTCACATGGCGACTTTTTTTACACCACGACCGTGGAAAATAATCTTATAGTTCGCCTGATGGTAAGCGGTGACCGTAGCCTATGGAAATTCATCACTCAAAGCTATCGCTTGCGCGTAGCCGACCTTATAAAAACCTTTTCACTGCTTTTTTGAACAACAATAAACATACAATTTTTGTAGGAGGTAGGGCATAGCGAGATTTCTCGCTCAAATTGAGCTGCCCGACTGGGGAAGTACCTCCGCCTTACAGAAGACCGCAGTGAATCAACAAGTTGTTTTTCTGCGAGTGAGTAAGGTTACCAGAGCTCATTGGGGGAGTGACTATTTTGACAGCATGGGAATTCCGTTTGCTGTCAGTTCAGTAACTCCCTATTTTAAGAAACCTGAACAGTTTCCAAGGGGTTTGGCAACGCTTTGCAAGCCACTGGTGTTGCAAATGTCCATGGGCGGCGGTCATCACTTACCATCAGGTGAGCCGCCTGCTCGTTTGCCGCCTTATCACCATAAAAAAAAAACAATTTCTCAGCACACAGTCCTAGTCTAGTCAGAGCTATAGGACTCGTGAACATATTAAAAATGGCGTGACATCCGGGCAAATAGTCCACTTACTCTACCTTCCTTATCATACCTTCTCTCATCTCATATAACCTGGTTACCATTGTGTGACAGAACTGGTCCATCTAGCACCATCTCTTAAAAATAAGGCAATTTGGATCAAAAATCATAACTCACCCAACAATAGGAGTCTTGAAGTTCATTTTGGCGATGGTCTCATTGATCGCCTTCTGCATGGCTTGCCGCGGCTTCAGGACGTACTTCAGCATCTGCCCGATCCACCACGACGCTGGGTCGCCGTTGAACCTCGTTATCCTGTTAGTTATAGAATAATAGGATCATTTTAGTCAGTGGCAACACCTGGTCATTGGTTCGGTTATTCGGTCAAACAGTTGTAGAGTCAGCAACGGCAACGTTTCAATAATGTGTTTAATGTTTAAATTGACCAATCTTACTAATAACGATTAAAGAGCAATTGACTTAAGTGCCCCAGGTCAATGTTTTGCTTCCCACGAAACAAATATTTATATCATTTATACACAGGTTACTTATAAGGGGAACAAATATCTGTATCCCTTAGTGTCTAGTGGTCACACATCTGTTCGATTCGGTTCCCCGAGAAAAGCGATCTGTGCCGATAAATGGCAAAAAAACTCGTTCCATAAAACCTACATAGGACCCCAAAATCATACTTCCAAACCATTGGTGTCCATAAATACACCTCTGCCAATCCTTTACGTGAATATAGACGTAATAGTATGTTACACTTACCGATGTGCCAAGTCCTTAGGTATGGCGAGTGGCAAGAACTTGGGCTTCTGCGATATCGAGTCTATGAACGGTAGAGACACCACCTTCGCGTCGTACGTCACTGAAAGAAAAACAAACCCTATAAAACGGGGAATGAAGTGGAAATTTGAATAAACAATTTTCGTTGAGACACAATAATGTTCCACATGAACTAAGTAAATTACACATATGTGACACAAGTTTTCATATTAGTGATTTTTTTTTAAACTATTCGTGTAGGAAAATGACAGATCATTAAATTTATCAATTTATCTTATACAGCACAAAATGTCTGATCATTGAAAACCAAACTAAAATCAACCCTATGTCGTTAAACAAAACTTTGTTAATCTAGTATAATACATATATATGTTATATTATTTTACAAGAAGTATACTTATTCTTAATTTGATTGTGTATACAATATCGTAGATCAGACAATTCCGTTTTATTTAGTAATAATAAATATTTTTTGTAAAAGTAGAATAGCCCTCATATATAAACGGAGTATTAAAGTTCATTTTAGCCATTCGTCGTTTTGTGTGGTCTAATAAACATTTCTTACTCTCTTCCTTCCTTGTGAGGTGCAGCATTAAAAGAACAAATACTACAAACATAGTTAGCATTTAGTGTTTAATTCCAACAAAATACATACTATTAGACACTTATTTAAAAACTGAGGAAATATTTAAGGACAATCTAAATACAGAATACGTGTATATAACGCATATGTCAGTAGTTAGTATTAGTATCACATAATACATACACATATAAAAAAATATTAAATATAGTTTACGTGTGATGTTCACAGAGTGTGATTTTGGCTTGTATTCCGGACAATCCTCAAATATTGTTAAGTTTTCCACTACGCACATTAGACCGTTCGTTGCTACTTCTATACAGAAAAATAATATTAGATTTGTTTGAGTTTCAATATAATAACTAAGTAATAAATGTAATGTACATTGGTGGATTCATCATAATCAACCCATTTTATTGACCCACTGCTGGGCACGGGTCTCCTCTTATTTAAAAAGGCTATTAGTAGGCTATAGTCCGCCAAGCTAGCCTAGTTCGAGTTTACAACTTCCTCATAAAATTATGTAAAAAATACCGGTTACACTATGACGATGATGATTGACAGTTGGTAATGAAACCAATAATTTCATTACATGGGCCGCAAATAAACGGAAGTAAAAACTCATTTCAAGTATTACATATTTAAACGAAAATATTTAAACATTAAAATATTTTTAACTCTGATTTGACATCAAACCAGTCACTAATTATTCACTAAAAATTAAAAAATGTATAATGATATTCGCGCTAGTTTAAGAAGATTATTAGTGCGAACCCAGATACCATAATGTGAACAAATTCTTTAAATACCAGTGCTCAATGGTTGCATTGTTAGCCACTAATGTTGATCAATAATGAATATATTACATGGACCGATGTCAGGTGACGGCGCAACGAGCACAGTGCGATCAATAAAATCCGCATAGACCAACTTCCTTCGCGCTTCCCAAAATTTTTGGATTGCAAACTGAGTTTTGTCTCGAAAACAAATAATAATTCAATTATTTCTCAGTTGAAACGTAAGTGTTTGTCACTACGCTCAAGTGGGAGATGTGTTTGTGAAGGTTTGATTTTGTGCAACATCTTATTTTTTTATGGAAAAGGAAGGATATTTTATTATGAAAGGGGACTACTCCTTACCAAAAAAGTATTGGCGAAATATGAATAAACCGAGAAAGAGAGATCAAAGTAAAGATGGTTTTATTGATCACACCAATAATATGATCCTTATAGGTAAAATGGATGGAATTCATGAGAAAGGACGTAATATAATATATAATAGAAACTATTTCAAGTTAATAGTTATAGAGGCAGAAGGTCGGTGATACGATATACAACTTTTTGACGTGGTTCAATTGAACGTAACAAATTATATTTTCTTTGCAATAACTGATCATAAATGTTATAACATTTCATATACTTCAAATTGGACCAAATAGAATCGACCGTACTAAATTTTATCGCGTGATAATTCACTGTGACTGTAACAGCGCTGAACAAATAATGTAATGAATAAAATAAAAACGATTTTGCATATTTACCTGGCCACTGAACCACCTTATCATCATAGGAACTGGTGCAGGTATCAGATATAGGCTGGAACACGTAGTCCCAGCCCTTGTTGTTGTACCTCCAGCCTTTGGAGTTGAGGATCAGCGTGCGCTCCGTAGCGTACGCGAATATCAGACAGTACACTATGTGGTGAAGCTGACACCCAAATCCGCAACCCTGATGAAAAAAATAAAAATAAATCATCATCATCGACCCATTATTGTCCCACTGCTGAGAGCGCTTCTCCTCCCATTTGAGAGGTTAGAACATAATTGGCGGTCTTATCGCCGAAATCAATTTCTTCCAGACAACTATTGGATGGACAAGAGTTGAGGGAAGAGAAAAACGAGTATTTGACGGTGTACATAATCAATATAAGTTTAATGGTAATTTATTTAGTAAAACTACTGGGTAATTAACATCTTTAGGTGGGAACGCGAGTGTCTTTAAGCTACGATTAGGGCTCCACTACAAAGTAGGCTATCGCTTGATTGCTACGTTATTTTATAAAAAAGAACAATAGAATGTTTGGTTTTGCTATTGGATATAACGCTGGTTTTAATGTTCCTTATCTAAATCTAATATTTGTAGCTAGTTTCAACATGTTATAGGTATTGTGAACGTTTAAAAGTGAACTTGTGATTTTCGAGGACGCGATAAAACCATTATATAATACATACAAGTATTTCCCTATGACTCCGTCTGCGTAGTTTTATTAATTTTATCTAATCTGCTTATTTAGTTCCTAGTGATCGATTCTGTATACAAACCTTCGTATAAAACACCCCCGTCCTTTTAAGGGATGATTTCCAGGACATGAACTACCGCTAAGTATCGATTAGGTACGAGCTAATCTATGAAGACTTGATAAGGATAATATATTCGCTTATATTTTTCATATAAGTACTTAGAAGGATGCAACTGGCCGCATACCTACTTAAAAAAAAAAAAGTAACAACGAAAGAGTTTGGAAGGAAAGGTTTTAAAGACTGTATTTTTTAAACCTATCCGAAGAACAATTATTGCTATTCACATTGTACATCTTATTAGCACGTAAATTCAACAATATACAGGATCACTTTTCACGCTTATAATTATGATCGTAAGGTCCAAAAGCTGATGACACCACGATTTCGACAGCAATTCCGTTAAATCTATTGTCACCCGTGTCGTTTTATCAAAGGTTTTTCACCTCTCTAATACTGACATGTTATCATTTAACACGCGCCGTGAACCGAGACGCTATATTGCACGGTCTCTTGAACTCTATGGCGGGAGCGTGCTAACTGACACTTGTGTTAATTTTATTGTACAGTTCGCGCAAAATAACTTGACCCAACATGGCGCCGATCTGCGCAGGTACAGACGCGCACGCATTTTTAGAGGATATATTTTTTTGGTGGTACATGACATACATAATATTATGAATATTAATTATCGTGTGTATTTAACCCTAAAAAAACAATATACTAGTGATAGTAAATAAAAGAACAACTTTTAATAATTCGTTTTTTATTTTAATATAATATTTTGAATATTGCACTGAACACTTACAACTTAGGAACATAATACCTATGCCCTCCGTATGTACCGAGTGAATAACCCTTTTTGTCTACCCACGAAATAATACCTTTTCATGAGCCAATATGACCACCATCGCAGTGAATACGTCAATCACTGTCACTAAATGGCGTTATGCCTTCAATAAAACTACCAAGTCCACTCGTGCCAGGAACTGGACTAGGCATTTCGTCTTCATCTTCTGAATCACTGCTGTCATCAGATTCTCCAACTCGTATAATTAGTTCCTCTGTCATTTGGTCAATGATGGGGTCACTTTTGGCATATTCGTTTTCAACTTTCTTTACCTTCTCGGTCAGCTTAAACCACTCACTGGGTCCCATTTCATTTACTTTCTCCTTCACTAATTCCATGACACGAGCTGTATTCCAATCTACGTTTTTGCTGCTTACGTAACCCTTGATCGTAGCCCATGCCATCTCGATAGGGTTAAGATCAGGGTGATATGGTGGCAGGCGGAGCACATCGTGGTTATGTTCGGCCAAAATTCTGTCTATACTAAATTTTTTAAATCTTTCTTTGTTGGCTTTTATCAGATCATATAGTTGTGGTTTATACATCTCTGGGGTAAATGATATTCCTTTTTCGGTTAGCCATGCTTGCATTTCGGATTTTCTACTATTTGAAGTTGGCGCGGGATCATCTTGCTTGTTGTGGTAGGAAGCGTTGTCGACTACCACAACGGATCTGGGTGGAAGATTTGGAATAAGCTGTGTGCGAAGCCACTTTTCATAGTTTATATAATGCATGTCGTCGTGGTAGTCGCCGGACTTAGTGCCCGACTTAAAAAGCAGCAAAGCGTTAGGTACAAAACCCGCTTCTGACCCCGCGTGTACAATGACTACCCGTTGCCCTTTTGAAATAGGCTTTTTCAAACCTTCCTTTGATCCATCAGACCACGATTTTGAATTTGTGTGGCTAGAATGTACGTAAGATTCGTCTGTATATATAATGTGTCTATTTTCCTGTCTATATCGTTTTATTTTTTCTAAATAATGTATTCGAAGAAGTCTTATTTGCGACTGTTCTATTAAAACTTTGCGGTTATTTTCGGTTTTTTTCCACTTAAAACCCAAATTCTTAATAATTTGACGGAGACTACTAAAAGAACCGCGAAAATTTATGTCAGAAACTAATTTTTCATGGAGCTTCTTCACTGTTGGTATTTGTTTATTTGTAACATGGAAATTATGAACACATCTCTTTACGACGCCCTGGTCGAAGTTGTCTATATCCGTAATGGGTTTATTTCTTTCTCTTTTCTTGCCGGGAGTACGAAAAACTGTGATTAAATCGGACTGATTTGTTTCTTTAATTATTCTTTTGACGGTTGAAAGGGAAGTTTTTGTGGCTTCAGCTGTGTTAATTTTAATTTGAGTTTCAGTTAAACGACTAGAGTCCTTTTTAAAGAAACAATAGACGTTATAAATCATTTGTCTCGATTGGCGCTTCAAAACTGTATTGCTTCTACGAACTCGCGGCGGCATTATAAAAACTGTCACAATCACAACACAACACAAAACGTAGCACTCGACTATCCTTGGAGACGTCCGCGGTGGGTGTGCGGGCGCGCGGCACGCGACGCCTCCTCACGCGGGGAATTGTCCCCCGCCCCGCATACCGCAACCCATTTGCGCCTAAAATTCGTGCAACGCGCAGGTTCAAGTTATTTTGCGCGAACTGTACCTTGTCTAACAAGTGATAAAAGCTAGTGTTTTGTGCAGATAGAAGCAATAGCTACAACAACAATTCTTATCCAAACTCAAGACTTCAGGCATACTCCTATTTATTTAGGTCATGGGTTCGTTTCCCAAGTCAAGCAGTGTTGATGAAATTCCCAGTAGCAGCTCGCAGTTTGGATTCGTGTACGGTCCACTACAACACGGTTCACTACATGGCCACTAAAACATACCAACGAAATGTGTGTACATAAGCACATCTCTGTCTAACCATTTGGGGACGACGGGCGTGATGGTATGAAATAATATAATGGCCTACAAATTAAACAATGCGATGTAACAATTGAAAGCATATCACACGTTTATGTTCATTTCATGTAACAACGCCAATTAACTCACACGAAGGAATGATGCACGTCATTCTATTTATTAACACCTCATTCATAAATTTACCTTAAAAAATATTATTCTGCGAAAGCATTAATGAGATGTAGTATGGGTATCAAAAGTCCATATCCAAACACGAAACACCTCTTCAGGTATTATCGAAAACTATTATTTCTCCAATAATATTGTGAGAAAACCTGTATGGAAGTCCTATTTCTCAGACGGCTTGTGAAGAAGCGGTCACCGTAGCCTACACGTTTGTAACAACGAGGTGTTTCGTGTCGCTCGCGCATTGCCGATCATGTAGAAACCGTTCAGTTTCTTAAAAAAGAGGAATTACTAAATTAACAGCAAACGGAATTACCATGCAGTCACAATAGTCACTCCCCTAAAAGCTCTGGTAAGCATACTTACTCGCAGAAACACAACTATTGTTGTTTCATTGCGGTCTTCTGTCAGGCGGAGGTACTTCCCCAGTCATAATAATTTATTTCTACGGACGTACTAGAAGACGCAGTGTGGGTAGACCCAGGCAAGGTGGACTGACGACCTGGTAAAAGTCGCACCCAATCCGAATCCTTACGGATTCTAGCGACTTTTACCAGGTGCGGATGGCGCATGACCAGCCGTCGTGTCGATCGTTAGGGGAAACCTATGTCCAGCAGTGGACGTCTAACGTTTGATACAGTAGTGGGCTATAGCTTATATGTATAACTATATATAGCGCAGTACTACAACACGATCCTAAGAATCGCCCCACGTGTCGGTTCGCCGTTTCAAATCTTATTATTGACCTTGCCCCAGCGATATCGGAGGTCGCAGTGAATTCGTTCAGTCACAGATTGACTATCGCATTTCGACCGTCACACTACCATAAGATAATAATTTGGACCTATCACGTATTTTCCTTTGTCCAACGTTTCTTGTTTATATTTATAAAAAACACGCATAACGGCTTTATTTATTTGTAATTCATAATTTTCATATATTTCCATATACTATTGCCAGACTTTTTTATGACAACTTTGATGAACTGACGTCGTTTTGGACGTCTTTAAAAAGCAATTATTAATTATAGTGTAAATATCGATGTATTAACACTATAATTAATAATTGCTTTTGCCGGCTATGACGAAGAACTTTCTTATACGATAATACACAGGTACAGGTATGTATACGAATTTCATTACAACAAAAAATCGTAAAATAATCGAATAACTGATTAAAAGATTATGTACAGCTAATGTAAAATTTAGCAACACACCGTACTATTTTACCTAATTACGACTAACGCCTTCAAAGTCACGTGAACCGATAAACCTACTCATTTTATCGCTATTACAAAGAAGTAATGTTCCCTTGTAGCCAAATGAATCAAAGGCTTTATAATTCGTACAACACCTAATGAGGACCTTCCCGAAAACAAGGCCACAACTTTAACCTATCTACTGTCTCATTCTAGCGGATTGACAGACTTCACATTTCATCGAGAAAACCCTTACCTTGGACCGGATGCCTTAGCAGCGGAGAAGCTACTAAACGGAGTACTTAGCAGTTCATGCGTGAGTCATGATATTATCACTAAACTGTAAAAAGCAAGTGCCATTCCATACTAACGAATTGCATACACAAATATGAATTTATACTGTAAATCAATTTTTCTATTGTGATTCTATTTAGGAATATTATGCTAAAGTAAACATAAACGTGACGAGTCAACGACCCAGTGACGGGGACATGCGTACGCGCGTGTGACTAGGGTTGCCAAATAATCGGGATTTGGCGGATTCTCCCGGATTTGTTATGATTTGGCATTAAAAAATATCTCTAAATTTTCACTTTTTTACCACCAACTGCTATAATATGGCAAAACAACGTTTGCTGGGTTAGCTAGTTGTTTTATAAAATAAAGTAATACTAAATTTGTAAGTTCAAAATATTCAACAAGCAAAACTGTAACATTAAATATGGTTGTTTCTAATATTTATTAAATTAAATTTTTGTTTCTTCCGACCAAAGGCACATAATCCCGAAAAATTGTTTTTGTCTCCCAATAATAGGGTCATTCGATCTGGGAACCCTACATATTGTGACACGGCGAGGTGACGGATTCGTAACCGGTGCGTTTGTTTGCGCGCTAATTATAGCGGTAGGGACTGTTGTAGGGCTCCGGTGATTGATGGGAGCAAGTGGCAGGCGTTTAGAGTAACCGTCTGAGTAACAAAAGCGCTTCGTGCTTTTTTTATAATATAATCGCTATCTGTGCTAAGATTGGACCTCTTAATCGCCCGGGTGACACCTTACGCCGCATTTTACAACAACAGCTGTTATGGGCCGTACACACAACGTGTTTAAGCAGTCTTATTTAGGTTATAAGACAGATGGCGCATTACAGGTTGAATAGCACCATCCCTCTGCTTGTCGGCTTAAACACGTTGTGGTACAGTCCCAGGTCTGCCGGAAGTAATTATTATTTTTAATGTTTTCTGTACACGTTGACAGCTAAATAACAAAAGAACACTATTTTCTATAAAAACCGCAATACTTGTTGCCGTAATACAAAATGATATGGACATATATGTAGATGGCAAATATAGAATATTTTTTGGACTGTATGAGCTACAAGAGGCAGTATATTAAGTTACAAAACATAATTTTGGTAAAATAAATATATTACAATTGTGTAAAACTCTGTACATATAGAAAAGAAATAGATTTACCGTAGAAGAATTTAATTATCCTAATTTGTTGACGAAACCTACCTTGTTGAGGTTACATATGAGTTTCCTAGCATCCCTGCAGTCAGGCGGATTCTGCAGATAATGGAGGCGTCTTTGCACGAGGTCACTGACGTTGGCCGCCTCCGTTTGCCGCCAGTCATGGTAACCATCCAGCTCCTGCATCAACTGCTGGTCGGAGAGGAGCGACCTGGAACAAAGAAGATTTGGATGACACTTACATTAGAAGGCTTTTATTTGGCAGCAGGATAAAGAATAAATACTGTCTTCTTGGTCAGTTTGCATTTCGGCAGTTGACCATTGACACAGGGGACCCAGAACCTCCATTCTTGTGCTGATAGGAACCATTTGTGTGGTTTTAATGAGGTAAAAATTCTACACTATGAAGTTCTTGCCTTATTCTTTTCCAGAAGACAAACAACTTGAGACCGTCCAACGGGAATCTTAAATAAAAACTGAATAAATAATTGAATTGAATTGACACTGCCCGGTCTCTTTAGCTTTTTGTACATAATTTCACGACAAGCTATTTTTATAATGATCTTTATTGACCTCCGAGGAATAGGTCGCGAGATATTTTCGAAAAACTAATAGTCGTGACCTTTCGACCTTATTAGTTTTGTAGCTGGCACGATATCAATGATTTTTCACATCTTCATTACAACGCCGTAATAAAAAAATGTGCTCACTAGGAATTTTACCGCAGATAAAAAATACGTCAATGGTAATTTTATATATTATAATACGCACCAAATTTTAAATTAAATTAAATTTTCTATAATGAATAGGTATTATACTTTAAAATGTAGGAATATTAACTATAGCGTTTCGATAACTTTGTTATCTCTAGGAAAATCGATTGCGTTACCTACTTATGCGATTTTATTTGCCTCCTATCCCTATCGCCATTGCTATACTGGACAAGGAAAACGTGGTTAGTTAGATTACAAAAATATGGTAAATATATTCTAGTACGAAGGTTTTACTTACCATATTTTAGTAATGAAGTATGGAAATGTTGGAGTTACTGTTGTTGCAGCTAGATTAAGGCAGCTAATCAAACATAAATAAAAGACTACAAAGCGACCAAGAAAATGCAAATAATGTTTTGTTTACAGTTTAATACTTTTTAGAATATTTCTTCTTCTATCAAATATGGATAAGGGACTACGCGTACGCATCCGTTAAACTAAACGTCTCCACGTCACATCCACAGCAAACTTACGAATCTGCAGAAAATGCATTTTACGACGTTAAAATATCATATATGAATTTGGTAAGTTTACTGTAGGTATATTGATATATAACATATTATTATTACACACACATATATATAGGTATACAGGTGTATTGTATATTGATATGGGTATATCAATTATTATTACATATTGACGTAAACACATATGCGCACTGTATTTAATTAAAACTGCAGGTTCGTAAGTTTGCCGTGGATGTGACGTCCATACAAAATCGTTGTTTTCTGTGGACATAAGCTGAATAGAGCTGAATAAGTATGAGTAGTCCCTAACACGTTATCAAACACACTGCTTTGGTCAGCTTTAACACGAAGAGATGGAACTATACCTGCTTATGAATTTATATTAAAATATATTGGTACCAACGGGAGAAGAGTACGGGTCGACTCATTGGAATCGATAATGTAATTGATTAGAAATTCATGTTTGCTCGTTACGGAAACGAAATATTAGGGAGTGCTTAAAGCGAATTTGGTTTTTGGTTGTTATATCCATAGTAGTTAAATGTATTTTCGGATAACTTGAAATATGCGTCAATCATTTGCGATGCTCAAACGAAATACTCAAAACCACCCGACCGAAATACGTGGAAGAGATTATTAAAATGATTAAAGCATTTACAGAGATACGAATCAGATTGTAACTATACCAACAAACAGAGCCGAATACATACTAAATGAAGCTGCAATTAATACAATTACCGTTGCAAGTCTAAGAAATCCTCTCAGACCTAATAACCTCGTTCGAGAGACGTCGCGAAAAAAACACAATAAACTACGACCGGTTGTGAATATACTACCACAGTACATATAATAATATTCGCTGTTACATAACACGTGTAAGTCTTTTTGCCATACATTTACCCAATACTCAATTCTGTATTGAATTCCATGTTAACTATACAGATGGCCTTAAATTAAAGATAAGATCATCATGGACCCTGTTGGGTACAGCAAGTCGAAACGGAAAGTTTTAGGAGAGAGGAAGAGGACTATTTTTCTATAAACAAGTATTCGTTTATTTAACATGTATGTTAAAATATGTTATGTAATGTGTATACATATATCTGTTAGATGCTTAGTTCAGCTATTTCAACTGAACATATCGAGCTGTGATAACTGAATGGTGTGACTAGTGGAGTGTGAAGTCAAAGGTCTTCCTCGTCCATTTATATCCCAAGGCAAAGACCACAGACTTTAGAATAGAATAGAATAGAATAGAATAGTAGTTTATTGTTTTCAATATTACAGCCATCATTGTAGTAAATAGGTACTTACAAAGCAACTATAATACCGAAAGCAAAAGGTTGGAGCGTCAGCTTATGCTTAGGCCCCCCTAGGGGGTTGCCCAGCGCTGGTATTCAGCTTCAACCCTTGACTCCCGTTTACAACCATTGGCAACTGAGTAGATATTTAATTTTAATTATTAAATTTATTTCAGATTATGTGTTGGTCATACGTTACACTCATTATTTAAAAAAAAGACTACTACAATAATGTGGATATGGCTTTCTAGCTAACTAAAGTAGGACTGTATGAATTAGATGAATTAATGGCAAGTAGTGGAATGGCAGAATTGATCTATGACGTCTTAAACTAGAAAGGTATTTTTTGCAAGGTATCTTTACCAAGTCATGTGGAAGGAAATTCGTAAGATGCTCAAACAGTGAAGCAAAACATCGTGAGGAAACCTGCATTCCTGAGATATCTTCTCGATCCAATCTGCACTAAAATTCAAACACAGCTTTATACTGATTTCTTATACTGACGCGAATATTAGACATTGAAATAAAACTACCTTTTGCCCGTGACCATGGCTGCTGTAAAGGATCCGAAACGTCGGGCTAAAATAATATCAATATACCGCGATAAAATCCGTAAAAAGTAGTTTTATTTCAATAGCTTAATGCTTTTGAAATGAGAGGAGGCCCGTGCCCAAAAGCCAGACATTAAATGGATTGATGAGCACATTGAATTAATATCGAAATACTAATACATTTATTGCACTCCACAAGTTAAATAGAAGTTACAATATAAAATATCAATGCCATTCTTATCTCACCAAAATAATAAATAAGTTGTTATTTTTTTTTTCTTTTTTATAACTATTACCTCAATGTGTCTCACCACGATTTATCTCAAGAGTACCTACCTCTTCTTTATGACTACGTGATGCATGCACCAGTATGCTTGTCTTTATAACTGAGCTGCAATTATGATATAAAACTAGGCAATAATTCAAGCAAATACCAACCTTTTCCTTTCACCAATTTGGTCTAGAATCGTCTGTATCTTCTCCGCCTTGTTGTCCTCCTGTATAACTTTTGTGAGCTCATGGTGGACGTAGTACCAGAGCTCCTTGGTGTTGGAGTGTATCCTTCTCCTGAGATTCTCGTAGTCTTCTGTTGGCCCCTGTCCCCCGTCCAGGAACAGGGACCCTGTGTCTATATCTTTAAAGTTACCATTGAGGCTGCAAAGGAAAGTAATATTTAAACATAGGCCGACTGGGTCTAGAAGTGAGTTTTATTTTGGATTTGTCATGAAATTCTGGGAAGCAACTTGGAGTTGAAATAGCAATTGGCTCACACATCGAAGATAGACAGGTAATGGTTTTAAGATATTTATTTGTATTAAATCATAGTTTACATTTCGTTCATCCATGTACATTTGTCTAACCAGAAACTAGCATATATATGGCTTTGTTATGTTGTTTAAAACTCTAGCACCTGTTATACCGACGCGCAGCTGTAAAATGAAAAGGGTGTTGGTTTCTCGCTTCATGCCTTTAAAAGGAAAAGGTCAGAGACTGAATAAGGCGATTCAATTACGTCAGTTTTAAACCTCATTTCATTCTAAACTCGACAGTTCAACTTGCGACGGTAATAATAATAATAATAATAAACGTTTATTTATCCAAAACACATACAGATTGAAATACTTATAGCTATACCATAAAAGTTTCTTTTATGTACATACATTATGAAAAAACGGTAATAAACTAATAATGTGTATCAAGTCTATTTGGCTCGATTAATATATAACTGCCTCGTTGTTTTAGTGGCCGTAAGTGCTGCTGATAAAGATACTTGAGTTCGATTCCCAGGTCGAGCAGTGTTATTGGGATTTTTTATAAGAAATTCTCTGCGGTTCGGAGTTTGGATTCGTGTCCGGTTGATAGCAATAGGCTCGCCCACTATTACGTGAAGACCTAAAACACTGCAAAATGTTGAATTACATCACTACTTCTCTCCCTACTATTATATGATACAAGTATTTTATTTATACTATAAAGGAACATTTTTTTTATACACAGATATAATTGCATTGTAATAACTTATATGGTTACAATATTACACGTAGTTTCTATGAACTGGGTTTCATTAATATCAAATGAATTATTTGCTACTACTGTATGTATTTTACTGACCATATATTCGTGTTTTGCAGTTATTTGGGGACGATATAATTATGTATACCACATTTTTTTTCTGATAAATTCTTTCATGTCTGATAGAAAGCGGCTGTGAGTCAGATAAAGTGCTTATTTTTTTTAGTGTCATCTCACTATATTGACATCAAAATGATAAAGACACATACATATAACAGATGTATATAATATGTATTTAGGTATATAATTTTAACTGCGAACCGAACGTGCGAGACCTCGAAATACCCTCTCAAAACGAGGGAATTTCTAATAACACCCGGCTCTGAGAATCGAACTTATCACATTCAGCAGTCGCTATTGCAACCACTAGACTGTCGAAGCGGTAAACATGTGGCTCTTGTTTACTAAGGTGATACAAATTGTAGTAAGTAAGTAAGTTAGCTTATAAAAAACACACATTTGTAGGACATACATACATCGACCTAAATGGTAAATTCCTTCAAAAAGGTCAGGTGCGCAGTACACGTAACCGGCACATAGGCAAGACTATGAATGTGGATGAAGCAAAAGCGCTATGCAGGGATCGTAGCGCGTGGCAATGTATAGCTTCTGCCTACCCCCATAAGTGTGTATGTAACACACATATACCTATACTATATATATTATACCTAGATTATATTATCCTAGCTGGAACATGTAAACGACTAAAATAAATCACAAATACTTTTCAATAAGCACAAAAGTACATATATTTTTCTTTCTAGGACTAAAGCCATTTGTTTTTCTCGACTGATTTTCTCCCAAAGAAGCAAAAAGGATTTAGTTTATGGTGCACTTACCTCGAAGACTTCTTGATCTGTGAAATAAGATTACTGTGTTGCTGTCTCAAGGTCTCCAGCTGTGCTGACACCCTTTTCAGCCTATCCTGGAATTCTGACGACTCATCTTGGTTTCCATTGCATCTGAAAGAAAAATGAGTTTGAGCACACTTCACAGTGTATATTATGGGCTATATTGCTGAATGAGCTGTGGTAGCCTAGCGGTGTGACGTGACGTGATGTCAGAAGTCTCGAGTTCAAACCCAAGGCCAGGCCAACCACTGACGCACAGCTGGATTCAGCAGCCTTTTCAAGACGCCCGTCTATCTAGTTCGTTGGCGTTCAATTCTTCATTACACGATCGATGTATCAAAATATACCTATATTTATGCAAATAAATTATATGAATATATACATAACTTTATACGATAAGCATATATCTTTTAAGCTCAAACAGTATAGGAAAATATCGTGATTTTCGTAATGGCGTTAATATTTGCTACCTATCACACTAGGACCACCCACACTGCAGAACCACTGCACCTATTTGAAATTAGAATTTGTCCTTACCCGTCATCATCAATGCTGTAATGAATACAAAAGGATTTTTAACGATATCTTTGGCATAATAGCTGAGCTATCAGCTTCTGCGCCATACAAATACTCGTATAACCTACAAGCTTTTGTTCTTGGTCTGTACGCCTGTATATGAAAACTTATGTTGATAAGCGACAACACAGGAAAAAAGCAAAAACTCTTCTTGACCCAAGTCAATTTAACCAAGTCACTTGTCATTTTATACGCATCGCTTGATTAGAACTAGTAAAAGAAATCATCGTGACGGTTCCCCTGGTAAAATAGAGCCTAAATCCTCTTCAAATCCAGGTGGGAGGCTGTGTTCAGGTGTAAAAGTAAATTAGTACTAGATGTAACGCACCTGAGAGGAGATATAACTAGGTAAGTGACCACAATCCACACGAACAGCAACACAACCGCGGCGCGCTTCCATCTCGCCAGGTACATCATAAAGCAGTCATTGACTGTCAAGTGACCATTGGAGTAGTGTTTCATTGTCGCCGCAACATCATTGCGCCAGTACACACTACTGGTGCATCGTAACAAACTGTAACAAAAGAAGAAACTCTTAATTACAATAGTATTTACCTATCTAGAGATCTTACAGATAGTATGGGAGCTAATATTTTTAGGCATCATCAGAGAAATTTAGCACCTATCAAAAATATAATAAAGTAGGATTCGAGTCATAGGGTATCCCTTAAATTTAGAATGAAATAGCTAAATCATCAGTTACTACATAGATTGCTCAACCCCAAGGGGAAGGTTGTCTCGCACTTGATGACGCAGAGGCCGAGTCAAGGGTCGAACCATGTCCTATGGAAGCCTATGAAGATTACCATCACAGAAGGACGGCAACGACTGATAGTTTTGTGCTGTCCATTATGTCAATCATGTGAAAGGTGAGAGATAATAGGCTAATACGTACTTTATGGAGCTATAGCTCTGTATGCATAATTATCGATCTTCCCTCCTACTACGCACTAAGAATGGTCATTGTGGTAATTTGATGTCGGTATGATATCGATATAACTCCTTCGGTCCGTCTCAGACGGTCGATTGTTCTACACACACAGAAACACACAATAGTGCAATATTTTATCTTTAACTAATCAATTTGTAATATATGCCTACATATTCGATACTTCATGTATCGAATTCGTTAGTGTGCTATGTAGACATTCATAATTATAATTATTAATGTAAATAAACCTGTTGTAGACTTATAGGTATATGTTCTTGGATATTGAAATTGATTAGTTTTTTATTTATCATCTACAGCGCTAAGTTACTAGTACACTATTTACGTGTACGAGTAACTTATGTACTTGGAATAATTATAAAAAAACTGCTATGCTGATCACATTATCATTGAGGTAGAAACTGAGACCGGAGATGTGTATTGAACAATCAATCAGATTTCGTTGTTTCCACGTGTCCTCCGCGCAACGATATTTGATTGGTTATTCCAAACACATCTTCGCACATCTACTCTCCTCTCTGCTTTGGTGGAAACCAGGCTTTACCACGAAAGGCAGTCTTGACATAACCGCGCTAGTAAAGTCAAACAAGTCCAACATACATCATAAATAGAACCTCATTGGACTATTGGTCTTCTTTCAGTTCTTCTCAAGTCGGTGTTACTACGCGTGTGAATATTTCGTTTTCGGCGTTTTGTATATAAGAAACGTCGAACAAGAGTTATAGTGATACCAAATAGTTCCGATACCATTTCAGTCCGTTCCATCGGTCGATTCCAAGTATTAATCACTCGCCCACACATATGATGGACTAAAGGATTGAGTCACACTTCAGATTGGTTCAGATAACATCGTTCGATCGTATCTATATCTTGATTATTCCAATAAAATTAGTTACAACGCAAGCAGAGCTAGCCTTTATGTCCCTAACTTCCTGTCTAAAACTGCATCCAAGCTAATATTGTTTTATATGTCGTAAGTTTAGATGTCGGTTTTGCATACATGTCTTTGAAGATACGCAGAACAAATAGGTTATTTACCTCTCCTTTGTGACGATATTATAAATAGAACTGAATGATTCGTTTACATTTTACTTCAAATAAAATAGTAGGTACGTCAGTAAATACATATTGGTTGTTTGCTTTTAAGTCATTAACTGAGCATTTTTGAACTTCAGACTGCTCTTGAGCATTCCATAGACTATACATAAACAAATATGGAAATTCAACCTGGAAATTAAACCAAGAACCTTAACGCTCAGAAGCGGCACATGGAACCACGACACCATCATCATCCTCAGACCATTTCATATGATATTTTTTTCTCGCTCCCCCATATTGCAGGCAACTGAATAAGAAATAGGTTTAATATGAATACTGTCATATATCCATACTTTTCCATACTCATACTTCTATACTAATATTATAAATGCGAAACTGCCTGTGGTCTGTTACCTCTTTACGCTATTAGCGCGAACCGATTAAAATGAAATTTGGTATAGAGTTTAGAGTCCCGAGGAACAACATAACATAGGATTTTTGTCCCGAAAATCAGCCCTCAAAAAGGAGGTTTGAATGCGGAATCGATAATTTCATAATGGAGGGTAGACATAAATAAATTGATTGATAAAGATTGAATAAAATTACTGATTTGTCTGCAGATGAAGTCGCTTGCAAAAGCTAGTATGTACTTAATAAATGATTTACTACTAGTAGCTAGTATGCCCACTTCAGAAAGGTTTCGAACAGGTTCCTTGGCGTGACTTTTGGTTAATTAGTTAAGTGCATTTGTAATAAACTCTTTGATCCGCGTGTTGATTTTAGGTGACTCACACTTGAATATCTGCACTCTGCAGGCGGACATTAAATCCAACGTTTTACTATTTTTCTAAACCGGACAATTTAAGGTAACATATAATGAACAAAGTGGACAATGTCAAACATTCCTAAACTGCAATTAACTTAATCAGAATAATCGTTTTAGGGTTCCGTACCTAAAGGTTGCCAACAGGACCCATTACTAAGCCTCCGCTATCCGTCTGTCTGTCTGTCACAGTCGAAATTTTTACAGATGATGTATTTCTGTTGACAACAAATACTAATATAGTAAAATAAATATTTAATTTCAATACAACATCCATGAATTTTTTGCAATTTTTTTCTTTGTTTTAATAACGGCAATAGGTAGCTGGTAAATGGTACAGAACCCTTCGTGCGGGAGTCCGATTCGCACTTGGCCAGTTTTTTTTTTCATCAACATAATTATGTAGATGTAGAACATTCTCCTCGATGTTGCACAAGTTAGCAGTTTAACAAGTTTATTACATTATAATATATTTGTTGTTGAAATGTACCTAAAACCGATCAATAAATTATTCTAATCATTTTTTTAATACTATTATTATTTGAATAAATATATATTTAATATTCAAAACTTGAATTTACGATAGTAAAAACGCAATTCACAGTACCATATTTCTGCATTATCAATATAATTAATATTTTATGTCAAAGTTACGACTGTAATAAATTCCATTAGAATTTCAAATATAGTACTATCGATCAATCAAATAAAATTATTAAGAAAATAAGAACTAACATAATCTATATGATACATAAAAAATTGAGGTATAACCGGCTTCAACGTAAAAAGCAGATATCTGTTTCGTAGTACAGGCTCTATTCACAAAAACGTGGGTTCTGATTTTCTCAAGAAATCAATCTACTATTTTTAAGCAATAGGTAAATTCTACCACAAGTATCATCTGGAGCTCAACAACAACAACTTGTGCAGCTTGAAATGGTAATATCCTTCCACATCACTTTGCAATATCAGGCAATTTGATTTGTATTTCTTTTTAGGAAAATCTCTGAACTCCATCTTCACTATTGCATTCTCAGCCAGAAACGCCGACACGTCCCCTTCGACTGTGAATGCCGGTAAAATTGCTGCACTGCCGTGATTTTCATGTTTTAATCTATCGAAGATTAAAATGGCAATGGCCATGTCTGGTCTGTTTTATTTTCTGCAATAACCCTTCAAGCGAGATTGATGGCGAATAGGAAGGTACAACTTGTACCTCCTCAACTTGTAGAATCGGGTTCCATGAGTCCCGGGGCTAGGACTTGTACAGTACAGGTTCTAGCCCCGGGACTCATGGAACCCGATTCTGGATTCTGAGGGCAACGAGAGATATTAATCATAGATATACAAATGATATGATAATATTAGCATATCATCATATCGAAGATTAGAGGTCCCCGACGGCAATGCTTGGGATAGGACTATGTAGTATCTTGTAGTAGACGGAGTAGAATTTAAAATGTTTTTTTAAGGTATTTGATGTTATTCTCTGTATCCGTATAAATGCGACAGTATGTCTGTCTGCATGTTACTTCTTTACGACTTAAGCACTGAACCGATTTGGATTAAATTTTGTATGAAGATTGTTTGAGTGCCGGGACATACGATAGTTTTTGTCCCGGAAGTAGGTAATCCAAAATATGTGGAATGGATCATTTCTCAAAAGAAATGTATAAGCAGATTGTATAAAATTACTTATGCTGCTACGCATCTTTATTCTATAATGACTTCAACATAATTATAATGATGCGAGCGACATGTATCAATTTGTCAAGATCTATTGGTAGGCCTTTGTGATAAAAAAAATCGGATCGCTATTAGAAAACCTCCACACAAAATGGAGTCTTAATTAGATAAAGGCTTTTGGTAAAGAACTTTTTTATGCAATGAAATCATAATTAAAAATAAAACTGTAGCATAGATTTCATGCCTAGTAATTTAGTAATAAAACGATTTTTATAAGATTATTCTTGCGAGCCGCACATCAAGGACGTTTTTGGCTGCGCTACGTAATTTATGTAGGAGGATTATTAATATGTACATATTGGTGGTCGCCTAGTGGTCAAAATTCGACCATAATTTGTTATTGAATTTATTTATTTTTTATGCATATTTTTTTTTATTATTAGGCTTCTGCAGTCCTCATTTATACTAATATTATAAAGCTGAAGAGTTTGTTTGTTTGAACGCGCTCATCTCACAAATTACTGAAAAAATATTTTTGTGTCTATTTATCAAGAAAGGTTAGGCTATGTAACACCACGCTGCAATCATTAGGGGCAGAGCAGGAATGAAAAATGTTGCAAAAACGGGAAAAAATATTAAAATATACGCAGATGAAGTTGCGCAGGTCAGCTAGTAACTATAAATGTGGGAAATTTCATGCTCCTCCATCGGCGTATTTTTTGTAAAAACGGGTACAAAGTTTTTGCTCCACGTATTAATATTTATCGATGGTATCATTTAATTTAAGGAGTAGAAACTATTACCACTACCGGGATTTTTAAATAAACCGTGCTTATTCAATGCTGCATTCTGTGGTATGGGTGCCAACTCTTACCACGAAAGGCAACATTTAATACCGCTGGATTAATCAGGTCGTGAAATAAATAAATAGGTACATAACATTTTGTGCGGTATTCTTACCAGTCAAAAAGCAAGAGTATTCTATAGCAGTACTTATTTAAACATTATACCATTGTATGACCTATTGCTTGCGCACGCGCAACTTGTGTTTACACATGTGTTTCCACAATTTTATTACATCACAGTTTTTGGCGTGTCACTGTCAGTATTTTGGTCATTCAATGGATGTCAAATAATATTATCTACTCACACGAATGTTAGACATTGAAATAAGACTATTTTACGGATTTTATTTCGGTATATTGATATTATTTTCCCGACGAATCAGGACTTTCGCAACATCCATGTTCACAGCCAAACTATAGTGAGTAGTTGAGTACCGATGTATATAATATCAATATTCCGCGATAAAATCCGTCAAAGGTAGTTTTATTTCAATAGTTTATATATTTCTCAAGTATGATGAACACTATGGAAGTTGTGAATGGATGCGGGTGGCGCAGGACCGATCGTTATGGCGATCCTTGGGGAAGACCTATGTCCAGCAGTGGACGTCTAATGGTTGATATTATGATGATATAGTATAAATCATTGAGTCTCTTTAGAAAAAGAAATACTTTCTTAAAATTAAAGTCTTTCCTGGCAACAATTGACGTGACGTTCGGTCTACGAAATGAGATATATGCAATCAAAAATGTAAAGTAATATGCATTAAATAAAAAGTATTTAACACCATTTCTTTCCGACCCAAACAGGCTTAGAACGTGCTCTTGTTATTCCTCTGAATTCTCACTAACAAAATTATGCTGCCTTTTTATAAGTATACTTTTTTGTCGCAAAAAGTATACCTACTTATACCATATTCTCTGCAAATAAAATCTGTTGTACCAACTTTAGCGCATCTTTGAATACGGAATGGAAACAATTACTCCTATGATAAACCCGAGCAATTTCACATTATCATACGCATTACTGGCTACACAAATATCACATTCGCTTGATTAATCAAATTTCAACTTTATTACTGTACTAAAAAGACTTTAAGTGATGGTATGAACAAGTTTGTGAAAAATGCGATTATGGCCATCAGTCATGAGAGTGGAACATGTCATGCTTGGTGACACAGGTACTGGTAAACATGCTGAAAGCAAATAATTATTTTATATCCTTATCTGGCGTATTTGTCAGGAATTGAAATGTTGATCTACCCTAAAATACAACGGCATTGTCATGTGACTATGTATAATAAAACCTTCTTTTCAGGAGTGGCTGAACGTAAGGAGAAAGTACCACTGTGATTAAAAAACCATAATAAAGAACAATGGGCGACTCCCTGTCTGTTTCGCGATGTTTTCTCTGCCAGACATACTTAGGCAGGGGGAGTTTTGGGGTTCTCTCTACGCAATACGACGCTGTACATATACAGCTGTACACATTAATCCCTTAGCCGCCCCATCGTACCTCAAGCAATAACAGAATTCCGAGCCCACGCATTTAATAAATCGTATAATAAAAGCGACGAGCACGGAAAGAAATGTTCATTTCAAGAATTAAAGTCCACTGTAATTCACTTTATGCGTGTACAGAATTAACAGCACCTAATTCTGGTTATAAAGTTATAAAAAAGTTGATATGACACATCAATCCATTGCGTATTTACAAACCAAGAGTTAAGGTGATTATCTCGTAAAACATGTTCACCTTGGATTTTGATATATTAGGTTTCCAAAGTAAATGACATGAGAGCGGATAAATATTAGGCAAGGAAGTAAGTTTGGATAAGAGTAGAAGAAGGATAGTGAGAGATTTGATGACAGCTTAACATCGAATATAATCCCTTTTTTGACGACCTCTGTGGTCTAGTGGTCGAACCACTGCATCAAAGCACCGGACTGCTGATCACGAGGTCGTGGGTTCGATTCCCACAGGACACAAATATTTATGTGATGAATATAAGTATTTGTGTTTGTCTGGGTGTTTCCTATGTATTGTAAGTGTGTATTTACAACAACAAAAAAAGTTGTCATTGTCTAGTACCCATAATACAAGCTCTGCTTACTTTGGGACTAGATTGTGCTGTGTAAAATGTCGCAGAATATTTATTTATTTAAATCAATCGATCGATTTACGTTATTCGATTTCGAATGTATCGACAAACTTTCCTCTCTTTTAGAGCAAACGAGTTTATTTTGGTCTGAATATAGCCTTGATGATTTGACTACCAGCAAAAAGTGAATGATAAATTTAATTGCCGCTTCAAGCAACATCCGGCGGTTATATCGTTCCGGTAAAGCATCCGAGATTGTATGATCGATGAACACTATTTTCCGAAAAGCCGCGCCGTTCCAGCCTAATGGGAACATGGCCTAATTACCACGTGGGCATAAACACTCTACAAACTAGATTGATATATCGCGCGGCGCTCTACTACCGACATGACATTCGATTAAGAGCAGCTGACACACGAAAAATGTTGCCGATATTTAACACGTTGGCTGCGGCCTAACATAGCGCGCGCTAACCTACGGTGCGGCTGTTTACGCGCCTGGCGTGAGCGCCCGCACGGCCGGAACACATTTTGTATTCCGACCAACAGTGCGGCCAAAACACACCTGGTGTGTTTTGGGTGGGGGAGCGCATATAGTAATAGTAATAATAATAATAGTAGTAATAGTAACCATTCATTGTCTTTTATTTATGAGTGCATAAAACAATTGGGTACTTAGAATTATTTTACGGTATATTTTGTGCAAAACAATCACCTACTAAGTTTTTTATTCAAAATTAAAACGCAGATGTGTATTTGTTAATACCGCAGAATCCTTTGTAGAATATTTTACTTTGTTTTCTTCGAATTTTATGAAGGCGTTTGTTATTAAATTTGTTAACACTACGACATTATGTCGATTTATTTTTCGTAAAAGCTGATTAGAATTAAATATCTGCGAAAGGACGATAAAAAAATATATGTAGAACAATATATTATATTGTAATAAAGATATAAAAATACGGTCGAATTGATAACTTCCTTCTTTTTTGAAGTCGGTTTAAAACACGCCTCGCGCGTAATCCGTACTGGCGTAGCGAAGTTAAAAACACGCAGGGCGTGTTTTGCCGCCCAGTCGTAGCACAAAATGTGAAAACACGCCAGGCGTGTTTGCGCCGCACTCGCGTTATATGAGTCAAAACACAGCGTGTGTGTTTTCAGCAGTCAACGTGTTAAATCAAGGAAATTGGGCGCCAATTAGTTTGTTTTTTACATATTTATCAACGGGGCGCGACTTTAACTTTATAGAATTATCTACAATACAAACGCTTGATCTTAGGCACATCAATGGAACATGAAAATAGAAATAATTAGTCGCAGCTGGTTGATTTCAAAACCGGTTCTTTTACGGTACTTTGAAGAGCTCTTGTACTTTCCAAATCTTGTACAATCCTTTTTTATTCTTACGATTACTGAAAGTTTCAAGTAAACTCGTCTATTCCCTTTATTGGTAGAGATAAATATGAGCTCGGAGTGTCAGTCAGTAATGCAGTCCAATATAATGGGTGCCGCAAACACGCCACAAATAAAATTGCGAGTTAATCTGATATACAGAGTTCAGTTAATGGATGATATGACGCCCACATTATTGTGTAAACAAAGTGTAGGCGTGCCGGTGTGTTCTTATTAAGATAATAATAGAACTAGCACTGTTCCATTACGATCCTTCAGAATTCTTCCGTTCTGGTGTATGAGTTCCGTCATCAGGATATGGATTGGCGTCTAATGGATTCCGTGGTATGATAAAAGATGGAATTTTGTATTAGTAATATTTTGAACAAAAATACTAGTTCTATCTTTAATATTGAGTGATAACTGTGTTGAAACAACATTGAGCTGTATTCGAGTGTTTGTGGTGGTTTTTCCGTGTCGACCGTTTTGATTAAGTGGTCAGAGTACCTACTAGTTATTTGTTTAGCAGTGGTGAGTTAATTTTTACTATGGCGCTCATAATATTCTTCTTGCTTCTACAGATCGACGACATTCAATACAAATATCATAGAAATTCCAGAGACTACTGCTGAATGTTGGATACTGTGACATCGTAAGAAGTGCGGCCCGAAGCACCTAGTCAAAAATGAGCATACTCCGCAAAATTGTTTGCAAATTATGTATGTGAACTTCCAACAGCTTCCTTGTCGATTACGTCTGAGCATATATCAAACCTTTATCCTCAAGAGCAATGCCCAATTACACCTTCTCTTATTTCAACACATGTTTAAATGGTTGACTAACGTAAATACTGCGAGTATCAGTTGCGGGAATAATTGTCGGATGGTATAATATGCAATTAATTATTTGACATTACTGTAAGCAGAAATTCAAGTAATATGAGATTCAAAGACGCCGTTCATGCTTACATTACGACTGACGATATGTAACGTGATTATATTATACATGATTATACATCGGTGCGAATAAAAACTTACACGGATGAATCTGTTCTCAATGCCGTGGAATTCAATATTTCATATTTACAAACAATAAAGTATTTGTGTTTAAATAATAACACGTTGTAACAACCAAAAGTGATTATATACAGCTAGATTTTAACGTCGCTGTAATGACGTGAATAATTGAAAAAAACCACATAGGTTTTCACATATATGTAGAATATGTAGATAGTATCAACATGAATATATTGCTTCACTAAACACCATATAATATAGATATCTACTAATAAAAAATACACCACATCCGACTATCCACTAATATTATAAACACGAAAGTTTGTAAGCATGGGTATGTGGATGTTTATTACTCTTTCTCGCAAAAGCGAATAAACGGATATGAATGGAATTTGGCATACAGATAGTTTATTACCTGGATTAATACAGGTTATTTTTATCTACATACTATGAAATTCCGAGGGTGGAAGCTACTACCTATTATATAGGTATAATTGACTCCCATAATACATGTTCAATTAAGTAATTGCTGTTACGATAATATAATAATATGTAGTTCCTAGCTCAATGCCACATTGTAATAATTATTGTTTGATCTAGGTACTGATAACTAATAGCTATTAAAGCGATATGTGGAATCAGTTGAGTGCTATTAGAATAGGGACCTTCATTGTGAAATGTCACGGCATTTTGTGACAATTACACAAGTATTAAGGGCCATAATTCTATGACTGTAATTATACAATTATATCAATGACACTTGATAATAACTGCCATCTAAATGAAGACCCGATTTGCTGAGCAGTATTAGAGACTGCCTTTTATGGTAAGGGTCCTGGGTCGAGTTTGGACATTTGTAAATACATACATACACCCACACCATTTTCTCATGGGGGTAGGTAGAAACTACAGAATGCCATGCGCTATGATTCCTGGATAACACTTTTGCCTCATAAATTTCTACATGAGTCATAAATGTTTCTGACTCAGTATTCTATGTATTTACAAAAAAATAAATAAAAATATCTATGTAGTGTATCAACTATCTAATATCCGCCACAAAAACGGCCCACCCGGCTCCGCCCCTATACATATATACGCCTATGATGATAGAGATAAACAGACAAAAAACTTAAAGTACACTCACCCTGACGGCCGAAGAAGTATATTATTATGAGAGATAGGAGGGATCAAGTACTGGAATCTCAAGCAATATTATTACGAAATAGAAGTTTTTTTTATAGTTCCAGAGTTACAAGCAACCTATATTACAAGTTTTAAATTCAACACTTTCCCATACATAGATAATCAAGTTCAGTAAACCGTTACCTATTGAGTTAAGTGTTGATTGTTTAAGTAATACTTACCACAACTATAAGAATAATTTAAATTAGTGTTGATAACATAAATATTATCATGTGTGTGTAACAAATAGTATCATAACATGATTAAATTTCAAATGTAATTGTGGGAATATAGAAATTATTTTTACTTTTAATTCTATTTAATAAATTGTGCAATGTGCAACATTTGATATAATCAGATGAAATATAGGTAGGTAATTGATACAATACTTAGTTCTGTGAAATCTCGGCAGAGCATTTTTGAATTGATTTAAAAAATGCCCTGCTGAACAGGTTTTGTTTGTAAACACAGAACAATAAGAGAATGGAAGATTGAATACTTGTGCCTTTGACACAATGGTTTAAACAGGCTCAAAATTAGTTACTTCATTACTTGCTGTAAGTCTGTGAAATAATTTCTTACAAATTAAAAATTAAATAACATTACATATTATGAATAATATTAGAGTATATTGAAAGTTTTCAGATCCTTTGCACTGTCCAAAGTCACATGCAGACAGATGTTGATGTTATAATAACTATCAGTTACCCTGCATTGCATGTTAATTTATTGACAATTCAAATAACACAGAAAACATCCAATAAATATAAGCATGTGCATTTGAGGTCATAACATACATTTATACCATCACACCTGTCGTCCCCGAAAGGTTAGACAGAGGTGTACTAATGTACACCTACATATTGCCAGTATGTTTTAGTTCCCATGTAATAGGGGCCTATTGCAATTAACAAGGCGCAAATGCAAACTTCAAGCTGCTACTGAGAATTTCATAGAAAACCCATTAACACTTAGCTTCGCCCTGGGAATCTTGCTTGTTTGGGAGTTGCACTTTACAACCACTAGACCACGAGACAGTTGCATTTGATGTCTTAGCTTTTATTTCCAGGATGAAAAAGTGTTTGTGCTTTTTTCTTAAGCCTTCAGTAGCAGGTGACAGATTACTTTAGTGTCCAGTGACACTAGGCCATTATTAGTAACATTACATGGTTTCTTTACATTTTGGCAAACTGTGGATGTTCACTAGAACACCTTTGCCTAACTGTTTTTTTCTAGAGATGAAGAACATTTTTTTTCTATAGATAAATAAGCCATCTCATATTTTAAATTAATAGAAGCATCTGCCTGAATTACAAATTGTTATAACTGAAGATTGCTCTAAACTTTTTATCTACTTTAGGTACTCATGTACTCAAAGTTGTTTTTTATAAATATAATGTTGTAACATCTTAATGAAATGGTTTGACATAATTGTAATTTAATAGTAACTACTAATTGATATTATTATAACATATTTCACATGTTTTGTATTGTATTCACAAACAAAATTCATAAATTTCAGTGATGTGTAGGTAGTTGTTTCTGTCTAAAATTACGCATATGATATCAATTAAGTTACTACTATTGATGATTGAAGACAAACCTACATCAGCCCTGTACCAAATATACATATCTAAATATTGTAATAAGACTGCTATCACCTATTATTTTTGAAGAGTGTCTATACTGTTTCTTGTTGAATTCTTCTCAATAAGACTTTTTAGATCCTTGCTACTAATATCTTAATGAGTCACAAATGATTGAAAATAAAATATTAAGTAAGTAAAAAACCTTTTGATTAGATTTGAGATAAGTTACTTTTAATAATTTTTAATTAAGAATTGTTTTTTATGGCTTTAGAGAAAAAGGGTAACAGGGAAGGGGAATAATAATGTTGATGAGTTTAAAAAATATGTTCAATAAAAAAATTGTATGTAATATGTTACAGTGTTTATCTGCTAAGGATAAAGCTCACGGGATTAGATTGAGAAGTTCCTACAGTGAGCAATATTATAAGTATTAAAAAAAATAAGTGAAAGCTTTAAAAATAATTATCATCTCAATTGTTTATATCATTTTAAGTCAAATTACTTATTATTCTAATCATGTTCACATCAGACAATTCAATAAGTGGCAGGTGCACAGGTGGCTATAGATTTTAGTCAACGACACGCCACCTCAATATTTATTATAGTAAATCAAACCAAGTGGCAACGATCACCGCACCAACTTCCTAAGCGGATATTAATGATTTAGATCAAATGTATACAGGTTACTAGCAGACACGAATAGACGTTCTGTCACAAACTTCTGAATAAAACCTAATAAGTGCCTGTTACTCATTTTAATACCTCTAAACACGGGTAAAATAACTCGAAGAAACATTTCAATTCGTAAAATAAGAATTTGTAAACATACCTGGTTTAGTAGAATAGATTATTTGAAAACGTTCAACAATAATCACACAATATACTGTTCCAACACTAAATTGTTATTTGAGGAATATTTTTGATTAAAACACGATGGTAAATTAATTTTAAATTTCACACAACACACCCAAGCACCACCCCCGTGACACAGACTGAAAATAAAAAATTAAAATCTGAGTTGCATCCGTCAAACATGGTGCTACGTCAGAAGCAAAACCATTAAACCACTATACATAGTAACGAAACGTTATACATGTGCAAAACGTCTCAACAATTAACAAATTTATTGCTTAAATTTATATATTTGAAAAATAGATATTGGTAATTATTAGAAATATTAGAAAAAATACAATGGTTTAAATTATTTTATTATTCTATGTAGTCCTTATTCTAAGACATGAAGTGATTTGCGATTTTGACAAAATGAAAGAAACAATTATTTGTAACTTTTATTTATTTTAGCGAGGCTTTTGTGTTTTGAATAATAATTTCTAATCTCTACTGTACCATAATCAACCATTAATCTAATTATAGTAATTAGTACTTAAGGGTGTAGCGAGGTACGGGCAGGGAGGGGGAGGGGGGTTTGCCTTCCCTAAAAGGCACTTGATCGATGGTAATATGTATAGTCCACATCCTAAAATGTTTTTACTTTGCTGTGCCCGACAGGGTCCATGATGATCTGTTTTTAATTTAAGTCCATCTGTAAAATTACCATGGAATGCAATAAAAAATTGAGTATTGAGTATTGAGTATTTAACTTGACTGATCTGTGACAAAATTCTCTGCCGCAATGCCTCTATATAAAATCTTGGCTACGTCCTTGATAGTACATACATGAGAGCACAACACAACGAGATAAGTATGTAAGCGTGCTCCATCTTAGACCATATCGTCTCCATATCGACTATTATGTGAGATTGTGGTCAAAAGCTCAGCCTCAAGGCGAGGCCCTCTTATTTTTGAGAGGAATTAGGCTATAATCGACCACCTTTGTGGTGCAGGGGCTTTTAGGCCGTTAGAATAAGGATGATTATTATTTGTGTTTGCTGTAGATAGTAATGTCATTCTCAATGTCATCAACGTCATTTGAAATTTTTAGTTGCTTTGATTTGCTATATTATTTGACATATTTTCATTCAGTAGGTATATAGTAGGCACATAAATAAAACTAGTTAGAATTTATTATTTTAATCAAATTTAATCTGTGTTCACGTTCAGTGGTCGTTACTGTTCTGAGAACTGGAAAATTGTTTGGCGAACTTTCTCAACTTTTATTTTTAACTTGACTGTTCATAGTAAAATACAAAATGCCAAAGAAAGCGCCAAAAAATGCATTTTTCTACTTCATGCAAGATTTTAGAGAAGAACAGAAAAAGAAAGGCATTACTTACGAGACATTGTTGGAAGTCTCTAAAGCGGCCGATCCTGAATGGAGGGTAATTTTTTAAACTTTTGGATTCGTATTCTCTCGCTTCTATTTTGACAATATTCAATCAGGAATGGGTTAAGAATTACTATATAATTGCTTACTAGACCAGTAGAAGCCTTTCTATACATATAGGTAACTGCTGACACACATGGAAATCCACTCTTACTTATCTCTTATCCAGCAGTCCACCCTGCAAGTCTAAATAATTCCGCCCCTAAGACGACACTGACCAAATACGTCCTAAAACAGTTTGAATCCCTGGTACATATAAACATATTAAGTTTTGTGATGCCTGAAAAGCACAAGAGTTGCCTGCTTCATAAGAGTTGTATTAGAAAGTTTCAGTAGGGCTCTTTCACAACGTCAAGAATATTCATTGGTACATGCAGTCCTACCCTACATCACTGCTTATAAAAGGAGGTATCCTAGAATCACATCTCATGTAATAAAATTATTAAACTATTTTCATAATGACTAAACTTTTCCAACCATACTCTATACTACCAATGCTGTAGTTTGTATGTATGTGAAAATTTCACACAAAACTACTCAACAGGCTAAGATGAAATGTGTGTTCTACTTATGCTACTTTTATTAACATACCGTATGTGCCAAGTTGCAGGTGGACACTACTCATGCTACTAATAAACTGTGTCAATACCTTAATATTAGATATACTATTTATATGCATATTACATTAATTTAGAATGCATCAAATCAAGTGAGGTCTCGCTTTGAAGCAATAGCAAAACAACAAAGAGAGAATAGAAATATTCCAGTTACTAAGTACACATCAACTGGAATCCCTTTGTCCGTGATCGAGCAGCAACAGCGAGAAGTACAAGAAGCAATTGAAAATGAAGTGCAGCATATTAAGAGTATGGTCAAGACAAAGGCTTTCAACCAAAGTGAGATTGTATTTTAATTTCCCTTTTTTTATTTGAAAGCTGGTGCTTCCAGTGTGGTCCCATTTAAATTTGGTCCAGTTCTGACATTTGAAGTCAGGTTTTTTATTAGAAAAATTTTCAAAATGAGATCTACACTTTGAATAGCAAAATCTATCAGCGCCATTTACACATTTTTGTTGTATGGTGTGTGCTTGGAAGTATCAGCTTTTGCCTACACTATAACATACCCACTGGGAAAGGGAATATACCTAGTATAAAAACGTCTTATGAACAGCTGTTCATACAAGCAATATTGTATTTTACATGATAAAATTTAAACCATAAAATAGAACTAGTGATAGCCCTCTGATAGAAATTTGACCATAATTTAAAATACAATTAATATTATTTTTAATAATAAGAGTATACTGCAATAAAATCTGCAAAAAGTAGTTTAAATATTTCATAATATGTATATTTTATATCAGGTTTATTCAGTTGTATACTGAATACTGAATGTAGTTGATATTTAAAACTATTTTATTTTGTAATCAGGCATACTGAATGAGGATATTTATTTGATGGATGTCAACTTTTACTGCAAGGCCACAAATAATTATGTGATTGGAGAGAGCACTGTCCTACGATTTAACTTGAGGAATGGCTTCCGAGACTTTTATCATGAAATGGTGAACCCAGGTAAGACTAGTATATACTTATGAAGTCTTTATTTCATATAATTCAGGTCATGATCTGACTTAAATACTTTATAATCACAAAAGTGATCAATCGTAATAAATTATGTTACTTTTATGTATTTTCTTTTTCTCTTAGCACTTAGATTGAACCAAATTCGTTCTACCACCAATCAACCAAAACTAATTGAAATTAGTTCAACCATTTAGGCATTAAAACATTATAAATATATAGGATTACTTTGCCATTTATAATATTAAATTAGCAAGGTTATAATTTATTATTACTGTTTTTGCATATGTGAAATATTATAATACACAACTGGAGGACCACAACTCATAAAGTACCTTCATGCATAAGAAATGTACACTCATCCAATGCATTCAAAACTGAACTCAGTCAGTACTTAATCTCAATTTGCACACAAAGCATTGGATTGATAACTAAGTACTAGATATCTGGTGATAGTAATAATAATAAACATATGAATAAATTATTGTTCTGAAGTTTGTTAGTCAAGAAGTGTAGGACGATAATAAACAGGTCTCAAATGGGGTAACTTACTTTTTCCTCCAGGTCGCATTCCGATTGGATATGCATCAGATGTGAAGATAGGTAGCATAGAATTGGGGCTGGACATGCCAGACGAGACCGAAGGCAAAAGCAACTACATGCAGATCTTGGCCAACATTATCGATTATCTGAAGCAGAAGGACCAGAATATGCAAAACCTCCCACCCATTTTCACCATGCCCGATAAGGTAGAACCGGTGCAGAACTTCATAGAGCAAATGTGCAGCATAGCAGGTGAGAACCAGAACCAAAAAAAGAGTAGTTAACGTTATCTCCTGTGCTATAGGTTTCGGTTTCGAATCCTGGTATGGACAAATGTTTGTGTAATGAGCATGAACATTTGGCCTGAGTCATAGATGTTTCTATATATGTATAATATGTATTTATTTACATAAAAAAATATATATGTAGTATATCAACCATTTAGTTACCGTAATACAAGCATTGTTGCTTACCACGGAACTAGAAGGCGCTGTGTCATAATTTCCGGATAAATTTATTTTTATTTTATAAGGATTTTATTATAATACAAAATATATATTACATGGTTTGTCGGCAATTAACTTCTTGCATGCCTTGGGTTCGAACTCGAAACCTTTAACTTTTACAGGCCTCTGGTCAGTGGCGTGACCTAGGCTATGACAGCTTCTAAACGAATTATACACAACAGTCTATAATCGGTGTATTTCCTAAAACCCAGGTGAAGATGAATTCCTGTTCCGTGTGTACAAACTGGACACTTTGTTCTTCCACCTCATCAACAACATCAAGACGCGGAAAGATGAAGGCTTCCCTAAGGAGTCGTTGGCGCTGGTGCAGCTCAAGAAAGACGCCTTCAAGTACACCCCTGGACTTGGGTGTGAGGTCAGTGCTTATTGCTTAACGTAATTCTGTCATAAAATACAGGAAGCACCTGCCAGCCAGCTTTCAAATAAGAAAAGAATCGTCAAAATCAGTTGACCCAGCCGACAGTCATGAGTTAACAAAAAAAAGTTCATTCGAATTGAGAACCTCCTATTTTTTTGAAGCCGGTTAATAATACGTACGTTTCTAAAACTACGAAATAGTTAAAGATAGGATATATTGCCCTGGGCTATTAAATGTGCCCTATTAAATGAGTCTACGGAAGTTTAAAGGAATGACTAGTTTTAGTATATCGGTTCAAGTATGTAAGTATATCTTTTAGGGAAAAGTATGCGGACGTAACTACGGGGGCTACTTTTTTTAGCTCCAGCGCTTCGATCACTTAGCGCTTGGGCCAAGTCCCCCCTGAAAGAAAAGTACAGTACTAGATGGACCATGGACAAGTACATACTTATTACATCTTCATTTTAACAGAGCTTATGTGGTTAACACGTTGGCTGCGGCCTAACATAGCGCGCGCTAACCTACCGGTGCGGCTGTTTACGCGCCTGGCGTGAGCGCCCGCACGGCCGTAACACATTTGGTAATCCGACCAACAGTGCGGCCAAAACACACCTGGTGTGGGAGCGCATATAGTAATAGTAATAATAATAATAGTAGTAATAGTAACCATTCATTGTCTTTTATTTTTGAGTGCATAAAACAATTTGGGTACTTAGAATTATTTTACGATATATTTTGTGCAAAACAATCACCTACTAAGTTCTTTATTCAAAATTAAAACGCAGATGTGTATTTGTTAATACCGCAGAATCCTTTGTAGAATATTTACTTTGTTTTCTTCGAATTTTATCAAGGCGTTTGTTATTAAATTTGTTAACAATACGACATTATGTCGATTTATTTTTCGGAAAAGCTGATTAGAATTAAATACCTACAAAAGGAAGATAAAAAAATATAGAACAATATATTATATTGTAATAAAGATAAAAAAAAATACGGTCGAATTGATAACTTCCTTCTTTTTTGAAGTCGGTTTAAAACACGCCTCGCGCGTAATCCGCACTGGCGTAGCGATGTTAGAAACACGCAGGGCGTGTTTTGCCGCCCAGTCGTAGCACAAAATATGAAAACACGCCAGGCGCGTTGGCGCCGCACTCGCGTTACGTGAGTCAAAACACAGCATGTGTGTTCTTCAGCATCCAACGTGAAATCGCACTCTAGTTGGTAATCTAACACTTTTTTTGATGTTCTTGTGAGTACGATATTAAAGTTATTGCTTAATTTGACAGCATCACGAATCAAACGAGAAGGCAGTCGAGTGCACTACTTCGCGCACCAAGCGCTGGGCTTATACAATACTGGACAGCTGCTGCCCAGTTGTGGGCATCGAGATCAAGCCTGGCCAGCATGTACCCCTTGAATACGACGTAGAGGTAGGTGGTACTGAAAAATGAAATTTACAGACTTTGGTTCCTTGTAGGAATCAAATCAACATTTTTAAATCGAATTTTTTGTCTTGAGCTAACCAAATAAATTCGGAAACGGCTTGATGGATTTTTATGAAATTCTTATATATTTGGTTGGTTTAAGAATAGGTCGTAGGCTGTTTTTTATACACCTAGGTAATAAGGATGTCGCTCCAGATTTTTTTAAATATTATTTGCCTATTTTTTTTATTAAATAAAAATACTTATAATTAAATTTTTATTCTTCTACCACGAAATCCTATTTATTATTAGTGATTTTAGTAAAAACTACGTTTAGTAGTCAGCTAAGTAGTTACTTTCTAATTAATATATATGATAAGTTATGAAATACTAAATGTGCTTTTTTTATTCAATTCAATACTCACTATCACGACTATGGATAATTGGATATACATTTTTTTAAGGAAGGAAAAGGATATAATAATCTAAAGCATACCTACCGCTATATATACTCAAACTCAAACTATTTCAATTAGACCAATATTCCAGGTACTTTTGAATTGTCAAAAACTAGTTGCACGGTTCCAAAAGGTAGGTCTTATGGAGAAGAACCGGCAAGAAACTCCATAGATACTCTTTTTAAATTAAATACAAAATTACAAAATATTTCGTTTTGTTTCACAATGTAATATCAATATGAGACTGATGCAGAAGACATACTTACTCTATCCTTTCGATTTTCGAGCCAGGCCAGGGCAATTAAAAACATTGTTCTCAATTTTCAGGGTATATTGCAGTACAAAGACGCGAAGAAAGATCGGGTCGGCCCTACAGTAGCTGGCTTTGCGGTAATTATCGGTTCAACTGACTTTTTTTAAATATATCATACATACATACACTCACGCCTTTTTCCCATGGGGGTAGGCAGAAACTACAGAATGCTACGCGCTACGGTCCCTGGATACCACTTTTACCTCATAAACATTCACACATCTCGTCAAAAAAAAAATATACATCAATAAAAATTTTATAGCTTCTATTTAAGTTATCAACAAAAAGTAGATATACATATAATTTGCTTTTCGTTAAAGCTTTTATTCACTCTCAGTTATGCGATATTTTCTGACTGACTTTTCGAACTGTCTCGCAGTTACTATAGTGTTTAGGTTATTTTAGAAGGCTAAGCGAGTCAGTCTTATGTATGTTATATGATTACAGGCAGCGTCGTCGTGCAACACGACTGGAAACGAGTCTTTCTACGAGAATTATCTTAACTCCACCGGGTCCAGTGTTGGTGAGAGTAAGTGTATAGTATTTATTAATTACTTGATACACAGGTTTACTGATTATAAACGGGCAATATGAGGCGTCTGGAGATTGAACATATTCACATTTTTTCATAGCATTCTTGTGCAAAAATACTTTAATATAACTACATAGTTATTCGGCCATAGTACGCTGCTGCAAAGATTCACTTTCATACACCCTTATTATGACACAGGGCCCTCTAGCTCCGTGCTAAGCAACGAGGCTATACTGCGATACAACCCGCAAAGAAGTACCTAGCTAGTGTAATAAATCAGCAACATATATTCGTTGAAGATGTGCTTCAAGAGAGACTCATATAAAATTTATTGTTTCTAGATGTGCGCAAAGAAAGACGCACCCACGCTCCCCTGCGTATGCCGCAAGCTGACTGTAAGTACACCCTTATCTATATATGGTTTTAACATATCTACTATTATGTCTGTATCTGTGCTAGTGTAGGCAGAGGAGTACTAATGTACCAGCCTATTATCATTATCAAGATTCGACATTTTTAAACCACAACGGATAGATTATAAACTGTCGAATATTAGTCTGTTATTATATTGCTTATGTGTGTGTGTTGATCCATACTTCCATCCTTACTTATATTATAAAAAAAATGAGAAAGTGTGTCCGTCTATCTGTTTGTCTGTCTGTTACCTCTTCACGCTACAACCGCTGAACCGATTTGGATCAAATTTGGTATAGAGATAGTTTGAGTCCTGGGGAAGGACATAGCATAGTTTTCATCCCGGGAATTACCTCTAAAAAGGTGGGAAATGGGGGTGGAAGTTTGTATGCGGATAAAATTACTAATATAATTAGTAAATTTCGTCGCACACGAAGTCGCGGGCAATAGCTAGTTTATTATAAAGTAACGGTTTTTCCAATTTTACAAGATATAAGATACAGGCAGCCCCAGATCTATGGGCGCAAAATCAACTTTCAGTCCCAGTTCCTAAAAATCATAGATCCGAGGTTGGATATGGACTGACCAGTTGAAAAAGGTTATTTAACTGTAAGTTTTTTTATGAATAGATTCTAAGAACATTCGTCCCGCACCTGAACTAACTGATGAACACTTCCCGGCGCTGTCTGTTGGACATGGACGTGGTATGTCATGTTTTTTTTATATTTTTCTAACTAGGCAAATCATTCATAAGAACTTATTATAGTTTTATTCATATAGTTTAAAAACTAGTCAATAAATGTGATTTTATCTTAAGTTGTGTTGTGCTTTATTATACGTCTTATTTCACACGAAAATTCTTGAATACAAATCGCTATTTTTTAATTAAAATATTTTTAAAATCAAATTATTTTAAATCAACTTTAAAACATAAGATATTTAAAGGTATTTAATGTCAGCATCGTTAAACCAATTATTATCCCACTGCTGGGCACAGGTTTGGAATTAGGCTATAGTCTATCACGCTAGCCTGCTGCGGGTTGGCAGACTTCACGTGCCATCGAGAAAATCTCTTAAGCATGCAGGTTTCCTCACGATGTTTTCCTTCACCATTTGAGCGTGTGATAAATATGCACATATATTCCTTGTAATCATACATACATACACTCACGCCTTTTTCCCATAGGGGTAGGCAGAAACTACAGTTATCAAATGTACGTAATATTATTTTTTGGTAAATAATATTTTTTCATTTACAGGACGCGGTTTGGCTGGAAGTTTCAAGAGTATGAACATTAGAAAGTAAAGTTCAAATGCTATTACTTTTTATTTTTTGTTAATTATTATGACGTTATTGAAAAGTAGACATACAGACGGATAGCATTCCCAGTGAACAGTAATGAAACATTAACGTCTCGGCAATTACAGTAAAAACAATATTTTAAATAAATCTTGCCGATTTTAAATACTTATTGTCATACATTACTCATGAATACTACTAGTACTGTAATAGATTACTGAGAGCTCTAATATTTTTGTTTATTTTTGGGAATCTGTGTGATTCATTTGAATTTAAACCTTAAATCTTAAGGACACAAAACTAAATTTCGCAACTACGCGTCATTTGAAAGCTACCGTGCATACTATGTTTATTTCATCATCATCAGCCTATATTCCTCCACTGTGTTGTGACGTCACTCCCCTAGTCAAAGCCACAGAGCTCGATAAAAACATTTACCGTAGAGTCAGTGATCGTATAAACTGTCTGCCACGGGTACGAACATATCTTACCAGAAACTTAAAAAAATCGTAAACTAGTACCGCTACCTCCCAGTCAATGTTTGAAAGTCTGCTTCAAATAATTGAGACGTGGTTTGATGTAATCTTTTTACCAATACTAACAGGCAGCTCTTTGTAATACACACGAGCAACTTTCTGACACAAATCAGTTCCAAAAATGTCGCCGGGCAGTTGCTATTGTGATAAGACTCTTAACACTTACGATTGCGACGTGATCATCTAGTGTATACGTGTATGTGGTTACGTATAAGAAATATCGTCTTATTAACCACCCTAAAGAATTTAATTTCGACGAAATAAGGTATAATTTGCAATGGCAAATCAGAGACAGCTGGCGAAAAGGCGATAGGCCTCCTACCTCCTTACAGTTTAGCAACAGTCGTTGAAATCGACTGCTAGCTATAGTATCCGTGATTAGATTACACGTTGTCAATAAAGTTGCCCAGCCACATTTTTGTCGCCCATGATTGTGGCACGTTTGAATTGTAAAACCTAGTCGATACAAAAAAGTTCTCGTTTATATTTTACTATACTCCGTCTTGTCTACAAATATTTTCGTTATGATGTCGTTCAACGGTACTGAAAATATTCTTTGGCTGTTTCTAAGGGTATTTTACAACCGTATGTTTGTAAATTAACCTTATTTTGTTATAATTTGAGCATTTCCCTGCCTTCTAACTATATTCATATCAAGCAACATCTAAGTCTTAGTATATGGAGTTTACAGCCCTTGTTTATCGTTGGCCGACCTTCTTTAATTGTATTATTAATCTAAAAAAAACTTGAGCTTTAAATATAGTTCGTTCGGAACTTTAAATTTTTAATGTCTCGTATATTTTTGTATATTGTTAAGTGTTTTGCCTTCAGACATTAATAACTCATCTATCAATGGTTTTCCTCAATAGTATAGTCAAATTTGATATGATTTTTTGTTGCACATATTAAATATGTCTGAGAGTTAAAACAACACAATTATTATTTATATTCGTTCTCTCTCTCACTGATGCGAAATAATACAGGTCCCCGTACATAAAGAGATACGCCAAAACGTAATGAATCTACCTCGCGTTGTGTGGGGCAGAATTAAGAATAGTATTAAGTATAATTTTATTATTTCTACTTGATATTGTTAATTAAACTTTTTTGAGAAGTTCGACCACTTTTCAGAGTACAGCACAATTTTGTGTTTAGTATCTATTTCAAATTCTTAGTACCTACTTATAAGATGACTGTTTCCGAATTAAGTCACATAATATGTAATTCTATATTTCAGTGTCATATTTATATTAAGTATAGTATAGTTATTGATCTGACTGCAGATATTTGCGCAATGTGTACTAGGTTATTCGAGATTACAATTTGTAATTGACAATTAAATGATTATATAAAAACACTGAGTTTTTAGTAAATAGTTGACCCTTTTTATCCCACTAAAACTATAAATGTTTAGGTTTGTATGGATGTTTATAAGTTTGTATTTGTGTGGATGTTTGTTACTCTTTCACGCAAATACTGCTAAGTGGATGTCGGTGAAACTTTATATATATAGTAATATAGCAAATGTAAAAAGTAGCCAATGTGTCACACTCACACATTGGCTACTTTTTACAACATGACAAGGGCGAAAGCTAGCAATAAATATGCCTCAAAATATCATCATTTAATATTAATTAAGACAAACAAAAGTTTTATTCATGTATGTGGTAATTAAGTTAAAAGGTATTAAAATTATGTTTTGATTCGTTGACTCGATAAAAATGTAATTTAAATGTGAAATTTCTAAAACTACGGTTCCAAACGGTACTACTAATGGCGCCACTTACGTTTGACCCAATTAAATTCCATTACTTAAGACCTTTCTTTTATGTAATTACTATTTGTCTTTAGATAAAGTTGGGACAACCGTCTGCCATCTGTTTTGCGTTAACATCCCCCATAATTTTTTTTACAAATCTTTTGAATACAACAATGTGGATTTGTGAGCGTAACAAAATTAAACATTCAATAGTTTAATACACGAAATATTATTGCTTTTCGATAACTGCTTCTTCTTTGGGGTATTCATCAACAGTTTCGAGTCTAGTCTCAGGTTTCGTTTCATCAACATTTTCTTGTTCGGTTTCTTCCGGGGCTTCCGCGTCAGGTTCTGGCTTCCCCAACCTCTCCTCGATTTTCTCCTCAGTTCCTTCCTTCTCCTTTTGGACGAGAGTACTCATGACAAATGTCGGTAACTCCTGTTTTTTCTTCTCAAGCCTCATCTCGACTATCATGCTTCTCACCAGTACGATGACGTACGTTTGGAATACTGTGAATGTGAAAATATTACTGTACACTAGCACTACTAGGTATTTCTGTTATGTAAATACAGATTTATAATGATAATATTATCACCACCTGACATGAAATCAAAGGTCGATAAGTCTTGAATCATATATACAAGCGAAAATCTTGTTTCATCCTACTCCTTGAGAATCTTTGAGAATCCTTGAGGAAGGACATCCAAACTTATAGCTGCTACTGAGAAATTCATTAAAGGTATAGTTAATCTACTGCTCTACCTAGGAATCGACCCACGGGCGTATAAGACGGGTTGTAGTACCCCAAACGACTAAACCAATAAGGGAGGCCCATTTTAAATTAGCCAAACATCATTTTATCTAGATAATGGTACTTACTTATGCTAAGCACCAAAAGGGTCGCGATGACAGCGCCGATCGCCGCCACCACCACGGAGTAGAACATGATAGACATGATGATTGCTCCGATGCAGTACATCATGTACACACGCAGCAGCTTCAGGTCTTTCTATTAAACACATCAGTTCGAGCAAGATGGGCGTCAGTTGGATCATAATTATCAACACCTAGTTAGTGCCCACCCCGTAATGGTCCAGTGCGCCCACACACACTAAGATGTTGGTCTACCGATTAGAAATTCTCATACGGTGGAGCTGTCCCTACCCACAAAGGGGCCAAACCTCCCCAGAAGCCAGTCTAGATACACCCATGATTGCCCCCCCAGGGCACGGTTCTCCTGTCATTTGAGAGGGAATTCGGCTATAGTCTAACACGCGAGCCTAGTACGAACTTCACTGGCCATAAATAATATCTCTCAGACATGCAATTTCCTCCTTCCTTTCCTTTCCTTTCCTTGATTTTTTCCTTCACTAATCAGTACTCCGTTGAATAATTTACGGAAATGAAGTTTGGAAATGTTTGATGATGAAGCTTGATTAAAAGCTCTCGCTGGATAAAATTAGTTAATTGTGAATTGCGATCCACTGCAGGACATGGGTCTATCCTAAGTTGCGCCACTACTTTCAGACCACCGCCCCTCCAGTCTAACCCCGCTACTGGCTACGGACGGCGCTAAATTTACCCCGATCACGGTCTCGTTTAAATTTTATTTGATTTTTTTCTATAATAAAATAGAGGATCAAACATATTGCGAGTCCTTAACTATATAATTAGCTAATTAATCACGATGTAGGTAGAAATAATTAATGGAGGCTTGTAATAAGTGTAATTTCTTACCCGATAAATCGCGCAGTACAGAACGACATTGAACGCCAGCTCCGTAGAATATGCAAAGATAGGCACAGATTTAGGTGCATTATCCTCGAATATAGAATTTTGTACTTGCACAATGATCGGTGCAAAACTTTCGTCAGCTGTCCCTATTAAAGATATCACCTGTAATTAAAACATGAACTCAACTCTCTTAAAATGAAAAAGGAGTTTAATTAAGTAAGTGCCTCATGACGAATGTTAAACACAAGCCTTAGCTTGCTTAGCTCGGAAATAGATGGTCCTGTGTCATAATATCCGAACGTATTTATTATTTAATTTATTTCAAGTCCATACAATTATTGTATCCCCGAAAGTTTAGGCAGAAGCATACTGATGAACCCTTTACGTTTGTAGTGTTATCCTACTCATGTTATACTACGGAACTCCGAAACGTTACTGATAAATTTCTAGCAGAAAAATCATTCGGCAGTCACGTTAACAATCTGTTTAGCCTAGGAATTGAACCCAGACATGAGATACTCAGTAATCGCGATAGCAATTACTAAAGCAATGAAATTTATTTATTTATTTATTTATCACCCATACTAAATACTATCATTACAAGAACACAATCTTAATGCGATAGTGTGGTTCACTATATATCTAATTATTTATCTCTAATACATACTATAATAAATCTATATATCTACATAACAAATTATAAACAACGTCATTCTCGTGAATTCACTCATTGAGCAACAGAACAGGTATAATTTATTTAAATTGTTAGCAGCACTAAGGTAAGGAGGTATACACACAGAAATATACAAATAAAAACAGCTTACCGCAACAATAATATTAAAATACGCCGTTATAATCAAGCCAATCTTCACGGGGGCTAGCCAACAACACCAGTTCAACTTAAAGTTGACGACCAAATCTTTGACGTACTCGAAACGCCTCTCCATCTTCATCAACTCACTCACACGTGTATACGGATGGACATTCAAACGAATTGTACCAAAAAATGGCACCGCAATATCATTATTTGTCTTAATTAGGATGTCGGTTAATTAGAAGGTCAGAGGGATATATTATGTGCTAATTCCAAACGGTAGCATTCATAGAAATAATGGTGTGGTCAGTTTATCATACGTCATTCGTAGGTTTTGCCTTGACAATATCTATTAGTAATGTACATATGTAGGTAACTATTTTCCACCTCCCTTTTCGCTGCCTTAAGGGAGTTTTAGTTGGGTCTGATTTGCTAGATCAAACTATGTAATTATTATATCGCATATAGATGTATTTTCGCACACAAAAGAGATAAATAAAAATCATACATAATATGTATAATATAATATTTTTTTATTGAAAATTTCCGTATTTAATATACGTATTAATAATAGTAATAATATAACTACACATTCCTATTATTCATACTTTCTTCTTTAATTATTATGGAAATAACAACATAAGGCAAAAGAGGTTGAATAATTTTATTTTGTCAATAAATACAAGAATAGGTTTGACGACCTCTGTAGTCTAGTGGTTTCGTGTACCGGACTGCTGATCACGAGGTTGTGGGTTCGATTCCCACGGGACACAAATATGTATGTGATAAATATAAGAGTTTGTGTTTGTCTGGGTGTTTCCTATGTATTATAAGTATGTATTTACAAAAAAAAAGTATATAAGTAGATATTATATCCATTGTCTAGTACCCATAGTACAAGCTCTGCTTAGTTTGGGACTAGATAGTGTTGTGTGAAATGTCGCAGAAGATTAGAATATATCGTGCTTCTTGCACTTTACAGAAATATAATATTTAAACAGGTACCCTGTTTAAATATTATAAGTACCTACCTATGGGAGTTTTATACCAATGTAAAACTACCGTTTAAAGGTAGAGGAACTGTATATTCGATTCTTAATTCATCTTTAATATGATCATAATTCATGTAAATACATAAAACATATTTTAAAAATTGAACTAGGAATTTAATTATGGGTAAAATTATGCCGAACTCTAATAGTAGTAACTAGGTATTTTTTTATTTTGCCGATTTTGTTAAATTAAAAAAAAATACGGCATTTCTATTCGCGCTTGACAAATCGACCGCGAAGATCAAAGCGAATGAGCAATTCCATAAACTTAACTATTTCTATAACTTAACTATATCTAAGGATTCAATATACATATTACTAAACATACCCGCGAGAAAAAATCCAAAATGACATTTACAAACACTGTTTTCTGTTTGCCTTTGCAGAACATTTTTAATTAATTTGAAAAGGATATTACATAATACTTACTTTAAATGCTCCAGGATCGCTACTACATCAAGATAATATTTTCGTCTAAATGTTTTACTCATCGTACCTAATAACATTTCTGCTACAGTATAAAATTCATACTATATTTTATAAATCCTCAGATATCACCCAAAAAGGCAATGGGCAGTGTTCGTTGTTGGAAAGCGTAATAAACGCTTACGCCTTGTCACCAATACTACATTATGTTACAACTAAACCAACGTCCCCATGTAAGCAATTCAAGGCACTCAAAATTAATGCTATTTATTTAAACTTTTTAACTCTACGAGATGGATACTCAATCTTTTTGGACTTAACTATTTTATTCTATCCTCAAATGGAAATAAGAATGATGTCATTCTATAGCAGCTAAATGAAGAATTTTCAGTTTTATTAGAAGACGGGTGAGATTGGTCAGTAACCTTTCTAAAGCCTGCAAAATAAACTTCGGCGTACTACAAGGACCCATTTTAGGGCCTCATCATTTACCTAAATGAGAGAATAGGAGAAGTTATAATACGTATCTCTCTCTTATCGATTTGAAAAGTCTGATAGGTCTAATATAATAGATTAACCCTGTAACGTTTTTTCATCTATCTCCCAATTAAACCCCACCCGTACAGGGTCCCTTTTCAGTGCATAATATTTACTAGATATTAAACTCGGACCTACATATATTATATTTTTCTATAAATACGACTTGTTACAGAATTAAGCCCGATTAAAGATTGAGTATCATCTACCTCTTAGACCCAGTTTCCACCGAAGCGGAGGGAAGAGGGGACCTGCGTAGATGTGTTTTGAATAACCAATCAAATATCGTTGTGGAGATGAGACGTGGAAATAACGAAATCTAATTGGTTATTCAACACACATCTCCGCTTGTCTCCTTTCCTCTCCGCTTTGGTGGAAACCGGGCCTTACTGTTCTAATATTTATGTAGGTAGGTACAAAGAATGTGAAATTGGAAACCGTCGCATGAAAGGAGGAGAAATGATAAGAAACGACTGTGCACGGCAGCGGGAATAAAAAAAATATACTAAATATTTTAAAATGTATTAAGGGGTGTAAACGATGAAGTGTTGCCAGGTCGTGTCAAATTTCAGAAACTTTTATTATCACTATTTATTCAGACATTGGTGAGAAATTGATTGAAAGCAATAATGGTTTTATATCGAAACAGGTAAAGAATATATTTTGTAAAAAATAGCGAATAAAGTTCAAACTAATTCTAGGAAGTTGTTGAAATGAAAAATATGGGCTTGTCACGTGACCCCTAAAATCTGAACAAATGGCAATACTAGTTTTAAACTACAAACAAATAAATATTTGCGCAAATGTCTAGCAGTTAGATTTCAAAAGAAGCACAAAAACCATTCACTTGAAATTTACTTTTGACATCTCGTATTTGATCTGAATAACGTCTTTAAAATCTTTACCTATAGCTTAAAGGGCGTAATCAACACTAGGTAACCACCAACCAATTCCATACCATTATTTCGTACTAGAGCTAAAATGTGTCTGTCTCTAAGACAAATCGGTAGAACAATGCGTCATAGTTTTTAATAATCGAAGCGCGATCGGTGCTCTGATTGGCCACAGAGCTCGGAGTGGGCCAATCGCTGTGCATAACTTGATATACGCAACGAGTACGTTCGGATTATGAAAATAAACTCAAGAACAAGGTATGCTGAAGCAGAGTCGGAACGTGTAATGCGATTGCGATTGTGCAAAATTTAAGGAGTCGTCCTTATACGACAAGGGTTACGAATCGACTGACGCTTGAAATCCGTTTATCACATTTTTATCTTGATAGAAGTGTGTGCATTACATGATTCAGATAGAGGTCAATATGCTGTGTAGTTTTTAGATTGACACTTCTATTGCTTCGATTCTCTCTCTCTTTATCAGTATGCTTTGAGTCTTACACTAGGCACCCTGTCCTTTTAAAATGTCTGAATGCGCTCTTTAACCACCAATGTATAGTATCATCAATATAATTAACTAAACATTAATAACTCTGTATTTTCTATACTTATAATAACAAATAATATAATATTATATAATTATATACTTGACATATCATAACTCTAGTGTGTTATTGAAAAAAAAAAACAAAATATACTTATTTAAATACATATTTATGGTTGATATTTGCTTGTATAATAAAAAGGGTTTCTCTTATAATATACATATTTGTTAGAACAAGCAAATAATAATCATTAATAAGTAACAAAATCACAGAAATATACGTAAAATAGTATCTAATTGCCACAGATTAACAAACATCTGTGTAATGTGTGCTTCTATTGCCGTCTTATTCTAGTGACGTAAACAAGAATAATAATTAAATAAAAAGTCATTGTTTCAAACATAAGCATAAATGTTTCATTTCAATTAGACCAATATTACAGGTACTTTTGAATTGGGAAAAACTAATTGCACCCACCAGACCTCTTGGGACCCAAGAGATTTCTGGCAAGAAACTGATATTCTTTTAAACGAAATTAAAATTAGGAAATAATTCGTTTTATATTTTTATTTAATCCTTTTTATAACTGGATTATATAAGAACACACATATGTACATAATTACATATACCTACGTATATTTCTGTCACTACCAAACCCTGTAACATAATCCGAATAAAAAACCAAAAAATATACGAAAATAAACATTTATTTGTGAACATAACACCACGGTGACTTGAACGCAAGTACAATCGAATACACACATATTATATTGTACCATATATATACATCATTTAAGTTGAATATCGAGTGTGCTGAAAGATGACGACCAAAGATTAATAAAATGATATAGATAGTAGTACTTTTTTTAATTTAGACGGCCGGATTTTCGCAGCGATACTAAAGGCTTTCTGTGGCAGAGGAATCTTGAAGGGACAAATGTTTGTGTGATGTGGACATTAATTTATACTTGAGTCATGGATGTTAATTCATGTTACTATCATAGTATTTACAAAAAAATATATATCAACCATCTAGTATCCGCAACGCAAGCCTCGTTGCTTAGCTCGGAGATGGCGCTGTTTCATAATGTTCGGCTATATTTATTTATTTAAAATAAAACAACAATGGACACAAAGACATTAGGAATTTAGATACACAAATAATTATTAAAGTGACAGTTTTTTAAAAATATTATAGAATTAAATCAATAGGTTCAAAGACGTAACGATTAACGACATAACGGTTCAACGACAAAAAGTCTTGAATTAAATGGTATGTTAAAATTTTTTGACATGGCATGTATAACCGTATCATCTTACAGCACACACGATTAGAGATGTTTTGTACCGAAGAAGTCAGGCATCAAAAATTGACCAGACAAATATTTCAAATGAAAAAGAAATGTATTCATATTATAATAACATGTAAATGCGTGGGTTCGCAATTCTTCTTCCACAGGTTTGACTTATTTTAATAGCTTTTTTGTACTTGTAAGGTCAACTGGATAGTTCTAAGATATGAAAACGCTAGACATCATATGAAGTCGAGTAATGTATATAACATATTTCATTTGAATTATTAGCCCCAACATAGCCCAACTTTCTCGATACAAAACTATCTCCACACTGAATACATTCTTCACCTACTTCATAAGGGCATTTACCACAGCATTGGCGTTCAACGCCTTCAAATCTGTATAAGTCTGTCCGGTACCAACGAACACTATAGGCTGTCCGGTTATATATGTCATAGATATAGCGGCTCCGACCTTATCATCGATGGTGTCGAACTTCGTCAGGACTATTCCATCGATCATGTGAGGGTTGGTAGAGGAACTGTGATCAGCCAGGGCTTGGTTGAACTTGACCAGCTGGTCCACGGCCTCGTTGCCGACTAAAGCTTCTCCAACGAAGAGTACCATGTCTGGTTCGTTGACTTTGATGAGCTTGGCGAGCGCTCGCATGAGAGGCTCGTTGTCCTGCATGCGGCCGGCCGTGTCTATGAGGACCACGTCGATCTTGGAGTCGGTGGCGTAGCGGATGGCTTCCATTGCTATGCCGGCTGCGTCTTTACCTGTGAGAGTTTGGAGTATGTATTAGGAAGATTCCAGTCATCTTAAAAGGGAGAAAAGTACCTCCTTTTGTCATCGATTTTGGCTCCAGCAAGAAATCCTACAGAAGAATTATGGGCTGGCATACTTCACGTGCCATCAAGAAAATCTCACATGCATATTTTATATGTATCCTCACGACATTATCCTTCAAAGTTAATTTAACTATTCACAGAGCGATCTCTGTGAATAGTTAAATAGTAATACACCGTTCGAGCATGTGATAAATACGCACATAACTTCCGAAAGGTCAGTGGTGCGTGCGTTAAGTTGAGCCAAAAAAATCGGGCCGAATAATTAGGCTATCTTTTGTGTCGGACACTCACCATATCCCTTCTCATACAGGTGCACCATCTTCCTGCCGTTGTGCCTGTTCTCCGGATGCAGCGCGTTGAGGTGGCGGGTGTGTGTCCGCAGCTGCTCCACGGCGCCGGCGCGGAAGGTATCGCACGCCGCGATCAGCACCGACATGTCGTTCTCGATCAGCCAGAAGCAGATCTTCGCCAGATTCGTGGATTTCCCCACTCCGTTCACCTGGAGCGAATAAGGAATTGAAAAATTATGGTCATAATATATATTAGCTTAACATTATAAGCAAACAGACATTTGCATATTCATATATAAATATGTATATTCTGTTATTATTACAGCGCCATCTAGTTATAAGCTAGACAATGATGTTTATGTTACGGATAGTAAATGGTTGATACACTACAGATACCAATGGATCACTTAAAAACGTGAAATATAAATGTTATGTTCACCACACAAACATTTGCATCTACCAGGCCTCAAAGCCGGGATCTTAATATCGCTAATCAACTCTCCTTATATTCTAAGTCTATAATCATAATCTATTTAACATATTTATAACCTTTTTTTGCTGACGATACAATATTGTTATTTGTTTTTAGTCTTTTAATAAACAACAATTTCATGTAATAAATGGCACATACATTTATTCCATATAATTGTTATTTATTACGTCACTTTCACATTGAATACATAGTTTTTCTTTCTTTCTTTTCTTTGTATACCATAGTTTTTCGCGTTTTGATAATAAATGTAAGTAATACTGATACAAGATCACTTACACCACAAAAGGCGGCGACGTATGGCCTGCCCTCCTGCTTGGCGTGTATGCAGTCGCGTAGGATGTCCACGCGTCTCTTGGGCGACAGGATTTGCACCAGCGACTCCGTCAAAGTCGCCTTTATAGTTTTAGCGACGCTGTCGAATGTTCCCAGCACCTGTAACAACATTAATTACAATTAGTTACATATAACATAGACTACTCGATATCAGTGGCGCCACCTAGTATTATTTTTTTTCGCCATTTAGGTAGACTTTATAGAATGGAGAAACTACTATACATAATTATATAAAATGGAACCGGAGTCAGTGTTTTTAAAATTTTGAACTGTCAGAGGAACCGGAAATAGAATCGAAAGTGACAGAAGACCCTGTCAAGAACATGTTTTAGCCTCTTTAATTTCAGTTGAAAGTAATTATACACGTTCACAGGCGTTTCAAATGAAAACAATAAATTTTTATTAAATCTTATAACGAATACTAGTAAAAAATTAAATAAAATGAAGTGCTACTTCGCCATAACTCACCTTTCCTTCGAGTTTGGTAGCAACAGAGTCGCACAGCTTGTTCGCGATGTCAGCGGCCACGTTCTTACCGATCAGATGGTCTTGTAGCTTATCTAGCACGGGACGCATAGTCTCTTCCGTTAGGGCCTTAGAACCCACCAATCCTGAGATTAATAAATATATATATTAATGATACTGACCCGCGCATCTTCGTCTGCATTACATAAGAGAAAGAGTGGGGAAAATTTTCCCCGTTTTTGCAACATTTGTCTTTGTCAATTAACCTGTTCATGACATATAGCCGAAAGCCTTTCTTCTATAAATAGACTATCCCACACAAACATATTTTTTCGATACCATGATTTCCTGAGATTAGCGCGTTTAACAAAACAAACTGTTCAGCTTTATAATATAAGTACAGATTAAATCGCTACAAAACTAATGACCTGAGGGCTGGATAAGAGATTTCTGTAAGAAAGATTGAAATCGAGTCGGATCCTTTACATCAACCAACGAACTCATTCACTTGTCTACCGCGATAAATTCCTATACTATTTTAGGAAAAATATTATGAGGGATGTTCACAAGTCAACATTATTCCTTATTACCAACTAATTGTGCTAGCACTGATGATGGCTGCAGCCATGTATTCGTAAATATTGTTGTTTTTAGGGTTCCGTACCTCAAGAGGAAAAAACGGAACCCTTATAAGATCACTTTGTTGTCCGTCTGTCTGTCTGTCTGTCCGCCGTCCGTCTGTCTGTCTGTCAAGACCCTTTATTTCGGAAATACGTGGAAGTATCAAGTTGAAATTTAAACCGTATACTCAAGTCTACGGTCCCTTGAAGTTGTGAAAAAATCAATCTTCTAAGTTTACGTGAAAAAAAGATACGGCCGTTTAATCAGCAAAAAACGCATTTTTCGACACTCTCAAGGGAATCAAAACTCATAGGGTACTTCCCGTTGACCTAGAACTATGAAATTTGGCATTTAGCATCGTTATAGACCAACAATACAAGGAAAAATCTCAAAACTGTACATTTGTAACTAAATCTTAATTAATAGGGGGTCTGAATTTTGTTATAGGAATCTGAATTTCTAGTTGAAGCTATTAGTTCAAATGGGCTTGAGCTTGCTCAGCTCAAGCTTCAAGCTTGAGCTTGCTCAGCTCAAGCTTCAAGCTTGAGCTTGATGTGCATATTGCAAAATAAATTTTATTTATTTTTTCCGTCGCATTATTAATATATTTATCAATGTCATTGATAAATATATTTATTAAAATAAAACTACAAAATACAGCAATCCGCCATGATGAGGCGAATGTCAGTTTTTAAACACCTACGTCGAGTACTGATTATTTGATTTTTACTTCCGTTTAGGGATTAGGCAAAGGAATTTAGGCAATACAGCCAAGTATTGTACTCCAGTGATTTTATAATTTATTTATGATGGTGATTTTTTTGTGTGGAACGTAAATATATAATTTGTTGAGAGTTGATTTGATGATTGATGTATTTATTGCACTGGGGGGCCGCGTACCACTTATATAGTTTAGAGTTCATATTTAACACGCTAAATGTGTTAGTTTACTAGCACCTAATGTTTAGTGTTGATATATATAGAAATGACGTCACAGGCAGACGCTATGATACCAGCGAGTGTTCTGGCGTGAATTTTGAACATAAAATTAAAATGTCAATTTCATTAATATTAAAAAAACAAATAAGGCGAATCGATTGTTTAAAATCTTAATCAGTACGGGTGCAACCACGGGGTACAACGTCCTGATTAAGATTTTAATACAATCGATTTCCGTATAAAATATTAGTGTAATAAGATGTTTGAAACAATACCAATTATGATATCAAAAATAAATAAAAATAAAGCTAATAACAATATCATTGTTTCGTCACATTTTCAATGAAAATAAGATAGGTAAATGAAACAATCAATAAGTTAATCTATTTAATTTTATTGTATGTAGGTCGGTAGTCTCAAAACACACATTAGAAAAAATGGGCGTCCCTAGTATTGACAGGCGATAGTAAAAAAATGGCGTACTTTTAATTGGAAACTTAAAAGTACTAATTGTTATTAAAAAACTATCTCACGTCAAAAAGTAATTAAGTCTGTTTCAAAAAATATATTTGTAATTTAGATATTTAATGCTATTTCGCTTTTTGAGATACAAGCCATTTGTCAAGGTACTGTCCTTTATTAGATAAATAAAGGTACTATTTATCTATTTAATTTACTATTTATTTAATTCTGTAACTAAACACAATCCTAAATAGGTACTATTCAATAAAATATGGAAATTAATCATCTTTACATAAAGAGTATATTTTTATAATGACAAGCTGCAAAATTAACAACGTTGCTTGGCAACGGTGTCAACGAGTATGCATCAGGTACCTACCAACTTAAGTGTCTTGTACTTATTAATAAAATAAATAATATCTCTGGACTATATGACACAGCGCCATCTAGTTCCGAGCTAAGCAACCAGGCTTGTGTTACGGATACTTGTTGGTTGATATACTGCATATATACGTTTTTTTTGTAAATACATACATATTACAAATAGATATATCCATGAATCGGATACAAATGTTTATGCACATCACACAAACATTTGTTCCTACCGGGATTCGAACCCGACCCATAGAACAGAAGGCAGTGTTAACTACCGCTGGACTAAGTGGGTCGTCAAATAGTAATAGTAGGTAATAATAATAATAAACAGCTTATAGACATGTGCTCGTTTTTCGTTTAAGATGTCCTCTGCGCCCACTTTGATGATCTGATATTTAAATTAGGTACGGAACCCTCGGTGGGCGAGTCCGACTCGCACTTGTCCGGTTTTTTTGGTAATTTACGTGAAAAGTTAGTTTTTCGGAATCTCTCGGAAACAAGTCTATAGGTAATTAGTGGATATTCACTATGGATCAAGAAATACACCTAGGGATATCTATGAAGATATAAACTCACCCTTGAATATGCTGAACATGCCACCGGTCTTGTTCTTGGGCGCGGCCTGGTCGGGCTCCTCGTCGCTGCTCTCCTCAGACTCCACCTCCAGGTCACGGATGGCGCCCGTCATCTGACCGATCAGCTGTTAACAGGACATGAAATTAATAAATATATCCAGACATAGTTACTCACGCCATCTAGTTCCGAGCAAAGCAATTGGGTTTGTCTTACAAATACTAGAAGGACAGTCACACACACACTCACACAGTCACTGCCGGAAGTACATACACATATAAATAGAAAGATCCATAATGCTGGTTCTCATGGTGTCCATGCTCATTACACAAACATTTGAAGAATTATCCATAATGCTGTCAACAATGAAGATAGCAGTAGCAGTCCTCTTTCTCTATTACATTTGGCTAAACATTATATCCAGCCCAGCTCCAGTATTCCAGTCAAGTCAACCCAAATCTATCCTGAACATATACTACTACTTAAATATACTGATATTTTAGTAGTAGATATGTGTGTATTACCTGTGTGTCAGGTGTAATTTCATTGTTGGCATCCTCCGGCTTGTCAGTACTGAAGTCCAGTGAGGGCAGGTCGCGGGATCCACCGCCTAACTCCCACACGCGCGGCTGCTTAACGCGATCCACTTTCGGACTTTTAGGAGACTTCCTACAAAATGAAGGATTTTTTGATGAACTTGCGTGATCATGGTAATAATTGAAGATTCAGGCAGAATTGCTGTGATTTACAGCCACATATCCCCATTATGTCTTATATTTCGGGACCAATAATATAGGATGCCTCTTTTCAACCGACTTCAAGAAGTAAGCGGCTATATGTACCATTGAATATTATTTTTTAATGTACATTCACCGATTACTCCGCTAACTGTGAACCAATTAATTAATTATTTCTTTTGTTTATACAGATGTTATTAATACAATATTCAGACCCTGAGCTGTTAAGATTGCTGTTAGCAAGCTGTTAAGTTGGTAGGCATTACTGTTAAGAACTTACATGTTAACTTATTATATTACCATAGACAAAGATACAGAGACTGCAGATCTTTTATTTGAAACAAATATTTGACAGTCTTAGGATATAAAAAAAAAACACTGAGAAAATAAGCTAGTACTACTCACTTAGGTAATTCCTTCTTGTTCTTGGAAGCAAGTTTTTGAGCCATTTTAGCTCTGTTTAAGGCGATCACATCGTCTTCAGGCTCGGGAGACTCCTCCACTTTGCCATTGGTTAAGCTCTTATTTTCTACTATTTTCACTGGAACCCAAAACATAAATTTAGTTGCAGATTAATATAATATTAAAATTATTTGTAATATATTTAACATTCAGTTTTTAATTATCACTCATTTAATTTTTCTCTCAGTGTTTTATTTAGTACACCGTCTTGAAAGACTTCCTTTTATATGAAATGTCTTTCAATTATAAAAAAAATATTGGTACATCTAAAATCTTGTACACATATCAATAACTCCAAGTCCTACTTCTTATTTAATTTATCAGTTTTTATGAGAAAGTAACAAACTATATATATACTAGATGGTTACTAAATATAACATCTAAGAATAAATAAACAAACTAATAAATAATAGAATATTTGTCAAAATAGAACTCTCATACCAGATTTCTTTCCCTTCTCTTCACCCCTGCGTTCTATCATGGAAGCTACAGTTTTTTTAGACTTCTGCGAGCCTTCGAATGTTCTCATTTGTTTTGGAATCATAGCTTGCGACTTAGCTGCAATAGAAAAAAGAAATAAGACAAAATTATATCGACATCCTGATTGGCGCAGTGGCTGAGCAATCGGCTTGTGTGTCTCAGGCTGCGGGTTTGATTCCCGCATGGAGCAAATATTTGTAGGATCTACAAGTTGTTCCAGATCTTGTTGTTTGTGTATGTGAAAACACGTAGAGTGGAGGATATGTTTAAAAAAAATATGGTGGCATAAGCAGAGCATTTCTGTGCACATAATTGTATTCATCAAACACATGCCATGTCTCAAATATAAGGCTGATAATATTAAAACATATTTACATAGCTGGATGTATTTTAAAATGATACATACCTGTATCAATTTAAATAATGAATATAATTACCATAATAATACATGTTGTCACACTTAGTGTCCTCGAAGGGGTTAGTCAGAGGTGTACTAATGTACACCCACAATTCGCAGTGGTAATAGGTGCCATCAACCATCAAAATTCAAACTAGGATGCCACAGAGAATTTCATCATCAAACCCCTATAACACTTTGCTCAACTCTGAGTCCCAAGACAGCAGTCCCACTAGCAACCACTAGACCAATATATCCCATAAAAGCTTACCCCATTTTTCACAATTCCTCAAAACTTTATCAAATGTCATCTTGAAATCGAAATCCATGATATGCCGACCTCCTTGCAGCTCATTCTTATACTTGTCCCTGAACTCCAAGTGGACATCATTGAGGAACTTGTCCACATATGATAACTGCAAGATACGCTGGTAAGCCACCACAAAAACCAGCTCAAACTCATTATCGAGTTTGTATTGTAATGATAAGGCATTATGGTTAAAAGTGTTGTTACCCGAACGCTCCTGAAAAAAAACATGATAATTTACATTATTTTTCATGATCTTGAAATGCATAAAACTTGTATCATGATCATCATCAGCCCATATTTGTCCACTGCTGGATCTAGGCCGTTTAAATAATAACAACAATATATTCTTAAACTTGTATTTAACATTATCTATGTTAATAAATTATAGGTTATTTTATTTAAATGCCAACTCAATAGCTAAAATAACCTGTTTACTAAACTTGTCAACTAAATTAATATTGTCATATACATACGTAATAACAAATATTAAGTAATAATAATTTATGAGAAAACTAAAAGCTATCACTAACACATAATAGGTGCTTGGTGAAGATTGTGTGGCACTGAGTGTGTATTAGATTAAGTTTTATTTGACATATTTATGGAAGCAATTTTGTCCATAGTATAAATTATACACATAATCAATCCTTCTCTCAGAATTTAGTGATGGGAACTAAGGCAACAGTCATCTAGCATGACTGGACTTTGAGGTAAATGGTTAGTATCATCTTTAATACAAGGATACTGTCGGAACTTTCTACTTTTACATTTTAAATATTTATAATGGGGTTAAAAAATTAACATAATTTAAAACTACAACTACTACATATTCCAATGCAACAGTACCTTTTTAAAAGTAATTGAGTTATAATATGATAACATATGGTACACCTGTAATAGTTACACGAAAGATAAAAGTCCTACGAACTATTTTATCATACAAAGAACGTAATATACATAAGCCAAGGACATTATTGCAAATATATTACGATTATACAGAAGTTCCATATTTACGACAATTCAGAAGACAAAGTATAGCGTATGCTAAGTATACACGTTGTGAATAATTAATCGGATTATACCAGTGACTTCTAGGGGCTTCCCAACTTGTAAAACACTTACTTGTAATATTACACTACGAATTAAAGCATTCACAGATGGCGAAAAAATTTCGCTCGTACTCTGAAAACACCATAGCACTATACCTCCTTTACTAAAGATGCTGAATAGGTCTAACATTTTATAGAATTATTGCGATATTCACAGTGAGAGTTGGTTTACAGATGTTTCCGTTTCGTTCGTACAACGTAGAAATAGGAATGTGACTGTATATAAGACTCTGACGTCTGTCGTGTGACAGTAAATTGACAACGCATAATTCCGTCAGACATGAATGCGTCAGTTCAGAAATTAGAACTAGTTGTATTATTCTTTCAATTTGTTTATTACGCTATTTGAAATGTTACAATAATTGGAGCTTGACACATTATTAATTTATTAACAAGGCTAAAGTAAAATTTTAATATATAAATAATAACCATAATATATTCTGGTCTTACTTTGGCTTATTTATTATCTATTATTCAAAAACAAGGAATGATTATTTTACAAAAAGGTACTCTTCTTTGTACCCTAAAATGAGATAAATACTTAAATGAATAAGACTATCTTATAATTAATTATACTTGAATTATTTTATACATTTTGAATTCCATTGTTTATACCCATTATGGTATTACCTCTGGAAATTTTGGCCATATTTTTTTTATGTAGAAACCCAGATAAATCTGTAGTTTATGGTGTAAAGGAAATTTGTCAAATCATCATTTATTTGTACTCGTTTCATAAATTGCCGAATAATAAGGAAGAAGTGTCTGCAAAAGTTATCTTGTATTGGATTTTACGTTACTAAACAACAAGATGAATATAACATCAGCGGCAGGGATTATATCCCTGCTCGATGAGCCGATGTCCGAAGTGAAAGAGTTTGCTTTGAAGAGGTTGGATAACATAGTCGACGAGTTTTGGCCAGAAATATCAGAATCTATCGAGAAGATCGAAATTCTGCATGAAGACAAAGTGTTCTCACAGCACCAACTTGCAGCGTTGGTGGCCAGTAAGGTTTATTATCATTTAGGAGCTTTTGAAGATTCGTTGACGTACGCGCTTGGCGCTGGTGATTTGTTCGATGTGAACGCAAGAAATGAGTATGTCGATACGACGATTGCGAAGGCGATCGACTTCTACACCCAGAAAAGGAAGGCGTTGTTTGTCGATAGCGCGGCCGAAATGATAGATCCTCGTTTGGAAGCTATTGTGAATCGGATGTTCCAGCGGTGTCTTGAAGATGGTCAGTACAGGCAGGCGCTTGGCTTGGCACTTGAAACCCGCCGGATGGACATATTTGAAGAATCCATTATGAAATCCGATGATGTAGCTGGTCAGTATATTTTGTAAACAAAAATTTGTAAAATCATCATCACAAGAATTCCATTCCTTTGTGTAAACTACTTAAAAGCATATTATTTGTGCTTAATAAGGATAATCAGTCAAATAGTCACTGTATTTGAATTTTGCTGTCTCATTGGCTGAATTTAGGCATCCTCTTCTTTTGTACTAAAGATTATTTTTAAGAGCTCATTGAACTTTCTTTGTAAACAAAAAAAATGCTGTAAAGAAATGTGTCGCTGATTTAATTGTTTTTTATCACGGATTGATGGAATTAGTATAATAAAATTTTGGTATTTTCTTCACAATAACTTTAATGTAATTGTTAGTATTGTATTCATGATACATTTGGGAGTGTTTATAGTCCACCTAACTAGCCTAGTATGGGTTAGAAAAATTCACACTCCACATAGACAACATCTTAGATCTGCAGGTTTCTCTATGATGTTTTCCTTTACCATTCTAGCATAAATATGCACATAACTATGAATATTCAGTGGTATGCTTTCGGATCAACCTCAAGACTTGACAAAACTTTTGAGTTAGTCCAGTTGGTCTTACTATGAAGTGATACATCACTAGATAAAGCATTTTTGAAGCTTTTATTTAGTTTCATCAGTGTGTACTTTATTTTAGCTAAAATATAGTAATTTACAATGTATATTTAGCTAAAAAATCAATCTTATCATCATAGCGCATCATAGAACTTTGTGCAAGGATTCATATTGTCCTAGCTATCTTTATGGACTTGATAAGCTGGGTGCTTAAAATGTGGTAGAGTATATCACCTTGTAGGCACCCAGCTCTATTGGGAAGATACAGATTTCAATTTTAATATTCTATTAAGTAAATAATATTACAACCCAATTAGCCAAGCAGTAGTTAACACTGCCTTCTCTGCGATGGGTCCCGGGTTTGAATCCCGGTAGGGACAAATGTTTGTGTGATGAGCGTGAACATTTGTATCTGAGTCATGGATGTATCTGTCTATAATATGTATGTATTTACCGACTAGTATCCGTAACACAAGCCTCGTTGCTTAGCACAGAACTAGATGGCACTGTGTGTCATAATGTCCAGGAATATTTATTTATTTATTATTATTATTTATTTAATTTCTTAGATTAAATAAATAAAGTCATCATTATTATTTCTCAATTACAGGTATGCTTCAATATGCCTTCACTGTGGCTATGAGTCTTCTACAAAACAGAGGATTCCGCAGCACTGTCCTCAGGTCCCTGGTAGGGCTCTACAGAGGTCTCAACATCCCAGACTATGTCAACATGTGCCAATGCCTTATCTTCCTTGAGGATCCCTTATCTGTTGCTGAAATTTTAGACAAACTAACTCATGGACCACAGGAATCGGTCCTCATGGCATACCAAATTGGTTTTGATTTATATGACTCTGCAACACAACAGTTCCTTGGTAGAGTATTACAGGCTCTGAGGACCACAGCACCCATCCCTAGTGCTCTCGGTGGAAAGCCCCAACCTCAAGGCGGACCTTTCCCAGAAGCTTCCATGGAAGTTGACCAACCTGCCGAAGAGGCCAAGAAACCAGAGAGAGATATTGATAGTTTAAATGACGAAGAAAAAGAACATCAAAAGAGGGTAGAAAAATTAATATCAATTTTAGGTGGTGATGTCTCTATAGGTTTACAATTACAGTTTCTCATTAGATCTAACCATGCTGATTTACTTATCTTGAAAAACACAAAAGATGCCATTAGGGTGTCTATTTGTCACACAGCCACTGTTATAGCTAATGCTTTCATGCATTCAGGCACAACAAGTGACCAGTTCTTGAGAGACAACTTAGAATGGCTTGCAAGAGCCACAAATTGGGCCAAATTGACAGTAACAGCTTCCCTAGGAGTTATTCATAGGGGTCATGAAAATGAGTCCCTTGCCCTCATGCAATCTTATTTACCCAAAGAGGCAGGACCATCATCAGGATACTCTGAAGGAGGTGGCCTATATGCTCTAGGTTTGATTCATGCTAACCATGGGGCCAATATCATTGATTATCTTCTAACACAATTAAAAGATGCTCAGAATGAGATGGTTCGTCATGGAGGTTGTCTTGGCCTTGGATTGGCTGCTATGGGCACACATAGGCAGGATGTTTATGAACAGCTTAAATTTAACTTATACCAAGACGATGCAGTAACTGGTGAGGCAGCTGGAATAGCTATGGGCATGGTCATGTTAGGCTCGAGGCATGCTGCTGCTATAGAAGACATGGTTGCATATGCTCAAGAAACTCAGCACGAGAAAATCTTGAGAGGTCTAGCTGTAGGTATAGCCTTCACTATGTACGGACGACTTGAAGAGGCTGATGCACTTGTACAACAGTTACTGCGAGACAAAGATCCTCTGTTGCGTCGCGCTGGTTGTTACACTATTGCTACCGCTTACTCTGGCACTGGAAACAATGACTCGATCCGCACACTTCTTCACGTCGCAGTGTCTGACGTTAATGATGATGTACGTCGTGCCGCCGTCACAGCTCTCGGCTTCCTTCTGTTCAGGACACCTGAACAGTGTCCCTCAGTTGTATCCCTTTTGGCAGAATCATACAATCCTCACGTCCGTTACGGCGCGGCTATGGCTTTGGGTATTGCTTGTGCCGGAACTGGCAATCGCGAGGCTATTGGCCTTTTGGAACCTATGGTCAAGTTTGACCCTGTCAACTTTGTGAGACAAGGCGCTTTGATTGCGTCGGCCATGATCCTTATCCAACAAACGGAAGCTCTCTGCCCAAAGGTCACATATTTCCGCCAACTGTACGCACAAGTAATAACAAACAAACACGAAGACGTAATGGCTAAATTCGGCGCTATCTTGGCTCAAGGTATCATTGATGCTGGTGGTCGCAATGTAACTGTATCTCTGCAGAACAGGACTGGTCATATGAACATGCTTGCTGTTGTAGGCATGCTGGTATTCACCCAGTATTGGTACTGGTTCCCTCTAGCACACTGCCTCTCGTTAGCCTTTACACCTACTTGCTTGATTGCCCTCAACTCAGATTTGAAGATGCCTCAGATGGAATTCAAGTCTAACTCTAAGCCTTCTCTCTACGCGTATCCAGCGCCATTGGAAGAAAAGAAACGTGAAGAAAGAGAGAGAGTCACCACCGCTGTCTTGAGTATTGCCGCAGCTAAAGCGCGCAGGCGGGCGCATGGAACTGAGGGCTCATCTAGCAGCATGACCTCTTCATCAACTTCCAAGATGGATGTCGATGAAGAAGATAAGAAACCTTCTAAGTCTCCTAACCCTAATATCACTGTTCATGGAAAATCAGAGAAAGAAGCGGCTGCTGTGACTGTCGCTACTGCCGTAACTGCCGGCACGTCTAAGGATGTTAAAAAGGAAGAAAAAGAGGCTGAAGAAAAGGAAACTAAAGAAAAGAAAGAGCCTGAGCCTACATTTGAAATTTTGAACAACCCTGCGAGGGTTATGAGGCAACAGCTGAAGAACTTAACAGCCGTCGAAGGAATGGGCTTCACGCCTCTGAAAGACGTTACTATTGGTGGTATTGTGATGTTAAACCACTCTGGTGATGCTGAACAGGTGCTGGTTGAGCCTGTGGCCGCGTTTGGTCCGAAAACGGAAGAGGAAAAAGAACCCGAACCCCCAGAACCTTTCGAGTACTTAGATGATTGATATTGTCTCTTCAGTTAATTCATCACTAGGTCAGCACTTACTAACTGATTCAACTAGTAGATGATACAATCTAGTAATAGGACCATAATGAATCATTTTCAATGTATTGAACAAGTTATGATCTAGATTAAAAATGTTGAAGTACATGATTACTAACCGGAAATTATTATTGTGTTTCATGAATAAATGTACCTAATTAAATTATTTATTGTTTCTTTTTAACATGAACCTGATAGGCTATTTGAACACTCCAGCAATAGGTACGTAATGTTGCGCGAGTGTATGTTCTTACGTGGCTTGAAAGCATCTCTTTATTGAAAACCCGCGTAGTGCAGCATAGAAAACGCAGTGTATGAATCGCCATAAACTGAATTATTGTAAACTACTGTAGGGCCACCTACCTAGTAGTCTTTAGAATGTGTAACTAGCTGTAATTTACAAATACGGTGCATTTGCTAAATTAACGTGACGACGTAAACTACCAACGGTAAAAATGTCGCACACAATACATTTTATTTTATTGTTTTGGCAAATAAAACAAAACAGTGGATTAGGACTTAAAATTATTTAATCAGTCTATGTATTTTCTTATGGTTTTAGTAAAGAACCTCCTCTTTATTCATTTATCATTCTGCATAATATGTTAATCATTCAACAAATAATGAATCAAAACAATCTTATATTATTATCCATCATGAACTGCACAATAGTCAATAAATAAATAAAAATGCGTAGGACTTCGCTGTTTGCACTAGACTCCTTTGCCTCACTCCTGAAGGCAAAAAACCTCTGTCATTTCTGTCAAACAAAGCCGACTGTCAAGTGTCAAATTGTCCCATTTTTCAATTGAATTTTCATGGTCAGGTTATAAATTGAATTAGATATCAAAAACGTGGTAGTCATCAAATCATTCTATACAAACTCTATAAAATTACTTATCACTAGTAAAATAGTACAGAATCATTGTAAATATGGATTGGGACCTCAAATATGGCGAGTTATCCAAGGATCAAGATTTCGTTAACAACTGTGAGAATCTGAAGGAGAATTTAATGGAAGTACAAAAGGTATTAGACCAATTACTGCCACTCAAGGAACAGTACGATAATTTGATATTGCCAGCACAAATTGAACTCGATTTATTCTTAGCATTCACGTTGAATTCCCTCCATTGGATTCATTTGAGGATACAAGGCGTCGATCCCTCAAAACACCCTATCAAAGATGAACTGAAAAGAATTAAAGCCGTGATGGTAAAATGGCAAGAAGTAAAAGATCGGGAGAAAAGACCAACAGTGGATATAGAAGCAGCAAAGAGGTTTATTAAGAGTGGTCTCTATGATCCATACAAAGCTACAGCAAAGCCATTGAATAAGAAAATCAAATTCTCTGATGATGAGTAACTGTTTAAAATTTTAAAATAATTAAGACTGAAAATGAAAATAAGATTATTGTCTTGACTCTAAATATATAGGCAGTAATTATACAGGGCACAGATTAAACTTCAAGTTTCTCATAATGATGTATTGAGTAATTAATTTAATTACTCTGAGAGTTGAATACTCATGTGTATTCTCTATTTCCAGATATTTAATAGTCTGTTATCAAAGACAAACACATTTCTTATATTTTTTGTATCCACTTCTATTTATAGGTATTTTTTTCCACAAGGTATACCTACCTTTCTCCAATGCCAATACTGTATGTAGTAAATATGTATAAGATATTTGTTTAGTTTTAGTAATTCTATACTATCATTTTTAGTAGGTTTTCACATTGTAAACTATATTATAGACATTAACAATGGATGTACGTGTTAACACTGACCAAATCTGTTTGTTATTTATTTTTAGTATAATGTAATGCTTATTTATGACCAAGTTATTGTGTATTGTTTTTTAATTAGGTAGGTTAAAAGATTGTAGAAGAAAAAAGGAAAGTACATTAGAGTATTGGAGCCTCTACCCACTAAACCATATTTTTTACTTTATGACTGAAAGATATATATGAAAAGAAATCAACAGTCCCTATAAAAACTATAGAATCTTTAAACTTTGATGTTTTAAGATGAAATAGTTTATGTAGGGACCAAGGAAATATTAATACACCCTATGAGTCCCTATGGTCTGTTTTTAAACTGACTTATTATGTCTTGTTGTCTCCAATTTACTTGTTAGTCATAATGCCCTTTTAAATTAAGCAGAACAGCAATAAATTATCCCATGTGACAATTTTAAACCCCACCTATTCCATGGCAGATTATGGTAATATGTACCCTAGTGTATGCATGTATTATAAATGTTTTTACAACATAAATCATTTGTATTGGAATGTGATCTGCACATAATAGATTTAATTTAGCATCGGCCATCTCTTAGAATAATATTTCTTGTTAAAATTATCTTTTATAAGAATATTTCTATTTCTTTAAATTGTTTGTAACCAATTAACTATGTATATAACTGTACATATGGTTTTATAAATTAAACTATTGTGTATAAATATGACATTTTATTGAATCAACAAACCACATAACTTGAAATATCCAAATCTAATCTTAGGAATGTCACAAACAACATTTATATTCTTATATTTCTAGAGTAATTTTAACATTTATTGCAAGAAAAGGCATTTTCATTGAAATTTAAAAATCACAATACAAAAACATCAATCTAGTATTATAATGCAAGAGTTTTGTTCACAAGCTCATGTCAAATACATAATATAAATAGTAACACCTAATTTAAATAACCATTAAATATTCAAAATATAATTGCAAAAATAAATACACTTAACAGGCCTGCAATGATTTCGTTTCTACAAGTACAACATATTATAAACCAGCCTCCTTGTACTTCTGTCCATTGAATAAATTAAAAAAGGAGTTCCTTAAAATATAAATAACTTCAGGATTATATTATTAATATGTAGTTATCATAATTAATACATTTTGATGACTATTATAAATAACTATTTAAATTCCACCTAGCAGAATGGCACTAAGTACATAAATAAATGTTCAATGGAATGAATGTAGTATTTTTAATAAAAAAAATATTATTTATGGCATGTATTCATTTTTCGACTTGCAACACTAGTCCCGCTGCTGATATATTGTCTCCAGCACCAGCCGTCAGCTGAGCTTCTGTGCAAATAAGTACAGGAGCCACACAAATGTCAACCTTGTCGCCGTCTACCTCTTCTTCCCAACAAGATACAGGTTTTGTAGGCTCAAAGAAAACCCTACTGATATTATCATTATCCGTAGTTGTTGAGAAACTATCGTCAAGTAGCAGTTTACTCTTATCTAAAGCAATGTCTTTGCTATTACATACATATCTGTGAGCTGTCAGTGATGCCTTTGCGGCTGCGGCCTCTGTCCTCTTCCAGTTTGTGTTTTTAACAGTCAATATTGCTTGATACGCCAAAGTGTGTACATGTATGCGTGTTATCTTTCGTTTGCTTTGGTACAGTTCATTTTGGCGTCTTATCAGTAAAAATGTTTTACGCATTTGATCTAAGGCAGTTGCTACTCGTGGGTTGGAGTCAGCTACAACACTGACTTCACCATACTCAAGCACACTGTAAAGATTTGTTAATTCTTGTTCGTTCATGCCAACTGAATCTACAAATGGCAGTATTTTAGTTGTTAAATGTTTAAGTAGTTCCAAGTCCACATAACTAGCCATTTCAAAATGTGCTAGTGTAGTTAATGGCTGTGATAAAATTTGTTTCTTCACTAAGTCCAGTCTTTCAGCTCTTAAGTCTGTAAAGGAACAATTATATTACTTTTATCAGTTTGTAGATCATAAAATGTAACTAATCTTAAAAGTATTAACTGGTTTTGATAAAAATGTTAGTATCAGAGAAGATAAAGGAAGGTTGTTTCTCTGTAACTGTACCAAACAGTTAAAATAATACCATACCATGCATTCCCATTGATGCAATATTCACATAGAAACAACAACAAAATCTGTTTCTGACAATGTATAAAACAGAGCTCATACATGTTTAATTTTAAATGTTATGAAACTTTAATCATCATATACTTCTTAATATTTTACAGCTTTAATAATTATACATTGAGGAAATAATTAAAGCCTTAAATGAAAATTTATTGTTCAATCCATCAGGGTTGTTTATAATATACATAAAAAAGTATTCAATTTTTTAATACAAACACATTAATTACTTTAGCAGAAGAAGTTAGCCCAAATATGAAACAAAGAACAGTCAGTCAGTCCGTTGAAAAAACAGTCCACATAAAATAAAAAAATTGTAGGGCAAGTAATAACTCCAAAAATCTAAGATTTTGGTCTTGTATGTTACGTTCCATGTACGTTTGGGCGACAGAATCAATGTTAGGGTATGGTCATTTAGCCAATAAAATAAAAAGTTGATTAAGCAGTGATTACCTTTGCCATCTCCACTCTTAAATGGATAGTTGTCCATCATCTGCAGTCCACTAATGACTAGTAAGTTAGGGTTGAACCTTGGCAGGTGCTCATCAAACTTCTCCAGTGAACTGAGCAATGGATTGTTTTCATCATTATGTACTATGTATCTGTTTGCTCTTGGTGCCTTTAAAGCACCAAATGTTTCATCAGCCTTATACTCAAGAATCATGTGAATATCATCTCTCACTTCTTCATTTTCTTCTCCACCAACGATTTGAATATCTTTAGGAATGTATTTTTTCAGGTTGTTACTCATTTTTGCAGCAAACAACACTTTCCAGCCTTCTATGAAGAACCGTTTGGCCATAAGTGGAGCGTTGCCACCAATCGCCCATCTTGAGTCGGACAGTTTTAAAGCCTGTTCTATTAAGTCGTCATATAGCTGAGCATTGGAGACAAATCGCCTGGAATTTACAAAGTTTTACATTTACATTGAAACTAATGTAATTACAAAAAGAATTGTAGAACAATTAGTTACACTAGTTTTATATTGCTACATTGACTTGTAGGCAGTTCTTATCACTGTGGCATTGATTAATGTTAAACATAAAAGTACATAAATCATGTTCAATAGTACATAATTATTTCCAGATAACTTACTCGGCTGCAGCGCCATGTTTGAAGAAATATGCAAAACTTTTAAGGAACTCCTCCTTGCTGGATATCTCACTGAAATGTTCAGGGCTTCCTTTCAGCTCCTTGTGGTCTAATAAAGAGGTGGCGTTAACGAATAGGTCGTGACACGCGCCATAGCCGAGCGCGACTTTTGGCTGTTGTTTCCCCGCTCCAACCTTATTCTCACTCTCCAAAAACAACAAGTGATCCTTCACAGGAGACAGCCTTACGTCCCCAATATCATTTTTACGGTAATAAACAGCATACAACACGAAACAGAACGACAATATTGAACCGAACTTTACCGGGACACCAGCCATTGCAGGAATATTATTAATGTATGTAGCTTACTTATTGGAATGCATAAGTGATTAGATTTTACGTGGTCCACGTCACCTCATTATTTTATTGAACACATTTATGTAATTTATTGCTTTTTTATATGATAATTAAATATTCAACTGAGGTGACGTAGAATGACAATTTGACAACTGGATTGAAATGACAGTTGACATAGAGTATTTTCTTTGCCCTGTTTTTGAGCAGGCTAAAGTCCTAGGGCCATAGTGCCTCATCTTAATAGTTTCAATGTATAGTTTCTTAAATATTTTATTTTTAAATTTACATACGTATGGAAATACGTAGGATTTTTTTACAAGAAGCTTTAATATTGAATTTCATGCTTCCTTCAAACGTGAAAGATGAACTTTCTATAGTTAAAGTAGTGTAAAGTATAAAGTGTCAACTCCAAATTTCATTTTCATTCTATACCATCATGCCTGTCATTTCCTAAGGATTAGATCTGCCTAATCCTTACGCAGAAACAGGACTATTGCTATTTCACTGCAGTCTTCTGTAAGGCGGAGGTACTTCCGCAGGCAGGCAGCACTCGCGAGAAATCTCGCTATTGTCTATCTCTCTCAAATTGTTTATAGAAAACTCAACAACACTGCTCGATCTGGGAATCGCACTTAACGAGCTCAAATCCAACGAGGAAGTCATGCTCACCTGCACTGGGCCAGCTTCCACTTCCAGTACTTCTAGTCTAACCCGTGCCTAGTCAGTGTGTCAGTAAATGGGTTAGTGATCAAAGTTCAGCCCTAGTGCCTATCTCTTATTATAAGAGACAGGCACATATAATTATAATTATCAAAAGATAGAGGAAGTAAGGAGCCTAGAGTTGATAATAAATTCTCTAAAATCCCAGAGTCAGATACTTGATGATTAAATCTATGGAATTAGTAAAATAGAAATGATTCATTGCAGTTTGAATACATTATTACGAAATGATTGCATTGAAGAATTTTTTCTTTTGCCTTCGGTGTCTAAATCTGTTAAATAAGAGTAGAAATCTGTTTTACGTAGAAAATTAAGTCTTGAAAGTTCTCCTGATTATATTGTAATAAAAAGGGTCTAAAAGGTTAAGCAAACTTTGGGAAACAATACGCTACCTATTTCGATCTCTACATAGTACTTATTCGAGAATTAGGTCGGACCAGTTTAACTGGCATTTTAATCTTATTTTCAGATGCGATTTGTCAGACGCTTTGAGAGTCTGAAAAATACCAATAAACTTAAAAAATGCTAATACTAATAACTAACCGTTAAATACTAAAAAACTCGTATAAACCTAATTGAAGATCGACGCGGTTTAACACAAATCATCTACTTACTTACAGTCAAACTGTCCGGAGTTCCGGAGAAGAATGACATAAATAATAAATAGAAATAGAATTTTGCCTAGTCTAGAAAATATGATGTCGTTAGTTTAGTTGGTTTGAACAAAAATCTTCTGTAGGTACAGGATTTTAAGCATGCACCCGAACAAAGTTCATCTTATAGATTCTCATTGATGAACGTATAAAATGAATCTACTTTCTGCAAACAAAATATCACCAATATAAACTGTTTTATGTTACTGCATCCATAACATCAATATTGTTTTAACATTTGGCTATCTGCATTCGATATGTAAGTAGGTACTTCATTAAGGAGTACGCGATGCGAGGAGTCAGATATCTCGCAAATGTTTTCGAAAGCCAAAAAACATGCCGTATAAGGGACAACCGGTCGCAGAATCCTCCTAAAATGGAATCATGTATGATGTTAAGAGCTTTAGGCGTAAATTGTCTGTGTCACGGTGTATTGTAATTAATTTTGAACAAAGTTCACGTCGTGCAATTTATTTTTATCTGTCGTTACTTATTCGACCTTTTGTCCTACCTACTTTTCACAGATTTTAGTTCTGTATCACGAGGAAATTTAAATGTTTATTAATTATATTATTGGAATTTGACGAAGAAATTCATTATTACGTTGCATACTTGATGCTTTAACTACCTATGCGCCGTTCTTCTTTATTTAATTTAGCAATATAAAATACCATCACGAGTGCATTCTCCGATAGTTTAGGCAGAGGTTATATTAATACTAGCTGACCCAGCAAACGTTGTTTTACCACATTATAGGAGTTGGCGGTAGAAGGGTGAAAATTTAGAATTATAAGTATTTTTTGATGACCTAACAAATATACATACAAAATTTCATAATAATCCGTTCTGCCGTTTCGGAGGAGTTCAGCGACAATCGTTGCTTAGCACGGAACTAGATGGCGCTGTGTGTCATAATGTCCAGGAATATTTATACACCCCCGCTATGTTTCTTGATCCTATAGAAAACATTATCTATCTATAAATAATCACATTGATGTCATCTTTGTTATTTGCGCGTGGCATTCTGTAGTTTCTGCCTACCCCCATGGGAAAAAGGCGTGAGTGTATGTATGAATGTATGTATGTATGTATGTAATTTTTAACTGCACTAGATAATCCTTAAATATATGTTTCCTAAAGTGAGTCAGCTTTAAGTTGATACTTAAAAAACTATTATATCGCAGATAAATTATAGCACGTTTATTATTCGTATTATTCATAACAATGATATTCTACCTCACGACCTAGTGTGATATATAAGAAAGTTAAAAAAGGAAACTATTAAAACAGTTTTGTTTTGTACACTGTGATAAAATCCGTATTAAGTAGTTTTACTTTATACGGATTTTATTACGGTGTATTGATTACGTTACAGATCGTTTCCTTTTTATCTTTTGGACGGCATTAATTATTACGGGAATTTCAATGTCTAATATTCACGAAATGAGTGTAAGAAATCAATAAGGAAAAAATAGTTAAAAGTCTTACGAACTACAAAAATCTTAACAATACCGAATACATCTATCAGTCTAGTGATATTGAGAGTAAGAATAAAGATTTGTTTTCAGGACCAGCTCTTATATCTGATGCAGATCTGCAGACTGGGTACATAGATATTTAGAAGTGCAGTGAAGAAAAAAGGGAAGTAGTCTTTCAATTACCCAAGGATCGTTATTAACAATTACTACTGATGGTTAACAGAAGTGCCTAGGACTATAATAGGTGCCATTATTACCCTTATAAATACAACCGTAAATGGTTTTTAGTAGTGACAAGGCAGTGTTGGACCTACATAGAAGTAATTACTTAGAATGGCAACATTATACCCTCGTTCTCTCCTACATCAACAATAGACACTTAAAAGCTACCATAAACAGAGATAAATACTTTTTTTAAGGCAGAAACCGGGCTGAAAAAGTATAAAAGCAACCGAATAAGGTAGGGTCACGTATTGTCGCCAAAATATCGTGGAGATGAAATCTGTGTATGGTGTAACTGTCTGGCGCCGCGCGGTGGTGGTATGCTGCGGCCATAGATACTTGGAACTTGGTATATTTAATATTTACGCCTTAAAAAACGAGGTTTTTTAAACGAGTTCTTTATACTTTTCCGTAATGATTATCAAGCAATGTTAATTGCTAATTGGGTCATCATTCAGAATAGGTACCATTGCTCTACGTTACCTACGTAGAGCAATGACCTATTCTGATTATTTAAAATTAACATATTTATAATTACACCAATGCCCCACAAAACTGGTGTAAATTTGACCGTCGGAACTTGAGTCTCCGTACTATTTTATATTATTCCGGAGTTGGGTCTCTTATGAGGCCCGGGACGTCCATTTATGTATTGATGGTTACCGCCGCTCAGGGTGGTTTTAGTGAAGTAAAATTTCTACACTCCTCGGTTTCTACCCCAGCCCCCCCTGGCCGGGAGCTTTTAACAGTTTCCATAACGTAAACAAAAATACCAAAAATAAATTCAATAATACGCTGGAATCTGCTGGATGCGGGTGGCGCAGGACCGGTCGTCGTGGCGAGCCTTGGGGGAGACCTATGTCCAGTAGTGGACGTCTAACGGTTGATGATGATGATGATGATGACCCTAAACTCGTTGGATGCATTGTGGAAATGTACTAGGGTAGCCTTTATTCACCTGTGGACGTCTTTGTATGTTGAAGATTATGACGAAACATCGTTGTCCGTAGCCATTGATTCATAAAATGTGTAATGTTCATAGTTTATGCGCACGTAGGAGGCTCGCCAGTATCAGGTCGCATGATTCATGCTCCTGAGGTCAGGATTACCAGTTCGAGAGAAATGAATGACTTGCCGTCGTATTTCAAGCGATTACGCCGTCTGCCTACTGTTTATTATTAACATTATTATTTGAATTTAATTTTGTATTGCAAACTGTTTTTTTTTCAGAAATACATGAGTAAGACTGACTTGTGACGCGCTTTAATAATATGCAACAGTGAGTACATACATTTAAAAATAATATGTTTAATGGTCATTTCAGACTAGGAGTGAATAATTTATTCTCGAAAATTGCAAGTGATAACTATCGAGTTATTTAGTTTTTATTATTCTAGTGATTTACCTACTTTAAACTATATATAACTTTAAAGCATAATCGTTTGACTAGGTATAGAGTTTGTAACCAAAGAGCTTGCTTAGCAGTTTTATAAAAATGTTAGTGTTCAAAGTATAAAAGAATTATGGAAGGGTTCACTGTAGATCAGTCTTCTTCTACGTACCAAGGAAATGGTTCTAGTAATAAGAATCATCACATAGATATAAACGTAAGAGGAACGTAATTAAATTTCTTACTCGGACCATCCTGCGTGGTCTGTAATTATAGCATGTGCACTCTTATTTAAAAATACTGGGTATCCTTACGCATCATTCTTTACCTAGTCACTTAGAGAGCAACAGAGTATGTAGGTCCTGCAATAACTAAAAACCGCACGAGAATCTCCGTGATGCCTTCGTCAGAGGCCAATAGACATATTCACCAGGTACAAAGGTTCAAAAAGGGATAGGTACGTGACAGTGTACTGCCAGTAAATATGGTGGATGGTACTAGTACCACGTATACCATACGTATACCTACTATTATTCGTAAAATTAATTCGTAATATTCGTCCTAAAGTACATAGGTACTTTAGGACGGAAGAACTTATTTTAGCACCTTATGAATACAGATATAAAATCTTAATCTATTCGGAGAAATGCCCAGTCAGTACTTAGGTAAGAAGGCAGGTCGCTAGTATAACCTACCTAAGGATTACTTCGTGTCTGTTCTCATTTTTATAGAATTTTTAGGACTTCGTTAAAGTGTGGTCGCTGCACGCTTGGTCCTTCAGACAATGTGAACTAGTATTATAAATAAATATAAACATTCCTGGAAATTATGACACAGCGCCATCTAGTTCCGAGCTAAGCAACGAGGCTTGTGTTACGGATACTAATTGGTTGATTTACTTTTTTTTGTAAATACATACATATTATACATACATACATCCATTACTCGGATACAATTGCTTATGCTCATCACACAAACATTTATCCCTACCGGGATTCGAACCCGCGGCCCCATAGCACAGAAGGCAGTGTTAACTATCGCTGGACTATCTGGGTCGTCAAATTATAGTAGCCTTTCATCGATTATTATTAAGCGGGCCAACCACATAATAGAATTTCCGGATAGAATCGTCTGAAGGAGCGGACTGTTACAAAATATGATGAAAGACTTCCACTAAATCCAACCAGAGATCTTAGCCAGTGGCTAAAATATCTCTTACCTTGGAGTAGTGCGCTGAATATTATCATTTAAATTGTAAATAGGACCTCTAAATAGTTTAAGACACAATCTCCTAGATTATTACGGTGCAGTTTGTGATGCTCGTAGACGATAAAGGCTCCTCAAGGTCTGCAGCCATGCCTAGTAGCAGGTACTACTGCACTCCCAGAAGATCAATAATGCGATAAAACTAAACCAATGATGCGACAAGATCTAAATTACATTTATCACATTTACTCGAAGTGACTCCGCCATGACTTAAATGCAAATGGTAAGATTTGTACATTGAGTTATTAGATATACTAAATAATAGACAAGTAGCGTAAAAAAATTCAGCTACATTTTATTAACCGGTGCGATGTTTTTGTGTTTGAGCGGGACAACTGAGTCAAAAGCCTCGCCATTTTCGCTCTTAATAAGTATAACATGACTTTATATACCATCATATTTCAAGTGATCTTATCAAATATTAAACTGGCTAGTTAGTTGCTAGCTAGACTCTTACTCCACAAGTAATAAAAACAAAACTTCGTTTAAAAGTATCGTCTCAATCATAATAACTCAATACTAGATTTCTAAGTGCGATACCAAAGCGTAGTAATTTTGTGACTTAAAACTGGCTATATATGGCGGCAGGTGTTGACAAGTCAGTCATAACTGCATGTTAATCAACTGTTAGTACATAGATGGCTATGTTTATTGAGTGTGTATAATTCATGACTAGTGGACGATTAGTGTCGTTTCACACCAAGTTCTAAAGCGATACTGATATCGCAACACTGATACCAATACTCCCATATTCATTATATTTCATAGTGCTGTTCTCAATTCTACCGACAAGGAGAATTAGGTTTATGACAGTTCCTGACTAAGCAAAACTTCGATCCCTGCTTGCAACAAAATATTTGTAAGCCATTATGAGTCGTCTGCAACTCAACCTGGTTAGTAGTTAATGTATGCCGCGTTCGTTAATTTAATGACTATAACTCCACCGTGATTCAGTAATAGTATATATTTATCAATGTGTACTATCCTAGGGTGGGTTGGCAGACTTCACATTCCATCGAGAAAATCTCTCAAGCTTGCAGGTTTCCTCACGATGTTTTCCTTCACCGTTTGTACATGTGATAAATACGCACATAACTTCCGAAAAGTAGTGCATGCCTTGGGTTTAAACTCGAGACCTTTGACATCTCAGTCCACTGGTCACACCACTAGGCTATCACAGCTCCTAAAGTATCCTAAAATATGAATGGTTAAATGAAATTGATTTATGCTTCGCGGTCCGAAGCGACTACGTCCATTTGCATCTTATACCTAACTAATGTTATGTAATATGATTTAGAAGCCAGAGATAATAGAAGATATAATAAACTAATTTACTGTGAGCGCCTACCGTGAAGATATTACTTGAGAACACGATGAAATTTACTGTAGGTAGGTAGTTTTGGTTTTTAATTAGATTTATTTTATACGCCGTATTTTTTATTTTGTAAGAACGCGTTCTTACAAAATTGTTAGCTGCTTAATCTTGATTTTGTTATATAGTTTTTAATCCTGAATTTAATTTCAAATAAACTAACTACCTACTTACGTTTTTTTAAAAAGCATGATTTTTTTAAAGCCGCCAATTGCGGTGCGAAAATAATTAGTCATAGTTTTTGGAGCTACAAGAGTTCCAAAAACTATGTTCAAGATTTTGTTATGTATTAATTTTAATACAAACTTGTACAATAGTTATATAGATTTTAATACAATATTTATTGTATTGTTGATGAAGCGATTGCTATATATCGCTCATATCATCTTAACTTTTTTATTCAATGATTCATGGCATAACACTCAAGAGGTACATTTAATTTTAAATAGCCCTCATAAGCGCTGACTCTTACACGTGTCTGAAAAATTAAAGACTCATTAATGGTCATTATATTTGAGAATTTAAATTTAATATAGCTTAGACGAAGAAGATTGTATATTAGGTTTCTGAGGAAATAAGAATAGGTAATCCAAAGTTCACGTAGCATTAGAATCGGCTTTAGGCCGTAGATTAGCAGTTACCTATCAATCAGTTAATTGGGGCAATCAATCGCTCAGGACTTTCATCAATAAAGCTATAATTATTTAATTGGGATCAACTGCAGTTGGGAGCGACGATACATGGGAACCAGGACGGAAGTATGAAGAATATGGGATATAAAATTAATAGACTGTGACAGCTAAAAAACAAGTACGTTTCTCTTGAGTACAACGTAATTGGTAAAGCGGTTCAGCAAAATGGACGCCTTTTAATTGGCCATATTTATTTTTAGGTTATAAGTGTCTAATTAGTTGCCATTAAAGTAGTTAAGTCTATCAACAAATCGACAAAGTGGATGATTGACTAAAACGTAGCTGTTCTTGGCCGTAATGTAAATATTGGATAATAAAACACTACTGGCTAGTAAAGCATTGCTTTTTATTTTATGTACTTTAAACGAAGTAAGTAGGTAACTTACATATCCCGACGTTTCGGCGCCTGAGCAGCACCCAGACGTCCGCGTTGGGCCGTGACTGTATTTTTTATTTTAATTACATATTTTTTTATGCCAAGTAAACTAAAACTCAAATGATTTATTTCAATTAGACCAATATTACAGGTACCTAACTACTTTTGAATTGTCAAAAACTAATTGCAGGGTTCCAAAAGGCAGGTCTTATGAAGAAGAACTGGCAAGAAACTCCATTGATACTCTTTTTAAATTAGATCAAAATTACAGAATAGTTGGTTTTGTTTTACAATGCTTTATGTAATAAGTAATATCGATATGAGAATGATAAAACTCCATGTGTAGACGATGAGCTTATCTGAAAAAGCTTCAGGCCGCGTCCGCGTATAGTCTTCCCAGTTGATAAAGTAAATTTGAAACTCTATATAATATTGAACCTTAGATTCCTGAAACAGTTAATTGTAACGTCAGACAGACCACGGAGGACACGGAAGTCAAGAAGATATCTTGATATTGCCGTATCTTGAGATAGTTATGTAGCCTGAGAGGAATCTTTTGTCCAAGAGTGGGACTGTAGGCTTCATGTTAATAAAAATGGAAAGTAAAGATTGAATGAAATTATTGAGAGAAACAAATTAAATCTATTCATAGCTCATAAGGTTGTATGTATGTGGGATATTGATTCAAAAGTCATAGTGCTAATCACAGAACAGATGAAAATATTTTTAATTTATTCTGTGGTACTAATAGTAGTCACGGCTAATGGCTTTATAACCAAGAGCATCGCCCAACAGTAAGGGTTAAGTCCGGTTACATTGTAAAAGCTCCCTCGAGCTAACAATGAATGCCATTCCAAAAAAAAAAAAAAAAACCAACAGTAAGAGGCCCTCGTTGAGTGGCTGGATCAAGAGCTTAGTTCAGAAAGCTGTACCTACTACTGGACATGGATAGCCGTAACATGAAAAGACTCTTCTCTCTGGGGCCCTGTTGCTAGTAACTTAAACCTCGACACTGATACTGAAAAACTAATAAATATACGAGAATAATACCGAACTAAAAACGAATGAAGAACACCTATGAAGATAATCACGCCTTAATTAATTAGTGATTCAATAAATTTAAATTAATTGGGAGAATGTAATAGGTATTATATTTTTTTGGAGATTTACGTTGAACTTTCCAGACTGTGTACTTAATTTAGTTAAATTACATTAAATAAATTTAAAAACTATATAATTATATTTCATGCAGAGCCGGTCTCCAAGGCATTCTGGTGACCTTTCCAAATATATTCTGGAACCCAGTGCTTCAATTAAATATTTATTATCAGCCACATCGTTTTTTAACGATGCGTATAGGCACAAGTATAGGCAGAAATCCTCATTATTCGGAACTCATTTTGCATAATGATTACGTAAATTAACCTTTTTGGTTTTTGATGTAGTCAGTTTTTCGGTAATTAAACACCTAATTTAGAAGGCGCTGGCATTATTCTTCATGGTAATCAGATATTTTAGATGAGAGATCATTAACCTAGTTACTGCCCGTCTCGAGTTTAGTCCCAAAACACGCCACGGCACACGAAACACTTTTTGAAGTTAGAAGCCTATCACCTGATTAAACGGTGAAGGAAGCCTTTGAGAAAAAACTTGCATGACTGAGAAATTTTCTCGCAGTGGACTACAGCCTAATCTCTCAAATGAGAGGAGTACCGTCCCCAGCAATGGGACAATAATTGGGTCGATAGTGATGAAGAAACCTATGTTTACGATTAATTTCAAGTTTAGTTAATCAAGAAGTATTCATTGAGTGTTTCGTAGGTATCTGAGCGAACCAAGTTATTTAACAGAATTCCAAAACACCTACAATACGAATAATATTAGATAAATACCAATCTACGTAGTTCGAACTGATTACTGACTGTATCAATTAGTGTTACTATGATCTATACAGCTAATGCAGTGCCTCAGGATACGAAAAAAAAGGAATCGCATTCACAAATCCAGTCCAAGAATCCATGGAAAAACTATATGAATCAAATATATCATTAAAACTCGAGAAAATATGATAAATTACTTATAAACTATGCTCTCAGTAGCCTGGTGTGTTTTTGCCGAGATTTTTTGAATTATCCAATCCTGCAAAGAAAACTTAATTCGTTCGCGGTCATTTTCTTTATTACCATTGAATTTTGCTCTTTATTACTTGTGTAATAGAAGTTGTTTGAGGTTTTATTAGATGTCATTATCTGTTTCTGTCCTTCAAGTAATGACCAATTAGCGCAAACACCAGACTTATTTTCAATGGAGAGCTTCTGTAAGGGTCACCGCAGACTTATCAACACGGATCAGAACAACGTTTATGTCCATTCCATGTTATAAAAAAAGTTCTGTAAAAAGCATACCTACCTAACTACCTACCTTTGGTGCAAACGTCCTGAGGCTTCGGTAACCGCTTGCCAATAGGCCAGCCGTAACCTTGTTTACTGCTGTTATGGTATGAAAAATATATTATGGGTTTGATACCCAGGACATGCTATGTTGATTTTTTTACGAAATTCTCTCAGTTAAACTTCGGTCATCATAGTTCGTGGACATTATTTTACTCTCATCTAAGTTTTATCTCATTTGAAGGTAATTCGGCTATAGTCCAGCAGACCAGCACGCTAGGCTAGTAGCATGTCTAAGGTAGCCTAGTATAAGACATAATTTAATAACCAGATTGCGCTGTTAAATGTTGGGAAACCCTTAGAGCGTTTTTTGCCCGGGCAACAAACTCATGAATGAAGCGGCGTGGAACGCGTTTCATAGACTAGTTTTAGTTGTTGTTTTATTACTTAGCTCAAAGTATGTTATATATTACTTCTGGCATCGAGAAAATTGTACGAAATGTTGTCGGTTTCAATACAGATTTTTTATACAAATGTCGTATATAGTGAATGATTTTTCTAAGAAGACGTGAATGAAATAAAATCTATGAGGAATAATAGGGACAAGTTTTCAAAAGAGTTTCAGACCCTTTTTGATAGATACTAAAATACAGTTTTAGTTTCTATTAATTGTTTTTTTTTAAGAATCAGTTCATCAATTAACTAAATTCCCTTGTTGGAAACCGTGGTTAAAGGTTTTTTTATCAGATATAAGTAGGTTAAAGTTGCGTGTGATCACAATCTCACCTGAAGCAGTCTTCGTTGAAGCACGCTTACGGATAGGGTACCTATAGTTATACGTATATATGGTTCGTGTTAAGATAATAGGGAATACATATCAAATTAGTATTTAAGATAATTAAACAAGATTGCCAGTCAATTATCACCATATCACCTTCATGAAACAATTATATGTAATTGGATCCCATTCATTTGAATGAATGTGTACTATACACTTTGACACCTGTCTATACATTCAATAAACACTTTTATTTTCTACATTATAAGTATCGAATCGTGTTGACAGCTCACGTCGATCGTTAATTTTAATGTAAACAGTCTCTTACCTAAGGCTGGGTCCAGTGGAATTAACAACATTGTATTTACCGCTGCTATTCGTCCTATTAACCTTTGTTAGGACTGTATAAGGTTGAAAATTATCTGATAATGGTTTGTTGGGGTTCGTGTTAAGATGGTAGATAATAGGTCAGTTCCATCCTTTATATGGAAAATCTGCATCATTCTTATGCGCATGCGACTCGATGAAGTTAGGATCCAAGTGTTAGGCACTTGAGTGAGTAATGATCGATGTTATGGCCTAATTGAAATGTTTATACCATACCTATACACTAAATCCTATAACTCTATAAAGTGGGCTAAGCAGCTAAGCTTAGCTGAGGTACTTGCGGGTTAAACACGATCGTTTATACTACATTTAGTAGATATACAGATTTATGTAGGTACGAGTCAGCATGTCATGTGTTTGACACTTTTTGGAGGACATTATCAACAAAAAAAAACTAAAGAAATATTTGTTAAATGTATCTGCTACACGTAGGTATTACAAATATTCATTTGTGTATGTCGTGTTGATTCGCTAATAAGAAAGACTTTTCCTTTCGCTAGATTCGTTTATTCGTAATTACCATAGTGTTGCATTCCTATGACTATTCAATAGAGTAGTAGTAGTGGTACCTAGTTATAATAATTTCATTTTGAGCTTTGAGCGTAGAACATTTTTTCGTGGTCGTGTTTACAAATACAAATTTTCACATACACAAACCTGACAAAACACGACCTGTAGATCGTCCAATCGTTCTCATATTTCAACTTTAAATTTAATCTTGAAGCCCACATGCCAACATTGCTGATATGCAACATCTGCGATATTAAGACGATTTGTTTTAGATTATAGAATTAGGTAGGTGGTTAGATATACCTAAATGTTGCCTTGACATTTATTCAGGTTCTATTAAGTTTTTGGTATAAATAAAATAATCTGGCACAGGAAGTTACACATTTTGATATTTTGCATACAAAATTAGTCACAGTAGTTATAAGGAATGACGTCATAGTGCCTAGTTTTATTCTAAATATTAATTTGATTTCCGTTAGAGATAGAAATAGAATACTTATATTAACCTATAAATATATCATTATATTAAGACTCATAACGTCCAATCTTGAATGAGTAACTCTAGTCTTTATCTGAGTTAGACTGTCTCTATTAAACCTCTTTTGCATCAAAATTTAAAAATGTAATTACAATGCTTTATTGCACACGCAGTGGTGGCATACATTTCAAGTATTAATAATTATCGATGAAGATAATCGCTGTCGGGCACAGCGCATAATAACTCGACAATAAAACCAATTTACCTGGTAAGTTGAGTAAGTACTCGTATTGCTTGTCAAAAAATTCTAAGTAGGTGAGACAGAAGATATTTATTTTCCTACCCTTCTGTCATACCTACTTGGGAGGTTTTAAAAGTAGGAGATAATTAGTATGTATTGCTGCGTTACCGATACATCCAGCGAATTCAATATTAGTTCTATCTTAGTCATTAATGATTCAATCATCTCTTACGTTTCTTGCTTATCAGTTAGATCGACGAAATCTGCCACGTGGTCGTATATATAGTTAAATTGCCTTATATGGGATGAAGACCGGTAATCGTAGTCGTGACCGCAGCTGACTCATAGAAGGCATAATGTCAGCTTATATATTGTATAGCTTTTGATTTCATTTGTCTAGTTTTTTACTGTAACGTCAACAGTTAAATTAAATCAGATTTTTATCAGAATAAGGACGTATTACGCAATGTCTGGCCAATAACTGCCAAATAAATTTAAAAATGGAACAAATTTCGTAAACAATAGTATATTGTTTAATATTTACAAGCTTTTTTAGTTTGTATCTCTGAGGTTATTTTTCTTTTTTAGCTATTTTTTATTTAATATGATTTAACTAAATAGTATACATAATATATGTATATACACTCACGCCCTTTTCAGGCAGACGCTACAGAACGCCATGCACCATGTTGTTGAAAAACCACTTTTGCTTCTTCCACGTTAATAACAGTAATGCAAGGCGGTCCTGTGTTACCCAAAATGTGTGACCCAAAATGATAAAAAGTCACACAGTTTTGTCTCCTTATAAACATTCGTGTCTACATATATGCAAAACTATAAAAAAAGCATCAATCAGCTTCTGAACTTTATGGTGAGTCATACATAAGTTAAAAAAGGCAAGATTATACAATGGCGACTCATACAAGTGACCTGTAAAGTTCATGGTTTGTTGTTACAAAAATACTCATTTAATTTAACATTTAACTCGTCTGAAGATTTTGTAATACTTTTTACGGTAGTTTATTAAAGGATAGGCAGATTGGCCGGTTTAATAAACGGACATGTTATAGGCATATAGCTTGTCGTTAGAGAGTTTGAGTCTCTTTGGCTATTACTGAACACTGACTGTATGACTCTGTTACGGGGCGTAGAAAAAGAAAAGAAAAGAAAAATGATTTATTTTTAGAAAATACTGAGTAATGGCCGATGGATGGACGGACGACGAATGCATTTCATGCATTTTTTTGCAAAAATTCAATGTATCAATAATAATGTTTTCACTAATGCTATCTTAATCAATCAAACAATCCACCAAGCGTCCCGTACGTTGGTTGATTGGCTGAGATATTGGTCTCAGCGCTACGGGTCGCGAGTTCGATTGCCCCACTAAAAAGTAATACCTACTATGGCCTAAAAGGAGTCGTTGCAGTTGTGCCCAGAATGTACAAACCCAGGATACAGGAGAGAATTTAGATTCTTTGGTCATGGTGGTTTACATTACTATGGTAAATAGAATACTCTCTTTTCAAGAACAATGCTTGTCAGTAAGCCCTCCACGTCAGCAATTGACAGCAAACCAATCTATCTTGTCTAGCGGTAAGTTATTCGTGATTCCAAACTCAAAAATGTGATACTCCAATTCCAACCACTTCAATCATAGATCACAGCAAAAAAACAGAGTTCGTTAGCATTGTACCATGGCACTACAGGCCTAGGCCCCTTTCTGAACACACGCTCACCATTCCTAATACGACTATGTCAGGTGGACCGACCCTATATGACAACCAACTTAATATTCCAGCCTCTCAAACAATTTTCTAAGGATTTTCGACCTTATTTTAGATAAGATAAAGGTTTAGTTGTCTGTTCGTGGTGGCAAATAAATTGGTTTCATAGACCACGTCGTGTGCAAAAGCTCACGATCAATAGTTCATATTGTATTTCTTTATAAACGTCAACAAAAATGAGCGCATGACCATATATAAATGTTACGAGAACATAATGGTGTGACAAGGCACACGTAGGATACAGGTTTGGTAAACCTAGAGGGTTTTGGCCGTGGGAATGTTATGGTTTTCTACGTTCCTATAGGCTGAGGTTGACCTAAAGCCTGTTGAGAAAGTTCCTTTGCCTAAGATTAACTGCTGACATTGACATTATAAACGTCAAACAGAGAAATCGATGTAATTCCATGTTCCATGTGATGCGTTTAATTGAACCTAGTGTTCACCAAGTGGAATTCGAAATTTGAAAGTTTTTATTGATAACGTTAAAGCTCGTAAACGAAACTTAACAAGAGGAAAATAGGTTTATAGAGAAGGTACTCTTTTGTATTGTCTTAGGCAAACTACATAACATTATGTAGGTATTTAAATAAAATTACTTACCCCTGTTATTTATTAGGCATCTGATATCATGTACGATCACGAACAGACGATCTGCCCGTCAAATGTCAAAACTGGACCAAATGAAATGGGATCGCATGGAAAGCACCAGAATCAAATAAAAAAACTTCAAATCAAGTCATGAGGTAACAAACATAAAACAATACAGTCGAATTGAGAACCTCCTCTTTTTCTGAAGTCAGTTAAAAAATAGTTCTATTTCACCGTGTAATATATTAACGCAAGTGTAAAAGATCGCCTACCTACCTACTTAAAATAAGTAACTGAAATATTTCATCCATTCTATCCCGAAAAATATTCTTCAAACTATTTTAGCTTTTATAGTAGAGTTAACAAGACTAGAATAATTGCCGCATAATTTTAAGTGTAATTTTATGACGATTACTCACATTAACGCTAATTATATGTTTCAAAATGACAGTTATTTTTTAAATCACTTGATTAAGTTAATTTGCCGATTAGCATACCAGCTAAGTGCGCTATTTATTTACTTGAGTACCTACAGCAGAGTACCTTACAGTTACACATAGACGTACAGGGGAAATACATTTTATATTTATATGGTTATATTACTCTTATTACCTAACATAGCTGTCGAAAGGCGGAGTAATGAGAGAAAAAGAATGTCATGTTTCGTTTATAATATTTAGATACTTACACTGGGTGTTAAATAAATCCTTATATGAAGTGGTGGACAAGACCTTACGCAGTTACGCTAAAACCAATTACATGAATATTATTTAGAAGCTCACCTCTGACTATTCAAAGTTGTGTGCGTATTTATTACACGCTTAAACGGTGAAGGAAAACTTCGGGAGAAAACCTGCCTGCATGCCCTAGATTTCTTGGCGAATTTTCGATGGCGTGTAAAGTCTGCCGAATTGCACAAGGCTAGCGTGCTTTCAAATGAGATAGAGAAGACACGAGCCCAGAAGTGGGAGAATAAATGGGTTGGGAACAATTGAGGCCCTCGGTCTACTTAGTAATTGATTAAATCCTGAGACTTATCAATATTAGATTAATATAATATTAGAGGCTCTCCAGAACCGGATGCCTTGCAGAAATAAAGATCCGGGGACCTTTGGGCCAAGGTTAGATGAAAAAAAATGTAAGTAAGTATCTATTGTTGATGAATTTATAGGTGTTGTACTGGCTATACTATCATCAAGGAATTAAAAAAAAAACAAAGCCAAGGTACTAAAATCGTCAGCCACCATAAAGGTATGAACAAGTCGCTTTTATAATCGGTGTCAAGAAATATCAACACTATATTGACTCGATAATTGCTACCGCGATCATTTTAGCTGCCATATTCGGATTTTCGCGTTCAAACATTGTTCAAACAGAAAAAAGCATTAATGTCACTTGATTTTATTGGTGCGGCTTATATTGAAAAATAAAATCGTGATTAAGATTATTTTTCTCGATCATTTAAAATATTGGCCGTGTTAACCAGTTTAGTTAATTACTTTAAAAACCTTAGACCGGTGTGGCACCATTTACTGAAAATGTAGTTTGAAATATAATAAAACTAACTAACGTTTGTATTTGTCTCTGTCTAAAACAACAAATATGAGTCACACATTTTTTCTTTTCATTTTATTTGAGGTAAATTACGACACATAAACTGTCGTGAATCGATTACGGGAAACCAAAAGGACTTTTTAGCGCAAAAGAAAAATTATGATGTCTGTGCTTATGGTTTATAGAAATTCGTCATGTTATCGCTAACTTTAATGATAAAGTTAGCGATAAAACTACGAATTAATTAAGCTCCTATAGAATACTACTATCTTACACTACAATTTAATTTCGTTACCTTTACTTTTCTTACACTAACCTATCTAATACTTTGAAATAAATGAGTCATTCGTCAACTCGCGCGCGGGAAACTCGCGCGCGCGCGCGAGTTGGCACCTCCCTTTTTTCTTGTCGTCAACTCGCTTGCTTATAAAATTTTACGTATTTATGGACAGTCAGCTACAAAAACGTTTCAAAAAATTCAATATGAATAAGACACTTCATACGATCTGAGTTTAAAATAAAACTTGTTTTTGTGAGAAGAGCTGTAGTAGGCTAGTGGTGAGATTTTCTCAATGGTATATACAGTCTACTAATCTGCAGTAGGCTAATATGGTTGATGATAATAGTTTTTGTGATACCTAGTTGTATAAAATAAAACAATACTAAAAAGTATAAAACTGCTTATTTCCCTAAAAAAATCACAATGAGTTAAATAAAAATATAATAGGTAATAAAACCTAAATATTATAAGTAAAAATTTCTAAAGTAGGTAAGCAAATAAAACAAAAAATAAAATCAATACATATAATGTGAGTGAAATATTAAATCTGAAAATTGTAAAGAACAACAAGTATAGAATTTGGATAATTATTGTTTACTATTAAAATTAATCATTCTAAGGAACTGTAAAAATCTCAGATCAAGGTTTGTTGTAATTTATTTTTATAACAAACATTACAATTGAAAACTAAACTAGTTAAATAAATTTGTTAATGGTGAAGGTAACGTATTCATCTATACCGTACTTCACCGAATCAGCCACTGTGGGCAAAGCCGCGGGTATAGTAAGTTATTTAAAGAGTTTTGGTTTTAATCCATTTTTATTTGACTGTACTTTAACAGGGCGCGCGAGTTGACGACGAAAAAAATAGGTAAAATCGGAAGGTGCCAACTCGCGCGCGCGCGCGAGTTTCACGCGCGCGAGTTGACGAATGAGTCATATAAATCAACTTTTACAACATTAAGTATTTCTATTTAATGTTTGGGTACCTGTACAGCATCCATGGTCACGGGCAGACTGAAGTGTTGAGTGTCTTGATGTAATGACTAACAACTACCGTACATTTTTACCACTATTTTATTTTCATCATCATTATCATATAAAAATCTGGACATACAAAAGCCACTCTCTAATTTATTTATTTATCTCCCTATTTAATTTTACTAATGCTTTATTGAGGAAAGTAATGTGTCTATATACTAATAAATTATCTACTCGGTTTAGGCCAGGTATAGACAAGGATCATCGACGTAATCGCACAAGTTAACTAGCCGTATTCATAACTTCTGAATCGCATTAAGTACCAATATTATTTCGCCATCTTCTTTGATTTGATTGATGGGCGATTAGCTAGATTTGTTTACACTTTAAAGGATAAAATGATTGATTGTTTATTTGGGGACGTTTGCCACCCCGTTGAGGATGAATAAAGACTGATGACCGAAGTATGAGCTGTGGTGACCTAGTGGTGTGACCAGTGGACTGGTATGTCAAAGGTCTCGAGTTCAAATCCGGGCGCGCACCACTGACTTTTCGGAAGTTATGTGCGTATTTATCACATGCTCAAACGATGAAGGAAAACATCGTGGGAATACCTGAGTATGCTCGAGAGATTTTCTCGATAGCATGTGAAGTCTACCAACCCGCAGTAGGCTAGCGTGGTGGACTATAGCCTAATTCCTCTCAAATGAGAGGAGACCCGTGCCCAGCAGTGGGACAATTTTGCTGATGATGATGATGACGGAAGTAAATAAGTAGGAACCAACATGAAATGCAATGAAGAGACTTCATTAACGATTAAAAATGACAATTCTTATAATACTGCTGAGAAATTACTTTGTGTTATCATCGTAAAGTTTTAATGTATAAAATAATACTGCCTAGTTGGTACAATGGTCGTACTCGAGTCGTGCGACTGCTGAGCAGGAGATCTTGGGTTTGATTTCCAGGTTGAGCAAAAGTGTTAAGTATTGGGTTCTGCTATGAAATTCTCACTAGCAGTTCGGATTTTGCCTCGCCCATGGGACCTAAATCATACAGGCAAAATGTGGGTGTACATAAGTACACCTCTACCGAACACTCCGGGGACGAAAGGCGTGATGGTATATTCAAATAATAGAATACGATAGTATAGAAATATGTACATCTATCGTACACATTGACCATTTCGAGCGAAACAATGTTATTTTTTTATGTAGTTTTTGAAGTAGTCATGCCATGCTAAACATAATATTACATAATTATTTAAAGTTCCGCAATTGCGACGTCTCATATTAAAATTGCAGATTACCGTCAGTGTTTGAGAAGGAGAGAAACAAACCTGATATTTTAAGACACTTTACACCGCAGCATTAATATTTAAAAACCCAGGTGCTCCGCGACGCTTATGAGGCCGCAGACTGAATCGCCCATACAAATTTAACAATGGAATAAATTGCAAATCAAACATATTTACATTGTCAAATCTAATTAAAGAGGTATATACCTATATAAAATCACAATGTACCTATTTACTTAATGGTTTTGTTTGTTTTACCAATTATTCCATTATCACGTAGTACCTATTTATGGGCGATTGATTCATCTATTCTTTAAACTTTCATCTATCTTTCGGTATCTAATTAATTATAAATTGCAAAATAAAAACTAAAAAGTTCTCAAATAGTTTAATTTAAAAATCCTATATAAAAAAAGTAAAAGCACCAATACACTCACGTTCTTGTATGCAGTCGGATAATAATTAAAAACAATATTTTCCGCTTCCACGTAGGTCGATGAAACAAATTAATATCTTTCATATTTATGGCACAAAAAGCATACTTATATCTAACGAATTGCGTATCTAATTGATTCTTACGTGAGAATTTATCGCATAAAACGGCAATAAGCGATGTTTTCTGCCATTAGAGAGGCGATATATATTCTACAGAGCGTGGTATAGACACCCAGTCGAGGCTTTGGGAAGGTAGCCTTCGTTTTTGTCAGTGAAGAATCTTGTGCAGCTATTACTTAGCTCATAGGTACGCTGTTTGCTTAAGCCTTCGAAATGTTATCTCTTGTAAAGGGACGTTTAACTTGACTAGATCTTAGAATTCTGTTTAGTTTTTTATCGATGAAGTGAAAAACTCTTACCGACCTCATCCTCCTATAGCTATGATTAGCTTGATAACTAACCATTTTACTATTGCAAGTTATGCATAGATACATTTGCATAGACAGATTTCTGATTGGAACTTACGGAAATTATAGATCAAAAAGTTCGATTTTCAAGCCATTTTAAGCATCTAATAACAAGTTGTAACTTGGTTTCGATGATAAACGATGATTTTGACAAATAGTACACTTATCGGAGGACGGAAAGCTTTCAGCAAAAATGTTGATGGAGACACTTTTTACGATAAGGCAGTTAAGTCATAAATCGATTGTTTAACATAGGTACAACGAGTAAAGTTCTTGACAGAAAATAAATCCACTATATTATACCAGAGGGCACACAAATATATTGTCACGAAGAGTTTATTCTAAAAGCTATGTAAGTACCTATTAAATATCACTAAGCGTAAGAGCAAGCTAGGTACGTGCAATCTTATTCAAAATAAAACATATATTCCTGCAACAGATAAGATAAAAACTCGCTACCGATCAGTATGCTTGAGACCTTAGGAGTCAGCGGGCGGTACCTCATAGCGGGGCGCCCGCTCTAACACTCGTCTAGTGTGAGAAAAATGTCCTAACCCTCACCTAGATCGACAGGCGCCGTCAGCGCTTCGCCTGTCCTTTGCGTTACTATTTATTGCCGAGTTGAACCGTGAGATAAATACTGGTGACACGGTAGGGACTAATGTAAAAATGAATAAGTACGTAGATTTTTTTTACTTGCTTTTGTCCCAAACGGTTTCGAGAAACCTAAAACTGTTTATACAGAGTCGGCAACGCGCTAGCTACATCTCGTCCATAGGCTACGATAGGTGTTCACCATCAGGCGGGCCACAAGCTTGATTGACACCCTAGTGATATAAAATCATCTCTAAATTTATTCTTCAACTAGCTGCCTCCCGCGGCTTTGCCCGCTTGGTATATAGATAAAATGTAGCCTATGCGTTAATCCAAGTAATAAACTATCTGTACCTATGCAAATCCGCTAAGCCGTTTTTGCATCAAGGAGTAACAAACATCCATACAAACTTTCGCGTTTATAATATTAGTAGAAATAAGGAATTATCTCTATATTAAAAATCATTAGTCATTGATTTACGTTAATAAAGGTATGACGTTGGTTAACAAGGTGGATTTTTGGTGATACTGTCATAAACTACATACCCTACTTACAACTGAAAGTTCTTCTTTTTTTTTAATCAAATGTCGTTGCTAAATTTGAAGCAGCAGCAACCAGAATTAAAACACGTGCCATGCAATTTCATACTTATTTTTTTTATGTCATTTATAACTTAAACCATTCGTAGTCGGATAGTGTGAATAGAAAACAATCAACAGGAAATTATTATATTTTTAACAGTAGGTACCTAAGTATATTATTTTACTTTTCATAACACTGAAATAATTTAATTAAAAAGTTTTCATTGTAATCTAGGTACCTACGTACATACATATTTTTAATAATGGTTAAAGAAGATTTATTTATAAAAATGCCGTTATCCGTTATTGTCCTTCGATATATATGTATGAAGGCCGTAATATGAGCGTCTGCTTTAGTCTTATTAGAAGTGATAATCCTTTATTTCAGTTTCGATAAACTATAAACATAGGCCGGCTGCAATCAAGTTTGTTTGTTCCCTTTGTATTTAAGCCCAATCATGATATATTGTAATCCCTTGCGTTAAAAGCCCATTACTCTTTTCAAGACTCGAACCCACTCGACAAGACATTCACCTTAAAAGTTCAACAAAACCCAGAAATATTATTCAAAGGACCACCAGGAAAAGAGTCATTATTATTTATAAGCCCAAAATATACCAAAACGGGGCATTGTAAGTATCGTATTTTTGCGCGACTTTTTTTTCTCAAAAGCGCGTTTCGGCGTCCCACGCTGACGCCAACTAAGCTTAACAAATATGTCGTTTTACTGCATGTGTGATGTCAGGCGACCTTGCAACCAGCACGTGTGAGACGACCTACACGACTTTGTGACTTTAGGCTTAATACCGAGCTTAAAACGTTATGTTGGATATGGAACTTTCTCTAACAAGTGCAGTTGTTTCTGCGGGCTGCGGCAATTTGTTATCTCGTGTGATCCAGTTTTATGTGGCTGCTGATCCTTTGTTGCGATTTTAGTTCTGTGCTCTTAATTTCAAGCTTCGTTATGAAGAACCGCAGAATATCTGATATGATCAAAAAATTATTTTAAGAACTTACTGAACTGAAACAATTTATTGTTTCAGTTCAGTAAGTTCTTAAAAGTGCGGGGTTTCAAAAACTGTTGGAGGTCATAGGATTAAAAAATGTAGGGTCGATAGGGGTAGGAATGCTTAGTGCTATTCGTACAAAGTTGGGACAAGTAATAATAATATAATGCAATAATGTTTAATAGTAAGGTAGGGTATATTAGTGTCTTAATAATAACAAAAACTAAATTATTTATTTTAAAGGTGCATACAAGATAACAATATTCGTAACTCTAGATATATGTCGCGACCTGCCTGAACTAGGTTAGTAGAAACCTGTGTCTCAGGCTATCAAAAGTAAGCAAGTATTATATAAGTAACTAGCTTTTGCCCGCAACTTCGTCTGCGTAAAATTAGTATTTTATTTCCATCCCCCTTTTCCCCCTTTTAAGGGATGATTTCCGGGATGAAAACTATCCTGTGTCCCTTCCCCGGGACTCAAACTATATCTATACTAAATTAGCAGTAATAGCGTGAAGAGGTAACAGATACGACAGACGGACACACTTTCGCATTTATTTCGCATTTAATATTATCTAATAAGTATGGATATATAAAATACCTGAATCTTCTACGGTCTTATGATTAACATCTATGATTGATCGGGTCTATAAAGCCTATATCTAACATTTTTTATAATGCCTAAAGGTGCAAAAATATTTTTATTATGGCAACTAACGTATTAACCTTACATATACGGCCAGTGTTATGCATTATGTGCTAAATCGACTTATTCGTGTCGAGTTGATTTATAAATAATTTTCCTTTAAATGATTCACTGTTTTAATTAAACAGAAATAATTATGCAATATTTTGTGCATTTAATTTTAATCCATAAATCCTTTTATTCCAAGTATTAATAACAAGGTGTTTATACGTAGTTGCTTTGGCCTTAGCATGCTTAACCCATTCAACTATGGCCTAGTTTAAGTCACTAATTGATAATTATATCAACATTTAAGTGTAATAAATGTTTTGCGTGTGTATTTATGTCTGAGTTTTCAACGTGTAGCCATTGCGTTGTGCAAATCTCTCTTGGATATACTTACCTATTACAGTAACGAAGTAATTTGTATGAAGTGATAAAATGCAGTCAAACTTACATAAAGAACCACCGCGTGTATTTTTTTCCTTTTTCGTATGGTGATAGTTGACTCGCATGATTTTCAGAGGGAGATAAGCTTTTGATAGGTCGGTGATGGAGGTATTAACTACGTATTATATTATTTCACGCAAGTTTTTCCTCATACCTACCTGATAACATACCTATAAGGTAAAAAAAAATAGGTAAGTATACAAAGGTCCAAACTACTAAGGGACATAATAAAGAGTGTTAAACAATTGCATTAAATTTTTCACAGTTGATCACAACAATATTAAAAAGTTTTGGCATTGGATGGTGTTAGGAAGCCTATTAGGCGGTTTATTTAAATATGAATTCATCATCATTTTTAATAGCAAAAATATATCCACTGCAGAACAATCGCCGAGGCGTACAGTTCGACATATTGCCCGGATTTTGCATATTATAACAATAATTATTGTGTAATATTTTAATTGATGTAGAAGCTAAGCTTATCGGCTTTCGTGTCACGGGGTAGGTTTGCGTGGGTTGCTTTGATTGTAGGTGATTCTGTTACAATTGGAATTTGGTGCAACGAACGTTTATTTAAAACCAAAATAACTGTAACCAAATTTCCAATTTGGTTAAACTTATATGAATTCTCAACTAATTATTTAATGTTAACTTCACTTCTAAATGACTGATTAAGTTAATTTTGAATAAGATGAAATGTGTGGAGATAAAGTAAGTTCAAACAACCGTAGTTGCCTTGTTATGCGTAAAATAGGAGTAAGCAGTTGTGGTCAATTAAATTAAAATCTAATATTAAACAAAGATTGAGGTCTCAACCCCATTTTTTCTAGTACCAACTACGAATAGACTTCATGGCTACTTCAGCTTCCAAAGAGTTCAAAATGTAGCATACAAGGAACTTACTCAATACTAGGTACTTAGTGGTAGGTATAATAAAATTAGTATTGATTTCAAACCGTCGGTCATTGTCCTGTAAAGGCGACCGTAAGAGCCACAAAGGCACGAATACTCTCAGTTTGGCAATGCCAATACTGTAATCAGTACTCCATCTACGTTCAACATAATGTATAACTGTCAACGTGTATACAAAATCATAATAATATGTGATCATGATTCGCAGACGGAGTACGCCGTCACGTCAGATAATCGAATAATTCAGTGAACTGTCATGGATGCCGTATTTGGCGGGAAAGCAATCCGCTTAAGCCCAAATGGGCATGCGTTGGGATACTACTCTTTGGTTCTTTATTGCATGACATAGTGTTGCATAAGTCCTGCATTTTTACCTAACGCAACGGGGTGTTACTAAGTACAAGTTACGTAAGTTTTTAGCTGATTCCAATTCGAGTGACATAAACAGTTTCAACTTTTTAAACTTATTTTTAAAACTTTGAGGTCACAATTAGTCATGTTGTTAATGAGCCAACTTGTGCAACAAAATATTGTATTAACTAAAAACCTTCAAAGTGACTGTTGCTCTATTTTTAAAGACAATTCCATGGTAGGTACCAACAGAAGTGATTGGGACCAGATTATTTTATTAAATAAAAGCTTGCGGCAAAGTTGTTGCTGCAGATGTCTAAATATAAAACTTACGTACCACATAAATATTACGACCCGATTAGTGCCAGCGGTATCTATTAAAGGCTGTCTTCTACGGGTTCTGGGTTCGGATTCCGGTAGGTGCAAATGTTTGTGTGAGGAGCATAGACATTTGACCTGAGTCGTGAATGTTTCTTTGTATGATATGTGTGTACATATTTACATAAAAAAGTATAATATATTTTATGTAGTGTATTAACCATGTAGTATCTGTAACACAAGCCTCGTTGCTTAGCTCGGAACTAGATGGCGCTGTGTCATAATGTCCGGGTTTAATATTATTAATATTATATTCTTTATTAAGTACCTCACATTATTTGACAAACGGCTGCTGGCTACAATTAGATGAGAAAGAGAAGTTAAAGATCGGGGCAATGAAGTGGCAATGTCTGTCACTGGATGAAGCATAAGTCTAATATGGTCGTCAACGGGTAGATTTATGGTATAACAAACCCAATAAAAGTTAGCGAAAGTAAATAGTTGATTCCAGAGTTACGCAATTATGTAAACTTCCTGCTTATTTAGCATGCAATAAAGGTGTAGCGAGTATAGGAAATCAATCGTTTTTTTTTCTTTATATTTAACTAGCTGACCCAGCAAACGTTGTTTTGCCACATTATAGGGGTTGGTGGACTACCCCTAACTTTTAGGGGGATGAAAAATAGATGTTGGCCGATTCTCATAGATACCGGATAAGCACAAAAAATTTCATGAGAATCGGTCAAGCCGTTTCGGAGGAGTATGGCAACGAAAACTGTGACACGAGAATTTTATATATTAGATATACACATGGACTTGTCCTGAACTACCGTTATTCGTCTTGTATTGACCGCTCTGCACCGTATTATTGTCTTCGATTCATCAACGGATTAACTTAAGACCCTTTAGTGTTTAAGTGATTGCTTCCATCGGACACATTTTCCAATTATTGTCCCACTGCTGGACATAGGCCTCCCCTAAAAATTGCCACGACCGACGGCTGGCCCTGCGCCACCCAAAGTTCCTTATACGAATGAAATATGGGTCATTACGTAACCTGACCAGGGTCACCACGAGTTGCATTTTATCTACTGGTATACATGCCAGAACAGGTTTGCTTCATCGCCTAACGAATCTGTTACCTAGATAAGCTGATTTTTAATCAAATGATCACCTACTGCTCTATAAGTAATGTAATGGTAATGAAGGCTAAAACCCGACGTGAAACGTAACGGGACTTCGCTTGATATGATGATGATGATCTGGAAACCGCTGAATACTGCGACAAGGTCAAAGAGTGGGAGAGCTGAGGTGTGCCTGTCCTAAGCTGATGATAATTATGAAGATTGAAAGGAGGATCTAAACGGTTAGGCAGTTTTTCTTTCCGCTTGTCTTTCCAGTAACCCGGATGGTACTTATTTACACATGATCGGAGTATAGAAGTCTGTAGACCTAGTTGGTGATACCTACATCACCATCTTCAGGCTTGGTTGATAAATTGATTGATTAGAATGGCTATGGTTCGATAATTGGTTCAACGATACGAAATATGAAATGTTTAGAAACTTATATTGGTATTTACAAGTTATATTAAAATTAAATGGTTAATACTAAATAGATTAGGACTAAGAAGATGAGCATAGCTTATTTGGTTTAGTGCAACATAAAGAATTTGAATTTGAACTATAAAATTATAGAAAAGCGTACGACTAAAGTGCTGAGTTGTTCGGTTGCACATGGAGATTGAACAAATTACTATACAACTGAATCAGTAATATGTTTCTCAAAGCTTAATGACATTATGAGTCATTAGAATTTTAATTGAAATAAAGCTTTTGAGTTTAAAATATTGTTTTCCGAAATGGTAATGATTATGGAGGCTTCAAGGTTTTTTTACGTACATAAATAAAACGTAATTGTCACGGATGAGCTAGTTAAATGGAATTACACAAAATTAGCAGCGAGATTAAGTAAAAAGTGATGACAATAATCTTTGACGGGCAGAGTAGCAGCTTGTATAGAAACAATGAGAGAGATCGATGCGCGTGGGCATTGGGCGGCAACAACACGTATTAGGCGCCGATACATTGAATACAACGATTATAGACAAATTGAATAAGAACTTTTTGAAAATTTAAAGATATTTTACTTATTTTATATGTCCCGTTTATACCATCTTGCCTGTCGTCTCCAAAGGGTTACACAGAACTCCGAGCTGCTACTAATTTCATAGAAGAAACTAATAACACTGCTCGCACTTAGGAACACAAGCACCTGCAAACAGTCCTGTTTGGAATATACCTATATATATTTTATACTACAGTACGTAAATTTGTTAATTTAAACGTTTCCATATAAATACATGTGAAAGTGATAAAACCTGGCCTCTTATCAGATCATGATTCGACTTTACCCGAACTTGGCCTTTTTAAAAACATGTTTCTGGTGGAATCTTCTGCGAATTTTATAGCGTAATTTCAAAATTCGTACACGACATAAATTACATTGCGTACTCATGTTTTCTTTTTGGTAAGATGGTAGTGACAATAATTTGTTACGGCCTCGTTGACGAAATAACACATTTAAACATTTTTGTTGAATGTTTTAATTCGTTTAAGATTGATAGCTACTATAGCTAGCCGATAACACTTATATTTTTTATTTGATTTCGCGCCAATTGTATATTAAACACAGATTAATAATAGTCACATTACTACAGAGTCAAAGCGTATCGAAACGTAGGTAAGTATAAAAAAAACTGCGTTTGAAAAACGGACTTGAAAACTAAAAAGTAAAAAATAACTTAATACAGTTCTAACTTCTTGTTAGTTTTAAAGGTATGAAGTCGGTTAAAAATACACAGTATATTGACCCTTATCTCCACATTGTTATGCTGACATTTTTAAATAAATAAAGCTGGATGATGCATGTATGCGGTCAAATGTGCATCTTCGAGCGATTGAGATTTTGGTAGAGAAAGAGTGGTAGTTAGTTGACATTTCGCTTAACCGCGATTCTGCATCTGTGTGTCTTGACTACTAATACATAATCACAGCGATATTTTATAAGAATCTTAGCTTATAAAACGTCAAAGTAGATAAGCAGAGCAATCGTCGAAGGCACATAAATGTCAATGTTCCTTGAAGGAGAATTTCAAATGTTGAAATGCAATTTAATTATTGAAGACACTCATGTGTCTTAACCTTTACAGTCTTTACAAGCTCTAAAGACGATTTCTTTTTGTCGTTGACTATAAATCGGCCAAGCCCACGCTTCCGCAGCCTATTATTTACATAATCAAACGATCATTCCGCATCGCTTGGCAACTTGGACTCGGGAACGAGCAAAACAAAACGGTAATGAAAAAAACAATTGTTTTGTTTTTTTTTATGACATTCGCTGGGTGGTAAAGTTTGTTCCTAACATGTAGGTGGGACATTACATTTTTTTTAGGATTTTTACACGAACATCAAATAATGAAACAATAAATGTTTTCAAGTTTACACGATTTGTATACATTTTAATTATTATAGACAACGGGTCAACAGTCTTCCCGTGACCACGGCTTGATGCAAGTCAGCCGAAACGTCGGATTAAAAAATGTTTTTATACCTCAAATAACTACGCGATTTAGACCCGTTGTCTATAATAATTAAAATTAAACAATAGTTACTACTGTAGAATTTTACTGCGGTAGAGTCCGGTAGACTGTCAGTCTGCCTGAGACCATGGATGCTGTAAAGGATCTTAAACGTCAGGATTTAAATAATATAATTAGACCTTTTACGATGAAATCCGTAAAAAATAGTTTTATGTAAATTTTTAGGATCTTGTCAATAATCGCGTATAATTATAAAAGTTCTTGGAAAGACTGCATTTTCCAGAAAATCTAATTATGTTTATGGTAATTCTCTTCGTACGGTTTATAATGATTATGGTATCATATTAATTATATTTAGTGAGTATAAAAATTCGCACTAGTATATAAAAAACAATGTCTACTATTTAATATAAACCTATTAGTAGCATTTTCTAGCTTTTTCCTTCTGTTTTTATTGTGATATTGGACACCTACGATTCAGGCGCGCTGAAATAATACGTAGGTATCTACGATCGGTTTTTTATACTCTTTTATTTATATACCGTGTGTAGAACATGTCGGTCGCTGATAATATTATCTCGTTTTATTTTCCTTTAACTTGTTATACGAGGTTATGCGATGGTTTTCATGTTTTAAATTAGGTAAACAAATATTTAATTGTTCTTTACCGGACTTATTCAACGATGACTTGATCATTTTCTTTCATAAGTTGATAAAAACTACTATACACACACGCGTGCCAGAGTTATAATAAACAAAACACACGAAATAATAACGATAACAATTAAAATTTATTAATAATAATAAATAAATCTCAAAATATATCTCATACAAAATAAAATATAGTTAATAATTAATAGTAGGTATGGCAAAAGGAGAATTAAATAGTAGGTACCTAATTGGAAATAGTCCGGCAGTGGCGTCACTCACAACACTATCACGCGAATGTCCGATCGATGTAGTCGCAGTCGAACTCTGCGAAGAACGAGTCGAAGGGAGACAGCGAGTCCTCGGCGAACTCGGACGGCGTCTCCTGCTCCGTGGAGAACTCGGACAGGTCCGAGCAGAGCGGCGAGGGCCAGCGCTCCGGCCGCGACCCGTCAGCCTCAGGACTGGTCTCCCGCAGCGCCGCCGACAGAGCCGTGATGTATCGCATCGCCAGCCTCAGCGTGGTGATCTTCGTGAGCTTCTCACATGGTACCGGTGTCCCGGTGATGGCTGAAGCGGGGACAGCGCGGCGTAGAGTCTCGAACGCGCGGTTGATCTCTCGCATGCGGCTCCTCTCGCGTGCGTTAGCAGTTTTCCTCCTGTACTTGCTGAGGGGCTGCGGAGTCCGGCGCGCGCGCGGCTCGCGGCTCCGCGCCGCGCGCGGTCGCAGCTGGTACTTGTCGTGATCCGGCATGGAGTGACGCCGGCGGCCGCCCCACGCGACCACGCCGCCGCCCGCGCAACGTCGCCGCAAGAAAAATACGCTCACTCCGCCCACTTGCCCCGCTCCGTTCATGTACAGTCGCGCGGGGAGCTTTTAACATTGCATTGTATTTAAAATAAAACCTACACAGAAACGATTACATTAATTTTGGAATGTGCGAAGTGGCCGAATAATTTTATCAAAGGTTGCACATCCCTTTATTCAATCTTAGCACTTCCGTCCAGAAAATAAATTTGATATTTCCATACGACATAAGTTTCTGCATAAAGAGTGTGCTGTCTAAAGTCGATAATCGTCATGCTATATTTACATAATCAGATTTTTCATCGAATCTGTAATTTTCACGTTAACTTAAAACTATTTTCGTTAAACAGACAGCGGTCTCAGAGTTAGAGTCACGTCACGTGATTAAACATAATGCTTAATTCACAGACTTTTAAATAACAAAGATTTTTAATTAATTATAAGTCTGTAACTCACTTGGAACTCAACCTTGTGTATCTCTACTTAGTCACTCACTAACCCCTCCTTGTAATTTACGAACAAATGCACAGCGAAGCGTTACTATTCTGGACTTTAGCACACCTCTGTACATCGCATTGGTCACAATGAATGAACAACATCCAAGTAGATAACTCATTGGGTAATAGGTAGTAATCCGATTGATATCATTTGCATATTCGATTCGGCATTTCCGTTCCAAAGGCTTTGCGTGGACTAATTGTTTACCGACCTTGCAGACGAAGTACTCGACTGTTTTACGTGGGATATCTTAAAGTCATGTGTAGGCGATCATTGGTGACGCAAAATGTCGTTATGTAATGCAACTACCTATTTACCTGCATCGTTATTTGGCCTTTTGCACTTTTAGTTAAGCAATTTGGTAGATAGGCTTGTATAGCTATTGTTTGGCAGAATATTGCACGAAGCGGAAATCTATAGTTAGGCTAAGAAAATAACATATTTAATATTGTAGGTATACTGAAAAATATATTTTTTAATGATCTCTTACGACGAAATTACAAAATACTTTTTTAATTACAAATAATCGTCTTTATAACATACCGTATTATGTACAATTACATTCCCACGCTTTATTCCAGAATTTTGTTTGCGTCTAGTTTAGTATCTATTTATTACTACGTGATTACGATAAATAGAATGATCTTAGATGATGTCCAAAAATTCAATAAAGTTTACCCAAGCGTAAATTAAATAAATACCTAGGTAACTGTTTGCAATAAACCTACTTATTAATTTCATGGCTGTCTGGCGACATACAATCGCCTAAAGCGGCCCAGCAACGGCCTAATTTAAAAAAAAAAAAAAGCGGGAAAATCTTATGTATACAGTTAAATTCCTTATTTATGTTTACAGTTACGTGCCTACATAAATACCTACATCATCATTTCACTAATTATAAATTACTTCACCCATAACTTTAATTCAGTCTTCATTAGCAATGGACCTCCAATGTAATTTATTGCTATACTTAGACAACAGGCGTTATCTAAATGACATGAAAAATCGATGCAAAGATTTCTTAGAACAATTAACTGAGAAAACATTGTGTAAGTTTCCGCCATTACGATTTTTATTGGAGATTGACGTTATAGATTTGTTAGACACATGCCCCGATCTAGCAGATCTTTTGTTTACGGAGCCAATGAAATTACAAAAAATGCTCAACGAAATTTTGTTTTCGTGTCTTCAATCTATTGAAGTGGTGGGGTTAACGGATAATATAGAATATGCCCAAGTTGCCGTCACGGTGCGGTTAAAGAATGTGCCTAAACTTTTTAAATCCAATCCAAGCCATTATCGAGGTTTAGTGGCCGTTGACGGGTTGCTACTAAATATTTCAAAGCCGGAGAGCTATGTTTACCATTCTGTTTGGTCTTGTTCTGAGGAATGTGAAGACAGTGAGGTAATATTACATTACATACCAAAGTGTCCACCGAAATGTTATGTTTGCAAAAGTATTCTCTTTGAAAATAGCGGATTACGACGATGTGGAGAACAAGTGACGGCGACATTTAAAATTAATGATCAATTATTACCAAAACGATTCCTCATTGTGGATGATTTATTCCCAAAGCTAAACCTCGGTTCAAGATATATTTTACACGTTATAGTAACCAAAAAGAATACAGCAGTATGGTCTTCAGAAAAACTAATTCCTTTTCCCGCACCAATAACCAGCTCTATACCTAAAGATGTCGAGGAACTGTATAAAGCATGTGGAGGAATACCTTGGAAGTTCATATACTGTCTGGCTTCCAGCCTCGGAGTCGATGTGTGCCCTTTGAATTGTTTCATGCACCTCAAGATAAACCTGTTAATAAGTCTTACGAGTATCAAGGCCAACGCCATAACAGGCGCAAGTATCGTACACGTCTTAGTAGGAGGTTTCGATACAAGATACATCGGGGAAATTATGACTGAAGCGGCAAAACTTGCTGACAGGTCTGTAGTTTTAGGGACTACTAATTCTGTGGCGTCCACAGCTCTGATAGCGAGTTCTGGCGGAGTATGCCTTCTGCCTTTACCTCTTCATACCTACCATCACAAACAAGTTTCATCAGTTCTATCAGCAATAGAAACAGGGGATATAAATACTGGTACTGGAATGACAAAGCTGAAGTCAGCAGTGTGGGCGCAAGGCATGGACTTCAAAAAGATGATACTGTTTAACGTAGCAAGCGTCTTCGGAAACGTTTGCCGGGGAGATTGTGGAGAATTTTATGATGAAATAGTCGAATTTGTGCTTCAACAAGCTGTGGATCCTGTTGGAGTGTGCAAGGAGGAAACGCAAGCCTTGAAAGACGTGGCCAATTATATTGATCTAGTTGCAGGAACAGAAGTTAATTTAGATGATGCCACGGAAAAATTGTTGCGTAGTTACTTTTTGGCTGCTCGGAGAGAGAGCGCCATGTGTCAGTCGGAGGTATGAGTGCTTTGGTAGCTACATGTCTCACTTCAGCCAGGCTATGTCGAAGGAGAGTAGCGAATATTGATGACGCAATATTCGCTATTTGGTTACACGTCAGCGGTAGACCAGAACCGCGGTTTGCCCCCGAAGAATACCTACGAACCCCGGCGGACGTGCGAAAATTACAAAAAGTAATAAACAGCTTCAAGGATTGGTTAGAACAATTCACCGGTAATTGTCTGCTATAAGATTTTCCTGCTCTACTAGCAAGACGACGTTTGATCACCTGTTTTTTTTAATACATAGGTACCTTATAACGTTATGAATACTAATGACTGTAATTTTATTACTCAATAGGATTTCCATTTATGACTGTTTTAAAAAAATATTAATATAGCTGTAAATTATGTATCTAAATTAGGTACAAAAATACATAATTTATTTAAATACATAATCGTGACTTTATTTTTAGGTAGGTACCTACTTAATTATGAAAACCAGTTACTTTTTTGCTTTTCAAAAAACATTACTTTCTAACATTATTTATAAAATTATAAAGGTCAGATTTAGCTGGATGAGGCAGACGTGTTACTTTTCAATAAAAAAAAATTTGGAAAATTTATGTTTTTTATTGGATAAAAAATGCTTGCTTTAAGTAGCTCAAATTATAGAATTTTAATGATGTAATATTTATACATATATTATTATGCTTTTTGACTAGAAAAAATACAAAAATTTGTTAATAGAAATCTCAAGATAGTAAAATATTAATTCATAACATATTATAAAATGTATAAATAAAAAAATGTGTTAAGATCACAAAACAATACCCTTATTAAAAACCACCACATTCATATATTCAGTAACATTGATAAATGATTAACGATTAAGTAAATAACTAGATTAGACTCTATATCCATCTGTATATATGTAGTAAATCATATAAGAAAATACTTCTATACATTTCAAAATAACACAAAGATAAGATAATGAAGAATGTGGTAGTAAATACAAAATTTTTTTTATAATCCAACATTCACCCTTATTTTTATTTAGTATAAGATACAAAACTGATGTAACAACAAGCAGATTTTGATTCTGCTTATTTTACATTACAATATGATGCACCAGATACAAAATCACAGTAATCCATTCTCTTATATCTAAATTTAATAATTCACAAAATAAGGCACAATATTACTTTGTTATAACAATCTTGTTTTCTAACATTTTGTTGGCAGAGCCCAGTATTGTAATGATAAATCATTTATCATCTATTTGGAGATCACAATACGATGATATGATGTGATGTGTAGAACATCCATTAATTGCTCCCTTCAACTGTATTTAAGCATCATTCAAAAAGCTAAAATCTAAATTTGATTTGTTCAGCAGCTCTTTCTGTGAATTCAATTTCATAGATAAATTAATTTGACTCTTCCTTATTTTAACACTGTCTTCAATAAGAGACTTCAGTGCCTCATCGTCAACCAATTTGTTTGTCATTTTGATACAATGGTTAGACACAGGTTCTCCAATCTTGAAATCGTTCTTTTCAAATGAGACAACACTGTATGGCACATTTGAAAACCCTTCCGCGTCTTTTACTACAAAACTAATGGTTGACCAAGTGCATTTTGTGAGTTCCTCTAGCGCACTAGTCAGATCAGTTGCCAATTTATTGGTGTTGTCTGCTGCATTTGAAACAATATCACTAATTTTGGAAAACTCTGTGCTGACATCCATAAGTTTCATTACAAATGCCTGTTGACGAACTTCTAATAACACTTTGCTTCTCAGTTTAAGACAGTCATAACATACTTTCATGATATCATGACACTGTTTTTCTCTAGCTCGGTTAGCAGATTCACCCTTTTTGTGAGCCAGGAATGCTTTATAAGCACTAGCATACACAGTCTGATAGTTGAACTTAGTAACAAAATTGTTGATTTCTCCAGTTATTACTTCATTGCTGCGTCTAGTTGCAGACTGCAGTCTCACAGTAAGTTGAGTCCATGCAGTTTGTAGTTTTTGTATCCTTTCAGTTATTTCATCTGCGTCTTTGAATATTTTGTCAAAGCCCCCAAGCAAATTTGAGTTTCCATTAGGATTTTCTCTAATTTCAGATATGTGTATCTTTCCGGCATCAGTCATCTTTTTCAGGGCTTCCTGCCTTGCAAGGAGATTGCCAATATTTTTGTCAACTGAATTATGTTTGAGTAACAATTGTTTACCTTCAAACTTTAATGATTCTGCTCTAACAAATAAACCATTGACAAGGAAGTCATACAATTCCATTTGGGACATTACAAAGTACAGACCATTTTTATACAGAGTTTGGCTATTTTTGAAGTTGTATAGTGCTTTAGGGTGTTCCAAACATCTTTGTACAGCTATTGGTACTATCGGCTCAACATTGTCTTTGATTACATAAGTCTTATTGTATAGGAACAGCATGACATTTTCATTCCAATATTTAACAATGGGTTCATCATCTGGGGGTTCCATATAGTTCATTTGAGTTATTAAAATTTGTTCACTCATGGGAATTTTAGTATCATTGTTAATCTTAGATTTAAGCATAAGAACAGTAGTTGAATCCTCAATTTCATAACCAAGTTGTGATAATGTTGCTACTGAGAATACCTTGACAATTTTTTTTGTGAGAACTTTTTCAAGGACATCATAAATCACAATTTTGCTTGTAGCCTCTTTTTGTTCAGTTGGTATGTTAAATGTAACTCTGGATGGGGTGTCCCGGCCCCTCAGTTTAGGATCCCATTCCAGAGCAATCCTTAGCCATTCTTCAATTAAAGCTTTGAATGGTTTAGAAATATAATTCTCAGGAAAAACTTCATTTGAATATTCAATATCACCATGGAACGTTTCGTACACACAAATACTTTCATGAGCCTTCTTCTTAACATGGGGCATCCACTGCACAGGAGCCATAAATGGAAGGAATGGCCTCCTGCCACACACCAGTTCAAACACAACCAAACCAAATGACCAAAAATCAACTGAGTTACTGTATGTTTTACTGTAAATTATTTCTGGAGCTAAGTATTGCAAAGTTCCAACCAGGCTAGCACATACTGAGTTGGAATCTATTTCTTTGGCATATCCCAAATCTATCAGCTTATAGATCACTTTCCTCTGACCTTGAACAGCCACATTGGTTTGAACTGGATCTAATATATTCATCACTATGTTTTCAGGTTTTAGATCTCTGTGTGTTATTTTGTTTTGATGGAGAAACTGCATAGCATTATTTAGATCACTCAGTATCTGTCTGATTTGTTGTTCTTTGAGGCCTGCACAGGACTCCGGTTTATTGAGGACCTGTCGAAGGTCACCACCACTGCAATATTCCATGCAAAGAATAGGTAAACGCGACGGGTTGGCGCGCTCCAGGCCTGTGATAAATTCCGGAGGCAAATCTTTTGTACCGACAATATTTGGGTTTCTGCAATTCTGCAGCATTTCCACTTCCTTCGTCCATCGCTCTCTATGTTTCTCGCTTAGCTCATCACCCCATTGGCACGTCTTTATGGCTAATTTTTCATCAGTTCTTTTGTGTTTCCAAAGCACTACTGTACCAAAACTTCCTTTTCCGAGTTCTCTTTCTTTTATCCAGTCACCAATAAATATGATGTCGTCCATTTCTTACTAATTCAGAATAGCTTAAAGAACGAGTAAAAACCACTCAAATTCATAGAATTAGGCTACATATAAAAATAGCTACACGCACATCACTATATACAAGCAAACTTTTATTTGAGAACTTTGTTTGATAAATGGGTTTTTAGTGGGTCACGGTTGGTTTTGTTAATTTCAAGACGAAATTTAAAACACATTCAATGATTTGTTTTGCTAATTGTTATCAAAAAATGTACAAGAGACCCAATTAAAACTGTACAATTATTATAGCGTAGTCATATATAATTAGACAGCTCATTTATTAATTCTGCAATTATCTTATTAACATTATTTATATTCGTGTCGACACTATGAAAAACCTATAATACTCCTTTCCAAGCAAATATGTTAAGAAGCATTTTATTCGTTTCAGTCATTGTGAAATGTGAATAACTAAGATTTTCTATCATATAGTTAGGCTACTATTCACAAAAAATATCTTAACTATAAGCTTTGATAATTGATAACCGAGTGACTACTGATTACTGATTAATAAAATTAAAGTGCCGTTTACAATATTTTCATATTCTGAAAAATGAAACGAAAATGACAAACTTTGACACTGTCAATTTTTTCCGTTCAGTCAAATCAAATCAGTAAACGTCAAATTTATTTAGTCAAAATAAAAAAATGCAACTTTGTTGATTGTGGCAGTATCTTTGTATTTCATTTATTTAGGTATTCAATATATGATTAGCTAATTTTACCATCTAAGAAAAATTATGGATATAACAACATCGTGTCGGACTTGTATGAAAGATAATGTGACTTTGGTGGACTTGTTTGAAAATGTTAAAATTGAAGAAAATTGCCTCCAATTGGCCGACTTGCTTGTGCAGTGCACTCCAACAAAAGTGTGTAGCAGTGGCAAATAGAAAAATATATATTTCAATTAACAAATATTAAATAATATAAGTACTTTTTTTATTATTTATTTTACAGGTTTCCAAGGAGGATGGTTTACCACAACGCATTTGTGATGATTGTGTTAAGGTGCTGCATCTTGCTTACACATTCCGGTTGCAAGCGACAAAAGCACAGGAAGAATTTAAAAAACTCCTGCAAAATGATGTGAAAATAGAACCACAAGAAGACGAAGAAGTTGACCTTAAAACAGAAAATGATGATTATTTTGAAACTAATGAAGAATTTAATTACAACCCAGACCTTCCAAAAACCGAGCCTGAAGAAAAAGAATTTACATGCACTAAATGTAATAAACAGTTTACAAAAGAAAAGAAATTCTTGAAACATTTAGAAGCCCATGAAAGTTTATCATTAGAATGTTCATTTTGTAAAAAGATATATCATAGCCAGGCATCGTTTGATAAGCATATAGCTAAACATAGTAAGAAGAATACATGTGTGATTTGCAACCAAACCTTTGTCAGCGATACACATTTATTACAGCATATGGTAGAGCACTCAACTGACATCCAAGTAAAAACTGAAAATGACATATCAGAACAAAAGCCACAATGCTCTGAATGTGGTTTAACATTTGAAAAACAAAGGTCACTATCTATGCACATGAGAAAGCATAGAATTAAAAATGAGAAGAAAGAGTTTATTTGTGATACATGTGGAAAAACATTTACTATGAAACATTTGTTGAAAAGGCATTTAGTGATGCACAGTGAAGTGAAACCGTATAAGTGTACTAAATGTTCCAAAACATACGCCAGACGAGACCAGCTTATGTCTCATATGTATACTCATAAAGAAAATAAGCCTTATGTTTGTACATACTGCACGAAAAGTAAGATATTTTGCTAGATCTGATGTTTTTCAACATGATACTGTCATTGAGACATTTAAAACATAATCCAATCGTAGAATTCACTTCACAAGTTTGTTCTTTAGGAAATAATTACAACTGAGCATAAATATTTTGTTATTTTTGTTGATAAGTAGGTTTCGTATATGTTTACCTACACTCTGTTCATGGGTTATGTTGAAATCCAGCCCTGTGTACAAGTCCGCATAGAATAGTGCTGAGCTCACCGGAGTTGCGTACAATTTAATTTTAATTTATTAAAAAACATGTAGTTATTATAAAAATGAGAGATAAGTCTCATTATACTTTTTAATTAAATGACATACATATACATCGAAATAAAACTACTTTTTACGGATTTTATCGCGGTATATTGATATTATTTTAACATATACAGTTCAATTTAAAATAGCCAACAACAAAAATACTTATATTAACTACCACTTAGAATATATTTAGACCTAGTTGTTTTAAAGATGTATATTTGTGTCACCAGGTTTTGCCCAGATGTGCAGCCTAAAGGACCATGTTCGTAGCCACACAGGAGAGACTCCATTCCTGTGTTCTGAGTGTGGCAAGGGGTTTTCCAACAACTCCAACTTGAGACAGCATATGATGAGGCATACTGGATTGAAACCATATGGTTGTAGTATGTGTCCTAAGACATTCTGTACCAAAGGTAAGAATTGATTAAAAGTTTCTTTGGTAAGATGAATTTATTTAGAAATTAACCAATCTAATAATTAGTTAAATTAGGCACTGATTAAAAGAAAGGACTGTTTTTTTTGGATTAAGTATCCAACAACATTTTTTTGTATTGAAGACAAACATGTTTATGGACATCCTTTGATGGAGATCCTTAAAACAAAAAAAACATTTAAGACATTCATTAGCTACATTGGTATATTAGGCATTAATATTGAACATTTTCTGAGGAGTGTAGCTATAGTCTGTATTACTCAGTACGTCAGTACTAGCTGATTCCCGCGACTTTGTCCGCGTGCAATTTAACTAAAAAAATAAAAGTTTCATATTAACTTTGCACCCCCGTTTTACCCCCTTAGATGGTGGATTTTCAAAAATCCTTTTTAGCGGATGCCTACGTATATCATAACATCTACCTGCATGCCAAATTTCACCCCAATCCGCCCAGTGGTTTGGGCTGTGCGTTGATAGATCACTATGTCAGTCAGTCACCTTTGAGTTATATATATTTAGATATTGATTATGTGCAAATCCACATTGTTCTTTTTCCACCTTACCTTATAGTCAGAGTGATGGGATAATACCACATTCACCACAATCTCTGTTTTCTATATTTACAGGTCAAATGACGTCACACATGACGACGCACACTGGCGAACACCCGTACAAGTGCGAGGAGTGTGGTGCCGCCTTCACCAAGCAGAACTCCTTGAAGAAGCACTCCATGATTCACTTCAGAGTGCGACCATTCGCCTGCGAGACTTGCAACAAGAGGTATGATACAAACTGACCCAGTTTGATACGGAATTTTTGTGGAAACTTGCTTAAATTGTTCCGAGGGTGGTAATTTGTTGAATGTGTCCCCATAAATACCCATGTGATCTACAATCAGCAAAGTTGATAGTAGACCACTTGTCACCCTTATTATAATAATAATGATGGAGTTCAAAAGTGATCAACCATGGTTGTAAAACCGGTCCAAACATATTGGAAGGAATAAAAACGAGTAATGAGTTCATACTAACGAGATTGAAATAAAACTACTTTTTACGCAATTCCGACGCAGCATATCTGCTTGTCTGCCCGCGACCATGGATGCGGTATTTTTATATTATGGATTGGTTTATTGGTTGTTTTATTTCAATGACTAGTATTTGTATAAATGTAAGTAAGTCAATGAATTGTTGAACCCACACAAACATAGCAGACTGAATAATGTTAATTATATATATTTCGTAGGTTCACATGCAAGGACCATCTCAAGCGGCACACGAGGATTCACACCGGGGAGAAGCCGTATAAGTGCAAGCACTGTGAGCGAGCGTTTTCGCAGAGCAACGACCTGGTGAAGCACACGCGGCAACACATAGGGCAGAACGTATACCAGTAAGTATGGCAATACTATGAGGATGTCAATACTTTTGACTCAGTGGCTTAGTACCAGGAATTACGATTTCGATACCCGTAATATATTAGTGTTTTTATTATTATTTCTGGCGATTATTACACAGCGCCATCTAGTTCCGAGATAAGCTACGAGGATTGTGTTATGGATACTAGTTGGTTGATATACAACATATATACTGTTTTTTTGTAAATACATATACATATATTATACATCCATGACTCGGATACAAATGTATCCCTACTGTAATTCGAACCCGGATTGGACTAATTGGCACTAGACTAATTGGGTCAATGTATGGCCTAAAGATAGAGGTGTTTCTGTAATCGTACCCACGATATACAAATAAGACATTTAAGGAAAGATCATATTCATTCCTAAAAGGCTGATGGTAGATGTCCATGGGCGGCAGTGATCACTTACCATCAGGTGAGCCTCCTGCTCGTTGGTCCCCTTATTTCCATATAAAAAAAGAACATTTCTACTTCCATTTTCAGGTGCACAATTTGTGGATTGCGATTCAGACTCCTATCGGAGTTAAAACATCACTATCCCGTACACTTCGTCAACGGGGAGTGCGTGAGCAACCCTCAAAACAACACCAAAGAACAACCAGATCTTAAAGGACCACTCAATAATGGTCCTTCTATTAAGGACATAGAGTCTTTATCCGTAGCTCCATTGTCCAGCCGGCTAGCACGAAAACCGGCGCCGGACTTCAATTTATTGACCTTCAAAAATGATAAGGACCTACCGCTGATTCTCAAAGCTCCAGTTGAAAAAGAAGTTCCTATATTAGATCTAAAACCTAACCCGTCTGATTGCTTTGAACCTCCACCTGAAGTGAAATTACAACCTAATATCAATGATAATAGAATTGTTATTACTATAAACAGTTGTGACACTAATGGTGTAGTTAATGGTATTACTATTAATTTACCGCCAAAAGAGAGCTAAAATTTTACTTTATACAATAGGATTAAAATCTACTACATGTTACTTTTACTTTTAAGTAATGTTACACGATAATATATAGTGTCATTCGATTATTGAAACAAAAACTTTTTTGAATAACTACCAAACGAGAATAGACAAAAATGTTTCTAAGGATTGTTCACTAAAGAGGTCGTAGCTAAATTAACTATGGTCACATTATATATCTTTATGTGTTCCATAATTTCGTGTCGCTGTCTTCGATCTCGCATTTAAAAGAAAAACATCTCATAATGTATAAGCACAGCTACTTTATACTTAAAACGCGCGAAGATTCTAGTTTATTGCTTGTGAGTTGTTTTCAAACACTATTATGCTAGGTTCGAAGTAGTTGTTAACGCTCTCTATTCGCGCATAATTGTATATATTATAGTATACGCCGATTAGTGCCTTAAATTTCGGGCTTGTTGACTATTGTAAAATATTTTGATTTCTTAAGAAATCTTGAATATTCGCATACTACACTTATGCGAATATTAAAGTTATAACAAATATAGAAGTGGTTGTTCCTTTAAATGAATTTGAAAAATGACCCGCATACCTCGGGTGCTACTTATTACTATTTTAAATATAATATAATTCTAATATAATAAAAATGTTACATTATTATCTTTCATATTTTAAGGAATATTTTAATTGTATAAAAAGAAATTATGAACAAAAAACTTAACTGCCTTATTTATAAGGCTTATTATGTATTGTGTTTTCAATTATTATTATTTTTTTCGTGAAAAACAAACAGTTACACACTTATATTATTATATTAGTGACCTTAAAGTGGCATTCAATATTTATGTAGTTATTATGAATAAGGGCGATAGTTTAAGTTACTATGAATATAAGTTAGACAAAGTATTGGAGCTGGTATTGATTTCCGAACATTCGAGTGAACTACACTAGGATATTTTCGTTAATTCCGCTGGACCCTTCTGAAAGCCTAACGCATTCCAAACGGTTGAGCGGGTAAACAAATTACGAAACGTACGCGAGTGAGTGAGATAGCATTAGCTTTGCGAATAACTTCAGAGGGATCGAGTTGAATTGTCGTGAAGCACCAAATAAGTTTACCAGTGTGAAGTTTGCTGCGAGTAAAACTGAAACTTAAGTATTCTCGGTCGCTCTCTTCCCACGGTGCGCTTACCTTGTCTAATTTCATATATGCGTATGTTATGCCTTCAGTTCTGTGACTATATTCACACCGATAGAATGATTTGGCGCTTAGTGTGAAGTGTGATATTTTTATGCGAATATTTTTATTTTATTGGACTCAAAAAATAATCAATTGTATATCAATTGTATAATATATAGATAAATGTTATTAATTTAAACTTGTAGCTTAAGTAAAATGCCTTAAATAATCGATATTTTCAAAGACAAATTAAATTAATCTTTCGTAATGATTTTACAGATTTTTATTTTTCACCTATTTAGCAGATAAACCTCATAATAGTATTAATTTGATATAAATACAAGATGTAATTTAAAGGCACGCAGGGATTTCCCTCAGTACCTTCTGATTTTCTCAGATGCTCCGCTCAGTAAGAAGTCAAAAGAAATGATGCAAATGACGTTACATCATTTGCGTCAGTTCTTCTAAGTCTATGAAAAGATGAAGTGACTAAAATCCAGAGCTAGGCTCCTTTTTACTCTCACAAATCACCATATTTATAGTTTTACTCAGCTTGTTATAGGGGCACGTGGAAATTTCGGAAATACTGAAAAATTGCACAAAAAATGATGGATTTACTAGTTTCCAGAATTAGCGTGCCCCCTAAAAAGAAGTAACAAAATAAGCTTAGTTTACTAATTATTTATGTATTTCTCTGTTTCTAATCTTGATGATGAAACTACTTAGTTGCTGGAGAAATATTGCACCGTTTCTTCTTTCCACCAAAGACACAAATAAAATGGGTTTTGGGGCTCTGATATTAACGACGTTCAAAACCCGCGAATTAACTTAGCGATACATACATACCTACACCTTACGCATACATGCCTTTTTCCCGTGGGATAGGCAGAAACTACAGAATGCCACACACTACGATCCCTCTATACCACTTTTGCCGCGTCCACATTCAATACATACTTAAAAAACTACTTAATTATTTTAGACTTTCTCAAGACCGTATGGCTCTCCCTAAACTCAGAAAGACCGTGTATCTAAAACGTTGATAGTCCCACGCTAAGTAGTGGCCCTTTAACTAGAGTATTTACATTGAAGGGTCCTCCACGAGATGCGTCATCTCTACGTGACCCAATGAGGAGAGGAGGGGCTTAGGTCGGCGACACACTAAAGTGACTATCGTCCTGTTGTATGAAGTGACCTACTTACCATTTACATAAACTTTTTGTACAATTTATTGAAGACCGTTGGTACACGCCAACAAACTGCGCTATGTTACTTAGTTTGATGAATATAAGAAAATATTATAATTTGTATTTCTTGCTTGATCAATAAATAAGAAAAAAATAAGAAAAGGTAAGATCCCTCAGTACTTATTTTGGGATAATAGTTGTGATCTGGATTGCATCATTTCTGCCCTCTTCTCATATTATTTATATGGAAGAAATATAACGAGACATACAAATAATCGATATTATTACATACGTACATTATTTTCAAACGCACCTGCTCCTGACACCATCTGATTAACATCAGTAACTGCTATTAGTTATTCAGTGCTAACATTAACAATTGTAACCTGCTATTAACTAGTTAGAACAGAAACATCTGAGGAAAAAACATAAAATAACTATAAAACAACGTGTGAAGAATATAATCATTAATTATTGTTAAAGGTCTCTGGGAAAGATTTTTGAGCATAACCCTTATTGTGAATTGTGTTATCTGTGAAAGCAAATAATAATTAATATCATCACTATCCCACTACTGGGCACGGGTTTCCTTTCAATTAAGAGGGATTAAGCTATAGTCCTCCACGCGAGCCTAGTGCGGGTTGGCCGACTTCAGACACCATCGAGAATATCGCTCAGGCATGCAGGTTTCCTCACGATGTTTCTTTCACTGTTTGAGCATGTGATAAATACGTACGTAACTTTGAAAAGTCAGTGGTGCCTTGGGATCGATCTCAGGACCTGTGCCTTTACAGTCCTCTGATCATACCACTAGGCTACAGTTCTTGTAAATAATAAAATTAAAAACCAATTTTCATCAAACTATTTGCTGTCTCACTACCGCTCTGATGCATGTTTCCTCACGATGTTTTCGTTCACAATGGCTTCTTTCACAGTTTGAGCATGATATAAATACGCACGTAACTTCGAATTCAGTGATGCGTGCTTTCGGATCGATTCGAGACCTTCAAATTAACAATTCTACAGTCACACTACTGCACTATCATAGCTCCAAAAACAAATCGAGAATTATCTAAAAACTATTCATTTTTTGACTTACGCCGTAACAATTGCTCGATGTTTATATACCTATCTGTAAGTTTATTTAATTGTTCTGAATTGACATTACAGATTAAACGTTCAAAATCGACCGCTGGATAGTAGGTACTATATATTATATACTATGCATGAAAAAATACTGGTAGGTATCTAAGTATATGTATACTTGTTAGTTACGAAAACAGTATCGATTTTTTTATTACCTCTAAAGCTCGGCAAAGCCTGTTAATATAATTGGTAAGTATAATAAAAATCGATTGGTTCAGAAGCATTGACTTAATTAAATATCAAACCTCGGATGGATATTTACAAATTGGAGCTTAGGTATAATAATAACTTTATTACGCTTGTTAAAAGCTTCGTAAAGACTTGGTCAGGCTTTCAGATGAATACAGGCTTACCTACTGTCCTGAATATCAATGAAACAAGGTAATATTCAGCGCCAAATATTTGCAGATAATATGTATTATTTCAAAATAAACACCCTGAATAGCGTTTTGTTTGCATCAATATCGTAAGGCTGAGAAGGGTGCGTATTTTGACCTTGACCCATCTGAGGCTAAAATCTATAGAGCCGAGCGAAGGCAATCAGGTTACTGTTGTCGATACTGATTGAGTTAATTTATTGTTGAGCATTAGTTATGTTATGTGCCTAGGGGTGAATATACGGAAAATATCTGTCCCAATTTTTTATCTGTACTAGTTACTACGCGTCAGGCAGAGAAGATATTTCAGAAGAATTTATTAATATTAAACTGATTAGACCACATCGTCGGTGAGCTAACCGAAACTAAACTTGAATTTAAAAAGAATATTACGCGAATATACGAAATCGAAATAAATACAGTTTTTACGGATATTTTAAAGGTATTTTTTCAGAATACATAGTTGATAAAATCCGTAATTATTAATTCACATTAAATTAATTTAATCCTATGTCTAGCATAGTATCATCATCAGTGTAAGTAATAATAATAGGTATCAACTGTTTTTCTTTAGTAAGAAAGCTCAAACAATAATTTTCAGTCTATAATATTCTCTCATAATACCTAGTCTGAGTCAACGCTCTATATATAGTATATTATAGTCTAAGATTGACATTTCCACAACAAATCGGGTGGAAAGCATTTAGGTAGACTAGTCAATTTTCTCCGTCGGTTTTAGTCTTTCGCTGCGCTAGGTCTGCTTCAGTAATTTCAAAGCTTTGTCGAGAAAGAGAAAATGTGTTTTCTTTCTCTCTACAAATTTCTTTCCAACTCTAGTAGTACTGTTCAACTTGTAGCTTTTGAACTTTGTGATGTAACGATATTTATTATTATATATTACGTACCTACTTATCAGTAAAACCTGGTTAAGTGGGATATCAAGGGACCTGCAAATTTGTTTCACTTATAGAGGTATTCCACTTACCCAGTGTCTCAGATATCCAGGTATAAATAAATATCTGTCTCATTTACAGAGGCTTCACGTACTGATAGTGATGTAAGCCTACGTTTCGACATTTTTCAAATAAACATAGGCATATCATAGTAAAGCAAAACTAAATTTGAAGGTCATTGAGGCTCAAAATTACTTACGTAGTTAACTGCGGACAGAATAAGAATATGTAAGTAAACAAATAAAACATTTTATCTCAGTTACAGTGGTTAATGCATATAAAATTCACTCGCTGCCTCAGTTAAAGACGTAACTATGACCACAAATCGAAAGAACGAATCTCAGATATAGAGGTTTCCTTCATCCCACTAGCAGAGGTAATTCAGTGCCAAAGTGTTGGGACCTCAGCATGAGTTCCAGTTATGGAGGTTTCTTACTTATCCAGGTCCCACTTATCCAAGTTTCACTGTAATTTATTTATTTCAAATCATTTATTAATATATGCACCGAAAACATAACATGAGTAACAAAAAACACCCTTTTTACGGTAAAGAAAATTAAATAAGTATTTACAAAATACATACTCTTATCCGCTACCTTCATAATCACCCGCCAAATTTAATCTTATAGAACTATCCCGTAATCTTTATAGCCGTATAATACGTGTATAACACCACTAAAATCAATTGTCGATATCTACAATCCGGCCTCGTTGGTCCACGCATAATCTATGCAACGCTGACTGGGGCAGGGCGGGCGACCCTTATCAGTGCGCAGCGAGAGCTCGGAGCCTTCGCACGGTAAGTAAACCTTCTTTCTAACATCATTTTCTTTTTTATTCTTACTATTACTACTAGGCTGTATGTAGTACTACAGTGGAAATACCTTTACCATGTTCTGTAATTTAATTTTAAAAAACGTTCCCTTGCATGACGTTTTAGTTGATTGTGACTTTTTTTACCTTTTACTGAGCTTTGTCTGAGCGTGGAGAAATTACGTGCAACTTTTATCTTTTCGAATATTGGGAGACAGCGGATTTTTAGGGGGAGTAATTAATTAGCATTGATATTGTGATCAGTTCTAACAATGTTCTATCATTTAATTAAGTATCTATATGAAGGATATCTTTAGCGAATTATAATGTGTTAAATAAATAACAATACATAGATACATTTTAATTTTTGTTTTATTAATTTTACTCTAATTTTAATACATTAATGATAAAGTTTTTAAATTTTATTATAGTAATGGATTACATACGAAGCGGAGAACTAAAAGTCTCATAATTAACAGTCGCAACGTTTGTAAACATTTTTTGTTAGAAACCGACTTCAAAATAAACGTAGACTGGGTTTCTTAATAATTGTATCGTGTGTATGTAGGACTTGTATACACATATTTGATGTTTTATATATGTACCTTTAGATTTCATTTTTATGAACCGATTTCGACAAAAAATTTGACATAACAATATTTTGCGATTCTCTTGATTTATTTGGTATCTTGCTTTCGGTAGGTGTACATTTTCCATTAAAGTCTTGATCATTATAAGTCTTAAATATTCTTCTATTTTTCTTGTCAATAGAAAGTTATATGACGACCCAATTAGTCCAGCGGTAGTTAACACTGCCTTCTGTGCTATGGGTCCCGGGTTCGAATCCCGGTAGGGACAAATGTTTATGTGATGAGCATAAACATTTGTATCCGAGTCATGGATGTTTCTATGCATAATATGTATTTACAAAAAAAAAACGTATACATATATGTAGTAGTATATCAACCAACTAGTATCCGTAACACAAGCCTCGTTGCTTAGCTCGGAACTAGATACGTGTTGACTTTAGTAAGAAAAATTGAAATAAAAAATTATAAAAAAAAAAATTAAAAAAAGAACTATTAGATGGCGCTCTGTAATAATGTCCAGAAATATTTATTTCGATTTGGGTATTGGTTTCTACACATAATGTGCCCAATAAGTTTTGTCAAATATTTTGAACATGCATTTTATTTTGTTCTTTGGCAAACAATCATAAAATTTCCAACGTATAGATACAGCAGTGGTGTTAGGAAGATATAACCACTGGCTGTGAACGATTATAGCTGAGATGTTAGGATCTTATTTTGCCACATAACTCAGTAACTTATTTTGCTAAGTGAGGTCGTCAGTTACGAAATGCCGATGCCATCTAGTTGCTAAAATATATCGTATACATGACTTGTAAAAGTGTCTTTAAAAGATCTATTTACAGAAATAAATATCATTTAATAATTTAACTTAAATATCTACTAACCGATAACATTAACACGTTACTTATGGATGCTAGAATATTAAATGACTGTTTGTGCGTGATCTCTTCTCGCCTAAACGACTGAACTTTTTGAAAAAATATCCAGCTGATCATAGAGTATATTGAGTACATAGATTGAGTAGGTTTTATAGGTTCTGTAACTACTGTAGTCTGTTCTAGTTCTGCCGTGTCTATTATAATTGCAAGATTTGCAAAGTTTGGCTGGGTAAAGCCAGTTTCACTATACTATATTCTATTTACACTTTTACGTTTTCGAACTCATTCATATTTCTAATACATCTATCGACTGGCTCACAAAATGTTGTATTAGAGGCGTATAAACATTACGTGACTATATATCGATATAAATTGCGTCACGTGAAAGAATGATTGATATTGCAAACATCCGTTCTGAACCCGGTTTTACTACGCCAATAACGAGCTCATATTGAAAGGTTTTGCGATCTTGCAATACCGTTTCATTTAGGGAGACATCCCTAAGCCGACTCCATCATTGAAAAATCCGTAAGTCTATTTAGCCGACGAAAAAAAAAACGGAGGAGGTTCTCAAGTCAATACGTATATTTTTTTAATGTATGACCACGCATAATTAAAACAAATGAATATTGAAAAAGTAAAGATTGAGTAAATTAAAAAAATTATGAAGTCGGCTCGCAGGGAGACAGGGGATCTAGTAAAGGTCGCTCGAAGTAGGTATGATTCTTTTATATCCCTAGGTCCTTTTAATTCTACAAAGACTATTCCATAGAACTAAATAGAAAAAGTAGTTTTTCAGCTGCTGACAGTCTTTTGTTAATATCATTACGATAATAAAGAAGAATATTAAGATAAATATAGAGAATAAGAACAACATTTTGATTTTAATTGATTGTTTATTGTTACACATAAAACAGCATATTGATATTGGTAATACATTAAATTAGTTATTCTTTAGAGTTACATTAGTTCTGACACAATTCTGTGATTAACTATACGAGGATAGAAAGTGGTACCACCACTTTCTATGCAAATTTAAATAAAAAACAATGTTACTTATAACAATTTCCCAGAAAACCCAAACAAAAAACTCCTATAAACGATTGGAAATAATTTACATTTTACTCTTCTCGCTCAAAGGAAGATGGCGGGCGGGGTAAACCTTTTATTGCGATAGGTATCTTGATTCAAAGGAAGTTGTGAGTCCGTGAGAACGTTCAATATTACATTGGCTCGGTAAAAGCGGATCGTAAACGGATCTTGGGGAATATCAATTTCCCAAGTGCCTCGGCTTTTACTAACAGATATTTATCTTTATCTTTTATAAAACTATTTTTTATTGATGTAAGTAGACCTCAAAAAATTAATAAATAAATACTATCACACTTCTATTTACAAAGGGTGAGGGAAAATAGTGGTCAAAATATCTGAAACTTACACTGTTTTCTTGACTGACTGAACTTACATTTTGATTTTGGATGTTATACATAGAAACAATTGGATACTTTAGATTTTGTCGCGATTCTATCTAGTTTATTCGTCACTTTAATAGATACTGTAAAGAACCCCAAAGGTCGTGATAATTATATGAATGTACCGCGATGGAATCCGCAAATAATACTTTTACTAGTTTTTTAAACGCACTGGGATTTTCTCCTGTGTGATGCGTTTACAGACACAAAATTTTACTTAATACCCGGATCCGGAACAACTACCTGTAGATCGTACAAATATTTGCTGTGGGGATTGAACCCGCAATCCGTAACGCACAAGCGATCGCTCAGCCACTGCGCCAATCAGGTCGGTGGACTATAACTTACGTACTTACTTACTATGTAAGTTTTACGACTACATATAAATGAACTTGAATCATTTAAAATTGAACCTTAAATCAACGAAAACAGCTATACTAATAAAAAAATAATGTTTGTTCATCTAGAGTATTATATTCTCTTCTTGTTAGCCATGTTGAAAGGAACTAGTTCTCCAAGGAGAGTGCACTGAATGAGTTGGCACCCACAGTAGTGCGACCCATTTTAGGACAAGAGTTTATACTACATTTACTTGTGTTTATGGTCTCCTTGATCTTTATGGTATGTCAATTATAGCATTTTGTGCAGCCCTAGTGGACATATTAACCACGATCTTAACACAGCGATATATATAGGTACATACCTTCCAGTCGGATTAAGGTAGCTGGATGCCCTTAGCAATCTTGGTGGGCCTAAAACAAAAAAAAAACTCATCTCACTTATAGTCTAAAACATAACAAGACAACTATCTCGTTCGCGCATATAAATTCTCGGTCGTGTGCCCCCATAGACGGGATGTTTAAGCCCCTAAGCAATTGCTTAAATAGCTTATGGGCTAATCCATGACACCTTCATATATTAGAAATAGCGAATTTAATACGAAAAAATATACATACCTACAGTTAAAAACTAAATAGATTTTTAAATCTATTAATTATATTACCTTTTAGGGATTAGATTAGTTATCATGTTATGGGTTTAAAGACAGGCTATCAGGCTTAAAGACTTTAATGTGGCCTCCGATCGGGCGACCAAAAGATTAAATCTCAAAATATATGCTACAAATGCTACGGTAGTCGTAACTACGTAGCAATCTCGTAGCATGAAGCAAAATGTAGCCTGGCCTCCCGTAACATTCAATTAAGGGAGGCGACGTTCAACTTTCGCTTTATACGCTCAAAGCTCCCAGAGGAGTCACATAGAACAACTTTTAACTAGTGTTGTGACTTGTGAGTGGTCCTGTCATATTAATATACATAGTTAGTTAGCTGTATATGTACCTATATACAGTTGTTGAGTGCTGTTAAGTAGTGACTTTGTATACATATATATTTATGCCTCAGTGTCCGAAGTAATAATTGTTATTTTATTCGGTACTTTAATGATAGTGAAGTGTATAACCCGGCAAGGTAGACCGATAACCTGGTTAAGGTAAAGTGGTCTTAAGGACAAAAAACTAATAACGGTGGTCTCACTTGACATAGAGGGGGCCTTCGATGCAGCATGGTGGCCGGCCATTAAGTGTAGGCTCGCGGATTCGGGTTGCTCGGTGAACCTCAGGCGTCTCGTCGACAGCTACCTGAAACAGAGAGAGGTTAGGGTTAGATATGCGGGAGCAGAGTACTCAAGGAGCACCACAAAGGGATGTGTACAGGGTTCGATAGGGGGTCCAACCTTTTGGAATATTCTGTTGGACCCTCTACTGAAAGAAATCGAAGGAATGGGAGAGCACGCGCAGGCCTTTGCCGACGATGTGGTCCTCATTATCTCCGGGGATAGCGGGGCAGAAGTCCAGCGGCGGGCCAATGTGGTCCTCGCCCGTGTTCAGGGATGGGGTGTCGAGAATAAATTAAGGTTTGCGCCCCACAAAACCCAGGCCATGACAATTACCAACAGGCTTAAATTTGATACCCCGGCCCTGACCATGGGCGGGGTACCTATCGTCCCGTCAAAGTCCATCAAAATCCTTGGACTAACAATAGACGACAGACTCACATTCAACGAACACACGACAAACATCTGCAATAAAGCCGCAAATCTGTATAAGCAGTTGGCTAGAGCGGCGAAAGTTGAATGGGGTCTGAATCCGGAGGTTGTGAGGACCATATACGTTGCTGTTATAGAGCCAGTCATAATGTACGCGGCGAGCGCGTGGGCACCAGCCGCCATGAAAATAGGCACTAGGAAGAAGCTGGATGCAGTCCAAAGAGGGTTCGTGCGTAAGATCATAAAGGCCTACAGAACGGTATCCCTCAACGCGGCCCTAACACTCGCCGGGTTATTACCCCTGGATCTGAGAATCCAGGAGGCGGCCTCGCTCTACGAAGTAAAGAGGGGCCACTCCTGGCGGGTGATAGGAGACCGGGAGGTGGAGACGCCTGTGGCCTACGCGGAGGCGCCCCATCCAGCTTCCCTACAGGCAATAGAGTTCAGCAACCTGGAGGACGGAGCAGAACGTGACCAGCCAACATCAAATAGCGTCAACATTTTCACGGACGGCTCCAAAATAGAGGGTAAAGTGGGAGCAGCGCTCTCCCTGTGGAGAAATGGAGCCGAATCCAGGAGCAAAAAGCTGAAGCTGGAATCGTTCTGTTCCGTTTACCAGGCGGAGCTCCTGGCCTTAAATTTGGCAACAGATTGGGTGCTGAAGGGGGTGGACGCGGAAATCAACATCAATAGCGACTCCAGAGCGGCCCTCGAGACCATAGTGGATAGCGGCTCTCTCCACCCCTTAGCAGTCAGCTCCAGGAAAAACATCCGGGCAGCCAGGGCCGAAAACAAAAAAGTTAAACTTTTTTGGGTCAAGGCTCACGCGGGGGTGGAGGGGAACGAAAGGGCCGATGATCTCGCCAAGCAGGCCGCATTAGGACTAAAACGCAAGCCTGACTATGACCACTGCCCTGTTTCATTCGTCAAGCGACAGATCCGTCTGGATGCGCTTGACGAATGGAACAGACGATACAAGGAGGGTGAGACCGCGTCCACCACCAAAGTCTTCTTTCCCGACGCGGTGGAGGCCTATAAAATTATAAGAAAATTAAAACTGGACAGCCTACTGACACAGATTCTGACTGGGCACGGTGGGTTCTCGGAGTACTTAAACCGGTTCAAGTGCAAGGGGAGCCCATCGTGCATCTGTGATCCCCAAAAGGAGGAGTCTATCATTCATGTTCTGACGGAATGCCCTCAGAGCATGAGTGAGAGATTCCAACTGGAATCGAAAATAGGGATGGATATAAACAGGGCCACGATTAAGGACATAATGAGGTCTACGGAGCATCGTACTGACTTTATCGAGTACTGCAGAGTCCAGGCGAAAAGAGTCATAAAGAGGAACGGGTAGACCGCGTATATGTAAGTAATTTTATTATAGATATACTCCCGGTCATGCCCGTTCAAGACAAAAAAATCTAAAGCTCAGGCATGTAAAATTAGTAGCGGACAGATAAAGAGTATTATAGAATTATTAAGGAAAATGTAGCACAAGTGCAAGAATATATAATTAAAAAAAGGCTCAACACAAACTAAAGAAAAAGAAAGACTCTGTGTTAATTATGACAGAGGGAGCTGGAAAGGCAGGAGTGTGGTTTTAGCCGGTAAGAGTCCGGCACTACCCAGACCAGTTATTCGTGACTGGTCTGGGTGTCCATGAGGATTTCCCACTCCTGCCCAAAAAAAAAAAAAAAAAAACCTGGTTAAGGTCGCTGGAATCCGCTGGATGCCGGTAGCGCATGACCGGTCGTCGTGGCGATCCTTGGGGGAGACCTATGGACGTCTAACAGTTGATATGACGAACTAAAAATATGAACGTGGTATGCAGGAATCTTGTAAGTTACATTCTGTATTTCTATAAATTTGCATAAATAAACAAATTATGTCAATCGCCCTGTTGCGGATCCTTTATAGCGACCATAGTCTTGAGTAGATTGATAACTGCAATACCACAATTTTCTTTTAATTTTTTTTTTATAAAATAATCTAGATACTGTTTTTTTGTGTCAACGATTTGCAAATATATTGAAATTACTTTGTGTCATGTGATTAAACAGTCATGTCGTTAATCAGGCGATATTATAGAGTGTTAAAATATTTATTTCATATGGCATTCCTTTCGTCCAGAAAGCGCTTTTCAATTGTAGAACTACCCAGGAAGATCTTTTTACTCTTACTACTTTTTATTGAACCTCTACTAGCATTCTATCCTCGACATTTACAATTCAATCAATAGTAAGGTCTACTTCGGAAATTATACTCGTATATATTCCGTTCCCAACAGTCGTTGCACATTAAACTTTATTACCATAAACTTAAGTCTATATTTCTTTAGAACATGACACAATTTTGTGGATTGAATTCATTCTTCACTTATTGACGAGCTTCTAATGGATATTTTTCTTTCAAGTTTATTAAAGTGTAGTATTATTTCGTTATAATTGTCCTACTTAGCAGGACAGCTTGCTGCTGGTTTCATCAAGAAGATTAAATAAGCATTAAACATCAAGCCTTCTACCACTAAGTGCTACTTAGTGTTGTTATCAAGAGTAATGTGGTGACTCCATAACTGGCTAAATGAAACTTAAATACTGACGTCTTAAAGGCTATTTTCTTTTGACGAAAAAATATGCACACACAAATGTTTTCTTTTTGCTCGTGTGTGTGTGTGTTATTCTCACACACAAAAACTACCTATAGTCAATAAACATGTATATTCCGTGTGAGAATCGAAACCACGTACCTACCGGAGTACGCAAAGTATTATTTCTCATTAATAAATAATCTGTATTATCTGTATATTTCAAAATAACTGCCTACTCAATCTATATTATGACATAATATTAAATGGCCCTTCATTTTAAAACTACATTCAATATCAGCTTTGTCAAAAATTTCCCGACTAATGGCTCGCAATATCTCTGTCTCGTGGGGTCCTGAAGGAGAGGGCGGAATTCCTCTCCGTCCCTCCCTTGCCCTCCCAGCGACAAAGCCTTTTCAATAAGTACGGCGAGTCCAGAAAGTATAGAGTCGACTGTTTTATAGATTACGAACCTTTTAATTTAACCTTCGTGGATGAAAACTCCCCAAAGGATAGTATAAAAAAGGTCTATACAAGTCTCTGGTTGAAAGTGGCGCGAAAATTCAGCCTGATATTTAAAAGTAAAGTATTATTTTGCATGGTCGGCCGAAAAATCATGGAAGAGTATTAGCTGTTGAATTTTCGTGAATAAATGCAACAAAACAATGTAACGGGACTATTCAAAATTTCTAAAGAAGTCCCCTTGGGCTTTTAGTAAAGATCACTCCATTACTGAATCTTGCGAATTAATTTTCATGGACCAATCAACCTCCTTTATATATAAATAATTCATCACTTAATATAACACTGTTTGTGTTTATGTTGTTGATGTGCCTTGAATAAATAAATCACTTATTATGTATCATACATCATCATAACAAATAAAGAATAAGTTAAAACGAAGATTTGCCTAAAAGAGCGCCGCGGTAACCATCCCAAAAGTCTTATTAACAAACCTTATATACTTTATATTAATCTCTATGATTTGTCACAACATACAGTTTGAAGCATAGTCACAGACTACGCTTGTAAGTTTATATTGTACTTATAAAGTAAGTTTATTTGACGATGACGCACGGTATGGCTCTTATTACATTCATATAAGCTTCAAATTGAAATAATGCACGTGATCATGGGTTTAACCTATTGTGTCGTTGACTCTTTTTTAAAGTACATATATCTAGAAACCATTCAGAAGTATTTTTTAGTAGAAAATGGGAAGTATTCAGTGTCTATGTGCTTATGAATTAAATTAAGTGTGATTACAAACTTTTTTAATTTACAGACCTACAAAGAATAATCTACATTACATTCTGAATATTTAAAATAATCTGTCTTCTCTATTTCTATAAGAATCTATTCGCAGCGCGTAGCTCCGTAGCTCGTAACTCGTAGCCCGTAGCGGCGTCCTTGGGACCGACAAACCGTGTGAAATGATTAATTATCAAGCTCGGAGCCGGGCTGTTGTCCGTGTCACAGACTAAGCTTTTGTTAATCAATATATGTATGGGTATACTGTATGTAGCCGTTCGACTATTTTGTATACGGATATGCTGTGACTTTACGCTTTGATGAACAAATAGGATAAATACATGTTGTGTTTAACATACTTGGAATTATTATATACAGTTTTATAGTGCATATGCAGTACTACATACTATTACATCTGTCATCCCCGAAGGGATACAGAGGTATATATACCCACATTTTTAATAGGAGGCGAGCCTATTGCCATCAACCGGGCACGGATCCAAGCTACTGAGAACTTTATAGAAAAACCTCAATAATTACACTTACGACCACAAGATCAACGTGACAATTTTCTGTTGTTTATTAACTTACTAAGACGAATAGTTTAACTTATTAATGGTCACCCATCTAATAATTGACCTCGACATGCAGAGCTTAACTTTACAGTTCAATTGCTTAGTGTAAAAAGGTCGTAGGAGATATTCAAAATGATTAATGTTCTCGTAAATACCTGAAGTGTTTGAAAATACATGTGAAGGTAAAAGAAATATGAAACAAAATGTATTGCCTCAACAGTCTTGCATTATTCATTCGATTTACTTAACTGTGTTGGCGCGCAGTGGCTCGAGCTTATTGGATACACCAAAGTGCTTTCAATATAATTTGAGACAGTGAGAAAATTAACAATATGATCATAAATCTTTTAAGCTTTAGTCTAATAAAATAATGCTAAATAAAACTGCTTTTTAGGGATTTTATCGCGGTATATTGATATTATTTTAAACATATAATTAAAATATCATTATACCGCGAAAAAACCCTTAAAAGTAGTTTTATTTCAATGTCTAATATTCACGTAAGTGTAAGAAACCAACATTGGTTAAAACTTTTATAAATTCTATAGTTTTTACCTGTCATTAATCCTCCACAGATGGCGCGCTTCGTAATCATAACCCCGGATATGAGTGAGGCGGTAATCAAGCACCTGCGAGACAACTTCTTCGCTGACGAGCCCCTGAACAAGGCGGTGTCGCTGTGCCAGCGCGGGGAGCCCCACGCCGACCTGGAGAGGCTCTGCGACGTCACCATCGCGGATGGGCTCTCTGTAGCTGCTATTGAAGGAGACACGGTTAGATTACTTGCTAAAACACTTATTTATTATTATTAGCAATACCATGTGTCCCCATTAACTTTAAAGTTTTAGAAGATTATAATCTTAGACGTTGAAGACGTTGTCCCACATCACGAACTTTGTTTGTGCCGGGGGTGGGTGCGTTTACAAACACAACTTTCCACATAAACAAACGCACAGACCCGAAGCAACTGGTAACTGTAGATCATACAATAATTTGCTCTGTTCGGGAATCTCGCGGTGAACCGGCAACCCGTGACGCACAAGCCGATCACTCAACCACTGGGCCAAGTCATCAAATTGCACCCACGCGTCCACGGTCCAGAAGTCATTTATTTAAATGAAACACACTGTCTGTAACACATTGTTCATTTCATTTGAATATTATAAGTTTAATCAGAATTAACATGATAGTATTAATTAACTGTATACCTCGTCAGGTCCTCGGAGTGGGTCTCAATGGCATCTTATGACCCGGCGACATCGAGCAATCGATTGAGAAAATCCAACAGTCTGCAGATGAGAAATACAACAAAATATTCACTATACTGTACTCCGTCAGCCAAGATCTGGACCTTTTCAACACTTTTCAGGTAATGTAAAGAGGCTTTATTATTTAATTTATTAAATCTTTTTGTTTAAATTATTAAAGTGTTTATTAAGCTTCATCGTTAAAATGATTAAAGTGTTCATTAAGCTTCATTTGGAAACTTAATGAATGATGATAATAAATGATGGTCTTGATCTTCGGCTCTTCTAATTAATTTTCCGTCGGCTACCTCCCTCAAGTCGTCGCTTCGACTCGCTCCACCCAACCGGAATTGACCTAAAATTTCTTCAGCACGAATTCGGTTGAACACCTTTCCTTATCTGGAAACATCAAGAAGGACCATTTTAATAAAATAATGATCGTAATAGATCTGAGAGCTTGTTATAAAATTATAGACGTGTATTTTAGTTAACAAATTATATATGTACCACTGGAAGACGCAGCGTGGGCAGGCCCCCGGCAAGGTGGACTGACGACCTGGTTAAGGTCGCTGGAATCCGCTGGATGCGGGTGGCGCAGGACCGATCGTCGTGTTGATCCTTGGGGGAGACCTATGTCCAGCAGTGGATGTCTAACGGTTGATATGATGATGATGATGATGATGATGATATGGACGAACATTTAGGATTTCTAAATCAATAAATAAATGGTTTTCACCCACCCATAACATTTTTACGTGGAGGTCCGAGGTATCTTAAAAAGCCTGACATATTTAATTATTTTAAAAACTGTAAAATATTTTATGGTTGATTTAATTTATTACTCAGAATTGAGATCCTTTCCATGACCACGGACAGTGATGACTCTGGCCTTCTATTATACTTACAGGTGGACAAAATACTGGAATGCAGGATTATTTCTGTGGATCAGGCAGCGAGGGGCCGCGGACTAGCTAAGGAGTTGATGGCCAGGAGCATAAATATCGCCGAGGAGAATGGATTTAAGGTTAGAAGTCACCCCACCCCTATGGTTTTGTTTGACGTCCCCTAACATTGCCCCACTAACCTAAATTATACGCTTTATGTCTTTGTTAGACACGCAACATGCTTGAAGAATAAGTCATTTATAATTTGTTATTATGGTTTTCTATCTACATAATAATCTATATTGCCGTGAAATAAAGTCAATCAGTAAGTAGTCTGATAGCATGGATGATCCCTAGTGTACACCACATTAAACGAATGGTCAGCGTTGCTCTCACTTCGATGTCGAAGTAAAAAAATTTTTTTTTTTATTTTTTATATTAAATTCTAAGTAATTTGTTTTTAAATTGTAATTAGATTTTCGATAATTAAATTTAGATGAGATCACGATATTGCTCTTAGGTATATGAAACTTAAAACATACCTACCTATTAACTTCTTTATTTTAGTTTTTTAAGGAAACAGATACAATATTGATAATTTGGTGCTAAAAAGAAATATTAACAATACACTTTCCAGAAACTGTTTCCTCAGATATTGAAAATGGAACACCAAAAGTTAATTCAATTTTGATGATAAGATTAATAGATTATTCTTTTACGGTCGTAAATCGATATCCCTCTCCTCTACCTGCCCGCCTTTGAATACAATCATGATAGTATTGTTGTTTTCCAGCTGTTCAAGGCGGACGCGACTGGCGCATACTCTCAGCGCATATGCAGCTCGCTAGGCATGCACGCAGTGCGCACGGTCCGGTACGCCGACTACCTGGACTCGACTGGCACGCCAGTCTTCGACGTGCCGCCACCACATGACGCCCTCGCCGTCATGGTACGCCAGCTACCTTGAACGAGCAGCCTCAAAATATGCATCCGATGCAGCATACATAGTTTCTTCAAATGTTTATGCAGAACTTCTGTCTGTACAATTGTAAAGGGTACAACCCTTATTTTGCTGTTTTCAAAGGCTTGCTGCATTTAAGTACCTATGACTTCTTTCGCCGGATCACTGAGAGGTAGCGAAATTGAGAATTCTAATACAAAGCGATACTGTATTTAATTTTGAAAAATTACAGTGGTAAAACACTAAAATAAATGCTATGCAGGATTAAAGGTGTTTATTTATGGGTTAGCTATCGATTACTATGCTGCTCTTGAGTATTGTGAGATGTGATGGAACGACTATAATCATTTTAACCCTCAACTTTCAAAAATCCTTTTTAAAGGTTATTAAAATGAACCGTTTATTAAGCTAAGTATTTTCATGCTACAAAATTACGAATAAATACAAAATTCTGCTTAATATTTTTTTAATGAAAATTAGATGAGGAGAAAAAAAAAGAAATGAGGGCCTACTGTAATACTGTAGATGTTTGCTATTGTTTTTGCCATCGACTCGCTAAGGAGAACCGCCTATAAAATCATGTATAGTATATAATTCATTTTGTTATTTACATAGCGCATTATATTGGATCGTCGTCTGTGTTAAGGACATTAAAACCTTTATCATACCATATATGGGTTTGGGGCGTCTTATATGTGACAAACATTGTGAATGTACTACAATTTGTTTTATTCAAATGTTTTAGTGCATCACTAATAATGATTATATACTATGATATTTATTGTTAAAATTGTATATTTTTAAAGCCAAAGAAAACAATGTATACGTTCATTTATTGAAGTTATAAAGCTCAAACATTTTGCACAAAAACATATTATACTTTTATTTCATACTTTTATTTTATTTTATTCATACTATTTTGACTTCAAATTACATAAACTTAATGTTTAATGTAGCAACAAGTATTGTTATATGTATTAGATGATAGGTATGTATGCTATATATGGTTTTTATAGTGGATGTGTATATAATAATAGATTATTTATATTTATGTATGTTAGACGTGGCCTGAATGAACTATACTAAACGTGTATACATATTTAGTAAAAAAAAAATACCTAAGCATAACCCCAGGTACCTATATAAATCCCGGTATTCGATGTACAATACAATAACAAAAGATATTATAATATATTTGAATAGTATTATAAATAATTGTTAGTAGTATAAATTATAAATAAAACGTCAAACAATATGGCGTCTAATCGTAAAAATATTTCAAAATTTTAACAACGATTGATACTCCTTAAAGTTCTTATATTTTTACTAAACATTGGTTCTATACAAACAGTGTGTTTAAATAGACAATTTATTTTTGGTATTAATTTTATATATATAAAAAAAACTTTACACTGATACTAAAATATGTATATCTTTTACTGAATCAATAATTGACTTTTATATTTACACTATATTATATAAATCTTTCAGTATTAAAATACTTTATGTATTTACTATCGTTTGTAGTAAATTTACACTCCTAATAACTAGTAGTTACTATATAAATATAATGTTTATACACTCCTAGACAATCTAGTAACAATTCGATATTCAAATATGTAACAATTGAAATAGAATACTTTATATCTAGTGGCGTATTTACCAGTAAACCTAAGGCAGGAAGAAATTTGGGCATCCTATTTTTGTTACTAATAATAATAGTATATAATAAGTTGGACACGACAACTTTGGCAAGAATAACGAGCCTAGTAATTTTAATAGCCTACTGTGTGACTATCCGCCACTGTTTATATCTATAAAAAGATAAATAAATACAGTATATAATAAAATATAAAGCTTTTATAATGCACAGTGGTTAAACTTGTTGGTATGTCTGGGAATGTATAATTATAATTGTGTGTTAAAAAATCACGTGTAATGTTATAAATACAATGTCGCTGAATGCATTTATCTGTGTTAGTTAGTGTAGTTACTGTTGTTGAAGTTGTATTCAATATAACGGATTATATTAAAATAATTTTAACTATTCTGGTGTGTTTATTTTATGATAAGTTTGAAAAATATATTAAAAAAAATATATATGAATATATTTTCAGTTTTTATAACTTTATAAAGTAACTATTGTTTGCGCAGATTTTCACAAAGCCTCAGAAATTAGTTACCTGATAGTTATTTTATTAACCCTTTGACCGGCGGCCTCCGAATACCTAAAACGCCTAAAATGTTCACGAAATCTACGACCAATGTCGACCGGGCACTTATGAACCGATGAGGTTCATATGACATTTCGAGCATTTTTTCTTATGAACCTATGCGGTATCATATGACATTTTAGACTTTAATTATTATTCTCTCTTCTTCAATTAAATAAAAGAAAATGATAAGAAAAATTAGATAGATCAAAAAAATATTCGTCCGCGTTGCTATCAGGGGTGAAGGTGCCCAGAAGACTAGCAGTATTCGCACGTTAGATGGCACAATATAAATATCTGCATAACAATAGTGACCGTATTTGAAATATTATATTATTGTTATTTAAATATCGTAGTACAATAGCATTATAATTAATGTTATAAAAGTAATGCTTAATTTTTTTGCGAAAAAATTGGATTAAAAAATTAAAAATAAAATTAAACATTACTTTAATATTTTTATTTTATTTTATAACTTTCGTTGTTTAAAAAGTCTTACCAATTATAGCACAATGCTAATAGTGCTAATTACATGATGTTTAACATCATGGTAAAGAGAATTAAATAAATAGTTGATCAAATCATTAAATCTTATCATTAAAACAAATTATAAACGACAGTTTCAACCACTGTGCGATGTACATTTGAACTAAAGTAGTCACTAGTCACCCATCTTTTACAATAGTTCCCCATATTTGCCAACAGATGTCACTGTGCAGTTGGGACCGATTTCTGAATCGCGGTGTTAAGATTCTCCGCAACTGAACGACCCTCCGCTAGTACTTTAGTCCGGTATCGCTTCTCGGCCTTTTGGCTAAGATCAAAGTGTAGTATCTGTTCTTTTCAGCTTAATATCTGAAAGTTCCCTCACTGAGAGACCAGTATATTAAACTGATTTTTGTAAACTGACGGGATGTTCGGGGCTCGCTCCACTCCCGTCACGGGTCGGCCCGGCATTGCAGTGCCGCCGGGATCGGCTCACATCATACCTTAAATATCGACGACCAACTAAACTGGCAACAGTTAATTTGTTCTACGCTTAAATATAGGTACACTGTCTGTATAGTTTTTAGCATTTGGGTAAAAGTGGTACTCAAAAATATCCATACTCGTAAAGGAACCACTAAAACTGTAATGAGTTACTTTGACTACACCTCCGAAGCTCGTTAAATTATATCAAGTAGACCATCATACCTTCTGAAGCGTGACGGGTAGTCATCAGGTTTGACAGTCTGATTAGCGTTGTGATCGGTATTTCTCATCATGTGATATGCTCGGTACAAACAACAGTCTACAGAATGCAGAACAGACAATAGGCATGATGACAATAACCTAGAATCACTGAAATAATGATTTTCCCGAATGAAATAGGATTGAAGGGTATCGAAAGCTGTATTATTTTCATTTTTTAATGTGTGATTGATTAATATTTAATAAAATAAAAACAATAAAATACAGCGATCCGCCATGAGACGCGAACACCAATCAGAGCGAATTACGTCACGCCCCCGTAACTAGAACTACTAACGCGTCAATTTCTTTTCGTTCGAGCTAACTCTGCACTTTCAAATTGTTTTCATCTGCGTTCATCGAGTTAATTGTGGTTCCCAAAGATCTGACTGATCCTAGCATTATAATCGCAAAACAAACTAGCCATGGAACAAGGATTTACCGAGGCAAATAACTCAAATTTGCCTAGAGTTGACATTGTTGATGTTGGGAGAATTTCTGTCTTCAAACAAAGACTTCTGTTCCGCAGAATTTAGAAATATCAAAACTTGCGTGTAAGTATATATTATAAATAATAAACAGTAGATAATTATAATTATACAAACATTTTAAAACTGCATCTCGAGGTAGTATTTGAGGTTATGTTATACCTATATAAGTTTGTTATTATCAGTGTATTTACATCTCATGATACTACACAAAATTATGCCATATCGTTTGGCAGCTGGAATACAAATAATGAAACCCATTAAGATAAACATTGGTGATTATTCAAGAGATGAAATCTAACCTTAAAAATCGATTAATTTATTGATTAAACCTCCAGTAAGGACACAAATCATTTTAAAATCCACAAAATAAAGTAAAAACCTTTAAATCTTACGTCAAAATGATCTTCACTGAATGATAGATCTCGCCGTACAAGATTAAGCCACTTATTTTGCATTGTTTTGTTGTGTGGAACGTAAATATGTAATTTCTTGGGAGTTTTTATTGACGTATTATTGCACTGAGGGACCGCGCACCACTTATAGAATTATAATTCATATTAAACACGCAAAATAACTGTATTATTGTATTAGCACCATAAGTTTAGTGTTGGCATACAATGGCGTGACGTCACAGGCGGACGCCATGACACCAGCTAGCGTTTTGGCGTGAAATTTGAACTTAAAATTAAAATGTCTATTTCCTTCCATAAAACCCATATTTTAACCAAAATAAAGATATATTTTATAAATAGTACATACTTCCGAACATAATAGCACAGTTTTCCAAAATCAGTCATCATGCCTGTTCTGTATATGAGAATTTGTGTTTAGTAAACGTAGCCATGTAAAAAGCGTTATAATATAAATATCAGTAGAATAAGTAAAATACACGTTTATATTTTAGTAATAACATGTTGCAATAATAATCATTGTGTTATGCTTTTTTAAACCCGTTTGATTTCATTATTTTCAATATTAATAAATCATGGCTGAACTAAGAGTTATAAATATATTTTGTACTGTCTAAATAATTCTACATTAACGTTCATATTAGGTTAATAATAACCTATAACTCAATATACACATTAGTGCCACTTCTGTGGTAAAAGTCAGGGTTCTTATTAGATTTTGAGTAGATCTGTAATGAAGATGAATTTGAGAAGATACACACCTTTGAACTCAATACCATTGAGTTATACGGAACTCAATGAATCATTTAAAACGGTGTATAATTACCGAAAACAACGGCCGACATATCATTGAAACAGGTGAACCTCCTTTTTGAAAATCTAATATTTTTTTATGATTACACTTACGCAAATACTAGACATTAAAATAAAACTACTTAATTTTAAGCATTTTGTCGCGATTTTATAGTCTGTTCGACAAAGCTATTATTATTTTAATGCACCGCGATAAAATCAGTATTTTCAAGTCTCAGACCTCGTAAAACGCTCTAATATATGTATATACAAATTCAAAATGACACGTGTATGTATGATAGTGCAACAACCTTACAAAGCTTCTAACAATGATTAATGATCCTAATCACTACTACCGTATGTCAGTCAACAAACAAATTATACATATTGACTGCTATGAAACCTGTCGACAAGTGATCTAGGTAGGTATCCCACGAAATGAATAATAAATACTCCTTGTTTAAAACATACTGATAATATGACCACCTTATTAACTTTTAAAAATAATATGGGGTGCTGTGAAAACCTAATGATGTGATGTGACCAGCTGATTGAGCAGTCAAAAGTCTAGAGTTCAACCCCAAGACACGCTCATAACTTATTACTTGTGAAAATAACATTCTAATAATAATATTATGGCATATTTGGCATTATGCAATGTTTTAATATATAATTATCATGTACTATCACTGGCTAGATAGAAAACTGTCTAGCAGATAAGTGACATATGGTATTGTAGATTATTTATTGTTTGTTTCCACGTTGTTCTTAGATTACTCTTTAAACCTTTCCAAATATTTAACAATAATTCTTGTTGTTTTGTTCTACAGACCTCCCCAACAAAATGTATATTTCAAAATACTTAAAAAACATGTTCAGATAAAAAAAAACAATGATTAAGACTATTCTAATTATTAATAATATCAAAACACTTTGAAGGGAAGAAACGTTTGAAAATGGTTATAATTAAGTAGCCATTCAAGATGTTGAATTGTTTGACATTGTAAAGGTTAAATTTAGGGGAAAATCTACGCACTAGGCTCAGAAATAGCTGCGGTGAGGTTTGCAAACAGTGTCCTAGATACACGATATGATATTAATATATATGGCAATCGGCATCAGCTCCACTGGTCGTGAGCTCGATTCCCGCTCTCAGCAAATATTTACTGATAGACTAACGCGATTTCGGTTTGCTCTCTTACCATTTCCCCCCATAAAACTCAAATTTTGAATTTATTAACTGGTGAAATTCCTACGATTTTAGTCATCATCATCATCATCAACCCATTAATGTCCCACTGCTGGGCTCGGGTATCCTCTACTTTGAGAGGGATTAGGCTATAGTCCACCCCGCTAGCCTACTGCGGGTTGGCAGACTTCACATGCCATCGAGACAAATCTGTCAAGCATGCAGGGTTTCCTCACGATGTTTTCCTTCACCGTTTGAGCTTGTGATAAATACGCACATAACTTACGAAAAGTCAGTGGTGCATGCCTTGGGTGCGAACTCGAGACCTTTGAGATCTCAGTGCACTGGTTACACCACTAGGCTACCACAGCTCTTTTAGTGTTTTAGTGTTTGTCATAAACCCAAAAAGGCTGACATTCAATTTATCCTTTGCATACCGATGATTGGGAGATTTGAAGGCGAAATTCTTCTTCGTGTGAAGTACTGATATTCAACGGCATCTGGGAAGAATGGTGCCTGATCAAATATCGTTGATCAAAGAAGAGGACACGTAACAGATAATTGTTATAGGAGTCGATTTAGTTCTATAAACGAAGGTTAGATAATATAAGAAGACAACTGTGTCATAGACAACGTTAGTACAAAATTCTAAAAGAATATGCCTGTAAAATAGTTTAATAAATTTAATGGAATGAAATGGTAAGCGATTTAATCAAAGGAATTTACTAGGCGTATGTTATTGGAAATCCCTGGGGGAAATGCAGCAGAAGGACGTACGTCGACCTCATCGGTAATGTCCTTCAAAAAGGTCAGCACTCGTAACCGGCCTACTTGTATGACAAGATGTATAATTTACAAGATCATCATCATCAGCATGAACCCATTATTGTCCCTCTGCTGGGCACAGGTTTCCTCTCATATGAAAGGGATTAGATATAGGCTATAGTCCAATACGCAAGTCTGCGGATAGACTTCACATGTCATCGAAAAAATCTCTTAAGCATGCAGGTTTCTTTACGATGTTTTCCTTCACCGTTTGAGCATATGATAAATACGCACATAACTTCCGAATAGTCAGTGGTACGCGGCTTCGTTTTATTTCCTCGAGACCTTTGACATCTCAGTTCACTGGTCACGCCACTAGGCTACCACAGCTTCTAACTAACAGGGTCCCAAGATAGTGTAAATAAATTGTATTTTACATACAAATAATAGCTTTAAAATACCAGCAGAATCCCCGGCAGAAACGTTGTTATTGTTACACAATTAAAATTTAATAAAGAATATAAGCTAATTAGAATATCTATTATTAGCTTACATGTTGTTCTAATACAGTATTTTAAATTTATAAAAATATGTTGGATTTCTCAGTAATTCCGTCTCTGCTGGCCTATTAAAGTCTAGACTCTGCTACTAAAGGGCTACAGTATGAGGCTATAGTAAATCTACATTCGAGCTACACTTCTGGTGTTGTAAACGTCCATAGACTAGTTACCTAACTGCTTGCCATCTTCAGGCGGGCCATAAGCTTGTATGCCACCTCTATGGTTTAAAAAAAAACTATTATGATTATAAAATAAACTCAGCGTTCGTTCTGCCTAGTGCGACATCTGTCTGTTAAATGAAGTGTTTTTACTTCGTTACTTTACGTCAATTGATGTCGTTAAGTGGTGAGACTTGTATGAATAGGACGTCTGGACAGTTTTCAAGTTTTAAACTATCATTTGAAAATAGTAGTTTGTTGAAATTATTTCATTTCACTAAAGGCACTAATTTTAAACTATTTGGAAACTGACTAGAAACTAAGTTGAAGTAAAAAATTGCTCTATTGAATTGGCAAAGCTAAAGCTTAATTCTGATTTCTTATTATTACCTGAATATAGCTAGAGGAGAATGTTATTTCATTTCATTATAAGTATGTTTATTGTATCTCATTTTAAGTAGACTATAAGAGTTCTTATTAGAAATAAAAAATCTTTAAACTAAATACTCTTTGCGGATTTTATCACAGTATGTTGATATGATTTAATCCGGACGTTTCGGATCCTGTACAGCAGAATTTTTATACATATATAAGATATAATATACATTTATACATACATATAGTTGTACTAATAACAAAAGAAGACCTAATTTAATATACCAACAGCTATCAGTATATTTAAATATATATTTTTTAAATATACTTACCTAACAACAGCGATATACAAAAAGTTGACAAATATAGCAACTCTAATTACAAGATATATTTTGAGATAGTCCCTCTGAATGCTTACTATGATAGCCCAATATCATGTTAACTTTGTAAATGCTTGGCATGAGCTGACCATTTCAAAAGTTGTGCGTCAAAACAAAAATATAAATCAATTCCTTCTTCTATTATCAAATCCGCAAACATCCAAATTGTTTTCTCAACAAATATGATCAGGAGAATATTTATTGAGAGTACGTCAACTAAGACAAAGCTAATAAAATAAAGTGGCGCCGTTCTGTCGCGGCCGGGCTGGGAGAATGCCAACCATTGATTGAACAACCCCCAACAAAGCTACACTGAAGCAAGTCCGACTGCAATCTTGGGTTGTTTAAATTTGGGATAACGTTAATGATAGAATTGTAGAAATAGGTTAGGTTTTATGGCGGATTGTAGGTACAGACAGCATTAGGGTCGTTTTTTAAATACATAGTATTTTATGACAACCACGGTCAAAATTCACCCGTAATTTATAAAACTTTAATGTAATTAAATGATATCTTTTATAATTTAAACGGATCATTTGATAACCAGAATAGCGAATTAAAATTTTAATTTAGTTATTCTTTTCAATTCCATCAGTGTGTATTGGTTTGACATTTTATGACATGATAAAGAAATTTGGATGCCTGAAAGATTTACTCCATGGCCTGTGAAGTCTAATCTAACCTGTACTAACGTGCGGTCTACAGCCTAGTCCCTCGCAAATCAGAGGACCCACACCCAATGTGAGACAGTAAATGGGTACCTGAGAGAAGTAAACAAAATGCTAATGCACGCAAAATATTATTTCATTAAGGACTTCCAAACCCGAATTAATACACCTATAAACATTTTTACACAAACAATTTTAAGGTTAGCTTACTACTTACTTTAAGATACTTTTGAGAGCCTACAACATGTTTAAAAATATAAGTTAAACACATAAAATATAAACAAGATATTTACTGAAAGTAATAAAAAACATTAAGTACATTGCATAGTGCACGAGTACGTTCACGTTATATGCGTAGAAAGGTTAGACAGAGGTGACTTTAGATTAAAGTAATAGTACTCCTGGTACACCCACACTCAAATAAAACACCCCCACCATTTCACATTTTATGTTCTATATACTATGTGGAGATGATAACACGACAATAAAGTAAACCCAGTATACCTAATGATATTCTAAGTCTGTATACCAAAAATCAATCAAATATACCCAGTAGTTTAATCACAAGACGTTAATTTCCATTTTTAAAATTTTCAACATGATGTATTGTTTACTAGGCTATCACAGATAAGGTTAAAGACCTGCAACATAAGTATGTATATGTTGCCAACTCGCAACTTAAAAGACCTTCGCCAAGCTTAAAAAACTCCTTACTCAAATCTAATTTCTTTTTCAGGAATCGTGTCTGAAAATAAATATATTATTATTATTCATAATATTCTCCATGCTCTAACATAACAAAATAGTGTCATTTTACCTGAACTAGGGAACCTTACGGTCCGCATCAGATCTTGACCAATAAACTTAATATGAACTTATGTATATAAATAAGGAGGTCAAACAGAAAACAGAAGATAGATAACAGTTACGATTGCTCCACCGACAAGAGAAAAAAATATGTATATACGTACATACAATATGTATCTAAGTATTTCAAATTATAAAATACACGTGTTTAGAGTTCAGTATGTATATTTTATGCGCGAGATGAAATGCTTGCTTGTTCCCAGTATTGATAACGTAATGAATCTTACGTACATACTTTATATACCTAAAGGCGATCCAAGTTTTAGGGTTCTCCTAGGAATCCTAGCTAATGGTAAAAACCCTTGAGAATATATACGTTCAAAAATATCTGAATATCCAAAGGTTCATCACCAACCAACCAAATACAATTTATTTGTGAGACATAGGTTAAAATACAGATCTTAAGTTTATTTACAGTATCACTATGCTCTGCCAAATGACTGAATGCGTAAAAATATTATATAGTAACTAGCTGACCCAGCATACGTTCTTTTGCCATATTTTAGGAGTTGGTGGTAGAAGAGTGAAAATATAGAATTTTTAATGTCAAATTATAAAAAAAATACAAAAAAATATTTTGTCAAAATAAAGTTTAAAAAAATCTGGTGAGGACCATCCTTATCACCTAGGGGTATAAAAAATACGACCTACGACCGATTCTCAGACCTACCAAATATACATACAAAATTTCATAATAATCCGTTCAGCCGTTTCGGAGGAGTTCAGCGACAAACACCGTGCCACGAGTTTTTTATATATAAGATGTATTATAGGTATACAATTTTATATTGATTTAGCTGGTATTCATTTAAGTTACTAATAACTAATTAAAAAAATATAATAGAAAGTAGATAGAAAGTCCCACTGCTGAGCGCGGGTCTCCTCTCATAATTATTATCTCCTATATCTCAATGGTGCAGGTTTCTAAACGATGTTTTCCTTCACCATTTAAGCATTTGATAAACCTACCTTTAATACTGCTGGGTACGCTTATCGGGGTTATTTTATTATTGTTCTAGGTTGATTTTATTTAATAGACTATGTTTTTGAGGTGTGTACTTGTAGTTGCTGATCTAGTATGTAATTTAAATGACACGGACCAACTGAAAATAATAGTGTGCACGAATACTGAGGTAGGTTTATTAATTTCTTCTTTTTCTTTATTGTTATTGTGTTATTTATTTAATGTTTGGTTTTAAACTTAACGATCAACGGATAAGCTTATTGTCATTTTAAAATTATGAAACTGAAGTAGGAACCATTGCTTTTTTAATAATTTTATTAGTATTTACCTATATTCGTAATACAGTATACCATATCAGAATCTACAAGATACATGCAGTTTTACTCTAAAGATGCAAAACAAAGTTTTTAGGTGCAAAGTCAAAATCAAAGGCGAAGTCAAATACTTTATTTCAAGTAGACCAATATTACAGGTACTTTTGAATTATCAAAACTAGTAAGTGTGCCAAAACTAGAAAATGATCTAATGACTTCAAAAAAGGGGGCGGTACTATGTTCCACTGTATTTTATTTTTTCTTATGTATTTACTTTCTTGTACTTGCAATGAACTGCTCGATTGCTCAAGTGTACTGTGGTAGTAAGTTCGAAAAGTAAAAGCTTGGAATTTTGACTCAAAATCGTGACTGCGGCTAATGTCGATAGACTCAACCTCTATTGCATGGATTAGACAGGAATACTACCTCTACATAACCCTTCGGGAATATAAGTGTGGTGATACAGTACATAATGTACGAACGTTTATTAAAATGAGTAGATATCCTATCTCCGAGGTTTCTTTACAATTTTTGCCACAAGCGTGGGCGGAGAACCCTCAAGTGACGCGAAGTATTTATTCCGCCCCGGATACTATTATGAAACGTTAGAATAATATCTAAAAATATATCTGCAGAACCCATTCACAGCGATATTTTAAATACATCAAACAAGCTTGCCCACTTTTATGCTTTTGTCAACATTTCAGCGCTACGCAGCTACGCTAGCGGCTACGCGCCTACGCGTCTGCGGCTACGATCTACGAATGTTCTAAATAAAAGGGTGACATTTAAAAGGACGGGGCAGGACAGGACATTCAAACGTCCTCAAGTTATCCATAGGTACCGTTCATAAAGGACACCCTGAACACCAAGTAATTTGCACTTTATGCGGGTGCTTTAAGGTAATCATTTCGCGTAATGTGAAGAGCTTTTTCGTGTTCATAATGTCAATGTTCGTTGCGGTTTTTTTGTGGCAATGATACTTTGATGTTACTTTCTCCTACTTTTGCATATTTATAGTGTGTTTATTTTTTTAATTGCCTACTATTTCAATGGAAAGATTGCAGTATCTCTAGTTTAAGTAATATGCAAGCTGATTGATCTATCTCTAAAGTTAATCTGCGCCTAATGAGGAAAATTTATTAATGGGTGAACATTTAATTTTATTTAGGTTGTACGAAGCGTCTGCAACATTGCAAACGCTTCGTGTAAGAGAAATCTCTTACATTGTAGACGCTTCGTGTAAAATACTGATATTCAGCCATGTCTGATCTCGCACTGTATATCTGTCTTAAGTGAGGCTGCTGCGGCTCCCATGTCAAGCAACGCGTTATTGTGGACCGACAAAATGTGGGTATATATTAGTATATCTCTGCTTAACCCTTTGAGGACGACAGGCGTGAGGATATGTCATTCAGCCGCATCTCGGTATACCTGATGCTGACCACACAATGGGAAGGCGGGTGATGATAAATATCGATGGTAAGATTCGGACTCATTTCATTGTGAACTTACGAGCTATAAAAAACTTCCTTAGATCATATTTTTTCATTATATCATTATATAAGTAAAATTAATCATCAACACACAATCAAACAATCATCAAGAAACAATTCACAATCAATTATAACAAATAAGACTGGCTGGAATAACTCGATTCTAAATTTAAACCCTCATTCAAAAAAGGCTGAATGTCTACAGAAAATAAAAAGCAAACGACTCCCGAATTTTCCCAGTGAATCATCCTGCTCGCGGCTATATAAGGCAGGGGTTTCCCGACGCTTGTTAGTACCATGGCAGCCACGGCAGGGAGCGGTCGCGTCCTCGCCGCTCCCACAAACTTTTTACGTATCACGAACCATGGAAACTTTCCCATTTGATAAGGTGAGGCATTAAATTTTAAATATTGGTTGTTGTGCTTCATTGTCATTAGTGATCGGTAATGGAGGGGAATTGAACCCATTGATTGTGAGTGCGGAACTTTTAAATCGATTTTCATTTTCCGAGTTAAAAATAGTTTGTCGTTCGAACAATTTTATATTTCTTTTAACATTGCTTTTTTTTAATTTTGCGGTGCATTATAATTATTGTGAGGATCTGTAATTAAATGGATCTATAATTATTATCTTTGGTTGTGTTATTATTTTTATAAATTGACATTCTAAATCGTTCTAAGAAATTATTGTTCATGCAAATTTATATTGCAGATAGTGTCTTAAACACTGCTTTTCTTGCCTACTTTCAAACTAAAAGGAAAAATAACTAATTAAAATATGTGATATTTTTTTACAAAATATTAAATATAATGCTTTACAAACTCCAATCAGAGCTTTATTTTTTTATAGCCGGAGTAAAATAATGAGGTGACACCCTTTGTGATTTTAGTCGGTAGGATACTAGGTGGTCTGGGTAAAGACCTGCTGGTAAAGGCTGATATCCTCCCATCTATCTAAGGGACCCTCCCCCCCGCATTGGGGAATACCTTCCAGTTCCAGAAGTTTTCAGGCCCCAAGTATCGGGCACATTCATTCTAAACTGGTACTGAAAATTCAATATAATAAATAAAATAAAACCTGCGTTCAATAGTCGTACGTTTCTACTTTATTTTAAAATAATATTATCTAACAAATCATGATGGAATTTCATCATATCACATATCACACATATGTGTCATCATCCATCATCCATCGTCAAAATTAGTGATATAGTCATTAGATAATTGGCTCCACAATTATTTATACGTTTTTATTAGATAGTGCGGTAGGTCATAATCATCAACTCATTTAATGTCCCACTGTTGGGCACGGGTCTCGTCTGATTTAAGAGGGATTAGGCCATATAGCCTTCCTAGCATTCCTCGCTAGCCTAGTGCAGGTTGGCAGAGTTCAGGCCTGCAGGTTTCCTCGCAATGTTTTCCTTCACCATTCGAGCATGTAATAAATACGCAAATAACTTCGATAAGTCAATAGTAGAACTTGAAAACTTTAATTTCACAATCTACTGATCACATGACTAAGCTTTTATAGCGTTGTATTCAATACTGAAGGATTCCTAAGTAATTATACAGCTGCAAAGGTGACACGTTCGATTTCCGTATGCGGCAAAATAAATAAGCAGCCAAAGCTATTGTATGTCCTTGACCAGCCCTCGCTACGATATATCGCCGAGCTTTTAAACCTAATTAACTGCCATTATTTATAGGTCTCAAAGAAATACATGTTTTCGGAAATAAATTAATAGAAAAAACCTACAAGCATTAAAATGAAAACATATTATTGGTCTAGCTATAAAACTAATACATACTTTAATATGATTAATGAAAGCTTTATTAATACATACTTTGTTTAGATTAAAATATATAGTCCAAAACTAGTAGATAGTAGGAAGTATACATATTGTCATCACGCTCATAAACCCAAAGGGCTTAGCAGAGTCAGTTCACCGGTGTGTTTAATGCTAGATTCATATACATATAACAGTTAAAATTTCAAGTAACCGGGTATCATAGCATGCCAAACACAAGCACTTAGCTCCAATATAAAGACCAACGATTAAAACGCTCTACGGCCACGTTTGAGGCCGATTGACAATTCATTACAGATTCTTTTTATTCCCTTCAAGTGTCTATTTCTGGCACACATATTCACACAATACGTTGTCCTTATTACGATATAAAAATTCAACGACAATGTCGTCAATGTGTATATACATATCTTAGTTATCAACTACTATCCATAACACAAGCCTCGTTGTTTAGCACAGAACTAGATGGTGCTGTGTGTCATAATGTCCTGGAATATTTATTATTTTAAAAGAGAAAGAGAAAGAGTTATACATATCTCCATATAGTACTAGCATTACCCGGATCGATTTAGTGTCTTTCGTGTGCCTACCCCACCTTCCTTATATTTATTATTTTGTAGAGAAAATATTACATGAAATTTAGAAAAAATCGAAAGACATTGTCATCTCTACAAAACTTTACAGGAGGAACATGATGTGCTAATACAAAAATTGACTTCATTAAAATCGCTTCAGCCGTTTCGCAAGTCTATTAAAACAAACATTAAAACATCGAAATACTTAACTTTTATACAGGTAACTCAGTCACAGAATACGCCTAATCAATTGATTTTTTTCTTTCTCCTATATAATAAATGCTCGACTAACTTATATGCAGTATACTAGCAATTATAATAATAATCAAACTATTTACTGCTCTGCTCTAAAAACTAGACTTATCCACCGCTCCAGCCTTTTGCACATTTACATGATTTGATTTGATTTGATTACAGTCTTTACACACCGTCGAGAAACATACATGCAGTTTTTCTCATGATGTTTTTACTTTAGCGTCTCAGCGAGTGATCGTCGTTATTAGACAAAATTGTGACCCCAGTACCTGGCTTATATTCGAACTTTAAACTTGGGATTTGACAGTCGGTCATAGAGGATATGTCGTATATAACCTGTAATTAAAAACACGCCATGGACAAGTTGTTACGGGCGGCGCGACGTTTTGTATTTAATCTTTCATACGGTATAACCGCAATTATGTAACTACAGTCATGTTCTCATAGTATTTCAATTTATACGCTTATAAGTAACGACTTAAGAAAACTTTATGCTAGTTTTTAGATTTTAATTTAAAATCACAATAAAAATTGGGCCCTATGAATCTGTTTTTTTAGGTACATCCGTTAAACTAAAAACGTGTAATACATGTAAATAAACGTAAGCAAAAAACTTTTTTATTTCAAGATTGGCAAATTTGAATATTAATAATAATAATTATTAAAAGGTTTTATTATAATAAAACCGTTTAAAAATGGGAATGTTCTATGTGGCTTTGGTTTTTAATTCCACTAAAAGTGGGGTGTTATGAGTTAACCGTACAGGCTTGTGGAATCGTAGCTCTTAAACGAATAAACAGATTTTAGTGTGTTTTTTTTTGTTATATACTGACGTGACTGACGAAGATCTGTTCAAGCGTTTGGTCATCATCAGCTCATTTGCTACTTGACAAAAGGGTTTCACAGATCCGATTTAGTTTATTTAATGTTGGTTTGATATAACATTTGCCGAACATGCAGAACGTGATTCAAATTAATACACTACATTAGGACTCTGACAAACGACGGAATACACTAAAACTACATATGTTACACAGGATTTTAATGCTGCTGTTAAAAAAAATATTACTAAAAAAGGTGATTGTATAAATTCACAAAACAGAAACGAAAAAAAACACACAATGCTGACCTATGTGGTTATAGCTGTTAAATAACTTCGAAAAATATCCCTCATGCATAAAAAATACTGAATTTTCCAACACAAGGCTTTTCATCAAAAATATCTAACGCATTTGTCGCAAAAGCTGAAGAAAAAAAAATTGTGCAACTCGAAAAAAAAAGAAAAAGATTGAGAGTTTATATAGATTGAGAGTGTATAGCAAAGAATATTTTTTAACTAAGTTTAATTTGAAAAGTTTCAATAGTTTCTTACAATATCATCTACAATAATTATAGATAACTGAATGGAATGTAGTTTATCAAGATTTTTAAAAATCGACCTTCTAAGAGGGTAAAATAGGGGTCGAAAGTTTATATAGATAGTCCGTAATGTTTGAAGTAAGAAGAATGAAATTCAATCTCTTCAGAAAAATAAAATAAAAGGTGTCTCGTCGTTTTTGAAAATTGAACGCCTAACGGGCGATGTAGGAAGGAGAAATTAGTATAAAATTACGCGAGCGAAGCTGCGAGCAGCAGCTAGTCTTAGATACAATTCAAATATAGTTTCGTACTATTAATGAAATTAATGAGGCTAGTTAAGGCATGTTGAAGGAACTAGCGTGGTATGTGTGGTGTGACACTATGTTGCCACTACACTTTCTAACAAGTCGTTTGATTTATTTCTGTTAAGTTTTATGCTAACTCGGTTACATACCGACACGCATATATTTCACACATAGAATACTCGTAAATCGGTCGCGAGTTTTATTTCAACTGTTTTAATAAATATCTAAACTTACTCCTGCTAGAATTAATTCCATAATATAAAATCTCTTGAATTAATATTCAGGAGATTTTATATTATGTTTTATACCTTGGCTTTGTAGTCGCAAAACCACTTGCCATGTTTTAACTGAAACTTCTCGTTACATTAATAATATGTATTTTTTTTGTATAGTTAGTAACGTTTTTTATCTAAAATTTTATAAATAGGTACAAATTATTTTCGTACAAGGAAAAGCTGCGTCATTAATACTGCCAAACCGTGCGAAATCTTATAATAAGTACCAATGTAAATTTAACCGTTATATCTTAGTACTGTGCTCTATTTCCTAATCAAAATACGCCATGGTCTAATAAGAAGGATCAGGGTATGACAACATAAAAGCAACAACAGCCTCTGTGTCCAACAACATAAAGTATATTATTTATTAGTTACAATCTATCGCAACAGTTTACCATTAATATCGATAATGTATAAAACTGTATAAAGGAATATTGATATCATGTTAATCCCTCAACGGATGTAACGTAAAAGTACTTAGTTTTTATTTCGGCGTCTAATATAGTTTTACTCGTATGTGCATATATGTATGAAATCAGCATATAAATAATACAGTAAAGAAAAGTTATGCTATTCTAGTGGTGTGTGGATTATGAAGTCAAAATTCTCCGATTCGTCCGATCCCAACGCACAACTAACAACTTCTTAAAGTTCATGTGCGTATTTGTAACACGCTACAACGTTGAAATCGGTGAGGAACATCTAAGCATGACTGTAAGTTTTCTCAAGTCCGTGTCTAGTCTACTAACCCACAACAGGCTTAGGTAGTAGACTATAGGCTAACCCCTCTCAAATATAATCCAGCAGCCCAATGCCATCATCAACCCATTGACTGACCAAATGGTAGACCTAGGTGAGTTGTAACAATCTTAGGTATTTATTATAAAACATAATGTAGTCGTATACAATGTAAAATATGAACAGAGAACCAGTAAAGTATTAAAAGAATTTGTGGTAATTACTTAATAAAAAAAAATAGTTTTAATAATTTTCAAAGAGAGTTCAATAGTTAGTAATATTTTTCTTTACCAACACTCCACACTAGTATTTTCTCCAGTATCGTCGGTTCATTTCCTAACACCAATTTTCACAAATACGCATAGGCCAGCTATGGTCCAGCATAACCAAAATATATACAATAATAGGTTCGAGGAACGCCGGCTGAAACGTATTGTATTTCTAGCCATGCAATTCATGAATTTAGTTAACCTTAAAAAAAGCGGCAAACACGAGTAATTCATCAGTCAGTTCTATAGAATAGCTAAAGTGAGACCTTTCTTGTGGTAGGACGTATCCGGGTCAGGTCAGCCGTTCGCCATGGGTTTAGTGCCACAAGTTCGGTAAAATCACCATTATTGTGTTTCACAGACGACGTACGTACAATACTGCGTTATATTTTTATAGTTACAAGTTATATTTTATGCTTGGAGTTTTTGCTTCCTCGCCTACAACACCAAGGTGTATTGAAGTTGTTTTTTATATCCCAACTTAATGAGGTAATTCGTGTGTCGTTCGGAAATACTTTTGCGTTGGGTTTAAGGTTATTTTTGTTAAGGTATGGTGTTAAGACATGAATTCGGTTGGCGTTTCTAGAATGTTATTCGTTATTACTAAATTTCCTTTTTTAGACATCGATGTAAATAGATGTTGTATAATATTGTTGTCCGTCGATATTGCCTCTGAAACAATTCAATATAAATGAACAACATTTAAGTTGTTGAGGCAATAATTAGATACACATATTTAATTATTGACTGGACTCTAAAATTCAGCAGTTTCTAGAGCTTATTGTTTCAAAATAAGGTGTACTTACTTTTTAAAACCATCTTTCTAGTATATTCCTTACGCGGAAAAAACCGTCGCAACTATATTTTTATCGGTTTTAATTCTCCGTTTTCAGTGTAACGAGATAAAACTGGATAATGTAATAGTATCAAAACGATACTATTACATTAGCCACGAGTCTCTTAATCCTTATAATTATGTTCTGTTACTATTAAGATCATGACGTATTAATGAAACGCATAACAAAAATCTTAAAAAACTAACGATACTCGTAGAGCCCAAGCTGCCCCATAAACGCTGTGTCCATACACTAAATAATTCACCTAAGTACTCATACCTATATCAAGACATTCACCACAATCGATAAGATGTTAGAATATGTTGCATAACGCGTTGCAAGGCACCCCACTAAGGCGACACGGTCGATCCTCTGCAGGCAATACTCCACCACCACCCCCATTAAACTACCGGCTAATTTTACACCATGATTGCCCCTTTTATGGTTGCTTAAGCCATGCTTTATGGCAAGTTTTCGTAGAGGTTCTGAATCGAATTTACGTTACCTTGAATGTAGAACTATTGTAGAAAAGATGCATTCCAGTTTGACCTTGATTTGTGCCGACATAGATTCGCTACTTGTCAATCGACGCTGATTGGTCAATTTATAATGCATCTACAACGTATTGGCCAATCGGGGTTAAGTTCGTGATGGTATGAAGTCTTCAGCGGAGACTTATATGGTTCTAAAGTTATCAAAAACACATGCAATTGAACCAGATGTAATTATCAGTGCGTTTATCAAGCTTTGCTGTGTAGGAGTGATTAAAAGTTTCTTGTTAGACTGCCTTCAAGGTGATTAGATATAAATATGATATTTTGTTTTGGGGATGTTGTGTTCTCTTTCACGCGTGAGCTACTGATCGGAGTTTTCATGAAACTTCAAAATAATATAGCGAATAACATATGACAATGAGATAACTTATCGACATGCCAAGCGGATGAAACCTCGGGCGATGTTTATCTAATACATAAAATTCTTCTGTCACGGGGTGCGTAATCGAACTCCTCCGAAACGGCTCGACCGATTTTGATGAAATTTTTTGTGCTTATCCGGTATCTATGAGAATCGGCCAACATCTATTTTTCATCCCCCTAAAAGTTAGGGGTAGTCCACCAACCCCTATAATGTGGCAAAACAACGTTTGCTGGGTCAGCTAGTTATTAAATAAATTTGTTGTTGGATAAGTTATGCGCAGTTTATAATACTTAGTTTTGTTTCTCTCAGCCACGTGGACAAACCTGCCTTCCACTCTATAATTTGACCCCTGACCTTTAGGTCATATTTTGACGGATGGGGAAACGATTTTAGGTATGCTACATCATCATAATTAGCATCTACCTCTATGACCTCAGGAATGTGCCCTTTACCGCATATTATTTATACTATACACATGGTATTTCCTTACCTTTGCTAAGACTGACTGACACCGACCTACGCGTTACCCGTTTGTTACCACCCTCAAAGAAGCCTTAAATCTAACTGACGGTTTAGCCCACAGCACTCTCTTGTCTCATTAGTACATTTATTTATTCAAGCGACCTTATTATGTAGTACTTAAAGAATTGGCACGACGCCATCGCGCATACAATTATTTCGTTTAATTTCGGCTAAGTAGGCTCTTTGTGTACTGTAGTTTTGTTTCATTCATAAAAGTTGCGGCTGGTTTGTCGGCATGGATGTGTAACGTCGCATCATGGGGATACTGTGCTCGCTTTGATCGGAGTCAATCAATCGAATCGTTTGCCCATGACGTGCCGCATCCTATCTGGCCATGTGTGTATGTTTACATGCATAGTACATATAGATAAGTAGTCACGTAGTTTTGATGTAATCAGGTTTATTTGTTTGCAGAACCGACGCTCCGTCATGAGGTGAACTTCAATCGTCCCAAGCGAGGACCGCTCAGGCGAGCACTTAGCACCGATGGACTATGGAGTAGTTTAAAGCATTTATTTTTAAAGAATTTAGCAGTGTTCGTGGTTGCGACCGTATTGAACTGTTAATGCCTAATATTTCCATATCCTAAGCGTTTTGGTAGATTAATGCAGATGTGCGTGAGGCTAGCGCGAACTCGACGCGGCGTGGGCACACACGTGAGTCCACGACGCCCGGGCAAGTGCAGCTCCAGCCAGGGCGACCACCGCGCGCACGCTGCCCCCTCTCCCACTCCCCCTCCAGTCGCCACCACTGCGCTAAGATGGGCCATTTCGATATAGGCAGGGACCGTAGGAATAATTATAGGGTTGCGACAAACAGAGTTTCAGAGATTATGGTATATATGTATGGTCTCTAACCGAATAGTTGGACAATCTATATACCTAAATCTCTGTTACTTAAGAAGATTATTGCTAAACGTTAGGCATCCATCACTATGTGCAGGTGAGACCCTAAACGGTCAGCGATTGATCGAGTTCCGGCTGGGTGCCGAGGCCGAGTCCGACCAGGGCGAGGGGCTGGCGGTGGCGTCGGCCGAGCTGCTGGTGCGGGCCGAGACGTCGTCGCGCGCGCGCCGCCTGCGCTACACGCTGTGGGCGTTCACCGTGAGCGGCAACGAGACGGCCACCATCAGCACGCTGGCGGGCGCGGCGCGGCGCGACCCCGCACGCGGCTGGCAGCGCCTGGACGTGACGGCGGCGGCGCGGCGCTGGGCGGCAGCGGGCGCGCGCGAGCCGCTGCGGCTGCTGCTGGACTGCAGCGGCTGCGGCGGGCGCGTGCGCCTGCGTTTGGGAGGCGGGCAGGCGGCGCGCCCGCTGCTGCGCCTGCGCCTCAAGCCGCCCGCGGTGCGCCGCCGCCGCGCGCTCGACTGTGACGCCGCCGAGCACGGCCGCTGCTGCCGCCAGACCTACTACGTGAGCTTCCGCGCGCTGGGCTGGGACGACTGGATCGTGGCCCCGGAGGGCTACTACGCCAACTACTGCCGCGGTGCGTGCGCGCCGTTCCTCAACTACCACTCGCAGGTGGTGGAGGCGGCGCGGCTGGAGCGCGCTGAGTGCTGCGCGCCCGTGCGCTTCTCCGCGCTGTCGCTCATCTACTTCGGCGCCGACTCCAACATCATCAAGCGCGATCTGCCCGAGATGGTGGTGGAGGAGTGCGACTGCCCGTAGCGGCGCACCTGTACATAGCCTGCCGCCCGCGCCGCCCGCCGCTGCCCGCCGCCCCCGCCGCGGCTCGCTTCCGCCGCTCTCGAATCCGATTTAATCCGAATCGATTATAAATAATATTCTCGACTTGTGTAATATTTTGTTCCTCGCGTTCGAAAGACTATATCCTAAAATCGAATAAATAAATAAATCTTGTCTACATAGGGCTGAGTCGCGTCAACGCAGCGCGCGCCGCTCGTTACCGGTGTGTAGTGTAGGTAGTTATATTGTAAGGGAATTTTGCCGCGCGATGCCGCGACGGGCGGAGAACGCGCGGCGTGAGCTGCGCACTCGCGACGCCGTGTGTAGACGCCCTAAATAATTTAATACTACGCCGTTTTCTTTCACCCCGTTTGGTGATCGCTTGTAATTATTGTAAACTGTATTATAATAATTATTATAATTATAATTATAATAAATCAACTTTTTCATAATTATTACCACATATTTTATTTATGAACACAGTTTACACCCGTGCCTCAATCAATGTAACCTATTACTCCCAATTATAAATATCCTGGCCAAGGTAGGTCAGTGACAGGGCATTTATACATATATAGGTACGTATGATAATAATATGTAGGCACCGAAGTATAAGTATAAACTTCATATTTTAAAAAAGGCTCTGGGGAACTTTGAAACTCAAGCTGATTATTCATAACTAGTATCCCTGAAAGATGTAGTAAAAATGTGTTGATGTAAACCCACAGTTTGCAAATACGATTTAAAGTCCCGTGTAATAAAGGACAGGCTACGGGCAACAAATCCAAAAAAAAAATAGGGGAACCTTATAGCACATAGACTTAAGAACCAAACCAAGAGGACCTAGGACCTCAATATATGATGGACCTACTACACCAACGAGGCAGTCGATCGTCGTCCTATATTCGAGGTATAACAATCTATTAACACTCCGGTCAATACTCTAGGAGTGAAAATAAAGACAAACACACTGTGCCCCGCCTCTGGCAATAAGGCTCGCAATAAACCTGCAAAATGGCTAATCACTTTACCGAAGAATTATCTTACTGTGTGAATGTCACCATGATAAATAATTTTTTTTTTATAAAATGCGTTTATTTCAGGTATGTTCACCCATATTTTTAGATTAAACATGAAAATAAAATTTTAAATTGTAATTATTAATATTGTTACCGTCCCTCTATCCAACACTATATGTGACATGCTTATTACAGCAGTGCCGGATATAGGGACAATCAACTCTAGCCGCTATCATCGCCATAAAGAAGATTAAAAAAAATATATAATACTAACTGAGCTGACACTGAGCTACGCCTTACTGTCGCTAAGTTATTGGTTGGTTTAGAATAAAATAATATTGTGATTATAAATTTGGTATAAAGAAAAGAAGAAAGAAAAATCGTTTATTTGATGCAAAAAACACACACATACAATATTTAAAAAAAATGAAAAATAAAAGATCCACAGTCAGCACAGTCCTGTTTGGTGCGATTGGCACGCACTTAATGCCAATTGCACCAAACAGGAACCCAGCTCAGCATGTGCCAGTTGATCCAACTTTGTGCTGTTTCTTTCTTCATTTTATCAGCAGTTCGTCGAGGACAAATAACATACATATATATGTTGCCTTTCTTCCCCGAGGAGTACCGGGTATGGCAGAGGCGAACTAATGTATACCCACCCAAATTTCACCGATATGTTCTAGAACCTAAGTAATAGCAAGCAAGCGAGCCCGGTGACACTTTTTAACCGACTTCAAAAAGGAGGAGGTTCTCAATTCGTCGGAATCTTTTTTTTTTTTTTTTTTTATGTATGTTCACGTATTACTTCGAAACGCCTGGACCGATTTGCAAAATTTTTTTTTTGTTCAAAAGAGTAGACTTCACAGATGGTCCCATTGTAACCACATCACGATTTGATGATGGGATCCCAGGGAAATCGACGGCAACCCTCAAATTTTATAGGCAATTATCACGTTTTGAATATATTTACTAAAATTGTTCCAGTATTTGTGTCTGATAATCATCATTTGAGGTTGATGAGCTGATGATGGAAGGTAGAACTCCTCAACAGTTAAGATTTAAAAGAAAAGTCTTTCAGTTATAAGCATTTATTACATTTACATGTATTTTCCAAAGCTGTTCAAGTATTTGCATCTGAAAATCAACATTTCATGTAATGATCTGATGATGGAAGGTACAACTCCTCAACGGTTAGGAGTTGAAGGAAAAATCTTTCATAATTATAAGTATATATGGATCGATAGTTGTATTCTTTCAGGCTATTAGATTGACCTGATATGAAAGTTTAATATATACAACATAAAAGAAAAAAATAAATTAACTTTTAAAAAAAAAAGCAAAACCAACTTCAAAAACCAAAAAAGCAAAAAATAACTTCATACAGTTGTACCTTTTTTTGTTTTAAAGGTATGAAGTCGGTGCCGATGATGTGGTGGTTGTAACCACCAAGCTCAAGGTCACTTACGGTGGGTGTACTTACTATTACGTTTGGCTTGGCACCGATTTCATACCTTTAAAACTAAAAAAAAGGTAAAACTGTATGAAGTTATTTTTTGCTTTTTAGTTTTTATATATAAAGATACTGCCACGTGTAAATCCATTTACCTTAAAACTTGACCTGTTGTTGCTATGTTTAAGGAAAGAAAATGTTCTATTATATTATCTCCGTTGGGAAATTTGTCATATCTACCTTATAATAGAGGATTGAACTGTATTGCTTCATAAATAAATGATATGTGATAGATATCACAGGTACGTGGAAGATTATTCAGGAGAATACTCGCGCCATTTCGCCCGCTCAAAAATGTTGACAAGAATTTGCAGCTACTTACCTACGTTTGCACCAATTGCTATAGCTATTTGATTGTCAGTATTTGTTTGTGTAAAAATATAATTTACAGAAATATATGTCGCAGTTGAAATGTAACGACTGGTTACGGAATTTAAAGCGGGTAAATATACCCGCTAAACATCTAAAAACATCTAAAACATTTCGTATTCGAAATGTTTTAAGAGAAATCGTATATTTGATGCAATAAAAATACACAGGCATACAATATTAAAAATAAGTACTTATAAGAAAAATAAAACTATAAAGAAAAGTAACAAGGTGTGTGTATCAATCCCAATTTTAATCTCGACGTTTTGGATCCTTTATAAATCCGTGAACAGCTCACATAGAAATGTGGTCAAGCGGTCAAGCCATGCCAGGATCGAATTCGATTACAATAATAATCTATCTATCTTCTCTATATATAAAAAGGAGAAGCTGACTTACTGACTGACTGACATATCATCGCAGGGCCTAAACTATAAGGGTTAGAAACTTGAAATTTTGCACAGGGGTTCCTTTTATAACGTAGGGGAGCACTAAGAAAGGATTTCTGAAAATTCACCCCCAAAGGGGGTAAATCAGGGATGCAAAGTTAGTATGAAACTTTGCCGTTCTTCGTTAATTTGCACGCGGACGAGTGGAATCAGCTTATTCTAAATAAAAATAAAGTATTTCATGATCGACGTACACCCAGCCCAGAGCAGATCAGCCCTGAATCTGCTCTTGCAGCTACCCTAGATTTTTATAAATGATTGGAAATACGATTTATAAGGTACCTAATTGATTTCCATAACTAGACCATCATTAATGGTGAAAAATTAACCGTATATTTACGTTTAACTTAATTATTAGTACTAGCTTTTGCCCACAACTTCGGCTGCGTAAAATTAGTAATTTTATCCGCACCTCCACCCCCCTTTTCTCCCTTTAGTTTTAAGGGATGATTTCCGGGATGAAAGCTATCCTATGTCCTTCCCCGGGACTCAAACTGTCTCTATAGGTACCGAATTTCATCTAAATCGGTTCAATGGTTATAGCGTGAAGAAGTAATAGACTATTTATAATATTACTAGCTTTTGCCCGTGACGTAATCTACGTAAAATTTGTAATTTTATCCGCATACAAACTCCTTTTTTCCCGTTTATGGGATGATTAGGTTCAAAATTGAATCCAGGTTGAAAATTATCCTTCCCCGGGACACAAACTATCTCTCTACACCACATTTTATCCATATCGATTGAGTTCGCTACAATCCGCTGATTGTGGGTGGCGCGGTGTTCCGCGTCGTCGTGACAATCTTTTGGGGTAGCTCTATGTCCAGCAATGGGCGTCTGTCAGATGATATGAGTATGATCAAAGTGGCAAGTATTTTTAAACTAGATCATTTGGTACTAATACGATTCGTAATGTCAGGGCCCTTGAGAAAACTACAGTTGATCCAAGATGAAAACTATGTATAAAAATATTATTTTCAACAAGCGATCCACGTAGTTCACAAATTTCCCTGATTTCTGTCTCACGGTGATTTCAAAAAAGACCTTCAGAACAATATTAGGTGTATATAAATAGTCTAGAATTCCATTCGCTCTAGAAATGTAAGCAAAACATGTTTGTGTAACCCACGCAGTTCTTTGAAAACTTCAAAGAATAATTCTGTATATATAGTGAATATTATTGTCGACATTCGAGAAGGCGTAGAAAATAACTAGTTTAAGACAACAAGAACGTACCATTTTTAGCCCTGTGCGTGCGTCTGTAGATATTTAAAACTAGCTACCCTATGCTTTATGCTTTGTAAAACATCGACTTTTCTTATGTTGTATATCTACAGATATCCCCTCTCCTCCGTTTGAGATACATTGTATTTCCAAAAAAAACGACGACACGAGTGCAATGTACTGTTTTTGTGTCTTCCACGATAAAACATAGGTACCTAATACGTAGTAGCATTTTCATTTGTATAATATTTTAGTAAGTGTAATATAGGCAGATCTTAAATTAATTAAAAACTACTATTTACAAAGTTAAAAAAATAAAAATAAAAAAAAAGAAATATGTTAAGTTATAGGGCGTCAAAAAACTCGTCCCCGACGCTGTCAGGGGGTAGAGTGCCCAAAAGACTGGCAGCATTGCCACGTTGAATGGCAATGCTAATTCTTTGTGTAATATATCAGTAAACTAGGATAATAATTGGAAGGTAATAATAATATAGTGTATTGAGTCATATTATGCCTTCTATTAAGTACGTACCACTTATTCTCCGGGTGTACTGAAATCTTAGATAAAGATCTCAACAAACTTGACGATATTACGTGTAATTATTTTTTATATTTACGACTATGTATAAACAAGCATACATAATAATATTATTGTATGATACATATACCGTATTAACAGACAGACAAAAGACAATCACAAACTGACAAAAACCAACAATCTAAGTCCCATTGAATACCAATACTACACTGTAGCGATTCAACGCTGAAACTGTGTGCGTTGGCTTAGGACTGACTCACATTTACGCGTTGACGGCGCGAGTATATAAGCTACGTAGCGATCTTGGAATTAATTGTAAACTGTATTCAGCAGGTGCTGGCACGATTTTAATTATTTCAGTAAATAGAACTTTTAAGGACACTTTTACAAGTCAATGTGTACCATACAAATATTAGATACCACCGGTGTTTCCTAACTGACAACCTCTCAGAAGATACAAACTCAAAGAATCATTGTTTCTTTTAAAACCCAGACACGGTAGTATGAAGTCAAAATTGGGTTCGTATCTCGGAATTTGAAAAATTAGCTATAAACTCGTATAAACTTGTATTTTTAAAGCACTTGTCTCAAAACCTACATATAGATAGTTAGTACACCAACTAAATGGACGATCGGCCTGAAAAGGTGTACGGTAAAAGCTGGATCCGGAATGATAATGACCAGGTTTTGTCACGTATGCTACGAAGTGCCTATGTCCAGCTGGTGGACTAAGACAAGCTGATTAATTGCTAGTCTTCTAGTTGCTAAGTGTGCTAGCAATCATGTTAACTTTATATAAGTTTAAGTATTCTATATCTTATACATGACTTGTAAAAGTGTCTTTAAAAGATCTATTTACAGAAATAAATATAATTTATCATTTATTACAAGATTTTCGAGGTGTTGTAAAGTTCGATAAATTGAATAAAATGTCGCTTCTATGTAACTTGAGCCTTAGGCGCGGGTCCCGGCAGACGAAGTGTCCGCACAATGCCAGGCGCCGAGATGTCGCACCTCGCTTCTAGATAGGGCTGCTACAGTTTGTTCGACAAGTTCAAGTAAACGACGTAAGTTATTGCAATCGTATTATAGTTTGGACACTGGATTCCTGTTACATCTTGGTGTTTTCCGTGCTTCATTATCTCAAATATTTAGTTCAGAACTCAAAATTGTTATAATCAAATCAAATCAAATCATTTATTTCAATCAGACCAATACAGGTGCTTTTGAATTGTCATATTTAATTGAATTTAGTTGCACGGTTCCAAAAGGTAGGCCTTATGGAGAAGAACCGGCAAGAAACTCCATAGATACGCTTTTTTTATATATATTTTAGACAAGTACGTTATCACCTAGTTCAATCAGCCTGTGTTTACATTTCCTCAACTGTTTTGCTTTCTATGAAACTCAGTTACAGCTGGAAGTTCAGAGTTGTACCTGCTTAATGTCCAGTAGGCTTGCCACTTACGCGTATTTATGAAAAATATAACGATATGGAATTGATAAGAAAAAACATCATCCCCATCGTGTTGGGAATTTTAATTTACAACTTTGTCGGCCAGATCTTGTGATGTCTAAGCGAAATTATGTCTTTTTATAATCTAACTAAGAGATATGAACAATAAGAGTATATGAACACCGCGGACAGAGAGACATAATTATACAAACAGATGAAGTGACGTTCGTAGCGAACTTGGTAACCTCGGAATCCTAAAAAACATTATCACAAAAATGTTAGGTGTATGTATTCGAAAACAAACAATTCCAAATCTACGCAGCCCTGTAAATCTGAAGATGAAATAAATGCGCAGCACTAAGTAGGCAGCCCTACGGCGCGTCTGGATGGCGATGTGGACGATTCTGGCGATGCGAGTGCGTGCGATCGATGGCCGCCGCAGACGTCGCGGCGCCGCACCGACTCCCTGAACGAGGATAGTAAGTAGCTGGATGAAGAAAGTACTGGAAAGAATTTAATCAATATTTTAATTCCTCTTTTTAACCCCCGACGCGAAAACGACGTGTGTGTGTGTCATCGTAGCTCCCGAACCTATGAACCGATTTTGATTTTGTTTTCTTGAATTACTCAGTAACCAGAGTTTTCTTAGACATGTTTGATGAAAATTTATCGAAGATGGCCGCCGCCACAATTTTTAATTCGTCGGGTGTTTTCTTATTTAGGTTATTTTATGCTACGATGCCTTAACAACTATAGTCATCGTTCTGTAAATTGATCTTGTAGATACATTTTTAGGAGTCGTTTTGTATGATGGACTGATCGTCAACCCATTTATTGTCCACTGCTGGGCACGGGGCTCCTGGGATAAGGTGATAGTCCACCACGCTAGCCTAGTGCAGGTTGGCAGACTTCTGACGCCTTCAAATAACTCTCTCGGCAGGCAGGTTTTGTCACGATTCCTTCACCATTTCAATTATCCACATGTGATAAATACGCATGTAACTTCGTAAAGTCAGTGGTGCACGCCTTATTATTGAACTCAAGACTTTTGACTTCATAGGCTACACTTGTCACACCACTAAGCCATTACAGCTCATTATGTACTGGTACAGAATAAGGTACATCTGGATGTACCTACTGATATTCAGACACATTTCGGTACGCTAAAAATAACCCAATATGATTGAGTAAGGGCCTTGACTACGACGGTAAATTCTTCCATTTTCGACAATCAAATTATTATTTCTTAAAAAACCAACCACACTTATGGTAGCTAGTATCTACACTACCTACTACCGCAATTGACTTGACAGTTTTCCATTTACACACAAGAGTATAGTTTACAACTGAATTAAAGTCTTTAAGCCAAGTAAAGTCCATATCAACCATTTATTTCATTATTTTTTTGTTACCTACCAGCTACTTACATCACAGCGTTCATCTCCCGATTCCGGCGCCCGCCAGTCTGTCTGCGTCCACAGTAAACAGTTGAGAGTTCGGCCGATAATGCACGCCGCAAACAACCGCAGTCGCGCTGCGGCGCACTGTCCCTCCGCGGAAACTTATTATGACTGCCAACAGTGCCAACCCTAGCAGCGATGCTCTCATTCAAAGTGCAGTATTTAGATGCATTAGTAATAGTTAGCTAAAGCTTAGTTTTCTATTTACTCTGTCTATTTAAAAACCTAAAATGCTCCTTTTTTTGGTTCTCCAAGAAAGGATTGAATAGGTTTTTACAGGATCGCCAACATGTAAACGACACCATCACACCACTATTGTTGTACCTAAACATTCATAAGCTACGGTAACTGCTTGCTTGGTAATTATCACATTCGTTTATATGAGCCGATAATATATGTATGTACACAATGAACACTTGGTCTTGAAAATTATAAATGAAAATGCGTTATTTTGGAACTAAATAATATTAACCGATACCTATATATGTATAAGTATTTTATTTATCATAGGGTACTAATATATTAGGTATATTAAGGTACTGACTTACGGCACGTCTAGTCGTCGCCATTCACTGATCAGGTACCTACATACTATCAACCACGTGGCTACAACTCATAGAGGTTGGATATCACATATTTCTACATATTGAAACATTTATTGAGTGGTGGGTGGGTTGATGGAGTGCAATCAATGTATTTAGTATTGTATTAAGTATCAGTCTTCACCCGGCAGCTTGAGAAAGACGTGAAGGTTTCTTCCTATTGTACAGTCTAATAACCTAATTGGTATACATGCAACTATCGACCGATACATGTGTGGATGTAAACCAATTAGCTTGTTAGAGTGTACAACGACCACAAAATTTTCCGCACGCATCACTGGTACGCAGTAGCAAGAGGTGAGACAAATCCTCATTGAGCTCTACCGGCGTAAGTACCAAATTTCATACAAATTAACTCAGCCGTTTTATGGTGATTTAATAACCAACAAGCGTACACTCACCTATTATGTAACACACGTCCAATTACTAGAAGAACAGTGTTCGTGTACCTTGTTAGCAATATCGTAAACGCGTTATCGTTATAGTTGTTCATACAATATAAACATTTATTTCACCACACTACGATATTTATGTTTTAGAATAAAACATGTTACAAATAGAATCGAAAACAACGCTGTTCTTGAAGACATAAAAAGTTAAAAGTGTCATTGTCTTTTGGCATGACCAAATTTTCTACTAAAATAAGTACAGATAAAGGGTAAAATGGAGAAAGCAATTGACGTAAGTATAACGTACCTATATAATTACTTCATACAGAACGCTGACACCGTCTACCCCTAAACGTCACGTAGGTACCTCGGAGATCTGCTTATCCTTGTGTAGTTTGCTGTTCCGTAACCCAGTAGGCAGGCAGCAGGGCTGTACGAGACATAGGTGTGCTACTTCCATGGTCATGGGAACACAGTAAAACTTCTTCTTCTTATGATCATACATTCCAACTAAGAATTGTGTCCAACACTCCAATGTGGAATGCACGATCTTACCATGTCTATGCCTATTACAGCTACAGAAGAGTTCTAAAAGCAACCCATTGCTATTATTAAATAGCCACACATAAAAGAGACAGGCGAGTTTTCTAAATGAACAGAACAGGGATGGAGAAGAGAAAATAGGCGATTCTTGACTGTAGGTTTAACATAACCTACACTACAATAATACCGATTACTATTATAATTAATTTAAGAGCTCAGCTCTGGTCGGTGGAGCAATCGCCACCGATTACGAACGCCCATGAATTCTACATTAAAATAATACTACTTTTAAAGGAATTTATCGCGAAAAACAGCGCGAGCTAAAAACATAAACTTTTAAACTACTTGTTGTAAATAATCCTCAAGTCTTACTTCAATAACAAATATAGTTTATTTGCATAAATATGAGCCAGGAGCGCGGGTCTCTATTTGCCATTCCGTTTGTAACACTATCCTGTGGCAGGAATATACGATAACTCATCATCATCATCACCATCATCATCAACCCACAATCCCAGGGTCTCCTCTCAATTGAGAGGGATTAGGCTATAGTCCACCACGCTAGCCTACTGCGGATTGGCCGACTTCTCATGTTATCGAGACAAATCTCTCACGCATGCAGGTTTCCTCACGATGTTTTCCTTCACCGTTTGAGCTTGTCATAAATATGCACATAACTTTCGAAAAGTCTGTGGTGCGTGCCTTGGGTTCGAACTCAAGACCTTTGACATCTCAGTCCACTGGTCACACCACTAGGCCGCAGCAAAAAGAAAAGACTACTTAAAGCATGTTACCTACATGGCAAAGAAAGGAAGGAAATGGAAAGTGGCTAGAAGAGGATGGATGCCAGCTGCCAAAGACCGGGATTATTGGCGCTCTTTGGAGGAGGCCCCTCGGTTCGGCAGGCGCCAGCAATAGGCAGATATAAATATAATACATATTATATCTCTCATAATACATATAATGCTATAATACATATAATACATACTCGTACATACGTACGTAGATATACCTACCTACATAAGCGACATTTACTTAAAAATAATGTACCTATAGTATTATTCAGTTATACTGTGATCATGAAGATATTTATTTTAGGTACAATGTTATTGCTGAAATATAGATTTCCAGGTCACTCCGCCTATAAAATGTCGTGTGTTTTTACTGTATCTCATTTTTATTGTTTCTTGTGTGTTTGGAAAGGGTCAACGATCTTTGGATATAATGTTTAAATGGTACTTTTCCAAATATATTTACAAGCCTGTACTGCTCATTGATATAAATAAAAAATAAATAAATAAAACCGTGTAGGTTTCTTAAAATAGGGGATTTACTGAACTATCAGCAAACGGAATTCCCATGCTGTCATAATAGTCACCCCCCTTACGAGCTCTGGCCCCTAATTTATAGGACCTGTATACTGATTTCTTTTTTAATTTTTCACATTCGCTAATATCTCTGTCCATGGGCGTACCCAGGATTTGTTCAGGGGTGGGGCAAATGAATAAACTGAGTAGCAGGAAAGTCAAAATTCTTTTTATTTACTGACTGGTAAGTTTTATTTACTGCAATATACCTTATTTCTATTAAAACCTGCGAGAGTTCTGGCTAAATCCATTTATTTCAGTCTCTGTGCCACATTATTTGTCCATGTGTCATACCACAGCGAAGCTTCACCACGAATACTACTTCTTCACCCAATTATAAGCCTATGCTGGACTGCTGGACGTAGGCCTCCCCTAGTGAACGCCACAGAGCTCGATTTTCGGGTCTTCCCTGCCAGCTGTCTTCCGCAATGACTTCTTCCTACCTTTCACTACTTTTGCCGGGACGCGGTCTTCCGCAAACTCGTTTGTTCCAACAGTTGTCAGACTTCCGAGAGATTTGACTGGTCCATTGCCATTCAGTTTGCTAATCCATGGATAAACATATCCCATAGAGCGTTATTGAACAGTTTCGATGACACGATATTCCTCTGTCTCACTCCCCTGATATGTTTCGTTTGCTGGTTCTGTACTTGCTCTCTCATCACTTCACTTCGATGTACCGCCAGTCCACTTGGCATCGCTGCAGGCCCTCCAGGCGCACAGTGCTGGTTTTAAAAAGCCTGAGAGAAAAGTGAGAAAGAATCGATAGAATCGAAGGCTTTCAAAAAAAGCAAGACAAGGGCCGATTCTACTCCTCGGTCTGCGATGTGGATGTGGTGTATGGTCCCGTAGTCCCTTCTGAACTAAGCCTGTTTTAAAAGTTCTCTATCTCGGAGAGAATCTCCGGCCTTGAAGTGACGGTGTTGCCAGACAATGTTTTCAGTTTCGTCAGTTGGGGCTTTCTCAATTGCTGGGCAAAGACTTTTGACCCTTTTGGCCTTTATAAGGAGTTTATTAGAGTGACGGAGGTTTCGCCGTACTTCGTCGAACTTGCTGATGTTTCGATTATAATGGGTGAAATGTATGTAGTGAATACGCTGGTGGTAATTGCTCAAAAACAAAACGTAGCTCTAGAGACATCCTTAAATAATCTAGATAAGGAATCATCAGTGATCTCTTCTAAAACTCGCTAGGAGTCAGAGCCGAAGGATTCAATGATTTTGCCTATTTGCAATCCATGGCATTTGAAAATCTTCATAGTAATCGTCGACGATAGACTCCGCTAATGCTATTGAGTTTTCATTTTCACGGTGTTTTTTTAAGGAGTTAGTTATTCTTATAACAAGTTTTGCACTAAGAAGAAAGTCTATAGTTTTCGACTACATTGTTTAGCGCGGTAATTTACATACACATATTAAAATTGAATTTTGAAATAAAATCTTAGCTTCAGGACAGAGCACAGGGTGGGGCAGCTGCCCCACCTTGCCCCACCGTGGGTACGCCCATGCCTCTGTCTACCCCTCAAATAACATACATACACACTAAATACACTTATGTCATTGTACATGTCATCAAGCTTTTTGAATGGATATAATAAAATGCTAGGTTTCAAATAATAATCAAATTATACAACTATAATTGTCATTATACTATTTAACTTCACTATGTTTACATTGTGCAATATAAATAAATAACTTATACTGTTTATTCTTGTTACACTATTCGTATATATTAAACGTAGATAGTGTATTCATTATTTCTTACACATACATGTACATATATGTATACATTTGTGTACGAAGATTTATTTGTTATTGTGTATTTTACATTTAATTAATAATAAATCTAGCACACCAACGCCCAGTTTAATTTCACAAATTTCTTGTCTATGAAAAGGTTCACCATTCATACAATAATGATTGGTGGTCGTAAGACCACAATTCTACCTTATTTTATAAGGAAGTATTTATTTTAAGATTATGGTGTATACCTATGTATATCTTGATGCACGCTCGACACGCGATAGGTGAAAAAATACTACGTATGACTTATAAACTAAGTAAATATTATTACTATGTATCTAGTTTAATTATTTAATTGTTAAATAAATTAATAAAATGTAAAAGGAAGAAGACGAAGACCATGAAGGGATATTTTACATAGATATGTAATCTCGTCACTCGTTAAGGCTCTACTGCACCAAAACAAATTACAATATTAGTTGCTATAATATTTTTTGCTTGCTACGGTGTTTGAGGTATTATTTAACATTGTTATACGTTTTTTTTTATTACTTTGATAGTAGACAAGTTTATTTGTTTGATAAGTTTTATACCTCGAAACTAGTTATAAATGTTTAATAACTTCCAAGAACTGTAAAACGTTCAAGAACTTTAAAATTAAATAGTAACTGCATAAGTACGAGTAGGTTTTTAAGTAGGTACTAGGCAGATGCTTAAGGTAAATATGCTGATGTGACCTTAAAAGGCTGCTATAGTACTGGTTCGCCATGTTTTTAGAAAGTTATGTCTATCTCTGTCTGCGCTATGCTAAACCAATCGCCCGTCCCGCTCTCCACATACGAGCGCAAATTCATTCATTACTCGAACAGACATTCGAACGTAGGTGCGTATACGAGGTAAATATTAAAAAAAAGTAAACAGTTTTAGTGAAAGTGTGTAAAAAGTTTGAATATATGTAATGGAAGAGGATAAAATGGAGGACAATGTGAGTATCTACTTAGTATTTTTTTATCTTTTTTTAACTGGTATAGATATATTATCTATATTACATAGTCTATAGAATTTTATGTATTTTTTTATTGTTTTGGTCTTAGATAAAGCTTGTTGTGTAAATTATTTTAGTAACAAAGCCATAATCTTATCTGTGTTAACATTATTTCTATATTTTTGCAAGTGCACTTCTGTAAACATCAAATCACCATGTCCAAAGCTATAGCTTTTTTTATTTAGGTATATCTAACTTTAATAAAAGTAGAAAATTAATTTAATTAATTAATACATATGTATAAATTCATAGTTTAAAAGGAGGTATTAATAGTATGTATCACTGGATCTATCTATTTTATCAGTCTAATACTCATAACTGAAGTTACAAATATATTAAAATGTATTTTTTTTTTAATTTCTTGTACATACACACAAAATAAATATGATAACTAATTAATAGTTACATAGTATAATAGGCACCACTTATTTCTAAAGTAATCTCTTCCAGTAGCCCTGAGAAGAGAAACATAAGGCGAAAATCATAAGAGTGTGTAGGTTAATACACTTAGATAGACTATAATGACATACATATTTACATAGATACATACATACTATAGTATATATGATAAATAGTGCAAATTCAACGCCTGTATAGTAAACGGCTAGTTTTTTACGATATTTGCGTAGGTACTTCTACTTTCTACAAGTCTTTTTCCAAATAGGTTGGGTTCGGTTACACAGATGTGGTTGAATATCAGTAACTTATACGAAACAAATGTCTTCCGACATCCACAACTTTATACAGGCAATACAGGCATTCTAAGAGTCATTAACGCTTACCATCAAGCGGGCTGCAAGCGTGTGCGCCACCCTCTAGATAATAAAAAAAAGAATTAAAAAAATATGTTGTTAAGCTGTTTCTTAGACTTTTCGGGTCACTGGCTCCTATAATTGAGTCTCATATATACGTTAAGAGGGGTTTATCATATGTATATGCATAATCTAATCAATTTTTTATTGATAGGAATATTATAGAAATGTCCTATAATTAACTACCTACGCTAATTTAATTGAACAAAAACTAAATTTAACTGCTGATAAAACAGTTATTAAAATAAAATTAACACTTAAATTAAAATTATTACAACAGCAATTTTATTTTATGGATATTACACCCAAGAAAAACATTAAGAGAGTGTTTTAAACGCTTTATAATCTGTCTTTTGATATATAAAGATATATCAAACGACAGATTATATAAATGTAGAAAGCTACACACTCAATTTCATTGGTTACAATATGTTAATGCTAAGAGACACTAAATTATCCCATACCCACCTATGTAATCACCCACACACAAACGCGAAATCAATCATACCAATTAAGCTACATAAATAGTTGATCATTGGAGAAATCGAGCCTGTGACACAAAAGCTGGTCGATCGGCCACTTCACCAATTTAATGTAATTTAACAGAGTGCAGTGATTGTCATAAACTACCACGGACCTTCCACGCATGGTATTTTTACGGCTACCACCTGAAGTCTACCAACCCGCACTGGGTTAGCACAACCCCTGAGAGAATCCCCGTGCCCAGCATTACAATTTTAAAAGGGTCGAATATAAGTAAGCCCTTTCGTTATTAAAGTAAAAAGGCTACAAAGATATATTATCAATTTATATTGAGTAGGCTATGAGAGTCCTTATTCATTTACGTTGTCCTCAAGTTGTTCTACATCCAGCTAATAAGACACCAAACCCATCTATTCATAACCCTTCGCTCAATAAATAATGTATTTTACTTTCCAGAGTCCAATTACACTCGACGGAGAAGAATCTGAATTGTCAAATAATAATAATGTTAAGGAAAACCCGAGTAAATCCTATCCGGATAAAAGTCCTGAGATTAAAAAGACACAAGATTCATATACAAGCATATTTTTAATTACGTGTATAGCCGGCATAGTGATGGGCCTAGTTTTGGAAATTATCCTCGTTGTCAATCGAAGTTACACGTCAGATTTGTATGAAGAAAAACCAATATACTGGGTTTACGCTAAGAATTCAGACCAAAGTACAAAAAACAAAAGTAACGTTCTTAAGCATGTGCATTTAGTGTTACAAAGGATAGGATACCAAGAAGGTACGAGTGATATGCCGTGGACATTACTTTGGTCTTACACTGCCTTGCCTATACATGTGAACCTGCGAAATTTAAAGGAAAATCAGTTTGTGAGCCATTTCCCCGGCACAGGACACATCACCCTCAAAGTAGACTTAGCAACTACCGCCTCCAAGTACATACCTAAAGCTTTTGCATTGCCAAAAAGTACTGATAAGTTTTTAAAATACGCTGCAGAGAACCCAAACGCATTGTTTGTGCAAAAACAAAATACACATAGACACGTTTATTTGAGGAATGTGAGCGAAATTAATATGACTGACAAGAGTACTTTTATACAGGAATACATACAAAAGCCATTCTTAGTGGACGGACATAAGTTCGATCTTGGAGTATATGTTGTGCTGAAGTCGGTGAATCCTCTGCGAGTTTATTGGTACAAGGGTGATGTTATATTTAGGTAATCATTTAATTGTTATTACCTACCCCAGTTGTAACGAAACAGTAGTTAAAGTTCGCATAGGTCTCGATACCTTTAAGAAGGCTTATATACCGTTTTGCTGTCCTACTGGATTAGTTTGGGATAACGCTACATTTCACCACCCTAGTGCAACCCATATTCGTTCACCACTGGACGAAAGGCCTCCACTAGCGTTCACTAGGACGCCACATAGCTCGATTTCAGACATGCCATCGAGAAAATCACGTAGGCATGTAGGTTTTACTCATAACGTTTTACTCGTATTGGAGCATGTGATAAATACGCATGAAATTTCCAAAAAGTTAATGTTGGGTGCCTTGAAGTTGCAATGAATCGTTATACTATTAGACTATGAACTCCACGTCATTAAGATGATGTATATGATATGGGACATATTCCATTATTTATGAATATAATTCATACTAATATTACAAATGCGAATGTGTGTCTGTCTGTCAGCTCTTCACGCTATAACCGCTGAACCGATGTAGATGAAGTTTGGTATACAGATAGTTTGAGTCGCGGTGAAGGACATAGGATAGTTTTCATCCCGGAAATCATCCCTTAAAAAGGGGGAAAATAGGGGTGGAAATAAAATTACTAATGATAAAAAAGGTGGGAGCAACTGAACTAAGGTTCCGGCACCACCTCCCATAAATTATGTAATTTTGCTCTATTATTTGTGGAACAAATTAATCTTTTTTTTTCAGATACTGCCCCGAGAAGTATCATCCATTTGACCCAAAAATTGTAGGCAAATATGTGGTAGGCGACAACTACCTCCCCACATGGAAAGTAGACCCTCTCGAACACATCTTCACCGCACAAGGCAACAACATGAAGGAATCCTTTGATTTTTATGCCCGATCAATGGTAAGAAATAATAAGAATTTCTATTATTTTTTAATAGGTACTAACTTTTTAGTCGGCAGCTATTCTTGTTATCCGGTAAAAACACATGTAGAATATAGATAGGTACATACATAAACTACGGCCAAAAAATATTTTGTATGCCACCTGCTCCATTTAAGGCAATTCAGGCACTTACCGGATCATGAATCGAACTGAGAAGAAAAACCAGGGCCTTTGTAAGAACTAAGTACTCCTTGCAAAAAAAACTGAATTTCTACACCCCCGCCCTATCGCTCAATAATTTCGGCTCACTCTTCATAGAGGAATCGTTGTAATAAAGCATTCATTCATAAAAAGGGTTCGGTTCCGGGTTCCTGAATGAATACTCATGTTGTAAGTGCCTATACCTAAGTACTATAATGATTTATTTTAGGGCAAGGACCCGACCGATATGTGGGAGGATGTGCTGAAGGCTATCACGGAAGTATTCGTGAAGAAAGAGCACCTCATCATTAACGCGGTGGGTACTTACAACTCAAGCTTTTTTCATAGATATCTGCGTGGGTGAACGTGTAGAAATGTAGATAAAAAATCAAATATAAATCAGGAAAATTGCTTCTATTAAAATAACCTCTTATTATAAGGGTTATTGTACTGCACATCATACGAAAAAAATATAGAAATTTTCTTATCGACTGCTTGAATACTGCCGTATTTGTCAAATAACATCACCGCCATTAAAATGCAGGCGTGGTAATGAGATATCCCGTCTATACCCGCACAAATACTACGTATGTATACCTATATTTATTTAATTTCAAGTTGATTCTCAAAACGGCTACTACTGTAACTACTGCTTAACGTAACTGATAAAATGTATCAGTTAGGTACGTGGATTAAAAACCTGTACAATACAGTATTTGAAATCTGGTTTGAATACTTTCATTAAACTTAAATATACCTATGTAGCTACTGTGTAATCTAAACTGTAACAGACTGTACCACTATTTTTATGGAATTACTTAGGTACATAATTAATACTCTTTTTATTTGTTTGCTTTAATAATAATTGTAAATTTCATATGATTTCAGTTCAAAGACTACAAATCCACTGAAAACTTTTTCGAGATGATGCGTTTTGACCTGATCGTGGACGAAGATTTAAAAGTTTATTTGCTGGAAGCCAACATGAGTCCTAACTTAATTGCCCATAGCAAGCCGCAAAACCAACTCTTATATGAACAAGTGTTGTACAACTTATATTCGTTGATTGGTGTTTCACGGATAAACGTTACTGATAGAGATTGGAGGTAAGAATTCATGATCAGCCCATTTACTATCCAACACGCTACCTTAGAGCAGATTGGTAAACTTCACACGCCATCGAGAAAATCTCTTAGGAAGATTTCCTCACGATGTTTTCCTTCACAGTTTGAGCATATGATAATTACGCACGTAACTTCAAAAAGTTGGTGATGCGTGCCTTGGGATCGAACTCGAGAACTCTAACTTTATAGTCACCCCACCAGGCTAGTTAATCGTAAGAATGACTATTTAATTGATTATTGATTTCAACCTCTCCTCTAAGCGTTCAATGTAAACGTTTCTAAGTTCTATTTCCTGAACCAAGATTTCAACAATTTAATTTGGCCCCGTCTGAAGTTAGATTTTCCAAGCGGCAATGCAGACAAAACTATCACAAAACGCATAAGAGTAAATAAAATAGCAATGAAAAAGGAAAACTCCAGAAAGGCTTGGTTGAATTATCAGATTTAAAAGAGTTCTCAGGTTTTTCGATAGCAATCCCATGACCCATCCCGATTACAAAAGTAAGCAATATTAGGTCCATTGTAAAGTTATTCAAGTACGCACCTATTTTTTTTTTCACCAACCCTTTCAGAAAAAATCTTGCGTAAGCATAAACGCACAATATGTTGGTATCATTAAACATTCCTTTTACGACCATTGTGGTCAGCAACTTCTGTGTTTCTGTAATGTATAAAAGTACTCATTCGATTTTGTAGAATATAATATGGAGTTTCTTGCCGGTTCTTCTCCAAGGAATCTACTTCTTGGAACCGTGCAACTAAAATCTTAACGTTTTAAGACAAATCTCTCAAGCATGCAGGTTTCCTCACGATGTTTTCCTTCACCGTTTCAGCTTGTGATAAATACGCACATAACTTCTGAAAAGTCAGTGCTGCGTGCCTTGGGTTCGAACACGAGACCTTTGACGGCTCAGTCCACTGGTCAAACCGCTAGGCTACCACAGCTCAGATGGCGCTATGTCATAATTATATAATATGTCTTTTTTTCAGAGAACGAAAGGCAGCCAAAGAAATGGTAACCACAGACAAGAACATTGCTGTTTTTGGTAAAGAGTGCAGCACAATCTGTCAAGACAACTGCGGTGCTTTAGAACTCTGCCAACTCTGCAAGCCCTGCCTCAGCGACAACATGAAGAAAACCTTATTGACCGCTCACGGTGAATTCCTGCATAAGGGAGACTTTAGGAGACTGATTCCACGAACTATGGTGCCTAATGAGGTAAATGGTAACTTAGAAGTATTATTAGAACCAAAGACTTCAGTTTTGAATGTCATAGAATGATGCAGTAGGTATCTGTATGTCTAGTATTGAGTTATTCGATCTGATTGATGTTGTTGGTGGTCTGAGACACATATTTGCTTCCTGCGGGGATCGAACCTGAGACGCACTAGCCGATGGCTCAGCCACTGTGTGAATAGTCATCAGATAATATTAAAATACATACCATCACGCCAGTCGTCCCCGAAATGTTAGACATAGGTGTACTAATGTACACCCACGTTTCGCCGATATGTTTTAGGTTCCATGTAATAGGGGGCGAGCCTATTACCATTAACTGGACACAAATCCGAACTCCGAGCTGCTACTGAGAATTTCATAGAAAAACCCAATAACACTGCTCCACCTGGGAATCGAACCCTAGACCTCTTGCCCGGCAGTCGGACGGTACGACCACTATGCCATGTAAAAATAAATATGTAGTAATAAGTACATGTATGTATATTGTTGTCTTAGTGTAGTGATAGCAATGTTAGGTGGTATTCCAAAATGAATAATAATTTCAGCCATTTCGTTACAGGACATAGCATCGCTAACAGAAAATTTCAAGCATTTATCACCAAACAACAAACTACTACATTTATGGTATCAAGGAAAATGCAACCAAGACATAACATGGTGTGTTGGATAACATATTTTCCGTGATGTTATTTTATTCATAGTACAAAATTAAAATAATGTTACCAATCTAACTAATTTATTAAAAAATATATATTTTAAACAATCATCTAATTTTATTGTACCATTGATTGAAGTAAGCCTAAAATGTAACTCCCTAGATCTTCATCTTGATTTGTCCAAGAGACATAGATATTTTTGGTACTATCTTCTTCGCCCTCTACCTTAATGAGTACTGATTCTACAGATATGTTAGCTTCAGAAATTGTGATGGTCCACCCTTCCAGCTTTTCCGACAATAAGGTTTTTAGCTTCTCCGCGGTTTTGACAGCTGGGCCAGGGTCTTCAAAGCGAACTGTGCTAGTAAACCTAATAATGTGTCTGTTGATACCAATTTCGTCGCACATTTCGTCAATATCGAGGAGAGACAGCCTGTTATCTCGAACACATAGGATCCCATTGACAACTCGCCGTCTTTTTGGATCAGGAGGCTGAGCATTATATCTCACAGCTTCAGCTTTTAATAGCCTCAAAGACACATCTATAGGAATTTTTGTTGGTGTATTAATGGTACAAGTTTCGCCATTTGCAGGCATATAACAATTGACCTTGAATTCCTTCTCTATTTTATCTTTCAAAAACTCCATTTTCTGTGCCTCGCCATGGACCAACAACACATTCTTAGGCTCGCAGTACTGTATCAACTGCATGATACCTTTAGCATCTGCATGAGCTGAAAATGACATGTACTCTACAGCCATTTTGACTTCCACCACTTGGCGATTCTCAAATTCAACTTTTTTAGCACCATTTAGGATTTTATGACCAACTGTGCCCTGGACACAGAATCCAGGCATTATCACCATGTTCTGTTCATAGGGGGCCCACTTCTTGAATATGTTTAGTGATAAACCGGCATGCAACATTCCTGGGGTAGCAAATACAACCATGGCCCCTGGGTTATCAATATAAGACTTATCAAACGGTTTAATATGTTTAAAATCAAACATGTTTCTTTGCACAAATGTCTTCCTTATCTTCTGATTGGTCCATGTTATAAACATTTTGTAGTAATTATTGGCTTTCTCTGTCAACCCTAATGCAAAATAAACTGGATACTTTAAATTCATTCTTTCCCAGTATGTTTCTAATAGAATACAAAGTTCTTGAGCTCTTCCCAAAGCAAATACAGGTATAAGAACTTTACCGCCTTTCTCAACACATTCATGGACTTTTTTGAGGAAATCTCTCTCACGACATCTCTTGGAATCACGGATAGTTGTTGCGTAAGTTGATTCTGTTATGAGCAAGTCTGGTCTACATTTATCTATCCACGCTGCTCCTAAATGCCTATCAGGAGTCATGTTGTAGTCACCCGTGTAGACAACAGACTGGGAACCAACTCGAATCCAAAACATGGCCGCTCCTAACACATGTCCTGCATAATATGCCTTAATTTCTAATTCATTGTCCACCATAACAGACTGATGGAGCGTCACTGCAGTAACTTTCTTAATGCAATCTTTGATCATTTGTGAAGTGAAGAAATTTGACTCTCCTTTTCTCTCCACAGCTACTTTTCTCATATCCTCGAGGAGGATGGGGGCAATAGCTTTGGTGGGATGTGTCATATAAATAGGTCCAGTGTAGCCGACGATTTCAGACATGTATGGCAGAGCACCGCAGTGGTCAAGATGGAAATGTGAAATGATGACACAGTCTATCTGACTGGTGATAGGACCTTCGGGAACAATGTAAGAGAAATCAGGAAAACGTCTCTCATCGTTGTAGCCCATATGCATGCCACAATCCAACATTATGTTTTTTCCTCCCATAGACAGTAAAATACAACTGCGGCCGACATCTTGACCAGCTCCCAGTGGAGTTATCTTTATATCAGGCATTTTCAACTTTTATCTCACTATATTGCATCAATGAGACGTAATTATATTTTTTGGAATGTTTGTTAGCGCAGTATATTCTGAAAGAAACAGTAATGACGGCTGAAATAAACACTTTTCTTCGTTTTATGTTATACCTTATGTTTTGTTACTAACAGTATTGAAATTGTTCAATGTAAGAAGGAAATATAAATAACATAACCTTATAGAAAACAGATTCTAGATTAAAGACACTTCTCTTTCCGATAGTATATACTAGTCTATGCACTTCTCAAATCATATGTCAAAAGTCCACACTCCACCCACAGTGTTCACCAAAGAGTGTGTGATTGGCAGTACTTGGTAGTGTTTACAAACTTCAGAATAATTACAACATAGATAATAAATTCAAACAAATTAAACCATTCTCAAAATCAAAATTCTTGATACATTTTAATTAAAAATTTATATTTAATTATAGATCTATAAATGAATATTAATCTTACCATTTTTTTTTTTTATTTACTAAAAATATGCTGTAAACTTGCGGTGTATATTTATCGTCGCAGGTCTACGTCTAATCATAATGATACAGATACGTCACTGAAGAACCAACTTCATGGCTAGTCCGAGACAGGTTAAATTTTAGATTTATTTAGAAGATAATAAGAAGGAAACGTCCGTTCTATAGGCTCCGTTATCCGCTTGCGCTTACCATCTGGCGGGCCGTGAGCTTGTTGGCCACATTAGAATACTAAAATGTCAATGTCTTGTCTTTCTAATTTTGACAGTGACATAGGTTTGTTTCTTGTTTTCTGAGGGGTTTTTGGCGGGAAAGTGAAGCGTCATGTTCAGCAGCTTTGTTTTATTTTCTAAAATTTGTGTTTTGATAAACTTTAATGTATAATAATGGTGGATTATTAGCCGTTAAGTGTTTGAAAACGTGCATGAGTGTTGGCAAATGAAACAAAACAGTGTAACGGGACTTTCAAATTCTCCCAAGAAGTCCGCCTTAGGTTTCAGTAAAGAACCACATATTTACTGAAACTAGGAAAACAACAAAAAAACAATCATCTATCACCCTTCATAAACCATTAATTTACCCTATCATCAACCATTATCATGAATCAACCATTATCATGAATCATCCAGTCATCCATCATAAATAAAATAAAAGAATACTGAAGACTAGGCTGTATGGACTAGATTCCTTTGCCTCATCCCGAAAGGGAAGAAACGTTTAAAAAAAAAAAAAAACTTGTTTTCTGATAAACTGCTAGACATTGCAACAATTGAACAATAGATTTTATTTCTATTTTATATAAGTTACGCAGCTACTATTAATTAGCTATTGGCAATTTTAGCTGGACAATATTATTGATGAAATAAAGCACATGATAGTTCGTCAAGTGGTTTAACCGGATAGAGTGGCCGTTACTTCGCGTATGAGTTCTAATTAATGGTTTTTGTTATGATAAGCTTATCACACTCCTCTACAGCATTGCGCGCCGGCTTGTATCGTGCAGACGTGTGTTAAGTTTTAAATAAAAACTGAATATAGTTGATTTATTTAGTAGTTCAAAATGTCAGGTGAAGGTTCCAGTTTAGCAAATGAAAACAGAAAAATTGCTCTGATAACCGGCATAACAGGGCAGGTATGTGAATGTTTACTTAAATTTTTTAGGCACGTATTGTAGTTGGGTAAATAAAAAAAAACTAAAATTTATGAGAATAATTTCCCAGTTGGGACTAAGGTCTAAGCTATCGGTAGTGAGGGCCTCAAAGAGAGGACCCTCTTGGTAACCCTTACTGAATCAACTTAATAAGCAAGTCAGCCAGCCTATAATAAACCCTATAGGTGTTATTCAAATTATTGTTATGGGTTTTTATTATATAAGGCTTGAGATACTAGTATTTTAAATATTGTAATATATTCATTGTGACCTTACAAACCATTTTCATTTATTTAGTCATTTATTTACACCCAGAAAATGTGTTAAATTAAGTTTCATATGACTTTAGGCACAGTACATCTTGCTGAATGGAGTTTTAGAAATGTTTGTGCCGATTGATTCAGAATTTAATTCTTATTAGCCACACTATCACTTTAAAAGTAATTACAATTTAATATTTATTAGCAACCTTACCAGATAGTGAATACTTCCCTATATCTTGTATGATGTATGTAATGATGGGACTGACATGTGCTAATTGAACAAAAGTCACAAAATATTTAAAGAGTTTGAAAATAAACCTGTATGATGGCTGTACTTAGTATCTAGTATGGGTTGGCAGAATGCACATATAATTTTATCAGAAACCAACACAATTATAAAATATCTTTTTTTGTTTATCTGATTATAATCAATATTCATAGAACTGTATCAATATTTAAAATCAATCATAATAATTATTTAAAGATACAGATCTACAATTTCCAATTTACATTAAGTTGAAAATTACATAGACAAATTGATTAGCAAGGCGGTAATTAAGGCTACCTTATGTGGTCATTCTTAAGTCTTCTTCTGAATGTTTGTACATGAATCAGCAAACATTTGACCACAATCTGAACTGATGGTAAGTGATAATCTGGTCTAAGATTAAGCACACTCACCTAGAATGAACCATTTCATTTCATTTAGAAGATGCCCTTTTTTATACAAGAATATCTATATTAGTGTATCAACCACATTGCTTATACATTATAGTAATAATGTTTGTATGAGAACATTCTACTGAATGTACAAAACATAGGTAGGATCTAGGACAGAGCATGTAAAACAAAACCTTACAGTGTTTGAATCTTAAATACATACACACTACAAAACAAAGTAACAGCTGATTCTTGCCTATCTTTTACACATACAGTGCATTACCAGATGCCACCATCAACCAGTCAAGAAATATGACTCCAGCTGGTACAGTCAGCTTCAAATAGTTAGTGACACTCAGGGTATTAAAATAAAAAGACGCAATCAAAACAGTCAATAATATCGGTACAAACAAAGTTTCCTTATTGATGTCAACAATATGGTCGGTAGTAATACACAATAGTCTAAAATATGTGATGCTTTACACCTTGTTAATGCTGACATTAATAAGGTTTATAGCTGTTTTGAAACAGAAAACTGGATGTTATCACATTGTTGAAATCATCATAAGCAATCGAATCATGTTAAACAATGTTCATGTCAACAGTTTTATTTGGTTTATTAAATCAAAATATTTTTATTACAAATATTTTTTTTCAAGCTGAAAAGTTTATCTTGTGGAGATGAATATAGCAAAAATATCTATAAAAGAGTGACTATAACACTCTTTTAAACTATGTATAAGGTGTATTAGGCAAAACTTATTGTGTGTAATGAGTGTTTAAATGTTTTTTTACACTTCATATCAACTATGCCTTATCTATCCTAGAGAAACATGCTGTATGGAAAAATATTTTTGTAGCAATTGAAATAAAATTAGGTAGATACTTCAGTCTATTTATGCGTAAATACAGTAGGTACCTATTATAATTATTTTAAGTATTTAATATATAGAAAATCAATATTTATTTTCTGTTCAATTTTTATTTACGATGTTGCTTGACCAGGATTTACTTCTAAGTAAAAATTTTCTCATCTCAATTTATCTCATACATGAGATATAAAACACCTAGACCTAGAACAACCACCTGTAATTTATAGGTACAAGTATTTAATTCGTGTGGGAAACGAATAAACTACTTGTCTCACTGCATTTTTCATGCAGTCAAAATTACCCTATCGCGCCTGTGATCTACCAGATGTACAGCCGTCGTATACTGAGTACACTCATATTTTGACGAGAGCTGAGCTCTTAAATTAATAATAATAATAACCTATTCATGTCCAAACTCTAGTTTGCTTCGGTAAATTTCCTAACAGGAAAACCGATTCTAAACATTCTCATACTAGATATTCACGATCACGACATCTATACATATTTAATATAGAATATTATGATAAATGTCATGAAAAGAGGCATTTGTTAAATGAAATATTCAGTATCACTAAGGAGATGAACGGAAAACGTAATGATCTGCGATTTGAGTCACCACTCTGATATGGGCAGCCCATTCATCACATCAACCGTTAGACGTCCACTGCTGGACATAGGTTTCCCCCAAGGAACACCACGACGACCGGTCATGCGCCGCCCGCATCCAGTGGATTCCATAGATTCCATTTCTTTACTATCATCTAAACACCCTTGACAAATTATTCGCCATACCGTTCAGAAAAAAGTATGTTATCTATACAATATATTATACTAAACTACAATCATCAACCCATTTACTGTGTGACTGCTTGTCACTTCACTTCCTTCACTCGAGACGCTGAGAAAGTCCCTTAGACATGCAGGTATTCGACGATGTTTTCCTATATGAAATAATAAATGAATACCTACGCATGATATTTCAAAAAGTGAGCCAGTCAGGTATGTCTGCTAAAGCACTCAAACTCGTTGACAATAGTTGTCGTATCGCTTAGGCTAGCACTTCAAAATTAAAGTAGGTATACCAAATATATGATAAGACGTTGACGCCTACCTATTTTTATGCGCGTCACGGAATAAAAGGGTATATGAGTAGGTACTAATTTGGCTTCTATAAGTCGTCTCTATTATCTTTTTTGCGAGAGGCAGGGTATAGCGAGGTTCCTCGTTCAAATTGAGCTGCCCGATTGAGAAAGTACCTCCGCCTTACAGAAGACTGCAGTGAAACAACAATAGTTTTCTTTGGTTTTCTTGCGAGTAAGGTTATCATAGCCCGATTGCTCTCAGTTTAGTAATTCCCTTATTTTAAGAAAACTAAGCAGTTTCTACAGGTCCGGCAAGGCGCGACTCACACCTTAGGTGTTGCAAACGGTTATTAGTCTACGGTAACCGCTTAGTCGGGCCGTAAGCTGGTTTGCCAACCTTGTGTTATAAAAAAATCGTTAAATGCATCGTATATAATATACCCCTGCCAGATCCAATATCTAAATGATATTGAATACGTTGGGCAATTTCGAAGAGCTAAGCTCAAAATACTATTAAGTACCTTCTTTCAGGATGGGTCCTACCTCGCGGAGTTCCTCATAGACAAGGGGTATGAGGTGCACGGCGTGCTGCGACGCTCGTCGTCCTTCAACACGGGCCGAATACAGCACTTGTACGGCCGTCCGGCATGCCATACGGGAGGTCAGATGCATCTACACTATGGGGATCTGACTGATACCACTTGTTTGATCAGCATTATCTCGAAGGTGAGTTAGTTGTGAGTTCAGAAGTCACAAGGGTTGATAAAGGTATGTTAAATCTTTGGCCATATGGAGATAATGGTTGAAAAATATGTGAGGCTGATGCTAGCAAACGTACCATAATCAAAACGTGGACGTTCTCAAAAAAGTTCCCCATAAAATACGTTTTCATTGTGTTGTTCCGTCTGTTAGTGTTTTATTTAGTATCTAACAAAGATTATTTTGAAGATTAAAGAATAGACCTTGAAAACGCAATTCTCTTTTATTTTTCCTAAATAAAAACATCTGAAATTATATACTCACTTACTAAATAGAACATGTGATAATAAACAGACAGTTCGTATTCAAATATGTAATGGTATGGAAACCGCTAAACAGCTTGTACATCGAGGCCACATCACAACACAATGACAATAATTACAAACAGTCTCATTATATCATTTACTGTCTATTTAGTACGGGGAATATTATTGTCACGCCCGGCATGTCAAACCAGGGTTATATTAACATTCACGCCCCAACTACCTCGTAACATAAAAAATAAATCTACATATAGTGTGATGAAAATTATACAAAATGGATTACATATACTAGTCAGAATGAAAAATATAATACTAATGTAATAGTTTAACGTCTTCTTGAGAGCCAATATAGGTATAGTTATGTGTAGACACTTTGTGCCAATGTTTTGATTTGACAAACAATTGCGCGACTTGTTGGTTTGACGGTTAGAGCGACGGGTTTGAAATTAGATACGTTATAATTGGAGTGACATCTTAGATGACCAACAAATTAGGTAGGCTATAGGGCAGGGCGTTAAAACCGAATTGACTAATTACTGTCAAACTTTTGACATGTTCTCCAACAAGTACATTTTTTGACATGTTGCGAACGTGATCCTTTGTCCTTCGACACTCAATCCGTATAACACTCAAATCTAAGTGTAATATGTCCACCTCTATGCACCTTCCCTAAAAGTACATACAACGGTTAATTTGTCAGATTTCAATGGATCAATCATTTCAGTACAGTCACTAAAAGGGGCTTTAAATTCCAGATTCGTCCAAAAGAGATCTACAACCTTGGAGCTCAATCTCATGTAAAAGTTTCGTTCGAGCTCAGTGAGTACACAGCGCAAGTAGACGCCCTCGGTACCTTGAGGCTATTGGAAGCTGTAAGAGTAGCGGGACTGGAGAAAGAGACCAAGATATACCAGGCTTCCACCTCAGAACTGTACGGGAAAGTTGTAGAAATACCACAGACCGAAAATACTCCATTCTACCCGAGGTCGCCTTATGGTAAGTCATTGTACTTCTTCGTCTATAATGCACATCTCCAAATGTTTAAATAAACCCGTACTGATTTAAAAGTAAAGTGGTAGGCCACTTGACTCTTATTATTAAAAGTATAAGGTCTAAAGGTGGCTTATCGTGAATTAGGGCCAGTAATGTTGCAAGGTATGTTTTACGTATCTTATAATATTGCCATTAAGGGCGCCTTCACACTAGCGTTGTTTCAGCGTAGGCGTTCGATGGACGTATACGCAGTGCAGACGCCGCGATAGCGCCGCGATAGCGCCGCGTACCTACGCGTCGTACACATTCATAGTACACACAAAAACTCGAGTTGCTAATAAGATATTTCTTAAACCGTTTATAATTGCTTGACTTTAAGCGAGGTCTCGCGTTTGCACCAGTTGACCTAAGTGTCATTTAACCTAACCTAACCGTTTTATTTCGTTCGTGTCGTGTCAAAGTATTCTTTTACAGTTTCATATGTTTCTCTGTGTGATGCTGACACATGTGGTGAATATTAAACGCTAACATGGCCATTGTTTTAAAGACACTTTTACAAGTCATGATTAAGATTATTTTAGGATCCTGATGGTATTGACAAGTCGTAACATAAATATGCAGCATATAACCTTAGTTTTTGAAATGCGATGAAAAATACAAACGCAATAATCCCGCGTGCAATAAAAGCAATCTTATTTGCTTTTACATTTGTCTAAAAGTACTTGCTTATCTTCATAGCTAATAAGATCCATTTAAACGAATTAGTGTTGCTTATGGTGGTATGTTAAGCGCAATTTCACACAAATCTTTGAAGCATAAAAGAAACGTTTTTTTGTTTAGTTTTAGTTGAAAATGATAAGTTGTATTATGTTACGTCCAATAATATTAGGTGTTCTCTTTTCTTTTATTATAACCCTTTAGATAAAAGTTTTTATTGTAAATCACAACCACATCACAATAACCAGGATTTTCTAGAACTTAATTAGCACTTTTCCTGTGTCCTTCTTTCTATTTAAAATAGTCTTTTTCCCGGGTTTTATGATCTTAGGAAGACGACGACATACCGTCCAAACGTGTAACTTAACACACACCCAGTAGATTACACCTCTGCCTAATCCTTGGGGGGAGACAGGCGTGATGGTATAAATACTTTTTTGATATCACTGGCAGCATGCGCAAAGCTCTACGGATACTGGATCGTAGTGAACTACAGGGAAGCGTACGGCATGTTTGCGTGTAACGGAGTGCTCTTCAACCACGAGAGCCCCCGCCGGGGGGAGAACTTCGTGACCAGGAAGATCACCCGGGGAGTCGCCAAGATCACGCTCGGCCTCATGGAGTACCTGGAACTCGGCAACTTGGACAGCAAGAGGGATTGGGGACACGCTAAGGATTACATTGAAGTAGGTGGAGTAGATTGTTTTCGTTGGAATTTTCAACTATCTTGTTTATGGAAACATTCTCCGTGCTTAGACCGATTGGCACATTAGTGCTCTGATTTTTACTAACTTCACTAATTTATAGAACTAATTCTTCTTGAAATCTATGGGAGAGGCCTTTAACGTTAGATGTCAACATCATACGTAGTTATTAACCTAATGGATTTTATAAATTCTCATTAGAATGTAAACTCTAGATGATATGGGTCTACCTAACCCTTCGGAGGTACAGGCGTGATGATATCGTATAACTCGTTTCCCAGGCGATGTGGCTCATGCTGCAGCAGGATGAGCCGGAAGACTTCGTGGTGGCGACAGGCGAGGCGCACAGCGTGCGGGAGTTCGTGGAGCGAGCATTCGCGTGCGTGGGGCGGCAGCTGGCGTGGCGCGGGGAGGGCGCCGCCGAGACCGGCCACGACGCCAGCACCGACCAGCTGCTCGTCAAGGTCAACCCCAAGTACTTCCGACCTACTGAAGTGGTGAGTCACTTTATAATAGCCTACATCAGAAAGCAGAAAAAAAAATAATTTATAAAGGACATGTGTGCTCGGGACACAAAAAGAATAAAATAATAATAAAAACCTTACGAACTAAACTATTCAATATTAATATCAAAGGTCCGAGTTGTGGTAACCTAGTGGTGTGACCAGTGGACTGAGATGTCAAACGTCTCGAATTCGAACCCGAGGCACGCACCACTTTTCGGAACGACTGTTTGGAAGTTATGTGCGTATTTATCACAAGCTCAAAAGGTGAAGGAAAACATCGTGAGGAGACCTACATGTTTCAGAGATTTGTCTCGATGGCATGTGAAGTCTGCCAACCAGCTTCTGCTGGTTGGCAGACTAGTAGTGGCTATAGTCCACTACGATAGCCTTCTGGCTATCGTAGTGGACTATAGCCTAATCCGTCTTAAATGAGAGGAGACCCGTGCCCAGCAGTGGGACGTTAATGGGTTGATGATGATGGTGATATCAAAGGTACAGGCAAACACAAAAACAATATAGGCCGATGGTTTTTAAAATTTATTTACAGAGACCTAATCATGCAACAACTTTTGCTTAGAACAACAATGTTGGACAATCCTTCTTTACCAGTATGTCATGGACATTCCCAACTCTTTTCGCTTTGGCCATAAACATAAATGCAGTTTTGACGCAATCTGTTTGCTTTTTTAAAATACTAGTGATTGGAAATCAAAATAGACAAAGATAATTATATTGCCATTAGATAACAAAAAATAATGAAAGTTATGATATTCCCTGTTCTTTGCCTGTACCCTTCATATAAGGGTTGCCATACGTCCCAGTACACCGGGATATGTCTCCGGTTTGAAGCATGGTGTCCCAGCCGATAAGCAAATTGTCCCGGTTTAAAAACCTTAATTGAAACTTGTCGGGAATTTCCCTTTGCGGGCAAAGCCACATGTGGAAGCTATATAATAATACCTACTGTATATGTGCCTTCAAAATATCGATTTACCTATATAAATAACGTTTATCATTTAAATATTTACTAGTAATGTGTCATTTGTACCAATAAAGACAATTATGTACATATAACAAATTCATAAATGATCATAAAATAACAAGTTTATATTATCGATAAATTTAATTGCCAATTTCACGTCCTTTGCAATTTTGTAACGAATGAATAAACTGAAATATCGATATACTTAATTAAGATAAGGGCGACCCGATTAGTCCAGCGGTAGTTAACGCTGCCTTCAGTGCTACTGGTCCCGGGTTCGAATGGTAGGGACAAATGTTTGTGTGATGAGCATCAACATTTGTATCCGAGGCATGGATGTATCTATGTATAATCAGTATGTATTTACAAAAAATTTAGGTATATATGTAGTAATATCAACCTTCTAGTATCCGTAACACAAGGCTCGTTGCTTACCACGGAACTAGATGGTGATGTGTCATAATGTCAAAAAAAAATCCGACCGCAAATCAGAACTAGACGAAATTGAAATGGAACCACGCGGGGAGCACCAGCTTTCAAATAAAAAATCATATCAAAAATCTAAATCAACATCAAAATCGGTTCACCCATTAGAAAGATTGAAGTAACAAACATAAATACAGTAAATACACAAATAAAAATACAGTCGAATGGAGAACCTCCTTCTTTTTTGTGAAGTCAGTTAAAAAATCATCGAAATGAAACGGTTTTTATTTCAAATAATTTTTTTCAAGAATTTTAGAAACAAAGCAAAATAATGAAGATGTCTATAAATATAATTTTACTTCAGGACCTCCTACTCGGTGACCCGACGAAGGCGAAGGAGAAGCTGGGTTGGGTGCCGCGGGTGACGTTCGACCAGCTCGTCAAAGATATGATGGAGGCGGATCTCGAGCTCATGAAGAGGAACCCAGAAGCGTAGACTTAAAGGTACCAACAAGGGCTTTTAAAAAACAAACAAATAGATACAATATTTAAAGTTATTACATAGCAGGTTTTGCTATTGACTTAGTTGTATTTGGAATCCGCTGGACGTGGGCAGCTCATGACCAGTCGTCGTGGCAATCCTTGAGGGAGATCTATGTCCAGCAGTGGACGTCTAACGGTCGATGTGATGATGATGATGTTGAAGTTGTATTTTAGAAATATTTCTTACTACTATTATAACTGTGAAAGTTAGGGTGTGAAAACTACAGAAGGAATGTTGATGAAACTAAATAGTTATATAACGGATACACGAGTTTAAAATATAAGGTATAATTTATTAATAAACAACGCCGGCAAAAATCTAAGCTAGCAAAAATATATAATATCGAAAGGTCACAAACACTTGGCCAAAAATAAAATCTCGATAACTCGAAGTTGAAAACTTGAAAAAAGGTAAGAGACGTCAGATAAAAACCTATTTTTGGAAATTCAACCGTAAAGGGGGAGTTACGTGGGGAGAGTGTGCAAAGCGGTGAACAAGTTTTCGTAGTTATATTGTTTCTGAATCTGTCAAACGTTTACTTAAAAAGAAATTTCAAAATACTAATCATATTTAGGTACTTGAGTGTCCGTATATAAATGCCTATGAAAATTGTTAAATGCTGCTCGTCTAGCCCTAAATGATAAAATAGGTACTTGGACAAGTGAATAAGTCTTTATTTATCAGTTATCAGTAGTTACCGTTAAATCAACTATGTATCTTAAAATTTATGTTAAAAACTACGATAACATACCAATATAGGACACAAATATTATAATTATTTTGTCAGTATAGTTATTTATTTATCTGATTTAAATCGAATTTACCTAAAACCATTTTTAACCCCCGACGCAAAAACGATGGAGTGTTATAGGTTTAACGTGTCTGTGTGTGTGTGTCTGTTTGTCTGTTGCATCGTCTTATATAGTCTTTGCCTAAGTGTTAATCCAGGTAATAAACTATCTATATTCCAAATTCCATCCAAATCCGTTAAGCGGTTTAAGCGTGAAACAGTAACAAACATCCATTCAAACTTTTAAGTTTTATAATAATAGTACAATAAATTAAAATTATTGCTGTATAGATTTTCATTATTGATTACCTTATACCTATATTTGTATTATTGTGTGAAAGGGATCCAGTGATTCTAGTGTGCTGTAAACTAGTTAAGTTTTTCAATTACATATGTATACTTCCCGCGAATATTTATTTATTTATGTTTATTTTGTAAATCGTATGTTTAAATTTTCATTAAGTATCTGCCTTGATTCGAAAAAAATCGTGAACCCTACTAACGTTGAAAACGGTTGGCTAATAACCTATGTTGCTCTTCTGTTTACAGAAAAAGACCCTACCTCAGACATCGTCGGCGGCGTTCACAAAAGAAAGCAGAGATTTACCTTCCCAAGGAATTATATTGGTTGAAATGTAAGCAGACCAATATAGGTTTATCATACTCGGAACTTCTTGTGAACAACATAAGCCACATACCCTTATAGCAATACTTCAATATCTGACTTCTGAGAAACTTCGATAACTGAGAAGTAATTCTCGGGTTTTGTTTAACTATATTTATACGAATCACTAGTTAAATATGTTGAATGGGCAGACTATAATGGCCGAATGGGTCGAACTATTAGTTTTAATTATTATTATTATTTAGTGATAATAGGATGGTTTTAGTATCTCAGTAATGGACTGACTGGACGTCAAGATGGCAAACCAATGCCCGATCCTGTATACCGTTGTAGGTTCCTTAAAATCGGGGAGTTACTAAACTGACAGCAATCGGAATTCCCATGCTGTCAGAATAGTCACTCCCCCAACAAGCTCTGGTAAACTTACTTGCTCGCAGAAACACAACTATTTTTGTTTCACTGCGATCTTCCGTAAGGCGGAGGTACTTCCCCAGTCGGGCAGCTCAATTTAAGCGAGAAATCACGCTATGCCTCTAAATAAAAATGCGTGCTTAAAAATATACTGGTTTTTCGGATCCAAATTGAAAGCCCCAACTCCAAAATTACATCTTAAGCTCAGATCACCCCCTTAGTCCGCTACTGAAATATTTTCTCGAAAAACATATTTAAAGTAATGTAATTTAATTTTAAAATCATATTAATACGAGAGAAAATATATATACATCGCACAAATGCTCCTGTATTCATACAAAAATATTTCTATAATTTATCTATGCCACGTAATATTCGCCTAGTCAGCTGTTTGTCCAGATTGATTAACAGAGATATTTTTTCATAATTAAAAGAGCAAGAATTTATCTTAAATACTATTATTATTTTGTTCATAATTTGTTATGTTTTAAGTTGATTCTGAAACATTACACTGTGCTACTAATATTATTTTCATAGTTTAAAATTATGGCTGTATTCAATGTCTTTCAGTAAAACTTAAAAGGTAAAAGGTATTGCAATGTTTATTATATATATAGCACGCACACACAGACGAAGATCTTAGATCAAATCATACGACACACAAACTTTTAACACGATGTACACGGTGTTCACACTTTGTGTGTGTCTGCATAATTACAATTTGTTTATTACTCATTCCTTTTATTAATTTGTCGAGTTTAACAGACTTGTTCTAAGATTTTCGTACTGTGTTTATAAATGCATCATGTTTTATACAGAATGTTCTAAATTTGACTTCCATTTTGAAGGTTGTTCAACGGTCTTATGAAACAAAGATATATTGTAAGAACATTTTATTAATGATTAATAATAATAATGTCGACTATTGTATTAATCCACATTAGATTACACACGGCAAAATATACCTTCTTCCGTTAGAATACCGCACACCCATGTAACTTAGAGCGGCCATAATTAATAGGAAACAATAAGATAGCTCTTACATTTTGTGTCTGAGGGCGTTTTAGTTAATCAATTTGTTTTATTTTGTTTAATGGCAGTAAAACAGGAATTAATTGATGATATTTATTTAGTTATTACCACGGTTTTGCACCAATTACAGTAATTTACATAAAATAAGTATACATAGGTAGATATATAAACAATTTAATAATTTATTCACATTCATACACAATTCGTTTCACAAAACTTCAAACATACTGACACAATAACCTTCCATTCATCCACAAATACATCAAAATTCGGGGCACCATCCAGAAGTATATTGATTGCACCGTGCATGATATGATCACATCCAGTGAATCTTACCAGAATGTGATAATTTTTCGTAGTCGATAGGTTCGGTAACTTTTATTACCATTAGGCTGAAGCTACATAACATAAAATAAATTAATATATATTGATAAAAATTAAACCCGCATTTACTTATTAATTTCTATAGAGATTTATTATTACAGGAAAGTTCAACATGGTATGTATGCATTTAACTCAGTTGCTAAGAGACAACAAACCAATTATTTTTCTAATTGTATAATTAAAACAGATTTATTTATTATATTCTTAATACCTTTATCTACAAATATATTTTTTTCTCATAATTCTCTACATTATATTTTAGAATAATGTTTAGTTTTGTGTGTAATGATCACATTCCGTGTACATATGTGTACAGATGATGTAAAGAGTATTGTTACAATGATGAACTATTTGTGTTGCCAGTATTTTGTTTTATGTGTAAATATATAATTTTAATAAATTATTTTGCTTTTTCTTTAATACCAAATTGCACAAGTTTATAGTTGCGTATACCCCTTTCTGTGATATTAGTGAAAAGCCAAATTTAATTTCAATTTCGCGGGCTTATGCCGCCACATTACCGTCTTCTTAAACTGATGTTTTGGGGACAAAATGAATACTCCAAATAAAAGGTAAGACTATATTATAAAATAACAAACAACAATCAATGATAATAATTACAAATGCGTAAACTATGATTACGACGATCAAAATTATACATTATACACACACACATCACACATATCGTCATTGCTTTGTATTTCAAATATGCATATGAGTTCCTCTGAAAATCATATTATCCTCAACTTAAACTATATTTAACTCACAGGTACATTACTAAATAAAATAAAACATAAGATTAGCATATAATTATCAACAATTATTATTAATTAAAACTTGTAGTAAATCGATATTTACCCTAATAAGATTAAAATTTAAATAATGTCCTTGTACTTTTAATGTGTCAGAATATTAGGTATACAAAATGGGTTCACATGCTGTTTTTAAAAGTAACACAAGTCAATAAAATCATCTATCTGACAAAATACAAGACAAATGACCATAGTGAGATAGCTTTTTTTATAAAAAAAATATGAATACCTTAATCTGAAAAAAAAAAAAAAAACTGCAAAACATTTAGGAGCAATATCAATTGGCCTTTTGAGAATAAAAACTACGTTCATGTCCAAAGAAATAACTCTGACGTGCTTTCCGCGATCTAAGCTCTAGGGTTCTGTAAACTGGAAGACGTAGGTTCGAATTCAATTGAGTATTGCTTTCGCAAAAATCATAAAATAGTTTTTTTTTTCTGTGTATTATATAATCGCTGTAAGGTTGCTTGCCAGCTCACATCTATGAGTTTAATTAATATCAATAAGATCACATCAGTTGCTTCGAGAATTATCAAATATATGTCTCGAGATCTCGAGTCAATACCGACCCTACATGAAACTTGCATGTTATTGCTTTAAGTTTTAAGATAAACTTATGGAATATAAAATTATACAACTTACAAGGATGAATAAGGAATGTATCAAGACGGTGGTTCATAGTCACATATTATATGATATTAGTTTAAAGTATTAAATCCACCCTCAAAAGCATTTATTGCACTAAGGCACTTAAATAATGATTGTAGATCTAAACGGCAAATGTTTTATGTAGATTAAGTTGATTTTTATTAAAAATTATTTTAAAAAATCACTATACAAGATATATGAGGTATGTATATCATTTCGAGCCCTGTAGCATTAAAATTTTGCAGTATTTTTATGAATCACCTTTAAAAATAACCAACCAGTTCACATCCTAGTATAGTTGCCTTACCTTTAACTAATTTATAGTATAAAAAACTAGGCTAATTATATGATCAACATTTTTAGTCACTCTACATTTCTTTTTCACTGAAAATTCTCACGTAAAAAATAGAAGGCAAAATAAAGTGTTCTACGCCAGACATAGTTAGGCTTATCGAATCATAGAGATAGTACTTATAACTGGACATTCAGACAAAATATAGTATTTAATCAGCTTATAGCCTCTATAGAACATAGGTAGGTGGGATATATGTAATATTTATGAAACTATGATCCGTAACTCAATGAAAATAAGCTTTACAGTCGAAATACAATAGTTTGGTGGTTAACACGTAGTTAATTTTGCACTGGTATGTAACTGCTATGAACACGATTTGTCATAGCAAAATGTATCTTAATCCATTATAATACAAATCACATAGTAGTTAATTGAACTTGTTGCTGGCGATGTCGACTTTCTGCCGCAGTACACCGCCTAATATGAACTCTGTGGACACGACGGTGGCTCCTCGCTTCCTCAGCGCTGGCCAGACATCTTTGTCCTTGGTGCAGGACACGCACACCCAGTTTGAGCCCCCCTCTTTCCATGTACCACCTGAACATTCCACTATCACTGAAACAGATTATATTATAATTAAATATTGTGTAATTATCATCTAATATATAAAATTCTCGTGTCACAGTTTTCGTTGCCATACTCCATCTATGAGAATCGGCCAACATCTATTTTTCATCCCCCTAAAAGTTAGGGGTAGTCCACCAACCCCTATAATGTGGCAAAACAACGTTTGCTGGGTCAGCTAGTATTTATATAGAGTTATGTGCAATGCAGTCAAGCAAGGATATATATTATAAAAAACATAACAAATATTGTAAATTAGGAAAATGATATATGTAGTAGTATTTGAAGGATTTTATATGCAACAACACACACCTTGATAGGTTTACTGCAAACTCAAATATAAAAAACAAAAACACATTTACTTAATTCCACATGTTACCTAGTATGTATGATTCCTACATAACTTTAACTATGCACATTTTCATAAATCATGTCATATACGCTCCTGACTATAATACATTTATATTTTTTTTTAGGTTACTCAAGATCGACAATCATACATACACTCAAGGCACTTTCCCATGGGGGTAGACAGAAACTACAGAATACGACTTTTGCCTCGTCCACATTCATACATCTTGTCATGCCCGCGCGCCGGTTACGAGTACTGAGCATCTTTTTGAAGGGGTTCACTAATTAGATCGGTGTATGTCCTCCTAGGGCCGCCCCCCCCCCCGGCGACTGACATTCGCCTTATAAATTCCTTTCGTCAATCGCCTATAATTTATCCTCTCAACTTAATGTACTTAGATGGTTTGGGCATGTTGACAGGATGAGATCGACAATCATTTTATAAGAATAAAAGCTTTTCTACTTACATCTCATCTCGGTACCACTTGGTTGTACACTCGGCGTGGATGACACGCAGTAGCCTTTTAGGAAGTTCCTCTTGCCTGCTAACGTTCGCTCCAAGCTAAACTGAAAACGTTTTTCAGCTGCCTCGTCCTTCACTAAATAGAGCCACGGATCTAAAATTAAAAAGATAGATGTTTTATTAATGATTCGAATGTACGCATTGTATGGTCGGTAAAGAATGAAATATATATATATATAGGGTATTATTTAGCAAAACCATACATCTCTAGAACTGGACATTCGGAATAATAATAACAAAAATTATGATCAATTATTCATATTTTATCGATTGTAAGTTTCCAGTACAAACAATAAATTATTATTTCAATGCATTTTTAGATTAGACTCAAAATTTTAATATAATAGAAAGTTTACAACACTATCTCATATTTTCAATTACAGTCATCTAGTCGTTAGTGAGAGAAAAATAAGTGATTAAGTTTAACTTACCGACTATCATATGCGTGTCGACACAGGCCTGTACCCAGCCGGGCCCCACAATGGGCCGGCCCAGCCCCACAGCGCACAGCAACTTGAACGTCCGCTTTATCTGCATCGTCAGCACCACCGAGCACTCCATCACGTCCGACACTATCACCGCACCTGAAATACCATCATTACAATTCCACCTTTAGATTGTATAACAGTGTTACGCCGAAATGGCAGTTTGCGATAAAAGTGGCGTGACGACCTGCGATAGTTCTCCTGCTTAAACCATGAGCGGTTTAATAAAGTTGCTGAATTTTCCCAAACGGTTAAAACAGATATAGTTATGTCACACTAAGACGTACTTGTATTTTCTTTAACTTAATAATAGATAATAATAAATCTGTTTTAGTCATCCGCTAAAACTGTGAAGAAAAACATCGTGAGGAAACCTGCATTCTTAAAAGATTTTCTCCATGGCATAATTATGAAATCTGCCAACCCGCAGAAGGCTAGTGTGGTGGACTGCTCTCAAAAATGAGTTGATAATGGATACTGCAAGTAAAATTAAATAAAAATAAATTGCCAACATAAATCCTTACCTAATTTCTCCAACCTTTGTTTGACTTCTTCATTAGGGAATGCTGTGAGCAGCACATGGTAAGTTTTCTGAGCTCTTGCCGGGGTAGCCCGCAACGATGCGTTATTTATACTACTACTCGTAGCATTAGAATTATTCGCGGCAGCTCTCGTCCGCTTAGGCACAGGCATGTCACTATCATCGGCTAACGACCTTTTTAAATTTCTAGGCGATTCTGAACTAGAAGACGAAATATTATAAACAGTACTTTGTTCGTGCATACTCTTTTTAAGAATAGATTTCGGTGCCTTCATCGCGCCCTCATCGTTTTTCTCTTTCGATTTTTGTTGCCTTTTACTCCTTCTAACTTCGACGACTTCGGGTGATTTCGTTTTTTCTCGCCTCTTACTCGTACGATTTTTACTATCTTGTTCTTTTTTACTCTCTGGAGATACGGATTTTTTTTCTGTTGTTTTGCTGGCACTCTCTTGTTTTTTGCTTCTAGTTCTTCTCCCGGTTGTTGTAGTATCGGAGTTGTCCTTTTTAGTTTTATTTTCGGTTATGTCCCCGCTCTTTCGAGACGATTCACTTTTCGATTTTGTTTCTTTACGTTTTGGTTTTTCGATTTTCACTTTTATCTTTTCTTTTGGTTGAATACTTTTATTTTCGGATTTCTTTTGTGATGTACTTTCTTTTTTGCTGACTTTTTTTTCAATGTTGACTTCTTTTTCTTTTTTGTCTTCCTTTTCCTTTTTAATTTCGTTTTGTTTTTTATCTTCTTTATCATTTCCATCACTTTTAAGGTCTTTACTACTTTTAGCTTTTTCATACGTTTTGAGCCGTTTTATATTTTCTGTGATAATATCTTCGTTTATTTCGTCTTCTTGGCCCATCCAGTAAGTAGGTTTTAACATGTTAGCGGAGATTTTTTTATTAGTTTCTGAGCTTTCCTGTAGTTTAGTTGTAGGTTTTCGTTGGCGCGTAATAACTCTTTCGGGCAACTTTTCAATTTCGAACATTTTAGTAAGATCCATTTTTACGACTGGCTTTGTTCTCTTTTTACGATGTACAAACGGAGTACTCTGATCTTCTGAATTGTTTTCAGCTTCAGATTCACTAGATGATTCTGTGACTTCAGACTTTGTGTGCGACATTATACTAGTCTTAATTTCTTGGCTACTCGGTAGATCGCTATCCGTGAATAAGAAAGGACGAATTTTTTTGGGTGTAGATTCGAAGTCGGACGAATCACTTGGCACTTTTTTTAATTTGACTGCCTGCGTGTTTACTCCGATTACATTTCTTACGTCTTGGCTTGACAAGTTTGTAACAAATCTCGTTACTTGTTCATCATCTTGATTTTTGGTGGGACTTAATTCTCTATCAATATTTGCAAATTTTTCGCCAACCTTATAGTCTTCCACGGAACATGGTACTACCTCATCTTCCGCGTTATGTCCCGTTACTAAAATGTTCGGCGATGTTTCTCTTTGAGAACATAGATCATCATAAATATCTTGTGTGGCGTCATAGAAATTATGGTTATCAAAACATGGTTTACTTATATAAGACTTATCTTTGGGTGTTAATTTTGGTATGTCTTTACTTTTGATCCTTAATGGAGATTGTAACGGTATTTTAAACGGGCTGACGGTGTCATCAAGTGATTTTTTAACCGGTATAGTACTTTTGCCTACGTCCTCTTCAATTATTTGCGTTAGTTGATCTTCAAAAGGAACAACATTATTACCAATTGCAGCTTCATCTACATCTATAATTTGTGTCGCCATATCTTCAAATGCTATTTTATCTTCTTTGTTGTGATCAATATCAATCACTTGAGTTGGCATATCCTCGAATTTTGTAACTGCATTGATTTTAGGTTGATTAGACTTGTAAGTACTTATTTGAATAAAATCATCTTCACAATCAGTGACGTCATCTTCGTCATCTTTCTTCTTTTCCGGTATCTTTTGTGTTGGTATCATATCAACATCCTCACAATCAGTTGAACTATCTGATTGGATTCTATTAAGTCTTTTTACAGGTATAACATTAATTTTTGTGCCATTTTCCTCCTCCGCGTCATTTTTCTTGCTAGGTAGGGTTTGTATTTTTTGTGTTGGGATCATATCAATATCATCACAATCTGTAGAATTGACAGATTCAATTTTGGCAGCTTTCTTTGAATCTTCCGAGATTTCCAACTCATTTTTTCCTTGCTCTTTTGTTGGTAATTCAATCATTTCTTGTGATGGTAATATATCAATATCTTCACAATCAGTTGAGTCGTCTGATTGAATTCGCGTATCTCTTTTAGCTGGAATTGAAGTTGATGCCTTGGTGTCTACTGTATTTTCTTCTAAAGGTACTTCTGTGAAATGATCCTGTAGAATATTCTGCGAAAAGTCTTCATTGAAGCATTCTCCATCCACATCGTCAAAGAGCAACTCTTCTTCAGAAGTATTTATATTTTCTTTTGATCCTACTTTGGGAGAATGATCTGACATTGTTTTATTTACCAAATTACTTTTATTTTTGTCATATGCAAATTGTTGTGTGTCAGCATTAAAAATATCTTTATTGTTCTCTTTATTGGCTGCGTAAATATCAAATTGCATTTCGTTTTGATTGTCAATCTTGCGGACTTGAGGTAGATGATCAGTGATTTCAGGTAATTGTGTATCTAAAGTATGTATTGAAGGTGAAGGCACACATTCAGACAGAATTTGAGTATCAGCAGTGTACAGTGAATCTGTACTAGCATTGACAACAGGATTAGGTGCCTGTGTATTCATTTCATATATTGATTCAGAAACATTTTTGTCAACTTTAAGAGAAATGAATGATTCATTCAAACTAGTGTTAGGATTTTCATTAAAACTTAAAGAAGTCGATCGATTAGAAGAGTTACGATTACAGTCTGTTTTAGGAGAGCTTATTGGGTGTATTGATATTGTTTTAGCAAATGGTTTTATAAATGAACTATTTGATAACTTTGTACTTTTATTGTGTGATGGAGTTGTGTATGAGTCATCCTGAAATAAATTTAGTTAATTATTCTTTGTAATTTTAAGTAGGTTACACAATATTATAATGTTGTCCCTTTCAGGTAGATGTTTGACTTTTTGCATAGGTCCAGAATGATGAACAAATACCAAAATTACAAGATATTTTTTTAGAGAACACTAATACAATTTTCCAAAAATAGAATTACTTATTTACATATTTTTAAATGAAATTTTCAATACTTCTACTTTGTTCATACAAAGTCAACTATCTATTAATTCGAATAAACCAATAAAAACTAATACATACCCGGTCACTGACATCAGGCGATTCTGGTATCATAGTTGTGGGTGCTTTATGTAACTTTGACAGATGCTTGCTAGGCAATGGCGTCTCTGGAATATCTATAGCCTGAGTCATTGGTAACACATTATCATCTTCCAATAGCCTAAATATACCAAATATATCCCCAAATTGTACAGTATCGCCATCCCTTAATGGGTGAGGTATGTATGGTTCTAAAGTTTTCTGAAAAATAAACAGTTAATTGAATGTAATCAGGCCATTAAACGATAAAAAAATTAAATAATATAGATTAGATACTGAATATACATTGAGAATGCGTAGAATGCTTTATGTACTAAAATGAACTTAAAAGATTATTAATAAAATAAGGGCTAAAAATACTATTAGGTTCGAAATTTAATGTTGATTTACATATACGCACTGTATTGTATAACAAAATAATAAAAAATATTATAACAATTATTACAAATCTGAAGAGAACTAGAAATTATTTGTTATATCAAGTAATTTGCTACAATGAGGAGTGTTAGCTACCATAGGCTGTTCTATGGGTTTCCAAAACATAGGTCAAATGAAGAAATCATTATATTCCATAGTGTTCCAAATTGAGAATTACTAAAGAAAAAATCATACTCACATTCAATAATTTTGTTTTATTAGCTGAATCTAGGTCCATAAGCATGTATTCTCTACTATTTAGTACATTTATCACAGCATGTTGCCTCGAGACAGACTAGAAACAAATAAAAAGAAAATAATAATCTTACATAGGTACAGATTATATTATCAATTAACCATTTCACTGCCAAGTCTATTAAAGTAAATTGTGTCTCGCGTATAAACTTTACTTGTATGAAGTAGTATTTTTTAAACCTTTTCCTGTAGATGTCCTTATTAGAAGAAACAAAGATTAGATCACTGTAGTAGGAGAGGAGAGGAGTTTTAAGAAAAAAAAAAAAAAAAACCACCTCTAAGTTTCTAGTTTTATTTATTTATTTTTTATCTATTTTTGTATACATATCCATCACTTATGCAGTAAGTATCAGGGAGCAGTACTTACATTTAAATTCAGAACAATACTACATGTTTGTGGGTCTCTTCCTATTTTGTTTGGCCCTTTCAACACTGGGTGTTTCGCTCCACATATTCCCAGGAAACCAATCTGTAAGTGAAATTTTAAATTAACTTAGCTATGTTTATTTGACCAGTTTGTTAATTCAAAGATGTTATGGTAGACTGAATACAGATGGGGGAGACCTATGTCCAGCAGTGGACATCTAACGGTAGATATGATGATGATGGTAGATTGGTCACTGAATGGGGGCTGAGAGAAAACAAGCACCCCTAAGGCAACCGTGACCCAGTTGCCACCTGGGTAGATCACCAGCTGGATCAAGTCATCTTATAAAATGATATTTAATAACATTAGCAGTATAAGTAGTAACAGTAGCATAATAAGTAGCAACAATAATGCAACTTGTCACAAATATAGGCCATAGAGGCAGCATAGAAAATAGCCTGTTACTCAGTAGTGGATGTTACAGGATTGATGTCATAGATGATAAACAAAACTGCTGCCACAACTTTTTCTCTTCTCAACTCATTTCACAATATATTTACCTGTTCCGGGCAAATCCTCTCCGAATGTGTGTCATATAACTCTTGAGTACACTCCAATCTCTGTGTACACTCCATTTAGCAAAATAATATAATTATGTATACAGTAAACAGTAGTGTCGTCTTATAAGCGGCGTTACAGCATTACACTTCGTAGCAATATGCAACGCTAAGTTTATTACGCGCTGAACATGAATTATAAGCACTATCGTTATTAGTGCCGATCACAGATCAGTAACATTTATGTATCAACATTTAATGCTAATGCCCACAATGATGTACCTTATTTTGTCGCTCATCACGTTATTTCTAACATATTATTTTCATTTTACGAGAAGCGTCAAGCGAAGCGACGGATAGCGAACCGTCAAATGTCAATCAGCAATGTCAATTATAAATGTGAATTTGTCAACATTAAAACATGTCAAATTCTCAATGTTTGTTCCACGGAACAGAAAAAAAGAGATTCGTCTTTTTCTGACTCGCGCAAGGACTCGCGTTATGAAGGATTTGACGGGAAGTGATCAGTGTTGCCTCATTGTACGGGATAGACGAAAGGGAAACCAAAAATCAGATCTGAATATAGTTTCGCATTTATAAAAAGTACAAATAGACAAAAGTTTCTCATTTGCGTGCTGAATATACGTATAGTAAAATTATATTATAACATTATTGGAATATTATTTTTAGCTCAATGGTTCCCTGGTAAAGAGTATAAACATACTTTTCTCTATGATTTTAATGATCTAAAGTAAATGTCAAACGCACTCTCAAAAGTCAACTCTCAAACAAGCAAGACTCAAATGGGATACCTAGAAGATCCACTAATTCGTAAAAATAATAGAAATTAGAGAGATAATGTCGGTGCTGATCGAATCGGTTTCTTCTACTTCCACTATTATCATGAAAGCAAGATGAGAAGTGGTTTAGTGATTATAATAATTAAGTTTATATTATGTGTAGAAGTCTAGTGTTCTACTGATTTACTGCTACTTTGCTAGTATTGCATCCTTTTAAGATTTAATTATTGTGTGTATCTTAGTTTTAAGATTTTTATTGATAAATAAGTGTTTCCTTTTCGCGTTCATCATGGGCAGTGAAAAAGATCGAATGTCGGACCCGGGCGACGGGGAAGATATACCAAGTGATTTCTTCGACGATTTTACTAAAGATGATTTTATGGCAGGTTTGAGTGTTATAGACAGCTGGGATGATGAAGAAAAACCGAATAAACGGCAAGACACGCGGCGAATTAACCATGATACTATCGACAGTGTCAAAGACCTCAGAGAATTGATCAGAGATGGTAGAGGAGATGCTAAAGTCGTAGATCCAGCAGTGAAGTTTGATGACAAATATAAATGGCGGAAAGGTGAATCTAATCAAAACCGACCATCAAGCAGTACTTCCGCAGATGACTTCATCAAGCCAGGGAGTAGACGTGACCCAAACAAGACCAATGAAGCAATTAAAAGGGACAAAGAAGTTAAAGTGAAAGAGTATCTTGCAAAGCATTTGGAGTCGGCAGATAACCTTCGGCCACCTGGCACCGAGCTGGATGATTATTATGATGAAGACAAGCCTAAAGAGCACAAAAAAACACCTAAGCATTTCATCGAAGAGAAGCCAGCACCAGTTCAACGTCAAGTGTTATTTAAAGAGAGACGCTACAAGGAGCCTCCTCGCCATTCCAGCCCTCGCCATTCCAGCCCTCGCCGATATAGTCCTCGCCGAAGACACAGCCCCCCTCCTCGGTGGAGTCCGCGGCGCGTGTCACCTCGTCTACATCGGCGAATAAGTCCTGAAAGGAGTTTCAGAAAACGTTACAGTCCACCAAGAAGAAGCCCTCGACGATACAGCCCCCGACTACGTGTGCACAGTCCTCGGCGGCGGCGACCTTCCAGATCACCACAAAGGAATTTTGAGCTTCGAAGATCACGGTCCCCCCGATCCCGCAGCCCACTTCACACAGATTCATTTCTGTATCCAAATGATCCCCATATTCCACCTATATATCCTCCTGAAAATATGCCATATCAGCCAGAACCAGGGCCAATGTATCCTCCTCCAGCACAGAATGAATTCCCTGGAGGTATGGCCGGGTATCCATACCAACAAGGTGCAGCATATGGCACTGGTTTTCCAGATCCATATAACTACGCTCCTCAACTCCCTGCACCATCTTGTACTGTGCCAGGACCTGTTCCAGCTCCGGCACCTGATCCTAATGTAATTCCAACTCCTGCCATGGTGCCAGCTCCTACACCTCCTGTCTTGGAACAGAAAACACCTTATGATGCATTAGCACAAGTAAATATTTTACTAAAATTATGTATTTTAATATAGGGAGAGAAATATGTTAGGAATATGTGATCACTGATATAATTGTGAATGTTTCAGTTAGTTGCAGAAGGGAAAATTTCTCAAGAAGATTATCTCAAGCTTGCACCTAATAAAGGTACTACTTGAAACAAAATCAGACCTTGTTTTACTGTCATTTAGATATTACAATGAAATTTGTGTAAAATTTGTCATTACAGGTGTGAGCAGTTCTATGGACACAAAATCTATGAGTGGAGGTGGGTTATTTTTTTAATCAGTACCAAAGGGGAAATAGATCAATGTAAAATATAAAAGAATTTGATCATAAAATATTTATTTTTTTATAAAATGTATATTATGTATATAAATACATTATATAAAAAAAATTGAAATAAATGAAAGGGTTCACCAGTATCAGGTTCACTGTTAATGCACATACAAAAAAATAAAAATTGTCTTCAGATAAATTGGATGAAACTAGTGCTACTTTTGTGTTTACAGTTTTGACTCGGTGCAGTCAAGCTTTAACCAAGTTAGAGAAGTTACTCCTGCCAAGCCACCTGATGATGAACAACCATATCATCGGTACGGAGCTTAAGCCCTTAGAGTCCAAATTCAGTTCTCCATTGAAGAGACAAGCACTCATCGAATTCAACTTCACGAAGACCAAAGGTCCTACAATCACACAGCAGAATAAACAACTGGTGGAGAGCATCATCACTACTATTGGATTGGAAAAAGTGGTCTCCAAATATAAGAAGAAACTCCCTAAAGATATGAAGGATGCAGCAGTGCAAACTACAAAACCGTATTGTGACGTCTGCGAGATACGCGGCTCTGCTAAGTTTGAAGATGGCAGCACGGCTACCGAACCTGAGTACTTTACCTCAACTGTACATACGCAAGTTGTGGAGCAAGATTTAATTAACTCGAAGTCGGTGTTCAATCCGAGCGGCAGTGTTTCCGATGGAGCTCCTATTTCCATCGCTCACCTGACTCCTGCGCAGTTAGTGTCCCAGTTGGCGGCACGCGCGAAGACTTTGAAACAAACTTCGCCTGCACCACCACCGATAAATCAGAATCAGTATGGCAGACGACCCTATGACTACGGCGGCGGCAGAGGTGGCGGCTCCCAGCACTATCAACACAATTATAACTATCGTTATTAAAAAATATTTGATTGATAGATAGAATTCGTTAAATTGCATTTTACTATTTAAACAGTCACAAAAAGATGTCGATGAATTTGAAATAAAATTTAAAATTGATATGGTGTATTTGCATTTTTCTTTTTTCGATTCTTACGTTGCAATTTCCATGCAATAATAATTTGTTATGTATAAAAAAATTAAAGATATATAATCTTGAAATGTTAACTACTAGTCCATTATGTAAACCTGTAACTTTGTATCTGTGTCCTTATGGACGGCTTTGAAGAATTGTTTTAAGATCACTTCACCCGTAAAATCTTATTCGGAAAGCTGGCGTTAAAATGAAACAGGAATAGATATGGATCTTCAGCAGAAGTCGTCAGAAGAACGAGATACGTTGCTGGTTGGAGCATAAACAGACATTTACCCTGCAGCATCATGCTTCACAGGACATCCGGAGAATATCGTCCACCTGATATGAGTAAAGACTAAGAATAAAGAATATCAAGATTTTAGTCATAAGAAAAAACTGGATGTATGTTATTCCATCAATTGGACTCCGCCCATGTAAACATTGAACAAGAGTTTGGGGCATTTGCGCGAATTCTAAGTCGTAGCTCAAATCACGGAGTGCAGTTAATGCAAGGACATAATATATTCGGATATTAAACATAACTTTTGTCATATTTTGTTGTATTTTAAAAACACTAGATTCCTATTTGAATGTTTTATATCCTAACTATCGTACTAAGATCATTTGCAGTGTGTGATACGGTCTGTTGGAGGAGATTGATGATGTAAGGGATGTGTTGCCTATTTGGCAATATATACATGTTATATTTGAGACAGCAAGAGAGAAGTATTACTACCCGTTTTATACGCTGCGTTCAGTCAGGCTGCACTAAACCGTTGTAATAATTGGTTGGTCGGCTTGATGTGGGGTTGAAATGGGTGGTAATTAGTAATTAACTCTCTTCCTGGCTTATTGGATTGGTTAGTTGGTAATAGCCAATATAGCCACAGAAAAATAAGTACTTTAATTCTGAATTGTAATTGAAGATAATGGAATAACTTCTTTTATGATTTTGCTATATGTTATTCCAAATACATGTATTAATTTTAAGTTGTCCTAGTCTTAGAACTATTTGTAAGTAATAGACGTACCGTTAAAATGTTATAAGGTGACCGGTTACAAAGGCACTATGAAATGAAGTACCTATGTAAATCGTGAATTACATGTACTATGAAAAATAAAGTTTTGGTCATAAAATCTTTTATTTGATTATTACAAAATTTATATTCAAAGTTATATAAATACTGTACAAAGCTATCTACTTTCTCCAGAACTATCTTGAAATTGAATGGGACAATTTTGGTTAACAAACATGAAAGTGTATGCTCAGCAATTAATTCCTTATCGCTTACAAATGTAGTTATTATTTATCAATATAATCACATTCAATTGTAATTGGAGTAAAAAAGACCTTTCTGCTCTAAATTACAAAAGTTGCACTTTTGGTGCAAGGTTTGTTAATCAGAACAGAACAGAATTCTTCCTTAGTCCTCGTCACAAGAGAATTGAGTCAATACTAAAATTAAATAACATATTTTATGAATTAGATTCTTCCTTTCCTTAGAACCAATTATATTAATGTAAATATTTTATTGATATTAACACGTTCCCTGTCCCAGTACCAAAATGCAAAATTGACCGACAAGTCCAATAGGATTTTCTTAATTATTTGTTTTTTTATAGTCATAGGGTAGCCCTAGTAATTTTTTTTTTTTTTTTTTTAAACTGATGTACCGTAAAATGGGGTGAAGCGGGTCACTTTTGAACTTTGTTTACAATTTTAATATATGAGAACTTGACAAAATAAGATTGAAGGTTTTTTTTTAATGTTCCGAGACTCTAAAGTTTATTAAAAATACATAGTTATAATGTTTTATTAACAAAAATCAGAGAAAATCGTAAAAAACTGGTCAAACCCGGTTCACCCCGTGCTCGGGGTGAACAGACTCAGAACTGGGGTGATGAGGGTTTTAGGCTAGGGTTGTCAAAAAAAACAATGTTCCATATTCAACCAGTCTTTAATCTTTGCAGTTAGGTAGGTAGCAATTTTTTACACAGAAATAAAAAATTAACTATACCTAACAATTAAGTACTTATTTTAAAATCAGTCTCATATAAAACAGCTCCATAAAAAATCTTTCACTCTTATAAATGGGAAAATAACGTTTTTTATAAAATAAATCCTTACAATTTTTAAAACAAACAAAAACAAAATTGACTTCTCGCTTAGTGAAAAATCTCGTGCTCTTATAAATAGGAAAATAACGTTTTTTATAAAACATATTCTTACAATATAAAACAAACAAAAAAAATCTTCTCGCTTAGTTAGTAGGTCCATAATATTAACCTAACATTTAAGTACCTATTTTAAGATCAGTCTCTTAAACACAGCTCCATAAAAATCTCTTATTCTATTTAATCGGAAATAATCATTCTAGAAATATCCTTACAGTGAAAACGAAGACTTCTCGCTTAGTACATAGATCCATAATATAGATATATTATACCCTTGCACCAACATCGCCAGACCTACTCATCTTCTAAAATCTTCATAATTTCTTCAGCATTATTAAAGTAATTTAAACTCATTTCCGAACCTCTTCGGCTTGGGATCGGAGCTGCATTTGGAGTAAAAATCAGTTTGGGTTTTTTTGTTGTGCACACCATATTTTTATGTTCTGTCTTCTTTTTCTTTGTAAGAATACGATTCGATGTAACTATTTCGTCAGATAATATTTTGACCTTAAACTCCTTTATAGCCTCTTTTTTGTTTACTTGTTGAATGCTGACATCTTTGTCTACATTTGTGTCTTGTTCCGTTTCTGTCTGTTCTATCAAAATTTCTTCTCTTCCAACTAATAGATCATCCTCTAAAACAATAGGCATCGATTCTATATCCATGTCAAGAATCTCATTCATAGTGGAAGTGCTAGCACTACTGATTGATGGATTTAGAGGTATTTGTGTATTTAGGGACAAAGGAATAAATTTTTCAATAACGCGATTGTTAGAAAATTGCGGTTTGGACTTTTTTCCTAATCCTTTTTTTTTCTGCACTGATACAATATTGCTTGTAGTTTGTTGCTCATCTTCTTCGGGTCTATTTTCACTATTTAATTCATCCGGACACACACTTCTACCAGCTACAACATTTAATTTCTTTTTCTTCTTTGGTTCAGTAATATCCAAAGTTCCATAACGCATTTCTTTTAAATACTTCACAAATGACTCGTTCACAGCATCTTGGGCAGTCTCATCAATTTCGGCCTTTGGAAGGCGAGATATGACTTCTTCACTATTTAAAGGAACAATACCAGTTTTTTTAAAACCAGAACGTATATTGGATTTAGCGTTAATATTAAGCTGATTGATCAATAGCTTCAAAAGGCGAGGAAAACATCCCTTTGGAATGGAGCTTAAATTCCGTCCATCAGTTTCTTTCCACTTCTGCAAAATACTCCGCCATGCCTGTTTCATAGGTCGGAAGAAAGCCACATCTAGTGGTTGGGTCAAATGAGTGGAATTTGGTGGCAAAAACACAAAGTGTATGTCCTTTTCTTTACACAGATCTATTAAATGCGCTGAAAGATGAGACGATAAGTTGTCACCTATAAGAAGTTTTTTACCGGTTTTTTTGTCAAAATATGGAATAATGACATTTGTGATCCAATCACTAAAGATTTCTCCATCAAACCAGCCAGATTTCGACCTGTTATAGCAGGTTCCTTTTGGGCCATTTTGTATCCAAGTATCGTAAAGGTAGGTTGACTTATACACTACATAAGGCACCAATAGTTCTCCTTCAGCGTTTGCTGCAATCATCAAAGACGTACACCCTTTTGAAAAATTCCGGACCCTTTCTGGATACTTACATCCACGCCGAACGATGACTTTTGGTCGCCCAGGATCATCTGACAAATTTGTTTCGTCGTAGTTGACTATGTTAGAGTGAGGTACGCCTTCAAGTGACTTTTCTAGTTCTGCAAAGTAGGTTTTCATCATTTCAGGTGACACTTCTGCTCTCGAACGTTTGATGTTTTGAGATATCCGCTTTGATATTTGGTCACTATGTCGTTTCAGAAAGCTCTCAACAAAATCAGGCCCTGGATAGTTGTTTTTAAACCTTTTCACAGTAATGTTTGATGTATCAAGATACATTTTAACAATATATCTTAAATCGTTTTGGTCCAGCGGATAACCCCAATCCGCACAAATATTTAATTTTTTTACAATAAAAGCCTCGGCCTCTGGCGTCATTGCCGTTTGGCCACCATGGGGTTTCACTGATTTATTATTGCGTCTCTGTAAAACTGAATATGAAATTCCATATTTCTCAGCAATACGTCGTATCGATGTGTTTCCAGCTGATATGTCTAGTAAAGCTTGATTAATTATGGCTACGTCATGTTTTTTAAGAGATTTCGCTCCCGGTTTGGGTCGATAATTTCTAGGCATATCTGTAGACAAATAAAATATATTTCGTAAATATAGGTACCTATTTGAGCACGCGTACTAACTCACCAGGATAATATTGTAATATATATATATATATATATATATATATATATATATATATATATATATATATATATAATATACATAGGTATATTTTTTATAATTTGATTTGCAATCTGTAATGGCTTAAATTTAAAAATAAAGTAGGTAAAAATAAAAAATCATTATTATTTTGTAATGATGACCTAGGAAAGGACTCAAAAAGTTATAATTAATAAACTATTTTATTTTATTGTTGTATTTAAATAGACCTAGTCATTACCTTGGATAGTTAGCATTAAACGTGTCGACAACCCTAATAAAAAAAACCCCTTCGCCCCTTTCTTGACCCTGTACACCCCATTCTTGAGTCTGTTAGCCCCACAAGTGATTCTGTTGCCCCCTTTCTATGACCCGCTTCACCCCTCAGGTGACCCTGATAACCCCAAAAATCTAAGTAATTGCCTTAAATAAGTTTTTCTCCAATTATGCAGGAAAATAATACACAAATTCACTCACCTATGCGTTTTTACAATAACCCAAGAGACAAGGTTTGCTTAGAACTGGGTTATATCGCCGAAAAATCACAGAAACCAAAAAAAAAACGAAATTCCGCGGAACCAAAATACGAGTGTTTTGAAGTGGGTTTTTTTAAACAGTTTTTTCTTCAATTCTACTTTATCTATGAATCGTGTGTTGCCATTTCATAAAAAATCAAAACCTTCTTTGCTCAAGTCAGTTACCTGACCACAGATAAACTAAGTTTTAAAGCCAGAAAATAAACGTGAACAAAATTAAACTACATGATTCTGTTCCCCCCTAGGACCCACTTCACCCCATTTTACGGTAGGCTTTACTTACCTGAAACACATACGGTTCATGAGCGTAGGGAGACATTTTTGCTTCTGCACGTTCATGAAACACATGTGGTTCAGGGAACTTTTTTTAGATTTTCAAAAGTATTTGTATGTGTAAATACTTTAATATTATTATTTATGTATTTTCACGACATTTACGAACTTTGAACATAATATTCCATAGATAATCTACTTCCATAGACCTGTCAGTGTCAATTATTTTACGTCACTGACATATTTTTGAATTCTGTTCATGAAATCGTTTCAAATGCAAAAATTGTTTGAAGGTTATAATATCGTATGAGATATTTTTGTTGAAAATGCCGCGCAGATTATCAACTGAGGAATTGCGACGTGTACTGGAAGAAAGTGACTTTGAATTGAGTGATGATGACACAGATTCGAACGGCGGTAATAGCGATGTACATAACGAGCCAGATTCTGATATTTCGGATCAAGAACCGAGTATTTTTGCTGATGACGATGTCAATGATCCTGATTTTGATCCAGGTGAGATTTCCCGTTCAAACATTGTAACCGAGAACTTTGGTAGAGACTCACCAGCTGATAATTCATCCGATATCGTCATAAATTCACCTCGGCCAGAAACTAGCAGAAGGCGGACTGCTGGTGAGATTATGCGGCTTACTCCGCAAGAAATAAATAATATAGATAGAGAAAATGGCTGGAGTCAGGAAATACTACCACTATCACGTCAACCTTATAACAGCAGCCCAACACTTCATATTCAAGGCGAACAATCTGTTGTATCCATTTATCGACGTATATTGACCAATGAAGTGTTAGATCTTATGGTCACTGAAACAAATCTGTACGCTTCTCAACTGAAGCAAAACGTCAACATCTCAGTTCATAGCCGCATGACTCGGTGGACAGACGTTACACGCGAAGAAATGATGAAATTTATTGCCTTGTACATGTTGATGGGTATTGTGAAATTTCCGACGTTTGAATCATATTGGAAACTAGACGCGATTTACTACCATCCAATATTTCACAACGTAAACATGTCGTATAATCGCTTCTCATCAATATTACGTTGCTGGCACTTTACTGATAATGAAGCTCCGAGGGATCGAAACGAACGTCTGTACAAAATAAAACCACTTTTGGACCTTGTTATCAACAACTGGAAGAGCTTACTAACACCTGATGAATGTATCGTCATTGACGAGTCGATGATGCCGTTTAGAGGGAGGATATCTTTCCGTCAATACAACCCATCAAAAGCTCACAAATACGGCTTGAAAATCTATAAACTCTGCACAGAAGAGGGTTTTGTCTGGAACTATGATATTTACGTAGGTCGCGACCCCGAGATTGCTGATTTGGATAAGCCAGGGAGTGTCGTAGTTCAGTTATGTGATGGTCTTCTGGAAGCTGGACGGATAATTGTGTGTGACAACTATTACAATACCGTAGGATTAGCAAAATATTTACAGCAGCGTAAGACAGACTTATGCGGTACTCTTCGGGTAAATAGAAAAGAACTTCCATGGGCAATAAGATCGAAAAAAATGGGCCCTAAAAAAGGTGAAGTAGTTGCTCGTCAGAAGGACAATATAACAGTGATGAAATGGAGAGACAAACGCGACGTTGCAATGATTTCAACATGCCATGACGCTAGTATGCAAATGTCTTCGGGATATCAACCAAAATTGAAGCCGAAAGCCGTGCTCTATTACAACGAGCGAAAGAAGGGCATAGATGTATCTGATCAGCTTTCAAGTTATTATGACCCTAAAAGAAAGTCTCTGGCATGGTACAAAAAGATCGCTTTAGATGTTTTGATTTGTGCATCAGTAACAAACGCTACGCTTTTGTATCAGAAACTACATTCAACTACTAACAGAAAATTACGTAAAACCGTACTACAGACGCAGCAAGAAATTATTAGAGAGTTCTTGCAATTGAACAATGCATCCGATGCGAGTGCAAATACATTGACTAATAGTCCAAGACCGTCTACTAGCTCGATCGCAAGTCAGCACTTTCTAACTAAAATTCCGCGGAAAGAGGACAATAAAATTGTCCGAAAACGATGCCATGGATGCTACGAAGACTTGCGAAAAGAAGGTACAAACTGGCAAATTGCTGCAAAAAGAGTAAAACGAGTGGATACTGAGTGTTTGCAATGCAAAAAATCGTTTTGTTTATGCTGTTTCCAAAACAAACATAATAAGACATAGTTCAGAAATAATTTGTAATTTCTTAGAAAAATAAAAATATTTTTTCGTACGTCCCAGCGTTTTTCTTTACTTTATGATCGTACCAGTACGTCCAATGCAGAAACAGTAAAGTTCCACCACGTCCAGTGGAATTATTCGCTTTAGAAGTTGTATATGTCTCCTGACGCACATATGGATCAGGAACGTATTAGTGCTTTTCAAGTGCACGTTTCCTGAACCATATGTGGCTCAGTGGACAGTGAACGTGTTAAGACAATACACAAAATTCATTTCTTCGTCAATTGGAGTTAGTACATATTTGATAACATTGTGAATATTTTTCATCAGTGTACAGGTACTTTATTATTGGTGAAGCAACAATAAATGTTAAATTGGCACTACTATAAGGTACCAGCTACTTAAATAATAGTCAGCTATCAAAATGTTTTAACCATCCAAAAAATCATCTAGCCATTTTTCAAGATCTTCTGGAGATTCAATAACTGTATTTGTCTTTGTATCTGTGGATGGGACGGCAACTGAAATTATAAATAAAAAGTTTAAATTATAGCAGTTGTGTTTTATTCAATAATTTTTACGTTGAAAACTGTTTTGAGATGGATTCCTAGAATTGCTAAATGATAACTAGCTCAGCTCAGACTACCAGAGGGTCGACTGCTGAGCAAAGACGTCTTGGGTTCGATTCCCAGGTTCGAACAGTGTTATTGGGTTTTTCTATGAAATTCTCGGTAGAAGCTCTGATTTAAATACGTGTCCGTAGATGGCAATTGACATTCTATTACTTGACGACCCGATTGGCGCAGCAGGCTGCTCGGTCTGTTATAAATAAATGTATTATTATTTATTATAAGGGTTCTGGGTTCGAATCCCGGTAGGGGCAAAAGTATGTGTGATGAGCATAGAAATTTGACATGAGTCAGATATGTATTTATATGTATGTATTATCATAACATATCCATGTAGTATATCAACCATCTAGTACCCGTAACACAAGCCTCATTGCTTAGCTCGAGACTAGATGGCGGTGTGTTTATTTCTATATTTTTATTGTTGCATCGCGTTTCCGCTGATTTAACTAGAATAGCACACCACAAGGACTCCTAGATGTCTCATAAACGAATAATGATCCAATTGAAGATCTTTAAGGCGGCTTGTGGAGATTCCTGTCAGTCTTGTTAGTGTAAGAACATAAGATATAAAACATACCATCACACCTGCGAGGACGGATCCAGGGCTGGGTTAATCGACCAGATAATAGTCTTTTTAATTAGAAATATCGTGTTATAGTTAGATAAACTGACCAACGTGACCTCCCTGAGACCATGATGGCCCAAATCACTGGCGCGTTATTAGGTGACTTTTAAGAGGAAAAAGGTCATCCCAACTACTGAAGTTGAAACTTGTTAAATAATAATAAAGTCTTTTTTTAGGTCACGTTCATTTTCGATGACCCCCCCTGGGTCGCAAACTGGATCCGCCAAAGGGTTAGGCATAGTTGTACTAATGTACACCCAAATTTCGCCGGTATGTTTTAGGTCCCACATAATAGAGGGCGAGCCGTATCACTATCAACTAGACACAAACTCCTATATGTTACTGAGAATTTTATAGAAAAACCCAATAAAAGTAACACTGCTCGACCTGGGAATAAAAACTAAGACCTCTAGCGCAGTGGTTGTACTTATAACCACTAGACCAACAAGGCAGTCAAGATCATTAATTCTGTGTAAAACGTATTACCTTCAGGTGTTACAGGCGCAGGCTCCACTTTAGGAACTGTGGGTATTATACTAGGTGCTGACGATGTCGCTTTGGTAATAACTGGTGTTACTTTGTTTTCAGTACCGATCACAGGTACTACAGTAGGCATCGGTATTTCAGTTTTCGTAACTGCAGGCTCTTTCTTCAGTTCACTGGTGTTGCCAAATATAAAATCGTCATGTTCAGTATCTTCGGTTAATGTATCAACAATTTGTTTATGAGATGGTTCCTCATTTATTAAAGGTTTTTGTGTTGGAATTTCTTCAATAGTTTTCTTATTAACTGGTTCTTTAGTGCTATCGGTTTTAAAGTCTAAATTGATGTCGGTAGATAAAACACTAGTGTTGTCGGTGTCAGGCGAAGTTTTGTAATTGTTGTCGTTCTTTATTTCTATGTTATTGTTACTAGTTTCTTTGTCTCGGTCAGCATTATCTTCCTTCATACTCTCTCTTAGATTGCTTAGTATTTTATCTTGAGCTTCTGTGTCTGGTGTGGAATATGATTTATCATTGTAATACTTTTGCTTGAACCTAGTTGCTCTGTTGTTCATGGTAAGAATATCTGTTTGACTGAAATTTGTCTCTGCTATTGAGTTTCTGTCGTAAAATGGAATAGTACAGAGGGCGATATTGAGATCTTCCATGTTTATATCAAAGTATTTGTCGTATAGTGAAGGCCCTGTATTCATATCCCAAGACTTTTCATGTTTGAATTGGAAATGGCCACCGACTGATAGAGGAACTTGAATGAGTTTCTGTAAAATAAATAATAGTTATTATTGAGTAATAATAGTAGTTACTTTATGTACCATAATTATACAAGGTGTTGTTTTGCATCCTCGTCAAATTTCAGGAGGTTGTCATAAAATACATAAATAATCAATTGAAAGTACGGTAGTGGGCAATAACTAAAAAGTGCTGCTTTTATTTGTTGTTGAATTTTAACAGTGTTTCAGAATTAAACCCTTAATTCAATACAAATAAAACAGAATCACCCGACTACGCACACAGCGACAATGCAGCTGTGTGCGTGAGTGTCGACGTCTTCCTACGAAATGCAAGCGCGGGCGAACGAATGATCGGTAGCAATAATTTACCTAATTTTATTTCGAAAATCACCTACATTATTGTCATAAATTTTGCTTGATAATGAACTCATTGTTGAGCATCATTGGAATGCGGAAATCTTACTAATGGCAGTAATACTAGTGCGCCAAAGAAAAGTTCATTGACCTGTTATCAGATGATTTTCGTAGTTTGTTTCGTACTAAAGTTTTGCGTAGTGATTTTGTTTTGATTTGTGGATTAAATTGATTGATTTGAAATTTTCCTTCCTACTTAACGGGCTTAGGACCGGCAATAATACCTACCTTAGTTGGTGTACCGATCTACTTATGATGGAAATGGAAAGACGTGCTAGTTAAATGTAAGTACGTGGTGATACTTTCGACTCTTAGGTATTATTAGCGTAGTTACAAATTTGAAATCAACTTATTTACACTAATCAAATTGATTAAGCTAACAACGTATTTACAAAATGTACAAATAAATAAATTACCTACTTAAGTTACCCGGAGGTATTGTTCAAAGTGGCCACCATCACACTCTTCGCACAATTGAGCACGACGTAGCTGGTTTTCCTTCAGCTTACGTAACACTAACACATTAGTTTTTACAGTGTCAAAAGCACTAATGATCCTTGCACGTAATTCTGTTACACTGGTCACTTCCTCCGTGTAAACTAACCTTTTAACGTCTCCCCGCACATAAAAGTCTAAAGGCGTCAGGTGCGGAGAACGCGGAGGCCAGGCCACCGATCCTCCGCGACCGATCCAGTGGTCACCAAAACTTTCGGTCAAGTACTCGCGTACTTGCCGACCATAGTCAGGGGGGGCACCGTCCTGCTGGTAGTACAAGTTGCGATGGAGTGCCAGGGAACATCCTCCAACATCTCCTCGACAACGTGACGCAACAGCTCCAGTTTTTGGGTGTTGCAATTCACGCTTCAGTAGGCGAAACACTGTAGTGTGGTGCACTCCAAGGTGTTGACCAGCCTGCCGCGTGCTTGCCCGTGGGTCTCGCTGGAAGTATTCCAGCTCTGTGATGGGGGTTCCCGATCGGGAAACATTTCGGTGAACATCCGGATGGCTCCACGTAGGCTGTCTCCACTGATGGCATACAGGCGGACCATCTCTACCAACTCGACATTCGGATAGTTGTCCGTCATCTTGCACTTCGTACCTACGTCTCAACGATGTACCGAGAAGTGAAATTCGCAAAGCGCGCGCACGCGTCGGCGACATCAAACAGACTGTTTGTTCCGGGGTCGCGGCGGCGTGGCTAGGGATTTGTACCTACGAGTCGATCGATGAATGATCGTTGCGTATGCGTTGTGTATGTGTTGTTTGCGTTTGTTTGTGTGTGAAAGCGCGGTTATAGGGCTAGTAACAGACGGGCCGCGTTTAAATACGGCTGGTTCACACTTACGGATTTCCGTATACAAGCAAAATAAAAAAATAAAAACCTACTCATTTTATTGTTGCTTTGGGTCGAGAATCATTAGCATAATTACGTCCTTGAATTTGACGAGGATGCAAATCAACACCTTGTATTATGGTAGCGATGCACTTATTTCAAAATGGTTATGGTCAGGAGGGCAGTACTTGCTTCTGGCATCAAATCGAAAGAATTTCTGTAGCCCCAGCTTACCTCTTTGGGAAAAAGACGTGAAGGGTGCACATGCACGTAATTTTTACTGAGAAAAATTATGTACAACGGCCGTCTCTCATCGGACCTCGCCTGAATAATAGCGCCTTACATCGGAATTAATAAAACTCAGTAGCTATAAATACGACCCAATTAGTCCAGCGGTAGTTAACACTGCCTTCTGTGCTATGTGTCTCGGGTTCGAATCCCGGTAGGGACAAATGTTTGTGTGGTGAGCATAAACATTTGTTTCCGAGTCATAGATGTACCTATGTATAATATGTACATATTTACAAAAAAAGTATATATATTTTATATCAACCAACTAGTATCCGTAACACAAGCCTCGTTGCTTAGCTCGTAACTAGATGGCGCTGTGTCAAAATGTAAAAAAAACTATAGCATCTCAAATCCGGTGCGGGCCAGGTATAGGTTATTTGATATTTTTAATAGTTTTATCAAATATCTAATTATACTTATTAAAAATTAAACCTCTAAAACCTGCCGCCCTAGGCACCAGCCTACTCAGTCTGCTGGTGAATCCTATTGCATCATATTATATTAAAAACCTATAAAGCGTCCACAGAGCTGGATTGCGTAGATAAATTAAAATAAAACTACATTTCATGGATTTATCTGAGTATGTTGATATTATTTTAATCTGGATGTTTTTACAGTATCCATGGTCATAGGCGGGATGTTGTAGGTATGTGCCAGATAATATCCATAAATTGTATTATTTTAATGCATTTGTGTGAATATATCACACATTTTTTCGAGAGCTCGGGCATAGCCAGATTTCTCGCTCAAATTGAACTGCACAACTGAGGAAGTACTTCCGCATTACAGAAGACTGCAGTGAAATAACATTTACGCTTACCATCAGGCAAACCATATGCTAGTTGGCCAAAATCACATAATATTTAATAACCCAGTATGACAGAAATGGTTAGGCTATTTTCACATAGAACATTTATCTACTTTCTTTTAATAATTTTGGATAGATATTTTGTTTTTCATTGTATAAAACTTAAGAGAATTGAAACTTTAATTACCTCTGAAGAAAAATTACAGTGTTAGAAATAACTTTCTCAAAGAAAAATAAATACATTTGTAAGTAATTTATAACTGTGTAATAAATTACACATAATTTTATTTATTTTCCACCAACATTCCAAACAATGCCTTGTTAAAATCTTTACTATTGCAATGTTTGGCTATTTTCAAAAGGTGGTTAAGATTTATAATATCTGTAAAATACTACTTAATATACTGGCCTCCTACCTATTTATAAGAGAAATAATCTAATGTGGAGTTTTAAATGCTTTGTAAACATATAAAACTAGGGTCAGCAACATGCAATTAATACCTCGGGTGTTGAAAACATCCATAGGCTACGGTAACTATTTACTATTGTGCAGGCTGTAAGTTTGTTTGATACTCTATGGTTAAAAAAAAGAATTACCTCATAATCAGCTCCAACATCATGTTCTTCGACTTCTTCATAACTATCAATTGGCATTTCATATTTGGACCAATTGCTTTGTATTTCTTTCTTCTTATATTTAGTATTTTCTTCCTCAGTAATTTTTAGAATTTCGTCAGTCTCTCTTTTTAAGTTTTTATAGAATTCCGGAGGAGGATTTTCATAAACTGGCTTCTGTGGTACGGCAACTGAAAGTTGTATTTTAATATTTACTTAATATGGCACTCAATAACCCCCTGACCTACAACCAAAGTAAGATTGCTTACTACTAATAACATTGATGATCCAACTAGATGATCGCAACTTGAGTTTTAAAGTTTTATAAACACTTGAAAAAGTTTATTTGAAATAAAAACCTTGTGATTGATTGATTAATTAAAAATTCATTGTCATTCATATGCTTTGCTTTCTTGAAGATTATACATGATTTTATACACAGTTTGTATTATTTAATCAAGTACACTTGTAGAAACCTGCTCCCTAAATAATGCCCTAAAAAATGCAGAGCATGGGACAGTGGAATTCTATTACTTAATTGAGATGATGAACAGGTGTTGATGTTTGAAAAAATACTTTCAAACTTAATTTCTTGAGTGTATGACACAAAAAACATTAGTGCAAGAGTTTATGTGATTTAAAGACCTCAGAGAGAGTCAGACTGTTCAAAATACATTTGTAACAAGTAGGTATGTATTATATTTAATTTTTTATTTAATTTTATTTTATTATATTTAATTTTTTATTTATTTTACATTTTTTTTTTTTTTTTTTTTATTAATTAATATGCAGTCAACAGTTTATTAACTCAATTAAATATTTGTAAAATGTTGGTCAGAGATGCGCTTTAGGGAGTAAAATGTTACCTTTAGGGCCATGTTTAGGTTCTTCTGCATTTTTCTCAGACTTCTTATCAGCACCTGATTGGTGGTGCCTTTGACGTGGTCTTCTCTGGTCTTTTGGATCACTTTTCTTTTTGTCACTAAAATATAAATAAATTATGTGAACGTTGCAAGACTGGTACAAGGTTATAGATGAAGCACAATTTATCGGCGTTTGGTTAAAGTAGGCACTATACTAACTGGTGTTTCTTCGAATCCTCTGGCATAATTGTGTTTATGGGAATTAGAATACTACTTAGATTTTATTTTTTTGTCTGAACATGAACGGTATGACCGTGTGGAGTTTATAGGCCGGCTACAAACCCTGAAATCAGGTGTGTTAGAAGATACTATCATATCTTACACAAACAGCTGTTTGATCATTGCTTCACTTAACGTTGGCATTGACATTGACAGAAAGTTGATCGGTCGACGGATATTGATAGAAGGCGTTTAATTACTAGAATGAAATAAGTAATATAAATCTATATAGGTACGTATTTAAAAAAATATTTACGCAGACTATCAACAAGTTTTTTAATTTATTTATCAAAACGAACACAGAACACTTAGTTTAATACCACAAGCCACGAAGATCCTCCTAAAAATAATTCAGAACAGAATAAGACCAGTAACAGAAAAGTACATAGGCCCTGACCAATATTGTTTTAGACAGGAAAAGAAAATGAAAACAAACGAGGAAGTATTAATGATTGTAGGCGAGAAAAGACAGCTATTAAGAACCATAGAGAATAAGAGAGGGAAGATGTTAGGCCATTTGATACGACACGACGACTTCTTTAGAACCAAACTAGAAGGTAGAATTGAAGGAAAGAGAGGAAGGGGAAGACCTAGACGAAGTTTCGTTGACCAAGTGAAGGAAAAAGTGGGAATCGAGTCGTATCAAGAAGTCAAACAGAAAGCAGGAGATAGACAACAGTGGCGATTGCTCCACCGACAAGAGCTGAGCTCTTAAATTAATAATAATATCAAAATGTAATGAAATCTTTATTACTTGTAATGAAGGCAGGGAAGATAGAATAATAACTTTGAAATGTTTACTTATCACTTTTATTTGCAACCAGCTTACCTATGCCCGCAAATTTGTCTGCGTCGAATTAGTAATTGTATCCAACAATGATATAAAAAACTATAGATACGTTACCCGCTCTCTAAAATGGCAACAAGAAATCAAGGCAATTGCCGGGATCGCGCTTAGTGACGAACCAACCAGCGTTGCGAGGGTACGTTCCGTAAAAATAATTTGTGCTTAATAGTTAATATTAATATTTTTTTCTACCCTATTTTGATAAATTATTATCGATACGAACTTACATCCCCGTTTTCGCCCTTTTAGAGGATGATTTCCGGGACAAAAACTATCCTATGTCCTTCCCCGGGACTCAAACTATCTCCTTACAACATTTTATCTAAATCGGTTAAGCGGTATAAGCATAAAGAGGTAACAGACAGACTTTCGCATTTTCAATACGGTGGAATGGAATGAAATGGAATCTCGAAGTATAATCTCAATGGAATTTTGATACCTCGAATGTCAAGGGTAATGCAAAAAATCTCCGACTTATATCGTCTTCGACGGGATATGAAGTATTACATTAAGTTTGTTCATTACCTTATGATGGTACATAGCTATAGGTGTGTGACTTAGAAAGTTTAGGGAATAGATTTATTAATTTCACATAATTATATATACTTAGCAGAAACTATAGAATAAACGCACGGGACATTCCTTTTAGATTTTATTGCTTCGAGTTTGGGGAATTCCAAGCAAGACGTCATTATGTTTTATTAACTTTGACTTACAGAGTCTGTTTTTTGAAATTCGAGTTATCGAGTCTAGTTAAATGTATACTAAAGTAGGCAGGGAAATAAGATTTGTTCGAGTTACAAAAATAATTCGAGATACCGAGTATTTGCGGGTCTAAGGGAAAAGAATAGTATTTTTAACCGTCTTCAAAAAAGGAGGAGATTATCAATTCGACTATATTTTTTCATGTTTGTTACCTCATAACTTTCGACTGGGTGAACCGATTTTGATAGGTAATTCTTTTTTTATTTGAAAGCTGTTACTTTCCGCGTGGTCTCATTTCAATTTGGTTTCCTTTCAGTTTTGCCGTTGAAGTCCGTTTTTTTTCGAGAGAATTAGCTTAGAGATAGAAATATCTTGGCTCTTCCTGGGGTGGGCAAAGTCCACCGTATGAGATTTTCTAATCGGCAGCCCAACATCCGAGGGTGTGCACGACCAACCAGGCCCTCACTCTAGGAACGCCCATGATTGAAATATTGTTACTACTCTCCCAATATAGAGTACAATAATTTGTAACTATAATATATTGATTCTTAACATTAGAAAACATGAGTGCTCATGTTTTCTGTCACACATAAGTCATACACACTATAGGAGGAATCTAATGTGAAGTATAATAGATAGGTACCTACAGTCAGTGATTGTAGTCATCACACCTGACGCCATTGCATGTAAATATAACCAGCTTTATTCTATAAACACAGAGCATGTAGAGGTGATAAGTGATTCAAGACGTACCTACATTAGTAAGGTTCTACCTACTATATCTACATCTTATAAATAAAAATCTCGCGTTACGGTGTTTGTCGCTGAACTCCTCTGAAGCTGCTGGACGGGTTATTATGAAATTTTGTATGTATATTTGGTAGGGCTAAGAATCGGTCGCAGGCAAATTTTTACACCCCTAGATGTTAAGGATGTCAGTCACTCAGCAATTTTTTTCTCTTTTTTTGACAGGATATTTTTTTGTTTTTTTTTGTTTTGGCATAAAAAATACTTATAAACTTAAATTTTCACCCTTCTACCACCAACCCATATGATATGGCAAAACAACGTTTGTTGGGTCAGCTAGTCTTTATATAGAACTATTCTAAAAATATTATTAGAATTAAATGGCACATATGTAATACGTAGGCAACTAGGTACATATAGGTATGTGTCGCACCGTCGAGGTCTGTAAATCAGCAGCGTCAAATGTCCACAAAGATAACAATATATAAGAAAAGCACCAAAGTATGTGTGGGAATCGATTACACTGATTACCTAAGTGGTGGTTACATTTACACGCAATCATGTACGTACATCTCGACAACAACCGAGAAACACCCGTATTAAAATCATTGAACATGTAGCAGATAAAGGGTCGGCGCTTCATTAACTTTAAAATACAACGTACGTCGAAAAGTGTAGGGTTTATTTTTGTGTGAATTGTATAACGGAATAAGGCTTCACTGGGTGTCTACAAAACAGACGGCTCACTCCAGACAATGTGTGATATTTGCTGGCAAATAAATGTTATTCTTCTTAAGTCATTGTATTAATTTCCACGTCTATTCTTTAGTTTCCGATAAGTTATAAACGGTATTTTGCACGCTCGGTATTCATAATAATCCACGCTGGGCATAGGCACGTAATGTAACATTCATCTAAAGAATCTCTATGCCATCTAAACCCTACGGCGGCGATGAAATAGATAATCAGACAGTGAATTTATTATTATTATATTAGCTATTTATTATTATGAACTAGGATTTTGTAGTACGTGGCCCAGAATTCTCTCCTGTATCGTGGATTAGTCGGTGCATTTCCAAACAGTCTCTCAAACACAAACATGTATCTGTGAGCATTAAAGAAAAATGTTGTTTCACACAGATATTGAACCCGCAACACGAGGCGTGTTGACAATTGTTTAGTCATAACGCCAATTTTATCGTCTAACTATAGTCCATCACATGGGCCTAAGGGCGTGGGCAGAAGATAAACTAAGTAATTACCTAGGACGAAATAAAAAAAAACTTTTATTTACTGCAGTCAGTAAATAAAACGTATCAGTAGTTATACGATTTATTTACTGCACTACACCTTATTTCAATATTAACTTGCGAGCGTTCTGGTTAAATGTACACACATTAAAGGTCATACAGAGGTTACCGACAAAATGGTTTTCTGGCAATATTGGCCTTAACTTCGTTAAATACTTAATGTCGTTTTATTAATTTTACCTAAAAATTTTTTTAGCTTCGGATGAGAGTACCCGCGTCGGGCGTTAGGTCCCACGGTGTGTCCTATCATTATTGGTTAACGAAACAAATAAATACATTTTCAACATAATTTAGGCCTTCTCTTCCGTACTTATAACTTGTTTTAGTGTGGGAGAGTCTGTGGGTGTCGACTCGGCTTTCCCGAGCGCATCAGTCGCTTCCTATGTCACGTTTGTACGCCCCCGGAGCCACGCCGGCAGACAACAATGAAGGTGCAGTCGTTAAACGACTATAAACAAAATATGGGACCTTGTGGTGCCTACTGCATTCTCGAAAGCGCCATTGTATGTGTAAATATAAAAACATAACTGCTTTACCCTCTATTTCGTCTGCGTAAAGCTTAAATTTAAATTTGCCCTATCTGTCAAGTTGGCCTAAACTACACACACTGTGCAAAGTTTCGTTAAAATCGGTTCATTAGTTCGGAAGTTTATCGCGGACAAACAATATGACATACAATTTTATATGTAAAGATTATACCATCTATCTCTTTATAGGTATTACCTTATCGGTTAAGTATTTGATATTATTTATTAAGAAAGGTTGACTACGGAATATATCCTTTGAATAGGGCGCATCTCTTGCGATCCCAATGAAAGAAAGCATCGATGACACGCCTTTGAAGCTCTCAACACCAATTTTCTTTCAATAATATCGAATAACAACCAACCCGCAGTAGGCTAGCGTGGTGGACTATAGCCTAATCCCTCTCAAATGAGAGGAGACCCGTGCCCAGCAGTGGGACTATAAGTGGGTTGATAATGATGAATATCGAATAAGGAAGAGGTAGATAGGTACAGACAGATATTTATGTAAATAGGTAATTCGTGTGGGTATAAGCTCGAGAACAACACTATCTTCTATTATTTATGATACACTACTCCAATATTCCAATGACCATGGCCACGATATAATAAACAGTAAAATAATAAATAAACGTGAATAAGTAAACGTGTTTACAAACCATGGGGTACCCCGTCATCGTAAAACATTGCACGTGCTTGCCCCTTTAATAGCGCTGTATTTCTGGTCCAGTGAGCACAGTAGGTACTATGAATGACAGGATATAGGTAACTAGGGACTAAATAGCTCATAAAATAATATAAGGATATTATATTTATTATTGTTAATTTTGTAGTTAGTTAAGAGTACCTAGGTACCTACTTACTGTCTTGTTCCCTGAATGCACATTTATTTTAATTTTCTGAATATTACACACCGCTCAGTGCGACAGTCTAATATGTATATATATAATAGCAATTTAATAGAACAAACAAATACCTATCTTTAAGTACAATAAATAAAATAAAACATGTCGTTATTAAATTCTGCTAACTTGAATTTTGTTCAACAGGGTCGTAGAATTTAGATAAAAATAACCAACTGTTTACTATAACTGCTGAGGGTTGGCATATCTACGTATAACCACAGAGAACACACGAGCAAGGACAACGCAGGATTTGGGAACAAGGAAGGAAGGCCGGGTGCGGGCGGGATGGCGGGATAGGGTGACGCACAGCGCATGCGCCACGCAAGGGGCGGCTGCGCGCAGTCGCCACGCGCCCGTGCTCAAATCAACATGGCGCGCTCCCTCAGCGTCCTTCAAGGACATATCTGATAACCTCGCGGCAAAAAAATACGAGCCAGCTGTCACCGGCTGACAAAAACGACCGAAAAAAAATATAAAGTGAAATATTGTGTGTTATTTAAGTGCAGTGCGAGCTCAGTGTGTGTTTACCAATTCGGAATACCGGCCCCCGACGCCCAATTGTTTCCGCGAGGTAGGTATGTAAAAACAATAATAAACTGGGTGATTAATTTCTTTTAACATAATGGTCCATTCAGTGGTTGTTTACTTTGTGTGTTATGCGTATTTACTTTGTTTGTCGTATCAGTCTGTCTATGTTCTAAGGTGAATGTTGTGGCGTGTCCACACACCTATCATGACCTACCCCCATAAGTTTCGTTGACTCCGATCGTTTATATTCTCTGCGCCCCTCTCGTTTCCTACAGCCTACAGCTTATAGAATCGTCTCAACGATGCAATGAGACTGCGTTTCCGCGTTATGAAATGCACGCTATTTGTTTTATTACTACGAATATACTTATTTGTAAAACCTCTAATCTATATTTCTTGCTAATTCAACACTGAGTTTCTTTCAAATGTATAATTATTTTTTTACTAATTTGATATAAATACTGTTCTAATTAATATTGTTTGAGTAATTCGTTTAGCGCGCGTAAGCAGGCACACAGTGAAACAATTTCGAAATATTATTTCCTTCCTCATCAAAATGTTTAGCTGATTATTAAAGTACGTGATTCAGCATACAAACATTCAACACTAGCATTTTTGTATTGTTAGTAATGAAAATCAAAAATAGAAGTTATGAATAGAACCAGAGATATAAATTATTAAATATGACCCAACCGCGTTTAAAGAAGGTCCAAGTTTATTTTCGTTTTATGTGAGTCTTAGTTCGCATCTGAGAATCCCAAAATTGCAGAGCCGTGTCGACTGTATAAAATTGTAATAACAAACATGCTGTCTCGCTCACGTCAAATTTTATTATAAAATTCGTAAATTTTTTTGAGTCGATAAAACAGTTCCTATTGCTAAAAATGTTTTTTTTGTTAATTTTTATGGCATGGCTCCTTGTCCTTTGTGCCATTGCTAAAAATGTAGGTATTTATTACCACAGATACTGTGAGGCCTATTTATAAGGTATAAACTTAATTGTAATTCTATAAGCGAATCGTATGTCGGGGTCTAGCTAACTAATGACATGTTAGCGGGATCTTTAGCCAGCTTTACATAAGCACTTGGTCACATTTGCATAATTAACACTCGCACTTAGAATATTTCAATGCCAGTTCATGAAAACAGCATAACTTAGGGCCGTATGCAAGTTCCAATCGATGAATGATAATTATACATACATAATATCACGCATGTCGTCTTTAAAGGGTTAGGCAGAAGTTTACTAATATACACCTCCATGACCTAACCCCATGTAATAGGGGGCGAGCCTATTGCCATTAACTAGTCACGAATCCAAACTCAGAGCTGCTACTAAGAATTTTATAGAAAACCCGATAACATTGACCTGGGAATCGAACCTAGGACCTCTTGCTCAGCAGTGGCACTTACGATTAATTAATTATTTAATTTATTATTTTTAATTATTAAACGATGAATTAATAGTTTTATTTTGTAGAAAAGATACATGTTTTGCTTATAGCCTTGTACGGCGTAACTAATATCTGACTATCTTTAAGAATCGAAAGATTCCTCGAAGATTACGAAGTCGACGGTCCTGGTTGTAATACTATTTCATAAAAAAAAATATCAATTGTAGATCAATAATTTATTAAGATAATGTCAAAACAACAATCCCTAATTTACGTTGAGCTGAAAAAGTACAGAAAAATATATAGGTATATGATTAACAACAAGGCAGGTGTATATAAGTATAACTGGTTTCAAATTAAATTATTCAGGTAGCACGGTTTCACCCAAAAAGACATCCAAACTCATGGACACATGGACAGGTGCTGCGAATTTGCACAATCACTTGTTGCTATTGAAGATGTTTACCGTTTCTTTATAAATATTTATATTGACCCACACACAACTTAAAAAAAAAAGAAACGAAAAAACCATAAGTGCAACAAATAAATGCTTTTTTTAAACACAGAACTTTACAGTTGGTGCCAAGTTGTTTCAAGTTCGCTATTTTTCTTGATATTGGAAGGGATCCGAAATGTCATATCAATATATCACGATAGAAATTAGAATTCGTATAAAGTAGGTATTTCAATGTCTCATATTCACGTAAATGGTACATACCCTGAGATTTTTTTACTTAATTATTTTACAGTTTGAAGTGATGGCTGAACTATGAGTTTTGATCTTTTTCTGCTTAGTTCTATCATAAATATCATATAGCATTTACATAATATCCGGCACGTCCATTGTTAAATAGAATTAATATGGGACTCAGATATATTGCACTCAACGCAAAAATAATAACTAAAAACGATACGAACGATAAAATCCGTAAAAAGTAGTTTTATTTCAATGTCCAATATTCGCGTAAGTGTAAGAAACTAAAAACGGTTAATAATTAACGAAAATATGTATCGGGGAACATAGATATATAGAAAAAACTTATAGAAGAACACAGAACCAATTTTTGACGTCGCTTATAAATTTATTATCGTATAAATATACAAATGAAGGAAAAGTAAAGATAACACTTCGTAGTGAAGCATTCGTTGTAAATGCATACGCTGTACAAATTACATTGCGAGATTCACTCGTATAAACAGCTACGCACAGTTGTTCCCACTTTAGGCTCTTGTCATAATATTTAGCCAACCACAAATAAAAGGCGATTAAGCCCCATTCAAGTTTCAGTTTCGTTGTTATAAAGCTCAATGTGTGGTCTGGCCACTACTGTTCAACAAGCTTCAGTTTAATATTACTTGTTTCGTTCGACCGTCCCGATGTGATTTCAAATATTGATTAAAGCGATATTTGATCCACTGTGTTTAAACTGGCTATTGTGTTTCAAGAACTTGAAATAGGTCAACTACCTAAGATTTATATCGATTTAGTTTGGTCGATGCTATAATGGGATTTGGTAGTTTTGGTCTCTGTACCTACACGTCATATCGGGCGGGCGGTGCATGACCGGTCGTCATGGCGATCCTTGGGGAGCACCTATGTCTAGCAGTAGACGTCTAACAGTTAATGTGATCATGATGACACACCTTATCTAGATGTCATACTACTTATGAAAACAGTTCAAAGTGGTGATGGGCCTGTAAATAAAAGTGCGACTAGTAATCATTTAAATCAAAACCAAATGTAAAATATCTCTATGCTGTGTTGTATAAAAATAGCTGTATCTCACGTCATTTAAGTAATGTTTGAGTTCGAGGCGATAATATGGTCTATTAAATTAACACGGTTACAACTAATTGACTTTGGCAATGAACCCGTACGATCACATTTGTCATGTAGTTATTTGAATTAGTCATAGACAAATGTTACAAATTATTATCAAGCGTGTCTTGAGGTTAATTTTTCTCCATTTTGCGAGTAAATGACCTTAATACTATTCCATATAACATAAAAGATCAACGGCAGTACGCTTATCTTATTATCATGTAGCTTCAGTTTTATCAACGCCCAAACAGTCTCTGACGCCCAACGCCTACTCAGCGTTGTCTGTGATTGCGAGGGTCAATGCAGGACATCAATGTTTTTTTCAACGTTTCAGGAGCTGCACAGAGGACATAAATATAGAGGAGATAAACTAAATAGTAAAGCTATACCATAATTTTTTATATATGGTTCATGCTTGGCCCGAGATAATTAGCTAGAATGTAGATTTAAACGTAGAACATGTGAAAAAAGTGGTACGATCCGTTGGTCTTCGGCCAGTGACATGTTTTTTATTTTTCCACGTCATAGATTTTGATACCCTGTCAAAATAATTTAAAGATTTGACATAGCGTTTTGCCTATAGGGTCATGAAAGCCCTTGGCCCTCCTTCGCTATCTAATTGCGAAATATTTTAAGTCCACTGCTTCTTCTTAGTGAGACGCGTATGCGGTAAGATAAAATATCTTTAAAAAAAATTATGTCGGTAACGTTTCTGTCAAACAAACATACTGCAGGTACGGTGTAAACATTATATCTCAAATCTCAATCCAGTTTGCTATTTAACTTTATAAGGAAGCCGCATTGATGGTTTTCGCCGCTCAGGACATTTATAGGCTTGGAAGAATGCCAACCAACACAAGAACTACTTACATAAGGGCTCCCAGAAGCGCTAACTCTTAGAAGTTTGATTTGCACAAAAGTATTATACATATACACAAAGCTTTTTCTGTTCACTACCTAAAATAGAATTAAGTGTTTCCCATGTTTTATAAACATAAATTATTCAGTTGTTTCTTTAACCAATAACTTTTCGTGTACGTGTGCCCATGAACTTTGTTTCGCTCGACTTCTCCCATAAAAATGGTATATTTTATCGCGGCACGGGCCGGTTCGCGAGGTCTTTGAACCCCCGAATTCCCCTCAGATGTTTAAGCCACTGCTATATTTAGAACTGCACATTCATACTAAATCGGGATGCGGGTGTTGTTTTAAATCTAGGTTTTATAAATATTTTGAGAGATTAGTGATATTATACACGTTTCCAGACGCGATTACGAAGGAGTTCCTACTTGCTACTTTTGAACTTACTTTTTATAATAACCTATTTATTCAGCAGCCTCGTAAAGAGAAACTGACGTTGAATCTGGTCACCTGGTGATTTGGAGAGAAAATCTATTAGCATGTATAATCTGCAGAGCACAACAAGTAGGTAAGCACCTAAGCACTAAGTAGTAATCATTATTATCAAATAAATAAAGTAGTAACACGTAGGTCGTAAAAAATCAACTTTCTATTTTATTTACAACCAGTCACGATCCTTTAGGCACGGTGCCTTAAATTACTGCAGCTGCTTCTAAATTGAATTCGGTACTGACCGAACTGAGCTTGTATTACCTACATTCAAAATGCAGAATTTCTCCCTCCAAATAAGTTGGAACAATGATTTTATATTGTTAATTAATCAGTTTATAAGAACACACATTTTCTTTTTCTCCACCAACCTGATATTTGGAGCAGGATGTTCCATACGAGTTTTTATCTTCATTTTTATTTGCTCTATTGTATCCAATGACCTGTCTGTTCGTGATTCAATTCTGATGTTTTTGCTATCCAACTGGATTTGCGATTTTCTTTCGCGTGCTGTGAGATCGTGAGGAGAATTTAATCATCTGATATAATTCGACGTATTCATTAATTACGACAGGCTAACGATCGGCTCTAAAGTCGTAAAATTTTTTGACGGGGTTCTATCTGAGATTTTGTATGATTAGCTACAAATATGCAATTGTTGCATATGAGCAGACTTTATCGCGGGATTTAATAGTATTAATATATCACTATAAAATCCGATAAAAGTAGTTTTATTTCAATGTTTAGTATTCGTAGTTTCTATTGACATATTTATTAGCCTTTTTCAGGTATTTTAAAGTTACTGATGCAATTGATTTGATATAAAATAGCATTTGTAAATTACTTTTTTCTAGGAATTCGTAGGCGGAGAAAACGGCCAAAATTACGACGGTGCTTTATTACATATTTGCATTTGCATATTACGGGCTGCATGAAACCCTACATGAATCTAGATGACGTATTGTTTCTCCCTGCATGGCAGGTAATAAGAATCTAGGGACTTGAGTGCACGCGTGTCTCATTTCAACATCGACTCGCGGATCAATTTACCTACCACATGCCCCGTCTCCGTCATACCCGTTTTTTAGAGAGGGACAAACACAATGCAGATTGCTTTTTTTTGGGAATACATACGTATAGTTGAAATGTTTAATCTGTGCACGTATGGTGGCCATTTTTATTTCCGTTGAGGAAGCGTTTTCGAATTTCGTGGATCCATTTCCTGGTGTGGCCAAGAATGATGTCATCATCGTTTTAATGAGTATAAATGACATCAAGGTTTAAATATTTAAATTATATTGCAGCATTATGGATGGTTTAAGTATTATATATACTATATGTAATTGTTAATTAAAATAGTTTCCTTCAGTAGCTATTACGTATAACTTTATATAAAATTATAATGGGACATTTTAGTCCCATTTGCGTACATGATCTAATTATAGTAATTACCTAATTGTTTACATTGGCTGCTATAGTGACTTTATTAGGTTTAGTGAGCGGTGTAGACTGTAGTTAGTACAAAAGGGTATATTGTTAATACAACCGAGGCTCGTTCTATTGTAATGCCTGCAGCTGGACGATCGATATGCAATTCATAGTGGCTTTGCACTCGTTCCTGATTAGGAATTATAACCTATAGTGTTAGAGATTTTTTTTGCTTCTAGAAAACAGTGTTAATATTTAGAAGTTAGTTATCTCATGCTGTGGCTAAAACACAGCCCTTAATTAATGATAAAATCAATTTTATAAATTAATAACCTATAAAAATAAATAGGTAGGTTTATTGCACAAATTAATTGCCAAAATGTTTTAAGTGTCATATCCCAAACCTACATCTTCATCTGTTTGATGTACGAAGATTCAATAGGTCATTGCATCTATTAAAATATCCTTATAAGGGATTTAACGATTATTTGTAGCGGTTTGGTTGTTAATGAGTAGCAATAACCAGTTATTATGGTTATCCAATCATCAATTGTAATAAAAATATCGCTAAAATTATGTAAGTTGAAGTTGTATAATTCTGACTGCCCATCGAAATTCTTGTCTCCCAAAGTTGCGAAAAGAGAGATCCATGACAAGTTTTATGCAAAGTATCATACATTTGAGCTCTATAGCACGCATTATTAAGTGGGACATGACTAAGACTTACTCATAGTGTGCTTAACATGACTTTTATCTACCCTATTTGTACGATATATTTTGCTTAGCCGCGCAATGGCCGAAGAATGCCGTAGATGATTTCACTGGATAATCATAGCCTAGTTTTGTTTATACATTGTCCATATAAATAAGTGTAGAAACTAGACACTTCTTGGAATATTTGTTTGAATTCATTACGGCCAGTACGTGTTTTATCTTTAGGGAACTTGAAGGAACCTCAGAAGCATGCCTATCTATGTATAGCTTACGTGTATGCACGTGGCTCATAGTGGCAACTTCTAACTTATGCCTGTCATCATAATGCATTATTCTCTGTGTATTAAGTATGATTGATAAGACATTATAGGTGCTAGCCTTGTTGCAAGAACAATTTTAATATAAGCTATCCCTTTTTCCGTAAAGTTGGTTTCAAATAGGTCCAATGTTATTTTATAACGATATATTCTACGTTGCTTGTATCCTATATCCAATTTAAATTACTTTAATAAACCTATAAAGACATAAAAAATCGTCGATGCTAAATAAGCGCAAAACTATCTTATGTTTCTATAATTAGTTAATCGCAAAAAAAGTTGTGCGTAAGTGACAGTGGCACGCGTGCGTCCGCGCATGATTCACGCACCGGTCCGCGCATGGCGCATGCGCGAAGCATGTTTTTGTACCGGCAGGAAGCGACCAACAGACGGACGTCCCACATGCAACTCTCACTCTTACACAGAAGGCTTACAGTTGTCAGTACTAACTATAACTAATACAACTAACTATATTCTATGTATTTATTCAATTTCGTAACTTTAAATTGCGTAAGTGGGAAATACAAAATTATTGATCAATAATTTGAAGTAATTCAAGTAACTATAAACGTAGAATAGTCGGACAAGTAGATTTTTGTACAAAATATTATTATATTTAAATAATTCTTATATTTATAGGTTGGGTGATTCCGGGTTTAAATCTATGAAAAGTTCCCAATTAGAAAAAGCTTTGTCCCCTATAAATAACTAAAAAATATCCCTAAGAAAAGGAAAATAATGGAAATGAAAATAAGGATGGGTTTGAAATTGGATGATTGAATTTATTTATATCCATAAAAACATTAAACTGATGAAAATATTATTTGGCCCAGCGATATAAGTCCTTTTTAGGCGCACATTTAAAGTAAACTATCGATTTAAAGTTTCGTTTTACGCAGATAGGTACAGTATCAATTTTAAAATATATTTTTTATTCCAAAATACCAACTAATTTAGATGTTTTAGATGACTAATGCACCGAACGAATAGATGGCGCTGGTCGTATCAAATAAGGAAAACTTTGTCGTGTTAAACGCAAAGTTATTCGTTTGTACACACATTGCCTTTACTTTCAACAAGGAGCAGCTTCGGATAATTTTAGACACTTGTGAACTACTTTGTAGAACAGTGTTTGCCAAACTTAGGAGAGGTTGAGGAATTAATAAATACTTCTTTGAACTAGTAAAATAATGATAATACCTTTTTAATTTATTATTATCTTAAAAAATAACTAATAAGTATGAGAAACTCTGTAAATGCTGTAAGATAATTCTAATAAATAAAGGTTTTTATTTAGTTTTAGTATCTGTGGAGATTTTTATCAGCTCTTCTTTATAAGACCTACCTTTTCGAACTAGGTAATTCTGCTGATTTAAAAGTAATACCTATTTGTTATAAGTAATAATTGAAATAAAACACATGAGTTTTCAAATCCTAAAAAGGATACTAATGAGGCCTATAGTACGGGTGGTTAATGGATGAAAAGTATTTTATATCATCAAATTAAATATAAATAATAAATATATTGTAAGTGGGTTGTCTAAAAAATCTGTTCTATCCGAAGCATGATAGATTAACAATTTAAAAATCCGTTCTTTTTTGATAATTTCACAGGTTTGTACAATGGGTAAATTACATACGACGTTCTTAAAGGGATCTTAGACTACTACATATGATAACATTACTAAACTGAGTTGATAAACAGGTGAAAGGTTGACCAACAATAGATCGTTCTAACTAATGCTAACTTCAATAGGAGGCGTATTGTTACGCAACATGGCGATAGGTACTCCTCATCAAGCGATTTTCTATTAATCATTGAGTTAGTTATTAGCTATTGTGTCTAAGTAAGATGGGAAGTCTAGTCAGGTAGCTACATATGCTTATTAAACCCAGTAGTTTATACAAAACAAACTCAGTATAAATGTTATTCTCTTAGTATCAACGTCACTTGTTTTTCACGAAACATTCCTATTCATATTCATATCTATCATCGCACTTCTTACCACCAGGAAGGAATTTCATACTACCCACTCGCAGGCTGTAGAATGAATTACCTGCCGAGGTTTTGGGCTAAAGCTTGGAGTTCTTCAAAAAAGGTTGTGAAGGTGAAAAGGTCGGCGACGCGCGGTCCTATCCACCAGATAAATTGAAATAATGGAACAATATTTGTGCGAATTTCCGTTAGCTGGAACTTATTCAGGGGCAGTGAAATAGTTTTTAGAATTTGTTTCTGTTTATCTGGTGGTTGTCGTCTATCCGAACATTGCGAAGTAGGTCCTTAATTTGTACGAAAAATAATTCGCCCAGTAAATATCTCCGCACATTCAATTGCTCCAATAGTGTTTGAACATAACATTCTGTATGTTGTTAGTGTTGTTATCAAACACTTAGTATTGCGAAAAAAATGTCCAAGTTTATACTTTTTTCATGATTGTCGTCAATGTCACACTGGGGTTGCAAATACATATCTATTAGCGGAAGATTTAATAGACTTCCCATTGGAATTGATTTTTTCCAATTTACATCAAGCATAAAAAAAAACTTAGCCAATAATAATTGGAAGAATCCTATTCTATTGTTACCAATTCCAATCAAGTTTACTACTAGTGTGTAGTGTTACATAAACATAATTTATAGTCTAGTTTTAGATAACAGACTGATATATCATATTTGGTATTGTATAGTATTAATCTTCACTTCCATCGGCGGATGACATAATCTTATTCCGTTTTAGTCATCCGCTTATATTTATGGTGATTAAATTATGAAGCACTTATCAGTATCAAACTGTGCTATAGATATTTAAGCAGTCATTATTACATTACACGGCGCCATTAAGTCCCGAGCTAAGCAACGAGGCTTCTGTCCCGGATATACGATATTATCCACAACGCAGATACAAATGTCTTTTCTTGTATTTTAATAAACAAAATAATAACAACTGATTAGTTACATAAACGAAGGAGGATTGAGTGATTCTTCTTTTGTAGAACCAACTATAAGTTTGTTCACGCTATCAAATCGAATTGCAGCAAACTCAGAATGCGATTATTTGTATCAAGAGTGAAAAAATATACCTACATGAAAATGAAAATTTTCTTTATAAATTGAATTATTGAACATAGAATTTGTTGTAGGTAGTCTTAATACAAAAATTAAAGTACCTATACGTTTACTGAGGGCAATTGGTTTATCTAAATATTTATCCAAGTCATATAAATACGGTATCTTCTACAATATACGGTTTTTGTAAGAATAATTAAGGACAAGGAAGAAAACAGGCAAGAAATATTAAATTATCCCTCTTTCTTTGATGAAATTACATATCTGTAAACTAGTCCGTGACGTGGCATACATGATGCATCACGTGTGCCATATTATAGTATAACAAATAGTAGTTCAGCAGTCAATGGTGGACATCCGTGTGTCTGTGGCCCGTATTCAGTAGTCACGTACCCGCGGCCTTCGTGATCTGTTTGCATTCGACCCGCGATCGAAACACCCAGTGTTGGGCCGAGGTCTATCGATAAATTATTTAGAATCGATGTGGTCGAACGATCGTCCTCGATCCCCACACGGAACATGTATAGGCCTACACATTGTGATTATTTGTGTTTGTAAACGCACCCACACAGTAGGTACGCACAGTAGAAATTCCTAGTTGGAGTCAATCTTTTAAAAAATTGAAAAAGAAAGAAATAATCTTATACATTAACTAAAAGTGGAATGCACAGTAGTGCCTGTAAACTGTTGCATGAAATTGGAACATTTCCCTAAGTATAATAATAATAATGTAATTCGTTTATTCTCCATTTACCTGATCCCACTGGTGGGCTCTTTAAAATTTGGACATTAATTCATCTAAGTTCAACTGCAAATTGTAATATTGCGTTCCCATATTGCTTCTGTCGGCCCTCCACAGTTATAATTTCGCATTGTAAATGTGAATCAATCGATATAGAGGCCATTATAGCAACCTCTTTATGGTATATTGCTATTGATTCTATAACTACCTAATCTAAAAGCATGGATTATTCTCGGAAAACGTTTGCAGAAACCAATTTTGCGACCGATATCAAATGTTTATCATAAGTTTATCAGACCAAACGATGTTTAAACATCGATATGTTCTTATGTTATCGACAAGTACGTTACCTACAACACTACGAAGTACGAGGATATAAAATTAATTGTGATTCCATAGGCACATAAGATGGTCTCCTTTCTCCAAAGATTCGACGACAAATCTTTACTTTTAGTAAGAAATATTGGTGAAATCGCTGCAGTTTTATGGGCTGACTTTGTGGTTTATATCCGGAACGTAGGACTTATGTTTTATTATACTTACCTTCCACTTTTTAAATATTGATTTGGGAGTATTTAATAAAGCAATGAATCTCGAATAATGTTTACTAATTTCTTACTTTACACCAATAGACGTTGAAATAAAACTACCTACTTCATAAATACGGGTTTTATCTCGGAGGTAATCAATGAGGGTATTATCATTATCATATAATTCGTTAGACGTTCATTGCTGGACATAGGTCTCCCCCAAGGATCGCCATGATGACCGGTCATGCACTACCAATGCGCCATTGTGTGTATATTAAAAAAAATTACAAATTTTACAATCAATTTAGGTCTTGAAAATGAATGATTCATGTCAGTACTGTGAACTTCGCTTGAAAGCTTCATATAAAGGTATCAGTCAGTAAAAAAAATGTTGCAGACGTTTTTCTTTTTATATTGCATTCTGGCGTACCGACATCGGCATCGACTGGAATCTGTAGAATGGCATCTGGCATCTCTCAGAACCTAAAAATCATCGTGCTATTAAGTTTTTGTTGAAATGTACGTCTTAGAAATGTTTATATGCTCCGAATGACAGTCACTCCAGTCGAGAGGACAAACGATTTTAATAATCATTGCTAACGAATAAATGATTAAGAATTAAATTATAATGAGAGCTATATACATTGAGTGTTATATAACGTATTATTAAATTGAATTTTAGGAAAAAAAATCAAGGTAGGTTTTGGTTGTGGTTCTACTATACATCGCTGCAGTGGTTTGTTGGAGACTCCTCTACAGTCTCTTCTTTCCAGTGCCTTTACGACATAATGCCGGAGCTTATCTCTTAAAAAGTTCAGGGACCGAAGTCGGGTGCCTTAAAGGTTTCCACATAACAACTAGGATATTACCAAAAAAAGGTAGGGTTGTGTAGTAGCCGTCATAACTCATAACCATACAACATAAACACAGAGGCGATGCAATAGTACCTGCAACATCTTCCTGGTGTGTCGCCATTCCGTCAGCCATCAATCACAGTTGTCAGCAGTGTGCAACAACGCCTTTGTACAAATTCGCTGGTATATGTATATTTAAACGGAACAATTGGCTATACATACATGCAATAGCAAAGATGCGAAACCGAACAGATGACCCAAGACATTTCGAATAGCCGACATAATCAGCAAATAGATCAGCAGGCATCGATTTGATTGCCAAGATAATAATAGAGTCAATACAAGTTCCTAGTGACTCCGTAAACGCTTTCATAGTACGGTTTTAAATGCAGGAATATTAATCCATTTCGATATTACTTATTCTCAACGAGTGGACACTGGACACTGGGCACTTCTTATTCACACTGCGTCTCATCGTGTGATCAATATGGTAATTTGAATGGAGGACAATAACAATACATAATTAAACGTTTATTGCTCAGCAATCAGCAATGTAGGTAATGAAAAGTTGTCGGCAACAATGCAGAGAAATTATTTTGATGCGTGACGCTCCTTGCTCGAGTATATTAGAAAGCATCAACCTCTATACGTGTGGTCTTAGGTTTATGGAATACGTGTGTCCTAATTCGGATGGGTGGCCTTTGTTTGACCTCGAAATTGATCGGCCCTTTAAAAAGAGCATGGAGATTGATAAGTTGTATGAAATTTCATATGGATTTGGAGATGCAGAAATTATTAAGCAGATACTGTAGATAAAATCATAGAATATATAAAGAAACTGATGTTTAGTTATGCATAAATTATGCTATGGATACGCTTTACTTCGCAATCCAAAGTCTACTTAGAAAAATATTACAATAAAAACACTTTAGAAGCAATTTCGACTAAATGCGTAATTGCAGCTCCAAAGTTCAATCTGAACAAACGAACAGCAATTAATGTAATACGCTTACAACACACGGTTCATACAAAATGTATGTATTTGCAATTTTCTAAAACCCGTATTTATTTACGTCACCTGTCGAGTGTTGAACGCAACACTCCAATAAGTGTAAATTGGAGCCTGCTTGAAACAATGGCCGATCGAGAGCATTGTTCTGTATTGGTTCGACGCGCCAAGGTCATTGCAACACCCACACGGCCGCTGCCTTTGGGGTTGGACGGCCGACTGAGTGACAGATGACAGCGTATTTTTGACTTCCTAAATTTTTTCTTATGGTAGTTTTGGGTATCGTGAGTTTATCTTATTCAAATTGTTATACGTTTTAAAAGTTTTTATCTCCTTTGTTCTAATTGTAGCTCTCTGAATATCTCTTCCTTAGTCTCATTGAGGACATTGGACCTCTATTTTACCTATGACGGAACGGATTCAGTTGTGTTTGAACGGTTCCCATTTGTCTCCTAAATGTTTTGACCGATTTAGATACGGTTTTCTGAACAGGGTTTATTGAAATTATGTCGTGAAAATTTTTGAGTTTGTGACTAAAAAATTTTGAAATTGTAACCTAGTATTGTACGTATTGGGCAAAGAAATGGCGGACGTCGACGGATAGTTTTGCGTCAGCGTTTTTTCAAATAACATATTTATTTGATCCATTTTTCGATTATTTTATAAGCTCTTTTACTTCCATCATCTTGTTACTTATCGTTTAACTTGGACCAACTTCCAATCATCTCAATTTCATATCATTTGTCGACGTGTCCCGCCCCTCTGTCATACTGCACAGGTGTCAAGTGCGGATATGTCGAAACTAACATTGTTGTTATTATTCTGAACAATTCGTAATGCTGCTCTCGTTAGTGCTTCATTTGACAAGCTTATGAATTCGATCATAGAAGTAGTCGAGAGACTTGCAACATAGAATATTAGTAACAAAATTCGTGTGTAACTTTTTGGTACCTCATTTTCAAAGATATTTCTGAAATATGGCCTAACGAAATATCAGCGCTGTGTTGGCTGTTTGCGTTCACAGGACACTCTCTCCTGTTTTTAAATACTTACATATATTTTTAAAACTGTATTTTTTAAGTTGTGTCTATTGTAATTTCCTGTGCGAGTCCAAAATAAAACCTTTCGTCTTTCTTTCAAATATTCCTCCATTAACGTTTCTTTTTAATAAAGACGTGTATAGGTACTGTTCGTGTCACGGTATCTTCAGCAAACGATACGTGTAGTCGCGTGTCTAACTAGGGTTGCTCAGGGTGAGGGTGCGACCTTTGATACGGTGTGACGCGGGAAAGATTAATGACCGTCTGCGTTTCCCCTCTTTCGAACATTTCGTCTTGTGTTTTTTTTTTGTAAATCAATACATGGTGCGTTGACAGATTTCTCCAAAAACTCCCCGTTTTAAAGCGGTGGGGGTTTAATGGGGCTGTGGCATATACGTATGGGTTAGAAGAAATGCGTGTTATAGTTTACGAGATGAACATAAGATCAAAAACCGTAAACCATGGAATCAAACGTTACGTTTGTGAGTTACATTCAAAAAATAAAATTAACACAGTATCTAGTGTTAGTTCCGCTACAAATATGAATGCGACGAAACAATAACACCATTATGATGATCCATGGAGTAGCGAAACACGCGTCGAGTTCTATTGGATGTTATTGTGTATCCTTATGTGTATACATATGTATGTTATATGGGCGGGAGGGAGATGCAATCTGTATCCCAAATTGATATACTGATTTCTAGCGGAAATAGCACTAGTGAAAAGTCTTAATCAACTGGATTAGTACTAGACATACAGATAAGTTACGGATATTAAAAGCAGCTGTAATATATATTATATAAAATTATATGAATGAAATTATATGAAAAATAAAGACTGAACCGTGAAAATAAATGCAGCCGTTGGATGAAAAAGACTACTAATAGTTTTTTAAAGATACTTTTAAAGATAATTTAATTAAAAGCATCGGTAACGCACATCGGAATTGAACAAAATAACAAGCGTTTCTTAAAAATTAAATGATAAGCTATACATAATTATCTTTAATTAACTAGTCGCAATGATCAGTGATAGTCTTCATATTGAAAGCTCTAATGCGATTGCTAATTAGATTCCCTCTGTTTATATTTACATATCTGGCGTTGTCTGGTGGACCACCTACGATCATGTTTATGCATTTCAATGTTTGACTTAATTTATGACAGACTGAGCACGCATTTGTGTTTTGGATTTGCACTTTATTATATTGACAACTTGAGTGAGTGAATGATTTTGATAGGGTCAAAAGATAGAGCAAAAGTATCATCATCATATCAGCCCGATGACGTCGGCGGTTTCCATAACGACCGTCATGGGCTACCTAGCCAACTATAATAGCCATCCAGCGAAACTATAATACGACAGAATACAGAAAAACTATTTAGCCCAGGTCACATGTGCAAGGACGGATCCACGGGGGGGGGGGGGGGTATGGGGGTCATGACCCCACCATAAGTTGGGTCTAAGTCTAACATAAAATAGTTTTTTTACCTATGGATATTGAGCACGTTTGACAGTGAAGATGCAGCCGAAGATGTAGCACGCAAGCCCAACCAATATCTATTCACTCTCGCCGTGAAGATCCTTATGTTATATTATTCATCAAATTGGCGCCTGTATTAATAGACCGTACGACCATGACACTATGTCCCCAACCCCTCCTTTGAAAGCTGGACCCATTCCTACACGCGTGATGGTTTTATCTAATCAGGCGCATTACTTGACACATAAGATTCTAATACCAAGAATATTTGGTTTTGTGAACTCATATAGCATTCGTTTTTTCTAGTGTTCGGAGAGGATGTTTTATATTCATAGTCTTCTATGGAATATCAATGACCGTGAATTGTTTTCGAAAGACGTAGCTTAATATGGAGGTACTCTTTAGGACTCCTCAAAGGTTTTCATTGTATTTTATTTAGGTACTTATGTTACTAACGTGAGTCGAACGGAACTTCGTCAAAAATATTAATACACCGGTCCGCAATAAAATACAAAAAACATGGTTTTATTTCTAAAAAGTATTTGTTACAAATCTGTTTCATGTAAAAAAAATATCATCAATACAGCTGCTATATTTAAAATTCTAGTTTTATTCCTATTACATATTAGGTTTATTAATTTAAAAACATAAACATACCTATTTACTTATGTATGTATATGCTTCTTTCTGTATTTTTTTTTTCTTCCTCATTAACTGGTTAATTGGAAATAATTAAGTACGACCGAAGTAATTATTACCTCATAATTAGCCAAGTTCCTTGGACAAAGCTTAGGAGTTCAGTTTATTTGTGTGTATGAAATTATTTGATTAAACGTTCTCAGCATTCCTATATAATATGACTTGAGTAAACGTCTAATATGAATAGTTCAAACTCAACGTAAGGTATTCCGTATTTGTGTGCCAAAATGCACACTAGACACCAAAAAATTAGCATTTTTATATGTAATAAGTACTGTTGAAACAATTTGAATGTGAAATTAAGTTACGTATGTATTTTAGGCAATTTTAGTTACGTTGTGTTACGTGTGAACTTATTTGTACTGCTACCTAGATAAAATTATTAAATAAATTGAATAATCAACTAAAAATAAATATGACTTTGAATAGAGCTGCATAATTATTTTTATTTCTAAGGTAACTAAAGTCTAAGGCTCTAATGATTTGGGATTGACATAAACCGTACAATAACTCATTCACTAGTTTATATAACACTCCCTATTATGTGTTATACTTTACCCAACTACTTTATTATATTCTATTGTACTTATTTATACTTTATGTACTGTATTAAGTATACAGTCCACGGAAGAAATTACAAATAAGTTTTATAAACAGCTGTTTACCAGGTAATCCCATTTCACCTTCATCAGTAGGTTTCTGATTTCGAAGAAACCGCATGGATCTCAAAATAAAAAAAAGAAATGTAGGTATTATATTCTTTTGTTCCCGTAACAGGAGTTGGGCTTGTATAAAAGATAGGTAATTTTCTCGGTAAAAGGTCGGTAAAGTCTCGTATAATATTGTGTATGCAGAGCACAGCGTGTTTCGGTAGCCATGACTCCTGACGTCATCTAATGGACCCGGATTTCACAGACAATGTGGCTCCACAAAATGTAGAACGGAATTATAAAAAATAAAAGCTGATATTCATCCGCATTCCTTTTTACTTTTTATTGCGTTGCAGGTAAATTCATATTTCACACTAAATTGCATTTATGTAAAATTGTGAATAAAAATTGTTATAAAATTTATAACAATTATTTAACACTTTTCACCAAGTCGAAATGTGACCTGAATTCATAAAAAAACTCCGTAAACTTACTCACACCAAATATCACACTCCTTGGGCGCACACACACACACTCACACTCCAGTTTATTAAAAATTTCAAATTTTCTGGTTGGTTTATTTATTGATACAATATTCAGTTGTCGTAATAATACGGTAAAAAGAAATATCTTTGTAAATCTTACAAGATTGGAATCGCCTTAAATTTGGATTGACGGCGTTCAATGGGTGTCTGAAAACCGCTTAAAACATGCATAGTTTCGTCGCAATAATAATAATAATAATACTCATTTATGTATTTGTACTCATTTTCAATGTTAATGTATAATAATAATTATTGCTATTGTGACAAATTAATTAATTACTATCGTATTTATACCACCGACACTATTAATTACAGCACATCCAACGTCATTACCATTGTTTTCCTGTTTGTTTATCTATTTATACACCATACATACATACATTAGGCATGAGTATACATTATGATGCCCATATTTTGCATAGCTTATGTGGATGCAGTTTGTAGGTACCATCTTTTTTTGGAATATGGAAAATCCTCGTGGAATGTCCTCGTGTTATGTCGGATTTCCACCTATTAAAAACTTCTCTTGCCCAATAATCGTGGCTATTGAGGTACTGATACTACACACACACACTGATGAGCTGTGATATAGGGCTTTATAACCAAATGCGAATTAGAGTCTGGCTGCCAGACTCTAATTGGCATTTTAACTTTTTTTTACTCTAATTGCCAGACTCTGGCAACTCCCTTGTTAACTCGAGCCACAATGAAAATTCAAAAAAAAATGTTCACAAGTTAAATTCATAGTAATAGCGTAATTCAATTTTTAAAACGACGCAGGATCAGACAATAAAAGCCTCACAAATTAAAAATAAATGTTACAAGAAGGTTCCGTTTTCGAATTTAATGATTTTTGCTTTTTTTATTGTAAGTGGCCGGTTCCAGATTTTTTTTGTATTCCGCACGATCAAAACGTACCGTGGTTGTGCATTTATGTACAAGTGTATGTGAGAGTATCTGTTTGTAAACGCAGCCATTTGTAGTGTACTCTATTGTCCTTTTATTTGAGCATAGATAAAACACAAATGATGTGTGGTACTACCTATATTAAATACCTTCAGCCTTGCAAGTCCTTTTCATCAGACTAAACCTACAATCGACCTATACCCGATAGGCATACAATACACTATATTTACATTACTAATCTTTCCAATACTTTGGTAGCTTTTCATTTATATGTATTAAATAAAGTTAAGGTCATTCACCCTTTCCCAATATCCATTGGGTCGGTATCCAATATAACTAAGTGCGGTTGAATGGTATTTTTGCTCGCATTTATGAGCTATAATATAAATTGCTATTGGATTCATAGGCATTCGTAGTAGTACAGTTTCTAGATAGTTTATTTTCTTGCGATTGTGGTTGGATTGTATAGCTGAATGGGAGACTTATTAATATAAAAAGACTAGGAATAAAATAATCTCAACCATGAAGTTCATTTGTTAAAATTGTTGTCCTTTTTGCTATCTAAATGTTCATATAAACGAGACTAAAATAAAACATGATCTTTTTTGCAAAGTCAAACGTTCAACTCTTACTATTTTTAGATAGGTACTTTTGCATTACAATTTGACGGTTCAAAAGTACCAGTTTCAAAAAGTAACGTCAAGATACTTCGTAATAAAACGTAACGACAACGTTTTTTTTAATATATCTTAGGCTTTATAAGTAATCATTCTACCATATTTGAATAGAACGCTAAAAAACTGACTGACAAGAATGCTCACAAGAGGGCGCGGTGTTCAAGATTCCTGAGGACGCGAGATGCAAGGTTAGCAGCTCTCAGTCACAGCATCGACAAAAAACATTATACCTACATAATTATCTCCATTTAATACGTTACCATGCCCATGCTATACGTACTTTAATGCAAATAGATCTTTTTTATAATCTTTTAACACGTCACAGATGTTAAGTACCAGCTAATATTGCCGCTACCTTTAATTGTAAACGCTAAAACAGACCTTAATAACCATGGTATCTTTTAAAGGCTATAGAGGATTGGATCACATTTTGCGAGTATCACAATCTAGGGTAATGTTTGGAATGGCCTTATTGGTCCAGTCAAATCAACCTCGGAATGAGAGATAATGAGCAGAAGTTTTGTATATAGGTACCTTCATTTGGCCGTTTTAAAAGTTGTATCAAGTTTAATAAAATCGTGTTTGTATCGTAAGTTATTCAAGGTCAAACATTTTTTTTTTGTAAAAAAAAACAGACTTATTTGACAACCCTTTATTTAACTCCCTTGTTCGCACTCTACCATAATATTAGCTGAATATTTTTATCCTCCATTGCCGAACAAAAGTCTCTGATATATTTTCTAGACTATAGATTTCAACAAGTACTTATTGTGTGCTTGCATCCAAAAACTTTCAGCGACCTTAGCCAGGTCATTTATCTATTTAGTTGGAGAGAGTATCACGCTGCGTCTTCTGGTATGTGAACCCAACTCAAGTGCACCCCTATTTAGCTGGATTTTATTGTAAACTCGTCTGTCTTTTCTAAGATTGATTGCTACAAAGGGCACCCGTAAAAGGGGCCGTATCTGTTATGCTTAGATTTGTCTTTAAGTACGAGATTCTATAATAAAATTGCTTGTATTTCCACAGGGCTATGTCGTTAAAAAATAGAAGTAACAAAATACTAATTGATTTTATTTCTTTGCAGGTAAGCACATTCTACCAATTTGTTACCTTCAACTCGTAGAGTAAGTCGTATTATAAAATACCTTCTATGATTTAGGTTCATTTATTTTTCATGTATTTCTACATGTATATGTTTCTATGTGTATCTTTTATATTTAAAACCTAGATTTGTATTTCTTTTTAAAATATCGCGAAATGTCTCCTTAGACAAAGACCTCTTTTTGAGCCCTTTGAGAGTTTTGCGGTAGGTCCAACTTATATATAGAGACACTTGAATGTTGGCTTATTTTTATTGATGAATAAATTAATAAAAATGGAAATAAATAATATTGTTTATTAATTGATAATATTATACAACAAATATACATATTGCAATTATTTCATATCTCTCTCCTCTATGCGTTAGGAATTTAAGTCACACCCGAATATTTGCTTCTAGCCTACTTACATATACGATTAATAACTGTTCGACGGTGCTAATATTCGAATCAAGTTCTTCGCATATTTCTCACTGCATTATTTGGCATTAATTAATTGCAATTGTGTTCCAAATAATTCTGAACGCGAACCCAACTATTAGTGCAGTTTTGGGCGCACCTACCCGCCTACAACCATCTATACTCATAAATTATAAAAAGGAAATAATCGATTTTTTTGTTCACTTGTTTGTATTGAATAGGCTCCAAAACTACTGGATCGACATGAATGATAATGTAGCATTCTAATCGCAAAAGAATTTTAGTGTAGAAAATAAGCTAGCTAAAAACAATAATGCGCTATCCGTATGAAAACTGTAATCTACATTATTACAGTTTTCATAAAGCTGAGAATATAATTACTGACTCAAATCAACCGTGATATCTTTCGAAGCATATATATATTTCTTTTAATATTTATTAAATACTAAAAACTAAAAATACCCGAGCGAAGCTGGGGCGAGCCGCTGGTGAAGAATAAATACATAAATAAAATGAGATGGCCTTGGCAAATATTTGCCAGTCAGATTTTTGGGCCAATTAACGCCTATCAGGTCTGAATTTTAATTGCGCTAGATAATACGTTCATAAAATACGTTTTAGCTGCTCCTACTTAATTTGTTCCCTTGTAAATAAAGACATGACGTGATGTTATGTCAAAAGGGGAGATAGTACCGAAAAGGAAACGCCTCCTTAATTAATTTAATTGTAACATACTTAATAGGGTAGGGTTGGGTATTAAGGTAGGTACAATTATCACCTGACATTGTATACGGGAAAATGTTTCATTCACTTATGTAGGTATATATTTTTTATGGACGTTTGCAACATTGGGCGCGATGTCGACTCTATAAAATCCTTACGCACACATTTGGTGGCAACAATGTGATAGTTAATCTCAAACCAAAAAAAATATTAAGCAATGCTAAACTACATACACTAAATAATGAATATACATATAATAGCACCGTAAGGTGAGCTATTATATTAGTTATACCAATAATTTCAGCTTAGCTGGTTTGACTAACAGTTAAGTGTAATAAAACATTGATATTCTCCGATTTGGGGCCAATCGGTGTTTTATGATCACCTATCGAATAACCAAGTTTTGCAATTACTTAGGCATTCAATAACTAACAGAAATAATTTAATAGCAGGACTATAACCGCTCATTACAAATATTTACAAATTACATGTATTGCCAGTCGTACCTGTATCGGGGATTAAGCTTTGAAATAATAAATAATAATATTCTGTATTAAAAAAATAAAACTCTTTCGTAATGGATTTTTATATAAATAAACATGCCTAGGGGATATATCTAAATTTAACCTACTTTACACCCTCTTACAAGTTCACTCTCAGAGTAAGTGATATAAAAATATTACTTCCTATTTCCTGATTACAACTTTTATAGACAGATCTTGGTTTCAATTGATAAACAACGTTTCTAAAGTTGCTACATTGTGATGAGCGTTCTGATAACATAGAAAAATCTCAATGCATAGATGTGGAAAATAGGTACGCGGTGTCCTCCTTTTATTATAAATTATCTCTATTAAGATAATTTACATAAAACATTTAAAGCATCGCAATCAAGCCATTTAAAAAAGTTTGTCGTTATGTCATTCGTGCCGCAAAAAGATTAATGATTATTTACTACAGAGGCCATTAGCAAGTTTGCTCTTATATAGTTAAAATGTTAGAGAAAATGCACAAGGAACTTATCTAGAGGAAACAGACAGTATGCCACTATGACGTAATTCTAATAAATCGTGTTAAAATTTGAATTGCAAAACGAATTCCTTTGCCCTTCTGTGAAAGTTTTTGGCGCCAATTTCTCGACAAGTAATATTTCCACGTCTTTGAAATTACATCACTATTTAATCGATTACATCGATTTCCGCATAATTTTAATCTGTAGTCTAGTTTTGTCATCCATCTTGTTTACGCGCATACGTAATTTTTGTTATTATTGCCGTAAGTTTATTTTATCGGGGTTAATTATTATGTTAACATTTATTGGCCGCCATTTGCATTTCCAGGTAAAAAATGGTTATCGATTTTTGGTTGTCTAGTTTTTTGATTGATGACTTGTCCATTTAGTAATTGGTTATAGTTTGCACATTGATATAACATAATTGAGATAATCTTTTTTCAATTGATTACATTTCCGTCATTTTATAGTTTCGGTAATATTATGTATGTATGTCCCAAAAAAGCAAAATATTAATCGTTAGTAGTATCTATTTATGACTATCGTAACTTTCAAAATAGGAATTTAACCTAAATTTGTGTGTACTTAAATGTAGACTAACTAAAACAAATAAATCGTTTATAAATATTGAATTGTGTAGGTTTTTATCTTTCATCAATCTCCGGTAAGGAATTTAAAAATCATGTGGTATCTGTTATGGCCAAGAAAGTTTATTACAAAATATTTGCGTTCAATCCGGATAAAAACCTGCCAATAGCACAACTTACTAGGCACTGGTGTAGTTATACACCCCTACTCTTCGGAGGACTTCAACCTGTAAGTCTACTGATGTACACCCACAGATGGAGTACACTTTAAGGTCCCGTGTAATAGAGAACAAGTCATATTTACCGGACTGAAATCATAAGATCCAAACTTCGAGCTGCAACTGAGAATTTTCATCCGTCTGAATAGCACCTGTTTTTTATCGATATCTTTAATATAAACGTCCTGTTAACAAGTACATTCCAGCACTAGGCTACTGAGTCATGGGTGCTCTTCATGGACACAATATAAAAATAAATTTTAATCCACGATAAGCACCTGCCAAAATTATTGGTAGGTGCTGTTTCTGGACTAGGCGCGGTGCTATTTGCGCAGGTGCTATTCAGACGGATGCTCTAGGTGGACTACCCTAAAAAATCGACTAAATTAAATGTCTGAACGAATTCTTGCACTAACCCTAGGATACCGGGCGACTCTTGTCATTGGTTAATCCAAGTCAGAGTCACGTAAAACTCGATGCTGATTGGCTAAATTTGTTCAGCACTGTACTGCTTGTATAGTTTATGGAAGAACACGAGACTGCACTTAACCCAGTAACTGGGAACAGCGAACGTTGCTTCCGTAACAATGTATAACTGTAGCATTGAAAGGGAAATGTTAAAACGCTTATAGTGCTCGAAAGTCGGGCAGAATGCATGAAAGTATCGCCATTAAAGAAAGGTTGCTTATAATTTATGTTTTCCAAAAATAAAAGGTTTATTTATTTACAAGACTTACGACTTAAGGTGCTTTTTCATCGTTAAGATAAGACTGAGACTCAAGAAGCTGCGATGAGAATTTAAAATTTAATGTGGTGTGAATTCCTTCATTTAGGAGAATATTTGTCAAAATTACTGGTTATGGATTTTCTTTCGTTTTAAGATATTACTTTACCGACAAAAGAAGAAGTGAATCCGAAAGACTCTTTGTCCCGGCTCTTTGGCACTTTTTTAAAAAGATGGTCACGGATTGACCGTAAATTAGGTAAACATTATGTTAGTTGAATTTGATGACTTGCCTTCTGTGCTAAGGGTCCCGGGTTCGAATTCCGGTAGGGACAAATGTTTGTGTGATGAGCATAAACATTTGTATCCGAGTCATGGATGTATCTATGTATAATATGGAAGTATTTACAACAAAAAATGTAGTATATCAACCAACTAGTATCCGTAACACAAGCCTCGGTGCTTAGCTCGGAAGTAGGTGGCGCTGTGTATCATAATGTCCAGGAATATTTATTATTATTATATTATTTATAATATAAAAGCGCACTTAATGTTTAGTTACTAATAAGTGCGTACGTAGACGTACATACTTGCAACACATATTATATGAATATAATATGTGTTGCAGACAAAGAGCAGACAATAGTAAACAATATAAGATAAAGATCTTATTATAGAGGACGATAGTAACGTATCTTAGAATCAGCAGAACAAAAATGCAAGCTGCATGCAATTGGTGTTAAGTTGAGTGTCAACTGTGTGTGACTAGAATTAAATACAGGAATAGTAATCTAATGCTGCATTCGTGTGAACTTAACCTAAGTTTAGATATATGACGAAGATAATAATATATTATATAAAAGCATGGGTGAGGTGTGCAAATAAGCAATTTAGATACCAATCTAGTTTATTTTTTTACGTTTCATAAATCGTTTATAAAATACGAAATATAATATTCAAATTCGTAGGTGTCAACGAATAATCGACTATATGTATATTATTAAAAAGAAAAATGACATGTCTATTGACACAATTAAAAAAAAAACTGGCACCAATATGTTTGACAGCTGAGCGTTCTTATAATTTGTACTAATTAATTTTCAATTATTTGTTTATAAAAACTGGGCGCTTATCGATCATTAATTAACATGATACAAACATTATCAGCCTTGGAAATGAAAAAATAATATCAATCAATCACTTATCTCGACGTAAATCAAGTTTCCGTATATAGTTTTGACACAATTTCCCAAATATATTTTTGGGGTAGCGGTCGTAAGTGCGACTGCTGGTACAGACCAAGAGGTCTTGGGTTTGATTTCCAGGTCAAGCAGTGTTATTGGGTTTTTCTATGGAATTCTTAGTAGCAGGAGTTTGGATCCTTGCCGAGTTATATACATACATATATCAGCCTATTGCCGTCGACTGCTGAACGTAGGCCTCCCCCAAAGAGCGCCAACCATCCCAGTCTTGGGCAGTCTCGCATCCAACATCGTATCGCTTGCCCGGTTGATGGCAACAAATGGCAACTTATTACCTAAAACATACCGGCGAAATGTCGGTGTACACCTCTGCCTAACCCTTCGGGGACGAAAAGCGTGACATTTTCTAAACATTCATTTTTCCATGCAGTGTTGTCTTCCTACTGCGGATTTTGCGTGGTCTTACTACCACAGCTGAGCTTCGTGACCGATAATGCTATTAATATTAATTATTTCCTCATAGCGACCTGGAGTGTCGAAGCATGGACTAAGAGTATTTTGCAGACTTGACATTTCTATGATAGCACCTCTAAATTGTTAATCTTCGTTATATAATAAATCTGTCATATCATGTCCTGTTAAAATAAGTATAATCAACAGAATACATCATCCTTATTTTTTATTTTCTTGTCTTCATGGTTGTGGGTACGTTTACAAACCCAAATATTTACATATAACTGCCTCATTGGTCTAGTGGTCGTACAGTACGACTGCCGAGCAAGAGGTCTTGGGTTCGATTCCCAGGTCGAGCAAAGTGTTATTGGGTTTTTCTATGAAATTCTCAGTAGCAGCTCGGAGTTTGGATTTGTGCCCGGTTAATGGCAATAGGCTCGCCCCCTGTAACATGGGACCTAAAACATACCGGCGAAACGTGGGTGTACATTAGTACACCTCTGCTTTACTATTCGGGGACGACAGGTGTATGTAATATTTACATATGCAATCCATAAATACCTACACAGTTCCGTGCGTGGATCGAACACGCGACACGCGGCGCAGAAACCGATCGCTTGAACACAGCACCGACCATACTGTCAAAATTATTTAATTTAAGGTTAATTTTTATACAGAAATAGCATAGTGTAACTTGAGTATTTTTGTTTAATATTAATCGGATTTTTCAGTTAAAATATACAACATTTAAAGTGTACAAGAAAAAGAATAAGAATTTTCTCAAGATTCGTACCATGATAACTCTTATTCGGCTTTCTACACTAACATTATAAAAATACGATCTAATTTATTACGACTAACTAAAACCGCGGGTATCTATAGACAGTGTGTGTATATTGTTTCAGCTTTCTCTTTTATATGCACTTCCCGATTTTGATGTTCCATTGTATCCATAAACATCCGCGAGATATTATCAATCATTGTATTAAATCAAGTGAATGTTAATGACTAGAAATAAGTATATGCGACCCAATTAGTCCAGCGGCAGCGGTAGTTAACACTGCCTTCTGTGCTTTGGGTCCCGGATTCGAATCCCGATAGGGATAGTATATTGATTGCATTTCACATTAGTATGACCACTGCTCAGGTGACTTTTTCCAAGTATGGCTTTAAAATAAATAGATTTTCTTTGCTTTAATAATTATTCATAAATGAAATTTGATCCTAGAAATCTAATAAGTGCCGTTAAACTCTTACAAGTGGTGTAGAAAAAAGCTTTAGGGCTTACGAAATTAAAAACAGCTTTACAAAAATCTTATAGTGACTTATCACTTCGATGAAACCTTTTTTATTTTGTCTTTAGCCATATTTGAATTTATTATATCTTCTGTGGTCACTTTTGACAGTTTGAATTATATCAAATTACTCGAAAAAATGCGCAAAACTAGTTATTATGATTATTTATGATAGAATTCAAATTAAATGAAATCGCGGTTTTCTGTTCTGTGAAGGAAATATTGAAAAGAAAAGATAGGCACTATTGGAGTGTTGAGGAATTAAAATGCCACTCTTTCTATGAATAAAGGGAGAAGATTCTAGAAGAAAAGAAAAGTACATATTCTGGAAGGAGTACAACAAATCAATCGAACTATTGCAATCCATAGCTGGACCTAGTTTCTCCGGTATGGCTATTGTTGTCTCATCTTAACTAGAACTTAATTATTATGAGCGAATGTGAGTACATTTTATTATGATACATACCTACTTCTTAGAAAACCACTCCTTTTGTCGTAGTCTTCTTCTTCTTATCTAGTCAATGGTTAATTTTCGAGTAATATGAGGCCACGTCAATGGCGTTAGGCGTGGCCACGTGGATATAGCCCCTCGTGCAATTTTTCAGGCACAGAGGACACCCCAAGAGGCGTGACTTGGTTTGTCTTAGTTGTGAAGTTTTGAGTTGTTTGTCTTAGTTGTAGAGAATCATAATACTTTTGAGTTATATGATTTCGATTGGTAGTACATTACTCTTTGGTTTTGAGTTCTTTAATCAGTAATCAGTATGGAGTAGACAAGGAGTACAGATTCGCATCTGACAAAATCTTGATGACTCCACGAAGGACTACCTTCGTATACCTTCTACTTTCTGACACTGGTAAGAGGTGTATTAGACAGTGGCGTAGCGTGGGGGGTGCTGGGGGGGGGGGGCACGGCCCCGGGCGGCAGATTTTTGAGGGCGGCAAATTTGGGGAAAAGATTTTTCTTGCAGTAATAAGCTAAAGTAAGGGGCGGCAAATTTCTGGTCGGCCCCGGGCGGCAAAAATCCGCGCTACGCCACTGGTATTAGACTACCTTCGCATGCATACTCGTTAGCTTAGGGTGACGATAGATGGTAAGATCGATGAGATGAGATTACGACGCAAACGTATTGTAACTATTCATAACTGAATTTAGGATGACAGAAACGTACGAGCATTACAGTTGTCGCGTTGTGTATCAGCTGATATCTTACCTTGGTAATAAGCAACATATTATATGTTGAGAACAAATTGATTCACGTATTTATTAAATGGTTAATAGCACTCTTTACACCGTCAAATGGGCCGTAAGTGCCACTCTACGCACAGTTTATGGCTGACCAACCATCCATAGACATCCATCCAACCCATTTTTCCCATAGGTTGGTATCCACCAATCTATGGGAAAATGGGTTGGTACCACCTGACGACTAACTCTAGCATCGCTTCCTTACCTTCCTGTTACACACTTCCGTCCCTTTCAACAGAATCACTCCAAGATTGTAAGTAGGTAAGTGAAAGGAAAAATGTTACAGATCTGTATCTTATATTTTATTCTGTGCGCTTTAGTAGATACATTCTTTAAGTACATTTCGATCGGTGACAGAATCGTTTAGTAGTTACTTTGACATCGAGGAAATGCTCTGCTAACGAGTGTCGTTTACACAATGGCATATTAATAATGTATTTCACGCCTACAGTTTAGTAGATTGTTTGTCGTACCTGTTTTTTCTTCTGGCAGAAACCTTATAAATGTCTTTAACTTAATAATATATACTCAAAAATATTTAGTTTAAATTATAGTTATGTTACGGGTCTCCTTTCATTTCAAAGGAATTAGTATATCAATATGCTAGATATTGATAGACCCATTATTTAGCATATTGATATATATCCAATAAACACACCAATCAGAAAATGTCTCAGGCATGCGGGTTTCCTCACGATGTTTTGCTCTAGCGTTTGAGAATGTGATAAATACGCATGTAATTTCGAAAAGTCAGTGATGCATGCTTAAAGAAAAATTTTAATTACAAAATTTTGTGAATCAAAAGGCTCTCAGCCCTTTCTTATCCCACTTTGCTCAACAAAGGCCAAATATCCCTGTTTACCTACGGATTAATAAATCTAAGTAGTATCTAATTCTAAAAATACTAAGTTATCTAAGCAATAACTCAAATAGTTTACGTGAATTTATTATGTCAATATCTTATCTACATATGCGAATTCAGTTGCTACTGTGCAATTATTCAACGCATTATATAGAGGAGCTTAGAAGGTCCACTCCATGTGATGCACGAAAATAGCTCTTAGTGTTAACTATAACTCTTAGTTAGCACTAGCAGTATGGTTTACATTAGGTCGTTTGCGTCTGCGGAACAATATGCCGTAATATTTGGGCGTGCAGCGTTAGGTATAATTATGTAAATATTAATTAAGGCTAAGGCCTGATTTTTCAACAAGTTAGATAACTTTTATCTGGGGAATAAATTTAAAACAAAAACAGCTTTTGTGTGGAAAATGTGTCAAACAGTCAAATTCATTCGACTGAATACAGTTGGACTATTAGAAAATCGACTTTCAGTGTTGTGTTGTTAGACTGACATTTGAACAAGCTCAAATAAATTTAGATAACTTGCATCTGAATAATATGTTTAATTTACCATTCATTCTATTACGTTTTCGATTTACTTCTATTGAGTTTCTTATTGAGGGCCGTGTCCGCTTTAGGGTCGGTAAGTAAAGCGCGATCGACACCTCTGGAACAATACAGAGCCACTTACTATCAGGCGGGCTGTAAGTTTGTTCCCATCTTTGTGGTATAAAAGAAACATTTATTTTGAGATGAGAGATATAAAGTGAAATATCAGCGAGAGTGGTACTTTTCGCGCTCCAAATGTCTATATTTGGACGTATATTATAAGGATTATTCTAATTTGACTAGTAAGATTTATATTAGAAACGACAGGAGCGAGATTTTATTCAACTTTCGCTTTTTAACACAAGAAATCTCATATATCACTCGTTATATGAACATTATGATTGACATTTCTAATTTATTATTATTCATTTTGAAGTTTTATTTATGTCACAGCGGGTGGTTCTGTTAATGTCATATTAATTTGTCTTAAAAATAAATCTGTCAGGAATGTTTTATTTTTATATACACATTTTTTTTAGCCATCGACATAAGAAGATCAACCTTTCATATTTGATGATATTTAGGCATAGGTATTAAAGGATGAATTCTGTGGTAAGTGTCCCGGGTTGAATTCCTGGTACGGAACAAATGTTTGTGTGATGATAATGAACATGTATCTGAGTCATGGATGTTTCTATTTCTATATATGAATGTATTTACAAAAAGAAATATACCTAGTGTATCTGTTTCAGAGACAGTATCAACCATCTAGTATCCGTAACACTTCTTGCTTAGCTCGGAACTAGATGGCGCTGTGTCATAATATTCGGATATATTTATTAAAGTATATTATTGATGATGATATCATCATGATACCAACCAAGGGTCAGATTTCCATAAAATGTGAATTCCATCATTGTAGGTATGCTGGGCATGGATAGAATTATGTAATGAATGGAATGCGATCAATTTGACACAATATATTACATCACGCATAGCGAATAGGTATCCTTTGTATGCTATGCTATGTTCAATTTGAATCTTTATTTTTTATAATGCTCCAAAAGCTAGTAAGCTTTTGCGACTGCGACTTCGTCTGCATAAAATTTGAAATTTTATCCGCATACAAACTTCCAACCCCCTTTTCCCTCTTTTAAGGGATGATTTCCGGGATGAAAACTATCCTATGTCTTTTCTCGGGACTCAAAATATATCTCTACCAAATTTCATCTAAATCGGCACAGCGGTTATAGCGTGAAGAGGTAACACACAGACAGACAGACACACTTTCGTATTTATAAGATTAAAATAGTATGTATGGATGGACCATGTTTAACTCTTTCCCTTTCATGGCCTTTGTAGGTGGCGATAGCTTTGATTGTTTTTTTATTGCTTCTTGAAAGCAATGTATTGCCTCCCGCGTACAACAATGACGCAACATTTAATCATTCAATTATTTCATTTGTGTACATATGCCCGTTTTCTTAACAACAGAAGCTTTCTGTTGCATTGTTATTTTTGGTAAAACTCGTTGGCCCTTCACTTAAGCAATTAAAATATTTCTTCTTGGTTACTATCCAACTGCCGTCGTTGGTCTAGTGGACGTAATGCGATTATGCGACCGTAGAACAAGATGTCTTGGTTTAGATTCCCAGGTCAAGCAAAGTGTTATTGGGTTTTCTATAAAAAAAACAGTTCAAGCTCGTAGTTTGGAATTGATTCGCTCCCTATTATGTGGGACTTGAAACATACTAGCGAAATGTGGGTGTACATTAGGACACCTCTGGCTAATACTTCGAGGATGATAGGCGTCATAGTATGTTATGTTATTACCCAATCATGACGGAAGAGGGAACTGCTGTAGATTGACGTGAGATGTATATTTGAGATGTATGTATGTATGCTGTGCGTATGCGTGTTTTTTTATTCAAAGATTGAATGAAGTCGATAAGACTGGTCTAATTATATGCTTCTGAGAACAAATTAATTTCGTTCGATAATATAAACACGCTTGATAAACTTATTAACTGGTTTCTGTAGTTGTTTTTAATGTGCGGTCGTAACTAATACGTTTTTAAGGTTTTTTATTGAAGGATTTGGTGAAAACTAAGCAATATTTATTACTGTCCACCCGTCGCTTTGTCAGCATTGTTTATACATAAAAAGTAGCCTATGTGTTAATCCAGGTAATAAACTTATTGTATGCCGATATTCATCCAAATCCGTTTGGCGGTTTTTGCGCGAAAGAGTAACAAACATCCACACATACATCCATACACACTTACGCTTGCGTTTGTAATATTAGTGGGATTCTTACATTTCGCATTAAGAATTAAGAATCTGAAGTTAAAACTTTAAGCAATCAGGGTAACTCTTTTTGTACATACTTGTTAATGGTTTAGCGTATTTCATAATCGTTCAGCTTTAGCGTTTAATTCTATGTTACAGGTGCCACGTAACCTCTATCCTTTATAACCATTCTTCTTCTTGAGGATTAAGGATTGCGAAAAACCGAATCACACTGCTTGACCTGGGAATTCAATCCAAGACCCAACAGTCGTGATTCCACTAGGCCAATGCGGCATTTAAGAGTTAGTTAATTCGACAAGACACAAAAGCCGCTGCCATATTCGAATTTATTAAATGGGAAACGTTTAACGGTAGATTGTCAAGTTGATTGACTCTCTAAAAGCGTACGCTTGCTTCTGTTGTGTGGTCTCCGATCTAAAAATATACTAATGACACCGAACTAATTTGTCGAAGTAATCTGTCAGCTCATTAATTTCGTGTGCATACTTCTTGTAGACAAAAATATCTAAAATTAGGTTACACAAAACAGTGATCATCATGATCACTGTTTTGTTTATTAGATATTTTTATGTAATTATATAGTAAAAGTGCTATGCAGGAATCATAATGTAGTTTCTGCTTACCTCATGGGGAAAAATCTTGAGTATATGTAGTACAGTGTCAAATGTACGCTCAGTTATGGACTCTGATTGGTTATAAAATTAAACTGACATTTTAGTCGTATGCTTAGTTATGTGCATATATGATGTAGTGTTTCTGAAAGGATTTGTAAGGAATATGTTTATGTACCTACTTTCAAATATAAGACGAAATACAAATAATATATTGCAAAGCATTGTTTTTACGCCTATATTACTATAGTAGAGCTGTTAACGAAGCTCCCCATGTTTCCTAAAGGGTAGCTATAACCTATAACGAAGACTTGCATTGTTTCGACTTTGATTTGCAAATCAGAATTTCCTTATGGACAAATTATCTTTTTTACGATTTGAGTATCGACCACCCGCACACCAGGGCTATCCATCAATGCTCCAGTCAATGAACCCCACTTTTCATAGAAAACTAAAAGATTCATTAACATATTCCCATTTTAATCTCTCTTCCTATTATAATGGTCATCAATAACGTCTAGCAGGCGGTGCTTCTCATCGCCGGCCAGTTCCATGGTTTCATGGTGTCTGTTAAATCACTCGAGCACCTTAGGAATCAGTCGTCACGGCCATTATCCCGTCATGGTGTTTTGTTTTTACCATCGTCGGCAGCTGTCCTCATATTGGGCGAGTATTTATAACTGGTATGCCGAAATAGGGACACGGAAGTTAGGGAGAGATGGATATTAGAATCCATTCCTTATGGGTCTTTGGGATAACATAGGAATTATAAATATGGGAAGTGGGATGTTGTAAGAACGACCACTTAATTTTACGGTCGTTATGAATTTTGTTGTGATATTTCTAGAGTAGTTTCTATATGTAGAATAAAACTGCCAACATAAACTTTATAATAATTAATTTGTTTTTGGTTGTGTATTTTAATAGTTGTTTTGGTTATCGTTTTCACCACTTTATTTTTTTAATTTATTACTTATTAATTCATTGAAGTGGTATTGTAAATAGGTATGTATGTAAAAACTCGTGGTGATTTTTTCTAAAGACCAGAAGTAATCGATATCATTTACACCCGTAAAATATTTTATACATATTATTATATTACGTATTAAATAAATAATATTGTGAATAGAAAAGTGGATATTCCTTTGTATATATAAACTTAAGAAAGGTTTGTTTATAATAGATGTGTGGGTTTAATATTGATGCATATTACATTGAGGCGTGGAAGTGTGTAGGCGATATTAGAATGTTCCGGCAATTTGATACCATACTATAATTTATGATCATAATCTATCACAACATTAAAATAATATACGGGCTTATATTCTTATGAACAGAATGTATATTTGAATAAACAAAATGTGTCTTAATAAGACCTATGTATGTATGTATTCAGAAATAATTAAATTTATTTTATCACTGCCTGTATGAGTTTATTCGCTTTTGAGTATTTATAATCTGTTCTGCATACGAGTAGGTATTAGGGGTAAAACTTATTCTTGCCACTAAATATTATAAACTTATTCAGTTTATAAAAGATGATAACAATTTATTAAATAAAGTTGCACGTAAATTTGGTAATAAAAGATAATTAAAATTTTGGGCTCAATAGTTATGTTAATTTTTCACTGACAGACGCAGTAACTCTTTGTACCTCGTTGTACGAAGATAGTGATAATGATTCTGCGTGTGCGCACGACCACAATGTTACGGTTAGTTCATAATGTCTCTATACGTGGTCGGATACGATAGTTAAACATAAATGGATGTGATTTTATAAAGGTTCCAAACAGAATTATGTTATTACTACGTAAATTTCGATAAAGAGTTACGTAAAGTGGTAGGCTTTTATTAGTAATAAATTACTGTCTGATCGTTTGCTTTTAGGAAGGGGAGTTGTTTTTGTTATCCAATAGGGGGGGGGGGGGTGTCTTTGCAAATATCCTTCTCTAAGTCCCGATAAGTGTAAAATAACGATAAAGTAAAGTATTTATCGTTAAGAATAATATACATACATACATACATACACTCACGCCTTTTTCCCATGGGGGTAGGCAGAAACTACAGAATGCCACGCGCTACGGTCCCTGCATACCACTTTTGCCTCGTCCACATTCATACATCTCGTCATGCACGCGCATGAATAATAATAAGAATAATATATACCTAACTAATAAAAAAACAATGCTATCCCAGACCGTCTAAATTAAATAAATATTTTTAGGTTGTAAAGCTGTTTGTCAATTTACGTGATCAGGCAGATTTTTTCTTTTTTCATCACATTTCACATTGTAGCGACATCTATCTCGCCACATAAGAACTACGAACTCAGTGCGATGACGCAAGTAATCCTACATCGCGCAAGTGACATTTACACGCGAGATTGTATATATACAACCACCCAACATCAACCGTTGGGCAGTAGCCCGCCAGGCACAACACCTTGCCTGGTCGGAGGATCCTCCTTTACACGTGGAGGGATTCACACCTCCTTCCCTCCATACTGGTGACCCCGACGTGATTTGAACACGCAACCTTTGTAGCGACATCTATCTCGCCACATAAGAACTACGAACTCAGTGCGATGACGCAAGTAATCCTACATCGCGCAAGTGACATTTACACGCGAGATTGTATATATACAACCACCCAACATCAACCGTTGGGCAGTAGCCCGCCAGGCACAACACCACGCCTGGTCGGAGGATCCTCCTTTACCAGTGGAGGGATTACCACCTCCTTCCCTCCATACTGGTGACCCCGAGCTGAACATCAACGCAACCTTCGATGACCAGCAGCTTCGCCATCATCACTCCTCACAGCACTCTTCAGCACATCATCCTGCCAGCCAGCAACCCTCCGGCTTCCACCCTGACCACACGCCTGTAGCGGACGCACATGCCTGGTCAGGACCTTCAGCCAGCATCAGCAACTTGGCACAGCACACTGCACTTCGGCCGGTCATCTAGCAGAGCAACTCTCTCCTGGTCGACGCAGCAGCCAGCCACTACGCATCACTGCACCACCTCGACTCACTGAGGAATTCGCAGCATCACAGTCCCGACTCACCGTGGACTCACCGCAACACAGTCCCGACTCACTGCGGACTACGCGGCAACCTGTTCCGACTCACTGGAACATCACACCTGGCACTGGCAACACGCAACAACCGTTGACTCCTCATCAGAAGATCATATCGACCTCCAGTCTCGGAGGGGAGTGATGTAGCGACATCTATCTCGCCACATAAGAACTACGAACTCAGTGCGATGACGCAAGTAATCCTACATCGCGCAAGTGACATTTACACGCGAGATTGTATATATACAACCACCCAACATCAACCGTTGGGCAGTAGCCCGCCAGGCACAACACCTTGCCTGGTCGGAGGATCCTCCTTTACACGTGGAGGGATTCACACCTCCTTCCCTCCATAACATTATCAAATATTCTAAGGCGAACGTAAAAAAATATCTGATATTGGATGCCTCGGAACAATGGGATCTTTTAAGGTGTTCGTGATTTCACCTTGACGTACCAATTTTGTTTTCTTCGCTATTTCCAGTTTATGTGTTCGGAGAAATTGAATACGAGATTTTGTTCTATTTATATACATTCTAAATATATTTTAGTTGCACGGTTACACAATGTGGAACTTATAGAGAAGAATCCGGTAAGAAATTCGAATAATGTTGAAGATTCTTGCGTCTTATTAATATGAAGTGACTTAAGAACCTAAAGACTAAAGAAAAGAGACTAAAGAAGTAGCTTTCAGCGCGTATTCTTTCCCTGTGTATACTGACGCTTACATGAAAATTCCTTACATAATATCCTGATAACACCTCAGCCGTTTAGTATCATATCCACGCTCACGTAACCATCTCTGTGAAGTTTTCCTTTCCGTAAATATACGACGATTTTCCACTACATCCTTGGTCGGCGTGCCGTCCGATGCGAAAGGCGTCCCTATTGTGTACCATATAAGTTTCAATTAGGTTAACAGCGCCGCCCATGGATTTCACGCATCGCACTAATGTGGATGCACCACATTAGTGCAGCAACGCTTGTTAGTACATCAATGTAGTGCTACTAGATGTGACTACGTCGGATCGACTCGTAAGAGTTATTGCTGATGGTAATTGGTAGGGGTATTAAGTACGTCACGGACGCTCAGATCGAGGATTCTGTGCGCTCATAAAGTGTCCCAGTAATTTAGATCATTGGGATAAAATTTAAAAACAAATAACTAAATTAATTTGCTACGTATGTGGTACTATCAATCTGTTTCTATAAAAATCAAACGTATGTAAACATGATATCTAAAAAGTTGAATTTGATGGTTACCACTAATTGTTTTACCCTGTATATTCTATATTGTTGTCTCACTGATGTACAATAAAGAATACTCTATCGACATTATATCGCTGCTGCCATTGCTAGCAAGTGCTATGAAATATGATTGATGTATAAAACAAAAACAACACTGCTATTAGGACGATGGTGTGTCAAAATCACGGCCACGCCTTATGGGGCAATCTGGGCTATGGACAGTCATGTGTGAAAATGTTATTGATTCTATATCATTTTATTGATTCTATATTCATCGAAACGGTCGAGCGGGTGCTCATGATCGATCGCAACATAGTTTCCAAGTAGTTACGGTGTACTAGAGAGTTGTAAATAATGTATTGTGTAAATAGTACTTCTATACAGTGTGTACATAATTGCATATATCCCTAATAGGTATTTTATTTTCTATTAAGTTTAGTTCAGTAAAGTTCCTTATTAAAAGGCGAACGTCTCCGTTAATTGATATTGGGAATTGAGTAGTTCCTAAGTATGAATTTTTACGATCTATTATTTACGATAGATATTCAAAAAATACTTTCTTATCTAGGCCTAAATTCACCAATATTCACAGTGCACAAACACCCAGACCCGGAACAACTTTCTGTAAGCAGGCTGTTCATATATTTGTTGCGTGCGATGATCGAACCCGCGACACGCGGCACTGAAGCCGATCGCTCGACCACTGCATCAACAGTGCAATCAATACTTAAATGTCAGTGTGTTGATAATATAAGTATATACCTACCTATATTACGTGTTTTCAAGGAAACACATATATTTTTATTTTTAATCCGATTGTATCTGATCCGTATGAACAGTATCTCTAAATCTTGATTGAAGTATTCGATGTAGATCGACAGATACCTAAAGAGAAAGTAAATCGATAATCGTGATCGATTTGGTAGTTCGATCTATGTAGATAAGAGTTTATTTCCGAGAGATTTCGGAATTAGCCAGTCTGGATAGTGTCCAAATTATAGGAAATGTTATAGAACTGAATATATATACATAGAATACTGATTTGTAAATTATGGAATATAGGGTGTTCCATGGGAAGATAGAGAACATTTGTTTATTATGTATACGATATTATTTTATGTTTATATCATACAATATTATTACATGTCCTCCCCATTCATGGAATCAGGTACAATTGCTAGAATTACTAAATGCGTATTTTATATCAAAACAAAGGTTTAATTACATTTTGTTATTATCAAAATGTAATTAAAGGATTACAAGTGAAACTAAAACAACAATTGCATTATACGCTGTACAGGGTGACTTTTAGTTCATTGGCTTCACTAACTTGATGTGTTATCTTTTCGCAATAAATCTGTTTTCAGCGAGTCATTAACCGTGAAGACAGAATATATGTACATATAAAATAAAAATATTATATTATGAGAATTTAAGAAAATCATCTTAACGCTTTGTATGAATTTCGTGATCAGCTAGCATCATAAACGTCTCGTTTGTCTAGCATTAGTATGAGGTCCTGGGTTTATCTGGATTCCCAGATGGGTTTAACCCATCTAGCACTCGGTTGCGGACTTCACAGTGCCCAACATGCAATTAGTTGACGTCCTGAAAAAGAAACTTATGGTAGATTGAATAAATATGTACTATATATTTTACTAATTGAATTATTTAATTCAGTAATCCATCTAATATTACATGTACTTTTGAATTTCCAAAACTAATTGCACGGCGCCAAATTTCTTTTCGAAAGATACGCAAAAGCTGAAGATATACTTTTACACCCTGTAGCGTTTGCTTATCAAAATAGAAGTTAGCTAACACGGCCAAAGTGTGAGAGTGTAATCAACCGTAACATAAACAGTCAGATACATATCTACGCACCGCGGAAGTAAGGATGCTGTAACTGTTATAAACACGTCAATAATATTTGGGTAAGTGGTGCACTAAATAGCGGGTTAGTGACGTCACGCTCAACCGGACGTGGCCTGCACTGCATCGGAAAGTGAACTGGCGATTGATCTTATACCGGTATTTGCTTTGTTGTAGGTACTGTATGCTTTTCCTTAGGGTAGTACACGAACTTAGTATAAAACTTATACTTTTTAAATGGTTATTTATTTTCTGAATATTTAGGACAGACTGATAACAAAAATATGCATTTGCAAGCCCTCTTGTGATGTAGACATTCATAGGCGACGGTGATCCCTTTTTTCATCATTTGAGATCCTGTCCTTTTTTCCATAAAAAATGTGCGTAGGTATTTATCAGATGCTCAAACGGTGAAGGATGACTTTGTGAGGAAACCTGTATGCCTGAGAGATTTTTTAATGCCTTGTGCAATAGGGCTGCTAGAGTGATAGACACCATAATCTCTCTCAAATGAGAGGGGACCCGTGCCTCAGTGGTGGGACAATAACTGGGTTGACGATGAAAAAAACGCTCTGTGAATTGTTGATTGAGATATTCCTATACTGTGAAAGTATTGCTCTTTGTTGTGAATACAAATTAGATACGATGTAAAATAAAAAGGTTTTTTACGATTGGATGTTTTCTAAACACTACAGAAATAGTCGAGGTTTAGTGGTTAATTTTACTACATATTTATTTATACACTGTCTTGGTATATTGCTTTCGTGAAAACTAGTGACGACTCGATTAGTGCAGTGGTAGGTATTGAAGGTGGTACTGCCTTTTGTGTTAAGGGTCCCGGGTTCAAATCCCGCCAGAGGAAATGTTTGTGTGATGATGAGCGTGAATATTTGTATTTACAAAGTATTTATGTCCAGCAGTGGACGTCCTCCAGCTGACATGATACACACATATACTACATAGTGTACATATACTATATAATGTATCAACCATCTCGTAACCGTAACACAAGCCTCGTTACTTAGCTCAGAACTTGATGGCACTGTGTCATAATGGCCGGATATCATCATCATCACTTCAACCGTTAGACGTCCACTGCTGGACATAGGTCTCCCCCAAGGATTGCCACCGGATATATTTATTATTATTTACTGGCTTCTACTTGCAGTTTTGCCCTCATTGTAAATACATAAGAAAGAACCTCTGTGGTAATCCAGGTAATAAAATATCTGTATACCAAATCCGTTAAGCGGTTTTGCTGGAAAGAGTAACAAAGATACCAACTTCCGCGTTCATAATAGATGCTAGCGGCCCGCGCCGGCTTCCCACAGGTGGACATTTATTTTTTAAATTAAACTTCATTTATGCTCCACTCCTATTGTCCGCACGCGTGATGTTCTATTCCCTATAACCTTTCTCGATAAATGGACTATCCAAGACAAAAAGAATGATTAAATTGCAACCAGTAGTTCCTAAGATTAGCGATTAGTTCAAATAAACCAACTCTTCAGCTTTTAATATTAGTAAAGATTAGTGGGATAAACAGGTTTGGTATATTGCTTTCATACAGATAAGAAATTGTATTCTGTCGTTTAGTATGCTTATGTTTCACTGTGTTAATAATAGAATATGTGTTCACAAGTTTAAGGTGTAACCGTGGTCTTGACACGGACTTTAAGGGGCTACTTCCCATTTGGTAAACTTCCCATTTGGTAAACCTCAAATAATACCTACTAAAAAGTTGCGTTTGGTAAACTTTTTATATTTCATACATTTAATCCCATTTCGTAAACATTTCAGTAATTATAAGTGTTGTTTCCCATTTGGTAAACTTTCAGTTGAAATGGGTACAGTCAAGTAAAAAAGAAAACACGCTTTGAAGCAAACACAATCATTCTATTTTCACCGTCATTCTCATCAAACAATAAATTGCCCTTAAAACGGTCAGGAACCACAATTTCTGTAGAGTTAGTGTGCTGAGATTTTGTGATGCCCAGTTGTCTATTTCTGTGTCTATACAAGCTGCTTTTAACTTTGTCAAAGTTTGGTAATTGTTGTATAATTTCGTAACCATTATCTTTCAGCTTTTTAGTACATATCCTGTATGTAGCTGGAATTGGCTTCAGATCTTCACATATAATTTGTTTACATTTTTCGATGGCTACTTTCACTTCATTTTTTTCAAAATTCGGTACACAGGAACTGCAGTGAGCAGTTTCTCTTAATACGTGGCTCCTATTAGAATTCAAAGTAACACTTGCTGAACATCCATCTTTTCTATTTACACAGCGCCACCAACTTGAGTCCTTATTATTTTTCTGTTTATAATATCGATGCCCAGCGCGTAATAAAATTTCACCACCTCGTGCACTACTAACAATTTTTAATTTCACTGCACCACTAGAAGATCCCGCACCCGACATTGCAACGACCTTGCAATATGCATAAAATGAGTAAACTGATAAGGTAAAACCCGATCATAGACATAATGTTGTTATACACCTATATCTATCTCTTTCACACCTCTTGTCTTAAACGATGGTAAGGAACCTTTTTGTCTAAGCGTAGAGTTGCGCCATCTGTTATAATTAGTAGAAACTACGTAGGCATGGCAAAGTAGCGCAAACAACGTGACTTAGTATGCGCGTAAATGATTACATGCATGAATGAATAAAATTTATGTTTTTAAACAATTATTTTTAACAAAGTTAATGGTAACAACATAATTAAACAATAATGTTCCTTAATTCAAATCAAAATTGCCCACTTTAAAAAAGTTGCTGTATGATATCGGAAGTCCTAAACCCCAACTTTAGCTCTGTTCTTACATATAAGTCACTGATCTAATTTCAATATTAATTTGACATTGACTGTACCATACAAAATAAAAATACTAACCAAATGGGAATAAATGTATGAAATAACGAAATGTTTACCAAACGCAACTTTTTAGTAGGTATAATTTGAGGTTTACCAGATGGGAAGTTTACCAAATGGGAAGTAGCCCTTTAAGGTGGAGTCTTTATGATAATGGAAATTCCAAAAGGTTTCCATGATTGAAATTAAACAAATAACACATCTATACTTATACGTATAATATAATTGACAGGCCGGTATGTATGTACATTATACATAGATATTGAAGAAAAAAAGATCTTTATTAGACCAACATAAATAATAATATTTGTATGCCTATATGTCTGTACAAGTGCAGAATTAAATGCAGTTTTCGTCGATGTAATTCTGATTCTGTAAGAGGTCTAACTAAAAATATAGGCTCAAATTCACCCGAGGAAAATACTTTATTATTAATAAATCGGTTTAAAGTTTTTATGTTTGGATGTTTGTCGCTCAAGAATGCAAAAATCAATGCACATATATTTTATTACTTGGTTTAACACAACCATATAATATACAGGCGGAGCCGGAGTCGTATGTTAGTTAACTCTAAAATACTATTTAGGTCAGCACTAAAAGCATTTGTTGGTCAAGTATACATAACAAATTACTAGTTAAGTAATTTCTAACTCGACTGTCAATTAAATGAACTACAAGAATGTTTGGGGTGGAACAGGAAATATATCTCGATAGGCATTGATTTGTGAGAAAATTTAATATTGTAGTATGAGGCGTGGAAGGTCATACTTGGTTCACACAGAGACTTGAGACTGAGTCATAAGCTGAAGAGTATTTTGAAATACATTATAATTACAATATTTATGGATTTTATCGCGGTATATCAATGTAATGTCGGGTTTAATCCCGAAACGGGTCTTTTACAGTAGGGTGGCAAAAAACAATTTGAAACATCGGGATATTAAAATAATAATAATAATAATTTATTCGACACTAGATTTAGTTTATAATTGGTACAAAAACTAATCACAATTTGGAGAACAAAAATAGGTACATTTAGTTTGAACCGCTGTCTCCCAAACTAGGTTAGACCTGTATTTTGGGAGTCAGTGTTCCTTCGTAGTTTTATCAAAAACACAATAACCGCCAACGTAATTCGATGTTTAGCCAGCCATGGGGTATTGAATCTTATGATCTAAAAGTAGTTTAACTTAATAATTAATTAAAGTGAGTGTGTGAGTACGTACGTGTGGAAATGTGTGTTTGTGTGTGTTTCTATAGTGTGGTGTAGTGTATATCGTTTTAAAGTATACTCTTTAGTAACGTTTCTGTGTTAGTGTAATTTTGAGTTTGAAGCCATTTTTTTACCTTTTGAAAATATTAATATACCGTGACAAAATCCGTAACAAGTAGTTTTTATTTGTGTTAATATTGAAAAGAAATTAATTATTGGAGTCGAAATGCTGTTTCTTGATTTTTTAACTCTTAGTTTTATCATAATATTATGTAGATTTTTTATTTAGTAAACAAATAAAACTGTGTTACTGGGCAGTTAGTTACCGTTTCTTCTTTCCAGCAAAAACAGGTGAAGGGCGAGCGTTTTATTGTAGACGTTCAGAAAGTGCCGGTTCAATTTGGTCTACTTTGAATCCAAACTGATATCATAAATGCGAAAGTATTTTACATCTTCTAGCTTAACCGATTAGAGATAGCTTGAGTCCCAGGAAAGCACGGAAGAGCATATACATAGTAGTTTTTATACCGGAAATTATCTTTTAAGAGAGCATAAAATGAGGTAGAAATTTCTACGCAGACGAAATCGCATTATATTTTGAGTTTGAATTTAATGTCTTGTTTCTCATAACTTGCACTTCGTCCGTAGATAAAGCACGTATCAAGTGTTCTGCCAGTGTAGTTCGCTCAACCGATCAATCAGCGTGGCGAGACTGGCCCACATCCGCCAATTTGTATTACACATTGTTTTTTTTCCCATTTCGATTACCTTCACACCTACTAATTTCGCTTTTAACGTTTGACGGAAGTTTCACTTCGAGATTACCAATTTGGTGCTGATGTCCTATTACGTTTTGATGCAATCACAAAGGTTAATCTGATCTAGGCACCTTATACCGTACATGTGAATGGCGAAGAAAGTAAAAGTGGTTCGGAAATTGTTTTGCTAATGTGTCCGATGTTGTGGGAAAAAACTGTAGCTATTACATTGGATCAGAACTAGAACTTTCCTCTAGTTTTACAACTTGAAAGCTCTCTTTTATCTTCATTAACCTATTTACTGGTCCAGTGCCAGTGCACGGGTCTCTTTTCATTGTGTTGTCGGGTTGGTAGACTTCACACGCCATTGAGAAAATCTCTCAGGCATGTTTCCTCACAGTAGTTACCTCCACGATTTGTGGATGTGATAAAATACGCATATATCTTGGAAAAGTCAGTGGTTGCCTTGAGTTTGGACTCCAGATCGTTGACTTCACAGTCCATTGGTCACTTATCTTCTTCTTTACTGAAATACAATTCTTGCAAATTAAAAGGATTTAGACAATTAACTTTTTGAGATAGAACTATTTGAAATGAAAGTATAGAAAGTGTATGCTTTCCTTATACTAACAATACCAAAGAACCTGACTGTCATAATGCTAGACGTCTAATCGTGATAACTTAGGTGCAACAATTGAATGAATGAGTAAAAATTGAAAATGGTTCTCGGAATTGGCGTTGAATGAATTAAAGTAAAGTTAAATTCAAACCTTGTGAAAGTAATTTAATGAAATACTGTACGTGTACAGTCTTGTTGAGATTATGGTGTCCAATATTTAAGATTGATGATTATTTTGATGTACTAGTAAGTTCTGCGACTCTGCGTCTATGATCGGGTTGTTTTGGAAATTCATCATAACTCTATTCAATTATATTATCTTATTGCAAATATTTTTTAATTACATTATTCCTTAAGCTACGGTAACCGTTTACCGTCAGGCGTGCCGAGAGTTTGTTTGGCATGGTCGTGGTATAAATAATGATATACTATGTAGTTCATTGTATTTTGTAGCAGGTTTTGAGTCTGATATCTTAGTATTTCAATATTGAAATATATTGATTAGGCTTCCGTCTTACCAGGCCTAAGATTATTACATTTATATAAATGCAATTCAGTTAGAATTTAGTTCAAGGTTTGTTCTTTACAAGTTTGGATTACAATAAAAATATAAATATGATAAAATAAAATAAATAAATACAAATTGTCTTTTTCAACATCCACGATTAAGTTATTTTTCCTCAGATTATTACGAGATTTAACCTTGATATCTTATCACATCATATTATGGTTGTTATCAATGTTAATACACTATCTTGATTGAAAGTCTCTCTTCGTTTATATTTATATCTTATCTGATATGACGTTGGTATTGTAAATGAACTGTTTTTGTTATTGCATATAATATTATGGTACTATGATTGTTGTCTGGAAAAATATAATTAATAATCCATAAAAGGTAAATGTGCTCGGGGTGGAATGTAACTGGTCCCATATGATGAAGACTTTGACTTTTGTTAGTCATAGTCGTGGATGTCCTGAGGAAGGCGGACGATAGAGTGTTATGGCGCAGTTTGGGAGAGGCCTATGTCCAGCAGTGGACTGTGATAAGCAGAGTTGATTGATTGATATAATGATGAAACTGATTAACTTTTGAAAGTTATTGAGACAGTTGTTTTATACGGTATTTCTGTTGTTAATATTTTTATACCAATATGACATTGCGACATTGCGGAATCATTATACATAGGTAGTAACTATCATGTTAAATATGCTAGAAAAAATGTTATGCGTCACGCACTCAGGCCTACAATTTCATATGTGACTGATTTTTTCTCATTGTTCCAGGTGAGTAATCTCGACTTGTGCATTCAAACGGCATCCACAAATAAAAATAGACGATTCACGATTGAAGACGAGTACAGCACGGTAAGTAATGATAGTTGTTTTCTACAAGTATTTTCTCTGACGTGCCGTGACATCGCTACCTACTTCGGTTCAGCGGCTGCGATTTCGATCCGCGCTGGTCGATCGCGGGTGCGCGTACGCAGTCACCTGCCGCGTGCACCGACCGCAACACGTCGCGACCGCGAGATGCCGCCTAAACGATCCATTCTGTTAATTTTTTGAATCAATCGATTTTAGGCGCCAAATGTTTTGATTTTCTTTTTTGTGGACTGTGTTGTCAGTGGTTTTTTTTTGTGCCAGTGTTATTTCCCTCTGAGGCGTTTTGGACATGGTTTAACTTTTTTTTTGTTGCATGGTAAAGTTGATGTTTCATATTCATGAAATTCAGTAACATAAACAAATGTGTGTTTATTTTAATTTCTATGTTAATTTTTTATTTTACATTATACCGTAAAAGTATATTTATATTTTCATTATATTTTTCAAGTATAAAATATAAAACATTACGTACGAAGAAAAGAACAAAACAAACAATAGATAATTTGTTCTTACTTAGTTAATTTATTTGCAATTATGTATTTAATATAAGGCCGATGAACTCTTCTTTTACCAAATTTTATGTTAGCAAAAACGTCATTAAAAGCTAAATTTCTTTCTAACGGCGAAAAATATTACTACCTATACTATTAGTCAATACAATGCTTGATAAATATGAACTATTAACATATTAGATACAGGGTACAGTTGGAATTCGCAAGTACCCACATTTGCATATGCAAATGACATTTGGGGAACAATATTCTCGTTATTGCTATGATAAATTGCCGGTCGTGTGTCGTGTGTTCCACCGATTACAAAATTAGTCTCGACATTGTTTTTTTCTTGGGCATGCCATTATTTTTCTTTGTTATATCTGAATTTTTAAATTCCTTATTTGTTTTACTAATCAAATAGGATGTATGCATTTTAATCTATGACCGAATCATATAGATTATTATTAAGTAAATTCAACTAACAGACTTTTTAACAATAGAACTGATACGGAACATTAAAATAAGGAAATAAAACTGAAAAAAAAAACACTAATTAAGGAACACCAGAATATGTGGGTATTTAACTAGAAATCGATTCTCACGGATCAGACAAATAACAAAACAACACCGTGATAATCGTACCCGATAGCTCCCCAAAAAAATACCTCGCATACCATTCATCTTATTGTAACAGTACTATTGTAAAGTCCCATTCACCCTCACCTTTCGGCGAAGGCATTCAGTTACGACATGCTGCAGCAACGCATGCGGGGTAATTTTACACGACTCTTCACTTACCGACGACACTAACTCTATTTGTCAATTATTGTCTATTAGCCCTTCGTGTGACGTCATATTGGCAGATGTCGTAGTCTATGACGTTCTTTGTTTGTAATCTTTTGCAGCTTACTTACCTGAGCTTCGGGTATTATTAAAATATGCAGTCAGTATAATATCTAAGAAAGTAAGAACATCTGACTTACAACATTTATTAGGAATAGGTCATAAGATTATGTTACGTAACTGGCAAAATTGCCAAATTTTCTACAGTTTTCTTAAATTTGCAATAAAGAAGAGCGTAACGAAGAAAAAGTTGCAAGCTTTGTGTAAATAATTTCAATATTAGCGTGTTGTCAATAGTAAGTAGTGTAAGAATAGCATTTATAATCGTAATTAAAATAGATCAAATCAATATTTTCATTATTCACTTGTACTTTTGCCAAGTAAAGACTAAATTGCGTTCAACATTGTATTTCTAAAACTTGCAAAAAACGCGATAAGTAACATATTAAATTAAATTTATATCCAGCGGTTTTATAGTGCAATCAAAATAATTTGAAGCCGACTTAAAAATGTTGAAATTGTTTTACGAAAACACAGTGCTTGTATCCAATTTGAACATGCCTGTGGTTATTTTTCGTCGTGCGGCAATGTTGTGGATTATTGATAACTTTAAAAGAATGATCTCTCGAGTTTTCGACAAATAGTGTGACAAAATAGGATTTCTACAAACGCACAGCCTTGATTGAAATGTTATGAAAAGTTTTAGCAACATTCATTCGAGTTTAACCTTTAGATTAGACATTAGATGCGTCTATTTAATAGGTGCATTCACTGGAAATATTTCAATCTTAGTTGATTAACCTTCATTTGAAATTATCGAGTTATAATAAACTAAGTGTTCCCACAACGTAACTTCTTAGTAATATTACATTATTATTTAGCGTACTAAAATAATTGTATTTCTGGTTATGAAACCAAATGTGGTGTGAAATACATTTTAGCGTTACTAAATTAAATCTAGCGCGTTTGAATTAGATCGTTAACATGTTAATGATTGTAAATATAATCAGTATTGGTCGAATTGTCTGTTGCAATGGTAATTATGTGACGCAATGTTTACATTAGGCCGACTTGTTACAACTGTAAAAATGATTAATTGGGGTTGCCAGTTTATAATTCTTTTTCTAACTACAAACACTCGTTTGTACTTAAAATACATGTGTGCCGTTTAATTTTAGTTTTAATATGGAAAGAAAGTTGTGTATCGATATCTAATAAATTAATAGTTTGACCCCGAATCGTGGACCTTCGTTTTACTAAACACTATAAGGCATGCAGAAACATGTATTAGTTTAGTGAAAGTGAACTACAACCGAATTCGTTTAGCGTAAGTACTGTTTGTACGCATTCGCACACACACATCGTTCAGGCTCTACGTGATAACTATAAATAGACAAGTTATATTTGGTTACAACCATAAGAAATGTATGTCTATTTTTTTATAGTATTTTTACGCGAATTCAATGTTGCATAATATATTAAAGTGTATTATTGTAGTGATAAAAATTATGGAACAAATAAGGAGAGTGACGATTCTGATTGAATAATGTTTAACGTTCTTGTAGTCTGAGTAATAAAATGTAAATCCATCGAAGAGCTGTCAATAATCTGACAGTGACGTAAAGAAGATGACGTCAATAACTCAATTTGATGAGAAAGCGTACGTATCTTAAATTATTGGATTTTCTAAAATGCATTGCCCAAATTGCATGAAATTGCTCAGTTAGTTATCAATCCTCACAATACTATGATACTCTCGTTTTCTTTGGAATGTTTACAAAAAGTAAAAAAAGAAAGAAGCAACGACTTGCTGGCTACCCAACCGGTTGTTGCCAACGTAACATCAGGAATAAAAAAAGAAACATTTCATTTCGGAATTGTGCAACATCGATTATGCGTTTTGCTTTTTTTTTAAATGATTGCCTCTATGTTCGAGACCTGTTTTTGGACGTTGATACATACAAACGTGTCGAACAAGCCAGTGTTTACTGACACGTAATATTTTTAATTTTCAAGTCAACCATTGATATAATCACTAATAACATTTTGTTTATAAATTGTTACACAATGGTTGGGCAGTATTATTTGTTGTATTATCAATATAATTTAGCTCAAAAGTAAAGTCCATGAAGCCACTTAAAATTGCGAACTTTTGGAGATATTAAATATTTTATCAGATTAGTTTCTCATTGCACGAGATAATTATTTAATAATCATACGTGCAGCTCATTTATCTGCAGTATTGCGGTCTACTGTTGTCAAAAACTTTAGTGAAGGCTTGTCTCATTGTCTTATTCCAAGAACAGTTTGACAAGGCCCACGGACATCCTTTCGATTCTAAAGTTCCTTTCCTACTTCACCTTGCCCTTTTACCGAGAGACCTCGTATTCTGGTCAATTCGATTAATTGTTTAATCTTTCCGTTTACGGGACCTGTCCCTTTAATGTATTGTTTATCGATTACAGTAATTTATACCGCTACTTGTCTTTGTTGAATGAATTTATGTTAAGCTTATTTCTATTGAATACATTTTAGACGGCAGTCGTAAAATATTTAGAAAGGTAATTTCAGTATCATTAAGCTCCATTTGATTTTCCGGTTCAACGATTTTTGACCTCTGACAGTGCCTCACGCCGATGCCCCGTCTTTTAATATCGATAAACGATAATGACGCTATTTTTCTAAATTGTGCTTTTAAAGGTCAAATATGTCGAAAATAAATCATCAATATTCATCATGATGATATAACTAATATGGCAGGTGGTCTGGTTGCAGAAAATATGCAAGAATCTGGTGAAATTGTTCTTTTAAAATGGCGATTTCACTAGTGTTTGTTTGAATCATTTGCATGAATGAAGTAGGTGCGGTGGTAGCGTGGGGTCTATTAAAGTACTTGACCGTCACTGGAAGCTTTTTATTGAGATAGCATATCCGTTTCCGTCGATTTGTTACCAGTTTTAGTACTTAAATTGGTTTGCTCAGTGGCGACACCTGGTGATCGCGCGCCATTTTAGTTTCATAAAATGAGACGAGTGATTTTTGATTCATTGGCGTTTCGTATTCCGTCGAACCAACTTGTACACAGCAGCAGTGTTCCAAACACAAATTGAATCTACTATCGTGTAGAAACAGTAAAATTAAATAAGTGTTTCGTGTATAAATAATTTCTCTGTGTACTGTCTTAGTGATTGAATTAGGCAAAATCCGGACCGGGGAAAAATTGTAAGTACCCTCCTAATAATAAATTTTAACCTAATTCATAAATTTAGAAGTGATCATTACTTTTAACGGATTTTGTTCCGTTCGGATCACTATTAATACTAAAAGTTACCAGTTATATAATTATTTAGTACTGTTTTGTTAAAATCTTTGAAGCGGTTTAAACGATTTAAATCGGGCATTTTTCTGCAATCTAACATATTCCTTTCAGTGATTATGAATGAACATGAAAATGACCCGAACACAGAGCCGCTAGCTGTGGCTGGCCCGAGCAAAATGCACAAGCGAACCCGTAGCAGCTCTAGCAGTAGTACCACAAGTAGCTCTTCAAGCTCATCATCCTCATCAAATAAACGGGGAAAACGATCTCGTCGTTCTCGCAATAAGAAAAGTAAGCGCGCCCGCCGTTCTAACCGGATGATGGACAAGCTTTTTAAGGAAGTAGGTGAGCTCCGTAAACACATTATTACAAATAATGAAACATGTTGCAATGATGACGCATCTATTTTTTCTGGAATTAGTGGAGATTTATATGACAACAGTAACATTACCCAAGAACAAAATATTGTCAACGATCAATATCTTGACAATGGTTGTCATAACTCTAATCAAGATTTTACGCTGAATATAGAAACCAAACTCAAGGAACCATCAATACCAAAAACCCCTGATAGCTATTTAAAAATGTTACTCAATATTCAGCACTTTGGTAGTACTTCTTGGTCAGAAGTTAGATACGCTGATACACAAAAAATGTATAATCATACCCCAGGGTTCACGGACTTGGAGACTAATGAAGAGGTTAGGGTATATGATACATTACGTCACCTGTCACATGCTGATAAGTCATATGCCGCTTTAACATATTGCATATTAAAACAAAAAGAATCGCTGCAGGAAGGTATTCGTAACCTTCTTTCTTGGGCTAAAAATACAAACGTTAATTTTGACAACTTGAGCGAAAAAGTCGACGATTTATTTCATAGGGGTGATTATAGTAAAATCTCTTCAGATTTGTTACAAATTGTTTGCGGCCATCGAGCCGAAAGTATAGAAATGCGGCGAGAGACCATTACTAGTCAAGTTCGAGAACCATTGGTAAAAGCTGCTTTAAATAAAATACCCCCGTCATCAAATTACATTTTTGATCCTACACCTTTTACAATTGTTTTGGAAAAGGCTGGCGGTGTCCGCAAAGCTTTTTGGCCCGCAAAAACAGATGGTGGTTATCAAGGAAAGTCCAATCAGACCAATCGCCGCCTCTCGCGGGGGCAAGGCATTAATAAACAGATACCAGTTCCATCGCGTGGAACTCATTGTAATTTTAATGAATCAGGCTTCCCTATGCATATGCAAACCTGTAATAATCCACCCTCGCGGGGTGGATACCAATACTCCAACTACCCATACAGGGGTCAAGGTCAAACCTCAAACTTTCAGTACGATCGTTACAACTCTGTTGGAAGAGGTTCATTTCACAACCGAGGCTCGCGGCCCGATCGTGGAGGAAATAGAGGACGTTCAAATCTTCCAAGAGGTGCTAAGGGAAACCAAACAACAAAAAGACACAAACAATGACTCAAAACCCTTTCAAGCAGGCCAGTTAACGCACTATCAGTCACAATGGAAGGAAATGGGAGCACCAGAAATAGTACTAAAATTAATTCGGGGATACCGTATACCATTCTTCCAAAAACCTCCACTTGTTTATCCAAATTTAAGCAAAAGTTCGATTCAAACTCCAATTTCAGGAGAAATGTCTGCAATTGTAGCCAAAATGAAAAAACAAGGGATCCTAAAGGTTATCCATCCCTCACCAAGCTTTGTATCCCCGCTATTTTTGGTACCGAAAACCGACGGATCAGCCCGTCCAATATTCAATCTCAAAGCACTAAACAACTTTGTAAAAACCAAACCATTTCACCTGATAAATATGTATCGCATTCCGGACTTCCTACAACCTCAAGACTGGATGTGCAAAGTGGATCTATCCCAAGCATATTATCACTTAAACATAAAAAAGTCGCACAGGCGCTTCCTGCGTCTGATATACAAGCAAGAATTGTTAGAGATGACCTGTCTTCCATTCGGACTAAGCACAGCCCCCAAGACCTTTTCCATTCTTACAAATTGGGTAGCTCAAATATTACGAGAAAGATGGAATATAAGAGTAATAGTTTATCTCGACGATTTTTTAATAGTGAATCAAAATGCACGTGCGCTTCGCGAGCATGCCAAAATCGTAGTCATAACACTTCAAAAACTGGGGTGGCAAATAAATTTCGAGAAGTCAGTCCTTTTTCCCCAGAAAACCATAATATATTTAGGAATACTCTGGAGAACTTGGGACAACCTAAAATCTCTACCAAAAGAAAAGACTTCTACAATAATAAAGAGAGTAAGTCATGCTCTCAAGCTAAGGAAAATATCTTTAAAGGAATTACAAAGAATAGTGGGGCTACTGAACTTCGCCAGCTTTGTTGTCCCACAAGGTCGACTCAATCATCGGCAATTAATAATTTTCATGAACTTGCTACCAAACCCATCAACCAAGACCTACCCAGTACCTCAAAACGTTTATACAGAATTGAATTGGTGGATTCAAAATTGCCAGTCCTCAACACCTCTACATTACCCCCCTCCAACGCATTTTCTAACAACGGATGCGTCGGATCTGGCTTGGGGAGCACAACTGAACAATCTAGCGCTCTCAGGCACATGGTCACCAGAAGAACGAACACTACACTGCAATCAGAAGGAGATGTTAGCCATACTACATGCCCTCCAGAACCAAGCTCATCTACTCCACAACAGCTCTATACTTATACAATCCGACAACAGGACAGCTGTCACTTATCTACAGAAGGAAGGAGGTACGAAATCTTTACCCTTGATAGAAATAACCTACAAAATTCTAAAATTACTAGATCAACATCATATACACTTCAGCATACACCATCTCCCAGGCAAATACAACAATCATGCCGATCACTTGTCACGCTATCGCCAACCTCCAGAGTGGCACCTAAAACCAGCGTGCCTGAAAATGGTATTTGCGAAGTGGGGAACCCCCGTAATAGATCTGTTTGCCTCAGCGACAGCCCACGTAGTATACAATTATGTATCTCGAGACCTGAAAGATCATCAAGCACTATTTCACGACGCATTCAGTATCCCATGGAATTACCCACTTGCATGGGTTTTTCCGCCACCGTTTCTGGTCCCGAAAGTCCTGGCACATCTAAATCAATCAACCGGCATATTCTTAATGGCAGTACCTCGATGGAAGAAGGTATTCTGGCGGGCGGACCTCAGATCCCGAGCCCTTGCAGCACCATTAACTCTGAAAAATCTACAGAAACATCTAGTCGACACGTCAACGGGTCTTCCACCGCCACAAGTCGAGAATATCGTTATCGAGGTATGGAAATGTGGGGGTGGTCCGAGGCGATAAAAACATGGAATACTGAACAGCATTCCCTGCTCAAAAATTCCTGGCGAAAATCTACCTTAAAGACTTATGACGTGGCTTGGAAACGTTGGACTTCATGGTCTAATTCTAAAAACGTAGACACAACAAATCCCACAGGTCCTCAATTAGCACAATATTTATGTGATTTATATTTAATTAATAAATTATCATACAACACAATACTTCTACATAAATCTGTTGTTTCCACGTTGTGTAACGTTGAAAATAATTTAAGTTCACACGTTCTTGTTAAACATGTCTTAAAATCTATTGCCTTAAAAAATCCAAAATCACCTAAACCACCTATTTGGGACGTTAGTAAATTAACTTCATATTTAATTGATTACAGTATAGATGAAAATAATATTTTTCAAACATCACGTCATACTGCTATTTTATTGTTACTTTCTTCAGGTAGACGAGTACACGACCTGACATTACTAAGAATAGATCCCAACCATTACATAAAATCGAGTGATAATGTAATATTTTGGCCTGAATTCGGTTCAAAAACTGACAGCAGTAATTATAGACAGTCTGGTTGGAAATTACTCTTAAACTCCAATAACCGTAACCTAAACCCTATTTTCTGGATAGAAAGAACTATAACATTATTAAATCAAAGACGAGTTTCCTCAAAAACATCAAATTTGTTTATTACAGTTAGAGGTGTGGCTAAACCCGCTTCACGCACTGTCATTGCAGGTTGGATAAAAACGCTTTTCAAAGATGCAGGTATTACAGCTACTCCAGGTAGTATTCGATCAGCGGTAGCCTCCAAAAATTGGCTGGAAAATTATCCTTTAGATGAAATTTTATCTCGAGGAAATTGGCAATCGGCTAATACATTTAAAAATTTTTATAGACGAGAGGTATTTCAATGTAATGATTTAAATCCAAATATCGCACAATTATTTAATCCAATAGTATAATAATTATTATTCACCTACATAATTTAATTTAGCAATTTTGTGATCAGATGGTTAATGTTCTCGTAAAGTAATCATAATTGAAATACATAAATAAATAACTATGAATAAGTTTTTATTTATTTTATTTTTTTCTTGATCTAATTCCTATCACATTGGCGTATATTTGTAAAATATTACAATTTTACTATATGTTATTTAAGTGGCGTCACCAGGCGATAACAAACAGGCTCTCAATAAAAAGCTTCCAGTGACGGTCAAGTACTTTAATAGCAGCGTTTTACCTGAAATAAAACGCATATTAAATACTTACCTCACTGGAAGCTTTAACTTTACTTCTGCCTGGTGAAATTAAAGCCAATGAATCAAAAATCACTCGTCTCATTTTATGAAACTAAAATGGCGCGCGATCACCAGGTGTCGCCACTGAGCAAACCAATTTAAGTACTAAAACTGGTAACAAATCGACGGAAACGGATATGCTATCTCAATAAAAAGCTTCCAGTGAGGTAAGTATTTAATATGCGTTTTATTTCAGGTAAAACGCTGCTATTTAAGTACCCTTTATGCGAGATGCCAATGAATGCTTAATGATCACAGTTCATGCATTTCGTAATGTTTAGGAATCATTAAATAGATGAATTGCATAAAATCTTGCTGATTGCATTTACTGTTAGATAGTGTATTCTAATTGACCTACCTACCCACCTAATTGGAAACTTTGGGTTTTAAAAAAAGACAAAAGATATGTACTTATTTCACATCAGGCCATTTCACCGCCATTGCCAGTGTTGTCAGATTTTTTATAATGGAAACAAACACGCAATTGCCCAAATCTATTGCATGCATTTAACGCCTTATCAAAAAAATGACATTCCATAGCTCGGATTGATCAACACAGTACGCAATTTTCGCAACGTTCGTTTCGTAAAATTTCATTACTCCAACTAATTATTCGTATCGGTTGACTTATTTGATTGTTATCAGTGTAAGGCACCGTGCCGGTACAACGTTAACTCGTGTTTGTGGCCTATGTGTGATAATGCCATGCAAATTATATTCTGTGTTGACCAGTGCAGCGTTGTTGGTAAACGTCTCGGCTAATTTGAGCTACAGTTGTATTTGTCGACCTATTTTCTTGAAGTTGATTTGAACATTGTGAATCGTTAATGAGTCTATGAAATACTTTTGTAAAGACTTATTTTTATAAAGACTTCAGTGTGTTTTTATTGCTTATTTGTCGTGAATTTTGTTTACCTACATATATTTTTGAACTGCTTTTTATGGATATATCTATCCTACCTTGAGATTTAAGAAAATTTTATCCACAGTTCTTTTTTAAAATTGTATTTTTAATACTAAACCATAGTCCTGAAGCCTCAGAGTTAAATAACCGTATCGCCTTTTCTAGGGACGTTTATAACAAGACATGCAAAATCTAGTGTGAGTTGTGAGATGTGATAGTTTATCAGGAGTAGACAACACAAGATACACAATGTGTAGCAAGGAACAGATAAACCATGTGCTGAGCAAGATCAATGTGGTAAGTAAGAGTTTATATAGCCAAAATCTCTTGATATTTGTGAAGCCAATATTTCCTACAGTATTGATTGATGCCTAGTTGTGTGACTAGTGTTTAAAGGTCTAGAGTTTGCTTTCAAGGAACGCAGACTGATCGAAATTATGAGCGTATTTATAACATGCTCAAATGGGAAAGGAGAACATCGAGAGGAAACCCGTATTTCTGAGACTATCTGAGAGATCCCTCGCGTGGAGTCTGCTAACATGCGCTTGGTTAGTGTGGTGAACTATTTATTTATTTATTTAATTATAACGGCATAATACCACTTACAATAATTAAAAACAAGAACAATATAATTACAACGTTACAATACATACTACATACTAATAACAAAAATAAACTATGAAATTAAGAAACTAAACACATTCATCCATCTTTCTCACAGAAACGCAAACACACTGACAATATTTTCGGCCATGCATCCGCAAACAGATCGCAGTCAATACCTATACCTTCATTCCTCTCAAAGTGAGAGAAAACTGCCCAGTAGTGGGATAATACATCGGTTTTAGAGTTAAATACTTCATATAAGTACCAAGGGATTTGATTTATATAATAGAATATTTAAATCTATAAATCGATTTTTATTTTGACATTAATTAACTACCTGACTGACATAAATACTTTTATAATTAATACTGCAATAATTCTATAACTAAACCCGAATACAAACTTTTGAAACAGTTCCATGAATAAATGATTACATCCGGTTGATCTTACCGTAATATATTAATTGGTCACAATTGCCTATTAATTACTTTACAATGGGTACTAAATCTGGCAGCAAGGTTGGTACGTGGTTATCGTACAAAAAGGGACCCTACTCACCACATCGTAACATATGATAATATGCGAAAATATCTTCATATGAATTATTCTACTTGTTAACATTCCTTTATCAATTTAATATAAGGTTACTAGACCGTTTTGTTAGTAGTCTGTCTAGTTAATGTTTGAGTATTTGTGGAAGAGTCAAATTATTCTGGAATACTTAAAGATTTTCTCCTTTTTTTTTGTATCAAAACACGGTATGAGTTACACAATGCATGTATATAATACATTTATAACGGGCCCATAATCAAATCAAAAGATTATTTTCATATATCGCTTCTAGTGGAAGCTTTTTCTAAAAATGCATCAAGTTATTTATATTCTTCATTAATTTAAGAATCATCAGCAAATCAGCAATCACCACTGTTTTCTATTCTCTGCCTTATTGATCTCTACAACTCGTTTACTAGTATTTCCTTCACTTATTTCATAAAACTTATTCTGGTTCATAAAGCTTCTTCTAGTACTAATCAGCATATTATATGTTTAAAGAAGTATTTTTTCTGAGCGTTTTATTTTTTCAGCTATCTCAGCCATCATAGGTTACGATATAGTGGACACGTATCTTAATCAAAGTAAATTCTATTTCACACTGAGATTTCGGGGAAGGAAAATGTGCATCACTGACATTGGCCTATAAATGTCAATGACTTAAAATTCGGTGCAACGGACCATGAATAATTAACGAGCATATTGTACCATAAGGCCCCGGGTATAAAGGTCATATTACATAGGTATAACTCTATCGATATTGATTTTTAAAATATAGCTACAGATCTTGAACAAAGACAGAAATATACTTCAATACTTTTTAACCGACTTCAAAAAATGATGAGGTTATCAATTCGACTGTATTTCTTCTTTTGTTATTCAGAACTTGACTGACAGAAGACTGGGTGAACCGACTTTGATGATTATTTTATTCCCATTTAAAGTTGGTCCCGTTCTAAACCTATGAAGTCGGTTTTTTTAATATTCTAGATTTTTTTTTTGTATATCAGAGCTAAGACATACTTTGGCGGTAAACGACCCGCCGACGTTTAACTTAACCTTACTTAACTATTGTAAATGTGTCAATTGTGCATAATATTTCATTATATTGTACGAAATATTAGGTATTAGTCAATTTTATTTACTTAATTTAACGTCTGGGTTAATAGTCTTAAAGTGCATTGCACCTACATTGCTGATAATAAATTGTTTTCGTTTACTTCAGTATGTGCTACCTGTGTGCTAAATTGTTATCAGTTAAACGAGAAAGAAAATATGCATTTAGTTCACGAACACTAGCTGCTTTCTATTTAGGTATTTATAAACTCTTTTAAAGTATTACCTCGTACCCTAGGTAGGTCGTAAGGTTTTCCGAAAATGGAGTTGTGCCCGGTTAATAGCATTAAGGTCACCCCCTTTTAGGTGGTACATAGATACCTACTATAACATACTAGTAAACTGTAAGCGAATATCTGTCAGTAGACCTCTGCCTTACCTCTCACTGATGTAGGCCTGATATTATGTAATAAAATAAAGTATCTAACTCCTCTTGTCATTTGTCAAGTCTAGATGTTGATGGGCTTTTGTTTAGCATACATTGAGTCACAGATATTTTTCCTAGGTACTCCTACAATTAAATTTTGTGATATATTCGTTTCGAGTACTGTCTTGGAGACTGTTTCTCCTGGGGCTTGTCGCTTCATTGTCTCGACGATTTTCTCAACAGTAGCTATTGTTATTCCTAACTTAAAGGAATTGCATATCAGGGACTTGTGTGGTGAGTTTGTTCCAATAAAAACCAAATTTCTGTAACTATGCGACTTTCATCATCGATATTCAGTCACAGTTAGTCAATCCTATATCACATATTTAAAGCCTTGGAGGAAGTTGGAGCGGCCTACTGAAGGTTCCCACTCTAAAAAAAACTAAATAGATATTAGTCGTGCACTGCATATTGACAGGTATGGGTAATTAAAACATATTTAAATAGTTAATAACTTTGCTATTCTATCACGATTGTAGAGTTTATTATTCGGTTTTTATATATCGAATAGTTCAATATCGATATTGGCTTTCAAAGTTATTCCATTTTATTCGTAATTATCTGAATAGCTCCGCGGGGATTTTTTTAAATTTCAACATACGAAAATGTCTCGTATAATAATACTCGTAATTTGGCCCACTTTAAATAGGTTATTGATATTCGTGTGCATATCAATAACCTATTTAAAGTGGGCCAAGTTTATTTGGTCCTTTTGAACGTCAATAATTACGATAAAATCCCCCCTTTCTCAAAAACTACTAATAACTAGCTGACACGGTGAACTTGGTGGACTGACGACTTGGTAAAGGTCGCTGGAATCCACTGTATGCGGGCGGCATATAACCGGTCGTCGTGGCGATCCTTGGGGGAGACCTATGTCCAGCAGTGGACGTCAAACGGTTGAAATGATGATGATGATGATGACGGGGAACATCGTACAGCCATCTTTTAAATTTTCTTTGTACAAAGTCACAAACCTTGTCCTAACAATAACGAACATAACAAAAGAATTATCCAATTTGGTGCAGTCGTTTGGATCTTATGCGTGTACATACATTTCGGCGATTCATTTTTATTTCTACGAGTACATCTATGTAGAAGATATATGTAATCTTTGAATGTTCATGTGTGTTTTGACGAAAATATACATTGGCATTGGTGTGTGTGGAGGCTTCTAGAACTAACGAGCCGAAGATCCGATGATCTATGAGTCGGATGTTATGAAATTGAAAGGTTGTTTTCCTGACTGACTTTTATAACATACATAGATGATTATATCATTCGAATAATCGTATATCATGCATGGTTATTATGTAACTTTCGGTACAGGAAATTTGATGTGACATGGATTAGCGGATTGTATCGCGGTAGGTACTTATATTTATTATATTTAAATTCCGGCTTTTCACATTACTATTTTTGGTTTGGCATATCGTCGTTGTCAAACCAATATCTGCTATGTGCAAAAAGTATTACTTTGAGATAATTAATATAAATAGCAGTTTTTATTTGAAAACATTTTGGCTGATGCACATAGCATGCTTTTGTTAGCGTCTACAGTTCACCGTATAATGCTTAGAATCACATAGCACCCTTTTTATACAAATTTTGATTAGTAAACTAGTCATAGTAGTCAAAATGTCGAAATCTCCAAAAAGTGCACATAGCAGATATTCATTTGACAACGACGATATGTAAGATAGGGTACAATAACAATCTAGTCTGTTGCATACATCTACATCTTGAAGAGGTATAAACAATTGACAGATGGTGAGAAATGTAATCTTTGGGAAATTAAGGGTAGCGGTTAGTAATTTATAACATAAACTACACTCAAAATCTTAGTCTGCCCGTGACCCAAGAAAGGTTTAAAGGATCCAACATGTCAAGATTACAATATTATCAATATAGGTACTGCGATAAAATCCATCAGTTTTATTTCAATAAGTCGTTTTTCTGGTTTGCGTTTGAACAGTCTCACGCGATTGTTATAACGTGTGGTCATTTAAATGCAGTTAAATAGAAATTTAATTGTATACCTAAGTAAATGAAACTTTTCTACTAAAATAAATCACAGCAGAGATAGCGGTTACCATTAAAAATAACCACACATAAAATGTATCTTGTGTAACTTGCTTATCTACAATTTTGTCTATCAATAAGATATCAAGGTGACGATCAATATGTCAAAAATAAATTTGGATAAGATGACAATACATATTTTATATGATAACTATGCAAATATCCTTATCGGTATCAACATATTTTCTGAATGCATCTACATTTTTATGAGCTCTTTGAAACGCTGAGTTCATAATATGTATATCCACGTAGTGGTAGTTTATTTTAACGCGAAAGTAGTATAAAAGAGAAGGATTTATTTAGTTGACCGAGCTGAAGTTAGATCGAATACAGGTCTTTGTGTGCCTAACTTCAAGCAGAACACTTAAAATAGCTTGTAGTGTACATATATTGGACTTTATAAACCGCTACATAAGAAACCTAAGAATATTCTTATGGAGATTTAGAATAAAATACAAAAGGAATAACCTCAAAAAGGGTTAAAATAATTTACAAAGCAACATAACTCTAACTGCAGTTAGCTTGATTCGTATCTATTAAATGGAAATCGAACCGGAAAAACAGACGAACAATGCGGGTAACGGCACCACCATGCACAGATATAGCTCACAATTATTTATTGCATTTGCTTCTAACTGTACATTGTTGTAATGAGGCTTTGAATATACCACACCACTCTCCTCGTCTATTCCCTGTTACTGTTCACTTGTGTAACCAGGTTTTGATCTAAAGCACCTAAGAATATTCTCCATATCCATCTATTATTTTCTTACTAATATTATAAATTAAAGAAGATTTAAAGAAAGTCCGTCTGTTAACATAAAATTTTGGCATGGAGATAGGCCCAGGATTTCTTATCCCGGAACTCATTCTTTGACAGAGCAAAAAGGCCTAGAAGTTTTTACGCAGTTTATAAGATTGCTAAGCAAGAGTAAACTATCAAATGTGTACCAACTGTCTGATGCAAAAGATTAACTAGACCATAAAAACAATCGCACCACGGAAAACTATGGTATATGACATAATGGGTAATTGTGATATGAATGAGGACGCCAGATGTGCGCTGCCTCATTTCCATGTGTTTCTGCAGAAGTTATCATCATCTATGTAGGTTGCGAAAAGAGTACTTAAAAACCCAGATATAGCTGAATCGTTAGAGATTTTATACTAGTGGTCGCCTAATAGACGAAAGTCGAGCATTATTAATTGAAATTATAAGTCTTTCTAAGCATAATTTAAAGAAAATATTAGCATTCTGCGCTCCTTCACTATAATAAACTATCAGTGTGGGAAATTTCTCATACTCCTCCGTCCGCGCGATTATTGTAAAAAGGGGTACAACGTTTTTCCTTCACGTATTAATATATAGAAACTGGTCTCTGTCAGGTATGGCTTGGTATGAGGATAAATAGTACTTTTTAATCTTTGGTATCTGGATGTTTTGTCATATTGCTCTTCGGTCATTCATACTTGGCACATAAAACTTTTATTAACATAAAACAAACTGTAAATGGCCACAAGTTTTGTAGATCAATTGTACTAGATCTGTTGTAAGAAATCGAACTGTGGAAGAACTTGGACCAGTCCCTTGTCCCCCCATAAATCTACACCCACCTACATTATTTGAGGTTAAACGCAGTCAAACTGTATTAATATAATAGCCGAGAAATAAATTATGTATAGCTACAGGCTTCTATTGATATATTGTAGAGATAAGAACGATATGGGCGTTCGTACACAAAATATTGTTCAACTTGGCAATGAGATTCTAAAAGATTGCGTTAAAGGTTTAGATAGTACTGATAATGTTGTGTGTTCGATACACTACCACTAAAGAGATAAGGTCAGAAGTTGCAATTGATGCTCTATAAATTGCAGCATACTATTTACCTACCAAAAGGTCAAGGGCATATCTTCTTCGTCTTAGGTATGAGCTACACAATATTAGTTTATGCCATGGTAAAAAATGTGATAATGTGTCAGTCAGATAATCATTTTGAGCTTGATTATTCAGGATACGTTTGAGGTTTACGTTTTTCACAAGTTTGAGGTTGTTTGGTCTTAATGAAACTTATTAATTATAATTCTACATATATGCGGCAATACTAATTAGAGTAGCTCTAACGTCCGAATATGTGGAACCGAACCTTTTGAACGATATATTTTATATTTTCAATTGCCTTCACAAGTATAATTTGTACATAATGGAACTTCTTATAAATGTTCTTATATGGGCCTTTGTATGTACCTTAAAAAGACTTAAGGTATAATTATATTGAATAATATGTTTATTAATACCTCATTATTTAAGGCTTCCGTGTAATTCGGCTAACTGAAAGATATATGATAATATATCTTTCAAATCGAAATACGTAATTTTACTTGTTAGGCTTTTTTTGAATTAATTTGCTTCTGTAGATACTTTATGTTGATAGTTCAATTATTTAGTAACATGACATTGGGAACATGGAAATGTTTTGTATTACTTTCATTGGATGGTATTTCTTTGTGAATGGATGAAACGAAATAATAATATCAAGGACATAAAGTAATAATGGAAACTATTATACCTTTATGCCATGTGAAATGGCTACCTACATACATTTTTTTTAAATAGTACCTATATATGGTATTTAGAAATATACCATTCTAGTTTATTTTGTAATGCATTTTTGTATTTATCGTTTTTGAATGCAATGAAAATATTTCGGTAGGTACAAAGGAAAGAAAGATAGGATAGATGGATATCGAGAAAAAGCTTCTGCTGGGAACAATTTTAGTAAAATATTATTGGATTTAATTCAGAAACCATTTCTATATACAATGGTTTAGGTTCTGCCTCCATTGTATAATTCTCTATAACAATATACTGTACTGCACCAATAAATATACTGCAGTTTCTGCAGTTATTTGTAGTAGGCGATTCTATTCTACATAAGGTGAATAAGGGCGCATGATTTTGAAATAATATGTAGGCGTTTATATTGTTAATACATTATGATAAAGGTTTCAGGTTTAAACTGCTTTAAATTTAATATTGTTATGCAAAATGCAATTGTTCTGACTATTGCTAATAAATATAAAATTTCATAATCTAGCCTAGTCACCCATAAATAATATTATTTATTCAGTCAGTCCACAACAAATATACACACAGTCCCATAGGGACTGTGTGTATATTTGTTAAATATTTTTGTTTGTTTGTATAATATTTCAATTCCCTATATATTAATCAGAAGAGGTAATATTTAATACTTTATTGTTATTTTCATTGTTACTGTTTTTTTTTCTATTCTTGACCCTTGTTATTGTAATTGTTTACTAGGTCCATCCATTTGGTGGTTTTCCCCTAAAACAATGTTTAGTATCACTATAGGTACCACTATCATCCTACTAATTTGGTTATCTATTTTTTGGTGTTGGTGCTGCATGTCCGAAATATTTCATTTAGACTAATACTACAGGTGGGTAGCTGTACTTTTGAAATCTCCTTTTATTCCAAGCATCCTTGTCAACTATCAGACATCAACAAATAATACGTACTTTTTTAGCTTACCTCGTTTCTCCATCCAAATTAACATTGAAAACCAAATTTACCATATTAAAAACAAATAATGCAGCTCGTTGACAAATAAACACACCTCTTACATTATAGGAAGTGACAGAGTATCCAATAAGTATCTGCAACCACTTAACCGCAAAGAATGCTACTTTATATGGCGAATAAGGGCACGTGACACCTACGTGAGCTCGTATCCTACGTAGTGATTGATGTGTCGTGCCCAAACTGTTGTTTTGTGCACCAACAGTCACGAACACACGACCTTTGTGGCTGCCGTACATGCTGTCGGTCTACAGTAATTACATACCTTGTTAAACGCATGTAAGTCACTCGAAACATTTGCTACTGATGTTACCTTGTCTTATGTTAATTTATTGGAAGTATGGACTTTTCATTTTTGAAGGTTTGAAGGTGTGTTAGACGAGGAGAATTTTAGCATAACAGCTTTTTTAAATTTAGATTCCTGTTAAACTATCAGGTAATTGCCAATAATACCTTATTGAGTTAATTGATTTTAAGAGCCCTGAATGGAGTTGACAAGTGTCATGACGGCGCGGGACGTCACTAGTTTGACCATAAGTCAAGATTTATTAGTAAAAAAGTCCTTGTATTTTTGATATTTGTAATTAACTTTTATTCTGTGAGTTCCTGCACTTACACACTGGCCTTGGCCCGGTCGCATCACGATATCGGTTCAGCTTCTACACCGGGGTTCTTATTCGGCCTTCCGATTCTATAATATCAGTCCCCTGTGTACAATTAATTTCTCATAAGTAATTTTGCTAGAATGGTACCGGAATCGTTCTATTGCATGTATTGCGTTTGCGGCGACCTAATTACAATTCCGATATTACGTGCGCTCGGGAACGGGACTAGCGGTTCCGGACTAGTTTCCGGATGAAATTCCGCCTTCACGAGTTATCTAATAGTGAGTTGGAAATTTTTTATTTGACCTAAATAGTAGTATTAATTTAAAAATGTGATATATGGTTGCTTTTGTTGTCTTTTACATTGAGAAAGAAGTAGGTTCTCAATTGACGCGTAACATATACACAGTAGTCAGATTCGGATAATTATTTATACAAAGTAGAGGATAGTTTAAAGATAGTCCATACTATCTGTCTTCGAAACCTTAAACTGCTATTGATGCCAACATGAACTTAACCTGATTTTATAATTATGCTTTAATAAAACATGCAGTGTGGTAAATTTTTTTACGAACTCCTTATCGTAAGTGACGATGTTGTCTGAACCTACAAGATATCAATTAATTCGTGACTTTTCTTTTGCCTGGAGAGTCGACGGGGTGTCTCGGACTCCGCCCAACGTGAGCGTTTACCGACGAAAATATTGCACCCTTCAACGCCGCCAACCCTATTGCCGGGGTTATGGGATTCATGAAAGCTTGCACCACAACCCTGTTGGGTATTCATTCATCATTGATTGACTCGAAGACTCCCAAATTTTACATCTTAAGTTAAGTGCAATATGTAATAGAATAAACACCATTGTCCAAATATCTTAGCCGTCTTACTTGCCTGCATACAGCCTGGTATGATTGATGTGTCGTGTAAAAACAGCGGTTCGCTTCGAAACTGTCACGAGCGACCTTTGCGGTCGTTTGTCGCGCATACCGAACTGCAATTACACTTTCTTGTGCCTGTAATTACTGCAGTAGTTGGTGTGTTTTGTCCCGCATCGTGATTTATAATGTTTTGTGTTCAATTTTAAGTCGTGAAGTTATTTATTTGCGTGAATATTTGGTTTTGGGAATGCTTGATGAATCCTTCAAAAATATGTCGCCCTGTACTAGCTTTGTGGATTAGGGTAGCAAGCTACGAGCCCAAGCTTAAGGTCCAGTTAAAAATGATCGCCAGGCATTATAATTAAAGCTGAACGGGGCCTTTGACGTCACGGACGTCGGACACTGAGATTAGGGATACTGTCCGCTCATTAAGTGACTCCGGGGAAGACAGTAGCACAATAGAGGAGACCCCCTTACAGTTTTCCTTGGGATGAGCCATTTAAGCGGTGCACAGGGAGTTCCGGCGCTGGTCTCTTAAGAGGACCCGAGACCTCCATTTTTAGTGTCCATGTTTTAGTGAAGTAAAAATCCCACACTCGCCGGGTCTTCCCCAAGCCCGAGTACCTTTTGGAGGTTTCCACACCGATAACATAAAAAGGCATTATTGGTATATACATATATTCATTATTTAAGCTGAACTAGACCTATTATACACAATGCCATATGCGCAGTAAGCACACTTTGTGATCTATAGACGCATTATTGTTTACTGTGTGCAAACACGATTGTGTCAAATGATTTTTTTTTCTTTTCTGTTCTTTCTTTGATCCCGCTCTTTTTAAACGGCTGCAAACTCCTGTATTGCATTTCGAAACTTTTGAGTTGCAATAACAATAGAAACTAACGAGGATACTTCAGTATTCTTTCCACATACACACGAAACTGAACATGTTATGTATTCAACTATTTCTGACACTTATGCAATGATACACTTTGAAATAAAACTACTTTTTACGTAATTTTCACGGTCACGGGCTCGCTGTAATAGCGTAATGTGTTACAAAAGTCAAGTTGAAAACGTTGGTCTGTAAATAAATAATTAGTGTTTTAAAGTTCATTACACTGACTGAAAGTAAGACAGAATAATTTCGTAAATTGTTCTTTTATTTGTGTTCTGCAGCATGTTCTATTCTTTGATTCTTTCCTGTGACCTCAACAGTTATTTTTATATTGTTTATATGACGTCATCAGGAGGGCCTTAATCCGAGCTTATAGCCAAACAGATATAACTGTTCAACTTTTTTGTTACACTTTCATATACCCATTGTTTTCATATACATTAAATCGCTTAACTAATTTAGATGTAATTTTTGTATGGAGATCATTTGAGCCCCGGAGCATAAGATAGATAGTTTTTGTCCCGGACATCATCCTTAAAAGGGTGAAAAAGGGGGTGGAATTTTGTATGCGGTATTGATAACTTTTTAGAAGAGAGTAGAAATAAATAAGCATTTCGATAAAGAAGCAGATTGTATAACATAACTAAATCTACGCAGACGAAATCGTGAGCAAAAGCTAGTAGTTTATAAGCAAACGTTTGGTAGATATATTCTTAACGCCCAACTATGTAACGAAAAGAAAGCTAACACTTAAAATATGATTAATGATACACTTCAATGTAAGTACAAGTTAATTTCCCTTTTGTTGCTCATCCAGTTTTATGTGTTGTACGGTCTATGATTGCGTTTAAATAATTATCATAACTTGTAGCTGTTGCTATAACAAAAAATCTCTCTACCTGTGCTGGTAGAGAGTTTTTTTTATACCACGATGAAGTCAAACAAGCTTACGGGCCTCCCTGACGTAAAGCGATTGGCCGTAGCCTATAGACGTTTGCAACACCAGAGGTGTGACTCGCGCGTTGCCGACCCAGTAGCATTCCTTTAGGTTTCTTAAAATTCGCAGACGGTATTCATCTTAACGAGCTCTGGTAACCTCACATACAGAAACATGTGTTACAGTTTCACTGCGGTCTTCTGTAAAGCGGGGGTACTTCTCCAGTCGGAGTCTGGCTTGTTTGAAATTTGCTCCTAAAAAAATCTAAAAATCTAATATGAACATGAAATTAAAACTGAAAATCGAGTAAAGACAACTAGGTTAACAACGACGGTCAGATTACAGTTCTTCGTTAAATATTTATATACCTACTAACCAATTAAAATCTTTCATTAAATTCTTTTAAACTGGGACTGTTTTGTAGGTCTAGGTAATTTATTTATTCTAGCTCTGACGATGTATTGTAATTGAAAATTTCACGAAATTCGAGAATATAGTGGCGGTAAAGTTTTGTGTTGTTGTCATTAATATTATAGCAGATTTAAGTACATTATTATTATTATTAATTTAAGAGCTCAGCTCTTGTCGGTGGAGCAATCGCCACTGTTCTCTATCTCCTGCTTTCTGTTTGACTTCTTGATACGACTCGATTCCCACTTTTTCCTTTTCCTTTTCCTTTTTCCAATAATCAGCCATAACCAACCTATCCCCACTCCCATTAAAAATCCTGTAGCCGCACCCTATCAATGTTTTAGGCATTATTGAAATTGTTTAAACTACGTCGGCACACAAATTACGAGTTTGAATTGATATAAGAAGCAATATTTTCTCATAATTAAAATATCAATAAGTTTGCTCTTTGTGAATGAATCGTCTACTCTATACCGTGGTGGTATCGTTCGAGTGCGCGTGCGCAGTCGTGCGCGACGCCGACGACCGACGCGACAAGCGAGAGTGAAGTCGCTCGTGCCGCGTTCCGCGCTAATATGGCACTACTGTATAACACTTCTAGGGAATAGTTTCATTGTACGCGGAAGCAAGTTTATGACTGGAAATTAAAATAACTAGCATAATAGGTTAAGTAGAAGCGTATAACGATAAAGAATTTACCTACACGTACATGCTATCTTCGAAGAATGTTTAATTAATTAACAGGTAATGGGAAATCGTTTTCCTTATATCGAAATACCAATGGAATTATGTACTGTTGCTGTTGATTTGTACAGCTGTCCTTTTTCTTTCTCCAACGCTTTTCCATTTTAAAACTGTTGGTTCCATCACAAAAAATATAGAATGATGAGCAGAGTTCATTCATAGACTAAACGTCACCGAATATATTATAACAAGTTTCAGTTTTAAACGAACGATTTGCCCACAAACCATATGAAGTGTAAAACCAGCGATTTGTTGCGAAGAATTCGCTCGCACATCGCGTATCTCCGTCCCTGTCAGCGGTCCATTGTGATGTCGGCAGCCGGGTATTATCTGGTCGATCGATCTTATCTGTCGCTCAGTGATCGACGGATCGATATTACTCACTGCTATTGTATTGCTGGAATGTTCAATGTTTATTTCCAGATTGTTCTCATTGTAGACAGTACAAATGTTGTTTTTTTTTATCACGCCAACTGATATTTTTACAACTGATACCAATTTAATTTCACGATGAAATGAGTTGCGGGCTCGAAGACAGTTTTTAATCATTCCCCTGGAACACGTTATGCTTCGTTGCCTTGACGTTTTTCTGGATGGTAGCTAATGTGGATGCTGGCTTACAGGAGTTACAGCTCAACGAATAACTAAGCCAGAGCCTAAATAGTTCATATAATATATGGTATTAAACTATTTAATAAAGACAAGTCATGTTTTACGAACAAACAAACAAATAGCGTGCAAAGTTTCATTAAAATCTGTTATTTAGTTCAGGAATCGCGGACTTATATATTATGTGTTACATATTTTTTAAATATAAAATTTACATTACAATTCTGCTCACTGTATGAAGCTGACTGCGTTCGTGTTTCAGTATCAGCCACTGATTAAATATACTGCATTATCTCGTAAAAATTGTATTTATTGTTCTCATAGACGAGTTGCAATAGACACACCCTTTCTGATAAAACCTTTTAGAAATAAAAGCTTGCACAATGATTCACTCTATTTATCTGGTTGCACAAAGCGTTTATATTATTTTATTCATTTAACGAACACAACTATCTATATGTTAATATGTTAATTAATGCTCCGGTTAGGTTGTGGTTAATGCAGCCTTCGTTCGTTTAATGGCGATTAGTGATTGGTGCGTGAGGTCAGGTTACGGGTCGTTGATTGTCACATTTCGTGAAAAGGAAGGACAGAAGTATTCGTGTCTCACGCATTTATTATGAGGCCCGTTCTCCAACGACGCGGAGGGGAGATATGTTTAATTTCTTAAATGTATTTAAACATTAGTCCACCTCGAAACCCAATTCGCAAAAAAACCGGTTTGTTTTGTCTAAAATCCTTTTTAGCAGATAATTTGACTATCATAAATAAATAAAATACCTAATAAATAATTATATTCAGAAATTATTTATTAGCACTACTATCTGATACTATATGCTTGATACGCTACATATGTAGTTCCTTATAAAAATAATAACATTAATTCATGACACAGCTTTGATGTAGGTAAATGTCAATCCGTCAAATAAAAATTTGCTCTAACCGGGATTCGTATTCCAACCTTCCGTGAAGGCAGCCGCCAGCGGCCCTTGGCGGTTGAGAAAATCGATTTCATAAGTATTATAAATTAAATCCGGCGGTATATGTTTCTTATGAACTTGTTGAAAATGTATTTTGTTTTAGTTATTAACTTTACCATTTCGTTGATCTAGTGGTCGTAAGTGAGACTGCTGGTCTTGGGTACGATCCCAGATCGAGCAAAGTATTATTGAGTATTTCTATAAATTTCTCAAATTGCACTGTTGACGGCAATAGGCTCGCCCCTATTACACGGGACCTAATGTGGCGAAATGTGGGTTTACATATGTGGGGTACACATTTGCCCAACGCTTTGGGGACAACAAGCGTCATAGTATTGTGTTATGTTAATTATTTAACCCGATTTATAATGTAGGGTACGTGTGGCAACCCTAGGTATTTCAAATTACATCACCTGCTATCACTAATTTAACAACGGAGGCGTGTTGATTACGAACATTTACGGCAAAGGTTAACGCTCTGTGTTATCAGTCGGAATTCGAGGATAAGCTGTGGACTGTGAAGTCAATAGTCCTGAGCACCATCCCAAGGCACGCACCATTGACTTTTCCAGGTCACGTGCATATTTATCACATGCTCCAACATCGTGAGGAAACCTGCATGCTTAAGAGACTCCCTTGATGGCGTGTGTAGCCTGGCAATCCGAACTGGGCTAGCTTGGTGGACATGATTATGTTCAAACGAGACGAGACTCGAAGTCAGCCTTGGGACAGATAATCTTAGATTAATAAAAAAACTGCTTTTCTGAGAGACAATGTCTATTTTGATTCCCTATACTATTGCATACTAATAAACTTCAAGACAACATATGTATACGTATCTTAGGGAAAAGTTGAAGGAACCTTCATGCTATAATATCTTAAGGGTGAGTAGATGTGAAAGTGTCCTTCAAATATTACAGGCGTGTATTGTTGTAGTATTATCAATGATTTTGTAAATCACAATGTGGTTGGTCACACTCACTGGTACTATGTGTTGTATAGGATCTTGTGTGTGTTGAATATTCTGTGTTGCTATTGTTTATTTATGGAATTACTTTATCTAAGAATGTCTTTATCATGAGGCATGAAGTTTTTATTCCGTTCCCAGGTTGAAGTATGAGTGGAATATTAGATGTTGTTATAAAATTCTTAGTAACACCTGGGAGTTTCAATTTGTGTACTACATTTTAAATCATAAAGTGTAGCATATTCCCTTGATTGGTTTGTATTTTATTAATTTAATGTTACAAAATCTTTTGTAAAAGTTACATTGCTAGACACCAATATATGTAGGTAAAATAAAATGTTTTATAGCCTCATATAATTTGTGCAACGTAAAATTTTATTCTTGAGTATCATTTCGTATTTTGTTTTAGCAATAATTGTTTTGTTGTGTTATAGCAATGGGAGACGTGCAAAAATTAGCAGGTGAAACCGTCCACGGTTTCACCTGCTAATTTTAGCACGGCTCCCAAAGGGCTTGATATTAAAGCCTAATCTATCTCACAAACTGAGCTTTCAAATATAAGATATTTTTAAATTTGTTCCAAAAATCAGAATTTTCGAACAAAAAAAAAAGAAAATAAACGATTCACTTTTACTAAGTATAATCAAATAAAAGTAACTGCGTAGTTTATATAAACACATATAATTAAAGGATTTGTTCTAATTAATTGAGACTGATGTTTTTGGTGATTGATTTAACAATTAGACATAAATATCAATTTTATTTATCTTGCGTGGTTATTACAAGCTTGTTATGTTTTCAATTTTAGATCTGTCATAATAATCAATTGTCAAACCGAAATGATTTCGTAAATGTTTTCCTCCGTTGTGCCAGAGCAACATATCGCAATAGCCGCGTCGCTGCTCACTACAATCACTAATTAATTCGCACAGCTATTAGTCGGGTGTAGTGTGCCAATACAAAATGTATGTATTGCACACTTTTGTGCCAATGTTCCTTGTGTGCTTGTCCGTAGAAATTATGAGAGAGATTTGTATCTAGATCCACTGTTATTTAATCTAATGACTATTGTTTAACTTTTGTGTCATTTGCACATATTGAAATGGTGCTTGGTTGTAGCTTTTGTTAGCAACATTGGGTAATTCTTTTTATGCATTGGTAACCTCAAGTGATTTAAGTAACATGGCGCTTGTGTATGTATGTACAATGTTGTATTAAAAATAGTTTTTTTTGGATCATAACTACTTCTGGACTTCAAAAACACATATCAACACTAATTTTCTCACAGATTTTGAGGATGGTGTAGTGTTTAAGTCCAAGTTGCAATATCAATGAGATTAATGTGAGACGCGTTACATTGGTTTTTTAAGTAGACACTATAATACGATTTTATTAAATAATTACAATTACAAACGCACAACTATTAAAATAAGCCTACGTTTTACCAATCTTATCGCGGTATATTGGTATTGCTTGATCCCTACGTTAAAGATCCTTTAAGCATGGTCGCGAGTAGTCTACGGCTTTAGGTCTCTAGATGTAATAATAACTACATACATACACATGGGTTCACATGTATTTATTTATTTATTTATTGCGGTAATAGAAATAATTGGTAATAGAAAGTATTGTACAAATCATGTCAATAAAATATTATTATACACTCAAGCCTCTTTCCCATGAGGGTATGCAAAAGCTACAGTATGCCACGATCCCTGTATACCACTTATACTTGGTCCACATTCATTCTTCGTCAAACACTATTGACATAAGAAATTAGTTAACTGAAAACTATTTACATTCTTTTGCAAATTTTCCTGTTGTTTCTCATCTCATGTGAATCAATGTGCCATTTATTGTTTTGTATTGGCTGTTGTTTCAGCGGTCAGTTTATAGTCAACAGCAACAATGCGATATAACATTAGAATTTAGTAAACAATGCATGTTTTTCAATTGGTTCTTTTATTGAATGGAAATACATAATATGTATTGCAATTCCAAACATGAGTTATACTTGTGACCAGTTGTAAACAAAACATTGACTTCGATACATTGAGTTTAATTTTAAATATTTACAGTTATCTTGATAATAATATTTTAAAACATTCGCGATTTATCAGAAGGAAAACGACAGTAATGTTTTAAAAAAAATTTGTAAACATTTTTGTCATTTTATAAACAGGAAAATTATTGCGATATCAACAGTGAGATGTGTTTATTTTCCTTCCGTGTTCGATATAATTTTCACATTGTAGCGTGTTTATGTTTTAATGAATTGGGTACTACACTATTTTAATCTAATATTTTTCATTGATATTAATCAAGTTAGTTTGCTGTGACACAGACTATAACCTCATTTCTCTGAATATGAGGAGACATGTGCCCAACAGTGGGACAGTCAATGAGTTGATGATGATGAAGCTATTCAGCAAGTAACAAAGAATCATCATACACATGATAATGACGTGAAAATTAATTTTGATTAGAACATTCCTTCGCCATTAAATTGGAATTAACATCGTCTCTTTTTGTACCTAAGTACAGATCTTAAAATACACACAACAAGTCATGCTTAATGATTTTAGAGGTGACTGTTGGTAACGAGAAATCATCAAACATCACAGTATCCCACGATTTTGTTAAATGTTCATTATACGTTTATATACCCTCATAAATATGAAGACTTTGCACACAGTATTTTTTGTAGTATTTTCATTTAATAAAATGTTTTAATGCGAATTTTGACTCAATTGTAAAACAAAAGAACATAATATGTGAATTTGTAATGTTTTTGTGGAATGATTTACATATAATATAAATGTTGAGGTCAGTTTAATTTATTTATTGAAGCTATAGTATTTAACCCGAAACCTTTGTAAAACAGTTACTGGGCGAACTTAAGCATAAGCTTGTTCTCAGGGTTTTCGTATTTGCGACTACCACTCCTGTTGGTCGTAGGTGTACGTATTTCAACGAACTTTCTATTGATATATTTTCTAATATTACTTTATATATTTTCATGCATAATGCATGCACGTTTCCCGACTATAAAGTTGCCTGAAGTTATTTTATATTAAGTTTCTTAGTGTGGAATTGATTGTGGTCTGTCTTTATGCTTTGTAATATCTCTCTGTAACCTCCGTGACCAATGTTAGGGTATCTGTAATGGACCACGCCTCATTTACAAAGGTCTGCTTTTTAATCAATCTGCTTATTTATTTCTACCCTCCGTTAAGAAATTATGGATTCCGCATACAAATTCTACCCCTGTTTTCGCTCTTTTAAGATAATCGTATGTCAAACTATACCGATAACAAATTTCATCAAACTCGATTCAGCGGTTATAGTGTCAAGAGGTGATGACAGTATGACATACAGAGGGACATACTTTTTTTTATAGTATTAGTATGTTAGTATGGATTAATTGATCTGTATAATTGTGAGTGTAATTTAACCAATCTATGTGTGGAGTGAGCCTTAGAAAAGATAATAAAAACATACTCTTTCGCACGTATCTCGTTTAGTATTCCGCGGATTGTATTGCTTTGTTCTCAGATATTGCTATACAATTGTTGGTGATATAAATTTAGTGTAAACAATGCCGGCGAATGCCAGGGCGTCTGCCGTCGACCGGTTCTAAGAACACTTGGCAATCATACGGATTTTGTAACTTATGTTTGAAGTTAATTTATGTTGCCTCGCACTGGACTGATCGATACCTGCCTAGATTACAAAATAGGGTCTTTATCCTCGATTTGACTACTTCAAATGTAGGAATAACACTAGGGAATTGTGAAGGGCAAGCTTTTTAGGGGATGTCTTGTCAATGTATTATAAAATGGTTGTCAGCAAATATAGGTCGGGGTTTATGTAGGTACAATTATTTGTAAAAGGTAGCTTAATTCGAAAGCTATCCAATGTTTTAAAAAAAATGTATCCATACATTTTGAGACGCTATAATTTCCTCTCGTAGGTGCGTTTACAATTAACAAATCATTATATACACAAAGCTAAACAAATATTTGTTCTGTGCGGGCATCGCACCTGCTACCCGTGGATCTGTAGCCGTTTGCTCATACTCTGCGCCAATCGTGTTAGTAAAAGTAATACAGGTTCATTGAACTCGAATATTTACGAGATGATGAAGTGTTAAATAATTCATCGTTGTTACAAAAACATCGGTTTCGCTCAGAAATACCAATTCTATGTAAACTGCGTGCTTGGGTATTTTTAATTAACATTTTTTTGTTTTCATAAGCATATAAGTCATAAAAGTGGGTAAAATACATTTATTTATCCTGTCATACATTTATTTTTAGTCAGAATATTACTCAGATTAACTGCGTTTGTAATAAATAAGATGATAGGTATTAAGTAAAAAACACACAGGCGCGGTAAGTTAAAAGTTAAAATATGTTTTTTGTTTGATTTTTTCCTTGTTATTTTGAATTCAGTGGGGTTATGGTTCTTTTTGTACGGATTTGATCCAACAACAATATTTGGAACGTGTTAGGAATGTTACAACTAGATAACAAACTTACCCACAACAACGCTTGCTACAAATTGATGTATTGCAGATTTAAATATGTGCTTAATAGTTGTGTTCTGCCAATAAGTAAGGTTGTCAGAGCTTGTTAAGGTAGTGACTATTATGACAGCATGACACCGGTGGTAGACGAGCCGCCGTGCCTTTGGGCCCTTCAGCCTATGCCGATGGATGGCACGCTTACACGGCATCATCTTTGTAGTGAAGAAGTTACTTACTACACTCCCTGTGAAGTACGTAGTTTATTGAAACCTAAAGAAACGTTCAATGTAGTATAATACTAAATTACATTACAAACTCTGGACCAGCTTTTATGCGTACCGAAGGACCAATTAATTGCTTGAATAGTTCATTTTGATGAGTCGCCTTTGCATAATGTTTTCAATCGTGAACACACTTGACGTGTGTGAAGGCCGATGCAATTTGTCAATTCGTGAGTTGAGAGGTCATATTATTTCTACGATTTGTTAACGTTTATAATTAGTTGGTTATAAGTAGAGGCTTTTTTCCTATATAGTTGTTATTAGCGATACAAAACAAAGCGAATCATGCATATTTTATGATAGGTGTGATCACATTTAAAGATTCCGTGCTGTCAAATTATGTATTGAAATATGTACATGTTATTTTTAGTTGGACTTCACACGCTTCTATTTTGGTTCAAGTGTTGAGTATCTGTTAACAGATCTCAAGATTGCCAGTAACAACTTTCGTATCTCCAGCTTTCGCTTGGGCTAAACGCTTTGTGCTGTCCCATTTGTTTCTAGGGAAATTGGTCAAGTGTGCCGGTGACCATAGTGTTTAGATTTTATTGCTATTGTGTGTAACTCTGTGGGCAGATCCAACGCTCCAGCGGTCCTAAGGTTCGAAAGTTGAAAAGCTATAAAGGCTTTTGGTCGAAAGAATTGACGGCAGACAAGAATAATATTTTAGCGTAAAACAATAAGGTACAAAATTGCCTTATCTAGATTGGGGCACTTTATTAGGCATTTTTTTGTGTGTACATCAGTGAGGTATGTGCTAAACCGCATCGGAGTCGGGACGGTGGCTAGCTTGTATAACTTTTTAAATATTTTATAAATGTATGTAGTGTTATAAATTTTCCTCTAATAAATGGGAGGAGTCTATAATTATAAGAGTTGAGTTAAATGATCTTTTCGATCACTGTCATTAAAGCCCTCCTTCCTGTATCAACTTATACCGTCCTTTCCATTTTTACATTTTGGAAGAGTGCTCATCTCGCCATGCCTCGATATCAATTGCAGTTATTTGGCACTTATTGATTGATACTTTTCTAGTGTCCTATTTTAACCATGTTGCTGTGTAAAGGATTATAATATAATAATGTGTAGATATAAAATATGCTGCAAATATCAAGTTTGGCGATAATAAGGTGAAATCGCACCTTGATATTCTGAACCTCAAGGGAAAATCTATACGTTTCTCTAGGTTTTACTAAGACGATAATAAAACAGGTTTTACGAATGTCATTATTTTCTGCCGCTTGCCGGTATAAACTGTGTAGTCTATAATGAAAAAAATCTTGTTGAAATAAATAAAATTGCACTAAGTTTATAATTTCTTGAGGGAATAATACCAGGAATAATAGTAGAGGTCGTTCTAATAATAACAGAGATAGATGTATTAATGTACTTGTACACCCACATTTATGTATGATTAAGGTTCTATGTAATAGGGAGCCAGCCTAATTGCCATTACCCGGGTATCATGCCAAACCCAAGCCCTGTGTATTTGTTGCCTAATTAATATACGCGTAAGTGTAAGAAATCCCAAAAAATATTTTTTTGGATATAGTCCAAAAATTAAAAAATATGAATAAACTTATGCCTGATAATTCATGAAACGTAAATGTAAATATTGTATCAAAATGCACTGTGGTTTTTTACATTCAGTGTATAAGACCATAGATTGATGTTTGCCAGTAATAAATGCTACACATCAAGATAACATAACAGAGCGCACAAAAAGACCAATCACTGCCAATCCTTTTAGAGATGGACAGCAAAGAAATTACGGACACCGCGTATCAATGTACTCGTTTAACTAATTACATAATACATAATTGAGGTCAACACTATTTACAAAAGTGATGTAACCAACTTATATCGATGTTAGATCCGGCTGCCGGTTCCGATTTGTGCATACGTAACTTGATAGTACACTTACTACGTCTCTATTAGATAGGCGTGTGAGATTTAACAAACGATTTAAAGTATCAATATTGATTTTTAATAGTCGATTAATCGAAATTTATTAGTGTGTCATGAGTTAAGAGTTTATTCCAAATTGTTTAGCAGAAATGTGTTAATATTAATAAGTTTATTTATTTTAAACCGGTATTATTAGGTTAATTGTTGTTAGTTGTTTTTTGCCAAAACTTTGTTGCAATTGCAATTTAGTATCTATGCATTCTCTTGTAACATCGACCCATTGAATGTTCCACTGCTGGGTTTCCTCTCACTTAGAGGGATCAGGCTTCAGACCACCGCGCTTGATTAGTACGGGTTGGCAGACTTCACACGTTGTAGAGAAAATCTCTCAATCATACTAATTTCCACACGAGGTTTTCCTTCACCGTTTGAACATGTAATAAATACACACGTAACTCTCTAATAACTGTTATAAAATACCTGATACATTTATAGGATTATATTTGTGGGTTTGGATTAGTGGCGTATTGTCAAATGCGCGGGCATAAATTCCTACCTTACTGTATTTGACGACTGTCCAAGATGAATGCAGAGATTTCAAAAGGCAAATTGCCTACTTCTTTGCATAAAACGTAAAATATTGTTGGCAGTGTACCGCTGCCATAAAGGAACCAAAGCCAAGTTGTTGCATTGACCCATTTGTATGTTTATTGCATTATATATTCCTGTTAGATATACGTAAGAATAATTCAATTTTAAAAAATTCTTTCGGTTCGAATCCTACGCTAGACTTATCGATATAAGGTAGGTACACCACTTTTTATTTATATGGTATTTAATTTAGTTTAGGTATATGTCCCTAAATATTATATTATATGAACATAAAATAAATTAGTAAAGTGCATTAACTTAATAATTGCCTTAGTTAAGTGGAAAGTCATTATGCCAATATGCAACTTAAAAAGTTTAAACCCGATTCCACATTTTTTTTTTCTATTATATAATTATTTATCAACAAAAGTAATAGAATCAAACGCCGTACATATTTCTTATACTTGAGCGAATAGAGACAAGAAATTGAAATAAAACTACGATGGATTTTATCCCGCGACGTTTGGGATCCTTTACAACATCCATTGTCACAAACAGACTATAACTGTCCCTGACATCCGTATTCACAGAAAGGTCCATTTCAACAAACTTCATATTTCTGCTAATAGCACTAGTTACATTTATTCTAACTTCGTACATGCCAATAACATATCACCTACTCTGTTTATCGTTCACCATTTATACTTTACATATGTTCTCATTTCAAATAGGTTTATCTTCGTACCTTTTCAATGCATTTACATACAAATTGGTAGATAGTGCACTTTTATTGTACTGGTGTTTCGAGTCCGCATATGCTCGGCGTCATGAATTATTCAAACTCCTCCGTGGCATCGTTTGCTTCAATAAGGGCATCTCGATATGTTGTAGAATCCACAATATATTGCTTGTTTACTTTTTGTTCGCTTGCACTATTTGGATCACGGATCTCGTTACTTTTTTTCCGTCATATTTATGACTTATATCTATGTCTATTTTATCTAATGGTTAGGATGTTTGTTTTACTACTGTAATTTTTTCATGCTTTCAAGCTTCGGGCATATGAATTGATCTAGTCCCATTCATATACGACATAATGCTAGTCTTATTCACTGAGATAGTCAACATCTCAGTTTGTCCGTGATCACAGAATTGAATTATTCCATAGATGCTGTAATGGATCGGCGATGATGGAAAGATGTTTCAAAATGTAATAGTGAAATGCTTAATAAGGACGGACGAATTATAATTACTTATTGTCAGTAAACCAACGCGTATTTCATGTTTAATAATATTTTAAGTTTACACTTTGATTGAAGCGAAAGCTTCAATTATTATCTTACATAATGACACAACTAATAAGGAAACAGCAAATTTGTTATACCTAGATCATTAAAACTGATGTAATGTTGCAACTATAAAAAATATAGCCCGTAAGTGATCACTGAATAACATGTTCGAGTTGAGTGTTATAAGACATTAATGGCTCATAAAAAGTTAATTCTAGTTATATAGCTTGATGCACCATTGCGTGGAGTGTTTGCTGATGAAGTAGTGATTAGTCCTGCTACCGTGAAATGTACTGCAGTGGGAGTGTCGTATTGGATTTGATTATGATGTGTCATTTAAGAAATATGGTAACTTGAACTCCATATTTAAGTCCTCATATTTGCTAAACGACATGTGATTGTCTTTCAGGACATTCAGCCATATATCAAAATAGTTTTTAGGTTTTGTTCTTTATTTTCCATCAAATTATTTATTATCATCATTAAAATTGTCAATAGTAATAAATGTTAGGTAGCTGTTAGTAATTATAACTTCAAGACGACCAACACCTCAGTCTGCTCGTGACCATGGATGCTGTAAAAGATCCGAATCGTCGGGTTAAAATAATATCGATATACCGTGATAAAATCCGTAATTTAGTTTTAATTCATTTTCTAATCTAGATTTGAAATCAGATCTGTACTGCATTAAACTTGAATATAATTAGGTAGGTATATTATCTTGCAAATGCATTAACGAACATAAAATTATCTTATGTGTATGATTATACATAATTATAAGGTTACCCTCTACTTATTCGACAATTCCAGATTAGTTTAAAGTTAATTTATCTAAGTGACCGTTGTCGAACATTAAGTGAGCGTAGGTATGTTATGATTGATGGTGTAAACTTTGTACCAATTAACTACTAACGCGTCTAATCTCTTTTTGTTCATAATTATACTAAGTATGCTGACGTTGATGATGTCAAGGATCTCACGAGACCTCAATTTAATCGGTATAACTGAGAAATAGCCTTTGAAATATGCGCACACGCACTTAATTTATAATGCAATTTTCGATATTGCTTGAATTTTAAATCAACCGATGATGATTTGTTTATAAATTTGTTATTTATGTGGTACATACCATTACTACCCTTGTTGTTTCCGAAGGGTTAGACAGAGGTGTATTAATGTACACCCACATTTAGTCGGTATGTCGTCCACGAATCCAAAATCCAAGCTGCGGCTGAGATTTCCATAGAAAAATTCTGAAAATCGAACCCGACACCTCTTGCTCATCAGTCGCTTTACGCCGACTAGACCAACGCAGCACCTACGTATGTTATATTCATCTCGTATGTTACCTAAATTTTCTTACACAGACCACAACCGGTAGAGAAAAGTCTACTACATAATGTTACAAGCGAAAACCCAATATTTGCAGTACACGAGTACTTATCATTTTAAACTTGAATGTCTTTATTTAGAGAAGTGTTTTATTCACACTTGACAGTGTAGTCTTTCTGTTTGTCATGTGCCTTGTGAAATGAAGCTGTGGACTTGAATAAACACTCTAAGATATCAACTGTCTAGTTTCTTTACATTAAATCTCCAGTTGGATGTAAAAAAAACATAGCTTACTGCGTCACGTTTTGTCATATCCACAGTGGGTACTCATAATTGAATGTCGTATTATTGTTTGGTCAATTGCATTATGTAGATGAATATATCATTGGAGTTATCAATAATGAGTTGCTTGTTGTTTATTTCATACTTTAAACGTAGGTATTCACCTATAGAAGAAGTATATTTTTTATTGTGTGTATAAACACAATAAAATCCAGACACGTTATTCACATTTAGGTAAAAACGTCATAATGCCACACGTTACTACTTTTACCTCGTCCAAATTCATAAGTCGTCTCATAAATTCGCACCAGTTTCGACTTTACCAGGTCGCGTATCTCACGTATTTCTGGTGACGTCCGCTTTAATAAATAAATTCCTGCTGTTATTCGCTTATCATTCAGTTTCTAAATATGCCCAAACTATCTTAGTATACTCATTTCGTTCAGAGAGTCGCTTTAGGGTTCATAAGAACTGTGGTAGCCTAGTGGTGAGACCAGTGGATTGAGATGTCAAAGGTCTCGAATTAAAACCCAAGGCACGCACCACTATTCAGACTTTTCGGAAGTTATGTGCGTATTTATCTCATGCTCAAACGGTGAAGGAAAACATCGTGAGGAAAACTGCATGCTTGAGAGATTTTCTCGATGGCATATGAAGTCTGTCAACCCGCAGTAGGCTAGCGTGGTGGACGATAGCCTAATCTCTCGCAAATGAGAGGAGACCTGTGCCCATCAGTAGAACAATGGGTTGATGATGAAGATACTCATTTAAATTTTCGCCCAAACCATCATCTGCAAACCATGTTTTCTTTTAACATCATACTTTCCATAATCTGAAATTTTATTTATATTATTTATCATATCTTTATTATTTTATATTTGTTATTAATTTTCTACCGTGAACATATTTAACAAACAAAGTGAACGTTTTAGCAACAAAACTTATAATAGGTGATTTGTATAATATAGGTTTCATATAAGTTATTGTGCATTGTGTACATATACCACAGTTCGCCACAATTTCTACTGTTAAGAAATCGTTTTGAGAGAAATGTGTCAAACGCTTTCAAACACACCAAGTCGCGAGAAAACAAGTGTGAACATAAAGCTTAAGTATTTACATCTTTATAATACTTATATGCTTGAGACTCAGTTTTGTCTAATGTTGAAATAATTAGAATAAGAATAAAGCGAATTAGAATGCCATCTAAACTTTGAAATTAAACAAAATATTTCGAAGTTTCAAACAAAAAGTAGTCTAATAAGAATGTGTAGACAAGTAAAAACGAAAGTGTTTTGACGATTGACTTTTGCGACAGTTGTGTGTCGAACTGTTACGTGTTGTAAATTTGGAAATACCTTAATATGAAGTATGTAATTGATTTAGTATTCGTAACTTATATATGTATAAAGTGAACCTCAGTTTTATTTCAGCTGCTGTCTTGGACTACTTTTTACACGTGAATTAAATAACAATAAAGGAATGATGATATTGGAAATAGGCTTTCCTACACTTAATTTTTAAGTGTAATTTTTCATATGTTATTCGAGCAGAAAAGATATACAACTACTTATTTACACAACTACTTAGTAGCAATCAAATTCATTGTATGGATTTCAGGTTTAACTTCTACAACTAGAAAAAATCCTAAGTAGTCCACATTTTATCCTGCATTATTATATATTATTCTGTTAGGCTATTTACGCTAACATTTTAGGCGTCAAATTCACTTTCACCACATCCTAGTGAGTCGCGCACCCATCCTACGTGCTTCCCATCACAATCGTACCCTCCTGACATACTGCACTTGACGCTTCGAAAGTACGCGGCCGTTACACTTTTTGTTAAAACATTAACATTGTTTTTGTGTGGAAACTAACTGATCATGATTTTGTTTTCAGTTCCTTTTCTTGTTAGCTTAACTTTCGACACGCTTTTGTTTTCTTGTGGTGAAATGTTCGCTATGTGGTTTTGATCTTTGCAAGGTCAACGTCAACGTGTGATTTTGATGATATGAGATGGGTTTTATTTTATTAGAATTTACATTATGTGAGTACGTTTTTGTAGGTCGACATTATTTATTTATAATTATTGTGATTTTATATTTCCTTGCAATAGTTTCTTGGGTGGAGAATAATCACGAATGAATCGGTTTCTTCTAGGTAAGCGCGCTCTATCGTAGAATATTTATTTAATAAAGAAGCATTTCTAAGAAACCTTAAAATTATTCTGCATAATTATAGTATAAATCCCCAAACAAACTAGACAGCTGTTTGTATCTTGGGAGTCATAATATCAAATATCATTGCATTGATGCATCAATCTTAAGCATAACAATGAGACTAGTTTATAATATTATTTTTGGATAATATCCGCGTACATTATAACTATCCCATAGCTAATAATGATTCTACTCGTCTGTTGAAACAGCCCGCATGTACTAGTATCATTAAAACGATTGGTAGGTACTGTTAACCTACGAATATATTCGCATTTAACAAAACACTCTATAACTGCAAAAAAACAAACGGTGTCTCCAATTACAACGCCATTTAGCACTACCTACTTCCAACTGCGAAATTGATCACACATGCATCGAACCCGTTACACAAAACGCTTAGAGACACGCATTTCTCGACAAGACTCCAAAACATCGTAACATCATATTCGTTTATCATAGCTTTATGATCAATTCGCAACAGTTCACTAAATGCCGAACAAAAGTTCAGCGGAACAATGGATCAGCTCTGTGTCGAAACAAACTCTATCGAACCAAATCATGATGGGTGTCTATAAATTATTAAACCATGATAAGACGGCCGTCCACGGGTAATTAATTAACCGAACCCATATTTATTACAATTAATTATAACCATCAACGCAATTATTGTCCCACTGCTGGGCACGGGTGACCTCTCATTTGAGAGAGATTAGGTTATAGTCTAATACGCTAGTCTAGTTCGCGTTTGCAGATTTCACTTATCATCGAGAGAATTTCTTAGGTTTCTTCACGATGTTTTCCTCGTATTCAACGTATGAGCATGGCTTTGAACTTCGAAAACTCGGTGCTGTGGGATCGAACTCAAGATCTTTGACTTCTCAGTCCACTTGTCACACTAGCTACTACGCTATCACAGCTTTTTAGGGTAATTATAACAATAATAATAATATCTGTTACTGCAATGCTTTTATTACTTAAGGTTAGTGAATTTGCGCAGGTGATAAATAAATCCAAGTTAAACACAGATATCCGTTGACTTGATCTATTGTTAAAGTAGCTTGCTGCAGTATTAAATATTTCCAGTATTTCTTCTATTTTAACAATAATTGTTTGTGTTGAATTTATTAGCTTTTTGCTGACTAAGCATTACTACTAATGATAAAATATATTAATAGAGATCCAGTTTCTTCAATGGCACGGTAAATGGATTGATAACGATGACGAAAATGATTAATAAATGATATACGGTTATTTTGTATATTGTAAACCTCCTTATTTTTATACCGCCGAAGATCAAACACAGCCTCTTTAAGTTAATATGAATTTGAAAGAGGAAGAGCGTATTAAACTGGAGATTGCAGTGTAAAGTACAATAATTGAAGAAGGCCTATTTTTTGCATAATTTATTTTGATGTTTGAATCCTTCTTGAGACAATTAAATTTTCATACAATATAAATATCATATTAAATTGGTCATCAGCTAGAAAGTTATTAACAATTACAACCATATTAAATCTAGCGGATCTTTAACAGTAATAGACACACATGCCAGTTATTATCAGTTACGAATTTCATGCCCAATTCGATACTGCTTCTTATGGCTTGAAACCTGTTTAAATTACCACGACATTAGTGATGCATTTGGTTTCCACAAGTTATGTTTTTTTTAATAAAATCTTACAGACCTTCTGTTTCTACAGTTACTGTTTTTAAGTACACTAGAACCTTGGTTATCCGAACGTTGGCGCGAATTTAGTTAAGAAGAATGGTGCCCAATGCAACTTCTCCTTCTCAAACGGGATTTAGCCCTCAAAAGCGCGTTGCAGTCTCTCATGCGTTGAGAGGGATTATATTTTAAAATAATTCTTACAATTATCACTCACATATATTTAAATGTTATGTTATATGACTTCAACATTACTAAATCGTGTTCCTCAGTACAAATGTATAGCGGTTGTATTTCGTCCGCTGCACATTAATGTCTATTCGCATTAAATAAATTGAAATACGTAGACATTACAATAAAATTAAATGTCGCAAGTTGTTTCACGGAAAGGACCTTAAAATGTCGACTAGCGACGGACTGTGCAATTTCTACAGATAATTGTTTCCCGCGGTTGTGTTACTATCACTTAAATTGTGTTTTGACATACATGTAAGCATAAAGCATAGCAAAATAACGTTTCTAGGTGGAATATTATAATATGCCACGAATATTATATTAAATGCAGAACGAGTAACGACTTCTTGAATTAATAATTATCTGATTATACGGCTTAACATATTTATTTTCCCAAAAGATTATACAAAAATCACTAATAGAGAAAATACATTTTTTATGTGTACGTATTACATAATAGCCGATTAGCGCAGCATTAGTAACAAGATAAGATTAGTTATATAGTGCCACAAGGTAATTAAAGGTAATCAAAATCATTTATGGTACAGACATGAGAATAGTTATAGACAGTACCTTGTCTTCAATATTTAAACAGTTCTAATGTCAAACGTACGTTCTTTAAAAATACATCTGTCATTGATACTCTATGACCTCTATTTGTTTATTGTTGATACTTCATTAGAGGTTTTGTTCTCTTTTGTTTATATATCTTACTTAATGTCATCGTCTTTGATGTGCCCCTGAGATTTCAGTTCTATTTTCTAATTTAGTACGTTCCAAATTGCATTACGACCATAATATTTGTTTTTTTTTTCATTCTCATCACCTGTCAAATAGTGAATGGCCAATTAAAATTCACGTGGGCGTTATGCAAAATGTTATTATAATATTCTTATTGGTCGGCTTTGCGTAATACCGTTTTGTTATGAAGTTTTACATATACATTAATGCATACAAATTGACTCAAAGTGCTGATAAATTGTATGTAATTGGCTTTTAATTATGATGACACGATTGCTTTATAGCACTTTAATTTGGGGTTTAATGAAAAAAGTGAGATATTTTGCTTTTAAATAAAATTGTGGATATATTAAAATAAAACCACAACATCAAACAGAACATCGTGTTAAACGCCACGTTATGGTGTATGGCATTTTTCTCATCCATATATTGCAATGTTAGAGACGTAAAAAATCAGTCTAAAACATTTCCAACAGGCTAGAAGAATCTTTAAGATATGCTATACATAATATATAGCTAGCATCTTCAAGAGGCAAGCAACAAGCAAAAACTCACATATTTCTTACACTTACGGGAATATTAGACATAAAACTACTTCTTACTTATAAGTTGATATATTTTTTCCCAACGTTTCGGATCCTTTACAGCATCCATGGTTATCAGTAGATGCAGCATCACTTAACTGTTCTTATACGTAAGCAGTTCTATGAATATTTATGTCGATTATAATCGCAACGATTTGAACCAGTGTCTACTTTTTAACATAAGAATTCCCACTCAGCGTAACTGAGATGTTTCCTATTCCGATCAGTTGCGTCAGCGCATGTCGGAAGAAAGTTTAAGATAAACGTTTTCGCTTTTCCACTACCATATTAGAGCAATATCGACCGAATATATGGACTCACAAAATTAGAATATATCATCACACGTGTCCCCGTAGTTTTAGGCAGAAGGTTACTAATAAATACCCACATTTTGCCGGTATGTTTTAGGTCTCATGTAATAGCGGGTGAGTCGGCAACCGCGCACGCATCCAAATTTCTGGGAGCAGCTACCGATAATTTCATAGAAAAATAACACTAGACAAATAGCTTTTGTAGCGAGGATAAAGAAAGAAGGAAAGAAAAAAAAAGTTCGAAATTGTTGTAAATAATAAAACAAGATTAAAACAAAAAACAAAAGATATTATTCTATATTTTATTCTTACTGCCCTGCTTTGCTGTGATTGCATTGCACATTGACGTACCATTGACGCAAAACAATCTTAAAAGCGGTCGTATTTCTTGTCAAAAGAGCGCAATCAGTGCAGAGTTTTTGAACTTTCTGAGTTTTTGCAGCTTAAACAAACCAATTTTATCACCTCAGTATTAATCCACTGTTGGGCCACAAAGGAGACCTGACTCCTTTCATTTTGAAACGGATAAAGCCATTCTCCACCACTCTAGCCTACTGTAGGTTGGCGGACAAAGAACATTAACATTTATATATGTATGTATATAGATAATTATTTTGTCGGCAGGATTTCGTATGCATATTTTAGAATATGAATTGTCTTTTGTCATAATTCTGAAATGGTATATTAATAATATCGTATGCAAGTAACGGCGAATAAAATTGCGAGTTGCGTTGATCTGTTCCTGATTGCGCCATTTTATACGCTGCGTTTGATTGAAATAACGTCTATTATTGTTTAGTGCTTATTGATTTGCAATGGCAATCAAATGTTATAATAATCGATGTTTTTTTTCTGAAAGATAAATTAGGTTAAGATTTTCATAAAATTGGATTAATTATAATTATTACTACTTGCTCATTGATATTACACGATCATCTATTGTTCTGCTTGACATTGTTGTAGACTCACTCTCGCTGTCAAACCCGGCTAAGCAGAGATACTGTTATTACGTGCGGCTCGCGTGTGCAGCATCATTTTATGATCTGTGACCTTGACTGATATGAGCTTAGAGGCACATCTAGATTGGGCATGTGTTTTCATGATGTGGAATAAATTATCCTGCGTAAACGTTATTTACTGTTGTTTGTTTGTTTAGTTATTTAGATATGGTCCGTTAATATTTAGGTGCGAAATTTTTAGTTCGTAGTAAATATTAAATATGGCTACATACAAAGACGGGTACATAGACCCCCAATTGTTCTAGCTCCAATCCGATAGCAAAAACAATTCTTATGAAGAAGAAAGTATTGTATAGAGTCATGATCCTCCTGGATCCGCCCTTTAACTACAAAGAAAAATGATTTATGTTTGTATATTTTTTTATAATTATTGTACAAGGAAAAACTGTTACCTTTTCAATCAAATAAAAAGGATATAGAAAATAATAATACTCGGTGCCAAGTTAAGGCACGAAACGCATTGAACGCCTCGAATACATCATATTGGGTTTAGCACCGACGACAGTGAAAAGTAAACTGGATAGATAATGACTAAACTGGATACATAATACTGAATATAAGATACAAAACTTTTCATCGCTCCATTTCGTTCTCGAAAAGGGTCACTAACTATCTTTAAAAGTTTATTTCTCTTTATGACCCGATTGCAGCAAATAATCATATAAATAAATGAAAAAGGGTTTAATATTGTTTTCTCCGTTTTCCGCAGGGTCTGCCATCGTGGTCGCGCGGGCTGGAGGTGGCCGAGGCTGCGCGCGTGCGCCTCGTGCGCTGGGCGTGCGGCGACCCGCCGGCGGAGCCCGACCCGCCCCGCAAAAAGATGCCGCACGCGCTGCGCAGGCGGTGGCCACTGTGCCCGTGCCTTCAAGTAAGTTACTCCTTTGAATTTCTTTCCTACATCAGATAGGTGGATTTTTCGTTAGGTTATAATACATATAAGTCAGAAAGATTGTCACTTTTTTAGAGACTTTTTTTAGATACCAAAGTGTCTGATTCTGAGATGATCACCAAGCCAGGTTTTTGGCGTATCCATAGGCTTCAGAGTAGCGCTGTTCTTTGAAAACGGCCACCTAGCCTATAGGTTTTATTTTTTAAACACACTTTATTTTCATATTTAATAATCAAGTAGGTACTCGCCTTTTTATTCTAAGTTCATATAAATGATTCTATCAAAATATCACATCAAAAGATATTATAGAAACTTATTATGGTTGCAAACTGTAGTCAATGGAAATATTTTCTTGCAATATGCCTTTATCTTTCCATGCAATGACGTCAAGTGTCTAACTAACTATCACAGACTGAAACGTAAATAAAAGCAATGGGACAAAGAAAAATAGTCTCTATTGCTAAACAAAAGCATCTTGATCGAGTAATATAGTCACTATTACTATCTTTATTACGTACTAATTATGCAGTAGTTCGATATAGAGCTAAAGGACGTCCACTGCTAAACAAGGTCTTCCGTATAGATTTCCACAAAAGACCGGTTATTTCTGCATCCAACAACTTCTAGCGATCATAATCAAGCTGTATGCCTATCTCGTTGTGTCCGTCTCGAAACGGTTCCACCCTGTGTCTCAGGTGCGTGGTCTCCACTCAGGAACGTTTCTGCTCCAGGGATTGTCAGGTCTATGAGCTATGGTTCTGTGTTCTAGTGGTTGTTAGGTACAGATATCTTCTTATATAGGTATAAAAATCACAGTGTTTGTTATCGAACTTCTTCGGCTTGACAGATTTTTATATTTGTTTTTTAGGATCCCTATTTAGTAGGTCTGAGAATAGGTTATAAAGTATTGCTCACGGCCTTACCCCCACACCCCGTGTTTTATCGTAATTTTATTGTTTTTTTTTGTAGCATAATAACGTTATTATGCCACAAAAAAATCCAGGTCAGCTAGTAATGTATAATTTGTAATTAAAGCTGCATGTAGGCTATTGGATTTTATTAGCTTACAATAATAGCGACTGAGCAATCGGCTTGTCAGTCACGAATAGCGGGTTTGATCCCCGCACGGAGCAAATATTTGTACGATCCAGTAGTTGTACCAGGGTTGGCTGAAAATTTGTGTCTGTCAACGCACCATCGATTCAAGGGAAAATCCTAGAATGAAGCAACATTTTATTAAGTAAAATATTATATATCTAATAAGGATGAAAAGTGGTCTATAGCCCAGTTGTCCGATTTTACTTGTTAGTACTTATCGGCTAATTATTCCGGAACGTGTTGGTTGCCTTCTCGAGCCAGCAACATGACACCCACGGCGTGTCGGGTTCCCTCCGGCTCTGTTTCGACTAGAATTTCACCAATCGCTTAGGGGTATACATAATAATTAGATGTTTTTGATACAATTAGCCGGTACGTATCCTAAAATTGATTAAGACTTCGTTAAGGTCGTAAGAGGTAGGTGGATGAATGAGGATAGAATTACAGCTGTTGCCACGTCCCGAGAACACCCTATGGAGGTATGCCATCGTAATATTATGAGATGATTCTTTTGACTAGTTAGTCTATGTATCATATTATACCAAGCCCTAATGAATAATTTTAATAGACTGTTGTTTATATATTGATTTTTTATACTTACGCGACTCATCACATCAGCCGTTAGACGTCCACTGCTGGACATAGGTTTTTTTTTTATGGTGATAAGGGGCAAACGAGCAGGCGGCTCACCTGATGGTATGTGAGGACCGCCGCCCATAGACATTTCCAACACCAGAAACTTGCAAATGCGTTGCCAAACCCCTTAGAAACCGTTCAGGTTTCTTAAAATAGGGAGTTACTTAACTGACAGCAAACGGAATTCCCATGCTGTCAGAATAGTCACTTCCCCAATGAGCTCTGGCAACCTTACTCACTCGCAGAAAGACAACTATTGTTGATTCACTGCGGTCTTCTGTAAGGCGGAGGTACTTCCCCAGTCGGGCAGCTTAATTTGAGAAATCTCGCTATGCTCTACTTCCTAGTCTCCCCAAGGATCGCCACGACGACCGGTCATGCGCCGCCCGCATCCAGCAGATTCCTTACGCGAATATTAGACATTGAAATAAAACTTCGTACGGATTTTATCGCGGTATATTGAAATTAATTGGCAATAGGCAGGCAGGTAATTGGCATCCATGGTCACGGGCAACCTGCCATGACCTGTCAAGGATGCTGGATGCTGTCAAGGATCCGAACCGTCGCGCGTCGGGTTAAATAATATCAATATACCGCGAGAAAATCCGTAAAACGCAGTTTTATTTCACTGTTGTTTATATGTCAAATCTTAAATTTTAATCGAAATTTTACGCTAAAAACCAGAGGGCATGTCTTATTCTTATATGCATACATCAGAGAGCGCATATCTTTTTCGATCCGGTCTGTCCTCACCTCCTATACACAATATGATTCACCTCTATTACTAGAATATATTAATATAGATTCCGTTGAAATCGAAAGCAGATAGCTCCACCAGACGAGCTGAGAACAGACTGGTTTCACTCAACTGTACACTACATAACTTGTGTTTGAAAAGGCATTCATAGTCCACGCCATCAGTGAAAGTTGAGATCAAGGACTTTATTTCTCCTAGTTGTTGCAAACATAAAGGTTAACGGAAACCACACTAAAGTAATAAAAATAAAAAAATAATGAGCTGTCGAATATTTTGTGCCTTAGTCGTAGATATATGCGGAAAAACTACGTGCGATTTAACAAAACTAATTTCTCATACTGATTTCGAATACCGTGCCTCTGACCATGGATGCTGTAAACGATGCTAAACGCCAGGAGTAAATATTGTCAATATCCCGCGAATAAACAGTACAGGTGACTAGTTTATTTCAATGACGAAATTAACGAAATTGACAAATTAACTAATCTGACAGGACACATTTTTTCTATCCTTTTCTTACGTCTTTTCTTAGAACTCCTTCTACATAGTAGTGACACTAAATTTAATATATTTAGCTTGTAGACAACAAGTTTAGTTATTCACGAAAATCATAATAAAATTAGCAATGTCATTGTACGTTCTAGACGTCCCTTTACGGGCAAAAGATTATGTACTGTTAATATGCTTAATAGTCACGTGTCTTTGTGTGTTATAAGGGTACAACACGCTAACACACAAATTACTTTGATTATTGATTTATTGGATAACGCCAGATAGTTATGAGATCCCGGATCGAGCCCAGACTACACAGTACCCACCTGAGACCAGTAAATTGGATTCTGATAATAGCTTCATAAGTGTAGACGCGTCTTAAATTACATGACAAAGGTTCGCTCTCGTATAGACCAGATCTAAAACATCTTATGAGGATAAACAAGTCCATTATAGTATCGTATATACCCAATATATTATTAGAGTTCATATTCGCAAAATTTAAACACAGTCATAAATAAAGATTTTATAAGCGTGAATAATCAACAACATCTGAACTTTAATTTAGAAAATAATACCAACTTAGTTGGTTCTAATATTGAAAATAGGTCGCTGAAGTCGCTATAAGTTCAAGTTGACTGTAACGACATAATTAACATTTGAATACGGTTAAAGGCAATCCAAAGGTAATTGCCACACCCACTGTGAGATTAGTAATGTGGGTTATAGCACAGAATATTATGCAGAAGGTTTGGTTCATACAATGAGAGATAAAACTCTGGTAGCCTAGTGGTATGACTAGTGGACTATGCCAAACCTCTCGAGATCTATCCTAAGTCAGGCATTTTGAAGACGTTTTGAAGTTACGTCCGTATTTATCACGTGCACAATTGGTGAAGGAAATTGTCTTGTAAAAACCAGTAGGTATGCTTGAACGATTTTCTATACCAATCCGCACTCAAGTGTCAGGAAACTCTTTCCCAGCTGTAGGTAAGTAAATGGCTTGATGATGAATGATAATTATAATAATTAATAATAAAAAAGCCTTCTAATTAGCAACGTAGTTATGTATAATAAATAAATATTAATTGATTCATCATAATACGTTAAATAAAAGTTGATAGTGGTAAAACATATTATGTTTAATATTGCAAAAAGGTAGGCATGGAATGAATGGAAGGTAGCATGACATTGTTTATCATGACAAATTACGTTAGATCAAATGAGTAATACTCTTTCATGGTCGAGCTAACAATGGCATATCTACAAATATTGCCACGGATTTTGGCCAACATTTTTTGTTGCTAATTCTTGGGCCAATACAGTTTGACACAATGACAAAATATGAAAACATTAACACGAAAGAAACAGAGGATGTTCATCATATAGGTACCTTTTTCAGCTATCGCTGAAGTTTTACCAAAATACTACAGCATGGGGCTCTTAAAAGAGTAGTGAAAAGATTTGTACAGGTTGTACCTGTACCAACTGTACAGCAACGCGCAAGCAATAATTCTGGTGTTGCAGACTTCCACAGGCTTACGAATAACTGCTTGCATTCAGACGTACCGTAAGCATTTTATGGCCTTCTGTGGTATAAAAAAAAGATGATGCAGGGGTGTCGAACATTGCATATCTTTATCCTGCACACTTATAATATTGTATAGAAGCTACAAGCAGATGTACCAAAATTAGTTTGACCTTGATACAACTTCATCTTTCGCCGGTAAACCTTCTGTCTTTCTAATTATACATTTTACAGTGTCAGTGGAAGTGGAGTTCCATTTAGAGAAATAAACACGTTTACACTTGTAATTTGTATCGGTATCGAAAACTTACATGTTTGATATCCTCTTTTAAAGCGAATCTCTTGTAATTAAGTCTTTTCTGTTACTAATCGAGCTAGTGGGAATTGAGACGCATTGATGCCTATCGCGTCGGTCTAGTAGTGCGACTGCTGAACAGGTCTTAGATTTGAATTCTAGGTCGAGCAAATTGTTATTGGGTTTTTGTATAAAATTATTATCAGTAACAGTCAGTTGACGGCAATATGCTCGGCCCCTGGAACCAAAAACCTACCAGTGAAATATGGGGACGAGAGGCGTGATGGTATGTTAATAGCGAATATTTTGTAATTAAGCTAATTCTGTTGTTTCTAATCGAGCTTGTGGGAATGGAGACGCATTGCTTTATACCTGCATTTCTAGCCCACGCTAGTTAGGAAACTGAATTACCTACAGACAATTTATGTTGGTTTAGTGCTGTGTATAAAATTATATGTGTTTTTATTTATTTACTGGTCTGGTTAATTTCAATTGTGGGAGTTTATGGAAGGGAAATCTATGGAAAATTTTATATACTGCTATAAAATTCGTAATACGTAGTTTTATTGCAAAGAAAATATTTAATTCATAATTAAAAAAATATAAAATTCGACATTTGTAATTACAACTTACACTTCAGTCACTCAATCAACACTCTTGAAGAATGGAATACGATTATTTTATAATATGAATATTTAAATAATAATTGGTATATTATCTAAATAAATATATGAGCTAGACAATGGACGTTTGAGTCCATTAAAAAAAAGAACAAAATTGATTCACCTAGTAGTATTTATAAACATCGGAACATATAACCGCCTCCTTTTTGAAGTCGGTTAAAATATGCGTAGGTACACGTTACAAGACTAAAAACGTTTAGCAGTTGTTTTAGTCTGCGTCATAGTAGTAGTAGAGCTAACGGTTGTGTGTGTGGCCCCCACAGACACATGGCGGACACAGCCTAACGTGAAACAGGTTTGTAAACTGTGATGTTATCAGCGTCGATAGGCACATGGTATACTGGCCATTCACCTGCTTTCCTGCTACACTAATAAATCTCCCAAGACCATCCATTAATCCATCGAGGTATTGTTTGAAAATAACGCTAATTCTTGATAATTTGTCTGATGTTGTTTGTCTCTATGAAAAATCTCATGCAGTTCTTACAATATGTATATTTTTGTTAGCGCAGTGGTCGAGTGATCGGCTTTACCGTCGTGTGTCGCGAGTTCGATCCCCGCGGAACTAATTAATATACATATGTTTGAGATATAATTGTTTCCATTTTGTGAATATTTGTGTTTATAATCGTGCCCACGACTTAGGTGGATGTTTGATAACATCTTTGGGAAAGGAAAACCTACAAATAATTTGCTTGAGCTGTGGTAGCCTAGCGGTGTGACCAGTGGACTGAGACGACAAAGGTCTCGAGTTCGAACCCAAGGCATGTACCACTGACTTTTCGTAAGTTATGTGCGTATTTATCACAAGCTCAAACGGTGAAGGAAAACATCGTGAGGAAACCTGTATGCTTGAGATATTTTTCTTGATGGCATGTGAAGTCTGCCAACCCGCAGTAGGCTAGCATGGTGGACTATAGTCTAATCCCTCATAAATGAGAGGAGACCCGTGCCCAGCAGTGGGACGTTAATGCGTTGATGATGATGAATTTGCTTTTCGTGAGACAATTTTGTCGTCGCATTATCTTGTTTTTTGTCGGTTCATACTAGCTAACGCTGCTATTATGAAGTGGACCAAATGGTAAATAGCAATTGAGCTTGACACATAAGAGGGCAAATAGTAATTTCCGCTATGATCTGAGTATACTAGCAAACGTACTTAACCTGTCGGAAGATGTGACAAAGCGTTACGGCGGTACCCGAGAAGATCTCAATATTTATTACTGTTTGCTCTGAAAGTCAGCAAACAGGTTTCAATGATCCCCAGTTTCAAGATCAAGAGCGATGCATCCATTTATTTCCTAATCTGATGCTTTATGAAAGCCAAGACAGCTTATTTATACAATTCTGTGTTCATTGTAAAAAATTCGCAAAAGTGAAATCATAATTTCGAAATCCGTATTGATATCGTTATCAAGTGTTAATGTATTTAAATTTTGTGCAAATTTTATTGTGCCTTCAGTTCATAGGTGAGCTATCAGAATTTGTTGTAGAGAAACCTCTGCTTCTAGATTGCGTGTTTTCTAACCAGAATTAACATTTCTTACAGACCGCAATGTATTAATCAAAACAATATGTTTGTTTATTTGCAATACGTTGTGGTTATTGTGTGTTTTTATCGTAATTTATACCGGCAATTTATTATGCTGATTCGTATGTAAAAGCGAATCAAAAATGCGTTGTTTGAGGTTAATTTGAATATTAAAACTAGGTATTATAATGTTGAATTGTTGTTTTTCGTAATAGCGTCCGTCAAGGAACTGGTCGTGCATTTGTTAATTGGCTCACGACCTTTTAAATAAATTGACCTTGGACTCTCTTGAGAAAACTTTAGTAAAGGTTCTTATTGTTTTTAGATTTTTGCCTTAGATTAAATACCCATGATATAATTTGTACAAGATCATTGACCGTTTCAATGTGAATAAAAACATCATTAATGAATGAACCAGACCAGACACGCTTGATTAGAGATGCTAAAATTATCTTTGTTCTTCAATGTTTATTTGTTCTGCTCAATCAAATTACTCATCATGGCTTAACAAGTATTTTTTTAAACCACAAATTATCGCAAAACAAATTATAGTATGTAAATGTGGAGAACTCGGATAATTCTGAGAAGTCAAAAATTAAGCTAACTTTCACTAAAGATTGTTAGGTGCATGTATGAAAGGGCTATTGATAGGAGAGGGTCAACCCTACGCATGCGCTATTGGAAACAAGTTAACATTGGATTGGAAAGCAGGCGAGATGTCGGTCAGTCGGCACATGTCTGGCACATGCATGGCACATGCTTATGATGTATGATTTCCGAGATGAGAATCTTTATACACGTGCTGTTTGCAAATTATTGCAATGTGAGATTGAAATGAATGAATTATCTGCGATGATTGCATTACAAATTACTTTTAATTATGATTGAAGTGATTTTTTCTCCATTCAGATTCGATATACTTTAAAAAATGAGTAATCATTAGGATATAGAGATAGTGACACACACACCATTGAGAAAATTTCTCATACATGGCAATACGATATTTTTCTCTACAGTTTGAACGTGTGATAAATTCATACGTAACTTTAAAAAAAATATTGTTCGGTGTCTTTAGATTGAACTCGAGACTTGACTTTCAACCACAAGGCTATTTATTACTGCTACAAAATATCAAAAGTACCTAGTATTTTAGTGACCCAAAACGCCATATCGGCTAGCCAATAATTATGGCTTTTGTTATATTAATAAGATAAAGATAAGCGAATATTTAGAGCTCCTCAATAGACCACAATTGTATACGAAAAAGCGTCTATTGTATTGTGAATGAAATGCTCCATTGATTGAAACCCCACGTGTTTCCATTTTGGAAGTCGCAACTTCGAACGCCAGGTCAAGAATAGTCGCGTTAAGAGATAAGAGTTCACGTCAAAATATAACAAAGAAGCCACTGAGCCGTCATACCATTTCTGATTTAAATATTACCAAACATTATTTCTCAATCGTAAGCTGATTATAGAATATACGAAAGGTCGAGGGTGATAGGATTATGGCTTTTTGAAACAAATTTAATTGGATCGTTTGAACAACAAGGTCGTGACTTATTACATATGATATTAATGGGGTTATATCTCCTTAGCGAAGGCTGCATGATCTTAGATTCAAGTTGTATTTGTGTGTTTTCCAGATAAAAAATATTATTTTACAGCGCCATCAGTTCCGATCCAAGCACCGAGGCTTGTGTTACGGATACCAGTTGGTTGATATAGTACACATATACTTCTTTTTTTTGTAAATACATACATATTATACATAGATACATCCATGACTCGGATATAAATGTGTATGCTCATCACACAAACATTTGTCCCTACCGGGATTCGAACCCGGGACCCATAGCACTGAAGGCAGTGTTAACTATCGCTGGACTAATTAGGTCGTCAAATATACCGCGATACAGTCCACAAAAAGTTGTGTTAGTATGTTTTAATTTATTATGCTCAAGTTCATTGGAATTGTAAGTGAATACGTTGATAAACGTCCACATATAACTCTTGTCGCCGTTTAAGTCTCCTTTACTTGCTCAGGAACAAACAGTTCATTTATAAATACTTATTGTATCGGGTCGTCAACATGGGCCCTAATGAAACGTCCATTTAGTCGTTAATACAATTAGAGCGAGACAATGCACTTCAATAAATACGGGAAGCAATTACGGGGACAACGGGGAGGTCTTTAGTTTTGATTGTGACACATTGCGAGGCGCCAGGCGGCCATGTTGCGTTTTGTGGTCCTCGCGTTCACATACTCTTGCGCAAGCGGGAAATGTTATTGACATCTCTGTCAAGTCAAGTGACTGTAATTTAATTAAATAATCAACTGCCATTTAGTGTGTTGTTCAAACCATCTTCGTCAATCATGAACAGAACTAGATTTTTCAGCCTGAGAAGAAAACAGTCGATCGTCATACATGTAAGTTTAGTTTTTTAAATACATAATAAACAGTTTTTGAACACGTGTTTTTCTGAGAATGGCGTTAATAGTCAAAGGTGGTTCACATTCACACCCTTTTGAAGTTAATGCTTCTCCTTGACGTAATATTTATTTATGCAAATGCGTTTCTTCGGAACACCGAATGTGGATGTGACTTTTTTGGAATGTTTGCGTTTGGGCCAGCTAGTCTTAAATATTAGAAACTTCGAAAAAAAACTACAAGTTTAATATTAGGTATTTACTGTACTAGATGTATTACGTGTAATTTAAGTGTGCTGTATTTTTGTGTACAATAAAGAATAAAGAAAGTATTGTTTTTACAGTTTGTACTTATACCTCCTACTCCGGTACCTACATGTTTATAGCTTGCGGCTTATCTTCTGAGATCACGCCGGATCTTGAATAGCTTACTACTCCATTTGCATCATTGTATTTTCAACCAAACAACTTTGTTACTATATCATTACAACTTGTATATAACTAGTATTTTCCGCCCATCCTTGTACGGAAAATACTTGTTGTAATTAATTATTTGAAACCTCATCATTAACATTTTACTATTTTTTTCTTTTTCGTTCCATCACAAATGTTTATTGACATATTTACCAACCGTCTCAGCGCATAATGTCCTTTTCTCCAAATGTCCTTTCTCATATGGTCCTGATCTCGAAATGTTCTTTCTTAAAATGTCCTTTCTCAAAATGTCCTTTTCTCAAAATGTCCTTTTCTCAAAATGTCCCTTTCGTAACTCATAGTCCAGAGTCTTCGCTTACACTCGTGTGAATGTTACGTTGCTAATAATTAATTATGGTCCCTGTGCAAATAAGTTTTATACTTGGGACTGAGTGAAGTCATCGACCAAAATACTCCACTCCTTGTCCGCTGTAAAGGGTTGTAGGGTTATCGCTTCTGGCATTTTAGTAACTGTGTAAAAATGAAGAATGGCGGATGGGAATTATGACTCATAATATGACGTCAATGTTGGTACTATCACCGGATATTGAGCTTTGCTGGAGATTTGTTAGAGAATTAAGTTGTTTTAGGAAATATTTCGTTTACAAAAGTAGTGTTATGTTATTTTATTCAAAGTTTCACATTCTCAACTAATAGATATGAACAGATTAGGTGCCAGTTTAGACTTCCTGATGTGAATGAGGATTAATTAGCTTAGATGTATGTACTTGTAAGGGTTTATTATTATCATAAAAAAATAAGTAGTTTAGTGTAGAATCTTCATTTAGAAAAAAAAACTACAATTTATAATCTACGCGGAAGAATTAAAAATATGCGCTAAATTAGCACTTAATGTGAAGATAATTAGATAAATTTGAATAAATATGAGTGTTTGAACAAGGTGATGATGATTTAATAAATATTTATTTTTATATACATGATATACAACATATAAATCAAAAAAATATATTAATGTATTTCCTAGATATAATAATAACTCGTTTTACGAAAACAACTCATCACAACAGGATGTAGCTTATGCTTATTTAGCTTAAGCATATAATTCCTGATTAAGTAATTTACCTCAAGATTCAATTGTTCTCACTGTTCAAATATTTTGCTGTTTCGTTCATGACCCCATTATTCCGAGATAAGTTTTGTTTGCCGTACCATCTGTTTGCGGAGCGATAGCACTTTCTACAATTAATGTTAATTAGCTGAGTACTTAAGGGAATACATAATTAATTAGTAGTGGCTTACAGTAGTCCGCTTTCGGTTCGTCGAATTAGAATTTTATTTGCTTTGAAACCTCTCAATTAGTGTAAACGGTGTTAATATAGAATATTATCAAACGTAAAATTGAGGAGCTACTGCCTTCTGGGTATTCTGACAGTACAAAATAGAGTTATTGTCCTCTGGAAACACGTAAGTGATGGGGACGGCAAATGAGGAACTAATGGCGCCACTTACGCTTGGCCCACTGCAATTCCATTGGTTGAATCCTTCTCGGCAAAGTTAATGTCAATATCACGCATTTTGATTGGTTGGATAACTCCAACCAATCAAAATCAAAAACAGACAACCAATCAAAAACAGAACGCAGAACGAGTCGCTGTGTTCTGTTTTAGTTTTATTTTCTATTTTCCCCGTTATTGGTAGTATTGTTAGTGGGTAATTATGTAGATAAATTAAAAGTAATGTGATAAATTAATCGGATCTTATTAGGATGCGGTGACAAAAATTCTAGGATATTATTAACAGTGTAATAATATAATGCTTCTCTTTAATTCTGAATACCAAAGCTGATTATAATAAAGGTTATTGTAACTGTTATATCTATGCCCGTAAACATGTAGTACCTATACCCACCGTCGCACTTGGGACATAGAGTAAAATCTAGCTAATGACCCCCCAAATCCCTAAAAAAAATTGTCAGTCCATGCGCCAAACACCCTGTATAAGGTCTAGCGCCAAAAGAATGATTCTAAACTACTAAGATAGCCGTACCCAGGAGTCACGTCGCAGCAATAACGTTTAAAGATGGCGTCAAGTAATAGCTGGCCAAGGGTGCCAAGTCTGAGATCACCGCTTATATTTGTTCCCCTCAGTTAGCAGCATTCAATTGTGGGGACGATAATTATAATATGAATACTTTGGTTGTATGGTTCTCCCTTCTTCCGTAAAGACTGGGTTTAAATAGAGAGAATTTGAAAAAACTAAAAATTTACGTAAGATTTTTTTTGTCAGTTGACAGATGTTCTTTTTTGTGTGTGTAGATATAAAAATGGTAACTATTATTGATGTACCTTTACATGATATTTTTATCAAAACTCTCTTTTAACAACGCCCGTGGTTATAAATACGATGTCATTTTACAATAAATATTATTTATTTATGGTAGGAACAAGATATACGTTCAGTAATTTTCCGTAATCAGCAGTTAATTTATAGTGCTTTCTCCGCACAGCCCTATTCATTATGTCAATGGATTCGCGAGACATCGGGCGTCAGTTCGTAGAAATGCGTCGCAGGCGCCGCCGAAAGGTTACTCTGTGAGTCAGAAGCGCTTTTAGCGCGCTCATGTATGGACGTGCACGATATTATCAGCACGCACATAGCACGGAGTACACGGCGAATGAAATGTTGATAAAATATTAATAGAATATGTCTCCAAACAAATCTCGCTATATGCTGTTCGCGTAATCGTTGAACATTTCCAAGATTACAAAGGAATAAAATATAGTTTATGAAATATACAAAAATATTATTACGAATAATTTTATAAAAGTCCAGTGGGAAGTAGCGAAATCAGTTTTTATACACATTCACATATATATTTCATGCACAGTTACTGACAAGAGAATGAGTATCATCGGACTATTGAAGATACCATGTAAATATTTTTTTACATAACCCGATAAGCGCAGCGGTGTAACTCGAACTTCCTCCAATCAAGGAACGAAGTAAGTAAATAATGCACCGTCGATATAAGTATCCGTGGTCATATTAAAAACAAATTTGCCTCAGAGAAAACTGAACGCTGGGTCGACATTGGACCTCCATTTATTTGCTACTCTTTTGTGAATGAATGTGTTACAATGTTAAGTATCAGCTGCCAATAGCTTTTGTGAAGCGGCACATAGTGAAACTGTATAAGGAATTTTGCTTTGACCCTTTACCTTTTAAAATAAAAATGAAAGTTAATATTATTAAGATGGGATTTGAGGCTTAAGAGAGTTCTCATAATTTTATGCGGTCAGTTGTAAAAACTGCAATGTTATTGAATTTTTATTAGCAAAAGTGAAGGGGTCAAGAGGTAAAACTCGGGGCAAGTTTTATGGAAAAGCAGATGAAATGCTCCAACTGCCCGGAGAACAAATTCTACCATAGTGTATGGTTATGGAATCTATTGAACATTTTATTTCAAAGTAGTTTTTAGCCTGGTAGTTCTTCGACCTCTATCTGCCTACGCTTAAAGCTATTGAGGTAGCTTCTTATTAGTCAAACATTGTTGAGCCATTGAAGATAAGAAGATTCCTCTTCTTATCTTCAATGGCCATCATGTCAATCTGTTAATTCCGACGTCTCGGATCCTTTACAGGATCCCTCCTGTAAACGATCCGAGACGTTGGAATTTGATATTAAAATACCGCGACAAAATCCGAAACAAGTAGTTTTATGTCACTAGTCTAGTCATACCTACATGTAATTAGCTAATATGTCCGTTCAATAAAAAAAAACTAAGCGCGTATTAAACGACGTCAATCATGAGTTTTAAAAGTGATTACATAGCATTAACGTAATAGCTTTGCGTACGGGTGATTGTCAATGCTACCATACGCGAGGTTTTTCTGCCTGCCCGCATGTATTTCCTCATTGGCCACATTTGTCGACTCTCCCTTTAAGGAAGGAACCAATGTCTTCCTCATTTTATTTTTAACTTGGCAATTTAAATGGAGATTCTTTTCTCGAAGAATTTGCACGAACAAATTATGTCCTCTCGCTGATTTACGTCTTACTGAGAAGTATAATTTATGTGAGTGGAATAATTTTGGGCTCATTATGTATTGAATGCTGTAATTTTATTTATGGTTTCTTTAAACGCGCCAGATGTTGATGGAAATGACATTTCTGTATGTAGAAAGTTTATTTTCTTTTGTCGATGTTTTTTTGACGCGGGCTGCAAATTTGCCTTCGATTAATTCATTATGTTTACGTTTATTTATTTTTGTTGTCAGATGATTTATTGCTGATTTATGTTTGGTTATGTTGGATTGTCTGTCTGTCAACGTGTAAGGAGGTTTTATTAGTTGGCCAATGTTATGCCATATTGAAAGAAGTTTCTATTCAGGAGAAGAGACTGTCGTTCAATCTGTTTTCTTTTTTTAACTAGTTTAATGAATTCGCTCTCGTCACTGATCGCATTTTATAACGGTGTTAAAATGATTGAAGCGTTGAAATTATATTAATTACATAACATACCATCACACCTGGCATTCCCAAAGGGTTAGGCAGAGGTGTTTGAAATGAATGTCATTGAATATTTGTTATGTATAATCTTTCTTTAAGATTAAAGGTCAGTACATAATACACAATGTATGGTCATTCTAGTATCGGTATTTTATCTATAACTAATGCTTAAAAATCAAAATAAATCTCAATATTCTTTTCAAATGTTGGCAACCATAGTGCATCGTTTAGGTTAATAGGCCTTTATCTACGTTATAACACTCTTAGAGCAATAACTTATTGTAAGAGACACTTTGATTGCTCATAAATCTTAACTCCAAGGATACGTGCAAAGGTCTACAGTCTAGACGTCCACGTTTTTGATCGATGCAACATTTTAGGTAAAGTCTCCGTTAGAAAGTATTTAAAAAAAAATTAAGTCAGCTAGATTGAATTCGAGGAACGTAACCCCTGTTAAACAAGTTAATTGTTCTTTTTTAAAATTATGCAATCCTAGATTTATTATTGTCAATGTCGATTATATAACTCATTCTCACCGCAAACACTTATATAAAAACACTTAAATTTCTGCAGTACCTACCTGCCCTGTTCGGGATTTACAGCTAGTAGATAATTGTTGATAGAGCTGTGATAGCCTAGTGGTGTGACCAGTGGACTGAAATGTCAAAGGTCTCGAGTTCAAACCCAAGACACGCACCGCTGACTTTTCGAAAGTTATGTGCGTATTTATCACATGCTCAAACGGTGAAGGAAAACATCGTGAGGAAATCTGCATGCTTGAGACATTTCTCAATGCCATGTGAAGTCTACCAACCCGCAATAGGTTAGCGTGGTGGACTATAGCCTAATGCCTCTGAAATGAGATGAAATCCGTGCCCAGCGGTAGGACATAAAGGGGTTGATGATGAATATGATATCTTAAACTATGACCTGATTACTTAAAGTCCTAGGAACTATTACCAGGACACGATATTCATTTAAAATATTTACGCAGACCAATTTGCTTGCATTAGATTGGCACCATAATATGTTAGAAACAACTAATAAAGTTACACATATGGGCTTATTATACGAAGGTTACATAAAAGAAAACGAAACATATATACTATTATATAATTATGTTTATCGGAATTAAGTAATATGTACAGAAAATTTCATCGAAATGCTTGTCGTACTAGAAATAGTGCTTACTGGTGAATCTGACTTTTTCGAATGATCGAGTAACAATATGCTTAAAACAATAGAAAGTGTCATAAAAAGACATTACCAGGTATTCTTCTCTTGAGATTAAGGAGATTCCAAACTCGCATGCAAAGTATTTTAAAGGAGTAAAGTTAGCTGCGTTTGTGAATTCAATGCTCGCAAATTTTTCTTCTACCTACTGCAATTCTAATCTATGTGTTGTTTGTTCTAGAATGACGAGCCCCCAGAGATCACGTACTGCGTGGTCGGGGGTGAAGGGGGGCTGGCGCTGCAGGCCGTCACCCCCACACACCCCATGCCGCCTGAAGAGGAACTTGATGCCAAGTTCGCTGAGCTCGTGGTAAGTACATTAATTAACTTAATCACTGTAACATGTTAAGTCAACTTTGATCTCTTTTTCAAAATGACTTTCAACTTTGGTAGTAAATAGGGGTGTGGTCTCAGACGATCTAAAATCATAAGGTTTTCGTTACGTTACTTTACTTTTGGATACCATTCGTTAGACACATAATCTTATATATTGTTGCACTCAAACACTAATAAAACGTTTATATTACATACATTTATTGCACTTTCTTGGTGACAACTGAACTGTATTCATTAGTTCATATAATTCACTGCGGGTGCTTCATTTATTATCATATCAATAGCTCTGTTGTTAAATCGTATCATCATCATTAAACGTTATTTACATTTAAATATGTTCTAATATAATAGGTCACATTATTAGCTGTTAGCCTAAAAAGGTCAGTTGCAATTCCCGGCCTGTTTATTCTAGAATACTCAATGACGGGCTTTTTAGTCCCCCTGATGAACAAAAAACTCTATTATCAAGACGGAAGAACAAAAATACAGCCTACGCCCAAACATTTTAGCCCATACAATTGCTTACATCACTACATTACATACACACAAATTAATGAAGTATAAGCTTCCGTATATAATTTCCCTTCCATTGTATTCAAAACCGACAATGAAACACAAGAATTTTCATTTTAAATGTTGGGAGGTATTTTAATAACACTGAAATGTATCCCATAACATAATATTATGGCGTTTTCATAATGCAACTCGCCGAAGTTCCCATCATAATGCGCTTAATTTCGTCATTGTATGTGCTTAGTTTATTTACGTAAGACGAGACTTCTATGTGAGTAGACGTACTGAATTTGGTATTCTAATTTCATTTCATACGCTCAAACGGTGAAGGAAAACATTGTAAGGAAACCTGCATGCTTGAAAAATTTTATCGATGGAATGTGAAGTCTGCCAACCCGCAGTAGGCTAGTGCGGTGGACTATAGCCTAATCCTTCTCAAATGAGAGGAGACCCGTGCCCAGCAGAGGGACAATAATGGGTTGATGATGATATTTATAACCGACTGCCTCTCGATTGTAGTGTAACATTGCCATAAATATACTGTTATGCGCGATCATCTCAGCTAGTTGTAACGACAGGGTTATGTCTCAGTCGACACGCTCATAGTACAAGTAGATAGGCACCCAGTGATTTGGAGGTGTTGTTTAGACAGATGAGGCTCGGCCCCGCCTCCAGGCACCTGCTGCACCCTCGGACTACTTTCACAATTCATCGTCGGTTATGATAGGGTTGTCGCTGCGAGAAAAACAATGTAGTTTTTGCTGAACAAGGTGATTATTATTATTATAAAAATAATGTTAAAATTATTAAAGTTTAGATTATAATATATTGCAATTACAATTGACATATAAATTAATATTAGGTAGTATTTATAATGAAATATAAAACTGTAACCAAATTAATAATAGAAACAAAATTATAACCAAAAGCATGAAATATTTTTGTACACTTATTAAATAATAATGTATGTAAGAATTTATTAACATCCTATAAATACACAGGTTTGACGTAACTTGTGGAAATTTATGTAATTAATTAAGGTCAGAGATGTAATCTAATAATACCGTGTAATATAAATCATAATGTCATAACGTTGGTATTTTAGCCAAACTAATAGAAATGTTAATTTTATCTAATAACAAGATCTAGTATTAGAGCTGTGTAGCTAAGTCTAAATTGGCAATATCCTTGAAGCCGTTGGAAAGGCTAAAGTTGATAATAATCATACTGCGGATGCTACATGCACGTCCGAATGATATTAAATTGAATCGATATTTTAATTGAATTACACACTAATAAATAAATCACACAGCCTTGATGGGTAGTCATTAATATGTATTTATAGTCAACAGTCTACGTTTATTTTGTATAGTGTTGTCATTAATTTGAATGGGGAAGATTCCACAGATGAGGTGAAAAAGATTGATTGTAATTATAGCAGTAATATGATTGCAGTTTTCTGTACATATATAAAGAAAATTGTTTAACTATTCAAAAGAATGCAAACTCAATACTCTTACCTAACATAAATATACATACTGTTTTAATCTGTTGATATAATAATTATTATTAATATATAAAAAAAACTAATTAATAATACTGGCAGCCCTACAGCCACTTATCGGATAACAAGTATCGCATCGAGTGGTAGGTGGCGTTTAATTTGATTTACTGGCGGCATAGTGCCAGCGCCGCGCAAATTGCCAGCCTCAATCCCGCGGCTCGTTCGATCCTATCGCGCGATCTCATCGCCTCTTACCGATCTCCGATCGCCGAAGGGTGCTCGGAAAATAAGCTTAAGCTGTACCAAGTGTTGCTTGGTACTTTATTTAATAAAGCCCTTTATCTTATAAGCTGTTTAGCTATTTAGATCGATATTTCTTGTGGGTGTAGCTAGGGGGATTATAAGTTATAACTTTTATTTACTAGATAACCAATCTCTGCAGAAGTTACAAAATATTTCGGGAAAAAATACGTCATTTAATATCTTAATGTTCAGCATGGGTCTTTTCTTTCACACGCCATTGATAGAAAATACATAAATGGAAATTCTGTAAATCAAATTATAACTAATTATAATATTAACGGCTGTGATAGGCGTTTATTTTGACAAATGGGACCGAGACGGGTTAATGTCCTCTAAAGTGAGAAGCGAAGGGGTCTATGTGAAAATTATCACCCCCGCCCCCCCAAAGAAACTAACTTCAGCAGCTGAACCTTGCAGATCGATTAATCAGCGATAGTTATTATCAAGTCTCCTAGTAACTTTAAGTGATATAATCTAAGTTAATTTTGCACTTTATACAATACTATATAAGGTTCAATGTATTGGTGGATATGTAGTATTACGGTTCCGCATTCCTTGATTGCGGAGCATTTATATAGAATATCGTTCTGATGAAATTCCTCTTACTATAGAAATAGTGTATGCAGTCATCACTTAACATTCAGAGCGTATGTTGAAGTCAAAACACGCAATTTGCAAGCCAATGATCCTATTGATACGAGATCCATAAAATATAATAGGCACATAAATGAAGGCCACGCGAAATTGTTCAGTAATTTTTGCGAAATCGATCTTTAATTGGTTCAATCAACTCCGCTTATCGCAGTCCACTGCTGGACATAGGCATCTCCCAAACTGCGCCATAACACTCTGTCCTCCGTCCTATTTAATTGGTTATTCTTCGCTTATTAAAAACTAACGAACTGTTCCGACTTCGTATGGGTAGCATACAGATAGATATACGTATTTAATAAATATTTAAAAAAAAAACTTCGAGAGACATCATAGGGGTTTTAACTGTAAACTTCACAGCTTGGGTTACATTATTAACATTTTCATAAATTATAGCTTATGTTCATCACAGATAATGTAGTATTATAAAGGTAAAAACATTAATCAGATCAGTCTAGGAGTTTCCGAGCCTATTTGATACAAATAATCAATCAAATCATCTTTCCTCTTTATAATATGCGCATAGATGTATAGATATAGATGAATAAGAATCAAATACGGCTATAATTACCTGGTTTCTCATCAAATATTTGTATTAGATGTTTAAAACATGGATATTTGGAGAATCATGCATTCTCGTTGTCACAATGTGGTACTCCTTGAACTATGGAAACGAGGTGCGAACGTAACCTCAGAGACTGATCATTTGGCTAGTAAGGTTGTACGTATATTGTGAAATAAACTAAATAAATTATCACCAACAAAAACTTTACATAAACACTACGTTAAAAGACATAGACACATACTCTTAGGACTATTTAGGCAGATTGCTTAAGCTAGATTCTAGGAAAAATAATTCGTGAAATTCTTTTCAACATGTTTGTGGCTCTTAGGTGTGTTTGGCCGCTTTAGTCCTTTCAAAAACTAGGTTATACGTTCAAATATTAAATGTACTAACATTTCCAGATGATAACATAACGTAATAATATACCATTACCTACTCCTGTAGTCCCCAAAGGATTTGGGAGTTTTAATGTATACCCACATTTCGCCGGTGTTTTAGGTCTCATGTAATAGGGGGTGATTACCTATTACTATCAACCGGGCACGAATTCCAACTTCGAGCTGCTACTGAGAATTTTATAGAATGCCCCAATAACGTTGCTCAACTGGGGAATCTAACCCCAGACCTCTTGCTCACCAAAGAGGCAGCTTTCCAGAAGATTAAGATATCAAATTAACATCCAATAAAAATGCAAAAGTTATAGGCCCAACAAAATATTTAATTGTCGACCGCGGCGGTTAATAGCGATAAGCGGTTACATTAACCAAATTTCACTTACACTTGCGAACAGGTTTGATACCCACACAAGCCGACATCGTAAAAGTTATAAACAAACCGCCCGTGATTTTTAATTCGATTGTAAATTCTTTGAGACCTTATAACAATCATTATAGTAAATGCTTGCCATATTTTTTCTCGGGTCATTTGAATATTTATGATGTTTTTCAGCTGACTTTTGCGTTCCAGTAACCGGAGGCTTTCAGATATTTGTTTTTGTAGTTTCTAGTATGATGAAACGTTTTTAATGAACATATTTACATTTCTACTTACGTAAGTTCATCTTCCTTTTGACTTTTGACCAGTATTGTTCACATTGTTAGCATAATTTGTATGAAGATGAAGAAGAAGGTTGTTACATGCCTCTTTTTATAAAAAAATGATTTTGGTATCACCAAGCGATTTAAATCACTAGTCGCTGGAATCCACTGGATGCGGGCGACATATGACTATATGCATATACCTATATAATATAGTCGTCGTGGCGATCGTTGGGGGAGACCTATGTCCAGCACGTCTAACGGTTAAAATGATGATGATGATGATGATGAAGCGATATAAAAAAATCTGTGATAGCCTAGTGGCGTGACCAAAGGACTGTGAAAGTCACCTAACACCAGTAAAAGTTAACAAAGCACCACTGGCTTTTCGGAAGTTATATACGTAATTATCTACGAAAACGGTTTAGGAAAACATCGTGAGGAGACTTACATGTTTGAAAGATTTTCTCAATGCCGTGTTAGTTCTGCCAATTCGTACCAGGCGGGGTGTACTATTGCCCGATCTCTCAAATGAGAGGAGACCGCTGTCAAGCGGTGGGACAACAATTGGTTTAATTATGAACCGATATAACTTGATTAACTTGGTTGTATAATTCTAACGATGATAGATAATATAGAGAGATTCAACTTGTAACACATAAATATAACAAGATAATGCTAATTATGGTCCTAATGCAAATGACGCAACATAAATTGGTATCTCACGTAACTTTCTCTAGATAGGACAAGCTTATGACAGATCTGTGGCACTCAAGCTCTCACATGCTAATGAAGATGACGTACATTGTCATTACTGAGCTAATGTTAGAAAAGATTGTACAGCTTAAAAACTTCCTTCAAACGTAAATAACAGCTTTCTGAATAATTGAAATTTTGACGACGGCCAATGTCTTCGCATTCTTTTGTTAAGTGATATTACTCTCTGCTTAATAGATCCCTCATTATTTATTTTTAGAAATCTTATCTGTCATATTACTTGCATTTATTTAATTATATATATTTATATTGTGGCTTGCAAATCTGGTTGTTTCAATTACAGGCTGTCTTTTTTCGTTAGTTCCAATGGTTTTTTTTTTGCTGAAGATTCAATATTTTCTACACGCGTTTTTTATCTTTATATTTGATGTCTACATTAAATACAATGTTTAACATTTTCTCTACCGCACCCATATTGGTTTTATTCGCAAAAATGTTTGCGTTTATTACAAGTGTCGAATTATTTGCTATTATATAGTCAAGATGACATTGTTTTTTTTTTTCTAAGTATCGCTGAGTCAGGAAATATTTCTCTTGTTCTCACACATGTGTCCATTGTGGTCGCTTTCTCTCGACCCCTGGCGTGATCAGTGGGCTCTGACACCGTGATTGGCATAAGTACAAATGTGCAAATGAGTGAGTTATTAATGATTTCTCTAAACACCTATTCAGATGCTGTTTTCACCTCGCAATTAATTATTGTTCCGGTCTCTCTTAGCCAATTTTCCACGCCCATTTGAATATAAGCTTTTAAGTTTTAATGTAAACGTTCGATGTACGATAAAATAAAATTAATATTCTTTTAGCCATTACTCGACATTTCAGATTAATTGATTATAAACTTTAGATAAAGACTTGTTTGAATTTATTTCAAGTGATGCTCCTATCTTGAAAACTAATTTATCTTAAGATATTTATATATTTGGTTAGATTCCATAGCATGGCTTTAATTTAAATATGTAGGTCGTAGTAATGCAGATGTCGAGTTGCTTTTTTATACAGGTGTTTCATATTCAAAGTTGTGACGATAAACACGATCGTAAATAAATTAAACAAAAAATATTTATTTCAGATGACTATGATCCATAAAGTCAAAGTAAAGACACATATACAAAGGCAATAGTAATAATAAATATCAATGGTAGGTAAATTCAAATAAAACTACGTTTCCAAGTCTCACAGTGGGTGTCAAGTCAGACACAAGTCTAGATTCCTCAGCGACTCGAAAGGTCTCACTTATTTACATTTGACTTTGAATGCCGATCACAAAACAAGTTATATAATTTTCTAGTGCATTAGTTTGTCTCTATCGTGAATGAATTTCTATTTAACCTTCGTCTAGTCACGAGAAGTCGCGTTCGCCTGAACGACTTTATTAAGTTCATCATCATCTATAAATATTAGCATCATTAATTAATATTGCTTATGAAATAACATAATTTTGTAATTTAGTTTTTAAAGACCAACGTTTAGTGTGGTGTTTGACATTTTGTTTCAGGCTTTTTTCGTTATATTGAAGTTTGTTTTTAACCTCGTGATTGACACAATCGGAATACTGAGATGCATTGTCATCAAGATTTTAGATCATCAGACAGGTAGAATATACCTATAAGATGCAGGTGTGGTGTTAAGATTCTAGTCTTCTCCAAACATTAAAATTACTAGGTAGGTACTTACTTTTTGTTTAACTATAGTTGTTTCCAAAGACATTTTATGACAAATTAGGTATATCATATACCTAATTACGAAAGGAATTAATTCATGTTATTATTATGTTGAGTCAGCTATTTAAACATTCATTTTAATTAGTGGCCATAAAACACACTATAAAATATGCCTAAAGGTGATTTATATCTTCGAGTGCAGTCTTTTACTGGACTTTCAAGGTTTAATTCCAGTGTGGTACGAGTATATGATCTTTATATTAAGACTAACGATGGCTTGTCAGTTGCGAATGTCTGAGAGGAATTACATTTAATTCCAACAACTGTTTGGCACTGTGGATTTCGATGTAAGTGTTATTTAATATTGAATTAGAATGACGTAAAACTACGTACGTGTAGAAGTTAATAGGCTGCTTGTTTTAGTACGTGGAGTTAAGAGTTAAGCAAAACTGTATTATCGACATCGCTATAATAATATACATTATGTTAGAATAAAAACATGACTCTAGTGGTCTCTCAATTGCGAGTCCAGACTTTGGATTCGTGCTCGGTGTATTATGGAACCTAATTATGATAGCCCAATGGTGTAACCAGTGAACTGCGAACTTACAAGTCTCGAGTTCAAACCAAGGCCACTGACTTTTCTAAGTTACATGAGTATTTATCACATGCTCAAATAGTGAAGGAAAACATCGTTAGGACACCTGCATGCCAGCGGGATTTCTCGATGGCGTGTGAAGTCTGTCAACCAGTACTAGGCTAGCGTCGTGGACTATAGCCTACTAAAAGAGACCCGTTCCCAGCAGTGGGACAATAATCGGGTTGATAATGATGATAGATAATATGACATCCAAAATAAACGTTTGTGTAACAAAATACTTAAAAGTACTCATGCATAATTATAATTTTCTTCAGTAAATCTTTAAGGAGCGGCCGAGAGAGCGGATCGCCGTAACCTTTGAGATTAGTGTGATAGCCACGTATACCTACAGATGCAGTCGGCATCACATATATCAGGGGTGGCCAACCTGCGGCTCGCGATTTGCATGAGGCTCTTTGAAGGATTATTTGTGGTTGTCGATAAATGTACCCGAGTTCCCTTATCATTATTGCATAGGTGTAGCCAGGATTTCTTTATATGCAAAATAAGGGCAGATAACGAAAAAAGAAGCTCGTCTCACTGAAAAAAAAAAATATATATAAAAAAAACTACAGGGATATTGGGATGACCTTTTTTAAAGCCCTATCGCTCTTGATCCTAGAATCAATCAAAGCAAGTTCGACCTATTGAAAAATTATTCGGACTTTCAATAAGCTTGACCACCTCTGACATATATCAATGTATCTGTACGTATACCCCACATATACATGATGAATGTGTAGTTAATTAAATTTTATGGCGAGTACCTACGTCGGCGCTTATGAACGTTTTATTGTGACTCGTTCTAATTGACAGGGAAAGTAGGGACTGGATTTGAATGAGTTTTGGCACCACACCCGACACCCGAAGTTATGCAATGTAAAGAAAAGAAGGTTTAGAAAGGTAGGGCATAGCATCGTAGAGATTTCTCTCTCAAATTGAGCTGCCCGACTGGGAAAGTCCCTCTGCCTTACGGAAGTGCAATTGAAACAACAATAGTTGTGTTTCTGTGAGTGAGTAAAGTTGTCAGAGCTCGTTAGGGGAGTGACTATTCTGATAGCATGAAGTCCGTTCCTATAAGTGTAGTAATTACCCTTTTTTAAGAGACTTAAAACACTCCAATCTATTAGACTTTTTTTTAAATGAGGAGAGTAGGTAAAGGTTTCGACAGTGTCGGCAACATGCGAGCGACACCTCTGTTGTTGCATCCATACCATTAGGGAGTCGTAAGCTGGTTTGTCACCTTCGTGTCATAAAAAAAAGTACGTTTGGTACGATTTTCTAGTTTTTATTCTCCTCGTAGCAATTTCCTTACGATTAAACCTTTAAAGAACATTAAAAAACCTTCCACTCTACCAACAAAATTACAGCCAGGCAGGTGATTAGGTTCTGCGATATTGTATATATATTTAATTTTGTATCGTTAAATGGCTTATGTCATCCGGAATCGTAAAACAGTAGTCTACATAAGGTATACATCCTTACATTCCCCATCTAAGTACCTAGCCTACTTAACCCTCAACAACTTAACTCTATAAACAACAATGACACTTTATAATCCTAGGAAACGCTTCGATTAACTGTAGCAATTAACGAGAACTAGATTAAGCAGTACCTGCCTAACAAGGTTATAATAAAATTACGATTTTCCATCTGTCGGCCAACGAACGAATGCAGCCTCAATGCCATCACAAAGGCAGGTCATCATAGTACTTAGTGTCGATACAGACGCGCCACTTATAAGCAACTATGTGTGGAAAATGTTTGGTCGTTCCGCAGTGAAAGGTTACTTTTGCTTGTATATGGTATGGTATTTATTTAGATGTGTTGTTAAGGTTCTAGGTTCGACTCTTAAGATCGAGTGAATTAATATTGTAGTTTTATCCATTAATTTTCGATAAAAGTTCAGTGTTTGGATTTCTTTTTCTCCCTTGCGCTATATGAACAGCGAATTAATCGTATTTTGGTGTAAATTCTTTTAAAGGCATGTTATAAATGATTTCAGTGCACGTGTTTGGACAATTTTGCGAGCAATTGTTTAATTTAACTGTCATGGGAACTTTTGTGGGCGGCCACATTTTTGTTGCTGTTGTGCAGTCGCTGTTGTAGCACGTGTGGCCAAACTTACGCATTTAACCCCTTGTTCTCATTGACCGCGTTCCTAGACATTTAGTTAAGTGACAAATTATTGTAAATTACCTACAAATGTAATTTGCAGAGGCATAGAGGTTATGTTGTGGAATGTCTTAGATCATATTTAAATCGTGGTGTTGCCATATAAGATGATTTAAGTGCGTGCGTTGATTGTGGATCAAGGTTTTGGGAGCTCATGGCCTTAGAAATAGGTTCGGTATTAAAGACTTAATTAAACTTTGAGTCGATAGTTGGAACTATTAACTTTTTATTCGCCTTCTCCGAGGGTATAATATAAGGCCTATGACATTCTTAATATAAATCATAGAAGAAGTTTCTTTATTGTTTTTAAAATAAGGTTACAAACAATTTTTCAATACAAACCGTTGCCCAAGCTGGACAGAAAATGTTTTATTTTTTATTTCTTAAACTTTGTCGTAAGGATAAAAGAAGCTTGGTAGATGCGGTGGCATAGTGATTGAACGATGTGGTCACTTGGTTAACTCAGTTCGGTTGTTCGTGGTCGTACGGACTATTGTAACGCTCTTCTGGATGCTAACCCTCAATGCGATTTGTTTGCGGATGGATGGCAGGATATATTGTTAGAGTGCTTGCGTTTTTGTGAAAAGGATATATGAATGTATTATTTGTGTTTTGTAATGTGTTTCTTTAATTATTGTAATTGGTTTATGGCCGGTAATTAAAGTAAAAATAAATAAATAAATAAGTAACATCGAACTAAACAGTTATTTTTTTGTTTATCAGTATAAACTGAGAGTTCGAACTTTGGCTTCACATTGTGTTAGAGTTTAAGCATTTGAAATAGTCGTAAGTATAATTTAGTCAATTTTTGATTTTCAACCTAACTCAATAGTTAATAAAAGTAATTAAAAGTTGGCAATATTGGTACAGTCGCTATAGACGATTATTTTAAGTAGATATTTGAAGTATATTATAATACAACTAAGCGTATCTTCGTCAATTTGCATTTACAGTTGGTATTACCTAACGTATCTAAAATACAGCTATTTTCCATTTTCATAAACACCTTACACAAACAGACGTAAATAAAACAAAAACTGCTTCAATATCGACGTCGTGAATCGTGCGAATATATTACGTTGTACTAATCTCATTTACTAGGTATTTCCAGCATTAAGGTTCAACTTTCAAAGTCCACGAGAAAAACATCCGCGATCCAACGCGGTACTGATATAAATAAGACATTTGGATTCTAAATAACTCTATTTTCGCTTGATGTGAGAAAGTTATGGACTGCCAAAGAGTAATAGTTTCATTAGCTGGTACCTACCTACCTGCCTACCTACCTGTGGCTACTTTCTAGTGCGCCCTATGCTCACTTGCATATTTAGTACTACTAGTTGAATAGCGATAGCTGCAAACTAGATGAGATTTGCATGTACCTACGCAGCTAGAGATAATATTACCATTACGTATATCCCGCCGGAAAAAGCTAAATTTTCCTTTTATTTTAAGGTAAAAGAGTGGCAAACTCGCTAACGGCCTGATGGTAAGCGGTTACCGTAGCCTATAGAAGTTTGCAACACTAGAGGTGTCGACTCTTTGGGAACCGTTTAGGTTTCCTAAAATAGAGGAGTTACTAAACTGACAGCAAACGGAATTCTCATGATGTCAGAATAATCAATCACTTAACAAGCTCTGGTAACCTTACTCACTCGCAGAAACACAACTTTTGTTGCTTTACTGCGCTCTTCTGTAAGGCGGAGGTATTCCTCGGGCAGCTCAATTTGAGCGAGGAATCTCGCTATAAAAAATAGCTTTGACAACGATAATACTGAATTACATTAACGCGAATATACGACTGTAATTAAACTACTATGTTGTTGAGATTATTGTATCCCGATGTACGAAGGACAGTGGTACACATTGTGTATTTTTGGGATTGTCAATGATTAATAAAAATGTATGGTAGCTGATAGTATTTATAACATCAAGACAACTAACACCTCAGTCTGCCTGTGATCATGGATTCGCTTTGCAGTCTATCTGGCTGTCTATTCATAACCTAATTATAGCTCAAACTATTACAAATTTAAGCACTAAAATAATCTTAACTATGATCGTTTGTTTTTTTGATAACTTATTCTAAGCCTTAAATGGAAATGAAATGTTTACTGCAAAATTATTACCACTGTATTGCTGTGAATGTAGTATTAGGCGCTATATTTTATTCAGTTTATTGAAGAAAGCTTCTTGTTAATAATAGCTTTATAGTTTCACTTTCGCTTATCCAATGTTTGCAGTACTGTTGGGTTTTCTAACGACTATTTATAATAAACGCCTATAGAAACAGACTTGTCATCATTTGATTGTAGCATTTTCATTGGTCGGAGTCGTGTTTCCAACTAGCATCCAATGAGCATGCGTGGGGTAACATTGGATGTAAGAAATGTTCTAAACCTTTTATTAAAATGAAACATAACATAATTAGAAGTATGGCAAAGACTAACAATCAATATAATCAATATATTTGTATATCTAAAAGCGATAATTGAAACAATCCAACGCAAAATCTCTCTTTGGGTATCTTTATTTCATTTTACATTTATAAATGTCCACAGAAAAGTCAAACCCTAAGGGGCTGTCTATTAATCACGTGAGATTCGAAAGGGGAGGGGGGGGGGGTCAGCAAAAATCACTAAATATCACATGGGGGAGGGGGGGTATAGTAAGATATCACATGTGCTTATTTTTCGTCAAACGCGTGATTTCTAAACTTAAAAATAGTATTACAAACATTTTAAGATTCTTTGTAGGTACTAAAAAATACACGTGATTTTTGGTGGGGGGTCGGGGGGTAGTCTTAAACCTCACCACGTATCACCATGGGGGAGGGAGGGGTTAAAAAATGTAAAAAAAAACATCAGGTGATTAATGGACAGCTCCTAAAAAAAATTATAATCGAGGACCAGTTTTTTTATAACGTGCACATTTGAGGGTTATTAATTTCTATAATGGGAGACTTAGGTTAGACTCCCGGTCTAACTCAGGACTAAAACACATCGCAACAAAGTATCTCGAACTTGCACGCAAGTTAGTTCTTATCGTTTGGTAACGACTTAAACCACCATTACACTAATTACAAGGACAAGGTTATCGTGGAGACAGTCGTGAAAGTTATTTACAACCGTAGTAAGCACTTAAATGTTTTAATTAGTGTAGGTATGTCAGATAGGATACAATTGGGGCCTGTTGTCACCTGGACGGTTTTTGGTAAGGTTATTTAGATAGTCGTTTTATATGCTAGATTTAGGATTAAATAACATGAACCAGGCAGATCGCATAAAATATGTTGTCTGTCTACATATTTGACGACTGATTAGTTCAGCGGTAGTTAACGCTGCTTTCTGTGCTACGGGTCCCGAATTTGAATCCGGGTAGGGTCAAATGTTTGTGTGATGAGCATGAGCATTTGTATCCAAGTCATGGATGTATCTATGTATAATAAGTATGTATTTACAAAAAAAATGTAGTATATGACCTTCTAGTGTCTGCAACGAGTATGGTTTTATAGTCTTTGAGTGTCGGTAACACAAGCCTCGCTGCTTACCACGGAACTAGATGGAGCTGTGTCGTAATGTCCGGGAATATTACTATTATTATATGAAAAGTTTTGAAATGTAGATTATTACCAGCAATTCGTTCCCGATCGCTGGTAGATATCGCTATTTAGCGATAGGCTTACCATTGGACCTAATAAATAAAATTAATTGAATTTAGACTGCTTTTGTCCCCTTCATCATTTCAACCGTTACACGTCCACTGCTCGACATAGGTCTCCCCCAAGGATCGCCACGACGACCGGTCATATGCCGCCCGCATCCAGCGGATTCCAGCGACCTTTACCAAGTCGTCAGTCCAATGTCTTTTGTCCCCTTATAAAAAGACATTTTCTACATGATGCTCTATAACTCTATCTACCTACGCTAGTAGGGCGACTCTGTTTACGCGTTTCTACTTCCGACCCTCGCGACAACTGTCACTTCCAATTCCAATTTGACATTGCAATTCCATATACGTACGTACTTAATTACATCCTCTCTGATCCCATCCTTCATATTCTTGTAATACCGCCTTCTAATTACTGTTTAATTAAAAAAGGGATTTTATTTTTCTGTTCGGTACAATGGATTAGTATATACTGCATCCTAAAATATTAAATATGTAGATTCATTATAGAATCATGAATGTAATAAATGGATGTACATGACGCCCACTGCTGGACATAAGTCTCCCCCAAGGATATTTCTTTTATGTAGTTAAAATTTGAGGAAGCGGCGAAGCAGGAGCTCTTTTGACGGCTATTTTTACTGTCAATATAAAAGCTATCTACTCTTTCTCGATTCAGGATAACATAAACAGATTAGTGGCAAAATATTGATCTACATTACGTAATAACTGGATTCATCCGTCGTGAATATAAGATAACATATAAGTAGGTATATATACTACAGTACATTGTAGGGGTAACGGATCTCCCTCATAGTTTTAATGGGCTTGTGCTCAACAGTGTTAAGTGGCCACTTGTGGCATCCAAGACTCGCAGACTACTCATTCTGTCGTCTACACTGCAGCTTCACTAATGTATACTATGAGTATGAAAGTGCCATGCCAGACATGTTTTATGAGGCACTCACTCCAATAAATCCACCTAAGACTAATAAAATTGCATAGTATATTACTAAGCTATATATTTTACATAAGTATCATTTAAAAATGCTTTACAACGTCCTTACATATTACCACTATTGGTAAGTATGTTTTGTTGTGGCCTTGACGGTCCACCGATCCAAAACTGTAGGATTAGGAAAATATTAATATTACCGCGATAATATTCGTAAAAAGTAGTTTCATTTCAATGTATTAGTCGCGTTAGTATGAGAAATCTACATAGTACAATCATATTAAAAAAAAATTACAGGTATATATTTATTTACAACGAGTTAACCCTCAGTTGAAGCCAAGTAATTTTGTCGCTCTTATATCAAACGCGCATAACCTATCATCTTGACTTTTTTCATTTTGGCCGTTCTGAATTTACCAAATATTTCACGATAGTTTTTATTGTACATCCTTTTGTTCAATAATAGGTAGGTACTACTCTGCCATAAGTACATACAGGTCGTTGACCCTCTAGATCTCTAATGATACCTCGTCTAATTATGGCAATTGCTTTAAACGCTCACCTCGTATGCGGACTATGCGCGTTGCACTCCCGCGCAGCTTTTGAAAAATACCGGCTAATCATCATAAATGGTGGCCTAAAATTTTGATTATTATGATTACCAAGATAATGATGAACGAAGTATTTAAGGGTCGTATTGCGTACATGAGTTTTAAAATACTAGTTATTTTTTTTGTACTTCAAATTGTTTCGAATTTGGATCTTATGAAGTAGTAGGTTCCCCTTTTGGCCTCCGGCAATTTTCGGCCGAAAGTCGAAACAACAACAGTATTGTTGTTTTCAAAAGACTAGTCCAAAAGTCGCCTCGAATCGTCGAAACTTGAATCGATATGTATTATGTACGTTCATAACTTCAAAACGGCTACACCAAATTGGATGATTTCTTTTTGTGTGTTCGATATTGTAAGGACAAGGTTTTAAGTTGTGAAGTGAAGCTCAGTGGATCTCGTACTAGTTTAGAATACAAAGTTTTCCTCATTTCTTTCTTATAACGTCATAATTATATTATATAGCTGTCAGACTAGTCCCCTGGGGCATATAATTATATCAACGCATTGGTCTGTTACGACACCAAGAAGAAAGTGAGCCTATTGTTCTTAGAGATTATTTCAAATGATTCGGGTTTTGTCTATTATTATTAAAATGCAAGTGATTTGATGGCCTGCAGCGAAGAGTTAGATTAATTGTAGCTTAGTTGAAAGTATAATTGGATTTATATGCTTTTGTTTTCTTTTTTTAAATATTGAACTGGTGGAACTGCATTATTAGTTAAGTGGTTCGAAGCACGATTTGAGCAAGTCGAACTGTCTTTACAAATGCTCCGATATATTCTTCTAATAGTATAAGCCTCGATGCCGTAAAATCCGCACGAATTTCCTAAGAAAATAATAATTATAACGCCCCTGGTCACTTAACATTGCGATTATTAAAATTATATTAAGGTTTTCGCTGTACTTTTACATAATACTATTACTATTGCCCAATACTATTTATAATATTGATTGACCAACAGATTACATTTATCATCTAGTCGGAAGTTCCTACACAGCTTCTCAACTTCGTTTCAACTTGTCCGCCGCGGCAAATCTCTTTGACAGCTACATCGATTAAATCTTAATCACTGATTTAATACGTGTGTTACTTAATCGTCAACATTTAAATTAAAAATGGACTGAACTGTCTGGTTGGTCTAGTGGTCGTATAGTCTGACTGCTATACAAAAGGTCTTGGGTCCAACTCGAGCCTTTCGATTTTATATACACACCACTAGGTTATCACAGCTACTACTAGTTGTACTCTATAATAATTGTTTTATCGGTGTGAAAATATCTTAAGTAAAGATCAACAACAACGCTATTGTTTTCTAGTCTTTTATATACGTTACCTAACTCCATCATAGATAATTGCGGCACAGTAGCTGAATACTTATTTAATTATAGGTCACGATTCGCTAAGTCTGCATTTAACAGCTTCACATCCGCATCACTAAAACATTTCCAACTATTATATCGATCATAAGTCGATTCACGCTCGATCGATCGCCGCCTTTCTTCGCGGAAGTCCGGCTCGGACCGATGCGATTCGATTCGATTTGATTCGATTCCCGATGCAATTTCATAGGATTCGTTAGCTATGACCATAGTCGATGTGCGTTAGTCACCGTGTCAATTATATTGCAGCCAATCCAATTATAAAGTACGTCGAATGTAGAAAGGAGGAATTGAAGGAATGGCTTATTTTATTTACCATTAAAATGTTTGCCTGGCTTTCTTATTGAAGTGTAGATGATATTAAGCCTTGTGGCATAGCTCGGAACTAGATGGCGCTGTTTCTAAGTTTTATATTAAAACTGTAAGATTAAAGTCAATTTAAAACTTGGATACGTATGTCAAGTCACGCATTATAGGACAGCGTCGAAGTAGGCTTTACGTTTATAAGCAGGAGAAGGTAAGAAAAGAGGCTAAATTCGTCAATATTCATACTTATTCGACATATACATATTCGACATTTAAAAATGACATCGCTCAAATATATGAATATCAATCTGATACCATAAAGCACTCTTCCTTCTTGCTATTTTCCAAATGGGTCACATCAAGTTCGATTCCAATATCTATAAAAGGTGACATTTGAAATTCTAATCGCGTGCTGTTCGTGTTATACAGTCTTATAATGGAGTTAATGCATAAACTGCATTTATGTTCCGAACATTGGTTCGATTACACCGAATACCTGACTAAATTGAGTGTTGGAGTGTCCCCAAATTTATTGCAACGGCTTTTTATGCCTATCGTATGTAGTTTTTCCTTTTGAAACAAAGATGTTCGTAAAATTTGGACACTAGGAATGTAGGGTCGGGTTAGTTAAAAATGTATTTAGGAAAGATAGATTGTTTGAATTTTAATTTATTTCCTCCGAATTTGTTGATGCAATAGTTGGTGGTTTTAGTCTTGAGCTTGAATGGAGAAACAAAAGTAGACTGGATGTTTAAAATGTAGATTTAGTACGATTCGTTACTATTATTTTATGCGCTATTATGCCAATTAAATATTTTTTAGAGTTATTATTACCTAGGAACTATGGGTAGTAAAAGATTTTGAAACTTTCATCCAATTCTTCTTTTAGTTTTAAGATCTTAGTTACAGTCATCCACCAAATTGAAGTTGTCACGTGGACTAACACCACTAATAATATATTTCTTTTTAATTACAGGAAGAACTGGACCTAACAGCGGTAAACAAAGCAGCCATGATGGCTCTTCCTGCGGCGAAGAAGTGGCAGATCTACTGCAGCCGGCGACCTCCGCCGGGACAGCCCCCACCGCTAGCCACTGCGCCGCAGCTTGAAGAGTACATCAAGGCTCTGAACGAGATTACTGATGTAAGTGGAATCTTTGACAAGAACCTTACATATCTAGTAAATTTCTGAAGATGCTCTTACCCTGAGAAATCTTAATCATAATGAATGTAAAGCTAAATCAAATTTTGAAACCCTCCGATCAACGGCCATGCCAGCTAAATTAAATTTTAAAATACAATCTTCGAGGTGTTACTAAAATTGTCATAGAATACCCATCAACAACCATGCTTGGAGACTTAGGTGATGAAAACTAAGCCAATATGGCAATTTTTACTTTGATATCTACCAATAACCCTGAATCTTCATATTATATCAATTTTTTGCAGGCCTTCGCATCATCGGATGGAGTACCACCACCAGAAGCATGCGCCCTTGTCGATGGACTCAAAACGGCGCTACGGACTCGAGCTCACAGCTTCGTACTCCGGTTCATCAAGCAAGGAGGTCTAGGTTCCTTGCTAGATGCTTTGCAGAAAGCACCGAGGGATGACGCCTTGACCAGGCATAACCTAATTGCCGCTATTAAGGCGCTCATGAACAATTCTGTAAGTAGATCTTTTTAATGTTAAGTGAAGGTTTCGGTGATGGTTGTAGCTCAAATATGAATCAATATCAATATGGTTGAAGCCATGTGAGAATTCCAGTATTGAAAGATTGTAAAATTATGTTATATTTCTATTAGAACCTCTTCCAATTGTTGTAATATCTCCGATTTATGCTCCTTCTTTCCGACTTTGCCGTTTTCGTAGACATTATTTATGGGGATGATCCCAAATCGGGTCGTGCCAAAATCAAAGGATTGTTGTAGATCGAAAAATTTATAAAAAAATAAAGTAGTTACTTGTCTTATGAAGACAGGTTTGAGAGACCACTGTTACCTTCAAGTAGTTTCAGCCATCCAATTTCCTATCTTCTTACCTGCTTTATAAATATTATGGTTGCTTGCAGACCGGGCGCGCGCATGTCCTGGCTCACCCCACGAGCATCGATCTGATCGCACAGTCTTTAGACACTGAAAATGTAAAAACCAAGGTCGCTGCACTAGAAATACTCGGTGCTGTCTGTTTAGTACCAGGAGGACATAAGAAGGTAGTGTATTTATTTTGTTTTCGGTTGGTTATTTGTAAAATATGTTGGGTCTTTCGACTATTTGGTGAGAATGAAGGCCAATACGCTAGAAATTCTATCAGTCTTGTAAGTGCAAGGAGAGTATTAGAACTTAGAAGGTGTGGGTACTAAAACGTCCAAGGAGCGAAGAACTGGTACCGACACCCATATCTGGCTCTTTAGAAGATTTGCTCTATTAGCAGATTTAGTGCTTGTTTTTGACCGGGATGACATGAAAGGTAAAATTAACTACCTTTTTGGGATATCTGTACATTGTACTCAATTTTTTTTACTGAATCTCCATTTAGATTGTTAAAATAAAATTATTATGAGACTTTCAAAGACAATGTAAATAATAAGATATATAAACAAAAAAAAAAGAAAATGTTTTTTAAGAGAATGAATAAGTTTCAGTTTCTTATTAAACTCCCAAAATGTTTCATCATCATTAATTTAAGAGCTCAGCTCTTGTCGGTAGAGCAATCGCTATTGTTCTAGAGAACGGAAGGCGGAAGCTCTTAAATACGATAAAATAACTAGCTACAGGTCATTAATACGCTCGCCAACAACATTTCCAGGTGTTAGAAGCAATGATGCACTATCAGAAGTACGCTGGTGAGCGAGCCCGCTTCCAAGGCATAATGAATGAGCTGGACAGAAGTACCGGCGCTTACCGCGACGACCTGGGCCTGAAGACAGCCATCATGTCATTCGTCAACGCCGTGCTGAACTACGGGCCCGGCGAGGAGAGCCTGGAATTCCGGCTGCATCTCAGATATGAACTCCTCATGTTGGGGATACAACCAGGTTAGATTTACCGGAATGTTTCCCGAATTTAAATAGTTTTGTACAAGGTGTTCAATTATTGCATAGCAGGCGAAAGATAAGTTTATCTAAACATACATATAAGGTAGAACTTGGTTTAGTTAGTTTAGTTAGAATAAATTAAAAACAATAACAGCTTTTGTATTCGTGAAAGAGACAATATTCCACTGATACCAAGTTATCCCAATCTGAAGAAACGGCCCCTCTAAGCGCTATTAAAGTTTAATCAAAGTAATTGTTATAAACATACATTGCCAAGTAAATAAGACGTGAAATATCTCCAAAACCTTTCGTACCAGTTTTGCCATAAGCTGTAAAAAAGAATACAGTCTTTCAACTTCTCTTCATTTCAGTGATCGAAAAGCTCCGCAAATACGAGAATGAGACGTTGGACCGACACATTGAGTTCTTCGAGATGGTGCGTAACGAGGATGAACGAGAACTGGCGCGGAGATTCGACAAGGAGCATGTGGACACCAAGAGCGCGACCGACATGTTTGAGCTGTTGAGGCGGAAGCTCAGTCACACTGCCGCCTACCCACATCTGTTATCCATGTTGGAACATCTGCTGTTGCTGCCGTGTAAGTGGAATTTGAACCAGAACATCACTTTTTCAAAACTGTTTCTTGAGTCATTATTTGAAGTCATATAATTTAGAAGTTTAATTCTGATATTAATATCGATTCTTGAGACGGGCCGTAAGGTACTTGTACTGGAATCCTTTCTTAACGCTATTTGTATTCCAGTGGAATACAACCCGCAGTCGCAGCACTGGCTGCTGCTGGACCGCGTGGTGCAGCAGCTGATCCTGCAGCAGCCGGCCGCCGGCAGCCGCGCCAACTCCGAGCAGGGCAGCGAGCGCGGCAGCACCAGCGACCAGACCAAGGTACCTACATACTACTCCGCGCAGTGGCGTCGCTAGGGGGGAGGGGGTTGTACTAAGTATCAGCCACTTAGAAGTGACACCCGATGCGTAGAGGGAACAAATATTTTTTCACAGAAATTTTACAAGAACAAAATTTGTTTCACAGATCGTTCATTAAAATAATAAATAAAATATTGCATAGGTAACTATAATTAAATTTGATATAAATATTAAAACGACATTTCAAAATCATGTGCTTATTAAACGACTAATATTTAAAAACCGAGCTGAAAAAAAAGTTGTGTCCCAGGACCTCACGATCGGTGGTCGTGCTTGGAACCTGTATGTACTACTAAAACAAGAATATTGACAATCAAAATTATATTCCAGATATACGACCCAGATGTAGCACCTCTCGAGATCAACGTTGGGGATATAGTCCACCTGCTAGCTAAAGAGGAAGAGCTGGTGGCTGCTAGGACGAAGGCCGAGAACCTTGAGCGAGAGAATATCGATCTGGCCACCGACCTCGCTAAGAAGGTAACGAGCATCTTCATATTTAGCTTTATGAAGGACACCGGTGCTGATTCTGTTTTTTTTTAACCTATTTTTTATGTCTCATTGTACGTGGAAGAAAAAATATTGTAAGGTCGGTTTACGGACGATAAAGTTACGTGATAACGACATAAGAAAGCCGAACGGATATTTTTCTGTATTGCACAATATTTTGCAATTATTTTTCTAACATGGCAGATATTTTTATTGTTAATATTTCTCCGGTCCACTTCTCTTTACTTCATTGGACTGGCAGATTTGTCTCTTCAGATTAGTACCGTGTATTCATATTTTCGAAACCGCATGTTTTCCCGTAAATGAAAATAGTATAGACTTTAGGTGTAGTTCTCAAATATTTATGTCCTTACTTAATGATTAGGTTGTTGTTATTAGGATTAGAACCTATTTAACCATCCATCTATTAAAAAAGTAAACAACATTTTTATTAGTATAAATTGTGTAGTGACAAGCTTTTAATGTAATTTGAATTAGTTTCATGCAATACGCAACAGAATCAGCAGCGCTGTTGAAAATAATTAATTATGTAACTTTTTTTTTGCGTTATTCATGGCAAATCATGGTAACGGAACATAATGTTTTTAAAATACTTAATAATGATCCATTACTAGTAAATATAATAATTATTAAACAATAGTTTATGTTTCAGACATTGCTACATTATTCATTATGGTGATGAACTTGTTACATTTTATGATGATTTATTGCAAGATTCCTTTATTTTTTACCCTAATTTCATAATATAGTTTGATAAAAAAATATTATAAATTATTTCAAAATAAGTCATCATGTATAGTGACAGGTAATATAAAAAATATATTAATTATTTCACTCGTCATTACATAAAAGCTGTTTATTCACAAACACAACACTTTAAAAGACAAGTGGTTCGATGTGCGGAGTGGTAATGCCTTTATCAGCCGGTGTGTGCTGCTGGTTCTGACAAGACAATTATATTCAATCAATTTCAACACAGCTTGTCTGAACCAACCATCACGCTTGAACCAACCGCCAATAATACCCACATCATACACGCGACACGTGCATGTACTGACTTCCTAACCCACTAACAGGAGAAACAGCTGGACGAGCAGAGCCAGGAGCGGGAGGAGCTGGAGGGGGTAGTGGCCAGGATCAAGGAGAGGCTGGAGAGGGAAACCGCCGCGCACATGGAGTGTACTGAGCGCGCTAGAGCCTGCGCTACACGGGCGCACCAGCTAGAGCAACAGGTCAGTAGCTAGCACAGTAGTACAGTCCACAGGAGGGTGAGGAGCTGGAGAGAGGAGAGGTCAGACTCAAAACTGAAAAAACGGCGTACATGAAATGTATTGAGCATTCTTCTGTGCGAGTCACGAGTTCTTTGGCTTGAGCAACAGGTCAGTAGACTTCAGTGTACACTTAGTAGCACCGAAAAGAGCTTATTGAGGTGGATGGAAACGTAGCTAGGACCAAGGAAGAGTAAGAGAGGAAAATTGCTGCAAACGTGTAATATATTGAACATAAGGCTGCGCCAGTTAGGGTACCAAGTCAATAGAGTTGAAGCGTAGGCTCAAGGAGAGACTGGAGGGACACCTGCACCCTGCACCACATGTTGAGATACATCAGATAAATCAGCAGGTCAGTAAACAACAGTGCAGTAGCATCGAGAAGGGCTGGAGCAGCTGAAAAGAGGAGAGGATAAGCTCGATGAGGAGAGATATAGGTATACATATTATTTAAAATAGAACAAACATAGGTATACTCTAACAACCTAATTGGTATACATGCTACTATCGACCGAATCATGTGTGGATGTAAACCAATTTGCTTGTTAGAGTGCACAACATCGTATTATGGATTACTTGTAACTTTCCGTCAACCTAATGACAGTTTTCTAAAGTTTGCTCTGCAGAAAACTACTTATAATTACATAAATCCATTAATTTTAAAGTGGACAAGCCTTTTAGCATTTGGCGTATGAGACGCATCTAATCGTCATTCATTATTTAAAATAAGCAAATTAGTATAATTTTGCTTAACATCATACAAAAAAGCTTTCGCTTATTCTCCGCGATTTGAGCATGGGTATATTGGTCTCATAATTTTTGTCATATTAATAACATTTTGTGCGAGAAATCGATATTTACCTATAATAATATCCGCTATGAGCTTGGGATAAGATGTATTAAAATAAAATTAAATAGTACAGAAAATGTAGTCGTTAAAATATTACCTTTTCCAATCGACAGCTGAACCAAGAGAGAGCAGAAAGGGTGAGGTTTGAGAAACTAGTCAGTGAGGGGAGCATACCTGATGACGCTAAGGTAAGTGAATTATCCTAAATATAGTGGTTAGCAGAAAATATTTGTCAATATTTATATCGATAATTAAATAGAGATTCATTTAAAACGTCCATTAAAACGCATAGTAAATTTTATATCTAACGACACTAAAAAAATGCCCGTCTGTTTCATTTTGATGTTAATACAATGAGATGATAGTAGAAATAATACTACTTAACGTTTCCTAATGTTGGGCAAATGTAACTCGGATCTGCTACTGAGAAAGTCACAGGAAATCGGTAATAGAACCAAGGTATTCACACGCAGTAATTGCAATTAGGACAAATATACAATTATACACTTGTTTATTTATTGCTCATAATTTCTTTATTTTCTACAGGTGAGCAACCTAAAGAGCGCCGTGATAGAGACATGCTCAGTCCCCCCTCCACCTCCTCCCCCCGCACTGTGCCCACCCCCCCTGCCGCCTGCACCCCCGGCCCCCGCCCCACCACCGGCCCCTCTGGCCCCCATGGCCCCAACGGCAGCAGCTCCCCCCCGAGCGAAGAAGAACGTGCCAACTCCTGGCAATCCGCTGAAAAGTTTCAACTGGAGCAAGCTGCCCGACACCAAGCTTCACGGAACCATATGGCAAGAGTTGGATGACACCAAGTTATATAACGCCATGGACTTGCACACCATTGACAAGATGTTCTGTGCGTACCAGAAGAATGGAGTTCAGGTAAGCCTAAACTAAATACTATATCCATGTCTATATTCTTTTTGCTCAGCTTCTAAGATTATTAAAAGAAAACAAATACAACAGTTAGTTTCAGAGTAGCGCGCTAGAACATACTCTCTAGTTACCATAATATATATTAAGGACCGATTTTGTTTGATGTGTCGATGGATTAACACTTTAATAATATTCTAACTAGAACTTTCTTTTCAACAGAATGAAGGATCAGTGGAAGATTTACGGCAATTAGGTTCAAAACCCCGCACCAAGATCCTGTCGGTTATAGACGGACGACGCGCGCAGAACTGCACCATCCTACTGTCTAAGCTCAAGATGTCTGACGAGGAGATATGTCGGTCAGTATACAGCTGTAATAAAGAATAATATAGCCTAATATTTTAGGCTATTTTAGCCTAATATTTTAGGCTATTTTAGCCTACAATATTAGGCATTATATGTATGTTCTGCTTATATTTTATATAAAATTTTCGAAATTTTAAATAATCGTGTGTACCTACAAATCATTGATTTAATTTCAAATGTTCAAATTTTTTGGTTGGTCAAACCATTTTGTATGCAAAAATCATGTGTGAGGTTTATTTTTTTGTAATAATAATATGCTTTAACAATAATATACCATCCCAAGTTGTTAACCCTCGACTTAAAGAGAGGCTTGAGATGGTGATTTTAATGCGTTTTTTTTGTTAGAAAACCTTGGGGCCGTTCTAACAAAAACAGTAGCTGTTTTTTGTTGGCCATTGATGATTAACTCCTTTCCTACATGAATACCTATACCATTTATTTTTTCGTAGGGTCACATAAAGCCTTAGCCTTAATGATAAGTGTTTATACAAAATTCATTTCTTTAACATTTTGTTATGATATTGGTATTTCAGAGCGATCCTCCGCATGGACAGCGGCGAGCAGCTACCGATCGATATGGTGGAACAGCTGGTGAAGTTCACGCCCAGCGCCGAGGAGGCAGCTCTACTGGAGGAGCATCAGGACGAGCTGGACAGCATGGCGCGCGCCGACCGGTTTCTTTATGAGATATCCAAGTGAGTTATGTCTACATACTGCTAATGTCTTAGATATACAATCTAGAAATTTCGAAACATTTTTATGTTTGTTATACAAAAAAATATATTATTTAGATTGTTAATGTTATGATTTTTTTCATATTGTAATAATAGTACTGTATGTTTCTTTTATTCCAATAAATAAATATTTGCTGTGAGTAAATTCGATCGTGACATTTCGACGTGACAGTTCGCGAGCGGATTAAAGAGAACTATCGAAATAGGGAAATAGTGTAGACATCTCGGATGATACGTGTATGCATTGCGGGTACGCTTGAGTGGTTGTTAATCTGTGCTTATGATGTGTCTACGGATAGGGAAAGGTATTGGACGATAGAAAATGTCAACGATGTACGTAATTTGGTGGCATCGTTCCCAGGATCCCGCACTACTCGCAGCGCGTGCGCACGCTGCTGTTCAAGAAGAAGTTCAGCGGCGCCGTGTCGGAGGCGTCGGCGCGCGCCGCCGTGGTGCTGCGCGCCGCGCGCGACATGACGCGTTCGCGCCGCCTGCGCGCGCTGCTCGAGCTCGTGCTCGCGCTCGGCAACTACATGAACAGGTGCACACCTTACTTTATTACGGAAAACTACGCACCGTCCCGCCGCCTGGGGGGGCGACGGCGTGTGTCGGACTCCGCCCACAGGTACGGGTGACTACCGACCAAACCCACACGAGATGTTTCGCCTCACTACTGACTGCCGGGGCCACGGGTACATGTTGATATTCTTCAGCGACCCCAGCGGTAACAGGTGCATACCTGCAGAATTCTAGCACACTTTTATTACTAATTAAAATATTTTTTATGCCACAGAAAGACAAAAAGGTTTACGGCCTCCCTGGCGATAAACGGTTACCGTAGCCAATGTACGTTTCTAACCCCCATGTACTGGATTAGACCTTAAGCTATTTTAGCAATTGCTTAGGGCGCCGTCTTAAAGGGCACATGATCCAAAATTAATACGGATAATCAAGGTGTAGTGCTGGAGCCTAAAAAAAGCTTAGCCCAGTTGTCTTGTATTGTTATGGTTATGTATGTGGGGTAAGTTTTTTTAGGCCCGCCACCCAAGATCACTAGGACAGCATTGCTAACACCAGAGGCGACACTCTGGTGTTGCAAACGTCCATTTGTGCATTGCCGACCTCGTAAAACCGTTCTAGGTTTCTTAATATAGCAAACAATTACCCAAGCTGTAAAAATAGTAGTAGCGTAACGTGGGGGGGGGGGGGGAAAGGGCGCCATGGCCCCGGGCGGCATATGAAAGGGGGCGGCATCAAGTGCCACGTCGGCAAATTTCCAGACGGCCCCGGGCGGCAAATGCCCACGCTACGCCACTGCAGAATAGTTACTCCCCTAACGAGCTCAGTTACTTATATCGTATGACAATCAACAGAGGTGCTCGTGGCAACGCGTCCGGGTTCCGGCTGTCGTCACTGAACAAGCTGGCCGACACCAAGTCGTCCGTGTCACGCAACACGACCCTACTGCATTACCTCGTAGAACTGCTGGAGACACAGGTATGGTGTTGTGATATTTTAATCATTATTGGCGTGTAGAGAATTTTATTGTCCTCTGTCTAGTTACTTCCACATTCTCGTAGAATTTGATAACAAAGTAAATAACATTTGCGACTGTTTACACAGTTTGCGACAGTGCAATTTTGGAAGTTCTATTAGTTATTATTATTATTCGTCGGTGGTCAGATAACAGTTATTATTGAAAAAAAAAAAGATTTTCGATTAAACTTCACAGATGCGTAAATAATAATAATAATAATAATATGTATTTTTATTACTCTTATATATATATAAATAGATTTCATAGTAAAAAAAAATCTTGATATTTTTAAATATTATGGAAATACACAAAAATAAGAATATAGGTACGGTAATAACATTAGAGAATTTTTCCTTCAAATTCTTGTTCTTCCAAATCTTTGTTCATACAAAATGTTTGCACATAATACCACACCAGACAGAACATTTTCTCGTTACAATATCTGTCAATTAACACTTCGGCAAATACGTATGTTTATGTCACTTAGAGATTTACATAAATATTTGAATGAATTTATAGAAAGAAAGAAAGAAAAAATGTATATTCTGACATACACAGCACAGGACAATATTACAGACAAACAAATACAACAACAACAGAGTACAATTTTTTTTGCGTAGTCGCCCTGCGCGATTTCAGAAAAGGCCCCTATCTCAGCACTGTACTACAGCAAGCTTAATTAACTAGCTGCAGCGCTAATTTATCGTATGTACCAGTTCATGGGACCTAAAATATACCGGCGAAACGTGAGTGTACATAGTACACCTCTTGCCAAACCTTTCGGGGACAGGCGTGATGGTATGTTATGTAATGTTCCAGTTCAAGGACATCCTCCTGCTGGAGGAGGACGTGCCGCACGTGCGCGCGGCGGCGAAGGTGTGCGTGGAGCAGCTGGAGCGCGACGTGGCGGCGCTGCGCGGCGGGCTGCGCGACGTGGCGCGCGAGCTGGACTACGTGGGCGCGCGGCCCGTGCGCGACCACGACATGTTCCTGCCCGTCATGCGCGACTTCCACGCGCGCGCGCTCTGCTCCTTCACGCAGCTCGAGGACCTGTTCCAGGTATTATTTGTTTATTTCGATTTCCAACAGATACACATTTACATATAACAAGGTTATGCATAGGGACAGTTCGAAGTGTATTCCTCCAATTCCAAAAGGTCACATTATAGGTGCATGTTTTTAAAGGGTGGAAAATTTATATTGTTTTTTTTTATATGTGTGTAATGTTGCCTTCGTTGCTCATTGATATAGCCTAACAAAAATCGCTTTGTCGCCTACTTGATTGCTTGACAGCTTCCACAAAATGTTAAATTTTGGCAATTTAACACTTTGTGTAAGGTGTTATATGTTTAACTAGCTGATTCCCGCGACATCGTCCGTGTGTAATTTAACTAAAAAAATAAAAGTTTCATATTAACTTTACATCCCCATTCGCACTCAAGGGGGTAACCCTTAGAGTGCGAATTTTCAAAAATCCTTTCTTAGCGCCTACGTCATAACATCTACCTGCATTTTCTAATGCAATATCATCCGGAATCGACTCGCCGTAAAGGGAGTATTCTGGGTTGGACAGAATTGTCCAATCGATGTTGCTATGTCGCCATAAGACATAAGTAACATAAAGAAAGCAAAATTCAACACATCAGGCGGATGCCTCGGTGGCTCAGTTGGCAGAGCGTCTGGAGTACTTATCTAAAAAACGCGGGTTCGAATCCCGCCTGAGGTTGAATTTTTCTTTCTTAATAAATATCTACCTGCATGCCAAATTTCAGCCCGATCCGTCCAGTGGTTTGAGCTGTGCGTCGATAGATCACTATGTCAGTTAGTCAGTTAGTCGGTCAGCTTTGAGTTATATATATTTAGATGTCCGTCTTTATATATGTAAAATTGATTATTAATACAATCGTCGTTGTTATTTCCACAGGACATGAAGAGTCGTCTGGAGGCGTGCGCGAGCGCGTTCGGCGAGGAGGCGTCGGCGTCGCCCGAGCAGCTGTTCGGCGCGCTGGACGCCTTCCTGGCGCAGCTGGCCGACGCGCGCGCCGACTGCGACGCCGCGCGCCGCCGCCGCGACGACGAGCAGCGCCGCACCCGCCACGAGCAGGAGGTACGGAGTACACACCCCACTTGTTACTGCTCTAACAGTTGTTCTTTTATGTCACAAAGGTGGCAAACAAGCATACGATCCGCCTGATGGTAAGCGGTTACCGTAGCCTATACACGTCTGCAATACCAGACGTGTCTCTCGCGTGCTGCCGACCCTGTAGAAACCGTTTCGGTTTCCTAAAATGAGAGTGTTACTAAACTGACAACAAACGGAATTCCCACATGCCGTCAGAATTTTCCCAACGAGCTCTGATAACCTTACTCACTCGCAGAAACAACTATTTTTGATTCACTTTAGTCTTCTGTAAAGCGGAGGTACTTCCCCAGTCAGGCAGCTCAACTTGGGGCTGCCTCGCTGCAGCTGTAGTCGATAGAAAAATAACAGCATTGCTGATGCGCAGATTGCTAGACAGTCCCAACGACTACACCAGGGGGATTTGAATTCGCCTACATTTAGGATAATTATTGATTATTATAGTTTGCTGTGGAAACCCTTGGGGAGATGATGATCCAAGCTAGGTTAGATGACGTCTAGCAATCGTCATCTAGCTGATATGATGATGATAGTTTAATTTTTTAATATATGCTATATGATAAAATCATTGTATCTTAGCTCGAAAATTGAATAGCACTGACTGTGTAATACTATCCAAATTTCATCCAAACATTAACGTTTTATATTATGTTCTGCAGCTCAAAAAACGCACAATGGAGCGAAAACAAGCCTCCAGCCTGCTAAGCTCCGTTGGCAAATCCCTGGGCAAATCGAACGGCAACGGCGACTGCAACGGACACTCAGACTCTTCGCGCGACGGCACACTCACCAACGGGCAGAAGGGAGAGTTCGACGACCTCATCTCCGCGCTCAGAACGGGAGACGTGTTCGGAGACGACGTCGCCAAGTTCAAAAGGTCCAGGAAGGCGTCCAAAGTCAGCCAGAAGGGCAGGGACTCCCCACCGAGAGGCGTCTGCCGAGAAGATTCCAGGGAACGACAGAAGAATTGAACGAACCCTGAACTACTAAAGGTTATTGAATGTTTGTAGCGTCCAGCGATCTATAGTTTCTTCTTCAATGTCGATGGGACAGATATGCTTTATTTATTAGGAAAATTTTCAAAGCATTCTCTTGGGTAAATAAACTATAATATTAACTATGTTATGGCGCAGGCCAGTGATAGTTTCTATGATTTTGGCTTTAAAAATATTTACCTGATTAACTGTCAAATTGACATGCGTGCAGTTTAGCGCTGGACTGTTGGACGTGAACGACTAGTTTAATCGAATCGTGATATTTACCGTGTAGGGGATCCTATTGGTCCGTTATAAGTACGGAGTCACAAATATGAGATTACAAATGACGTATGACTAGTGTGACGTGTCATAGAAACCCATAGTGTAATGACAACGAAGCGACCGCTGCCATTGTTTTTTTTTTTTGATTCATTTTTGGAATTTTCTCACAAATATGGTGCCTAATTTTGGATGTTAGGGTCGTGGCCGAGCAGTGCTTTGACTACAAGCGTACCTTCCAGTACTTACGTGTTTTTATGCGAGGTTGTATCTAAAAATATGCATCAATTTTTCCATTAATTTTAATTCAATAATATACTGGGTAATGAGGTAATAAAAATATTTATAGTCATAAATAATACCAGTGAAATCGCTCGAAAGGACGTTCTAATTGTCTCAGAACGTTCTGGTCTAAGGTCACTAGGTCACTGGCAAGGTCACGACCTCCGAGATTTTTCGAAAAGCTTTTGCTGGTTATCGACTGATGTAGTCAAAGACTGTGCATGTTATTCCATAGACGATTTATTTTAGTCTTACGTATGTAATAAGCGTTGTGTGATTTGAATAACCGTAGGGTTATAGTCCGTATTGAGTTTTTTACTGGAGTTGTTTTGGTTATTAGTGAAGCTGTCGATGTATTTATCAAATAACACGTTTCTGACGAAGTAGGTATTATTGATTTGAGATAGAAATGACTCAAACGATTATTGACAAATTATAACTCCAAATAAAATCACTACTGAATATGTTAACTGTAGAAATGGAGTAATTAATTGATTTTGACTCAGTGTTTATAATCTTAACGAACATTATATAAAATTGATGAAATATAACGACGGCTTTCAGTATGAATGTTGATAATTCTTACATATCTCAAGGTACCTATAGACAAATTGGACTTTCTTCAGTGTCAATACAGCTGGAATTGACGGAAACCTATATTATATACTGTTACTAATGTTTACTAGGTGTAGGAATTGATAAATACCTAGACTTACAACATTTTGGAATTTTGTATCGAGCGTGTTAGAACATTTTTCGATCGACTTTACATTTTATATAATTATCATCAACAATTTAATTTATTCCAAATGATTAAAGAGATTAATTTTGTTTTAGTTTTCATTGTAAATATAATTTTAAATCATTGCCAAAATTTGTTACCGTCACTAGTAAAACGGATACGTCTTTAATTTATTGAAAAATTTCTTAATGTATGAAATAAAGTTTGTCATTGTAAATTTTATTGTTTTGTTCAGTATTGCTTAAGCTCATAGTATATTAATATAATGATTATGACACTATTTAAAATTAAACCCTTAAAAATATCCAGTGATTTTATTTCATGCCAGTTTTTTATAAACCTCCCCAAAGATTTCCACAACAACCGCAATAAAAGCTAAAATCACTTGTTACGAAAATAAACTACATCCATCCCATAGCAATATAATAGGTATGAACGTAGTTATTTTGCAGCCTGAACTCGTAACAATAATATTACAACGGGGGCTGGTTAGACGAACACTTAAATGAGCTTAGAAATCAAAGATTACTCATTTCTTCTTTAGGTCTTAATTATTATTGTCTAGGTATTATTGTGGGCCGATCCCGGCGGCACTGCAATGCCGGGCCGACCCGTGACGGGAGTGGAGCGAGCCCCGAACATCCCGTCAGTTTACAAAAATCAGTTTAATATACTGGTCCCTCAGTGAGGGAACTTTCAGATATTAAGCTGAAAAGAACAGATACTACACTTTGATCTTAGCCAAAAGGCCGAGAAGCGATACCGAACTAAAGTACTAGCGGAGGGTCGTTCAGTCGCGGAGAATCTTAACACCGAGGTTCAGAAATCGGCCCCGACTGCACAGTGACATCTGTCAGCGTACATAGGGAACTAGCGCAGCGTTATGTATTGCGTCATGACGACAATTTTGTAGACAGAGAAACAATATCAACATAGTTATCATTAATTATTATAGGCTTTTTTGACTTGTTATATACCTAAAAGCAACTAATGACAGAAACCTAACTATTAGAAGACTTATAAGGTAAATAATCCTGGCAGTGCTATTTAATTTCACCAGGCGCTCTCTATCTCTAACAACTTGTGCTGTTGCAGAATTAAACCGTTAAACTATCGAGTTTACCTATATACTTAAATAATTATGTCATATTTTATTGTATCACTTATCGCAATTTTTTATGTTGGGTAAGTATAATGCACTAATTTAGAGAGTAAATGTATAAAATTTTGATCATTATTATACCAATTAAAAATAATAAAACATTAATTTGTAGATAACCCAACAAACTCAAGTACGTTGCGTGATATAATTTTTTCTTCATCAATTCCGGCCTAGATTTGGATGTAATTTAATTTAATTTGCACATGTAATTTTATCTGTAAAGTCAATAATTACTTCCAACTTCATCAAACATTTTTGGATATTAGTTTATTCTTTCCCATAATAACAGTGGTATCAGAAGTGGGATATTTGGGGCAATTTTTATTTTCTGATTCGGGTTGCATTAACTACAATTTCTATATGTCTACTTCAGGCCGGAACTACTCAGTAATAAGAAAATACATCCGCAGCAAATAAGTTTGTAATTGGCATCGTGTCAGTTCTATGAAATGCATGGAGTAAGCAAATAAACTAAGACCAGTGTTTTATTTTATATGACATGTGTAATGTATGTAAAATAATATAACAATATCCCATTGTTGATACGCTTCAGTTAAATAACGTCTCATAAGTGCAACATTCCCTAATGCGTCGTGTTGCTATTTAATTTCAACAGGCATTTATGTCAATAAACGGTCTTCCTTGTATATCACAGTCTCTTTAGCTATAACAAAGACTGACTCTATGCAATTAATCAATTACATCTAGATTTAGATCAACAACATGTTATTATTATTATTTATAAAATAATTATAGAAATATTGGTGAAGTCATAACACCCCAAACATAAAGACGTGGGAAATAATAAATAAAAATAACAATTAGCATGAATAATTATTAATTCGCATTAGCGTAGTGGACTATAGCCTAATCCTTTTCGAAAGAGAGGAGGCCCAAATCCAGCACTAAGACCATAATTGCATTGGTTATTATAATTATGTATCACTTATAGTGGAGCGCCGTAACCTCGGCATCCCTGGGCCAGTCAATGAATCATCATAAAAACTCTTGGACTGTATTGCTAAAGCACAAATAAATAAGTTAAAAAAATATTGTGCGATCTTGATTTCAACAATTTATAACAACAATTGACTATTTACTGTGCATTTAATGTTGAAATTAGTTTCATATTGCAAACTTAACTTCACTCCTTTTAAACATGATTAACAATAATACAATATTTACATCACGTACAGCAATGAACAATACTATTTTGAAATCAACTTTAAATATTTTTTAATTTTAATATTTTATTTTTTATTTACTTTAAATTTTTTAATTACTTTAAATATTTTATTATTTTAAAATTATTGCTCACTTGTGTTTTGATACATTAATTTATTTTTAAAGTATGGTTGCTCAATCTTTCTCAAATACATCTTTTTCACAAAGTTGTTTCTTTTAAAGCCGTCTAACAGCAGTCGTAGTATTTATTGCTTATATATCAGCATAGTTATCGTAAATTACTATAACAATAAAAAACCGATGGAATTCATTAATTTCTATTCGTGGGATACATGAATGTAAAATAAGGTAACTAAAAACATCAATGTTTTAAAAAGCCGTATCTTTGGTACTACATGGTTTTTATTTATTTGTATTTTTTTTCGGAATGGCCTTCTACCAAGACCTATTTTAAGGTTATCCATTACTTACCGGACACCCTATAAAAATATACATCTGAACTTTCATTGTTTTTTCTCAAAATCAATTCATTAGGACATACACGTATTTAACCTAGTTGCTTGCAACGTTTACTAATTTATTAGGGACTCCGTGAGCAGTTGCTGTTGTTCTTTATATAATTGTCTCCATAACCTTTAAATCTGCTGTCCATTTTTAGTTATTTTCGCAACTGTTGTATAATAAGGGGTATTAAAACACGAATGTGGGTTAGTGTGATAATAGTATCACATGAGTGTTTTAATACCTAATAACGCCCATGATATGAATCCTTAAAGGTTCTGAAACCATAGCACATCTTCAGAAAATTATGTACTACTTGTTGGTACGTCTTTTCATAATGTTTTCTCGACTTTTCTGGTAACAATTGGTTAGAAATGTCCTTTGCTGTATTAGAAATATCGAGTGGTGTGTTATCAAAGCTTGTATCACTCATTTTTTTAAACAACAATATATGTATATATATATATATATTTAATACTATTATTGAACAAAAATGGCGGGATACGACGTCAATTCAAAAATTCGAATAAGTTTTTTTTTTTCAAATTACGGCGCTGTGGTAGTGAAACGCGCGTGCATGACAATGTTCTTTTTTGAAATTCATAAAGATGCTATGAGAATGTGGCTGTTCGATGAGTAAAAAAGGAGTTGCATTTTGAAATTTCTTCTTCCCAGCAAAAAAACACTAGGAAGCGGTGAAGGGCGGGCGTTTTTGGGGGCTGTCTTTATTGTCGACGTTCAAAAAGAGCCATTTAAATTTGGCCTACTTTGAATAAATGATATTTTGACTTTGAAAAAAATTTTGTACATTATAACCCCCGTTTGAATATTTATAGCATGGGTGTAGATGAAATAATAAAAGACTGCTTTGTGTAGCATATGAGAACAGATTTTAATATAATTATTTTATTTATCAAGGTATTATGTGGGCCGATCCCGGCGGCACTGCAATGCCGGGCCGACCCGTGACGGGAGTGGAGCGAGCCCCGAACATCCCGTCAGTTTACAAAAATCAGTTTAATATACTGGTCCCTCAGTGAGGGAACTTTCAGATATTAAGCTGAAAAGAACAGATACTACACTTTGATCTTAGCCAAAAGGCCGAGAAGCGATACCGAACTAAAGTACTAGCGGAGGGTCGTTCAGTCGCGGAGAATCTTAACACCGCGATTCAGAAATCGGCCCCGACTGCACAGTGACATCTGTCAGCGTACATAGGGAACTAGCGCAGCGTTATGTATTGCGTCATGACGACAATTTTGTAGACAGAGAAACAATATCAACATAGTTATCATTAATGATTATAGGCTGTTTTGAGTTTGGCTTGTTATATACCTAAAAGGAATTAATGACAGAAACCTAACTATATATTAGAAAACTTATAAGGTAAATAATCCTGGCCGTGCTATTTAATTTCGCCAGGCGCTCTCTATCTCTAACAACTTGTGCTGTTGCAGAATTAAACCTACCTATTGAGTTTACCATAAGTAAGTCTTATTTCTTTTCGTATTTATAGCGATTTTTTGTGTTTTGTAATTAACCATTTTAGGGAGTAAATTGTAAAGTTCGATCATTTTTACAACAACTAAGGAAGGTTAAAGATTGCTTTGTATTTGTTTGTTTATTCTCCCATCTCTTAAGAATTTTGTATAATTATTGGGTTCTAACTACGTCCTTTTAGGTTTATCCCTAATTAATTAAGTAGATACTTATATTCTTATTTCTTATGTGTATTTTCTACTGTATGTGTGCTGACTGCTTATGCTGTTACATTATGGATTATCTGAAATAAATGTTTATTATTTTTAGAATAACAGTGGTCTCATAAATGGGATTTATTTACTGATTCAGGTTCAATTACCTACGATTTCCACGTGTCTACTTCCAAATCTAGGCCAGAACTGTTGAAAAACAACAAGAATACAATAAGCTAATTTGTTATTATTGACTCATGTCAATTCTGTGAAATGCCTAGTGCATGGAGTAAATAAGTAAAAAGGACGTAGTAAATAAGTAAGTAGGTATCATATAAAATATTATAACAATACCCTATTGCTATAGAATGACGCTTCAGTTAAATAACGTATCATAAATGCAACGTTCCCTAATGCGTCGTGTTGCTATTTAATTGTAACAGGCGTTTCTGTCAATTCAACGGCCATCCTTATTCACGACCTCACAGTCATTATTCTTTAGCAATAACAATGTTTTGACTGTTGATCTGAATAGCGCTAATGATCTCTATCGCGTTCGTTAGTAGTGGGTATACAAAAACGCGCTCGGTCTTGACCTTTAGATTTAGAGTCTTCTCATACAAAGCCTGTCGTGACCTTAAAATTTGCAAATCTTAGATACTGGCTTTTACACTAAGCTTAAGACCAGATTTTTTTTTACCGGCTTTGGGGCCGGTAAAAAAAAAAATCGGTTCTTGGAAGGACGTTATTATGGACTCAATCGATACAATTGATTTACCTGCGGTATTCCTTATCTAAAAGTTTCATCAACTCCAGTAGGAATTTTGCCCTACAAATCATCATCATCATCATCATATCAATCGTTAGATGTCTACTGCTGGTCAAAGGTCTCCGTTACCGCCACGAAGACCGGTCCTCCACCACCCGCATCCATCGAATTCCAGCAACCTTAGCTGGCTAGCGCGCTGGCAGTAGTGTAATATTTAGTTATTATTATAAGAATTAATCCAAAATCTTGAAATGTAATCTGCTTTGTCTTCTTACACGATTCCTTTCATTATCACATTACGTACCAAAACTTGAAGACATAAATTACAGTAACGGATCTCAAGGTATCATAAATATAACATAAGAAATAAGTGGACAAACAAAAACTGTTATGATGCAGGCACTACATCATAGTAACTGTCTCATAAACAACTGAATTTCCAACAGTGGCTGGCGAAGTAATATCAAGCACAAAGGTTTCTTAATACTTCCTGTATGTCAGCGTTCTGCGCATCTGATATCCTGTTTGTTGTTGACTTTACTTGGCACCTGTGTTTAGGGCTGTCCCGAAATATACTACCTACCGCCTTAGGTTACAACTCTTTGACAATATTTGTTTTTGGTCAGATAGACAGGTGTTATCACAAATATTATGCATGGTTCATGAAGTATCTAAAACAATATATACAACATTAAGGTGCGCAATTCAACAGGGCCGATAATTGTTTTGTCCGCAGCTTTTTCCGTATAAAATTACAAATTTGTGTTGCTTATAAAAACTAATCTTTTCATTTCTCACGAAAAGTTAAATTATAGCAGTTTTATAGTAATTTTTAAAAACTATTGACCCTTCAAACAAAATCCAACTCCGCTCCTTTTTCCGCTAACCACCGCCAAATTTTATCTCAATCGTGATAACAGTTTAAGCGTGAAGAGGTCACAGAAATACTTTCACATTGCAAATGTGCGAACTTTTATGATGGTAGTAGATAGCCAAAACGTAAAATATAGTTGGGTTGTGTATTTTCACACTAGGCTAACTTTTTGTGTCTCTCAATGAAATCAATTTCTAATACCATTCATTAAAATGTATAAATATGCTAAAGTAGCTAAAGTCGCAGGTCTCAGTCACTTCTTCGAAAATCAATGTATATACCTACTATGTAGTATAATGTATGTATAACTATGTAGTTGCCAGCCCTGTTTGTCAAGACAAGTGCTTCGTCGCATAACAAGACAGTAATAAAACTTCCTGTTTGTTTATAATAGGGTGAGAGAAAATCAGATAACATCATGTTGTATTATTATGGTAGGTTTACAACATTATTTAGGAACTTATCTACTTATTATTTGTGGAAACACCCGCCACATAATTTTGACACTTACTTAGTATTATATTACATGAGTTTATGATTTAAAGATAGCCTAATTCTCTGATCACAGTGGATTGTGAAGTCAAAGTTCTCGAGTTTAATCTCAGTTCACGCACTAAATTTTCGAAGTAGCATCCACATTTATCACGTGCGGAACGTGGGGCCTAGCGGTGAGACCAGAAGACTGAGATATCAAAAAGAAAAAAGTACAAGTATTACCTGTATATTTCATGAGGACTATCATACCTCCCACAATGAAATCTGAGTGTGGAAATAATTATCTGCCGAGGTTCTTCAAAAAAAGGTTTTTAAACATACGTCTTTATAGTCTATGAAAACCGTTTTCTACTGGACCGTATGCGTGTATGCCACCCTCATGGCCTAAAAGCTAAAAACTATACGTGTTATGAGTATATCGTTTAAAGAGACAGACAGAGAGGACATGGCTATATAAACACGCTGACCAAGCGACCTTAAATATTTTTAGGTGTAGTAGTTTATTAATAATAAATATATACGGACATTTTTACACAACACCATCTCGTTCCGAGCTAAGTAACGAGGCTTGTGTTACGGATACACTACATCAATTTTTTTTTTTGTAAAAGCATATTTAATCTAGAAATATCAATGAATCAAGTCAAATGTCCATGCGCACAGAAACATTTGCCTCTACCGAGATTCGAAACCAGGAGCCTTACCACAGAAGGCACATTTCACTACCGCAGCGCTAACGCCGTCAACCCGGAGATGGGTTTTCGTCATTCAAAACATATAATTACTTGTTCCCTTGTGTTTCGGAGGCCATTAGGCCCATTCGAGTATGCTAGCGTTCCAAGTAACTTCTGATCTTTCTGACCCACATTGCGCAATAATATTGTTCTGTGTTAATTAAGACTTTGCGCTCCATTTAACCACTGGGCAATTATATAGATAAATAAATTTGGCTTGTGTAATAGGTGCTTTGGTCGGGTAATTTAGGTACTGATACCTATATTTAACTGGTAATTATCAAATCAAATGACAATCTTGAACTCTTAAAGTCAGTGTCTTTCTCTTTCATCAAAGCTTTTGTGTATTATATTCCGCTCAGAGATTAAAAATATTTTTTAAATTACACGTATTTTAAAGGAGTGCTTAAATGTTTTTTTCTTAGCTTTCGCTCTGTATTTGTTAATTCATCGCCTTAGTGCAATACTTGATAAAGGGAATGTTTATTTATTTAGTTAACTATTTATGTACACACAATATTTAAAACAAGACAATAAATAGGAATAGGAAAAAACAAAGTACAAAGGTAGGTAAGAGATTTCTGTAGAAATAATCCTACAGAAATCTCTTCCAGCAAAGGTTTTAAAATTAATCTTACAATTACGTCGTAAAATTTATTAATTAGGGTTTATTGTTGTTCTCCTCAAGCCTTATCGACTAGACCTAAATGAGGATATTAAAACAGATGGCTGCGGAGGCCATAATAGATGTCCATTAAGTCGGATATGTCTGCCAAATGGTTAGCAGAATCGGCACCTAGCTAAGTAGAAAGTCTAGGACTTGTATTTCCAGTGAAAGGACATTCGTTAATCTCTAATGACAGAGTTATTTTAAGAGATGTAAAAAGGACATTTTTTTCTTAAAAAAGGAATTAGAATATTTCTACAGGGTTGGTTGCAAACGTCCATATGTTACGGTAACTGCATAACATCAGGGGAGCCGAAGTTTGTTAGTCACCATAAAAAAAGATATTTTGACGACCGATTAGCCCAGCGACAGCGATAGTCTGTGTGCTGCGGGTCCCGGCTTCGAATCACGGTTGAGACAAATGTTTGTCTGATGAGCATAAACATTTGTATCCGAGTCATGGATGTATCTATGTATAATAAGAAAGTATATGCAACAAAAAAAAATATAATGTAGTATATCAACCAGAGTATCTATGGAGTTACTTGCCGGTTCTTCTCCATAAGTGTAGGACTTATGGAGAAGAACCGGCAAGTAACTCCATAGATAATATACTTTTGGGACCGTGAAACTATGCAACTGCATTGCTTACACACACGACACAGAGCTTACCTACACACGTTAGGGATTGCTGTAACCCGGAGTTCCCATATCATTGATTCAGGGGATCTCTTTATGTCTAAATAGCGGCCCACCCCAGTTTCACACGGGTAGATGTGTTTAATAAATATTAAAAAAATATATAAACTTCAATTGAATATTTTATGGGGATCTAATAATTTTTGAAATATTATAGGCTCAACACGGATAGCGTAGCATTCGGATGGTGAAATAATTATTCAAATCGGTCCAGTATTTTTGGAGGCTATTTAATGCAAACAAACAAACAAACAATCAAATCTTTCCTCTTTGCAATATTAGTATATATATAATATGTTACTATATAAATGTCCGTATACACCTCTAACACAACCACTTTTAGAATATATAAGGTATCTAAGTTATGTACAGTATACATTTTTTTGCAATATGAGACTTCTTAATAATCGTTGTTTAGCTATTCGTATTCAACCCTTCTTTTTTAATATACCGAGAGAGGTGACAAAGCCTTGTAAATTATGAACTATTTTTATCCATACTAATATTATAAATGCAAAAATTTGTCTGTCCGTCTGCTACATATTCAGGTTTTAACTGCTGAACCGATTTAGATCGATTTAGATCAGGTATGGATGAGCCGTGGTAGCCTAGTGGTGTGACCAGTGGACTGAGATCTCCAGGGTCTTGAGTTCGAACCCAAGGCACGCACCACTGACTTTTCGGAAGTTATGTGCGTATTTATCACATGCTCAAACGGTGAAGGAAAACATCGTGAGGAAATCTGCATGCTTGAGAGAATTCTCGATGGCATGTGAAGTCTGCCAACCCGCAGTAGGCTAGCGTGGTAGACTATAGCCTAATCCCTCTCAATTTAGAAGAGACCCGTGCCCAGCAGTGGGGCATTAATGGGTTGATGATGAAAGGACTTTTATTTGATTTGATTTGATTTTGATTTTTAATAGAGGAAGGTAAGATATAAATAAGCATAAGTATAAATTTCTACGCAGACGAAGTTGCGGACAAAAGCTAGAGGAAATATAAACGCCAATAGTAAACACAATAGTAAACACCGAATATAAAATAGGTATGAACCCTACAAAGTGCGTGGGGCCAAAAATTAATATAGAACTTTGTGAATGTAAAGTAATAATATTATATGTATAAATCTCAATCATTCATACGAAAATAGTTCCTCAATTTAATACGGTTACTTATAGAGGACGAACATAAAAGGAATTTATTATATTTTCGAACTGTTTGGGGTTGAATTGGGTCAAGGGGTCCAAGTGCATTTAAGCTATTCAAAGAAATCTTTTAATCCCTGGTCGACATTTAACATGACGCAAAGGCGGGCCGAATATTTCGGCCAGGGAATTAGCGTTGACACCCAACGTATGTGGCAATGCTGCCAGTCTTCTGGGCACCTAATACCCCAGTGAAAGCGACGCGGAAGAATTCCTTGATGCCCTCTAACCAATGTATATTTAAAGACATTTGTGACTACTGTTCTTAAATATATTTAAAGATATACAATTTAAAAACAAAATTAAAAAATCTAATTATAAGGTGTGTACAAATTTTACCTTTTTTAACCGACTGCAAAAAGGGAGGGGGTTCTCAATTCGACTGGGTGGACTGTGGACGTGTGGTGTCATTTGAATTGAGTCCAGTTACTGACATTTGAAGTTGGAGGCCTGTGGTACGAATACTATATGATTGATACTCTACATAATTATATACATCTATTTTTGTAACACCCTTATATCAGATACAAATTTGTCACAAACATCTGTCTCTACAGAAAGCAGCCTTGACTATAGCTTCGCTAAAAGATTAGATTTGCAATCATCCGCTTGAGTTTGGTACAACAAACCTTTAATATATGTTTTCTACGAATAAAACCACGTGGATAAAGATTGACTCATTGACTTCTCACCCTACCATAGACGACGAAGGGGAGGCAAACTACTACTAACTATTTTACCTATTTATTTTATAATGTCAAGCTTTAATTCGTCTTATTCTGTTATAACTGTAGGTAAAGCAATAAAAATAGTTTTATAAAATTTTAAATTTTACTTGTGCTTCATAAAATATTTTTATAAATGAAAAATATAATTGACCGACAGCACACAATGAAAGAGGTTTTTTGTTAAATAGTTATGACAGTGAGTTAAAAAAAAGGCCGCTACATATAAACGCCTGCTAAAATTAAATAGCAATACGACAGATTAGGGGACTTTGCATTTATAACTCGTTATTCAATGGAAGCTCATGCTTCAACAAAATTGAAGTTTAAATATTTTAACATAATATATGTATTATTATTTACGAAGCTCGTAGCGCTACATTTAAAAGCTGCGATGTATCTAAAAAAAATCAAGTAGAAATGATGTTTATCATTACATTCTATTAGGTAACAACTTATTTATTTCACTTTACTTGTTCAAAACTTCTTCCAGACAAGATCAATAATGTGTGCCCAGCGGTAGGACAAAGTGTGTATTTCCATCAGTGTTAAGTTTTTTATTTACCAAGAGAAAAAGCAAAACCAGTTACTTATCGACTAGTAAACAATGAGTATTACCGCCGCAAATCCAATAAAATGAGATCGTAACACAGACTCTCACCCGATAAACGCTCTTACGTGGTCCACTTAACGGTTTTGATAGTGCCATAAATTGTTTATGTTCCGTTACGTCGATTCCGAAGACATGAGAAAATCTGTCACATGGATTTAGCTGTTTATAGCCGTACCTTATGCAATTGTTTGCGTTTTCCATCATTACTTATGTCAGGATTTATAATAAATTATTCTCCTGTTGTTACCGAGCGCCTGATAAAATTAAATAGCACCAGCGAAGTATCTTGTTTGGTTGAACTATTATTGTCTGATGCTTTTAAGTAAACTATGAGTTTCACTCAATTCAGCGGTACTCAAAACAGTTACCACATAAAATTATTACCACGTTGATATTGTTCTCTAGCTACAAAAGCGTCGTCATGACGCAATACATAACGCTGCGCTAGTTCCCTATGTACGCTGACAGATGTCACTGTGCAGTCGGGGCCGATTTCTGAATCGCGGTGTTAAGATTCTCCGCGACTGAACGACCCTCCGCTAGTACTTTAGTTCGGTATCGCTTCTCGGCCTTTTGGCTAAGATCAAAGTGTAGTATCTGTTCTTTTCAGCTTAATATCTGAAAGTTCCCTCACTGAGGGACCAGTATATTAAACTGATTTTTGTAAACTGACGGGATGTTCGGGGCTCGCTCCACTCCCGTCACGGGTCGGCCCGGCATTGCAGTGCCGCCGGGATCGGCCCACTTAATACCTTGATAACTTAAATGCTACACAAAGCTGTCTTTTATTATTAGAGTTTTATTTTATTTGTGGAAAGTAATGTTTTGCAAAGGAGAACTTATTACAAACCTATTCTACGGCCTCAAGGGACAGCAGATTTAAAGGTTATAGGGAGAATTATATAAAGAACAACAACAGCTGTTGACGGAGTCTCTAATATATTAGTACACGTTGCCAGTAACTAGGTTAAATACGTAGCTATATTTATGCGTTTGGAAACATATAGGGTAAACTACCCTAATGTTGGCACCCTACCAATTTATTGGCACCTTACAGAATTTTAACTATATTAAGATTATCAGAACGCAAAACATATTTTTTCAAATAGGAAACCATCGGTAGTTTTATACTCTATTGCCCTGCCAGCAAAGAAACAGGTGTATTTTCAATATGGTGCCTCAATAAGAAATTAAGTGACGTGTCTGAACGTTCGTGGAAAAAATAAATAAAATTTAGATTTTTTGCTAAGGTAAGACTAATTTTATTCTTGTGTATATTAGTTGATCTTTTGAATTTTTACTACAAATGTTATTTCATGTGATTTAAGAGTGCTTAATCTTATTTTAGCCGTAAATAAATTATCGTATTAATAGCGATTTTCATATTTTTTAACCGTGCTAACATTTGGTATCAAAAATATGCCATTAACCTTTTATTGGCCCCTGCCAATGATGTTAGATCAATTTATTGGCATGTATCAATAATTGATAATTCTGTTGTGTTCATGATTTGTAACATTGATATTCGTTTCAGTTAACTAACATGAAACCAAGGACGAGAAATTATGTAAAAGTAAAATCAGTAAAGATGAGGCGTAAGGTGTATTCAGAGTTGTGTTGAAAAACTTTTATCTGAAATGGAAGACTAATCGAAGATGAATGACTTAAAATTACCTAGTTACATTATTTATGACTGATTTTTTATTACTAATTATTTAAGAAGAATAACTCTTTCCAATAAATGCCTACCTCTGACATTGTTTCTAATATTTTTGAAGTAATTAATGTTCCTAAGCAAATATACCTATATCTATATATTATATTAATTAAAGCCCTTTTTTTTCTGTTGTCCGTGTGGGAATGCATTTACGCACTTCCCGTCGCCCGGGAAGACGACGGGGGTGTGTCGGACTCCACCCAGAAGGGGTGACTACCGTCTAAACCCACACGGGGTCTTTCCGCCTCACCACCATAGTGCCGGGGTTACGGGTACGCGTTGGCATTCTTCCGCGACCCCGGCGGATTAATTAAAGCCCTAGAATTTAGAATAGCTGTAATATTGTCTTCTACTCATTTAAGTGTATACCCACAAAATGAATGAGGGGCCAATAATAGGTAATTTTAACTGCCAATAAAAGGGTTACCTATGCCAACATTTGGTTTTTTGAGACATTTCTTTATAACATAAAAAATATGGAATAATCTACTTTAAATTGAAATAAAAAGTACATATAATCAATCTTCTATGTGTATTTAACCAATATGGATACTCATTACCTTGTTAAAATTACAAAGACATGCCTAATTTTAATGTTTTATACAAGCTACTCCTTAAAGTGCCAATAAATGGGTGTTTTACCCTATATATATATTTTATTGATTTGCTATTTATGAATATCTGAAGAGTACAGGGCAAAGAACTGGGTATGTCCTAATGAAAAGTCTTTGAGAAAAAGCAATAAAAGTTTAAAAGTATATTTTTACAGGTGTCCGGTAATTAATGGATAACCTTCAAAATAGGTCTTGGTAGAACTAATGGCCATTCCGAAAAAAAAAGAAATAAAAAAATACCAAGCGGTACCAAAGATATGTCTTTTAAAAAAATATCGATGTCGGTTTCCATTGGTTCTTTATTGTTATAGTAATTTACGATAACTATGCTGATAAATAAGCAATAAATAGTACGACTTTTGTTACACGGTTTAAAAAAAAAACAACTTGAATTGTTTTTTTTTGTGTAAATTTGTGAAAAATATTTAGGTATTTGTCCAAGTTTAAGCAACCATAGTTAAAAAAAAATGTATCAAATCACAAGTGACCAATAATTTGAAAATAATATATACTTAAAGTCGATTTCAAAATAGTATTGTTGATTGCTGTACCTGATGTAAATATTGTATTACTGTTAATCATGTTTAAAAGGAGTGAATTTTTTTTTGCAATATGAAACAAATTTCAACATTACATGTATAGTAAATAGTGTACAGTATAGTGTCTGTAAAGTGCTAACTTTGTAGCAGTGAATAAATATTTTCTTTCTTTCAATCTTTAAATTGTTGTTATAAAGTGCACAATTAATTTTTTGACTTTTTTATTTGTGCTTTTTTCAAATCAAATCAAATCATTTATTTCAATTAGACCAATACAGGTACCTACTTTTGAATTGTCGGAAAAATTGAATTTAGTTGCACGGTTCCAAAAGGTAGGTCTTATGGAGAAGAACCGGCAAGAAACTCCATAGATACTCTTTTTAAATTAAATACAAAATTGTTGGTTTTCTTTTACAATGCTTTATGTATGTAATATCAATATGAGACTGGTGCAGTTCGATGTGAAACGTATGATTTATGAAAGTAAAAGAAATAACTAAAACCAATTCCACCATCAGCAGGTCATTTAAGTAAGCCCAGAATGCCCGGCAACCTGTAGGCATTTTCACATTTAAAAAAATAAAAAAAACAACATCAAAGCCAACATCAGTCTCATATTTTACAAGTTATTTTACTACTCAGTAACTATTGCGTTAATAAATAATAAATTAAATTAATAAATCATTTCCATGTCAATCAGTAAAGGTGTATAACTAAAAATGTCAAATTGTATAAGTGTATAATTGAGCATGTCAAACTGTAAAAACTTTAGGAATACAGTCCAAGAGTTTTTATGAAGATTCATTGACTGGGCCCTGGATGCCGAGGTTACGGCGCTCCACTATAAGTGAAACATAAAATAATCAATGCAAATATGGTCGTAGTGCTGGATTTGGGTCTCCTCTAATTTGAAAAGGATTAGTCTACTACGCTAATGGGAATTAGTAATTATTCATGCTAATTGTTATTTCTATTTACCTAATTTTTCCTACGACTTGTTATGGCTTCACCAATATTTTTAAAATTCTTTTATAAATATGTTGTTGATCTAAATCTAAATGTAATTGATCAATTGCATACAGTCAAAGTCTTTGTTATTGCTAAAGAGACTGTGAGATACAAGGAAGACCGTTTAATTGACATGAACGCATGTTGAAATTAAATAGCAACACAACGCATTAGGGAATGATGCACTTAAGATACGTTATTTAACTGAAGCGTATCAGCAATGGAATATTTTTATATTATTTTACATACACCATGTCATATAAAATAAAACACCGGTCTTTGTTTACTTACTTACAAACTTATTTACAGAGGATGTATTTATTATAACTGAGTAGTTACGGCCTGAATTAAACAGGAAGGTGAAAAAAAGAGGTGTAGAAATCGTAGTTAATGCAACCCGAATCAAAAAATAATAATTGCTCCGAACATCCCACTTCTGGTACCACTGTTATTAGGTGAAAGACTAATATCCATTTTTTTTATGAAGTTGGAAGTCTAATCGAAAGAAATTATTGACTTTACAAATAAAATTAAATGTCCCCATCCAAATGGCCATTGATGAAAATATTAATATCACGCAACGCACTTGAGTATGTTGCGTTATCTACAAATTAATGTTTCATTATTTTTATTTGGTATAATAATGGTCAAAATTTTGTACATATTGCGATAAGTATATACAATAAAATATGACATCATTATTTAAGTATATAGGTAAACTCAATATTTCAACCGATTTTAATTCTCCAACAACACAAGTTGTTAGAGAGCGCCTGGCAAAATTTAATAGCACTGCCAGGATTATTTACCTTATAAGTTTTCTATTAGTTAGCTTTCTGTCATTAGTCGCTCTTAGGTATATAACAAGCCAAGCTTAAAACAGTATAATCATTAATTATTACTACGCTGATATATTAGTACACGTTGCCAGTAACTAGGTTAAATACGTAGCTATATTTATGCGTTTGGAAACATATAGGGTAAACTACCCTAATGTTGGCACCCTACCAATTTATTGGCACCTTACAGAATTTTAACTATATTAAGATTATCAGAACGCAAAACATATTTTTTCAAATAGGAAACCATCGGTAGTTTTATACTCTATTGCCCTGCCAGCAAAGAAACAGGTGTATTTTCAATATGGTGCCTCAATAAGAAATTAAGTGACGTGTCTGAACGTTCGTGGAAAAAATAAATAAAATTTAGATTTTTTGCTAAGGTAAGACTAATTTTATTCTTGTGTATATTAGTTGATCTTTTGAATTTTTACTACAAATGTTATTTCATGTGATTTAAGAGTGCTTAATCTTATTTTAGCCGTAAATAAATTATCGTATTAATAGCGATTTTCATATTTTTTAACCGTGCTAACATTTGGTATCAAAAATATGCCATTAACCTTTTATTGGCCCCTGCCAATGATGTTAGATCAATTTATTGGCATGTATCAATAATTGATAATTCTGTTGTGTTCATGATTTGTAACATTGATATTCGTTTCAGTTAACTAACATGAAACCAAGGACGAGAAATTATGTAAAAGTAAAATCAGTAAAGATGAGGCGTAAGGTGTATTCAGAGTTGTGTTGAAAAACTTTTATCTGAAATGGAAGACTAATCGAAGATGAATGACTTAAAATTACCTAGTTACATTATTTATGACTGATTTTTTATTACTAATTATTTAAGAAGAATAACTCTTTCCAATAAATGCCTACCTCTGACATTGTTTCTAATATTTTTGAAGTAATTAATGTTCCTAAGCAAATATACCTATATCTATATATTATATTAATTAAAGCCCTTTTTTTTCTGTTGTCCGTGTGGGAATGCATTTACGCACTTCCCGTCGCCCGGGAAGACGACGGGGGTGTGTCGGACTCCACCCAGAAGGGGTGACTACCGTCTAAACCCACACGGGGTCTTTCCGCCTCACCACCATAGTGCCGGGGTTACGGGTACGCGTTGGCATTCTTCCGCGACCCCGGCGGATTAATTAAAGCCCTAGAATTTAGAATAGCTGTAATATTGTCTTCTACTCATTTAAGTGTATACCCACAAAATGAATGAGGGGCCAATAATAGGTAATTTTAACTGCCAATAAAAGGGTTACCTATGCCAACATTTGGTTTTTTGAGACATTTCTTTATAACATAAAAAATATGGAATAATCTACTTTAAATTGAAATAAAAAGTACATATAATCAATCTTCTATGTGTATTTAACCAATATGGATACTCATTACCTTGTTAAAATTACAAAGACATGCCTAATTTTAATGTTTTATACAAGCTACTCCTTAAAGTGCCAATAAATGGGTGTTTTACCCTATATATATATTTTATTGATTTGCTATTTATGAATATCTGAAGAGTACAGGGCAAAGAACTGGGTATGTCCTAATGAAAAGTCTTTGAGAAAAAGCAATAAAAGTTTAAAAGTATATTTTTACAGGTGTCCGGTAATTAATGGATAACCTTCAAAATAGGTCTTGGTAGAACTAATGGCCATTCCGAAAAAAAAAGAAATAAAAAAATACCAAGCGGTACCAAAGATATGTCTTTTAAAAAAATATCGATGTCGGTTTCCATTGGTTCTTTATTGTTATAGTAATTTACGATAACTATGCTGATAAATAAGCAATAAATAGTACGACTTTTGTTACACGGTTTAAAAAAAAAACAACTTGAATTGTTTTTTTTTGTGTAAATTTGTGAAAAATATTTAGGTATTTGTCCAAGTTTAAGCAACCATAGTTAAAAAAAAATGTATCAAATCACAAGTGACCAATAATTTGAAAATAATATATACTTAAAGTCGATTTCAAAATAGTATTGTTGATTGCTGTACCTGATGTAAATATTGTATTACTGTTAATCATGTTTAAAAGGAGTGAATTTTTTTTTGCAATATGAAACAAATTTCAACATTACATGTATAGTAAATAGTGTACAGTATAGTGTCTGTAAAGTGCTAACTTTGTAGCAGTGAATAAATATTTTCTTTCTTTCAATCTTTAAATTGTTGTTATAAAGTGCACAATTAATTTTTTGACTTTTTTATTTGTGCTTTTTTCAAATCAAATCAAATCATTTATTTCAATTAGACCAATACAGGTACCTACTTTTGAATTGTCGGAAAAATTGAATTTAGTTGCACGGTTCCAAAAGGTAGGTCTTATGGAGAAGAACCGGCAAGAAACTCCATAGATACTCTTTTTAAATTAAATACAAAATTGTTGGTTTTCTTTTACAATGCTTTATGTATGTAATATCAATATGAGACTGGTGCAGTTCGATGTGAAACGTATGATTTATGAAAGTAAAAGAAATAACTAAAACCAATTCCACCATCAGCAGGTCATTTAAGTAAGCCCAGAATGCCCGGCAACCTGTAGGCATTTTCACATTTAAAAAAATAAAAAAAACAACATCAAAGCCAACATCAGTCTCATATTTTACAAGTTATTTTACTACTCAGTAACTATTGCGTTAATAAATAATAAATTAAATTAATAAATCATTTCCATGTCAATCAGTAAAGGTGTATAACTAAAAATGTCAAATTGTATAAGTGTATAATTGAGCATGTCAAACTGTAAAAACTTTAGGAATACAGTCCAAGAGTTTTTATGAAGATTCATTGACTGGGCCCTGGATGCCGAGGTTACGGCGCTCCACTATAAGTGAAACATAAAATAATCAATGCAAATATGGTCGTAGTGCTGGATTTGGGTCTCCTCTAATTTGAAAAGGACTACTACTACGCTAATGGGAATTAGTAATTATTCATGCTAATTGTTATTTCTATTTACCTAATTTTTCCTACGACTTGTTATGGCTTCACCAATATTTTTAAAATTCTTTTATAAATATGTTGTTGATCTAAATCTAAATGTAATTGATCAATTGCATACAGTCAAAGTCTTTGTTATTGCTAAAGAGACTGTGAGATACAAGGAAGACCGTTTAATTGACATGAACGCATGTTGAAATTAAATAGCAACACAACGCATTAGGGAATGATGCACTTAAGATACGTTATTTAACTGAAGCGTATCAGCAATGGAATATTTTTATATTATTTTACATACACCATGTCATATAAAATAAAACACCGGTCTTTGTTTACTTACTTACAAACTTATTTACAGAGGATGTATTTATTATAACTGAGTAGTTACGGCCTGAATTAAACAGGAAGGTGAAAAAAAGAGGTGTAGAAATCGTAGTTAATGCAACCCGAATCAAAAAATAATAATTGCTCCGAACATCCCACTTCTGGTACCACTGTTATTAGGTGAAAGACTAATATCCATTTTTTTTATGAAGTTGGAAGTCTAATCGAAAGAAATTATTGACTTTACAAATAAAATTAAATGTCCCCATCCAAATGGCCATTGATGAAAAGATTAATATCACGCAACGCACTTGAGTATGTTGCGTTATCTACAAATTAATGTTTCATTATTTTTATTTGGTATAATAATGGTCAAAATTTTGTACATATTGCGATAAGTATATACAATAAAATATGACATCATTATTTAAGTATATAGGTAAACTCAATATTTCAACCGATTTTAATTCTCCAACAACACAAGTTGTTAGAGAGCGCCTGGCAAAATTTAATAGCACTGCCAGGATTATTTACCTTATAAGTTTTCTATTAGTTAGCTTTCTGTCATTAGTCGCTCTTAGGTATATAACAAGCCAAGCTTAAAACAGTATAATCATTAATTATTACTACGCTGATATTGTTTCTCTGTCTACAAAATTGTCGTTATGACGCAATACATAACGCTGCGCTAGTTCCCTATGTACGCTGACAGATGTCACTGTGCAGTTGGGGCCGATTTCTGAATCGCGGTGTTAAGATTCTCCGCGACTGAACGACCGTCCGCTAGTACTTTAGTTCGGTATCGCTTCTCGGCCTTTTGGCTAAGATCAAAGTGTAGTATCTGTTCTTTTCAGCTTAATATCTGAAAGTTCCCTCACTGAGGGACCAGTATATTAAACTGATTTTTGTAAACTGACGGGATGTTCGGGGCTCGCTCCACTCCCGTCACGGGTCGGCCCGGCATTGCAGTGCCGCCGGGATCGGCCCACATAATACCTTGATAACTTAAATGCTACACAAAGCTATCTTTTATTATTAAAGAGTTTTATATTATTTGTATTTGCGGAAAGTCATGTTTTGCAAAGGAGAACTTATTACAAACCTATTCTACGGCCTCAAGGGACAGCAGATTTAAAGGTTATAGGGAGAATTATTATTTCAAATTTTTATTTATTTGCCATTTATGTATATCTGAAGGGTACAGGCAAAGAAATGTAATCAAATTAATGATGACAGATTATGATTAGAATGTGTAATCTTTAACCATGATTAAAGATAACAAAAAATAATCAAAAAAGTAATCTACTTTGGTGATTAATGATTATTAATCTGTAATCGTAATCTTAATTAGGTACTGTTTTTGATTGATAGAAGCGAACACTGAAAAGAAATAAAAAATAAAACTAAATTATAAAACAATAAGTCATCTTTATTTTTTTAATCAGTCTCATAAATTGCAGGATTTTGTGATTTACGATATGCGGTTTAAATTAGATTTTAATAAAACCCTCTTCTCAAACATTTCATCTGAAAGTTGATGTGAATTTGGTGAATTGGTCATGGTTGCATATGAGAAAAGTCTTTCAACTGGACCCGAGGATGGCAGAGGCGTATTATATTTCTTAAAAACATTTTTTATTTCAGGGTATCTATTTAGCATGGATACATGTTTATCTTGATCTGCTAGGTAGTGAGAAATTATGGCATCTGCTTTAGATCGTTGTATCTGGTGCGTATCTTTCGTTAAGTCAGTTTCAGACGAATTAGTATTAAACTCAAAATAGCTGTCTTCATATTTGTTACTTCGTGTGTCTTGAAGCGTTTCAGGTGCCTCGTTGATTTCTTTGACAACAGCTGCCTTGAAAATTGATTTAACTTTGGAATGATGTTGTATGTTCAAACAAGCCATCCATTTTTCCTTAAATCTAGGATAAGATATGGCAGCAATTGCAGCGTTTTGAGCTAACTTCGACGAGATTGTAAAAAACTCAAAAAATCGCTCCTCCACGCTTTCTAAATATTTCTCTGCTAACTTTTTGCAATAATCAAACGATTCTCTGTTGAGTTTTTGTAATTTTTTGCGCAAGGATACTAAACATGGCAGTAAAATACCGTAATACATATCTTGTTCGCCTTGTAATATATCCAAGGCCTCTGCTATTGGTTTTGAACAACGTAAGTATTCATTTATGTATTGGAAATCATTGGTACGTAAAACGTTAGTTAGTCCCAATTCCACGTACAACTTTCCACTCTTATCCTGTATCAATGCAATTTGTTTTAGTGCATCATAAATACTGTTCCATCTAGTAACTTCTGGTTTGTAAAGCATATGCCCAATAATTCTATGTAATATTTCAGCTGATTTAGGGCGACCGGCAGCGTTCCACAAATTGTTGCATTTCCTAATAACTTGGTTATGAATATCGGAAATAGTGGTTTCGTTATTTCTTAACACTTTAATGGCATCCGTAGTGGCACACAGATTGAGCTTGTGGGCAGAACATCTTAAATGTACGGGTAATTCTAGTCTCGTACACTGTGGAATATTATTTTCAACTAAAGTTACAGGACCAACATTATTTTGAGTGTTAAAGTCTGATATAGAATTGATCTCAGGGTGAAAATCTTCAACGACAATAGATCTTTCTTCTGATTCTGTCAAATCATCAAATCTGTCACTCTCCATGTCTACACCGAACTCTTTAAATGCTTTGAAGAAATTACTGTCATTATCAGTGACCGTGGTTAGAACTTTCCGAGAATCCAGACCAAACTCAGAATGTACTTTTTCAAGTAAAAGAGCAATTCGATCATAGCTGTGCGTACCTGAAAATCTTCGACATGCCAGTGTTTTAGATTTCCTTTCTAAGTTTGAGTCAAGCCAGTGTACCGTGACGCCCAGAAAACTTCTAGTTTTTGCTGACCTAATATCAGCAGTTGTGCAGACTTCCTTTATATTGAGCAACTCACATTTGATCTTCGAGATTTCCTTCATATAATAGTCATCGATCAAGTGCCCCAAAGTTTTCCTGCTGATAACATTCAGTCCTTTTCTGCTAATACGTAAACTATCAAAAATTTTCTTGAAAAATGGATCATCTATGGCTTGTAGTGGAATCATGGAATGGATAAAAAACTCTAAAATACTTACATTAAATTGGTCTTGTGAAATCGACTGCTCAGGTTCATTGGTACTAACTGCAATGTCCAACTCACTACGGTTAGATGTTCCCGAACTTCGTTTGTTTTTTTTTGCTAGTTTCAAGTGACTCTGATATTCCTTGTATATGTCTTCTCCGTGTTTTCGTTTAAGATGAGTAACAAAATTTGATGTTGAATTGTTAAAACCGCAAATTTTTACCTCTTTTGGATTACACAATACGCAAATTGCAACTTTTTTTGTAATCGTGGACTCAGTTTTACAATAAATAAAAAAATTACCGTCAAGGATGCATGGTAATGTCTCTGCTGTACGTTCATTCTGTCCATTCTCTGAATCAAAACTACTTATATCACATGAAGATGAAAAAGAACTCGACGTTGACGCCATTGCACATGCGATAATGATGTCCGTAATAAAAAATAACGTCCGTCTCCTTGCACTCGATAAGTATGACTGCTGCGCATTGAAACAACTGACGCGTGACGCGACCGCGTGTTGGCAACAAGTACGCAGTGATGGCTCGCCGGCGGTCATACGATTACTAAAAGTAATCATGATTATTTCAATCTGATTAAAAAAACCTGATTATTTCAATCTGATTAAAAGTTGATTGAGGATTTTTAATCGTGATATGAGGATATCATGATTAAAAATCCTCAATCAACTTTTAATCAATTACTTTTCAAATGAGAGGTCATTTGAGAAGGATTAGGCTATAGTCCTACGCTAATGCAAATTAGTAATTATTCATGCTAATTGTTATTTTTATTTAATTATTCCCATGACCTTATGTTTGGGGTGGGCTTCAACAATATTTCTATAATTCTTTTATAAATATGTTGTTGATCTAAATCTAAATATAATTGATGAATTGCATACAGTCAAAGTCTTTGTTATTGCTAAAGAGACTGTGAGATAACAGGACGACCTAATAAGATATAATTGACATAAACGCCTGTTGAAATTAAATAGCAATACGACGCATTAGGGAATGTTGCACTTATGATACGTTATTTAACTGAAGCGTATCAACAATGGGATATTGTTATATTATTTTACATACATTACACATGTCATATAAAATAAAACACTGGTCTTTGTTTATTTGCTTAGGTACTCCATGCATTTCATAGAACTGACACGATGCCGATTACAAATTTATTTACAGTGGATGTATTTATTATTACGGTTAGTTCCGGCCTGAAATAGACATGTAGAAATTGTAGTTAATGCAACCCGGATCAGAAAATAAAAATTGCCAAAAAAAAATCCAGAAATCCCACTTCTGATACCACTGTTATTTGGGGAAAGAATAAACTAATATCCAAAAATGTTTTATGAAGTTGGAAGTAATCAAAAGAAATTATTAACTTTTCAAATAAAATTAAATGTGCCCACATCCAAACCTAGGCTGGAATTGATGAAGAAAAGATTAATATCACGCAACGCACTTGAGTGTGTTATGTACCAATTCATGTTTTATTATTTTTAATTGGTATAATAATGATCAAAATGTTGTAAATTTACTCTCTAAATTAGTGCATTACTCTTACCCAACATTAAAAATTGCGATAAGTATCTACATTCAATAAAATTTGACATAATTATTTAAGTATATAGGTAAACTCAATATTTTAACGGTTTAATTCTGCAACAGCACAAGTTGTTAGAGATAGAGAGCGCCTGGTGAAATTAAATAGCACTGCCAGCATTATTTACCTTATAAGTTTGTAGTTAGGTTGCTGTCATTAGTTCCTTTTAGGTATATAACAAGCCAAACTCAAAACAGCCTATAATCATTAATTATTACTATGCTGATATTGTTTCTCTGTCTACAAAATTTTATTGTCATGATGACGCAATACATAACGCTTCGCTAGTTCCCTATGTACGCTGACAGATGTCACTGTGCAGTCGGGGCCGATTTCTGAATCGCGGTGTTAAGATTCTCCGCGACTGAACGACCCTCCGCTAATACTTTAGTTCGGTATCGCTTCTCGGCCTTTTGGCTAAGATCAAAGTGTAGTATCTGTTCTTTTCAGCTTAATATCTGAAAGTTCCCTCACTGAGGGACCAGTATATTAAACTGATTTTTGTAAACTGACGGGATGTTCGGGGCTTGCTCCACTCCCGTCACGGGTCGGCCCGGCATTGCAGTGCCGCCGGGATCGGCCCACATAATACCTTGACAATTACCAATTAACCATCTGATCATGGGGGATTGAACATTCGTTTCACGTTGGTGTAAACGCATAGTTCTGCTTAAAATTTGGCCGTATGATACGAATAGATAAACTATAACTTTCGAATAACAGTAATGCCCTTGATAGCAAAAAGGACGTATATAACATTATTTATATAACATTTTTCAAAATTAAGTTATATAATGTGCCGGAATGAGGAAAAAACACGAATCTGATGGTATTTTTTATTTTTTGCAGTGAAGAAAGGCTCATCTCCATTATCATTTATACTTTAACTCATATGAAAGGACATAATTATGTACGTATATGAGTCTAATCTTGCATTTAATTACTATTTTAATTTATCATCAATAATAAAATACTATTTGCTTTAATTAAAAATAAATTTGAGCCGAAGTTTGTTTGTTATAATTATATTCAAAATATCTTCACCACAGTTAAATTGATTCAGCGGTTTAAGTGTGAAGAAGTAACAGACAGAGAGACACAATTTAGCATGTATAATATAAATACGCGGAAGTATGGCTCCTCCTTCATCCTCCAATACAAAACAAATACAATAGCGCCATGCTTTTGCAAAAGGGAAACTATGTTAGGAAAATTGAATGGAAAGAATAATTGATGACCTTCTTGAAGGGCTGTATGTTATTGACATAAAATTGGAAATATAGGAAGGTTAATTGTTTACCTTTGTACCATCCTGCGTATGATATTTCGTTACCTTTTGTTAAGGATCTTATATACATAAATCTGTTAGGAGATAAAAAAGGAAGCAAGTTTCTATAAGATGATATTTCATTATCCTTTGTTTACGTTCTATACATACACAAATCTGTACACGGATATTAAAAAAAAGCAAAAGTCCCTATAAGAAAAGCGTTTGTTAAAAACAAATATTTATTCTTCAATTTGCAAAAAAGCACGCATTAACGTGCCAAATTGAAGAATAAATATTACTACTTCGCTATGTAGATTACAATGATGTTTATTTATTATTATAAATCTATACTCGAGGATTTGTAATTGGCTTTCTGATGACTATATTTTCATTTTCTTTTTGTCTGTTTTTATACGCTATAAGTCCTCCAGTAAAGTAATTTTAGTCAATAATATTTCAATTAAATTCAGTTCAGTTTTGACTTGTATTCATTTCGATTTCATAAATCGTACACGTATTCCTGAGACAAAGGGGTCTTAACTGAACCTGACGAACAGACAACGAAATAATCCTACAAGGTTTCCGTACGCAATTACGGAACTCTAAAAACGTAATTACATTTATATTAGCAGAATAATATTATAGCAACATAAAATATTTATTCTATAGCGTTCAACATCTGTTTGTAACATAAATATTAAATAAACGACAAAATTAAACCCTTTACGTATTTGTTAAGGTCCATGTTCTGATATTATTAGGAAAATAATATTACAATTTGACGTTTATAATTGCTATTTTATTTATGTGTACACACAGGGTAATGTGACTTCCTTTATATGAGTCAACCGGAGGAATCAAAATGTAAAAGGAATCAAAGAAATATTTATTTAGTTTTTGTGATCCGTAACATAACGTGTACATAAAAGTTCCTATGTAATTATGAAAAGAGTTCCGTAAATTAAAACAAGGATTTATGTACTAATGCGCCATGCAAGAAAAAAATATATTCTTAAACCTAACTATACACACAAAAATCTTCATAAAAATCGGCCAAGCCGTTTCGAGGAGTTCGATCACAAACACTGTGACACGAGATATTCATATATTAGATAATATTATGAAGCTCTTGCAGTAAATATTTTAGTCGTAAAACTAGCTTTTGAATGCACCTAATATTTGTAAATGTTCTATAAATACGTTGTCAAGTTTTGAATTAGACATTTATTTTTGATTATAATCTGATAGTAACGTGAATAAGATTTTTAGGTCGTATATCTAACTGAATAACTATATTTAGTATTTTTAACTGATTTTAGACATTTTTTTCTTAAGGCTTTTTTAATTTTGAATAATTTTGGAATGATAGTAAATAACACTATCATTCCAAAATTATTCAAAATTAACATTTTAAATTCAATATTTTGTAGATAGTATTCGTTTTAATTACGACAGTTTAAAGAGCAAAAAAAACAACAATTATTTCTTAATACTTAAGATAACGAGGAATTATATAAAACTGAGATTTGTTTCAGAAACTTTGAAGTTATCAGAACTCCATTAAAACACTCTGAAGCCACTATAACTGGGTAAGTTATGTGTAGCCATCAAAGGGGTTACTTCCTCATTAAGATTAAGTTAACTTTAATTAAAAAACTTTAACCGTAAACGTGTGGCAGTAACACGACAAACTCCTTGGACGAATAAATTTATTTAAGGGAAACTTACGGATATAGTAAAAATTGAGTAATAAACCGTCAAACAATCAGTAGCAAATTGAACGGATTAGCGCAGTGATATTTTTTTTTTTTTTTTTTTTTTAATTTCGACTTTTCCCCGATCATGGGAACATCGGGACCTTGGACATCATGTGTGTCATGTCTTCTGTTCCCATATGTACCTCTGGCACTTAGAAGCCATGTGTACTATTTGCCTTCAGTTGCATTCTTTGGAAGTGGGACTTCCACCATTTATGCCTTTTTAGATCCTATTTGTGTGTATCTTTAATTTTTTGGTATCTATTTTTGTTATTTACAAGTTTGTCTTTTGTTTTTATTTTTGTCTTCTTTTGCAATTCGACTTTCTTAACTATTTTGCTTATTGTTTGATCCTTGTGTGTTAGTTTTCATATTTGTTTGTTCTTTGGTCTTTGGTTTTTCTTTAATATAAGCTTTATTTGTTTTCTCTTTCTGGTATTTTGTGTTCTTTATACTTGACTCTATTTGTTCATTTTGTTTATTAATTTAATGTTTTTCTTTAGGTATAGGTTTGTTGATTTTGTTTGCTATTTTCTAATGACTGTTTTTTGGATCTAATTTTGTGCTTGCAGGCATTTGTGTGTGCTTAGTGTTATTTAGTGTGATTTGTGTTTCTTCATCCATCTCTGTACATACCTTCCTAGACAATATTATACATTTGTAATAATATGTATTATTGAATCCTCCTGTATACTTCATTCCTTGTTGTTTTGTGTTTCGTGATTGTGTGTTTGGTGTCGATATATTTCTGAATACTCAGTATACGTCCTGTATATCGTTGTGTTTATGTTGTCTTGTGTTTTTGTTTTTTGTGTGTCGTGTTTGTATTTGTGTTTCTGTGTGTTTTATTTGTGTGTGTATCATCCTGCAGCGCAGTGATATTAAAGGCTGCCTGCTGTGGCTTACCACACCTAACCTAAGGGTCACGGGTTCAAATCCCGATAGGCAAATGTTTGTGTGATGGGCATGAACATTTTTCCCTGAGTCATGGATGTTTCTGTATACTGCATCTGTGTTGTTGAAGTTGTGGTCGTCAGCGCAAAGAGTTTAGATTACTGCCCTGTCGAAGGCAATTGGCTCATGGCACCTAAACCAGACCTAAAATGGGGTATACGTTACTACACCTCTGCCTAATCTTTTGGGGACGACAGGCGTGATTGTATTATGTGTATCAACCTCGTTGCTTAGCTCGGAACTAGACGGTGTCCAGTATATTATTATTATAATACTTATGTAAAAATAAAACCCAAGATTTTACGCTTGCAACTACGGATGGAGGGAAGGAGGAGGAGTGATGAAGCCGAAGCTGCTGGTCATCGAAGGTTGCGTTGATGTTCAGCTCGGGGTCACCAGTATGGAGGGAAGGAGGTGGTAGTCCCTCCACTGGAAAAGGAGGATCCTCTGGCCAGGCGAGGTGTTGTGCCTGGCGGGCTACTGCCCAACGGTTGATGTTGGGTGGTTGTATATATACAATCTCGCGTGCAAATGTCACTTGCGCGATGTAGGATTATACGCGTCATCGCGCCGAGTACATAGTTCTTATGTGGCGAGATAGATGTCGCCACATACGAAACATTAAAGGTAGGCTCCACTATATTTATATGAACTAAGCTATACCTTAGTACTAGCCGTAACTCTTCTTATTTCTCCAGAGATTATCAGCAGTGAGGCCAAGGAACCTTTCTGAAGCCTACAATATGGCCAGTGGAGAGAATAAAATTTTATTGTTCTCAAATTTCTGCGAGAATCCTCAGAGGCAATGAAGATAGAAATCACTTGAGGTATTTATTATCTAATCTATATATCTATTTGAATTATGACTTCACTTTTAGTGCAGTATAATATGATATTATTTAATCATTTATAATACCTAATAATTTTCTCTACTAATCCTCAAAGGTAATGAAGACAGAAATCACTTAAAATTTTTATTATCTGTTTAAGAGTTAGATTACTGCGATATAAATGGATTTTAAAGACTTAAATAAAAATATGTAATAAAAAAATATATAATCTTAATAGCAGAGCGTGGTTTCGATCCACGGACCTGTGGGTTATGGGCCCAGCACGCTTCCACTGCGCCACTCTGCTTGTGTAAGATACTTGTGAACTATGACTTCACTTTATACACCAATTACGTAAAATAACATTCATAATCAACCCATTATTGTCCCACTGCTGGGCACGGGTCTCCTCTCGTTTGAGATGGATTAGGCTATAGTCCACCACGCTAGCCTACTGCGGGTTAGTAGACTTCACATGCCGTCGAAAAAATCTCTCAAGCTTGCAGGTTTCCTTACGATGTTTTCCTTAACTATATTAAATAATCATAATTTTATCTACGAATCCTCAAAGGGGATGAAAACAGAACACAAATTAAGATTTTAGTTTATGTTTCGGTTTAAGATTGAGGTATATTAAATGGATATTAAGGGCAAAGACAATTAAATAAAAATATATTACACCAATATTAGCAGAGCGTGGTTTCGATCCACGGACCTCTGGGTTATGGGCCCAGCACGCTTCCACTGCGCCACTCTGCTTATGACCATAGCCTTTGAATTACAACTTCACTATATACAGCTGCAAAAAGTGTTCCGTACATAATTCATATTTGTACTACAGTTTAATTTCTACAATCTATCGATGCTATAACCAAACTCAAATGGCATACAGATATTGTTCCAAAAATGGCAGGATAAGAATTGATGATAGATTTTTTAGTTTTTCATGAATATGAATAACTAGCTTTTGGCCGCGGCTTCGCTCGCGTTAAGAAGTATTATTATTAATTAGGTATAGTTTTCAAACAAACTTTCATCACCTATTTTATACCCTTGGGGGTAGAATAAATCAAAATCCTTTCTTAGTGTCATGTCAGCACATCTACCTGCATGCCTAATTTCAGCCCAATCCGTCCAGTGGTTTGGGCTGTGCGTTGATAGATATGTCAGTCAGTAGGTCATCTTTGAGTTATATATATTTAAATAGATAGACGATAGATGTTTAATGTTTTTTTATAAATTCTTTTTGCATTCAATGCAGATTGCTTATTCTATTGAGGTTCAAACTTGGCATTACAGTTTTATAACATCAATAAAATTACCCATAAAATAAGGAAAATTTGAGGATGTTTTTAGCTGTATAAAATACATACATACATATTTCGAAATATGGAAACCCCTTCTAAATAGCTAAAACCACTTTGTTGTAATTGTTGTCTGGGATGAATCGATATTACATAATATATCATTGTATTACATTATTTTTGTACGTGACGTTTAATGGGAAATTCAGTTTCCTACGGCCACTTAAATAAATTCTATATTCAATCTTGAAATTTTACGAATATAATACATTTATCGGTAGCTTATTGAAACTCAAGATTGTTTTATATAGGTACATATATTTTTTTATTTTTCTCACTTTGTACTTAGGTACATAGATAATATTAATAATGTATCCTATATTGACTCATGACTCGCTTAAGACAGACGGCGAATGTGTATTTTCATTTAAAACTTTTCCTTTTGTGGAAAGCGGCTTGGAATGACTATTAAGAAAATATTGGATAAATATTCAATATACCAATTGTTTCTAATATGGCTGTAAGATGATCCCAACGTCTCTGTGAAAGTTAAGACAAAAGAATTTGGATAATAATGAGTCTATAACATTGAGATCAGAAACAATTTTGTTCTTTATTTGTTCGCCGATGCGACAAAGTCAAAAAGATAGCTTAATATTTAAAACAGCTTTTCTGTTTACGTAATGATTCTGATATCATAGGCCTCGAGTTCGAACCCAAGGCACGTACCACTGACTTTTCGAAAGTTATGTGCGTATTTATCTCATGCTCAAAAGTTGAAGGAAAACATCGTGAGGAATCCTGAATACTTGAGAGATATTGACGATGGCATGTGAAGTCCGCCAACCCGCATTAGGCTAGCGTGGTGGTCTATAGCCTAATCCCTCTCAAATGAGAGGAGACCCGTGCCCAGCAGTGGGACATTAATGGGTTGATGATGAATGATTCTGATGAACGGGATGTTAATCGATTCGCTATTATGATGGTGGGAGATTTATTTTTATTATAAGGTTTACGCTTGACCACCAGTTCGCCTGGTGATACGATGGAACGCGTTTGCCTATAATAAACCAACTCATTCTAGATTTAAAGATCCCAGAAGAGGACGACCGCCTGGGGAAGCGCCTTCCACATATCCGCGGTATGCACGCTGAAAGTGGACTCAAAGCGTTTTGTTCGGGTTTTTGGAATGTCGTGTGACGAATAGTCACATTTGGATGCTCCTGATCGTCCGATAGTAGAAACGAAAAAGTGGAATAGAATTGTGGAAAAGTCCTGCACACTCTCCGAAATATATCCAATAAATTACCGATAACCTAGCAACGAACCTAGCAAACTTAGCGCCGATATTCCTGACACTTAAATTTAAGACTGGGGCAGTATTATTTTTGAACAAGAAGATTTTTCTCGCAATAATTATCTAGAATAAATCTTCAATAGTTATGAACCATTTTCACAATTCGAAATTATATAATGTAAGTAATATCAAGTACCTACTAATTACTACTAACAGAATATTGTTTTGATTTCATTATCTCTTCGTCCAGACGCAATTAAGAGAATTGTAATAAAATTACACTTGGATAAATATTGTATATTGCTGAAGGTACTTAATCTGACTGTTTAGAATAGACGGGGGAGTACTTTAATATAAAATTATTTTTATGGATGATAAAAATAAAAATCTCTCTTAGTTTGTACTTTGAGATGTGAAAGCAAGTAATAAGTAGGGTTACGGATAAAAAGAAAATCCTTGTGTGGGTGGTCAACATTTATAGGCAAAACATTAGTTAGTTTCGCTGAGTACCTTAAGTATTGGGTTTATTTTCTGGAAAAGTATTTACCAATATTATTGGACGTTCTATGGTTTGGGGCAGCAACGCGCGAGCGACACCACTGGTGTTGCAAACATCTATAGGCTACGGTAACCGGTTAGCATCAGGCGGGCCGTATAAAAACTCAACTACCGTGTATATTAGTGCGTAGCTTTTGCACCACAGGTTACGGATTCAATTTCCGTCGCACCATTAAGCTTGGGGAGACTTCACCGCACGTCCATGCAGGAGAGTTGTGTTCTGTACACTCTAACAAGCTAATTGGTTTACATCCACACATAGATCGGTCGTCGGAAAAGAGAGTAAATTAGATATGTTTCTTTGCAACTACACTTCAGTCTGTCTGACTTAATATTATAGAACAAACTGCCTCCCGCCGCTTTGCCCGCATGGTATATAGATAAAAAGTGTTAATCCAGCTAGTAAAATGTATGTATGCTAAATGTCATACGAATCCGTTAAGCGGTTTTTGCGTGAAAGAGAAACAAACATTGTATGGATGTTTGTTTCTCTTTCATGAAAAAACTTTCAAATTTATAATATTATTAGGATATGTTAAAACTGTACTTGCACTCATTATAGGTACTCATGTTGACGCGTATCCAAGAAGGCTTTGAAAAGAAAAGGTTTAGATAATGGCTGTAATCCCGTCTTAGATTTTCACGGCTAAAGAATCTGAATTAGAAACCATCTTCTTTTGAAATCCACAAATATTACTTATATTTTTACTTCATTTAAGTATTAAATGTCTACAAAAACATTAGCAATTAAAAATGTTTTGCGAGTCAAAAACTAGCATCGTTCTACGTTGTAACTTTACCATTAAAATAATAATAGGCGTCGAAATACGAATCTGTGGTCATTATTCTCGTCATTATCTCGACGTAAATTCACTAATGACTCTGTTATTTTCACAAAATGGCGGTCGCATACGCTGTTAGATTTTCCTGTTAGCTGCATTGCAGATTGCAATTAGTACAAGCCCTTCTTCGAATTTCCATCTTATTTTCATTCCTTGATTGCGTTCCACCAATTATATTATTTTAGTTGAATATAAAAATGTTCATTAAATAATTATTAGAGAGGTGCCGACTAGCCGACTGACCTGAAAAAGGCCGAATATTCGATCAAGCCGATCATGGTTTTGGGTTTATTCGGCAATTTTCGTGAAGATTCGGCTACAGCTGAATCGCGCACACATCGCAATTGTCACCTGCGACTTGCTACGAGATGTTTAGAAAAAAAACCCTGCCCTATTATTTAAATAAGAAGATAAATTATGTCCCTTTGTTTGTAAATAAATAATGATCAAATAGATCAACAATAAGAATAAAATATATACATAAGACTGATACCAAAAGGAAAAAATGATTTATGTCTTAAAATGTGACGTCAAACGTGATCCATATCTAGGAAGCGGTACGCAACTCCTTCTCGGTAGAAGGAGTATGAAGACGGAGTATCGGATGAAGGTGGGTACGGATTCCAAGCTTGAGCCGGTGCTCAAGCTTCTATACTGAATCCGTCCCTACATAAGTGTGGATATGGGTCATGCTATGTGAGTCACTTGTTTTATCCAAGCTAGACTACGCAGCAATGAATACGCAGAATGCAATCTTGTATTCTTGGTAGAATATTTAAATATTTGGATCGATGACATTGCATGACACTGACACAATGTTGACAAGTGTCAACCGCACAGCGCCTGTGCAGAATAAGAGGCTACGATAGAATAATATGTTGTTCCACTTTTTCATTGTTACTATTATTATTTATATATTTATGTTACAGATAAATGGCGTGGAGGTGACAGCCGGTCAATCAATGAATCGATCGATTGACTGGGACTCATAAATACACAAAACGCACAAATAATTAATTATCGAGTGGATGTGACTACAATACCACGGTTAAACTTTTAATGGTTTGTGTGGTATGATAATTATCATTTAAGTATGTATTGTTAAATTTGTATTATTCAATAAATAAAAAATAAAAAAAACTATGTTCCTGTTTCGTTTTATTAATGTACTTATTTTTTAATATTTTCTTTGTGTACCTATTTGTATATTTTTATTACTAATATTATGTATTTCAATTATTTAGGTATTTTTATATTTACTTATATTTGATGTCGTAGTCGTTCCTGCCCGTGATATCACAGCACGGTTCTATCTAAAAACCAGCGCAGTGCGCAGTGAAACTGTGAATGTCACAGCATTAAGTTGAGATATATAACTTTTTTGGCCTCGCACAGGGTTGCTCGATTACATAACCTTAGTTTTATTTTTTAATTTAAATTTAATTTTTGTTTTCATAATTATTATTATTTTTTATATTAAAAATGTCATATTGTGCGAGACCAGAATAAAAAGTTTTCTTTCTTTCTTTATGTGTGTCAATAATATAAATTTTGTTAATTACAAGGTTTTTACTTAACGTGAAAATACATTTTATAGAGACATACACAAGATAAGAAGTCGGATAGTCGGCGCTCTTTGCCGAACATCTCTATTAATTACGCTGTTTTTGTTTATCAAACATGTTTTTTAGACTCAAATAGTTGTTGTTTAAGAAACTCGAGCAAGGGTATAAGCAACTTCTTAAAGAGAATAATGGAAAAAACAAGTTATTGTTACGCGTTGAATACAAAAATACATGTATTTTGGTTGTCCTCTTTGTAATTTCATTGTTGTCCCACTTTTGATCTCTTTTCACCCGATTTTTTCTTGATAGAACCCTTAAATATGAAATATGTATATGTAATGTCACTATAGTTAGGTACGTACAGAGTTTATGGTAGCCTAGTGGTGTGACCGTGACTGAGATTTCAAAGGTCTCGAGTTCGAACCCAAGGCACACACCACTGACTTTTCGTAAGTTATGTGCCTATTTATCACAAGCTCAAACGATGAAGGAAAACATCGTGAGGAAACCTACATGCTTGAGATTTGTCTCGATGGCATGTGAAGTCTGCCAACCGCAGTAGACTAGCGTAGTGGACTATAGCCTAATCCCTCACAAATGAGAGGAGACTTGTGCCCAGCAGTGGGATAGTTAGGTACAAAAGTATGGATGATGCTATGTATGAAAATTTTCTATTTATATTATACAAAACAACAAAAAAAACTTGCGTATTTTAGTTTATATTTTCTATTAAGTCTCTTACATTATACGGATTTAATGCAAGGATACTTTAAAATTACTTTTTCTGAGCCAACCACAATAAATATTCTAAATCATCTGGACCCTTTATAAGGACACTAACGGGGTGAAATTTGTGTATGGAATCAATAATTTTGTAACGGAGGGTAGAAATAAATAAGCAGATTGATAAAAAAATACTGCTTTTAGGCAGACGAAGTCGTGTTAAAAACTAGAACTTATGTAACAAAAAAATATAATTCACATATTTATCTACGAAATTCATCGTTTATTTTACTACTACAACTATTACAGTGATGCAGTAACAGTACATGCTTTTGTAGGTTAATTAGAAAACTTTGATTCGTCTGCTTTTAGTTAGGTAGTACATTATTCAAACTATGCAGTGTAGTAAAGGCAAATAGTTAGCGAATGACTTGCGGCGATACATTACCCTGAGTTACTTTACACATCGTGTCAGTACGGTTTACAAGAAATATATATATGTGTTTAACATCAACTGTCCATGTAATAATGATGATTAATGTGCGGACAAACTATGGAAAAAAAAACTATACTATATGAGGGAGCGAGCTGTGTTGTGACCATTGGACTGACATGTCAAAGGTCTCAAGTTCGGACCCGGGTACGCACCTCTGACTTTTCGGAAGTTATGTGCGTGTTTATCACATGCTCAAACGGTGAAGGAAAACATCGTGAGGAAACCTGCACACTTGAGAGATTTTCTTGATGGCATGTCAAGTCTACCAACCTGCAGTAGGCTAGCGTGGTGGACCATAGCCTAATCCCTCTCAAATGAGAGGAGACCCGTGCCCAGCAGTGGGACAGTAATGGGTTGTTGATGATTGATGATATGAGGGGGGAGCACAGCTGTACAATAGATTACCGAATGACCTTAAGAAATTTGATAATATTAATATACATCTATTCTTATGTCAATGACATATAAACTCTATTCTGTCTCTCGCTTGGTAAGGAGGGAAGTGGAAAAATGTTATTTTCTTACTCCTCCGATTTAATTTCATGATTAATTTCGCTGCGGGTTCCAAGACAGTTAATATCATTTCCCTGGGACACGTCGAGCTTCATTGTCTCGACGATATTTTGGATGGTTACTATTGTTGATCCTGGCTTACAGGAGTTGCAGTAGTAGGGACTTAGGGTGGTGGGCACGTCCCATATAAAAAAAATATATTAATATACATATATAAACGTAAACTGAAGAAAATCTTGTCTACTATAACGTGACAATACATTGGGCTCAGTGACAGAGGCATTTTATTTTTTATTTGATATTATTATGTATCTCACTGTAAGTGAACTTTTGTTTTCTTCAAACCTATCTTATCGTATCCATAACATACTCAGCAGAGAGTATAGTTACTGTCCTACAGCTGAATACGGGCCTACTATCATATATACGTTTTTTATAGCACTAGGGTGGTAATACAGGCTTATGTCTAGTCTAATAGTAAGCGGTTATCGTAGGCTATAGAAGTTTTAGACGAGCGGTGCCTCTCTCCTAGCCGGAGTCCAGTGATAAGAGCTGGACCGAAGCCCGCCGGGGTTGTGGTGCATGCTTTTGCGAATCCCATGGCCCCGGCAATAGGGTTGGTGGCGTTGACGGGTGCGGTTTTTTAGTCGGTATACGCTCAAGCGGAGTACGACACACCCCGTCGCCTCCCCAGGCGATGGGACGGTAGAAAAGATGATATTCATCTTTTTTTTAATAATTTAACGAAACAAAAGATGTTACTTTAAATTGTTATTACTTATCCAAGTTTTTTCACAGATTTTAGCTTTCGTTTCTGCGTAAAGCTAATCTTCTAGGCTACTCATTCGTTCAACTTAACGGTTTAATCCTCAAAGTCACTTGGAACTCTTTATAGATGTAAGCAGGATTAGACTAAGTGCAAAATAATGATTTTCTTAGAAGTTGTCGTCATAAAATCTCTCTTACATTCGTCCCACGGGATATTTTTGGGAAATGAAAGTGCCAAATAGACGAGAAATATCGTTTATGCCATTTAAGCGCTAGTTTGCAGAAAGCGAATGTATTAGCAATAAATTATGCTATGTGACTTTTATCGGAGACCACTATAATTGATTACCTGGTCTAGAAGTTTTACCGTTATGTCTATTAAAGGTTATATCTATTAGGGTTATGTGTTAAAATAAAGATGGTAATCTGAGGTGTTAATCTGTGTTCCGTAGTAAAAGTTCCGAAACGGACTAATTAATGTTCGTCCGGTGAACATGAACATTAGTAGGTACCTCTATGTATGAAGTTTTTATGCATAATATGCCTATATACGAGCCATGTGGCTTAGCTCGAAACTAGATAGCGTAATCATTAAGATTTTATTGTGCTGTTCTGTCATTTAAGGGACATTAGAGTATAGTGCATGACTCTAGTGCGGATTGGCACATGCGATCAAGAGAATGTCTCAACTACACTCTAACAAGCTAATTGGTTTACACACACATGGATCGGTCGGTACCAAGTTGCATGTATACCAAATAGGTTGTTAGACTGTACGTAGGTTTCGTAACGATGTTTTTCTTCACCGTTTGAGCATGTGATAATGACATGCACGTAACGAGAGGACTTTTGACTTTACAGTCCACTGGTCACACCACTAGGCTAATACTAGTTTACAACCAGGTTGATGGCAAACGGTTATCGTAGCCCATACGTTCGCAACACAAGAGGTATCGCTTGTGCGTTGCCGACCTTGTGGAAAAGGTTTAGGTTTGTTAAAATAGGGAGTTACTAAACTGACAGCAAACGGAATTCCCATGCTGTTAGAATAGTCACTCACCCTAACGAGCTCTGGTAACCTTACGCACTCGCAGAAGCACAACTATTGTTGTTTCACTGCGGTCTTCTTTAAGGCGGAGATACTTTCTTTGTCGGGCAGGTCAGTTTGAGCGAGGAATTTCGCTATTTACCTCTCGTAAAATGTATTTTAATTTACAAACATTGCTAACAAGGCCACTCTGTGGGTGTTAAATGTAACAATAAACAACATTTAAAGTCACTGTCGAGAAAATATTCATGATAGTGTATGTCAGAGGGAACCCTTTTCAAATCAACGGTATGCGAATATTTATATTGCGAAAGTCGGTAGAAAAGATGATATTCATCTTTTTTTTAATAATTTAACGAAACAAAAGATGTTACTTTAAATTGTTATTACTTATCCAAGTTTTTTCACAGATTTTAGCTTTCGTTTTTGCGTAAAGCTAATCTTCTAGGCTACTCATTCGTTCAACTTAACGGTTTAATCCTCAAAGTCACTTGGAACTCTTTATAGATGTAAGCAGGATTAGACTAAGTGTAAAATAATGATTTTCTTAGAAGTTGTCGTCATAAAATCTCTCTTACATTCGTCCCACGGGATATTTTTGGGAAATGAAAGTGCCAAATAGACGAGAAATATCGTTTATGCCATTTAAGCGCTAGTTTGCAGAAAGCGAATGTATTAGCAATAAATTATGCTATGTGACTTTTATCGGAGACCACTATAATTGATTACCTGGTCTAGAAGTTTTACCGTTATGTCTATTAAAGGTTATATCTATTAGGGTTATGTGTTAAAATAAAGATGGTAATCTGAGGTGTTAATCTGTGTTCCGTAGTAAAAGTTCCGAAACGGACTAATTAATGTTCGTCCGGTGAACATGAACATTAGTAGGTACCTCTATGTATGAAGTTTTTATGCATAATATGCCTATATACGAGCCATGTGGCTTAGCTCGAAACTAGATAGCGTAATCATTAAGATTTTATTGTGCTGTTCTGTCATTTAAGGGACATTAGAGTATAGTGCATGACTCTAGTGCGGATTGGCACATGCGATCAAGAGAATGTCTCAACTACACTCTAACAAGCTAATTGGTTTACACACACATGGATCGGTCGGTACCAAGTTGCATGTATACCAAATAGGTTGTTAGACTGTACGTAGGTTTCGTAACGATGTTTTTCTTCACCGTTTGAGCATGTGATAATGACATGCACGTAACGAGAGGACTTTTGACTTTACAGTCCACTGGTCACACCACTAGGCTAATACTAGTTTACAACCAGGTTGATGGCAAACGGTTATCGTAGCCCATACGTTCGCAACACAAGAGGTATCGCTTGTGCGTTGCCGACCTTGTGGAAAAGGTTTAGGTTTGTTAAAATAGGGAGTTACTAAACTGACAGCAAACGGAATTCCCATGCTGTTAGAATAGTCACTCACCCTAACGAGCTCTGGTAACCTTACGCACTCGCAGAAGCACAACTATTGTTGTTTCACTGCGGTCTTCTTTAAGGCGGAGATACTTTCTTTGTCGGGCAGGTCAGTTTGAGCGAGGAATTTCGCTATTTACCTCTCGTAAAATGTATTTTAATTTACAAACATTGCTAACAAGGCCACTCTGTGGGTGTTAAATGTAACAATAAACAACATTTAAAGTCACTGTCGAGAAAATATTCATGATAGTGTATGTCAGAGGGAACCCTTTTCAAATCAACGGTATGCGAATATTTATATTGCGAAAGTCGTAAAAAGCCGGAAGACGGAAACGTGTGACACTTAAACCTTAAGTAGATAGTGATAGAAGTTAGTTTTGAGTAAGATATGTGTGTATATTTATGATTTTGAGCCCATTACTGATCTTGTTATAAATGTTTTAGATTCAATCGGATTTTGTTCTATCAGATTTCGGTTATATTAAAACTGTCAGTAAGTAGTATTTGAAAGAAGCTCATGGCACAGCAATAACCACGCTGGTGAAGGTTACAATTAACCTTGACCTAGACCGCGACTCCGTATACAACCTTGAGCTTGGAATGATTATTGTTAACAAATGTTTTGATATCGAAACCCCTCCATGCCTTGGGGATTACGTTAAGCTTGGTCCTGATTTTGAAATATAACAGCGACTAAATCCGTAAAATATTAAGGGATTTTATCGCGGTGTACTAATATTATTTAATCCATAGGTTTCGGTTCCTTTTACAGCATCTATGGTCACGGGCAGACTGATTGTTTTTTTAATATCTCTGACCCCAACTTAGTAAGTATGAAAATATTAAATCATCATCATCAACCCATTAATGTCCCACTGCTGGGCACGGTTCTCCTCTTAATTGAGAGGGATAGGCAGACTTCACATGCCATCGAGAATTCTCTCAAGCATGCAGGTTTCCTCACGATGTTTTCCTTCACCGTTTGAGCATGTGATAAATACGCACATAACTTCCGAAAAGTCAGTGGTGCATGCCTTGGGTTCGAACTCGAGACCTTTGACATCTCAGTCCACTGGTCACACCGCTCGGCTACCACAGCTCTCATATAGTAAATATAAATAGTAGTAAATACTACGCAACATTCAGTTTGCGTAATTTAATATAAAAATACTTTTTTACGGTTTTTATCGCGGTATATTGCTATTATATAGGGAAATATGTTTTAGATTCTATGCACTGCTCGTGGTCACGGCCCACGGGACGTCACTACGCAAATGGTCAGTCATTTAAGAGGAGGTAGGGCATAGCGAGATTCCTCGTTCAAATTGAGCTGCCCGACTGGGGAAGTACCTCCGCCTTGCAGAATACCGCAGTGAATCAACAATAGTTGACTTTCTGCGAGTGAGTAAGGTTACCAGAGCTCGTTGGGGAGTGACTATTCTGACAGCATGGGCATTCCTTTTTCAGAAACCAAAACGGTTACTGCAGGGGTGTGCAACGCATTTGCAAGCCTTCAGGTGTTGCAAATGTCCATGGGCGGCGGTGATCACTTAACATCAGGTGAGCCGTCTGCTCGTTTGCCACCTTAACGCAATAAAAAAAAATCAAAACCTATGGGAGAAACCTGTCTGGGCGATTGGTTTATACTAGAACAGAGAATAATATACTGGCATAGTAAATATGAATGCTGCAAAAAGGTTTTTTTTTGCAGCATTGATTTATATTCTCTGTGTGAAATGTTTTCGTCTTCAGTGAATAAAATTACTATAAATCAATCTGTTATCATAAGGTTTCTAGTTACATAACATACTTTCAAGCACTTTGTGTTCTAGAAGGTGTAAGTAGAGAGGTACCGTTATACACCCAATAGAGCGTTGGTATCACTCACTGAAGTCTATTAAAAATATTTGACAGAATAACAGACTATAAGGTTAGACAAATTCTCAGTAAGATTTTTTTATATCACGTGGTTGGCAAATATGCTTACTGCCCGTCAGATGATAAGAGGTTACCGCAACCTATAAGCGTTTGTACCACCAGAGGTGCCACTGTTAAGGTAAAAATTGAGTTATAGTTTCGTGGCACTGGTTTGTCCTTCTGTCTGTCTGAGGATTACATCAGAGACTCATATAACTAAATAAAAATTCAAAGGCTACTCAATTTTAAGTAGCCCAAATATATATTGATGTCGCTTCCACTTTGTAGGTGCACTTAAACTTGAGTTATAGCTTTAGAGTACTTAGCCAATTGTGTTGGAAAGCTTTTATTTAGCATGGGTACTTCATCATCATCAACCCATTATTGTCCCACTGCTGGGCACGGGTCTCCTCTCATTTGAGAGGGATTAGGCTATAGTCCACCACGCCAGCCTACTGCGGGTTGGCAGACTTCACACGCCATCGAGAAATCTCTCAGGCATACAGGTTTCCTCACGTTGTTTTCCTTCACCGTTTGAGCATGTGATAAATACGCACATAACTTCCGACAATTCAGCGGTGCGTGCCCGGGTTTGAACTCGATACCTTTGACATCGCAGTCCATGTGACATCTAGTGGTCACAACACTAGGCTACCACAGCATTGGTACTTACTTATAAATAATTATCATGTCAACTAAATGCTACCTATAGTCAAATTTTGAAAGAGAAAGAGCAAATTCTTCTCGTCTATTGTATACTATGGGGTGTTGTTCAAATGCTCATTAAAAATATTGTAGATTTTGGAAAAACATTTACCGATTTAGGAATCCGTTTGAAAATATTAAACTTTAAACTCAATTATGCTGGCCATTTAAATCGTTCCGTGATAAGATGTAAAAATAATCAACAATGAATGATGACCATACTTGTGTGTATACATGTAGATATACAGCTATGTAAGTGTTTTTAATTTAATAAAACTTTTCAAGTAAAGTATTCTAAACGTCAAGACCAAACGAGATGCATGATTTTATAATATTTACTTATTTAGTTACAAGTAAGCACTGCGATAAATCTGTATTAAAAAGTTTTATATGAAAAAAAAAACATGTTTATTCATGGTTCCACCATTACTTTTCATTTACAGGACTTTTTGTAGGTTAGCCAACTAAGTTACCAAACCTCTTTAATAAATAATCAAAAAAGGAAATTATATCAATAGGTATACCACAATTAAATCCCTAAAAAGTAGTTTTTTTAATTTCTAATATTCGTGTACAAAATCAAAAGGAATAAACTAAGTTTGATAGCAGCAGTTCAAAACTGGGTGCGATATAATGATTAACTTAGAGATTACCGTTTTGCAACGGCATGTAAAACATTTGACTTTTGTAGTTCTAAATTACATTATTCAAGTACTTACGTACCTTTGTGCTTCAACTTTGTGCCGGCTATATACACAAGTTTTTGTAGTACTCTGTTACGACAAAGCTAACATTACAAAGCGTATGTCAGACAAATGCAGTTTCATTTATGTTCTATAAGTGCCTTTGGCTCGACTCGTATGTTTATTAACTTATAAGATAAATATATAAACAGTGACCACTGTATTAACTGTTTTGTTGCTTTGATTTTAATTTTAAGGTAACAAGCCGATGCCATGTTCTGTTACATATATTGGAATAAAACCTTTATAAGATCGGAAACGTTGGTATTAAATAACAATATGCCGCAATAAAACCTGTAATAAGAATTTTTATGATATTATCTTATTGTATAAATAATGACGCGTATTCGCCCCTATAAACTTTTAACATAAGGTACATAATTAATTGCAGGAAGCAATACCTAGTGATGTTTTGGATTTAACGATTAACGCGTTTAGTAAGAAGTAAAATTAATAACTGCATTGTAAAAAAGGTTTATTATAATTTGAATGCAATATGTATATTTTAGTAATTATATTATGTTACAGATGGTCACCGAATTAATCCAAGATACATAGTTCACTATCCAGTCCTATTTGTCAAAATATACAAACAATCGGAGCTCATCACTGTATTTTTGTATGTAATTAATGGATTGGTGTTAATAATCACAGCAATTTTTATTACGTAAAATGATTCATTTAATAATTATACAAAATCCGTTGTAGGTGTGTTTTTTTGTTCCATTTTCAGCTAAAATACTAGAAAACGAGCAAAAGGGTAAATACGGATGTGTTTATATTTCATACGGGGTACGTTGAACAAAATATATTATATTTTGAGTAGAGTTAAGTTATCATTCGTTATATTATTTTGAACCTATAATGAGGTGAAAATAAAGTCCAATATTGCTTAACTTATTGCTCATGACTACTTTAATAAACTATAAAATTGCTTCACCAGTCAATCGGTCACATATAATTACCACAGCAAAGCATGGCGTCTTCGATTCAATCCTAAGGTCAAGTAAAGTGTTAATGCTTGGACACCTATTAAAAAGTTCTCAGCATCTCGGAGTTGTATCCGTGTAATGGTAATAAAGGGTCGTCTCCTATAAAAATATATAGCCCACTTACATTTCTGCCTAAACCTCTGAGATACAAGTGTGTTGGCATACGGTGTAGCTCAAAAGAGTACTAGAAATTTCCTCATTTTCCATTTATTAATACCAGTACCGACCGAGTATTTTACTTTCAATATTTATGTATCTAATATAGCCTTCATATCATATTCATAGGGTTATTAAACCCAAAATAACGACCTAAAGTTGATGTTTCTTATATGTAAAGTATGTTTTTTTCTCGTAGTCCCTACACATAAAATAATATGCTAGGATCTAGTTTTGGGTAATGAAAAAAGAGAGTGTATTGTGTTTTGACATAAAGTAGGTCTATAAAGGTGATTGAACTTATGACGTGACCTAGAACTACAATAATTGGATATTGGTTATGTATTCCCGGAAAATAAGGCTGTATTTTTTTACTTGAGTAAGTATTATAGCACACGGTTATAGGTGTGGGTGTACTGTTGTTTAGAATATGTCATTGGAAACGTCCTATATAAAAAAATGACGAAAATTTAGCGCATCTGCGAATTTAATACCCATAAATTCATCATCAACCCAAGTATTGTCCCACTACTGGGCTCGGTTCTCCTCTCATTTGATAGAGATTAGTCTATAGTTCACCACGTTAGCCTATTGTATGTTGGTAGACTTTACACGCCATCGAAAAACGCATCTCAAGCATGCAGGTTTCCTGACGATGTTTACATTCACCGTTTGAGCATGTTATAAATATGCAAATAACTTCCGAAAAGTCAGTGGTGCGACCATTACCAAAGGTCAAAGGTCACTTTGAATTTACTGTCCACAGATCCTACAACAAGACGATCGTAGCATTAAATAAATATAGGTATATATTTGTATTTATTTATGTTCCTATTGAAATGATAAATGTGCCTACGAAAATCAGTATCGAGTTCATTTAAACCACATACAAGTATACACACCACATACATTTTTATCAGTTTTTATATGAGTGAGTTTGAGTATATTCACGATCTGAAAATTTTCGTATTACGACGTCCGCCTAGCACACCGCAACGTAACACGTGCTAAAATATAAGATATATTTTTTAAATAATATTTTTTCTGAAACCTTCATGTTAGTTACAGCGCTTCTTCTCCCACACAAAAAATCTAAAATATTGGCTTGTAAAGTGTGCATAAAAGATCTCTGTAGGTTTATATTATACCTAAAGAGATCTAAATCTTATATATAAAATTCTCGTGTCACAATGTTCGTTCCCGTACTCCTCCGAAATGGCTTGACCGATTCTCATGAAATTTTGTGAGCATATTGAGTAGGTCTGAAAATCGGCCAACATCTATTTTTCATAACCCTTAGTGATAAGGGTTGTCCACCAACCCATATAATGTGGCAAAACAACGTTTGCTGGGTCAGCTAGTAATTATATAAGTATCTTGTATCGCTAGTGTATACTAAATTTAAAATTTGAGGGCGTTTATTTTTGTTACTCTAACTCTAGCAGATCTGTTAGACTTGACAGTTTCAGTTTCTTAAAAATAATAAACGGGAGCTTAATAGGTGATGAAGAATAAATTCCCAACTGTTAATTCTTTATGTAGTAACAATACAAATTAAATTCCCAATACGTAAGTATTTGTAGGACGGTGTAACGGGCGGCCTACATTGTGTCGTTTGCTCCTAAAAGGGATGAGTATCCAGACCTTGTAACAGGGTAGTTAGTTGCTTGTCTAGTGAACTCCAATTTATTGCTCCAACAGGCACTTTGGGACTGACGCTAACCCATGGTAACATTAGCCTGGAATAATTGCAGGGTAATCGCTTAAGACACTGTGAATATCCCCAAGGAAATATGGATTTTAGAATAAAGGTGACTAAGTTCATTTTGGATAAGCAATTAAATAGGTAGGGTAGAATATGTTTGTGTAATATTTAGTGCCTATACACTTGCCTAAGTTTTATATATCAGTAATATCAGTCAAAGTATGTAGAAGTATTATCTTAGTGTTTGATAGCTTACTTTTTCATCAATAAATGCTTCTGTATTTCTTGCGAAAAGTTTAATTATAAAAGTTTATAAACCTTTATTAAGAAATTATTGCTTCTCCATACAATCTTCAATCCTTCTTTTCGCTCGCTAAGTTATGATCTCTGGGACAAAATATGTCCTTTCACCGGACTGAAACCATCTCAATACCTCATTCATTTCGGTCATTATCAGTTCAGCTATTTCAGTGTGAAGAAATAACAAACAGATATATTTACGCATTTCTAATAAACTTAGATGTTTTTAGGGTTCTTTTAGATTCGTCATGTCTGTCTGTCTGTCTGCCCGTCAGTATGTCACAGCTACTGTTTTCTGAAACTATAAGAACTATAACTGTTGATACTTGGTAAGTAGATGTATTCTGTGAACCGCATTAAGATTTTCACACAAAAATAGAAAAAAAAACGATAAATTTTGGGTTCCCCATACTTAGAACTGAAACTCAAAATTTTATTTTTCATCAGACCCATACCTGTGTGGTATCTATGGATAGGTCTTCAAAAATGATATTGAGGTTTGCAATATCTTTTTTTTCTAAACGGAATAGTTTGCGCGAGGGACATTTCCTAAGTTGAAATAAAATTACTTTTTACGGATTTTATCGCGGTATATTGATATTATTTTACCAAGAACAAAACTGCACGACCGAAGGACCCGGTGAGCTCGTTCTGTTTAAATCGGATTGTCAATAATAATTGAAAATGTAAGGTAGCTGTTAGTAATTATAACTTGAAGACGACCAACACCTCAGTCGGCCCGTGACCATGTGACGTGGTGACGGATACTACCGCGAAACGTCGGGTTAAAATAATATCAATATACCGCGATAAAATCCGTAAAAAGTAGTTTTATTTCAATGTCTAATATTCGCGTAAGTGTAAGAAATCAATACATTTCCAAAGTGGTAAAATGTGTGAGGTCCTGTAACTTCTAAAATAAGAGATATATAAAACAAAAAAAAAACTATGATGTACATTACCATGCAAACTTCTACCGAAAATTGGTTTGAACGAGACCAAGTAAGTAGTTTTTTTTAATACGTCCTAAACCGTAAATCGCAATTTACCTTTCATTCAATTGTGTGCCTACTGTTGTTTACTAATTGGTGGTGGTCAATGGTAAGGAACCCTTAGTGCGCGATTCCGACTCGCACTTGGCCGGTTTCTTTGTATAAAAAGAAAAACAAACCCGCTTATAAAATTTGATTTTTAATTTTCAAACGTCACTTTAGATGAATTTAACTTAAAGCTCTATTGTTGATCCCTTTTCAACAAAGTTTCTAATAAAGCTATGTAATTTAAGTAGATTATTTTTGTGGGATTTGTGAGCTTTTAATCCCTACTTTAGTTGTTCGAAGTAAATGATTTTTTACTGTTAATTAACATTATTCGATTCGGGATCCTGTTGCGAAAAATGTTGGATGTTTTATTCATACGTGTTGGATTGCCCCAAGCAGACCTTCGTTGTAAATAGTCAGCACCTGAAAAAGTTTGATAGTTTCTTTGTATTTATCTATATCTTATTATATAAACATCTCGTGTCATGGTGTTTATCGCTGAACTCCTCCTAAAGGGCTGAACAGATTATTGTGATATATTTTTGTATATATATTTGGTAGGTCTGAGAATCGGTCGTAGGCTATTTTTTACACCATGTCACTCACTAAAAAAAAATTCTCTCTTTTTGACAAAAATTTTTTTTTTTATTTTTTTATGATTTGGCATCAAAAATACTTATAATTCAAAAATTTCACCCTTCTACCACTAACCGCTATAATGTGGCAAAACAACGTTTGCTGGGTCAGCTAGTATGTATATAAAAATGAATCATCATTCCCCTTGGTCACGGCATTACGCGTGACTGACTGAACCGATTTTGATCAATTTTGATTATCCTTAAGACGAAACCTTGGAGAAGGATACACGTAATTTTTTACCATCCTACCACGTAGGCGGAGCCGCGGGTCTAGCTAGTATTTAATAAAGTTAGGTATTGAGTAATACATCTATTATATTGATATAGTAAACTTACGCAAAATTTAGATAAAAAAATTAAAGCTTTTCTATTGAAATTCGTATTATTCATTACATCTATTTACTAGCTGTTGCTCGCAGCTTTGCCCGCGCAATTGAATACTAACTACACTCCTTATTTCGCTCGTTAGGGGTTAACTATAGAAAAACTACGAAATATGTATGCATTTATTATTGATAAGCTTGAATTTCATTCTTCTTACTTTCAAAATGACGGACTTCCCATATAAACATTCAACCCCTATTTCACCCGCTTAGGAGGTCGATTTAAAAATGTCCGGGAATACAGATTCATTATTTTTAACCACAAGCTTGTATATTAAATTTTGAAAATTATGTATCTCCACACAACCGTTCGTCCCTAATTTTAACCTTTTAGGGGTCGAATTTCTAAAATTGACATAATTTAATATTTTGTTTCTTCATTGTGTATTTTTCTTCTCATTTTCCTAGCAATATGCTAAGAAGGATGAGTGTTTAATTGTTCATGAATACTTCTATTTTTTGTACAAAATATTTTAGACTAATGTCATACCATCTAGTTTGGTAGAAGCAACGAGGCTTGTGTTACGGATACCAGTTTGATATACCACATTTACACCTTTTTTTTGTAAACACACACATATTATACATAGATACATCCATGACTCGGAAACACATGTTAATGCTCATCACACAAACTTTTTTCTCTACCGGGATTCCAACCCGGGACCCGAAGCACAGAAGGCAGCGTTAACTACCGCTGTGCTAATGGGGTCGTCTTTAATGTTGTACAGATTATGTGTAATAACCGTATGAGGTGAACAAAGCCGGTTGTAACGGCCGGAATCTCGCCCGGACTTGGGGCCGGATGTATGTAGCCGTGGCCGGTATTACGGTACGATAGGTATATCTAAAACATAAATAGCACCTACCATATCTGATATCTACATGCTTTCAACATACGTTCACTTCTGTATGTTGAAAGAACAATATTAATTATTCTTTAAATAAGTTGACTTCAAAAAATACAGGACGACTTATTTATCTTCGAAACCTTCAGTACCTAATTAAATGAATTCAAGACTATTTTATACCTATACTGAATTTACCGTGAAATCATTAAATTAAACTACTTTTCACGGATTTTCTCGCGGTATATTGATATTTTTTAACCGGCGTTTCGGATTCTTAACAGCATCCATGGTCACAGGCAAACTGACTAGACTATTATTAAAATCAATTTGAAAATGGCGAAAATATCGTTTAATCTACTTGTTTGTATATAAATACACGGTGGGATTGAAATTCTCTTCAAAGTATATAAAAATTAACGCCAAAAATGAATTTATTAAACATACAAAAGAATGCGATTCAAAATAATATGAATATCAAGAAATAAATATTAAGATAAGTCACATTTTAGATATTCTTGACGTCTGATGTAGGTACCAAAATATTTCTAATAGAGCCAATTTCATAATAATATAGCAAAATGAAGTCAAACAGCCTATTTCAAATGTAAATATTACTTCAATCTTTTACACAAATGAAAAATCCCTAATCATTATTTAGGCATCGTTTATTGAAATAATAATGAACTGGGGTCCGATACGTTATTGCGAGAGTCATGTTCGATTAACGGAAAGTCGACAGAACGTTTGTTCGAATGGAATTTATTGCGAACAATCTTACATCGCCGAATGTTACTTCGACTGAACGATTCATCGAATATTTATTAATCGATGGACTGCTCAATCTAATGAGTTATAAAAAATTATAGAAAAAATGTATTTCGTCACATATGTAGTTATTATTGTTTCATACATATTCGAGAAAATCAAACTTCTTTACAAGAAAATTCTAGTTTTCTTTTCGTCTATCACCAAATTTTATATTTCTAAATCTACGGGAAAATGTTATTTGAGGTGATAAATAAATGTAACGTTGTATAAAGTATAATTATTTTATTTTTTTAATTTACCCAAGTAACATTTATTATTAAAACTTAATTGACATAATTATTTAAAAATCATACACATACAAATCTACATTTTTAAAATATTTTTATGTATTATACAATTTTACGTAATAAAAAAATCTTAAATAACTACTTATATTTTAATAAATTATGAGCAACACATGTTTTTTATACTTACATATATTATAAAAATGATATCTGAGAAACTTACGAAACATTTTAAATTCAATGTCAATCGTTCCAGCACCACCATAATTATTAAAAAATATATATTGAAACTATAACGACATCTGTGTACTATTAAAATACTAAAATAGCCGTCTCAATGGGCTTGTGCGTCGCGGGTAGCGGGCTCGATCACCGTACGCAGAAAATATTTGGAAGCTCTACAGTACAGGTAGTTGTAACGGGTCTGGGCGTTTGTGCATGTAAAAACTGTGTTTGTAAACGCACACACAGGCGAAAATCTTTATGTGTAACGTTACAACTAGAAGATATGCTGTTGACATTAATTGAGAAACCGACTTTTTCCAAAATGTAGCTGAAGTGGATCATCAAAATGTCAAAGAAACACGCGTAAGTAGTATTTAGGAATAATGCCGTAAGTCACAAAATGGTATGAATTAAATTTTACAAGAACTACATATTGTAATACTCTGTCAATTTCTGTCAAATTAAATTAATATTCATATTAATTGCAAAATATAAGTAATGAATATTTGAATATTGTTATTTTGTTTACACTGCTGTTTTTTAATGTAAAATAAAACAAAGAAAATTTTGTTGGAATTTACAATGAAATGAATTAAAAGATAAGAGGTCAGATTTGGATGAGGATTATATTTTTATACAATAATTATTTTTAAGTATTTTTCAGCAAATAAATAAATCAGTCAAATAGCGCTTTTTACCGTTTCACCAAAAGGCACTCGTGTGTATCGGGCCTTAGAAAAAATTGGTATACCATTTTTTATGAATAATATCAATATTTTGATTATTCTAAGTACGTAGTAGACGGATGTCGTTTAAAATACAAATTATTTATTTACACATCAATTACTGGCACGATTTATATTTAATTTATTAATTCTACGCAGGCAATGTTTACGTAATTATCTTACAAATTATTATGAGTATCCTAAACATAAGACTGGGCACACAGTAGGCAATTTTAACCTCTCTGAAAAAAATCACAGATACTCATATAGCATAATATATTTTACATTCCGTGAATTAGTTCTCATGACATGACAATTTCTCCACATATTATAAATAAAGGTACAATGATATACGCGCTTCACTGATATTCGATGCTGTTATTAACTTAAGTTACAATGTTGGTGGAGAATATTAAGTACAGATGAAATTAAAACTGCCCAAGCCCATTGTTTTCTTATTAACAACAACAATTAAAGTCACTGTAGATAGTAGACATTATATTTGGTGATATTTAGGTCAGTCTCCTAATCAGTATAAAGATAGAATCGACAGTTCGATCTTCAAACTGGTTTATGAATCCGACGAAAGCATCGGCCGATAAAAGTCTGCTGTCTGCAGTCTCCTAGGTAATAAATATAGATCTACATTTTGCGTTCCCAAAAATACAATTTCTTATTTTTAACCTTGGCACTCGTATCTATATCACAGATCTTTGACTAATACCGTCCCTTTATGAACGTATGAACGTTTTCTTTGTAGATCAGCACCTCTCTACCCTCATTAAAAAAAACATATAGACAAGGAAACAAAAAAAGTCTTTCATTTTCAAAGTATGGACTTGAAAATGAAAGATTAATATACAGATAATCGAGACGGCAAGTATGTCTCTTTACAAGAAAAAAACAATGTGTCAGAAATTTCACAAGCAATCAGTTTTCAAAAGTCATGTCAAATATGTCTTAATTATGTAAAGGACGAGGACGAGGCAAAAGTGGTATGCAGGGACCGTAACGCGTGGCATTCTGTAGTTTCTGCCTACCCCCACGGGAAAAAGGCGTGAGTGTATGTATATGTGAAGATAGACCAATTAACTGTTAGCGCGTGTATATTATCCAACAGTATTAAAGTTCTCTTGCCTCAGTACTTAGATCGACAAATACAATATCTCCCTGTCAGTATACCGGTATTTTCTAATAATTTGACATTGATCCCAAATGAGAGACGACACTTTAAAACTACAAGTTTTCGTGACCAATCTCCTCTTTAGTCTCACACAGATAACTCTTAAAGTGGTCATGTCCCTGCTTCAAGTCGTGCTCAAAGAGTTTATTAATGGTATCTTTGAAAAAGCCTTTGGGTTGAATAAAACTTTCCAATTTAGTTTCTATCGACAATTTCCTTTTTTTGTCGTTTGTGAGTCGAGGAAAATCTAGAGAGAAACTTTGCCGTATTTGCTTTTCGTTTTGAAGTTCATTTTCTGTTATGTAAGTGTCTTCAATCGTGTTGTCTGTGGAATGGTCTTCGTAAGCTTCGTTGCCGAAGACGTTACTGGAGCTCGATTCCACGTTTTGTTGTTCAGGGATTTTAGTGAAAAGCAATCGTTCTGAGTCCATAAAAGTTAATACTGGTGATCGTTTGCTAACAGCTCTGCATGATTCTCCGAATAAGTCTAATTTTTTGGGATTGCTGTTGTTGCTACTTTCTTCGTCGTAAACTGTATCACCAGATCTTTCGCAATCAGAATTTCTATTCTCGGGTATAGTGCAAAGTTCTGGATCTCTTGAAAAAGTTTTGTGGTATTCATTATTGGTAATTTCTGTTACGTCATCGTTGAATGCGATTTTCTTGTCCTTGGAACTTTTTTGGTTACTGGATAGATTTGTTTCTGATGAATTGAAGCGGGTGGTGTTATTGAGACTGGAGAGTTTATTAGCTGGAGACATGAGAGTATTATTGTAGCCTTTGTCGTTCTGCGAATTCTTACTTCTGGTGTGAATTCCAAATATTCTTTTTATTGAGTTTCGAAACTGCAACAAAGAATTATACCGTTAAAAATAAATTAAATTAACGTTGGACTCAACATTATGAACCCAATTATTGTCCTGCCGGGTACGGTTCTCATCTCATTTGAGAAGGATACCACACTACCCAAATGCGGGTTGGCAGACTTCACATGTTATTAAGATAATTTCATTTTTCATTTCATTTCTCACGATGTTTTCCTCCACAGTTTGAGCATGTGATAAATAAGCACGTAACTTCGAAAAGTCAGTGGTACCTTAGGAGTAAACCCAGGACTTGTGACTTTACAGTCCATTGGTCACACCACTGAGCTATCACATTTTAAGGAACTTAACTATTTTATTATAATTGATTAACGATAACTTACTTGTGTATTCATTCCCACGTAAATGAGAGGATCGTAGCAGATTGAGCTCTTGGCGACCAGCGCTGGTATAACTCCAGCCCCAGGAGACACCTGTGTATAAAAAAATCACCAATAAATAAATAAATTCGGCCATTATTACACAGCGCCATCTAGTTCTTCAATATGATATACTACATAGATTTTTATTTTACATTCATACAATTACTTAGAAATATCCATGACCCAAGAACAATTGTCTGTGCTCATTACATTACACAGATATGATATCATATCATATTTGCCCGTACCTAGATTTGTTACCACGACCCTTAGGTACCACACAAGGCAGCCTTGGCCTTCAATATTGTTGCGGTAATCGGAACGTCAAATTAAATAAATCCAAGCTAAAATTACTTCTCTATTTAAACCTTTTAATTATATTGTAATTAAACTTTTTACTTATACTACATCCCTTAAAACCTTTTTCATAATTGTTTCAGGCCCCATAACGTATTCTTTTGTTATTCTGAATAAATAATATACATTATATCAACCGAAATGAATATAAAAGAAATCTATAAATCATAAAGGTACATTATTTTATATACATACGTAAAGTGTTCTTATTATTCACAAATCTCAAAAGCGCTCTCATTTTACCTTAAGAGCTGATAAGGTTCCGTACATTAGGTCTGATTGTACCTTCACTATAAACTAATGGTATACGGGAAACCTAATATTATGAGGAGACATTTCCCGTAATGCGTCTGCCAAGAGGTCTTGCGTTCGATTTCCAGTCTGAGAATGATGTTATTAGGGGTTTTTTATGAAATTCTAAGAAGTAGTTCGGAGTTCGGATTCGTGTTCGGTTGATAGCAATAGACTCGCCCCTTATTACATGAGATCTAAGACCAGCGTTATGGGGATGTACATTAACATGTCCTACAGCTCTGTCTAACCCTTTGAAGACGATAAGCGTGATGATACTATTATTTTTTGGAGGTAGGGCATAGCGAGATTCCTCGCTCAAATTGAGCTGCCCGACTGGGGAAGGACCACCGCCTTACAGAATATCGCAGTGAATAAAAAAAAAGTTGTCTTTCTGCGAGTGAGTAGGTTACCAGAGCTCGTTGGGGAGTGACTATTCTGACAACATGGGCATTCCATTTGCTGTCAGTTTAGTAATTCTCTATTTTAAGAAACCAAAACGGTTTCTGCAGGGGTGTGCAACGCATTTGCAAGCCTTCAGGTGTTGCTAATGTCCATGGGCGGCGGTGATCACCTACCATCAGGTAAGCTGCCTGCTCGTTTGCCCCTTTATCTCAATAAAAAAAAACATTTCCCGTTTCTCTCTGCCACAGGCTTGAGCCAATAGAAGTAATATAAAGTTCTACTGTTGAAGCAATTGAATTCCCTGGCCATTTGAAATTCACAACTGCGATTCAACTACCTACACATTTATAAGTATTGCGAGTTTCAATTGCATTTGTTTTGTTTCTTTGTATTTGTATTAGCTTTGATACTAGCATATTGCTTTAATATTTACTTTGTAGAGGCAATATTGTAATATCTACCTACATAGATTGAACTATGATGTTAGTTGTGACTTGTTTTGAAAATATTGCCGCTTTATAGACCGTGATTGCGATTTTGTTTCGATTTCATTCAGCAATACCTTTATAATGCTGTTGAGTGTCTATTCCAATACTCGATTTTAAGTAGCTCTCTAATATAATTTCGACGGCTCAATTAGCATGGTAAGCAGACTTTAGTGGTAAGGTTCTTGTATTCGGATCAAAATCGTTCGGGGCGAATGATTGTGGTATTAATAGGGATATAAAAAAATAAAAATATATATCAGCCGTTTATTAGCCGTAGCACAAATCTCGTTAATTATCTTGGATCTAGATAACGCTATGCGCACAGTAATGCCCGGTTATATTAAAAAAAATGTGCTGCCAAACATTATATTTGAGACTAGATCTACGTAACATTGAGTGATCTTTGATTATTATTATTTGGACATAGGTAATTATGACTTTACATAGGCATACATAAATAAATAAATATTGCTGGACATTATGACACAGCGCCATCTAGTTCCGAGCTAAGCAACGAGGCTTGTGTTACGGATACTAGTCGGTTGATATACTATATATATACTTTTTTTTGTAAATACATACATTCTATACATAGATACATCCATGACTGGGATACAAATATTTATGCTCATCACACAAACATTTGTCCCTACCGGGATTCGAACCCGGGACCCATAGCACAGCAAGAAGTGTTAACTACCGTTGGACTAATTGGGTTGTCAATACACTCACAGTCACGTTTTTTCCTATGGGGGCAGGCAGAAACTACAATACGTCAAGCCTACAACCATTGCACGCCATTAATGCTTTCTCTACATTCATACACCTGCATGTGCGCCAGGTACGTGTAGATACTGCGCACCTGACCTTATTTGAAAGAGTTCACTAATTAGATCGGTGAATGAAAGCCGCCTAGAACTATCTGGGGCGCCGCCTTCCGGCGTATTCCGCCTTATAAATTCCTACCGTTAATCACCTGTAATTTATTCCTTCAATATGCCCAAGCTATCTTAGTACAGTCTTCTATTATTTTTTTCACTCGCCAAATACCTTTCAAACCGCAACCTTTTAGGATGTTATTATGAAAACTGAAACTAAGTATTCAGTATCTACATGATTCCAAGTTATTCAACCCAGCCAAGGATTATTCAGAACTTTTTCAAAGACACCCGAGACTTTCATTTCAATTGTACCTATTATAAGAACGAATAACATTTATTTACGTTTGTAGAATCATGAATATTGATCAGCTTAAGAAAGAGCGTAATGACGAGTTGTAATGAATTCATTTAGTTGCCTTTCAATCGTAATTGCGTTCAGTTTTCAAGTTTTCATACTGTACAATGTTTCAAATATATTAACATTATAAATTTAATGTCCTCTTTGAATATAAAATACAAGAGTAGAAATATTGGTTTATACACTTACGTAAATATTATAAAATAAAACTACTTTTTACGTCTACGACATCCACGGTCACGAGCAGTCAGTCAATTCGTGAATGCTTCCATGCTTGAAGTTTCGGATCCTTTGAAGCATCCATGGATGGAACTGCTGGATGATATAATATACCGCGATAAATTCCGTAAAAAGTACTTTTATTTCCAATTCAGAATTATTTAGTTATATGAAATGTTAAACACGGTGTACATGACATGATATGAATTTAGGATATTTATGGAGAATGATTTGCACATGACACATGAAAGTGTTGAAAATACGGAAACATAATATGTTTGAAAAAAGAAATACAAATACTTACAATGCCTTCAGTAGCGAATTGCTCCATCAACGCGAAGAACGAGTAGGGTGTCCAAGCGACGGTGAAGGATACTATCATGATGAACACCATGGCGGTGGCTTTAGCCTCAGCTCGCGATACGCGGCCGAGACGCTGGGAGTTCTGAAACCAATACCAAAACGACTTAAGTTAAGAGAAACGCTTTCAGTAAATTAAGTCCTTTCTCTATACACTGACTGATATTAGTCTGACAAGACGCGCGAAATTAAGCTGCTCATTGTTATTATGTATTAAACTTTCTGAAATCTCGAACAGAATATCAAATGTCTATCAAACTTGAACAAAAGTAATTTTAAAAATAAACACCTTCGCGCTTTTATTTTATTTTTATACTGTAATTTACAATTTACTAAGAAAGAAAAAAATCCAAGGAAACTTGACTTGCTTTTCCTATTATTTTATAAACATACAAACACGTACCTAACAACTGTACATTTGCAAATATGGGGAGGATATTTTTAGCGATTGTTTTATGTGTTATTTATAACAAGTAACTCAAATTCTTGTTATATTGGATGACTTTACAAATACTTTTTTTGTATTTATATATCATCCACCATAATATAATATATACTTAAAATAATGGTGGTGGAATTATAGTTCTATCATTCGATAAAGTCACATTAAAAAAAAATGTTTAGGAGCACAGCCGCTGATAGACGCATATATATGTACATACACAGAGTTAAATTAATATGAACTACGTTTTTTTACACTAGAGTTTGTAAATATTGCAAGTTCATTGTTTTCACGTAAATTATTTATCTTTTAAAATGAAAACAATTTCAGGGCTTCCCGTCTCTATTAATAAAAAAGTAAAGCCAATTTTGATATATTTTATAAGTTCGATTAAAATATTTAGGGACGACTACAACAACAAATCTAAATACAAATGAAATCCTAGATTGAAATCTAGATTGTTCGGAATACTGAAGTCCGGACGGTTCCCCGGGAGTTGTACAAACGCCAGAAGCGTTATGGTAATGACCGGGTTTAACGACAAGCAATTAGTAGAATGTTTTGTCACAAAATCTAGACATTTAAAAAGAAATAGAAGACCTTATTATAAAGTATTAAGGGTCATTTGTTTGGAGCAGCGGACGGTTTGTTGTATGAGTAGGGTAGAAACAAACTTTGTTAGGTATAGCTTAAAATGTGACCCTTTCCTTTACAAAGGGCATAAATAAAAGAGACTATTGAAAAAATCTTACACCCTAGCTACCTTATAAAGCACCAAGGAGTCAAGTTTATATTGACGTAAATCGTTAATAATTTAAACTCGTCAATACTTTTATTTTAAAAGGCGTAGGTTGCAAGGAACATTTTGGGTATTTTCATAGGCCCAGTGCTAATTGTGTGCAACTAATTGTGTTACGTTATTTCCAAAAATCACGTCTAATAGCGCCACAAAAAAGAACAGAACATTTATGTTTCAAATTTTTTTTATTAATGAGAAAACTATTTTTTGCAGAACTTATTGCAGTATATTTATATTATTTTTGTCTCTACGATTCGGATCCTTTACAGTACATCCGTAGTACCAGTAACTCTGTCTACCCCCTACTTTGGACGCATTAAAAGTTAAATGAGGTTAGTTTTATACTTTCAGGACAGACCCAGCCTAGTGCAGAAAGTCTTGGAAACACCAGTTCCTTTTTGTAAAGAACTTGTATTACTTTGAGTCAATAAAGAACATTATTATTATTATTACTTGTTTTATTAAGATGAAATGGCCTGATTATAGCTACGGAATAGATAAATAAACATAGAACGCAAATTGGCAAAAAGACAGCTATAATAATAAACCTGTTTTCACAGGCAGTAATTTACTGAATTTGAACACTATATTTATGTAGAAAAAAAGGATTGGCATTTTTGATGTGTGCCAAATCCAATGTATTGATCTATTCTACCTCAGTGAACTAAAATTGACAGTAAATATAGTGTAATTTAATATTTTCACATGGCTTCAAGACTATATTGAACGGTTTAGTACTTAATATCTCCTGTCTGTGTTGTTAAGGTTGATAGTTGAACGAAATTATTATAAGGACTTTAGAAACATGTGTGCTGTTGCCAAAACCGCAGATAATATTATCAGATGGTGATTCGTTCATTTTGCCTTTCGTATTTAATATGTTTGACTTAGAGCCGTCTTCAACCCGATATACCTACCTGTGTCACAGAGGCAAGGAATGCCGCCAAAAGTTGATACGAGATGGCTCTAGACTTTCGGTAGTTTATATTGATGTAACGCAAAATAGTTATGATGTTACCGGTTCGATCATGTTCAAAAAGGACACCAATTAGGTATAGGTAGGTCTGTGATGGAATTTTTTAGACACCCATATCCATAATTGCATGTATATCTACTTAATATCATAAATGCGAAAGTGTGTCTGTCCGTTACCTCTTCACGCTTCAACCGCGATACTGATTTTGTTGAAATTTTGTATGAAGATAGTTCTTGTCCCGGAAATCATCCCTTAAAAGAGCTAAAAGGGGTTCGAAATTTTATATGCCGAATAGATAATTTCTTAAAACAGGGTTGGCAGGTAGGGTAGTTATGTAAGTATATTTCACAGGTTCTTCCTTGTTTAGCTTCGAAAGCTAGTGTACAAATACTTACTTATAAGCAATTAATTGATTTTTAAATAAAATATTATTTTTATGTATTAAGTAAGCAAATTGGATACAATTGACGACACAATTAGTCCAACGGCAGTTAACACTGCCTGCTGTGCTATGGGTCCTGGGTTCGAATCCCGGTAGGGACAAATGTTTGTGTGATAAGCATAAACATTTGTATCCGAGTCATGGATGTATCTATGTATAATATGTACGTATTTACAAAAAAAAAGTATATATGTAGTATATCAACCGACTAGTATCCGTAACACAAGCCTAGTTGCTTAGCTCGGAACTAGATGGCGCTGTGTCATAATGTCCAGGAATATTTATTAATGATTATTTATTAATTAGTAATTCTACGAATACAAATCCGCTAGCAATAGTTAGTTTACAATAATTACCTTCTTCAAAGTCCTGATAATGTTGACGTAGCTGAAGGTGATCACACACAGCGGCACAATCTGCCCCATCGCGAATAGGAACATGATGTAAGTCAGCGTGTTCATCGACTGCTCGTGCCAGTTCACTGAGCAACTGCCGAACAAATATCAAAGTTATTGACTGACAAACTAATATCGTATCTGTAATCTATATCTATAAGGATCATAGTTGCAGCATTTTATGGAGACGTGGGTTTGTTTTGACTTTTATTTACACAGATATAGAGATTAAATTCATATTTCGTACATACAGCATCAATTATAGCAAAGTTGCAAAAGCGGCACATTGCATTATAATAGAGTATTAACACTTATACAATATGAAAGATAAAATAAAAATAAATAAATATTGTGAGAAAATTATAAAATTTATGAAAATAAATAAAGACCGTAGCGCGTGGCTTTCTGTAGTTTCTACCTACTCCCATGGGAAAAAGGCGTGAGTGTATGAATGTATGTATGTATGTATGTAAATAAAGACTCATTATCACACTAGTATTCAGTGTTATGGCGTAGTTTGGGAGAGGTCTTCATCCAGCAGTTGCGTTGGGCTAAGTAAAGAATGTGAAGCATTCAAAGATTATGGGTAACCTAGCTAACTTTTAAAAGTTTGAATTCTTATTTTTAAAATAATAATAAAATCCTTTTGTTTCTACCAGTGCGTTGGGGAGACCTATATCCAGCAGTGGACGTCTAACCGTTGATGTGAAGAATAATAAAAATAAAAATGTTTTATTTTCAAGCAACATTAGCTCATAGCGTGTTAGTACAATGATAGCACATAATGATGATTCACATACATATGAAATATAGAAATAAAATAGAAATAACCACCCCAGGCAGATTCATCGAGTTGCATTTATAACATGCATCTTTATAAACCTACATAAGATCGGCCCAGCCAGCCTCTGTTTTAACTACTACATCTCTTTTTAGTTCTAGTGTCTGTTTTATATCACCAAAACGTTTGTCAACTTATTATCGGTTTCACTTTAACCCTTCAGCCGTTTTCGTGTCTACCTTATAAGATTGTCACAATCTTAATAGTTTGTCGTGCACGGTAGACGTCAAAGCATAACTATCAAGCTATTAATAGAACGTACAGTACATTTCTAAATAGCGGTCTTGAAATATTCATGATTAACGTGCCTTCGGGCCCTTGGAATACCTTCACTGCCTTATATATAGTTACATTATATTTAATTATACATAGCTTCTTTGTGAATGTATAGGTACCTACTAGGGACAATTTTCACGGAATGGTACGACCATAAAACGATAGGTTTTCAATATACTTCTATCGAACCATTGGGGGCTAGGTATGTACCTGTAAGTAGGGTTACCAATTTTTTTGAGTAAAAAAAACACATTTTATACATATATCTGTTTTATCGTTTAGATAAGAATGTATTATTACAAATTTAAGTTTAAGTTATTGCTTTAAATTCATTTCCCTTTCTACTTTAAGCACACGCTAATAATATTTAGATATAATTATTTAAATGTTTATGAATTATGTAATTTTACAAGCTAATGAAGCTAAGTTTAGATTCAAATAGATAAATAAGGTAGTCGATAAAATTGAACAATCATATATTATGATGTTTTCCCTTGCCGTTTTCAAGTATGTGATAAATACGCACATAGCATGAATGAATGATTGAATGATTGATTGATGAATGATTGTTTATTTCTGTAAATAGATCTTTTTGAAGACACTTTTACAAGTCATGTACATTATTTTTTTTAGTATCTAGTTGACATCGGAGACATAGAGAGTGGTTAGTTAGCTAGAGTTGGGATCGAACTTTAGATCTTTGACTTCCCATTCTATATACTCTATGGGCATATGGACATAAAGCCCACTGAAATCTTGAATGCATGGAAATGTGTACACAGGCTGTAAAGAGTGTACGAATGCAAGGTGAATATACTGACTTTGCAAACTCTATGTGTGTCAACATCGACTTTATTAATACACAGAGTATTGTGTATTGACATTAAATGTTTGTCTGTTCTATCAAAAAACTACGATGTATAGACAATAGGGTATTAGACAATAAATACACGACTAAATTAGAAATATATAGTAAAGCTTTAACAATAAATGATAAAATACCTAATACAAATTACAAAAACAATAAAGACAATAAAAGTTTCGGGAGGGTATTTTCTATCTTTGTCCCGCAAAACTGTCATCGCACTGAAAAATCGTTGAGTTAGCATGACAACCCTATGACGTCACATAATAATATTGTTGGCTGCGCTTAGTGAATAAATTTATAATACTTATAGCTTAGCATATTTTTTTAGACTTATCATCTAATTTTATATGAATAAAACATAAATATGTTAAATACTGTATTATTATATTAGATTTATGACTATTTCATAATTAAGTTTGTATTGGGTTAAGCTAACAGTAATATTTTAAGCAATACTTTGTCAATGTTTTACGTTCTTATAGTTTCTAATAATATCTTCTTATATCTGACAACGGCATGATCAATAGCTTTAAGTCACGTAAAGTCTTATGTAACGTAAAATTATTATAGTACAATATTTTAAAACGAATAATAAAAGTATCACAAATATTATTTTTAAGTATAATTACTTATAACACAGATTAAAAATACTTGTGACATTGCTACATGACACTTATCGACATTCGAAAAAATAAATCAAAATCTATTAGTAAAATATTTTTGGTGTCCAGTTTATTGATCGACGGTATAGCAGTGCATATCTAGTCTACATCATGCATTCAGACCTTGAAGGCGTTCCTACCTGATGTTTGCTGCCTCGTTGACGTAATGCCCCCATCCCAAAAGAGGCGGGGTAGTTAGCGCTAGCGAATAGGTCCATATAAACACTATTGACATGATAGCGCCCTTGGAGCTCAAGTGCCGCGAGTTCAGCGGCCTCGTCACCATCATATACCGCTCGAAGGAGATTACTGTTAATGTAGTTATTGATGTTATACCTGAAACAAGGATAATACGGTTATTTGCTATTACAGTACCAGGTATGTCGGGTGTATTTAAATTATAAATATTCCTGGACATTGTGACACAGCGCCATCTAGTTCCGAGCTAAGCAACGAGGCTTGTGTTACGGATACTAGTCGGTTGATATACTACATATACACTTTATTTATTGTAAATACATTGACTCGGATACAAATGTTTATACTCATCACACAAACATTTGTCCTTACCGGGACCCATAGTACAGAAGGCAGTGTTAAATACTGCTGGACTTATTGGGTAGTCAAGATGTGTGAGTCGCAGTCTAAAAATATATAATATTTTAGGTTAAATCTTGTTTCCTCATAATCAAATTATATACCCATTACCCCAATAGTGCCTAGAAGTACCAAGTTTAGATTTTGAAGACCATCAGTAGTATCGGAGGTTTTATATTTATTAACCGACTTCAAAAAAGAGGAGGTTCTCAATTCGTCGGAATCTTTTTTTTTTATGTACCTATGTTCACGAATTACTTAAAAACGCCTAGTCCGATTTGCAAAATTCTTTTTTTGTTTAAAAGGGTAGACTTCACAGATGGTCCCATTGTGACCACATCAGGATCTGATGATGGGATCTCAGGGAAATCGAGGGCAACCCTTAAATTTTATAGGCAATTATCACATTTTCAATATATTTACTATAATTGTTCCAGTATTTGCGTCTGATAATCATCATTTGATGTTGATGAGCTGATGGTGGAAGGTAGAACTCCTCAACAGTTAAGAGTTAAAAGAAAATTCTTTCAGTTATAGGCATTTATTACATTTACATGTATTCTCCAAAGCTGTTCAAGTATTTGCATCTGAAAATCATCATCTCATGTAATGATCTGATGATGGAAGGTAGACTTCACAGATGGTCCCATTGTGACCACATCAGGATCTGATGATGGGATCTCAGGAAAATGAAGAAGTTATTTTCTGCTTTTGAAGTTGGTTTTTCTTTTATTTAAAAGTTAATTTTCTAGCTTAATTCGAATTTCAGATTGATTCAATACAACATACGACTTAAGAATAACCCCCTACTATCATCATTATAGTGTGGTGACCTTGATGTCACTGTACGTCAGACTTAGGATTTAATGGTCCTTGGGATCTAACGATCGCTCCACTAGTTTTGCTAACGACGCGGCGACGCCTTATACCGCGTATCTACTAGTAGCTAGGAATTCAACTTTAGTATTGCTTATACTAGGTATGAGATCTAAAATGCTACGTTCATAGCGCACAAATCTCTTCATAAAAAAAATGGTTTATTTTTACAAACGTAATTATATGTAAAATTAAATATAACCTGGCTGCGAATAGGTTGCGGCTGTTTGGGCAGCGGTACCCATACCTTTCCAAGTTATTTACATGTATTGCTATGGAATGGAATGCAGCTTATTTTCATAGCAAGTGAAATATTTTTAGCGGCAAAACTCAATTCATATTATTTCAATAAAACATATTCGCGGCCAAATGTTGATTGGTAGCTTGGCAAGAATTGAACTCCCCTTTCATAATTACATATAAACAATAGATTTTGATAACATACACTATGACCGTAATGATTTTGATTTAAGATAAACAGTACAATAACTAGTTTTACATACATATTAACCAGCAATATACCTAATATCTAGTGCAACTAGAATCATAACGTTTTAAAAGTGCTTGAAAAAGTTTATTTGAAATAAAAACCTTTTTGATTTGATTTTGATTGATATGGAGCTGTGGTAGCCTAGTGGTGCGACCAGTGGACTGAGATGTCAAAGGTCTCGAGTTCGAACCCAAAGCACGCTCGAAGTTATGTGCGTATTTATCACAAGCTCAAACGGTGAAGGAAATAATCGTGAGGAAACCTGCATACTTGAGAAATTTGTCTTGATGCCATGTGAAGTCTGCCCACACGCAGTAGGCTAGCGGTGGACTATAGCCTTATCCCTCTCAAATAAGAGGAGACCCGTGCCCAGCAGTGGGATGTTAATGGGTTGATGATGATGATACCTAATATATATCAAAATTATTTTCATGTTGTGATTTATTATAGCTTTAGTTCAACACGGATAATTTGGCATTATAAAGGTGTAAGAGTCGTTCAGATCGGCCCAGCAGTTTTCCTTTCCCTTAGTGATACGGGTTGTCCACCCTTAACATTTTTCTTTAATTTTTAGACATTTTTTTTTTATTATGTCGCATTAAAAAATACATACAACCCTAAATTTTCACCCTTCTACCACCAACCCCTAAAATGTGGCAAAACAACGTTTGCTGGGTCAGCTAGTAATATATATTATATTAGTACTGCCAATTGTAGATTTACATATTATAATTATTACATCGTCTGCGTCGAGTCTCAAATTAAAACGATCCCATCCCTCAAGTTTGGATCTAACTTAACACATAATGCGAGAAATTATTAAAATCAGTTCATTAGTTCAGAAGTTCATTGTAATGATGGTCTACGTGACACGATTTTTAATACAAATAAAGATATAATAACTCTTTAATTTATTGTTTTCTTACACTTACGCGAATATTAGACATTGAAATAAAACTACTTTTTACGGTCACGGGGTCACGGGGACACGGGGTCACGGGCCGACGTGCCGACTGAGTGGGCCCGCGACCATGGATGCTGTAAAGAATCCGAAACGTCGGGTTAAAATAATATCAATATACCGCGATAAAATCCGTAAAACCTAGTTTTATTTCACTCTTAAAGTTAGTAAGCTCAAGTGCTTAATAAATACAATAAGAATCTTATTAACAACTTAGTACTTATAGGTGCTTTGTCTTAGTTGTAACAATGTTATTTAGCCAAACTAGTTATACGTTGGCCAAATTATTGTATTCACTAGGGCTTTCAAATGAAGCTTTGAGAACAACCAACTCAGTAATTGTTTTGAGCTAATCAAATGCTGTCTTACCATTAATAATAATAATAACCTTCTACACTATCTTCCACATTTTCAATATAAACTTGGCTTTTCCCATGTGAGGTTAATTAAACTCTCCCATAAAGGAGAAGAAATATAAATAAAATCTGAAAATAATAATCATAATTTGTACAAAGAAAGGAAATAAGGTTCATTACACATGTAGACAGTAGGTTGTACAATAGAGTCTTAAATTAATGACAGGTTGCTTGCCCCAAAACTAGGTACGAATACCTGTATCTTAGGGGTCGAACATTTTTCGGTTTCATTCTGTTACAATACAACTGTGATATTTCCGTTACATAATTATATACTGTACAATGGTACATATTAGTAAAGTCAGCAGCAAGTGAAGTGAGAGTTATAGATGAGTGTCTGGGAGGTAAAGTATCGGTGGGGTCTGTGAGTGAGGAGTGTAAATATGTGAGTAGGTATGGGTGCTTAGCATACATTTATGGAGGTCAAGGTTGAGTGTATTGTTAATATATTTTTTGTCTCGCTCGTCGTACATCAAGGATAATAGCACTTTTTTTTTTCTTATTTTTTTTTTCGTGAGATATGAACGTGACTGTGAATTTGACCATTAATGTGTTAGCGCCAACCCTATTTCACCAATTCAAACATTGGTCAAATAGTATTTGGCGCCAATGTTAAGAACCAATTAGAGGTGTACAAATCACGAATAGTATTTGTTTTTGATTTATAGTGCTTCATTTATTATTCGTAACTGACTTTCAGTAGCTAAGCTACATTCAGATCTTTGAAGCACTGGAAGTCAAAGGTCTGAAAATAAATACCTAGCTTTGAGCAACGTCGACAATAAACGCTCAATTGTAGAAGGTGCTTTCAAACGTTCCAGGGACAAAGTAATACTACTTGAAGCAGTCAACCGAATCAGGTGAAATTGACTCATATTAAACGTGATAATAGAATCTAAAACAGATTGGAAGTGTATAACCCTTTGAAGGGTAATAATTTCAGTTATAGTGCCTAAATAGGTAAGATATTAGCTTTAAATGAACGGAAATGAATAGGTACCTATAAAATAATATAAAAAATGTAATGTTAACACACTGTAATCACTCCCAGTCCATTTACTGCCCCACTATTGGACACAATTGGTTCTTATTTTAAAGTATACCATGCTAGCCTAGTGCAGGTCAACAGACTTTATACACCCGTTTTAGTGTGGAAAGGCAGTATGTGTGCCTTGGGCTCGAATTTGAGAACTTTGTCTTCATAGTCAGCAACATAGCTTCAATTCTTCTTCAAACAGTGGGCAATATACCTTCTATAACTCTAATTCCTAACGTGAAAAAGAACTTGAGTTTAGTATTGCTTGATCGGCAACAGAGTGCGATAACGCTTGTTGTTGCAATAAGTCAAGGAACCATCAAATCATTAGATAATGTTGACCCTAAACAAATTATTCAGCTTTCAAAACATTCGGAATAATCCATCAAAACACACACAATAATACTAAAGAATATATTTGCAATAATATAGCTCAAAAACCAGATCCTAGATCCTGAGGTCCAAACATGATCGTTCAATTGAAGGAGGCGCCGGCATTTCACGGTAGGAAAATAATACAACAGCGAGGTCCGCCACCAACAGTAATATTGTAAACATTGGCAATACACCATTTAATATAAACGCTGTAGAAGGCTTTCTTTCCCTTAATTCTTTGAAAACTGTCACAGACAGTGCACCTTGGAGCCCAGAACACGTCACTAATGCGTAAGCTTGCGAAAATCTTGAAACTTGACAATTTCTTAAATTTCCAATCAGATATGTGCCAACCATCACGTAAGTAGTGAATAAAGCAATCGACGCGAACAGGGCGTGGTTGGCAGTATAGGTAAACGTCATTCTCTCGTTGATAAGGTCTGCTGTATTGATCACCAGTGTGAGGAACCGCAATTTGAAAGAGCAGCTCTCACCGCGTAGCCAAGAATCGGCACTGGTGTAGGAGTAACACTTCATTTGTATTTAGTGACTAAATATATAAATGTCATAGCTTGCCTTAAAAGCATTTTTGGAAAACATTTCACGTCTAAATTCAACATATAGTACGACAGCTGAATGACATGTGAGTTTTTGATTATAAATTCTATAGAGTTTTATTGTCTTTTACACAAAAAAATTAAATGAGGTTTTGTATCTTATTATATAGCTTTTTCCTGCGACTTCGTCTGCGTATAAACTTCTCCACCACTTTTTGCTTTCTTAAGGGATGATTTCAAAAATAGAACTATATCTATATCTCGATACATCGGTGCAGCGGTTTAAGCGTGGTAATGTAAGAGACAGACTAACTTTCACATTTATAATATTAGTATGAAGCTCGTCGAAGTGATTAGCTCGAAGGTTTTGTACCTAATAGGCCTGCGTGGTGGATTATGGCATAAATCCCTCTCATTCAAGAGACCTGTGCCGATGATGACAGTAATTAATGATGATTAGGTATCATAAAGTAACGTTCCCTCAATTCGGATTGGTTTCACTTATCGTGTGGGGGAGACAATCATGATTTATTGATTGTTAAGGTATTATGGAATTGTAAATAAAGAATTTGAATATATTATAGGTAGTAATGCTTGGGGGAGGGTTATGTCCAACAGTGGATGTCATTTAGCTGACATGATAATAATAATCTTTATTGATGATGATGACGATGATGAATAGGTATGATTGAATAAAAAAAATAAAGCTGTAGTGTGTAGTTATAGTTTGTGTAAGTTATACGGCTCCTCTCTCAAGCCAAGGTAGTATAAACAGTCCAAGTAGAAATAAACAGTGCCTTAATTTGTTATAGCATCATCATCATCACATCAAGCGTTTGTTTTATCTTATATATAAAATTCTCGTGTCACAATGTTCGTTCCCGTACTCCTCCGAAACGGCTTGACCGATTCTCATGAAATTTTGTGAGCATATTGAGTAGGTCTGAGAATCGGCCAACATCTATTTTTCATACCCCTAGGTGATAAGGATGTCTCATACCAGATTTTGTTTTCTTTTTTTTTGAGAATTTTTTTTTTGTTTTTTTTTTAGATTTGGCATTAAAAATACTTATAACCCTTATATTTCACTCTTCTACCACCAACCCCCATAATGTGGCAAAACAACGTTTGCTGGGTCAGCTAGTATTTTATATAAATTAACACGTCCAAGGTGAATACTAATTTAGGTCGTAACATTCAGGTTTCTTACCAATATATTTTTTTCATGACCTTCTATATGATAGGATCGTAAAAATACAGCTGACAGATATGGAAAAATATCTTATTATGAAAGAACTTTTATTCTTTATCAATTATTCAAGAGCATAAAGATGTAATAATTCAATATATTATATGAGAGCCCAGTACAACAGTTGAATCTATATTCTCGTAGGTGTTTATCATTATAGATAGTACGGTACGTACTGTACTATCTGTAGGGTTCACGGTATTGCATGGGGACTCCATAATGTCCATAGATAATGGAAAAAGTGTCTATACAATTCTAACAAACAAAAGAGTTCCGTAAATCGTTGTATTTTGTTATCGTGCTCTATAATTTTGTCACATATTTGTTTCAATTACGTAAATGGCACATTTTTGCGTGTCACATATATGTGACGACGGCGTTCAAAAGGTTAAAGAGAGATTGTTAACGGTCTGATGCCTCGCTGTTCTCAGTTGACAATTCTAATTGGATTACTGTCAATTTAAGCAGCCCAAAACTTGTTTAATTCTGGGATCCGTCCAGAGTTTTACATGATTTACTTTGTATCTCAAGTCAATTTTTACAAAGCGAAAAAATATATAAAAACGCGAATTTTGCAGGAAGGAAATTATACACTAATGTAAAGCCACCTTAAGATATAAATAAATATATTCGGAAATTGTTTTATAGCGCCATTTAGTAACAATTATAATTACTTTCAGGAAAACGCGCAAACAAAACATACAAACAACAACAAAAATAAAATCACACTATACATTATTTCATGAAACGTCTAATGACTCAGATACAAAACAAATATTGTAGTAAGGCACACTCAAAGAACAAAATATGTATAAACAGTTAATTTGGTAATTTCTGAGATATTTTTTATTATCCTAGACACGATACTTAGTATATTATATTTTGTAGTTTTTAAGAGACACTTTTTCTGATAATAAGACAAGGCGATTATTACGACGATTTTCGACAAAACCATTGTCTTATGGTTTTGTCGAAAATCGTCGTAAAAAGAATCTTATACCGCCGTATATATGTATAATAAATCATTCGACGTTAGAAGGCCAACAAATGCCTATTCAGCCTTTTTATATAAATTTAAATCATAGTATCTTTTATTAATGTTCTACTGGATTTATGGTGATAAATTCGTATTTTGACAACGCTAACGGAACCAACCGTAATTATTTGGAAATTGGTAGGATATCGGTGTAACCACGAGGTTCAGATCAACCGCAGCCATCGTAAATTCCCAATAAAGAATTCTGCCAGAGCCAAGCCCACATTTAACGAACCACACAAGCCACAGAGATAACCAACTTAGCTTCAAAATGTCAGTTCATAGTTCATATTTTTTTATCTAGATTCTAGGGATAATGCGATTAGCTGTTTTAAGACCTATCTGGAAACCTAATATGTATTAAATAATTGTGTCAATACTGGTCTAAATATATTTAATATCGGTTTAAACATAATTATACTTCCACACAATTTACTTATCTGTTATATTAACTTAAAGTTGAATCGTTTTTCTGTTTACTCACAATACAATTATTAATCTCCACTTGAAAACGGAGTACTTTTTCATCTACGTAGGTAGGTACTTACTAAATAATGTTCAAGTTATATTTGAATCAACGTTTCGTACACAAAACGGTCAATGAACGATAAATTGAATTGTGATGCGGGTCAATGGCATGCTAAAACCATTACAAACAGGAACGTTAAGTTTTATTTTGATAATAATAGGTATAAATTATTTCTTTTATAAGATGAGATTAGAACAGCGGTTTGACAGCTGTCAAATTTGACAGCGCTTATCTAAAAAGCGCGCGAATTCATAATCGTTGGTTTCACCAATAGATTTTCAAACGTTTTAACCGTGGCGTCATCATCATCATCATCAACCCATTAACGTCCCACTGCTGGGCACGGGTCTCCTCTCATTTGAGAGGGATTAGGCTATAGTCCACCACGCTAGCCTACTGCGGGTTGGCAGACTTCACATGCCATCAAGACAAATCTCTCAAGCATGCAGGTTTCCTCACGATGTTTTCCTTCACCGTTTGAGCTTGTGATAAATACGCACATAACTTCCGAAAAGTCAGTGGTGCGTACCTTGGGTTCGAACTTGAGACCTTGACGTCTCAGTCCACTGGTCACACCGCTAGGCTACCACAGCTCTTCTAGGCTACCACAGCTCTTAACCGTGGCGTAACAAAGCACAATACCACAAATACACACCTCAACATTCAGTAGAAAACAGTTACAATTTAGTGGTCTGATAAGTCAAAGGTCTCCAGTTTAATCCTTAGGCACACCCAACTGACTTTTCAAAGTTACAAGAGTATTTATCACGCTCAAACTGTGAAGGGAAACATTGTGAGGAAAGCTGCATACCCAACAGAATTTCTGATAGCGTGTGAAGTCTGCCCAGCTACACTAGCATGGTGGACTAAAGCCTAATCTCACTCAACTGAGATAAGGCCCGTCTCCAGCACTGAAGTAAGCGTTTATTATTAACAAAAATGCAGCTGATTTTGTTTTAAACTAGCCATTATTGCTGAGAGCGATCTCTTTAAAGATTGCCTATCTTTGAAGGGAGAAGAAATGAAAGAGCTGAAATAGATGAGAGAGCACTTAAAGAAAATTGAATACTACAAAATAAAATACTTTTGATGAATATATTTGGTTCAAAATTCTAAGCCATTCACTCAATCGTAGTTATCGCTTTTGAATAAAATATGTATTTTGAATTCACGGTTGCCCTTTACAAGAAATTGACTGGGGAATCATTGAACATGACAGAAACTAACATGCTATACTTATGATTTATTAATCACATAATAGCCTTAAACTGTTCTGTATCTTTAGTTATTTAAGGCTGCATGTTTCAACACATAGGTCATCGTCTATTAGATTTTGGATTAGACATTCAGGTAATATGACGATAAACCACTTTTCATCCTTATTTTTTAAGGGAGGACCTAAAAATTATAATTGCTACCAGTTACCATTAATAAAAATAAAAATTTGTCGCCTCTATTGATCTTTGCACACACTTTACACTTGTTAACTTTTATATTAATTACATTTTTTGTAGTGAAATTTTACCGTCCCCTAAAATCTGCCACCAAAGGCTCTAGCCTAGCGCTAGCCTAGATGGGGTCGGCGAAGGACGGGATTATATGGCAAATTTCGCCATATAATGAGAGAGGCCTGTATTCTACTAGACACTATATTGGCTGTATTGATTGTTTTAAGGTCTTAAAGTGATTCTGTTGCTTTTTTTTTTTTTTTTTGGGACGTGCCCACCACCCTAAGTCCCTACTACTGCAACTCCTGTAAGCCAGGATCAACAATAGTAACCATCCAAAATATCGTCGAGACAATGAAGCTCGACGTGTCCCAGGGGAATGATATTAACTGTCTTGGAACCCGCAACGAAATTAATCATGAAATTAAATCGGAGGAGTAAGAAAATAACAGGTTTCCACTTCCCTCCTTACCAAGCGAGAGACAGAATAGAGTTTACATGTCATTGACATAAGAGTAGATGTTTACAACTGGGTTAAGCCCAGTTGCCAGGCACCACGGATGACATTATTAAGTTATGGGTCCTAAAATATGAGCTATTATATCTGATTCCAATAATAGGTATGGCAAAAACGCCTAAACGCACGGAAATTCATCCTAGTCGCAACAAGGTCCGAGTAGTAAATCACCCCAGATATAATTTGCAAACTGTCAAACATAGTATTGCGTTCACTTTGCCATAAACCACACTCCCACAGTATGTGATGAGCAGATTGCTCGTATTCACAATTAGATGTTGAACATGGACATAATGGTGAGGAAACAAGCTTAAAAGAAAATAACTTGCATTTAAAGTTGCCATGTCCTGTAAGAAATTGGGCAACGCAGTGATCCACCTGCAGCCAAGTCCTCTCCAACCGTTCACGGACGGATGGAAAGAACTGGTGAAGGTGGCGGCCCTTAGAAGAATTATCCCACCTTACTTGCCATTCGTCTAAAAGTTCCTCCCATACATCAGCCAGTGGCTTAAATAGTCTAAGAATTTTAGCGCGGTCACGTTCTACAAGAAATTCATTTTTCAAGTGCACTCTCGATGAAAAATACATTGCTGCACGTTGTTGTGCTTCAAGATCGATCGGCAGCACTCCCGCGAGTACTGGTAGTGCTTCCGTACTAACAGTCCTGTATGCTTTACATAAAAAGCATTGATATGCATAGCATTGATATTTTTATGATGATTTTATGACGTCGTACTTCGCCTATGGTGGCTCGATCGGCCCAAACAGGTGCTCCGTAGCACATACAACCTAGGTAAGTAGCCCCATAGATGGTTTTTAATGTATGAAAAGATAAACCCCATGTAGCCGTTGATATTCTAGTCAAAGCATAAAAGTTACGTTTAGCTTTTTCACCCACAATTTTAATGTGTTCAATAAATGAAAAATTTCTTTCTAGTACGAGACCGAGGTAACATACCGACTCCTTTCTTTTAACGGTGACGTTATCGAATTTGATGCTGGGCGCGGATTTAAGATTACCTTTCAAGATTAGTTGAAAGGTTTTTTGCGGCGCGAAGGTTAAGCGGTTCCGTTTGCCCCACGCGGATATTAAACGTAAACACGAGTGGGCTAAGTTTTCGAGACCAGACCGCGTATTGGACTGGATGAGCAGAAGGCCATCGTCCGCGTAACCAGTCAATGAACAGCCGTGCGGGAGCGGTATCGCGAGAAAATCATCAAATCCCAGATTCCAAAGATACGGCCCGATTACAGATCCTTGAGGACATCCCATAGTCAGTGCCTTCGACATAGAATGGTGCCCAAGTGTCAGTTTAACGGTACCGTGTAAGAAGTACGAGTATATAAGAGTGTAAATATTTCTAAAGCAACCTCGACTTTTAAATTTAAGCAGTAACATTGGCCACCACGCATTGTCGAAAGCACCAGAAATATCGAGGAAGATGCCTACGACGTATTTGCATTTCGATTTATTAACAGTTGTCCTAACAGAAAGCGCGGCGTCAGTTGTAGATTTGCCTATAGTAAACCCGAATTGATTATTATGAAATTTCGGCCCGTTCGGCAACAAACGTGGGACGATTAGGCGTTCGAGGAGTTTCCCTAACGAAGGTAGTAATGTTATAGGCCGATATGACTTAGGGTCATCTGGAGGCTTGTCGCCACTCTTCGGTATTATTCGTATAAAGCCACGACGCCAAACACGCGGGAAAACGCCCTCAGCAATACAACGACAGTAAACAGTTAGTATCATGTCACCAGCGGATTTACATGCTTCTTTAATCATCCGATTTGAATTTTTGTCTTCCCCTGATGATTTATTTACTGGTAGTTTTTTAACAACGTTGGAAAATTCGTCAATAGATGGCAGGTCTGACATAGGTGACATAGGTGGCTCAGCTGCCCACGCTCTAATCTGTTGGTGGTAGTCGTTGTCTTTAGAAACCGAGTCGTCCGGAATAAGACTGTTAAGCAGGCATTCAGTTGTCTCTTCAATACCAGCGGTATGTATGTTGTTTACTTTTATGTTTTGAATGTAAGCTAGGTCGACTGTCCTGTTAGCTTTGAACTCGTGGTATAAAGGAGACCACGGACCCTCACTTTCAAGTCGTTCGACAACTTTGTGCAGTAAATTGCTTTTAGATTTTTCAACGTACGCTTTGTATCGAGACTTGGCAACTCTAAACGCATTTAGGGCAACGGTGAACGTGTTTCCCGTAACTTTATGTTTTTTAAGTTTATTTATCTTTCTGCGCGCTCTTCGAAAGCATTTACGTTGCTCAAATAAATAGGCACTCCACCAATCACACCTACGGATATTGGTCATAGATCCGCGACCAATGGCGATATCAGCACAGTAAGTGAAAGTGTCTGACATAATTTCAGCACTCTCTTCCGCCGATAGCCCATCGCGAGTGAAGTCCTTGGCATGTGAGGCGAACAATAAACTAAAAAAATTCCAATCTGCACAAATGTATCAATCTGTAAAATTTTGACCTTGATGTTGATTAGAACCTTGAGACAACATAGGAATAAACTCGTACACGATTAGGCGATGATCACTACATGACGCGTCTGGGAGGACACGCCACCTATCCAAGCGGACGTCGGCACTAGATAGTGTGACGTCAATACAAGATTCGCCCATGAGGCTGCAATAAGTAGGTGGTGCATCGGGAGTATTATGAATTGATAGGTTCATCTCAGCGATGAAATCCTCAACAGCATTGCGCCGTTCAGTATCTGTGGACCGAACCTTGCCATACCAGAGCGGCGAAGACGCGTTAACGTCTGCGCCGATGATAACTTTGCAGCCCGCAAGTGACCGCAAGACATTACGGAGGTTGTGAATATGAGGACCAACAGGGTCAGAATATTGAAAATAATAGCTCACAACATAAACTTTAAAAGAAGCCGATGAAATCTCTGCTACAGCACAGTGTGGGGTCATGAGATTACGCAATGATGTTACGGTAATGTTTGACGAACGTGATACATAGATTCCAGCCCGTGCCTTACCGTCTAGTTGAACTACATTGTTACGTAAGCTGGCGTTTTGATATTGTTCCTGAATTAGTACAATATCCAAATTATATTCTATAATTAATTTATCTAGCTCAGACGTCGCCACCCTGTCGTTGTGAAGATTTAATTGTCCTATAGCAAAACTAACCATAGTAATTAGTAGTTGGTATTAAGTACAAGTTGCTCTAATTTAAGTTTATATGAAGCACAGTCTTGTGACCCGCAGCGATGGTTGTGTGCTTTTTTAAAACGTTTACACACTACGCAAGTTGGTACGAAATCTATATTATCTCTATGCGGACAGTCTTTGGTGTCATGGGTCTCAGCGCAATTAGCACAGGTGGGCGATTCGGCAGCGCAATGTTTCCTGACATGTCCGAATTGTTGACAATGTAAGCAGCGGACAACATCAATGTCATCTATAAAGCGGCAGGTAGCCCAATCAATAAATAATTTCTCTTTAGTGTTAACTAAATGTTTACGCACCGCAGGCTCTAATTCAATACCTATCCATTTCCTACCATTATCCATAGTACGTTTGCGTATAATCTTTGTGGATTTAATAAATTCTTCCTCAATAATTGATAGAACGTCTTTTACTAAAATTCGAGGTCTACGGCCTTTTGGCTGTTCGAGACGCAAGCCGGCAGATTTAATCGCGTCGACAGATTGCAATTTTTTTTATTTGGGTCTCATTCGCTACACGTAACACGACACCGGATTTAGCGGTTTTTTTAACACCGACGATTTGGAAGCCATCATCAGTTGGTTTAATAGCTTTCATTAGCGCCTGTTTTGTAGCCGACGACGACGCGTAATCAGCTGAGCGCTCCGTGGTGGGATATGCAACTACGCACGGCAGCGGCGGGCGCGACTGTAAAGCGGGAGTAATTTTTGAAGTTCGTAACTTCAATGATTCCGCGTAAGAAATCTTATTATTCGGGCTAACTGTGACATTAGATTTTACTTTTTCTAATTCTCGCTCCGTACGAACTAATTTGATTTCAGTAGAGGAAGATTTAATCGCGAGCAGAGATACAATTGCCGTAATACGCTGAGTCATATCCATAATGGCAGACTTGTTCGCAACGTTAATTCGGGATCCTTGATCGTTGACAAGGTCGTTAATTTTCGATAAATATGCCGATGCCTCCGACACTAGTTCGCAGTAGTCGGCATTGCTCGCGTCACTAGCATTCAATAAGGATGAATTGTTATCAATGACGTTAGATGGTTGTACTTTTAACCGCTTGGATCTATCTTCGGGCGAAATGTAAGACGGAGACATTTCGCTAAATAAGCGTTTAGAACTCGCGGAGGTCGGGGACCTGTTTGTTAGGGCACTTCTGCGAAATACATTCCCACCTCGATCGGGCGGGTCATCATTATACGTAGATGACATGATCTTACTATAAGAATAAAAAGGTAACGAGAAACAAAACTAGATACGAATAACCGAACACAAACTAAACGGTCGTAGAAAGTTTTTCACTCCACCCGCAATACTAAAAAAACTAATAATTGTACTTACCGAATCCAATGTTTAACAATAAATGCAGCTTGGTATTGTATTACAACATGTAATTTATCTCGTATTATAACCAACCCCAAAGAGTTAGGCAGACGAGTAGTTACTTATATCCCCCAGTGGTCAGTAGTCAGTCAAATAAACACCTTGTTATCCAGTAAAAAGGTCTGTATTTTATTTAATTTCGCAGTGTCTTATTACAGTATTCAAATCACAAGATATTTTTTTAATATAATTTGGATAGTTCCAATTTCAAATCAAAATGTGTCAATAATAATCTATGAAAGTAAATTATAAGGAAAACGACAGTTAAGTAGGTTAACCAAAAAGCGGAAATGGGGAATGTTTTCTTTCTTTATCATCGTTTTATTAGAGTAATGCCCTTTGTAAATAGATTTTCTTTTCATGATACTTTTTGCAAAGTCTTATACATATTTTACTATATATATTTTATGACTAAATGGCATTCACCGTTTTCGTTTTACACTCGTTCTTTTAATTCGTTTGTTAATACACTCAAATCTGAATTAATATTATATAGAGAATACATTCGATATTTGTATTTTTGTTTTTTTGTTGTATGAAATTTTGGATAAGGTAAAAACTACTTGACTCATTTTTCAAAATTAGTTCATGAATTTTGCATTTTATATAAATAAACGTATATACACTGTATTTTATGTTAAAAAATATTAGAAAATACATGTAATTTAAATATAGATCTCAACAAAAGTTACACTTATGTATTTAACTTCAGGTTTCAACAATTTGCTAACTAAGTATAAAATCCATCATTTGGCACCGCTTCTGAGCATGCAAAAATCAACTCGAACTACTTAATGTTACAGTTGGGATTTAAGTAAGCGGCAAATAGAGTTATTATTATCTTGATGAATATGGGTAGGTAAAACATATTTTTTTATTTTTCCTGGCTTCGCAAGTATAATATAGGTTCATTCAAATCAAACATTCCTTTATATTCTAGTGTTTCAAACATACCTAGGTTTATTTTCGTGCACGTGTTTCAAGTTAGGTTGTAATTTCCTTGTACTTTTGATGTGTGGCAAGGAAATGACTCATTTTATATTCATACGCAGTTATTAGTTTTAGGAAGGGGCCTTGGAGGTCAAAAGGGAGACATATTAAATATTTGAGCGCGAGTGTCACGAGTGTAAATTTTAAATATCAGGAAAAACTTAATAAGCACGTTAAATTCAAGTTTAGAACTAAAAATAGGTTTCTTTCTACCCCCAATTACATGCAATGCAATAAAAATAAATGTTATTATGGAATTTATATATTGAAATATTTTAATTTTCCAAGTTTCGCACACTTTACAGCATCCACAACTGATTGAGAGATGAAACAGGTCACGCAAGTACTGAAATAGAATAGAATAGACAATAAGCTTCGCATATTCTGATCACTGGTACCGCGTGAAATCTACCAACGACGTGCTGCCACACTGCTGTTTAACCATGTTTACAAACGTTAGAAAATATTTGTTAAGGAACATACGATCACAATGTTAGAAAATGTTTTCATGTTAGATAATGTTAGTAAACGTTTCTCAACAAATTGTAACGAAATAAAGCATTTGTTTGTAAATTTACATCCAGACCATAGCAGGGTCAATCCAAACTGCGAGCGAGCCGAATTTTGTTTGTTTGATTGATTGATTGATATTTTCTATCGTTATAAGACAACTTATAGCATTTAACAATTCTTATAGAATGTAACAAATGCATGCATGTTTAAACAGCAGTGTTAAGTTTAAGCGCTTACCTGCTAACTACTGCAACTGCTTGCTAGAGAAGTCACAGATAATATTGGTTATATCATAAGCACTCTCTAATCAAAATCGGTAAATTACCCGCTAATACGACTATAAGAATGAAGTAAACAAATTCAAAATGACTTCACAAACTTTTTCTTTCAAAGCCTTCCAAATATTTTCGCTTCTAGCCAGAAAAACAAATTGATTCAGCAATGACCGTATAATTTAAATATCCAAAAACAAACCAATAATTTATGTACTTTATTGTTTTTTATGATTAGCGTAGCACGCAAGACTGAATAATATTTTATGTGCCTTAAAAAAGGTTAATAGCTACTGCTACTTCTTCATGGTGTGCCAGAGCAATCAAAAGAACACACAGCTCGGGCAGTATCTACAGTGGTTCGTTATACTTGAGACTTTACGTGAGGTGAGTAATATTTGTATGTACCTCGATTACCTGATGAAAATTGGCCCACTAGGCAAGATAGCTGGTAGGCATGCGTTCTTAGTACATACTAGCACTACTCAATAATCCACATTTGGTTCGTCAGAAAATACGTGACGTCTGGCGGCCCTGGGATCTTGGACTATAAATAATTGAAGTATTATTTATTTTATCGTCGATCGTTTTCAGTGTTGACTGGCTTGTCACACTTTTGACAACGGGCATGATGGTTTAACTATTTTGTATGCAACATACGCAAGTCTCACAAGGAGGTCACAATTTTCCCCGGAGAGGGTTAATTAAAACAGGGTGCCGATGCCATCTAGATCGTAAAATAATCTTATACACGACTTGTAAAAGTTTTTTCAAAACATCTTACCGTCATAACACATTAATGTCCCACTGCTAAGCACGGGTCTCTTCTCATTTGAGAGGGATTAGGCTACAGTCCACAACGCTAGCCTACTGCGGGTTGGCAGACTTCACATGCCATCGAGAACGTCTCTGAAGCATGCAGGTTTCTTCACGATGTTTTCCTTCACCATTTGAGCATGTGATAAATATGCACATAACTTCCGAGAAGTTATTTGGGGCTTAGGTTCGAACTCGAGTCGTCACTGGTCACACCACTAGGCAGCCACAGCTAAATAAAAGAAAATATCTATTTACAGAAATACTTAAATATCATTTAGGATCTTGAATTAATGGCTCACCTGTTATTGCATGAGATCTAGTAAAAATAATTGGTTACATCAGTACCTACCTACACTTCTGCTTAAGCCATCGAGAAAACAGCCGTCATGGTATGTACACGAATTCCTATGATGTAAAGAATTGACTTGATGGTAAAATGAAATAACAATAACGTTATTATGAATGTAATTGAATTTCCAAGATTTATCAAAAGTCACGACGATCGTTCCGAAACAGGAAAACTCATTTGGTTTGCGGAAACGTATGCATCTAAAGAGAGGTTATTGTTATACCGAAATATTTCGTTTTCATTAAATCTCTTGATTTTTCTTAAATGAGGAAATTTTATTTATACATTTGAGGATATGTGTTAACAGAGAAAAGTTAATTCTTCATTCAATATTTAAACTATTTTGTATAATCACTGGTATGTTTTAGGTCCTATGTTTTTACATAGGACTTCTGAGCCTTTTGCTATCAACCGGGCACGAATCCAGTCTCCGAGCTGCTACTGAGAATTTCTTAGAAAACCGGAACAACATTTTGTTCGACATGGGAATTGATACCAAGTTGCTCAGCTGTCTCAATTACAGCCAATAGACGCGACGAGGCAGGCGATTTATTTTTAAGTAAAAACTGACATTCCCAGCAGCACATTACATTATGTTATCAAGTAGGTGGTTACTATCTGCCTAAATAAACGTTTTAAGCTATTGCATAGCTTCTATCGCGGGCCTTGAGCGCGGAGACCGAATCCAGAAATTCCGTAACGAAAATAACAGCGGCACAGCGATGTAAGTTTTTTTTTTTAAACTATTGCATAGCTTCTATCGTGCCTGCTCAGAGGTTCGGCGTTAGGCCTCTTTGTATTTACTTCATGGTACGACTTAACGAAGCTCGCACGAATCGAGACGAGCTGCTCCGAAATCGGACGAATACGTAATCAGCTGTTTGTGAGAAAGTATATAGGTGTATAGGTATTTATTATCTATGTACAACAGTGAATATCTGTACTCGTATAATTTGTGTACAAAATGTTTTGTTATTTTTGATAAAAAATGCTATGCAATAGCTTTACCGCGGCAGTCTCCGAGTGCCACACGTCTTTTTTTCTTTCTACCATTGTAGCCCGATAGTGGGCTACAATATAAGAAAGAAAGGGGAAAAGATTTCAAGAGTCATCATTATCGTCACAATAGTGTTCGAGTTTATATTTAACCCGAAATCCCCATTACCTCATAGTAAATTGTCTCAATGCTACATATCTATGTGTCAATTTATCTCTGTCTGTCACCTCTACACGTCCATTAGAGGGTACACTCGGTAACTATACGGTTTGTATAGTGAGCGACGCGAGTAATTTACTAACCTGGTGTTTATGGGCGCCTAGTTCTTTTGGGCCGTGATTTGTCAAGTGCAAGGAAATTGAGGTGGGTTTCCTGGGTGGTGGTAGTTCATGAATTATTCGGAAGAGGAATGAATGGGGTTTTAGTTTAATCAGTGTTTAGGTATCTAGTAGGCTCCGTGTTTCTCTTAAAAAATAACTATGTCTGTATGAAACACTTTCCAGTAATCACAATAAGAACTAACGGATCAAATATACTAGACATTTTAGATAACTTTCTTTTGGTCACTGGATTTAACACTGAGAGTGTGTTAACAGATTAATATGTAAATTCTTAGAAGGAGTCTTAGTTATATTGTTTAGTTTCAAACCGGCATGCGTTGCGAATATAGCATTTTATGTTCATTAAACACTCAATTATTGGATAAAAACTGAGATTCATCGAAAAGGTCAACGTTTTACTCACATTTCATATTACAAATTAGAAGCAGTCTTGTTTTCTAAGGGAATAGACATGTCATAACTATTTAATATTATGTGTTGATATGCCGTACATAATACCAATTTGATATTACACAATGAAAACGTTTGAACCACTTTTTTAAAAGGCTTTTGGCAATCAACTTAGAAATAATGAGATATGAAGAATTTTCATCATAAAACAGAGCGCGTATGGAGCTTATCAGTACGTATCACCTTCATATTATATTCAAGTTTTATGAGGAAAGGTGGCTTAGTTAGTACTCTAATATTTTACAACTTTTCCAGGTAATTTTATGGCCATATTATTTTGACGTGGAAACAAAACTTCTCTAGTAGGTACCTATAAGTTTTATACAGATTCATATTGACAATAACTAAATATTGAGGTTTCTTTTAGAAGGAATCAAATTTGCGTAAGAAAATTGCCAATACTTTTCAGCCTTCAATCCAATTTTCCATTAATTATAAAAATAAAATTACGCAACTTCGATTACTTTAGTCAGTTGCGGCGTATTTTATCGACGAATTGTTAACTGTGATCAGGAATAAGATATTATTGAAGGTCTCGAGTTCAAACTCAGGCAAGCACCACTGACTTTTCGGAAGTTATGTGCGTATTATCATATTCTCAAACGGTGAAGGAAAACATCGTGAGGAAACCTGCATGCTTGAGAGATTTTCTCGATGGCATGTGATGTCTACCAACCCGCAGTAGGCTAGCGTGGTGGACTATTAGCCTTCCCAAGACCTAATACTGACGTCACATTGCTACGCGCTTGAGAAAGGGTAAAGTCAATCTCAAATTATCAATCTTCTAAAGTCATAATTAAGATTTTATCTCATAATTAGTATACATTTTTTAAATCTTCAAAAGCAAATATCTCAGCTCCAATGTCAATTAGGACCAAAATAACTGAACATACATATATGTGTATTCTTAACATAATACAACAAAGTAATATTCAAATTATTGGTGGCCACTGGAAAAAAAAATGACGCCACGAGTAAATGATTGTAAATGATGATTGTAAATGATTGTTTATTTCTGTAAATAGATCTTTTTAAAGACACTTACAAGTCATGTAAGTTTTTTTTTAGTAGCTAGTTGACATCGGCATTTCCTAACTGACGACCTCTGAGAAGAAATGCCGAAACAAACTCAGAGAATCATGGTCTCTTTTAAAGTCCAAACATTTTGGTTACATTATGTGAGCCTGACGATGTAGGATAAAGTCTGAGATGGCCTTTTGAAGAAAGCACCAGTGCAGCTTTGAGTTGACCTGTCCATACCAAGGAACTTAGATCCAACCTGGAATGTGTATTGTCAATTTGATACCAATATGAAAATAAACCTTATGATTACTGAGCTAAGTTCTATTATAGACAATCACTTGGTCAAAGAGAAATCCGGTCCGAGAGAGAAAGCGTCTCGAGAGCCGTGTATTTCTTTCTAAAGTGTTGCCAGGAGGATTATTCCCAAATTTAGTAGGAGTGGTAGGAAAAAATAATATTGTCATGTCTTATAAAAAAAACATTAATTTACATTAAGAATATTAAGATTTATTTTTATTATTTTTTTAATATCTGTTAGAATGAGAACATTTTTAAGCAATAATTTAGACACTGTATTGAAATATAATTAACAAAGAAAAGATTATTAGTAGAATATTTATATGAGATAGACTGGCAGTCCGTCAGCCATATTGATGTAGGGTGCCCATAATGAACGAAATTGTAAGATTATTTACACAATACAGCATATAAATAGGAGGTAGTCTTCAACGTAAGCATAATTACGCATGTTTGTTTTAGGTATTTTATGTTTATACTAGGCTGATTTTAACATTTATTTTAGTAATATAATATGTGTGTTGAGACTGTTCAGTAGTACAAGCCACGCATATAACTTTACAAGGAATGATGTACCGAATACTTAAATCTTAATCTTACCGTACGTATGATGAGCCACGGTAAAACTCAAACATTGAAAATTATAGGTCACAAATCAACTTTAAGACAGAAATTGCATAAAACTGTTTTATTTAGTAATGTGTGAACCTAACTGTTAATATCTACCAAATAAATATTTATAAATTCTCCTTAATGTGTTTTACTTTAGTCTATCCTTAAAGCATAGCTACACTAGAGGTCCTGGGTTCGATTCCCGGGTCGAGCAAAGTGTTGTTGTGTTTTTCTGTGAAATTTCCCAACAGCAGTTCGGAGTTTGGATTTGTGCCCGGTTAGTGGCAATGGGCTCGCCCATATTAATCGCCGCCTAATAGTAGAAATGTGGGTGTACCGCTGCACACCTCTGACTAGCCTTTCGGGGAACACAGGCGTGATGGTGGTAAATCAAATTATTGGTTAATATATTATATCCTAATTAGTATCTACCTATATCATATTCTTTGGTCACGCTAATAAAAGGGACAGACGGCTCTTCCGTAGCTATCTCGCTCGGACCGGGCATTGGCAGCCTGTGCGCATTCCAGGTTGGATCTAAGTTCCTTGGTCCATACTTACAGCACGCATGCGCCAGCCATCGTCTAGCTCAACCATTATTGAGGGAGCCCAACGACCCGACGCACGTCAATGCAAGATCAGTGGGACATTTGCGTAGGCCATTTCAAAATCCCAAAGATGCCAGACATTAATTTGTAAGCGTATTTTTATCTACCTACAAAGTGCTCACATTCACATAGTTATCTATATTACTAATAATAAATAATCTCAGAACATAAAAATCAACATAATATCAAAAAAAATTAACATTAATGTCACAATATAAAAAAATATAAAAAAGTGTCCAAATTATAATAAAAACGTTCGATAGCCTGGTTCATTAGAACTATTCAATCCCAAGCAGTTTTATCGTCCATGTAATCTTTCAACGTATTAGCCTTTAGCGCAAAGTCTCTGTTTGATAAAGGATTTAAATCTGCTGAGACTTAGTGTTTGTACATGGGTTGGAATTTTATTATAAAAGCGTATGCATTGACATTTAAAGGATTTACTTATCTTCTGGAGCCTAGTTGCAGGAACAATAAATTTATTCTTATTCCTAGTATTAATATTATGGATATCACAATGCTTTTCAAAGAGATTGATATTCTTGTGAGCATATAATAGATTATCCACTAGTCTACACAAAGTTAGCCAATCCCCTTTGATGACACATAATTATTGACATAGGCGCAGTTAGGCATTTTCCAAACTGGGCCATAATACTCTGTCCTACGCCTTCCTCATCCAGTCTATCTCATTCATCCATCCATCCCGTCGTCGTCCATCTAGCCGGGCGCATCCTACACTAAGTTTCCCGATTCGAGGTCTCCTGTCTAGAACTTATTAAAAAAAACCTATGCTGCATCGCGTGAACCTAATTTTGACATTGAAAAACAGTTTCCTACACCCGACATGTTAAATTAGTTCCAAACTTACATAGCCTTGGGCCCAAAACTTTTGCAATAAAATTGTATTTCACAACTTTTAATTTCATATTTCGTAAGTTTCGCAATTTTATTTTTAATAGATTCTGATTTAAGTGATTAATGTAGGTAGCAATTTTTTCTAGCAAAAAGAAATAGGGAATTTCTGATCGGATTGCGAAAACTTCGTGCCTTTTTTTCATTAAATATTTTTCAGTTTATTTGAAATACTCTAAAGGGATAGAGTTGATTATTTTTTGCATTGCTTCTATAAGGTTCGAGGGAATGCAGGACTCGAGAAAACCTCTTACAAAAGGCGAGGCTTCCATTTAACGGCAGCCTGATGGGATGATTCTGAATGTATTTCAAGAATGTGTGTCCTACGGTCCTGCTCACAGGACCGTAGGACACACATTCTTTTTACACGTTTTTTTTAAAAAGCGTCTATGGGTGATTCTTTTGTGTATCTTATCCATAAGATCAACTACATGAACCGTGCACCTAGAATTTTAACGTTTCAAAAGTGCTTGAATAAGTTTATTTGAAATAAAAACCATTTGAATTTGGTCCTATCATAGAACGAATTACATTTTTTTGCCTAAAATATAAACAAAGTAAATAATTGTAAAGATAACATATGAATATATCTTATCTTTCGAAAGGCACATATTCAGCAACTTCAGTTATATAAAATGGAGATTTCTTTTATATTGCTTTGTTTATGTCCTGTCCGTAAACTATTTCTCTTATAAGTATCTTCTTCATATGACTTTGGCAAAAACACAAACAAAGTCATCCCGATAACGTGTAGTTAGTTTGCTTCGTCTAGTAATTGCATTACGTGATGTCATAGTGCCTAAAGAAATAGCCAGAGAATTTTATTGTCTAAAATACGAATCTCAAAAATACCAGCCAATTTTTCAGACAGAGTACGGCGTTTGGCGTTTGTTTCGCGAGTGATACTGGTAGCTACTAATATAAAAAATCGGCTAGACAGACCAGCTTGTCTTCTAGATCCTAATATAATATATGACTTGTAAAAATGTCTCCAAAAGATCTATTTAGGTACAGAAATAAATATAATTTATTTCCCTCTGGCGTATTTTGGTATTGTGAGAATGTATTTAAGCTCAAGTTTTCTATACGCGTTGACTTACACAATGAGGCTTTATAGACCATGAAATTTCAATTTATGAGAAACTATTTGGTGTTCATGTTATATTCGGTTTATTCTAAGCACGCATACTTATTAAGTAGAAACTAATACGCCTATTTGGATGAAGCCCTTGAGATTTGTAACATGGAATTCATGCACGCATGATATTTTACAGGTATGTATTTTGAAATTGAATTTATTGTTTTAATAGAACTGAAAGTTGACAACAAAACACACCCCTACAACTAGACTGATACTACATAATAAATAAAAGTACTAAAATCTACTTAGTTAAGTATAAGTAAATTAAATTAAAGTATTTATGTACTTTTTAAGTGAAATCACTTAGCAAACATATTTTTTTATACCTAATTTTATAAAACATTTTGTTCATATGTACCTAAATACAGTTTTTAGAAGTGATCCGTAATATATTTCATTTTAATTGACATAATTCTCTGCTTAAAATTTATAACCTAAGAATCTAAAGAAAAAATATAATTAACAAAAGAAAATAATGGTTTGTTTTAATGTATATTTTTCAAAGTATTTTTTTAAATGTTTATTTGTACACAAGTACTGTAATTATTAAATCAAATCAAATCATTTATTTCAATTAGACCAATACAGGTGCTTTTGAATTGTCGAATTTAATTGAATTTAGTTGCACGGTTCCAAAAGTAAGGTCTTATGGAGAAGAACCGGCAAAAAACTCCATAGATACTCTTTTTAAATTAAATACAAAACTACCAAATTGTTGGTTTTGTTTTACAATGATTTTTGTATGTAATATCAATATGAGAGGGGTACAAGTCGAAACTATTAACTTGTTGTATTTTTCTGAGCTCACGTAAGAACAGTCAAAACTCCCTACCACTCCTTTGTAAGAAAAAATAAGCCATGGTCTACCACCCTCCCCCCTAAATCCTCTTACGTAATAAATGAATAGCCCCTACCCGTCCCAAAAATAGAAATGTTTATAATAAGCTCACAGTATTGATCCATCTAAATTTATGATAAGTTGTCTAATAAATATAAAAAACACAAGAAGACGTAAATATATTCAAAGCAAAAACACCTAATCTTTTTACAGGAAGCTTTTCGTTATCAAATATGTATATTTATAGAAGAAAAATGTAATATATATTTATATACCTAAGACTAAGTTTGGATGATGATGATATTACAATTTATGTAGTTAAAGAGTTCCTTTCTGGCTCTATAAGTATGTTTGTTTTTGTAAACTACTAACGCACCCGCTGCGCACCGCAATTATATTAGTTGAGACCAGATATCATCATCATAAACAAGTATAATATGTATAAACGCTGATTTGATTATTGTTATATTTTTGTTTATAAATGATATTACTATTATTTTAAACTTATGTAGGTTCTACGATTTTGTACAAGTACCTAAATGTAGTCAAAAAGTACAGAAATATAACTTGATATCATGATTCACATAAGGCACATAAATCGTAGCACATTCAAAGGAGTACTCCTATAATTAGGCCATAAATATCTGGTACAGTCGCTAACAAAGTTCTTAACGTTTACAAGAAAATATCCCATTGTGGGCCGAAGTGAGGCTTTAATTAAAATTGTACCTAAATACTGGGAAGAACCCGATGCTTTGTCTTTTGGCAACTACTTAATGTTTGAGAGAACTTTCAGTTTATAGAAATTATAGTAGTGAACGTATATTTCATTCAAGAGAGGTACAGCGAGATTTCTCTCTCAAATAAAGGTACCCGACTGGGAATTACTAGTAATCAACGAGAATCGACTTTATGGTGTAGCTGTATGTGAAAATTGGCTTGATTTGTTTTACGTCTTATTTTATTAATTCTGAGGATCCTGGTGAAGACAATGGAACAAACTATACAAATTTTGCAAAGTCATTGGTCCTTGTTGAGCTTGCAAACTTTTAAATCAATCCGTCTTATTGAAAGGGATGAAAATCTTGTTAAAATATTTCGTTACATAAATACATTAATCCATAAAATCGTAATCATAATTATCATAAATACATAAAATCGGTCCACGAATGGCAGGGAAATCGATAAACATAAAAAACACACTCCTTTAATTGAAGTCTCGTAAAAATCTTGCCAAAAGAAAACATATTCTATTCACTGTCACGACCAGCTTAGTGTCTCGTTGACTTTAATCAGCAAAACTTTTCAGTTTAACATAATTAAACTGTATGTTGTCGAGTGTGTACCAATTTCAAGTACACACAAACTTTGTCAGCGACTGTACATATTATATTACAGTCAATATTTTCCCCTGTAAACTTATTAGCTTTACAAAATGAGACATTGTAGATTGCCGCACACTTTCCGGCTAATTTGGCATTGAAAACATAATTATTATTCTGTTGTTCCTTAATGTGTACGCAATATTGAAGTACTCATAATTAGTGAAATTAATTGATACTTCATAATTATCTGTAAATAGATCTTTTTCAGGACACTTGTACAATGTCTTAATTACTAGTCGGCGCCGAACGCCAAAATAGACACAGTGATTATAGTCTTTGTTCAGTTTACAGTTGGTTTAATTTTGTATAAGTACTGAGATACCTGCTTGGCACAACCTCTCTTTTAAGATTAAAATTATCTGAGAAGAAAATAAAAGTCTAATAAAAATATATTTCCTAGTGATAAAACTTGAAACATAATAAAATTATATTAATTATAAAAACAAAAAATGTGGACATTATGACACAGCGCCATCTAGTTCCGAGCTAAGCAACGAGGCGTGTGTTACGGATACCACCGCGCGAGCGAAGCCGCGGGCAACTGTAAGCTAGTAATGTTATATTTGAATTTAATGACTTTAATTTGTTAAAACCCTGGAGTTACATGGTTGATGTATGTGAGTCGTAGTGTACTTTATTCAAAAGACAATTTAATTTTCAGACGTTAACCAACTTTTTTGAAGTTAGAGCTTCTTCCGACATTTGTTCTCAGAGGTTGTCAGTTAAAAATACCCACGCCATCTAGTTCCTTAAAATAACTTAAATATGGCTCGTTAATATGTTCTCAAAAGGCTTATTTATAGAAAGAATACCATTCATCATTTAATCCTATTTATACCTACGCAAAATTTGCTGAAACGAAGTAAACATATATTTTTCAAATATAATAAAATTCTTTACTTATCTACCTTACTAATCTTTATGTATACACGTGGAGGCTCAAAATATAGGCCTCAATTTATTTTAGGTAGTCCCATGATAAATACAACTAGATAAATATTTAGTTATATGTTTATTTTGGGTGCAACATTATTTTAAATATGGAATATGACAAGATCCTTAGATCCTATAATTTAAAACAATATTAATTTTGTAGCGACGTCTTTCTAGCTACATAGCAACGATGAGCTGTCAAAACTGACATGACACATGAACGCACCAATCACGAAGTCGAATCCTTCGCGATAGTGGAGTTTACAAGCGCAGATAGCATGTATACAACCACCCAACATCTAATATTGGGCAGTAGCCCGTCAGGCATAACACTTCGACTGGTCGGAGAATTCTCATTTTCCAATGGAGGGTCTAACACCTCCTTCCCTCTATATATTTAATGCTATGGTATTGTGGTGTATGACTTTCTTCCCCTGTCTTTCGTGAATAAGTCTAGTAGGAAAATAACATAGCGTGTTTATCAAATTAAGTGAGCCAAGGAGACGCGAATTTAATATAGATTTGCTCATTTAAATTTCACTCACGTATGAGAGCTTTATCTGTGACCCAATTACACGTACTTACTTACATAAGACGGGATGGTACGAAGGTAAGTTCCTCTTGGTATTCAATGACATCAAAATTCTCAAACATATGCGATGAATTGATGGTAACAATTATTTAATTTCGCATAGAAACTCACATCACTCTTTGATTAGCAAAATGAAAAAATCATTTGTAAAACGTAAGTTCTCATTTCTCAGATTTGATGTAAGCAGACAATTGCATTGGAAAATTGTAGGAATTAGCTGATTTTAATACCAAAGTATTATTTGGGGCTTCGTCAAGAATATAGCAAATGTGCGATGAGTTTCAATACCTATGTATTTTTTTATCAGTTTACTAATCCAATAAAAGTAAATTAAATAGGTATTTAATATAGGTAAATAGGTAGTAATTAAATAATTAAAAAAGTAAATTTTATAGGAGGTAGGGCATAGCGAGATTTCTCGCTCAAATTGAGCTGCCCGACTGGGGAAGTACCTCCGCCTTACAGAAGACCGCAGTGAATCAACAATAGCTGTCTTTCTGCGAGTGAATAAGGTTACCAGAGCTCATTAGGGGAGTGACTATTGTGACAGCATGGGAATTCCGTTTACTGTTAGTATAGTTACATCCTATTTTAAGAAGACTGAACGGTTTCTAAGGGGTTTGGCAACGCATTTGCAAGCCTCTGGTGTTGCAAATGTCCATGGGCGGCGGTCATCACTTACCATCAGGTGAGCCACCTGCTCGTTTGCCCCTTATCACAATAAAAAAAAGTAGCTCTTATGGTAAATTAATTATTATATACCTACATAGTAAACAAAATAAATAGCTTCCTTTACAATATAACATAATATAACTTATCAATACGAGATTTGATTTCTTACACTTACGCGAATACTAGTCATTGAAATAAAACTACTTGTCAATAAAAAAATAAAAATGTAAGGTAGCTAGTAATTATAACTTCAAGACGACCAACACCTCAGTCTACCCGACTATAGATGCTACAAAGGATCCAAAACGTCGGGTTAAAATAATATTAATATACCGCGATAAAACCCATAAAAAGTAGTTTTATTTCAATATGAGTTCTGGTTTACTATCCTGTTTTTTCTTTGTAAACCCTAATAAGTCTATAACATGCGCACAGTTTTGATATCGTCCAACGACGATTCAACTGAAAAATATATTAATCGAGTTACTCGGAAAGTCACGCAGATTTCGGCTAACTTCGAAATAATTCAGCGCCGATGTCGCCACCGACGACGTGCCGACGTGACAAGACGTCGCGTGATTATTAATTTATTTTCGCAAAACTATCAAGACTATTTCTACTGCTACTTAAGTATTTTATTATCAAAATTATAATGTAATGGCAAGAGGCGATATGGCAGGGCCATATCCAACCATAACCAATTCATAACATCTCCCAAGGCAGACTCTGCATAAAAGCGCACCTCTTCCCAGTCACCTCCATGAATAACTAACACGGTGTCATCAGCATATGTTATGATTTTGCAATTTTTTAGAGACAGTCTACAAAGTGTGTTTATGTAAATGAGGAAGAGTGTGGGTCCCAAGACACTGCCCTGAGGAACTCCATAGGTAAGAAACTGTTCTTCACTCATGTGATTGCCGATTTTTACAACCTGCGAGCGGTCACTAAGGTAACTTTTAAAAATATCTAGGGGTAGCCCCTTTACCCCAATCTGACACAATCTCATGAGCAAAATTGGGACAGGGAGTGTCAAATGCCTTTGAAAGGTCTAGAAAAATAGCTATTGTTTTAAGCTTATGGTTTAAGTTATCTGCAATAGTTCCAGTCAGATGAAGTACAGAATCCTCTGTACTTTTACCTGATCGGTAAATATGAAAGTTTGTATGGATGTTTGTTACCCTTTCAACGCAAAACCACTTAATAGATTTGCATGAATATAACATACAAACAATTTTAGCTGGATTAACACATAGGCTACTTTTTATCTAGGTATATACCATACGGGCAAAGCCGCGGGAGGTATTGTAAGCACAAAGTAATAATAATAATATTTCCGGACATTATTACACAGCGCCATCCAGTTCCGTGGTAAGCTACGAGGCTTGTGTTACGGATACTAGAACGTTGATATACTACATATATACTTTTTTTTTGTAAATACATACTTATTATACATGGATACATTCATGACTCGGATACAAATGTTAATGCTCATGACGCAAACATTTGTCCCTACCGGGATTCAAACCCGGGACCCATAGTACAGCAGGTAGCGTTAAATACCGCTGAGCTAAACGGATCGTCAATAAAGTCAACAAAGTCTTGAATATATACACTATACACAACATCTAACATGTTTATGGAGTGCAATAAAGAATTAAATTGATTACAATGATTGAGGTACTAACATTTACATATTTTATCGTAGTAATTTTGATATTATGTAATCCCGATTGTCTGCACGTAATAAGGGAAGCTGTAAAAGATCCGAAACTCTGGGATTAAATACTATCCATATTATTCCACATAGCGCTATTAAATTCGTTATAAGTAGTTTTATTTCAATATCTAGTATTCACATAAATGTAGTACTACCTAATTTTAGTTTGGTATTACATATTTCATCTGGTATTACGGTTTTAATCTTTGATTTTAAATGAACAAATATTATAGATGAAATTTACTACGATGTGTAGGTATCCTAATTTTAGATAAAAAATCTAGATAGTTATATCATATAAATTTTGGAACTATAGTCGTCAGTCTTGATAGTAAAGCGCAAAGAGATTTAATATACATGACACATTAAAAACACATACAAGAGCTATATAAACATCTGCTTTTTTCAGCAAACCTAAAACATCTGCTTGTTATGATTTATTATTGGAATGAAAGAGAATAATCGTTTTCTGATTACTTTTCATCGACCAAAACATAACATTAGCGTAATGATAAAATTCAATTTGATCCGAACGAAATTTAATGGATGATCCAAGCCTAAATTTACAATGGCTTTTAAAAACCTAACATTTCTTTTAAGGCTGGATTCCTTAAAAAACGAAGGTGATAAAATAGAATTACGGATACGGTAAGGTCTGCTTAGCAGATTGATGATCTATTTGAAGATTAAGGACTTACCTAATAAAGCCATGAAGAAGCCGTAAAGAACACACATGGTCTTCCCGAAGATCCATCGGTGGAAGAGTGCTGAGATGAGCGTGAAGGGATTGCCCAGCACAGACACTGAGAAGTCTGAACACACCAGATTGAACAGGATTATGTTGAGCGGTGTCCATAACTGCAACAAAACGTATAAGGTTATTTGAGTATATTACATCTCTAGGATCGAGAGGAAGGGGATGACATAGACAAAGTTCTGTTAAACAAGTGAAGGAGAAAGTGGGGATCAAGTCGTATCGTAAAGTCAAATAGAAAGCAGAAGATGGTAACAGTGGCGACTGCTCCACCGATAAGAGCTGAGCTCTTAAACTAATAGTAGTAATACATCTTTAGTTAGGAGCTGTGATAACTTTTTAGTGAGACCAGATAATTTCATTGCACGTAAATCTGACTTTTAAAATTTACGTGCGTATTTGCAGTGAAGGAAAATTGCATGCTTTGCAATGATTTTCTCGATGTCGTCTGAAGTCTGCAAACCCGCCTGGTAGGCTATAGCCTCGTCACTCTTAAATGATACTACCTGTGACAGGAGTGGGATAAAGAGGGTGAACGGGTTGATTCTTTGATTGTGGTGATATCTTTAGTTTTTCTACTTATTTTATAGATGGACAAAATTACATAGTACACTACTTAATTAACAATAAGTATTCATTCTAAGTGGATTCCAGCGACCTTTACCAAGTCGTCAGTCCACCTTGCCGGGGGCCTGCCCACACTGCGTCTTCCAGTACGTGGTCGCCAATACAAGATGCCAACAATGATGGCCCTAGTATTAAGTAGTTTTTTATTTTATATGTATAATAAGTTATCAAAAATAGCAATCCATGACGAGAGGTAAGGTTAACAAAGCAACACGAGAGAACGCTTAAGCGACAGGTATACAAATTTTCTTTATATATAGTCCCACACTAGGATTTTAGTCGTATTGATTTGTGTTGTGGGTATGTTTACAAACTCAAATTATCAGACACAGACGCCCAGACCCGGAACAATAACCCGTGGGCCATATGTATATTTATTACATGCGGGGATTGACACTGCAACAATTGAGTCGTCAAATATTTATTACTTAATATTTATTTAGTTATTGCAAGCTCACGTTGGTGTTATTAATACTGTGACTACTCCTTTTATAGCACAAGGACATTGGTCACGTGGGACCATTCTCAATATGCCATATCCATTCATTTGCCAATCAAATGAATGAGCACAAACCTTTGTATACCGAGCTATGTTGGGATTTAATTAATTTATTCTATTGGGGTAACAGCATTGAACTAACTGTAAATTAAGTAATGGCGGTCGAGGAATATAGTCAAGTACTCTCAACACAATATTTAATGTTGCTGTTAAAAATGGAACACTATCGCAGGTTTCCTCTCTATTTCTCTATTCAATAATGTTACGTTAAATTATTCGTATTGGTCAATTAGATAATATTCATGATGATTTTATACATAGGTACATATTTATTTTCAACACATTTCGCCTTTTTATTGTCGCCTTTATTATTGTTTTAAATACATTTATGTTAGTATAATATTAAATCCGTTTACAATATTTTCTATTCCCGTACTAAAAGGAATCCCCAGTCTGCAAAATAGTGGAAATTGAAAAAGTTTTTTGCCGACAGCTTTTGGTTAGGACGACTCGTAACGAATGAGAAAAAAATTAAAGCTAGCCGTTCAAGTTACAAAGGCTAAAAAAAGAACGAAACAAGAGAACAGACGCAATGACCAACACGATAAAACAGAACCATAAGAACTATGTCCTTACATGATGATTGTTTTGGATTCTATCTCGGTATGAGTGCTGTCAATCTTTTGAAATCATCATCATCATCATATCAACCGTTAGACGTCCACTGCTGGACATATGTAGGTCTCCCCCAAGGATCGCCACGACGACCGGTCCTGCGCCACCCGCATCCAGCGGATTCCATTCCATGTTCACCCCTATTTTTACATTAAACATGAAAATTTAAATTGGTAAAAGAAAACCGTAAAAATTGGTTTAAATACAATGTCTAAATTTCGCAGAAGTGTAAGAAACCACTATACATATTACGGTATTGAAATGAATGTGTAGTTCTGGTGTCCACTATCAATACGATGTATTGAAGTCTCTGTTATAAAGTGTTCAATAAGCATCTATTAACTAAATCAGTACCTCCTAAAATCTAATAAAATGCACTAAGTCCAGAACAAATTAAACAAAAGAACATTTTTTTTCTATGCGTTTAGCGTATCAATATCTAAATGATGATAGGAATTTGAGGATTAAGAGAAGCATAGATAAAAGTGGTGGCTTCTTGATAATCTCTTGATGTCTTCGATTTTTCTCTTGTTTTTTGTGTTTTTCTCACAACTAAAGATTAAAGACGATTGAAGATGAAAGTTCGGATCGAATATCGGTAAAATAATCGACTACGACCTTTAATCGTCCTAACAAACTCAAAATATAATTAAATGGAAGTAAGCCAAACTTAATTGTTCTTCTCTAAAACGTACAAAAACACATGTCCTTAAGCGCTTACTAATTTTTTGCTGAGAAGAAGTAGCGGCGCCAAAAAATCCTTAGCAGCACATTTCATTTACTTTATTAACCTATTGAACGCTACAGCGTAAATTTATTTGTGTACGGGGCACGCACTACCTCAAAGCAGATTATATTTTTTATTTTGACGTATTTTTTAAAATCCTCGGTTCCAAAACATCGTCTTAATTCATATTTTGTTGTCACGTATTTGTATCGATGGCAATGACGTCGCTCATTTGGATCAAGAAATAATTTTCGTGTCACGTATGTGTGACAATGACGTTCAAATATTATTCTATACAATATAAATTATTTTATTTCTGGTTCTATACAAATCTAACAGATATAGGAAGGTACCTAGGCATCAATAATCTTGACTTCAATTGTTAATGTTATTTCGTATGGGTCGATTTCGATACAGAGAACACACTTTACCGAATCCTTTGAGGATTAAATTGACAGGTATGTAGTACTCTTGATAAGATATAGAGCACTTACATCAAATCAATATTGTACGACATACATCGCTTTTATTTTTAACCACATCCCTCGACAATTTTATGAGAGATTTCTCGCTCAAATTGAGCTGCTCGACCGAGAACGTACCTCCCAGAAGTACCTTGCAGAAGAACGAAGTGAAACAATTTTATGAGACGTAGAGTATAGCGAGATTTCTCTCTAAAATTGAGCTGCCCGACGGTAAAACAACAATAGTTGTGTTTCTGGGAGTAACGTTGCCAGAGCTCGTTAAAGACTATTTTGACAGCATGGGAATTATATTTACTATCCGTGTAGTAACTCCCTTATTTAAAAAAAAACATAAAACGCACCCTACTTCTAATCTTTCAAAAAAGGAGTGATAAGGTTTTTACTGGGTCGGCAACGCGCGAGCGACACCTCTGGTGCTGCAAACGTGCAATAAGCTACGGTTACCACTTAACATTAGGCGGGCCGTATGCTCTTAAAAATACATTCTATCACCGCACTGGACCTTCAAATAATCTTCACGTTTACCGGTTACTATACGTTAAAGAAACGTGTCGGTGGAACGTGATTTCGAAGCGGGTAACGTGACCGCAACATAAGGAATGTCTGCGAAGAAACTTTGTTGCGGGGTGGATTGTTCGCTTAATAGTCAGGACTCGGGTGTTTAGCCGAGTGTAATAATTGAAATATGGTACTTACGCAACAAATGTCGGTAGTTTGAATATAAAAATCCAACTTAAATCGATTGTACAATCTTAGTGAATAAAAAATTTTAATAAGCCCCCACGGCGGCCATCTTGGACCGATTTCCATCAAACATAGAACACTCCTGAATAATTCACTTTTCAAATAAAATCAAAATCGGTTCACCTGTTTGGGAGCTACGATGCCACAGACACACACACACACCAAATTTATAACACCCTGTCGTTTTTGCGTCTGGGGATAATAATAATAAATAATAATTTATTTCTCAGAGTATTAAATAAATAATAATAAATAATTATCAGATCGTTGTAGACCCGTTGAGTTACGATAATAAATTGACATAAAAACATCCCTATCTCTCAAGATGATCCAAATACAATGTGCAAAGTTTAATTAAATTCGGAGTAACAACGTGACACGAAATGTTTATTTATATCTTTACATTTCAGATTATACATATAGGAAGTAAAATTAATTTCCAACCATTTCTTCTTAAAAAGAGTACAAAGATTTTTAATCGAGCATTGTAATTGCTCATGATTATTAATTATTAAGGTCATACCTTTTATTTTATTTTTTAACGATTTCGAACGCACTCAAACACACGATCGGGCGCACGTCTACGGTCACACACACAGTCATACGGATGTACAAACACTCACACGCACGCACACACATACACACACACACACACACACACACACACACACACCTCTATCTCTGTCACACACCTTGTACCTTAAGTACCTATAATTATAGTTTTTTTAAACAAATTTATTATATATTAATGTAACGCTTGGAACGCTATCACCTCGTACCATTATCGTACACAAAAACTGTAAATCTGTTTTCTGTTTCAGTAAAAATATTTCTATTTCTATTCTAAAATCAGCTCGCCTTTCGTCTCTGAAGGGTTAGGCAGAGGTGTAATAATGTATACCCACATTTTGACGGTATGCTTTAGGTCCTATTGAATATGGGGCGAGACTATTGCCATAAACCGGGCACGAGTCTAAACTCTGAGAAACTCATAGTAAACACTTTGCTCGATCCGCACATCGAAGCCAAGACATCTTGCTCAGCAGCCAGACCTTACGGCTACTAGACTAAGAAGACATTTAATAAAAATAAAACGTTTTCCCACGCTAGGATTTTCTCCTGTGTCGTGGGTGCGTTTACAAACACAAATTTTCACATACCTACACAAACGCCCAGACCCGGAACAACTACTTGTAGAACGTACAAATAATTGCTCCGTGCGGGGATCGAACCCGCAACCCATGACGCACACGCTCAGCCTCTGCGCCAATCAGGTCGTTAGGATCTTCGACTGTTGAATATTGTATTATTTTGTTACTAAACCGCCTTTGGTTACAAAACAAACGAAAATTAACTGTAAGTATACCTGCGCGCTCTATAGTATTATTAATACACAAAAAAAGTTTGTTCAAGAAGTCAATCACATTGATAAATTAATACTTCGGGAAAGTTCGCGTTTCATTCGACTAGAGTTTTGTGTTACACAATTCTATATAATAATATTGTTGAAGTTTAAAACTTTAGTTTGTTCTTAGAGACTTTAAATAAAAGTCTTAGCTTCAAAGGTTATTTTGTTCGTCGGTTTAATATCAAAGTTCCCATTAGCACTTGGTTAGTTTATACTGATTCTATGAAAGCGCTTTATCACTTTAAGTTAAATAAAAGATCAATAGTATAAATTAAGTACATACCTCATAACATTGTGCTATTGATTTACGCGAACATTATAATATATGGAAATAAAACTAGTATTACGTAACGGATTTTCTTCAATAAATCTTAAATTTTCGGAATTTTTGTCTTATTTATATATTAATCATACCAATATTGCTACTAAAATTATCTATTAACAAATTACATTAATAAATAAATAATAAATTAATAAATATTCCTGACACTATGACACAGCGCCATCTACTTCCGAGCTAAGCAACGAGGCTTGTGTTATATGTTATATTGATACTAGTCGGCTGATATACTACATATAGGTGTAGGTACTTATTTTTTGTAAATACATACATATTATACATAGATACATCCATAACTCGGATACAAATGTTTATGCTCATCACACAAACATTTGTCTCTACCGGGATTCGAACCCGAGACTCATTGCTATGAGTCTCGGGTTCGAATCCCGGTAGAAGGTAACAGGCAGTGTTAACTACCGTTGGACTTATTGGGTCGTCAAACCATAATTTCATAAGGAATGTAATTTACAAAAGAAAAGTTAATTAAAAACTCAGTTCCACAAATGAAGTATAATTAATAGGCACGTTACTTGGAAAACTCAGTGGTGCATGTCTTCCTATCGAACTCAACTCAATCTTTGATTTCACAATCCACAAGTTACACTACTAGGCAATATCAGCTATTTAGTCCACTGCTGGACATAGGCCTCCCCCAAGGGTCGCAACCCGACCGGTAATACGCCGCCCGTCCGCTATAATTAGTTTTTCATGATAGGTACTTAAATCACAAAATAAACTGCCCTAAAATTACATTTCTCATTAGTCAGATCGATTACATTTAAATGTATTTAAGTATAGAATATTTTCTCAATTTAATTTCGAAATTGGAATTACATTCCAATATAAAGTTCTGGCAATATTGTTCACAGCTGTTTATTACATGAGAACGAGTTCTATATTCGAAATGGCCCGTTTTACGGATGACATCATAAGCTTGCGGTGACACTTGACGTGAATAAATGACGGGTAATACTGAACAATCAGGGTTTGTATGGGATTTATAAACGATGTGTGTTTTTGATTAAGTACTTCTTGCACGTGCCTATAGTTAATGGCATATTGATTGATATTCTTACGGCCTTCAGTAAGAACTATAGCTTTAGCGGTCCAGGCTTCGTACGCGTTCGGAGTTTGGTTTCGTGCTCGGTTGATGGCAATAACCTCACTCCCTATTACATGGGACCTAAAAAACATACCGAAATATGTATGTATATTAAGTACACCTCTGCCTAACTCTTCGTGGACAGGCGTGATGGTATGTTTCGAAACAAATGCTAGTAATAATAGAAAAAAGGGCTATAAATTGACTAATTTATTATTATAGCAATATAATCTAGAAATGTCCCTTGTGCCTTAGAAAATTGTTTTATTTCACGCAATACTTACGTTGGCCTAAATAAAACCGTTTATTTGACAAAAAAAATCGCAAACATTCATATCGGATTCTCGGAATGGAATATGTAAAATTATAATTGCTCTACGTTTCTTCCATAAGATCCAAATACGTATGTCGGTAATTGTACTTTGTAAATGAAAATGAATGTAATGAAAGCTACCATATCAGTTAAAACCGAATTTCAAATTTCAAAGTCCAACGAAATTGTTTGAATTTAAAATGATTGGCTTTTAGTATTCAGTGTAATGTATTTAAAATGGAAAATAAACGTTCTAAAGGGTTGATTCGTGTGATTCGTTTAAACATATCTAAATAATACGTACTCGTAGGTGTGTACCTACGAGTGATTTTCGTGTGAAAATTGCGTTTTTTAAATCTGGTTTTGATTTCAAACGTTTGATAAAATGTATTTTATTTTTTATAAGTAGGTTTTCCCCGCGAATTCGTCTAAGTAGAATTAATATTATTAATTAGTATTTTATCCACATACAAACTTCCACGTCCCTTTTAAGGTATGATTTCCGGGGCAAAATCGTATGTACCTTCCCGGAACTCAAACAATATCTCCGTACAAAATTTCATCTAAATCGGTTCCGCGTGAACAGGTAACGGTCAGACAGATACACTTTCACATTTTTAATATTGGTAAGAACATCTAGAATTATTATATTCTTTAATAATAATAATATTTTTTATTACCAATCATCAACACAAAACAAGTTTACAAATTTAAATAAAAAAAAAACATATTGGAAGTAACTGGGGTAAGCTCAGTACTGTTCTGTGCCGACTTGTCTACACAGGGCTGGTTTTAATGGCTACAGTTATTTAGAAGTACATACTTCATACATAATCATACATATAGCCTAATCCTTCTCCAATAAGAGGAGACCCGTGCCCAGAATTATCAATCCATTTATTCTCCTAATTCTGGGCACGGGTCTCCTCTTATTGGAGAAGGATTAGGCTAAGTATATAGTCCACCACACTACCCTAGCATGGGCCGGCAGACTTTACTCGCCACCGAGAGAATCTCTCAGGTATGGAGGTTTTTCTTCACGATGTTTTCCTTCACCTTTTGAGCATCTAATACATCAATCATAGAAAATCATCATCAAAGCATATATACATAAATTTCGGTAAACCATTAATTTTGTAATGTTCATTTTATTTAAAAGAGTATCTATGTAGTTTCTTGCCGATGGTTCTTCTCAACAAGACATACTTCTTGGAACCGTGCAACTACATAGTTTGACGATTCAAAAGTACTTGTAATATTGGTCTAATTGACATAAAACATTTGATTTGATGAGCCATAGAAGTTGTCTGAGAGACAACTTCTATTTATTTACAAGTTGTCCGAGATACAACTTTTACGGCGGCCAAATGAATCGATGCGAGAGTGACACACCCTGCCACAGGTCTGGCATGGGAGTACACCCACATAAATTCGAAGTCTGAGGTGAGTGTGTGTGTGCTTTGGGCTTGAACTCGAGACCATTGACCACTACACTAGTCACACGACTATGGAAGCTCTGTAGTACTCCGCAAATGTTTGGTGAAATTCAATTTACTTTAACAAACATTACTTGAATTTAAAGGACAACATTAAAGTGAGAATAAACAATTTTTTAGGTGCCCTTAGACACTGTTTCTGAGCACTGTGATTATTTCGTCTTGGGAAGTGGGAGGTTAATGCCACAATAACATTACAATAATTCGTTTTGATAGTAATTTTAGCCTCCAATAAACCGCGGTGAAACCTGCAAAAAGTTTTTATTTCTAAAGTAGTTTTCACCCGCGAATTCGTCCGTGTAGAATAAGTAATTTCTAATATAATTATTTATATCTACCTTCTTTTCGGAAATAATAGTTTACGCATACAAACTTTTTTTACACGGTTTATTGGCCGTCTGGGGGCTGAAAACTAAAACTATACTATGGCCTGTCTCAGGACTCAAACTATCTCTATACCAAATTTCATATAAATCGGTTCAGTGGTTATAGCGTGAAGAGGTAACGGACAGACAGAAATACAGACCGACAGACAAACATGAATACTAGTTTGAAAGAATGGATTGAAAGTGCTTGTTAGACTGTTGTTATATTAAGATGACCAAGGTAAATAATGAATATTCCTGGATATTATGACCCAGCGCCATCTACAAGCAACGAGGCTTGTGTTACGGATACTAGTTAGTTGATATACTACATATATACTTTTTTTTAATACATACATATTATACATAGATACCAAATGTTGATGCTCATCACACAAACATTTGTCCCTACCGGTATTCGAACCCGGGACCCATACCACAGTAGGCAGCGTTAACTACCGCTGAGCCAAACGGGTCGTCAAGTATTGTATTATGGTTTACTGTTCGCATTTTAGGTTTTGTATTCATAGGCGTTTTTCAGTATTCCCGCGAGCATCACGCCAACGCATGCCAGAGTAACATTAAGACAACAAAGATAATGAGATTCACAATAGGCAACAACTTCTTAACACTAATCAATCTACAAAGTTTGGTATTATGAGAAATACTCTTTAGAAACTTGAATGTTGAAGTCAAGAATTCATAAAGAAATATTGAAGAGCTGAGATATATTTGTTTTAGTCTAGTGGTGTGACTAGTGGACTTAGAAAGTCAAAGGTCAGGAGTTCCAACCCAAGGCACGCACAATTGCATTATCGGAAGTTATGTGCGTATTTATCACATGCTCAAACGGTGACGGAAATTATTGTGAGGAAATCTGCATGTCTGAGAAATTTTCTTGATGGCGTGTTAAGTCTACTAACCCCCACTAGGCTAGCGTGGCAGGCTATAGCATAATCTCTTTCAAATGAGAGGAGACGCAAGTCCAGCAGCGAAACAAAAATTGGGTTGATAATGAAATTAAATTTGTTCTTGGAACGTATATTTTCCTTGTAAGTTATAATTATTATTTTTTGTTGACATCACTTTCTTTTCCTTATTACTTCAAAGAGACAATTTTATACATTTCTTTTTCCGCGACTTATTCTGCATATAATTAATAATCCCCTAATTTTTATTTAACCTAATTTGTAAAATTTGTAATTTTAATTCCACCGTAATTTTCTTCTTTTAAGGGACGATTTCAGGGATGACAACTATTATTATATATATCTATTATCCTATAGTACTTGTACCTTATTATTTTGTAAGTTCATAGCCAAAAGGTCATTGTGTGTACCTTTTTGCAAATAAAATAGAGAGGAAGCTTACTGAGGCATTAACGGAAGATTTACCTTTTTCAAGAATTACTACAATTATTATTCAATTACTACAATTATTATACAATTACAATTATTATTACAAAGAATTATTCGTGCGAAACAACACGGATATTAAGCTCCTGAGATGAATATGAGTCTCAAGTTTATGAAGAACATAAAATAAGTTGACTAAAAATTCATGTCGTAGGTATTTTTAATAGTAACCAATATTTATCGGTAGCTTATTACAAAAACTTACTCCTAAAAATAGCACTTACTAAGTAATAATACCCTTGCTATAAATACAGGTCCCATCTTGTAAACTTTTGTGTATAATATTAGGAACATTAAAATTCGCCGAAAATAGGAGCTGCGTAATTAATACCTTTTAAAACAAACCAGAAGAAACTTCTATTCGGAACCTGTGTAATCTTCCGCTGTTGACATAGACCAATTGGTTTTGTTTTATAGAATGCTATTGGTTTTCTACTCACGTACCGACATGTCGTAAATTCAATTCGAAGAGTGTTCGTGATACCGATTGTTGGTGGAATTAAATATCGAGTGACAATAACGTGACGCTGTCAAAATCAGGTACATACTGTCTCTTTCCTATAAAGTACATTGTTGTATTTTTTTTGGATAAAGCCTGATGGTACAATTGGTCTCGGATAAATATTTTCTGTGTATGGCTTACTGTTTTGTTTTTTGGCGTTTCTTTGTGTAAATATGCTCTATATTATTATATTACTTAACAAAAAAAACTATTTCTTAGAATTTTTATATGAATACAGGGGGAAAAGTCGTGAAAAAAGTTTGTGGCAATATTTACTGAATAAAAAGGTTATCGTTCAAGTTACATGTTACAAACTTTTTTGAAAGGAAAGAAACTTTAGTAATATAATTTTTCAAAAAAAAAAATAATTGTGAAGAATTCGCCAAGAAATATCATGAACAGTTTCTTAGACATTATAAGTTATTGTAAATAAATTATTACTGTATTTTTTTTTATTGGAAATGCTATTCCTGTATTTATAAGCCTTTTTATCGTATCATCAGGTCTATTTTTCGTGATATTTTTAGCTAAAAAATCGGATGCCATTGTCATTAAAAACGCATCCCGTAAAGGCACAGACATAACTTCCACGGACGGCCATTAACCATTTAGATTCCCCTCAATTAAACTTAAGAAATTGCCTCATTTATACCAGCCGGGCAGACTTGGTAATTGGATATAGCTATATTAATAATAACGTATATTAACGTACTGGAAGTCGCAGCGTGGGTAGGCCCCCGGCAAGGGGGACCAACGACCTGGAATCCGCTAGGTCGCTGGAATCCGCTGGATGCGGGTGGCGCAGGACCGGTCGTCGTGGCGATCCTTGGGGGAGACCTATGTCCAGCAGTGGACGTCTAACGGTTGATATGATGATGATGATATTAATAATGTATGTATGTACTGTTGTAGTTAATTTACCAAATATATATATTAATATTTTCTTGACATTTGACTTCACATGCCATCAAGACAAATCTCTCAAGCATGCAGGTTTCCTCACGATGTTTTCCTTCACCGTTTGAGCTTGTGATAAATACGCACATAACTTCCGAAAAGTCAGTGGTGCCTTGGGTTCAGACTTGAGACCTTTGACGTCTCAGTCCACTGGTCACACCGCTAGGCTACCACAGCTCCGCCAACCCACAGTAGGCTAGCGTGGTGGACTATAGCCTGATCCCTCTCAAATGAAAGGAGACCCGTGCCCAGCAGTGGGACGTTAATGGGTTGATGATGATGACGATGATGACATCATGCATGTTGTTTAATCTCTCATGACATAATTTTGACCCTTATCTTTATTCTTATATAAACAATATTTGGTCAATTAAATATTAGTATTATAGGTAGATATGGTTTTCTTACAGTTCCCTGCCTTACATATTACTGTAATACCATATTATTTCGTGAAAATAATCAAATTATTTGCTAACGCTTATTCTATTGCAGCTAGAAAGTATAAACGTTTTTATCTTGATCTAAGGAAATAAGAATTACAACAAAAACATTTAATGGAACAGTTTTTCTTGTACAAAATTAAGTATTACCTACCAATGCAGAAAAATACCAAAAGCGCCTTCATTCATGATCTATAACAGAAACAAGAACCATTTTCTCTGTCTCAGATAAGAAACTTGCCTTTCTAAGGGGACTTAATATTTGTAACTTAACATTACATACCATCACGCCTGTCGTCCCCGAAAGGTTAGGCAAAGGTGTAATAATGTACACCCACGTTTCGCCAGTATGTTTTAGGTCCTATGTAATAGGGGGCGAACGTATTACCATTAACCGGGCACGAATCCAAACTTCAAGCTGCTACTGAGAAAACCCGATAATACTTTGCTCGACCTGGGAATCGAAACCAGGACCTCTTGCTCGGCAGTCGCGACGGAGTATTCCCGTTTTAGCACCAATTTTTAGAGCACCTATGCATTGAGCACCAAAGGTGCATTTGAGCACCAATCAATATAATAGCTTGGTGCTCAACGGGGATCAATAAAAAATATTCAACTTTATTCCCTTTTCAGCACCAACGCACCTACCTGCGCAGTAGCTTCGAGTGATCGAGTGTATAATAATGAAACGGTGCATTGGTGCTCAAAAGGGAATAAAGTTGAATATTTTTTATTGTTCCCCATTGAGCACCAAGCTATTATATTGATTGGTGCTCAAATGGGAATACCTTTGGTGCTCAATGCATAGGTGCTCTAAAAATTGGTGCTAAGACGGGAATACTTCGTCGCGACTACTAGACCAACGAGGTAGTTTTACCTTAATAATGTACTTTAATATTTGTCACTGTGTGTGTGTCACATTTTACGCCATAGTTCTTGGGACCATTTTTTTAAAATTCTTTTGTGAGTATGAGTTTCTACTGTTAGTAAAAGGATCTTTAATCATAAACCTGGGCCATAAATCCTGTGGAGCGTTCCAAAACGACAGGCTAAAATTGTTTTTGTTGTTTAATATTCGTGTAAAGGACATATTGTTATGAAGCTTCTAGAGGAAACTAAATTTAATTCTGAACAGCGAGACTAGCAATAAATTATCTTTTATCTAGGTATGAAGGGTTTAATGTGTCACATAAGAACGAGATGCGCTTGCAGGATGTAGCAATTGTAATTACCGATATGTTTTTGTATCGTAAAAATTGTAAATCAAGGAATGATATAAGATGCTGAAACGATCAGTCAGATGTTTTATTTGAATGTTTGAATAACATAACAGATAGGTACTTGATCTGTCAAATATAATAACATGAGTTTCATAATAATTTGTAGAAATCTCCATAGATATTCTTTTAGTAGGAGTCTAACATATAAACCGGGCATAAATTCAAACTTCAAGATGCTACTGAAAAATTCCCAAAAAAAAACCAACAACATTTTGCTCAACATGGAAATAAAACTCAAAACTTCGCGTTCAACAGATACACTTATTACCACTAAGTCAATGAGGCAGTGAATTATAGTAACATTTGAATTGCAGAAAATTCACGGCCTTTATCAAAGGTAGAAAGGGTTGTAAGGGGTTTAGGGACAAAGCCGGATATCCTGCAAGACGGAGCATTTTTTAGTTCATTGTTCGCGTCACAAGCCAAGGACTTCACTCGGGACGGATTGTCAGCTGAAGAGTGTGCTGAAATCATGTCAGACACCTTCACTTACTGTGCTGATATTGCCATTGGTCGAGGTTCTATGACCAATATCCGTAGATGTGATTGGTGGAGTGCCTATTTAGTAGAACAACGTAAATTTTTTCGAAGAGCGCGTAGAAAATTAAATAAACTAAAAAAACATCAAGTTAGGGGTGACTCACTCACCCTTGCCCTAAATACGTTTAGAGTTGCCAGATCCCGGTACAAAGCATCTGTGGAAAAATCTAAGAATAATTTACTGCACAAAGTTGTCCAAAAACTCGAAAGTGAAGGCCCGTGGTCGCCCCTATACCACGAGTTCAAAGCAAACAGGTCGATAGACCTAGCTTATATTCAAAACATTAAAGTTAACAACACACATACCGCTGGTATAGAAGAGACAACGGAATGCCTACTTAACACTCTTATTCCGGACGACTCATCTTCTGATGACAACGATTACCACCGTCAGATCAGAGCCTGGGCAGCTGAACCACCAATGTCACCTATGTCAAACCTCCCCTCTATTGACGAATTCTCAAACGTCGTTAAAAAACTGCCGGTAAATAAGTCATCAGGGGATGATAAAATATCTAATCGGATGATTAAGGAAGCCTGTAAAACAGCCGGTGACTGTATACTAACTGTTTACTGTCGGTGTATTTCTGAGGGCGTTTTCCCGCGTGTATGGCGTCGCGGCTTTATTCGAATAATACCAAAAAGTGGCGACAAGCCCCCGGACGACCCTAAGTCTTACCGCCCCATAACATTACTGCCTTCATTGGGGAAACTCCTCGAACGTTTAATTGTTCCACGTTTGTTACCGGACGGGCCTAAATTTCATAATAACCAATTCGGGTTTACCATAGGCAAATCAACAACTGACGCCGCACTCTCTGTTAGAACGATAGTAAATAATTCGAATTGTAAATACGTCGTCGGCATTTTCCTTGACATCTCTGGTGCTTTCGACAACGCTTGGTGGCCGATGTTACTGCTTAAATTAAAAAGTCGTGGTTGCTTTAGAAATATCTACACTCTTATATACTCGTACTTCTTACACGGAACCGTTAAACTGACACTTGGGCACCATTCTGTGTCGAAGGCACTGACTATGGGATGTCCTCAAGGTTCTGTAATCGGGCCGTACCTTTGGAATCTGGGATTTGATGATTTTCTCGCGATACCGCTCCCGCACGGCTGTTCATTGACTGGTTACGCGGACGATGGCCTTCTGCTCATTCAGTCAAATACGCGGTCTGGTCTCGAAAACTTAGCCCACTCGTGTTTACATTTAATATCCGCGTGGGGCGAACGGAACCGCTTAACATTCGCGCCGCAAAAAACCTTTCAACTAATCTTGAAAGGTAGTCTTAAATCCTCGCCTAGCATCAAATTCGATAACGTCACCGTAAAAAGAAAGGAGTCAGTGTGTTACCTCGGTCTCGTACTTGAAAAAAATTTTTCATTTATTGAACACATTAAAACTGTGGGTGAAAAAGCTAAACGTAACTTTTATGCTTTGACTAGAATATCTACGGCTACATGGGGTTTATCTTTTCATACATTAAAAACCATCTATGGGGCTACTTACCTAGGCTGTATGTGCTACGGAGCACCTGTTTGGGCCGATAGGGCCACCATAGGTGCGGTACGACGTAAGTTACTTCAAAGTCAGCGTCTAGCATTGATATTTTTATGTAAAGCATATAGGACTGTTAGTACGGAAGCACTACCAGTACTCGCGGGAGTGCTGCCAGTCGATCTCGAGGCACAACGACGTGCTGCAATGTATTTCGCTTCAAGAGTGTACTTGAAAAATGAATTCCTTTTAGAACGTGACCGGGCTAAGATTATTAGATTGTTTAAACCCCAGGCCGACGTTTGGGAGGAACTCTTAGACGAATGGCAGATAAGGTGGGATTCTTCTACTAAGGGCCGCCATCTCCACCAATTCTTTCCATCCGTTCGTGAGCGGCTGGAGAGGACTTGGTTGGAGGTGGACCACTGTGTTGCCCAATTCCTTACAGGACACGGCAACTTTAAAAGTAAATTGTTTTCATTTAAGCTTGTCTCCTCACCATTGTGCCCTTGTTCAACGAACTGTGAATACGAGCAATCTGCACATCATATCCTGTGGGAGTGTAGTCTATGGCAAAGTGAACGCAATATTATGCTCGATAGTTTGCAAATTATATCTGGGGTGATTTATTACTCGGACCTTGTTGCGACTAGGATGAATTTCCGTGCGTTTAAGCGTTTTTGCCATACCTATTATTGGAATCAGATATAATAGCTCACATTATTAGGACCCATAACTTATTAATTTATCATCCGTGGTGCCTGGCAACTGGGCTTAACTCAGTTGTAAACATCTGTTCTCATATCAATGACATGTAAATTCTATTCTGTCTCTCGCTTGATAAGGAGGGAAGTGAAAAAACTGATATTTTTCTTACTCCTCCTATATAACTTCATGATTAATTTCGCTGCGGGTTCCAAGACAGTTAAAATCATTCCCCTGGGACACGTCGGACTTCATTGTCTCGACGATTTTCTGGATAGTTACTATTGTTGATCCTGGTTTACAGGAGTTGCAGTAGTAGGGATTTGGGTGGTGGGCAAGTCCCTTTAAAAAAGACGGAGCATCTAAGCCTGTTAGTGCTATCTCGGCGGACGCCCCTACTCCCGGACACTGCTTACAAGCGAACGGTGATACCGGAAGAATTATTGCCTTAGTGTGAATATTCTTTACGTACCTATGTAGTTAGTGAAATGTTTGGCGAATTCATAGACTCATAAGGGATTCTTTGTAGCTACTCCATGCTACATACATGATATTTGTTTTTAAATTATCGATATGATGTCTTCTTTTTGTATTTTTTAGCATATTTCAAGCTAAGATTTTTAAATTTTTATTAAGAAAGAAAAATTCAACCTCAGGCGGGACTCGAACCCGCGTCTTCCGGATTGGTACTCCAGACGCTCTGCCAACTGAGCCACCGAGGTATCCGCCTGATATGATGTCTTGATTAATGCGGGGGTTACTAAGACACATTACGAAAAAGACTAGATTAGAATGAAAAAGATTAGGATACCTATAATTAACTAGGTTAGGATTATAGGTAACCTAATCTTTTTCAACTTACGCCCAGATCTGGGACAATAAACATGTTGATGAAGTTATTAACACGATAAAGAGAAGATATATTAGTGTGCTGGATGATTAGTAACACAATATGTATCTGATCACTCATTGAGTCTCTTTTAGTTGAACTAAATAAATAAATATATACACATAAACACACACTCTCAGACCAATATATTATAATCAAATATCACCAATTCGTAGCGGCTTTACAAAGCTGTTAATATAATATGTGGAAACTTTTAAGTCCGATTCGCTCTATCGCGATTGGCCAATTTAACCTAAAAAAGCTGTGGTAACCTATTGGTGGTACCAGGGGACTGACTTTTCGTAAGTTAAGTGCGTGTTTATCATATGCTCAAACGGTGAAGGAAAACATCGTGAGGAAATCTGAATGCTTGAGAGATTTTCTCAATAGCATGTGAAGTCCACCAACCCGCAGTGGGCTAGCGTGGTGGATTATAGCCTAATCCCTCTTCAATGAGAGGAGACCTGTGCCCAGCAGTGGGACAATAATGGGCTGATGATGTTGAATTTAGCCTACAGGAGTTTCACCACTCGATAATAACAAGAATATGGTGATACTATTCAATGACGTATTTCTTTGGATTTTTTGTAGAAAGTAGATAAACAGTATTTTTTTATCAGATATCATAGTTAGTTTTATTTCGCTTAAATATAAACGCAGTAATGATGGCGCATATTCCTAATTTTAAATAATCTGGATATACAAAATTTCAATGTGATATTTCAGTAAAATGTTTACAATTTTTATAGAATCTCAATTTTCAGGCCCTTCATTTAATTTGTCTCTAGAATTTTAACTCCAACGTGAAATTATTTCATTGAAATTCTATTTCACAAATCAGTTGCCGTCGTAACTAAAATAAATTTGCAAAATGATGGTAAGGTAAACAATTTTTCCTTTTTCTGTTATTGTGATTTCCTGTTTTGCAACAATTTATAGGTACAATAGAACATTGTTTATTTCTTAAGGTCAAGTTTTAGTAGGTACTTATAAAATATTTCCTATTTCTTGAGATACAGACACGTGGCGAGTAGAACCGTTTGAGAACTTTAAGAGATTTAATAGCTGTTAGTGTTAAAAAAGTGTTTAAGGAGTTTCTTGCCAGATAATAAGACCAACTTCTTGGAAACATTTAATTATAATTATAGTCATTTTAAATTAATAAGATATTTGAAATGAAATATTGGTATTTATTAAAATTTATATACATATAACAGAGACTCCTCATATAGACGTTGTCTGATTATTACTTGAGACTAAAATGTCAGTATCATCAATGGCGAATCCGAGGCTGTACAAAATTATACCTTTGCCTACTAGCAACATTTTCAGCATAAATAATTTATATTCGTTTTTTATTGTCATCTTAAATAAAACATAAGATGGGCTGTGAAAAACTCGAATTGTGCTCCGATTTTAACTCAAAAACGGCTATAAAATATGCTCGAATATGATTAAAATATGAAGCCTCAATGGAAATTTTATTCCTCTACTGTATCCTCGTTTGCGACGACGATGAATTATCGCATAAAGTAAAATAAGACGGTATTTCAGGATTAAGTTGGACGATAAATGCCTTCGCAGTTACATAAAAACGTCAACATACAGGGATTATTTAGGTATCATCAGCCTTAAGGCTTAGCTAAAAGGATACATTGTGGCACATAATTTTATTTAAAACGTGGAAATTTTAGTCAAATATTTTTTTCCAATAACCGACAAAAGGCAATCTATATACATATAATAAAACAGTAAAAAAAAAGTGTCTGTACATTGAATATATTTAAAAAAAAAAAAATGAGGGGGCTTTAGGAACAGTAAGAGAGCACGAATCCAAAAAAAAAATCTGTTTGTCTGTTTGTCTGTTTGTTTGTACACGCTAATCTTCGGAACTACTGGCCGGAATTGAATGTTTTTTTGTTGTTGTATAGGTATTAAGTCTGGGCAACATAAAGGCTATAATAGTAGTATATTATTGGGCATTCTACCCCACCTGCCGTTCCGGCTTCGCCTCCACTTCGGTGGGATAGAATGCCCAATAATATACGATCGAATCTCGTCCGCTTCGACATTACGTACCTGTTTATATTTTATAAATAAACACAATTCGTCATTCCAAGTAATTTGACTAAACCAAAGCCTAACAGAAATGTTATAGCAACAAAATACAAATAATTGCATACTAGGCGCAGGCAATAGCTATCATTAGTACAATGATGTATAAAGTAAAATTAAATTAATACTATCATAAATTTTAAGAAATAACCATATCCATCAATTTGACTCATTGTTAGTATAACTACCCATAGCATCGGACGTGTTATTATGAAGTTCATTAAACAACCTCATTCACTTCATCTTGATTCCATTTGCGTGGAATCACAAAACAGCAAACGACGACACGGTGAACTACTACCAAACACTATAAGGTGTATTATATGTGGTCCATCTAACTGTGGAAAAACAAATCTTGTAATTGGTTTGCTGTTGCATAAGAATGGTTTAAAGTTTCGTAATGTATATGTTTACTCAAAAACTCTAAACCAACCGAAGTATGTGTTTGTTGAAAAAGTGTTAGCTAACGTTCCAGATGTATCGTTTGCAAAATTTAAGGATAATGAGGAAGTAATAAGTCCACAGGAAGCTAGATGTGATTCAGTTATTATATTTGATGATGTAGCATGTGAAAACCAAAATAATATAAGAAATTATTTTGCAATGGGTCGACATAAAAATATAGATTGTTTTTATTTAAATCAAACATATAGCAAAGTACCCAAACAGCTTATTAGAGATAATGCAAATCTCATTATTCTTTTTAAGCAAGATGATATTAATATACGTCATGTTTATGATGAACACGTAAACACAGACATGAAATGGAATGAATTTCGTGAGTTATGTAGTAAAATATGGACTGAACCTTATAATTATCTAGTTATAAATAAAGATTGTCGTAAGAATGAAGGTGGCTATCGCAAAAACTTTGATAGTTTTGTAGTTTTTGATTGATCTAACGTTTATATAAATATAAAATTATATAAAAAATTGTTTATTCCTAATTTTACTGTGAAGGAAGACAGTAGATCATTTATTCAATTATTATATAATGGAAACATCTTTAAAAAGACAAATTATTACTGCTGCTGAAGCAGTTAAGAAAAAGGTCCGAAAAATGCGAAATATTGAAGATGATAATGAAAAAGCATTACAAACTGTTTTTAAACCGTTAATCAGCCCACTTAATCAAATAGCACAAACCAACAAAAATACATCCATCGAAAATTTAAATCATATTAATTTGAAAAATAATGATTACGCAGACCATCATGATAGCAATTTATCTAATGATGAATATGTTAAATTTGAAAGTGATTTGGAAAAAAATACCAGTATACCTGAAGTGGGTACTGATGATCAAGATCATGGTTATATTCAAAATTCTGAAGATTCAGATGATAATTCACAAAACAGTATCGACTCGTTCAAATCTGTTGGTGTCGGCGACAATGTTTCATCATGGTCTCTATCATCTGAAATGATAGATGATGTTCCTTTCGGAGTCAGAAATGAAAAAGGGAAGTTAATGCTCGGATGTACTAAAATAAATATTGGTAATAAAACTATCACAATAGGCACACACACATATTCATCCACGCCAGGGCTAAAGGAACTTTTATTAAAGAAAGATCCAGATTTAAATTTGGTTACCGAAAATGATAGACAAAATTATAAATTAATGTTGATTCATACAAATGCTCATAGACGTGACTATGATGCAAAAAAACCAATAAAAAGCAACAAAGGCAAAAAATATATGGACGTTATAAAACCTCTATTTAAATTGCCAAACGACAGCAGCGATCAATTAAAATTTCAAAAAGGGAAAGGACTGAAAATGCTGAAAAAATGGAATAAAAATGTAGACTACATTTATTGGGATGATCCTAATGAATTAGTTGAAAGATTAAAACTACTCATGGCTTCTCGAGGAGCTGGAAATACAGGGTTAGATAATGAAATAATATCTATTATAGAGGAACTACGCGAAGGAAAATTTATAAATTAATAAATATCTTGGTAAATAATTATGGTTTTCATTGTCATTTAAGCATTCTCTCTGTACACACATAATGAATATAGATAAATTTGGTCATCATATTCACAAAAGGATGCGATTGTCAGATATTTTTGATATCGCAGACAAAACAATATTAAAAACTGCAAATGGCGAGTTTAATTTGCAAATGAGTAGACTACGAGGCGTTATTAATCCTGTTGAAGCAGACGATGCTGCTAATAAGGAATATGTAGATGAGAAAATTGATGACTTGTGCGCTAAAAAAGATGTCCAAATATTAATAGACAAAATAAAAATAGAGATTACAAAAGAAATTCAAGCCTCATTAGACCATTTAAAAACAAGTATGACATCTTATATTGATCATAAAATAACGAACAGTGGTACGAGGAAGACTAACAATCCGTCTCAAAATGATAAAGCAACAGGTCGTGAATGAATTACATAAAACAGCTAGAAAAAACTTTGCACGTCGTTGTGTTATTTTAAAAGGAATCGATGACTTATGGCAAGCTGATCTTATTGATTTAAGAAAAATTAAAAATTACAATAAAGGTTTCAGTTACATCTTAGTTATAATTGACTGTTTTTCTAAATATGTTTGGACTGTACCCTTGAAGTCAAAATCAAAATTAGAAGTAACTAATGCATTTGAAAATGTTTTAAGTACATGTGATCGTTCCCCTAACCATTTACAAACCGACTTAGGAACTGAATTTTATAATGATACATTTTCAAGATTAATGAAACGTTTTAATATTAATCATTATTCATCGTTTTCAATTAAGAAAGCTTCGATTGCAGAAAGAGTAATTAAAACTTTAAAAAACAAACTCTACAAAACATTCAGTTTAAATGGAACCTATAGATGGATAGAAAAACCTTTAGAAAGTATAGTCTTTAATTACAACAATACAAAACACCGTACTATTGACTGTAAACCGGTTGACGTTAATATTGAAAATGAAATTCTAATAAGGAAAAATATTTTAAAATCACACAAGAAAACACAACCTAAAAAACACAAACTAGAAATCGGAGATCGTGTTCGCATAAGTAAATATAAAAATTGTTTTCATAAAGGCTATACTCCTAATTGGTCAACAGAAATCTTTAAAATCATAAAAATAAATGAAACTATGCCTACAACGTATAATATTCAAGATCTTCGAAATCAGCCAATTTTAGGTACTTTTTATGAACAAGAACTTCAAAAAACGAATCATCCCGACATTTACCTAATTGAAAAAGTTTTAAGAAAAAAAGGCAGTAAGTTGTTTGTTAAATGGCTAGGTTTGAGTGATAGTGAAAATAGTTGGATTGATAAGAGAACCGTGCTAAAATAATAAATGGTATTTAATCATCTATTATTATTTTTTCTCACATTATAATACAAACCATGCAAGGAGGTGGACTTATTAATAATTTAATAAATAATTTACCATTTGAGCTTCATTTGCCAGGCTACAATTACTGTGGACCAGGCACTAAATTACAAAAACGTTTAGCACGAGGAGACAAAGGCATAAATCAATTAGACGAAGCCTGTAAAGTTCACGATATAGCCTATACAAATTATTCAGACTTGTATAACAGACATCAAGCTGATTTACAGTTATTGAATATGGCAAATAAACGATTAAAAGCAGCAGATGCAGGGAAAAGAGAAAAAATTGCTTCTTGGTTGGTAAGCAAAGCAATGAAAGCAAAACTTAAAACTGGATCTGGATTAAAAACTTTTGGATCTTTAGTAACAAAAATTCGATCACAGATCAAAAAGTTAAAACCGAAAAACAAAGAAGACGTAATAAAGTATGCTTACTTAGCGGCAAAAAAGTTGTATTCAAAAAATTGTCGGATTCCTGTACCTAGAATTATACCGTTACCAAAAACAGGAGGTGTTTTACCGCTGATTCCAATTTTCGCTGGATTGTCTGCATTAGGTACTTTAGCTGGCGGGGCAGCTGGTATCGCAAAAACAGTAAACGATTACAAAAGTGCTCAAAATAATTTACAAGAATCTCAACGTCATAATAAAATGATGGAATCGATTGCGTTGGGTAGAGGCTTGTACGTCAAACCATACAAGAAAGGAAACGGATTGTTTGTAAAATGTTCAAAAAACTAATCAAGAGGTTACCTAATCGTGCTCTTACTAATATAGATATCCAGAATCATGCATATAACGTACCTTATTTCAGAGGTGTGTTCATGAAAGATCAATTACCAAACAAACCCAAACCTATTGAGAGCGGAGTTGTTAATTTGGATAATTCTAACAATGAAGGAACACATTGGGTAGCCTATGTAAAAGTGTATAAATATTGTGAATATTTTGATAGCTATGGCAATCTAAAACCCCCATTAGAGTTACTAAATTACTTTAAAAATTGTAATGTTTTTTATAACTATACGAGATATCCAAATTTTAACTCTGTAAATTGTGGACATTTATGTTTAACGTTTTTGTATGACTTCTGGGATAAATATATAAATTGAATAAAACATTTTTTAGTTTCATTTACATAATGTCACTCTCGCTGTCAATAACTGGTAACTCATCAGTGCTATCTACTTATTATTCTCCTACTCTACAACTTGAAGGAGAGTATGAATGTGCATTATTATATTTATCTACATTTAATTCTATACCAAATATTGATAATAAAAATAACAAATTTTATTACGATCATAACGTTATTGAAATTCCTGAAGGAGCATATGAACTGCAAGATATCAACGATTATTTAAAATCAAAAATACAAGACGCAGGAATCAAATTAGAGTGCAATAATAATACGTTAAAAACAAACATATTTTGCACAAAAGCTATTGATTTTACTAAAGAAGATTCTATTGGTAGATTGTTGGGTTTTGAAAAAAAAATAGTTGAAGCAAATAAATTACACGTATCACAGTCTCCAGTGAACATTCTATCTACGACTGTGGTGAGGGTAGAATGTGACATAGTGAGCGGATCATATGTTAATGGTCTACCAAGTCATATCATTCACGAGTTTGCTCCGAATGTACCACCTGGTTATAGAATTATCGAAGTATCTAAAAACGTAATTTACTTTCCCGTAAACCAAAATATAATTAACAGTGTGAATATAAGACTGTTAGATATTAATAATAATTTACTAAATTTACGTGGGGAGGAAGTGCAGCTATATTTACATCTTAAAAAAAAATGATTGATTATAATAAAACTAATAAATATCAGAGTACCTCTACTAAAATAAACAGTGCGTCTTGGGCTATCCGCAAGACAACATCAAACTGTAAGAATAAACTGAAACTTACTAAAGAAAATCATAAATTCCTCAAATCAATTGGTCTTCTAAAATGAGTTTATTAGATGTATTATCTTCTCCTGCTAGTGATAATAGCATTATTGGTATTGAATATCATTCATACAAACCATACATAACAAGTTTCAACAGAAACGATGAGATTCGCATACCTATTAATCAGAAAGATCTGTATGTTCTACCATCAGCCAGTACATTATATTTAGAAGGTATAGTAAATGTTACTAAAACTGCCACTAAAGAAAAAACTAGTGTTAAATTTACAAACAATCCTTTGATGTACCTTTTTCAAGATATTCGATATGAACTGAACGGTGTTGAGATTGATAAAATAAAAAATGCAGGCGTTACAACTACTATGAAATCATTGCTATCCATGAATGAAAGCGAGTCAAAATCATGTCGTTCTTGGGGTTGGGATATACATGGTTTTAAAAGTAGTAATGGTTCATTTTCTGCATCTATACCGCTTAGCAACATTCTTGGATTCGGTGAAGATTACAAAAAAATTATAATTAATTGCAAGCATGAACTGATATTGTTGAGATCGAATACAAACTTGAACGCTGTGAAACTCGATGCTGGAGAAGTCATAAACGATATTGAAATTAACAAAATCATATGGCGTGTACCACATGTTAAGGTATCTGATAAAGAGAAGATAAACTTATTGAAGATTTTGGAAAAGGATAAAACACTGCAATTAGTTTTTAGAAATTGGGATTTATATGAATACCCGCTATTGCCTAGAACTACAAAACATACTTGGTCTATTAAAACTTCATCTCAGATTGAAAAACCGAGATATGTAATTATAGGTCTACAAACAAATAAAAAAAATAATTCTGCTGCTGATATGTCTAGATTTGATCACTGTACTTTACGAGATGTCAAAGTATACCTCAATTCAACTTACTATCCCTATGAGAATCTAAACGTGGATTTCATTGATGATAAATTTGCATTGTTATACGAGCAGTATGCACGTTTCCAACAATCGTATTACGATCGCCGATCTGAACCATTGTTGAACACAAGGGACTTTAAGGAGATCGCCCCTCTGTTTGTTATCGACTGTTCTAGACAAATTGACAACCTCATATCAGGACCAGTAGTCGATGTGCGTGTAGAGTTAGAAAGTAATGATGAAATACCTGATCTAACTTCTGCCTACTGTCTTATATTGAACGATTGTATCATTGAGTACAAACCACTGAGTAATATTGTAAGAAAAATATCTTAGTTATTTTATTTTAACGCAAATCTACTACTATCAATCTACGATGTGCAAAGTTCATAGATTCTCAAATTGCATGAAATATATATAAATTCTGTCTTAATTTTGTACTGTTTAGTGTAGAAATATTTTATTAAAGTGTTGGTATAATGTAGGTATGTAACTAGTGTACCTAAAAGATAGATTAAATAAATGAATTTAATTCAAGGAAATTTATTTTATTTCATAACCCTACCCTACACTTGATAAATTTTCAATGTGGAATATAGTGAATAAATAAATAAAAACACATTTATAAGGTCAAATCATTTATTTAATTTAATATAAAAATAAACAGTTAAATAATTACAAAACTAACAAAAATCATAACCTATTAAAGACTTAGCAATTTTTTTAACTAATGCCTCCGTTTCGTTCATTACATCATCAACCGCATCTTGCACTACATATTGCGCATTTAATATAACATTTTCACTGTCACTATCACTATCACTCGTTTGAGGGTTATTGCACAGATCGATAACCGAAATCTTTATGAGTTTTAGACCTCTCTTCTGAATCCTATTCATAACAAACGATTTTGTTGGTTTCACAATATTACGTGTTTGTTTATCTCGTCGATGCCTTGATTTCTTTTCTTTTTGGATATGCGTGGTCTCTGGAACTTCAGTGAAGACCTCAGAAAACTGACCACAATGTCCTTGTCCATACTGACTGAACACAATTTCCGAATCCGATATCTAAAACAAAACATAAAAATATTAATAAGTATTCTGTCAAAAGTATTGTTTTGATATTAAAAATAACTAGGTATTTATAAAAACACTTACCGATGACATTGTGTGTTGTACAACAAGTTTAAACAGGTTACAACAGGTACAAAAATTAAAATAAAATATGTAATTATTTAAGAATTAATTTATTAGATGTCTTCACTACGACAACTATTTTATGAATGAAACATTATGGCACAATTATTTTTGGATATAATAATTTGTTGTTTTATAAATATGTACTTTCAATTCAGAACACATAAGTCACGATTTAGAATGTTCCATTGAAAACTGCAAGCTTGCTTTACCTACATTTTATATATTTACAGTGCAATGAACTGGCACATGTTCGCTAAATGTATTACAACACTGAGCTCATATTACTATATTGTAATAAATTATGGTTAGGATTTCTGTTTATGTGAAATCAATCTTATTACCTCACATTTAAGACACTATTCAGAAAATTACTTTAGCTTAGAATATAATAGTGCAGTCTGTTTAGTGACTGGTTTCCGAACCGTCGGTTGCGGGTTCGACAACAACGGATATACATATGTATATACAATTACAGTGGAATTCGTAATGGACGAAATAAAAAAATAAGTTTGATTCATCAATAAATTTATTTACCCTTTATATCATAATTAATATCTTAAAAATTAAACAAGTATTTTTATTATTTACATACCTCATAATTTAATCTAACAATATATAATCTATACAACATTTAACAATTTAAATTTCCCTTTAAAATACATGAATTACCCCATGCTCGGGTTGCAATATTACCTGGACGTATTAACCGCTTATCGTCATTATTAGAGAGCGCAATTTTATTAACACTTTGCGTAAATATTTCATGCTTTATTGATTTAAATAAAATGTTTTTTCTCCGAATAATCTCATTATTAAATAGTACATTCTCATAATCTGTGATGTTCAGATCACGTACCACGCTACTTTTAACCCCCTTAGCTTTTTTAATTATTTTATCCACAGTTTTTATTGAATAAAGTTTCGACCTCAAACCAACAAAATCAGTTATAATTTTACCAGCCATTTCATCTTTAAAAAGGCCTGGTATTTTTTTGTTTATTTGCGGTATCATGAACTCATTTTTAATGCTATAGTTGCTGGTATCAAGGTATTCCAAAAACTTGTGTTTTAAGTCGTAGTAAAAATCGTTGGTATATATTTCGTAAACAAACGAATCTGTGTCGGTATAACATAATTTTACCCTCTCATTATAAAATGGTTTGATTATATTATAATGGAAATTATACATGTGTGATTTAGATAGTTCTAAAACAGTGAAGCCAATATAAATCGGTTTGTCTAAAATTAACCGATCTGGTTTCATCTGGATTGCTACTAAGTTTTCGGATAAAACTGTTGCACTATGAAAGTAAGGGTTTGCTATGAGCCTTTCTGCATATTTTGATTTTTTTGTTACATTATTTTTATCATTCCACTGATTAACTAAATGAACAGTTACTCTATTTTCAGTGTTTTCGAGCGTTTTCCCAAAAACACTGTTATTTAATAACTTGAAAAAATCTTGTTCAAATACACTTTTTGCTTTTTGTCGCAATTGAGTATTTAATTCAATATACTGTTTCAAGTATGCACTTTGCCTGAATGTAATGACTCTATGGATTTTACGTAAGATAAGGCCATGTTCCAAACACTTCTTTAAGTGAATATAATGAATAACGTAATTGTATTTATTATACAAATTTGAAATAAGTTTTTTCGTCTTTCCTCCAGGTGGTATGCATTTTTCAGGACAAAAAGGTAAGTCATCATGCTCCTGGTGTAAATATTCAGGGTACAATAAATCTACTTCTAATATGTAACCCCACTCTGAATGATCTGTAATACTTTCCACATTTAATTTATCTATTTCATTTTGATTTAAAAATCTAAATCCGGAATAAGGTAAATGTTGACACATACTGTAACCATAAAGATTATTGCAGTCTAAATAAGCTATAAAACACTGCGGTTTTGTTACATCACAATCTTTCATATATTTATTGTTAGCCTTCGAATAGCGATGAGAGCACATACACAATCCACCTCTAATACCATCTTGAATCATTCGTACGATAGCTAAGTCAGAAACAAGTTCAAGCTGAACACCTGTTTTCATTAACATCGCATCAAAAGATAAACTAGGCGCGGTTATGTAAAACGCTGGGTCAAGTTTGTAATGCTGTTTACAGGTTTTACGAAAATTTTGAAATATATCAGTCAATAAAAGAACATCGGTTTTCAAATACAAATCAGTATATTCACCTAAATTTTGTATATTAAACTCATTCCACACTAAATTAGCATGTTTATAATCTTTATCTGAAATCTCCTCATTCGTTAAACAACTAAAAAAATACCGTTTAGCCGGTAACATTGTTTCTTCATAACATTTCCAACTAGTCATATAATCATAAGGGTATACACCTTTTCGTGCAAGTAATTTGAATCGATTATTTTCGGGAAAGTGACATCGTAAACTTATAAAATCCTCAATTGGTATGGTTTTAGCAAGTTTGTCTAAACTAGCTCCTAAAAAATGAAATGAATCCAAGAACCGGAGTTGTACATAATCATTATCGGTGACCTGCAGGAATTTAGAAAAAGAAATATATTTTTCTTTGGTTTTGGGTATAATATTCAATTTACCTGGCATTTCGCCTAATTTCTTTATGAATAAATGACAATCGTACCCTGATAAATTGTGAAAAAATATAGGTATAAATTTAGGTATTTTAAATTGTAGGTTACAATGTCTATGGGCGGCTCCACGGTATTTACCGGTTATATGACAGTGGTCTCTAACTTTATTTGTCCATAAGAGGTTTTCACATATATGACAGATAGAAGCTTCTTTATAATCAGACGCATTTTTTTCTGTAAATATCATTACATGATTTTGATTTAAAATTTTATAAATTTTTTTGACATCAGATGTAAGAAAATCGATAAATTTTGAAACACAATCTATACCGCGATAACTTTTAAAACTATCGTCAAAAGTATAATTTAATGAAGAAACAATGTTGTAAGCGAATGCCGCAGGTACGTGTTGTTGTAAACATGACGTAGTAGCGGTGTCAGATTCAAGAACGGAAATTGGATTTAACAATGTTTCGAAATCGGCATAGATAGCAAAGGGAACATTTTCTTTTCTATCATAATTTTTAAATTTAATCACACTCCCCTTTTCTGGTAAAACAGTAACGATCCCTCCACACAAATGTTTATCAATCTGTTCAAGGGTAGGAAAGAACAATAAACAACTTTCACAGAAATATAATTTGCTATGATGTTTTGTTATCTGATTTTTAACAAGACGTGGCAAATCTTTTATAAGACAATAATGAGATGATTTATGATTTTCTAGGAACAGTAAGTGAATGCTCTTCATTGTTGTACCCCTCTTAACTAATTCAGGTTTGTAAAGGGGGCCAATTATTACCCTGTTATTTTTTAAACCATACACATATATATTTAAAAATGGGTTATTTTTTTCAAAAACAGAGATATCCGAAAACGATATTGGAAATGAAACACCTTTAACATTTAAAACGTCTCGAAAATGAGGATAAGATGTTACTCGTTCAGGATGACGAGTTGTAGGATATAAGGCGGCCACTATGCACCACAAAAAACAATAATCATCCTTGTTTTTGATATTCAAGCAAGCTTTTTTGGTTTTTATAAATTTAGGTAAATCTATATAAAAAGAGCCGCTGAGTGGTTGATATTTATTGATATTAATTTCTAAATGGGAATTACTAAGAAACGTCCATCCACTGTCTCTCTCCTGAAACTCTTCAATTTTTTTCAATAACGTAGTAGTAATTGTATTATAAAGAGTTTCAAACTCGTAATTAAAATGTATAGCAAAGTTTTTTGTCGCAAAAGATTTTAACTCTTGTACATCATTTTTGTACATTAAGAATAAAGAAAAAAGTTCAAAATTAATTTTTAACGCTGTATATTTTTTGAGAGAATCATCAATTAAACATTTCACTTGATCATGAATATCATTGAAAAATAATTCGGGCAAATTTACTGCTTCGCTGTTAGACGCAATAATACGGTAACTAACAATACGCCCTTTAAACGCAGAGTTAAGGATTTGAACGTTATCATTAATTGTTACGGCATTATTATTTTTATGTTTATTAGTTCGTAAATGACCAGTCCACGAACGTCTATCTATATGTATATTGCAAACCGAACAATGAGGCATTTTCAGTATATCAAAATAACGGATTAAAGTTGCACACAACAATATAAATATACCTTAAATATTAAGCGAAGTAGAAGATTATTTCCAGCACAGCTTCTCTCAGTACGTTTTGTTCAGTCTAGGTTAAACAAAAAAATATTAATCGAATCTTCACGTAGGTCATCTTAGTGCCGTAGTAAGTAGTTAGTCTTTATATATCCTGAAAATAATACAAAGGCATTAGAAAATATGCATAAATAACAAATAAAATACTAGGCTTAAGTAGATATTGATAATAATTATATGTACCTTCAAGTTTATGCACAATATTGATCAGCTATTATAAAATTTATATCTCCAAAATGTCGTGCTCCGCAGAAGCAGTTTATCAATAAATCTCATTACCCCAAGATGTTGTAAGGCATCAAATAACTCTGAAAATACAAACATTAAATTTAAAATTTATATATTAAAAATTTCTTGACGATAAAGAATAATAATAAAATAAAAAATAATTAATTAACATAACTAAGGTTTATTTTATTATGGTATGGACATACTCTGGTTATCACTACAAGCTATTTGTAAGTAAATAGGAATAAAAAATTAAATAATATAGTTTAATAATTACCTTACTATTTTCAAAGAACAATATCGAGATGTCGTATATTTATTTACTCATGTATTCTGTTCTACAGAATACTACTTATACAGAATAATGCGATATATAAAATAACTGTCTTCGATTTTTACTAATTTAATAGTATATGATTAAGTTTTACGAACACATTTACTTGAATTATGTATTATTCATTATAACAAATAATACGTAATTCAAGTAAAGGTGTTCGATTACTAATCAAATAAATTAAATATTATATTTCAATTAATATCGTCATCGCTTACACGTGTCTTCCGTTCCAAATTCATATCATCATTTTTTATAGCACAGTCAGTAAATCAGTAGGGATGTACACCTACAATACTTAGCTGTTATGTTAACTCTGAGTAGCTACTGAGAATTTTATACAAAAACTCAATAACACTAAACCACAAAGGAATCAAACCATTGCAGTTGCACTTAACCACTTATGAGACAGTTTTATTAAATATATTTTTCTGCCATATCACATAAAAACACAGATTATTTATTTGACTTATCAAACATAACTATACTGTAATTAGATTTGTGGTTAAAGTAGGAAAGTTAAATAATTGTGTATAGGTGTGCCTGTGCATGTGTACAAATTAAGTACTTACTTATATTATACTTTTATTATTAATGAATCAACTTAATGTAAGTGTGTCAGCCCTAAGTAATTTAGCTACATCGACATTATAAAAATGCAACATTTTATTTTTAGACAAGCAATTTACCAGAAAGTCCTATGTGCATCATTACTTCTATGCTTTTGTGATAAAATTCTTAGTTAATTAATTTTGAACGATTAGTATAAAAGCTATACTTTTCATAAACATTTAACAAATTCGAGTTCGCGTCTACAAGAGTTGGTTCATCATCAAGACCAGTATACAGTGATAGTAGTGTTAGTAGTAATACAGACTAGAGTCTACAGTCTGCAGTTCAGAGCGGTTTCCACAACGCCATAGCCCAGAGAAGCGATTCAAATAGCTTAATAAAATGTAAGTATGAACATTAACTTAATTATTCTGCTTTCAGGTTATTTACTGACTTATAAAATATTCTTTAATTTTACTTTAATTCTACTTTAAACCTCCCAATAAATTGAGTACTTACGCTACTTTCTTTAGATTGTTTATACATACTTAAATTCCTTATTTCTTTATTTTAAAATTATTAGATTTCATTACTTTCTGCAACTAATATGTCCATTATGATCACGAACTTATCTCACTGTCAATAAAATTTAATCTGTTTAATTTAACCGTTAATCTTACATAATTGTTTTTTTAGGTCCGAGTCTGAAAGTGAAGTTTACCAAGAGTCGTCGAAGGTGCATGAAGATAAATCTAATCGCAGTCAATCAGTAACTGGAAAGCGCAAAGCATTGAAAAAATCACCTACCACTACAAGGTACTTATTTAATCTTCATAAATTTACTCAAGTGAATATAACCTACGACATACGAGCTATACTTATAAATAATAATATTTTTTTTTAATCATGCGTTCACGTTAACAGCTATAATGATTTCAATGTCCAGTGTTTCAAGGAATGCGATATCGCTCTATCTTGGTTTCATTCAACATTCACAGTGTATACATATAAAGTTATATTACAATCTTTTATACATTACGTACATGTAGCTGGTTTGGCTGCCTATGTAATAAATATATTAAGAAGTTCTTAAACTGAATACATATAATTTTGTTTATTTATGTGATGGTTATTTATTAAAGAAACAGGAAAACATGTAGGTTGAAGTATTGTTTTATATGGTTGTGTGATGGTACGATGTTTATTCTTTTGTTCTAGCAAAAAATCTAAGACTCTGGACATCTTCGGTCTAAGTCGTGAGCGCGGCGAATCCACAACAGGTTATCCTGTTCTGTCTTCGTTCTTCGTGAATCGAGTTGCTAATGGTAACGAACGGCGATCAAATGCTACATCTGGCAACTACTATGTTGATTTTAAAATATACAGGACGAGTGATGCGCGAGATACCGAGTCCATGGAGCTGTGGAAAAAGGCACTAGTACGAGTCAAGTTCCAAACGAATGAGGATTCTGTTCAGTGGCGCAAACTTCAAGACTTCATGCGGTCAGCTGATACGTTGTTTGACGAACAACCTATATTTACTACTTAATATTATACATTACAGTTTATTTAAGTATAATGTTATTTAACTTCAAAATATAATGATGATTTCATGATAACATTATGTTGTTTTATTTCATAGCTATTACGACGACCAGATTTGGCGCGAAGGTTTGTGTATCAGATTTTCGTGTCAAAGGTTGCGGGTTCGATTCCCGCTAGAGCGATGAATTTCGTCTCTAGTCTGGTTACAACTTTGATAGTTGGTACTGTTGTTCGTTCGCGTTAAATGTTAACGCAAACTCGATCGTAGTATCTAAATATACATCACAACGTAACACATCACAAATTAAAACACATCACAATTTTTTTTATCACAATTCCAAACTCCGAGCTGATTGATACTGAGTAATTCACAGAAAAACTCAATAACACTTTCCTCGACCTAGGAATCGAACCCAGGACCTCTAGCGTTGCAGTCGCGCTTAGGACCGCTGGACTAACGAGGCAGTTATATTGTGTTTATCAATATGTTATTATAAGTTTTCAACGGTCTATATCACGTTGCGATGAACGATTCGCGCTTATTCGTCGGTAATCTTTTTATAGTGTAATTGTACGCCGTTAGGCATTCCGTCTCGTTTGAACAAGTAAATAATGAATTATCATTGTGATTCAACGAAGTGATGTGACGTACAGACAGTGACAGTGAACGAAATAAACAGGTACGTAATGTCGAAGCGGACGAGATTCGATCGTATATTATTGGGCATTCTATCCCACCGAAGTGGAGGCGAAGCCGGAACGGCAGGTGGGGTAGAATGCCCAATAATATACTACTTATAATTTATCTTAAAAACTTGAACACCTGATGCAGAACCGCAAGAGACCAGCTAAACTATAAGAGATACAAAAATAGTACCATAGCAAAAAATGTTCCACATGATGAGCATTTTCTGCTGAGAGAATAAATTTGAAGATCTGGAATACCTGATGTGGAACTCCAAGAGCCCAGCTACACCGTAACACATATAGGAATGACATCTTAGCAAAAGTTGTTCGGTCTGATGGGCATTACATGCTGACTTATAAAAATCGAAGATAAGACCTCCGATGTGGAAATCAAAGCTGTCACTAATTTTACTGAATATTAAGCTGGGAGTACCTCCATGCGGTGAAGGCAGTCACAGTTTAGGGCTGATTTTTGATGACGATGGTATATCATTGAAAAATAGATACTACTGGCCAAAACTACCATTTATTTTTTTATTTTGTTTTGTAAATATTCTTCTAAAATATTCTTTAGGCTGGTTTATGTTATTTGAGTGTTTAAATTCGTTTTCCATGTATCTTCGTGACACGGTAGCCTACCCGGTAACGCAGGAGAGCAGTCACTTTAATTGATCAGCTATCTTCACAATAAAACTATAACCATGCCTAGAAAGAGGTCAAATCTTTCCCAATGATCCAAACGAGCTAAACGATTGAGGATCATACAATCCCAAGAATCTTCTGAGGAGCGTCAGGAGAGAGTTGATGCTGTACGAGAACATCAGGCTGCAACTCGCTCCGTGGAAACCTCTTCAGATCGCGAAGCACGCCTGCATTCTCAGCGTATTTACGCATCTACATCCAGGTTTCTAGAGACCATTGAAGAATATGATGCGCGACTGACCGCTGATTGTGAACGTCACGCATTGTCTCGCGAGTCGGAGACGTTCATGGATAGAGAATTGCACTTGAGTTCTCAGCGTATTCGCACATCTGATCTACTAACAGGTTTTTTTAAACGAATTATGAACGTGATGCGGGACTAACTGCTGATCGAGGTTATCATACATTGTCCCGAACACGCACACAACAAAATATACATAATCAGTTAGAAAGTGAGGGAGAAAGAATTGGTGGAGTACGGCATGAAGAGACAGAAGAAGAGCGCAACGAATGTTTGAATTCTGATCGTCTTCGACTCCTCTGAACAGAATGTCGATATCATCTGAAGAATCGGATGTGTCTCAAGACTTAGCCGTAGGGCATGGCGACTTTCCTTGGGTTGATGAGGAACGGAGTGCATTTACGTATACTCCTATAATTGACCCCGCCACATATTCCGCCATCGGAGGTATGGTTCAAAATAGTACTTTTTGTGAATCTGTTAAATGGCAAAAAGAAACAAACGATATGTGTTGCTCAGCTGGTTAAGTACATAATGGGTATTTCCTGTTGACTTACAAAAATGAAAGATCTGGAACGTCTCGAATCGTGTCGCGCAAACCGTTGTTTTCCCGTCCCCGGGCTTTTAGAATTCGACATCAGACGTTTCAGATCTTCGATTTTGACGATCACGTTTTCGCTGGCATAAGCATCAGGATCCGCGTACGAAGTCGCGGGCAGAAGCTAGTTTCTATAATATAGGGAGATATAAATTCTTGTTCTTATATACTTATTTCTATGTACTTACAAAGAAACAAAAGAACGGAGTGCTTTCGGCAGGTTGGCAGAAGATATTTATTCATTCGTCTTTTGTTTCGAAGCTCATTCGAAATTTGAATACATATTTCAACTTGAACGATGTACGCGTGAATAGGGACTAAGAGAGATTATTCATAAATGACATATTTTTGAGGGCTTCATGATACGAAATTCTTATTATACATAGGTATGTACATAATATAAAATGATCGCACGTGCACACGTGTTTTAAGGTCACTGATATAAGATTCAAAGTCAAATAAATGGCTTACACATACATATTTTCGAATTTCTATAGCACTGCTCGACTTCATACAGTTACGTTTTAATAAAGAATGTACATTATATTGAAACTAACTGACCCAGCAAACGTTGTTTTAGGGGTATAAGTATTTTTTAATGACAAATCATTAAAAAAATACAAAAAAAAGATTAGTCAAAAAACGTCTGATGGAGTGTCCTCCATTTTTTAACCGACTTCAAAAAGGAGGAGGTTCTCAATTCGTCGGAATCTTTTTTTTTTTTTTTTTTTTATGTATGTTCACGAATTACTTCGAAACGCCTGGATCGATTTGCAAAATTTTTTTTTGTTTAAAAGGGTATACTTCACAGATGGTCCCATTGTAACCACATCACGATCTGATGATGGGATCCTAGGGAAATCGAGGGCAACCCTCAAATTTTATAGGCAATTATCACGTTTTGAATATATTTACTAAAATTGTTCCAGTATTTATGTCTGATAATCATCATTTGAGGTTGATGAGCTGATGATGGAAGGTAGAACTCCTCAACAGTTAAGATTTAAAAGAAAATTCTTTCAGTTATAAGCATTTATTACATTTACGTGTATTCTCCAAAGCTGTTCAAGTATTTGCATCTGAAAATCCACTTCTCATGTAATGATCTGATGATGGAAGGTACAACTCCTCAACGGTTAGGATTTGAAGGGAAAATCTTTCATAATTATAAGTATATATGGATCGATAGTTGTATTCTTTCAGGCTATTAGATTGACCTGATATGAAAAGTTTAATATATACAACACTAAAAAGAATAAAATAAATTAACTTTAAAAAAAAAGAAAAACCAACTTCAAAAACTAAAAAGCAAAAAATAACTTCATACAGTTCTACCTTTTTTTTTAGTTTTAAAGGTATGAAGAATATTTAATAATTTACCTACAGAAGTGTAGGTAAATTATTAAATAATAGTAGGTTAAGTTTTGAACTTCTACAGTTGCCAATAACAGGTGAACTTTCACTAATATAAGTGATTATAATAATAATAATAGTATTTCCGGACATTATTACACAGCGCCATCTAGTTCCATGGTAAGCAACGAGGCTTGTGTTACGGATTGATTGATTTACTACATAATATACTTTTTTTTTATAAATACATTCATATTATACATAGATACATCCATTACTCGGAACAAATATTGAGGCGCCTCACACAAATATTTGTCCCTACCGGGATTCAAACCTGAGACCCATAGCACGGCAAGCAGCGTTAACTACCGCTGAGCTTAACGGGTCGTCAAAATCGGATTGCCTATGCGAAAAACAAACTACAAAAAAAAATTAGGTCGTTAATTTACTGTAAAATATAAACTACTATAAATTATTGTGAAAATTCAGTATGTACATCCATGGCATTGTTGAGAAGAACCAAGCACACAGACAAACACGAAAATTGACTTTGATGTTGTATTATTAGTTTAGTATCTATTTTATACACTCTAATCGCTATTTATTATTCAACACAAAGTGTGTCAAAAGCTTATTCAAATTTTATTTTCGTGTTTTCGAGTGTTGATTGCGTTGAGTGGATTCTAATTTATTTAGTTAATTAAATCGAAGAGAATTGAACTAATCGAAGAGTCTAGACGGACTCTAGACGAAATGTTATCACAGTATCTTAAAACAATACTCAAGTATACGGGTTTTCTTACGCTCTTATAAGAAACAAGAAAGAAAGAAATGGTTTTTATTGTGGCTCCGATGTTACTAACGTATAAAAGAATTCGTCCGAAAAACTATCAGAAAAGATTAACAAGAGTTTTATTAACCTACTAGCAACACTCAAATCAGGTACCATAGAGGTATGACCTTAAAATATAACGTGGTTATGACAGCTGTCAAACTAATCTGACTAGTGCCGCGAAAATTCTGAACAAATACATTACTAATTTATTCCAAAGTAATAATGATACTTATGCTGATTACCGCATTGTAATCAAGCTACTCATATACTGTAAAAACTGTTTACCGATCTATAGGGCTTCTAACTATAGACCTTCAACTGGCACAGGCCTCCTCCTCCAAGAACTCCTCCGAAACGGCTAGACGGATTATTATGAAATGTTGTTTAAATATTTGGTAGGTCTGAGAATCGGTCGTATTTTTTACACCTCTATGTTATAAGGATGTCCCTCGCCAGACTTTTTTAAATATTTTTTTTCGACAAAATATTTTTTTGTATTTTTTTATGATATTAATTATGTATCATTCAAGTATTACAGGAATTATAGTACCAAGGGATAACAGGAAATCAGGTTTTCTCCAGGGCGGACGCCGGAAGATCTTTCCACCATAATTTTAAATGATTTTACAGTAAAATTTTAGGCGCCACACCGAATGAATTAGTATTTTCTAGGTAAGCTTGCTAATTTATGGAATTTATCAGTTAAAAATAAATATTCAGGACAGTCTTTGGGGACTGCCGATAGAAGTGAAAACGCACGGAGGTGCCTATATCTATGTACATAATATATACACAGTATACATGCATGTATACACCTCATGGGAAACGTTAGGTGACGATGACGTGAGTTCCATGATTTTTGTTAACCTAAAAAGTACTACAAAACGTACCCCACGCGCCTAAAGAAATTTTCACTTCAAAATGATTCACGCTCTCAGTCCATCCTTCCGAACATAACTAAAACATGATACACCGTTGATCCCTGTTCCTCCGTACTTCTGTCCTTGTCCCAGTATGTTCATCATCCTATGTCAAACATGGTTCACTGCTAATTCGGGTCTAACATGAGATTCTAAAGTTTTTGAACTATGTCCGTATTCAAATGTCCGTATACTGGATACTTATAGATGAGCTTTTACATCAAGTCATGTAGCCTGCTGTAGCCATCTGTTTTATAAACGTGTATTCAGTAACGTAACTGTAACTTCAGAAAAAAAAAACTTAAATTAATTAGATAGAGTTGAGGATGAAATCCTAATAGGATTGTGAATTCTTAAAATCCTTTTAATATATAGTATTATAAATCCGAAAATGTTTCTCTCTGTATGTATAATGTAGTATGGAAATTATTTACGTATGACATATTATATTTGCATATTTTTTCTTTGTAACCTGCACTAGTGACAACTCCTGTTGTGTGAGTGTGTTTAAAAACACAACACTTTAAATACTTAAACGTCTATACGTAAATAAACGTCCCCTTAACAAGCGACAAAGAAAGTATCTATTGTCTGTACATTGTAGAAATATTATTTCCATTCAAGTAATATTTATTTAGTTTAGTCTGTAAAGTTAAAAAACATCTAGATTGACTAGAAGTTTTTTTTAACTTTACAGACTAAACAATGCAATATAGGTAAGCTGATTTAAATTATTACAAAAATAAATAAGTATATCCGGAATTTATGACACAGCACCATCTAGGTTCCAGCTTTGTAACGAGGCTTGTGTTACTAGATTGTTGATACACTAGGTACATATACATACATAGGGCACGCCACGATAGTGGCGGTAAGACCCATCATGGAGGATTGGCTTGAGAGGCGCCACGGCGCCCTCAGCTTCCGGCTGATGCAGGTCTTGTCTGGGCATGGGTGCTTCGGCAAGTACCTGTGTCGCATAGGCCGGGAGCCATCGCCCGGTTGTCACCATTGCGTAGGTTGCCCCGAGGACACGGCGCAGCACACACTCCAGGCCTGCCCGGCCTGGACAGAGCAGCGCCGTGAACTCATAGCGGCAGTCGGCGGTGACCTCTCGCTTCCGGCCGTGATCCTATCCATGGTCGGGAGCGAGAACGCGTGGGATGCCGCCGCCTCTTACTGCGAGCAAGTTATGCGCGCAAAAGAGGCGGCGGAAAGGGAGAGAGAAATCACAACCTCTCTCCCGATCCGCAGTAGACGCACCGGGCGCCGGAGGGCGCAAACAGACCTCCGGCCTCCATAAGCTGTGGCCAGCGGGTGGGCGCGACTAGGGGAGTCCGCCACCCGAACTGGTAATGGCCCCAAGTAGGCGGCGCGCGTGTTCGTCACTCGTGCGCCTGCCTCGCTCCTAGCCGGGGTCCAGCGATAAGAGCTGGACCGAAGCCCGCCGGGGTTGTGGTGCATGCTTTTGCGAATCCCATGGCCCCGGCAATAGGGTTAGTGGCGTTGACGGGTGCGGTTTTTTAGTCGGTAAACGCTTAAGCGGAGTCCGACACACCCTGTCGCCTCCCCAGGCGATGGGACGGTCCGTAAAGGATTTTTCCGCACTTAAAAAAAAAAAAAAAAAGGTACATATACATACATAGAAGCATCCTACCAGGATTTAAACCCAGGATACTGACCTACGGACCTTTAATACCGCTGCGCCTACGGGACATAAAATAATAATACATTGTAATCTAAATAACATGTATGATTTAGGTGCGTTGGGGTAAGATCGGCGCTGGGGGTAAGAACGTAAAAACCAAATTTCTAACATATTCGTTAATATTTTTAATGCTAGCCACATTGCCCGCCACGCCGGAACATAATGACGTAACCCACAATGTTGCCCATTAACGATCAAGTTTCTGTCTGTTAAAGCCTGTTAAAGTCTGTTAAAGTTGTCTTTAAGTAATCTATTAGTAATGGGTGATGTTCATAGAATATTAATAAAAGGCAGTTAAAGGGAGTTGACTTTACTTCTTCCGTTCCGTATCCAAACAGACAGTGTTCAAACTTAAGGAAAACATTTCTCTCATTTCCGTTAATTTTCCCTTGGGCTACTCAAATGTAGTTTGTATTCTCATCAGCCTATGCAAAGGGTGTAAAATAATAAACAGCATCTGTAAAATAGTGTTACTATTTTTTGTTTCAATCTAGAGCAAATAAATAACATATCTATAATTAGTAATCATAATCATACTTTTTTAATACTTTTCGAGTTATTTATAAATACATAGAAAGGCCTTTCTTTGTTTTAAATAACCTGACAAAAAAATCCTCGTATTTATTTTCAATGGGTGCTTAATTTAGCATCTTTAATCGGTATTTAAACACTGTTTCTGTGATTTTCTTTCGGGACTAACCGGTTTAATATCATTACCGAAAAATTGAAAAGTCTGGATGCGTTAAAATTTGTCATTTATTCATAAACTGAGGACTTTGGCAAACGTAGTTTCACCTTATAGACTATATATACACTTCTTCATAACATTATATATTCGTACACGCGAACCAAATGGCATTGAAAACTGCTTTCACCGCCATTGAAGTCACTCGCAGGCAATAAATTATACTGCAAAGTTTGAATGGCGTAAATTGCTATATCTGGCAGAGACAGCCAATCAACAGGAACAAGAAAACGGAAATAAGGTCACTGATATGAAGACGTAAGCGAGACTCCAGATGTATCTGCTAGTTATACCTACTATTATAATAAGGTACCTATGTCTGTTTATCTGTTACCTCTTCACTCTTCAACCGTTGAACCGATTTCGATGAAATTTGGTATGCAGATAATTTGAGTCTCGGGGAATGTTATAGGATTTGCTTTTGTCTCGGAAAACATCTCTGAAAGGGTGAAAAAGGGGGTGGAAGTGTATATGCCGAATCGATATTTTTTAAAGTAGGGTGGTAAAATAAATAAATAAAGCAGATTGATGAAAATACATATTGGATAAAATAACTAATTCTATGCTGACAAAGTCGCGGGTAAAAGTTAGTGTTATATTGTTATAGCAAACAATATTGACCGAAGATAGCGTAGAGATATTATTATGGCTCTTTGTTCAACCTATTTTTGGGTTCATAGAAATAGTAACCGGGAGTGTTATTGATATTATATAGCAATAATTAAATATCGCTTTTATAGTATTGTTTTGATACTATTTCAGACTTTGGACTTAAATATTCTTAACGATCTAATGGACTGTGAAGCAGTGTGGTTTGGCAGACTTCGCACATCATCGAGAAAATCCCGCAGGCATGCAGATTTTCCTTTACGGCTGATACGTGTACCTACGTAACTTGGAAAAGTCTTTAACGAACTCGAGGCTTTTATATTCGTAGACCTCTGGTCACACTGCTAAGCTAACACAGCTTGTATAATACATTATTACGTACCAAATTATACTAAATGGATATTTTGTTGTAAAATGAAAAACTGTCGCGTTGGTCGAGTGGTCGTACAGTGCGACTGCCGACCAAGAGTTTCTGGGTTCGATTCCTAGGTGGAGCAAATTGTTATTGGGATTTTCTATGAAATTCTCAGTTGTAGCTTGGAGTTTGGATTCGTGCCCGGTTGATGGCTATAGCCTCGCCCTCTATTACATGGGACCTAAAAATATACCGGCGAAGTGTTGGTGTACATGATGTACATGGGTGCAAGAGTTAGGCAGAGGTGTACTAATGTACACCTCTGCCTAACCCTTCGGAGATGACAGGCGTGATGGTATGCATGAATGAATTATTTTGTCACGGGTTTTATTAATTTTAGAGACTTCACTATAAGTAATATTTCTTTTGGCCATTGTCATTTTTATTTCTGATTGACATTATGTTTGTTAGTACCTACTGAATGGTGTTCTTATGTCAATGACATTTAAAATCTATTCTGTCTCTTGACGAGGAGGGAAGGGGAAAAAACTGATATTGTTCTTAACATAATTAATTTCATGACTAATTTCGCTGTGGGTTCCAAGACAGTTAAAATCGTTCCCCTGGGACATGGAGTTGCGGTAGTAGGGAGTTAGAGTGACGTATGTATTCTGGAATAAAAAATAGCCTACGACCGTTTCTCATACTTAGCAAATATACATACACAATTTCATAATAATCCACCAAGCCGTTTCGGAGGAGTTCAGCGACAAACACCGTGACACGAGATTTTTATATATAAAATAACGTTTCTTTATAAAACTTTTGGCGTCCTCTTATACTGACCACTGAGAAAATTTTCGATGATGTTAAAAAAGTAATGATATTCGTCTCAATAACAGCTGTCACAAGTGGCAGACTGTATTTTTTAATCTATTACCCTATCAGTGCAAAAATAAATAAAAATACAATAAATAAACTCACCTGCCGATCCTTGAACATGAGTAATATCACCATTAGATTCAGGAAGAAGCCAAAAAATCCGATCAGGAATAGCACAAACGCCGACACCACATACCCCCATCGGGGCATCAGCAAGGGGAACCCCTCATCTACCACCTTCACCACTGTGTCGTTAAAATGTTCCGGGTATGACGTCATCGTCACACACGCACACATATAAACACTTCACGAAATATATTCTAGAACACGCAACACTTCACTTTTCAAACACATCGGTTTTCAAACGGGCCAGTTATAAATCTGCAAAGAGAAAAAGATTTGTTAATGTTATTTCTTGGAAAAGAAAAAAGTACTCTTTGATTTAATTTTTAATTTTAGAAGCGTCTGACGGACGTCTCGGCTTTCAGTCACTTAAATGTAGTTTCTGAGGCACGTACGTATAAAAATTCTCAAAATTCTTTAATGTTGCAAACATTAAAGAATTTTGCGAAAACGCCAAAAATGGAGCAAAGGATTAGGTAATTTTAATGCTCCTCTGAACATCTGTGTTGAAAAAAAAACACCCATTACGCTTAGCTTTGTATTTTTTTACATAGAAATGTTATATTTTAATATTGTAAAAATACTCAGTCACAGTCTCTATATAACTCTTTAAAAAACATTTCAACAACAATAATCTTTTGGATGAAAATAATTGAAGGCTTACAAATAACAACACAATGTTGCCAGCAGGAATCTAATAACAAGTCCACTTATAAAAAGGTTCTAGTCATTGAACTGTATCCATCATAATATGTATGTCAATAAATCATTTCTAGGAATTTTCTTTAACATAGTATTATTACTAAGTTGACCGATCGAGTCGAACTAAAACCTAGCCAAAAGAGACCATATTTTTGCACTTAGGAACCCGTATTATCGATTTGTCGTTGTGTTTATCATTTACGAGATTAAAATAAAACAAATATATATTCTTGAATAAATTCTAAAAGCAAAGGTGGAGTTGACAGCGGTCCGGTCCTAACTGTCACTGGCAGAAATATAGAAGGAGGATTTTTGTTTTATTTCCATATACGGCTTTACAGGATTTACCGAGAGTTGTCTTTACCTTTAATTTTTTTTTCAGGAGGTGGTTTTGCAGTTGAAGTGTGCTCCCACAAACATTCCGTAACTCCAATGAGTTACGGAATGTTTTGTAATTTTCATAAACCTCTTAAATATTATTTGTTATCGCTGTTAAAGTGTCCTGAGTTCGAGCCTAATGCATGCACCGCTAAGTTTTCAGCATAGATGTGCGTATTTTTCACATGGTTAAACGGTGAAGGTGAACGTGACCGTGACCGTGAAAGAACCTGCATGCTTCAGAGATTTTCCCGATGTCGTGTGAAATCTGTCAACCCAGGCAGTAAGTGGTGAACTCTAGTCTAGTACCCAACTAACCTACAGAGGAGAGGGACAATAATTGGTTTTTTACTTTATCCCACGATTTGTAGACTTTTAAAGCTTTATAAACAAAATTATCAAAATATACCTATGTATATATTTTTAAAATGTATGCCCTGACTAGGATTTTCTCCTGTGTCGTAGGTGCATTAAGAAACACACATATTTAAATACACAGACGCCCAGACCCGGCGGATACAAGCAGATTGCTGAGCCAGTGCGTCAATCGAGCCGTCAATAATATGACATTATCTTATATAGGTATAATTATGCTATGTTAAAAAAAACCTAATTGTTTCGGAATTTTCAGTAACAACGTAAAAAGTAATATTTTGTTCCAATAATTTCGCCCACAGTGTCGCCGTTAACGTAAAACGATTTATAAATCAAAATAAATCGCGTCATTCGTTACGCGTAGATATAATTAAGTTTCTCATATAACATGATTAAATTTTATGTGATGGATTATGTTCTAAAAATAAATATTACTAACGAGCGAAATCATTATTGATTTGACAAAATGATCATCATCAATCGATTAACGATTGATGATGATTGTATAATTGATTGTGAAATTGATGGTAAAATGGATCCTATATTATAAGTCAGAACTCTGGCAATATATTGGTGAAAACTACATTCAAATCCAAGGAGTGCGTGATATCTGTACGAACATACAGACAGACAAACAATCACACAGACATCGGCCTGTAACAATTTTAATATACCTACTCTACACGTACATATCTATACTAATATTATTCGAGGACCCAATTTGCGTTGCCCAATTTCTTACAGGACATGGCAACTTTAAATTCAAGTTATTTTCTTTTAAGCTTGTTTTCTCACCATTATGTCCATGTTCAACATCTAATTGTGAATACGAGCAATCTGCTCATCACATACTGTGGGAGTGTGGTTTATGGCAAAGTGAACGCAATATTATGTTTGACAGTTTGCAAATTATATCTGGGGTGATTTACTACTCGGACCTTGTTGCGACTAGGATGAATTTCCGTGCGTTTAGGCGTTTTTGCCATACCTATTATTGGAATCAGATATAATAGCTCATATTTTAGGACCCATAACTTAATAATGTCATCCGTGGTGCCTGGCAACTGGGCTTAACCCAGTTGTAAACATCTACTCTTATGTCAATGACATGTAAACTCTATTCTGTCTCTCGCTTGGTAAGGAGGGAAGTGGAAAACTGTTATTTTCTTACTCCTCCGATTTAATTTCATGATTAATTTCGCTGCGGGTTCCAAGACAGTTAAAATCATTCCCCTGGGACACGTCGAGCTTCATTGTCTCGACGATATTTTGGATGGTTACTATTGTTGATCCTGGCTTACAGGAGTTGCAGTAGTAGGGACTTAGGGTGGTGGGCACGTCCCAAAAAGAAAATGAAGTTTAAAAAACAAATGTCCACTCGTGCGAAGCTGGGACGGGCGGGTCGTCAAAGTTTAATTAATTGCAATGAATCACAGATTTTTACCGAACTTGTTCAGTAAGTAAATACTAATTTCCAATATGTTGAAACGGATATTTGCATTCAACACCTAAACGTAATAAGCTCGTAAACGTATTAGGCTCCAAGCATGTTCAGTGATTGAAAGATCCGCCCACGAACCACAAATAGCGCCACTGCTCGGTTGTACCATACTTAGTCGTATTTTTTATAATAGCTAGGTATTGGTGTTTTAATCCATATGCATACTTACTTAATATTATAAATGCGAAAGTGTGTCTGTCTGTATGTTACCTCTTCACGCTAAAACCGCTCAACCGATTAAGATAAAATATAGATATAGTTTGAGTCCCGAGCAAGGACATAGGATGGTTAAAGAAAGAAAAAGGGGGTGGAGGTTTGTATGCAGATAAAATTACTAAATTCACGCAGACGAATTCGCGGGCAATAGCCAATCCTCAATAATAATAACCAATAGCTATATTATTACCTATTTATTTATGTATCTCCCATCACAGCACGGGTTTCCTCTCATTTGAGAGGGATGAGGTTACCAAGCCAGTCCACCAAGTTACTTTATTGCAGCTTAGTAGGTACACTTAAACCACTGCTGAGAAAACCTTTCAGTCCAATCCTAAGTAATCAGGCCCTTGGAGCAAAACCAACTAACTGTTGAAGGCAAACTATTGAAAGTAAAACATATTTGAACAAATAGATATCTTGTTTATCTTAAAGTCTGGCAACATAAACATTACAACACTTATTGAGTGCTTTTGGGTCAAAAAATTTACATACTTAACCTAACATTACAGCATCCCGAAGTGGTAGGTAGAAGCGTATTGTTATGAACTATACAAACAGATCTACATGCTTAAGATAAAAAGCTTGCGACAGATAAATGATCATCGTAAACCCAATTATTGTTAATGAGACCCATGTCCTGTAGTAGGTGCTGGGATGGGTGCGATTGAGAGCGGTGTGAGGGAGATTTTAAGCTATAGTCCACCACGCTAGCCCAGTAAGGGTTGGCAGACTTCACACGCCATCGAGAGAATGTCTTGCAGGCATGCAGGTTTCCTCACGTTGCTTTACTTCACCGTATGAGCATGTGATAAAACCCTATGTACGTAATTTCGAAAAGTCAGAAGTCTCGAAATTTTAATACTTAGTTAATTGGTCACACTGTTATTAAATAAATAAATAAATAAATATTCCTGGACATTATGGCACACAGCGCGATCTAGTTCCGTGCTAAGCAACGAGGCTTGTGTTACGGATACTAGCTGGTTGATATACTACATATATACTTTTTTTTTTTTTGTAAATACATACATATTATAGATAGATACATCCATGACTCGGATACAAATGTTCATGCTCATCACACAAACATTTGTCCCTACCGGGATTCGAACCCGGGACCCATAGCACAGAAGGCAGTGTTAACTACCGCTGGACTAACTGGGTCGTATTATGTATCTATAGAAAATAATATTATATGATGTATCAGTCTATTTGTTCTTGTATGAAAATAAGGATAATTATATTCAATGACAATCAGTAAACGTTGGTAAAAGAACTAAGTATCACTGTATAGAGCTGTGGTAGCCGAGCGGTGTGACCAGTGGACTGAGATGTCAGAGGTCTCGAGTTCGAACCTAAGGCACGCACCACTGACTTTTCGGAAGTTATGTGCGTATTATCACATGCTCAAACGGTGAAGGAAAACATCGTGAGGAAACCTGCATGCTTGAGAGAATTCTCGATGGCATGTGAAGTCTGCCAACCCGCAGTAGGCTAGCGTGGTGGACTATAGCCTAATCCCGCTCAATTGAGAGGAGACTCGTGCCCAGCAGTGGGACAATAATGGGTTGATTATGATGATGATGATGATGATCACTGTATAAACTTGTTACGCGTGGATTTACTATCATCATCAACTGAAACACCTACCAGCTGATAAGTGGCCAGTTTATTACGTGCCTCGAAATAGGAAGTTTACTATATAATTTCTCTGGTAAGAAGTATTCTCATTGAAATCCGTCTTCTTTGATACCTTGAGGCATCGCAGACCATATTAGGCAGATTGTCAGAAGGGCTAGCTAAGATCAAGATTGACTGGAGTTATATACTACCTAAGTCATTTTTTCTAGAAATAAGGAGAAGAATGGGCAGGAGGCTCACCCGACGGTAAGTGACCTCCTCCGCCCATGGACATCTGCAACGTCTAGAGCTTGCAAATGCGTAGCCGGACTTTTAGGAATGTATGATATGCCGTTTTTTTGAAGGTTAGATTATCCTTCAAGTTAACTTTCAAACTGAATAATCTTTCTGAAGTTATGACATATTTTTATTAAATTAAGCTGACAAAACGTCAAATATCAATTTATCTGATAAATTATATCAGACGATTTATAAATCGGTCTTTAGCTTTTTATTAAAAGCGTTTCAAATTGGCTATATAGGTACATATTTTTTTACCACAAGAGTCTTGGTCTATATACCATCAAGCTTACGCCTCGCCTAATGGAAAGCAGTTACCGTAGACTATAGACGTTTGCAACACGAGATGTCGCCTGCGCGTTACCGACCCTATAGAAACTATTAAGGTAAGAAAGAGTACGAGCTCTGATAAGTCACTCGCAGAAACACAACTATTGTTATTTCACTGCGGTCTTCTGCCAATACGGCAGCTCAATTTGAGCGAAAAATCTCGTTAAACCCTACCTCTCGTTAAATATAGTTAGGTGTTTGAGTTAGCAGCTGCAAACTAGGTTGTAAAGAGAGATGTGCATAGCGGAATGTACGACCTAGTTTGAGGAATTCATTTCAATTTAGAACCGAAGTGGAATGCGAGAGCAGTTCGTAATACATTCAGCCACGTGCTCGAACGTAATTTTTAATTAAGACTTCGTTCATACCGGCTGCAAGTCACTCATTATTTATCAATCTATTTTCTGCTGAGCAAGTCTCTTTTTTTTAAGATAAACGTTACATATCCCCACATCTTTGGTGTCATTAAATATTCACAATGCACATCACCCAGACCCAGAGTAAATAAATAAATAAATATTTTCTGGACATTGTAACACAGCGCTACAGTTTCGAGCTAAGCAACGCAGCTTGTGTTACGGATACTAGATGATTGAAACACAGTGATAGCACAGAAGGCAGTGTTAACTACCGCTGGACTAATTGGGTCATCAAATCCATATTAATATTATACACGCTTAAGCCGACAAACCGGTTTAGATGAGGTTTGGTGTTGGAGGATTCCATAGAAAAACCCAATAACAATTTGCTCGACCTGGGAATCGAACCCTGGACCTCTTGCTCGGCAGTCGCTGTACGACCAACGAGGCAGTTCCAAAGTTATCAAAATTTCAAAAAGTACCACGCTACCAAAATTTTTAATTTCACCCAGAGTCGCGAGCATTAGATAGTTTTATAAATAACATTATGATTGATTTTCGATGGCTTAAAATCAACTTATCGATAAGCATACTCAATAACACAGAAGGCTTTTGATAAAAAATAACTTATAAGGGCCTACTTAGGTCGAATAAGTACTTGGCTTACATCCAAAATGTCAAGATTATCCCATTGACATCGTAAATTTTATGATTCCCACGACACTCGCCACCGTTTAATCGTCCATTAGCAAACAGAACATTTGAATGAATGCCGTTTATTTTATTCGTAGAAAAATATTCAGTAGGTATCCGATTTATTCAAAACGCGAGCTTGCCATAAATACTAAGTCTGCCCATCTTTCCGGAATGCTGGTTTTCTTTTGTACTTATAGTTTGCCAGTGATATATTCTGTTTTTGTTTATTTAGTCCTTGTATCAGGGTACTGGCTAACCTAAACCTTGAACGAGTTGAATCAGTTTCGGAATCAACCAAAAGAAAATAATAATATATAATGAAATAACAATTGTGAGTATAATAAATACATATTTATATAACATATCACGCCTGTCTTTAATTGGGGCAGACAGAGATGGAGGCTCTGTACATAAATACAGACACGGTTTTTTCCCATAGGAGTAGGCAGAACTGAAGCTATGCTAGCTATGCAACACGATCCTAACGATCCACTTTTGCTTCTTCCACGTTCATAAGGCTCGCGTACATAGGCAGGGAACTGGCCTAAACTTTTTGCTCCATTTACGCTCATAAACCATCTCATGCATACTCTTTGGTGTAGTAGATATACTTTATCATCAACCTAACTATTTTCGGAGAAAGATTTAAGAGGGATTTGGCTGTTGTCAACCACGCAAGCCTGCATTTACATGCCGCCGAGAAACGCTCACGATGTTTTCCTTCGCCGTTTGAGCATGTGATAAATACACACATATATATCAGCCTATTGCCGCCCACTGCTGAACGGCCTCCCCCAAAGAGCGCCATACACACATAACTTCTGAAACGTCAGTGGTGCGTGCAACGGAATTGAATTCGGGAGCTTTGACTTTTTTAGTCCACTGGTCACATCACTAGGCAATCAGTAGATGGGAGGTATGCTTGATGGAATTAAATCCACATTAATAATTAAACAGTGTACCCATTGCAGTATATAACTATACATAATGTATGAAGTATTTTATACATTTGTAATGATTCAATTTCGATTTAAAAATCACTGTAGACCGACCTTTTTACATATCACGCGATGTAATTAAAAATCTAATTTGGGATTTGACTACAAAGAATCGTGGACAATGCGAAATTCATGTGAAAATCGGTATAATTGTTTACGATTTTCGGAAATTGCGTTTGAAAAAGTTTTCAAGCCTTTGTCTAAATGGATTTTGTAATTAAAACCTAAAAGCTTTTTGGTCTTGTGTGCTCACTTTTTTGGTAATGAACTGAATGAGTACAAAACTTCTTTAAATTATGCCCAGCGTTCTGTGTAGCTGTACATTCTACAGAACATCAAAGTGGGTGCTTTGTTTGTGAAAGTTGTTAGTTTTAGTGAAAATTAGTTAAGCCAGGGCACTGAAATGTATTTACTAAAAGTGCATGCCGTAACTAAGACCCTGCCTTTACTTTTCATCAGATATAAGAACAAATGAATATATGTATATGTATACACATAAGAACAAAATTAATAGGTATATTATGTGAATATGTGTATAAACAATTTCTAAATTTCTAAATATTTCTAGACATTATGACACAGCGCCATCTAGTTCCGTGCTAAGCAACGAGGCTTGTGTTACGGATACTAGTTGGTTGATATACTACTTATTATTATTTTTTGTAAATACATACATGATATACATAGATACATCCATGACTCGCATACAATTGTTTATTATGCTCATCACACAAACATTTGTCCTTACCGGGATTCGAACGCGGGACCCATAACATAGAAGGCAGCGTTAATAACCGCTGGACTGATTGGTTCGTCAAACATTGAATATAAAACATATAGCGTTGGGTAGGTTATTGGGTTGGTCTGAAACACTGCATGTCGGGTTTGTAAGCCGTTTATTATATAAAATAATGCTATACGCGGCAGGGGGAAGCAACTCCCGGGGCTGCCAACTACACACACTGTAATGTGCCTATGGTCTCACGCTATAAACACTCATAATAAGGCTACTTTTTAGGGATAACATCGCGGTACATTGATTTTAAATCACTATGTTTCGGATCCTTTATGACAATATTTATTACTTGAGTCATGTAAGCTATAAAAATCCATCGGTTCGATGGAGATTAAATAATATCAATGTACCATGACAAAATCGTAAAATAACTTTATTTTAGTGTTATCTTATATTATGATATTTTCTATTTGGTTATATTCTTAATTTTAAATGTGAATATTAAGTACTTTTTACGATTGTTTACGACTTATTTATGTATTGAAGCATAATTAAAATCAGACTGTTCGACGCTACGTGACACTACATTTTTATCACATGCTCAAACGGTGAAGGATAATATTGCGTGGTAACGTATATGCCTGAAAGAAAAAAATACGTTTTTTTTTTCGAAACAATTATATTATATTTTTGAAATATTATTTTCGCGTAAATAATGTTGCAATCTGAAGTGTTTACATGCTATTAATGTTTACGAGTCCCAATTTGTAAAAGGCATTTTTTACGATTCTTTGTGACCTAATTTCATCTGATAGTGTATTTTTTCCAAATGATAGAATGATTCTGCCCGCAGTGTCTACCCTCTTAAATTAATTAATCCGTTTGGTACCAATTTGGGGCGGCTTCTTTCCAGTAAAATGAGCAGTCTATAGTTTAACACGGGTAGATAGATACATTGATCGCTCGACCTATTAAGGTCAATTTCAGAATTAGGTAATTAAACGATTAAGAAACTAATTAACATTGATTAAATCGTTGGAGCTGGAGAAGAAAATATTGGCAGGTTTTGTGATTTTTTGAGAATCTGTAATTATAATGATGTCATTAACGATATGTATTAGAATATGTATGGAATAGATAAAAGCATTTTGTTTGGTAAAAAAAAATGCGAAGGAAGAACCTACTCATATCAATAACAAAAATGGGTTCCGTACAAAAATAGGCAAAAATTGGCGTTTTTTGTATAGGATTTGTTGTTATAGCGGCAACAGAAATACATAACGGTTCTTGAGATGCGGCCTGGTGACAGACAGACGGACGGACAGACAGCGAAGTCTTAGTATAGGGTTCCGTTTGGGAACGGAACCCTAAAAATGACAAAAGCTATGTGTCGGTAGTAAAATGAGTATACACAGCATTCTTTGTAGTCGTTTCTTGTAAAATACTGATATACTGCAACATCAGCCCCCCTAGTGAAGTAACAATCTAAGTTTAAGTTTTCTAAGTAAGAATCAACAACCATTCTGAACGAAGTTCGGTGGATTTCGGCCATTTAAAAATGTAATTTACCTACTTATATTTTGTTTATTCATTTGAATGTTGGATTGCAATTTTATTTATAGGGGCAAGGAAGAAGAAGGAAGGGTCCAGTGGCGGTAAAAACAAAAAGAAGGGGGAATAAAGGGGGGTTGGGTAAAGTATAGTTGATAAACGGGATCTTGTTGACGACTTCTTGTCTACCGAACCAAATAGAACAGCTATCAGCAGTATTATCAGTCAGACAAGTATTTCATTAATTTATATACGCAATAGTTATTATTGGATATCATGTTTATGTGTAACGATTATCGATATTAATTTCGATTCGATTTGTCGGCTCTCGGTAAGCCGTTAGCAACAAATCATGTGTCATGTGTTAATAAATTATTATTATTTCGAAATACACTCATACAATTTGTTTTGTTGTTGAAAGTTGTTTTCGGGATGATCATTTGTTAGAAATAGAAGAATAGCCGTGATGTATTTGGATAGTGTTTTTAAATATTTATTGTCTCTACTCTCAGGACGACAAAACTGCTACACGGCATCGAAAACTTTCGGCTTTTAATCATGGCCGTATCAGAATACCTATGTTGTAGTAATTTTATCTCAGAATAGCAATTTATTTTTATTTTTATTCTTACCCATACGCACCACCATAAAGGATATGAGGTCTTCAATTCAACCTATTTTTCTGGTACAGATAAAAAGTCACATCGTTTTACAGCCACTTGATATTCGCAAAATAGGCGCTCCCTAAAGAGGCTTAAGGGACATTTGGCATTGTCAAACATTTCATTTCATTTCCTTTATAGTGTCGTTATAGAGACAGGGTTGCTTTAAAGATTTCTGTACCTGTAAAGATAGGTAGAGTTACTTTTGCAATTGAATTTTTAAATAACATTCTTTGAGAATGAAAACTCACTAGTTTACAATATAGCATATTAGAAAGATAAAATAAAGCAAAAATCAAGATTTATAAGCATTCAAAGTTTTGAAAGCGGGTTTTCTGTTCATCCACAATTGAATAGTCAATAAATAAAAACAAGATTACTAAAATCGAATAAGATAATACACAGTTTGAACGTAAAACAATAAAAGGAGACGTTGAAATACTAACAGTCAATTTAAAATGGATTTACTGAAATGTTGGCTCAGAAAATGTCTTTCTATCGACTTATCTGTTAACATTTTTGAAATAAAATTCTGAAATATTTCTGTAAAGGTGATAGGAGTTCGTATTCAAATTTTCATTTAACTTACTTATCGTCAAACATTTTAAACTAAACTACAAGCAAAATACTTGAAAATAAAAAAATAAACTACTTTAGTTCTTACTGCCGAAAACATACAGCGCTGATGTTTCATATGCTGTTAACCGGACAAATTCCTGATAGTTGAAAAAAAACTCTATAGTTGCGACCATGGAGTTCAATTTCTAGTAAAGATCATTTCCCCACTATGTCGGGATTGGCTTCTAATCTACTTAGATGAGGCGATTACTCGGATTGCCTGGGACCTTCGCAACTACTACTAGGCTTCACAAAATATCCCAAGAAAAAAGGTTCTAGGTTCTCAGTTATCTGATTAACGTTTTAGGTATTCATGCAACTGGGACCGATATTTTAATGTGGTCTTTGATGCACGAAAATGACTCGCTATATTAAGCATTGTCACTTATCCTAGGCAGCTTAACTTTATCATCATGGTTATTACTTAGGTATGAAACCTTTTCACTTTGGCTTTTAAGCCAAAAGCGTTTTGCTTTAGCAAAACCAATTTATAAATCACTGGTGTAACTACGTATACAGTTTATTAAGCATATTCAACCGTTCATTTAACATAGCCTTTTATTGAAATAGTAGTAGGTAGGGATCCCGGGAATTCGAGATCCGGGATCCTGGGATTCCGGTCATATCTTAGTTCCGAAATTTTCGGGATCAAATTTAATGAATTTCGGGGTTTATATATTTATTTTCATATATTACAAATACAATCCCGGGACTATCCCGGGATCCCGAAATTAACTTCAGGTAATCCCAAAATCTCGGGATTAGAAAAATCGACGAAGTACAATGCGACTTGTATAATTATAAAGGTCCTATAATATTCAAAGCGTATCAAATTCGCTGTACAAGATCGCGGTCAACATGTGGTTAGCTACAGTGCTACACATTAAGTATTCATTGAATAGGAAACTGAAGTCTGATAATATCAGAATTTAGTTTCTTATTTAGTTGAGAGTAGATGACCAACACCTCAGTCGGCCTGTGACCATGGATGCTGTAAAGGATCCGAAACGTCGGGTTAAAATAATATCAATATACCGCGATAAAATCCGCAAAAAGTAGTTTTATTTCAATGTCGCATAAGTGTAAGAAATCAAATATCAGACTGTTTCGGCTTGCCATTATGGATTCACTTAAACGTTGAGATAGAATGTACTTATAGGTAGATGTAGCGTAAATCTGGCCGGCTTTTGTACGGTGCGATGGACAGAGCCACTGAATCGATCGTTATGATTATTTTCAACCCGCGATCATAATATATAGCCATAATATATTATTATGTTTGATTTTCACCACAATCATAACGAAAAATTCACTTGAAATTTATCACAGTCTTGTGATTTTCAATTTGAATTTAAATGAGCAAAGACGAATGACATCACCAGTTACAGATATCATCGTCTATAATTGGATTACTGCGCAAAACAAATACCTATCTGTATAACTTATAGATAGTTTCTGATCGAGGCGTTTATTTGTGAGCATTTGAGAGAATTCGTAGGAAACTAAATGTTTTATTAAAAAAAAACTCTTTGAAACCTAGTGATTGCGTAAGCCACTAATGGTTTGCGATGCTCGATTCCAATTCGGAGTAAATTCGTTTTCTTATTAGGGAATTGGCAGTAGCAGCTTAGCAGTTTGGATCTGAGCTCGACTAATTGGCAGTAGACTCACCCCACGGCGCGGCGGTATGATTACACCGCCGAATTGTGAGTGTCATTTGTCATGATATGTTTATCTATTGTAGAGATACATATGTATATGTATGTAGTTGCTAGGATAGAACTGTTCCTTTTTATTCATTATTTTCCAACCGATTTTGTTTTCGTTTAGTTTAATAGCTATTACACGTACTTCAATGTTGTCAATACAACAATTTACGACCTATTTTTTATTAGATTTCGGCCACTTGGCAACTACTAGTTCATTTAAATAGAGAAATAATGGTCCCATGATTAGCAAAGCTTATAAAGTAAGTAGATTATCAATTATTTCGTCTAATAACAATAGATTTTCTCGTGTGCCTGTAACTAGAATTTGTAACTAGCCTTCGTCCCACGTGTAGTAACTACAGCACGCGACAACTCAGGTGTCTATCCAATAGGGCTGTAGCGCGCTACAGGGTCAGCAAAACATTAGCGACACCTCTCGTATTGCAAACGTCCATAGGCTTCGGTAACTGCTTACTATCAAGCGGGCCGTCAACTTGTTTGCCCCTTTCGTGGTATAAAAAAAACACCAGTAGGCATACCATAGCTTCATGCAGATGCACAGATTAATTGTATGCAGAGATAATAGGTTAAGTAGGTAATATATGTATAATAAACGGTGTCATAATAATAGCTTTGTCTGCAATGCAGTGTGAGCTTATACATATAGGTATAGATGGCATCATTACGGCATCATATTGTGCAAAATAACATCGCAGAAAGGTATCAGTGGGGACCAATTTACGAGGCTCTGTGAAAAATTTAAAGCTTCATCGTTATTTTCATCCACGGTAGTGTCATATATCGTTTCCATATCGATGAAACGTGCCGTATGGTTGCCGTTGTTTTATTTTATATCAGTTTTTGTCGATTTAACTTTTTGGTTGATAATTGGATTACTAAACGTGATCTTAAACAGCAAAAAGTTAGTTTTTGTACATCGTAATACGCGTAGAATTGGTTACTCCAGGATCATCATCAACTCAATTTTCCCACTGCTGGGCACGGGACTACACTTAGTTACAAGTTTCTTTAGGATATTTTCCATCGTCGTTGGAGCGTATGGTAAATATTTGAAGAGTAAGTGATGCGTGCCTTCGGATCCAACTCGAAACCTTGCCTTCCCAGTCAAAGATATTCCTTAGTTATTCAATAACTTTGACCATATTCCTCTAGTTTCTTTTATTCCGGTTACTTAACAATAACAAAGCAATGACGCATTACCATAACATAACGAGATTTCTCACTCAAATTCAGCTTCCCGACTGAGATAGTACCTCCACCTTACAGGATACCGCTATTATGTATTTCCGTTGCCGCTAAAACATCTAATACTAAAAACAATATAAATAAATATTTAAGTGGGCCCCATACAAAAGACGTAATTTTTTGGGTAATTTTGTACGGAACCCTTTGTGCACGAGTCCGATTCGCACTTGGCCGTTTTTAATCTATTTATTCGGTGATCGGACGACTCGTTCCGTGAAAAATAGCAGCTAATATTATACATATAGCGTTATTAATCGCGCGTTAATTGATTGATGGCTGTAGTGGGTGTCTGTTGATATGTAACTAAGCGCTATATTTACGTTGATATGTTACTAAGCGTATATATTTTCACAAACTACGATAATCTTCATTAATCAACTATCTAAATATATATAACTCAAAGGTGACTGACTGACTGACATATATCAACGCACAGCCCAAACCACTGGACGGATCGGGCTGAAATTTGGCATGCAGGTGTTATGACGTAGGCATCCGCATTACTGGGCTAGCATAGTGGACTATAGCTTAATCTCCCTTATATAAGAGATGACCTGTGCCCAATACTGGGGACTATATTGGACTGTTGAAGATCATTTAATTTGACGTAAAGTTAAATCATATTTAAAGTTAATAGTTAAAACAATACGCCTCTGCCTACCACTTTGGGGATTATATCATCTTATGTTATGTAAATTCTTTGACCCAATAGCGCTCAATAAGTGTTGTAATGTTTATGTTGCTAGACTTTAAGATAAACAAGATATTTATTTGTTCAAATACGTTTTACCTCCAATAGTTTGCCTTCAACAGTTTGTTGGTTTTACCCAAGGGCCCGGTTATTCAGGATTAAGTTTCATGTGTTTATATACTGGCTGAAACAACTACTAGAAACAAGAAATCGATTGTGTATAACAAAACAAACATATGTATAAAGGCTGGTTACACACGGTTAACATTTTACAAGTGGGCGTAAAACAAGTAAGTGTTTAGTAGGAGAGAAAATCGAAGGAGTTTCGCAACCGATTTTAATAAAAACTAAAACAAAATATAAATGATTCGATTTTTGTAAATAGGAAACATTGCTAGCCAGTAACTGAAATCATTCCTTTTCAAAAACAAAACGAACACTATAAATGCGTTATAATAATATATACCATACGACACCGTCGTTGGGGATCAAATTCTAGGAAATAATAACATACGTATATACCCATATTGGATTTATACCCGGATATTGGTAATAGGTTCAACTAAAACCACTTAACTCAGAGCTTCTACTGAGAACAGAAAACCTAATAAATACTTTTTCCGAAACTTAACCCAAAATCTAAAATTCAGCGCTGGCACTTTTACATACATAGATATATATACCGTAAGTACGTATATATTAGGATCAAATTCGAGAAAACAGTACGATACTTTACCTATTGTTGTACCCCAATCCCCAGTAGATGGATTTTCACAATAAATTCACAGGATGTTTTGGACGTTTATTCGAAACTAGACTGAAACACGATAATTATGTTCACAGACAAGTGTGATATAGGCACATAGGGTAAAACACCCATTTATTGGCACTTTAAGGAGTAGCTTGTATAAAACATTAAAATTAGGCATGTCTTTTTAATTTTAACAAGGTAATGAGTATCCATATTGGTTAAATACACATAGAAGATTGATTATATGTACTTTTTATTTCAATTTAAAGTAGATTATTCCATAGTTTTTATGTTATAAAGAAATGTCTCAAAAAACCAAATGTTTGGCATAGGTAACCCTTTTACTGGCAGTCAAAATTACCTATTATTGGCCCCTCATTAATTTTGTGGGTATACACTTCAATGAGTAGAAGACAATATTACAGCTATTCTAAATTCTAGGGCTTTAATTAATATAATATATAGATATAGGTATATTTGAGTAGGAACATTAATTAGTTCAAAAATATTAGAAACAAAGTTTGAGAAATGCATTTATTTGAAAGAGTTATTCTTCTTAAATAATTAGTACTAAAAAATCAGTCATAAATCATGTAACTAGGTAATTTTAAGTCATTCATCTTCGATTAGTCTTCCATTTCAGATAAAAGTTTTTCAACACAAGTATATCATTAAGGATTTACACTTAAAGCATATTTTCTGTATACACTTTACGCCTCACCTTTACTGAATTTATGTTTACATAATTTCTCGTCCTTGGTTTCATGTTAGTTAACTGAAACGAATATCAATGTTACCAATCATGAACACAACAGAATTACCAATTATTGATACATGCCAATAAATAGATCTAACATAATTGGCAGGGGCCAATAAAAGGTTAATGGCATATTTTTGATACCAAATGTTAGCACGGTAAAAAAATATGAAAATCGCCATTAATACAATAATTTATTTACGGCTAAAATAAGATTAAGTACTCTTAAATCACATGAAATAACATTTGTAGTCAAAATTCAAAAGATCAACTAATATACACAAGAATAAAATTAGTCTTATCTTAGCAAAAAATCAAAATTTTATTTATTTCTTCCACAAACGAGCAGACACGTCCCTTAATTTCTTATTGAGGCACCATATTGAAAATATATCTGTTTCTATGCTGGCAGGGCAATAGAGTATAAAACTGCTGATGTTATCCTATTTGAAAAAATATGTTTTGCGTTCTGATAATCTTAATATAGTTAAAATTGTGTAAGGTGCCAATAAATTGGTAGGGTGCCAACATTAGGGTAGTTTACCCTACTACGTACAATCCCTTTTTGAATAAAATAATTATATTCTTAATTTAAATTTGTTATTCATATTGTTCTGTTCCTTAATGGTTGCAGTGGCTAGTGATGTCATAATCCAAACTATTTGAGTAAACCTCGGATGGATGTTTGTTATTCTTTCACGCAAAAATCGCTTAACAGATTTGAACGAAATTTAGGGTACATATAGTTTATTACCTGGATTAACCCAAGTTACTTTTTATCTATATACCATGCGGGCAAAGCCGCAGGGGTAGCTAGTAATACTATAAAACTCATAATAGTCTATTTTCAAATATGGTAAAAAAACAAGTTATTGCTTAGTAATAGTAGAATAATCTCTATAACTTTTTAATCTAACAGAGAATCTCATTTACCCTTCTTGCAAATAATAATCGACCTGACGTTGTCTTGTCTTCCGCTACTATTTATAACTGCTGATTCCCGCGAATTCGTCCGTGTGCAATTTAACAAAAAAAATAAAAGTTTTTGACATTGCACCCCCGGTTTACCCCCCTAGGAGGTGATTTAAAAAAAAATCTTAGCGCATGCTTACGTCGTAAAATCTACCTGCATGCCTAATTTCAGCCCAATCCGTCCAGTGGTTTCGGCTGTGCGTTGATAGATCACTACGTCAGTCAGTCAGTCACTCACCTTTAAGTTATATATATATTTAGATAACGCGGCATATTTATCTTCTAATTTCTTATAATTGCGATTAGTGACACCTAATGAAAAAAGGACATTTATAAACTGCCTGTTTTCTGCTTGTCACTATTAATAATGATGAAGATAAATGGTAGAAAAAAAACTATACGATTAATTATCCGATTTACAGAATATAAATATTTATTTGATTATGAACAGTCGTTGTGATAATAATGAAGGTTATAATGAGCTGTATTTGATTAATATTTATTTAATGACTGGGCTGGACACATCTGCCGTATGCCAGACGACCAATGGGCCAAAATCACGACCCAATGGGCCCCACCTAATGGCAAAAGGCGACGCGGCAGGCCCAATCGGAGATGGCGAGATGAGCTGGACTCCTTATAGAAAGACTGGTCCCTGCTGAGCTGAAGACAGAGAGGTGTGGAAGAAGAGTAGGGAGGCCTTGGCCCAGCAGTGGGACGTTACAGGCTATTAAAAAAAAATGAACTGGATTAATTTGTCTGGACTGGGCACAAGAAAACTAATTGACGAACACACGACTCGCGCTCTAGTTGGGCCATTGGCTTTCTTGGCACAGTTCCATCAAATTTAATACTAATTACATACATACCATCACGCCTGTCGTCTCCGAAAGGTTAGGCAGAGGTGTACTAATGTACACCCACATTTCACTGGTATATTTTTAGGTCCCATGTAATAGGGGGCGAGCTTATTGCCATTATCCGGGCACAAAACTCCGAGCTCCTACTGGGAGTTTCAAAGAAAAACCCACTAACACTTTATCTCGAACTTGGGAATCGAACCCAGGACCTCTTACTCGGCTGTCGCACAGTACGACCACTAGACCAACGAGGCAGTTAATACTAAAAATCTCGCTAATATTTCAGTACAGCCATGTAATGTCACTTGAGAAGGAGGAACTAATCAAGAATGACAATCATATTTATGTATTTGTATATTCCCAAAAATACAACTCTTTAACCACCAAATAAATAAGTCTAGAAGGCTTATTTAGTACAGCAAGCTGTAACAAGCGCAGAACACATGTATGTACACATATATTATGTATGTATAGGTAAATGATAGCACCTGTAAGTAATGGCAGTTCGATGACCCAATTAGTTCAGCGGTAGTACACTAACACTGCCTTCTGTGCTATGGGTCCCGTATTTCCAATCCCGGTAAGGACAAATGTTAGTGTGATGAGCATAAACATTTGTATCCGAGTCATGGATGTATTTATGTATTTACAAAAATAAAAGTAATCAATTAACTAGTATCCGTAATACAAGCCTCGTTGCTTAGCTCGGAACTAAATGGCGCTGTGTCATATTTATTAATTTATTTACACATAGCTATGACACGTACAACCGTACGGACGTTGATCTAGCTAGGATCTAGTTGGTCAACAAATTGAACGATTTGTTCCGAAACTGTTATCAATGTGTTTGTGAATGACTAATGTTGCTCTATCTAACTGTTTATTCTGTGTTTTATTCTTAACCCCACAAGGGACATAATGGGATGGCATACTGTATATAAATTAATCGGAGCGATAGTAGGATGTTAACTATATTAGATGATACTTAATTAGATTATTTGTTACAAATGATCTCGCCGATTGGATAACTTGTAAAGTTTGTTGTTCTCTCGTGTTACTATGGACCTAATTTATTAAGGGTATATAGTACCCATTATTGTACATTATACCATAGCATAGGTAGTCATAATGACTTTATTGTGAACAAAATCTTTCTAGTATATTATTGATCGCATAATGTAAGTAGTACGTAATGTTACGTAGCTTGGAATGTATTTAAAACCGTTACATCTAGACTTTTAAGATACCGTAATAATTGATCAAGTGGTGTTTAATGGTATTTTCTCATGAGTCGTCAGTCGGATAACCCCGTTCTAAATAATACTAGGAAACTACTTTTATCCCTGTTTTCGCCCCTTTACTGAGGATGAAACCAGAGGGCGAGCGGGGGCGAAAACATAAAGTGCCTCATAGTCTTTTTGTAGAGATTAATCAAATATACATTACGATTTGAAAAAAGTCAAATGAAATCTTGTTTAAATATCTGGTAGGTAAGAAGTAGGTACCTACCTACTAAAATTGCGATGTATAAAAAAATAAAAGTTTGTTAAAGTTGGTTTGACATAATGTAACGTTGAATACTATACATATAATTGTATTTCTAGCTACTTTTTAAACATAGCAAAGTCCGGGGACAACTTTTGTACAAAGTTTTTATTATAATCAAAGTTTTAGCATAAAAATGTTTAGTTATCTACAGAGAATGTCATACATTTGAAATTAGTTTTAAACTTTTTGGTTTTTGACTTATTCATCGATAAGAGAGGATAAGACTTCACGACACTGACACGTGCCAAATTATTAAAATAATTTAGGAAAGCGAAGTGTCATGTTTAGCAGTTTTGTTTTATTTAGAAACAAAGAAAGAAAAAGAATACAACCATCATCACTTCCCTGAAACATAGAAAAATCGTTGTTCATGTTTCACAAATCAATAATTTAACAGATCATTGATTCATCGCCCATTAATAAATCAATTGACAAAATACGGCAGACTTGGCTGTATGGACTAGTTTCCATTGCCTAATCGCACAGATAACCTGTGCCTAAGCCACTGATTGTTTCAAATTGTCTTCCTTAGGGTTAAAAGGAAAACAATTTGAAACAATCAGTGGCTATGAGTGTTAATTATAAAACTTAAACTTATCTCTAGGAATTATGGAGAACAACACATGAAATGGGACGAATACTCTAGAAATATAATTCAAAAAGGATTACACGCGAAAATATACATATACATTTATAATAATTATATATCTAAAATTCTATTGCCATTGACCACAAAACGAAGGCCTCCCCCAAAGACCGCCAACTATCCCGGTCTTGGGCAGGTCTCAACCATCCACTGCCAGCCACCTTCTTAACCGTCGATCCATTTTGTCACAAGGCATGCCACCAGTCAGCCCAAATGCAGTCTCCACTCTATACAAGGCTACAACTATGACCGTCCAAGTACAAGATCAGAACACGAAAATACCGATAAATAACAATACACAGATAATTAATTATGTGACGCGTTGATCAAGGAAAAGAAAAACAATAATAATGAATAGTATATAACTATGTTTGTGAACACAACACTGGAAGTAGAGCAGTAATTATGATCACGCTGTGTGTATTTATTTACGCTACTCGGACGTCATGTTATATTGATATTTTCAACCACAAAGAGAACTTTGAAATGAAACCTCTTTTTATGGATTGACATCGTAGTGCATTGATATTATTTAATCTTGATGGTCACTGGCAGTCTGTCTGTGATCAAAGAGGTGCGATTGCCTCTAAAATAGTTTTTTTTACTGTATTTTGTTATAGTTTTCCAAGGAGACTTTTATTAAAAAAATCTTTTAGGATGCTCGCTATTCCTCAAACCCCAGGCGGAGACCATTAGGTATATGTCACCATATTAGTTGTCAAATCGGCAGGCGTTTAAAAACTGGCTGAGTTTAATTCGGACAGGTATACAACAGTTATCCTTTATAAAAGAGATTAGGCTAAAAACCACCCTGATAGCCTCGTAAGGGTTGCTAGTCTTCACACGCCACAGAATTGTCTGACATGCAGGTTTTCTCACGATGTTATCTTTTAATGTTTGATCATGTGATAAATATCGTTATAATAGCACTTAATAAAGGAACGTTATCAGAACAAAGAGTAAAGCAATTCAATTTATTGGTGGTTTTCAATTGAATTAGATAAATTCAATTTGTTCAGCAAAAGTCCTTTGGTAAAAAAATATATATATTAGAAACCGAATAATATCCAAATGATGAATAAACGTTTATTACATAACATATAACTGTATATTATGTAATGAAAATGTATTCAGCATTAGGTTTGAATGGTATTCAATTTCAGCCGGTTCCTATGTGAGCCTTAAACTGCCCTTGGGGTTTCGTACATAGGTGGAAAACAAGTGTACGACCCACCTGATAGTAAGCGGCTATCGCAGCCTATAGACGTTTGCAATACCATAGATATCATATTTTGCCCGGTGCTGACTTTTTTGTTGGGACGTGTCCGCCACCCTAAGTCCCTACTACTGCAACTCCTGTAAGCCAGGATCAACAATAGTAACCATTCATTAAATCGTCGATACAATGAAGCCCGACGTGTCCTAGAGATAATTATGATGTTATATGCCTTGGAACCCGCATCGAAATTAATCATGAAATTAAATAGGAGGAGTAAGAAAATATCAGTTTTCCACTTCCCTTCTTGTCATGCGAGAAACAAAATAGAGTTTAAATGTCATTGACATAAGAACAGATGCTTACAACTGCTTGCAATGCCGACCCTGTAGAAATCGTTAAAATTTCTTAAAATAGGTTAGCTACCTACTAACTGATAGCGAACGGAATTTATATTCTGTCTTAATAGTCACTCCCATAACAATCTCTGGTAACCTTACTTCTTTGCAGAAACACAACTATTGTTGTTTCCTCCTCTCGCAACACTGAGAGGTGCTTATTAATCGATAAAAATGATTCGGTATTAAATAATATCTCGGCCAAGACCTACACAGGCCGTCCCTTAAGCCTCAACACAGTTTACTACTCTATTTACTGTGTGTAAAGCTGCTAATGTTACCTTGGTCTTCGCCTAAAGGAAAATGTAGTTTATGACCGCCCTAAATTGTACACCGCTTGACAATCGGCAAACCCATTGAGCTGGATTGACGTTCTGCTCTCTTTTGACATACAATTTGGCAAATTAGTAATCACTCGATTTGTAATCGATCCCTTAAAAAGCATTAGCATCCGGAATTCGTCAACATAACACTGCTATATAACACCAAAAATGTAAATGAAACTAGTAGTAATAGTAATTAGTAAGAGATGTGAGACAGTTCCCACACTACTTACTGATTCACGCAATGGACAGCCGAATTATGCCATCGGGTCCGTCGCAACTCCACTCTAGCGGTGATATCAAGGTTGATATTAAATGATTATTGATAAATGACAGCTACGAAATATGTACAGATATATATATATCAGCCTATAGCTGTCCACTTCTGAATAGTCCGAGTAAAAGGGATAATAATATCCGATTTTTTTATGCCTCAACGGTTGCAAACACCGTGTCACCGTAGCCTATAATGTTTGTAACACCAGAGGTCTCGCTCGGGATACCGTGTAGAAAATTTGATATAATTATCTACATATATTATACTAGCTGATGCTCGCAGCTTCGCCCGCGCAATTTAATACTAATTTCTCCTCCTCATTTCGCCCCCGTTCCCATAGAATAAATAAATAAATATATATAGATGATCCACTATGTGTATAGTGACGTCTATGTCGCTACATAGCAACAACGTACATAGCTACGGAGAAGCTATTAAAACTGACATGACACATCGAACGCAATAAAGAACTGTGGTAGCCTGGTGTGATGATTTTTTAAGATTACTCCTAAGAGATATTTGTTGTTATGGTATAAAAAGTAGTCAATGTGTTAATCCAGGTAATAAACTATTTGTATGCTAAATTTCATTCAAACCTGTTAAGCGGTTTTTGCGTGAAAGAGTAACAAACATCCATAAATACATCCATACTTACAAACTTTCACGTTTATAATATTAGTAGGATTAAAGCCAGAATTACATCTTCGTTTTTAAGTCGTATCTTAACTAATTCTAAATTAAATTATATTATTTGATTAGCTTAGTAATCCTTACTTCCTTACTTCCATACTAATATTATAAATGCGCAAGTGTGTCTGTCTGTCTGTCTTTCTGTCTGTCTGTCTGTTACCTCTTCACGCTATAACTGCTGAACCGATTTAGGCAAAATTTCATATTTCATACTATAATATTATAAATGCGAAAGTGTGTCTGTTTGTCTGTTACCTCTTCACGCTATAACCGCTTAACCGATTTAGACGAAATTTGGTATAAAGATAGTTTGAGTACCGGGAAAGGACATAAGATAGTTTACATTCCAGAAGTCATCCCTTAAAAGGGGGAAAAGGGGGGTGGAAATAAAAGACTAATTTTACGCAAAGGAAGTCTTTTACAAAAGCTAGTCTTATTTAAATGAGTACTTTAACACCATCTACTACGATAAAAGCCATGTACTTGTAGATATAATATGACGCTGGACCTTTAGCAAAAAGGTCCCTACCTAAAATTTTATCCGTTCGGTTCAGTCCCGATTTTCAATGTCTAATCTTCCATGGCGACATTTATATTCAAATTGGGTGACCTAGTGATATATATATAAGGTCGTATTTTGGTTCCAGTTCTAGCAGAAAATTTGACTATACAGTGCCAATTTCTAGCGTCCTAAAACGGAAATCCGATATAGTTTAGGTAGGGTAAATCTTTCGGTTCAAAGGATTTTTGATGGGCGTTGAAAAATGTGTTTTATTATTACATAGGATAAAGTCAATTTCTCTCTCTTCTGTGCCTTTATTACATAAATTTGTAAGAGTACCTTGAGATTATTTTATTTGTATCCTATTTAAGGTATTTTTAATACAGTCTCAGTTAATTTGTTTAAAACTTCTGAAATAATTACTCATATTAGGTATAGGATTATCCATGCTTTATAATATTATAAATGCAACAGTGTGTCAGTCTGTCCGTTACATTTTCACGCTGTAACTGTTGCACCGGTTTAGATGAAATTTGGTATAGAGATAGATTGAGTCCCGGGGAAGTACAGAAGTTTTCATCCCGGAAATCATCCCTTAAGGGGTATCCCCCTTAAGGGGGTTAGAAATAAAATTACTAATTTTACGCAGGCGAAGTCGCGGCAAAAATCTAGTTCTGAATAAATAAACTTCTGTCATGTTAATAATATAATATTACGATTTGTATACCTTTTGTGCTCAGCTCCAAAAATTCTCTGTAACATTTACAGCCATAAAAAATTCTGGCGCTAGTACAAAACACTTTATTCCTGAAAATGATGTACTTCATTCCTCACAAACAGGCACTTTTGATATTTCAAAGACTTTACGCTACACTAGCGCCTCTCGCGGCGAATTCTGGCGTGATAGCTCTTCATTCTAACCTTAATTTGTATCATACGCCCTGCGACATAAGATATGTTTGCCAACAAATATTACAATAGTAGCTATTTATTTTCGCAGATAAAAAAACTTTACTTCAAAATCGAGATGTAATCAATCAAATAAAAATCAAATAAAAATGATTTTCACTTTTCAAGATCAAGTAGTTTTTTTTTGTTCGTGAAGAATATTGAAAAATACACAGAACTATCAACAGGCGATGAGATAAAGCGTGTATGGTGCAAAGAGTTTGGCCCTTAACCTAGCTTACTGTATTATCAACCTTATTCTGTTAAGAATACGGTGAAAATTATGCATTAAGTTGGGAACACTATGGGCCGGAATTGGGACGACAGTTTCCTATTCACAACATTCAATTGAATTGGTATCTTAACTCCGTGTAATATGGTTGTAAATTGCATGTGGAATATTGGCACGATTCTTAAACGTTATGTGTCCCATGAACAATTTATTGCAGACATCGGACAAACTGTTATCGTTGACTGTTTGCTCGCTGTTATGGGTTTCTTTACTGTTATAGAAACCCATCGTTGGTAGGGTGACATAATTATTTAATTTACTGCACGTTTCTATTGAAAAAGTTACTAGTAAGCAATAAGCAATGGCAGACATACCTGTACAATATTTTGGGTGGTCTGTCTTCATCAGGGATTAGGCTATAGTCCACCAACCAACATGCTAGTCCAATGTGGATTGGCAGACTACACACCCCATAGAGAAAAATCTCTCAAGCAAGCAGGTTTCTACACGATGTTTACCTTCACCTTTTGACTTTTTTTATGGTTATAAGGGGGCAAACGAGCAAGCGGCTCACCTGATCGTAAGTGATCCCCGTCGCCCATGGACATTTGCAACACCAGAAGGCTTGCATATGCGTTGCCAACCCCTGCAGAAAGCGTTTAGGTTCTGTTTCCGTTGCTGTCAGAATATTCACTCCCCCCACGAGCTCTGGTAACCTTACTAACTCGCAGAAAAAAAACTATTGTTGATTCACTGCGGTCTTCTGTAAGGCGGAGCTACTTCCCTAGTCGGGAAGCCAAATAGCTCTCAAATAAATCTTTCATCTAAATAGTTTTTTCTTAAAAATACCCGGTTTTTCGAGAAAAAATGTACTCAACCTATTTAGGTGCTAACAATATTTTTTAAATATTTTACATTACTTGTTCTAATTACAGTTGGGACTTTAGTTCTTAAGAAAGCACTAATAGAATTACACAAAATAATTAAAGTTTGAAATAAACTATGAAAACAAAATAAAAAACTTTTGATGAATAAACCCGAAGGTTTTATTACGTAGTAAATTTTTTATTTTGTCCCCGACGGTATTGCGGCTTTTGCGAGTGCTGTAAACTCTATAAAATACATATTACTCTGCTATAATAATGCAGGCAAAATAAATAAACTGTGGTACTTAACGATGTTTAGGCACGAAACACTTATTTTGATTGACAACTGGGAATTCTGTGATATCACAGAATTCCCAGTTTTCCCATTATGTTCTATACATTGAGGCATATTTTATATCAATGAAACAACTAGATAGTGAGATTCAATTAAAATAAAACAGAAATGCAGACACAATATTTTTTTTTCTTTTCTTGTATTTACTTAGAAATTTACAATAATAACGGAGAAGAGTTTAAAGACTTAGTACTGTTAATAACTATCGTTTTAAAAGCGACAATCAACAATAAAGGTATGAACATACATTTCGTTCGTTTCGTATTTGAAAACTCACGAAACTAACGACATAATAAAAAATGTTCCATTCTCAGGTCACGCAGTGTTTATTGGGTTTTCTACGAAATTTTCAGTAGCAGCTAGAAGTTCGGATTCGTGTCCAGTTTATGGCTATAGGCTCGCACCTATTACATGGGACTTCAATTTTACCAGGGAAATATAGGAGCACATGATTAATACACTTCTGTGTATTAATAGTGTTTTCCCTTAACCTTCGGGGAAGACTACAGTGATCGTACGTGTGTTAAAAAAACATTTTACATTCTTTGCATACACTTTTTAAAAGGCAAGGTATAAGTAGGTATATTTATTCAGTAAAGTAATTTTAAACGAATTTATAACCATGCTCTACGAACAAAGTGAAACTTTTGACTCTGTTACAAAGAAGAATTGGCTTAAATTAGGTTTTGAAACTAGATTTCCGAGAGCTATTTGATTGACTGAAAATTCTAGACGTGAATATGTACATCTCTAAGCGCTCTAAATATTTAAGTATTACTTGAAAATTTAAGTTAACTTCTAATGGGTCTTTTTGGCAATAAACGGTTGAATAACTGTCAAATACTCAAATGGTCCTCAATTTTAAGTAGGCTTTCAATATAGTGATACCTCTTTAACTAGCCCGCAATCTCAGGGTTACTTAAAATTGAATCATCATCATCGACTCAATTACTATCCCATTGAAGGGCAAAGGGCCTCCTCCGTTTTGAAAGTGATAAGGCTTTCACCACGTTAACTTGATGCGACTAGACTTAGGAAGTCTACTAAACCGCATCGAGATAGTCACTCAGGTGTGTAGAGATTTCGTCACGATGTTTTCCTTCACTTCTAAAGGTCAGTGATCTGTGCCTTGGGGATGAAATTTAACTTTCAACTTTACACTTCGCTGATCACTCTAATAGAGTATCACAGCTTTTATAAAATTGAATAGCTTGGGTTTAATGAGATTCATTCATTTCTCATACAAACATAAAAGTTCACTTATACTTATTAAGATACAAAGGTTAAGCATTATATAAATTTAATTAAATCACCTTAGGGGCTTTGCAAAAAGCACAACATGTGGGTAGGTATATGTATTTTATGTTATTATAATGCAGAAGTATGAATGTATAATGTAATGTATGTTTTAATATTGCCGTAAAAAAATTGTAGCAAGCAGGTACACAAAACTCAATATTAATTAATTTATAATATAGAACAAAACATAAGATCTGATTAATTGAAATAAAGGTTTAATTTCATAAGACAATTACATACACATTATTAGTATTCATTAATTGATACATATAGCTTTGAAATATCGTTACTGAGCTATAAATTAATTTACCCTACAATAGATATTGTAGAATTGTTTTGTTGCTTTCTGAGTGTTACATGAAGCGTATAATTTCGTGTCTCGATAGGTTTTCCTCTATCCTAGACTGTTGCTAAGTGATAGGTCTCTTTAGATTTACAAGGGCAAGGTTAAGTAATTCAAAGAATCGGGTTGATATTTATTAGGGCTAGGTTTGCAATCTCGTGCTTCTAAGCTTAAAATATAGCCTGGTTTTTTTTTATGATGATAAGGGGGCAAACGAGCAGGCGGCTCACCTGATGGTAAGTGATGACCGCCGCAAATGCATTGCCAAACCCCTTACAAACCGTTCAGGTTTCTTAAAATAGGGAGTTACTGAACTGACAGCAAACGGAATTCCGTTTGCTGTCAGAATAGTCACTCCCCCAATGAGCTCTGGTAACCTTACTCACTCACAGAAAGACAACTATTGTTGATTCACTGCGGTCTTCTGTAAAGCGGAGGTACTTCCCCAGTTCTCAATTTGAGAAGCTCAATTTGAGCGAGAAATCTCGCTATGCCCTACCCTATGTAAGCAGTAGATTGTGAATTCAAAGATTTTGCGTTCGATTCGTACCAAAGCATTTACCACTTACTTTTCGAAATTACGTGCGTTCATCACATGCTTAAATTAAAACTTCTGTACTCTAGGTAAGCTTCCTCCTCATTCCTTATAGCTGTGGTAGCCTAGCGGTGTGACAAGTGGACTGAGATGTCAGAGGTCTCGAGTTTAAACCCAAAGGACAAGCCTTTTAGCCTTGGGCATAGCAGTCTTACACATCATGACCGATATGAAAAAAATGAAGTGAAACACCGTGAGGAAATCTGTAGACCTCTAGTGTTTTTCTGATAGCATGTGAAGTCTGCCTACCCGCACTAAAATAGCGTGGTGGGCCATAAAGCTGCCCATGCCCAGCAGTAGTAAAGTAATAGTTTGATGATAAAGTAGAAAATTAATAAATTCATTTAGTTTTTGTTCGTACATTTTTTTTGAGTAAAATAATCTCGAAAATTTTTTTTTTACTACAGCCGTGATACGACACTGTTCATAAAACTTTGAAAACTAGGATCGTAAATTAATTGCTTATTTAATTCAGTACTCTCGCCGCTCTTCCACGCTGAATAGCAAATTATTAAGAGCCCTTGCAAACTTTCTTAAGTCGTCGCGGCCACATTATTTATTAAATAGATAAATCAACTTTAGAATTCTAGCACTCTAACAATGATTTATATATTTATAGATAACCTACTTATTGACTGCATCAGGTGTCTTGTGATCCTAAGCATGGCTAAGTGTGAAGTTTTGGTTTTGACTTACAATAATTAAAATCAAGGACAATATAATTGTAACATATCTTGATAAAACAAAACCAATTAAACACATACATACTAATAACAAAAATAAACTATGAAACTGAACACATACATCCTTTGGAGATGACTTTGTAGATGTTTGTTTAGTTCAAATAAATCACCTACATGCCTACATCCTACATATTATTAAATAGCGACTCGAAACCCACAGTCAAACCGCTAAACCGGTTTTATGGGAAATTATGTAACGTTTAAGTCTGTATTGTGCAATAATAAATAAATAAATAAAATCTTTCTCACAAAAAACAAACAAGCGGGCAATATTTTCGGCCAACCATCAGCAAACAAATCGCGGTCGGGATTAGCGCACAGGAGAGAGTTGAGTATAAATATATAAAGAAGAATCGCCAAACTCAAGTGGCAGTGGGCAAGGCACAACGCTTGAAGAACGGATGGCCGATGGGGCTTGGAGGTTCTCGAGTGGCGACCACGTACTGGAAGACGCAGCGTGGGTAGGCCCCGGCAAGGGGGACCGACGACCTAGTTAAGGTCGCTGGAATCCGCTGGATGCGGGTGGCGCATGACCGATTGTTGCGGCGATCCTTGGTGGAGACCTTTGTCCAGCAGTGGACGTCTAACGGTTGATATGATGATATAAAAGTGCAATGCGAAAGGACATCGATATTGCTTCGGCACTAACTCTCCTGGACCCCATACATCCATGACTTTTGAATTCAAATGTTGACGCTCATCACACAAACATTTGTCCTTATCGGGATTCCCGCGACCCACAGAAGGCAGCGTGAACTACCGCTGGATTAATCGAGCCGTCAAGTGGCCAACAATCAAGGAAAGGAAAAAAATAAAACATTAAATTAAAATGTTAAATAATCGTAACACGTGCTTCACACTAGGGATGTTATGGATATGATATTTCGAAAAACTAAACACTTTGTAGAATCAACATTACCTAACTTGATAAAAAATGTCCAAATTAAACCTGTCAAAATATTTCGTTTTATTTAAACTCCGCCCTTATACGAAAACTATCCGAAACTTGTGAAACGGATACGGTTACGGATATATTTTTATTTCGGATATCCTATAGTTTCAGTTACGGTTACAGAGCTCCATACAATCCCTGCTTCACACTCTAGCTAGTTTTGTGAAGACATGGAGGGCAAGGTGACAACTAAACTGAAATTATAATTTTCCGGCTAGGAGGATAATGTTGCCATTTAAATGATTGGATAAGGAGTTTCTAAATTTAGTCAACACTGAAAATACTGCTGTATTTCTCACTCTTGCGCGAATATAAATAAAACTACTTTCTACGGATATTATCTTCGTATTTTAGCCCGATGATTCGGCTTCTTTACAGCATTTATGTTCAATCGCATTCCGTCTATTTTCCCAAGATTAAGGATGTTCGTATCGCATTATTTTATGTCAATGTATTCTGAATAGATAAAATATATAAATATAAACTAAATTCTTAGCAAACAAGCTTACGGACCTGATGGTAAGCGGTTACCTCACGCTATGGACGTTTGCAACACCAGAGGTATCCTTCGGGCGATGCCGACCCTGTAATGCGTGATGCTGACCAATCAGGTACTTCCCCGGTTTTTTAGCTATGCTATACTTCTCGATATGTGTGAAAAAAAGCGAGCTAATGAACTACGTGTGCCCTTGACTTTGTCTGAAGTTTCAATTTCCTTCGTGTTGGGTTTCTTGTGGCCACAAAGACACGAGCGCCGTGAAGCGGGGATTTGTCAACCTTGGTACCTTTTGAATGTTTGAGGGAACGTCGTAATTTGGAATATAATAAGGTATTGATTTCTTCCACTTATGCGAATATTAGAAATAATATCAATATACCGCGATAACATCCGTAAAAAGTAGTTTTATTTCAATATAATAAGGTGTTACGCACCATGCCAGAAAATTATTGATGTTGTTGTATTATACAGTGAGAGCCTAATGCCATTGAAGTGGCCTCTTACTATTCAGACGTTGTTTAGGCCAGTGACACGATAAAAAGAAGAAGCAATAGGTTACCGAGAAATGTGGGTATCCATTCTTTAAGTCCGAAGAAGGTGGGTTAATAATTCAACATTCAATTCGCACTCGACTCAGAAATAAAACTGCGTCATGTAAGTAATATAACATTCCTACCATCACGCAGTGGTCTTTGGAGGATTAGGCAGAGGTGTACTAATATACACCCACATCTCATAGATTTTAGGTCCCATATCAAATTACATAGAAAAACGCTCTTGCTCAACAGTCGCATAAACGACTACTAGACTATGCAAGGCAGTTACACCATGCAAGTATAGAGGAGTATCCGATGGGCAAATGCCCGTTACCGTGGATGCAATAAATGATTTGAAATGTCGAAATTGAACCAATGTTAATATCCTGCGATAAAATCCGTTAAATTTATTAGTTTATTCGTTTTATTTCAAAGTTTAATATTCGCATTCGTGTTAGAAATTAGAAAAGTATTATCTGTTCTATTTAATTTTAATGTTCATTTTGCTTATCGTAATAATGGTGATTTAAAGTATGATTACTATTTTTTCCAATATCTTTGATTTTTGATACTTTGTTACAGATATTCATCTTGTCTTGCAGTATTACGTTTTGATCTCAATCATTGCTCTCAATATTGAATAATATCGCCATCAGTTCGCAATCGGAATATCTCTTAAGGAGTCGATCTATCTTATATATCACAAGGTCAAATGTAAAAAATCCTAAAACCAAGGGCCATTGCGAATTTTTTAGAAAAACCCAATAAAAATTTGCTTGGCGTGGGAATCGATTTAAGGACTTCATATTTAGCTACCGCGCTTGTTGCCACAACACTGATAAAGCAGTCTGTATCATTAACTCAGGTTATAGCAATTCACTGCTGGAATGAATGATTGATTGAATGATTGATTGAATGATTGTTTATTTCTGTAAATAGATCTTTTTAAAGACACTTTTACAAGTCATGTACATTTTTTTTTTTAGTATCTAGTTGACATCGGCATTTCCTAACTGACGACCTCTGAGAAGAAATGCCGAAACAAACTCAGAGAATCATGGTCTCTTTTAAAGTCCAAACATTTTGGTTACAATATGTGAGCCTGACGATGTAAGTTAAAGTCTGGGATGGCCTTTTGAAGAAAGCACCAGTGCAGCTTTGAGTTGACCTGTCCATACTGACAGCACGCATACGTCAGCCATCGTTTAGCTCAAACCATTATTGTGGGAGCTTAACGACCCGACGCACGTCTATGCAAGATCAGCGGGACATTTGCGTAGGCCATTTCAAAAACCCAAAGCCGCCAGACATTAGTTTGTAAGCGTATGTTTATCTACCTACAAAGTGCTCACATTCACATAGATATGTATATTATAAATAATCCCAATGCATAAAAATCAACATAATGTCAAATATAAAATAATTATGTCAAAACATAACATTAACATAATGTCAAAAATATAAAATAAATAAAGTCAAATAATAATAATAATTAAAAATCTATAGGTATACCTATACAATTCATGTCAAGATATAAATTAATGTCAACAAAAAAAAATTAAAAAATAATAATAATAATTAACATCAATGTCATGAAAAAATAATGTCCAAATCATAATAAATTACAGTAAAAGACGTTCGATAGCCCGGTTCATTAGAACTATTCAATCCCAAGCAGTTTTATCATCCATGTAATCTTTTAACGTATAGTAGCCTTTAGCACAAAGTCTCTGTTTGATAAAGGATTTAAATCTGCTGAGACTTAATGTCTGTACATGGGTTGGAATTTTGTTATAAAAGCGTATGCATTGACATCTAAAGGATTTACTGATTTTCTGGAGCCTAGTTGCAGGAACAACAAATTTATTCTTATTCCTAGTATTAATATTATGGATATCACAATGCTTTTCAAAGAGATTGATATTCTTGTAAGCATATAAAAGATTTTCGTAAATATACTGTGATGGAACAGTCATAATATCAATTTCTTTAAATTTCTCCCTCAGTGAATATCTGGGACTTAAGTTATAAATTGATCGAATAGCCCTTTTCTGCAACACAAAAATAGTTTGAATGTCAGCAGCATTCCCCCACAGTAGAATGCCGTATGACATCACGCTATGGAAATAACTAAAATAAACTAACCGAGCTGTATCTATATTCGTTAAATTACGAATTTTTTTAACGGCATAAGCTGCAGAACTAAGCTTCTTCGACAATTTCTCTATATGTGGGCCCCACTGAAGCTTAGCATCTAAGGTAATGCCTAGAAATACAGTGGTATCTACAAGATCCAACTCTCCACCGTTAACTAGTACACTGGTTTTAACTTGTCTGACGTTAGGCGTTGTAAACTTAATACATTTAGTTTTGTTTTCATTCAAAACTAAATTATTTGCATTGAACCAATGTACCACTTTCGAGATAGCAGTGTCCACATCGTATGTAGTTCTTTGCTGACGTTTTAGTTTAAATAAAAGCGAGGTATCGTCTGCAAACAACACTATCTCTTGATTATCTCCCATCAGATAGGGTAAATCATTAATATAAATTAGAAATAAAAAAGGGCCAAGAATTGAACCTTGCGGAACTCCCATAGTAACAACCGACCCCGGGGATCTCTTTCCATTGACGTCCACTTTCTGAATCCTCTTACCCAGGTACGAAATAAGAAGATTCAGAGAAGTGTTCCTCACGCCATAGTGGTGTAACTTCCTGATCAATGTATCGTGAAGAACGCAATCGAATGCCTTAGACAAATCGCAAAAGATACCCAAGGCATCGTGTGACTCTTCCCATGCATCAAAAATGTGACCTAGAAGTTCAACACCGGCATCGGTTGTTGAACGACCCTTGGTAAAGCCAAACTGTTTTCTATTAATTAGGTTGTTGGCGTAAAAGAAACTTTGTAATTGATCTAAAATTATTTTTTCAAAAATTTTACTGAATGTTGGTAGCACTGATATCGGTCTAAAATTAGTAGGGTCTGATGTGCTACCTGACTTAAACAAAGGTATAATCTTACTATTTTTCATAAGATCAGGGAATTTACCACCATCAATACATTGATTAAATATAAAGGATAAAGTGGGTGCTACAATGTGAATAATAAATTTGGCAACGTCAACAGAATTTCCCCACAGATCTGCAGTTTTTTTTACATTTAGTGTATTGAAAGTTTTAATAATATCGCTACTGTTAACATGTTTAAAATTAAATTCAATAAAGCTAGCTTTTACGTTTTCCCTAAGTAGGTTCTCTGCAACAGTAGGTGATGAATTTAAGGATCTAGTGACCAGAACAGGAATACCCGTAAAGAAATTTTCAAATGCGGTGGCAACTTCTAAGTCTGATTTAATTATTTGTTCATCAATAATAAGACTATATTCACTGTTACGGCCAACAGATCTCCCTGTTTCACTGTTGATAATATTCCAGGTCATTTTAATAACATTATTACTATTTCTTATTTTCGAGCTAATATAAAGAGACTTTGCTATACAACAAACCTTCTTAAATAGTTTGGAGTAGCTTTTAACATAAGAATTAAACTGGATAAGAATTGGACTTGGCTTCTCCCAAACTGTGCCATAAAATTCTGTCTAAATGGCCCGATGACTCAAAAAAGTAATGGGTTTAGACGAAGGCGTAGGACAAAGACTGAATATACATAATACAATATTCAATTATTTTTTTCAGTAAATTTAACGCTTTAAGGATTTCAAATGTTCATATTAATGGTTCCAATGTAAAAGTGTTCTCACAAAAGATTGTTCCAAGCTTTTAACAGATTGAGAAATAATTTTATTGTTATTCGTCTCGGATATTGGGAATTTGCGGAAGTGTTTCCAAAGATGAAACGTGTTTGATGGCAAATCATTCGGCGCATTAAGGTCACAGAAAAACCCTTCATGTGAAAAACCAGAGCTTCATGTCAAGAGCAAATGAAATAAATGATTTTGTACAAGCTATTATTATTTGCTTTGTGACTCACATAGAATTACAGCCTCATTGGTCGGAGCGGAGAGTAAAGTTTTAGAGAGGTGGGTCATACCGAGATTTCTCGCTCTAATTGTGCTGTCTGACTATATATGTAAGTAATTCCGCCTTACAGAAGACCGCTGTAAAACAATAATATTTGTTTCTACAAGTGAGTAAGGTTGCCTAAACTAGTTGTGGGAGTGACTATTAGAGCACGGGAATTCCGATTTAGTTTAGTTACTCCCCTATTTTTCAAAACCTAATACGATTTTTACAGGGTCGGCAACACGAACGACATCTTTTGTCAAACGTTCATAGGCTACTTACTGTAAATAATTACCACCAGGTGAATCCTTAGCTTTTTTGTCACCCTTGCGACCTAGAAAAAATCGGTCGCAAGTGCGTTGAGCGGTAGGGTTTGGCTTCGGTTTCCAGTTATACGGTTCCAGTAGTGTGCGCTACGCACGAGTGTCGCCAAGTTCAAAATACGACAAGGGAAGAAGTTTTTTCATTTCTTATATCGAAATTCAATAAGCAATATCGGAATATGGTAAATATGTCGCAGCTGCCTCTTTCTTCGCCCCCATTGTCGCCTGTATAAACGCCATTTTGTTAGGTCAAAGATCTCGAGTGTAATCCCAAAGCACGTTCGACTGACTTTTTTAAGTTATGTGCATATTTATCACATGCTAAAACGGTGAGAAATTTACTCAATGGCGCACGAGGTCTAAACCGCAGTAGGCTAGTGTGTAGACTGTAGTTTAATCCCTCTCAAAATAGTGGAGATCTATGCCCAGCAATGAGATAATAAATGTGTTTATGATGATGACTAATAAAAATGTAATTAGTACCTACTCTTGGAGTGTAGCGAGTCTTTTCAGAGTTTTGCATTTTAGGTGGCGTGATCTGAAATTGATCTATATATGCTCTAGGCGACTATTGGAGTAGGTTCGTCAGCTTCTTCCTCAGAATCGGAATGGCTTTTGAAGGGAAAACCTTTGATAGGAAAAGATGGTCCTTCCTAAACTGGAATATATTATAATAAGTGTAATTGATGACTATTACAATGCGACATATCAACCTTGTAACTCAATATTAAGACGTCGTGTGCTAAACATATTAATTATCTACACTGTCGAAGTGATTACCATAATTGTAACAAATTACTGTCACTAACCCATGTGACTCTAACATATTTCGCGCTCAACAACGGCCAAGAAGAAGATGTATGTGTTGTGATATATTATCTTTGAATCACCTCAGAGGTAAGATTTCATAGCACTGTATATAAATCTATATATTATTAAGTGAAGCAAAAACTTCTAATGCTTTTTTCGAAAATTGCGCGGACGGAGGAGGGATATTTCCCACACTTTTTTTTATAAATAAATAAATATTCAGGGACATTTTACACAGCACCATCTAGTCCCAAACTAAGCAGAGCTTGTACTATGGGTTCTAGACAATGGATATAATAATTATATACTTTTTTTCAATAAATACATTATAATACATACAGGAAACACCCAGACGAACACAAACACTCATATTCATCACATAAATATTTGTGTCCCTTGGGAATCAAACCCACGACTTCGTGATCAGCAGTCCGGTACTCGAACCACTAGACCACATAGGTTATGGTTTATATGGTTATTTTTTATATGGTTATGGGTACTTATGGTTTATATGAAGAAGGTGAGTAAAATGCATTTTTTTTTCAATTTTGATTGCATTAATTATGCATGAATAATTATGGTAAAATTTCGACCACTAGTAAATAGTTATTACACAATGCCATCTAGTTCAACGTGACTTGTCTTAGTAATGTACAGAACTTATTTTGAAGAATCAAATGTTTATTTATACGAGACAATTAGCACAGAAGGCAGACTTTATACGTATTATAGTAATGTAGTAAGGTAATAATAAATGCATGTCTCCTTAAAATGCCGTTACAAACGATATTATTGAATCCACATAATTATTTAAGCAAAAATTTCGAGTCCTTAAAAAGGCCATGATTTTCTAAAATTTCGAAATATATCTTCTCAGAGGTCGTCAGTCAGGAAATGCCGACGCCATTTATATTTATACTTGCCATCATATTTTTTCATCCACAGATCTTTTTATAGAATTACATATTATTTGCCATCAAAAAATTACGTTTGTGTATCAGGAATTCCTTGACAGTAGGTAATGCCGGTTCTTAATAGGTACTTTTAAAAAAAAGTGTGATAAGTCAATTCGCTTGTCAATTTTATTGATATTTTTCATCAATAATAATTATGTAGTTGCTCTTTTAGTGGAATGAGCTTTTACAAGAGACGATATTTTACGTTACAAAGAGTAGGTATTAATCGTGTTAATTCAGGTCGTTCTATAGGCCGTATAGGTCTGTAATCTCTAATCTAATCACATGAGTTATACGCCGCAGTTAGCATAAAAAATACGATTATGTGATATCGATAACGAGGTATGATTCGATTTGAATCGCGTCGTATCAATTTATCGGTCCCAGGGTACCGTAAATGGTTGTACGTATCAAGGACGATCAAGGTTACTTCCGGAAATATTCGCATAAAAAGGGGATATTATACCTACCTACAATGGGTGTGCTAAATTTCTTAATCTGTATGGGGATTTTCGTGCATCATTTGCAGCCTGGGGAAGATGCCACATGCATGAAAAAAACCCACATACCTGAAGGATTTTCCGCAATATAAAATGTTATAAGAAGTTTATCTGATCAAAATCTGTTGCTGACGTCATCATGAAACGTAGTCTGTAGATGAAAATCTCGATATCACACGCAGAATCGTTGATACGCGTTATCTACAGATCTGTGTTAGCGATATTCTACAGGTCAAGTATGTATCAGGAGCTTATTAAAAGCCAGTATCGATTCTTAAAAATTATAAAGAATAGGAGATAACTTGACGACCTCTGTGGTCTAGTGGTTCGTGGTTCGAGTACCGGACGGCTAATCACGAGGTCGTGGGTTCGATTCCCACGGGACACAAACATTTATGCGATGGATACAAGTTTTTATGGGTCTTCCCGTTTATGGGTCATCTGGGCGTTTCCTATTTATTATAAGTATTAAGGATTATATACATTGTCTAGTGCCCATAGTGCAAGCTTTACTTAGTTAGGGACTAGATGGTGCTGTGTAAAATGTCGTCGAATATTTGTTTTATTTATTAATAATTTCTTTTTCTGAATTATATGAATAACTTAAATACATATTCTGTTGTCTTTAGACTTTTTACTAACACAACATATGTGATATCATCGCGCCTACATTCCCGATTTCGTAACTACAAAACCTATTTATTACAAAGCGGAAAAGTAATGATCAATGAATAATATTTTCATCAGCCCACGTGAATGTAGCGACATGGCCAAGCCACGTATTTTGAGTAAGGTGTAGAGTTTGTGAAGTTAGGGCTTGTGTTAGAAGCTTGCCTATACATGAGATTTGATAACTTTTTGTCAGTGCGAGTCTTGGCGTCATTTTACATAAAAATGTTTTTGGGATTCCGTTACCAAAAAATAGGTAATACGTATTACTTTCATGTCATTTGTCCAATAATTTAAGCTATTGTTTACTCTTCTCACTAAATATACGATCATTTTCACATTAAAGAAAAAAATATGGCGTTATTTTGTCCCTTACGTAGCCGCCATATTATGTCAACAGAACGGGAATTCGCTCATGTGTTGTAATTGGACGTTTGTAATCGGCGTTATAATAATAATAATATTCTTTAGTATGGGAAAATAATATCAGCTATCTCGCTTTACCTCCAACCGAACGTGAAACAACGTGTTACCAATAAATTACCAAAGAATGAGAGAATAAACAATTTAAATATTATTTTTTTAAATCCCGGCTTTTTCTAATTCTTTTTTCTTCCGCCTTGTTTGAGGGAGTATAGGGTCGTTTATATTTCGAAGGTTGTTGTAATATGCGGAAATTATTTTCGATCTTGTTCAAACGTATAAACAAATTATTGTTTGTTTTTAATTATCGCCGTTATTTTTATTTTAAAAAAAGAATGGGCGTGGATTTATCTATAAAAATCTCAGTAGCAGCTTCGTAATTCAAGATGGTGCCTCTCCTCCTAATAAATGAGACCTAATAGAATTCAAGGAACACAAGGTTCATTATCAGCGTTTCTCTATCTTTCACTTCAGGGTTGATTGTTTACACTCCCTCTAAAAACCATTCAAGTAGGTATTCATTCTCACACTGTTTTCCATTGATCGATTTTCAAACAAATTCATACTAATATTATAAATGCGGAAGTGTGTCTGTCTGTCTGTTACCTCTTAACGCTATAACAGCTGAACCGATTCAGATAAAATTTGCTATAGAGATAGTTTGAGTCCCGGGAATTGACATAGACATAGATATTTTACGTCTTGGAAATCATCCCTTAAAAGGGAGAAAAGGGTGGCAATAAAATTACAAATTTTACGCAGACGAAACCACGGGCAAAAGCTAGTTCGTAAATAATTCTGATATGATTTTGAAATATTATAGGCGCGTTCATTTGAATTCGATCGACTTTAGTTTAGGCGGTCCATTGCAATATCACTGTGCAATACAATGTCAACAATAAACCGGATCATAATAAAAATGTACTTTACGCCCATCAGAACCAATACGATCACAATAAAATTCCTACCCAAACAAAATCCAGACCCAGCGACAATTTTACTGTTTACAAAATAAATCAAATAAATATTATTATTTCTCTGGAGCTTTCGCAAATTGCCTATTGCAAACCTTCCTTTCTTTGTCAACAGTAAAACAATAAAAGTTTATTGTCCAAGAATTTCTTTCCTCATGAATATTATTTATTCGTTTAGATTGCTGTTCGCAAATAAATGCCTTTGGACTTCACTGATGTCGACTTTCAAACTTTCTTTGATTAAGACGCTAGGCATGGTCCTTATAATATTTTATTCACGTTGTTGAATATTTCAGTTCACTTTTGTCCTACAGTTGCTGTATTATGAACATCCCTACCTGCTGGGCTACCCTGATAGACGATAGCCTATTCTCCCTCGATCCTCGGGCTATTCGGGTCCACCTGATAACTATCATCCTACTACCTTCCTAAACTTCCTATCTTTCCTGCCTATTGTAATTCGTAAGCCCACATTTTATATGTTTGTGTAATGTCTTAATTCAAAGATCGGTGAGTTACTCGATCCAGAAGATTAATAATCCCTAGCTTGGCAAACTTTATAGATTCTGGCAGATTGATTGATAAAATTGTAGAACAACATTTATTTAAAAATTAATATCTGAACATGTCTGATTTCAACTAGTATCGTCAAACTATCGACAGTGCTATGATCGATATATTTATATAAAAAATCTCTTAAATATATTCATATTGTATAGTATTGCATTTTGATTATAGTATTTTAATGACTCGAACTATCGAATCTACAATATCGATAAAAAAATCCATACTGTTGCTATCGGTCGACTATCGCTAGATTATAATATATCGATAACGTATCGATAATCGACAATCGAACAGCAATATTAACAGGAACTGAAATTTGAACAAGTCGAATCCCACTAAAACAGTATAGTTGTAGGCGTGTCCATCCAATTTGCCTTTTGTAAGGCATCAGACAAGTAAAGGTCCATTATTTGGACCTCCCCCTGATACTTATTTATTCAACGTAATTGATCTACATAAGTTAGATTGTTTGCAAGTTAGAAACGAGGAAACTACGGAGTGTGTAGGTGTGTACTTAGAAACATTTTTGGGAAGGAAGAATTATTTTGCTAGTAACTTGCAATAGGTTTACGTGTTTGTTAGTGAAAACTATGTCTAGCTTAGACTTACCTACATGAAAAGATTTTTTATAATATAATAATATACTTAAAAAATAATACAAGAAGTATCTTCGAAGTTCGTAGTCCAATAACACTTAATTCCAAGATCGGAGGATAAACAAAATGATCCCACAGTTTGCAAACTTTAACTTAATGCAATAATAATAATAATAATCATCATCATGCCAACCGTTAGACGTCCACTGCTGGACATAGGTCCAAGGATGCTACTAAAATAAAAGCTATTTAAAATCTGTTCCTAATTGTCGAGGGCATCGCTACGGATTTTATCTGTATTAAAATATGGGTGATTCTGGAACCATCCTAAATAACAATGTAAACTAGAAAAGATATTGCGTTACAAACGAAACAATGTTTTTACAAACAAATTGAGAGCTTTCTTCGTTTAAAAATTGGTAAACAGCTAATGGAGTAAATATATATACTTGACCGTCCTAGTACTAAGTGACCTTACAATTTCATTTAATATATTATTACTAACTTTTTAGAAGAGGTAGGGCATAGCGAGATTCCTCGCTCAAATTGAGCTGCCCAACTGGGGAAGTACCTCCGCCTTACAGAATACCGGAGTGAATCAACAATAGTTGTCTTTCTGCGAGTGAGTAAGGTCACCAGAGCTCGTTGGGGAGTGACTATTCTGACAGCATGGGCATTCCATTTGCTGTCAGTTTAGTAATTCCCTATTTTAAGAAACCAAAACGGTTTTTGCAGGGGTATGCAACGCATTTGCAAGCCTTCGGGTGTTGCAAATGTCCATGGGCGGCGGTGGTCACTTGCCATGAGGTGAGCTGCCTATAAAAATAAATTAAAAAAATATATATATAATAAATAAAATATATAAATTGCCTTATTGTTTTATCAGCTCTTATATATTATATAGCAGCTTTATCAGTTGTATCAGCCGATACAACAAAAGCAGCAAACGCAATTCTCATTATCATCATTAGCCTATATTTGTCCACTGCTGGACCTCCCCTAGTGGAAGCAAGTCTCTGTATATCTTAAAAAAGTATTCACACAAACATTTTGTATACCTCTGTTATCTAGTTTGGTACCTACTTATATGAACTAGTAAAGTTTGTAAGATGTTTACTTACAAGTTGGTAAGGTAAATAATGTTGCCCTTCTAGGAATTATTGTTCTGTTTGATATATTTATCTTCCCAATCTGTTTGTAATCAGAGTAGTAGCTATACTTCATCATTCTTCCGTCATGACCCAAATAAGCTAGGACTAAGTTGGTAGGAAGTTGTGATGGCCTTGTGTTATGAACGACTGAGAAGTCAAAGGTCTAGAGAATGAACCCAAGGCACGCCCAAATCTCAGGCTCTTTGGATGTTATGTGCGTATGTATCACATGCTCAAACAGTGAGGGGAAGCATCGCGAGGAAACTGCATGCACCATTTTAAGGCTCTCAAAGCCTTAAAATGGTGTGAAGTCTGCCAATCCGCAGTAGGCTAGCGTGGTGAACTATAGCCTAATCCGTCTCAAATGAGAGGAGACCCGTGCCCAGCAGTGGGACAGTAATTAGGTTGATGATGAAGTGAGTAAATATAAAAACTATGGGCCCTTCGTCTATTCAGAAACATTGGGTTCAAAGTAATATGAATATACAACGGTAAACAAAAAATTAACCTAAAAGGTATTATACCTTTATATTTATATGTTAGCTTAAATGTAAGATAAATATTTTTGACATTGTGGTTATTTTTTAAAATCCATGAATATAATTGTAACTGTAGAATACTTAATATATTTATGAGTTCTTGGTATAGCTTAGAATAATCAACCGATACAGAATAAAATAACTACATTGTCTCAGTTCAAGTTAATTTATAACTTGAATTTCCATCAAATTTACAACATTTGTTCGTATTGTAAAGTTATGACTATAATATTGTATTTTTCTTTTTTCAGAAAGTTTAGTCTAGAATATATTTGACTCTTTGGTTAGCTAAAGTTCTTTGCTTTCTCAAAAAATATATCTTTGCGACTCGTTATGGTAATATCTGTGAGTACTTTTCTTTTAGTATAAATGAACCTGTGAAATATATATTTATGAGTTTATATAAGTTTGTTTCAGCCGGACTGTTTATTTTCCTTGCGATACATGTTTGTGGGCTTACGGATCAATATGGTAATCCTGATATAATCCTCTTCGTCTGTAAGAATAGAATCAATATTATAGGATATTATATTATAGGATATAGGATATTAATAGGAACTTACATTCCTATATTTATTTAATTATTACTAAATTTTGCCCACAGTTTTGCTCGCTTGGAATGTCTTATTTACATCTATAGATATACTAGCTGACCCAGCAAACGTTGTTTTGCCACATTTTAGGGGTTGGTGGTAGAAGGGTGAAAATTTAGGGTTGTATGTATTTTTTAATGCCAAATCTAAAAAAAAAATACAAAAAAATATTATGTCTAAAAAATAAAAATAAAAATTTAGGGGTGGACTACCCCTAACTTTTAGAGGGATGAAAAATAGATGTTGGCCGATTCTCATAGATACCGGATAAGCACAAAAAAATTCATCAAAATCGGTCGAGCCGTTTCGGAGGAGTTCGATTACGCACCCCGTGACAGAAGAATTTTATATATTAGAAATAGCGGGAATACGTAATTTTTTTGCGTGGAAAATGAACCTATATTTGAGGGGGTGAGTGCCAGAACGGCCTATCATTACCAGACACAATTGATTCTCAATTGTTTATAAAAAAGATAGGCTATTTTGGCACTCATAGCTTCATTTTAGGTTAAACCTCTAGCAATATATTAGAAAACAATACATTCAATTCCATGCAGTAATTTTTGTGTGATGTGTGTACAAGCATCCAGACAGACAGATTGACACAAAATGTGTTTTTGCTTCAATACTTGTAATGTATAGACATCAGCATTTACTATAATGTATAAATTAATAAAATAGAATAAATATCTCCGGACATTATTACACAGCGCCATCTAGTTCCGTGGTAAGCAACGAGGCTTGTGTTACGGATACTAGATGGTTGACTATATATACTACATATATACTTTTTTTTTGTAAATATTTACGTATTATACATAGATACATCCATGACTCGGATACAAATGTTAATGATCATCACACAAACATTTGCCCCTACCTGGATTCGAACCCAGGACCCATAGCACAGCAGGCAGCGTTAACTGCCGCTGAGCTAACCGGTCGTATAGACTCTTTGTTTAGACTGTAGCTCATATTACTTTTAGGTAAACTTTCAGAAAACCTTATCAGTGAAAAGGTACCAATATTTAAAAAGGTATATATACAGTAGATAGAGGTACCTAGTAACTAGTCGGAAACGCGATTTTCCCGGATCCGGCAAAGATATTACGGTTTACGATAGGATTCCTTGGATCCGAATGTCGACTAGTAATTGGTTGATTCGTTTCCGTTACATGGGACTACACAACGTTATTACTAACATGTATCTTTTTATACAAGATGTTACATTACATATTATCGAACGAATTCTATACTATAATTGATAACAAATAACTTTTTTTGACAACTTTTTCCTTTTCGTCTTTCTATCAATTGGAAAAGCTGAAAAAATCGTCTTATCACGTAAAATCTTTTTCAGAGAAATCTTTTTTGATATGCCGAGAAGGTTACAAAAAACTGTTTTTTTTAGCGAAACATGATATCTACTCGTTCAGTTGTTTCGTATAAGAAGACTATTATTTTCCCATTTGGAGTACTATTCAGTAATACCTGAATAGTACTCCAAATAGGAAAATAATAGTATCTTGAGATCGCCGTTATCATTAGCATCGAGGTTATTATTAAGGCAATATTAGATACTGTGACCACGGCCACGTGTGGGTTGGCAGAGTTTATATGCTGTCAAACCGTGCAATTTTTTGGCAGCATCATTCATTTACCGTTGAAAAATGTGATCATGCATGGAGAATATAACCACATCATAATATTCATGAGACTTTATTAATAAAATGCAGAGCAAGGGGTCGAGTAATTCCCTAAGGCATCAAAGCATCCTCAGGAAACTCAATTTAGCAAGTTATAATGACGTAAGTGACGACTTGGTGGCGCAGTGGCTGAGCGATCGGCTTGTGCGTCACGGGTTGCGCGTTCGGTCCCCGCACGGAGCAAATATTTGTATGTTCTACAGGTAGTTGTTCCGGGTCTGGGCGTTTGTGTATATTATTATGTAAATTTGTGTTTGTAAACGCACCCACGATACAGGAGAAAATCCTAGTGTGGGGTAAACTTTAAAAAAAAAAGTATTGTGGGCCTTGGATTGGAATGTGAGGCCTCTGACTTAACAGCCATTGGTTATACAACACCAGGCTACCTACCATCTCTCCAACATATAAGTTTAGAGAAATATAATTTAACTCAACTTAATCTGCACATAAAATTTCCATCCCTAAGTAACTTTAAAAGGTGCCCGATTATCTACATCCGGCTCCCAAAGTCTTTTATTTATTTCATGAATACCGAAATAAACTCACAGTGAATTTAGGGATCATTTTTCAACTGGGTATTTGCTGCTCTTTTGCAATATGGCTTCAAACCTAAGATAATAAAACACTTATATTTTTATTTGTATTAAATTACATCAATCAATCAATATTGCCCTATCCGTTATCAAACATATCTATTTCGGGATAACAGCGTGAAATAATCTTTCTACTAATTGAAACACAAAGATTGAGCAAATGTCTTGGAATCCCATCCTAGATTCTATTAAATCTGTGCCATAATGAAAAAAATCTAAATCGTAGTGTAAAACTACACGACCATCGGATGCGGTAAATTCGGGTTTTGTAAATCGGATTGCCATTTTACAAAATGAAGAGTAGATGTAGTAATAATTATAATAACAAGACACTCAATATCCTGGGTCATGAACGCTGCGAAGAAAAGGTTGAAAATTAAACCCGAAATTTCGGGATACCACAATGAAATCCACAATACTTGCATTTTTAAACTTTACTATGTAAGAATACATACCGGTTGTAAGACAGTTTGAGCTTGTCATTCTCACTCAAATGTCCTGATATGGGCGTTGTGTCAAATCGTTTTATTGGCGAACGATGTGGATACACACGTCATAATCCTGAACGGACGCTGTCTGTTGGGATTTGTCGGCTCATACATGTTATGGCAATGCAAATTGGTTTTTATTTTCTGTTGGTTTGTGAGCAATTTAAGCTTGTTTAAAAAGAATGAAACAATATCTCATTCTCTCTCTCTCTATCATACTTATCTTTATGTATAAAAAATGTGAAAAAAGCTAATCAATTTTAAATGCTTATTTGTTTTAAAGAACATCTATCTATTCTCCTCTTCCTACAATTTTTTTGAACCGTGCAGCTAGTGTTGACCATTCAAAAATAACTGTAAGAGTAGTCTAAATTAAATTAAACATTTGACTATGAATAGATACGGTAGTTTTATTCAGTATAAAATTATTGATACTATAACTATAATGTATTTTTTTTTATTGGAAAGTGTCGTTATTTGATACTTAAGAAGTAAGAAACCATTACAATTCTCGGTACTATTAATAACACAATCCGATAAATGTCCAACAATATATTAAATTTTTAGTTACCACTTAGAGTATTACACAAACTTAACTTATGTTTTAAATAGATATATTATAAAGTGGAACTTATACAATGTGTATATAAACTCAGCTTACTTACAAAATAAATATTTATAGCATTAAATATTAATACATTTCTTGCACGGTGGATAACGCTCTATTGTATGTAATGATAATACGGTGGCTAATAATGTAATTTGTATGCATTGCCGGCTTAGAAATAGTTTGGTTCGTGCATTAAAAGTTCCATACTAAGTTGACGACGTTCCCAAAATCAATTGTGTTGTTGTTGTCGCGTTATTTTGATGTCACATGACCTCTCTAACTCTATATCTGAACAGTTAGGCAGAGAAGCAGATACTAGTGTATACTCATAGTTCTGTAATGTTTGTCTCATGTCATAGAGCGGGCACTAGAAAAGGTCAAGTTGCAACTTTCATTCAGACATATTCCTATAAAATAAAATAAAATAGGGTCAACCTCGTAATCGAATCTAAGACCTCATTCTAAGCAGCCGCGCCTGGGAAGATCATAGTTTATTAACCTTTTAATTATTCTATAAAAATACGTCCTAATTGCATAAACACTTTACCGACCAAAACGTTTGGTTATAAATGGGAATATTTTCACACGCAAACATACAACCGCTCATGTTGCACACATATACCTAGGTACTTCTTCGTTCCGTCGTGTATAATAAAATAAAAATAATCTCAGGAATGATACAAAATTATTGAGAACAAAGAGAAAAATCTAGGTGAAGTACGGCTTACGTAATTAAGTCGGACTTAAATAAAATACTTGGAAAAAAGAAAAAAAAGCATTTTGTTCTAATCTAGTTTGTTATGCGGTACTTAACATTAGTTAGTACAGTTTATGAATGAATATAGGATAGCAGCAATGATAGCGGTGTGAGCAGAGAACTGAGTGGACAAAGATCTTGAGTTCCAAGGCACCCAACACTGAATCTCCAAAGTCATGTGCGTATTTATTAGATTCTAAAAGAAAACATCGTGAGGAACCCTGCAAGCTTTGTTTAACACTTATTACTATGCGATATATCTATAAATGAATCCCTTTTCTCTTGGTCACGGCATTACGCGTGAACGACTGAAATGATTTTGATAAAATTTTGGTAATGATAAAGACTAAAAATTGGAGAAGGATACAGGCTACTTTTCATCAACCTACCACGTGGGCAGAGCCGCGGAAGCTAGTGTCAAATAAATAAATAACCCTGAGCGATTTTCTCGATGTCGTGTAAAGTCTACCAACTTGACTTGGGTTGACTATTGACTAATGTCAAATGAAAGGACACCGGAGCCCAGCAGTGGGATAGTCAATGGGTTGATGATGATATCGGCCAAAATGATCACCATCATCAAACCTCTGAACAGTTTTTTTTATATGGTAAAAGTAGGTCTAAATGGTAAAAGTAGGTCAATTTAAATTCAAACCAAGTTTATAAGCTTGATCGGTTTCATTTTACACTTGACGACAGCAGAAAAACCGCGAATTCAATTAACGCCTATCAACTTTTTGGTTCAGCCGATATTTTATTATTAGATTTGGCCCAATTTATTTTGAAAAAATTAACTTTTATAATTAAAGAGCAAGTATTAATTGAAGAGCAATTATGATTTTGCTAATAGCGTTCTCGTTTGAGCGTTAAAATACTTGGAAATGTATTGTGATTTCTATCTAAAAAATTAGTTGGTTAGAAAAAAAACCTTTAAAAAAAATTGAGCATTATACTATATATTACCGGGGTTTATAACTACATATACTTATAATATATACTTACAAGCTGTTTCTCGCGACTTGGTAAGCATATACTGATTTACACTAACGCGAATATAAGACATTGAAATAAAATAAATTGTTTGGTTTGTTTCATCTTGTTAACATCATCTAATATAATATGATTATCTTTATATTGATATATTATAATTCCGAAGTTTCTACCACAATGTATGCCAATAATTTTATCATCTATAAAATTTAAGTTGTCTTTGAATGCTGTAAAGGATCCGAAAAGTCCGAATTTAAATGATACCAATGTACCGTGATAAAATCCGTAACATGAAGTTTATTTAATCATACCATAGACAACAAACCGCTGAAGGAAATAAACAAACATTTTGAATGTTTTAAAAGCGCGGTCTCCAGAGATTATAGCAATTAATTTTCTATTGTGTTTATAATTAGTACCTTTGAGGATTAATATTATTTTTCCATGTAACTTCGACACATGATTTTACAGCAAAATCATTAGTAATGTTGTATGTGTATTTTTGGTTGCCGCAATTAAATTAAATTTATTGAATTTACATAATATGGTGTTACAAACAAATAGTTTTGACTGATTACAAATACAATTGACAGTAAATTGTATTTGTATTTTTAACCGACTTCAAAAAGGAGGAGGTTCTCAATTCGTCGGAATCTTTTTTTTATGTATGTTCACGAATTACTTCAAAACGCATGGACCGATTTTGTAAGTGTGTATTTGTAAGTGATTTTTATAATATTTATTTACTTCTACTTTTACTAAATCTATTTTATAACTTCAAGAAAATAATTTTACAAAGGAAAAATTAATCAAGAAAGAAATTGGTTCTAGAAAGGATCTAAGAAATTGTATGGCTTTTGATTGATATGAAACCCGAAGATGAATGTCTATTTTTTTTTAATTTATGAAGACTACATAAATTAGTGTTTCAATAAGTATATTAATATTGATTTCGAGCAGACGTTTCGGATCCTTAACAACACCCCCATAGACAGGGATTAAAGACAGTCGCGTGCATTAATTTAGTACATTTTGTTTCGGATAGATTTTTGTTGAAAGCACGTCGGTTTAGTATTCACATTAGTAGTTATATTTCAATTTGAGATTATGTTATCCGCAGTAATCTGATAAGGGTCTATTTCTTTTTTTATTTATGCGTTAGGAAAATTAACATCATGTAATAACTGATCATAAAATATATGAAATAGTATCATGAAGCCAATTACAACGCGCATAAATAAAAATAACAACGTAAAAATTTCCAAAAATTGTAAAATCGAACTTCCCGCTTCGTGATAAAGTGTGAAGGTGACTTTCACGAACTTACCTAAACCTCCATCATCATCCACATAGAAACAGAACAAACACTTTCAACGATATATGTACGTTTCAAACTATTTCGAGAAGCAAGTACGATTTTACAGCACTGGGAACGCGGGACGTCCATCAAGGGCGGCGCGTAGCGCGATACTGGCTGTTAAAGGGGTTGCAAATCTTATATATATACTCGTTTACCGATTGAATACTCTATTGCAACCACCTGTAGGAAAATACCCGGGTGAAAAAGTTTTTAACAATGCGACGTTGGAACTGTTGAAATACCTTTGCTTGAGAAAAAAGGGTTATTAAAAACAATACAGTTACCACGTGGGCAGAGAAAAGCTTTTGCGGGTTTTGCAATTTTTCCGGTTTTGTTTATTAAAACGTGGTTAAGGGTTGAAATGTTTCGAAATTCATTTTACCATTACGCTTATATCTCTTTGAAAAGGTTTGCAGAAGAGGTGAGGTGAGTTTTCTTGTTTGTTCTTTATATTAATCAATATTTCTTGATAGGTATGTTTAACTAATATTTGGCATTAAATTAATACTTGATTTTTTCAAACCCTGTGTATATGAATATTTGCATTGAATATTTGAAACATGACATTTTTGATAAATAAAGTTTTAGTCAGAGATCGCAATGTAATAAGGTTATTGGAAATTTAGTTCAAGAAAAGTAAATCGCTTAGCATTTTGTAGGTAGTTTTAGGTAGTGGAATATAATGGATAATAATTGCAGCTGCAAATGCAACTAATTTGCAATAATTGCTAATACAGTCTGCAGTTTTAGATATCATTACTAGTATTTTCTGGGACATTGTGATGTGTAGTTTAAATTTTTAATATAAAACATCCTTTGAGTTATTATGCGGCTTACCTGTGCTAAGTCCCTTTTGTGTTTCTATAAGTAGCTATGTCAACAAAATGCGGAGTACGCTATAATGTGCCTTATTAAAGGATCTGCTTTGATTGTCATAAAACAGAACAGACTTCAAAGGAAATTCTAAGTAAAGGTAGAAAATAAACAGGGTACGTAACGCAAGCCTCGTTGGTTAGCTTGGAACTAGATGGCGCTGTGTTATTAAGTTTGTTCATGACATAAAGTGTTTGATTATGTTCTTTAATTATAATAATTTTTATTAATAGAATAACTTAATAATATGCTCCCAAGTACTATTGTTGATAGTGAGGTCCTAAGTTTATTTGTGGCTCTAAACTTAAATTTAACTGGCACTGCAAATTTCGTACACTTGCGTGGTAAAAATAATGCTTAGGAAGGAGACGTCGGAAAACTCGGAAATAAATACCGCGAATAAATCAGTAAACGTAATTTTTATGTTTCTTTTTTCTTAAAAAACTGTTTTCATTTCGACGCGTTGAATTCACAACAGTGTAATATTTTTTTTATATATATTTTTAGAAAAATTCTGTTTTCCACTGCATTCGATTCACGCGTTGAATACAACGCGTCGAAATGAATACAGATTTATTCGCCGATGGGCAGAAAAAGGAGATAATTAATTGTTCACCAACCGTTAGTTGATATTATGTACCTACTGCTTTCTTAGAATCAGTAGGTATAACGATCTGTATTAAATAATTTCTACTCATAAAAATCAAACCTAAAAATATTATTTGCCAATATTTACTTACTTATTACTGGCTCTCAATATCGACAGCTGAAACTACTGCATCAGGATAACATAACATACCATCACGCCTGTCGTCCCCGAAAGGTTGGGTAGAGGTGTACTCATGGTCACCAAAATTGCGCCGGTATATTTTAGGTCCCATGTAATAGGAGGCGAGCCTATTGCTATTAACTGGGCACGGAACCAAACTTCGAGCTGCTACTGAGAATTTCATAGAAAACCCAATACCTAACACTTTGCTCGACATGAGAATCGAATCCAAGACCTCTCGGCAGTCGCACTGTACGACCACTAGATCAACGAGGCGTCACGGATCGCGGGTTCAAATACATTGGTCAGCTATTAGTTTGAAGGAGGTAGGGTAGGGGGAATAGCGAGATTTCTTGCTCAAATTGAGCTGCCCGGCTAGGGAAGTACCTCCGCTTTACAGAAGACCGCAGTGAATCAACAATGTTGTCTTTCTGCGAGTGAGTAAGGTAACCAGAGCTCATTGGGGGAGTGACTATTCTTATTCTGACAGTATGGGAATGCCGTTTGCTGTCAGTTCAGGAACTCTCTATTTTAAGAAACCCGAACGGTTTCTAAGGAGTTTGGCAACGCATTTGCAAGCCTCTGGTGTTGCAAACGTCCATGGGTGGCGGTCATCACTTACCACAAAAAAAACTTGTAGAACCGACCACGGAAGAAGGGTGTTTTCGGCGAACAGTGATATGAGTATGGCCTATACAATATCTGGGGCTGGTCTTATTTGTCGAAGGTCTGATGCCGCTGGAGACGACACGTTCTGGAGTGCAGATCATGAATCGGCAAACGTAGTGTAGGACGCCCGGTGCTCAACGCCTAGATGGGACGACCTTAAAAAAAAAAAAAAGGTGGAGATAGACTGGATGGCGGATAAAGGAAGGCGGAGGACAGAGTGTTATGGCGCAGTTTGGGAGAGGCCTATGTCCAGCAGTGGACTACGGTAGGCTGAGTTGATTCATACGATACCAACAGTTGGTAAAATAAAACTACTTATTACAGATTTTATCGTGGTATGGAAGTACACAGTTGTAAAATTCCGTAAAAATCCAACACAGCTGAATAAACGCACCCAAGACACAGAATTAAAATTAAATAATGCTGCGCATTTTTGTTAAATATTTGTGTTAATATTATTATCCTGTTATAATCATTAATATTAAATTGGATAGAATATACGAAAAAATCCTAAACAAACATCTTTGCAAACATTAATTATGTAGTTCAAGTGTAAAAATATTTCTTTTTAATAAACGTTGATGTTGATATTGTTGATGATAAAGTATGTAAAGGCCGGGATATTACAGGGGACTTTTATTTTTTATATATTTTGGAAATAACAACAGAGATTTTAAATAACCTAAAATTACCTATTATAACACAATATTGATTTGCTACATCTAATTATAGGATATTCGTGTACATAAATATACAGAACAATTTAAAAAAACCCGTCACAGATATATAAATGACTGAACAGATTTTCTTCAATCATTTGCTTGCTATGATTAATCAAAATTGGTTTATCCATTTAGGTGCTGAAATGCTACAAACAGATACATGATATACAAACACATATCTTTTTCGTGATGGGTTACAAAATATATAGTATTTGTATTGAAGACTTTGGTATGAAGTAAGTGTCTTCGTGTCGAAAGTATCTTCTCATTATTCATATTTACGAAGAATTTTCCAAAAAAATCTACGTTTATACCTATCAATTTAATCATTATTTTAAATAGCATAAAATAATATGCTATTTCCATTTGCACTTCGCTTCGAAAGAATTGAATGCAGCGGAAATATAATAAAAATGAAGTCAGACAATTCCTCGTTATAAATGGTTGAAACAAGAAACATCGTCTACGTTCCACAATTGAAGGGACTATTAAGTCTACAGCCGGTGTCGTTTGAATCAAAGAGTAAGCACGGAATTACAGATGGTCACTGCTCATTGAGGTAGTCCAAGAGGTAGGGCATAGCGAGATTTCATGCTCCAATTGAGCTGCCCGACTGGGAAAGTACCCTCCACCTTACAGAAGACCGCAGTGAATCAATAATAGAGTGAGTAAGGTTACCAGAGCTCGTAGGGGGAGTGGCTATTCTGACAGCATGGGAATTCCGTTTGCTGTCAGTTCAGTAACTCCCTATTTTAAGAAACCTAAACGGTTTCTACGGGGTTTGACAACGCATTTCCAAGCCTCTGGTGTTGCAAATGTCCATGGGCGGCAGTGATCACTTACTATCAGGTGAGCCCCCTGCCCGTTTGCCCCCTTACACCACAAAAGAAAGAAAAAAGAAGTAAGCTTCGCCAAATCTTTTTTTTCTAATATTTTCCCCAGATGAAATACTTTGCCCAGTCTGTTTTTCCAGTCATGAGTTACAGCACGCTGATGCGGCAGTTTATAAAAAAGGTCTTACGTCTTAAAAAATCACTGAATGTGGGTGTCGCAGGACCCGTTATCGTGGCTGGCCTATATCTTGCAGTGGGTAATGATGATGATGAACTGCTCAATGCACATGCAATAGAACAGTAGTTTCTAGAAACAACAGAACTAGGGTGGCTCTTGACCCGCTCGCAACCGAATAATGATTATGTTGGAATCCAGCAATGGACTTATGTTATGCTGTTGGAAAGCAGCTATGGAATAGAGCTACTTTATGTCAATATGATGATATTCTAAGTCCCAACTCAGTAGCTTATCAGGCCATTGCCAACAAGTTCATTTATTTTTTTAATTCATAAAATGCTTCAATAGAATGATTACTCGCATTTTCTTTATTTGTATTTTTTTACCACCTCTCGTAAAAAAGAAAGATGTTTCCTCCAAACGATAGAATTTACGGCAGTGAAAAGGTGAATGAATCCATTTCAAAGTCAGTTTGTTGGAGGTAATACCACATGGTTGTTAACCCGAAATAATATGCCCTAAATAGACCCTTCCATAACCGACAGAAACGTCAATTATGTCGAAATTCCCGTATACGAACTCATATAAAAATGTTCTTGTTTATTTCGATGTTCAGTGTTATACAAAAACATCCTTTAACATTTTAGCATTAAGGACGTCATTATATGGGTTAACATCATTACATGACTATCTTACTTTGATTAGCATCTGCGTGTAGGTATATGATTTTCTTATGAAATCTTCTCATGCTCGTCCGACCTCTCTGAGACAATATTGTGGATACTATCCTCCTAAAATCATGCAAACAATACTGTTACTACGTGCTTCGCTTGTAAAAGACAACTATTTTCTCCATCTCCAGAACCAAAGGATCGGATGAAAAGAAAAGTTAGTAGAAACTTAAAATGTTCAAATAATAATTAAGATTTATATTTTTCTGCTGGCTTTGTCGAGCTTGTAATGTTCATGGTGGAAGCATTGTCGTGGACGAAGATAAAAGTGGATGAGTAATACCCACTAGTACGGGAGGTATCTTGGCTTAAAATCACTACTTATAATGCCCGATGCATTATAAGTAGTGATTTTAAGAAAACTAAAGGGATAAAACGGGAGTGCAAATTTTGTATCAAACTTTACTTTTTCGTTAAATTGCACGTGGATGAAGTCGCGGAAATCAGCTAGTTTAATATAACATTGTCTATGACTCAGGTCGAATCCCCAGAAGGCAGCTTTTAATAACCCTGCACTAATCGATTCCTCATAACTGTAAGGACCAAGAACACAATTTACGTAGGGATGAATAAATAGATTTAATAATGCTGTACCTTCAGGAGCAAGACTTTTAAAGAAAAGACTGATGTTGAGGAACTTCTGAGTGATGATTAAAATAAGAAAACTTTTTTATATTGGATATCATCATAACATATAAATATGGCGATCCTTGGGTGAGACCTATGTCTAGTGGACGTGTAACGGTTCATATGGTGATGCTGATATAAATATATAATTAATAGTATTTTTCAGTTCCCGTATAACACTGCAGAAGGAGTAGAAGAATGATATTAATATAATACTATTCTCATACGGTCAATTGATGCGGGTGGCGCAGGACCGGTCGTCGTGGCGATCCTTGGGGGAGACCTATGTCCAGCAGTGGACGTCTAACGGTTGATATGATGATGATGATGGTGGTCAATTTAATCATTACATCGTTTCAACTATAATTACCGGTTAGGGCTTGTCTTGCTTAATTGCTTACAATCGCGGGCAGATTAGCGCAGTCTACCACAGAACGGCCTCCCTGTGTAGAAACGGACTCCCTTCTTGCTTGAGTCTTGAGGCTTAAGTTGTCTGTGATCATGTGACCAAATCATAGGTCTCAAGTTGGGATCATCATTACTCATTTATCACACACAATTAGTACACATTAAGCCAACAGCTTGGCGATGTATAAGGTATTGATGCTAGGCGTCAGTCATCAGCCAAACACAACTCCAAACTCGGATGATCTAAAATTCCAGAAGCAATACCGAACGCGGTAGTCAAGTCAGACTAGACTAATGAAACAGATAAAAAGGTTGTTAATAATAATGGAGAAATAGATATCTATCAATCAAGAAACGTTGATTCCCAGAAGGAAGCTACAAAGGTGAGGCAATATTATAGTGATGCACGAATATTTCCCGAGGGACGAAAACCATTCACAATAAGAAAAGCAAGCGATATAAATGCAGGTATCGCTAAATCATAGTAAAAGCATTTCCGTCCATATCCATACTAATATTATAAATGCGAAGTGTGGCTGTCTGTCTGTTACCTTATCACGCTTAAATCGCTGATCCAATTTAGATGGAATTTGGTATAGAGATAGTTTGAGTTCCGGGGAAGGACTTAGGATAGCTTTTGCCTCGGAAAACTCCCCTTAAATGGGCGAAAAGAGGGGTTTAAGCTTGTATGCGGAATCAATCATTTCAAAGATATATCAATAACTAGATTGGACAAAATTCTATTCTATGCAGCCGAAGTCGCGCGGAAAAGCTAATATTTAATATTTAATATTATTTCATTTGGTGGTTTTTATAGAAATTATTTTAAATAAAAATTTACGTAATTACGGATTTAAAGATACGCTTTCATTAGTAATTGTTTGGCAGTATTGAAGTGGCCTACGCAAATGTTCCATACTATATAGTCAAAGATCCCTTAAAAAATAAATTATTTTATATCAAATTAAATATATTAATAAATATACATAATGGATGTTGGTTGTCTAAAAAAAATCTGACCATTGTTTGATAAAATAACAATTTAAAAATTATTAATTTTTATAACTTCACCGGTTTGGTTAATAGATAAATTGTATGCCAATGGAAAGTACCCATGAAGCCTATAGAACTTGCAAACGTAAGGTTGACTATTCTGACACAACTCTTAGGTTGGCAGGCATAAACAGGTAAGTAAGACGAGTAATATGCACCGGTCTGGTTAATATGGAATAGTCGTACGACAGTGGCGTAGGGTGGGTATTTGCCGCCTGGGGCCATTTGGAAATTTGCCGCCCCCTTTTGTAGTAGTTGTTGCCGCCCCCTTTCATATGCCACCCGGGGCCATGGCCCCCTTTGCCCCCCTCCACGCTACGCTACTGTCGTACGACTAATCGTTGAGCTCCCTTAATTAAAATTGAGCCACACGACGACTGATGCATGAGTGCCGTGTGTACCGTGGGTCAAATCAGTTAAAAGCTGTGATCATAAATCTGCCGAGAGGTCGTCACTTAAGAAACACTGGCGATATAATAGTTTCTAGTACTTCAAATGTAAAACATTATTAATAAAAACCGGCCCAGTGTGAATGGGACTCGTGCACGTAGGGTTCCATACAAAATTAGGCAAAAATCGGGTTTTTTGTTTTTAGTTTTTGTTGTTATAGCGGCCACATAAATACATAATATGTGAAAAATTCAACTATCTAGCTATTGCAGTTCTTGAGATACAGCCTGGTGACAGACAGACAGATGGACGGACTGACGGACAGACAGCGAAGTCTTAGTAATAGGATCTCGTTTTTACCCTTCAGGTACGGCCCCAAAACCTAAATAAAAGCTTGAAAAAAGTGTAATATTGCTTTCCTTGTTAATTATAATGAATGCTGCTCTAAGGTAAGAGTTTGTTATTTAAGAAAATATGCTTTTAAAAGATGAAGAAGATGAATTATCTATAGAAAATTATAATCATAAAAACGAACATACAAAATTAAGGCATTTTAATAAAATACATTGCATTAACAAGGATAAGGAAGTATGTACCTATACCAATTAGTAAATTTAAAAAAGAATTTCGTTTTTTATGTGGGCCGAAGGTAAAACATTTTTCAACGAGGTATCGGATAAACTAAACTCGAATATACTTATTTAACATTTTATACATAAATACATCGATGGATTCAATAGTTGATGCTACATTTTTGTCCCTTCCGGGATTCGAACCCGGCGGCACCTGTAGTACAGACGGTAGCGTCAACTACCACTAGGTTAACCAGGTCGTGTGTAGTAAGATTTTAATTAAGATAGATAGATCAATCGGTTACGCAGCGATTCAAAATGGCCAACAAATGATGGATATCTAAAAAAGTTCAAATAAAATGCTTGACTGGCTTAACTTTGAACAAAAAAGTAATTAAGAATTTGACATGAAAGGGCTGAGTAAAATTTTTTTTAGTCTGTAACGATTACACTTGTGTGACTTAATTTTATTGACATGACATGCAATGAACTACAATCTAATTATATAAAAATTTACTTATTGGGTCGGGTTCGAATTAAAATATTTTGCTATAGTTCTTGCTAGCATATATTTTAGCAGTTGTAACTGAACTAACCCATTGTCGTCCTGTGCCGAAAACGGCATGCACAATATGCACATCATTTGTCCATGGCCGTGGCCGACCGTGGCGTCCAAAATATTGATGTTACAGTTATTACATTTGCGTTTTATATTTAACTAACTTTTGCCCAACCTCCGACCCCTTTTTTTGTCTTCCTTGGGAAACAAGCTATACCTACCAAATTTCATCTAAATCAGTTTAACGGTTAAAGCGTCTAGAGATTATACAGAAACAGATACACTTTTGCATTTAACGATGAATGTAAGAAGAACCTTACTGAAGAAAATTGCTAAAATCAATAGCACATCTGTAACTTTTATCTTAGTCTTTGATAGAACAGAATAGTTTCAATTGGATGGAACTGCCAACGACAGGTATGGTGAACAACAGAAGCAATAATCTCAAACAATACACTGAGGACGCTTAAATAACCATTGCGTTCAGTTACGGAATGTATAAACAAATAAATAGGTTATAATCGATTGAAACTCAAGGTTTAGTTGCCTTTCATGAATTTAGTATTTTCCATTGATATGTCTGTTAATCAATAGCGCAAAAAAGCCTTAAAGGATTCGCATGGAATTGGCATACGAGATTTTTACATTTTTTGACAAACTTACTTCTTTTCATCAACATACCGTGAGAGAAAAATCGAATTTGCAGAATAAAAGTGCATGCCGAAATAAATTAGGGCCATGGGTAGCATAATGAAAATGATGACTATTAAAATAAAATAAAATAAATATTTATCGTGTTACGTATGCGCATAGCACCAGGAACGCTGACAAGCGTTTACCTCATTTACTGCGCATTACAACAGCCAGGGACACGAGGCGCCGATTCAGCGGAATGCGATGCATCGGACACCGGACGTCGCGGCCCCTCAACTAGCGTCACTTTTGATACAACATCGATCAACTGTCGACATAATCCATAATTATAAGAATTGTAATTGTAATTAATAAATTAAGTTTAATAAATTTTGTATTTTTTTGCATCCTCCGGCTACAGCCTTCGTAATTGGCGCAGTCGGTAGGATACTCGCGGGCCGGTTCGCGAGATTAAATTGCTAGGATCGCGAGTCACCCGGGTGGCTATCGGGCACCTTACGAGTATCCTGAACCTACACGTGCTGCAGTCCAGAGGAGTATCCAGACATCGATACAGCAGAGGTACAAAATCAGTTCATGTAAGTACTTTAGAATCATTCTAGAGTCGCTTCCTTTTTACTTTTAAGTTTTCCTATAACATCCAAGATTTTCCATCCACGGCAATCTCGGTCCCCTAGGTTAGATAATTATAATAGTAGAATTAATACTTTAGACTCGAACAGAAATTTAGAGACGATTCAGGAGGATAGCGATAGTATTGTTTCGTCGAAAATGGCTGACTCAGTAGATCGCATTTACAAAGCCCTACGCTTGGTTCCGGAATTCGACGGTAACTCGAACGTACTAACTCGATTCATAAAACTATGCGATCAATTAGTAGGACAGTATATAAGAGATGGACCAGATTTTCAGTTAAGTAATTTAGCATTATTAAACGGTATTTTAAATAAAGTAGTGGGTCCAGCAGCGCGCACGATTAACTCGAACGGTATCCCGGAGAGTTGGGAAGGTATTAGGAGCGCCTTAGTTAATAACTTTGCTGATCAACGCGATGAAACGTCCCTATATAATGACCTTGCACTTTTGACTCAGGGTTCGGCAACCCCACAGGAATTTTATGAACAATGCCAAAACCTTTTTAGCACTATAATGACTTATATCAGCCTACATGAAACGATAGCGAGTACCATTGAATCAAAACGCACGCTGTATAAGAAACTCACATTACAGTCGTACTTACGTGGTTTACGCGACCCGTTGGGTTCTCGCATTCGGTGCATGCGGCCTGATACAATCGAGAAAGCTTTAGAGTTCGTGCACGAGGAGTTGAATACATTGTATTTACAGCAGCGCAACGACCATGTTCCTGACAGGAGGTCGCAGCCTCAGCACCAGGTTAGTCATAAATATTCTTACGGCATTAGGCCCCCGGTTCAATCGATATCGCTCACACCGCGTTCATTTAATTTTCCCCCACCTAAGCCTTTTAATACGCCAGGTCCCTCACGTCCGTTTATGCCTCAAACACAGCAACCTGTTCCCTTCTGGAAAAATCAATCCCCTCAATATCGTGGTCCCACTCGAACACAGCAAATGTTTAGCGCGCCACCACCCAATTACAGGCCCCAAAGTCAAGTTTTTAAAATGCATGGTCCCAAACCATCAGCAAATAATGCACCACAACCAATGAGCGGCGTAAGTCACTACGTGGCTAAACCATTCGTACCTCGCTCACCCCAGGACTGGTCTAAATTTGAAAATCCACCCCCATCAAATTACTTTAAATCTAAGGAAATTAATTTTAATAATTTCAATGATCAGTCTCATTACGATTATTATAATGAACATTATGTGGACGATGATTATTACCATCAAGAATATTTTGAATACCCTGATTATGCGTATACCGGTGAATACGCGCATGAACAACCACAATGTACTGACTCTTATACTATAGAGGAAGTTGGTAACGCCCCGTCTACAGAAAATGAGGATTTTCAGAAAGCCCCCAAATCAGACACCTTAAAATAGAAATAAATTTGCAGACTCAGAGGCAGTTACCGTATATTAAAATCTCGAACCCTCCACTTAAATTGTTAATTGATACAGGTGCAAATATGTCTTTTCTCAGCCCTGCAGTGGTTCAAAAATATCTTTCTCATATACCACGTAATTATGATCCTTTTGAGGTCACAAATATTCACGCCACCACTCGAAGTAATTATTCTATTACATTACCGTGTTTTAAGGAATTTAATGAACCAGGCCATATCACACTTTTTATATACGCTTTTCATGAATTTTTCGATGGATTGATTGGCTATGACTTATTAGAAAAATTAGAATCTAATATCGATTTAAAGAATAGATTGTTGGTCACTCGTAATTCTAGTAATCCGTTACTTATGTATGACTCCCGAAATAGTAATTTATATGAAGATATAATACCGGCTAACTCATCTAAAATAATTAAAGCCCCTATAAACTCTCAAGACGGTGACGTTTTAATACCTGAACAGTACATTTCTAATTGTCATATAGGCGATTGCGTTACAACTGTAAAAAATAATAGAGGTATAATAGAAGTAACAAATACGTCACGTCATGATGTAGTATTTTCCATGGATCGACCGATTAGTACAGAGATGTTTAACGTTCAGGGCATGCGCACCATAAACCAGTCCGATCGCGTACAGGAAGTTTTGTCTCGCCTGCGCACTGACCATTTAAACCGTGAAGAGAAAGTAAATTTGGAGACACTCTGTGCTCAATATGCTGATGTTTTTTATATTGATGACGAGCCGCTATCTTTTACCAATCAAGTAAAACATTCTATCCGTACAACAGATGATGTCCCAGTTTACACGAAAAGTTACAGATATCCCTTTATACATAAACAGGAAGTTCAAGATCAAATCTCTAAAATGTTGGAACAAAATATTATCCGTCCCTCACAGTCTGCATGGAGCTCCCCTATTTGGGTAGTCCCTAAGAAAACTGACGCCAGTGGAAAAACCAAATGGCGTTTGGTAATAGATTTTCGGAAACTAAACGAGAAAACTATAGATGACCGCTATCCCATTCCAAATATTTCAGACGTTCTTGACAAGTTAGGCAACTGTCATTATTTCACTACTCTTGACCTTGCATCTGGTTTTTATCAGGTTGAAATGAACCCCGAAGATATTCATAAAACCGCATTCACAGTCGAGCACGGTCATTTTGAATTTTTACGTATGCCAATGGGTTTAAAAAATTCTCCTTCCACCTTCCAACGGGTAATGGACAATGTCCTCAGAGATCTACAAAATAACGTATGCTTAGTTTACCTGGATGATATAATCGTATTTTCTGTATCCCTTCAGGAACACATGATAAATCTGCAAAAAGTATTTCAGAGACTAAGAGAATCTAATTTCAAAATTCAAATGAACAAATCAGAATTTTTAAAATTAGAAACCGCATATTTAGGACACATTATTAGCAAGGACGGTATTAAACCAAATCCGGACAAAATTATAGCAATTCAAAAATTCCCACTGCCTAAAACAGCTACTGAAATTAAACGCTTCTTAGGATTATTAGGCTATTACAGGAAATTTATCCCAGACTTCGCGCGTATAACCAAACCAATGACGCAATGTTTAAAGAAAGGCTCTAAAATTGTTTTAACCGATCCAAATTATGTAGGTTGCTTTGAGAAGTGCAAAACTCTATTAACAAACGACCCGATCTTGCAATACCCCGACTTTACCAAAGACTTTATACTGACGACTGATGCTTCAAATCTTGCCATTGGTGCCATTCTTTCCCAGGGACAGATAGGTAGCGATAAACCTATAGCGTACGCATCCCGCACATTAAACACTAGTGAAATTAATTACAGCACAATTGAAAAGGAACTGTTAGCAATTGTGTGGGCAACCAAGTATTTCCGCCCTTATTTATTCGGTAGAAAATTTAAGATCGTAACAGACCACAAACCACTACAATGGGTCATGAATTTAAAAGAACCCAACTCTCGCCTAACCCGCTGGAGATTAAAGCTGAGTGAGTATAATTTCACTACTGTCTATAAGCAGGGTAAGCTAAATACCAATGCAGACGCCTTGTCCCGTATTGAAATTAATAATGAAGATGCAAATTCTATAGCCGTTAACACATCTGAAAAACCCCCTTCAGTAAGTGGATCTACCACAGTTACCGCCCATACTAGTGCTGAAAGTCCTATACTAGAAATCCCTATATCCGATGATCCCCTTAACAAATTTCACCGCCAAATATCCTTTGTAGTCGTAGGAGACATTAAAAAACGCCCCACAGTTTCAAAACCCTTCGAATCCCATACTAAAACCACTATACAATTATCGGAGTCTAATCTTGAAGACGACGTTATCAACGCTGTAAAAGAATACGTAAACCCCAAGGTGAAAACTGGTATCATTATCCATCCACCTCTAGCTATGTATAATATCATCCCGATCATTCAAGATAAATTTAAAAGTTCTGCCTTGAATATGGTGTTAACAAAAAAAGAAGTAGAGAACGTCAAAAATTATCTAACACAACAAGAAATTATACGTAATTACCACGAAGGTAAAACTAATCATCGTGGTATAACGGAATGCTTTCTAGCTTTATCCCATCGTTATTATTGGCCTAAAATGAAAGATAGTATATCAAAATATATTAATGAATGTAGCATTTGTGGACAAGCAAAATATGATCGAAATCCTATTAAACAAAAATTTTCTATAGTTCCCCCTTCTACCAAACCTTTTGAAATTGTACATCTTGATCTTTTCACAGCCCAGAATGAGAAATTCCTAACTTTAGTTGACGCTTTCTCGAAATATGCGCAAGCATATCATCTTAGAGATGGCACAGCTCTAAGTGTCGTTCAAGCTCTTTTAATGTTTTGCACCCATCATGGCGTCCTTTACACTATTGTTACCGACCAAGGACCTGAATTTACTAATGCACTTTTCTCAGAATTCGTACGACTCCATAAAATACAGCATCATAAGATACTTGCACATACTCCTAACGATAATGGTATAGTAGAACGTTTTCACTCTACTATTCTTGAACATCTCAGAATCCTGAAATTAGAGAAACGAAACGAACCAGTCATAAATCTCATGCCTTATGCAGTCTTAGGTTATAACAGTTCCATACATAGCTTTACTAAATGTAGACCTATAGATTTAATTACAGGACACTTTGATCCCCGAGATCCTCTAGATGTTAACTTATCCGAGCACTTATTGCAGCAATACTTACAAGACCATAAAAAACGTCTAACTCAGGTTTACGATATAATCAATGAAAGTTCTCTTCATCACCGGACAGAATTAACTGAAAATAGGAATAAGGATCGCGAAACTGAAAAAGAATATACCCCTGACCAACAAATTTTTGTTCGTAATCCTATAGCTGCTAGACAAAAGCTAGCCCCGCGCTTTACTCAAGATACAGTCCTAGCTGATCTTCCTATTCACATATATACAAGAAAGAAGCGTGGCCCTGTCGCAAAATCTCGTATAAAAAGAGGCCATAATGAACCCGTATTGTTACAGGATACTACTTTTATTACTACTCCAGATGATTCAAGGACAAGAAGTAACGATTGACCCCTTAGGCAATGGCCCTGGTTTGCTTCCCTTTAACTTAGGTACCACGCGAGTCATCTCCCATTACCATTCATTTCTTAATTACGTTAACCTCGATAGTATTCAATCTCAAGTCGATTTAGTTAGCTCTAAACTGTCAGAAATTAGACCTAAATTAAATAATAAAACTTCGTTTATGTTTGAACCGCATATAAATTATCTAACTTCTAAGTTAATTAAAATATCTACCCAATTAGAATCATTTGAACACAATCGCCACAAAAGAGGGCTTATCGATGGACTTGGTTCCGTAATTAAGAGTATATCTGGTAATTTAGATCAAACTGACGCAGTTAAATATAATAACGCTATAAAAATCCTTCAAGAAAATGAGCATAGACTACAGTCCCAAATTAATGAACACGTCAGTATAACTAAAACGTGGGCTATTCATAATGAACATTTATTAACTAACATGACTATAAATCAGTTACGCATAAGTCATGTTTTAAATCAAATACTCAATAGCAAAGATTCAGACTTTATTCACTATGCCCATATGGCCCAATACCTAAATATACTAAATGACAACATAGATAACTTATTTGAAGAAATTCATAAATTAGAATATACATTAGCTTTTATACGTGCATCGAGCACACCACATACAGTAGTTAGTTTAGATGAGATTAGAAATATGTTAGTTAAACTTAAGATTCTTTATTCAACGAAAGAAATCATTGACTTAGAATTAAGAGAATATTATGATATAATTAAGCTAGGGTATTTTTATATAGAAAATCAAGTAGTTATAGTTTTTAAGATGCCGATTGCCTTCCCTCCAATTTATAACCTCTATAAACTATCCATTGTCCCCAATAAGCATAATAAAATCCTCTTACCTATCTTACCTTTCATTGCGATTTCTGGAAAAGATTCTATGTACATGGAGGCTGAATGCCCGAAGGTAAATTCTCTGTATCTCTGTGAAGCAAAAACTAAATATAAAACCCAAGAAGAAACTGACTGTATCCAGCATTTGATCACCGAGCAAGAACTTCACCCATCTTGTAAACTGTCTTCTGTCATCTTAAAGAAAGAAGCTGTGGAACAACTCGATGAGAAACATTACACCATGAACTTTCCAACTCCAACCAAAGTAAAAATTTCATGCAGACAAGAAACCTATAAAACACTCGAAGGAAGCTATTTGGCCATCATCCCGTATAACTGTCACATCAAGACGCCCGAATTCACAATAGCAAATTCAAATAACCACATTAAAGGATTCGCCCTGGAGATAATGCAATTACCTACATTTGAAGAGCTAGAACCATCTAGTGAAACACCAATCATCCTAAACTCGATCGACTTAGAAAATCTACACGCTATCAATACAAAGATATCGTTGCAGACTCCAATTAAATTAAATGAAACCGTTGATACAAGTATCTATCACACTACAATTCCAATCTACCTTATACTATTCGGTGCAAGTGCACTCACTATCGCACTGATGTACCGACGTCACCGAGCCAAACGTAACGATAAGAATGAATCAATAAAAATGGATGATGTAAGATCTTCAGGAAACTATGCTGAAATTCAAGAGGCAATCAGGACCAGTCCCAGCAAGATAAGAATTGACCACAGCAATATTTCATCATCTCTCTCACACAAGATTTCGAAATAGTTGCTGATCTGCGGGGGGAGGTGTTACGTATGCGCATAGCACCAGGAACGCTGACAAGCGTTTACCTCATTTACTGCGCATTACAACAGCCAGGGACACGAGGCGCCGATTCAGCGGAATGCGATGCATCGGACACCGGACGTCGCGGCCCCTCAACTAGCGTCACTTTTGATACAACATCGATCAACTGTCGACATAATCCATAATTATAAGAATTGTAATTGTAATTAATAAATTAAGTTTAATAAATTTTGTATTTTTTTGCATCCTCCGGCTACAGCCTTCGTAATTATCGTACGTTTATTCTATAATATCAAATCTGATCTCAAATAAAATGTTATTATCAAATTTAATTAAATTTGAAATTTAAAGTATCTATATTTATTGGATTTGATTTGAATATATTGTATGGTTATCGTTAAAAAAAACACAAAAAGAAGAAAAAACTATTTGTTAGAAAAGTTATGCACACGCGTTATTTATAAAAAAAACCTCATTGACTCCCAAGACATGTACGTCCTAATTTAAAGAAAGAAGAAAGAAAGAAAACTTTTTATTTTGGTCTCGCAAACACATATACATATTTAAAGAACAAAAAGAAAAAGAAAAGAACAGTAATGATACAATATGAAATTTAAATTAAACAAAAAAATAATATTAATAATATAAAAATAAAACTAAGGTCCTGTAACTAAGCAACCCTGTGCGAGGCCAAAAAAGGTACCTATCTCAGCTTAATGCAGTGACATCTATGTTCAAATCACAATGCCACTGCGCTGGTTTTCAGATAGGACCGTTCTGTGATATCACGGGCAGGAACGACTACGACATTGAAGTATAAGTAAATATATAAATACCTAAATAATTGAAAATACATAAAAAATATAAAAATATACAAATAGGTACACGAAGAAAATAATAGAAAATAAGTACATAAATATAAAGAAACAGGTGCATAGTTTATACGTGTGTTGTGTATTTATGAGCCACAGTCAATTGATAAATTTATTGATTTAATTTACCGGCCATCGCCTCCACATCATTTGTCTGTAACATAAATATATAAATAATAATAGTAATAATAAAATAGTGGAAACATTATGCCAACCACTGACAAGTGAAGGGAGCGAACGTAGCCTCATATACTGCAATTTAGACGCTGTGCGGTTGGGATTTGTCAACATTGTGTCAGTGTCATGCGATGTCATCGATCCAAATTAATATCGAATCGAACTATAATGATCGATATTTTACTTACGGTTCGGCTACCTACAATCATTTATACAAGGACAGCTAGCTAATGTACAAAAAATTGAATTATGAACCAAGTTAATGTTTGTATATTAAAGAAATAAATGTGTGTAAAATTGTATAAAAGTAAAAGTAAATATTTATTCTTAAAACTATTGTCTCTGAACTGAATTATATGTCAGCAATAAACTTGTATCGAATTGAGAGCTTCGCTGCTATCTTTCGGTCTGGCAGGGATTCTGATACTGTGTAATCGTGGGTAAGTTTATTGGTTTACCTGTTATTTTTGTTTTTGTGCACACAGTAAGTGTTGCTTATACTTAATTTTAAACGAGTTTACCGTTTTTATAGCACGGAAAGGAGGTGGTAGGTCATTCCAGCATCGAGTAGCAGCAAACTTAAAACTTCCCCGAAATGCAACAGTTTTGTGTCTAGGAGTTGATAAAAGGTAAGCAGATGCCCTTGTGTATTTTTTATTGAAATCACGCGACCAAGAGAGTTTACTATATAAGTATTCTGGTTTTTTAGTTAAAATAACATCAAAGAGCAGGGAAGCCAAATGAAGTTTTCTGCGTGCAGACATCTTCATCAGATTCCCCTGGTTTAAGAAGGGTGTGATATGTGATCGCGGAGGGACATTGAAACAAAATCTCGCACATGCATTTTGTACCCTTTGGATCATTTTCTCAGTTCTACCAAGAATACAGGTCCCATACACAGTGTCTGCGTAGTTCAGCTTGGATAAAACAAGTGACTCACATAGCATGATACGCATATCCACACTTATGTAGGGACGGATTCGGTATAGAAGCTTGAGCCGGTAGAAGGAGTTGCGTACTGCTTCCAAGATATGGGTTTCAAATTGTAAAAGACCATCAAATACAACTCCGAGGTTGCGAGCTTCTTTGACTTGTTCAATAGGACAGCTATTAATTTTTAGATCAAAGTTATATTTTAAAGTTTTAGAAATAGAATCCCTTGACCCCATAACTATATATTTGGATTTATCAGGGTTCAGAACCAGGGAATTTCTTGCTGACCAAGCCGAGATCCTATTCAAATCTTCATTTATTTTACTTACAGCTTCAACTGTATCCTGGGGATGGAAAGACATGTACAGCTGGAGGTCATCGGCATAAAGGTGAAACTTAGAATTGATCAGACAGCTGGTGATGTCAGCACTGTACAAAATAAAGAGTAGAGGGCCCAAAATTGATCCTTGAGGGACGCCCCTATTCACCTGCCTTGGACCAGAAAACAAACTATCTCCCTCTCCGTCATTTGTTATCTGTACAAATTGATACCGGTGGTCAAGGTAACTATGGAACCACTTAATAGTTTCTAACTGACATCCGTAATATGACAATTTAGAAAGAAGGAGTGAAGTATTAATCGAATCAAAGGCACGAGAAAAATCAAGGAGGACAAGCAGAGTACCCATGCTCTGATCCCTTGCTTCAAGCATATTACCTACAACATCCAGTAGGGCTGTTGCTGTGCTATGTTTTCTACGAAAACCTGATTGCGCTGCAGGCAATATGTTGTGGTGTTCCAGGTATTCCCGAAGTTGATTGCTAACAACCTTCTCCAGGACCTTGGAGAGACAGGGAAGAAGGCTAATAGGACGCAGATCTTTGGCACTAGTGGGATTGGAAACCTTCGGTATAGGCTTAACTATTGCCACCTTCCACAAGTCAGGGAAAGAAGAGCTAGATATAGATCTGTTGATGATAGAAGTTATCACTGAGAGTGTACGGGGAAGAGTCAACATCAACATCTCCAGTGAAATTTGGTCCGAGCCCTGAGCATTGGATCTGAGACTGCACAGAAGTTTAAGCACAGCATCCTCCTGAACAGGTTTCAACTGAAAGTTGTGTGACCCAAATCTATTGAACTCAAAAAATGTCAAATCCGAAATACTAACTTTATCGCTGCCTGGTACCTCCAAAAAGTGTTGGTTGATACTTTCTGGATCATTGCAAAAGTATGGTAAACTATGTTCTTGCTTTTTTGATATAGCCACAGTTGATTTGATACTATTCCATAGCTTCTTAGGCTGATTAATATTATTATTTATGTGTTTTTTAAAAAAGGCATATTTCTCACTCTCCATTGCGGCACGGACAAGGTATTTTAGGTCTTTATAGGATTTGATATGGCTCTCAATTTTAGTCACTCTGGATCTTTTATGATAGCTGTCACGTAGCTTCATCATTTCTGTAATAGTATCTGTTATCCATGGAAGTACTTTATCTTTAATTAAAACTTTTTTAACTGGTGCATGTAAGTCAAACAAGTTTGACATATAATAGTTAAAAGTTGCCACCATCGAGTTCACGTCATCTAAGGTCTCTATGTAATCCCAAATTTGGAGGTCAACTGATCCATAGGGATCTATTGACCCGCCGCCGCCGGCCGGGGTTGTGATGCATGCTTTTGCGAATACCATGGCCCCAGCAATAGGGTTGGTGGCGTTGACGGGTGCGGTTTTTTAGTCGGTAAACGCTCATGCGGAGTCCGACACACCCTGTCGCCTCCCCAGGCGACGGGAAGGTCCAAAGTAAAGGTAAAGGATTTTTACGCACTTAAAAAAAAGGGATCTATTGACCTCCAAATTAGGACGACTTTCGAAGTACAGTAATATATTTCGAAGTACAGTAATAACTTTAAATTAAGCTTACTAAATAATATTGTATGGCTATATTGAACAAATTATTATAAGATTTGCGCTTTCAAAATTGCAAGAGTTAGTGCATTCTATCTGCGGCACAGTTCGATTATCTCAATGGGAAGATAGATTATTCAATTGGTTCGGACCTGTTGTCGGCTTCAATGAAATTAGCTATAAGTGGCCTCTAGGGGGAGCCACATATAACTTTTATAAATGTCTATATTTTATAGGCGTAATAGCCGATTAAATAGCTTACAATAAATCGTATTACACAATTGAAATACATTCAGGTTTTCATGAAAAGGTAAATTTGACATCTGTGTGTATAATATCGCTGCGGGTTCCAAGACAGTTAAAATCATTCCCCTGGGACACGTCGGACTTCATTGTCTCGACAATTTTCTGGATAGTTACTATTGTTGATCCTGGTTTACAGGAGTTGCAGAAGTAGGGATTTGGGTGGTGGGCAAGTCCCAAAAAAAAAAAAAAACTGTGTGTATATTAGGAAGGTATATAATGTAATGATTATTGTTTTTATAGGTGTGATAATTGTTTGGGAATGTAAGAGATTCTAGAAAGATAATAAAAGAATAAATGGCAAAGGAGAGAAATATTTGGCACAATAGTAATTATGTATGTTGAGGAATACTCGATTAGTTTAAATTAGTAATACTATTAGTAATAGTAAAACGGTTATATAAAATAGTAATACGCTGTCACATACGTGTATACCTGTAGATTGTATAAATATTTGATCCGTGCGGGAATCAAACCCTTGATGCACAAGCCGTTCGAGTCATTATCGCTAAAGTAATAAATAAACGTCACACGTTGACGAGTACTTAAACATGTATAAACCCATTACTGTCTCACTGCTGGGCACGGGTTTCCTCTCATTTGAGAGGAATTAGGCTATAGTCCACCACGCTAGCCTCCTGCGGGTTGGCAGACTTCACATGTCATCGAGAAGATCTCTCAAGAATGCAGGTTTCCTCACGATATTTTTCTTCCCCGTTTGAGCATGTGATAAATACGCACATAACTTCCGGAAAGTCAGTGGTACGCACCTTGGGTTTGAACTCGAGACCTCTGACATCTCAGTCCACTGGTCACACCACTAGGCTACCGCAGCTCTCACAGTAAGATAGTACTAAGCTTCAAGTACCTATATACTTACTGCCTCGTTGGTCTAGCGGTCGTAAAGTACGGCTGCCGTGCAAGAGTCTTGGGTTTGATTCCCAGGTCTAGTGTTATTGGAATTTTCAATGAAATTCTCAGTAGCAGCTCGGAGTGCCCGGTTGATGGCAATAGACTCACCCACTGTTACATTGGACGTAAACATACCGACAAAATGTGGGTTATATGGATGTACAATAATACACTTCTGCCTTACCTTTCGAGGATGATAGGCGTGATGGTATATTCAAGTAGAAACTTTAGGCAATCTAGGGCAAGAGGTAGTCGGAGAGTGCAATGACCAAAAAAATTGGTTGCGTGTTTTAAGTCAGTTAATAACAAGGACATTTAATAAGCCTATTTATTATATTATAACTCCCTTGGGTAATTTACTTGGTTTTCTTTACTTAAAATGTAATCAATTTCAGATTGGTTAGCAGGCTTAGCCTGTCCGTGAAACTATAAGTATATTAGTGTCATTAAAATATGGCGACTGTTGGAACGCGCTTGATACCTACAAAACATACTTTTATTTGCTGAAACCCTTGTTTGATGTTTTATTCGTGGATGCTTGATTAATCTTCTTAACAGAAGAAATAAAATAAAAAATCTAACTTAACATAACACGGAAGGAGGCGTTAATCCCTATACTGGTAAAAAGCACAGTACATTTTTTTTTATACTGTGTAAAGAGGGATCTCTCGACCAGGCCAGGTATTATTATGCCCGGCGGGCTACTGCCGGATGGTTATTGCCAGCTACCTATTCGCATCCCTATATTTGGGTTTAAAGATCTTTACTATCACAATAAACAAAATTGACACTTACATGATATCCGCACTCGGGGTTTGCCAGAGAGCTATGGAGCGCAGCATCTTGGGAGTCCGTTTATCAGACCGTATAAGGAACAGTATACTGCGCTCCAAAACTCAGATCGCCGACGTTGGTCAAAAAGCCGCAAGTTTGAAATGGAACTGGGCTGGTCACATCTGCCGCATGTCGGACGAATTGTGGGCAAAACGCATTACTGAGTGGAGTCCACACAACGTTACACGACGTCGTGGCAGGCCTAAAAGGAGATGGCGAGACGAGCTAGACCGATACTGGGATGACTGGCCGCAGAAAGCCCTAGAACGACCGAGATGGAAGGAGGGTAGGGAGGCCTTTGCCCTGCAGTGGGATAAACAACAATATTTTGGAGTCCGTCATCAAAAATCAATAAACATACTTACTGTCACCTACCACCACTGTCCACCCCATTGCTACTACGTAAATGTGAACGAACGCAATGGCGAAAAAAGAAAAAAAAAAATGATTGCGCTTGCATACTTCACTAGTGTGATGTAGGATGGGCTTCCTGATTGGTGCGTTCGATGTGTCAGGATAGGTGACAGTTTTTAGTAGCGAGATAGATGTCACTACAATCACACGTCATCCTTGTATTCCCGAGGAGGTCCTACCTCAGCTTGCATGTGCTGGATAGGGGCGACACCATTAACCCTTTGACCGGCGGCCTCCGAATACCTAAAACGCCGTAAATGTTCACGAAATCTACGACCAATGGCGACCGGGCACTTATGTTCATATGACATTTTGAGCATTTTTTCTTATGAACCTATGCGGTATCATATGACATTTTAGACTTTAATGGGGAAATTTAATATTTTATCAATGATAGGTTTATACTTATGACAATGGGGCAGTCAGTCTTTCAAAAACACCACACACCCTTCTCATATTCAGTTTAATGTAGTAGTGTAGTGTCCTTTATTTTATAACTATTAACCCACATTAAAAAACAAGGTTTGTAACATCATTATGGCTAATTTTTTTAAATACTAATCTAATTTATTTTGTAGTAAAGAATTATTTGGGTACAGAAATAAATAGAAAAGAACTACAATCAACCACCAATGGAAATATCTAGAATTCCAGAAATTGCCTGTAGGTACAGACGCACCTACAGGTATTTTGTTAATTAGTGTTTGAATAGAATTCTTGTTCCTCAAAATGGGATGAAGTATCTACACTGAATTGCTAATTAGTTCAATCTTGTATTGAAATGGGAGGTTTTCTAATAATCTAGAACCGCCGACTTATAAAAATAAATATCTGTAGGTAAAAGTTTTCACGACCCAGGACATTCAATAAGCGCCACTGGTCCGCAACTTAATAAGGAAAAAAGGGAAATATCACTGAAATTTATACACATACCTGTCTTTTATTTATATAACCCTGTTGTCCCTGAAGGGTTAGGCAGAGGTGTATTAATATAAACCGAATTTCGTCGGTAAGTTTCAGATTCCATGTAATAATTATAATATGGGTGTTGAATCAATAGTTATCTACCGGACACGCGTCTACTGCGAGCTGTGAGCCAGGTCGAGCAGTGTTACTGACAATCTCAATAACACTGCTTGTCCTGGATATTGAACCCAAGACCTCTTGCTCAGTTGTAGTAATTACACCCACCAAACTAACGAGGCAGTTATGTATCCTACTAATACATATTATAAACGTGAAAGTTTGTAAGATGGACGGATGTTTGTTACTCTTTCACGCAAAAACCGCTCAACAAATTTGGGTGAAATTTATCATACATATAGTTTATTACCCGGATTAACACATAGGCTTTTTTATCTATATACTATGCGGGTAAAGCCGCGGGATGCAGCTAGTTTGTATATACATAATAATAAATAGCTTAAAATAGGTATCGGTTAAATCTTAAATTGTGACCGAATAGCATCAATAAGGACAGCAGTTGTTTGTAAGATCACCAATAAAGGTATTTAATCCAATTAGCTCCCTTCGTTATGTGTCAATGACACGGAAAATTTGAGAATACCGATCTTCGTCGTTAAAAACAAACGCTGATAACATCGTGTTGTTATTTTGTATTTGAAGGTGGGAAAAAATATGTTTTAACTAGTTTCCCGATGGTACAATCTACTTTTTAATTTCCCATGAGGAATCTTTTCTTTCTTTGCAACTGGTAAAAGTAAAATGAGATTCCGAAGACGTAGGTCCTTTTTATAAATTGTATGATTCATTGGTCAATATTCGCTCCAAAGATGAATTAAGCATCTTTGAGGCAAATAGAAGCGAAGTTGTGATAAATCTGAGATTATTGCTGTCACCATCATCATCCTTTTACTGTCGCAATGCTTGAAACAGATCTCCTCTCATTTAAGAGGGATTAGAAAATAGTTTACCTCGCTAGACTAGAGCGGTTTTGTAGACATTAGGTAAACGCTGTTTTAAGACATTTGTTAGGCATACTGGTTTCCTCACGATGTTTTCCTTCCCCGTATAAGCAATTGATAAATATGCACACCCTAAAGTTCCAGATCCTTGGAACTGAGATCAAGGCCTCTTACTTCAAATTCTACTGATCACACCTATATGCGATCAGCTATCTATTCTCTTGTTCTTTGAACAGATGTACCGATTTTCATATTTGTAGCGACGTTCGTCAAATAACCTCCTCGCATGACAGTAAACAAATGAAATGTATCCGAATGATTCTCCGGAGTACCCTATAACTTACTGTTTCCTAATACAGCACAAGAGTTATAACGTCACATTTGGTGCAGTGTGTGAGCGATTGGTTTCTACGTCACGTCGTTTCTCGAATAGCATAAATATGTTCATGGCATACAGTCGTTACGCGTGTGTTTGTGTATTCTCTTCTTGTATTTAGCCATGTAAACGCACATACTACATTGATTTTCTCTTGTACTTGCTAGGGAATATTTCAGTACAGTACAGTTATTTCAAGAACTATAAGGTGCTTTTAAGTAATACTTAAAAAGGAGAAAAAATTACATAGCAAAACAAAAGCTTCCTACACAGTTCTTGTAAAAATTATTAGGTACACGATTAAGAAGCTAGGCATGCAGATTGCTTGTCACAACAAGGCAACATAATATTTTTATTATTTTGCGCTCTAACGTCATACTTCCCACTTTCATTTTATAATAATGAAGAAAGTCAGGCTGCAGCTCTGGAATATTAAATTCATAATTTTATCTATTTTTAAAAGACTTTTTTTCACAGTACTCTCAGGTCTTTGCATAAAATAGGGTATATTTATTACTTTCTTGTCATCATGATTTTATTTTTGTCATTATAATGACACCTAAAGGACAACGTCTACTTATTTATAATAAATAACCTATAACTTTTGTAACTATTAAAAAGGCCACTAAAAATGCACAATATGGTACGATTTAGTTGTTGAGTTTATATTGTTGTTTGTCTAAGTCCAACTATTGTTGGTATTTTGAAAAGTTGGAGGTCAAAAGCTGTTAGTTTAGTTAGTTTTATCACAATATTATCAATAAGTATAAGGCGCTATTTGGCTATATACTATACTTTACTAGGAGTAGGCTGTTTTCAACCTTATTTTCACGAAAATTAGGGCGTAACTTGTGCGTAACGTGTTGACTTCACTGACCAGATTATGAATTTATATACATAAAAAATATTGAGTTACGCACGCTTCAAAAAAGTGTTGCTCCGATCGAGCACAAATTTTGACCAGCTGCTTCAAAGACTATTTATTTATTAAATCAATGCTTTGTACTTTCCTCATTTCTTATCCATGCAACCACAATGTGTCACAACGAAACGTGGCAAGCTATAGTTAGTTTTAATAAAAAGGTAATACGACATCAAATCACGATGGTTTAGAAGTTTAGACATTTGATACAAGTACTTTTGTAGCTAATAATAAATAAATTGTGGCAAAAATCTCAGAATTATGTGGTTCGAAAAGTTAGCGCCGCAGAAGTTCTTGGTTCGGTTTCCTCTGCGAAAAGGTGCAATAGCCATTGGCATAATTATGCTTGTAAGTCGTTCTATGTCATTTTATCAATTACCTTGAAAATTATATAATGAGTTTTGGACTGGGTCCTTTACAGCCAACGTCAGTGATATGTTGATACTTTTTTTAATATTTTTGCCGTTTACTGGTATATTTTTAGGCACATGACAAAAGAAACGACCTTTTTGGCCAAACTACTGCTACTGATAACTTTCCAGAAACCAAATGCAGTGTGCTTGGCCCATAATCAATAATAATAATAAATATATAATATGGAAATTGCCACACAGCGCCATTTAGTTTCGTAGTAAGCAAAGAGGTCTGTGATATGGGCACTAGAAGGTTGGCTTTTTATTTGTAAATACATACATATTATACGTACTCGGATACAAATGTTGATGTTCATCACACAAACACTTCTCCGTACCGGGATTCGAACCCGAGACCCGGAGTACAGAAGGCAGCAATTACTACTCCTGGGCTATTCGGGTCGTCACGTAATGCTCACTGAACAAACTTACAGTTTTTAAATGTGTAATAAATAATCTGTCTTTTAGTTCATATGCATTATCTGCGTGATCTGTCTTGCCGTGAAGATCGCGTACTACAAAGAATGCGTCGGATGCACTCTCTCTGTGATGCACAATGCCTACAGTTTCAGCATCAACGCTCTCATTTACTGCATTTTCATGGTCTGCATAAATGTGTGGTTCCTTTGGGGAGTGAAAAAAGTAAGTCGAATTTTCAGTGTTTTTGTAACTGCCAAAAGATTGAGGTCTACTCTCATTTAAGTCCGAAAAAAAAATGCATAGTTGTACCAGATTCCACCTAAAATTTCCTTTTATCACAAAAAACACTTGAAGCTATAATCGGTCCTGGTTGTAATACGAATACCTACAATTGTAAATGGCAATCAGAGACCCGATATCCCTGAAAAGTCAGTTTACCCTTCTAGATTAGGCTATAGTTCACCACGCTAGCCTACTGCTGGTAAATCTTTGAAGCTTGCATGTTTCCTCATCAGGCACTGAAAAGTCAGTGGTGCTGATCTCAGTCCACTGGTCACTACACTAGGCTACCACAGCTTTTTTTTTTACAACGTGATTAAACAGTTTTATCGAATACGTTATGAAGACCTAAGAATAAATATATTGATTGCAGCGAAAATCTTCTGTGGTGCTAAGCTGGGTAGTGATCACGACGATGTGGTGGGCGCAGTCCTCGATCCTGGTGTTTGTGTTGCTGTGCATGTATGTCACCAACAACGCTATCGGCTGGATGGTGGCTCTCGCCTGCGCTATTCTCGCTTCTAGTAAGTTTCATCCATTTTACTTCGATATCCAGCGTTCCACAACAGTGCGGTTTTTAAGGCATTTTTTGCCTCGTACCACCGCTCTGTGGAACTGTCGCCGGCGGTCTTTCCGAACCGTTACGACGTGGGAACCTTCAAGAGGAGAGTATATTCTTTCTTGAAAGGCCGGCAACGCATTTGCACGTCCTCTGGTGTTGCAGATGTCCATGGGCGGCGGTAATCACTTACCGTCAGGTGAGCCTCCTGGCCGTTTGCCCCCTTATTTCCATTTTTTTTTAAAGTTTACGAATACATATAGTAGAACATACAGCCACTGAAATGTTTTAGTTAGCAGACGACGACTTAGAAGACGTAGCGTAACACGACCTTGGTCAAAGGCACTGGATGTGGTATTGGATAGATTCCGCGTATCATATAACCAGTCCTTGTAGAAATTTATGAGGGAGGCCTTTGTACAGAAATGGTTTTTTGGCTGATAAGCTGATGAAGATGAGTTAATAAGGTGTCAATTGTTTCCGACATTATAAACGTGAGCACATTTTAATGTAATCAAATAATTTTAATTAATTTGAGTTAAACAATATTTTAAATTATATTCTGTATATATAAGTATACATATATACACGTAGTATCTTTAGATCTATCATGCTAAGTTGTAGTTTCTTTTCAAACGCAATTATGTTAAGACACTATTGTGTGACAATACTGTATTTATCACTGTATCTTTAAAACGGAAGAATTATGTCTGTATAAGATGTTAAAACTTGTCCTCACTCCTCAAGGCAAGTACCAGATTTATTAGTATTCAAAAGCAAACCACTTAAAGATAAGTAGGTAAGTCAACTACGAACTCGTTTTAGAACCTTTGCTTAGAATTCAACAAACGCCCAAACCAGAGGCATTTCAGGCAATTATTATACAAATTAACAGTTTATGCATAATGGGGACATTGTTATACCAAGTTGAAGACAAACGGAGACTAATCTACAAAAGCTTTTAAACGCCGTGACGTGCTAAGGAGGATGAAATCACTTCCGCGGAAAATGCAGAAAGACGGTTCTGGAAGGCTGTGACCAAAATGTTTTTGAACACTCTGTTAAGACCTTTTTTTGTAAAAAATCTTTATCAGTTAATGAGGTTGTAGCAGTTTTTTTAAGATAGCACTTATTATTTTTAAATCACGTTCTTTAATTCCCGTCGGTGATTTCAGTTCGTTTTCCTTCTAAATGAAAGCAGGGTAGCTAAGTATTCAAAAAAATATTATATATTCATAGCGACTTTGCGTTGGCTAACAAAAAATTCTCTGCATATTTCACAAATGCAAATTCTTTGGAAACTACGGCCAGGAAACCAGGCCAAATATGTTACATATTGTCTTTTACATTGTATTTTTCTAATAGTGTGGTAGTTCTCAGGTATATATAAAAACAAACTTATTTAGATTTATGCTTTGTTTTAGTGTCACTTGCCCTATACTGTGAGACCAAAACTATACCATTAAAGTATAGGTGTAAATCACACTTCTACTAGGCAGAAACTACAGAATGCTACGTGCTACGATCCCTGCACACCACTTTTGTATCGTCCACATTCATACATTTTGTCATGCATGCGGTTACGTGTAGGACTTGATAAAATACAATGGCGGTCTGATGAATCAATTCAGAATTATAAATGATAGGGTTAAACAACACGACGGCTGATTCACGAGAAAATCAAATATGCTACTGCAAATTAAATGTAAACTTCGTTGTTCATTCAGAGTTTATTCAGATGATACTTGATCCACTTCGAAGTAACACAGTAAGGGTGCCATTTATGTAGGCAGCTGAAAAGGACCCATCTCAAATCTACCCATTTTCGCCATACTGTGTATTGTGCCTGGACATGGGTATAAAAGATCTTTTACTAACAGAGATGTTAAGGTAGAAAATACGTCGTAAATAATCTTAAGATTGACAGCCCTGTGTACCATTTTTGGGATTTAGGGATATTAAGTCAGTAATATTGTAAGAATTTTGTTACGAATGTGAGATTCGGCGTCGCTGAAGCGGAAAAAAGGATTTGAATGTCGGGGATTTATATGTTTATTTTTGACAACCGTATAAGAGCAGCAGTATTAAGGTTGCATTCATTGGTAAAGGCGTTTCGAATCCTGATTTGGGCAAATGTTTATGGATGAGCATGGACACTTGTGTCTGTGTTATGGATGATTTTATGTAGGAATGTAACAATAACGTTATCAACCATCATAAAATAAAATTGTAGAGGTACTCACGATACAAGACAAAATTTAAGATAGTGTTAGATATTTATTTAAAAAAAAAAACGATGTGGTTCAGCGTGCCATAAAAGTTTTATTCCCACAGGGGTGGACAGTGGCACAACTTTGAAAATTTATTTCCCCCTGTCCCCAGGGGGTGGCCAATAACCTACAAAGAAGTGCCAAGTGTGTATATTTAAAAACAAAGAATACATTTTGCTGGCGCTTTTTTTGTTCAAAGATTAAATTACACCGATCGCGATGAACTGCAACAAATGATATAAACTCAACATACGCTACGGTACACGCAATAAACGCGTTTGCATCGTAACTATCATATAAAAGTCCTGATATATTTCTTTTTTGTTTCAGTGATATTCGCCTACTTTATATTGGTTGTCTACGGGTATTGGTTGCAAATCCGAAAAACAGTAACAACAACAGCAACAACGACACCGACAATAACAACTACAGCCCAATAGTGTTTGTCTGTCTATTTTTAATTATGTCTTATAATAATAAAGTTATTATTGTATTTTGATCAAAGTCACATAACTCATTCAATCAGACTACAATTTATTATCGTATAGATATTATCATGATAGCTGTCCTATTTTTTAATTAATACATATTATACCTGACCTGAAAAGGCTTTATACTGCGATATAATTCGTAAAAACTAGTCCTTTTCAATGTCTAGTATTCGCGTAGGTGTAAGAAATTACTATGAGTTATATTGTCTTCTTATAGCTCTTCTTATTGTGACCAGTGGACTGAGATGTCAAAGGTCTTGAGTTCGATCCCAAGGCACGCACCACTGATTTTTCGGAAGTTATGCGCGTATTTATCACAAGCTCAAACCGTGAAGGAAAACATCGTGAGGATGCATGCTTGAGAGATTAGTCTCGATGGCATGTGAAGTCTGCCAACCCGCAGTAGGCTAGCGTGGTGGACTATAGCCTAATCCCTCACAAATGAGGATGATGATTTCATCATCAACCACATTCAAGCCAAAGTGGATTTAATTCGTTCCACACAGTCCTGGATTAGCCCTTAAGCTATTAAAACAATTGCTTAGGGGCTCCCATTTAGGGGGCACATGATCGAGAATTTATTAACAAACGGACAATCAAACTGTCAGTTGTCTTGTAATGTTTTGGTAATGTATGTGGGATGAGCTTCTTTTTAGGCCCAACAAGGCCCTAAGCAATCTTGGGCCTTAGGGCATTCAGTTACCTGAATCCGGCACTGCTTCCACAGTATACTATGCATGTAGTTAGACATCAGCATACCTAATATTATTCATCTAATACCTTATTCTAAAACTACCCACGTAACGGATTCCCGAGATCGCAAATGTAACTCCGGTTGAACTTCGAAGTTGTGCATTAACTCATTGGAATTGCAATATGCGTTTCAGCAATATTGCTATGAATAAATTATTATAATATGTATACTAGCTGACCCAGCAAACGTTGTTTTGCCACATTTTAGGAGTTGGTGGTAGAATAGAGAAAATTTATGGTTAAATGTATTTTTTAAAAGGAAATCATAAAAAAAAATATTAAAAAAAAGCCTGGTGAGGGGCATCCTTATCACCTATGGGGTAAAAAATAGCCTACGACCGATTCTCAGACCTATCAAATATACATACAAAGTTTCATAATAATCTGTCTCGCAGAATAATTAAGCGACAAGAGATTTTTGTATACAAGATTTTGAAGTGATAACTTCTTTAGGCGTTCAGCACTTTTTGGGTGAATAAATGTCATGGAATTCGCGTCATCGTTACCGAACGCTTCTCATGAGCTATATGTATACAGTGTATAAAAATATTTAGATATATGTACGTCCGTTCGCTTTCACTTGTATCGACAGTCCCCAAAGACTGTCCCGTATGTTTTATTAATTACCTTCCACCCGCGGTTCTGCGCATATGGTATATGGATAAAAAGAAAGTAGCTATGTGTTAATCCAGGTAATAAATTATCTGTGTCCAAATTCTATCAAAATCCGTTTAGTAGTTTTTGCGTGAAAATTAACAAACATGCTCACCACCATATTAGTGGGATGATATGTTTAAGCATGTTCTTTATACATAGGGTATGTATAAAGAACATGCTACGTTCATATGATAACGTACATTGCCCTTACATAATTTGCCAAGATTTAGAATACACTCGCCATTCTGACGTCACGTTGGCTGCTCACATTCTTTTTCTAAATACTATGGTACTAAGATAGTACATTGCTTCAATTTTTTTGTACATTCAGTACATTGCCCGTACATTGTTCTCATGCATATCGCATGGCCATTTGTGGTCACACACCCGTCATTCTGATACACACTAAAACCTAATACCTGTTTAATATTTCTTTAAGAAGGATAAACCATAGTTTGGAATTATAGTTACATAGCAATTAAAGCTTTTTCTGAATGCAAGCGCTCTTCTAATCCAGTGAGACAATTAGCGAAATGGAAAATTCACTAATTTTATTTTAAGCTAACATTGTTACGACAATCTCATTGCGAGAAGGTAAATACGAATTCAAACGGACTAGATTTCTAGTTATTCAATTTATAAATTCTTAGTCTAAAAATAAAACTGAAATTGTGAGAGTACCTACCTATGTAACTCAATTACTAAATCGTAATTTGTCTAAAGTTAAATGGATAATTTAGATCACACTTTCGTATTAATAATGGATTTTATTAATGCGAAAATGTGTCTATGTCTGTTACCTCTTTACGCTATAACCGCTAACCCAGATTTAGATACAATTTGGTATAGAGATAGTTTGAGTTCCGAGGAAGGATATAGGATAGTTTTCATCCCGGAAATCATCCCTTCAAAGAGGGAAAACGGGGTGGAAATGAAATTACTAATTTTACGCAGACAAAGTGGCGGGCAAAAGCTAGTTTCTTATAATCTAATATAGCACCACTGACTTCGGTTACCATCGTGGAGAAACTTGCACGTCTGCAAATCTCTACTAGGATAGTGGAGAGGATTATAAATTATGTAGAATAATCCTTCAACAAAACGAGAGCAGTGAGTCAGTAAATGGGCTGAGATGTTAAGCTCATAAGAGACGGGGCATAGCGAGATTTCTCGCTCAAATTGAGCTGCCCGACTAAGTACCTCCGCCTTACAGAAGACCGCAGTGAAACAACAATAGTTGTTTCTGTGAGTGAGTAAGGTTACCAGAGCTCATTGAGGGAGTGACTATTCTGACAGCATCGGCATTCCATTTTGTATCAGTTTAGTAACTCCTCATTTACAGAAACCTGAACGGTTTTGGCAGGGGTTGGTATCGCATATGCAACCTTTCTGGTATTGCAAATGCCCATGGGCGGCGGTGATCACTTACATCAGGAAAAGGAAGATCCTATGAGCTCAGCGATGGTGCATGAGGCAGTTCATAAGACTTTTCATAAATACATGAAATGTCTCGTTCATCCTTGACTTGTTATGAACTCAGAAAATTTGATTTAGCGCAGAAGTATCTTTCTTTTTATTTTAATCTTCTACTTAATGTTGAAATTTCCAAAATTGTTATGATATGAAAAAATCTACGTTTTGAATTCCAATTCCAATACCAGTTTTTTTGATATACAGTCGGTCAGGAAAAACTTTATAAAAAGAAATTGATACATACATAGATTTATCTTTTTAGAAAAAAAATCGTTCTTTCTCCGCGATGAGTTGCTGAAATAATAAACCGATTTTAATAAATTTTGCACAATGTGTATGTGTATACACTTACACTGTGCAAAATTTCAATTTCCATTGCATTATTCCAACTTGAAAGATTGGATAAATGATTAAATGATTATTTATTTATGTAAATAGACCTTTTAAAGCCACTTTTATAAGTCACGTGTAAAATTATTTTAGAATCTAGATGCCATCGCCATTTCTTAACTGACGATCTCTGAGAAGAAATACCGAAAAAAACTCAGAAAATCATGGTCTCTTTTAAAGTCCAAACATTTTTGTTTTATAATATGTGATAATTCAATTTATAAAAACAAGATTTTTTATATTGCAAACGAACAAATAACTTAGCTACAGCACTACATGGCCAAGTCTCTTAGTCTTAATATATATAACTCAAAGGTGACTGACTGACATAGTGATCTATCAACGCACAGCCCAAACCACTGGACGGATCTGGCTGAAATTTGGCATGCTATGACGTAGGCATCCGCTCCGAAAGAATTTTGATTAATTCTACCCCCAAGGGGATAAAATAGGGGATGAAGGTTTGTATGAAAACTATACCTAATTAATAATAATATTCGCGGGTACAAAAGCTAGTAGATTCATAAAAAGATTGTGAATTAAGTGAATAAAACGAATTATTTATTTGGGTGGTGTCTTATATATTGCGGTGGCCTTGCGCATCGCCTTAAGCTCAGATTTTTCGTTTTCACTAGCATTCACCAACGCCTTACGATGACTATTCACCACCAATATAAAATATATTGTTACTGAAACAAACACAAAACTGATATTAAAGCATAAAGACAAAAAATTACGTAATTATAAGTCACAGTCATGATTCTGATGAATCCCACAAGCATGCCTGTTTCTTCGCAAATAATAACGTTTATTTTTATTTTAAATAAACTTTTTCAACAGTCAAACGGTTTCAAGAAGTTAAAATGTTAGTAAATTGTGATAACAGTATAACCTTACAATGTAATCCAGTATAACTGGGCTCGTTATAAATATATGCAACGGTTGAGGTTAAAACGAGAACTGATAATTATATGTATGTATGTACAATTATGTGTATAATATGTCCACAATTCCTTAGAAAACGACACTGCTCAACTGCTCACTCACATTTACAATAATTTTGAACAATAATTTTTAGGAAGGTGTTGAAGATTTTTTTGAATTTCTCTTCACAAAAGGTTACCTACATTGATTATAAACATACTCACATATATACCAAAGCATACCCAATATGACAACAAACACCCTGCTCCTCTGTTGCCTCGACGTGAAGACTAGCGAGAGGAGTATCATCATCATCAACATCACCACCACAAATATTGCCGCGTACCAGATCCATATGGAGCACAGTAGGGTATCATTCTGAAATATAGAGGGGTTTTATGAAGAAAATTCCTTCCAATTGTGGAAGGAATTTTCTTCATAAAACCCCTCGGTACAATCTAGGTATTGGTATTATACCTATCAACCTAGAACAACAACTAAATCCTAGAACCTAAATAGGTTAGAGGATATTTCTTGCTTTCGTTTTAAAGTAGGAAAATCTCTAATCGGAATAGGAATCTTTTTGTATTTTTTAGCATATTTCAAGCTAAGATTTTTAAATTTTTATTAAGAAAGAAAAATTCAACCTCAGGCGGGACTCGAACCCGCGTCTTCTGGATAAGTACTCCAGACGCTCTGCCAACTGAGCCACCGAGGTATCCGCCTGATGTGTTGAATTTTGCCTTATTTATGTTACTTATGTCTTACGGCGACATAGCAACATCGATTGGACAATTCTGTCCAACCCAGAATATCGAATTATTTATTTTCTATTCTGAATCCTCCCTTTCGGATTCAGAATAGGAAATAAATAATTCGAAAACCTCCCCACATTATTTGTATCAATGTACAGTTAATGTATTTATTTATTTACAATTTTGATGCACATAGACACATTTCTGACTTTCTTACGAAAATTTATTCAAAATATGGCAATCGATAGGCTTAAATTTAGTACCTGAAATGAAACGGTAAGTACCTACCTCCCGAAATTACGAAATTAAAAATTTAATTCATTCTCAAGATTTTTGCAAAACATACGTCAGTAATGTATATTACTTCTAATAAATTAATAAATAGTAATGTATATTACTATACTCTATTTTTGTACCTACGCGTAAAAAACAAAATATTTATCATTAATACTTTTTCCTTCATACATTGGCTAGTCCCCAAAACAAAACGATGCTGGCAGCGAAGAACAATGCGACTAGAATCCAGATTGTGACGAGAAGGTAGCTCATAGGTATGAAGAACGAACACCCATAAGCCATGGGATGCACCTGGAAAGTATATAAGTATTAATAAATTTTTTTTGAACTTGCTGGAAAAGCTTGCACCTATTGGTTAGAAATATAAAATTACTTTTAACACATCTCGTAGGTATTCAGATTTTATTTAAATAGTATTTAAAAAATTGTGTGATTTTATCGCGGATTATTATCCTAAAATTCTGCATTCTAAACCCATACCTACATAAAACCCGAAAACAATTAAACTATATTTTTTTCAATGTCTATGTAATATTAGCAGTAAGTGTAAGAAATCAATTAAAATAAATCACAAAACTTAATAAATTTAAATTCGAATAAAATTGAACAGAAAAAATCTAGGTTTTACAAAATTAAATGGTGAATATTTAATTTGACTTATTTTACTTGAATTTGTAGGTTAGACCAGCAGACGTATTAGAGTCGAATAAATATACTCAGAATACACATTATATAAATAAATTTAAGTATACCTACATATTAACGGTCCGTATATATATATATGTGATAACCTAACAATAAGCTACTTTTCTATGCGTCTGTTGTCATCGGGTAGGGGAGCGAAAAATTTAATATAGTTACTCTTGTGTCGTCCCGGCGTGCGTAACAATGTACAGTGATGCGCAGATACTTCGGTACTTTTGTCGTGTGTTAGCGTATAATTAAATATTTCAATACAGTTCAGTACGGATAGTGGAAACAGAAAACGCCCTTCGTCATCATCATCATATCAACTGATAGATGTCGAAGAAGACATAGGTCTCTCCGAAGAATTACTAGCATCCAGCGTATTCTAGCAACCTTTACCAGGTCGTCGGTTTACGTTGCCTGGGGCCTACCCACGCTGCGTCTTCTAGTACGCGGTCCCCACTTGAGAACCTTCGAGCTCCAATGGCAATCCGTTAGGAGTTTCACAACGTGATTGAATCAGAAGTGACGAGATCCGTAGAGCAACCCAGGTCACAAATATAGCAGGTGTTACATATACTACAATACCTACTAGCTTTAAATGTAGTTCAAAATATCCGCAATTCGAAGTCCCTAGGATAGGTTTTTTATATTTTACTAGGACTAGCCCGCCACTCCTAGCCAAGAGAAAATAACCATTATATTATCTTAAATAAGAGTAGCGGGTTAGTCATAATTGATTAGACAACTCTTGTAAGTGCTGGCAACAATAATAGCTATCATCCAGAAAATCGTCAAAATAATGAATATCGACGTGTCCCAGGAAAAATATTTTACGATTTTGACTACCATTAAGAATTGTTATAGGTAGTAACTAGTATGATAATTAGGATTCACGGGTTAATGTGCTGTCTAGTGTCTAATGCAAAGATGAATACGATAGGTCGACGCTTCCCTGAGAGTCATCTTACCCTGTATTATTAGCAATAAAATAGCAAATAAGCTATGGAGATCCTATAAATTCTATTTACTCCTTTTTTAAAGGACCCGATGCTGCAATATTTAGGGAAAACCTTGAAGTAGAAGATTTCTTAGACTATTTGTTGGTTTTATGACTGATACCGCATCAGTCATAAAACCAATAAATAGGTATTCCCTGATGCGTGGTTAATCTACTTACAACTCCAATAGCTGCCACAATCATGGAACCAGTCCTCAAGTCAATCCCAAAAAACGAGTCCACAGTAGGCAAGTCGTCCAACGCAGTCATTTTATTAGTTGCTATCAAATATAATTTTAAAACTATTAATGGTTACGATTTTCCATAAAATTGTTATTGTAAAGGGAAATTGATGTACTAATGTCAAAGTCATGTCAGTATTACTGTTTATTTTTAATTTTCTTGCCTCTAGGGATAAGGCAAAGGCATATGAACCATACGGCCATGATAAATATTTTTTCAAAGTTTCAGTAAAGTTGTGGTCTTTACTGAAATTACTTACTAAAATTTTAAAGTTTCGTTTTGTTTTATTTTCTAACATTTATGGACTGTCACGACACTAAACACGGTTATTAATCCACCATTATTTTACACAAAAAATTGTCTAAACACAAATTTTAGACAATAAACCAAAATTATTAAACATGACAATTCAGTTTTCCGCTAAAAACTTTGGTCAATAAAATCAATATTACAGGCTCCTAAAATACGGTATTATGGAAAAAGGAAAAACACCATAGAAGATACTCTTTTTTAATAAATAAATATTGCAATAAGTTTCATTTACAATAAGTTATATTGGTATACAAATACGTTCTCATATTCATAAACAACATTCTTGTTGTTTAATATAAAAGATTATTTTAACTATCTGGCTTGAATTGTTTACCAATAAAGAAAAAAACGTCATTTTTTTTCTGAGAGTAAAAAATAGTTGAAGAGTATACGTGTGAAAAAAAAATGTCAACGACATAATATGTTCAAGAAAAATAATGCCGTCCAGATGACGTCACACGACTATATGCCAAGTGCTCGTGGAAGTTCAGAGTTTTAATGATGTTGACGATAATTATACTCTCTTACTTTAAGAAACAGATTTAGTGATAAATATGTGTTGCCCTTGACTTGTCCAGCCTCCAAATGATGTTTCTGGATTTATAGATATTACGAAGTCAAGATTATTTCTATCAAATTCAATTTTATCGTTTCTTTGTATTATGTAGCTTAACCGATTTTAGAAATTAAACGCCTTTAATAAACCATCCCACAGCTTTTAATAAAAAAATATCCACTTGCGAAATATCGCAAGAGAAAAAAAAAAATCTTTCCTTGAGTACAAATTTGTCTCAAAATGTAACATAAATACAAGCTGAAAGCGGCTGATATTTAATAAAAAACTGATGAAATAAGCAACAACCTTTCCTAGAAGCTGATCGTAAATTAAATGAGTTTTTTATAATCATAATTATGTATTTACCACTAATGAGGTAGCCTAATTAAATCAGTACAAGTCCTTGTTACTGTATTGCAATGAATACATTTTTTCATTCAGTTTATTTTAAACAAGGAGACCTTATTTGTATATTGTTTTAATATCATAGATATTACGCGGTAAGCAAAAAACCATATATTTTTTATATTGAATTTATTTTATTCGTTTTTGCAACAAATAAACAAGAGATTTTGTCTTTTTTCGTAAAATAACAATTATCTATTTTGATTACTATTAATCAAACGTTAAAATAAAATTATTCAGCCTAATGCCACAAACAAATAAATTAAATTACCTATAGCAAATTTACTATAGTTACTATTAAAAATAATCTCAGTATGAATTAAAATAAAGTACTTTCCAAAAAACCGTAACAGGCAATTGTAAAAAATTACTCGGCAAATCGTTATGATGAAATAAACAAAAGTCACGTACAAAACGGAGACGGTGTTACTCACTACATAAAATTAAAACTTTTGGACATATAATAGAAAAATTATAATAATAACATACATATACATAAACGTAAAATTTATCTAGTGATGTTTTTTTATGTACGTTGTTCCATATAGTGTAGAAGACACTATCATTATACCCATTCCTAATCATCATAATAATATAAGCCAAATCTCTTCTCTCTCTAAATAAAAATTTCACTTCGCTGCAAGAATCAAACACACATCACGTATTCAACACTTCCATATTCAATCGCCAGTCAGTCAGTCTCTTCACCAAACTTGACGTAAAAAATGAAGGTATAAATTTTTACATAAAATACTGCAATATTTGTTAATCCATCAAAGTTACGGAAATTAAGTGACAGTTTTGTAAGTATAAAATTTCCATATCAATCACAAAATATGATGATTAAGGAAGCCCGTGTTTATATTTTCGTATATTAATGAAAAATGGAAGGACGATGTAATTATTTAATACAACGTATAAATACCTATTAAGCTTGACTTCATAAAAGTATATTGAGATAAAACTAAAGCAACTTCTACTAAAATATAAGTATTGTAAACCCCGACACTGTACAAGAGACTAACTTATTAAACAAGAGAATAAAATAAAAAACTGCGTTAAAAAAAACCGACTTCAAAACTAAAAAGTTAAAAATAACTTAATACAGTTTTAACTTCTTTTTAGTTTTAAAGGTATGAAGACGGTGCCAAGCCAAATGTAAAGGTATGTAAACCCATCACGCAGTGTACAACCAGGCACTGGCACCGACTTCATACCTTTAAAACTAAAAAGAAGTTAAAACCTCCTCCTTTTGGAAGTCGGTTAAAAACTAATTTTCTTCCATAAGGTGGTCTAAAAAACATTAATGGAACAAAAAAAACTAAAAATTAACAACCAATGGTCTATCACAAGTAGGTAAGTAAGTTTCTTAGTCAAAAACCTGTTTTTTTACAATTCGGAGAAGGTTCAATCCAATTTTATTGTTAGCTTAATTAATTTTAATCTAAAACCAACTAAGTTTCGTTGAAATCGAAATTATCTGCCCAGATTAGTAAAGTACTGATTTTTCAACAATCCTTACAAAGGCTTAACCAACGCTTCGTTAAAAATGGTTGCATGACTTTTTGATTCAGGCTTTCACATTCTACGCATTCAGTTTTCAGCTTAACAATTTGTTCGAAAGTTCAAAAGGTTCTAACATGGACTTATACTCAAATCCACTTTCATACAGATCAATACTTTTAATTTCTATAACGTTTCTGTATCCTTTGTTGACAAATTCACTGAAACTCGCCTCTCAAAAATTCAAAAGTCCCAATCCGGTGCAAACCAGTTTAAGCCGGAATAATCCAATTAAGACTGGAAAGGGATGTGTTGCGTCAGTAGTTAGTGTTACGGTATTTAGCCATGAACGAGGACCGATCCGTTTTGAACGAACGAGTATTACGTGTGTTGGTTCACATAAATCTAGTGAATGCAGGGTTAATTGAAAGCTTAAAATCTGCAGTTCCTGTTAATACCTTCGTAATGAGATTAGTCGCTGAAAGGTTGATAGCGATTATTCCGTTTTTAATCGTTGAATTAAAAATATAGGAATATATTTGGAATATTATAATAATAAAACAACTGTACCATATTCCACCGTTAATTAGACGCTATGTTTGATTTGAAAATGGAAGTCTAGCTTATCAACAAATACATAATTAGCGTGAGCAATAAAAACGCGGTAATGACCACTTGATAGCAACGTTGTACTCAAACTGTCGTTGTCTAAACACTTGTTTTAGGAGTCTAAATGAGCTTCCAAGAGCCAATACTCACTTCACAAACATAATAGTTGAAGTACATAAATGCTGGCTATTTAATAAAACAATAGGGATCAATGTAAAGTATTGGTCACTCCCAAGACATGCTGACCACTGTAGGAAGATGATTAAATGTTTTCAATATTAGAGGCCATTTTGTTAAGACTAAATTATTTATCGTAAATATGAATCAATTGAAAATTGATATTCAAAATCAAACTCAAATTATTTATTTCAATTAGACCAATATTACAGGTACTTTTGAATTGTCAAAAACTAGTTAGTTTTCTTTACAATGTTTGTAAATAATATTAATCAAATTAAAAAATATAATATAAATTATGAATCATTAATTGCCAAAAATAATACCAAACAATGGCATATACAATATATATAACAATATAACAATTTTAAAGGATGTCTTTTCCTTTAAAATCATCCACACACAGTTTCATTTATCTACTCACAAATCGGTTAAAAAAATCCTAGTCAAAGCAATAATAATAATAATAATATTTTTTTATTTAAATTCTTTTACAACATGAAATGTAAACCCCTTTTTTTCTGCAATAAAATTTAATAGTAAGGTAGGGTATATTAGTGTCTTAATAGTAACTAAAGCTAAAGTATTTTGATAGTCTCATACGGATAACAATATTCATAACTCTAGGGATAACATATGTAGCGACATACCATTTGACGACCCAATTAGTCCAACGGTAGTTAACACTGCCTTCTGTGCTATGGGTCCCGGGTTTGAATCCCGGTAGGGACAAATGTTTGTGTGATGAGCATGAACATTTGTATCCGAGTCATGGATGTTTCTATGTATAATATGTATGTATTTACAAAAAAAAAAGTATATATGTAGTATTTTAACCAACTAGTATCCGTAACACAAGCCTCGTTGCTTAGCTCGGAACTAGATGGCGCTGTGTCATAATGTCCAGAAATATTTATTTATTATTTATTTATTTATACCTGAACTAGTTTTCTATAAACCTGTGTTTCAGGAAAATAATACGGAACTACTATGACAGAATCCTACCTATCGAGCTAAAAGCTTTTACCGCCAGTTTCTTCCACTCTTAAAGTGACTGATTTAACTTGCATGGCGTTTGGCGCCTATATTTACAGTGAGCTCATTTCCTGTAACTCCACAGAGAAGCAAGACCCCTTTCTATTTAAACTTAGAACGGCAAACGACTCAGCTGTTACTGTCTGTTTTTTGCTAAACTTATAGTTTTATTAGGAGACTTTTGTAATTTGCTGCTGTGAAAGTCTGTTCGGAACTTGGAACTCTTTCAAGTTATTGATCTTTTGTCCTTTTAATTCCTAAGAGCAGTGATGTCAAGATCCTTTTGTTATATGTGTAATAACGATTTTAATTAAATGCTCTTGAAGAAAATAAAAATTAATTATAATAAGAAAATTTCTCGAGTACCGGAAAGAACAGCGTGGGTAGGTCCAACAAGGCGACCGAATCAGATCCGACCAGGAATCCGCTGGATGCGGCGGCACCATTCGTCGTGTCAATCTTTGAGGGATGATATGTCTAACAGTAGACGATTTATGGCTGAAATGGTAAAATTTTTCATGTACGATAAGGCTGTATTCATGTCACATGGCATTTTCTATTAGAAATTTCAGCATTACCCTATAGTTGTATAGGGAAATACTGAGAATAATAGTATAGTAGATACACCCAATCATACTAATACGTCGTACGTTTTAGTATGTATGTAGTTATTATTATTATTATTAATTTAAGAGCTCAGCTCTTGTCGGTGGAGCAATCGCCACTGTATGTATGTAGTAACTCTCTAAAATTTTATATAATTACTAGCTGACCCAGAAAACGTTGTTTTGCCATATTTTAGGAGTTTGTGATAGAAGAGTGAAAATTTAATAAAAATGTCTGGTAAGAGACATTCTTATCAACTAGGGGTGTAAAAAATAGCCTACGACTGATTCTCAGACCCACCAAATATACATACAAAATTTCATAATAATCCGTCTAGCCGTTGAGGGAGTTCAGCGACAAACACTGTGACACGAGATTTTTATATAGAAGATATCTAGTCTTTATCTAAATAAAATAATAATGGAGTCAAAATATTATGTACGTAACCGACTGTATTAAAAAAATCTTGCGAAAAGTTAACCCCCATTTTTAACGTAATAAACGACAAGCTTTGTCTGCGAAACAAAAAAAACTTGGCCTCTTTCAATATAAGTTTACAAACTCAAATTTTTTGTAAAAATACTTCGAACAAACACCCTTTTGTATTGCAAATTTTCCTGTTACTTCTATTTCCACTAGGGTTGTGCAATTCGACAGGGACGTATTAGTTCATAATATTAAGAATTATTTTGGTAAATATCCATACTTTAATATTATAAATGCGAATGTGTGTCTGTCTGCCAGTCTTCTCTTCACGCTATAACCGCTGTACTGATTTAGATGAAATTTGGTATAGAGTTAGTTTGAGTCCCGGGGAAGGACATAGGATAGGATAGGTTTCATCCCGGAAATCATCCCTTAAATGGAGAAAAGAGGGGTGGGAATTTGTATGCGGATGAAATTACAAATTTCACTGCTTAAATATAACCAACTTTTTGCCAGTTAACACTAGCAGTTCTTTCGGTTTAAAGACATTTATTAACTCAAAAAAGAACATATAACAGTTCACTTATATTGAGCATAGTTATATCTACAATATGATTTTATATATATACAAGTCTGAGCGAGCATGTAATAGAATGTTTAAATATAATTTTAACTTATTAACTACATGTATTATAATATACTATTATATATTTTATTTAATGGCAATGTTCGTTCTTACGTATTCTTCTAATCGCTTTTTGAAAATGGGAAGACTTTCGCTTTTTTCAACATTGTCTGGTAATCTATTATACATTTGTGCACCTTCGTATAGTATGTTTGATTTACCATAGTTGGTTCTGGGCTTATTAAGTTGGAGTTTGTTTCGTTGTCTTGTGTTGTATGGGTGTGTTTTTTTGTTAAGTTCTAGTTGTGTGTGTATTTCTTGTGTGATGATTTTTCTTACTAATAAGCATGTATTCAGTGTGTATAGTTGATGTATACTTAGTATTTTTGTGTCTTGATATAATTTCCAGGTAGGTGTTAAAAAGTCATAATGATAGAGTATTTTAATTATTTTATTTTGAACAATCTGTAGGGCTTGTAGATTTGTTGGTGCTGCACAGCCCCATATTTCAACTAGGTATTCGATGTGGGGTTTGACAAGTGAATTATATATCACGGTACGTATCTTAGGTGGGATGCAGTTCGATATTCGGTGTAAAGCTCCTATAAGGGGTGATATTTTAGATTGTATGTAATCAATATGATTTTTCCAGGTTAGTCGACTATCTAATATCAGTCCTAAGTATCTTTCATGGTTTGAGTGCTTTATTTCTTCATTCAATATTTTTAAGTGGATCGGTTCATTGATTTTTTTGTTTTTTGCTGCTAGTATCATGTACGAGGTTTTTTTGGTATTGATAGTTAGAAGATTGGATAGAAACCATTCATTTAAGGTATGTAAGTCTTTCTGTGCTGCATTAATAATATCTTTTAAGTGGTGTCCAAAATAAAATATACAAGTGTCATCTGCATACAGAGATAGATTTCCGGTCACTTTTACAGTGTTTATGTTGTTAATATAAACAAGAAACAATAAAGGGCCTAATACTGAACCTTGTGGAATTCCATAAGTTAATTTTGCTGGATTACTTTCATTGTTTTCTATTTTGACAATTTGCAATCGATTTTTTAAATAACATTCTATAATTTTATACGCTGTGCCAGCAAGACCTACGTTTTTTAGTTTGTGAAGTAGTAGGGAATGACTAATAGTGTCAAAAGCCTTCTTAAGGTCTATAAATACACCTAAGGCAATTTGTCTTTTGTCTATTGCACTTTTTATGTTAGTGGTGAGGTCTATGGTTGCGGACAGGGTATTGGATCGTGGACGAAAACCGTATTGTTGTTTGAAAAAGAAGTTTATACTATTTAGGTAAGTGTTAAGCCGGCAGTATATAACTTTTTCAAAAATTTTAGATAAGAGTGGTAGCACTGATATCGGTCGGTAATTGCTAGGGTCTGTCTTAGATCCGCCTTTATAAATAGGTGTGACTTTCGCTATTTTTAGACTGTCTGGAAAAACACCCTGAGTTAAGCAAGCATTTATGCCAGTAGTTAGATTGTCTATAATTAATTCTTTTATGCATTTTAGATCTTTAACTGTAATCCCATCCACTCCACAGCTTGTATTTGTATCTAAGTCATTTATGATACTCTCAATTTCTTTGACTGTAGTTGGTTCAAATGCGTGCAGTTCCGTGTCGTGTTGTTGTGTTTGTAGGTGTATTAGGTTATGGTGATATTTTTGTGGTATGTTATTTGCGAGGGTTGATCCTATTGTAGAGAAAAATGTATTGAATTGCTCACATATTTGTTGCCTGTCTGAGATAATACCAGACTCAGTTAATAATTTTGATGGTGCAGTACTATTTATTATTTTGTTATTTGCTAGAGAATTAATTAGGTTCCACATCTTTTTTGGTTGTTTTTCAGTCTTTCTGAAAGCGTTATAATAGTATTTCTTCTTACTATTTCTAATGTTTTTTTTTGCTACGTTTCTTTTGCTTTTAAAGTCTTCTTCCAATTCTTTGTTTTCTAAATCAGTCTTGTGTGCATAGCACGCGATGTTGCGATTGTGCAAATCATTTAATACTTCTTTAGTGATCCAATCCTCTCGTGGTTTATTTAATATCTTAGTTTTTTTTATTTTATTCATTTGAATGTAGCTGACTATGAATTCCTCCAATGCATGATAACCAATTTTATTATTTACTGAAAGTGTAGATTCTTTAACTGATTTATAGAGGGCGTGGTAGTCCGTGGCTAAGTATTCACGTTTTTGTTTCATTTCATATTTAGGCTTCATCAGTTCTAAATATATTTGTTTATGGTCCGATAAAGGGGTGTCAAGTATTGCAAAGTGGTAGTTATTATCTTGTAGGTTAGTTGATACATGGTCTATTATTGTCTTGGTGGTTTTGCTGTCTCTTGTACTATAGCTATTATTTAGTTTATTTAGTATCTGATAACCTGTCTCCAAGAGTAAATTCGTATATTTTCTTGTGTTGCAGTCGTTGTTGAGCAGGTTAATATTATAATCACCAAACACAATGGTTCTACGCCTTCCTCCCAAGAACGTACAATATGTTTCCAAAAAGTCATTAAAATGTGTACTAGGTGGTTTGTAGACTAAGCCTATATTTAAAGAATATTTTTCCAAATATATCCAGAGAAATTCATTGTAATTTTTTATTTTACTTTCTTTAATATCATATTTTAAAGTCTTGTGTATGTACATTGAAACTCCGCCTCCAATACGACCTTTTCTGTATCTATATACATGTGCGTAATCAGGTATTTGTAGCATGTCGGCTTCCATGTCCGATTTAATCCATGTTTCAGTTAGAAGTATTATGTGAATAACTGTCTGAAGAGATTTCAATATGCATTTCAACTCATCTAGTTTGTTTTGTTTCACTATACTTCGTATATTAGTGTATAAAAATTTGAGCGACGATTTATTTGCAATATGCAAGTTTTCATAACAGTTTAAGTTTTGATAGGTAATATTCGAGTTGTTTTCAAGTTGTTCTTTTATAGCATTATCACACTTTTCATCAGCTAAAAGTCGTTTTTTGAACTAGTTTTAACTATTTTGGGTACACCACTTTTATATTTAATAGATAAATCCGGTTCGCCGCTTTGTTGGCGGTGTAATAATTCTGCGCGTAATTTTTTAAAGTATTGTTGTTGAAGCGGTGTTTGATCTGAGTAGATAAGTACGTTGCCGAGCACCTCCTTTGTTTTATTACGCAATATGTACATCGCGGTATCTTGTGTCGCAAAGCATACTTTAATTGGCCGATTTTTGTCGGGGTTGTATTTCCCAAGCCTTGATGTTTTTACCGGATTCGGACATTCCGGGAATATGGTTTTAATAATTTTTAATACTTCGTATTTATCATGCTCAAATCTTTCATTTCTGTTTGTGCTTTTTATTTCGGGTAGTCCGGCAACAATCACATTATTGGCTCGGCGGTAGCGGTCTTGTAACTCTAAGATGGTGTCCTCGTGATTAAGCGCTAGCGGGTTTGTGTTTTGAGCGGATTCATCAGATTTATTTTTAAGTACTGCGACATCATTTTCAATTTGCTTTAACTTTTGTTGTATTGTGTGGTTTAAGAATTTAACTTGGTCTATTTCTTGTTTCGTGTGTGTTTGTTCTATGATTAAAGATTCAGTTATTATCTTAGTGTTTTGGATCTCGGCTTTTATTTCAGATATTTCTGTATGCAGTTCTGTGAAATTTTGTTTTTGTGAAGTAGCAAAATTTTCAAAAAAAGACATTATTTCCTTGCGGAAATCATTTAGTTGTGTTTTATAATCGCAGTCATGATCGGGTTGTTTCCTTTTCCTAGCAGTCACGTTGAAAGTATTGTCCTCTAAGATGCGTAGATCTGGTGTAGAACCCGTCCCGCCGCCGCTTATGGCCATACCGCTAGGTGGTGATCGCCTAACGCTCATGTTTTGCGGCGCGGTTGTGTGAGCGAGTTGTAATTAGTGGTGTTCTCTTTTGTTTGTTAATAACGGGGCGGCGCGTGCGTTGTGCGTAAGAGAGGGCAATACAGTAACGACTTAATAATTTTAAAGATTAGTTCAAGCGATGTCACTGGAGTGTTTATTCTTACCACTTTATCTGAAGGTTGGTAGCACTGATAACAGCGGAGACTGTGGCGAGTGCACGCGATTTTGGAGGCTATGCAGTGTAACCCAACCGTGATAATCAGATGAAGTCGCGGTGTGGTCACTATGATAACGCACTTTTCGTCTATTTTAGCACTGTTTATGACACCTTAGTAGATACATTTTGTTTTGGTTTATCAGTTCATTTCACGATTCAACTTCACTGAATTTGTTTTTTATTTGTTGTTATTTAAACAATATTAGCGTAATTTATATTTTTTTAAAGTGAGAACTATTTAATAAGTTGTGTTCGGAGCGCGTTCCAGACTTTACCTCCATTATTAGAAAAATGTTTTGTATGAAAATTATTTTGCATTATTGTCTCTTTTGTTTGGATCTTTAATTATTATTCAATCGGCCAGGGAATCGTCATTATCATATTCCATTTTTTTTATTATTATAGATACTTTCATTCAGTACATAAGTTTAAATATTACTACTACTTATGTATATATATCTATAGTACATTTAATTAAATAATTTATTTGAATTTGGCCCTGCTCTCACAATTAGGTAAACGTGTTTCTTTTTTTTTTTGGTTTCCTTTACAACGTGTTACTGCGAACAGGGGAAATTTTACATTCGGAGGTTTTTAGCTAAAAGGGTAATAGCTACTTCATCCAATTCAATGGTTGAAGAAATATACAAATTTTGTAATTCTAAAGACAGCCATTTCAACAGTAATGGAGATATAAACTAAATGTATACTTAGCTATAGTATTTTTTATTGTATTTTAGATATTTATACAGAGAAACTTAGGCGTGAAATAGTTAAATAAATTGAGGACGATTTGCTTTTTGTGGTTGCGTATAAATCATTATATGAAAATTACCTAGCTTGATCAAGTTTCTTCTTGTTCTGAGTTACTCAAATTTAGATAGGTACTACTTAAATTTAGATAAAAACAATGGGCAATGTTTTAACTTGGTTCATTTGCTCAGAAGTCTATCGTGGACAAACAACGTCACACTATGTATTTATTTATAAAAATTTTGGTATTAAATTCATCATCATATTATCATCCGTTAGACATCGACTGCTGGACATAGGTCTCCCCCAAGGATCGCTACGACGACCGGTTATACGCCGGTCACATCCATCGGATAAAGTACTTTAGATGAAAAATGGACTGAATAACATCACAGTAAGTACAGTAGGTACGTAAATAACTCCATGCACAACTCCAAGCATCTCAACATTTCAATAAAATATTCTGGAATAACCGTACGAGTGTCAAGTGCTACGAAATAAAGTCGGGAGACACCTCGCGAGCCTGCCAACAAAAGTGAACAATATATCTAGGAGTCTCATTGTCATAGCATTCGTTATCCCGCCCGACCTTTTGCGAAGTATAAGTTATTTTTGGTACGTCAGTGATTGTAGCTTAGTTTTAATATAATAAAACTGCGTTATATTTACATTACTTACGACTAATAAAACATTAATCGATTTGTTTAGTAAAGCTGCACTTTTCAAGGTGGGTGCATGAATGTTTTAACATATTGAAAGTAGGTACTTTCTACTTTTGTTACTGATTTAGATAAATTTAAAGGATCTATAAACAAGTAATTTTCTAGTCCAAGTCACATTCAGAGACGCCCTTACTTACTGTTGGTTAGTTTTAAAGTTAAGTCTTGACTCGAGGCATTTTTATGCAATCGCAATTCGTTCGGTTATGTAGAGAAACAAAACCAAAAAAACAAAATGTTTATGTGATAAGATACGCAGCTAAGAAACCTAGTTTTATGATAATAACAATAATATTATTGTTATTATACGTATCTGTAACATTTGTTTGTGATGAACCATTCTCTCACAGAGGTAACGCTAAATTATATGAAATAAAAGTTAATGACAACCATTAATGATAATATGTTCTTATATATAAGTATCATTACCTATGTATATGCTATTATAATAATGGTCAGTTTAGTTAATGTTGTTTTAAAACTGTTCCGATAAAATCAACAATTACCAATAACATGCCAGGTCTTTCTAGAATCTGCTTTTTTTTTAAGTTGCGATAAATAAAAATAATAAATAAATAAATATTCCTGGACATTATAACACATCGCCATCTAGTTCCGTGGTAAGCAACGAGGCTTGTGTTACGGATACAAGTTGGTTGATATATTACATATATATTTTTTTGTAAATACATACATAGTATACATAGATACATCCATGACTCGGAATCAAATGTTGAGGCTCATCACACAAACATCTGTCCCTACCGGGAATCGAACACATAGCACAGCAGGCAGCGTTAACTACCGCTGAGCTAAACGGGTCGTCGGCGACAATTCCTTACGGACCATCCCGCCACATGGGGAAACGATGGGATATGTTGGACCCTACCCAGAGTGGTTGACAATGGCTAGCCTTGTTGCGGGTGCCATGGCATTCGCAAAAGCATTCACCACGACCCTAATAGCACTTGTCTGCCATTCTTCTGCATAAGACCTGGAACAGAAGAGCTGAAGCTGTAGCTTCGTGGGTCGTAAAGATTTGGTTGTAGTTTTGTCGTATCTATTTTATTTTAACCCCCGACGCAATAACGACGTATTGTTGTAAGTTTGACGTGTATTTGTGTATATATATGCATAGTCCCCGAAAGGACGAACCGCTTTTGATTTGGTTTTCTTTATTTAAAAGGTGAATTACTCGGGAGTGTTCATAGCTATGTTTGATGGAAATTGCTCTAAGATTGTCAGGGGACTATTTATATTTCGATATTTAGCATTTGCTTATAGGTTGTCGTACAGGGCACACCGATGCGAATACACCTTGGTGTTCTAAGGTCAAGGTCAAAAACATACGATATGAAAATAACAGAATATTTAATTCAAGAGGTAGATTCCTCGCTCAAATTGAGCTGCCCGACTGGGGAAGTACGGAGGTACTTCCCCTAAGGCGGAGGCCTTACAGAAGACCGCAGTGAATCAACAATAGTTGTCTTTCTGCGAGTGAGTAAGGTTACCAGAGCTCGTTGGAGAGTGACTATTCTGACAGCATTGGCATTCCATTTGCTGTCAGTTTAGTAATTCCCTATTTTAAGAAACCAAAACGGTTTCTGCAGGGGTGTGCAACGCATTTGCAAGCCTTCAGGTGTTGCAAATGTCCATGGGCGGCGGTGATCACTTACTATCAGGTGAGCCGCCTGCTCGTTTGCCCCCTTATAGCAATAAAAAAAAAAGCTGCGAGTGAGTAAGGTTACCAGGACTCGTTAAGGGACTTATGTTAAAAAAAACATTATTTTTATTTCCAACTAATTATTTTCGCCATACCTTTGTTAAAGCCAATTGCCGAGCACAAATTGTGTCACCGAATTATTTAATTACGCACGCTCCAAAACAACTGTTCATGAACGGTTTAAATAAATTATAATAGATTCTTAGAAAATCAACCATACAGAAAACTAAACAATAATATACATACATACTCTAAGTAGGTATATCAAACACTTTTGTTATTACCACGCAATATTTATATTACATTACCTTCTGAAAACATCACCTTCTTTTAACGTGGTGTTTCGTAGAATGTAACAACACCTTGTTGTATTCTTTTTCTTAGATTAATACCAGGAATATTTCGAAGAGCCTATTGGCGACAAATTGAATACTTAGAAGCGACACAGAGATTTCAGGAATTATCGTTTCGGTTTTCGAACTGATGTCTATTCGAGAGACGAGCTGAAATAACGTGAGCTAACTACATATTTTTTTATATTATTGTTACGTTTTAGCTTGACCGCTAGTTGTCCTAATATTAATAAATAAATAATAATAAATATTTCCGGACATTATTACACAGCGCCATCTAGTTCCATGGTAAGCAACGAGGCTTGTGTTACGGATACTAGATGGTTGATATACTACATATATACATTTTTTTTGTAAATACAAACATCTTATATATAGATACATCTATGACTCGGATACAAATGTTGATGCTCATCACACAAACATTTGACCCTACCGGGATTCGAACCCGAGGCCCATAGCACAGCAGGCAGCGTTAACTACTGCTGAGCTAAACGGGTCGTCAAATATTAAACGACGATTACGATGGAGCACGCTTAGGTACCTACGAAAATGATTTACTTGAAATGTTATTTTTTTTGTATAAAATAGGTACAACATTGGTGCCTTACTGCCCAAAATTTAGCTCAGAAAAATAAGCCTTAAAAACAAATTATTTATATTCAGAAATACATCAGACGAATATAATTTTAGCCAAGTCTAAAATCTGCAAGCAACGATGCAAGTAATGTTTAATATTAATGAAACTAGACAAAATAAATTAAAAACATGTTCTATGCTCCTTAATTTAAAAAAAAAACAACCCTTGACATTATTGTTTTAAGCAATTTCAAATAGTCTGCTTGATATTTCAAAAACAAAATAATTAAAATAGTAGAGTAAATAAATTAAAAGGTATTTTGTCTCGCTTTTGAATTTATAGAATAGAACCAACCCTTAACATATTGTTTTAAGCAAAAACAACTTCTAAAATATTGATACCTCATTAAATATGTTTTTATAACCGACGTGAAACATTTAGTGTTGTTATGAGGTTGGTTATGGCCGGCTGCCCACTGTGTGTTTATATAACCCGTGTTATCCAAATTGCCCTATTAATTACGCTTTGTGTGGTTTAAACATTGAAAATATCAATTAAAATTATTCATTTTTGTGATTCTGTGTAAAACGTCATGTTTTGTTTGTGTGTTAAAATTTTGTAAATTCACTGAACCTGAAATCAAATTAATAGCTTACATTCGTACGAAAATGTCAGTTCTTTTTTGGCACGTATACTTTATTCTATACGGCTGAAATTAATACAGATTATATAGAATTCGTGCCATGGAGAGCAAGTTTGCCGGTCGTAAAATTATAGTCAAATAGAAAAAGTTCTCGACTAAACAAAATTAACAAAAAAAGGAATTTTTGATACGAAATAAGTAAATAACACCTATAAAAACATTCTTTATTCAAATTCCATTCAGAGTCTATATTTTAAAATTTATATTATATGTAACCTAGTAATAAGTAAATAATGTTACGTTTTAAGTCATATAAATATTTTTGAACGAAATCCTAAATAAATTGTAGCGTTTAAATTTAAGCGTAATTTTCGTTTCAAAAGTTTCATTACTATTCTTGGAAATGGTTATGGTTATTTGTATTTAAAAGTAAAAACTGTTTAAGAGTTCAAAACATTTATAGGAATTTACTAAAACACATTTAAAGTTTTGATCAATTTGGGTTCAAAATGGTAGTATGCGAGTTAGGTCATTATCAACCCACCAATGTTTGTTCCACTGGTGGGCACGGGGTTTTTTCTTGATGTTTTCCTTCACCGTTTGAGCATGCGATAAACACCCACGTTACTTAGAAAAGTCAGTAAGCCTTGGGATGGAACTCAATACCGTTGACTTCTCATTCCACTAGCGGTGTGGCTAACTGCATATTTTTCTAGGTCATCACTTAGACACTTAACAATCAACAACTCTAAAAACGACAAATTCGCTTTAAACATTCTATAGAAGACCAAGAGATTCAGTCAGTACAGTTTCAACAGTAACACCATTAGAGATCTAAACTACACTCGTATTTTGTACAATATGTCGATAATGAATGCTACATTAAAAGTTGCTACGTTGTATAAATGCGACTGCCTTCAAGAGCTCGACGCAACGCTTATAAACACAATATACGACACGGCGTGGAGACAAACTATCATTGGCTGCCATATTCTTGATATTTTACGAGATATGTACCAATTCAAGTAAGTACTATAATTATTACTTATATGTATACATAATACTATAGTATTAAAAAATAAGAAGTGCCGAATGATAGCAGTCTAACTTACCTTATCATATAATAGTACAAGATCCCACCGCTCGATTCTGCAGGTATCTGTTTTTTTGCTGCAACCAATTTTGTGTTGTGTTATGAAAGTATGCAATGCAAAGGATTAGGGGTAGGTTGCCTAAAAAAAATTAGCTACAATTACCTTTAATTAATTTTAGTATAATTAATTCACTAATATACCTTTGCAACTATGTTTTTTAATGAATTTCAAGCTATTTGAAAGATAATAATGTCACAAATTAAAAAAAAATGGTTGCCAGCTTTCAGTCAGTCGCAACATTAGGGTTGACATTTTTAAATGTATTTTTAATTTTTAAATTTATTAAAAAAACATATACTTACAAGTTATATTAGCAAATTAATTATACTAAAAATAATTAAAGGTAATTGCTGATAATTTTTTATAGACAACCAACTCCTAAACCATTGCATACTTACTTAACATTCATTTAAAATTGGTTGTATAAAAAAGCAGATAACTGCAAAATCGAGCGTCGGGATCTTAGACTATAATTAATATAATATTATTGTTTTTTCCAAACAATTTCCTTATAGAATGATGTCCTTGACCAATATAATTATGTATGTGTAAGATTATATCAAAAGTAATATTTTTCCCGTGACCACGGCTTGATGCAAGTCAGCCGAAACGTCGGGTTAAAAAGGTATTTATACCTCAATAAAATTACACGATCTAGACCCGTTGTCTATAATAATTCAAAAGTAATATTTCTTTCTTTTTCAGTGTATCTTATATCTACGATGATTACGAAAGGTATTTGTATATTGCTAACGGTTCTAACACGACCTGTATACATAATAACAGCATCGATGTGTATGTAAGACCGATGAGCTTAACACAAGACCTGTCGGACTCTGTCTACCCCGTGCAACCTATCAACACTTGGAGGTTAGTCTACACTTCTATATATTCTATCAAATTATTAACGTCCCACTGCTGTGCACCGGTCTCCTCTCACTTGAGAGGGATCAGGCTGTAGTCCACCACGCTAGCCTACTGCGGGTTGGCAAACTTCACATACCATCGAGAAAATCTCTCAGCATAAAAAAAGGCACGTTTCTCTGAGTTTGCTCCGACATTTATTCTCAAATATTGCCCTTTATAAAATGCCAAATAAATTTTAAAAAAATATGTCGTGAACATCTCAAAATTCTATTTACAGAAATAAATTTATCATTTAACGGTAACAATTTATTTCCCGTAGCATGCAGGGTGTATGCGGAATTTTCTACATTCATATTTGAAATCTGTCCAAATGTCACAAACAATTTTCCACTCGAGAAAAGACGGAAATACTCGTACTGCATTCGGAAACTCTCGTATGAAAAGTTTTCCATCCAATATGAAAAGTATCCTTTCACTTTGAATTTCAAAATATTTATCCAATTTATGCATAGCATGAATGAATTCAGAATTTTGAATTCGTTCTTAATTTTTTTGATTGGACGGTGCCAACTAGTAACAGGCAAAGAGAAAGTTTTTAATTTTTATGCAAAATCGAAAGATGGAAAGAAATTATCAATATTTTTTTGTTAAAGTAAAGAGGCAGTAAGATTTTTTTACCTCAAAAGCTTCATTTTAATTTATTATTAAGATATATTTTTGTAATATCTATAGATATCGATAATTATACCTACTACTAGATAATTATATCGTATTTAAAACGTGAATATTTTTACGAAATATACCGTCGCCTAGAGCAATAATATCTTAAACTACATATAATTTGAAATGAAGTTTTTGACATTTCAGTTAAATACTTTATTAATAAGACTTTGTACTAATATTCCTGGACATTAAGACACAGCGCCATTTAGTTCCGAGCTAAGCAACGAGGCTTGTGTTACGGATACTAGTTGGTTGATATACTACATATATACATAAATAAATAAAATAAAATAAATATGTACTTTTTTTGTAAATACATATATATATACATCCATGACTCGGATACAAAACGGTTTATGCTCATCATACAAACTCTTGTCCCTACCGAGATTCGAACCCGGGAACCATAGCACAGAAAGCAGAGTTAAGTACCGCTGGACTAATTGGGTCATTATCCTAATGTTCACGTAAATTTTACAATACTTAAATATTTTTAATTTAACGTCTATACGTTACGTCATCCTAATGTTCACACAAATTTTACAGTTATTAAATATTTTTAATTTAACATGCATAAGTTACAAAGCTCATTTCGCTTTCCGTCGATCTATCTGGTTTATTTCAACACCCTTATTCCCAGGAATATATAGACTACTAATATCATATCATCATTTGAACTGTGAAGCTGTAATGAAGGCTTCTCTGTCAATTCTTACACTAAACCCATAAAATAATGCCTTACATTTTGAGACTTGGAAGATAATCAAAACAATTCATCTCAAAACGTGTAGTTTGGCAAAATGCGACGTCCCATGGCACAAGTAAAAGATATCCGAAAAAGAAACAATTTGTGCTCACATCACCATACCTATTACAATTAAAAACATACTTTTTCACTTCACGAGTTTAGGAGATTATGATAGAATATAAAAATAGAATAGTTACGCTTCTAAAGGTAATGTTGCTTTAGAAGCAGACAGAAGTGTCAAGACTTCTATTTAGCCGGTTTTTTCTAACAAACTGTTATTTATATATTCTAGATTTGGGTTCCTTCTCCGTCGACCGGATACCCAGCACTTATACTCCTTCTATAGCAAGCCATTCGCCGAGCCAGTATGGAACTGTCTCTTCATGATGGCCTTGTTAGTCAGCATAATCTTTTACCTGCTCAAAAGATGCGAGTGCGTCATCAGAGGTGGATCCGAGTGCAGCTTTCCTTATGAGTTGCTAATGGTTATTGGTGCTTATTGCCAACATAGTAAGTGTTGTGTAGTACCTAAGTATTTCGTTGTTTGCAATAAAAAAATATTTTATCTCTCAAGTTATCGCAAGTTACACACAGTTTGCTCATTTTCATTAAAATCAGTTCATTAGTTCAGAAGTTAGTCGCGGATGAACAAGATGAAACAGATTTTTTATAGACGAGTATTATGAGTCTTTGTTACTTGAATAAATACAAATTTTGATTTTTTATACGATACAGTGATAGAACCGCTAGATTTGTGTAGAAAAACCATCTAGAAGAAACTTGCATATTATTTAACTTCAACATCTCTTTGACAGTTCCACCAATAGATGCACAACAAGCGTCAAGAAGGATAGCTTACTTGATATTCTTCGTGTTTGCATACATCGTCTACGCATACTACACCTCAAACTTGCTCTCCAATTTGGTGAACGAGAAAGACCACGGTATTGATTTGGAGAACCTGTCTCAAAGTGACTACGAATGTGTCCTTGTGGATTACATGGTGTTGGCGATTTCCCTCAATGTGAGCGACTGTTATTGGAATATGCACCTATAATTTCTTGAAATATAATAGAGATTCCTACCTTCAGTTTATTGGAATATGGCATATATTTGATTAAATTATGGTTATCGAGACAGTTCACATCAGATTAATCCACCGCTTTATGTATGAAAATTGTTTGATGAAAACTTAAATTTCTACGGATTGCACGATCTAATAATGATGTACAATATAAATTGGCATCTCTCACAGTTTTGTGACTCCCTATATAAAGATATAAATATATATTTGAATTATGAAATTATTGAATATCCAGAAGTTTCTAATTACCAACTGTCCACAGGTCAAACACCACTTCAACAGAAACTACGACTTAATATTGAGCAAGTTGTTAGAACTGCGATCCATGTCGGTTCCAGATGGATTGGAAGCTGTGAGGACTGGAAAGGTCGCCTTGTTGTCAGATTATACTGCCATTTATCCTTATATAAAGCGACGTAAGTATTAATTTCATCCTTGAAATTGATACTTACGCATTAATTTCAAGGCTGTTTCGTGATCCTTCCCGAAACAAACAAATAATAATTTGTTTTTTTTATACAAAATGAACAAATTACTTGACCTATTCTATGCAAGAGTTATTGAGGAATAAGATAAAGTCGTTATTTGTAACGGATTATCCATCAATTTACGACCAAATACTAAAACGCTTCTCAATTGTAACTAGTACTCAATACAGTGCTGCTTTTGTTAGGGCATGAAAGAGACGGCAATATATTCAAGTGATATTAAAAATTGAATTATGTTTGAGAATTTGGCTGTTATTATTCTTCTGGCAGGGAAAGACACCCTTCTCAAATTTAGAATCCAACCGGATGACCTAGTAATTGGCAAAGTTGGCAATCTTCACATACCGTCATGTAGGTTTATTTTCCCCTGAAACGTTTAAGCGAGGCAAATCACACTTACAGAATTGCGTGCCCCTGAAATCCTTGATTACGAATCAAATAATAGCACTTAATTGTTGCTTCTCATCATTTCTACTTCTGGACACGGGTTCTTCCTCATATGAGAAGGATTGGCTATAATCCAACCCAAATCCATCATGCTACCAGGTTAGCAAACTTCACAGGCTATCGAGAAAACTTTCAGGCTACTCGATTCTTTTGACTTCACAGTCCACTTATCACAGATTATCCCGCAGATTTATGGCTATCACAGCTTTTTAGGATATTGCAACTAAACATACTAAATTACAATTAAGGTTATATTACAGATTTCGATAACGAGGATATATGCAAATTGATTACAATCGATTTGTTCTCAAACGTTAAGAAGTATTTCTTTACTTCAGCCAATTTTCAGTACAAGGAACAATTTAAGATTGGGTGAGTAATTTTACAGTGCCAACTTTAAAACAGTGGTGTTTATTCGCCAAGATGTGCTTAAAATACTTGTGGATTCTCCGCAGACAAGGGAGGCCTTAGTACCCGTACCAACCACAAACCGCCCTAACCCAATCGGTGCACCCCTAGAATTAGTTAATACATCTCTCTCCGCCTCTTTATTTGCTCTTGCCTCGTACCAGATATTTAGGTGCATTTTTTGTCTCAAATCGCCTACCGTGGCAATGGAAATAAACTGGACATACAATATTATTTTTTTTCTTTTGACAGCACTCTTCGCATCAAAGAAGCAGGGATACTTAGCCGTCTAGTGTCTACAGACTACGATGACCTTCAGTGTACATTGGCGCATCATGTTCAAACGTCCATGGGGCAGATCTCTGCTCCTCTCTGTATGCTGATGACAGCTTACGTTGTATCTGTATTGATATTAGTGGTTGAGAGAATACATTATAAGAATACTAAAGTTTGGCCTTATCTTGAATGAAATGATAAATACGTTACTTATTGTCAAGCAAATTAAGTACAGCTCGTGCCTTAACGGTAGCCGTAAATATTAATGTATGTACAAGTAGCAAATTAAAGGGTACTTGTTTCTGTAATTAGGTTCTTAGAACTACTTTTGCACGTTAATGTTGATTGTATAAAATAAGTATATTATTATTATTATTATGTACGTACCCAGGACAGCAGTGTTTATTGCGTTTGAATACCATCCCTTTTTTACAATCGTTATTGTTTTACATTTAAAACGCAATTTTCGCAAAACATTTCTATATCATAAACATTTATCACAAAATTCCATGAAAACCTGTTTACAGCATATGATTTATAATTATTTACGTATCAAAGGATCTACGGTTAAATGAAAATATTATATCATCAAAAACATTTTCAGTTAGGCTTTGTAGTGTTACTTTTTGCGAGTCTTAGCGTCAATTTTACATGAAAATATTTTTGGTGGGATTTCATTTCATTTATTTTGTTGTTTGTAAAGAGTTACATGGTTATATTATTACATGTTTTCATAATTATTAATAACAAGGTTCCCTGTATAATTTTTTAGACTTCTAGCTTCAAAATTTGCGGATTTTATACAAACTTCCATCCCCTAGCTTAATGGGATGGGGATAAAAATTCCAAGTTTTAGATTATTTTTGTTGTTTGTGTACTATATTGTCTAAATAGGTACCAAATTTCAGCTCTCTAGGACAGGAAGGAAGTACCCTAACAGTTTTGATGATCATCAGTGAGTCAGTGACGAAATCAGCGTATTTTTAGATATCAATAATTTATTTATTTATTTATTTATTTACGCACATACAATATCCTTACAGGCTAACCCAATGCGATATTGCAGCATATTTACATATTCCTTATTACTAAAGTCTCTTCATAGCATATACATAGTTATCCTAGTGAGTTCACTCAGAGTACAACAGAATATGTCTACGTCAATAGCTACGAGGTTGAGAGTGCGGAGTGCGCGCGTCAGTGGTGCCTCGTGCAGTAAGTTAGTGCGCGCGCGCGGCACCGCTAGCAACCTCGGTCGACGACGCCGAAACACGTACCTATCTGGGACATATAAGCCCAACCTCGCCAGTACGTCTGCGTTGTGTATCTTTCCTCTTATTACCTTGAAGATATATATTACGAGTGCGAGTTGCCTCCTGACTCTCAGTTCATAATAACCAACCATCCCCAAGATAAAAAGAGTCGGATACATCAACGGATAATATGGGTAAACCCCGTAGCGCCTCATATACATATAACTAACAAACTTATTTTGTATCCGCTCCAACATGAGACTATACTTAGCTTCATGCGGAGCCCAGATAACTGCATTACATTCCAAATGGCTCCGTACTAAAGCATTATATAATGCCATAATAGCTTGCATGTTCGTAAAGCCTTTAACCATGCGGAGCACAAAACCTAAGTTTCTGTATGCTCTTTTGCAGACTTTAATTATATGATCCCGAAACGTTAGCTCAGTGCTAAACCGAACGCCCAAATCCATTACTTCTGCGACCCTAACCATTGGTACCCCATCTAGCATGTAACTATGTTGTATGGGTGTGCGTTTCCGCGAGAATGTGATTGCCGCACACTTAGATGTGTTAAACTGTAGGAGATTGTTGTTGCTCCAATCAAGCACTCTGTTTATATCGCTCTGTAGTCTTTCGCAGTCATCCACGTTAGTAACAGCGAGAGATAACTTAAGGTCATCCGCAAATAACCAACACTTAGCGTATTGAATTACGTTTGGCAGGTCGTTTATCATCATAAGGAATTCCAGAGGCCCAAGATTACTCCCCTGGCTTACACCAGATCGCGTAAAATATGCCTCCGATTGATATCCCTCATAATCCACGTACTGTTGCCTATCTCTCATATATTCTGCAAAAAAATTAAGTAGATGTGGAGTGAAACCGAAGGCTGCTAACTTTTTCAGCAACACGTCATTGGTGACTAAGTCAAAGGCTTTTTTGAAATCAAAGTAAGCAGCATCGGCTTGCCCGCCACCATCTACTGTTGGCAACACATTCGTTACGTAGCTAAACAGATTACTCGTGGTGCTTCTAGCTGGTCGAAATCCGTGCTGTGCATCCGATAGCTGCGAGCTTACCTGTAGATATATGTTCCTGTGAATAGCGGATTCTAATATTTTTGCTGGTGTTGACAATACAGCAACTGGTCTGTACTCTTCTACTTTAGTTCCCGAACCTCCCTTCGGTACCGGTATGACCCGGGTTATCTTCCAAATCTCGGGAAAGACAGCGGATCCAAGACACTGATTGAAGATGTACAGCAGTGGTTCAGCTAATACCATTCTACAGTCCCTGAATATATATGGTGGAATACCATCGGGCCCAGACGATTTTTTAGGTTTAAGTTGCTGAAGGGCACGTCGCACATCATTTAGCTGTAAACTGTTAATATGAACCCTAGCCGCTCCGTTTGCAACACCCGCTTCCGCTATCGCTCTGCTCACACCTAACTTAGGCTTTTCTTTGGAGTAAACCGAGTGAAAATATTCCGCAAATTTTTTTGCTGCTTGTTCACAAGTTAAGGCCTCCCCATCTTCTAAAATTCGTTGTGGGCTTCTACTTCCTCTTTTGGACTTAACGTAATTCCAAAAGGATTTTGGGTCTCTTAACATATGATCTTGCATACGATGGTAATTTTGTTTTTCCGCTACTATTATCTTACTTTTAACTCGAGTCCTACACTGAGCAAACGCTTCGTAATCTTTTCTTGAGCCTGTAGACTTATATTTTTTATGAAGAGAAGCTTTGAGAATGATGTCGCGAATTAACTCCCCCGTATACCACTCGGGATAAATGTACCTCGAGCGTACACGGCTTCGCTTTTTTCTCGGAACACAGTACACATAACGGAACACATAACATCTAAAGTATAGCTATGCAATTCAAACTTTATATGTTTAATAAATCTGCTATATAATAAATAACATATACTAAAAATTTAGTTTATCTGGTATAATCCAAACCCAAGTTATGAGGGTTCAAAAAAATTACGAAGCGCTTCGAGAAAAGGTAGGTAGTGCCCCACGACTCACTTTTAAATGCATTCTCATAAATATTTTTCATTATGTAGGAATAGCAGCTGAATTAAAAGGATGTTTTATAAATGTGAATAATGTTGTTAAATTAAAAAAAAACTGGATTACCACCTATTTTTTACTATCCATAGCCCACCAAAATTATATAAAAAAAACCTCAAAAGTAAACCTTGATTTGCTTAAAGGATAATAAGAAAGCTTTCTTATTATCTTCTTTCTTATAAAAAATATGCTCAGTTCACAAATCAGATATAAAGAGAGAAAGAATTTAGTTTATCTCGAGGTCCCGCGAAGATATCTTATAAAGTACCTTCCATCCAGGAATGACCTTAAACTAATCAGTATTTGGAGTAATCAATATGTTTTCAGAAAGCAAATAACAAATGCTTTCAAATCAATTAACTTCATTCGCAGTTCTAGATCAATCACTTACCAAATTAGAAGAATTAATATTATCACTAATTTCTAGATTAATATTTACCCAATTATAGCTTTATTGAAGACACGGGGCGTGAAAATAATAAGGCAAGTACTGCGATCATTATTTTCAACCAATTTCACAACAATGAAAAAAAAACTCGCGACCGACGATATTTCACATTGGGGCTTCAAAATTTTTTAACGATCCCTTTGAAAGGATTCCTTTGTTGTGATCCAGGGAGGTTTTGACTCATTGTTAAAATAAACTTCGGAAACGGTTGACTGGGGGCTAATTGGAGGTATTTTACACGTGATCACTGTTTTATTTTTGGCACGTGGAGATTTTTTGCAACCAACCCATTTCAACACGTGCCTACCTCGTAACTGGCCACATTTTGAATTAAGAACTCTTTGTTTAGAATTCCCAAATAGGTTTGCGCAACTCTTGCTTTGAAATAAATTTCTTTTTTTTTTACTAACTAATCTGATCCAGATAGAATTTTTTTGTGATTAGATTAATTTGTTTTTTTTATAAGCGTAATTTGTATAAAAGTACTCGCTCAAAAGTCACTAATGTTTAACGAATTAATGACACAATATCATTTGTATATTATGTTTAAAATATGATTTTAGTTTACGTCACTACCGCTATAGGTGTCGAACAGTTTTAAGTCAACATAGTGAAATATCAGCTGTGTATATTTATAGTAGAGATACAATTTCAACTGCTCAGTCAAGCGTAGACAAAACCTCTAGTAAACTTAACTTATAGATGTAATAGAAAAACAAGTGTATTATCAAAAAGTTTTAATATAACTGTCAATTCACCCGCTGCCGGCAGATCCCAAACCAAACGGCGCTGAGTTCTTCGTGGTAAGGAAATATAGGCCAGGACTCCCACTGTTGGAGTCGAACCCCATGTAAGATATCTCGTTCTTGGAACAGACACCTTCACCAAACATCGTCCAGTTGGTGCACCTTCGGGCTGTAATTAAAACAAATTGTTCACGCGCTTCATCTATTTGTGTGTATCCAAACTAATACGAAGAAATGGTCACACGCATTTGTTGCGTGTATCCAAAGAAAATCTAATTGGCTACGGACGTCGACCAATGGGAGGCGTTCCCGCCTTTTTTACTTAATTCAAAGACTATATTTTTTTATACGAATTACCGATACGTTCCAATAACATTGTTTTAATGTACATATTTGTCTTGTATATTCAAGAATAAACGTTTTGTCATTACAATTTAATAAATTCGTTCATTGAAGTATTACGATCCTGCCTGACCCATAATAAACGTCTACACAATAACACAACACCGCGCATCACAGCGCCAACACAAATTGTAATATGATTATGTACCAAATAACATTATGTTAAGGGATTGAAATCCGGCCGGATCCGGCAGATTGTTAGATCAATCCGGCCGGATAGGTCTAACCAGGATAACTTAACTCGCTACTAGGCTACCACAGCTCATTTGCGACTTATAGTCAGCTAATAATCATGAAAAGCACAGTGACACGAAGCGGCGCGGGCAGAAGTTGGGACGAGAAGCGGCTCATCGTCAAAATACTTGCTGAATTACCTGATCCGGTTTTCCGGATTACAATCCCTATTTATATTCAACCTGGAAATTGGACCCAGGAACCCTCAATTTACTTTTCTTTTCCCTCACTTTCACCCTTATCAGTCGCTCTTTGAGCTATTAGACCAAGATCTGATTACTGATCGCTGAATTTCAGGTATGAGTCATAAGCTCAGAGTTCGCTATAGGCAATAATCAGCGTAAAGTCAGGCTCATAAAATCAACTAAAAAGCGTTGCATTAGTGTATATTATTATTTAATTTGCGATAAACAGTATAAACTTACCCGGAAAATGTTTAGGTGAACTGATAGATTCGGCATATATCTCCCAGGCTCTGCTGTGGTCGCAAATTGAAATATAGCATCCTGGTTGCGAAGTGCCTCCATTAGGATAGAAATCTTTGTGACCTGTAACAACAGATTATATCCACTCAATTTAACAGGAGAGTGAGAAAGAGAGAGAGTGAAAACAACGAAAAATATGGTTTCCATATCGAAAGAGGATTTTTTCCCTAAATGTCTCTCCCATTGAGAAGTGAGAGGTGACTGATAAAGCAAGTATAAAGACACATAATAGTAGGTAAATCTATAATTTTTTTAGATGGTTTGAGCATGTTGAAAGGATGAATGATAGGCGACTGTCGAAAGGAATTTATAAGGCGGATGTCAGTGGAAGCCCCCTAGAAGGACATACATTCTAATCTAATTAGTGAACTCCTTCAAAAAGGTGCGCAGTACTCGTAACCAGCACGCGTGCATCACGATATGTATGAATGTGGACGAGGCAAAAGTGGTATGCAGGAATCGTAGCACGATTTCCTAATTCAGAAAAACTACTTTATACGTTTCTATAGAACCCGCTGAACTAATTTGACGTTCTATGGTAGCATATCAAATGAAAAAATAAACGTTACAGGTAGTCACCTATTCCATTGTTCCGCAAGGGGTTGACGAGGTAAGTAGCGTTTTAAGCTACGTGGATGTATATATTTCCGTGTATATATTGTAGTAGTGTATGTATATATTCTATCGTTAAACTAGGCCTCTGTGTCTTGTGTATGTCACGCGCATCGTTGAGCTTCATGACTGCCCTTGTATATACACACCAGGCATAAAAGGCTACACGTGTTTCGATATCGTACATCGTAAAATCCAGGTATTTGTGTCCCTCATTGCTTAGAAAAATAAAAGAGTTAAACGAACGACGCTTTAAAAAAATCACATGTCACACAACATTGAACAGGTCTTGATTTTACATTAAATTTTTTTTCAAACTCCTCATTTTTCACGAACCGACACTTTCAGGAGATTAGGAAACTTATTCCTATTTACAACTACTCCTCGAAATGGTTCATCATCCTGAAAACGAACAAAGAATATGAAGTCGAGAGGAGTGAGCACATTTAAGTACCTACTCAGTACAAGTGTAAACACCTCTAATACTGCTCTAGAACAATGCTTTGTGCTCTCTAATATCTTCCCCAATAGAGCCTGTTTGCCTAAAGTACATAGTAATATCGAGCTGGATTTTTTGGTCCTAACAGGCACTTTATTGACAATACGTACAATGAAATGATATTTTCTTGTAGTGTAAATGTAAATGAAAAAGCTTATTAACGCCGATCGCTAAGTCCACATTTCATATTGAAATAGATAATATTTGATATACCTAGTCAATAAGATTTAGGAATCCGATTTGATTAAAAGAAAATGTTTCGTGAAGTAAAAATTATGGAATAGTCGTCACTCATTTTCAGTATTTGTTTCTTTTTGTATGTGAATAGCCATTTTACTTTAAAGGATAACAAATGAGTGTTATTGTAGATGAAGGTTATCATTTTAACTTATTTTGCCTCTAAAATCATTAAAAAATTACTTAAAGTAATTTACCTACAGGTTCTATGAGACCCAGCAACCCAGCATTACTGTGTATAACATCAACGTATTCTGCATCGGTCTTGTCCAGCCTTCCACTTGCACTGATGTTGCTGAAGCAAGGTCCAGCTGGGTCCAAAGCTGTGATTCGACCAAGACGTCTGCCAATTATCTCGTGTACCCTTTTCCCAGCCACCCCAGCGATATGAGAACCGAGGCTGTGACCTACGATGTAGATCTTCGAAGGGTCTTGACCATCTGAAAATGCGAAATGTAAAAGAAAAGTTATTATTCATCATTCATGTAACAAGAACTCCATTACAGTCAACTCACTTTTGATAACATCGCTCAGAAAAGTCCCAAGTATTTCGCCCATAAACCTCACATAAGTCGATGACCTGAAGTACTCCAGATTGATAATCTTCCTACCGTCTAAAGCAAACACCTTCAAGTCCTGTTTCTTCAAAAGCTCCGGAGCAATAGCATTAACCATCCAGCCTTCAGAACTCTCCATAAATCCATGTATTAATATGACAATAGTTTGTGATGTGGCCATAAGCCTATGCATCCTCTTCGTTGCTGTTAAATTATACTTGACATTACCATTTTTAGTGATCAAATCTATGTTCAATTCATCTTGGAAGTTAGTTTTGTTCTTTTCTTGCATCTGCTCGTAAGTAAGACCAAAGAAACTTTTGAAAGCCTCACCTGCAACAATTTTATTCTTTACACGAACTACGAATTTAATATAGATTATAATTTATCATTAGCTTCACGTAAGCGTCCCTCCCGGTGTGGCTAAATATTTGTGTGATGAGTCATGGTTGTACCTGAGACATGATTGTTTCTACGTATAAGTAATATGTACATATGTACATACAAAAAAATATTAGTGGTCAACCATTTAGTATCCGTAATACAAGGCTCGTTGCTTCAATCGAAACTAGATGGCGCAGTATCATAAAATGTGGTTGTATTTATTTTCTAGCTTCCAGTCTGGACGTTAAATCATTAAATAATAGATGGATAGATAGGGTGTATTTCCATGAAATAAAAAATTTACTGTACTGTATTGTACTTCCTATTGCTATAAAACAATGTATATTTTGCAAATCTGTTGATACTTAATATCCGTACTTATACCAACACGCTTTTCTTTGTAGCAGAGTTTAACTTTTCCAAGATTGGTAATTTAACTTTTATAATACTGTAGTATTTTTGTTGCTCGGGGTAACGAGGCAATATTTCCTTCTACGATTCTTTGCCAATTATTTCTTTCAAGCTTCAAGTTATAAAGGAAGATCATCGAGATCATTGGGGAGTTAAAGAAAACATACAATATTTTTTTACTACACTGGAATCGGTTTTGTCTTTGTTAGAAAATAGAGACCAAAAGTAACACGTGTCTGTCGCCCCCGAAGGGTTTGGCAGAGGAATAGGAGGTTCTGCCAACCTCCTACACCTCTGCCTAAAGCTGGGTACAAACCAAACAACCGATGCAAGGTCGGTAATAGAAATAAAAAAGAACTAAACTTATTAGTATAGTTTTTTTTTATAAATTGAACTTAAATCAAAATCACAATACAAAATAACAATCATTAATTCTGTAGATCTATTTTAAAACCATTAATTATTATTAATCAGTTTCGCCATATTGAAATAAAATTACATATTAATATTGATTTAATCCCGAAGTTTCGGGTTCTTTACAGCGTACATCATTACGGGGCAATTTGCCTCTTATTTTCACGAATTTCATCCAAAACTGGTGTACTTACATCTGTTAGATCCAGCTGAAACAACAGGGTGTATCATAGACATAGTGGCATCGACCACGGAACTCAATGTGAACCTGGCCGGGTCGTTTTGGGGCAGCCTTGTAGCATACAGACCCACAAGAAATAGATACTTGAAAATGTATATCAGTTCTAGGTGTTGTGCTGAAATTACAACAAAATCTTGTACTATATGAATGCCGTTAGACGTCCACGGCTGGACATAGGGCTCCCCAAAGGATCGCCACGCCGACAGGTCATGCGCCGCCCGCATCCAACCTTTACCAGGAAAATGTATAAGTGAATATATATTATATGATGAGTTATCTATATATATAAAAGGAGAAGCTGACTGACTGAATGACTGACTGACTGACTGACATATCCACGCAGGGCCTAAACTATAAGGGTTAGAAACTTGAAATTTTGCACAGGGATTCCTTTTATAACGTAGGGGAGCACTAAGAAAGGAATTTTGAAAATTCACCCCCTAAGGGGCTAAAACGGGGGTGTAAGGTTAGTATGTAACTTGGCTGTTTTTGAAGTTATTCAATTGAAATTCGGTTTGAAGATTTTTCATTGAAAGTTATGAAAGACGTGTAAAATATTTTTTCAAAAATCATCCTTTAAAGGGGTAAAATGGGGGTGCAAAGTTAATATGAAATTTCTTTGATTTTCAATGAAACTTGGCGACTGTAGTCTTTGTATGACGTCCGATAAGAAAGGATTTTCCGAAATTTTGCCCAAAGGGGGGGGGGGGGGTAGGGGACCAAGTTTGTACGAGACAACGTGATTCCTTGGTCCAAGGGCCTAAACTATAAACTTGAAATTTTGCACAGGGATTCCTTTTATAACGTAGGGGAGCACTACGCAAGGAATTTTGAAAATTCACCCCCTAAGGGGGTAAAACGGGGGTGTAAGGTTAGTGTATGTAACTTTGCTGTTTTTTAAGTTCTTTGTATGACGTAGGCATCCAATAAGAAAGGATTTTCTGAAATTTTGCCCATAAGGAGGGGGATAGGGGGACCAAGTTTGTACGAGACAACGTGATTCCTTGGTCCAATCTACTTCAAATTTGCATAAACATTTTTTAACAGAATTGATGGAAGACGTATTTCGTATTTTATCGAAATGCAATCCCTGACGGGATTAAAAACAGATAGAGAATTGCGTTGGAGGTGATATCAATACTCCTTAGTGCTTTTGATTTAAATTACTTTTTATTTTGACACATGCTTGAAAACTCAATCCGATTTTATTTAAAAGAGGTTGAACTCACATAAAAGCTTGATGCAATGCAAATATTTTATACTCCTTAAAATTGGAATTTCTGTTTGTAATTTTATAATTATATAAAAGTATGTATACGATAATTACACAAAAAAATAATTTCTAAAATGTTTGTCTGTCTCTCTCTTCGTTCCTTCTAATTGCTGCAACAGCTGGACCGATTTTGTGGGGACTTTCACCATCGTTATAAGGAGTAACTTAGGCTATTTTAATTTAAGAACAAGAAACGAATTAGAGTTCCGTATGACTTAAAAACGCGGGAGCTGACCAATGCATGAATATGAACATTAAATTTTTCGTTAAATTTCACGCGAACGAAGTCGCGGGTAACAGCTAGTTTTATATATATCATCATGAATCCATTTACTATCCCTCTGCTGGGCACGGGCCTCCTCTCATTTGAGAGGGATTAGGCTATAGTCCACCACGCTAGGCCTAATGTGGTCTGGCAGACTTCAGATGCTGTAAAAAAATATGTCACACATGCAGGTTTCCTCACGATGTTTTCCTTTACCGTTTGGGCATGTAATAAATATGCATGTAACTCTGAAAAGTCAGTGTTAAGTTCCCTGGGTTTGAAGTTGAGGCTTTAGTATTTATAATCCACGTACTGGTCGCACCACAAAGCTATCATAGCTTACGTTATTCAAAACGTTCACTAATGTAATATAAGCACTACCAAATTATTTGTTTTTATTCTATTATATTCACACAACAAATTATTACAAGGATATTGTTGAACAGAACATGTACTCACAACTAATCATCTCACGCAGCACTAATGTCAAACTATTATTATATATAAAAAAATATTATGCTTATAGCATAGAAGTACCATTGATAATGGGTGGCCACTCCTTACTGTATTAACATGGACATTTTTGTAGCATAATTGTTCAAAACATTTTAGTTTTTGTCTGTAGATAATAAAATGTATAAAAGAGATCATTTTAATAATTTGATTTTGAGCCCGCATTACAAGATAGCGTTGTAGCTATTTACTTAAATGGGTAGGCAACCTATACAATAAGAGGTGATTATAAAACCAGTTTTGAAATAGTTTTATAATTGCCCTCTACATATACCTATATGTTACGGATCAGAAAATTTAAACGGAATCTAGATGACAACGCAAGTTACTGAAAAATAGTGATAATTTGAATGAAGATTTTATACTTTTACTTTCTATTAAAACGCTGTATATATACAAAAAAAAATATCCAATGAGGAAGAAAAAAGATTTTTGATGTTCTATAGAGTCAACTAATTGAAGTGTAACTAGGTCCACCATTTCTACCGAAAGGTAAAGATTATATTAGAGAATACTATCTATTCTCTGTCACTGTCTAACATAAGGTATTTTATCGAAAAGGGCTAGAACCATGAAACAAGATAGGTGATATCAGTATACAAACAAGCACACATAAACAGAGCAAGCTCACGCTTGACTCTGTGTAAGGACACAATATCAACGTACTTATGTAGTTGGTATAGGTGTGAGTGTGAGCATAGGCTTATGGTCCCCCCATTAACCTAGTGGATGGACCATTAATCCATGGAATAACAATAAAAAAAACATTAGTATTAGAAAGTTTCTATCTTCGAATCTATGGAGTGTGTCAAAGAACTATTAATTGGTAGTTAAATCCTTGTGAATAGGCAATCGTATTGCTCGATTCCCAGATAAGGATGTAACTTTCAATTCAAGTAAGTGGTCCAAATGGATACTGACGTTGGAAGACCGAGTTGTAGGATATAACTTTAAGAAGATAAATATCCAAATAATGAAGTAAAGTAATAAAGTTCAGAAGATGATACTTGACCCACATTTGTTGCTAACAAAACATTAATTTTCCAGGTCAAATAACGTATTATAGTTGGTCAAATAATAGACAAGGAAACGGTTTTGCTGATTCTGAAAAACTCTGAGCAATAGTAGTGGTAAACTTTCAGCAGTCCTTGTTTGCCCTAAAAATAAATCTGCCAGTCACCACAAAATCCATGTCAAAGAAGTTGTTATTGAAGTATTCTTATTGGTTGTATGTATGTATGTGTAAACGGTGTTCCCGGTCGCGAAGGTTCAAGTTGCACTTGACAAAAATAAATGAAGAGTTTCAAGAAAATATGAAAACAATGGACAACGTCTTGCAACTTTGTTTATTTCATCTAATAATAGGTTCAATGCCTATATTGTCTAATCTTGATTACGTGACCAATTATGCCATAGGTATATAAAATCCATAAAAGTTAGGTTTATTGTTTTAATTGTTAACTTCGTTTTCATCAAGGTGTAATTTTCTAAACTTGACACACTAACTTTAGAGTGATCTGTGTAATGAGAAGAATAAATTTGTTAATCACCTTCTTTATTTATAAAATTTCAGTTTTATTTATTTTATGTGTTCGCTTTAATATTTTTAATTTTAACAGTAATATCTATATTCTGTTAGTCATTCTTACATTATTTACATACGCCTTTATGTAATAACTAGCTTCTGCCCACGACGTCATCTGCGTAAAATTAGTAATTTTATGCGCATACAAACTTCCATCCCCTTTTTCTGCCTTTTAAGGGATGATTTTCGGGATGAAAAATATCCTGTCTTTGAGGATGACGAGAGATAGTTTGAGTCCCAGGGAGGGCCCTGGGACTCAAACTATCTCTATACCAAATTTCATCTGAATCGGTGTACCAGTTATAGCGTGAAGAGGTAACAGACAGGCAGACAGACAGACACACTTTCGCATTTAAAATATTAGTATAAATTGAAGTATGGATTCCATATTAGTATGGATGGATAGTATAATAAATAAATCTGGCATTAATTTTAAAAGCAACTAAGGTTTCTGTGTTCTATCTCCAACCAAGCCACGTTAATTTAAGAAGAAAAAAAAACAATGCTAATAATGTACCCAAGTTCAGATTGTTTATGGTGTAACTGTACTGTCGATGAGATGTTTATCTATTCTGAAATATCACGTTTTGTTCCGCCAAGCCTGCGATCGCATCTCATGATTGTTACGAAACGTTTCGTGTTGAAATAACATGCATGTATGATGGATGGATGGATGCTTGTATTAATGAAATCGCGACGTCATTGAAAGTATTTTAATTTAATCGAGTTTCGTATTTTAGGAGGGATACCCCACAAGGTCAGCCCGTTGTATGTAGCTTTAAGGCAAGCGTATGTAATTATTTATAAATGATTATAGCCGAAAGACGTCCACTGCTGGACAAAGGCATCCCCAAAGGATTACCACGACGCCTCGTCATGAGCCTACAGCATCTAGCGGAATCCAGCTACCTCTACCATACCTTCGGTCAACTTTGTTGCTAAGCACCGATGCGTCTTTCAATACGCGGTCATCACTCGAGAACTTTCGAGAGCCTACAAACGTCCTTTCTTTGAGCGAAGACCCACTAGCTAAATGATAAATGATATTTTATTTCTGTAAATAGATCTTTTAGAGACACTGTCACGTCACGTATAATATCATTTTTAGGGATCTAGATTGCACTGTGCTGAGATTCACTTGAGTTTGGTGACTTTTCGGGCTGTGCATTGTAGACTGATAGTAAACTGTATTATTTTAAATGAGATTTTCTTTCAGCTGCGTAGAGTAGTTTACCTCAAGCATGTAAAGTAAACAGGCATTGACAACCTTCACTTCTATATTATTAGTACAAAAACATAAATATTCCATTGCACAATAGCCACAGTAGTGACGCCACACGGACCAGAAAATAATTGCATTACCTATAATCATATGTGTGTAAAAAATTGTGTTTGTAAACATAGTTGTATTTTGGGGCTACGATTTTCTTTTATAAAAATAATGATTATAAAACATATCAAAATATAAATGTAGGTGGTTCGTGTAAGTAATAATGACTTATTGAGCGGACGCGATTTACACAAATAATTTGACGGCAAAAACTGAACGTGAAGTCGCGCTAACTAGTGTTGCGCTCAGCCAACATAATCACTGTAGGGAATTAAAAAAAGGAAGAAATAGATACATGGGTTGAGAGGATGAATGATAGGCTATTGACGAAAGGAATTTATAAGGCGGATGTCAGAGAAAACGCCGGAAGTGAACTCCTTCAAAAAATCAGGTACACAGTAGTCATAACCGGCGCGCATGCATAACAGGATGTATGAATGTAAACGAGGCAAAAGTGGTATGCAGGGATCCTGGCGCGTGGCATTATGTAGTTTCTGCCTACTCCCATTGGAAAAAGGCGTGAGCGTATATATTATTATGTATGTTTTAGATCCTTAAAGGTATTCATCATCACGGGCAGACAATCCATCTGAGTGATAAGCTTGCCCGGGTAAATACAAAAATATGAATACATCGCGTCAAAATTCACCAAAAGTAGTATTATTTTAATGTCTAGTATTTGCTAAGTTAAAAAGAATGTCTATCTAAGGAGAGTATTATAGCTAGTTTCATGACAAGAAGTATTTTTGTAGATGTCGAAAATAAGATGACTTTTTGCTACCTCATCTTAATCAAAGAGGCTTACGTAGGGAGCGTGTCCGCTGTCTAGATAAGGCAACCTCGGCAATAAGAGCTATAATGTCCTTAATTTCATAAATAGAAGTCTCTAGATTTTATATATTTATTTATTTAGAAGAATACAAGTCACTTAGATTCGACGTACGCTTTCTCAAATAATAACTTAAATATATTACATTTTATTTATACCTTTTAATGTTTTTGTTAATTTACAGCTATGGTGAGAACCTATACATACATTTCACGTGCAACGGTAAAGTTATATGCGTATTCATCACATTCTCAAACTTAAAGAAAAACTCGTGAGGAAACATGTATAGCTGAGAAATTTTCTCTATGGTGTATAAAGTCTGTCAACTCGTTCTAGGTTATCGAGGTGATTTATCCGTGCCCGAGAAAAGAAATGGCGCTATTCAACTTGTATAGCGCTATCCCTTTATCTGCCTTAACTCGTAACAGCACGGCCACAGCATGATTACACACGCGATGAAAGTGTCAATTTCAAAATCATTCTATTGGCCATTATTTAACTCTTGAATTGAAAGGCATTTCTTCAAGTTATAGCACAATAATGTAAAAACGAATACAGAATAACGAATGGTAAGTATATCGTAAAAAAAGACAATCCCCGCCGGGCTCCAAAACGTTTATCTCAAATCTCCCCGCTCAAATAGAAATGAAAAATCAGATGTAACTGTCATAAGAGTGACAGATGACAACTTGACAGTTTAGAGCGAGCGAACGAATGGACGTTCTGTGTTATTTTTGTGATTGTAAGAATTAAATTATAACAACATAATATGTATAATACCTATATCGTTAATAGTTTTTTAAGACACTTTTACAAGTCATGTAGGTATAATATTTTAGGATCTAGACATGGCTGTATCTAAATGGGGGGGGGTAGGCAGATGGGCCGTCAGCCAGACAGTCTAAAATAGCCTTTCGAAAGAAAACACTGAGACATTTATAAATAAACTCAATAACTCTCGACGTGGAATATTGAACTTGACTTCAACTGCACTTACATAATTAATTCATTACAAATTATAGAGCCAGGTTTATAATGACTTAATATTCTTAGCTACAACCACATACTATAGCCGTAATTACACACCGTACCTATTGACATTGGTTCTGAGTACTTGCGTTTGCGCACAGACAGGAATGACGTCATTGGCCACAGTACGGACATCTAGTAATATCATAAGTATACTGTGTTTATGTATAATCATCCGTTGATGCGTTTTTAATGAAACTCCATTGAATTTCACAACAGTACACCCGGATATCGTTTATAGTTTTTTTGGTTAATGAAGTTTATTTATTTGATAGAGTAGGTCAAATTGATGAAATGTTCATGATAATTTATTAGCTAATTAGGTTCGAGTTGTCAATTATAAATAGTCAATAGAAAAGGGTTTACAGGTCCTGAGGTCATGACTAAATAGGTAAGAATATATATGTATTATGTTAGTTTTTCTCAATTGAGAGGGATTAAGCCACCACGCTAGCTTAGTGAGGACTGGTAGACTTCACATGCCATCGAGAAATTTTCTTAAGCATGCAGGTTTCCTTCAGGGAATGTGATAAATACGCATGTTACTTTGAAAAGTCAGTGGTGTGGTTTGGGGGTGAACACTTAGGGGTGAAAAGCTATTATCAATATAATAGCTGTGATAATAAAGTTATTAAACCTTAAACCGTTAAACTGATTTAGATGAGGTATGGAGATAGTTTGAGTCCCGGAGAAGGACATATAGGATAGTTGTCCTGGAGACCATCGATTTAAAATATGTAAAGGGGGATGCAAGTTTGTATGCACAATTGATAATTTCTTAAAAGAGGATAAAATTAAATAAGCATATCGAACACAATAAGGAATTATAGGTACTCAGACGAAGTCAGGGGCAAAAGCTAGTTTATGAATAAAAGTAAAATTAATAAACCAAACTAAAGCATGACATTACTGAAACTAAATATACACGAGACCTTCTTAGTGTATACATATTACTAACACCTAAATACACAAAAAATTTGGTGGTTATTTGAAAAGTACACATCGTAAATATTTTTTTCAAATATCTTATTATAGTATATTTAGCCAGCTCTACATATGTATATAGGTACCTATAGTTAAAGCTACAGTCAGACTGTTCAAGTAATTATGCTGGGGATTTGGTACAGTACAATTTGACTGACTGTTCATCTTGACAGATCAAGGTCGAGGTCATGTCAGTAACGTTTTTTTGCAAACCGAAACACGATAGTACCTCCTTATATAATAATACGAATGAACACTTTACTTTTTATTTCCTACTAGCTGATACCGCGTCTTCCTACATATATAACGTAACGAAAAAAAGTGTTCATATTTATTTACTTCACCCGCTCCAGCTTTCTTAAGTCACGAGGTTTTAGTCCCAAGGAACCCTAATTCGTTTCATTTTCTTAAATTGAAGTAGCTTTAATTTTTTTTTAAATAACTAAAATAAATCTGCGAGTGAAAATCTCATCATAATCGATCCAGCCGTTTCAGAGATTAGCCGGGACAAACAAACAGACAGACAATACTTTAAAAAAAGTGTTTTTACGTAAGTACCTACCGTACATGAATTTGGTAAAAAGCTAATTTGAAATTACAAACAGATAATTCTATTTTATTTATTTATTTATTTGTATAGACCCTGACTGAGACGATAGAGACCCGATCTGGCTTTGCACGGATAGATAGATAGAAAGATAATTTATTAGTAGGTACCTACTTTAGTTTGACAAGTAAAAGATAAAACATTACATTTATTTGTAGCAATTACCTCTAGTCTCTGAACGGTTTTTGTGATTTGTGACTAAGCCACAATAAATTAACCGTAGAACCTTCTTGATTTTTTTGTATAATCATGACAATGTACATTGTATATAAACTATTGTTGATACATAAAATAGTACATTATTTGATGTATCACCAATAGTTCAACATGGCACCCAAAGTAATTAGACATACCATCACGCCTGTCGTCCCTGAATGGATAAGCAGTAGAGTAGGTACCATTGTACCCACATTATGCGCATATTGCTATCAACTCGGCATGGATCCGAGCTGCTACTGAAAATTTCACAGAAAATCCCAATACCACTAGACCTGGGAATGAAACTCAATGTGGTCATAAAGTGCGAATGCTCCACCACACAAAGACTAATGAACCACAGACAAGATTAATGAATACGTAATTACAATTAAAAGTAAAAAAAAACCTTCTCATTATGAATTATTAATAAATGTTATAACGAGAGCGTGGTAGCCTAGTGGTGCGACGAGTGGACTGAGATGTCAAAGGTCTCGAGTTCAAACCCAAGGCTTCAAACCCACTGACTTTTCGGAAGTTATGTGCGTATTTATTGTTACATGCTCAAACGGCGAAAGAATACATCGTGAGGAAACCTGCATGCTTGAGAGATTTTCTCGATGGCATGTGAAGTCTGCCACCGCGCCGTGCCGTAGGCTAGCGTGCTGGACTTTAGCCTGTTCCCTCTCGAATGAGAGGAGACCGGTGCCCAGCAGTGGGACAATAATGGGTTGATTATGATGAAGTTTCAATAATAAAATTATAAAAAAAATATGTTCACATTTCAGTTTGAACGAAGCTTTAGGGCAGTTAAACAAAATGTTTTTCGAATATTAGCAACAATTATAAATTAAACAGCTGTTATATTTTAATTGCTCCATTACTTAACAACTTTAAATCTCGTGACATTAATAAAATAATAATTAATTAAATTATTGGTAATATTAATACAGCGTGAAAAAATACGTGGTTTTAGAATACGACGTAGATTTTAACTCTCGATTTCGTTGCCCTAGATCTAATAAATAAATAAATATCTCTGGACATTATGACACAGCGCCATCTAGTTCCGTGGTAAGCAACGAGGCTTGTGTTACGGATACTAGAAGGTTGATATACTACGTATATACTTTTTTTTTTAAATACCTACATATAATAGCTACATCCATGACGCGGATACAAATGTTTATGCTCATCACACAAACATTTGTCCCTACCGGGATTTAAACCCGGGACCCGTAGCACAGAAGGCAGCGTTAACTACCGCTGGGCTAATCGTATCGTCAAATCTAATCGTTTCACCTACATCACTTCCACTGTAGTACATAATCCTCCTTTTTTGGATTTTCACGACAATCGGTCTTGTGCCAAGGTTTATTTGACTTAAAATGTTTTGGTTTAAGTTTTCTAGCTTCTGCAATTTAAAAAAAGATAAATTTTGCGTTCTATTGGTAAAATGAAAAAATTTTTTTTTTATAATTCTGATTTTAAACTCTTTCTTTTTATCTTCGTTACATATTTTTGAAAAGTTTGATTATATACCATGAAAAAAGTAAGTAGGTACAATAGCAAATATTTTTTATTTATATTACTTACCGGAATTTAAAATAGTAATTTTTAATCATTTTTGTTTGCACTTTTATATACATGGATGTAATAAAATGTCCTTATCATCTTACTATCAAGATGACATAATTATATAGTTTAATGTATACTTAAAATGTATCTATCAAAGACTAATGAGAAACGGTTTACCTACAGCTCGTTTCGCACGACACTTATTATTACTAACTTCAGTTAGGTAGTATGAATTCCATAAGAATATACATACAATAAGGTCATATTAATCTGTACTGATTACAGATACAATAGAAAATAATTGTATTTACCTTCTGGAAGAAAACACAGAACAAGCTAATAGATTACGAAAACGCAAAATTACGTAAAAAAATCCAGGCTCCGGGATATGAGACACTAGATTTATTTTAATAAGCGCGAATTTATGATTACACCTCTCTCTATCTAACTCCACTGAGATATAGGCGTGATGCTTATGTGTTTCATGTTTAATAAAATATTACGTCAATATAAATGATAGCTATATTCAGTTGATTATAGCTGTTTGTGTTTTTTTTCTATCCTCTGTAATTTTTTGAGACAAGGCGTATTAAACGACTAAGTGATCATTTAAGCATTTTGCTAATTTTGGCGCGAAGCCCCATAATAAATATTTATTACGTTGGATGATAAGTACATTTTGTTATTTTCATGGCCCATCGTACTGTGCTTGTGTTAGTTAACTTTGACCAGTTTGACGTTAGAGACGTGTGCTTACAACCTTTTTTATTGCTCGCACAATATCTGTTTCATGCCTTTGCCTAATCCAATATTTAAAAAAGATTATAATTGTTCTTGTATAGAATCAATTTGAAATTTTAAAATAAGAATGAAATTGAGTCAGTTTTAATTATTTATTGAATCGCAAGTAAGTATTTTTTTTCGTTAATTGGTACTAAACTTTTTCGAATACTTTGAGTTCTATCTTTTTATTTCATTATCAATGTAACGTAGCAAAGTATTTCATCCATTTTTATTTTCGGTATTTATTGTAATAAAACCACTTTATACGGATTTTATGGCGTTAATTTTATATTAAGAAGTGTGGTAGTCCAGTGGTGTGACCAGTGGACTTGTTGACAAAGGTCTCAAGTTCAAACCCAAGGCACATACTACTGACTTTTTGGAAGTTATGCGCGTATTTATCACATGCTCAAACGGTGAAGGAAAACATCGTAAGGAAACCTTGCGAGAGAGATTTTCTCGATGGCATGAGAAGTCTACCAACCCGCAGTAGGCTGGCGTGGTGGATAGCCTGATCCCTCTCAAAATGAGAGGACATCCGTGCCCACCAGTGGGACGATAATGGGTTGATAATGATGATGATGATGAAATTTATATGATTTTAACCCAATGTTTCTGGTCCTTTACAGCATTCAGAGTCACACGCTGACAATAATGAATATTTAGTGACTTTATAATAAAAGTGTTTCAATATGGATATAATAAATGTACCTGCCGCTTTTCAGTTTACGTTAGGGCGGAGAAGTGGAGTAACTTTGTACCTCCATTTTTGTACTTACTAACAGAACAGTAAAACCATTTTTGAATTTTATCATTTTAAGCAATAAGTTCAAAATTGCTAGCAGATTGATAATTGCATTTTTAATTAATCGATATAATTAATAAATCGAATAAAAGAGTATAAAATTAAACTAAATTTTACCTTGAAACTACATACTATGGAGTATGGACTAGGGATGTCATGGATATGATATTTTGGAATAGAATTATGTCGGTTTCGGATACGGTTACGGATATGTAATTATTTCGGATAATCCGTTAGTTTCAGATAGTTTCAGTTTGATATTAGATGAAGTTTCAGGAGAAGTAGTGCCACCTCGTTTCCGGGAAAAGATTTTATCACACTCTATACATTTTGTTGAATCTACATTACCTAACTTGATAAAAAATGTCCAAATTAAACCTGTCAAAATATTTCGTTTTATTTAGACTCCGCCCTTATACAAAAACTATCCGAAACTTGTGAAACGGATACGGTTACGGATATATTTTTATTTCGGATATCCGATGGTTTCGGTTACGGTTTCGGAGCTCCATAACATCCCTGCTATGGACATACTCAATACTCAATACTCAATAACTTTATTGCATCCCATAATGTATACAAAAGCTGGTGGGTAAAATTAAAGAGAAACAATTATGGACCCTGTCGGGCACAGCAAGTTAGTTTTTAGAGGAGAGGATGAAGAGCGCTTTTTAAAAACATAATATATTGAAATAAAGGAAGATCTGATATTTAGATATTTAAGTAGGTAGGTATTATTTAAGTGTAGATTTATATTCATTTAATTTATTAATATTCATATATTTATTTATTATTAATAGTTATATTCTAGATTATGTATTAATTGTTATTATTTATTTTATATATATATTTATATATTTGCTGTAATTTTTATCAAATAGTTTGTAAGTAATTAAAGATATTGCATGGTGAGTAAGGTAAATAAATATATTTAAGTAGATACTGCTTGTTTAATCTAATTATCCCTATTTCCCTAGTTGGAACTTATCTTTGAGGTATTCGTCAATTGTGTAGTAACTTTTATCTAAGAGAAATCGTTTTAATTTATTGGTAAATATATTATTTGATTCTGTGTTTTTTATGTATTCAGGTAATTTATTGTATATTTTAATGGACGTAACAAATGCACTAGAGGAGTGCATTTTTAACCGTGAAGTTGGTAAATTTAGTCTATTTCCATGTCTAAGTTTGATTTTTGTTTGAATGTCTTCTCTTTTGCTGTAGAATTGTGGGTACTTCCTTACAAATTTGCAAATTTCAAATATATAGAGACAGACTAGTGTTAAGATGTTTAGTTGTTTGAAGTGTGGTTTACATGAGTCGGTGTCTTTGATGTTAATCAGTATTCTTATTAGTTTCTTCTGTATTGTAAATAGTGAAGGCGCGTCTGTACTGTTACCCCATAATATAATTCCATATCTGAGCCAAGCGAACGCATATGCATAGTAAGTTACTATTGCTGTTTTGAGGTCTGTTGTTTTCTTTATTTCTCTGAGGGCATATGCAAATTTAGAAAGCTTAGTTTTTAATTTCTGTATATGTGGTTTCCAGTCTATGTGTGTATCTATGTCTAGGCCTAAAAGGGTGAATTTATTAACTATTTCTAATTTGGATCCTTTGTATTCAAAATTTATATTTATGGGGGTTTTTTGTCGCGGGTGAAAAGTAATTATTTTTGTCTTATTAAAGTTAATTTCAAGGTTGTGTTCATTCATCCAATATGTTGTGGTGTCAAGTATTGATGTTAGTGTTTGGTTTAAGTTTTGGTTATTGTTACATGATGTTAAAATAGAGACGTCATCGGCAAACAATACGCATGTTTCGTTTATGTGGTTAGGGAGATCGTTTATGTAGATTAGGAACAGCAGGCATCCTATGACACTTCCCTGTGGTATGGAGGCGTTAACAGGTATGTTTTGGGATCTAATTTGAACAATGTGTTGTGTTAGTGTATTGTAGTGTTCTATTTCTACGACTTGTTCTCTGTTTTCTAAATATGATTTAAACCAGTCATGACTTTTACCTCGGATGCCTATGCTGTAAAGCTTATTTAATAGTATATCAAATTGTACTTTATCGTAAGCTTTGGTCATGTCTAATAACAAACCAATAGCATATTTTTTATTATCAATAATTGTTAGTGCTTCTTGGATATACTTGTAGACAGCCAAAACGGTAGATCGGTTCTTGCGAAATCCATTTTGGCTGTCATTGAATATACTATATTTTTCACAGAACGCATAAACGCGGTTACACATGACTTTTTCAAATATTTTTGAGGCTGTTGGTAGTAGGGCAATTGGGCGGTAGTTGTTCGGGTCAGTTTTTTCGTTTTTCTTGAAAATAGGTTTAATGAGGGCCTTTTTGAGTAAGTCAGGAAAGACACCTTCTTCGAAGGATTGGTTAAGGAGTATATAGAATGGCAAGGTTAGTTCATCAGCGCACTGTTTTATCAGACTGGGTGGAAGTTCGTCGATTCCGTGGCTGTGCTTGTTTTTTAAGTTTTTAATAATTTTGTTTACTTCATAAGGATCAACTGGGTTAAGATACAGTGTATTTTGTGTAGTTAAGGCTGTCGGTAGCCCTTTTGGTTGTCTGCCGGTAAGTGTTGTAGTTTTCCCACCAATGGAAGCAAAGAAATTGTTAAATATATTGGCTACTTCTTGCGGTTTTGCCGTTAAGCTATTATCTACTTTCAGTGTTATGTTATGTTTTCCACTTTTACGTTTTTTGTTTGAGCGTTCGTTTATTATTCCCCACATTGTTTTAACTTTATTATTAGATTGTGCCATTTTATTTTTGTAGTGTAGTTTTTTAGCTGTTGTGACTGTTGTCTTCAGTATTTTTTCATATTTTTTGTAATATTTTATTAATATAGGATCTTTTGTTTTTGTTGTTAATATTTTTAACAATCTTTTATTAATACTGGATTTTTTTATACCAATAGTGAGCCAATATTTCTTATATTTGGTTTTAAGTTTAATTTTAAGTAGTGGGATACACTTATTTAGGATTAAGGTAAGTTTGTCGTTAAATATTTTATAATTTGTGTTTATATTATTATTAGTTTTAAGTATATCATTCCAATGAAGTTTTTGCAATTCTTCTTTGAATTTTAATATATTTGTATTATTATATAATCTTTTCTTTGTGTACCAATTTTTTATAGTGGATTGTTTTGGTATTTTTAAATGTAGGATTGTGCTATGGTGGTCAGAGAAACCTAGGTCGTCTATAGTTACGTGCATGTCTTTGTAGTTAAAGTTGGTGAATATTAGATCTAAACATGTTGCTGTATTTGGTGTAATACGCGTAGCATTTTTTACAAGTTGAGTAAAGTTATTTTCTTGCATTAGATTTATAAATTGATTACTTTTCAGATTATCCTGTAGTATATTTATATTAAAGTCGCCTCCTATTATCATATTTAATTTGTAGTATTTTTTATTTATATATTTTAGTAGTTGTTTTAATTTTTCATAAAAAACTTCCTCCTCTCTCCTATTCCAGTACATAGTTACAATTAATAAGTTTTCTTTTGGTAATTCTGCGGCGCATATTTCTATTATACAATGTGGAGATGACAATATGACTTTAAATGAAAACACTGGCAATACTGGTTTATAGAAACATTTGTAAACTATCAAATAAATCCGAACATGGAAATTAAAAAAAAAAAAATTTTCTTACAAACTAAATAGCTTAAAACTGCAAACAAAATAAAACACCATTTATAAAAATGGTACACTGACCTGCGATAAGAATGGCAACGCAGCTTGGTTTCATTCATGTTAAAGCTGTGGCCGACGCAGCGACGTAATGTTTGGCGCCATTATTCTTATTGTTATTAATGCTCAATTACACAAATCAAATCACAGAATATTAACCAAATAGTCGGGCATCATTCACCCGCGAGTTATTCACTGATCAATTTATTATTCACAATCACTTTTCGATCACATAATTATGTCGCCAGTCATTAAATTTTTTTATTTTCAATATGTCCGCCGTGTTCTTGAATACACAAACTACACCGACGTATAATGTTATTTCTCACTCTTGATAATAGGTCACCATTAGCAGCCATTTCTTTCAATTTATTAAAAGATATTATTATTCTATTTTTTAATTCCTCAACGGTAGTAACTTCTGTTGAGTATACCTCATTCTTTATGTGACCCCACAGAAAGAAATCCAGGGGCGTGAGATCTGGTGACCTCGCTGGCCACCGCACTGGTCCAAAACGGCCAATCCACTGCTGTCCGAACATTTGAGTCAAACGCTCTCTTGCAGACACCACTGAATGAGCTGGTGCTCCATCTAACTGGTACCACATCTGCCTGTACACGTCCAGCGAAAGTTCGTCCGTGTACTCGGAAACGGATCCGTCGAGGAGTTCAATGAACTTTACAGCATTTAAATTGCCATCAATAAATACCGGACCAATAATAGTATTTCTGTGTATGCCAGCCCACACATTGACCGCAAATCTGTACTGGTGTGAAGACTCCCGTACTAGATGCGGATTCACGCGGCTCCAGTACCGAAGGTTCTGTCGGTTCCATAAACCATTCCTTGTGAATGTACTCTCGTCAGTCCACAGCACATTGTACAGGAAGTCAGGATTCTCGAGATGTTTGGTTTCCAACCAGCGACAGAAAGTTTCTCTTATTGGCTTATCTCTCGGTAACAATGCTTGTACTTTCTTGTACTTATAAGGTCTGCGTTTGTCACGTTTCAAAACTTTTTGAATAGTTTTGTGATTTACACGAAAATGTCGACCTGCATTACGCAGACTGGACGTCGGATTACGATCATAATAATTAATAACTCTTTCGTCTGAAATCACATTTGCACGTGGAGGAGCACCATCTACGTGCGGGATCAAAGATTGATTTTCCCGTATCCTCTGGACAGCTTGTACAATAGTGCGCCCGTGGGTCGGACACATACGCGTGTTCCCATACCTCTCACGGTATGTCCGTACAGCTAAAGCGGCATTACCGTGACACTCCCCATAAATTAAAATCATATCAGTGTACTCCGAAGCGGTATAATTGTAACGAGGCATGATTATTTAATAATAAAACCTTGAAACACCAAGTATTAAGCGTCTAATTTCGCAAAGTTCACTTAGCTATTTAACTAAGTACCTATAATACGTTTATGTGTCCTGTCACTATTAAAACAAAGCGTCAAATTTCGCACAACACAACACAACACAACAACAAAGATACGATAACACTCGCGCGGCGACTTCAAACGGGCGCGGGCGCATCCGAAATTCCAGAGAAAATAAAATGCGTCACAGGCAGTAAGGACGTCCGGTGACACACTGACCGCGTAACCTAGACACGTCGACAAGTAAGCAAAGAGGAAACAAGCAAACTTACCTATCTCTTTCGCACATACATATTTTGCGATTGACATGAGTGCGTAACAGGAAAGTAATAACTCGTATGCATTTTTTCTTATCTAGCTGTGATGACACGCTTTATGACTCTTATGGCTCGGGCATAAAGTATAATTTGCATTGAGAAAATAAATTTGATAGAAAAGGCGTAGGTTTTTAAAGTGGCGAGCTGGCAACGTAAGTCGTTAACCTGTCGCGTGCTCTCCTGTTTACAAAACATCATGTCGAAAATACTTAAAATGAAAAATAATGTCCTGTGGCTAAACTACTGGATATATTCATTTGATTTTTTGTGTGACGGTTGGGAATATCATGACTTATACGAAGTTTCATTTATGATCATATTGTCCTCCCCACATTGTATATTCTACAGACATCTCGGTAATGTCATTCCTCTGTATGCTTTCAATATAGTCTTGTAGGAGTATGCATACGCCGCCCCCGGTTCTGGTACTGCGACAATAGGATGAGGCAAATTTATATCCACTAAATTGTATGAGTTCTAGTCTTTCTTGAGTTAGCCATGTTTCTGAAAGACATATAGCTTTGTAGGATGGATGTTCGTCTATAAACGCTTCAAGTATGTCTTGTTTGTTATTAAGACTTTGGATATTTTGGAATAATAGTTTAAAGGGTTGTTCGTTGTTTACGAAATGTCTGGTTCTCAGTTTCATAAGTCTCGTTCATAGTGCAGGGTTGCGTCATGTTGTTATATGTTATTTCATTTTCTTGGGTGTTGTGTTCGTATTCATTTAAATTGTTATCCATTTTAAATAATGTTCCGTTTATATATAGTTTGTTATTTCTGATGACTGCGTGCGATCCGTTTTTTCTAGCAGTAAATAGTTCCTCTCGCATGCGTGCCCTGTACTTTCGTTCATTTTTATCTAAAAATTCTGAAATGAATAGTCCAGTTCCATGGAAGAATGTTCTATTGTTTACAATATATTTTGCCATTCTCTTGCTAATGAATTCGATGATAAGTGGTCGGTTCTTAGATCCACCAGGTCTTCCAATTCGGTATAGATCTTCAATATATCCTGAAACGTCTATGTTTACTATGTCACGAAACAGTTCAACCAATCTGCTGTGGAGAGCATTTTCAGGCTCTTTATAGTTGTCCGCCAGGCCGTAGAGCACAATCTTTCTATGGTTGTTTTCTTGTGTACTATTAGGTATTTTTGAAGCTTTTGTAGCTAACTTTCTTATTTCTTTTTTCAGATTTTCGTTTTCTGTTTGTAGTTTTTCTAGTTTTATGTTAATATTTGCTATTTCTTGCTTTCTTTGGGAATTTTCTGTTGTTAAGGTATTTGTTTTATAATCTATATCCTGTTTTAATTCATGAATTGCTTTATATATTTCTGTGTGTATGGTTTTCTGTAGTTCTTGTATAATGGATTTATTATTTTCTTTCAGATGTGTAATTATTATTTCACTTAAATCATGTAGTGTTAAATTTTTCTCTAAATTGATTTTATCAGGTTTTTCTGTAGGTATAGTATCACCAAAAAAGCTGAGGTCATCTGAACAAATTGTGTCGTTGTCGGGATTTTTTAGCTTTTTTCTTAAAGTGACGTTAGTTTCTTCGGGGGGTGTAGATTGACATTTGTTTGTATCCAGTACTCGAGGGAGACGCAAAGGCGTATCAGTGTTTCCTGTCTTGGGTAGTTTACAGATGCATGTTTGGCATTTCCAAGTGTTTTTATTTTCTAATGTTACTCTTTTAGTGTCCTTTGTAACACCAGCACATTCGAAGTCATATCTACATTTACAAAGAACGCATATAATGTTTTCTCTTATAGGTAGCTTTTGTTTACATCCAGCGCAAGTAGGTGTAGAAGCCATTTAAATTTTTAAATAGTTGGCGCTTTATTTTTAGTTCGGCTATTTCCCGCTAGGGGCTACAATATGGCAGTAGTGTAGCGAGAAGATAAGTGTTACCAGTACTAAATTTATCTATGAATGGTTGGTAGTACTGATTATGGTTCGTCTATTTCCCACTAGGGGCTTTGATGGCAGTAGTGTCGTAAATGAGTGAATGATATCAGTGTTAGGTGGTTGGTAGTACTGTTTTTTAGTTTGTTTATTCACCACTTGGGCTGTCGTGGCGGTAGTTGTTTAGCGATTTTTGTTTTTAGTTCGTTCTATTCACCACTTGAGCTCACTAGCGCTAGTTATTGAGGTCAAAGTTCAAAATTTAAATCTATTAAACCGTTTTTTGTTTTTGTTTTTTTACTGTAACTTCTTCGTAATTAGGCTTAACTGCTTGATTGTCAATGGGAATATGGTAAACACTTAAATATTGAACCAAGTATGTCCACACAACACTTCTCACTGTATGTATTTATAATGTTTTTGCTTTTATATCACTTAGATTATTTTTGTAGATTTTTCCACTATACACTATAAGTCTTTGGAGATAACACTGTCCGAGCTTAATTGCAGCTTAACACGTGGTTGGCACTAGTTTTTTACTTAAATAATGCTTTGTAAACATTTTTTTAGAATTTTTATATACGAGCTTACTGTTTACTGCGTCGCTAGCGACATCTCTCTCATCGACATACATACAGTTATAGGTTAGGTTTTTTTTCTATAGTGAGTTATTAGTAACCCTTGACTAATACGCCATTTATGTTAAAGATTTTTAATCGTATTATTGAAAATTGCGTAGTTTGTACCATTAGTCCATTGAAATACTTTTTTGATTTTGTATTACATAAGTAACCTGTGAAATCATTAAATTTAATTGCTTACGAGGTATTCATTTATTTACTCAATTGGCTAACACTTTCAAAACAACTGAAAATATAATCTATACGTGTTTTCAGGGCTAAATACAGTATGTTTTTTTAAGCTTTGTGTTTGAATTGTTGGTTAATAATGGTGTCAATTACCTAATTATTTTTATCGCTGTAAATTATATGCTTGCATAAACGGTCTATAACAATATATGTTTTTTCTTATTTAAGGTGCAGTCGATCATCATGGCTCCAATGCAATTCAAAATCAACGGGAAACCTTATGAGCGTAAGATAATATTTCATCTTTACAATTAGATGTATAGAAGGTTGTTTAATGTTAACCGTTGGCATTACAAACGTTTACGTCTAGGTTACGGCAACCATTACCAGGCGGTCACGTAAGATGATTTGCCACAATTGTAGTATAAATAAGCACTATCAAAAATATAACTTCCTCATTCGTCTAGTGGTCGTACAGTGCGACTGCCGTGCAAGAGGTCTTGAGTTCGATTCTCAGGTCGACCAAAGAGTTATTGTGGTTTTTCTATGAAACTCTCAGCAGCAACTCGGGAGTTTGGATTCGTGCCCGGTTAATGGCAATAGGCTCGCCCCCTATTACATGGGACCTAAAACATACCGGCGAAACGAGGGTGTATATTAGTAAACCTCTGCCTAACATAAAAAAAAATGCTATCCTGGGATTAAGAGTGAGAGGCCTCACCACATGACGTCATATTTTCTGATGCAAACCCATTTCGTTTTGCTTAATGAGCTTTGATTAGCTCTCAAAACAAATAATCTGACATGACTTGTAAAAGTGTCGTTGAGAGATCTATTTACAGAAATAAACAATCATTTACAATCATAGGTGATGGCACGAGCCAAGCTAAACGAACTTAGGGTCGATTTACTTCGTTATCGGTGTGGCCTGCGTTTTCATCATTATCAATCCATTTAATGCCCCACTGGTGGACAAGATAACACGCAATCGAGAAGGTTTGCAGGTTTCCACTATGTGGCGCTGTGTGTCATAATCTCCAAGCATATTTATTTATTTATGTTTACCTTCGGGGTTTGAGCGAAAACAAATTACGTATGCATGTGTTAGTATACATACGTAGTTTTTTTTTATCAGTGATGCATGCCTTGGAGTTGAAATCTCGTTGACTTCACAGTTTAGTCACACTGCTAGACTGCGCTTTACTATCAGGAAAATGTAAAGTATCAGTGATGGTACAATGCAAGCTAAATTACAAACAGCAAAGATATCAAAATAGAAGTACTTATCTAAGCTTTGATCTAAATTCTATAGTATATAAGGGGTGAAATTCCCATGGGAATCAGAGCGTTCAAAACCTTAGTATCGTCAATCATAAAATTAAATTAAACAATAAAATGTATCGAGATCTCCGCGCTCAAAGGGTTAAAAACACGTGAAGGGTTAAAAGGATACTCTCTTTTACGCCCTTTTGAAACAAAACACCGTCGAGTGAACTTCAAGAGAGGAAAAAGTTGTCATTTCCGTGTGTAGGTACCTATATAAATTTATTTTTATATAGGGACATACATATTGATAAATACATAGTATGCGAATTTTTATTGTTATTTTGATAAAATCATGTTTTGAACCGTTAGAAATAGGTAGGTCGATATTGTTTGTTTTTAAACTACAGAGATTTCTCTTTCTAAAAAGCTAAGTGAGAACACCATTTACGTCGTCTCGTATGTCAGAAAGGTTATGGAGATAGGTACTAATGTATCTAAACAGTTAGCTGGTATGTTTTGAAGTCTTATGTACGATTTTCATAGATACATCTAAAATATCCACAATTTTCTGGTGACCTGTAACACAATTTTTTTTATTAAAAACCTACATCAGGGACAAGTCTCTCACATAGGTTAGGTTTAATCTAGGTATCACAGGTTTAATCTATAGATATAAGATCAGATTCTATTAGATCTATACCTATTGTGAAAAGAAAATACATAAAATTGTATTATTATTTTTATAATCCTAGGACCTCGCGATCAACACTCGCACACGGACAAACAAATAACAAATATTATAAAAAGCCGACATTTTTTGTTGTCTTTTTGCAGTGGATGGTAAATATGGTCCAGATGTATCTCTGAACGCGTTCATCCGGAGCGTGGCGGAGCTGCGCGGCACCAAGTCCATGTGTCACGAGGGAGGCTGCGGCGCCTGCATCGTCGCCGTGCGCGCGCCGGCGCCGCCAGACAACCTGTGCAAAACCTTCGCTGTTAACTCTGTGAGTACATCATACAAGTCTACTGGGCTAGTAATCTTTATTTGTGATTCTGTCTACCAAAAAAGAAACAGAATCATCTTTTACATACCATCACGCCCCCGTGCTCTAGGGATTAGGCGGAGGTGTACTAAAGTACACTCACATTTTGCCGGTGATGATTTAGGTCCATGTAATGGGTGAGAAATTGTCCATATTAAACCACACTTCTGTTTTATAAAACGACAAAAAGTGTTAATCAGTACAGGCTTGATTGGATTGGATCGTTTTTTATATACAAAAAAGTATTTAGTCGTGTTTTTTTGGTTTCTACACTATGATATGCTACTCGTATGTTGCTATGGATTTATTGAAGGGCCAGTCTTCAATAAGAATCTTTGAGTTCCGAATATATTATTTTTATATACACTACATCAAAAAGAAACTGTAGACATACTCTTAAGAATTGTAATGTTCAAAAACTTCAAAGATTAGAAAATAAAATACTGCAATAAATAATGAACCATAATAAAAACATAGCCTTGCGTTAATACATTAATAATACTCTTCCTTCGAATTCATCAAGGCAACAGTTTGTTTTGAAATGAATACATCACATCACCAACCACTTTTTGTTATACCAAATAGTAAATAAAAAAGCTTTAAGTTATTTTAGCGAGTTAAGCGTTTGAATAGTTTTTTTTCTGCAATGATTTATCAGACACGCGGTTGCGTGTCAAGCCAAGTTCAAGTAGAACTGGCGAGCAGCACCGTGCGTAATATTACATAAACCATTTGGAGCCACCTTTGACTCACTCATAACTCAATACCATTATTACTGCTAACAACTTAACTTTTATTAAGTTTTTTTCAATAACTGTAGGTAGGGGCAACATTTTTGAGAGATATTTTCCATTTGTACTTAAACTTCTAAGAAATCTAATTATTTATCAAGAGTCAATGATTTGTAATAAACCATTATTTACTCAGTATCTGTAACACAAGCCTGGTTCCTTAGCTCGGAACTAGATGGCGCTGCGTAATCATGGCTGGGTATATTTATTTATATTTATAACAAAACTGTTATCTTTTAACAAGCTCTCCTTGGATTTATGCCCGGATAATGGCAATATGCGCTTTCTAGTAACCTATACACAAGACCTATTTACAATTTCAGTTAACTTTAAATGCTTTTACATAGTTACATAATAAAAAATACAGTGGTCATGCATATTATTTATTTATATTCTGTTGCAAAAACACAAATAATAATTCGATACTCAAAATCGTAACGTTTAGCAATGATGGCAAGCTGGGCCAAAGTGCGTCAAAATTCTTTTTTATAACCATCACGGCCTAAAAGCTATCAACAATTCTTGCACCGTCATCCTATACAACTATGAATAAGATTTTTTTAATACATATGTGTAATAATCTCTGTAGTTCAATATGACCATGACTTTTATCTTGTTTATTGATGGTCATGTTAAATCGACCTTATGTGTTAAACATATTTTTATATACCTACACATACTCGTATCTACTTGCCCAAACTGACATATTCATCGACGAATTTTGACAGTTATTGCATTTTATGTTGCAAACAGAGCAGCTGTGGTAGCCTAAGTTGTGAGTGACTAGAGGACTGAGATGTCAATGCTCTCGTTTTCAAACCGAAGACCATAAAATTTTCAGAAGTTATGATGTGCGTATCTATCACATCGATGAAGAAATACATTATGAGGAAACCTGCATGCTTGAGAGATTTTGTCAATGGCGTGTGAAGTCCGCTAACCGGCAGTAGGCTAGCGTGGCACTTAAATTAGAGGAGACCCGTGCCCAACAGTAGGATAGTAAGAGGTTAGGTAAATATGAGGATTATGATCCACTCTTAAAATAGTAAAATAAGAGATGAACTTATTAAAAACAAATGTGATCAAATATTTTTTCCCTAAAGAGAAATTGGGTTGAAAGTTGTTACAATGGGAAATTTAACTAACTTCTTGAGTACAAAGTATGTAGGCTAACGTCAGCCAGATCGTCAACGCCAGTAGAGATTGGTGACTATTCTTAAGACATCAAGAACCTCCGTCACCTGGAGAATACGTTAAATAGTACTTTTCAGTTGTCATACGAATATCGTTGCAATAATCTAGGCGAAGCCTTTTTAATACACTATCATCGTCATCAACTCATTATTATCCCACTGTTGGGCATGGATCTCCTCTCATTTAAGAGGGATTTGGCGGACTTCACATGTCATCAATATCGAGTAAATCTCTGAAACATGCACGTTTCGTCACGATATTTTCCTTCACCGTTTTGAGTATCTGATAAATACGCATATAACTTCCGAAAAGTCCGTGGTACGTGCCTGTGGTTTGAACTCAAGACCTCTGGTATCTCAGTCCACTGGTCACACCACTAGGCTACCACAGCCGCACCATCATCAACTCTCAATTCGTAGAAGTAATTTCATAGGAATGATGTTACAAATTGTGCTTTTATTCGGTTTTTCCAGTGTCTTGTCTCAGTACTATCATGTCACGGCTGGGAGGTAACCACGGTCGAGGGTATCGGCAACAGAATCAAAGGTTACCATGACATTCAGACCAGACTCGCCAAGTTCAACGGCACCCAGTGCGGTTACTGCACTCCAGGATGGGTTATGAACATGTACAGGTACGATGAACGTTTCTTTGTTTGTGTTGCAAATATTAAATCTTAAATAAATAATAACTTTATAAAAATATGCAAGTCGGCATCTCATTTATCATGTAACTTCTCCTTCCTTTGTTATCTAATTTTAGCTCATTTGTCTAAGGAACTCTATTTAATACAATAATATATTTTTAAAATCAAACCATTAACAATTGAACAATCAATTGCTATGCTTTACCGCTAATCATAAATGGTGAAATTTATGCAAAAACACCAGACATACACTCAAACTCTTTTTTAGTTTTAAATTAGTAATACAGAATAATGTTATTGTTAGTGTCGCTAAAAAAACGTACGCCCAAAATGTTTAAGTATTCTGTTTGAATAGGCCTTAGAGGACGTAAATGAAACTTCTTGAAGTGGACTGTATGATATAAATTATAATTTGGTTCGACTATTTACAATATGAACGTTGAAGCGTCGCGTGAGAAATGTCCGTGCGATCGCGCCGCGATCGGTCAGCTGAGTGTCGCAGACGCAGGGTGAACGACCGTTGGCGCGCCCGGCTGCTCCCCTCTGCCCCGCGTCCCGCGCCGCTGCTCCGTCTGCTCTGTCACGCAGTTGATGCGTGGACATATTCCCCGGGTTGAAGAGACATCTTCAAAGGTCCACAGGGAGTGAACAGATGTTGTTGAAGGCACGGCGGATGGTGCCCCTCTTCGTCTTCAGCTCTGCAACTCTTGTCACCCCGTCCACGCCGGGGTAGGTCCTCGTGACCCGACCCAAAGACCACAGAAGGGGCGGTGTTGTTTTGTCCTTGATTAGGACTAAGGACCCTGGCTTCACTTCACCTTTGGACTGAAACCATTTAGTTTTAGCCTGCAGCAGAGAAGTATATTCATTATGAAATCGGCTCCAAAAGTGCTGCCTGATGAACTCTATTCTTCTCCAGCGATCCAGATGCGTGATGTTAGCGTCAGCCACCTGTGGGCATGGTACAGATAAGAGCGGTCGTCCAATTAGGAAGTGAGAGGGAGTTAATGCCGAAAAATCGTTAGGGTCTGACGAGAGAGGAGTGAGAGGGCGTGAATTTAAGACCGCCTCTATTTGAGAGAGGCAAGTAGCCATTTCCTCAAAGGTAAAATGGGTGAGATGCAATAACCTTTTTAAATGATGCTTGCATGATTTCACAGCAGCTTCAGCCAGTGAATTAAAATGCGGGCTGTAAGCAGGCGTAAAAATAAATTCGATGCCCTCCTGTGCAATTTCGGATGCAACATTTGATAACCGCAGGAACCTACGCATTTCATTTGATGCGCCTACGAAGTTTGTCCCGTTATCGGACGTGATGCTTCGGGGCTTGCCTCGACGCGCCACGAATCGATTTAGAGCGGCTATATAAGCCTCAGTGGTGAGGTCTGTGACGAGCTCCAGATGTACGGCCTTTACTGCCGAGCAAACAAAGATGCACATATAACATTTTGTAAGTTTGCAACCACGACCTTTGCGATTGGCTACCAATACTGGCCCTGCGTAGTCAACGTAACAGTTTAAAAATGGAAACTCAAAGTGAGTTCTTGAATGAGGTAGTTGACCCATCACAGGCTGTATGTTTTGAGCCTTGTGTCTGAAACATTTAAGACAATGATTCACGATAGATCTAGACAAGTTTCTACCACCTAGAGGCCAATAAGTCTGTCTAATATGAGACAAAAGCAATTGCGGACCAGCATGTAAAAGCTTTAAATGTTGCATTCGAAATATATGTTTCGTAAATATATGTTTACAACATATCAGAATGGGATGTTTCACACTAAAATCGTAGGGGGAATTGTCAAGCCTCCCGCCCACGCGAATGATATTATGATTGTCGATGAACGGAGTCAAAGGAAGCAATCTACTTTTGCGTGGCAATTTTTGTCCAGACTTTAAAAGTTTCCATTCATCAGGAAACATCTCAAGTTGGGAATGATGAACAATCAGGTTAAATGAATTTTGTAGTTCTGTGAGTGAAAGATTGCCGCACAATTTATCTTTATTTTTTATATTGTAAATAAATCTTTGTACATATGTAAATATATATTGGATTTTAGTAATACTGCTATATTTATCTAATAGATTATGAATAATTGATGAACTACTGGTTATTTCTACATGGTGAATGTTTAAGGAATGATTATTACTATCACTAATAAAATGAGTCACTACTTCCGGCAAATCATGCTTCTCAGTGTTTGGCATGTTAGGCCATTCTTTTTCGTCGAGTATCAGAAAGGAGGGACCAGACCACCACAACGGTGTGTCCCCAATCATGTCGGCTCTGAGACCGCGGGAAACAAGATCCGCCGGGTTGTCTTTCGACGGTACGTAGCTCCAGGTATGACCACATGTGCTTTCTTGAATCTCATGTACTCTATTTTTAACGAATGGTTTTAGTTGGTTGGAAGGAGTAGAGAGCCAACCCAACACTATAGTAGAGTCACACCAGAATCTACATCTACTAATGGGCACAGTAAGCGATTCCTGAACCTTAGTACACAGCCTTGCACCCAACAAAGCTCCACAAAGTTCAAGCCTCGGTATCGTTGTTGGTTTAATTGGCGCTACACGATTTCTAGAAACCAGAAGTTGTACACCTGTGAATCCAATGCTATTACATGAGCGAATGTATACACAAGCGCCGTATGCCTTCTCAGACGCATCGGTAAAGACGTGTATTTCATGCATAATAGAGTCTTCACACAAAACCCAACGAGGTATTTTTAGATTATTTAAAGATGTTATTGTGCTTTCAAATGTAGACCAAAGGTTTTTTAATTCGTGCGATACTTCATCGTCCCAGTCATATTTGTCCAGCCATAGACGCTGCATGACAATTTTCGCTTCAACAATGCACGGACCTACAAGGCCTAGCGGGTCAAAGATCTGACTGATGACAGAAAGGACATGACGTTTAGTAACCTTCACTGAAGTCATGATATTAATAGTGTAAGTAAGCAAATCAGAGTCACATACCCAATTAAGCCCTAGAGTTTTGGACTGAGAGGAATTTATTCCTTGCTCAGAAAACTGTATCATGTCATTTGATTGTTTACTGTTTGTGATTTGTTTAATGATTTCCGGATGATTGGATCGCCATTTGCGTAAATTGAACTTAGCAGAAGACAAAACCGATTGCACCTTTTTTGAAATTTCAACGGTGTCGTTTATAATACTCGCCCCGCTCAGATAGTCGTCTACGTAAAAGTCACGTTTTATGGCGGATTGAACACGGGTGTCTTCTATGTCATCAGCCAGACTTACTAGACACTTGGTGGCTAAATAGGGAGCGGAAGCGGTGCCGTAGGTGACCGTATTTAATGTGTAGGTTCTAAGAGGTTCCGAGGAGTCAAACCGGAAAATGATTTTTTGAAGAGGTCGTTGACCTGGGCTTAGCTCTATGGCCCTGTACATTTTTTCTACGTCACCTGAGACCACATACCTATGTTGACGAAAACGTGTTAGAATGCTAAGCAGATCGTCTTGCACTACGGGACCAACCATCTGAATGTCGTTAAGAGACACTCCCGAACTGGTAGAGGCTGATGCGTCGAATACTACGCGTAGTTGAGTAGTGGTGCTAGAACTACGAATGACTCCATGATGTGGTATATAATGTTTAACCACGGAGTTTTCAGGTGAGGAAATACAGTCAGAAGAAGAGTCCAAAGTCATGTGACCCAAGCGTAAATACTCACGCATGAATTCATTATATTTTTCTTTAAATGAAGGATCCTTCTTAAATCGCCTTTCTAAGGATAAAAAACGATTTTTAGCAGTGATGTAAGAATTACCTAAAGTGCTAGGATCTTTTTTTAAAGGCATAGTGACGACAAACCTGCCGTCACGTTTACGAACAGTGCTTTGAAGAAATTGTTCTTCACACATCCTTTCCTCCAAAGACTGTGAATGCTTTGGTAAAACACTATCTAGCTCCCAGAATTGACTAAGTTCGGGATTAACATTAGAATGGTGGCACACGATATGTGAATGGGATAACTTTGATTGATGCGAAATGCTACCGGACACAAGCCAACCAAACTTGGTTTCGCATAATCTAGGAAGATTTTTCCCTAAATGTATTGTGTTATTGCCTAATACGTTCCAGAACACTTCAGCCCCTACCAGAATATCTACGACCGACGGAACGTTAAAGTTCGGGTCTGCTAATTTAAGACCTGAAGGAATAGGGACGTGACTGACGTGCACGAATGAAGACGGTAGAACCTTTGTAATCTCCGGTAAAATATGACACTCAATATCTACAGTGTAGGCACAGCATAAAGACTCTATTGTGAGGTGACAAGACTGTGTACTGGTGGATATGTGATTATTAATACCCGTTACCTTGATGCTCGTACCGCGTCGTGACAAACCCAGTTCCTCTGATAACCTCTGCGTAACAAAATTCGCCGTGCTACCGTTGTCCAGCAGCAGGCGCGCAGTGTACTTCTTACCGGTTGCACTGGTCACGTTCACCATGGCTGTGGATAGTAAAACATGCGCAGAAGTAGCAAGCTGTAAAGAATTGGCTGGCATAGTAGAAAGCGAAGAAAGCATAGCAGAACTAACAGAAGGCAATGGATCTGAGAATGGTTTGGAACTTTGGCTTTCTAAATGCAAAAGAGTATTGTGCTTTATTTTACAATATCTGCAATGTGACAATTTGCATTGCTTAGCAGAATGTCCAATACGTAAGCAATTAAGACAAACGTCAAAATCATTAGCCTTTTGTATGCGACTTTCTATAGGTAAGTTTCTGAAAGATGTACATTTATACAAAGTGTGAGCTTGGGAGCAAAGTGGACATTTTATTGGATACATTTTATTATTGTTATATGTTTTATTATTAATTTGAGTGATTTTAGAATTATTTTTGTTTGAATGATTATTGTTTAAGGCAACAATAGAATTATTACTGTTATAAAGAGATGAACATCCAATGTTAGATTCGACGGACTCCAACCAGTCCGCCTTTCTGCTTAAAAAAGAACAAAATTGAGATAGTGTTGTTCCTGTGCTCTTCCCAATTGCGACTCGTTGTTATGTCCAATTTTTTTATCATGACATAGATGAGCAGTGTATCCCAATACTGAGTAGGCTGCTTTAATGTTGTAAGTGCCCTTACGTTCCTATTGATTAGATCTACAAGATTCCTAATTGATGTACACGATTCTTTTAAAATTGACTCGGCGTCAAATAATGCTTGTAAATGATTATGAACCAAAAGACGCGTATTGTTATAGCGTTCACACAATAGATCCCATGCGATGCTATAGTGATCGCCTTTAAAATCTATATTTTTTATAATCAATGCCGCTGTCCCTTGCAATGAAGCTCGCAAATAGTGAAACTTGTTTATACTACTAATACTAGCGTTATCGTGAATCAATGACGTAAAGGTGTCACGAAACTCAAGCCAGCATTGGCAGTTTCCATCAAAATGAGGCAAATCTATTTTAGGCAAACGAACAAAACTGTTAGAAACATGTGCACCTGAGTCAGCATCTTTGAAGCCCGCTTCCGAACCAGCACCGTCGAATGAAGCGCCGAGCAGGCTACGCGTATGCGCCACCAGTCTGAAGAACTGGCGGTCGAAGTCATCACGGTCAGCAAACGTAGGCTCGGCATCATCGGCGAGTAGTTCGATATGTGTCTGCAAATTGTCAAATTCGGCATATATGGCTTCGAACTTATTAAAACGCTCCTGCAAGTCTAAGCGCTGCAACTCAGATATTTCCGAACTACTTTTCACTAAAGCTATGTAGTTATTATAAATAGTGAGCTTTGATTTAACTGAACTACGCTTTTTAATCAAAGTCTTAAGGTTTTCTGCCATTTTAACAAAATAAACTATCTTTAAACTAAACAAAATAAACGTTAATGATTACAGTTACAATTTAAATCAGCTGTGCGTGAACAAAAGAAACAATGCAAGCAGATGTGAATAGGTTTCAAGGTCAACGACCCGTCCGACAAACCTGTTTCGCAGCTAATAAGTTTGCAAAGAATTTATATTATTATACTGGCGGCGTAAGCGGTGAAAGGATTATTGCGATGATATGAGCACTGTTGCTAGTTATTCATTAAATCACAACTAAAGAAAATTTTGAAATTTGAAATTTTGCACAACGGTTTTTCGGCAAAAAAAAAAATCTAGGAAATAACTAATTGGAACGAACTCACTCAAATCCTGTACGTATACTCCCATAAGAATGACATCAGCTTTCTCGTTGAAGATGCAGCTCGCAGCGGAGACGACTTCTTTGTTTCAATCGACGTGGTCGCGGGCAAAGTCCACCGACGACCGATCACGTTTACGATATTATAATGCGGCAAATTAAGCTTCCGGTGTCTTTTATCGCTCGAAGGACCACTGAATAGGCCTTAGAGGACGTAAATGAAACTTCTTGAAGTGGACTGTATGATATAAATTATAATTTGGTTCGACTATTTACAATATGAACGTTGAAGCGTCGCGTGAGAAATGTCCGTGCGATCGCGCCGCGATCGGTCAGCTGAGTGTCGCAGACGCAGGGTGAACGACCGTTGGCGCGCCCGGCTGCTCCCCTCTGCCCCGCGTCCCGCGCCGCTGCTCCGTCTGCTCTGTCACGCAGTTGATGCGTGGACACTGTTCTTATACAAAACATACGTACTATATTTTACACACACCATTTCCATACACTTCTCAATATAAATCCAGTAGGTATCGAATAACAATCGCTTTTGTTCGGCAAAAAGCATTTTTGTATCATTTTTCTTTTCTCACAGACGTCGATGGAATACTAATTTTAACGATGTCGTAAAAAGATGAATAGAAGTAGGTCGCAACTGTTTGTTTATAACTCAAATAAGTCTCAAAAGTTCTATACGAGAATAATTTAGTATTTCTATTGAAATAATGTGTATTTTATATTTAATCGAAGTATATAAGAGTACCCAATGAAAGATTCAAAATTCTAAGTAGGTACCTACCGACTTACTCTGAAAATCTTAATTCGATTAAACTTTTACCTATCCACATCAATTATTTTGTAAAGGCAAGTAGTTAATTTGTTTTTATCGTTGGTCTATATTTCGATATTCCATAGGAAAGTTAGTTTTTCAATGCTAAAAGTCATCCAAATCTTACAAGTTATTTCAATAAGACTTGATTTGACAAATTAACAAGCATTGTAACAACTAGAAACGTCTAAGATAAACACTATGGAAATTATATGAATGTTACACCTTTTACTTCCAGCCTATACAGCGCCGAAAACAAAAATCTCACTTCAAGGGATATTGAGAATTCTTTCGCTGGAAATATGTGTAGATGTACTGGATACAGACCTATTGCTGACGCATTCAAAACTTTCGCTAAGGACGCTGATCAAAAACTTCTAGATAAACTACATGACCTTGAAGATTTGGACACTGTAAAATCATGTGGACTAGAATGTACTCAAAAATGTTCTCATAGAAACAAATGCTTCAAAGATAAAACGTATGATGATAGGAACAACAAAGATGATGACGAAAGTGAATTTATTCATGTAAATGATGATAAAATGATAATGGCAGAATCTGGAATGCACAAATGGTACAAAGCCTACAAATTAAACGATGTATTTAAAGCCATGAGTAGTGGTGACTATAAGCTAATCGCTGGGAATACTGGTCAAGGTAAGAGGTTTGATAAAATTTATTAAAGTAAAATCATTTGTTTTCCTTGTATGTAAAGAAAATCCTAATATGAGAATATTTTGTAACTATAGACTTAGATTTTGATTTAGTTCATTTATTTAGCTTGCTTTATTAGTATTATTATTTATGTTTTTAAACTTAATCAACATTACGGGTTGATGGTGAATCTTCAATTGATTAAAAATGGTAACTTATGTCTATCTCGTGTTCTTACTTCAACATCAAAACATTTATTTCGCAATGTACCTCGGCAAAACCAAAGTATCTTATTGAAGCACCATAAACTACGTGAACGTCAACTAATGTTCAAAACGAAATGATAATAATCACACTATTTAAAATTTTTAAGATGATAATGACCAAACTCTTGGAAAGTTTGATTTCATTCTCCTTTTTTGTTTCATTTTGTTATTCATGGTGTGTTTCTTTCAGGTGTCTACCATGTTACAGAGTATCCTACTAATGTGATTGATATATTCAACGTGGCGGAAATAAAAGGTTACACGATAGATGTGAACCTTATTTTAGGGGCTGGTATGCCATTATCAGAGATGATGGAGCTTTTCCTGAAATTGTCAGCTGAGAGAGAGGAATTTTCGTATTTGAAACAATTTTATGATCACATGGATTTAGTAGCTCATATTCCTGTTAGGAATGTAAGTCCTGTTTCACTTATTTTAAGTACCTACTCCATGAAAAGTACTAAAATAAATACTGACAAACCTAATAGGGAATATGCATGTTTTTTTTTTATTTAAAGCATAATATACAGTAGTAGTTTATAGTAATAAACTCAAGAAAATTATTTCAAAATAAAATATTTAAATACTGCATGTCGGTAAGAAAAATTATTAAACTCTTACAACTTACTCTTACTCTTTCTTAGGATCGAAGTTCAAATAAAATAGACTTGAAATATTTATACGTAAAAGACACCTGCTAAACCTATCAAGTTATACTCAGCCAATAAGCCTATCACTCTAATAAATCTAATAAGAAAAATATCTTCATATGCTACTTTATTATTGAAACCTCACGTTACCTAAGTGAATAAGTATTTGGAGATTTAGTCTAAAATACAGTTTGTTAAATTAATTAAAACCTACTACATAAGTGTCTACCAACTTTAAAAAAAATAAAACCTATTTCTGTTAGGGGGTATCAAAAAACTCGTCCGCGTCGCTGTCAGGGAGTAGACTGTCCAGAAGACTGGCAGCATTGCCACGGTGGATGGCAATGCTAATTCTCTGGCCGAAATATAGGCCTGCCTTTGGGTCACGTGAAACGTCGACCCCAAACGGCTCAATAATATGACTATTCAATAAGTTGTTATATTTTCGCCGCTTGTTGGTCTCCGCAACTGCAGTAGCAGCGCTGACATTTAATACAAACATTTTACGTTACAGATTGGAACTATAGGTGGTAATCTGTTCTTAAAATATTTCAACAATGAATTCCAATCGGACGTCTTTCTACTTTTTGAAACTGTAGGAGCAATGATAACTATTGGTAAGTAATATAAATTCCTAACATATTTAAGCCAACAAGTTCATAGTCATTATTTTGCAGTCGTCCTACCCAAGCAAAATGTTTTTTTCCTGTCTTCTGTCATCTACTAATTTTATACAATCTACAGCTATAATACATTTTGTTTACAGCTGAAGGAGTAGACAAAGAAGTAAGATTAAAGCTGCCAGATTTTCTCAAAGCATCAATGCATGGAAAAGTTATAAAAAATGTAATGTTACCACCATTATCACATTGCTGCTCCATAAAGACTTACAAGGTAGGTTTTGATCTCCATCATCATCATATCTACCATACTAAGTCCACATGGATGTCCAGCCATGTTTGATCATAATTAGTTGGTCCAGTGGAGGTAATAAGTGTGACTATAGTTTTATTGGGTTTTTCTATGAAATTGTTAGTAGTAGCTCGGAGGTTGGATTTTCACTCAATTGAAAGCATGTCCCGCCCCTACCTAAAACAGGGACCTAAAACATACCAAAAAAATGTAGGTCTGTACACATTTATATACCCCTCCCTAATTATTTGGGGACGACATGCGTGATGGTATGTCATATAATGTATGTTATAATCAATTCCCTCCAGAAAATATTAAGAATCGAATTACAATTCCCCTAATACAAACGTAAAAATGTATTTTTGTTGTAATTTATGTTTTACAGATCATGCCACGATCACAAAACGCACATGCAGTCGTCAATGCAGGATTTATGTTCAAGTTCAGTCAAAATTCAAATTTACTAGAAAAAGCTTCATTAGTGTACGGTAGCATTTCAGCAACATTCATACATGCCTCGAAAACAGAACAGGTTTTAGTGGGAAAAGATCCGTATACTGATGAGACATTACAATTAGCTTTGAGGACATTGTATGAAGAGATCAATCCTGTAGAGGCACCGCCTGAGCCTTCAGCTGCTTATAGGAAGATGCTAGCTGTGTCTTTATATTATAAGGTAGGTGATAAAATATTAGTTTAGTATGCTTTAAAATTGAGGATGCTTACAAAACCTATCATTATGTAGGGTGAAATATAGGTATAGGTACTATCGCGCTCATAAGTGCAGTAGCAATCCTACGCAACTATAGCGTCAACACTAGCACTACTTGTGACCTTTTTCTTTTAAGACAATTCACACGCATACATATAAATTGTTCTTCCGTAGGAATATTATCGATAATTTCGTTATAACTACGTAAGCGACCGGTGGCCGAGTGGTTCTAGCAAGAGGTTTATAATTAATACTAAGGTAGACGGTTCGAATCTTCAATCCTGCTAATCACTTTTTGTATTTCATTTATAAATAAAATATGATTCTAAAGTAGAATATTATTTGTTAAACTTTACCAAAGATCAACATAAAATGTAAAAAGTATGAAGGTAGATTTGAAATAAAATGGAATAATTAATTCGCTCGCTGCTAACACGAACATGAAGAAAACAAGTATATTGGTAGATATCTTTGTCTCGTATTGACCTCACACACTATCACCTTCTCGTAGTTATACTATTTGACGTAAATGTAAATGTTTGTATAGGTAGCAATCACTCACACATGTATGTGTACACGCAGTTACCGTGAAAGCGAATACTATCTTAGAGGTGCTACTGCACTTATGAGCGCGACTGTACATTAGTACATTTCTGCCTAACCCTTTGGATAACACAGGCGTGATGATATGATTACATAAACATGTTTTTAGTGTATTGAAGTTTTTTAAATAATACTATCGTCGATTGATGTAATGTTACTTAAGGAACTTAGGTAGAGAAACGACAAACAGTGTTATGTTTATTTATCATGATAACTCAGTCATATCAGCTAACAGACAAAAACTAGTAATCAGTTTTATATTATAATTATGATATAACATTTCTAGGCCATTCTAAGTCTCTGTCCTAACAACAGAATGAATCCAACTTACAAATCAGGAGGAGAGGCTATCAAGCGCCAACAATCTAAAGGCATGCAATTCTTCGACACTGATAAATCAATTTGGCCATTAAACCAGCCTATACCCAAAATTGAAGGATTGGTCCAATGCAGTGGCGAAGCTACGTTTGCCAATGATATGCCAGCTCAAGCCAATGAAGTATTTGCTGCCTTTGTTACAGCTGATGAGGTTCCAGGAAGCGTAATCAATGATTTTGATACTTCTGAAGCGTTTGTAAGTAGAAATACTTATGTTTATGATTTTAAGACAAATTTGCATTAGAAAATAATGATAGAGATTATTCCAAATATTTACTATTTATTTAATTTTCTGTGCACTCAGTCATATATGAATAATTTCAGAAATTGTCAGGAGTAATAGCTTTTTATAGCGCAAAAGACTTCCCAGGGGACAATATATTCACCCCCGCCGACATTCCTTTTGTAACGGACCAGGAAGAAATTTTATGTAACAATGAAGTCAAATTCTATGGGCAACCAGCTGGAATTATTGTAGCAGATAAAGAAAAAACAGCTAATAAAGCTGCGAAACTGGTCAAAATACGATACGCTTCAATAAGTAAAAATAGACCTTTATTAACTATTGACCAAGTCTTAAAATCCCCTGAGAAAAATAAAAGGGTGAGACATGATCAAACAGTAGAACCAACCGATATTGGTAATGATGTAAAAACCGTAGTTTACGGAGAAATACGAATGGGAGATCAGTATCATTATTACATGGAACCTCAAACTTGTGTCGTGAAGCCTACTGAAGATGGAATGGAAGTGTATTCGGCGACTCAGTGGCTCGATCTAACCAACGTTGCTATTGCTCGATCTTTGAAAATACCCGTCAACAGGTGGGTTACGAAAAACCCCATTCCCCTTCATGAACAATTTACTGATTTCGCTAATAATTAAAAGATTAAATTCGACTCCAAATTATTTAGAATTAAATTTTTCGTAAATTGGGTTAATTAACTTGGAAGATAAACCGCCATTATTAAGATATTCATTTACTTCAATTATTTTTTCTCTCAATGATCTTTCTTAATTATTATCTCGTGTTTCAGTATAAACGTGATCGTTCGTCGGGTGGGTGGCAGCTACGGCGGTAAAATCTCGCGTTCCGTACAAATTGCTTGTTCGGCCGCACTAGTCACACATTTTTTAAACAAAACCTGCAGAATAATATTGCCTTTGCAAACAAATATGGGGTCGATTGGCAAGAGAGCTCCTACTAAAAGCAATTTTGAGGTAACAAATTATTCAAACATTTTCTATACAGATTAGTAAACTTCTTACGTATCTTATTAGTAAACTTCTTATATAAACTTATCGTAATTATAACAAGTACTTACTTATAAACAATAGCATTATCTTTGCTTACTAATCATTGCTTGTACGAAAAGAGTTGGCGCTAATCTACTTATGAGTTAAGTTAGCCTAAGCTATATATATAGATTTATAGAGAGCGAGAGAGTTACCTGTGCCCAGCAATGGAATAAGCAATAATTGCTGCATAATTTGTTTGAAGTTTATAACTAATGAATAAAAAATCTTGCAGATCGGCGTAAATGTTGAAGGCGAGATTCAGTACCTCAAAAATACTTTTTACCAAGACGCAGGCTGTAATTATAATGAGATCGTTACAGCCATCACGACCCAACATTTCCATAACTGCTACAACCCTAAGCGGTGGTATGTCTCATCTAACACTGTTTTGACTGATAAAGCGTCCAATACTTGGTGTAGAGCACCATGTAAGTATTTTAAACTAATACATTTTATTTTATTTTATAAATTACTAAAATATACTAAAGTTCTCAATCTATATTATACTTAGTCGTGATAAAAAGCAAAAAAAAATATCCACTCAGTTGAAAAGAATAATTGATAATATCAAGCAGATTTTTCCCGATTTTTAAGCTCCTTTTATCAACTATATGTATAATCAAATAGATATAGTTGATAAAAGGAGCTTAAAAATCGGGAAGAGCATATAAGAAAAAAGGGAAATCTATAAATGCATTAGTATATAAAAACGATCGTACTAAATAAGATATAAAATTTAAATCTTAATGTAAAAGCTGTAATCCTTAATATTTTATTTAAAAGAAACCAATTCGTTAATTATGTACTTTATAAAAATAAAATGATTTCCCGTCGGTTTTCCATTAACATGTTTGCTGTTTTTTTGGAATATTGAAATTGAATTAAAGCTATTTGTGAAATTTTAATTATTTTTACAGTTTCAACTGAAGGCGTAGCTATGATAGAATATATGATGGAGAGGATAGCTTTTAGTGTTCGCAAGGATCCCATCGAAGTGAGACTATTGAATATGGTTCCAGAAAACAATCCAATCCCAGAGATGATAAATCAATTACAAAAAGACGCAAACTACGACGACCGAAAGACACAAGTGGAACAGTTTAACAAAGTGAATCGATGGAGAAAACGTGCTATAAAACTGATACCGTTGACTGTAGATATATTCTATGCAGGGAATTACAATGCTATAGTATCAGTCTACCATGCTGATGGAACAGTTATAATCACGCATGGTGGTATAGAGATGGGACAAGGTATGAATACTAAAGCAGCTCAAGTTTGTGCTTATACACTAGGTATTCCTTTAGAGAAAGTCAGTGTTAAGTCGAGTACAAGTTTTACTTCTCCAAACTCTATCGTCACTGGAGGTAGTGTTGGGAGTGAGTGTGTTGTCTTCGCTACTATGAAAGCTTGTCAGATGATAAACGACAGGCTTCAACCGTTTAAAGATAAAATGGATAAGGCAGCGTGGGAGGAGATAGTAGTTGCAGCTTATGGAGCTGGAGTAGATCTCCAAGCTATTGCCACGTTTTCCAATCTTACTGATGCGAAACCATATGATGTATATGCTGTTGGCATATTGGAATTAGAATTAGATATTTTGACTGGAAACCATGATATTATAAGGGTCGATCTCTTGGAAGATACTGGAAGGAGTTTGAATCCGGAAATAGACGTGGCTCAGGTTAGTAAATTGCTTTGAAGTTTAGTACACAAAAAGCAGAAGACTTTTTATCCTACCTGGTAGAATAAAAAATATATTTCTTATGCCCTTGAATAGGAAAAACCCTTTTTATGTAATTATTATTATGTATGTACATACAAGTAGGTCAATATTAGGTATCTACATGTATTTTCAATTTTTTTAAAATCAGCGTACACTTACATAAATTTGATTTTGGTTTGTTAAGTGAAGGCTTCTTCAATATTTTAACGGTCACTACTGATGCGCAAGGATAATTTATTTGTTTGTGAGTTTTTTAAATTCATTATTAGCAGACAAACAAAATTGCTATATATTTCTCATATCAAAAATTCACAGATTGAAGGTGCATTTGTCATGGGCCTGGGATACTGGACAGCAGAAAAGTTGGTTTACGACGATACTACTGGCAAACTACTTACAGACAGAACTTGGACATACAAAATTCCAGGGATCAAAGATATTCCATCTGACATGAGGATTTATTTCCGTCGAAATGCTAGAAACGAATTTGGCGTGTTACAATCTAAAGGTAAATGTAGATAATGACCATATTTCTTTGCATCTCATATTATAATTTAAATTTAGCCACTGTGGAGACCTTATCTTTCATCGATCCTTAATAATACCTAATGCATTATTTCCACTTGTACATAATAACATTGATAATGAAATAAACATTTCACAATATAACTTTGTATGACGTTTATCAGGCAAGTAGTTTTATTTCAAGAGCAATATAATATGAGCAAATCTAAATTATTGTGTGTGCATTTTCAACATTGAATAAGAAAAAGAAGCGTGCTTATTATTATCAAATGTTGATACATTTAGGCTTTATTTAAGATAATATTGTTAATTTGAAGGAATTTATTTTGTATGTGTATATTGTACTACAGCACTTAGTGTTACGTCCAGATCAGAAAGGGTATTCAGTTATAAGTGAAACTATTCGAATATAATAAGTACTTGATGTATTTGTTTACATTCATGGTATAATATTTAAAACGGGTTTACTCTACAGCGGGAGGCGAACGACTTTGTGGCTTATGGCAGGAACGTTATATTCCCTTTTCTAAGTGGTTAGGTATCATATTACGTTTCGTTCCGCCACAGTGGTCCCCCTCTTGTAAAATTTTTATTTTAAACAAATATAAAAATTCTTAAGTTAACTAAAATAAAATAAACATTAAAGTTCTTAACAAATCTTAAACATATCTTTTGACGAAATATTCTGAGATAACTAAACCAGTCTTATATAAAGACACACCAATGCATAGCATTTGTCATACTATCGAAACTACCGGTCCGCCGGTGTATGTATGCGCGCGCTAGACCGCTACCTCCGGACACGTACAATAAAGTTAAGGCAGAATTCGAGTTGATGCAAGAACTTGGTATATGTAGGCCCTCTAAAGGAGCTTGAGCAAGTCCATTACATGTAGTTCCGAAAAAAGACGGTCAGCTACGACCTTGTGGCGACTACAGACAATTGAATAAAATCACAAAACCAGATAGATATCCAATCCCAAGATTTATGAATAACAATGTGTTACAAGGTTTAGAACAACAGTTAGAGCAGAGCCATGGTTATAAAGATGCATTCTATTTTTCTTATCTTGATGACGTCATTATAGCTAGTGATAGCGAAGAAAATCATAGGCAACATTTAAAAATGATTTTAGAAAGATTTAGTTTATTTGATATCACTATAAATCTTAGTAAATGCATATTCGGAGCAACGGAATTAGAATTTTTAGGATTTAAAGTCTCTTCAGAAGGAATAAAACCCTTGCTAAAATCATATTACGTTTCGTGCCGCCACAATACGTATTATGACTTTTGGATTTGCATATGGAGGGAAGGAGATGGTAGTCCCTCCATTGGAAAAGGAGGATCCTCCGACCAGGCGAGGTGTTGTGCCTGGCGGGCTACTGCCCAACGGTTGATGTCGGGTGGTTGTATATATGCTATCTCGCGTGCATATTTCACTTGCGCGATGTAGGATTATACGCGTCATCGCGCAGAGTAGATAGTTCTTATGTGGCGAGATAGATGTCGCCACATACACCTAATTACGTATTTGTTCCCAGCAACCGGCGAGCCGTCATTATGTCTAGCCACGGTGTTCATCCATGCAGCAAGGGAAGCGATACGTTCAGCCCGCCTGGATGCTGGATATGATGACGTGTGGATTGATATACGTAAGTATTCACACATACCATCACGCTTGATATCTCCAAAGGGTTAGGCAGAGGTGTACTAATGTCCACCCACATTTTGGCGGTATGATTTAGGTCCTATGAAATACGGGGCGAGCCTGTTGCCATCAACCGTACACGAATCCAAACCCCGATCTGCAACTGAGAATATCATAGAAAAATCCAATAAAAATGCTTGACCTGGAAAAATCCAAGACCACTATTTCAACATATCGTATCGACTTTTAGTAAGGAGACCATGATTTGTTTGGTCATTTACTTCTCAGAGGTCGTCAGTTAGGAAATGCTGACATATGAATTGTACAAGACAGTGTACTCAAAGAATCTATTTACATATAATTTATCTTTGCGTCCCGAAAATTTTAAAGTTGTTAATACAAAATATTGACACAACGTTGGGGAATGGACGAAAAACTAATGTGATCAAGGCTAGAATTGGACATGAAATTTACTTATTGGTATTTGAATACACTTTTTTAATTATTTTTTTCTTAATTTACAGAAAACCCGTGTACAGTAGAAAATTTATTCATGTCTGTGGAACATAAGCTGGAACACTTCAAATTAAAATAAAACTAAGTCGAACACAACAAGGAAAATAGTGTTGCAAGAACGAATACTTTTTATTGTATAATAATAATATACAGTCTAAAATAAAATAACTACTACATATCTAATAATATAACTTGTTTTATTTTTTATTTTATTTTTTTCTTGCAGTGATCTTGACATGATGTTCAACCCGCTTCAGAAATGGTTTTTAGGATTCCGTACCTCAAGAGGAAAAAAAGGAACCCTTATAAGATTACTTTGTTGTCCGTTCGTCTGTCTGTCTGATAAGACCCTTTATTTCGGAAATACCTACAGGTATCAAGTGAAATTTAAGCCGTATACTCAGCCCAAGTAGCACACAAGCGTTTTTAATATCAATTAATAAGCTCATTTAGAACTTAGAGTTCTTTTAAATACTTACAAGGGTGTTAACAGATGCTTTTATCTTTATAAGAGGGATTTTTGAGGTATTAAACAGCTTGAGCTGTATAAAGTCTGTATTAAGGGATCCGCAAAAGCTTAGGGTGTTAAAAGAGAATATGTAACTCTACTATAAAACTATAAGTATTTTGTGACACTTAGAAGCTAGTTTTATCGTTAAAGCTGTATAAAAGCTGTATTTTGTAATAGCTTGAGCCATTTCATAAGTATTAGCTAAAATAATGATAACTGCGTCCTAAAATCTACTATTTTAAATATAAAATATAAACAAACAATTACTTTCCCGTATTTGGTAATTTACTTTATATTTATTTGATAATTTTACTGGCGCGTGAATAAATTGCCAATAACTAACCACATATTGACAATAAAATTTAATTTGCACTTTGATTTACCTATTAATACCAACAGATTTTCAAGATTTATCGATCTTTTCGAGATTTATTTTAAAACCAGTTACAACTTCAATACTTACTATTCTAAAAGTGTGAACTGACAGACATTGTGCTCGTTTTTCGTTTAAGATGTCCTCGCGCCCGCTTTGATGATCTTATATTTACATTAGGTACGGAACCCTCGGTGGGCAAGTCCGACTCGCACTTGTCCGGTTTTTTCTATATAACCGACTTCCGGAAAAATGAGCAGGTTCTCAATTCGATTGTTTTTTTTAAATATTTTGTTACGTCAAAACTTAAGACTCGCTGAACCGATTTTGATGATTCTTTTTTTATTTGAAAACTTGTGCTTCCCGTGTGGTTTCATTTGATTTAATTTTTACGACTTATTTTTTTTCGCGCCATGCTACCACAGTTTACCACAGCAAAGCATGGATTGTTCGGCTAGTATGATACAAATGTCCCAAACCATCGACCAGTCAAATTCTTGGTGTACAAATGTCTCGTATAGAAATGTATAACAAATTAATTAATTAATCATGATTATTATTAACTGTATATTCCGTATAACAAATGTTAATACTGAAAAAAAAATGCATGTGATGTTTGCCTATAATTGGTTGTGCAAGTAGATTTAATTAAGACACAAATACATCTACATCCCTATTGTTATTATACCTGTAACAATTGTTGGTGAACCTTAATTCAATAAATAAATAAATAGAGTAATGGGCGCTGTTGTTGGCGCGGGTCTACCTGACCTCCCTACTCCACGAGGAGTCACGGTACACCTGTACACGAGTTCTGATAATTTATTCTGCTTCCGCCTCCGATTGACCTCGGATTTCAGATGTGTTGCTTCGTACATAATAATATAACAAGGATAAATTTGAGCCAATGGTCTAGTCCTTTTGTAGCAGGACTTTTTATGTCATTATATTATTTTGCATAACAGCGGATAGCAGAAACTTCATTTCGAAGAAAATCGTTTGGCAGATACTCATTTATCATACATTAAAAACTCATAATTTTATAAGATAGAATAATCTTTAGGCATACATTTCATATCCATAATAATTAAAAAGTAGAACCATCATAATTATCGCAGAAAGTTCACAGTCAGAATCGTCTTTTGGCATACATTTCATGTCGATAGTCATTAAAGGGCAGAACTATCATATCTCAGAAAGATTACACTTAAAATCATCTTTTGGCATATATTTTGTATCCACAATAATTGATAGATTGACAAGCATGCATTGATTACGTGGAGTCAGTTTTGCAGCGATTCGTTTCTGTCACTAACTTTTGTAGCACATGTTGACTTTTTAAGACAGTATTTAAATTTTAATTTAAGGTTAATTTAATGCTATTTTATAGAAGATTCCAAATGAAATTCTGCCATCTGCATAGTATGGCAAGTGAAATTGTACCAAATAAGCTTCGCTCTAAATAAACGTTATGCTAAACGAAATTATGCAAAAATTCAAATCTGTCAAAGGTACGCCAAATAAAATTCTGCTATCTTAAAAGTATGCCATTGTAAATTCGGACATATGAACATTCGGCCAAACAATAATTATACTAAACAATTTGTATGCCTGTAAAATATTCGTTTAAAGAAGATTATGCCAAGTGTGTTATACCTCCATATACGGGGAACCCCTAGAACACTCAGATATCATAGGCTATCCTGGTGACTTATAAAAACACTCTTAAAAAATAGTCTTAAAAATACGTAAATACCTACATCATTTTAAAAATGCATTTTCAGAAAAATAACACAAAAAACGTAACGTGCATTAGAACGCGTGACCTTGAATATCAAGAATGAATCTACCAATGTTTTTCAGAGACTTCGCATTATTTATAATTTAGAGATCGCTGATTTTAAAAATATTGTTTTATTTAATAGCTGCACTTCTCCACATAGCACCTATCGTTAGTTTAGTAGAAACAGTGTTTGCGGTAACATGTGTTCTAGCAATTGCTTAAAATTGGATGTAAAAAGAACTTGAAATAACAAAAAGGATCACACGTATTTATGTAAGTACCTTGTTTTTTGTTAATCGTACATTAATTTTTGTTGTCATTCAATAATAGGTAAATAATTTTCAACAGCAGAAATCATACCACCACGTTCTGTCTACCTGTCGTCCCTATGTAATAATGTTGTACATGACTTGTAAAAGTGTCTTTAAAAGCTCTATTTTACAGAAATAAATAATCTTTTATGTTGTTATTCGTCGTGACGATCCTTGGGGGAGACCTATGTCAAGCAGTGGACGTCTCACGGTATATTATGATGTATGATGATGATGTTGTTATTGTTTAATCATTTATGTCCTTCTAGGGACATACATCGACCCAGTTAGTAAACTCCTCCAAAAATTACAGGTCAGGTGCATAGTACCTACCCGTAATAGGAACTGTATGACGAGATGTAGAAGTGAAAGTGGTTTTTGTAGAGTTAAATGCGTTAAGTAGCTTCTGTCTACCCCCATGGATAATATATATTAGAAAAATTATGAATATATATATATATATATGTTGATATTTATAACTCAGCATTGTATTAGATTATATTTTGATATTTTAAAGAACGTGCTCAATTATTATGTCACTTAAAAACTATTTCGTTTGTATAATGTACCTACTAGTTTTTGCCCCCCACTTCGTCCGCGTAGAATTTGTAATTTTATCCAATCTGCTTATTTATTTCTACCCTCCATTAAGAAATTATCCATTCCGCATACAAATTTCCACCCACCTTTTCTTCCATTTAAGGGATGATTTCCAATATTTTTTGTCGAAATTTCATCTGAATCGGTTCAGCGGCTAAAGCGTGAAGACTATACAGACAGAAAGACACGCTTTTATAGAAGTATGGATTTTATAAATTTGCATTCTAAATTTATGTAGGTATCTCATAAAATGAATAGAATAAAACTAAATAAATGTTTGTGAAAAAAATGTGAATGGCATTGACAAATTTTGTTCCGTTAATCAGTCTGTTCATTATTAATAAAAACGAGTGCTTGGTTCAATGTTTTTTTTATACCACAATTGCCATCGTAAAATTGTTTTAGTTTTTTAATTTTTAAAATAGAGGAGTTACTACACTGCCAGTAAACTGTCAGAATATTCACTCTCATAACGAGCTCTGGTAACCATACTCACTCGCAGAAACACAACTATGGTTGTTTTACTGCGGTCTTTTGTAAGGCGGAGATACTTCTCCAGTCGGGCAGCTCAGTTTGAGTGCCAAATCTTGCCATACCTGTCAAATATTAATAAATCGTTGTCTTTACAGGTATTGACGTCAGCATCATGGCAAAACTGCATTTTAAAATCAACGGAACTCGTTACGAACGTAATAAATTTTAATCATTTTGCTTCGTAGACTAAAAAAATACTAATATCAATTCCAAAAAGGGGTTAGGATGAAAAATTAGGGTTATAAGTACCAGGATAAGAAATACCAAATCTTAAACGTTTTGAACCGACTTCAAAAAAGGAGGAGGTTCTGAATTCGAGTGTATTTTTTTTATGTTTGTTACCTCAGAAGTTTCGACTAGGTAAACCGATTTTGATGTTTCTTTTATATTTGAAAGCTGGTGTTTTCTTTATGGTCCCATTTCAATTTGGACCAAATATGACATCTGAAGTCGGTTTTTTTTTTTCAAACCAAGAGAGTGCCACTCCTATCACCTAAGTGTTTAAAAACTAGCCTACAATTAACTGTTACTAAATATATACAAAAAACATAAAAATATACACTACATCGATATTTATTTGTACATACCGACATGCATATTACTCACAGAAACGTCCATGACTCAGGTACAAATGTCCATGTACATCACACAAACATGTGTCCCTACCGTTTCGTACCTGGTACCTTTACCAAGCAAGGCAACCTTATTAGAAGTTGCCATGCGGCCACACGTCCAAGGTCGTTAACTCAATAACTATCAAGATATCAAAAATAGTACATATGTGATTATCAAATTGCATAACCACAAAAAGGAAGATTTATAATACCATCCATCACGCCTGTCGTTCCTGAAAGATTAGGAAGAGGTGTACTAATGTACACCCACGAAAAAAGGTAGATTTATAATCTTATATATGTAGTTGTTGCTATTCTAAATTACTATGCGATAGTATTCTCGTTTACCCATACTTAATAGAGCCCTTCGTTTTTTAGTATTATTTTTTGTTCTATTATATTTAAATATTGTGTTTAGAGTATTTGAAAGGTATTATATCTACATTATTTTATACGTCATATTGAATGCTTGTTATTCTATGCATTTTTTACGACCCGCTCAGCGTTAGTTAACGCTGCCTGCTGTTAATTAACAGGTCTCGGGTTCGAATCCCGGTAGGGACAAATATTTGTGTGAGGAGCATTAACATTTGTATCCGAGTCATGAATGTTTATATGTATAATATGTATGTATTTACAAAAAAAGATGTATGTAAGTACTAGTACCTTCTTGTATCCGTAACACAAGCCTCTTTGCTTACCACAAAATATGCTAGCGTGGGGAAAAAATAAATTACATATAATTCGAGCTTATTCTAGAGCGTGTTTCATCTTAGAAAACATCGTCACTTTATATTATTAGATGAGATTCTGTTCAAACACTGACCTATAAAGGATAAAAAAATTTATTAATAAATCGCCGCATTCGTGCGAATGTTTCTCATTTAGACATTAACATTATCTAAAATTATTCAAAATATAGCTACAACTAGCTTATGCCCGCGACTTCGTCTGCATAAAAAAATGACAATTTAATTCCACCCCCTTTTCCCTATTTTGGAATGAAAAACTATCCAATGTCCTGTCCCGGTACTCAAGCTATCTCTATACCAAATTTCATCTAAATCGGTTTAGCGATTATAGCGTGAAGAGGCAACAAACAAACAGACGGACACACTTTCGCATTTATAGTATTAATAATATATTAATACTAGCTGACCGAGCAAACGTTGTTTTGCCACATTATAGGGGTTGGTGGACAACCCTTATCCCTAAGGAGTATGAAAAATAGATGTCGGCCGATTCTCAGACCTACTCAATATGCTCACAAAATGTCATGAGAATCGGTCAAGCCGTTTCGGAGGAGTACGGGAACCACTGATAACGAATTTTATATATAAGATTAGTAAGGATGAGATTCGATTACAGTAATGGTAATAGAGGTCCATCATCCTTGGTCCTTGCAGTGGATGGCAAATATGGTCCAGACGTATCTCTGAACGAGTTCATCCGGAGCGTGGCGGAGCTGCGCGGCACCAAGTCCATGTGTCACGAGGGAGGCTGCGGCGCCTGCATCGTCGCCGTGCGCGCGCCGGCGCCGCCAGACAACCTGCGCAAAACCTTCGCTGTTAACTCTGTGAGTACATCATTAGAAGTATCCGCAATTTTAGATGGCACAACTTTGACTAAAACCGAGAAGAATATATTGACAAATATTTTTTTTTTTAGAATGAAAAATTCAACCTCAGGCGGGACTCGAACCGTCTTCTGGATTGGTACTCCAGACGCTCTGCCAACTGAGCCACCGAGGTATCCGCCTGATGTGTTGAATTTTGCTTTCTTTATGTTACTTATGTCTTACGGCGACATAGCAACATCGATTGAACAATTCTGTCCAACCCAGAATACTCCCTTTACAGCGAGTAGATTCCGGATGATATTGCATTACCTTTATACAATCTTTTTGTATTTTTTAGCTTATTTCAAGCTAAGATTTTTTAATTTTTATTAAGAAAGAAAAATTCAACCTCAGGCGGGACTCGAACCCGCGTCTTCTGGATTGGTACTCCAGACGCTCTGCCAACTGAGCCACCGAGGTATCCGCCTGATGTGTTGAATTTTGCTTTCTTTATGTTACTTATGTCTTACGGCGACATAGCAACATTGATTGAACAATTCTGTCCAACCCAGAATACTCCCTTTACAGCGAGTAGATTCCGGATGATATTGCATTACCTACCAAGAAAGCATAATATTAAAATAATGATAATTATTTAAAATCGGTGAGTAAGAAATAAATAAGCAAATTTATAAAAATGCAAATTACTAATTCTACGCAGATGAATTCACGAACGAAAGCTAGTATTCAATAATATTTCCTTAATTTTAAGAAACTAACAAGACCCTCATTCAATGTATCATTAAATTACTTATTATATTTTTATTTTATCAGTGTTTAGTATCAGTACTATCATGTCATGGCTGGGAGGTGACCACGGTCGAGGGTATCGGTAATAGAATCATGGGCTACCATGACATTCAGACCAGACTCGCCAAGTTCAACGGCACCCAGTGCGGCTACTGCACTCCAGGATGGGTCATGAACATGTACAGGTACATCCCTTAAGACTATTTTAGTCTATTAAGACTTATCCATATCCATAAATTCAGTAGCATCACCTTTTTTGTTTGCATGTAAAAATGATCCGTCAGGCAGTTAAAACAGTTTAGATTCTGTTGGATAAAAATTGTAATTATAATGAAACTTTGATTTACAAATGTAATTTCACGGTGACTATAAGTATTATTCCATTTCTTGACAATAAAATATATGCATATTGGCATAAGGGTTAGGGTAGTCGGTAGGTAACCCACTCTTAGTGGAATCCAAAACATCTCTTAGCCTACCCAAGCACCGAGACCGTCCACGATGAGTTTGCACCTTTTAAAAAGAGGAGGATAATTATATTTCGGATCACACTATACCTACATATAGTAATTTTGTCTAATTAATCTATTATATAGTCCCGTAATATATTAGTATATCCCGATATTAATACATTAAAATAATATCAACATTTATAAATAGTATTGGAAACCTAAAACGTGTATATACATACTTCTATTACAGCCTTTACAAATCCAAAAACAAAAATCTCACTTTAGAGGAGATCGAAAACTCTTTTGCGGGGAATATGTGTAGGTGTACTGGATACAGACCTATTGCTGACGCATTCAAAACCTTTGCCAACGACGTCGATCAAAGACTTCTAGATAAAATATGTGACCTAGAAGACTTGAGCAATATAAAACCTTGCGGGCTGAAATGCTCTAAGAAATGTTTTCATAAAGATAAAGACGTTGACGATAGAAATAATGATGATGGCATAAATAATGAAGAAGAAAATGAACCTGTTCAAATGAGAGATGATAAAATGATTGTAGTACAAGCTGGACCGCATAAATGGTACAAAACTTATAACCTAAATGATGTTTTTAAAGCTATGAGTAGTGGTGATTATAAGCTGGTTGCTGGAAATACTGGTCAAGGTAAATCTTTTTATACGACTTGTGTGACACACTACCTCTACGGCTCGTCTGATAGTAAACACTTACCGTAGCCTATTGACGTTTACCATACCAGTTGTAGACCCTATAAAACCTGTTTTTGGTTTACTTTTGCCCCTATTTTAAGCTACTATTCTGACAGCAGACGAAACTTCCATGCTGTTCAACAGCATGGGAAATATTCAATAAATGAATGACTAGTTGTTTTCATAATCTCCGAATACTTATCAAGAAAATAAAGTTCATTATTGGTTTTTTAGGTATCTACCACATTGCAGACTATCCTGCAAATGTGATAGATATATTTAACGTGGTGGAAATTAAAGGTTATACGATTGATGTGAACCTTGTACTTGGAGCTGGTATGTCGTTATTAGAGATGATGGAACTCTTTCTAAAACTGTCAGCTGAGAGAGAAGAGTTTGTATATTTGAAACAGTTGTACGATCATATGGATTTGGTTGCTCACATTCCTGTAAAGAATGTAAGTGCCTTTGACTTATTTCTACATTCAATTCTCAAGTAACCTTTTAGTTACACAAAAATAAATCCAATTAATAGCATTACATTTAATATACCAGCCGTTAGCTACAAATAAATAAATACGTATTTTGGTGCTTTTTTTTTATTGTTACCAGTGAAAGTTGAAGGATGAATGATCATTTAAATATTAAATCTGGCTGAATAAAGCGTACTTGTTTCATGATTATTGGAAATGGGAGAAATACAGGGAAAATATTTATAGATTTATATCACATAAAAAGTAAGCCAAAAAATCTAAAGTTTGACCCCAAAGCACGTGCCACTAATCTTTCATTACGTTCCAACGTGAACTAAAACATCGGAAGGGAACCTGCATGCCTGAGATTTTTTCTCAATGGCGGGTGTGTGTGAAATTTGCCAACCCACGGTAATCCCTCTGACATGATAATCGAAACATGAGACATGCCATATCTGCCTCTCTCCGAACAGGGGGTAAATGGATTGATACTATGGGTATTATAGCTATATACTATTTTACTAAAACATTATATGTATTATTAATATTTCAGATTGGATCAATCGGTGGCAACCTCTATTTAAAATACGCCCACAATGAATTCCAATCAGACGTCTTCTTACTTTTTGAGACTGTAGGAGCCATTATAACTATCGGTACGAACAATTTCTACGAATATTAATACTGTTAGCTTTTAGTCAAATACCTACATATTTTCTTGTATTAGATTAGGTGATTTCGTTTAAAAAGTAATATTTTTCAAATGGCGTATAATTTTACTTAGTTTTGAACAAATTATTTCTAGTTGAATAATCAAAGAGGAATACGTATAAAATGAAGACAGTTTGCAAGAATATTCGGAAACTAGGTTAAGTATGTTGGTATTTCTGAGTGAACACTGGTTTTTTGATCTGTGTAAGTATCTTGCAAAGGAAAGCTTGCATTATAATGATGTACCTAACATGTTGTAATTATTTATCGTTTTTTTTTCTGTAAATTTAAACTACACTAGGTAAATTCCTCAATTCTTTATTTGATTCCTGCAATACTTCTGTGCTTATACAATGGATATACCCTTAAGGATAAACTCAGTGATAAAGATTAAGTGCAATAAGTTAAATATGTAGTAAATCAATAAGTAATGAGTGACGATATCGATGAAGGAAAACATTGTGAGGAAACCTGCATGCCTGAGAGATTTTCTTGATGAAGTTCATAATGATTTCTGAAAAACTAACTTGACTAACTCTGTGCCTAAATAGCTTACTCAACATTTACAATCTGTGTAAATATATGTTACAGCTGAAGGGGTAAGCAGAGAAGTACAATTAACTTTGCCAGAGTTTCTCAAAATATCAATGCACAGAAAAGTTATAAGAAATGTTATGTTGCCACCATTGTCACGACGTCATTCTATCAAAACGTACAAGGTAATATTTTTCTCTATCCCCGTTAATAACCCTTAAGGTTTAACCCTTATGATTTCTGGGATACAAAATATTCTGTTTTTCCTCATGAATCAAAATATTTCCATTCCAAATTTCCTCTAAATCGATTATTCAGTTTAACTTCAGCGTGATGCTGTAACAGACATACTTTTGGTATTTATATATACTGTGGTACTTGAAAATATTGACTTATCTTTTATTTTTATTGTAGTATTTTTAATTATACTGAATTATTTCTACAGATAATGCCTCGATCACAAAACGCACACGCAGTCGTCAACGCAGGATTTATGTTCAAGATTGAACCAAATTCTAATTTACTAGAAAAAGCTTCATTAGCGTTCGGTGGCATTTCAGCAACATTCATACATGCCTCAAAAACAGAACAGGTTTTAGTAGGAAAAGATCCTTATACTGATGAGACATTACAATTGGTTTTGAGGAGCTTGTATGAGGAGATCAATCCTGTAGAGGCACCGCCTGAGCCTTCAGCTGCTTATAGGAAAATGTTAGCTGTGTCATTATATTACAAGGTACGTAAAAGATTAATTTCTGCCCGGAAAAATAAACTATGATTAACAGAATGCTAAGCCGACGAAAAACCAAATTGAATATTTACCTTTAAATAGGAATCACGTTGTTTTTGAATTGTTTGAGATATTTTGTTAGTTTTGTAGTAACTAATTTTAATTTTCATTACGATATCTCAAAATTACACATAGGTTTCCCAACTTCTCAACTGAAATTTTTTTTCAATTGAAATGCGACCGCTAACTTTATACTTGACAACCTCCTACTATTTTCCTTGCGTAATGAGCGAATGATTGTAAAAATGCCCTTTAATCATGTTTATAATTTCTAGGCTATCCTCAGCTTATGTCCAATCGATAGAATGAATCCATGCTACAAAACAGGAGGCGAGGTTATTAAACGCCAACAATCTAAAGGAACGCAATGCTTTGAAACAGATAAACGTATTTGGCCACTGAATCAGCCTATATCTAAAATAGAAGCTTTGGTTCAATGCAGTGGTGAAGCTACGTTTGCCAACGATATGCCAGCTCAAGCTAAAGAAGTATTTGCTGCTTTTGTTAGCGCTAATGAGGTTCCAGGTAGTATTATCGACGATTTTGATACTTCTGAAGCATTTGTGAGTATTCATAAATAGGATGATCCTTCTAAATCCTTCAATAATAATAATAATAATAATACGATTAATAATATAACGATTATGGTATGATTTTAGAAATTGCCAGGAGTCGTTGCATTTTATACGGTGAAAGATTTTCCAGGAGATAATACATTCATTCCCGCTGGATTTCCTTGGCTAGCTGTACAGGAAGAAATATTATGTGAGAAACAAGTCAAATTCTATGGGCAACCAGCTGCGATTATCGTAGCAGATAGAGAAAAAACAGCTAATAAAGCTGCGCAACTGGTCAAAATACGATACGCCTTAATTAATGAAAAGAAACCTTTATTAAATATAGACCAAGTCCTAAAATCTCCTGACAAAAATATAAGGCTGAAACATGATCTGACGGTAGAGCCAACAGATAAAGGTACTGATGTTAAATCTACTATTAGAGGTCAAATTTATATAGGAGATCAGTATCATTATCACATGGAACCTCAAACTTGTGTAGTGAAGCCTACTGAAGATGGAATGGAAGTGTATTCGGCGACTCAGTGGCTTGATATGACAAACGTTGCAATCGCTCGATCTTTGAAAGTACCCGTCAATAGGTGAGTTTTGTATTCCGTTCAGTTGAATTGACACAAAGCTTAGTGATTTTAACAATGAAATGCACTTAGGATATTATCATTATCAATACATTTATTGTCCCAGTGCTATGCACCGGTCTCCTCTCACTTTGAGAGGGAGAAGGATATAGTCCATAGACTTCTCACAGCCTCAAGAATAACTCACAGTCATGGTTTCCTCCGATATTTTACGTCACCTTTTGATAAAATCAAAATAAAAGTCACTTCAAAAAGTCATTAGTGCGTGCCTTTAGGTTGACCTCGAGATCTTTGACTGCACAGTCCTCTGTTGAAAGCACTAGACTTTAACAACATTATTTCCTTTTAAATATCAACCACCATTATTCAAAGGTTTATTTTCCTTAAGTTTACTCAACGATCATTTGCTGTTTCAGTATAAACGTTATCGTTCGTCGGTTGGGCGGAGCTTTTGGAGGAAAACTCTCTCGTGCCATTCAAATTGCTTGCTCAGCCGCACTAATTACACATTTTTTGAATAGAACCTGCAGAATGATATTACCCTTGGAAACAAATATGCAGACAATGGGCAAAAGAGTTCCAACTAAAAGCTTTTTTGAGGTAACATTTTTGCAGCAATTTCAATATTGAGTTGATTATTTTATTAATATTAAGTTGATTTCTTTGTTTAATCGTTAACTCGTTACAAACGACTATCAAGTTATTAAAGATTCAGGGTGGAATTCTCGTAATGACCATTTCTATTATCCAAATATACTACTACAACTTTATCAGTAGTTTCCAAGTTTGAGTAATAAAGTTGTTATTACTTGAACTTCATACTGTGTCTCTATTTCCATATTTGCAAACTACATCAACACTACATCAACACTCCTTTGCCTACCCATCGTTTGATCGGGCGTTAGTGTTGTTATGGACAAATACAATAAAACTAGCAGAAATCCTAGTGTATCTTTAGTTAGAAAAAAACACGGAATAACTAATATAAGATTTTTCTTCTATAACATATCTTCGTATAAAAAATATGTAAACATTTGCCTTCTAATATAATTTTTCAGATCGCCGTGAATGCTGAAGGTGAAATTCAGCACCTTATGAATACCTTTTACCAAGATGGTGGCCACAATTACAACGAAGTTCTGACGGCTTTCACAGCCAAGCATTTTACCAGCTGCTACAACTCTAAGCGGTGGTTTGTCTCATCTAACAGCGTATTGACTGATAAAGCGTCAAATACTTGGTGCAGAGCTCCGTGTAAGTATGATAAAGAAATTAGTTTATTATAGTCATAGAATATTTTCATTAATTGATTCATTTCAGAAGTCTCCGAGTCCGATCCTAAGGCACCCCCATATAATAAATATTAATGGACATTATGGCACAACACCATCTAGTTCCGAGATAAGTAATGAGGCTTGTGTTAGGGGTACTAGTTGGTTAATATACCTACTAAATAATTATATACTTTTTTTGTAAATACATCCATATTATACATACATACATCCATTACTCCGATACAAATGTGTATGCTCATGATAAAAACATGTCCCTACCGGGATACGAGCCCGGGACCCATAGTAAAGAAGGCAGTGCTAACTACCGCTGGACTAATAAGGTCGTCAAATGGCGAAGGAAAAAGTTAATAAGTATGTATTAATAATTATTTAGTATTAAAGTTTAATAACAATTTTAATCCTACTTGCAGTAATATCAGAAGCTGTGGCTATGATAGAATACATGATGGAGAAAATAGCATTTAGTCTTCGCAGGGATCCGATTGAAGTCAGACTGTTGAATATGGCACCAGAAAACAACCCAATCCCAGAGATGATAAACCAATTACGAAAAGACGCAAACTTTGACGACCGGAAAATACAAGTTGAAGAGTTTAACAAAAACAACCGATGGAGAAAACGCGGTATAAAACTTATACCAATGACTATTGGTATAATGTATTTCAGTAATTTCAGTGCCATAGTATCAGTCTACCATGGTGATGGCTCAGTTACGATCATGCATGGTGGTGTAGAAATGGGACAAGGTATGAATACTAAAGCAGTTCAAGTTTGTGCTCATATACTAGGTATACCTATAGATAAAATCAGTGTAAAATCTAGTACAAGTTTCACCGCACCAAACGCCTTTGTAACTGCTGAAAGTGTTGGCAGTGAATCTGTTGCATTCGCTACTATGAAAGCTTGTGAGATGATAAATAATAGACTACAACCTTTGCGAGAAAAGTTAGGTCAATCATCATGGGAGGAGCTGATAGTTGCAGCCCATGATGCTGGAGTGGATCTCCAAGCTATCGGTTCGTTCTGTAATGGTACTGATGCAAAACCATATGATGTTTATGCAGTTGGTATATTGGAATTAGAATTGGATATTTTAACTGGAAACCATGATGTTACCAGGGTCGATATTCTAGAAGATGCTGGAAGGAGTTTGAGTCCTGAAATAGATGTTGGCCAGGTGGGTAAAGTATGGCAAAATAAAATTAGCTTAAATAGAGTAACAATATTTTGTAAATTTGCAATTATTATTGAATCGTAGTACGAGTATAAATACTTTTTAATTACTTCTATTTTATATTCTGCGATCAAGTATTGGTTTTTATGATTAATGCCTTGTCTATTGATATTATAGGTCCTTTATCGCTTATTGAATGGAATTATTCTCCCATTAACAGATAGAAGGTGCTTTCACCATGGGCCTGGGATATTGGACATCAGAAAAGTTGGTCTACGACAGTTCCACCGGCAGACTATTGACAGACCGAACTTGGACGTATAAAATTCCAGGGATGAAAGATGTTCCATCTGACATGAGGATTTATTTCCGTCGAAATGCTAGAAATGAATTTGGCATATTACAATCTAAAGGTAAGTTATCAAATGTTAATTTTGAACCTTCTCATTTCCTTGGACAAAAGGAATTCGTCTGTATCCTATCTTATTCGATATTATATTTTAGACAGTTCAAGACAATTCCTATCTCTCAATGACCTTTCCCATCAAACTTCACTGCATTGAAGTTTGATAGGAAAGGTCAGAATCTGTCTGGTTATGTTGGTGATGTTTTAAGACAAAAGATAATTATAACTGACTCCGTTAGTTATTATTTGACTTAATCGTTAATAAACGTTTGCGTGTATGTATACGTAATATTTTGTTAATCTACAGCTACCGGCGAGCCAGCTTTCTGTATAGCTACAGCGTTCAGCCATGCGGCTCGGGAAGCGATTCGTTCGGCGCGCCTGGACGCTGGCTACGATAATATTTGGATTGAAATAGGTATGTATTCTTCGGGTAAAAATGGCAGCCTAACATACTATATGATAAATGATATTAATTTCTGTAAAAAGATCTTTTGAAGACACTTCTACAAGTCATGTATAACATTATTTTATCGGTATTGCATAGCTGACGACGTCTGAGAAGAAATGCCGACACAAACTCAGAGATAAATAGTCTCTCTTAAGGTAAAAACATTTTGCTTACAATATGTAAGCCTAACGATGTAGGTCAAAGTCTGAAATGGCATTTGAAATTAAACACCAGTACTGATACAATAATTCTAACCTTTAAATTCAAGCTAAAAGCTGTTATTATTTTTAATAATACAGTTTGTAAAACAATCATTCAAATAGATAAGAAAAGATACGAATTTCAAAAAATAAATACGAAAATATTTCCTAAGTATAAATGTGAAAGTAAAAATAAAACTTCAAAAGCGGGACACTAAAAATGGTATAAGACTCTCAACAGTTTTCTTTTTGACACAGTTTTTAAATTCAGAATTTAAAGTCGTTATTCTGAATCAGAATACTTATGGTGTTTGTTTATATATAATAAGTCAACCAAATCATCGCACAATGTAAACTAACTGCGCGGGCTTCCGCAGTACCTTCATTATTATACATATTTACGGAAATATGAACCCATTTAGATATGAGAAAAGGTGAATGAGAGTAGGGTTTTGCTTGAGAGTGATGTCCAACAACGGAAGATAAATAATTAAAAGCTAGAAAATATTAGACTAATTATTTGATAATTTTATTACGAAAATATAGGTTTAAGATATTTTATTTTTTATTTTTTACATGATCATACATATAAATGACAGTTGGGCATCCATACGTCATAATTAATGATACTACATACATAAAATACTGAAAATTATTTTAAGATTATATGACAAAAGCTTATTACAACTATGTACAATAATTTACATTACTTAATTTCAAATTCAGAAACAAGTTATCTTTGTTATACAAAAAATTTGTAAAAATTATCACCCAATTTATTACAAAAACTTTTACTTTTAATGTACTGAGAAAATAATTATAATATCTAACCCTTTATTTACGCTTTATTTAAATAAAGCGTAAATAAAGCTAGTATATGGTGGATCTTGTGTTAACACAAGATCTGGAGCAGACAACAATTGCCTGAAGATAGAGATAAAATAAAACGAGTTAAATATTAAATTAATGCTAGATTTCAATGTTAACAAAACTGTTGGTAAAGTAAGTTTATTTACCTTTACTACGTTAATATATACAGTTTAAACTAGACCAGTGTAACTTGGACTCGCGTAAACAGGGTTCACAAGAGCAAACTTAATATTTTAGTTAAAAAACGTTTTATCCTACAAACAACTGGTAAGCAAGTTTGTGAGCACAATTGAACGGATTTAATTTATTCCTGACGATTTCAATTCTGTATAGCATCCATGGTTGCTGGAAGACTACTTGACATATGTAACTGCTGCGTCAAAATCCTTAAAAAGTAGTTTTATTTCTATTTCAAAACTTCCAGTCACCTTATATGTAATTCTGCCCGTGACGATGCCCGTGACGTTTTCAGCGTCCAAGGATGCTGTAAACAATCCGAAATGTCAGGATTGAAACAATACATCGCAATAAAGATAGCTGTGGGTAGCCTGGCGGTGTGACCAGTGGACTGAGATGTTAAAGGTCTCGAGTGCGAAACCAAAGCACGCACCAATGACTTTTCGGAAGTTATGTAAGATTTTATCACGTGCACAAATTGTGAAGAAATACATCGTAAGGAAACCTGCATGAATGCAGCAGTGAGGCAATATGGATGATAATAATGATCGCAATAAAATCCGTATAAAAACTAGTTTTATTTCATAGAAATAAAACTACTTTTTACGGATTTTATCGCGGTATATTGATATTATTTTAACCCGACGTTTTGTGACCATGGATGCTGTAAAGGTTCCGAAAATCCGTAAAAAGAAGTTTTATTTCAATGTCTAATATTCGCGTAAGTGTAAAAAATCAATAGTTTTATTTCAACCCGGAAAGGTAATTGAACAACTATTTCGTCAAAACAACTTCATTAAGTACACAATAGGAGACCATTTTGGGTCCAAAGTATTTGGAATGAATTTCCGTACCTTAGTAGAAACAAAATGGCGGTATATAATCAATTGATTTGTCCACACCTTTTCCAAAACGTATTCCATTTACGGACATTATTAATGCAAAGAAAATCCCGACTGACCGGTCTTTTCAATTGGATTTGCTTGAGCCTTTTATGCATAAATAATACGGATTTATCTTGAAAAAGTAAGGAAAATTATAACTGTTTCAGTAATAAATTGAAGTTCCAATTAGCCGGTAGTTAACGCTGCCTCCTGCGACGATTGCTGCTTCTGTGCTACGGGTTCAAATCCCGGTAGGGACAAATTTTTGTGTGATGAGCATAAACATTTGTATCCGAGTCATGGATCCGAGATGGAGTACCTATATATATTATATAATATGTATTTACAAAAACCAGTATATATGTAGTGTATCAACTTTCTAGTAAGTGTCCGTAACACAAACCTCGTTGCTTACTACGCAACTAGATGGCGCTGTGTGATAATGTCCAGATTTATTTATTATTATTATCATCAAATTATTAATTAAGTTTTTTGTGAAAATGTGTTTCTAATGAAATCTACGTTCTTAAATGTTTTTAAATAAGCAAACATTTCTGTTAATTAAAATCTTTCAGTATGACGTGCTCTCCGAGGTACGGAGGGGTCCTGATGACCTAAGAGTCACTCATCCATACCTGACCTCAGTAGGTCTGAGAATCGGTCGCAGGCTATTTTTTATACCCCTAGGTTATAAGGACGTCCATCACCAGACATTTTTTTGGACAAAATATTTTTGTTTTGATTTGGTATTAAAAATACTTAGAACCCTAAATTTTCACTCTTCTACCACTAACTACTAAAATATAGTAAAACAACGTTTGCTGTGTCAGCTAGTAATAACATAATAATAAATATACCAACTCTTTTATTTTCAGAAAACCCATGTACTGTGGAAAATATCTTCATGGCTGTGGAACATAAGTTGGAACATTTTAAACTGAAATAAATAAAAAGGCAATGAAAGTTATGTTATAAACACAATTTATTACATGAATATGACATATTTTATTCACTTCCTTATTTTCTTAGACTTTTAGATTCCTGTATATTGTGTATTGGAATCATTTCGATTTCTCTTCTAGCTCTTCTGTCTTGAAATACAGCTATACCTAGTATATAAATAAATAATAATAAAGTGTGTGTGTACACACGTAAGAAGTGAAACTAAACTTCTTTATGACATCAGTTTTCGAAAAATGATTTACTATTTACAACTTCACAGAAATTGGTTGAATAAAGCTAAATAAGATAAAGTTTATGCAAAAGGCTTTTATTATCATAGACAAATAAAATATTATATTATTATTGTAATATTATTTTTCACGTCACTACTGAGTTTCAGAAATAAATAAGGCGCGTAACAGAAAAACGTGATTTAACATAAACAATTTAAGGTGTGTTCCACTGAGCGCTCAAAACGCTCACGCTACGTCTATTTAGATAGGATTTTAATACAACAAACACATTATACAAGTTTTCAGTAGGTATCAGATGCCATGGTTTTTATTTGTTGCCTTTATCGTTCTTTCCTTACACGGACGAGACATTTCAATAGTAGTTGGAATGCAGCTTATCAGACAGTTATCACAACAACAAAGTACATGTAAGTGTTAACCCGAACAGATATACATAATTATGTACAAGAAAGTGACACACGAACATGAAACAGACAACATATAATTCTTTCCAAGGAACATAAACTGTGAGGTTCGCCAGAAAATTTCGCCATTGTTTTAGAACACAATGGCTTGAGTTCTTCGTGTCAATGAATATTGGCATACGTAGATCAAGAAGCAGTAAGTCAAGTAATGCATCCCAAAAATGTGCTAATAGTAAATATGCCTATTTATATTGTCATACGTATTGAAGAAAAAGTTATAAGATGGCCTTTGCGAGAGTTACAGAACACAAAAAATATTTTTTTGAATTTTTTGTCCGAATGTTTGTACAGGTATCACGCAAACGACTGCATAGAATTGAATGCAGTTTTCACAGATAGGTAAGATTTTGGAGATATTGCCGATGTAATTGTAATCTTGCAAGTTTGCGGTCGTGTAGTACATCACATGAACCACTCAGAAATTGGGCAGAATGTAGTTATAATTTAGCAGTACTGTACCTACACGTATTTCGTTATCCTTGTCTTATAACAAACTAGTTTTACTCGGGCCGACTTCGCAAGGATAACACTACTAACCCTACCTTGGAATGGAATACTAAAATTGGAATCATATGTGGAATCAGTCTTAAATTTCTTAAATTTATATAAATATAAAGACCGAAGAAAAACGCCTGTTCAGTACTTTATAAATTTTCAAACTTTCTGGGTAAATTTACAAAAAACTTTTTTCATACAAACGTCGTTCTGACATTTACAAACGCAACAAAATATGTGCAGCCGCTCTGAATTGATGTGTTTATACTCATATACATTCGGCAATTGATATTTATTTATATACAATTATACATAGATTGAAATGTTCCTTAACTTTAATCTATCGCTTTATGAATTGCTGGACTAATCCTAAAGCCTAATTCTAATAAAGACTCCTGTCATTAGAGAGTAACCCTTCTAATGATAGGAGTCTTAAGTCCACCATGTATCTCCACTAGTGCCCAGTAGTGGGATATTAAAGGGTGAAATAAATTGGGGAGGCCTTTAGAGTGGTCGTGAACAAAAATAATAATATACTGCGGCATATAAAATAGTCAATAAAAAAGCTGCATTTTCGACAACTAGACCGATATGAATACAAAAAATCTAATATTGAATGTTAGTAAATCGCTTAGTCAAAACCATAATTCTCATCGAAGCCTCATCTAAACCTTTCCCATAAATTTTCACAACCATCAATTACATGCCACCTTAATAGCATGAGGCTATTGATGATTCGTGAGTTGAAAAGATCGGCTGCGACAATTTCTTGATGGTCTTGGTGGTAGTACCTATTCTTCTCAATATGACAAAAGTCCATGCCCTGCTGCGCGGCTGTAGACAGGGTGATCCTAAACAGGGGAAGGGAACACCAAGCCAGACCAATATACCAAATCAGAGGATGCATATTTATTATTATCTTGCTCAAGTACAGGACCTTAGTTTCATTCTTAGTTTTTAAACCTCATTTTGTTTTCATTACTGTTTTTTTGTATATATTTATATATCATAGTGAGCGAGAACAAAATAAAAAGTTTTCTTTCTTTCTTATTTCTTCTATATTTCAGACTTATTCCAGATTATGACAACTGAAACTTGCATAATAATCATGTGCCTATGTAATTAATTACAGCATTTTAATTAGTCTAGAAAACACACAACATTTGTATTTCTCAGTTACAAGCTAAATGTTATGTTAGTATTCTAGATGCTAATAGTATCTCAACATTTGTTTGTAAACAACAATAATAATGTTCTCTAACAATTAGTTATACTGAAACTGTACTCGGCTAACAATGATATTAGATTTTCCATTTTAGACTGCGCTTGTTTTCATAAATACTATGTTTTGTTTTTGAGGTTTAAAGCTCCTAATATAGCCGAAAGGTTTGCTAACCTGAAGTAGCAGTTTCGTAAAACTGAGAGCCAGTGACACAGAAATGTTCTTGAAAAAACAGAGAGAACATACAGTCGTTTTTTTTAATAGTAATCATGAGGCTCAGCATTGATGGATCGAAAATTTAAGATAGATGGATCCGAAGAAATGCAGGTTGGTACAAACTTAGTTCAGGCAGATCGCTACATATCTCTAAAGTTACGAATATTGTTATCTGGATGCACCTATAATAAATTTGCTAGTTTTATTAAGACACAAAAATACCCTACTTTACTATTAAAGATTGCTGAAGAACTGTAGGTACAATTTTTATAAAAGAATTTAAATAATTATACATATAAAGTTTTTTTTTTTAAAGTGCTCTGCTGTTTCATAGGTTATAATTATCTATGGAGATGTTTAGGCATCTTCTCCAGAAAACCTACTTTTTGGACCGTCCACTGGTTTTGGCGATTCAAATGTACCTGTACTGTGGTTATAATAACGTTTAGCATCTTAGCAACTAGAAACAGGGTTCACTTTTCCATTATGTAAAAAATCCTAAAAGGACAGACGAGATCAATGGACATTTTCGATGTATGATTTATTCTTGTACAACTTCGCGTCAATCCCTGAACATCCCAATTTGAAACATGGGTACCTACTCAGAACAATCCGATAGGCACCTTATATAATTTTACACTAAACGATACGACACCGATACGAGATACGGCTCACGACTAGATAATCGTCTACATAGAATGTAAAAGGGTTTAGTCTATTTAACTTGTATTGTAGAATTATCTTTAGTTAAAAAAAACAAAACACGCTAACGGGGTAACCGTTTTGTTTTTTAATAATTTTATTATTATTATTATTTTTGGGTATACATTTTTTGTATCTCGGCTCTAAGTGCCGGCTGTTAGGATAGCACATGCCGAAGCCAAGTCCTACCCTAATTTATTGATGATACAGTATGATGGGATGGTAATAAAGTGATGTTTTGGTTTGATGTGTATGTATGATTCTGTGAGCGGGTGTAAGAAGTTGGCGATTTATTATTATTATTATCATATACGATAGTGATGATCTTTTTCGAGATGTAGGGCATAGCGAGATTCCTCGCTCAAATTGAAATTTCCGACTGTTGAAGTACCTCCGCCTTACAGAAGACCGCAGTGAAATAATAGTTGTGTTTCTGCAAGTGAGTAAGGTTACCAGAGGTCGGTGGGGGAGTGACTATTTTGACAGCATGGAAACTCCGTTTGCTGTCAGTTATTATGACGACCCAATTAGTCCAGCGGTAGCTAACACTACCTTCTGTGCTATGGGTCCCGGGTTCGAATCCCGGTAAGGACAAATGTTTGTGTAATGAGCATAAATATTTGTATCCGAGTCATGGATGTATCTATGTATAATATGTATGTATTTACCAAAAATAAAGTATATATATGTAGTATATCAACCAACACCATCCGTAACACAAGCCTCGTTGCTTAGCACGGAACTAGATGGTGCTGTGTGTCATAATGTCCAAGAATATTTATTTATTTAGTTTAGTAAAAGCTTAGTATAAGCTCGTCCCCTGTACTATGTGACCTAAAAATATATCGGTTAAGTATTAGTGTCCATAGGCTGTGGTAGCCTAGCGGTGTGACCAGTGGACTGAGATGTCAGAGGTCTCGAGTTCGAACCCAAGGCACGCACCAATGACTTAATGACTTTTCGGAAGTTATGTGCGTATTTATCACATGCTCAAACGGTGAAGGAAAATATCGTGAGGAAACCTGCATGCTTGAGAGAATTTTTCGATGGCATGTGAAGTCTGCCAACCCGCAGTAGGCTAGCGTGGTGGACTATAGCCTAATCCCTCTCAGTTGAGAGGAGACCCGTGCTCAGCAGTGGGACATTAATGGGTTGATGATGATGATGATGATGATGAGTGTCCATATGTATACTTCTTCTTCTTTACCCTTCGAGGACGTCGGGCGTAATGGTATGTATTACTATCGTACCCTATCTTACCCTATCGTATAAAATTCTCAAAACGTCTATAATACTGAATATTGCGTAAATGGGTATCGCCTATTTTCTATCGAGACAATCTCTGTATGTGACGGCGCGGCATCTTATATTTATAATGTTACTAGCTGACCTGGCAAACGTTGTTTTTCCATACAAATAAATATTTTTAGAGAATATTTGGATTAAAGTAAAATTACTAATATTACTAATGAAAAATGAGGGTTGGTGGTAGAAAGTAAAAAGTATTAGTATTTTTTGATGCCAAAATAAAAAAAACAATAATACAAAAAAAATAATTACAGAGGTGTAAAAAATAGTTATTTAGTAAAAAATAAATTATTTCGCAGAACGTGCCACAGCGAAGCAGTAGTCAAACTCATGGATTTCTGTTTTATTTTCAGACGCGAGAACCTACAGGTGCATTGATGGTCGTTTGACTAATGACGTGTTTTCTACTGAGAAAATAAAATTATTTTATCTACTTCATTTCTTTTTATTTGTTTTAAAACTGTGGATTGCAATGTTTTCATAGGTACTGTGAAAATATTTTCATTAATATCCATCTATATACATAGTATAGATGAAAATAAATGAAACTATTAATTGCTACACATTATAATATTATAAAGAAGAATGATTTGGTATTTTATTTGTTTGCAAATAATAGTAAAACTACTGCACCGATATGAATAATCTTTCACCATTAAAATTATACATTATCCGTGATAAGTATCTATTAAAAGTTTTACAAAAAGTAAAAGTATGATTTCTTTCAAAGTTTATAATTTTAAATGTATTATCAAATACCTAAGTATATATACAAACTTAAACTGGTCGTCGTGGCGATCCTTGGTGGAGACCTATGTCCGGCAGTGGACGTCTAACGGTTGATATGATGATGATGATGATGATGATGATATACAAACTTAAATTCTTACACCTCGCACAAACTTCTCTAACTCATACATAATGTTTGTTCCGCGCGGGTACCTACTAACTATGAAGTCTGCCAATCCACATTAGGCTACCGTGGTGGAATATAATTGTGACCTAATCCCTCTAAAATCATACGAGACCCGTGCCCAGCAGTGGGACAATAATTAGGTTGGGTCTATGATGAAAAAGATCAAATTCAAGGATATATTATTATAATTAATTTGTTTTTTTTTTTTACATTTTTATATAGGTAATTAAATCTTCACTAGCCACTAAGTTTGATTCTAATGAAACCCCTAATTATTTCCAAGAATAATAAAAAGCACTATAAGCAGCCGACCTCGTAATACAATTTTTTAACGAATAGGTTTTCAAAATTACTGTATAATTACGCCCATAATAATTGTTAATTACGTAATTATTCAGACTATTACGGACAACTTTGATCATCTTTAATTAATTTGTTTTACAAACTAATTTTCCAGCGTTCAATTTATAAGTATTGATTCGTGTCGTAATAAAAATAATATCTTAATTATAATAGAGATAGTAAAATCAAAACAACCTAAATGTTATTCATGTTTTAAGTATCGATTAAAGATTATCTTACTTATCTCATATAATTAAAAAAATATAAAAATCACATGAAAAACACTCTTTAAGCTGTAGCTATAAATATTTTGCCCGACAATGTTTAAAAAACTCAGAGTGATAAAAAAATCCTCACCCTGTTTTGAAATTGGTTAAAAACGATATTGTGTCACTAACAGACAATGACGTTAAAACAAACATTATACTATTATTTAAATTATAAAGTACCATTCTTAATAATATACAAGGTTCGACTCTAACACATAGCAAATTGAAAGCAAACTGCTCATTACAAGAGGTTACCAATTGTATCATTATTTCCGCTAGCAACATTAAATTTAATAAGTTCCATTTAATGTGCGAGTAGGTATCGTTGGAAATGATTGAGAGGTTAGCAATACACTTTGATGTCAGATATTAGTTGTGCGACATACGCGAGACAGGTATGGCGAAAATCACATTCAAAATTAATGGTAAACAATATGAAGGTAAGAATAACTTTAATTTATAAAATAAAATTTCCGATTTTGAGATGCATTTAAGTACAAGTGATGATTTTCCATTAAACAATACTCCTGAGTCTACGTAAGCAAGGCCGCGAGTAAAAGATAGTTAAAGTATGTACATTACATGTATATTTTGACTAGGTAATGTCAATTATTAATAGGTCACATCTTCATTTTACATAAAATCCAGGAATCCGCTGGATGCGGATGGAGCAGGATCGGTCTTATGTCCAACTGAATTGCTACAATAAATGAAAGAGCAAAAAGTCTGACACCAAAAATAATTTCAGTGGACGGTGAATTCGGTCCAGACGTATCCCTGAACGAGTATATTCGGAATGTGGCAGAACTTCGCGGTACCAAGGCAATGTGCCACGAGGGTGGGTGCGGCGCGTGCGTCGTCGCCGTACGCGCCGCCTTCCCACCGACCTACGAAGTCAAGCTAATTTCTGTTAACTCTGTAAGTACAAGTCGTTACATACAATTGCCATCAACATCACGTCTGTCTCTGCATAACCCTCTGAAAACAACAGGCGTGATGGTACCTACGTATACTGATATTATTTCAGTGCCAACATTTTAGATAGTATCAGTTTGCTCGTGACGATTAATAAAAAATTATCCTAATCTTTGGGATTAATATAAATAAAAATACATTTTATTTCATTACAGCCTTTTAAAATTGAATCTAATACTATTGTATATTTTTGCTAATCATTTTCAGTGTCTAGTATCAGTACTATCCTGCCAAGGCTGGGACATTATCACAGTAGAAGGTATTGGTAGCAAAATGACCAACTATCACGATATACAGACCAGACTCGCCAAGTTCAATGGGACTCAATGTGGATACTGTACTCCCGGATGGGTCATGAACATGTTTAGGTATTATTAATTCGTTAATAGCCACATTGGCTTATTGTAATACAAATAAAAAAAAACTTTTTTTCATAAAAGTTTTGTTAACACTAACTTGAACAACTAATAACTAAAAAATACTTGAACTGTTGAATAGTTATAATTAGTAATTGAAGAGCTTTATATATATTTCTGGACATTATGACACAGCGCCATCTAGTTCCGAGCTAAGCAACGAGGCTTGTGTTACGGATACTAGACATACTGGTCGATATACTAACTATACTTCTTTTTTTTTGTAAGTACATACATATTATATATAGAAACATCCATGACTCGGATACAAATGTTTATGCTCATCACACAAACATTTGTCCCTACCGGGATTCGAACCCGGGACCCATAGCACAGCAGGCAATGTTAACTACCGCTGGACTAATTGGGTCGTCAATATTTATAATATAATAAATTATGATATAATAAATTATTATTTTAATTTTAACAGCATTTATGAATCCAAAAAGAACAACCTGACTATGAAAGAAATAGAAAATTCATTTGGAAGTAACATCTGCCGGTGTACTGGATACAGACCAATTGCTGATGCATTCAAAACATTTGCCAATAATGTCGACGAAAATCTCTTGAATAAACTTATAGATTTGGAAGATCTGCCTACTGTAAAATGTGATAGAAAGTGTTCTAAAAATTGCATCCACAAAAACGGACACAACTATGACGAGAGTAGCAAAACTTGAAGGTTTAAATACTAATGAAAAATGGTGTGTTATTGAAAACAGTCGCGATAAAATGATAGTAGTAGACTGTGGTATAAGAAAGTGGTATAAAACTTATACTTTGGATGATGTATTTAAAGTTATAGCAGAGCACAGTCACTATAAACTGATTGCTGGAAATACCGGACAAGGTATAATATAACTTGTCTTAGTAATCTTAAAATTCAAATCTGAATAATATAAGTCTTGGTAAGTAAAAATACAATACAGAGCTATGTAATAAATTTTATATAAATTATTTTAGGAGTATACCACGTCCTTGACTATCCTCCAATTTTAATAGATATATTTAGTATAGCAGAACTTAAGGGCCACACAATAGACGTAAATCTAATAATAGGAGCAGGAATGCCTCTGTCGGAAATGATGGAACTGTTTCTTAAAATATCAACGGTCAATGAAGATTTTTCATATTTGAAAGTATTGTGGGACCATCTAGATTTAGTTGCTCACGTCCCTGTTAGAAATGTAAGTATAGAAAACTGTGTGTCTTGAATGTTTTTTTTTTTGTACTCGATATATCTACTGTCTTTAACACAGTTAATAATAGAAATAGAATGATTAAGTATCTTTTTGTTCTAGATCGGCACAATTGGTGGAAACTTATTTCTAAAATATCTCAATAATGATTTTCAATCGGATTTATTTCTGCTTTTTGAAACTGTTGGAGCTATGATAACAATCGGTTAGCATCGGTATGATCATGCGATTTAATTTGACTTGAATCTGTGATCTCAATCATTTTATTTTCAGCTGAAAGTATTAGTGCCATGAAGGAGATGTCGTTGACAGATTTTCTAACTGCTGATATGAGGGGCAAAGTAATTGTAAATATAATGCTACCACCGTTGTCATCTAACGTTAAACTAAAAACATTTAAGGTAATATTTATCTGCTCTAAATTTTACATTGCTTTTGCCAGTTTTTCAGAATTCTGTTAATATTTTTAGATAATGCCCAGATCTCAAAATGCGCATGCAGTAGTCAATGCCGGATTTTTATTTAAATTCAAAGAGAAAGTAAACTTATTAGAGAAAGTAACAATAGTGTACGGAAGTATATCACCAACATTTGTTCACGCTACAAACACAGAAAAAAATTTAGTTGGAAAAGATCCATTTACGAATGAAACGTTGCAACTAGCTTTGCAGTCTTTGTTTAAAGAGATATTGCCAGTGGAAGCGCCACCTGAACCTTCAGTTACTTACAGAAAAATGTTGGCTATCGCTTTGTACTACAAAGTAAGTATTGCAGAGTTGATAATTTTGTTTATCTAACCTGTATTGGACATTGTAGTATATCTTTCTGTTTTTAAATTTTAGGCAATTCTATGTCTTTGCCCGGATAATATAACAGATCCAAAACTAAATTCAGGAGGCGAAGTTATAAAGAGACACATATCCCATGGAACCCAAGTATTTGATACAAACAAAAGTGTATGGCCGTTAAATCAACCAATACCAAAACTAGAAGGATTAATACAATGTAGTGGTGAAGCAGTTTTTGCAAATGACCTTCCAAAACAACCTAATGAAGTATTTGCAGCATTTGTTACGGCTGATGTGAGACCAGGAAGTGTCATAAGCGATTTTGATACTAGTGAGGCTTATGTAAGTATGCCTTTTAGCTAATACTAAATATATATCATATTTCTTTGTACATATCAAAACGTAATATTTTTGTTTTGTTTGTTTTTAGAAACTCCCCGGCGTTATAGCCATTTACACAGCCAAAGATATACCAGGTCTTAATTCGTTTACATCCACAAAATGCCCTTCAATAGCCGTTAATGAAGAAATACTTTGCACTAATACTGTAAAATTTTATGGTGATCCAGTAGGAATTATTGTAGCTGACAGAGAAAAAACAGCAAACAAGGCTGCAAAACTTGTCAATATTAAATATCAATCCATTAGTCAGAATAAACCTCTACTAAGCATTGATGATGTTTTAAAATCAGCTGAAAAAGATAAAAGAGTCACTAATGACAGAACTGTAAAACCAGACAATATTGGTAAGAATGTAAAATTTGTCATCGATGGTGAATTTAAAGTACAAGCTCAGCATCACTTTTATATGGAGCCACAAACTTGCATCGTTCGCCCAACAGAAGATGGTATAGAAGTCATAGCTGCAACTCAGTGGCTTGATTTAACTAACGTTGCAATAGCTCAATGTTTAAATAAACCAGTCAATAGGTGCGTGTTTATACGTGTTTTTTTTGCTTCATTTTTAACAAGCCAATATCACTGTAGACTTTCTATAGTAGTATGGAGGCAGATAACTCTTTGGGTGATAATATGTGATTTTAAATGAAATAAAACTATCTAAAATATTGTTAAACGTTTAATTCATTTGAATACATTTTAGCATAAATGTTGTCGTACGGCGAGTGGGTGGTGGTTATGGAGGAAAGATAACGCGATCATGCCAGGTTGCTTGCGCTGCAGCCTTAGTAACTCACCTACTAGGAAAAACTTGCAGATTCATCATACCTTTGGATACTAACATGAGAAGCATTGGTAAACGACTTCCTACTACCTCTAATTTTGAAGTAAGTAGTACATAAATTTCTTAGTACCCCAGCACAGATTTAGGACTCGTGCTATATAATAGGCTTGCCCTCTATTACATGGGACCTAAAACATACCGGTGAAATGTGGGGGTACGTTAGTACACCTCTGCATAAACATTTTACTGTATAAGTAATTTATTGACTTTCTTGGTCTGTATAAAGATAAACGGTTGATCTTTAGGTCCGTTTAAGAATTTAAGCGCATAGCTTAATAAATTGGTAATGAAAAATCTTTTAACATAATAATAAAAACTGTAAACTAAAATCAGGTTGGAGTTGATGAAGAAGGCGAAATACAATATCTAAGAAACGTATTCTACCAAGACAACGGATGTTCTGCCAACGAAACTATCAGTCCTATTACGGTGAACCATTTCTTCAACTGCTATGACTCAAGACGATGGTACGTCGAAGCTAACAGTGTGGCTACAGATACAGCATCTAACACTTGGTGCAGAGCACCATGTAAGTTTATGACCATTTTTATCATGCGAATCCAACAAAAAATTAACTAAAAATATACTCGAATTAAATATAGTATCTAATTTAAGATTACAAAATAATTAGGTACTGATTCCCAGTTGGATTTGAAAAATACAATGTTTTAGTTATGGTTGTAGCTGGTTTTGTCCGAGAATGTTCTATAAAATTAAATCCAGGTCAAGGCTAAAATTTTGCCTTAATGTGACGAGCAAAATGTATACGGGAATATTTATTTTAACCTACGACATGAGCATTCATAATGTAATGAGATTCTTTTCATGTTCACACTCTACGAGGTTTGAATGGGGACCTTAATAATATGTTGCATCGGGGGCGTTACGAGCGATATTATCACAATGGCACTTATGGCCAAAGCCAACACTGCACAATTGCATAGACGTCCAAATGTATCAAAACTGTTAAATAATAAATTATTTTCCCTCATTTTTAATGAAAAATGTTAAACAATAAATTGAATACTCATGCTTTAATTTACAAAATTATAGAAAATTGTTTACCTACAACAATTAACATTTTTAGCTTCAACTGAAGGATTGGCAATGATAGAATACATTATGGAAAAGATTGCCCACAAAATACGCAAAGATTCAATACAAGTGAAATTAGTCAATATGACTAAAGAAAACAATCATATACCAGAATTAATTGAACAACTGAAAAATGATTCTAATTACAATGGAAGAACTGAAGAAGTTAAGAGCTTTAATAGTAATAATCGATGGCGGAAACGTGCTCTAAAACTTATGCCTATGACTTACGATTTATTTTACATTGGACCCTATAATGCACTCATTTCAATATACCACGGAGATGGGTCAGTTATGATAACCCATGGAGGAATTGAAATGGGGCAAGGCATCAACACGAAAACTGCTCAAGTTTGTGCCTACATGCTTGACATACCTTTAGAAAATATCAGCGTTAAACAAAGTTCAAGCTTCACGTCACCCAATTGTATGGCAACTGGGGCCAGTATTGGCAGTGAGTGCGTAGCATTTGCTACTATGAAAGCCTGTGAAATACTTTTAGAAAGATTAGCTCCTGTAAGAGAAACGATGAATAAACCATCATGGGAAGACCTCGTTCAAGAAGCCTTTAAATTGGGAATTGATTTGCAAGCATCTTATTTATGTTCAAGTAAAGATGATTTAAAGCCTTACGACATTTATGGAGTGGTTGCTTTAGAAGTTGAAGTTGATATTTTAACTGGTAATCATAATATTAAAAGAGTTGATTTGCTAGAAGATACTGGAAGAAGCTTAAGCCCAATAATTGACGTTGCTCAAGTAAGCAGATTTTTCAATCTGTCAATATCTGGATTTGATTGTTTTTTTGATCTCATTCAAATAATACATATTTTTACATCATAATATTTGTAGATCGAAGGTGCGTTTGTCATGGGTTTGGGTTATTGGACTTCCGAAAATGTAATATATGATCCTGATAGTGGAAGATTACTTACTGATCGTACATGGACCTACAAGCTTCCTGGTATTAAAGACATACCCGAAGACTTTAGAGTTTATTTTCGAAGAAATTCAAAAAATCCAAATGGAGTCCTACAATCAAAAGGTAATCTATTTTTTGTATTTGTGTTTCAAAAGCCATTGGATTTAAATATAAGAGTCTGTGCCCTTTTAGATTTATTTTATTATAAAATATTATTTTATCATAGAGATATTTTAAAATTTGACAAAAATGTCTTAATATTGTTTTTGTAGCCACTGGTGAACCAGCATTATGCCTAGCTTCGGTAATAACTCATGCTTTGAGAGAAGCTGTGAGATCTGCTCGCTTGGATACGGGCTACAATGGTGAGTGGGTAGACATACGTAAGTTTCATTTACATGATACAACCAAGTTTTTGCTCTTGTCAAAAAAGAGAAAATAGATAATAAAATATAGGTAGCTAAATGTGAATGCCGATTTATAGAACACTTATAAACTTGAGAAATAGTTCTTTTCTTAAAAAATGCGTCACGTCTCTTACATTGGTATTTTTTTTCGGCTCGCTTTCAACAGGAATTATTGTCGGTATAATAAGAAGCCTAATAGAGGCGGAGTATATACTTTACCGCACAGCCATCAAGTTTCGAGCTAAGCAACAAGACTATTATATAATATAAAAAACATTCATTAACTCAGTTATAAAATGTCCATACTCACGCAAATATTTGACCCTACTTTTACACCGCTGCGTTAACAGTGTCGTCACATTACTACCGTAAACGCGTACTAATATTACCGTAACGCAAAATTATACTGTAGAAATGGCAAAATCAGCTTTTATTCTTTACGATAAAAATCCGTTATTGCCTATCCATTACTTGGAGAAGCCGAAGAGTTCAAAAGACATTTTTTTTTCAGCAAACCCGTGCACAGTGGAAAATATCTTCATGGCAGTGGGGCATAAATTAGAACATTTTATTCTTAAATGATTTTATATACGTAATTGTGAATGTATTTTTATCGAAATAAATTGGAAAGGGAATATACAATATAAACATGTACCTATTTATTTATTATATAGTACTTTATTAATACTCTTAATTTGTTGAAATTTTTGATTAAAGTTTTATATTAAGTTAATGACAAGAAATTGCAAATACAACTAAAATTGTAAATAAATATAAAAAAATATTGCGTGAATCCATAGCCTTTGTCCATAATCTTTGTTCTACTACAGTACAGTACTACATCTGCTTTCCTCCATATGTGCATCCAAATTATATCATAATAATTATATATACCAATATAACGTCAACATTTTGTGGTATATGTTTTTCACTTTCTCTTTGTACCTTTGTATGGGTATGTTTCTGCGCGCGCCTTATAAATAATATTACTTTTGTTAAATATAAAGCAGTAACACTTAATTCCCAGAATATTGCCAATTTGCGTGCAGCCCATTTCGCTGTCAATCCGTCTGGTAACGGTTCGTGCCTTATACAGCACGTAACGCTGTCAATCGCAGCTGTCTCATGAAAATCTGTGACAGTCGCAATGGATATTCAGCGGAAATACTGACAGCTTTAGAATTTCTGTCCTTTTAATTGGTAATAATTGTATTTTAGGAAGTCGTTTTGCTGAAAACTGACCCTGACATAATTTGTATATAGAGGTTTATAAATTGATATAACTTTGATTCTATTTTGGAAGATCAATTGTGACTTGATTTGGTGAAATAAAATGCAGACAATACAAAATAATTAATTTTGTATTGTCAGTCTGCATTTTATTGCGGTGCTGGCCACGGTATAAAATAAGCTTCACGATCGATGAAAATGAAAATGATATAACCCCGGGGGGATGATTATCTAACGTCAAGCAATCAGAAATGAAATGGTAGGGACAAGAAAATTCTCTAAGCTGATAGCTGTAATGAATGAGAGCTAAATGGAAAATAAGTGTTGTTGGCAGATTTGTCAAGCACTGAAATATACCAGTCGAACTAGATTGCGGTACTGCGGTTGGTTTATTAAAAGCTCATTTGAAGGCTTACGATCGACATTGGCGGTTTTCATCCAGACATACGCGTTAAGCAATAGCAGGCATTGTAATTTATTTTCCTAAATTGAAAACATAACTATTTCAAATTTCATGATAAACGCCGAGGTACGAAAAGCAATATAATTTGACAAAGATTTCTTGAAGAATGACGTGAAGTTCTAACTGGTTGCTGGAGACCTGAGCCAGAAATAGTCCATGATCATATCATAACTAACTTTAGAATAAGTTCAGAGAAATTGCAACTTCAATTTGATTGTTGTAGTTCGACAGATTATTATTCTATTTTCTTTTACCTCGGACATAAACAAAAGTCTGCTGGTAGTCTTGGCATTTTGCATGATTTTAGAGCTAAACAAAACATCGTGAGGAAACCTGCATACTTTAGAGATTTTATTGATGGCGTATGAAATCTGCCAACCCGCAGTACGCTAGTGTGGTAGACTTTAGCCTAATCCCTCTCAAATGAGAGGAGACCCGTGCACTGCAGTGGGAAAATAACGAGTTGATTATAAGACAAATTCAAAGATTTAGGTTTAGGAATCTAAAGAGGGCTAAACAACTTGGAAAATAGAAATTTGTATACGTTTTTGTTGCATTGTAGGAATGGTGATCAATGACTGGGGATCCGAACCCAGTTATGTCATAAATTGGGAAGCAGTTTACTCTCCAAAATAGATTCTTTAAAAGCGAATACACTGTGAGCTCAGGGAGTCACAGGTTTTGGTCTTCATTGGCACCAACCGTTAGAAGAGAGAGTAATTGGTACTTAGACAGGTAGTTGAGATTGCAGGCTCCAGTAATTATACGTATCAACGTCACGAATATATTTGCACATAGATGATGTAGGTCATCGAGACATTTGACGCTTAATTATTTTAGTAGTCTGGTGACTGAGGTGCCAGGTCCATTCTAACGTAGATTCTTGGATTTAGTCTATGGGCCTAACTCTCTTGGACCATAGGACGAGGTTCAATTATCAGGGAAATCTTTGGAAACCAGGATACCTGGCCTGATATTGCGGTACCGGATACGGCGAACTCCAGTTCCATAAAAAAAACCAAACCCCGAAGCAAGTCTGAGTTTTGATCAATCCCGCACGAGGCAAGTATATAATATACATATATATGTATATGGTTAACAAGTATTGAATTTAACTTAAACGTAAATGGTTCACCGCTATCTCGAGTGCGTCCCTTAAGGGAATATTGGACTAGGAATCATGTAGATTATAGGTCTTAGTATTAATCAATGATATTACTGTTGTTTCATTAGGTACAATCGAGTTCATTAATATATTGGCATTGCCAAAGTTCAAAATATTGTAAGCGTTGGAAAGCTCAATAAATTCTATAGAAATAAATTCTATAAATCAAAAATATATCCTTATGTGAGCTGTTCAGTAATATATACCATGCATAAGGCAATAACATGTGATCCCCTTGTGGCTTCAATAATATCTGAGCAGGCTACGCTTCATAATGTTTCATGGAAAGTTTATATTGTTACAGAAATGACAGTAGTTTCCATTATTTACCTCACGCTTTTTTTAAGTTTTTAAAATAAGTGTTTTTCAATGCCGTAGAGAAATGAATCCAGCCAGTGACAAGTAATGTTGCAAACTCCTTGACCATGCAATTTTAACATTGCTAGTAAATCATCTTTATGCCGAAGTATTAAGGTTGAAAAGGAATTGTTTAGATATTATTGTATTCATGTGTGCATATTTGTGAATCCGACACTGTTCATATAATAATGTGCTTTTGGCTGTAAACATATTACAGAAAACAAGCAGTCACATATTGACGAACCTAAATCTTGACCACAATTTAATGAGACTTCAGTTGTCACATTGTCATGAACTTTTTTGACGCTAATATATTTTTAAACCCTAGAAATGCCCATATATTAATGATCTCGACTGTACTAGACCTAGAATTATTTCAGAGATTTATATTGTACTAGCGTTTACACTTCGTCTGCGTAAAATATGTGATTTTATTTCCACCTTTCTTTTTCCCCCTTTTAAAGGATGATATTCGGGATGATCCTATATTCTTCCCCGGGACTCAAGCTATCTCTATATCAATTTTCATCTAAATCGGTTCAGTGGTTATAGCGTGAAGAGGAAACAGACAGACGGACACACTTTCTCATTTGTAATATTAAGTATGAATGTATAGAGGTTTTTTTTAGTAGTTATCTATAAACTACGTAATGCTACTGTTTTTTTTTATGTCAATTTGTGATCTGGTTTTGTCATATAAAATACAGGCTACATATAAATCATGAAGTATAAATCATACAGTATAAATCATGAAGTATTTTAAAAGTTATAAATAATAAGTAACAAAGAATAAAAATATTTCAAGAAAATTGTTGCTCATGTTTTTTTTATATAGTGATATATCTGTGATATATCTATTCATTTTAGAGTTGGATATTTTCACAGCTTTTTTTATTAATCGCATTATTATTGTTAAAATACCTTTAAATGCGTCATCATTAATAATAATAATTATTATTATATTATTAGTATTATATTCATTATAAAATTCTTAAAAACCTTAATAAAAGGAGTTGTTTCTTGCCGCTAAGAAGGGTGGAAACACCTGTACTCGAAATAATTATACTAATACAGACATTAATACAAACTACTTATTTGGAAAGTTTCTCCAATAAAGTATTCATGAACGTTTCACCCTTTATTTTGAATTAAATTCAAATTGAATAGTGTGTACTGTAATTTACCAAGAAAGAGTGTTAGTAGGCGGTATGATAGTATGTTATTATATTCTGCCTTTTTTTTATATTAAAATACTTTTTGTATTATACCTAGGAATTTTTTTTTCCTTTAAAAATATAAAAGATTTGAATTATAATAGATTAGAAATATATTTTTAACGCATTATTTGATTCTCCATAATATATAAATAAAACTAAAACTTAATAATTATCTGCGCATTTATCTCGTGTCAATCTGTCAGCTTATTTCTTCTGTTTCTAAACTTATTTTAGGCTGTTGCAAGCAGTGTTGGGCAAAATGTAATCTAACTACTGATTACTAACTACGACTACATAAAGTAATTAGTAATCATAACTACTAACTACATAAAAAAATCAAGAAATGTAGTTAACATTTTTGATTACTAACTACTAATTGTAGTTGCAATCACGATTACTTGATTACTTTTTATAACTACATATTTAAAATGACGTTGCAGTAATTTTTTTTATTACATGTCAATAAAAAGTAAATAAGATCTGATAAGTAAGAGTATAAGTAGATAATATCAACTTATACTCTATTTTAATCCTTGCATTTGATTATTCATGAAAATAAACATAGGTATGTGGAAAACCTGTTTTTTTTTTATGCAGCCATATTCCAAAACATACCTAATTATAGTATTACTTCACATTACATATTTATTTAATTGCAATGAAAAATATTTAATATGTAATAATCAGTAATTATAACTACCAGATTGCAGCAATCAAATTAACAACTACATAATGTAGTTTGATTACTGCAGTTAAGTTACATGTAATCATAACTACATGTAGTTAACTACTTTAATCGTAATTAGTAATCAGATTACAAAATTGTAGTTAACTATGCCCTACACTGGTTGCAAGCAATATCTACATATATAGGACCTCATCATCATCATCATTGATGATGAGAAATAAATATACTTATTATTATATTATTATCATTATCAGCCTATACACGAGTATTTAGGACCTATAGTCCTAAAAATCATATTACGTAGGATACGATATGCGACGAAACTATGCCATAGAATTCTTATTGGAATATGCTTGTTGGATATCATCACCATCAACCCATTAACGTCCCACTGCTGGACACGGGTCTCCTCTCATTTGAGAGGGATTAGGCTATAGTCCACCACGCTAGCCTACTGCCGGTTGGCAGACTTCACATGCCATCGAGAATATCTCTCAAGCATGCAGGTTTCCTCACGATGTTTTCCTTCACCGTTTGAGCATGTGATAAATACGCACATAACTTCGATAAGTCAGTTACCTTGGGTTCGAACGCGAAACCTTTGACATCTCAGTCCACTGGTCACACCACTAGGCTACCACAGCTATTTGGATATAAACGCAAAGAAAATGCAACCAAAAGTTGATGCGTTGCTGTTCCTGACATTTGGTAATTTAAAAATGATGCGCCTCAGAATATCGACTTATAATATTTACAATAGCGTCTTCGTATTGTAAGACGCAGGGCGCAAAAATACTTATTAATATATGACGTACGTTGTGATTTACTCGAATTTGATAAAATTGACGTTATAATAATATAATGACGTTGCTAGTCCAAAAATGCTAAGTCTGTTATCAGATTATTAAACATGGACTTTGAAATATATATACAGATCATTTTTTCGTAATGCATATAATGAAGTAATATTATGATTATATTTTGTATGAGTCATATACCAAATATAATTTTAAAAACAGTTTTCAGAAAACTAAATAGACACCAAGACTTTAAAATTAAATTAAATATGTCAGAAATAAATAGTAGTTAACAAGGTGGCGCGTGTTCGAAGAAAAATCACAATCATATCCATATTAAGAGGTTAGCACTGACATTGACAAGATAATTTGACATTTGCCACTTACACTTTTTTCTTTTTTATCATTAAGTATTAGTTCTGTGGATGCGATTTTACATTTACACACATTAAAGACAATATGTTTAAAATAAAATTATTTTGTGAAGGGTAGTCTACCTGTGGCCATGGATGTTTTTTTTTCTATGAAATCTTTAATAACAGCTGGAAATTTGTGGTCTGTTCATGGCTATAGATTTGCCTCCTATAACTTTGGTAGGTACTAACAAATTACTTGCAATGTTTGGATGTAAAGTCTGCCTCAACTTACAGGGATGAGGTCGTGATAGTATGTGTTCTATGTTAGCGGAAGATACAGTATAATAGATCCTAGCTGTTTCTATAACATTACATCAGACATACTAATCACATGCTCAAACAGGTAAGGAATGACGATGAAACCTGCATGCCTGAGAATTTTTCTCGATGGCGTATTAAATCTGCCAATCTGCACTAGGCTAGCATGATGGACTATTATAGTCGAATGCCTGTCAAAAGAGAGACCTTTGCCCAGCAGTAGGCCAGTATATCTTAAGTCTACATTGCTGATAACCCAGTAGCCTATTTTTGTTAGCTGAAACTAAAATATCCAGGACGATTCCAGGACAAATGCTAATACTATCATATTTGCAAAATATATCGTGGTAAAAAGAGACACGCCAAAAGTATTGCTCACTCGCTCTTATAAAATAAAATCCAAGACATTCTGAATAGCTTGGAACCACCCTCTAACCGTGACGCGTGCTATATATCCCACAGTCGGACTGGACCTGTAGTTAGTACACGCGAACGACAAAGTGGAACAATATTATTTTCTTTCAGTATTTTTTTCTCGATATAATTTAAGTGTTGACAATGAAACTTCGGTTATAATTTGTGATTATGATGATTTATCATTTTCAATGGCGATAATCATTTATAGTGAACGTATAATGAACCAACTTATTCAGATTACAGTGAGTCTCATTAGACTTATAGGTGTATATATACCTATGTTAATCGACAGTATTGTCGATGTTAAAAAAGGGCAATTAAGTTCACAGTACTTTGAATAAATTATGTTATGATGTGTTTAAGACCTAAGACCTACTGCCGTTAATATGACACAAATCCAAACTCTAAACTGAAAAACACACGTTGTTTGAAGCACAGCCGCACTTTGGTCACTAGAAAAATGTGATAGCTCCTTTAAAAAAATATATTCAACTTAAATCCAATATACCGCTCACGTGTACTTCACCCCACCCATAGATTAAAAGCAGTGCACTATCGCAAGTCACTTCCCGACATCCGTCACATACGGACCACGCCACGTACGTACTTATCAATATTTAATATACCGTCACTCGAATATACCTACTAGGAAACCTACATAATTATGCATTTTTCTTGAATGTGCTGTTGAATAGATTTTTTCTATGAAGTTAATAAAAAAATAAAAATGTATTGAACACGATAATTAAACTGAAGCGAATGTTTTTTTATGAAATATTTCAGGAGAATTGATAATAAAAGAAGATAGAGGTAAAACGTATTTTTGAAATGCAATCCACCCAAGTGGTTAGGTTAGATTATTAAAAGATAAAAAAATAAGACTCGTAGGGTTTGAAATCGTAAGCCCAACGTGCTGAGCGTGAAATCAGGTTTTTCTATGAAGCTCGAAGTAGGACCTAAAATATACAAGCAATCTGTAGATGTAGATTACATTAGTACTCCTATACCTACTGATGTGATGGTATGTACGACAGTTAAAAGTATTTAGTCAAAGTCGAAGTCAAATCGTTTTCTGACCACTGTTTTAAGGTCTCTGCAGACAGCGACGGGAATAGCAAAAAGTAAATGACTCAATGTAAGGTTTGAGTTTCCCATATCAGTATTCAATACTCATACAGGTCTTTTGCCTATATATATCCAAATCAGCCAACAAAAATAATTAAGATGACCTGATTCATCTTTTTTCTTAGTTTTTAAAGTAGAAAAGATCTACCTTTTATAGAATACGATTGCCGCTTACCATCAACCAAGCTGTACGCTGACATTAAAAAATACCGATTACATAATAATAATGACGTATATTCCTACAGTTAAAATTTCTAATGCAATAGCGGGTTATATTTAAAATAGGCTTTAGAAACAATGCTAATAAATTTATTGAAATCAAACGATGTTTCTGAATCCACCACGGTCACAAATTGACAGGGATGCTATAGAAATTAAATTAGAGAATCCAACGCTTCGGGATTACAATAAAATCAGTAAATCGTGACAAAATACACTCCTAAAAAGTAGTTTCTATTAAGACTAGTCAAAATTGTAAAGTAATACTATTGTTATCTTAGAAATTATTGACGACAACCATTTTCAGTACTAGACACTGTAAATGGTTTAGAAACTGATACTAACCACGCCATTGCCTGGCCAAATATTCGTGTACGTAACAGTAAATAATAAGGACTCATAATATAATTCATAAAACGGACATGTAATTACACAATATTACAGGCAATTGAACAACAAATCTTGCTTGACATAAAGAGCCCTTGGGTTATATTGTAGGACCGAAGCTTCTTGCAAGCGTGCCCGTCACCAACTATGTAAAATTTGGCGACAAATGAATAATGACATTGCTTATTGTGGGTTTAATTGTGTTTTGAAATTCCCAAGACCCGTTTTCTTGTGAAACTTGAGAATAATAATATATAGATTTGATGTCTTGCTTTCAAAATCGAAATGCTGTTTTGAATAATTCTGAAGTATTGTAAATTTTATTGTGAAATGATCAAAATAATCTGGAAATAGCCCGAAAAATCGCCAAACTCAAGTGGCAGTGGGCAGGGCACATTGCTCGAAGAACGGATGGCCGTTGGGGCTTGAAGGTTCTCGAGTGGCGACCGGGAACTGGAAGACGCAACGTCGGTAGGCCTCTGGCAAGGTGGACCGAGGACCTGGTAAAGGTCGCTGAAATCCACTAGATGCAGGTGGTCTAAGATCACTCGTTGTGGAAATCTTTGGGGGAGGCTTATGTCCAGCAGTGGACGTCCTCCAGCCGACATAATGAGGATGATGATGAATCTGGAAATAATCGTCAGCCGGAAAAAATGGGATTAATATTTGTATTTATTGCATTTAATAACTGATAGCTTTTTGTTATAATTGAATAAAGGATATCAACACACATTTCCTGAGAAAATGTTCAATAATTATAATCGCCAAGTGCCATAGTATGTTTCAGATCGCATGTAGTAGACTAAAAACTTATCGTTTGAACCGGACACGGAGCTAAAATGGAAGCGGCTGAAAATTCTAGTTTAAAGCGTAGTTTTTGCTGTAATGAATTTTCTATGTTTTACGCTGTTTGTATGCTAACTAATATTTATAGAAGTACAGTTAGCAGGAACTAAAAATCGGCGTTATAACCTAAAATTCTACAGCACGCCTTTAATTAATTATCATGTATCTTGATCATAAATATATAAGCTTTTCCCTTTTTATGAATATCAGTTTTTTACACAAAGGATTATAGTTCTGCAACTCTGATATTAATGGGTACCTGTACCTGTATAGGCACTAAGGATAGACGCGTTGATCATATTATTATCATTGAATCATCGCTTAAACAGCAAATTGAAACATTGTGACGAATCCTCAATTCGGCATGTGTTGTCTGTCAATCAAAAAAAGGTTACCATGGTATACTATAAGCCCTCCATCCATCCCTCGAAGGGATGCTTCCAACAGTGAGACTGAAAACGGGTAATGATAAAGAAGACTTCGGATATCAGGCTTTTAGGATTACTGACCACCACAAACGAATGTCATAAGTATTCGAATAATAGCTGGAACCAACAGTTTTAACATGCTTTTCAAGGCACAAAGAAATCACCCATCTATAGAAAACCTCCGCAGGCACCGCTTAACCTTACAGATACAATAATCAAAGCTATTATTGAGTCCCTCTCATTAAAAACAAATGGATTGCATAAAAAATAGATCTAAGCTATCCACAAATCTATTATTATATTGAACTCAATTATCACTAACAAGTTTCACCTTCAATCACTAGTATAGTAATTTTCATATTAAGCATTCTTTCTTTATTGCCAGTAAGCCTTGCGTTTCATCATTGCATACGTAAGTTATTGGAAGTGTATGTGAACTAAGACACATTTACCATACGGTAATTGGTTTCGATTCCCATCAAGAACACGTTAAATATACCTGGCAATTTTTTGATTGATTTGCTATCAATGTTGAATGAGAATAAAAAAGGAAATAGAAAGTTTATTTCTTTGTGAAAAGCGGCACAAAGAAAGTAAATGAATAAAGAATAGCGCGTGTCATATTCGTAAGGGAAACAAAGAAGGTTCTCTATCGGCGCAGGATCGACGAATTCAACATTTTGGATCACGGATCGGCGATCGATCCAAAACTTGAGCATTTAATGTAGTTTCAGCTAATGGATTGAGCAGTATCGTGCTTGCAGCCATAATGATCAATGAGGCATCTGTGACTAAAGAATAAATATTTGAAGCTAGTCGCAGTTATGTATTATGTTTTCTTCTTACAGGTAAGTCTCCAACATGCAGCTTCCTAAAGAGTTGAAGTATGCTGCGATTGCAGGGGGGGTCGCTCTATTTGGTCTCATTTTCGGATGGGTCCTGTTTCCTACTATATTGAAGAGTCAACTTAAGAAGGTAATACTTATAACTTTATTTTCTTATTCTATCTTATACACTAGCTTCTTATATCCTGCCATAATCATCATCATTGTCTGCTAATATAGTAGTTGCTGGACATAGGCCTTCCCTAGTGAATGCTAAAGAGTCGATCAACGGCTCTTCTCATTCAGTTGCTGCCAGCTGCCTTCCGCAAGTCGGCAGTCCACCTGGCTGGCGGTCGTCCTACACTAGGTTTACCGAGACGCTTCGCTTTGGTTAAAAATAAAGGCAATATTTGAAGCGGGTTATATATCATGTCAAAATTTGAGCTCAATCGGTGCAGAACTTTTTGAAGTTTACACAAACCAACTTAACCATATATTTTTTTATAGATTTAAAACTATGCAGCTGTCTGGCTTTATCATATATTCTACAGCTAACAAGTGATACTGAATTTAAATAAAAAAAGTGAGGATAAGTTACAAATCCTTCACTAAAAGGCCGGACCGGGTTTACATCGCCTAATTTAAATTTATTAGTAGACACCGGGACTACGAGAAATATTTTTGATATTGTGTGTGTCAGTCCGACCGGTTTCGGTCACGGCGACCGCTTTATGGACTCTGTCGTCGCTGGTGAGCTCGCATGTGGCTTATGTAGCCGATTTTCTTAGTAAAAGTTCTAGTGCATTGCGGGCATGTGAGCTCACCATTAACGATATTGTAAGAGAATGCCGCAGCTGGTCGGGCTTTTAATTCATCGCGCTTGGCATCAAGCTCAGAGCGCCGTTGTATTTCGAAGTGACGGACTTTAGTTTGCACAAGGGTCCGCCACTCGGGTCGTTTGGCAGCCTGCTGCTCCCATCTAGACGGTACAATGTCACACCTCTTCATATGACGTTTGAGCACATCTTTGAACCTAAGGAGTTGTCCACCGTGCTTTCGCTTGCCTTCCTCAAGTTCAGAGTAGAAGATGCGCTTCGCTATTCTCTGTTCTGACATCCTGGACACATGACCGCACCACCGGAGTTGACGCCGCATAATATAAGCCTCAATGCCACCTACATTAGCTCTACGCAGCACTTTAGTGTTCCGCACACGATCAGACCATCGAATTCTTAATATTTTGCGTAGACATTTGAGATGGAATCGGTCTAGCATACGGATGTGTCGGCGGTACATAGTCCAGGTTTCAGCTGAGTATAAGATGTTGGGCAGCACGACTGTCATATATACTGAGACCTTAGTAGCTAATTTCAGGTCGTGTGAACAGAAGACCTTCGCATCCAGTTTACCGAATGCTGCTGCAGCAGCACCGATCCTGCTGTTGATCTCTGTATCAAGGTCGCACTTGGATGATATCATGCTCCCCAGATACCGGAAATTGTGAACCTGCTTAAGCTCATCCTCGCCGAGTTGGATGGTCATATCCTCGTGGCCGTCGATGTCCAGAGACATCACCTCCGTCTTCTTGACATTGATTTTAAGGCCGAATTTACGGCAAGACTCGTCGAGATCGGAAATGAGTTGTTGCAGTCCACCTGGGGATTCTGTCACAAAACATAGATCGTCCGCATACAAGATCTCAGTAATCACGTCACAAGACACTTTTGTGCGGGCTTTGAGTCTCGCCAAATTGAAAATGTTGCCATCCGTGCGGAAACGGATGCGAACACCTTGAGAAGAACTCTGCAAGACCTCCCGGACTACGACTGCAAAGTACAACGCGAACAATGTGGGCGCCAACACGCACCCTTGCTTTACCCCACAGGTAACGGAGAAAAAGTCTGATTGCTCGTCGTCGACAGAGACGCAGCACTCCATGTCGTCATGCAGGAGTCTAATAAGTCTCACAAACTTCTCCGTGCACCCTATCTTCCCTAGCACTACCCAGAGGGCTTCTCTTGGCACGCTGTCGAAAGCTTTTTCAAGGTCGACAAAGCATAGGTACATGTTTCGACCTTGCTCTCTACTCTTCTCTTGAAGTTGCCGTAGTGAGAAAATCGCCTCGCAGGTGCCTCGGCCGGGTCGGAAGCCAAACTGAGTCTCCGGCAATAGCTTTTCAGATAGCTTGACTAGGCGATTTAGTAGTATTCGGGCAAATACTTTCCCAGGAACTGATAGCAGTGAAATGCCGCGGTAGGAGCCGCAATCAGAACGATCACCCTTGCTCTTATATAGGGCCCTTATGCGAGAAACTTTAAAAGTTGATGGCACGTGTTCTTTATTCCACATAAGATCAAAGAGTTCCCATATAGCTGAATGCAAACCCTCGCCGCTATATTTCAGGAGCTCACCGGGTATGTAGTCGACGCCCACCGCGCGTTTATTCTGTTGTTGTTTGATGGCAAGAATGACCTCGCCACGCGACAGAGGCTCATCCAGCTCGACAGCAGTAGGGAGTTGAGGAATCGAACGCACATGTTCCAAGTCTGCTGACCGGTCCACGTTCAACAGCGTGTTGAAGTGTTCCGCCCATCGTTTTAGGACTTCTTCCTTACTTTTAAGAAGGACTTCACCATAAGCAGGCTTTAATGGTACCTTAGCCTGCACAGTAATTCCTGTCAGCTTTCGAACCTCGCGGTAGAACTCTCCAAGCTGGTTTGTGTCTGCGAGCCACTGCATGTGACGAGCTCTATCTTGCCACCACTTGTTCTCTATTTCCCGAGATAGCTTACGCAGCTCCAGGTCACTCTGCTTGATCTCCGCAACACCTCGTTGATTTGGCCGTCTATGTTGCCGAAGAAGACGTCGGTGTTTGCCGATTGCCTCCCTAAGGACTCCATCATTCTCATCTAACCAGGTCTCGTTCTTACGGACTTTTAGACCCAGAGTCTCTGTGGCGGTGTTTAAGATATGAGAAGAGAGAGTCCTCCAATCAGCATCGACATCCCCAGTGGTCCTGTTTGGCAACGCCGCAGTCAAGGCTTCGGTATACTTCTCCCTCGTCCCAATATCATTAAGCCGGTCCACGTTTAAACACCTCGGCTTAGTCTTACTGGATCTGCAAGGACGATGGAGGCGGAGACGTAGCTTTGTGACAACAAGCCTATGATCAGTCCAACAGTGTGCACCACGCATAACACGGGTGATTCGGACTTGGGATGTCTTGTTGCCGAACGATGGCGTTTGATTGATTATCATTTTTGATATTAAAAGACCTGTTACCGGCGAGCGTTGTACTATAAATGTATTTAAACACATCACAGCTGTCATCAAGCACGTTCCACTTTCGTTATTCCTTTTGGCATCCTCAAAGAGGCTTTAATTTGATCAGAATCCTCTGCAAATATTCGAATAAATTGTTCATGAGTCTTAAGTGGGTGGTATCCGAGGATAGGATTAACTCGCTTGCTTCATTTATTATTACAAAAGAGGAAATCTTAAAGCACCTGTTTTGAAAGACTTTGTAGAAATTTTGTTCTACGAATTTGATTGGTTGAATTTTGAGTAAGGAATTTAGTTAGGTACTATCAATCCTTCATGCAAAATTCGAATACCGACCTTTGGATGGATACTACTTACGCGTATAGATTACTTATAGAATTTTGGTATTCGAGAGAAAAAGAAGAGAAATTTTTAAAATTGGGTTCAGGAAAAGTAAATCGAAGTAGCTTCTGGTCCGACTCAGATTGGTCGCATATTTAAGGAAATAACATATAACACAAGATTTATATCGTTACTGAATATTTATTTTAGTTTTGTAAAAACTAGCAGTAATATGTCATATTATGTGACACATTTGAAAGTGTATACACTATATTTGAGGGCTACTAAGGATTGAATAAGTAGTATTTGAATATTTCAACTTTAATTGAAACCATCATTAGAGTCACGAAATAAAATCTGGATATACATAATTATTGCCTCATTCCCATGAGTCACGAATGAGGCAATAATTATGTACACGACGTATGATTGAACAAAACAAAAGATTCTTTTTTGAACCAGTTACTCCAAAGGGCCTTCTTTTGTAGGAAATGGCACTATCAAAGAAGACAGACGTCCGCCAGATGTGGGAGAAGATACCATTTGCCCTGGAGTTCAAGGTGTACCTGTTCAACTACACCAATGCTGAGGAAGTGCAGAAGGGAGCTGTACCCATCATTAAGGAAGTTGGACCGTACCATTTTGAGTGAGTTTCCAATTCCAATTGCAAATTATTTCTTTGAACAGAAAAATGAGAACACGATTTTGTATGTATCATAATGAATGCATTATTGGAAAATTGTAACCATGTAAGTGGTTACAATGAAGAAACAAGACTTAAAAGTTCCAAGCAAAAGTATTTAAATCTATACTAAATAAATAAAGAGGAAAGATTTGATTTATTATTTGTCTGTTATATGAATAGGCTCCGAAAGTATTTAATATTTTTTGCAGTAGTAGTAGTGTATGATAAATATAAAAGACACCATGATACTCTGAGCTTAGTTGTTTTTTCGTTTCAGTGTTCGTCGCTGTTGTAAAACAATAACCCTTTTAGTAACAGAACTATTCCTGATATTTATAGAAATAAATATAGCCCTTTATCATCCATTAATTGAGACTCGGCATTACCAGGGCACCATAACACAGCTGATTATTTCACACGTTGTCCCCAGTATAATAATACAATGAATAATTGCTCTTTACCGAGTCAACTACAGGTATGCCTGCCTTTGAGTACAGTGTTTTGCAAGCACCTGCCGCAACCATTTTTATGGCGTGAATATTTTATTATAAATCGATCTCAGGATATATTATACGCTGCAGCAAAAGAACTTAATAAAAAAGAAATCTATATTGATACGTGAAGAGAAAATATCGTTTTTTTACAAGAAGGGTGACAAACAAGCGGTTAGAACACTAGAGGCATCGTTCGCGCGTTGCCAACCCTGTAGAAACCGTTTAGGTTTCTTGAAATAGGGAGTTACTAAACTGACAGCAATCGGAATTCAGCTGTCATATTCTGACACTCATTCTGTCACTCCCAATTATTTAGGTTGTACCATACATACATACGCCTGTTATTCCTAAAGGATTAGGCAGAAGTGTACTAATGTACACCCACGTTTCACCGGTATGTTTTACGTCCTATGTAATAGGAGGCTGTGATAGCCTAACGGTGTGACCAGTGGACTGAGATGTCAGAGGTCTCGAGTTCAAATCCAAGGCACGCACCACTGACTTTTCGGAAGTTATGTGCGTATTTATCACATACTCAAACGGTGAAGGAAAACATCGTGAGGAAACCTGCATGCTTGAGAGAATTCTCGATTGCATGTGAAGTCTGCCAACCCGCAGTTGGCTAGCGTGGTGGACTATAGCCTAATCCCTCTCAATTGAGAGGAGACCCGTGCCCAGCAGTGGGACATTAATGGGTTGATGATGATGATGAATAGGAGGCGAGCCTATTGCCATTAACCGGACCCAAATCCAAACTCCGAGCTACTAATAACAATTTTGTAGAAAAATCCAATAACACTTGCTCGACCTGGGAATCGAACCGAAGACCGTCTCACTAGATCAACAATGAACTTATTTACGACACTATTCAATCCGTTAGGCGCACTCCCTCTCTTACGACCTAAGCAAAACGGGTTAGACTCCCTTCACAATTCTTTGGATATTCTGTTTCTTTACCCTTAACATACAGGCAGAGAATATAGTTTGATGATATGTTTATATGCTGGTATGTTTTGACTACCTTATATGCCCAGTATTTGGAAAAACTGCTTAATGCTGACAGAGCGTGCGGTTTTTCGGTTCAAATTACCGGTCGACTAAAATGTTATTAAATTTTCCTACGGAATTCACTCAAAGTTTAATAACCTCCTTACGTGGAAAAACACAACTAGCAAAATGTGGTTGGTTCTCTTCTTTGCTCAATAAATTGTTCTCAGTGAATGGAAGGAGAAAGTGGAAATCGAGGACCACGAGGAAGATGATACTATCACTTACAAGAAAAGAGACACTTTTTACTTCAACAAGAAGATGTCTGCCCCTGGTTTAACTGGCGAAGAGATAATTGTGATGCCGCATGTTTTCATGGTGGTAAGAGAATTTAATACCTTACGTACAGTTAGCCTGATAAATATAAGGCATCTATGTCAAAAGGCAGTAGCAACCTGCATAATCTATGTATTTACCGATCGTACAAATATAGGGTACATTAAAAGGGATTCCACGATTGAAGATTAGATAATGATAAAATGATCGGTTGATCTGTTTGCTATCAATCAAGTACACCGCGGGATGAATGATTTAGGTTTGTAGCATGATAAAACAAGTATATTCCGGCATTACAAATTCGACAAAAATCGAAGGTCAATTTTATTAGTACATATAAATTTTCTAATATTAAATATACGTAGACCGATTTACTTTTCTTTTAGGCCATGGCAATAACAGTGTACAGAGATAAACCTGCGATGCTGAACATGATCGGGAAAGCCATGAACGGAATGTTCGATGATCCTCCAGACGTGTTCATGAGGGTCAAGGTATTAGATATACTGTTCCGAGGCATAATCATCAACTGTGCGAGGACCGAGTTTGCTCCAAAGGCCGCTTGCACTGCCTTAAAAAAGGAGGGAGTCAATGGACTAGTTTTGGAACCTAACAATCAGTTTAGGTTTTCGATTTTTGGTACGGTGAGTATACCTGAGGTTATTTAAATTAAATAACTTTTTACGGGTTTTGTCGCGGTATATTGATATCGCTTTACAGCATCTAAGATCAGGGACATTGCTTGTCTGCTGCTTTCGTATCCTTTACAGACATCCAGGCTATAAGAAAGATCCAAAATCCTTAAAAAGTAATTTTATTCACCAATTTCTATTACAGATATATTTGAACTTATTTATGTTCTTACAGAGGAACGGCACAATAGACCCACACGTGATAACAGTGAAGAGAGGCATCACAAACGTGATGGATGTGGGCAAGGTGGTCGCAATAGATGGCAATACGGAGCAAAAGATGTGGAAGGACACTTGCAATGAGTTCCAAGGCACAGATGGCACTGTGTTCCCTCCCTTCTTACAGGACACTGATCGGATTGAGTCTTTCTCCACCGATTTGTGCAGGTAGCTACCCAACACGTCTTATAATAGAGAATTTTCGCCTTTAAATTCCACTAATGTTAATGTACGCATGACCCTACCATCTACAAGAAACGACGAAGATAATGCACAGATCTTACCCAACAGTAGCCTTAAAAGGGTAGTAGGTATTCCGATTGTATTGGATATAAACTTGTCAGGTTTACCGAAGATTCTATTAAAATTCCTATGAGCACGACTAGGCTTTGAGTCTTTTTTGAAGTTGCTTGGAGTCCTACATCTTTATATGCCGTTCTATTTCATCTTAGGAGAAAGAGATGAAAAATTGGTGAAGTTTTGATATTCATTGGAAAACAATACAGAAAAGTTTTAGGTCTGTCACCTGTATTATGAAAATATGTTCTTATGTATTTACCTACTAGGCCCATATTTACTTGAAAGAACTTTAGTCACACTTATCGAAAAATATTACAGGCGGTTATAAGGATTACTAAACATTAGTATTGTCATTAATAATTTAATTAAATGCTTTTGTGCTTTAAAGCATCTGCTACCTTAATACGTTGAGTTAAAACGCCTACATCAAAAACCATAGCAAATTGCTGTCACTTATCAAACAATAGAACAATATTTTGGATAGGGTACAACCTAATAAAACCCTTTCCAAGAAAAATATCAGAAATATCAAACATCATATGTAACATTAATTAATTCTCAAAAGTAAAACCAACATGACGGATATATTTAAATTAATAACAAGCTTTACATTATACGGTTTCTGAAATCTGGTTTTGATTAATTAGGATTGCTCCAAGAATAAAATACTATTTAATCCACTTATGAATCCCGAGAAATAAAATCTTTGAATTCCAAGTCTAGACAAACGGCTTCCAACAGGTGGAGTGAGAAATTCATGAACTGATAAATTGGGTTAAAAGTTAATTGTTTAAGTTAGACATTCAACCCATATCTTTAATTATCCACCAGTTATACGGATTAATTTTAATAAAAAATGGATGAACATTACTGATTGCATCATTGTATAAAGTATAAATCTATAAACAGCCTGGTATCTAGGGGTGCAAACCGGAACACTCACTCAGTAATTCATCTCAAATGCTGGAGAGACGGTGGTCCCGGTTTAAAAAATCATTGCCGGGTGACTGGCTATAAAGCAGTGAACGCCAACTCTCTGTCAAATTCAACCATATTTTTGTACTTATCATCATATAAGCTAGATGACGTCCACTGCTGGACATAAGCCCTCCCCCAGGATTTCCACAACCACTGGTCCTGGGCCACACACATCCAGACGCAGCGTGGGTAGGTCTCCGGCAAGGTGGACCGACGACCGGTAAAAACTCGCTGTAACCCGCTAGATACATAATTATAATTAACCCAGTTAGAACTTCTTACACGGGTAAGAACTCCTTTTCGGTTTTTGATGATCACTGATTAAGGCTAATGTCTAGCAGATAATGACATGGTCTATAAGTATTAATCATCATCAGCTTCTTCTGAATCCTGAAACAAAATCCGCAAAGACTAGAAAGATTTTATGGGCAGTTAAAACTCGTTTATACCGCAATCTATCATTTACTTACAGGCCTAAACCTTATGCTAATACTAGTCGTGAGCAATAAATTACAGCTTGAGATTATTTATGCTATCTTAGGCCTAGCTTCAGCGGAACCGATGTTAAACGGGGCTTTATAATTCTTACATACTTTATTATTCAGCTTTAGTATCATTCTACGCTATGATAGTATTTTACTGTAAAAAAATACGTAGGTAAAATAGGTACTTATTTATGTATTGGGTGAATAAATTGATTAAATAATAGCTGTAGTACTTATGCCACATCTGTTTCACTTAGGTATTTCTTTTGCTCGAAACGTTCTCTGGTAAATAGCGGTATTTACACTCGATAAGATCGCCATGGTTACACCCCTATTTTATGAATACTTATATTAACGTAATATTTATTTTGAACCTTTTGAGCTAAAATATCGAATACCAACAACTTCAAAAGCGTTCTTATTCTACGGATAAGTGGTATCATAAAATAGGTATCTTATTTTAATGTGCCAGTATTTTGTGAATGTCTTGAGGCTCCGTAGTAGAGTTAGCGTTTTCAAAATAAAAGGAAGCACTACGGTACTATAACCTGTTAGCTCGATAATATATAATGAGACGTTGAATAAAATTGAAGTAGGTAAAAATTTTTGTTCTAAATTCTATTCCACAAAATTAAAATCGCAATACCAGAGTTAGTAGTATAGTAACCTGAATAAAGCCTTTTTTATAAACTAGGCATTTTTGTGAGCACCATTCCATTCTTCAGATTTCTAATGAGCTTTTTTATAACGAGAACAATTAATATGACTTTTCTCGACCAAGAAACGCCGTTGAATCAAAGAAATAGGTCATGCATACATATTATATAATCTGCGACGTCCTTTGGGGACCCGGTTACCCCAGTGGTATTAATATTATGTGATGACCATGGACATTTGTACCTGAGTCATGGATGCTTCTATTTATTTAATTTATTTAGGTCTACCAACAACTGTTTACAATAAAAATAAACAATAAATACATGCACTAACATAGATAATAACGTTACAATTACTTAAAGGTAAACACCACATGTATAAAAACATTAGGATAATTAATACAGTAAACTTACATTAGCATGATCTTAGTAATAAGTACATCATTTAAATAAAACTTAAAATATTGATGTAGAAGAAAGAAAACTCAACACATGCAACAATAAAATTAATGTAAGGAACTAAATAATAATTGTTCAAGATCATGTAAGACGAAGAGTAGAGTTCTATGTTTATCTATATAGAGTAACAACCATCTAGTATCCGTAACACAAACCTCGTTACTTAACTCAAAACTAGATGGTGCTATGTCATAAGATAATATTAATTTATTTATCTACACCCATGCTATAAATCCTCTTTCAAAGTTCTTGAAACAGTTAGTTTATTGCCAACATTAAAACAGCCAGTGTCATAGTAACCATAATAGCATCCAAACGGGTGTTTGTTGTACTAAATTTCATAATGCAACTCCTTTTTTACTCATCGAACAGCCACATTCTCATGGTATCTTTATGAATTTCAAAAAAAGTACATTGTCATGCACACGCGTTTCACTACCACAGTAATTTAAAAACGTATTCGAACTTTTTAATTGACGTCGTATCCCGCCATTTTTGTTCAATAAACCCCACGGTTTCAGAACTTTTATAGAGGATTCATATTATCAGTGTAGATAAAGTCTTGTATGCAACTGTTATAATTAGGTATTAAAACACTCATGTGATACTATTATCACACTCGACTTCGCCTCGTGTGATAAACCCACATTCGTGTTTTAATACTCCTTGTTATACAACAGTTGCATAAATAACTATTATACAGGTCCTTCAAACCATGGTATCAGAAGAAGACATCATACCAAGGCATCAAGACGAACCGCTACATCGCGACCATCGGGGACCTGGCTAATGATCCAGAACTGCAATGCTACTGTCCCAAGACTGACGAGTGCCCCCCCAAGGGGCTGATGAACCTGGCTCCATGCATCAAGGCCCCCATGTACGCCTCCTTGCCACATTTCTTGGACAGCGACCCGGCGCTACTGCAAAACGTCAAAGGCCTTAACCCGGACGTCAATCAACATGGAATTGAACTTGATTATGAATCGGTATGCTTCTTGATTTTAGTCTCTTAAAAAACTAGTGATGTCGCCGCTTGGCATGCCAAATTTAAATTTTATCTGGTATTTTTTATTAACAAAAATGTTTGGACTTTAAAAGAGACCAAGATTCTCTGAGTTTGTTTCGGCATTTCTTCTTAGTGGTCGTCAGTTAGGAAATGCCGACGCCAACTAGATACTAAAAAAATATTTACATGACTTGTAAAAGTGTCTTTAAAAAGATCTATTTACAGAAATAAACAATAATTACAATCATTATTATTAAGTATCTTCAACAGAGGATGTACATTGTACACAAACATTTACAAGATAAATAAAACAAATATAATTCAATCGACGACCTCTGTGGTCTAGCGAGTTCGATTCCCACAGGACACTAATATTTATGTGATGAATATAAGTGTTTGTGTTCGTCTGGGTGTTTATAAGTATGTATTTACAACAAAAAAGTATATACGTATTATATCCATTATATATCCATTATACCCATAGTACGAGCTTAGTTTGGGACTAGATGGTGCTGTGTAAAATGTAAAAAAAAAATCAATAGCGTGTACTCCCTCAATGAATGGAGATCACAGCATGCACAATAACAAAGTAGAAGTAGGGGTAACATAATATAATAATGCATCAAACAAATGTGAAATGGAAGTAAAAAATTGATATTTGACATTACAACGGTAACTGTTGTAATAAACATAATAAACGTTGTCAGAGGTCTCGAGTTCAAACCCAAGGCACGCACTACCGACTTTTCGGAAGTTATGTGCGTATCTATCACATGCTCAAACGGTGAAGGAAAACATCGTGAGGAAACCTGCATGCTTAAGACATTTTCTCAATGGCACGTAATGTCTGCCAATCCGCAGTAGGCTAACGTGGTGGACTATAGCCTAATCCCTCTCAAATAAGAGGAGACCCGTGCCCAGGAGTGGGACAATAATGTGTTGATGATGATGAACGATAACTGTAGATCGTTTTGAGAAAATCTGTGCCATATTTAGGTACTGCTTTTCATTATAAAATCACCTAATGTTATTATACCTAATTTTCTAAATGATTCATTTGTTTGTAGGTAGGTACCACAAATTGGTTTACCCGGATCAATGAAATAACAATTTCGCAGCTTAACCCGATATCGCTGCCGGCCATTTACGGAATTATAACTGGATACCATTATGGTTAATTAATCCGCTAACAAATACACTTTATTTTAGAACGACGGGTTACAACATTTTATTACCAAAGTTATGAAAATTAATTTCGGAATAATACTATAAACCTAAACCTAAACATTTAGAATAAATATTACAATTTATCACTGTAACAAACTGTCTGATTAGTATAGTGGCGGTAAGTGCAACTGCTGAGAGGTCTGGGCTTCGATTCCCAGGTCGAGCAAAATTATATTGAGTTTTTCTAGGAAGTTCTCAGTAGCAACGTAAATAAATGTTCACTAGAATAATTTCGTAACTTAAATCTTCGTAAGTTAATATTATTTAATTATCCCTTAAATGTACTCTTTATGGGAAAAACTAACAACTTTATATAGTGATTATATATGGGAAAAACGCCTTTGATTTTTCTTACACCCTCTATTTGTTGATTAAGTTTCCTTTTCAGAATGTGTAATACATATTTATTATGGTATTGGTAACCATTGTTCCCTTCCTATTTTCAGATAACAGGTACCCCAATGGTGGCGAAACAAAGGATCCAATTTAATATTCAGCTGTTGAAAACTGACAAACTGGATCTTTTCAAAGATCTTCCCGGAAACATTGTACCTTTATTTTGGATTGAAGAGGTAACTTCAATATCCCCTTTTGTTTTATAATAAATAACACTTTATTAAATATGCAAGCCTAGCCTACAGTTTTTTACTTTAACAAATTAGACTTTATTTTATTATAATTAGATAAGTTTTTAATGAAAACTTATCATCGCTGAAATTATAAGGAAAAGCTTTTTTACGAAAATTAACGCCATACGGTATTTTGTGTAGGTTCCAATTTCAAACATTTAATAACAATACGCTAGTGTGACCAAAATTAATATTCACTAAAATAATTTTGAATAATTTAATTAATACAAATCCGGATCTGGACCAACCTTTTTGATGAACGTCTTCAAAAAGGTCAGGTGCGAGTATTGCGTACTTGACCTTTTTGAAAGAGTTCACCAAATAGGTCGCCCTATTAAATGCTTTTTTTAATTACATGTTTTTCTCATAGGGTTTGGCTTTGAACAAAACTTTCGTAAAGATGCTTAAGACTCAGCTGTTCATCCCCAAACGCGTGGTCGGCGTTATCCGCTGGTGGATGGTCTCCTTCGGGAGCCTAGGGGCTATGGTTGGCATCGTGTTTCACTTCAGAGGTAAGAAAGGTAAATACAACTCTTTAACCGGCCGAGGATCGACATTGTCCCCTTTAGATGGTATTTTATATTGTCTAGCAAAAAGTTCCGTGTTCTAAGAATTGATCCAGTTTCAACACCATTTAGAATCAGATATTTTTAATGACACTTTCACATGTCATGCTTAATCTACTGGATTTCGCCGGTGTTTCCTAACTGACGACCTCTGAGATAAGGAAATAAAACTCAAAGAATTATGGTCTCTTTTAGAGTCCAGACGGAGACAACAGTATCTAAAATGTATGATACCATAAAGAAAACCCCATAAAAGCTTTAGCTTTTTCTTTACCTGTGGTTAATAAAACAGTGATTGGCTCAAGTTTTCACACGGTTTGAGTAGATTTGCAGGAAATTTCATTTAATTTCATAGAGCCGAGCTTGACGCGAGTCCTCAACCTGCTTATCGTCTTTCACTCGCACGAGTGATAGAAAGTAGTGTTTCCTGTACATGATATAGTGATAAGTACAAAATCTTACTTAGCTATACTATAACGTAAGTGCCTGGACTAATGGGTAATCCTGTGTTTCAGGCGAGAGCAGTAGCGTAGCGTGGGGGGGGGGGCATAGGGACCCATAGCCCCGAGCGGCATATGAAAGGGGGCGGCATCAAGTGCCACGTCGTTTTTATACTACTAGAAAAGGGGGCGGCAAATTTCCAGACGGCCCCGGGTGGCAAATTCCCACGCTACGCCACTGGGCAAGAGTAATAATTTTATTCCTCTTGAATTAAAATTTCTCCACAATTAAACCCTAAAACAAAATAATCACTAATCCTAGCTAGATATTGGTTAAAAACGAATACACACAATAGAATTTAAGGTATAATAACCATTGCTCGGAATTAGGTGTGCTAATTTACCTAAACTTCAAAGAAAAGAGACAAATACCGGAGACTTCTTGACAACATGATTTTTTTCTGGGCGTTGCTCCGGAATTTCGGTACATCGCTTAAATAAATTAAATAACTATAATATATTATTAATACAGTAAATCAATTTCGTTTCCTATTTCCCAAATTCAACGCCAATCACTGATAATAACTAAATAACAAAAAAAGTAAATTATTTAGAAGTAGGTAAAACTGCTTTATAAATCAAGTGATTGCAACTACGTCCGTGGATGGTAAAATCGATAATATGTTATTGTAGGTTTCTATTAAAATCACAGTCTTCTTCTTCGTGTCGATCGAACATGAATGTACCCACATTTAATAAACATAGCCATTAAATCTGACGAGCCCAGAATGATGCCACATTTACGGCATTTTCAGTGGCAAACCAAAGGTCTCTCGACGTGCAGGTAGTGATCTCGGGGCCTATAGGCTTTTAGGCCTATAATTAAGCCTATTAGTTCTTTTTATTGGCCATGATAGAATAGTAGGCTTTTACTCACTTTAAAAAGCCTATAGGTTCAAAAAGCCTATAGGTTAAAAAATGCCTATAGGCTTAAAAAAAGCCTCTAGGTTTAAAAAAGCCTATAGGTTTAAAAAAAGCCTATAGGCTCAATAAAAGCCTATAAGCCTTTAAAGTATTTTTTGCGACTAAAATCTTTTGCAATTAGTAGGCTTATTTTGAGGCTATCTAATACTATCTATAGCCATTATTCAGATTATGACTTAATATGAATTAAACAAAGCTACAATACGGATTACGGATACTAAAATAATGAAATTTTTAAGGGTAGTTTGAATAATCATTCACGAATCACGAGTCATCACGAGTTCGCAGTGCGATATTCATACGTTGCTTGAGTAAAATCAAATCTCGCTTGCTTGACTCATCCGATGTACGGTTAATACTTAGACAATCAAAGTTAACGCTTATGCCCCCGACATAAAGAGCGGTATAAAGACCGAAGTATTAGGTCAGACGTGCTGTTAATATATTCTCGAATTAGGGTATTCTCTGTAATATGAGTACAGTTGATGATAGCCTGGGGCGTCTCCCATCACTCCTAGAAGAAGTTAAACAGTGATGCAATATGAAACAATATTTAAAATTGTATAATTTAGTTGACAATTATTATACTCGAACAATAAATAAAAAAGACCTAGCCTAAAGGACTAAAAATCTTTATAGACTTTTAACCTTCCAAGCCCTTTTAATATCCGCCTAGACTACAAAAAGGCTATAAGCCTATGGTTCCCTAGTTGGCAAAAAAAGGCTATGAAAAAAGCCTAGGCTAAAGGCCTAAAAGTCTTTTTAGGCTTTTATCCCGCTGTAGCCCCTTAATTCATAGGCTAGCCTTAAAAAAAAGCCTAAAAGCCTATAGGCCCCGGGAACACTACGTGCAGGTGTTGGGGCACGAAGGGCATGAAAGTAGGTGCGACATGGTTTGGGGGCCAATACCACATCGACAGGCCATCCCTGTTTCGTCAATGTAACCCCACCTTTTCATGTCATATTTACTTCTACCCACTTGAGTCCGGAGTTGGTTTAGTGACTTCCATGTGGGCCAGGGGAGATCGAAACAGTAGTAGCTCGAAGTTTCAATCTACGCCTTATGGTTCCCCACTTATTAAGTTTATATTGAGCGCATAGGACCTAGAATATACAGCCAATCTATGGGTATCAGCAGGCGTTATTGTATGTACACTATACTTACTAAACATTTATTGAATAATAAAATAATAAATTATTACTTATTACGCGTTCAAATAATACTTTTTACGGATTTCATCGCGGTATATTGATATTATTTTAAACCGAGGTTTCGGATCCTTTACAGCTTCCATGGCCACATGCAGACTCTCTGCCCATTAAAAAAAAGTTAAAGTACTTAGTTCTATTTCAATGTCTAATGTTCGCGTAAGTGTCAGAAATCAATATTATTCATAAGCGGTGGACCATCCATATTTCGCTTTTTTATTCAACATGACTTTGTAACTTAAAGCAAATGAATAATTAATTTTTAAATATACGAATCTTATCATTTTTTCATAAAGTTTTTTGCTGTCATACTGTCGGGAAGGTTTTTACTCGCATGAACTATTTAGGACTTTTTCTAATGTCTATTCAATATCTATACAAAACTAATATTAATTTTAGTGGTCCTTAAATTATCGATATTCGACCTTATATTCCCATTCATAAGCTTTCTTAAACTTTTATAATTACTCACTACCCATATAAATATTTTCTGCGACCCGTTTCGCGCAGCGATATTAAAGGCTTGCTTCTGTGGTTCGAACCCAGTAGAAGCAAATGTTTGTGTAATGAAGTGATATGCTTGGAAATTTCCGTTTTGTAAAAAACTATGTAGTCTATCAACCATGTAGTAACCGGAACCAACCTCGTCGCTTATTTCGGAACTAGATGGCGCTGTTTTAATGTCCTGATATATGTATTATTTATTAAACTTTAACTATGAAAATGTGTGAGACTTTCACACTTCATGGAGTGCCCATTAAATCTTAAAGAAAACCTACAAAGTTTTCTCTTCAAGTATTTTATATTAACTAGCTGCTGCGCTCGCAACTCCATCTGCATAAGAATCTAAAGTTAGTACATATTATGTCATGTGCACTCAGCTTAGTCAAACTTTCTCAGGTTTTAAAAGCGATCGGATCATTATCAAAGAAACTAACAAATAAAAAAAAAAAATACCGCTTCCTTTTTTAGTTTAAAAAGTTATAATATAGTCTTCGATTTTCTTATGAGTCTCGATATCATGCAAGGCTTTATCTAAGATATCGGTGTGAGACAACAATCGCAAATAGAATTCGATAATAGCGATACCTACGTGTATTAAATCGAGTCGTACATTATACTCAAATTATATCATAATAACAACTATATAGACTTTTTATGTTAAAATAATAAGTATTTATTGACACAAGTTTATACATTCAAGTAGTCTGTAGACGACGTACTTTATAATAATTTTATTTTGAACTTAAACTTAGCAAACTTATTCGAAGGTAGTATAAAAATTACCCACAGTGCAAAAAACTTATTTCTCTTCAATAAAATAAAAAATATAGTATTTGATAAAATTTCCTAAGCCACTCGAACAACTTAAATTATACAGCAAAAATAAAACAATTATGTACCTTATAAATTTGCTAATGTTTTATACGTTCATTAAAAGTTTTTCAGAATTTAATCAGACCAATACAAACTAGAGTTTCTTTGTAACGCTATTTTTTTAATAAGACTGAGAAGCAACAACATTCTATGTTCCTTTTTTGGTGCTAAGTTCAAACTGATGGAAACTATTTGAATTATTTTTTTTGCATCGTTGTCTTTAATAATTAAAAAATCAGATTCAAATATTCGTTCGATTGTAACATTTTTTTTTGTTATTTATTCCATACAAACCTTGTCGTGGAAATGAACGCAAAAACAAAAAATATCCAATTTGGTGCAGTCGTTCAGAAGTTATGCGCGTACATACATTTCAGCATATGATTATTATTTATATAGAGATACCTAATTAACTTCTTCATAACCATCAGCCTACATTCATCTACTGCTGGACATAGGCCTCCCCTAGAAAACGCAAGAGCTCGATCTTCGGCTCTTCTGTTCCAGTACTTCGTTATAATTCTATACATATCTATTTACTACAATTTTCCGTTCTTCTAGATCGTATAATGCGCCTAGCCGTAACTGGAGACCAGAAAGTATCCAAGGTTACTCCTGAGGAAGGTGAGCAGAAGGACATCAGCGTCATCGGGCAGGCCCAAGGCGAAGCCCAGGAGCCTGCCAAGGTCAGCATGTAATCCACCTGGAGACGGCTCCTACTCTTCTTCATAGCCTGGAGCCGTCCGTACGGTTTGGTTCAGACGGGGATTTGGGGGCAAGCTTTCAGGTTATTTCTTAGGCAAAGGAAGCGTTAAATGTTTTATAATATAGATAGAGAGTAGATGCTAAATAAATGGCAGAGCCGGATTTAGGGGAGGGACACCGGGGCAACAGCCTCCACAACAAAGGGGGCCCCACAATACAGACTTCGGAACAAAAACTTGCCTGGGGGCCTCCAATCCTTTGTTACCTCTAAATCCGCCATTGATAAATGGTTCTGGTGTCTGGTTAATTATCTAATTGTATTGTTTAAAGGTAGTTTCGCTTTTAATATACGCTTGTTTCAACTCATTTATGTGCACAATATAATAACGTTTAACTTGATTATAAATTTATAATAAATTCTAGATATTATTAACTTTATATCATATTTTTTCCGTTTATTAAGATAGGCAATATTAATAATTTTATCATTAAATTATGAAAAGCTAAAATAATAAATGTTATTTTTTTTTGTGTTTATGTATGATAGTATACAAATAATAAATAATCTTTAGATTTTCCATCTTTAGATCTGTAGATTAATCTATTTATATTATTTTTTACTTTTCGTAAGATAGGCATAATTAAACCATTAAATAAGTTTTATTTCATTAATGATAATCATTAATTTAATTTGATTTTATGGTAGTAAATATAAAAAATATATAAAAATACCTTTATTTCTTTACTTTCATAGATTCGTCTATTTTATATATTTGTTATAACTAAGGAATTTAATGCTTTTCCGCTTATAAATGTAAATCGCATTACTTGTGCAAATTAGGGAAAATAAAATTTTTCAAAAACAGATAAACGTCATTTATTTTAAATTAAAACTAATAATAACTTCATAAGTTACAAAGATGAGCAATACACCTACTTCGCAAAGTTAAGTAAAAATAGTCTTACTCTACATAATTATATTATTTACAATCTTGACACGAAATAACTATAATAATGGTAACTGTAATGGTAACCACAAAGCGGTGGATGATTTTGAAACAATCAATACATAAATACAACCACTGAACCTGATGACAGGACCGAAGAAACTGTATAAGAATAGGCTCACGAACTACGATTTTATCAACTGTGTTGTCTATGAACAATTGTGTTTATAACATCTTAACTGGTAATTAAATATTGTACTTTCATTGACAAATTTTATTTCAGACTCGATTGGAATACAATGAAACTGATCACACTTTGCAAACACAACAGTATTTCTTTCCATTTTAGCGAACGCTCATTTAACATCTTTGTCTTCAAACTCAACCAGTTCTGTTCCCATACCAAGACTATATTTAATATCACTGGTTATATGTACATAATTTTCTATATACATAAATCTATCTATATTAAATATTGTGATATCACTCAAATCTATTCAAATTCTCAAAAGAGAATTTGTTTAAAAAAGATCACAAAATTATTACAAGTAAATTCAATGATCCATGATATGCTGTAATAAGTTCAACTTATCATTATGGAAACTGTCATAATCTCTTTCAAATAAGTCTTATTCAACGATTCTTATACCTACTAATTTACATTTTGTAAATTTTACACTTTCTTCTTCGATAGTGCAGTTTGACTCAACAATTTGGAACTCGACATTAAATCGTTCGGTTTGTCCAAAAATTTACGCATTTGTTTCTTTTGAACATAATTTATTAATCTATTAAAACCTAACCTCAATGCGTATGAAATTAAGGCGTATATTGTTATGAGTACCGATATTATAAGAAGTGCTACATCTAGTGAATAATACTGGATAAAACTCATGTCTTTTGCAGGAGACTGCAAATGATAAGCTCCCTTGTGTCTGATTACGTATTCAGTCCAGTAAATAGCCCTTTCTAATGGAGTTTCCTTCTGATCTCTTAAAAGCACTTGCCTCTTCTTTACCTCTATTTTGTACCTAGGTTCTGTTATAACTTCTTGAATGGCTTTGTACAGTTTCTCTGGTGTTAGGTGCTGTAGGTCAAGTTTTTTGGCGTAGCCATCTACTTCAGCTTTTGCAGCATTGGCGTCATGATCGCAGAATATGGGGATGGTGACGATGGGAACACCGTGGTAAACCGTCTCGAACATGCTGAGAAGACCTCCGTGTGTGACAAATGCTTTGATTTTGGGGTGACCTGTAATACAAATGAGAAGTTTTGTTAAAATACCAGTTTAAATATTATTTTATATTCGATAACCACAGTTTATATACAAAAAATGAAGAATCATAATAATCTACCATTCCGCTAGTTTTTCCAATTTAACATGTTCTTTTCTGTTCTAAATTGACAGTGACATTGGTAACGTTTGAAGGAATTTTGGCAACAAAACATTACAAAATTAATACTTTAGTATTGAAGTTATCAAAGTAGAACACTATTTCTAGAATACATCAAAAGTAATTACAGAACCTAATCTCTATCAAAGACTACAAACTAAAGTTTTAGTTGAAGATTGAAAGCATTCTAAAAGGGCTTAACGCCATTATTTATGAGCGAACAGCAAATTTATAGACTGAGTAAATAATAAATTTAATTATTTAAAAAATCGGTTGTTACTTGTTTTTGAAGAAAATTTTAGAATTACTGGATTTACCAGAGCTGCTTGTTTTTTTTTTTGTTTTTGTTGCTTATTTTTATTTATAAGGCGGGACTAATTCCTAATTCAACAAATCTAATTATCATCATCAACCCATTTACTGTCCTGCTGCTGAGCACTATGTAACCTCCTCTTACTTCAGATGGATCGCCACCATAAGGTGGACTAAAGCTTAATCCGTCGGTAAACTTCACAAGCCATCGAGAAAATCCCTCAGGCATACAGGTTTCTTTCCCTTAGTTATAAATATGCAAGTTTTTTTATAGTCATTAGTGCATACCTAGGGAACTAGCGACGTACGACTATCACACAGACCTCTGGTCACTGGACTAGGCTATCACAGAAATAAATCTAGACATGAAGAATTTAAGTTTAGCCAAAGAAAAACCAACATTACAAATTAGCTTGAAAGTCTTATTTGAGAACTTTGAAACCAAACTCAAGAAAATCATAATTTCACCTACAAACAGACGAAAGTTTTGAAAAGAATATTATTGAAACACAAATACTTTTTTGTGGTTTATGTTAATTTGAGAACTATAAACGGTGTTGTGGCTGTATAACTTATGAATGTTGTACAGTGATTATTATTGCGGCTTGCCGCATTGTATCTTATTGCTTGCTGGTTCGTGATCTTCGGTAATGACAATGGTTGCAGAAGCTTAAACGCAAGAAAATAGGTTACTTTATTTCTATTTACCTATATGTTTTTGATTTGTTCGATTTATAATAATGCATACTTAATTAATATCGTCTTTTATCCCACACAATTCGCCTAGTAATTATTAAATTGTCTCTGTTCAATCATATTTTGTCATGCTCTGAGCATATGATAGCGGACTGCGGTTTAATGTCACGAACATTATACTCTATTGCAAGGCTTTTAAAAGCACAAACATCGATATACTTCAGGGCAGTGACACTTATAACTATGCGTTAAGGCGCATTGTGTGTCAAATATGTACATAGCCTTGTGATAATATACCTACGTAAACCTGTTAGTGACAGCTTTGCTCGCTCAATTTTGTTCTAATTTCTTCACCCCATTTCGCCCGTTAGGGGATTGATTTCCAAAAAAAAACGAATCTCGTATGCATTTTTTTGATGTTTATTAAATATTAAATTTCATTCGTATTACTGTACTAATTACGGATTCCACATATAAACTTTCAACCTCTAAGTGGGTTGAGTTTTAAAAACCCTGAAATTTGTGTTTTAGAATTTTTTAATTGCATCATCTGGATAAATTTCCAGTTTTTAACCCCTGTGGTTTAGGCTCTGCGTTGATGCGATCGGTCAGGACAAACGATTATATTTATAAGGATTGAGTTTCACAACCACTTAAATTACACCTAAATAAAGTTGTTATATTTAAGTACTTTTATAATATTAAGACAGCTTTTGTAAATATAGAAAAAGTCTTCGATCCTTTAAGCTTGACGTTTACCAAAGAAGTAGTAAATATAGTTTAATGACCTATAACTTTTCGAAACCATATGTGTATTAACAATTAGGAAAACATCGTGTGGGAAGGTGCATGCCTGAAGTAATTTCTCGATCCTCACGAACTGTGACTACCACTAGTCTAATGGAGTGACCAGTGAACTAAGATGTCAAAGGTTTCGAGTTCCAACCGAAAGCCACCACTGATTTATCAGAAGTTATGTGCGTCTTTATCACATGCTTAAACGGTGAAGGGAAACACCGTGACAAAACCTGCATGCTTGAGAAATTTTCTCACTGTCATATTTATGTGCACTTGCAGTAGGCTGGCGTGGTGGTCTATAGCCTAATCCTTCTCAAATGAGAGGATGGGTCTCCTCTGCCCAGCAGTGGAACATTAAGGGTTGATGATTATGATGAAATAGCCTCACCCCTCTCTACCTGAGAGAAGACCTGTGTCTAGAAGCGAAACAGTAGTTTGGTTAATAATAATTATTATATGTAGTTACCTAATAAATCCTGCTGTGGCAGCCATTTGTACAATCTGATGTTTGAAGGTATATCAGTCATGTTTTGTTCAGCATCCTGCTTCCACAGTACTCTTTGAGGTAGCCTGCCTAAAGCCTCCACGAGCAGGCGGTGGGCTGATAGAGGCATCTTAGTGGTCCTGACCGAGGAACCCATAGACACGTAGACAAAGCCAGTTTCGCCAGCGCCAGATATCCATTCTTCGATTTCCTGGTTGAAAGAGAATATTTTTTTAATGTTTTTGTATTTGTTATCTAATAGTTACTACTAGTATACGCTTGTATTCCTGAAAGATAAGACAGAAGTGATTTTGTCCCGTAAATCATCCCTTAAAAGGGCAAGAAGGGGTTGAAAGTTTGTATGCGGAAACGATAATTTCTTAAAAGATTAATATATAGGAAACTCGAAGTTCAATTACAAATTCGAAGCAGATGAAGTCGTTAGCGAAAGCTAGTTTTACAATGATCAATGAATGAAGCTTAGAATTTTAGAACCAAGAAAATGGTTTTTCTTCGATCAGTAAGTTTTTCTTCACAGCAAATTGATGCTGCTTCAGAATAATAAGGGACAAGTATAAAAATATTTTCTAAACGATATATGTACCTACATCTGGCTGTTACTGGGCGCTGGGGACACGTTCCATATTTTATTGCCCTTTTTAGGGTTCCGTGCCCAAAGTGTAAAAACGGGACCCTATTACTATAAGACTTCGCTCTCCGTCCGTCTGTCTGTCTGTCGCCGAGTTGTACCTCAAGAACCGCGATAGCTAGACGGTTGTAATTTTCACAAAGTATGTATTACCGGTCGTCATGGCGATCCTTGGGGGAGACCTATGTCCAGCAGTGGACGTCTAACGGTTGAAATGATGATGATGATGATGATGTATTACTATTGCTGCTATAACAACAAATACTAAAAACAAAATAAAATAAATATTTAAGGGGGGCTCCCATACAAAATACACAATTTTTTGCCTAATTTTGTACGGAACCCTTGAGCGCGAGTCCGACTCGCACTTGTCCGGTTTTTCCTTTTTACTATCTAGTCTTTTTATACCACGTGGGTGGTAAACGAACTTACGGCCCGCTGATGGTAAACGGTTACCGTAGCCTATAGACGTAATAACCAAAAATTAATGCAATGTTAGCACACTATCGCTTGGCGGTAGAATCGTTAGCAATACAGCTCTTAGTCTACTTACTATACTTCCACAACTACTTTTATAGTGTATATAGGATGTACAAGAAAGACAAAAATAGCTTGGCACTTCAGGAAACCTAACTAAAATAAAATGACAAATTGTATCGTACGAACTTCAAAGAAGTAGAAACTTTCAGGCGACTTCCAAAAGTTTCGGACTTGCAAGTGTGAGCGACAAATACACATATGTACATAATATATACTTACTTTAAAGCCACTCAACGAAAAGGAATATCGTTCCAAATTTCATAATTATGTATCTTGAAGATTAATTATTTATATATCTAATAAAATGTTATGGTTATCAAAAAGCAAATCATCAAAAAGTTTCTTAAATTACAACTTCCTTGAGAGTATTCGTTTGTAATTTTAATTTGAAAGGTGACCCATTCAATCAAAAAAATCTTCGTCAAATTCAGTTCATGTGTTCAAGGAATACACACACAAACACATTTGCGTAAATTAAAAAGTGCATTTCATATTGTTTACTACATATCTAAATTATGCAATCAACAATCAGAAACTAGCCAATACGTGCTAATTGTCAATCAATATGTAGATAAGCTTCTAATTGAGTTAGAAACTAAATGCTAGGGAATCAAAGTCACATGTCTATGTAGGTACAGGTTGATTTCTAGGACGGGTAGTTTCTTTAAACCACATCAAACGATCGCCATCTGTTTTAGAACAACTGGTCCGAATAATTTTGAATCATCTTCTACCTATTTATTTTCAAACGGCTAAACATAAGTCTCTTTTTAAAGTCTAAATACGAGATGGATTAAAAAAAAATAAGATCTAAGCCGCAGTTTTTATTGTGATGTTTTTGTTTTTCACTAGTTATAATCGCTCGTAAAGATCATGTATTCTAAAAGTCAGAGTTTTGTCACCGGCGACAAGACTTTACATTTGCATTCAAGATCTATGACTTCGCAATCCGAAGATATGCGCCTTATACTTATCGTTACGTCATTTAAATATAAATAAAAAAACTTAACTCCTGTGGCAGTTTATTTTTAATAGTACCCTGACTAGGTTAGTTTTCACTTGTACCGAATCACGTGGTTTGAAGCTAAACAAGATTTAGGAACCACCCTATACCTCTTTCAGGAAGCCACAGGTCAATTAATGTTCTAATTGCTTTCTGATTAAGTTCAGGGTTCGAAGACCTTGTGTGTTTTACGTAACAAAATACTTAGGCCAAATATAGAACGCGATTTCGCTAAAATATTTAACGTTAATGATGTGGATGGATCAGGCAGATAAAACGTTTTTATACCATTTATTAGTTTTACATGGTGTACATTAGGTCAGTCCAGGAAAGTGTTATTAATCTTAAAATTTTCACAATTAACGACATCTCTGTTCATTCTACATACCCTTGAAGTATAAGACTTCAAAGATATGTAGAATAATGATATTATGTTAAATTTGTTCAATAATTTTATAGATGGTACTGGATTAAGTATAAAAGTAAGGTATTAAGAAGTATTAATGGTCTTATCTTTTGTGTGAAATAATATAAAAAACTACTTACAGGAACTAAAATCTTAGACTCCTTGCAGTGGATGCATGCCACCTCCGCGACATTGGGTAGGTAAGGTCGCGGGTAAGACACAGAATAATGTCCATTCTGAAGTATGAAGCTCACATTCTTCGCCATTTCATACACATGAGGCATCTGTTGACCAAAATTCCTCCGGAGAACGCCTTGAAGTATTTGCATACTGAACGCATGGAAAGGTAGGATGGCCACGTGGAAAGCTGCATTTAAGGCTCTGTTCAGTATACCCATGTTGTCCGTAAAACCTTTGCCGAAGAATGGGGTGACGGAGTATGGAGCTGGGCTCCCTGAGTTGCTCAAGGGCATAGTGTAGAATCCAACAGTATTGATGTACATGAAGGGTACTTTAAGCTTGTAGACGACTCCTAGAGCGCATTCAGGGTAGGTCCCATCCAAGATGGCGAGATCGAAAGTCCTTCCTGATCCAAGAAAGGACCTCGTCTCTGGGTCGCTGAGGAACGCATCACAGGCCTGTGAACAAAGAAATTATTATTGAGAATTATTACATACTACCTTCCACCCGTGGATATGTTCGCATAGTATTCAGATAAAAAATAGCCTATGTTTTAATCCAGCTAATAAACTATCTGTATGCTAAATTCCATTTAAATCTGATAAGCGATTTTTGCGTAAAAGAGTGACAAATATCCACATACCTATAAAAGTTTTTGCTTTTATAATATTAGTGGGGTATGGACTCATTTCATCAACCTATTTATTGTCCTACTGATGGGTGCACAAGGCACCTCTCATTTAAGAAGCAATAGGCTGTAGTCCAACATGCTAGCCTACAAAATATTGGCAGACTTCACACGCCATCTCGAAAGTGTCTCAGGTTTCCTCACAATTTCCTTGATCGTTTAATCCTGTGATAAATACGAACATAACTTTGGACTAGTTCGTAGTACGTGCCGTGTTGGGGTACAATTCAAGAACTTTAACGTCACGGTTCACTAGTTATAAAACGAATATTGTACTGAGGTAACTGAGGCATGTCGGAGCTTATATGACACCATAAAGCTTTGACGTAATAATTCTTTGATAAATTCAACATCACGTGTTACGTCGCCTTTTTAAAGCATTGAATATTCTAACAGTAAGAATTTTAAAGGTTGAATAGAGTATGTTTTCTCTCCTTAAATTTCTTCATTCATATACCTATATGTATTAGCACACAATTAAAAAAAAACCGTTGCCATGGGTGCGTTTACAAACTCCGTGCGGGGATCGAACAAAACGTGACGCACAAGCCGATCACACAGTCACTGCGGCAATCACTTAGACAAACAATCCATATTAATATAAATTGAGTTGAATTATAACGATTTTAATCATACCTCGTATCCATATCGTAGTATGTCCTTCACAGGCATTTGGTCTTCACCCCTCATCCTAGCCCCCACCAGGTCGAAGGACATGTAGTTCCTGACGTAGGTGACCAGACCCTCAGGGGCTATCTCCTCCAATCCAGTGATGTGGAAGTCCGCTGGAAATCCGCTTATAAAAGTTATATTGTGGCCTCTGAAAAAAAAAATATAGGTAAGGGCCAATATCGCTTAGCACAGCTTTATATTTTACTAGTTTTATGTTTCATAAATTTACGTACTGCTATTTTGTAGATTAAACATCAACATCTACTCGGTAAAATGGATTGGTGAATGCTAGGTCATATAGATGGACTGACGACCAAAAAAGGTGGCGGGGATAGACTGGATGAGGAAGGCGGAAGACAGACTGTTATGGCGCAGTTTGGGAGAGGCTTATGCTAGACATACAGACAGTGGACTACGATAGGCTGAGATGAGGTCATATACTGACAGTATCATTATAATATTATTATAAGTATTAGAATAAAACCATTCAGAACTATAAAAACTACAAATAATAAAAAAGTAAATACGTGTACCATATATGCGGTATTTATTTTCTGTCGGAACCTGCTTGTATGCCAACCAAACCTTACCTCCTAATGAGTCCTCTAGCGAGTTCCCAGAAGGGCATCTTATGTGACTTGGTGCCGCCCATGGTAATCATGAGGATGTCGCTGCCGCATGCTGACGCAGCCAGCAGCACCGGCAGGCAGAGTAACGGCCATCGCGACCTATGCTGAGAACAAGGAAGAAGCTATTGAAATAAATTTGGTTCGTTTGGTTTGGCATATGTGTTCCATATGCCAAATCTTATCCATCATCATGAGATGATTGAGAGGGATATGGCTATAGTCCATCACGATAGCTCATCAACCCATTAACGTCCCACTGCTGGGCATGGATCTCCTCTCATTTGAGAGGCATTATAGACATCTCAGTCCACTGGTCATACCAATAGGCTACCACAGCTCTTACACAACTGCCAATATACGTGATCTTGCCTAATTAAAGACATCAGACGGTAGTCTTACGTTCAAAACCAAGGCTAATAATAAAAATAACTGACTTTTCGAAGCCATGTGCGTTTTTATCACATGCTGAAACGGTGATTGTGAGGAAACCGGCATGCCTGATAGATGTGAAGTCTACCAACCCGCACTAGGCTTGCGTGGTGGACGTAACCTAATTCTTCTCAAATGAGAAGAGACCCGTGCCCAGCTGTGAGACAATAAAGGGTCGATGATGATAATATAGTCAAACATCATTATCCATGATCTGATGAAAGTGCAATGACATCACACAAACCTCTTACTAATATTATTATAAATGCGAATTCTAATTTCTACATGTTGTATGTGTGTTACTTAATAACGCAAAAACAACTGGACGGATTTAGATGAAATATCGCATACAGATAGATTATTAGCTTGTTTAACACATAAGCTATTTTTTATTAACATACTACGCGTAAACTGCGGGCAGTGCCAGTTTAAATTAACTGCAGGTGGGTTGTAACTAACTTTATTGAAGTAATTTTTTAGGTAAACCCAGAACCATATTGTGTAAATTTGAGTAATAGTAGAGTAGCTCTATATTGTACATTTTTATTCTGTGCGACATGTTAATGAAAACCTCCTAATTATATAGGAATTAGTGTGTGTGACTAGTTCCCAGTAGGTATATTTACAATTATGTAAACCTTAAAGACTAATACAGACGCTACGCAAAACGTAGGACGCTATAATACTACACATTTACGAGAGTCTCTGAATTTATTAGCGTCTAAGTTAACTCCCGGTGTCTACAGGAGATAACGCATACACAATCCTTGTGGTAATTAGTAGTGATTAGGACTAAACCCTACCTACTACCCACGCCTGCGCATTTGTCAATAGATGGCGAATAATTACGAACATGGTGACCCCGACGAAATATTACATTGACGATCTCTCTACTGGTACTCATTACAGATTAAGAGGGGTTAAATGTGTTACGCTAGTCTTGCAAAAATTTTACATCATACGCAGTCGATTTCATCAAAACTATGTATGAGACCGATATCATCAGGATATGTTTACTAAAATATATTTTTTATGGTGATAAGGGGGCAAACGAGCAGGTGGCTCACCTGATGGTAAGGGATGAGCGTCGCCCATGGACATTTGCAACACCAGAGGCTCGCAAATGTGTTGCCTAACCCCATTGAAACCGTTCAGGTTTCTTAAAATAGGGAGTTACTGAACTGACAGCAAACGGAATTCCAATGCTGTCAGAATAGTCACTCTCCCAATGAGCTCTGGTAACCTTACTGAATTGCAGAAAGACAACTATTGTTGATTCACTGCAGTCTTCTGTAAGGCGGAGGTACTTCCCCAGTCGGGCAGCTCAATTTGAGCGAGAAATCTCACTATGCCCTACCTCCTAGAAAATTATGCAATATATATATATTTATTGTTAATAGGTTAACGCTGGACCGCTTATTCATTTGATGTTAAGCGACTCTGTCGAATATTTGTGTAGTATAAAAAAATCAGTAGTTACAGAGTCTATCAAAACAAATTGCTTCATACTGTGGTGAAGAAATTTTAATTGAATTTCCCCAATGTAAAATAACAGGGCAATAATTGAACACGTGGTTACAACCAGTTACGTCAGATTTCAATACGTAATAACGATAAGAGATACGGCAAATCATTGGCAACAACGCCAATAAATAATTATAATAAATAATTGCGTAAGTATAAACATTTTTATTGAAGTCGCCAATGTAACCGAATAGTGGTAGCTTTTGTAATCTAGTAACTTAATTTAAACCATTATTCTGATTTTAGATCATTTAGGCTATGCATTTTGACTATGAATATACACTGTACCTACCTACATCTATGTATTGGATGTAACTGGATGTGCAGGATCCACCTTCGAGATTAAATGCTATCGAAATACCGCGAACAAATAAAATAAAAATATTTTGTTTCAGATAAGATACTATTACAAAATGCTATGACGAGTTGTTGACTTCAAAAAAGGATGCGAAAAAGCCTATTTTAGTAAAGCGCGAATTCTGATAGCAAAGTCCAAGGTACGACTCCCGCAGTATTAATTTTGACAATTAAATCTATCTGAGATATTCGTCTAATTGAAATTAAAAATAAATCTGCAATTTTGACATTTATTTGATGATAAGAGTTATTTTCAATATGGTATTTACTTTTGTCGATAGCAAAACAAACTATTTATATAACAAAATTAGTTTTTCCATCAATTCATCATGAATAGACAAAAACATTATCTTAATTATTGTCCTGATGAACTAACAACTACATTCCCACGACTATACAAAACTATGACACACATTATACGCAAATGTATAAACCTGACAAAAAAACTAATATTTTATGAGGTTATTTGCTTTTGTCCCCAACATCGTTAGCATTGAGTTCTCATCTCTTATCTACAATAGGTAGTTTTCGCCGTCCTCCGTGATTAAATTTATAGCTGTTTCGGCGTGAAAAAGTAACAAAGTGCCACAGTTACATACTTTCGCGTATTTAAAAAAAATCCTTTTGAAACCCCATTATATTGCCCAGATTGCTTCGGATAAAATGGTGATATACAGCCGCATATATGTAGCCTAAAAACTATCCCAACACAGTTTAAAAAAGTTAACGAAGTAAATATCAATTAATTTAAGGTGGACCGATGACCTGGTGAAGGTCGCTGGAATGCGCTGGATGCGAGTGGCGCAGGACCGGTCGTCGAAATCCTTGGTTTATGTCCAGCAGTGGACATCATTAATTGAAATGATGATGGTGATGGTGATGATTAATTTAGTTTTGATGCAATGTGTAAATCTACCTAAATGGAAACCAGTATCTCAGTTCTTTAAGTTATAATAGAACCTACCATCTATCATATACACCAATTTAGGGCAAAAGGAGGAAAAAGTTTAATTAGATTTGCCAGTTAACTTTTTTATAGGTGGGGGTTTGTAATCGGTACCGCGGTATTTGCGGCTGTTAATCAGGTCGCCATGCTCGCTTATTTAGATCTAAATTGTATTGTAATAGGCAATACAATACAATTTTGTACCGTATTGCCTAATACAATTGAAGTTTATAATGGCATTTGCAAAAAATATAATGTGAAAATATGTTACCGTGATTGTTAATTTATTATTTTAAATAAACGACCTGTTTAAGAGTTTGATAGAACGATGCGAAATGAAATAAATTCTATAAATGAATAGTCAAAAACGAAAACGATTAGTTATAAAGTATAGCAAGTATACGTATGTATAAGTTAAAATGCCTTAAAATGTTATGTATTATTGATGTTTTGTCAAATAAAAAAAAAACTATTTTCTTTCTTGAGTTTCGACCATTTCGCTACTACTAGTTTTTTTAGTGTGGTATTTATTTATTTTATTTTATTTTTTATTTTATTTATTAGGGAAAATAAACAGTAACACATTACATAACATTTGATATAAACATACAGAGAAAATGTGAGTAAATGTGAAACCAACAACATTTTCCACAGAATACAGAACTGGAAATACTTTTTAACATCATGCGATTTTTATACGTAAAAGCCTACAAACTAAAACAAATAATATTTTCTATAATAAAAAATAATGTTACATTAGAATTAATAAAAATAATAATGGAATTAATAACTAACTGAATAAAGCATGCAAAGAAACTAATAATTCCTATGTATCTACCTAATCGACTGCAAAATGTTTTTTTTAAATATGTTAGCAGAAAGAGAAAACATATCAATATGATGGAAAAGTTTGTTGTAGTTGGTCGTAAGTCTGCGTAGAGGTGCTCTGAAGCCTGCATTAGTGCGACAAGAGGTGACGGCAAATAGAGGACGTGCACGCACCCCACGCCAAACCGTAGTTCTAGGCACTATATAACTTATTCTATTTCGGATATCAATACAGTCATAAACATTGCCACAAAGATCAAATAGAAATACTGTCTCTAGGAGAGTGCGTCTAGCTTTTAAATTGAGTAAATTGTGCTTTTTAAGTAAATCGTCATAAGGTAAAGAGGTGTGAAAGCAGCGGTAATGCATAGCTTTTAAAAAATTGCTTTGTACTTTTTCTATACTATCCGAGTATTTACTGTAAAAGGGATTCCACACAGAAACTGCATATTCCAACTGCGACCTAATCAAAGACTTATACAGGTATAAGTAGGTTGAGGGGCGCAAAAAATCCTTCGTAGATCTCATTACAAAACCGTACATGCGATAAGCATTATTTACAATTTTATCAATGTGAGCATCAAGGTGAAGTTTCTCATCAAGTAGAATCCCAAGATCACGAACGAGGGCCACTCTTGATAGTATGGTACCGTCTAGTGAATACGGATATTTGATAACATTCTTATTTTTTGTAAAACTGATACAACAACATTTTGATATGCTCAGTTGTAATTTATTCCTGCTGCAATAGTCAGTGAAGCGATCTAAGTCTTCCTGTAGCAATCTACTGTCCTGCAAATCCTTGATTGGTCTATATATTTTAAGGTCATCAGCGTAGAGCAATAATTTAGAGTTACAAAAACAGGCACTAATATCGTTTATAAATATAACAAACAAAAGGGGCCCCAAAATCGAGCCCTGAGGCACACCAGAAGTGACTTGAATCATAGCGGAATGGAAACCGTTGATTACTACTCTCTGAGTTCTGTTTATGACATATGAGGAAAACCAACGCAATAGATCACCACGTATACCGTTAAAAGAAATTTTTCTAAGCAGCAAATTGTGGTCAACCTTGTCGAACGCTTTTTGAAAGTCAGTATATATAGCATCCACTTGTGTGCGAGAATCCATATTATTGAATAAATAATCTACAAAGTCCACCAAGTTCGTTGTAGTGGACCGTCTCTTAACAAACCCGTGTTGTTGATGGATAATGCTTCTGTGTAGTATAGGATATATTTTACTGTGGACTAACTTTTCAAAAAGCTTCGGCAGGGCTGATATAATGGATATGGGACGATAATTTTTTATATCCTGTTTAGAGCCTGATTTATACACGGGAGTAATATTTGCGGTTTTCCATGCTAGAGGGAAATTTCCTTGCGTCAATGATTTGTGAAATAACATTTGTACAGGGACACACAGATTCCTTGCAGTAGATTTAAGAAAAAATACTGGAAGGCCATCTGGCCCTGCCCCTTTCGATGAATCTAAAGATTTTAAGGCTCTAAATACTTCATCCACACTTATGTCAATCTGACTTATGATGGGACTATTTTCGGCAAAATTCTCATTCAAATATGAATTATTAGGGGACGTGTGCTCATAAACAGATTCAAAAAACATAGAAAATAAGGAACAAATTTTTTCAGGGTCGCTAGTGGTCTGGTCCTCATATGTCATTTCAGAGGGGATGCCTGTAGAAGTCTTGCGATTGGCAATATACGTCCAGAAATGCTTGACATTGTTGCGAATGCCATCTTCAACCAAGGCAATATACCTGTTGTAGCAGCGCTTGCATTCTACATGAAATCTGCTTCTGTATAGTGAAAATTGTTCATAATCGGAAATATTATGATACCTCTTCCATTTTACCCAAGCCTTATTTTTATTTTTATATATATGAATAAGAGACTGTGAAAACCAAATCGGATATTTTGTTGACTTAGAATTTACTAGTGGTACATGTAATTTAATTAAATTAATAATAGTATTATAGAATGTATGCACCGCCTCATCTATAGGTTGATCGGGTCCCAATTTCTCATGCCAGTTAATGTTACTTAATTCTTCATTTAATTTCTCATAATTAGCCTTATAGTAGTTGAACCTATTTACCGACCTCCGAACCATGGTTGTGGGGCTTAATTTAGATGGTATTAGCGTACAAAATGGCGGATGAAAATTGTCTATGGGTAGTAAATAATCAGAAGGTGAAAAAACAGAGCATTCATAGTTACTTATGGCTAAATCTAATAATTTACCACACGAATTTTTAATAGTATTATACTGATATGCATTAAGATAAGACATAAATACTCCCAGATGTTCACCAACGGAAGAGGTTCCCCTACAGATTTGACCCGAAGATGGCAATACGCTATTATCACAGGAAACCCAGTCAATAGACGGTAAATTATAATCACCTAGCAAATTAAAATTCTCAATATTACCTTCAGCAAATAAATGTTGCAGCAATTCAAAGTACTGAACATAAATGGGTTCAGGTGTTCTCGGTGGAATATAAGATGCACCAATAATTTGGTATTTTCCACTTGTAGCAGTGGGTAATTTTAAAACGACGAATTCAATATTCGATTCTAATGTTAAGCAAGGAATAATTCTTACCGACTGTAAACTCTTCAAAACTGCCACAAGAACACCGCCTCCATCCTTCTTATTTGCGGCCGTGCGGTTACGGTCGCAACGATATACAACATAACGGTTGTCAATGAACTCATTGTCAAATATTTCAGACGTTAACCAAGTTTCCGTAAGTACAATGATATCGTAACAGTTCGATAATATATTCATGTACAAAACATGCAGTTTAGTACGGATTCCCCTACAGTTTTGATAGTAAATAACTAAGTTATGTGACATGGTAACAAGTACTTGCAATACATGGTAAGATCAACATTCCGCCTGGTAATTTTATAAGAGCAATGTGGCGCAAATCTGAGACAATATTTTAATCCGATCAAGTGCAAACATTTTAAACATTTATAAATAAACAATGGAAAAGGATGCAACGAATGTTTAAACACTAGATACGTACTATAAAAAGTAGATGTACACACCCAGCAGCACGATAGTTCAATAAAGTAACAATTATTTAAATAAATAACCTCCAAATAGAAAAAATACAATAAATATTTTATATCTAAAACCTTGTAACTTAAAGTAAACAATATACTGGACACAACAGCAGTAAATAGTTTGCTGTATTGAAGTTGTAGATTATGTTTAACATTAAATTCATTTGTATAAACAAAACAAAATACCATCATCAAATACCAAAAAGAAAATATCAAAAGCCGTTCTACTAAAAACAAAGTTATCAAGAAATAAAACAATTCGGTAACACTTTTAACTTTCAATTTAAGGGCCAGAACTAGACTTAATTTTAGCAATGTCTTGCAAAGATCTAATAGCAATAGATTTGGAGCCTTCCTTCTCACGAACCAGTATTGTTCCATGTTTGACCCATAGGAACCTATAGTTGTGCTTCTTTGCAGCATCGCGGCACTCACGAAATAACCTCTTGTTTTTTAATGTGAGATGTTCGTGCATGTATATTGGTAATGCACCTGACAATCCCGATAATCCCAGTTGCTCGGCGTTAAGACCCTTATTCAAGCGATGAGCGCTAAGAATGTTGTCCCGTAATATGCGTGACGTGAGTTTAACGATTATGTTTTTGGGTCTATTATTGTCTTGGTGGGCGTGTGGAACCCTATGTATTGAAATTATGTCACTTTGTTTTAAAGTGCATTTTATAGTAGACCCTATATTGATCATAAGGGAAACCAGGTCTTCATTTCGCCTTTCGGGAATATTACAGATCTCAATATTGTTATTACGAGCGGTCTGCTCCATGTAATCGATTTTTTCTACCAGTTCTGATATAATCCGTTTTGAGTCTGGTGTCTCTAGAGCTGTAATCTGAGTACCATATTCGTTTAATTTTTTTGATAAGTCCGACTGGTTGTGGGATACAAATTCGATTGAGTTCTTGACGTCCTCAATTTCTTGGCGAAATTCATTATATTTTACGTCCAATTCAGATACACGTTTTTTTATCAGACATTGCTCAGCATGCAAGGACTGAATGTCATTTTTAATTTCTGATGTAACCTGAGTTACCGAGGCGAGTTCTTCTTTAATGGAAATAACATTTTCTGATATCTTATTAATGCTACTCTCTAAATCACGCCGCCACTCGTTAAGGGTATTTTTAAATTCCATTGATAATGAGTTCACTGCTTGCGACCATTCCGATTCTGGTTGTTTACGTTTGCGTGTAGATACATTTGGTTCACTCCTGCTAGCCCCGGAGACTACGTGTAGGTCAGTATCCGAGTGAAATTTGTTATCAGGTGAACGTAACATGTTGTGGAAGATAAGAAGCGACTGGTAACTGACCAAAATAATTTAAAAATCCTTACAAATTTATATAAATTTTTTGCAGTGTGTGGGATACGAACGTAGGATCGTGCCGCGTACCTACAAGCAATCCGACAAAAAGTGCAGTCGGTTAACGCTTGACCGTCCGTGCATAAGATTATATGGTGAAATTGTTGATCTGTAGTTGGAAGCTTTTGTTTTTGTTATCTGTATGTGCTACTAATGAGGTCCTTGACAAACCAAAGTTTTATCAAAGTACCGACACACACGCACTAATGACAACTGTCTTCGAATATAATTTCTCTAAAATTATGCTATATTTAGTTTATAAAACACTAACTTTGCGGTATTATGATCACTGAAGATGGTCCAACATTATACACTATAAATTTAGCTCAATAATTCGTTTTTTTATCACTTTTAGAATTTATTTGTAGGAAAGGCAAATACACACAGCGCTTAGAGCAAAGTTCGCACGATGAATGAATTTAATACTTTAACTGTAAATCCCCTTTTTTCAATCAAAATATTCGAAATTACAATCAAAAATACTGAATTGCACACAAAATTTGCTCATCAAATAAATCAATTATACTATACTCTTAGATCTTTAAAGCTTAATAGGACCGATTCGGTTCTGGCGTTGTAGTCACAGTTCTAACCTAAACCAATAATTATGAATAGGACGGATTCGGTTCTGGCACTTCGCCGGACGCTACCGCGGCACGCTCGCTTCGCTCGCTCGGCTCGTGCGTTGTGGTCCCAGTTCTAACCTAACCTAAACCAATAATTATGAATAGGACCGATTCGGTTCAAATTTAGTGTGCAATTCAGTATTTTTGGTTGTAATTTCGAATATTTTGATTGAAAAAAGGGGATTTACAGTTAAAGTATTAAATACGTAGTACAGTCATTTATTTGATATGCAGTAGGTTATTAGTGGAGAAATTTTGTTTGCTTAAATTTCTAAATAGAGGTGCAGTTAAAAATTTCCCGTTTTATGTTGACGTTGCTGCCCACTGCTGATCACGGGTCTCATTTCATTTAAGAGGAATTTGACTATAGACAAAACTTTCTTAGAGCGGGTTGACACACGCCATCAAGAAAATGTCTCAAGCATGTAGGTTTCCTCACAATGTTTTCCTACAACGTTTCGGCAGGTGATAAATACGCATAAAACTTTGAATGTCAGTGATGGGCCTTGGGATCGAATTCGACATCTTTGACCTTCCAGTACCTAGTAGTGTGAATTAGGCTTTTACAACTGTAATAGCTTAGTTTTAGAAAATATTTAAATCTGTCAAATTAGTCATTAGTTACTACCAAAAGATAGTCGTGACCTACGATCTTATTAATAAAGAAAAGTATATACACATGCTATTGACGCTCGAAAATTTGAGAATTTCAAATAGTCTCAATTGTGACGTCTGGTTATTAGCTCACGCCAATCAACAATGTGTGCAGTGCAACGGGGTGCAGAAAATAATTAAAAATCCCATCGGATTTGTTCACAAACTGTGCTCAAGCAAGTTAAATCAATGTGCTGGCGAAACAAACGAGAAATATTTATTCCGTGGGTGTGCAATTTTTAGGATTTTTTATTAAATTCAGTCAAGAACTGTACAAATTTAACGTAATAATATTTCTAAGTCTATCCTTTTCTTTTCTTCTGATTTTCTGTCTTTTCTTTTCTTATGATTATTAGACACAGATAGAATTAAATCTTTGGTTTGATTGGTAAAAAAAATCAATACCTTATTCATTCTAATGTCTGCCTACCCCCATGGGAAAAAGGCGTGAGTGTATGTATGTATGTATGTGCCTTATTCACATTGTTGTGCCGAGAATATAATATTCTTGGCTTCTTGGTTTCATGTCAAGGTGAAGTTGATGTCTACTGCAACTATGGAAGTAAGTTTGTGACTTCGCGTATCTGCATACCTTGTATCAAATCTAACTTGGAGTTCGATAAACCACTAACCAAAAAGGTTAGCAGTTGTTAGAAAGAACCAACTCTGCAATGAGTTGTTGGGTATCAACAGTTAATGAGGGAGGGGTCTGAACAACACGGTCCCAACAGTGAGACTGTAAAACTGGATTGATGGTGAAATACTTTGTAACACAACAAAATATCACCATTTTTATATACCTTATCAATCGAAATTGCATAATTATTGTTTCTGTTTGCATAAAACCTTTATGCCTCTATGATTATGTATGGCACAGAGGTCATAAACCTATGACCACGTGACCTGGTATAATCGACTACTCAGCACAAATCGCGTCGCTGCGAACGCCTCCGGCTTTTGATTTATATAGTCAGTACAACATATACGCAATTTGAAAATTATTCTGTAAAACGTCGAAAAGATATAAGTACCGTCTGGCCAGAACTTACAGTCTAGGAATAGCTACAGTGTTGTTTTAGAAACATACAGCGTGTCATAACATATCCATAGTTTAGATTTAATGTATAGGTAGGTACTATAATTGTAATGTCATGCAAGCTAAGAATAACTCCCACGAATGAACATAAGGACAAAACAGGACATAAAATATAGTTTCGCAATACAGAATGCGTGTGCGCAAAACGTGGAAGACGCGTTGCATAAAGCGGACCTTATGTGACACACAAACTGCACAGGGCGATAAACACAACCGATTGTACAACACAGTTTTGTTCTGTGTACGTGAGTTCAAGAATTATTTGTATTACTAGCTTTATACATAACTAGTTTTTGCCCGCGGCTTTCCTCCCCGTAAAATTAGTAATTCAAATGAAACCCCCTTTTTCTCCTTTTTAAAGAATGATTTCCGGGATGAAAACTATCCTATATCCTTCCCCAGGACTCAAACTATCTCTATACAGAATTTCATGTAAATCGGTTCAGATAGACAGACAACCAGGCACACTTTCGCATTAAAATATTAGTAAGGATAACTAGCTGTGGTAGCCAAGAGGACTGCGAAGCCAACGGTTGCGAGTCCTTCTCTAGGTCTCTTAGTATATATATTTGGTCAACTAGTCGGCGAATAAGTCTTTGAGATTCAAAATTCGAATCTCGACAACTTTATTTGGATTTCAATCGCTGTTATCGATTCCGCGGTATTGATTTCAAATGCGTAGACAATCTCAATGGTCTCGAGGACACAGTTGCAATTTCTGAGCGTAACTTCCTGGTTTCTATTCTAAGATCGAGATCAAGTTTTTGCATCAGAGAATTCTCATCAGCAACTGGGAATTTGTATTTAAGCCCATTTAAAGACAGCAAACGCATCCGCTGACGAACACCTCTGCCAACTCTTGGAGAATATAGACGTAATGGTGTGACTCTGTTATTGGGCTTAATCGTGGTAAACAAAGATCAAAAAAGTTCAAGTCAACATTTTTCTAAAAGCATAAGTTTCCTCATAAAAAAGCAAGTTTTAAGTTCCAGTTACAAAAATTGAGTGAGACAGGTGTCTCTGCCGTTGGCATTGTTCCGCTCGTGTGTTAGAGCGCTTACCCCACCAACTTATTCTCCTACCGGGCTAATTTCCTAATGCAAATATTTTACCTTTAGAGCTGCGGTAGCCTAGTGGTGTGACCAGTGGACTGTGATGTCAAAGGTCTCGAGTTCGAACCCAAAGCACGCACCACTGACTTTTCGGAAGTTATATGCGTATTTATCATAAGCTCAAACGGTGAAGGAAAACATCGTGAGGAAACATGCTTGCTTGAGAGATTTGTCTCGATGGCATGTGAAGTCTGCCAACCCGCAGTAGGCTAGCGTGGTGGACTATAGCCTAATCCCTCTCAAATGAGAGGAGACCCGTGCCCAGCAGTGGGACGTTAATGGGTTGATGATGATGATGATGATGAAATATTTTACCATTTCCGCGTAATTCTACATCAAATTATTAAGCACCAATCTCTATAAAAGCAAGGTCTCAACTAAATCTGTGTCGCTTACTTTCACTTATACAAACACCATAATTGAGTGAGCACGGTGGTATGGCCTAACTACTTCTTAATTATGACAGTATTTGAATGGCATCTCGACGTTGATTTCACAAGGTTAATGTCCCTTAGAATGACAATAAAACCATTGTTGTTTAAGTGACAGTAAAGTACTTGAAAGTACATACGTATGGGAAAATCATAGGGTTCAATATTGCTCCGAGAAATATTACGTCAGTACCTCGGTCGTGTGTGGAGCTATAAGAACTAAACATTGTATTACATCCTGTTATGTAGTATGTAGGTACGCCGGTTACGACTATGAGCACCTCCCTTGAGCCACACAGACAAACGTAAGCCAGAAGCCAGGGTCCTTTTCGAATGACAGACGCGTTGCGATAATGGAAGTCTTTCACCAAAAAGGTTGATATATTCTTCTAAACCATCCCATCCACTTTATGTTACTTTGGACTAATATAATTTTATTAAGTGCAAACATTTTAGAACTAGTAAAGATAGAAACTAATTTCTTACTCATACGCAACTGCTAGACATGGAAATAAAACTGATTTATTACAGATTTTATCGCGGTATATTGATATTATTTAATTCGGACATTTCAGATGCTTCACAATCTCACTACGCACATATGTAGGTTTATTAACCGACTTAAACTTTTTTAAGTCGAGGAGATTATCAATTCGACTGTATTTTTTTTATGTTTGTTACCTCATAACTTTCGACTTAATGAACCGATTTTGATGATTCTTTTTTTATTTGAAAGCTGGTGCTTTCCGCGTGGTCCCATAATATGGCGAGGATCTGATCAATGCATCTTTGGAAAATTGAGAGAAACACTCAAATTTTCTACGTAGATGACGCGTTTATTGTTCAACCTCTTACATACACCTTTTGGAAGTAGGTTAAAACTGTATTAAGTTATTTTTAACTTTTTAGTTTTTAATTCTGTTTTTTTTTTCAATAATATAGAACGAATGTTATCTAATAGTAGTCTACCATTATATAATATATTTATCTGCATACATATAACATTAATACAGTGTTTCTCATGTACCTACTTTACACACAAAATCCATGTCAAGCATTAGATTCTTTACAATGTGTTTTGAACACCCACCTCTCTCCCCGAATCAGGTGCAACAAAAACGAAACCATAATTGACGCAACATAAGGTTAATATTAGAAAGTGGGTAGGGTTCATGTGTACACTTCCTCAGTTGACATAACATTTGCCAAGTCGCAAGTCCGCATGGCTATGTGCGAGCACGTATTACCTATATCAAGTTGTCTAATGGACTATCCAATGGAATTTAATTAAAGGTTTAGATAAAACTGGAGCTTACTTAGACTCAGCTTATTCCAGTAAAAAGGTTGGCCAATCAGCATTGAGCATTAAATGGCTAGAGAAGTCTACAATAGTCTACATTACTTACTGTTTTTAAGACCTGAAGTAAAAGTTTAACGTTTATACATATACATATGTATGTAGGCTTTTATTTGTGTTATCGTAGTTCCTACAAGCACGGGAATCCATAAAGTAAAAAGTAAGGTGACTTGATTGTTATATTAAATAATCTATTCAGCTGTTTGTAGATCGTCAGCTTCATCGGCGGTCCAGAAACCAACTCTCAACTCTATTGCAGAATTTATCGGGGGTAAAATTGCATCGTTTAATACCTATTTATTTGTTAGTTTACCTATTGATTTACTCTACATAAACACAAGCTTCGTTACTTAGCTCGGATCTAGATGGCGCTGTGTCAAAATGCCCGCATACATCATTATAACATCATTATGAACGAGAACACAAGTCCATAATTCAATCACAAGTAATAAGCATAAGTCAACAGAACCGTTTTAAAAATACTTTATTAATAAGAACTTGGCACCTAAAACATACCGGCGAAACGTGGGTGTACATTAGTACACCTCTGCCTAACCTTTCGGGGACGACGGGCGTGATGGTATGTATGTATGTATAAGAACTTATTCTTGTAACTAACGTAAAGGGTATAACAGATATTGTCAAATATTATTTTAGTCTAAACGTGATCTCTGACGTAATGTCAAAGCATATTTATTTAAACAATTAGTTCATACAATTTGCGTATACCATACACTTATAATATGCTAACATTTGAACAATTCATTCGTAGGCCAACGAACTTTAATTGCGGAATGCTAATTTATGAGTTACTAGCAACTTTTGGCTGCTACTTTGTCAGCGTAGAATAAGTATTTCTTACAAATATGATTATTTATTTTACCCTCTTTTAAGAAATTATCGATTCCGCATAAAAACTTCACCCCCCTTTTCACCCTTTCAAGGGATAATTTCCGGGACAAAATGAAGTATAAATTGAACTACTTTTTAAAGATTTTATCGCGGTATATTTTTACAAAAATTGTGATACTGGTGTGATCAGAGGAGTGTGAAATCAAAGGTCAAATTTTCGTGCATATTTATCACAATGACATGCTGATTCGGTGAGATCGTGTGAATACCTGCATCTTGCATGGCTGAGAGATCTTCTTGATGGTGTGTGAAGTCACCCATGTTGTGAAGTATAGTTTAATCTTTCTCACACGATAAGAGACCCGAGCTCAACATTGGGACAATAAATGGGTTGATGATGATATTATTTATTTTTGACAACCTCTGTGGTCTAGTGGTTCGAGTACCGGACTGCTGATCACGAGGCACGACCTCGTGATTTTTCGATTTTTTTTTGATGGTTCGATTCCCACAGGACACAAATATTTATGATATAAATAAAAGTGTTTGTGTTCGTCTGGATGTTTCCTATGTATTTTAAGTATGTATTGACAAAAAAAAGTATATAAGTATTATATCCATTGTCTAGTACCCATAGTGCAAGCTCTGCTTAGTTTGGGACTAGATGGTGCTGTGTAAAATGTCGCAGAATATTTATATTACTGACATTTGGGATACTTTTACAGCATCCAGAGTCGGTGGGAGAATGGCGTTGGTTGTCTTAATTTCATAATTACTAACAGATAACCTACATTTTCCTAAATTATTGACGATCCAATTTACACAGTATTCTTTGATCGTGCAGTTTTGTAGTTTGAGTAAGATATAATAAGATATAATAGGTACACATTAGTGGCTACTTTTCTTTAAGCAAATTATTTTATTAAAGAAATAAATTTGTTACTTTGACAGATGTTTCATAACATTTCAGTAATATCGATAAAATAATTCCTCTGTAGCATGTAGGGGATTATTTTCGTATTCATATAGTTATGAATACGAAAATAATTACGTCTATTTTTACATATTTGAAATATAAAGTAACAGAAAAAAATGTAAATCATGAAAAGTAGTAATATGACTGAAACCTCTAAAGTAAGATTACATTATTTATATTATTAAAATTAACTTGTATAACCACTTCAACTTTTGTAATAATATTTTGTAAAATATTCAGAATTCAACTTTGTCTGCTTTATAGAGACTTTGTACAATTCTAACTCTATTATTTAATAAACTGATATATAACAAGCAATTCGAACATAATATCATGCTTCCAAATTATAAGATACTAGCTGCCTCCCGCGGCTTTTCCCGCACAGTGTATAGATAAAAAGTAACCTATGTGTTAATCCAGGTAATAAACTATATGTTTGCTAAATTTCATTCAAATCTGTTAAGCGGTTTTTGCGTGAAAGAGTAACAAACATCCATCCATACATACATCCATACTTACAAACTTTCGCGTTTATAATATTGGTATGATGTTCCAACTAGTTAGTAGGTAAAGCCGACCGGCCTAAATCCCCACACGGCACAAATCTTATATATAAAATTCTCGTGTCACAATGTTCGTTCCCGTACTCCTCCGAAACGGCTTTACCGATTCTCATGAAATTTTGTGAGCATATTGAGTAGGTCTGAGAATCGGCCAACATCTATTTTACATACCCTTAGTGATAAGGGTCGTCCACCAACCCCTATAATATGGCAACACAAACGTTTGCTGGGTCAGCTAGTATATATATATACGTATGGCTTATAGGTAGTTGTTCCGGGTCTGTGTGTCTCTTCATTAACAGATTTCTACAGAATTACTGACATTTATGAAACACAATTTATTTTCCCGCGACATATAAAACGAATGGTACCTAGTATAAGGAAGTATTATGAATTCCTCTGTCGGACAATGCTTTTACGACGGTGGTCTGCCCATACAAGCCCTAACAATCTCCCATACAGTTCCCATACACTTATGGAGTTGCATGTGACTTATTGTGATGCTAATTAGTTTGTAAACTAACACTGCTAGCAAGACATTGTTCACACTAGCGAGACTGATGGCTCTACCTATACATTACCTAATGGGGAAACTGTATAGGGGTCTTCCCCAAGCCGCTGTGCACTATACCACGTAACCACTGTTTGGTCTTCTCTGACGTCACTTAGTGGCCGGACAAAATCCCGAATCTGAGTATCCATCAACTGCATTTCCTTATCGCGCGTTGCGAAAGGGAGCTAGACGGAAAAAAATAAAACGAAAAGTTGTAACGACACTTTTTGCTATAGTAAGCTATTGTAAGCCGTGCGGCGTGCGCATGTTTCTCTGCCTGTCTCTCTCTCTCTCTCTCTCTCTCTTATAGAAAGCAAGGGACATCCGGATGGAACGAAGTTCCTTTCGATTAATTAGTGAAGGAATTGTAAAAAGGAACTTCGTTCCATCCGGGTGTCCCTTGACACCTCTCAAGTTTTTTTTTTATTGTGCTTTAGTTTTCTTTCTTTCAACTAACAAAAGAAATAATATTGGTGTTGTTACAACTAAGTTTAGTTTCTCAATATATTGATTCACAGTAGTTGCATAGGACATAATATTATGTAAACCATACTCGCTATAGTCTAGCGAAGCATTGCTGTGCAGGTACGGCTATCCTGGTAGACGAGATATTATGTAGGTCGTGTATAAAGCGATGGTACACCATCATTACACCAAGAGGGAGTGCCTTTTAGACATTGCCCAGGGGTTTCCTTAACTGGTCTCTTGAGAGACTACCAGGCTAGTTTAATTTAGGTTTATGTCATCACAAACTTCACGGACTCTTCCGCATAGTAATTGGGAACTGGGCAAAAATACCCCACAGCCAACTCAACGTACTTAGGTCTGATAAACATTAGAATATCAATTACTCACATAATTTTGCTATAAGCCAAAGTTTTGACCGAATCTGCATTATTTAAAATATGAACTAAATTATACGCATGTGGACACCGTTTTATGGAGCTATTTATATAATTTTGAGTAACGCATAGGTTGCTGAATGACGTCATTATAATCGTTATTATCACGTGTACCTCTTGGCCTAAACATGGAAGTTTCTATGTTTGTATAAACCATTAAAACTACTATACTAGGCGACAGGTTTGTGAAGATACCCATACATTTCAGTGTATATTTTCTATCGTATTAACTAATAATAATTATATTTAATAATTACCTACATTCAATCACATGGTTTATGTAGTAGATAGATGTCACTTTATATAAAAAAAAACTTGTTTTCGCGGCAATAGTTAGCCTGTGTCAATGACTATAAAATATACTACATAAAAGATATAAAGAACTTTGGCGTAGAGATACATTGGACCACAATGAAGGACTATGGTCCGATCTATCTCTACACCAAAATTCGTCGATTTTTGTTTAGCGGTTTGGGTGTAAAATCGTAACAAAACAGTCGAAAGTGATTTGAATTAACCATAAAACAATTATTTGGAGCATGTTTTTTAAGGATGTCAATTTATATAAAAGACGCTTGAGAGTGTCCGCATACCGAATAAATTGTAGGTACTATTCAGATAAAGTTCAAATACTTACTTTAATAAATGTGAATCAGTTTACATTAATTTGTCAGTTAACTTATACGGCTTTATATTTACCTCGTGTCACAAAACCAGCACTTTTGAAGGTTGAGAGAATGCGTGAAATGTTCAAAACGTGTAGTTTAAATACATTAAGCTTGATTGCTAATTAATCAAGACTTTTTATAGCTTCTGAAAATTCATGTTATTCTCTTGAATATATACGAAATATACCTATAATATCGAACTACGTTATTTTTGTACAAGTATAACAAAAAATGCACATGAAACTACCTAACATTGTAATCGTAAGACTTTCATTTAATATATTTTTTCGGAACTAAAAACTAGACTTGACCATTAAACCATTAAATAATTAAAGAATTAAATACAATATTTGATTTTGATTAACTTTGCTTAATAATTAGTTACCCAGTGACACGACGACTACGGCATACCCATAGTCGAGCGGTAGTTAACACTGCCTTCTGTGCTACGGGTCCTGGGTTTGAATCCCGGTAGGGACAAATATTTGTGTGATGAGCATAACCTTTGTAACATAAAGAAAGCTTTAGTTAGAGAGTATTTTTTGCTATCAACGAATCCAAGATAACACTCGGATCCTTAAAAGACTAAAATAAGGAATTAAGCAACTTTTTAAAAACACAAGTAATAATAATAATAATAAACTCAACGTAACCGCTAAACTAGTCCGAGAGAGTGCGGTAACGTAACATGAACATTGCAGAGGAAGATAGTCTAGGAGACCGGTTCGTTACCCAATCGATAAATATAGGAAACTGTTGAGGAACATTTTGTTTACAACTCAGAGACCTAGATTAGTTTGTTTGGACACCCGGTTTTGTGCGATACTAAAGTTGGTCAAACAAGTGACGTAATATTGCTGTCCCACTTTTTTGTGTGATGACCGAGAGAGATGACATGGTTCCGAATAGTAGTAGTAATGTAGGTATATCTTATTTAATAACAAATTTTATACTTTTTCTTTATGAATTTTCTTAATAAAGCATTCCGTTTAGTCCCCGTTTTGAATTATGGAAAATTCTGTATTATATATATCTACTTACCGATTTTATAACGGAAAAAAAGATATGAAAATACTGTTTTGTTGATGAGTAAGTTTTATACCAAAAGTCCTGTCCATCATCAACCCATTATTGTCCCACTGCTGGGCACGCATCTCCTCTAATTAGAGAAGGATTAGGCTATAGTCCACCAACCTAGCCTATTGCGGATTGGCAGACTTCACATGCCATTGAGAAAATCTCTCGAGCAAGCAGGTTTCCTCACGATGTTTTCCTTCACTGTTTGAGTATGTGATAAATACGCACATAACTTCCGAAAAGTCAGTGGTGCATGCCTTGGGTTGGAACTCGAGACCTTTGACATCTCAGTCCACTGGTCTCACCACTAGGCTACCACAGCTTTTAAAAGTCCTGTCCAGACAAAGTTTAATATTAATGTACTTAGCTCTATCTGTCAATTAAGAATCAGTCGAAATTCCGTCTTACAATGACAAAAAAATATAATTACAATATAGGATATTATGTCATCAAAAAACATATCGAAGAACGTTCACGTGCAATAATTATAACAGTCTTGCTGTTTTTTATTTTTTTATTTATTTTTATTTATTTATTTATTTATTGGAACCATAACAAAGTTTACAGTAATTACGTGTGCACGATAATAGCTACATTAGTGCAAAGACTGTGTCGTAGCCACTAACGCCCACCTCCAGAGACGGGGGCGCAGCGTTCCAGAAAAGAATTATTATATAAAATATTACTAAAAGTTAATAGTATCTATTTCTAAGTACATTACTTATATTACTAATAGATATTTGATGTGTGAGTGTGCCAAGAATATATAAGAAAAGAAATGTATATATATATATATTGTGTGTGTGTGTGTGTGTGTGTTTGTGTGTGTGTGCCCGCGCGTGTGTGTGTGCCCGCGCGTGTGTGTATGCCCGCGCGTGTGTGTGTGTGCGTGTGTGTGTGTGTGCATGTGTGTGCATATGTGTTTATATGTGGAGTTGTACAAAATAAAGGGAAGTTATTTTTTTTTTTTTTTTTTTTTTATAGACTGTTATATTATACATTTAAACTATTTTCCAATTCATTATAACTCAGAGAATGTAGCCAAATATTAGTACGATTTTTACACTCTCTTATAGAGAGTGGGTAAATGTCGAGTATTTTATTAATTTTATTGTATAAAACAGACCCCAAATAATAATACTGCCGCCTCGCTGTTTCAATTTTGACGCATTCTGTCTTGCATACGATATCATGTCTACGCTTCTGTGTTTTGTAGTTTGGTTCAAATGTTAGCTCTCGGTGCTTACGCAAAATAGTAGTCAAAATAAAAGAATGTCTGACCGTAGGTAGCTTGCATATTTCGTAAAGTTCTGCTGTAGGAAAACGTATAGGCTTATGTAGCATAACCTTTAGTACAGCCCTTTGAGCTCGTTCTAATCTCAGGAATATGCACTTGCCAGAATTTCCCCAGACAGCTTGACAGTATGTCAAAATTGAAGAAGCTAGGGCAGAATATACAATTTTGAGCGTTGGAAGGTCTGCAGATGATCTTAGGTTTTTAAAAACATATATTAATTTTCTGACCCTTGTAATAAGAGAATTAATATGATCATGCCACGATAGTGTACTGTTGATAATAACACCAAGATATTTTATCGTGTTAGCTCTAGTGATTGTTGTACAATCACAGTTATGCGCACCCCTGGTATCGGTAACGTTACCACAAATGTGTGCCTTCAAAACAAAGTTTACAGGGGGCTGGGACGATAGTCTTGGTGCAAACGTGATTATGTTAGTTTTTTGGAGGTTGATGGTGAGCAAATTGCTTGCAAGCCAGTCCATAGTTATTTTTAGTGCCAATTCAGCATTTAAAAAAGTCTGGTTCCAATTTTTGCCATGTACAACAATACATGTATCGTCAGCATATGTGATAATTTTCGAGTGGGGCAAAGACAGTTTGCATAAGTCATTTATGTAAATGTTAAACAAGGTAGGACCCAGCACACTACCCTGCGGGACACCACAATTTAGTGTTTCCTCTTTACTAATGTAATTGTTAATTTTCACAATTTGGGAGCGGTCACTCATATAGCTCTTGAAAATATCGAGAGGTAATCCTCTTACACCAACACATTCCAGTTTACTAAACAGAAGGGGGAATGAGACAGTGTCAAAGGCTTTGGAGAGGTCTAGGAAGATAGTTAAAGTTTTTAATTTATTCTTGAAGTTTTGCGCTATAATGCTAGTTAATTCAATCACCGCGTCCTCTGTATTTTTCCCAGATCTGAAGCCAAATTGGTTATCAGCTATGATTTTATATGTGTTTAAATATTTTACAAGCCTATTGTTTAGTATCTTTTCGAGAATTTTAGACAGTGTAGTTAGAACAGAAATTGGCCTGTAGTTATTGACACTGCCTCTATCCCCACTCTTGTAGATAGGGGAAACTACTGCTTTTTTAAAGACCGTTGGGAAGGTACCCAATGAGATACAGAGATTAAAAACATGGTTAATTACAGGCACGAGGACATGTCTAGCAGCTTTTATCAAAGAGGAAGATATACCATCCCAGCCCACAGCACAACTCACTTTCAGGCCTAGAATTATTTGCTCAATCTCTTCACAATCAGTGCTAAGGATGACCATAGAGTTGGGAATAGGAATACTAATTTGAGGATTTGCAGACTTTATTTGATCCGGGTTTATTTTTGATGCTAAGGTTTTCCCTATTTCCGCAAAAAACTTATTTACAATATTAGTTGAGTGCGATGGATCTAGACTTAATGAAAGGAGTTCATTAGCACAAGATTTACTTTTATGGAGATTAGCAATAGTTCCAATTAAGTTCCATGTTGCCTTGGGATTGTTTCGATATTTAAGGAATTCACTGCGTTCAAATTGACGTTTAATGTTTTTTAGAATTTTATTACAAAAGCATTTGTATCGCGTAAAAGTTAATTTTATAATACAGTTATTAGGATCTTTTTTGTATTTCTTGTAAAGTCTGTCTCTATTGCGTATGCATCTTAGAAGCCCAGGGGTAATCCATGGTTTTATAATTCTATGTTTACTTCGGATTACTGAAATACGAGAATTAGTTTTAACAACATTTTGAATAATATTTACGAAATCAGAGGCAGCTTTTTCAGCATCATAACAATTTAAAATTGATGAGAAGTTAGTATCTTCAAGAGCAGTTAAACAAGCAGGTATATCTACTCGAGGCAATTTTAATGGCACTCTAGTATTGTTAAGGTTAATGTCACAATATACAAGTAATGGAGCATGGTCAGTTATAAAAGTGTCTAACACTAGGGTTATAACAGGCTTATGTGATTTTATAATAACGTGGTCAATACAATTTGTATTACGTGTAGGTAAATGGTGGGCAGGTAACATCCCATGAGATGCAACTGTATTTAGGTACAAGTCAGAGTTTATGTCGTTATTATTTAATGAGATGTTTATGTTTATATCCCCCACTAAAACGATCGTTTTAAAGGTACGAAGTGACTGTAGATTGATATCTAAACTATTGTTGAAGTTATGGATGTTGCGGTATGATATATGATGTTACTTTATTTCTCTTTTTTTGTAGTGAAGTGCGTACATATACATTTCTATAAGAAATCGAGTGGCTTAAATGATCGATCCAAGGTCTCTGCTTGCAGGTAGTTCAAGAGAAACGGGTCGACAGGTGGACATCGGGCGGCTGCATGGCATATTTACGACTTAATTAATAGGAAGCGGAAAACACTTTCCGAAAATATCGCCAGCACTTCATGACCAAACATAGTCCTTTTTTATAGTCTTTGAGTAAAATGGCGCGAGATTGCAGTGTCATTACTTATACGACTCTTGTATTACATTTTTTTAAGGATGGCAATAAAATATTGAATTGAATTTGAATGTAGATTTTAAAAAGATTATTGTAAGTGATTTTTATAGAAAGCATGATTGTTATTATATAACATACCATCACGCCTATCGTTCCCGAAGGGTTAGGCAGAGGTGTACTAATGTACACCCTCATTTCACCGGTATGTTTTAGGTCCCATGTAATAGGGGGCGATCCTATTGCCATTAACCGGGCACGAATCCAAACTCCGAGCTGCTACTGAGAATTTCATAGAAAAACCCAATAACACTTTACTCGACCTGGGAATCGAACCCAGGACCTCTTGCTCGGCAGTCGCTATGTACGACCACTCGACCAACGAGGCAATTATTATTTTTTAAATAATATTATATATTAAAAGGGTTTACTTATGGGCATAATAAATAAAAATGGAAATGGGCATGGGGAATGATAAATGGGCTGTAAAAGTTTGCGCATAAACTACGAACATATTGTTGTAAGTACTTTGCGGGATTGTTGAAACTTGTTCATAGATTTTTTATATAATAATACGTAAGTGCAGTAATCAATTAATTAAAGAAGCAAAACTTATTATTTAGATCTCATTATTTCCTAAGTCTTCATGAAAATAATTACACAGATTTATTTGACTATAATTCAACCGTAAAAAATAGGAGACTGTTAGAGCAATACCACAAAAAAGCTATTTGTCACTGTCTAGAAACATTGGGTAACGTAAAATATGATTGCGACTGCATTTCGAAGTGCGTTCACGATTTGATGTGAAATATTCGCTCAGGCATTTTACTGTTCCATTATTAGTTTGTGGTTAGTATTATTTGCAGTTTCGCATGGAATAAATTATTTTTTCAAATTATCAGCAGCTAAAACACTCTGGTATTTGTAGAGCACAGTGACATTTTAAACTTCGTCTAGTACAGTACAGTACTACCAGTTATTCTAAATAACATTAAGCTACACCTATGCCCGTGAATTTATAGATTACACAGTCCCACACACGTATTGGAAATTATATATATATATATATATATATATATAATTTCCAATACGTGTGTATATATATATATATATATATATATATATATTAAAAGTCAAGTATATATATATATATATATATATCACATTTCACGCTGTGGTTGTTATAACTACTGTGTCCATACACACAGGTAAAGACGGTCACCCACAAGTTGATCCAGCTTTAGCCTCAAGGTTCATGTAGAGTAACGGAATTCCTAGTAAGGATACAAGAATCATTAGGATAACATATAATACAGCTTAAAAAAAACATTGACATTAATTATACACTTGCATAATTAATGTCAATGAGGCAAGATATTTTTGATGTTCAAACTTACTTAAGATTAAACATCAAAAATGTCTTGCTTCACACATAAAACATGTTTTACTCTAAACAAAATAGTTGCAATATAGTCATTATAACCTACAATCATACTACAAAATTGTCCATGCAATAGGGCACGCATACGAAGCCATGAAGCAACGTTAAATTAAAGCAATATTGATGAAATAAAACGTAACTTAAATGAGTATGTTGTAATACCACTTGAGTAGTACAAACCCTTGTGCTTTCACAAAAAAAAACTGGGTGACGGTTCAATTCCGTCATTCACTATTATATTATAATTACTTAGAGTCGTTTTCGCAAAGACGGACAGTCAAATTTGACTCACATCTCAAGACCAATAAAATTCAAAGGTTTTTTAAATAAATTAGATTAATTATAATATAATTTTATGAAGACCTTGTATCAAATTATAATCAGTTACTATCCTTTTGGCCATCAGAATCAAGTTGCGTAATGAACTGTAGGTATAACAAAATTAGTATATTATAATTTCCACTATAAAATTCAAATCACGCTGTTGTGAAATAAAATGGCACAGTCTTCTGTAATTTTTAGAATTTATTCGAATATATTTTTTTCTTAATTAAAAACCTTAACAGCATTTCAAACTATTTCGTCTTATTATAACTGGGTGACGGATCGATTTGGTTTAGTGGTCGCAATCGTTATTTCTTAGCGTTAAGTTTACCGAGCAATATTAATTTTGACGACCCGATTAGCTCAGCGGTAGTTAACGCTGCCTGCTGTGCTATAGGTCCCGGGTTTGAATCCCGGTAAGGATAAATGTTTGTGTGATGAGCATCAACATTTGTATCCGAGTCATGGATGTATCTATGTATGTATTTACAAAAAAAGTATATATTTAATATATCAACCATTTAGTATCTGTGACACGGAATTAGATGGCGCTGTGTAATAATGTCCAGAAAAAAATAATCCCTGTTTAATAGAACCTTAAATATACCGACTTAAAGTGCGAATACCTCAATACTTCTCTGTATTTTTCACGTGGTTATGTGTTACGCTATGAGTAGTTATTGGGTGACGGAAAAAATCCGTCTGCTCTTATACGGCTACCGCGTCGATCTAGTATCCAGGTGCGCTTCTGCTAAGCGTGATGTGGTAAGTAAAATTTCCAAATCGAGTAAGATATTATTTGAGATACTTCTTACAATATTCTCGATATGCAGCTCGAAGTTTGTATTTTTGCCTGGACGAGTGTCGATAAATATGATATTTATTTCTATAAATAGAACTTGAGAGGACACTTTAACAAGTCGAGCCATCTAGATCCTAAAAACAACATTTTTGTTGGCATTTCCTAAATAACGAACTTTGAGAAGAAATAGCGAAACAAACTCAGAGAGTCTTTGTCTCTTTTAAGGTGCAGATATATTAGTTAGCAGTATGTGAGTTTAATAATGTGGGTCAACATTATAAAAATAATAATAATAATAAATATTCTGCGACATTTTACACATCACCATCTAGTCCCAAACTAAGCAGAGCTTGTACTATGGGTACTAGACAATGGATATAAATACTTATATACTTTTTTTTTGTAAATACATACTTATAATACATAGGAAACACCCAGACGAACATAAACACTTATATTCATCACATAAATATTTGTGTCCCGTGGGAATCGAACCCACAATAACAAACTTAATAACCTTAATAACATCAAACTTGATAAAATATACTATTTACGCGTACCATGGTATTATATCAGTATTTTTCTGCATCTCTGCGTGAAGTTACTCAATATATCGCTAGAATTTCCTTGAATAAATAAATATCCAATAGGCTAAAAATAGCTTCCAAAGACATGTCAAAGATGACTTTTTGCGACACTGCATTTCAAAACATCGTGATTTGAATTTTATAGTTACTAAGTATTTATAGAATGTTATTTCTCTTGTACTAAAATTGCGAAACTTCAACTTCCAATGGTCAAAATATTCATATCTACATAACTAGCTGACCCAGCAAACGTTGTTTTGCCACATTATAGGGGTTGGTGGACTACCCCTAACTTTTAGGGGGATGAAAAATAGATGTTGGCCGATTCTCATAGATACCGGATAAGCACAAAAAATTTCATCAAAATCGGTCAAGCCGTTTCGGAGGAGTATGGCAACGAAAACTGTGACACGAGAATTTTATATATTAGATATCTACTATTATTATTTACTCAGGAATCTTATTAGTAAATGGATACAACGAACGTTATCCTGATGGAATGCCGCGCCATCTACCCACTCAAATCCTAAATATAAACTACCATAGACCTATACAAGAATACAAAATATTTCATAAAAATCGGTTCCATCATATACCTGAGAATTTTCTCAAAACAATTGTTGCTTTTTCTGTGGAGTTTTCAGCAGAAGCTCAAAATTTGCCAGACTGGTTAACGGCAATATATACAAAATATACTTATCCAATGACCCTAATGGTATTAAACTAAAATGCTACCAAAAAACCAAGTGTACCACATTTTTTCAAAAGAAATAAAAAATATATACGTACAACTCAATAAAAAAAATCCAACGGCCTTTTCGGTGTTGCCACGGCTACAAACGCCATTAATACCATTAATTTTCAATGAAACCATACAAATACTATACACAAATAAACAAACTTTTTGCTACGGACGGGTGGTAAAAGTTCACGTCCAATCATTTCCAAATTGTGTAAACAACCCTTCATGTTTCTCAGTAAGTTATAAAGAAGTTAAGAAATAGCCCGCCAGGGGCTTCGTAACCCACGAAATTTAATAAAAAGGTAACTTGAACCTGGCTAAAGTCTATTTAAAAATAAGAGTAAAATTGTTTCGTTTGTTTACTCGACGCTTCGCGTGACTAAAAGACTAATTATTATAGGTACTTTGTTAAAGAGTCATGAACTCATGTGGGGTAGATACTGGTCTTTCGTAAGGTTGAGGGGGGTTAGGCTATATTGCATTATACTAGCCTGGTATAATTCTACCTGTGTAAATCCATACTACGCTCCAGCCTAGTATGGCTGTAATAGCTAATAGTAGCGTCCACACTATTTGAACAGAGGACCTGGTATTCTATTCAGATAGCGCCCAGAGACCTTCCGGCTACAGTCTGAAACTGCAAACGTCCATAACATAACACTGCAAACACAACGTGTCTACATAATTAACAATAAGTCTTAAAGATAGTAGTCAAGATAATTGGGACAAACTTATTAAAATATAGCATTGTCATCGATCCTTAATAAGTGTGCTAAATTTTAAATTAATTTGACGTTTTTAAGTCGGTGCAACTGACGTTCAAATATTCGGTTGAACAGGTACTTACATAGAAAGATAGATACAGGTGAAGCTCATAAAAGCCTGTCAAAAATAAATATACAATGTGGCATAAAAGCATGTGGAATTTCGCCAATATTAATAATGTAATTGCTAGGTTACATAACAATTGTGCCGGTTACTAGGAAAAGTTATTACGCACAACGTGCGTAGACAATGTTTACCTTTCTTTTTCCTATTTAGGCTGTGGTGCAAGTGATACAAAATAGCAAGTTAGCACAAAAAAAAACATTAAAAATAATTTAATTGTATTCTCATCAGAAAACATTTCAAATATATTTATCTATTTCTTACGAGTAATTTTATTAATTTCCATGAATATAGACTATTATGGATGGATTAATACACTATATTAATCCATCCATATTACTGTATATCCATAGGTACTAATATGATAAATGCGAAGCGAACTCTGTGGATCTGTTACTTCTTCACGCTTAAACCACTGAACCGATTTAGATAAAGTTTAGTATGGAGATAGTTTGTCCCGGGAAAACATAGAATTTTTTGCCCCTGAAATCATCTCATTCAAAAGAGAGAAGAGGATGGAAGTTTTTATGCCAATTCGATATTTTTTTATTAAAAGAGTATGTTTAGAAATAATTAAGCAGATTGGATAAAATTACTAATTCCACGCAGGCGAAGGCGCGGGAAAAAGCTAGTATGTTATATGTCTGGGATACAAACTTATTTCTTATTAGTTTGAACATCAGAAACGCGACACAACGTTATTTGGGGTAATTAACTTACAACTCAACAAATGCAAAGTATATGTTAAAAAATACAACTCAAACGAAAGGTTGTCGGTATTACATGAGTCCTAATAACTTAATTAACGTCTTGTGAAAGTCTGAAAAGGTTTTAGTATGTTATATTATTCAAAAAATTTGGGGCATAACTCAAACGCTAGGTGAAATTTTACTTCATTAAAAATGTTAATCACACTTTTTACTTTCTCTGATGTACTTAATTAGGCAAAATGTAATGAATTTATCTTTGAAATAATGCAGCATAAGTATTTTTTTTAATTATTAAATTTCTGGCATAGTGTTTGCGTTGTTTGTGGTTATACTAGCGTTTCTGATGGCCTCAACGACAAAGCAAGGGTGTTCTAGTCAATACGAGCCCGAAATGCAGTGTCATATCTCCAGAAAGCAGAAGATCTAATGACTAAGCTTTATTAACAAAACAAAAGTAGAAAGCAGCTGTAATGTAACTTCTGCAAAGAATAAATTCACCAATCAGTTCCTCAATTATTTTATTTAGCAAAATACAAGGACTCGTTTTTATGACATTGGACATGCGGTGATTGTAGCCCATGTCGGCCACGCCGTTTTCTTTATATCGTTTTAACTTGGGACATTTGAATCTCCTGCGAGAACTGCTGAAAGCTGCTGATAAATGTTTACCGGCATCAACATTTGTGAGCAGCTGTTTCTTTCCGCTTATAATCAGAAAACGTTTAGTCATTAGTATTATTATTATTTATTATTATTGTTTATAAATAAATAATAAATAATAAATATTCAGGGACATTTTACACAGCACCATCTAGTCCCAAACTAAGCAGAGCTTGTACTATGGGTACTAGACAATGGATATATAATAATAATAATCTTTATTTAATTCTTTTTTACAAGAATTAAATAAAGATTATTATTATTATATATCCATTGTCTAGTACCCATAGTACAAGCTCTGCTTAGTTTGGGACTAGATGGTGCTGTGTAAAATGTCCCTGAATATTTATTATTTATTATTTATTTATAATATAATACTTATATACTTTTTTTGTTGTAAATACATACTTATAATACATAGGAAACACCCATCCCCATCTATTCGAAAATAGGTTCAGACATTTTGTTGCCATGGTTCATGTCTTCTCTTCTAGCCTTGCCCGCTACAGCTTATGACTTACCACAAATATTGGCTACAATTTCTATATAAATTACCGTCACCAACATAATGTGTCTACTTATTTACAAAAAGACTATGGTCAGTAAAAAAATAAATATGAAATGTCCGCTTTCCATATAGCGGACAATGTTTTCGCGTCGCTCTCTCATTGTATCATAATATTCATAAATTAGATTGTAGATTGGAATTTCGTACTGAGATTTCTGGGAACTCCTACTGTATTACAAATTATTTTGCCGCCAAGCAGAAGTGTAATAACATGATTGTGTTTCAGTTAAAAGATAGATAGATAGAGTACTCTTTATTATACATACACCAAAAATACAACAATATGGAATATACAGAAAGTATAAAGTACAATTGGCTAAAAGTTAAAGTTAAGTTAAGTAAAAGTTGCCTAATGTTAAATCTGACTGATGTCTAAAGGTGACAGCGCTTGCTATCAGGCGGAAAGTACTTCTCGGCAACGTTAATGATATCACTACATGTCATAAACAACGTCCCCCCGCCAAGTCTGTCTGATCGCGATAAACTCAAAAACTACTGAACTGATTTTCATACACTGGTTTTCACTACCGCTCAATAGAGGTGTCAAGGAGAAAGGTTTAAATGTACAATTGATTAGAGGTCATATAAATCTCGGCTTGAAAGACATCATAAAAATGATAAATGCAGATTAATGTAGGTACTCCAATTTTTTTTTCTCATTATAGTGAAAAATACACTAACATAAGTGTTATCTTTAGACACTCACGCCTCACTGGTACACTCATTAGACACGTTACACACAAGCAATGCTATTATGTAAGTACCCACTAGCAAACTCACTTCTGAATCCTCAGCGTAAACACTAGTTTAGATCTTGTAACTTCGATAACTAGAGTTATATTACTATGGTATGATTATAGTTAGTTATACTTATATAGTTATACCACTGTTACTCATAATTTATCACGGAGTAGGTAGGTATTTAAGTATTGAAAGTGACTGTCAAGGCAAAGCAAGGGTGAAATTGAGTCGAGTTTCGAGTTTAGAATCATGTGTTTTTACAGATCGGCACTATCTACTTCTTTTCAAAATATACCCTGCTAAAACTTTCCAAATTACCTGACATTCATTTATTTCCTGAATCTTAGATACGTGTAAATACACGTAAGATTCAACATAACAAATAAAAAATATTCAAATAAAAATTGACTCAACAGGCAGAGTCAGTTTCTGTCCCTAATCATGGATAAACATTCTGATACGTCGGGATCGTATTCGGTATTATATCAAAAACTATATCCCGGCAACATCCATAAAAAATATTGTACATAAAGTTTTTAGAGGTAGTATTTTTTTTCTATGTCTTGTATTCGCTAAAGTGTAATAAATCAACAAATAAAAACTTTTTTAAGAACATTTTTTCTTATAATTTTCCTCTCCCTTCCCTTACAAACATACGTGAACCGTAAGGCTGCGTACAAACCTCACGGCGAACGATAAATTATTTATTGCCGTGCCGCGCGAGGCAAGTTGACTGACAAAACATGCTGCGATCCATGCTGCGTCTTAGGAAACAAGAAATGTTCATTAGTTCAAATATTTGTACGTCGAGCCGCGTGGATGCTGATATTAATCGTAATAAATTGTTGGAGTTGCCGCGCGAGGCAGCAACTCACAGTGTATACCCACCTTAACATTCCTATTAGGCATGTCATTTGATATTTTATCAGACTTTGTGCTATAATGAGCTCCAAAAGCTTCAGTAAAATATGAATCCTTTGTGAAATTACTAGGAAAAGGCTAGCAGAAAATATTGATTCCTTAGTAAGTATTAAATTATCCTTTCAAGAGTTGTTTTAGATTATGATCATATTACTAGAGGTGAACTTACGTATTGTATAGAAAAGGTCAAACCTTCTAGAATATTGAAGATATTTTAATGTATGTTTCTCAAAGATAAGATAAATCAATTTGTGTCAAAAAAACGAAAACGAAACTTTTTGAAGAGAAAAAAGTAAATAAGTAGGTAAGGCAAAGTAAACTAAGCGCAGACAGCCAAGACCAAGATTAGATTGTCCTTTAACCCTGGCTATTAAATTTCCAAAGTAATAAATATTAAAACTGTGGTGGTAACAAACCACTATTTTTAGTTTCCAATTTTTTGCATGAATAAATGCTCAAAAATTTATTTAAAATCACCATTTATAATTTTGGCGCTAAATGGGTACCGCCATCTTAACTAAATCTAGAAATGCTTGATTTTAAAAATACAAATGTTACAAAACTTACTACAAAAGATATATAATCTAATATATAAAATTCTTCTGTCACGGGGTGCGTAATCGAACTCCTCCGAAACGGCTCGACCGATTTTGATGAAATTTTTTGTGCTTATCCGGTATCTATGAGAATCGGCCAACATCTATTTTTCATCCCCCTAAAAGTTAGGGGTAGTCCACCAACCCCTATAATGTGGCAAAACAACGTTTGCTGGGTCAGCTAGTCTAATATATAAAATTTTCGTGTCACAGTTTTCGTTGCCATACTCCTCCGAAACGGCTTGACCAATTTTGATGAAATTTTTTGTGCTTATCCGGTATCTATGAGAATCGGCCAACATCTATTTTTCATCCCCCTAAAAGTTAGGGGTAGTCCACCAACCCCTATAATGTGGCAAAACAACGTTTGCTGGGTCAGCTAGTAATACATAAAAACAATATTGTACATATTATATATCTTTTGTAGTAAGTTTTGTAACGTTTGCATTTTTAAAATCAAGCATTTTTTTTTCATACGACTTATTTATCTACTAACTGCCTCCCGCGGCTTTGCCCACATGATATATAGATAAAAATTAGCCTATGTGTTATGTATGTTAAATTTCATGCAAATCCGTTAAGCGTTTTTGCATGAAAGAGTAACAAACATCCATACAAACTTTCGGGTATGTAATATTAAGTAGAATAATGCTTCTTATAATGTCAAATCCAGTGGTATTGGGTATCACATGAAGGAAAAGTTTTTAACGCTTTATTTGAATTAATAAATAGTTCTATGATAACGTCATCCATCATTTTGTATTGTAAGCAAAAATAGACCTTGTTGTTTTGTGATGTGCAAACGACATTCATTCTAAGATGGTAAAGCATTTCTATGGTTGACTATACAATATTGTTTTTTATGTATTATATACTATGATGCGTAATAGTTTAATACATACTTATTTCATAAAACCTGACTTCAAACCGGATTTGAAAACAAAAATATGACATTACTTTATGATTTATTGCAAGTATTTTTTTATGTATCAACTTTCTTCTGTTTTAGTCGTAAGTAGGCGATAGAAACTCCAAAGATTCGCAAAAGTAAACCATTTTGATACGCAAAAATATGCTCTAAGATTTTATGTCATAATGTTAAAAATTTAACGGCACGACTTAATAGCCTAGCTTAAACCATATGGCACGTTAAAATTAAAACACATAACAGTGTTACATTTTCCAAAAGCAAACAAGTAGGTACAGGTGGTCTCCCATATATCAAATAAACCTGTATGTTTTACACTTTAGACTCTTTAGAGCACATAAATGCTTTAAAGATAGATATCCTATGAGAAATTTTAGTAAACCAATTTGTCAAATGTGTACACACAGAAAAATACATTAATATCCAACCGTAACACATACAGAAAAATACTACCGTCCAACTGCTGTTCAGTAAAATACACACGTTCAGAATATATACAGAATATATACCTACACATAAATATATACACAGTTCTGTAATTTCACCTATAGGCAATATATCTATAACTGACAACCGTGGTTGAGATATCTTCCCCCTGTTCAGTGGTCGTACAGACTAGAGACTTGGCAATATCACCGAGGAAGGCACCTACACGTATATTTTTGTTTGCCAATTATGCACAATCACAACAAACGTATAGACGAACCGATTCAGAAGTGTTAATCTGAATCACAGCACAGTGTGTTGCCCTATAAAAAACATTTCTGTATCTTATGTATATCGATTACTTAAACTTACGCTTAGGTCAGGTACATGGTCTGCGCGTAACCATAGTTGCTATAAAGAATCCGAAATGATGGGATTAAATCATATCCAGACATTATTACACAGAGCCATCTAGGTCCGTGGTATGTTTGTGTTACGGATACTAGTTGGTTGATATACTACATATGTAAATACTTTTTTTTTGTAAACACATACATATTATACATCCATGACTCGGAAACAAATGTTGATGCTCATCACACAAACATTTGTCACTACCGGGATTCGAACCCGGGACCCATAGCACAGCAGGCAGCGTTAACTACCGCTGAGCTAAACTGGTCGTCAAGTCGTAAATAATATCAATATACCGCAATAAAATCCGAAGTACAGTAAAGTAGTTATATTTCAATGTCAAGCATATTTACTAAAAAGTTGCTATTATAGAAAAGTAAAACTTATTGTTACGCAGAATGATTCTAGGTGGGGCCTCAAATGTCTTGCCATGTGTACGAAGATAAACGTATGTAAGTTTACTCGTAAAACTTAACACTTAAAGTTTAAATCGTGTAAGCGCAGTTTAAATTGGATAAGTTCGCCCTGCACCGCAGCATCTAAGAATTACTGTGCCTGCACTTCGTTAAACTTAATCTTCGTAAACGTTGTTGTTTATATGCGGAAATTGTACTATAAGTTGTATTATGATGAATCCCTGAAGAATTGAGCAGAGATCTACTATGTTACACATCTACAGTTCACCGACTTGATTGTATATCCCATGTAAGCAAAAGTTGTATGGTGTATGCCTTCTTTCATGGGAAAAAGGTGCGAATGTATTTAAGTTTGTAAGGTAATCACTTTCAATAACAAAATTTAAATCAGAATCTATGAAAAATACAAGAAGTAATAAAGTCTTCTAAAGGCCATCTCAGACTGACCTACATCGTCAGGCTCACATATTGTAAACAAAGATGTTTGGACTTCAAAAGAGACCATGATTCTCTGAGTTTGTTTCGGCATTGCTTCTCAAAGGTCTTCAGTTAGAAATGCCGATGTCATTTAGTTCTTAAAATATATCTTATACATTACTCGTAAAAGTGTCTTTAAAAGATCTATATACATAAATAAATATAATTTATCATATCATCATTCAGTAACAGTAGTTTTAATGTTTTGTTTTATTTAATTTAATTAAGATTTTAATTTTAAACTATCCATGTTGCCCTTACACGGTCCATACTTTAGCTCTAAGCCATTTTATACAATCTGGGAAACTTTAGGGAATACAATAAATAAATATGAATATGAATAACTTAATACTGCCTAGTTGGTTTAGTGGTCGTAAGTGCCACTTCTGAGCAAGAGGTCTTGGTTTCGATTTAAAGGTAGAGCAAAGTATTATTGAGTTTTTATATGAAATCGACGATAACAGCTCGGAATTTGGATTACTGCCGGTTAACAGGCTCGCCTTCTATTTCACGGGACCTAAAACATACCGGCGAAATGTAGGTGTACACCTCTGCCTATCCTTTCGGGGATGACTGGCGCGATGATATATTATATACGTACATATAATATACCCACAAACTTCACGGTAAAAGTAAAACCTAACGTTTGCATGGCAATCTATAGATTCTAATTTAGTAGAATAGAAAGTACTAATGATAGTCTTGTCTTTATGTTAAATTGTGGGTAATTAAAGCACATTTAATTAGTTCCTTTTAGCCAGCCGTGATTTCGTATCGAGCTAGCTTGAAATTTACAATAATGACTTTCTGTTCCTGATAATCAGAAAGACATGGGCACGTGTTGTATCCGAGTAATAATAATTAGTATACAATATCAATATTTCTGCAGAAATTGGAGAAATAATTAGCACATTGTCATACCAAATTAATTGATTTAACTAAATTTATAAATCTTATGACAATTTTCTAGTGATAAGTCATAAGCAACAAAATCGCAATACTGGTTGCTCAGTCTAAGTGAAAAGACCAGTCAGTTTATCAGCCTTAAAGACTAATTACTATCTACTATTACAACTGAACCGATATTTTGCCGATCGCTTGTCACACATGGACGAAATGGACTTTTGCATACAAAAGACATCCAATTACCCATACCATAATACCCTGTTCCACACCATTATACTTCCAGAAGGAAGTACCTATCTCTACAGGTACCATCGTTACTTACTAGTGAAAGTACTTAATTGCCCACAAATGATTTGTGAGACGTGTCACAACCGATGGCTGTGGGAGGTTCCTTGCTTATGGGGAATGAACACTAATGTGCTTTGTTTGTGGTTTCGCTCTATGGTCGTGGTGATCATCTGTCAATTCCTTAATTGTCTGTGTCAAAATGTACTGTCAAATGTCAGTTCAATACTTCATGGATCAAAAGACATTGAGCTTGAACCTTAAGTTTAAAAAAGTTAAATTACTCATAAGTTACGATGGAACTGGCATGAGCATAGGTTTAAGTTCCTTAAATATAAGAATCCATAAGAACAGAATGACGTAGTAAAGTTATCGACCTAGCTAAAAGGATTAGTAAGCTAAAGTAACAATGGGTATATTGCACGAAATATTTACGGCCGCTGGAGCTAAAACCTTTATAGAATAAAATAAGACAGGTTGTTCTGGTCGTTTTGGATAGATCAATTGGCTGGTTTCTGAGGGGGTTTTGACAGCCATGGGTATGTTTATTGGAGCGAATCAAATATTATTAAGGTTTTTCTATGAAAATAGTAGCCTCATCATGTCACATCATGTTAATCTAATACAGATAAGTAGACTTTTAGTGAAGACTCACGCCGGTAAGTTAAGTTCCGAGCATGCAGGTTTTAATACAATGTTTTTCATCGCTGATTAAAAATGGTAATTGAAATTGATAATGTCCTTAATTTTAGATACTAATACAATAATTTTGTATGTTGGTTGTTGTATGGTGTGTATGTTCAACAATACTTAAAGAGATTTATAAACGTTCAAAATAAAAAAATAAAAATATTTAATAACCTGCCGCCATAAAAACCGTAAACATGAATTTAAGTTAAATTCCAGAATCAAATTAAATAACAACAGCGAACATCTCTAGCATAACAATAAAAATAAGTGTCCCAACTAATTTATATCCAGCCGGATACCAGAAATCGTTCACTTACGTACCTACTCGTAACATTTTATATGCGTCACCATCATTATGGCGCCAAAACTGCCCATTGTCACGTTTCCCATAGCAAACATACGAAGACATCGACCGTGACCGCGGTAAATAGTGAGAGTAAAAAAATATATGAGCCAGTGTGCGCGCAATCCGCGCGAAACACTTTCGCCACCTCCCCACACACCAACTTAATCCGAACTGTATCACCCTATAATTAAAGATTAAAATTCCTTGAATTAACGCCATGCGGATATCCCGCAAAGATTTTCCGAAATGGTACCTTAAATGTACGTTTGTTAGATCGATTTTCGTGAAACAGGATTTCCGTATTGTGTAACCGATCCAGTTGTCTGATCTGAACGATATAAAAATTATGTTTGTGCTCAAGTTATAGCACGCGATGTTCGCAATGGTCATCGATTCGTGCTGGTTTGATTTCTTTATTACTCAATTTATCTATTAAACAGCGGAAATGTAGAAATAATTACCATCTAAAGTATAATTACCTATTCGAAATTTAAAACGAGAGTTACAAATTGGTACGATCTTTGGACTTGAATTTGACATGACAATCTAAACTAAAATCTGGAAATTAAAAAAACTTGAAGTAGGTATAAACATTTTTTTTAAAATCACGTTATTGTAAAATTGCGAAAATAGGTATTTTTTTAAATAATATTAATAACCATCTCAAATCTGCGGAACGACATATCGACATCCATAGATCTAAAATACGCGCCATTTTTATACAAAAACCGATGTTACCAACATTAAAATAAAAGTAGATAAATAGTAAATTTGCAAACAAGTTACTCGTAAACTTTTATAGACAGACAAGTGAATAAAACAAAAGAGAATGAAGCGAGAATAGAAGTTGTACTCAATAAAACTTTAGAAAACTGTTCACATGTTCTTTACTGAACTACAGCATTAGATAAAATAAAATATAAAATAATAGAATCAAGAACAAAATCGTAGTTTTATTGACATTTGGGTATTGACTGTAAAAACCTAATTTGTTACTAATTTGGAACGCTTACAAAAATACTATACCTACATAAACTTACAAAAATGCTATAGGTACCTATGTAACAGGCACAGATACCGTAAACAGTACAGAAAACAGTTATATTTTTCATCGAATAATATATAATTATTATACCTTCTAAAAAAGAGAAGTACGTGATAGCTTTACGAATAAACATGAAAGTAATACTTTTAGATCTAAGACACATTTCTATTTAACAATATGTACGAGAACGACTACTACGAGAACTTTACACATCCAACTCTTATTTTTTTGTACGAAGAATAAAGTTTATATTTAAAATTTCGGATAAATCAATACACACAACTCCTACACATCATTCAATATAAAAGCAGTCTAGTTCTACTAATCAAATACTAACAACACACAATCCACGAAAGTAATATGATAAAAACGCATGCAAGTTTTAAAAAAACTGCCTGTTGATATATTAAGAACAATTCTTCCTTTAACATATTCAAAAGCATACTGTGACGATTTATCATATTTTATAATAAGTACAAGATTACTAACATAATAAAATAATCTTAGCGTTGATTGAATATACAAAAAAATACCTACGTTAAAAGACAAAACTTTACTTATGTGTTTATATTTATTCGTTTAGTGAACAGTGTGTATTAAGTTAGAATAAAATACATAATTTTATAGAACATTATAATATAGTGAATAAAGCTTCAGCGATAAAAACTTAATATTATGCTTACACCTTTTAATTATAATTATTTAAAAAGTAGAAGCCACTGTGTGAGATGTCAGATTAATTAAAATAGACGTTAAGTAGCAAGACTTAAAATAGGCTTACCGAATATCATAATATTCTAGTAATTATTTTGGAAAACCGACAGTAAATAATTGATAGTAATTAGTCAATTTGTTCGGTGTTAGATGACTGGATGTTTTTCTTCAGCCGTGCTTCTAATTAGTGTAATAAAAAAAACTATTATATCAGAGGGTATTTCTGTAACATAACATATTTAACTATACAAGATTCCCATTTTTTTAGGTTTTCATATTGAGAGACTATTTTATAACAAAGCCTCTAGGAAAAGTAAATTTTAATTATGAGGTACACCGATGTATAGTGAATTAGTTGTCTTTGATATTTGAGTGCTTTTATTAAGATTTAATGTTTCTTCTCTTCTTCTGGGAATAAAAGAAGTTTCAAGAAATTGGCTCGAGTTTTTTAAGGCATTTTTGTAGGTAATAGAAAAAATTAAAAGATCTCTCTTTTCTGGGAATCAAATAAGTTTCACGAAATTGACTCGATTTTTACATTTTTAGAACAATATTTAGATAAAAAATATAGGTATATGAAATATCTAAATTGCTTAAGGTATACAAAATTTACTTCCATAAAAGTAAAAAATAACATTAACTAACAAAAACTATTTTTTTTACTGAACTGTCGATAGGTAGAGCCGGTAGGTGGCCCTTCTTTCGTAAGATTATCAATCTTATTGTACTTTAAATTTGTATAGTATGTACATAACTTGATACAAGACTAACTACTAGTTGATTTACATTGACAAACTGTTGGAAGGGACAACGACCCGTTAAAGTTTAATTTATATCGTAGCATAATAAAACAATAATGTAACTATCGTTTGTATGTTAAAATGAAATTGGTTTATGTATGTTTAAGTATTCTATTCTATACGCTAGGTATCTCCGCCAAGTCATAATTAAAATGAACAAATTTTTCATAGGTAATGCGAAAGTTTTAATATCACTCCAAAAATAAAATTATTAATATGACACCTTAAGTACACAAGAATTAGATCGATTTTCATTGGAATAGGATTTCCGTTTTGTTTAACAACACCACACTTGTCTATTCTGAATCTCTAAAGAGTTTTAATTCAATTAGTAATATATACACAAACACCTATAATAATATTATTACACTGCTTTAGACCTAAGTAAATGGATAGATTTGAAGCTGTTTCCAGTACATTTAGGAAACTATCCACGTGATTAAATAGAGTTCATATATTTTTTAATTATACCAAGTAAAGCCAAAAATTAATTTATCACTGATTAATACGAATATCGCTTACAGCATACCAGAATAAATTAATTAAATTAATTTTCAATCACATATGGAGCCTTATTTTTTATCCTTATGTCTTCCGTACGTATAGAAGTTATTGCGTCTCAACGGACTGGTCTTAAGCACCCATTGTGGTCTCGATAAATAATAGAATAATGAGCCATTTTGGCGGTAAATGGATTTATGACGAGGAAGTTTAGTAGTTGTTGTTCTTCGTACATTCCGACAAGGACTTAGGGTCAATGTTAATGACGAATCATCTTTCTTCCCGGCTAGTTCACAATTCGGAACATTCCATCACGCCTGTTGTCCCCGAAGTGTTAGGCAGAGGTGAATTAATGTACGCCCAACATTTAGCCGGTGTTTTAAGTCCCATATAATATGGGGCGAGTCTTTCCTAACCCTAATTGCTACTGAGAATTTCGTAGAAAACACCCAATAACGCTTTGCTCAAATCAAAATATAATTTATTCAAAGTAGGCCAAATATAATTCGCTCTTTTTGAACGTCGACAATAAAGACAGCCCCCAAAAACGCCCGCCCTTCACTTCGACTTGGGAATCGAACCCAAGACCTCTTGCCCAGCAGTCGCCCTGAAGACTAATAGACCAACAAGGCAGTTACTATTCGGAAACTTTACAAAACAATTCGTGACTTACAAGTCACTTGTCAAACTTACACAATTTGACATTATGTCAATAAATCACTTGTCATACAGTGCTTATGTTAATGAACACGTATGACTCAATAGTGCTGACATAATAAGCGTATGTTACATCGAATTTAAAGAAATGAATTATCGGTTATAATTAACACTATTATACAGCATCTAATTTAATGGACTGAGTTCCGTTGTAAAGCACGCGATTAAATAATTAAGTCTGACTAACCCTAATTATACACCTCAATAGTTTTATATTTTTATATAAAATTGTTTTTTAATTTATAATGTAGGTACGCTGTGTAATATTTCGGTTAACTAAAATAACATAATAAGTTTTATTGATCGATTAAATAAAATTGGGTTACTTTACTTAATTGAATAATATATTAGAATCATATCTTACATTATAAATTGACGGTTAAGTTTTGATTATTTTAATTTGGCTAAGAGTGTATTAGAAGTTTTGACATAATCTTAATCAGTATTTGATGAGACGGACCATATTTATTTCAATTACCTACAAGTTTTTTTTTCCTTGAATTGCAATTTTATATATTTATGCAATATTATATTTTTTATATATGTGTGTAATTTTCAATTCAATATCAACGCGGTAAAATACAAAAAGTGGCGCGAAAATATTACAATGAGCCAATCGACTAACATTATTAAAAAAATCGGCACACGTGTGCGTCTCAACAGCCTAATCGATTAATCAAATAAATATTTAACTCACCATTTTGATAGTCGAGCAGCACAAAAAAACACTTTTATTTACACTAGTCTTATCACTAAAACACCACTAAATCAGCGTTCATTCACTTTAATCCACAACACTGTCTGAATTGAATGCACCGAATGTTACCACTTCCTCGGCTTTGATGCCTGCAAAAAAATAAAAAGAATAATATAATGGCGAGTTAGTGAAAGTGAGTGTCAGTTTGAGATGGTTTTTGCTTCGCGCCGAGATGATTTCGATACGAACCGATAGTTTTGGTGGGTTATTGGTAAATGATCAACGCTCCATTGGGCGCCATTATGTAAATGTTTTGCAAGACCCGAGCCTCAGATTGTGGTTGGCAAAGAGGTTTTCCCGTCGCAGTGTATGAAAGTAAAAATAATATATACGCTTATATATAACTTTATAAAATAAAACAGATTTTTATGTGGTTTTTAGAATTTATGTGTTACTGTTTTTTTATTAAATATACATCATTATTAAATATACGTGTGTTAAATGGAATTTAGAGACAATGTTGATGTAACTACGCTATCGCATAGGGTGTAATACTTGTAACAGGTAGGAAGTAAATAAATAAGTATTTTATTTGTTCCAGATCCACAACCTCACAATCATCAACTCCCTGCCACAGAGCTCAATCTTCGGCACGATCCTTAATAATACATTATCTATAGAAGTATAAAATAAAGCAACTAACCACTTACTGTTCAAACTTTTATTTTTATTTTATAAACACAAACTAGAATTAAAATGGCTGGTGCTATTCAAAATAAAATAAATAACAGACGCGGCACAATAAAACAGTAACTTTCAGCCTAACTTTCATGTCTTAGATCAACGTCCAACATTATATGAAAGTATCTTAAAAACTCCAACAACTATCATTTTTACGAGATTTTTTCCAAATCTAACAAGAATGTACCTACCTTAAAAAAAATACTATATACACTTAAATATATTTCTTTTCTCTGCAATAAAAACTTTTACTTTTCTCATTACACTGTAATTGAAACACGTAGTGCCTAGACGGAAAATCAGCAAAAATTCGTGTGTTATTTCTAAAACCACGTGTGTACAATATAATACACGTGTAATATACACGTGTTATGAACTACATTCACCTTTTTCCTATCCTATAAAGTAGGCTAAGATTATATAGAGATTGCTACACAAGTGTTTCCTACAAAAAAATGGCTTTCATATGCTATATAAATATATGTATATAATAAATAAATGTTTTATTGACACAATATATTTGGTTACAAAGTTATACAGAAGCCCAAAGCTGCCTCCTGCGCCTAACCTTTGTTGGAGGAGTCAGTATCTTTCTCGCTTTGTTATTTTGTCCAATAAAAGACGTTATACAAGGACGAATGAAGATTTTTACATCAAGTTATGTCAAGTAGAGATACATGTGGGCGATTTTTTCTCGTGCCTACTTTAGATAAGTTACTTTAGATAAAGTTAGATCGCTTTGGTTAGTCCAAAATCAAATCACACTGAGCATATAAATTCTTCGTTTCCTTATCTGTTCTCTGGAGTGCTGGGATCGTGCAAACGCTCAAACTATTTGACTCGCTGAATAGTTTTCCTTCAACCAATTTCGTCAGGCCATTCCTCATACCACGCTACATCATGGGAAACTTTTGAAAAGTTTACACATATAGGTAACATTATTATGAGTTGCTTAGGTAATATTTTACTGCTTTAAAACTTTTCGCGTCATTCAGCGTGTATTATCCTCATTTCGTTTGTATATAAATAAAAAGTATATTTTGTGTAATATGCTATATTTATGTCTAGGGCTGCCGTCACCTAAATTGCCGAAGCCGAATAAACACAGTAAAAAAAACCCGGACTTTTGGGCGAAACATGGGTTTTTCCCCGGACATTTCTGTAAAAATATTTTTATACACATCGGAGACGCTCTTTGTCCTGGAGAACTATTGCCAGCAATCGTGAATCATTATCATCATCATTGAATGACGTCCACGGCTGGACATAAGTCAACCCCATGGATTTCCGCGACGGCCGGTCCTGCGCCACCCCTGTCCAGCGGATTCTGGTAATCTTGAATGATAGTCAGAAACCCTGACAATAAACAACAAATTGAAAAATTCGTGGTAGACATACCAAAAACCCGACCAAAACGATTTAGGCCCACATTTCTCATACGTACCGCTGTAATGTGGAATGGACCTTCCCGAGTGTGTCTTCCCCTAGATGTAAATAAATAACTAAATATTTTTATTCGATATTTTTCCGATACTTTTAGATAGATCGAATGTAACTTGGGTGATGTTAGTGAAACATTACGGTTTGGAAACCCACCGTACCAGCATTATTAACCATTTTAAGCTCCATTGATCGGTTTATCTTTAATTACATAACTCATCAAATAGATATGTCTTTGTAGCAGACCATTCCAGCTTTGAAGCTTAATAATATTTTTTAAGATCCATTCAGTAGCTAAACCTGGCGTAAGTGTTTTTATTAAGTGCCGTCTTCCTAACATCCTCAATTCCTACATACTATCTGTCGTGTTCATAATGTAAACTAGTAATCCTAAGGTGAGAAACTCCTCCTTTGTGCGTTATTACTAGCATATTACGAATTATATTATATTTATATTGCTACAGCAACTTTAAGCACGTATACGAACTATATAAATGTATATAATATACGGTTTACAAAATGAACATTTAAATTTACATATTATTACATAATGACAACCACATTATTTTAAGGGTCTAGAAAGCGACTGCGAAGCGCAGTAAGGTCATTCTCTTTAATAGATATGATATGCTATATCTACAATATCTACATAAGTCGAACAAAGTGACTTAGCTTCTCCATTAACACAGAATCAGTCAGTTTTTAGTAATCAGTCTGTACCCAATCTCTGGTCCATAATTGTTCACTATTGTCACAACAAAACATATATAAGAAAGTTTCGGAGAACTGCGGGTGTTCTTCAATACATCTCTGTCTTCCCTTTGACGAACATAAGCGTGATTGTAGGTAGGTAAGTAGATATAATATATATAAAACAAGTCCCTTCGAAATATAGGATTTACGTCGGCATTTAATTTCTCAAGGCAATAATCGTTTTAAAGACGGTCAAGGAACGAATTATAAATTGTACTGGGATTATAATCGACAAAGGCAAGCCGCTTTTCTCTGCTGCCAGCCAAAAAGTAATATTAAATAATTGGGGACAAGGTACCCTTTTAAATGGCCGAGAATTAATGCCTACTTTATATATACAAGAGATATTCTACTTTGCTGAAAACTCGATACACGTGCCGCTTCCCTTGTAGGTACACCCAAGTCACTTAATTCAATCGTTCAGATTTCAATAATAACTACGACTAAATAAGCATTATAACATTTGTATAAGAGCCAATGTATGCGAAAAGAAAAGACAGCCGCGATGTATTTACGATATTCTGATATTGTTTATTGAATTTCTATAAAAGAAAAGAAAGAAACTCCTACGTTAATCGTATTTTGAGCTTAATAAATATTCATTACATTTCACAGATAATTTATTCCTTAAAATTATAAATATAATATTGCAAATTCATTCGTTCACTCGATTTGAACTGTCAAGTTATCTGTCACTACTGTCAGTTACATTTGAATCGCGAGAAGGACTCAGGTCCTCAGGACTTTGGTAGGAAGCAAGGGTTCAAGGGTTAAACATTAATTATTTCTTACTGTAATAATTAATTTTAAAGCCGTGCCATGCATAAATAGAAGGAGGGCTGGGCCGCCTCCCCGCAAAGTGGTGCAAGTTCAAACCCAGGACAAACACCGTTTACTTTTTGAATTTATATTTGAATGTCACTTAGGTATCAATCTAGTTTAGATTGTCACGTCAGTCGAAGATAAACTAATTATGATTGTTGAAGTATTTTGTTGAAACTGAATTTACTATAACAGAAATAAATAAATAAATGGCACATCGTTGGATGGTCTCCTCATTGGTCCAGTGGTCGTACGAGCGATTGCTGAGCGAGAGGTCTTGGATTTGACATAGTCCGTCGCAGCTTGGAGTTTGAATTCGTGTTGATGGCAATAGGCTCGCCTGCTATTACATGGGACCTAAAAATACCAGCGTAATGTGGGTGTAAATTTGTACTACTCTGCCTAACCCTTATTATCTTATTAAAACCCTTATTAAAACACGCAAATGCATTCATACAATTCCAAATAAATATATATAAAATGCATATATAACGCAATTACGCTTACAAAGAAATCGTTTGAAAGTACTTTTTTCATGTGAACAATGCAGACACTTAAGTTGATTTCTGGAGTGTAACATGCGAGAAATAAGGAAGAATGAACATGTTGCCTTTGCCACATACAAATTATACGCTGAGAAAACTCATTGTGAAACATAGTGTTTATTAATTTACAAATCATTAAGTGTCACTACGAAAGGCTAGGCGGTATGGTCGAAAGATTTTAGCCTGCCCAATAGGCGAAAAACAAAATATTAAGTGTCAATCAATACCCATGGATAATTTGGTGTTTGCCGCTATAATTTATATTATACTAGCATAAGATTTGAAAAATTATCCAAACTGCTTTTTCATCAATCTGTTTATTAATTTCTTACCGTCCTCTTTTAAGACATTATTCTATTTAAGTCAGTAGTAGTAGTAGTTTATTAGCCCAATTTTCATGACATTAAATAAAAATGTCTGTATCATAACTCGTCTAATTTTTAATAGATACCTTTAATGTACACAATCGATTCAATAGCGATTTGGGAGATTTATTTTGATTATTACATATATTATTTGTACGATAATATTTAAACAACTTCTTTCATAAGTACATAATAATAGCCGAATCTAAAAATAGAAGTCGATGCGAGATTATTTCTACTTCACTAGCTTTTTAGATTTAGTAATTTTATCTTAGGTATCTGATTTTTAATCAACTCGTTTACTTATTTCTTAGAAATAAGTAATAACAGTTTGTGCTGTTAGATCTCTTGACCAAAATAGATACATATACCCTTAAGATAAATGAAGGATAGTTGTTTTTTTTAAAGTCGATGTTAAAATAGAGCCAATTAAATTTGGCCTAATTTGAATAAATTATATTTTAAGTTTGAATTTACGCCGGATATGAATCCTAATACTATAATTATCTAGTTATATTAGTGAGCTGTGGTAGCCTAGTGGTGTGACCTGTGGACTAAGATGTCAGAGGTCTCGAGTTCGAACCCAAGGAACGCACCACTGATTTTTTGAAAGTTATGTGCGTATTTATCACATGCACAAACGGCGAAGGAACACATCGTGAGGAAACCTGCATGCTTGAGAGATTTTCTCGATGGTATGTAATGTCTGACAACCCGCAATAGGCTAGCGTGGTGGACTATAGCCTAATCCATCTCAAATGAGATGGGACCCGTGCCCAGCAGTGGGATAATGATGGGTTGATGATGATGATAACTATCATTATCATGTAACTAAACGTAATCATAAGAGACACTACAGAAACTCTTGTTTAGTACCTGATCCTGAGAAAAAATAGTAAGTAGTCATAATATCTAAATAGTATGTTAATATTAATTAACTGCAAGATTAATGTTTTAAATTAATATTCTATTTCCCTAATTGTAGCCACAAGTGAATAAACTAACGGAGGGAACACACAGTTTTACTGAAACCTGGAAATATTTTTTATCATCCATCATATTATGTATATTAATCACTAGCTTTTGACTTTATCTGCGTAGCATTATTAATTTCATTCAATCTGATTTTTCATGTATCTGTGTATTTATTACTTACCCTCTTTTAAGAAATTGTCTATACCACATAGCGCATACAAACATCCACAACCGTTTTACCTTTTTAAGGAATGATTTCCGGGACAAATTATCTTACCCTTCCCCGGGACTTTAACGGTTTAAGTGTGAAGAGGTAACAGACAGATATGCTGGCAATTACAATATTAGTATGGATTTAATAAGTCATACATCAGTAATAAGTCATAAATAAAAAATAGGGGGGACTTGCCTGTATGGACAAATTTCCTTTGCCTTATTAAAACGACATTTTGTGTACGATGACTCGCAAAATTACAAAATCAATCACATATTAACAAATCTTTCATAGTTAAACAAAGAATATCAATATTTATTAGTTTATTTATGGTCATAGTTTTTAACAAAAGTAGTTTTATTTCAATGTTTATGTTTTGGTACCGGTTTGAAAATTGTGCTAAATACTCCTAATGTCCTAAATTAATTGTTATAGAGAAATTCGAATGACGTAAATTATACGGTTACGTAATTTTTTTTCGATTTGAATTTATGAATATGTTATAGTTAGCTATTTTTAATAAAAAACTTATAAACTTTTAAGGTCAGATAAAATTGAGTTTAAGTGATTCTATAATAATAAATGTTATTTTTTTTTAATATTTTACACAGGCAAGTATGAGGAAAATATAATCATTACAAAATGTCATTGCAGTAAAGACTGTTTTTGTATAACCTAATTGTTTTTAGCGATAAATCCGCCAATAATAATTGTACTTTATACTTTCTGTAGATCCAATATTGTTCGTCTGTTTGGGGTATGTACAATTAAGATTATTTGAATTACAAAAGTACTTATTTACTTAATTTTATTTCTAAAATACAAAGAATAATATAATATATATCAAATTAATCTTAACAAAATTAATTTGTATCCATTCAAAGAAACATTGCATTTATATGTCCGCTCCAACAGTTGCTTTGAACTAATAAGTATTTCTTTAATAAAAGAAATAATGAATTATTGGAAACAAAGACATTGGAAATTGGATTGTCTCTTTCATTAATTAATCGGATAATCTTTAATTAAATTCTATTATTACTATAATTCCCTCCACTTTGTTTCTGTAAATGGAAATAAAATTTTCATCTATGGGAATAATTCGACGAAATAAACTACCTCGTTGGTGTAGTGCCCAGAGTTCTTGGGTTCAATTTCCTCGCCGACGACCGACGACCTGGTTAAGGTTGCTAGAATCCGCTGGATACGGGTGGCGCGGGACCGGTCGTCGTGGCGATCCTTGGGGGAGACCTATATCCAGCTGTGGACGTCTAACGGTTAATATGATGATGATGGATTTAAGTAAGTACAGCTCTATCTACCCCATTTGTGCATTTTATGTATCTGTGAGCCTGTTCACCAATGTTGTCGACTTTTACAAATTATTCACTCATCGCAATATTTCACACTGACATCAAAATAGAAACGATTGTTTACTATTCAAATACGAACTGACATAACCGACATAAAACTCTATGACTTAACACGATGAGTAGTTATCACTTATCTAAAAACCTTGACATCTGTATGACCGACTCAAATAACTGCCAAATTAATGCTAAATTCTTCAAGAAACATACTTTCTCACTTAACATTTATTTACTTTACTCGAATTGTAGGAGTTTGCTTATTTATCTATGATGCTATTCTATGAATATCAAGTAAAAGTAAATAGTTTTTTCTTACAAATTAATCAGGTGTTCTCTTTTTGTTTTCAATTTTATTTATCTGTGACATTCTAAGCATGATCTGACTACTAGATCATTCATTTATTTAGGTATATATGCTTTGGAATATTGTGGCTAGAGATAAAAGCTATCTTTGAAGCGGGTTGAATATCGTCCTACAAAACAGCTTTGTAGTCTTTATAGTTGTTGTCTTGTAGTTGTTGTCTTTATATCCGGTAAAGTGTATCAATCAAACAAGATACCTTATCTATATAGTTAGGTAGTATTTCGTGGAAACTCGACGATGCTTTCTTAGATTAATTCTGGAAGCGCCGAAGGGTTGACTTTCTACATGTAACAATTATTTTGTTTAACCTATAATAATATACTTCCCAATAGCTCATATTATGCACAAACTTGGAAAATGTTTGTGTTATGGCACATCCTAAACACTCCAAAGAAAACATTCGTTACTGATGCCTTAGGTACTTCAGAGTACAGATTTCATGAATAGGTAGGACGATGTTTGTAAACTTGCTGATTCATCTACGCGTAAAGCAAACAAATTTGTTTACAACATAACGAACTTCATTAGAAGGTATATTATCTTTGCTACCATATATACATAATGTGTATCTGACTGTAATAATGTTGTTGTAGTTAAAACAAAAATACATCACTTACTTTTCTCATCTTAAAACATAACATTTAATTATTACGTCAACGATTTTATCGATAACGTAATTTGTTCGCATACGTAACGTTTAGGTCAGTGTGTCGGCTTGACATTAGCCGAGTCAGATATATCGGGCACACGACGAAACCGCTCAGTATACAGGCAAACAACAGACTCAGTATACGGGCAACTGTCACTGGTATTGCCCGAGTTTCTGTTAATTTTTTATATTGTTTTTTATGGGAAATAAGGGGGCCCTTATTTCCTTATTATGTGTTATATTATCTTTTTAGAATGAATATATCTTCTCGAAGGTTCCCAACTCGTAACGTTTAATAAGGGGGCAAACGAACAGGCGGCTCACCTAATGGTAAGTGATCACCGCCGCCCATGGACATTTGCAACACCTGAAGGCTTGCAAATGCGATGCACGCCCCTGCAGAAACCTTTTTGGTTTCTTAAAATAGGGAATTACTAAACTGACAGCAAATGGAATGCCCATGCTGTCAGAATAGTCACTCCCCAAAGAGCTCTACACAATAGTCGTCTTTCTGCGAGTGAGTAAGGTTACCAAACCTTACTCACTCGCAGAAAGACAACTATTGTTAATTTACTGCGGTGTTCTGTAAGGCCCGACTGGAGAAGTACCTCCGTACTTCTCCAGTCGGGCAGCTCAATTTGAGCGAGGAATCTTGCTATGCCCTACCACCTCCTCTAAAACCTTACAGCTTTTAAATTATTACTGATACTTGTGCCGATATTGGACATTGAAATTAAATTACTTAGGCCACGTATCTGCCCGTAACCACTGAAGCTGTGAAGGATCTGAAATGTCGGGCTTAAAATAATATCAATATACCGCAAGAAAATCAGTAAAACTTAGTTTTATTTTAATACTTTTAACCTAAGCTTTTTATTCTCATAAATTTCTTGATATTTTTATAGCTTCTACAGCTGTTGAGTACTTTAACGCTTTTACTTAAAATAGTAGCAACTTGGAGTTTGAATCTAACAATAACTTCTCCTTTCTATTACATAAATAAATACATCTAGACATTATTAAACAGCGCCATCTGGTGCCGAGCTAATGAACGAGGCTTGTGTTGCGTACACTAAATGATTGAAATACTTTAGTTATGAATGAAAACAAAACTAAATGTATTAAGTTTACAACGCCTAACGTCAGACAAGTTAAAACCAGTGTACTAGTTAACGGTGGAGAGTTGGATCTTGTAGATACCACTGTATTTCTAGGCATTACCTTAGATGCTAAGCTTCAGTGGGGCCCACATATAGAGAAATTGTCGAAGAAGCTTAGTTCTGCAGCTTATGCCGTTAAAAAAATTCGTAATTTAACGAATATAGATACAGCTCGGTTAGTTTATTTTAGTTATTTCCATAGCGTGATGTCATACGGCATTCTACTGTGGGGGAATGCTGCTGACATCCAAACTATTTTTGTGTTGCAGAAAAGGGCTATTCGATCAATTTATAACTTAAGTCCCAGATATTCACTGAGGGAGAAATTTAAAGAAATTGATATTATGACTGTTCCATCACAGTATATTTACGAAAATCTTTTATATTCTTACAAGAATATCAATCTCTTTGAAAAACATTGTGATATCCATAATATTAATACTAGGAATAAGAATAAATTTGTTGTTCCTGGAACTAGGCTCCAGAAAATCAGTAAATCCTTTAGATGTCAATGCATACGCTTTTATAACAAAATTCCAACCCATGTACAGACATTAAGTCTCAGCAGATTTAAATCCTTTATCAAACAGAGACTTTGTGCTAAAGGCGTTACTACGCTACGCTAATACGTTAAAAGATTACATGGATGATAAAACTGCTTGGGATTGAATAGTTCTAATGAACCGGGCTATCGAACGTCTTTTACTGTAATTTATTATGATTTGGACATTATTTTTTCATGACATTGATGTTAATTATTATTATTATTTTTTTTTTTTTGTTGACATTAATTTATATCTTGATATGAATTGTATAGGTATACCTATAGATTTTTAATTATTATTATTATTTGACTTTATTTATTTTATATTTTTGACATTATGTTAATGTTATGTTTTGACATAATTATTTTATATTTGACATTATGTTGATATTTATGCAATGGAATTATTTATAATATACATATCTATGTGAATGTGAGCACTTTGTAGGTAGATAAACATACGCTTACAAACTAATGTCTGGCGGCTTTGGGTTTTTGAAATGGCCTACGCAAATGTCCCGCTGATCTTGCATAGACGTGCGTCGGGTCGTTAAGCTCCCACAATAATGGTTTGAGCTAAACGATGGCTGACGTATGCGTGCTGTCAGTATGGACAGGTCAACTCAAAGCTGCACTGGTGCTTTCTTCAAAAGGCCATCTCAGACTTTAACCTACATAGTCAGGCTCACATATTGTAACCAAAATGTTTGGACTTTAAAAGAGACCATGATTCTCTGAGTTTGTTTCGGCATTTCTTCTCAGAGGTCGTCAGTTAGGAAATGCCGATGTCAACTAGATACTAAAAAAAAAAATGTTCATGACTTGTAAAAGTGTCTTTAAAAAGATCTATTTACAGAAATAAACAATCATTCAATCATTCATTCATTCATACTACATTTATTGGATTTCTTGAAAATATTAGAAAACACCCGTCCATACCGGGTGTCAAAGCCGTGAGTCTTACCGCAGAAGGCAGCCAAAACTGCTAATTGGGTCTTCGTTGAAAGTTCTCAGGACAGACGTGATAGGGCAAATTTGAAATGAGCACGGCGGGCGAGGCCAAAAGTTACATACATGTTTTAAAGAGAATGGAAGATATTGAGACGTTACGATATTTTTTAAACAACCTTATATTTTAGTTACTAAACCAGTCTTACTTTTATCATTTTAAAGTCTTGTCTTAACCCTGAGAAGTAAAAAAAACAACTATTCAGTGCACATGAAATCTTTATGTTCACTGACAAAATGTAATGCACAGCTGATTTTATTAATTACAAAAAGTACGGCTATCTCTCCCCTTCGGTTCTCCCTTGGTCCCATTTTTAGGGTAGTACCTAGTATACATATACTACTACCCTACAAAATTGGGACCAAGGAGGATCGATATGAAACTCATATAGTTTATTTAAAACCTATTTGGCTTTGTAACCTCTTCCAGGCTAACATTGTGTAACAAGTCCCTCGATATAACTCTAAGACAAACAATTATATTATCCAACTAATCTGCATACGATCTTAACTAGACTTTGACCGGAGTACACAAACTATCAAACAAACTACGTTATGTAATCTACTGAAGGTCTAGATTAAAAATAAAATAATGAGCAGACCTTAAATATTGACCCTTAATACTTATTATAGTCTTCTTATACTATAAATAAACACTTTCATAATTCTCATTTTAATAAATTACTAATAGTTTAATCAATTTTATAAAACATGTTATTAAATTTAGTCTGTTTGCCTAGTTTTGCAAAAAATATTCGTTATACTGTTTACAGGATAGTCTATAATATACTAAGTACAGTCGAGTTCATTAATATATTGGCATTGCCAAGGGTTCACAATATTGTAAGCGTTCGAAAGCTCAATCCATTCTATACAACTTATAGATCAAAAATATATCCTCATGTGAACGGTTCAGTAATATGTATGTACTATGCATAAGGCAATTATATGGGATCACCTTTGCTTCAATAATATCTGAGCTTCATAATTTTTTACGGAAAGTCAATTATATACCTGAATAAATAAGATCTAGTTTATATTGTTACAGTAGTAGTCTCCATTATTTACCCCGCGTTTGCTTTTTTTAAGTTTTTAAAATTATTAATCGAGCCACTGACAAATAATGTTGCAAACTCCTTCACCATGCAATTTTAAGATTGCTTGTAAAATCATCTTTATGCCGAAGAATTAAGGTTGAACAGGAATTGTTTAGATATTTATTCATCTGTGCATACATATTTGTGAATCCTACACTGTTCATATAATAATGTGCTTTAGGCTGTAAACATATAACTCAAAAAAAAGCAGTCACATATTAACGAATCAAAATTTGCCCACAATTTAATGATACTTACAGTTGTCACATTGTTATGAACTTTGTTGACGTTAATATATTTTTGAACCCTAGAAATGCTCATATATTAATGAACTCGACTATACTATCCACTAATATTATAAATGCGAAAGTATGTAACCGGTTTAATATGTACAGATTACTAAAAAGGGTTTAAAATATCGACGGATTCCACATGTAAGACATGTTATTTAAAAAAATATTTACAAATATGTATGTGCCGAATTTGGTTGTTCGAAAAATCTTGAAGCTGAATTTTGGATTATTTATCGATCATAAGGTGATCAAGGACTCGTTTACTAAGAGACTCGCCACCTATGGAAGCAGGGTAAGTTAACTCACAATGAATAAATACTGCACCAGTTTTTCATGTATATTGAACTCATGAGAATATTTACAAATACTCTGGACAGGATTTTGTCATAACTCCTATCTAAACTTAAAACCTTCGAACATGTCTCCTGAAATAAACCTAACACAATTACCTATTTATATGTATACACCATGCAGTGAGGGTATGGCTTGTTCAGCAATTGCCAAGCCATTTTACCCGCCACCTCTGACGCAATTTACATTCACTAGAAATTCAATATCTACAGCACAGAAATCTATAACACAGAAAGGAAGAGAAATATCTAGTATTGTAAATCGACGCCACGAATATTTCCTTATTGAGGAAAACAGCTGATGCAGTGAATCGAAATGCCGACGGAAATAGAAATGAAACGAAGATAATACCGACCATTGTACAGTTTAATATCGGAACGTTTTAAAATCTAGAATCTGTGGTCTTCGAGGCGGAACGTCGAACATCACTAGGTACACTATAAGTATTGCATTCTTTAGAAAATCCAATGCATTTTCATTGAGATTCGAATTTGAAATTCAAATAAAATTGCACACCTTTTCTTTTTGTGAAGATTTAATGTCTTCGGAATCGGGTTTTTCTCTGGCAAAGATTGCTCTTACTCTCACAGCTATATTATATATATAAGCACAGTTTCTGATTCTTTCTGGCAGTGGCAGGACTACATAGTTCCTGGTCAAATACAGAGGTACATAGCTCAGTAGTCAAAGGTCCTGGAGTGAGTAGGCCTTAGTTTTTCATTGTGACTTCGTTCAGCTTATATTATGGTACTATTGGCTACAATATATCATCATCAAGCCAATTTTTGCCCCAATGAGTCCATTACTGGAACCGGGCTTTTCTCACAAACGGACTTATTTATCACATAACGTAACACTGCATATGACAATACAAATCTTTCATTTCGTAACAGCTAGAAAATCATTGCCCGTTTACTTAAACACAGGCTTAATCATAATCTATGGCAAGTATTGCATACTATACCTGAATGAATCTTTGATTAAGTCCTGTCACCAAGGGAAATAGCATAATATCCAGTTTCCCAAGTTTTCAATAAATTTTCAGATATTTATCTGACTGCCGACAGATAAACAGTTATTTGAATACAGGAAATTAATAGCTTGTTCGTAAGCCAGTTCAGGTCTCAGAGCCGTTTTTTTAATAAAGCTGAGGTTAACATAACTTTAAATAACGTTACGGGGTGTTACTGTAATCAGTTATGCTTATTTTTTATCCGATTTGCTTTTTTATTTCTAGCGAAAACTTAATTTAAACAGAGTTTAGTGTCGCTTTTTTTAGAAATTATTAGTTCCCTATACAAACTTTCCTTATATATACAATACTTATTATATATTATCTTCAAACGCAAAACCAAGCCACCCCGCTTTCCGCCCTGTTATTCGGAACTCAAAATCTCTCCATACAAAATTTCATCTAAATAGGTATAGCAGTTTAATCGTAGTAGTACATTTATAATATTGGATGTCTGAATGAGGATATCTGTTTCAATGAATAAATGAAGTTGATGAACCTGTCTTCTCTAGGTCATATCTAAACAACAGCCAGAGATACCTTTCCACCAGACATCCACAAAAAGTTTGTCAATTACAGGCTACGGGTAACCATAATGAACAACTGACAACTAATCCAACATACCACTCACGCATTTGTCCCATGGCTGTAGGCAGAAGCTATCCCTTTATGCCATATTTGCTTCGTCATGCATGCACGCTACTTACGAGTACATACAACCTCAAATATTTTACGTGTTTAAATGTATTGCAAAGATTCACAACAGTATACGTCAAAATCCCATAATAATATATCATTGGATATACCTACCACTGTTCAGGCTGGTCGAAACAATAGACTAACTTAAAATATTAGCCATAAATCCCATTCTAGACAGCTTTAATATGACCTCGTGCGACTAACTGAAGTCCTACCGAACGACATTTGTTGTAAAACAAGGAGGTCGTACTTAAAGGCTCGTAAATAATATAATTTATTATTTACCGTTTTGTATTGCTATAACTACTATGTACTGCATGTTTTCTCTAAGGAAGAAGTTGAAGCTTTCGATCTTGTACCAAGGAATGCTGCAACGCCCGTCATCGTGAGGAAACACTGATGTTTTTATCTGAGTAAAAACAGAACAAATACGTACCTACTATGATAATTATATTATTTACATATGTTATATACAAAATCAAAAAGCAACGAAACTTTAGGGTCAGCAACGCGCGAGCGAGACTTCTGGTGTTGCAAACGTCCATATGCTACTTCTTATCATCAGGGGAGCCATACAACTGTTTGATACCGACGAGGTATAAAAAAATCGAATGGTTTTTGTCGAATGCCATGTAGTTTGTCATTGGAAGTCAATAATTAAAATCGGATCGCATTTGGCGAAATCAAGCGATTCCGTTTTTAGAGGAATCGCTTAAAAATGTATAGTTGCAAACAGTTACCGGAATACAACTGATTTATATAGAAAGCTTGGCCAAGCTCGAAGCAATAGTTTGTATCAGCTAGTGCGCTAGATGAACACAAACGCCGACAACAGTTCCGAACAGAAATGCATGGCCAGTGAGATTAAATCCCGGGGATAAGCCCCGACGCAATCTAATCACACGGTTTAATCCTGTAGTCGCCGTACCTTCACTGCTAATGCACATATTATCAGGCACAGTCTGCTCTTTCCGGGTTGTTTTGTAACACATTTTCATGACCTGTTATATGTTTATGTTACCCTATAATAGTGATATAAAGACGTTGTTTTATTAGTTCTTAGTATGACGCAACCACGGTAGTGTATTTATTTAATTAAGGTGTGAGAGTTTGTTTTGAACAAACTTTAATATAACCTCGATATTTATGTCCAAAATAATGTTGCATATATTATAGTTGTTTATCAGCCCGGAGTTTGGATTTGTGTCCGCTTAAAGGAGTGCCTTTGTCTCCAAATCCCAGTCAGTTATAAAAAAATTGTTCAGTGCTTATGTTGGTCTGGTAACTGCTTCCAAGATCCAACCCAGGCTCTTCAGAGGATCTACACTATCTACACTATCAACAAAGTTCCAGAGATCGTTAAATAACATTAGAATGACAGTAAATATATGAGAACACCTCGAACCAATATTTAAGTACAATGATAGGCATTATGACGAGGATGTAAAGAGTTCATTGAAGTGTACGTAAAGATATTATAACGGAAAATGGTTTTCGAAATTTATTCATACTTAGAATACTTCTAGGTTGTTCACGAAATTCGAAATTGGATTTTGAACCCTATCATGTCATTCAGATGAGCCATTAGGTATATTTCCTATATTTCTGAACATAATGTATTTTATAAACGGAAATCTAGTAAACCCCAGAAATAATAAGGACTAGATTTTACCTACTTTTGATTTAAGTATATCGAAAAATATTAGTCAATACTCTAGTTTTTTACAAGCTATTATTTACCTAACTTGCAATATTTGTATGAATGTAATGTCGTGAAATCTACTTTTATTCTTCTCTACTATTTATTTTTATGTTTGATAACCTTATTTCATTAAATCGACTTTAAAATTGAATCTCCAAACTACTGTATTCAAACAAAATACAGCAGAGAAAAGGCCTCTCGGTAATAAATTACCGAGGAATTTCTTAGTAATACAGAAGTTATACAATGTTATTAAAGTTGGTTGTTCACGTGCAAACAGGTAGACTGCAAATAAACTTAAACTAATAGAATAATAGAAGCCATAATTATAACTTTAATGGTTGCCTTAACTCTGTAATAGTAGGTACTAACTCTACTACCCGGACACACTTTCAAGTTTCAAAAACATGTGTTATATTCTACATAATTATGTTATTCCTTATGTAATTTTAACTGACAGTAATACTGACAGACAGATTATTACGAAATAATTACTTAAATCGTGTTATTTCACGTTTAATTATTCATATATCACTGGATACAGATCTGTGTGTAGAAATGATGTTAATGATGAAACAGATGTTGTAATGAAATATGTAAACTTATGTTACTCAATTTGTTTACTACATAGATAGTATATTTTAGAAGTCATTAAATAATTAATTAATACCTTTTTACTATTTATAAATAGTATACCATCACGCCTGCCGTCCTCAAAGGGTTAGGCAGAGGTAAACTAATATACACCCTGATTTCGTCGGTAAGTTTAGGTCCCATTAATAGGGATAAGAGATGAGCCTATTGACGTCAATCGAGCACGAATCCAAACTTTGAGCTGCTACGGAGAATTTCATATAAAAATCCAATTACACCTTTGTTGACCTAGGAAATGTGGGGTACATTAGTACACCTATGCCCGTACCCTTCTGTAACGACAGGGGTGATGGTATGTATTTCAATCACGCGTTTTATGAGTTTGTTTGTGGTTTTTTCACTATACAAAATGACCTTCGCTCAATTCACTACTTAATATTCATATTCTACTACTATTAAGACCATTTACTTAATGGGTCAACTTCATAGCCTTTCCCCAATTAAGTTAGGGTCGGCTTCTAGTCCACGTAGTCCACCTAGAGCACCCTGAATAGCACCTAGCCTAGTCCAGGAGGTGCCTAGCAATATTGAGAAAATATGATAGGTTTTTTTTATATTCTGCGACATTTTACACAGCACCATCTAGTCCCAAACTAAATAGAGCTTGTACTATGCGTACTAGACAATGGATATAATACTTATACTTAGACGACCCGATTAGTCCAGCGGTAGTTGACACTGCCTTATGTGCTATGGGTCTCGAGTTCGAATCCCGGTAGGGACAAATGTTTGTGTGATGAGCACCAACATTCGTATCTATCCGAGTCATGGATGTATCTATGTATAATATGTATATATTTACAAAAAAAAATGTAGTATATCAACCAACTAGTATCCGCAACACAAGCCACGTTGCTTAGCTCGGAACTAGTGGCGCTGTGTCATAATGTCCAGGAATATAAAAAAAAGTAAAAAAAACTTTTTTTGTAAATACATACTTATAATACATAATACACACCCAAACATAACCACTTATATTCATCACATAAATATTTGTGTCCTGTGGGAATCGAACCAACAACCTCGTGATCAGCAGTCCGGTACTCGGACCACAGAGATCATCAAATCATTGACGTTGTAATTTATGTGTTTTACTCGATTTTATATATTTTTACCATATTATATGTGTTCCGATCCTATACCTAATAGCGGCTGAGCTTCTAGCTAAACAGGGACAAGTCCAAATTTTATAGAAAAATCTAATAACACTTTTTCACTGAATTCGCGCTTGCCACTCTGACACCTAACCAACAAACCAGTGATCATATTAAATACAGTCAATACATACGAGTGCTTTAATATGCCTAAATATTGATAAATTTGTAGAAAGTTTTTCAAAAAGAATAAACCTATTATTACTTGTAACTTTACGTTTACCAAATATAAATATTTCTATGACAAATTGTTACATAAATTACTTTGGAAAGTTACCACAAACCAATTTAAATTTTGATATTTCATCACCATTTGCCTAAACTTAAAATTTAATAGATAAATCTGACAAAAGATGACATTCAATGTCCAAATGATTGTCAGAAAATAATTTAGCAAGACCTTACAAAATTCAAGGTAACTAAGATCTAGGATTTAAGTTTTAAGTAAATATCTAATCTAGACTTTCGTTCCTTTGTCTTAACCGTTTGCCTAAATCAATTAGCAATTCTATTGCAAAGACTGAAAATTATTGGAAATAATAGGTATTTTGCAAGTGCCTAGTTTTATTTGTAAACTGAAGTAATTTTTACGAAATTCCTGGCTGAAACAGATAATTTAATTAGAAACCGGGAAACGTGTAAATTTTTTGCTTCGTAATTTATTTACCTATTAACTTCTTAACAATAATGTTAAGATAATAATGAAAAAGCTCTTTTAATAATAAAGCTCTACAAATTGTAACCGCTATAAATAAGTTTAAATTGAAATCAGTTTTATTCAAAATATAAAACAAAATAAATGTAAGTAACACAAAAACTCACCTTTCAAAACTTTAGAAGAAAGAAATCCAAATTCCAAAAACAAATACGTAGGTAGGTACAACGTAAACAAAACCGTTCGCACTTTAAAAATCGATAACTATTCGATGCGCGTGCGTCGAACGCGCGTAACCGCAACTAACAGTGCCCTACCACGAACCCCGCGAAATACAGGGCTGCCCCTACTACACGAAACAATCGCTGTGCCATATACGTAGCTAACACAGCATCATTAAGCTTCAATGTTGCAATTAAAACTACCTTTTACGCATTCCGCTTGTATTTAATCCTGGATAATATATTGGATCTTTGCTGCGTCTATGGTCACGGGCAGACTGAAAGTCACGATTTAATCCGTAAGAGTCTGTAAAAGTAGTTTAGGCGTAATAAATGTTCGCTTAGGTGTCACAAATCAGTATATAAGCTATAATGTAAATAATTTTAAGCTTCTCTGGATGGTCATTCGGTTAAATCTAACTAAATCGATCTTGTGATACTGAAGCTCTTATCATCTTAATTGTAACAATTATTGTAAAAATATGGAACCGCAAAAAATACTCTAAAATATATAAACATATTTGTACCTATTTATGAAACATATATATATATTTGTAAGTACTAAGAGCTCTTAAAACTTCTTGAGATATAGAAATTAAAAGGTATTAAAGTATATTACAATTAAATATGGTACCTGTAATTTAAAGCTTTTTTTTGACAGTCTTATTCCTTACACCATAATGCATACCGATCACAGCATATATTTTTTAAACAATTATTTTACCATCATCATCATCATCATCATCAACCCATTATGGTCCCACTGCTGGGCACGGGTCTCCTCTCATTTTGAGAGGGATTAGGCTATAGTCCACCACGCTAGCCTACTGCGGGTTGGCAGACTTCACATGCCATCGAGACAAATCTCTCAAGCATGCAGGTTTCCTCACGATGTGTTCCTTCACCGTTTGAGCATGTGATAAATACGCACATAACTTCCGAAAAGTTAGTGGTGCGTGCCTTGGTTTTGAACTCGAGACCACTGACTTCTCAGTCCACTAATCACACCACTAGGTTACCACAACTCTTATTTTACCATAACCTCTGATAATTGGTTTATTTTTCCTCTAGATTACTTGTATCCTTGATTGATTAAAAAAATAAAGGTCAAGCAAGTAGGTACAATATATCTTACATATAAGTACGAGTAAGTAAGAGTTACATTAATCTTCCAATGATTTCGGGGTAATTAATCGTATCTGTCAGAACGAAATTTTACCCAGCTGCTGTCTGAAGGAGTGTTGCAACAATTATCTGTTAATATTATTGTTGTGACTGTGACAAATTAATTACCTTGTCTAAAAAAACCGGCCAAGTGCGAGTCGGACTCGCACACATAGGGTGCCGTACCATTCATCGGCTACCTGTTGCCATAAATAATTGTTAACATAAAATCGCAAAAAAAAATATAATAATTGTTAAACACGTTTTCCGTATTAAAGTGGGGCCCGAGAAATATTTATTCTATTCTTTTAGTATTTGTTGTTATAGCAGCAACAGAAATGCGTCATCTATGAAATTGTTGGCTGTCTAGCTATCATGGTTCATGAGATGCAGCCTGGTGACAGACAGACAGACGGAGGAACGAACAGCGGATGCTTAGTAACAGCGTTAGCATCCTTTGGGTACGGAAACCTAATATAAACTATGATATAGAGGTCTCAAGTGTGTGAGCCTGATTTTAATTCCCAGGTTCAACTAAGTGATGGGTACCCTACCTAACTGAATTTTCTATGAAGTTCTCAGTAGCAGCTTGGATTTTCGATTTCTTATGTTAGATATGTTCAGTTAATAGCAATTGCTATGAAAGTCTATTCGTGTGACCAGTGAACTGTGACAAATGTCTCGAGATGAAACTCCTAAGCATGTACCACTGATTTTTCGAAGTAACCTGCGTATTTATCTCAAGCTCAAACGGCAATAGAAAACATGGAGTAAGAACCTGCATGCCTCGAAGATTCTCTCAATGGTGAGTGAAGTATACCACCCCTAGCTTAGCTTAGCTTAGCGAGGAGACCCGAGCCCAGCGTCGGGATGATAATAGGTTCATGTTTATGTATCTATTATCAATTTCTTGAACGGTGCAGGCATATTATCCTGTATGCCTGAGATATTTTCTCATCAACGTACCTACAAAATAGTAAGCACCTACTTAATATATTTGCGCCATCTTAGGTAATGTCTGTGATTTCCATTAAACAAGACGACGAGGAATAAAAAAAATACTTCTCCATCCAACTTCCACTTGATGTGAAACAGTATCGTATGTTATATTGCATTTTCTTGACTTCAGGCTCACTCTTAGTCAAGTTTCAATAAAACTTGTTGAAAACTGAGCTGAAACTTAGTTGGGAACACACAACAGAAAACTGATTCTTGTTGTTTAAACAGCAGAGTATTATATATTAAAACATGAAAAACCGACGCATATATGTATAATAAACGGTGTTTATGCTACTTACCTACCGTAAAGGTAAATTAAACTCAATTCCATAATCGGAGAGTTCTGGGTAAAATTGGTATTTTGCCCCATTAATGACTAAACATTAGGCTCACCCCCTTTAAAAGGCACTTAAAAACATATCTGCCGACAATTGGCTGTATTATAGCAATAGCTAGCTACTACCTAACGCCTTAGAAATACAGCAAGAGGGAGATATTTTGTTTGTCGTTTTTCGGTTTACCAATATGTGTACCAAGGCATAAAATATACTAGCTTCCCAGGGCTTTCTCGGCGTTGTATGTGCATAAATTATACCCTATCAGTTATTCTCATATGTTTGCTATACTACTGTAAAGTTTCATCTAAATCCGTTCCAAAGTCTTTTCTTAAAAGAGTAACAAACATCTTCAAATCTAAACAAACTTCCACGTTTATACTATAAGGTAAGGTAACCCAAATAGTGGCTACGATGGCATGCCTACATTGTTCAATTTTATATAAATTAGTAAAATAGAAACACCATTATCAGTGCAGTAGGTAAATTGCAGAATAATACCTTTATCAAAACGTCATCTAGTCTTAGCTTGAAACTTAGGATATCCTAGTGAGGCTGGAACTAGCTCCATTAGTTATTCTCAAACGCCTAACTACACTTGGAATGCATTAACGTTCAGTATGTTACTTAGATTAGATGACAATGCAACTGGCTACATAGATAAAGTATAATCACATTAATATATTTGATTTATTTATATTCTTTACTTTTTAATTGTAGGTAATTGATAATAGTCGAAGAAGTACTGTCAAGTCGATGACGACTTGATTAGCATTGTGGCTATCGGTTTTTTGAAGTCTGTTTTATTTTTGTTAAAAAGTTTTTGCGTTCCGGGTTGCGAATTCGATCAATTGAACACAGGAGAAGATCCCAGTATGGAGCAATGATTTAAAAAAAAGAAACAAAGAACGTGTGGGTTGGCAAATCAATAAAATATTAATGGAAACGTTTCATATTTACATAAGAATAGTACCTACCTATCTAATCGAGATAATCGACTTCACCAAACCAAATAAATAATACGATTAATCTTTGACTTGCAATCAAAGCTATACCGAAGCATCCTATTCCATTAAATGTTAAAGTAGCGGAGAGAAGCTGAAGATGAGAGCTCAGACACTATACCGTGACATCATAAATTTAAAGTAGAATTCATTGGGGTGTGGATAAAAAAAAGGGTTTCCCAAATTGAAAAAAAAATTAAGCCACAAGTTTTGATCACAGTTATCATATAGTGATCATGATAGTTCAGAATCGTATTCTTTGTAGATAATGTATGAATACCAAATCAAATAATCAATTCACTGACGTGACTATAGTTGGATAGGACAGGTTGGGTAAAGTAGGCTGGGTTGGATAATAGTTAAGTTAAAATATAGGTTTTTGACAAGGACAATAGGGTATCACAGTATAGACAGTAGGGTCACAGTATAAATAGGAGACAATAGGGTAGGTAAAAATTGATCTTATTCAAGACAATTAATCAAAAAATATACTCCAAATTCCCAGTATTCAAACAATCTGCGAAAACCAGCCCTTTTTAAGGGGATTTAGTGACTTTAAACTGCACTGCAAAAACGACGACAACAGCGTTGCACACCAGCTGGCATCTCACATAACGTCGTACAATGTCACCACACTACAGAGTACCAGTACATAATATATGTATAAGAACATAAATAGAGATGCCTCCACGCTCACGCCAAAGGCTCATATATCTGTCAAACTTACCTCACGTATTTATATACGCGTATATACGAGTAACAAAGCCTTCGACTGCCAGCCTACAGATTTATTCAGCGAAAATATAATATTAAAAGAAGTTTTCCTTGTAACCTAATATGATCTTGACTTTCTTGGCGCTACAATTTCGACATCGAATATTCATGATTAATGTTTTTAATTAGTTTGTAGTCATGTACAAACTTAATGTAGGTATAGCTCATTGGATACCTGTAGATGTTAACCAGGATATTAGTACCAAACCCTTCAAGTTTAAAGACGTGATGATAAGAGCTATCATCAGTTTTGAAGGAATCAATTACCTATGTCGCTGTGTAGCCTTAATAAAATAATAACTAATCAATTATTTCAATAATAATAATCCATATAGATATATTTACTCTATTATTTATCTAGTATAAAAGATATTTCCTTTGTATTAGAATACAGCAACATAGGAGTTAAAAGCGGTCTTTGCCTAACAGTCGGACAAAATGACTAGGAAGAAAATAAGTAATAACTAATATATTAAAATAATAAATCTGAACTAAGCAAGTAATATCAAAAGCTTTCATTGCAATACCATCACACCTGTACCTGCGATGGTTTAAATCACCTTAGCGCAGTCCGCAACCTCTATCCTTTTCGATCTAGTAAACGAATTTATGACGCATGGCACAGATGATCACTGAACTGAACGGAAATAAATCACATAAGAAAAGCAGTTTTCCTTAACGGAAATCGTGTTTGTTAGAATTACACATCACAATTGCTTCTTACATCTAAATTAGCAACCACTAATTAAATAATACATAGTTATTTTTATCAATTTCAAAATGAATTGTTTGGAAAGCGTAGCAACCTTAATTCCATTTGTTAATTAACGCAGTGTAAATATGACGCAACCCCACCTGTCGGCCCTTAAATATAAGTCCAAGATTATATCAATGTTTAATTAAAAGTAATTTATTTTAACAAATTTGAACTGCTTAAAAAAATAATTTTAGTGTGTGTAAACGGGAGCCGCCGCCAGAAAACGAATGTTTTCATAAAAAATAATCTAAAATGAATGATAGAAACCAAGATTTATCAGGTTTTTATTACAAAAGCTACCTAATACTATACATTGTTATACTGGTCTTCTACGGCGTGTAATATTATGTTGTATTTTCTTATATCTATAGGTAGGAAACGGATAGTATACTACAACTAATCTAATGTATATGTCTCCTTGGTCTAGTAGTCGTACAGTGCGACTGCCGAGCAGAGGTTCTGGGTTCCATTCCCAGGTCAAGTTAGGTGTTATTGGGTTTTTCTGTGAAATTCTCAGTAGCAGCTCGGAGTCTGGATTCGTGCCCGCCGTGCCCGGTTAATGGCAATAGGTTCGCCCCCTATTACATCGGACCTTAAACATACCGGCGAAACGTGGGTGTACATTAGTACACCTCTGCTTGACCTTTCGAGGACGACAGGCGTGATGGTACGTATGTATAAAGAATGTAAATTAGGACCTACAATATTAAAAAGCGGTCAACACTTCCCTACGAAAAAACATTGTCGGTACCAAATGTTCCTAGTAAAGCAAATGAACGCGTGCGCAGTTGACGGGTTACATTACTCTGAATATTGCCTAAGACACACATAAGTGGAAAACTACATAGCGTAGTACCCACGTAATAGTTGTATACCTGATATCTACAGCATAGAGAACCGCCTATGTTTTCCGCGTAACTCGTCGTAACACAGGGTGGGGCAATGGTTACTTTCCAACTATTATTATTATTGCCCATAATAATCGTGAAAATAGCCTACCTACAGTATGGGCACATACATGCAGGTAAGTAAACACTGTAGAGGTCTGTACAAATAGTTTATGTCATACCACTACAAGCAATTGTCCATGAAAAACGACTGTTTAATTTGAAAACGACAAAAATATGATCTGTGGCGTAGCGTGGGAGGGGCGGCAGCAAGTGCCACGTTTTTATTATACTACTAGAATAGGGGCGGCAAATTTCCAGACGGCCCCGGGCGGCGAAAATCCACGCTACGCCACTGAATATGGTTATTTATGTAGATAAAAATCTATTGTTACGCAGCGGCATCTCGTAGATGAGACCTTTTTTATAGATACGGTTAAATGGGTGATAAATTCTTTTCATTTTTCGTGTCGAGTCATGGATTTTAAAATGTCCATACGCATCACAGCGTCGCAGGACACAAGTACCTACCACTGAAGACAGACGTTACAGTAATCGAGTCGTCGTCGTGAACTCAGTTTACTCAGGAAGTAAAGTATTTCGCAATACTTCACTTACCTTCCTGGTACCTTCGTAACCGGTCACGTGTTATTTAACTGACAAACCTATATAACAGATATTGATCCTATACGCGGTCACTGAATGGCATATAGATTCGATTTCAAATATTAAGTTAACGTCTGCCACCAAACTCAAACCGCAGTTATAAACGATCATATTCAAATTGTGTACACATGGCATAACTAATACCCTGTTGATAACTTGCGTTTAATAAAACAGTCTATTATCAACATAAAGTTTACTGTCTGCGGTTTTCAAGAGTTTGTGCATAATACATACCATCAACCTGCCGTCCCCGAAGAGCGAGGCAGATGTGTTCTGTACAGACTGTACGTGTACCTACACCCACATTTCGGTAGTATATCCCATATAGGTTCATGTAGGTCCCATCCTATTGTCACTAATCAGGCACGAATCTAAACTCTGAGACTATTGAGAGTTCAATAGAAAATCCCAATAACACTGCTCGACCTGGGATTGCGACCTCGTTCCCTCATTGCTAAGGATCGCGACCACACACTATCCGTCGCCAGCCCGTGTGATCGTGCAACTTGTGGACAGCTCGGTGTATGCTGCCATCCACTGCCTTCCTCACGGCGTCGGACCATCTTGTGGGTGCCCTGCCCTGAGCACGTTTGCCTTCTATCTGCCTTCTAGAACTTACCACCACCAGAACAATGACGCAGTTCGTGCTACATAAGTAGGTTTAATTTGTCGTATCTGTAACCATTTAATTTTGGGAAGTAGCAGAAGTTCGTCCTACCTAAAGATGTATCTCCATCATCCAAAGTCCTTTTAGAACCATGCTGAATACGATTTCAACACTAGTTTAATCACGGCCGTATCTAGACTTTTCCTTCAAAGTGATCGAGACGCTGGAGCTGAAAGAGTGGTTCGTGGGAACATATGAATCGTCTTCTTTTTAACGAATAAAATATCCTCATGAATCGTCCACCGTCTAGGAAACCAGCGTGGGGCAACGTTGAATGTACCCCGTACCTGACTGCCAACCGCATCTTCCTTCCATCTTGTCCTGAGCTAAGGATGGTGAAATTTGTGTCCCTTAAACTAGTAGATACAAAAATTGGTATTAGACTTCAATAGTACCGTGTTGCAAGCCCTCACCGCAACAGGCGTTACGTATAACCGACAGGTCGTAAGTCAACCATGATGTTACTTCGGTTACAATGTTTGAAATTTCCTCTTGATTTCGCCACAACTGTAACGGACTTTCTCAAGTGGGCTTGTAGCATCATAACGGAATACCTATATGTAATAAAATATGTCATATTGAACTCATCATTTGGATTGCTTTTCATTTACCTACGTCTTAAAAAAATATTGATTAAAACATTGACTGAAAATAATTCCACTGGTTACCAGAGCTCATTGGGGGAGTGACTTATCTGATAGCATGGGAATTCCGTTTGCTGTCAGTTCAGTAACTCCCTATTTTAAGAAATCTGAACGGTTTCAATGGGGTTAGGCAAAGCATTTGCGAGCATCTGGTGTTGCAAATGTCCATGGGCGGCGGTCATCACTTGACATCAGGCGATCCGCCTGCTCGTTTGCCCCCTTATCAGCATAAAAAAAACGAACATTTATGAACTTTCTCGTCGATGTATTTACTGACTCTCAGCTGGGCATGGGTGTATACTCGGCTGGGATAATCTTCTCTCAGGCTAAGAAGGACTAGGATATAGTATACCACGCTAGACTACCTGAACTAGGTGGGTAGGCCATGAAAACGCCTAGACATGCAGTTTTCTTCGTGATCTTTTAGTTCACACTGCTGCTTTGGAAAAATAAACAACATTTGTAAAATGCAAATAGTTTATTTGTTTGTTTTACTAAAACGTATACTTAAATCTCTAGTAAAATGTTTATTGCTTCATAGTATTCTTGTTACAGAAACCAATTTTAATAGATCATTTCATCTCCTCGCTGATCACGATCATATTCAGCTTATTCCAAAATTTAAAACATATTTTGTAGTGAACACTGAAGACCATAAGTTAAAACAAGTTCAAAATTTCTGTTTTTATCTTACAACAACTACAAACAAAACTCAGATCGGGTATCATTTTTTTTCATATTCAATAGTTCACTCACTAACTGCCACAGATAATTAATTAATGGCTGTTTCGTTTCACTCAGATGTTAGAAATAGACTGTAATTGACAAATTAAGACCAATGTGTACAATATGTATAAACATTGAAAAGTTTATATTTATATTTGACACATGCACTACCTCTTAGAGAAGGTGTTAATTAGACAATAGGCAGTTTTATTTTGCTTACACCTATGAAAAACTAGGCAACGCTTTAGTCGAGTTCGCTATTAAACCATATTTTATCCGTAAACGCCTTTTTGTAAAATTTTCTAAAACCCACGTAAGTAGTAAGTATGTATTCGATAAATTTCAAAATAGAGACTAACGTTTACTAGTAGTACAACAAAATGGCAGTCATCTCAAGTCTAGAAGTAGAGCATATTATATTTGATAGATAAATTAATGGACGTCTCAAAATTGAGACGATGATATATTTGTATTGAGCCAAGTATTCACAAACGTATTTACAAAAATAGCTAGCAATTTCGTTTACTGCATTATTTTGTTTGCTTCAGTCTTCTCTGTTCTCTTTCCATCCAAATACTCTCTACCAAAAATATTCTAGCAGTTCTATTCCTTTTCATCATTTGGCACACTCACTAAACAATTATTGACATCGTTAGTTAAGGTTTGCGGTACGTCAGGGTTGGTCATATTCAATGATTCTAGTTTCGAAGAAATAAAATGTTCTGATATATGCTGGCGCAATTCAGTCTTGAGTCTGAAACTTTGTGTGCATTGGTCGCATCTGTAAAAAAAAGAGATACTTTTATAATCAGAGGCAGCTTTTTTTTTAATAATTTTCAAACTGTTTTTGTGTTTATTTGAATACATATTTTTATCAGCACATAGTATACAATAATAATTGCAATCATTAACATAGTTATCAACATTTATCAATCAAATATTTTAGAGGCTTCCTACCTACTTATTTTTAAAAATACCCCATTGTATATAAAATTATAGCTTTGTTGGGAGGAGCGCTGCATAATAGAGAAAATGGAGACGTATTGTAATATATTTATATTCAATTAATTTTTTCCACAGATTGTTGATACATAAAGTCTGTAGTTTTTATAGTATCAGAGACATTAAACTTACTTGTACAGATTATTTCCTAAGTGTGCACGAGTATGCTTGACCAAATCATTGCTCTGTGTGAATGCTCGGTCACATATATCACAGCGATAAGGTCTTTCACCAGTGTGTATTCGATTATGGCGGTTCAAATGATCTTTGCTTGTAAACCTGAAATTTCATAAATACCAATGTTACACTCACATCAATAACAATAATTTGACTGTAGATTAAATACAATGCATGTACCCTGTAGCTTTTGTAAATCATGTGTGTGCATTACTCTCTTGACAACATGATTCTTGATTCTTCTTGAAGCGGTAAAGGATAACATTGTGAGGACACCCACTTGGGTTTGGTCGAAGTTGAGTACTTGTGAAGTCTGTAAACCTGCACTTATATCTATTTTTTATTATTTGAGATTTATTTTTCCACTTAACAATGCAAACGTTATTATATCAGATTCGAAACTAGGTATTTCATGGGTAAAAGCTTTTTCCATCTTTCCCTGCCCTTGCCAAATGCCAAATGCATCCAACGTGTTCCAGGCGGTCTTTATTAAATCCTCGATATAATATCTATAGCCTAGCTCAACCCATCTTGATTAAACCGTGATCAGCAGTGGGATATTAAATGCATTGACCATGATACATTCTCTAAATGTTTATCCATATTAGGTTAAAATTAAGGCTATTTTAAATTCCCAATAGATTGATAATTGATAGTCATCTGTGATGAGTGCTGTGATAGCCCAGTGGTGTGACCAGTGGACTCAGATCTCAAAGATCTCGAGTTCAAACCCAAGGCACGCACCACTGACTTGACTTTACGGAAGTTATGTGCGTATTTATCACATGCTCAAACGGTGAAGGAAAACATCGTGAAGAAACCTGCATGCCTGAGAGACTTTCTGGATGGCATGTGAAGTCTGCCAACGCGCAGTAGGCTAGCGTGGGTAGACTAATCCCTCTCAAATGAGAGGAGACCCGAGCCCAGCAGTGGGATAGTAATGAGTTGGTAATGATGATGATGGAATTGATAGTCTAACTGCTTGTTGTACTTACTTCATAGGGCAAGCATCACACTGATAAGGTTTTATCCACAGGTGCCTCAGCTTGTGTTTGACCATGGAACTGCGTTTAGTAAATTTCGCATTACATTGATCACATGTGTATGACTTCTCTCCAGTGTGTGTTATGCTATGGGTTTTCAGCTCACCTGTAAATTAAATATAATAAATAAATAAAAAAGCCTTTTATTTACTGTACAATAAAAACATACAACAAAAGAAAAAGTTTGAATGGTACTTAGCAACCTAACTACGCCTATTACTAATCATTATTAATAATTACATTAAAAACAACTATACTATTTATACAAAAAAAGAGTTTGAGATTTAATAAATATGTTAAAAACATAATATATAAATATAAATTGTAAATTATGTAAAATGTAAATTAAATATACTCATTATATATATAGTAGTCGTAGTAGACTAACAAGGCTGAGCAAGAGGTTAAAGGTTGAGCAATATATGGGGTATAATGGGTTTTTCGATAAAATTCTCAGTTCTTAGCTTGGAGATTGAGTTCGTGCCAGGCTGATACTAATGGGCTCGCCCCCTAAAACATATCGGCGAAATAACCCCAATCTAACCCTTTGGAGACGGCAGCAGATGTTACGTTATAATCATAGTTGATGCAGTAGGTGTCAATCAACTTATCACTCCGAAAAGTAGATTTCAATCTGCATTGTCAATTATGTGCATGGCCACAGATTTTTGTGTAAAAAAGCAGCTTGCTTCACCAATATAGACATTGACAGAAAGGCTTCAATCAAACATTTGTTTGATTGAAGTTTGGTCCTCCCCTAGGTGTTTTGAATATGACAATTTATTTATAAACATAAAGTTATTGGAAGCATTCAAATATAACTTATGCTAAGTAATATAAGTTTCACATTGGTGTGTTAATTTGTTTCCATACAACACATGAGGCACAGGCAATTTACCCAAGTGTTTACTTACTAAAAGTGGGCTAGTTATAACTACATTCATGCAAAAGTAATATAAAACAATATAGTGGCCAAGTCATACAGCTGTTCATACAATGTCTGCATGAAAATTCAAAACTTATCATGTAAACAATTAAAATATTGTAATCCTTTTTCAAACTCACCTTTACTGACAAATTTGCTAGGACACAAATTGCAAGCAAATGTTTTCAATCCCATGTGTCTTTTCGTATGTTGGTTCAAGTTAGTACTTGAATCAAACCTCTTTCCACATGTCGGACATAAGTACGGCTTCTCTCTAGTGTGAATCTTTATGTGGCTGTTTAATGTTGATAGGTGAGCAAACGATTTCGTACAGATGGGACAAGTGTGGGGTTTGACTCCGTTATGCTTGTGTTGATGTTCCATCAAATTAGCTTCTGTTGTGAATGACTTTGAACAGACTAGGCATTTGAATGGGCGATTATTTTCATGACACAGTTCATGTCTTTTTAAATGTGAAATTTTTTTGAACACCTTGCCACACACTGTACATGATAGTATTCTGTCTTTGGGTGTATGTTTTCTTTTGTGAGCTGAAAGGGCATTTACAGACTTGAAATTTGCTGAACAGAGGTCACACTGTACTCTTTGATCTGTATTATGGTTGACTTCATTCATGTAGGAGTTTGCGTGAGAATCTTGACTGTGTGTAGCCAAATGTTGGACATACTTGTGATTGTTTTTGAAGCTCCGTGAACAGGTATTACAAATGAATTTACATGTTGTATGTTTTATTTTATGTCTGTCTAATTTAGTTTTGGTTTTGAATTCTTTCTCGCAAATATTACATTTCAGTTCTGTATTTTCCTGTCTCTTTGGGTAGTCAAGCTGACTAGCGTCAGATATGTCTGAATATAATGTTATATAGTTTGGTTGAATTTCCTGTTTAACCTCCATTTCAGAGTCATTGCTATTATCCAGAACATCATTCTCATGTTGATAGTGAGAAAAGTCATTTTCAAGTTTAATTTCAATATGTATTTTCTTGCCAGTATCTGCATTACAAATGCATTCTCGCAGCTTTGCATCAACTTCTAATGCATTTTTGTTAAAGTTGTGAAAATTTAATAAGCAATTATAGCAACTACCACAGAGTTTCTTTGGTAAACTGTCTAAAACATCAACCTGAAAAATAGTTTTTAATTTTTTTTTAAGCTAGTCTGTACTTATCAGAGCAAATCATGGCAAAGGTATCAAGCAAAATAAAACATATGATACCTGTAATCTAGTGTACGAAGACAATAATTCAGCTATATTTATATCAGTCCCTTCTTCAAATATATTATACATTTCATTAGAAGACGCCGAAACATCTAAACAAGTGCGACATCCCATTTGCGTATTCAAATTTGAAGACATGGTCGTCTTTATTCCAAACTCAGTTCTAAAAGAAATTATAACATCAACATAGTAATGCGAATAGTATCACTAAAACGAAACACCATATATTTTAAATATTTTAAACTGTGTTTCTAATCATTTTATTAAGTAAAAATTTATACGTAAATAAATCAGTCTGACAGTGAATTAAATCTCTGCCTGACAATGACATTGACAATTTCATTTACATTGTCATTGTTGACATAAAAAAAACTCAATGTTATGTTATTGCGCACCTCTAAAGTGCCCAATAACATAACAGTCAAAGAAAGCGCTTATTTAAAGCAATATTTCAAATTATTAGGAGCAGTTATCAAAAATATAAATTATACTTTATGGGACCACTCTGAAAGTACTTAATCCCTTCCCATTCAAACAAAAAAGAATCATCAAAATTGGCCCAGCCGTCGTCGTCGAGTAATTGGTGAACAAACATAAAAAAAAATAACCACATCCGAGAACCTCCTCTTTTTGAAGTCGGTTAAAAATATTTTTATTATTTAAGATATTTTATTTTATGTTATTCCCTATCCTCAATTCACTGATATAACTGTCTAAAATGTAACCCAGTTTTGTTTTTTCAACAGTATTATTACATATAATTAAGTATTTATCACAAGCTCAAACGGTGAAGGAAAATATCGTGAGGAAAGAGGTTTGTCTCGATGGCATGTGAAGTTTTCCAACCCGCAGTAGGCTAGCGTGGTGGACTATAACCTAATCCCTCTCATATGAGAGGAGACCCTTGCCCAGCAGTGGGACGTGAATGGGTCGACGATGATGATGATTAATATTATGCATAGACTTAACTTATAAAACTTTTTTTTTTTCCTAGTTGTATCTTTCAGAACGTGCTCTCCAAAACTATCTTTGGTTATTTGGTTTCGACTAGCGAACAAAATACTGCCGAACTTATTTTATAGGCTTATAGGCTTATTTTATAGGATGAATGGGTAAGTTTTGGTTCACATTCGAACTCTAAAACCATCCAGATACATGCTCTGAAATATTTATTTTTAATATTGAAGTCCCCGTTTGCCCCCTTAGTTCCGTAACAAATATTTAAGTCGTAAGTGTAAGTCTTTTGAGCATTTGACAGTTCGTATCTCTATTTTCACTGTCAGATGGATGAATGTCAGGAACGATTGATTGTTCCTGTCACCTGTCATGTCATTTTGTCAAGTCTATCTTGTCTAGAATGTCTAGTTAGTTGTCTTGTGTAATCATTTTAAATTTACGCGTGCATAATTTAAAAATAAAGAATTTTAAATAGGTTTTATTACTACGGGTTTTTTTAATAATTGAACGGTAAGTTACTTTTTATTGTTTTGCGCGTTTAGTGTTTTGTTTAAGTGTCTGTATTTATAAACCTGTCCAAAAAATTAAATCTGCTCTGTAATATAGAATCTGCGTAACTAATAAATCAGTTTAACTATATTCTATGTAAGATTGAATTATTACGCAAATTCAAGCCAAAAAAAAATTGGAGCTGGGGCCTATCTACCTACATATTCTTTTTGATATTAATTTCATCCTACTTCCTATTCCCAATTATTTTTTATAATTAAATAAATAGCATTAAGAAAATATTTAGATGGTGTTATTTCGTTTATTGGTAGGTAAGTACTATAGATCCGCACCTAAGATGATATTGAACGATTAAAAAAAAATTAGAATAGATTCTTCAATTATTATTCAAAGGATTCATTGTATGTAGATATTATAGTTAAAACAATTACCTACGTGTCTAATTTGATCTATTTTGGATGGTGTAAAGCACTATTTAATATTGAGTTTTTAAATAATTAAAATGTAAGTGCCTTATCAGTTGCTTTAGCCTTCTTACCTTAATTAAATTTTGCATTAAAAAATCCAAAATAACTTTATGTAGGTATGTTGTCAACTTTGAAACAACTAATAAAACCTTGAAAACAAAATCTTTTTCCAGCTCTCAATATGAATGCACACAATTAACACCTTTGTATCAAATTTTATACCTAAGGTTTTATTTCAAACATACCAATCAAACTAAAAGGGATTATAGTTTGAGTTAAGAGTAAATATATAAAAACTGAGTGTACATGAGCACATACATATACAGATAATGTAGTTATGTGATTAATTCATTGTAAGTAGATCAAGGTTTGTAAGTTTCACTTGGTGGGTTTAAATGTACCTTATATTGTCAATATTAAGGTCTTTTTAAGCTTGATATTTTGGTTGATATTGTTTAATACAAATTACCTAAGGTATAAGTAATAATAAAGTTTATGGCTTATGCTCATTTATAAAGTGCTCAGTTTTGTTTTTGGAATTGTATGTCGTTTAACATTTTTTTATATTATGAATAATTTATTATATTATTTAAATAACATAGTTTTTTTGCTGTCTTTGTTTATGTGATTACAATTTGTAGTTTTGTTATGAAAAACTCTGAATAAGGAATATAATAAATAAAATGTTTATTACTGTTTACAATGGTCTGAAATGGTTAGTTAAAATTTATAGCACCTTTCAACTTTTGTATATAAAATCTGTCACATTGACCAAATAATTAAATAAATCACATAATATCATAGACCAAACTTCCTACCTAAAATATTATATAGGTACAGGTACAGTACACAAACACAATATATTATGTATAAAATAGTTTTTAAAAATAAATTTCATTAATTCAATTAAAGTGATTGTTTTAGTTGTGTAGCTGTATAAATATCAGATTTATTTAATTAAATTACAAAAGAATATAAGGTTTATCATTTAAGAGTGCAATTTCAAGTGTGAAATAATTTATAATTAATTAATGTACCAGTCATGATGACAGTATACCAAATGAAAGCCTCCGTTTGTCGTGTCGGGATTTCCCGCGTATATTAACAGTAGGTACATATGGGCATTCATACATTATAATAAATGTTTGTGTAAACATTAAACAGAAAGCTATGGGCTTCTTTTATGTAGATACATCCCACATCATGTTTGTATTCAAGAAATTATTCCTGTAATGGAAAACAACACATTTAATTTGAAAAGTAAGTAGGTAAAAGTAATGAAGTTGCACAGTAGGTAAGTGTCTGCGCAAAGTTCATACTTGCAGCCAACTTCACACTACCTAACAAAGTTAATTGGCACTTTTTGCACCTCCAATATATGTTACTGCGTAAAATATAATTTGTTTTTGCGCCAATTTTATAGTCCTATCAGGAAAACTGATCTCAACAACTCTCGGCAACATAATAAGGCACGCAATCTTGAATGACCAAAATAGACAACTAGGTATAAAACTAACAAGAAATACATTCTGTTTTTCCTTAACAGGAGGATTATTTTTGCTAATTGTAGATCAATAATAATACTTTGAGGATTAGTGATAATCATAATTTAGCTGTATACTTATTAAAAAAATATGTGGAATGAATGTCAAAAACCTGAGTAGGTTATTGACGTAATAAACTTAAAGTAATGGCGGCAATTCGATTACAACAACAAATACAAAAGTAGATTTTAAAGAGGTATTTTAATATATCTTAAAATTTTCACGAATAATACTTGTGAAAACTATAAAATTTTATTGTATAGTGGGCTCTTGGTTGAAATTTTAAAATAATTATGCTTGCAATGCTAATTGTGCTGCAGAAGAAAACTCCAGTGCTAAAAATATACTCGTACATTCTCATGTGTCCACTACATGTAGGTTTCGCTATTTCCGTACACCATTCTCTTGGCACTGTCTTCCCGCGTAATTATTCTATTGATCCCTATGATTTTCTGAATGAAACTCTTTTGAAATACCTATAATATTGCGTAAAATATAACTTATTGTTTAATTCCTTGCTTCACGTGTTCAATAGTAGTAAATGTTTCATGCAATCTTTATTGACTGTCCAATTGATATTAAAGACGAATGACAAATCTGTCGGTACCGTGTACAGATTTTTATTAATACCTCCTATCTGCGCATGTCTCGAAGTCTAGACAGAACGATGGATGTACGTACCTACTTAAGGGAGTGTTGTAAGTATATTGATTTGTATTCCTATGGGTTATTCTTATTAGTATATCGCAGAATATTCGGAAAGTAGAAATGATGCTCTTATAAAATAATAGATATGACTCACGAATTCAGAACAGAAAAACTCAGCTGTCACGATTTCTTGGACGATCTACTCCAAATTGGAAAGATGAAAATAATGACTAGGGATTCATGTTGTCACTGTACCTACTAATTACGTAAGAGATAAAGCTAGACGTTTATTGCCATTGAACCTCGCTGATAAGCTCTATTGGAGGTCGCTGTGACCTGTATAGTTTCTCAAAACGCTACAAATCATCAGTTTCGTGCCGGTAGCTCGACCGTGTGGATGTGTTTTGTTTTCTTCATCTTCGTTTATATTCGGTTGCGAGTTTTTGAAGGTAATTTTTAAAATTTAATGTTAGGCTTAAAAGTTATTTTTAACTTCTGAATTTGCGATTAACTTTTCTCATAGGAAGGACTATATGACGATGTAATCAATATATTACGTATATACAGTGCATATTGACGACCTTTGCTCATAAGTAACGTTTATCATTCAAAGTTATCTTATACACGAGAGCTGAGACATAGTAATTGCTTCTCTAATTATCAGCATCATTCTATGGATTCAAGTGCAAATCGTATTGAAAATCTAATTAGAAAGTAAGTGAAACTTTGAAGGTTGCTTTTCACAATGACTCACATCTCTAGATAAATGCTGTTATTGGGTCAATAAAAATGCTAGAATTATAACTTGACTTTTGATTTGATATTGTCTATTAACGTGCAATTAATTACGACATCGCAATCAAATAAAAGTTTTTGTAATTATCTATCCGCAATCGTGATTCTAAGGCGCACCTGTTTTATCTACCTAATATAGGTAGGTATAACAGGTGCGCAAGGTAAGTATATACTTAATTAAAGATCTATATTGTAAGACTTCGTTAATCCATCGTGAAATCCAATAACATAGGTAATTATGGTTTTACCAAATTAGATTATTTCCACAGAATCCTCATGACAATAATTAATCCCTTTGATTTCTTACACTTACAGGAATCAAAATTTATAGTCTCTTCATGACTGCTTTAAAAGATCTGAATTACCGGGATCAAATAATATCACTATACCGCGACAAAACCCGTAAAAAGCCTTTTTTTTTAATATTTAAATAATAATCAGTACCTATGGGTCATAATTATCCTTTGGACCTCATTACTAAATAAAGTATTTATTTTGTTGTTTCTGATATCTGTGATTAATGTAATTGTCATTTAATAGAGATTACCGGCTGTTTTTTTTACCACCATTTGATAATCCGCGCGCCTTCGTGTCAATGCCTACTAGTAAGGTTAAAGTCCGATGTAAGTGGTATTTTATACCGGTTTTTCAAGAAATTACGGTATTTTCGGCATAAATGAATTTATGAATAAAATACCTAAGTTAATACCTATTAAATTTTAATAAAATTGAGTGGTAGTATTAAGATGCAAGTAAATCTTATAGTTTGTACTTTCGTACTACTGTAGTACTGGCAATAACAAATACATATAAAAAGCTGATACAATAACTTGTATCTTCCAATATAATTATGTAGTTATATTTCTTTAAAGAATAAAAGTCAATAAAAAAACTAAATTTAAAACAAGAACACCACGTAAAGCACTGCATCGACACAGTCATGTGACGTGTTTTTTAATCTGTATTTGCATAACATCAACAATCTGGGTTCAATAGCCGACATTGGCACTCGCCTGTGTTGCCAAACAACCGCACATTCTGAGTAAATCTTGTTGCAACGGAGAGATAACAATCTTTGGGCATATTTTAGACTTTGCAAACACTTTGGAATTTCCTTATAAGTACTGTAGTATTTTTAGGTAACTAGCTGATGCTATGAATGGCTATGCCCTACTTACTTAGAACTTACCTGTCAAACAAGTTTTAGACATTTTAGAGTACTTATCCTATTTTCGCAAATTTATGAGTAAATTGTATTTCGTTTAGATACGAACAATAACGTTAACCTACACTTTTTGTATTACATGTGAAGAAGAGTACACAAAGCAGTATTTTTTTTAATGTAAATTGTACGAAGTAACGGTAAAAAGTTTTTTTTTATGATTTGTAAATTTATCAGTCTTGTGTTTCGCAGTGCAACAACCTCCTCCTAATTAAATCTAACAGAAACAGGGCACTCATTATTCTGTGCAAACCGATAATTTAACGCGTTAGTTGTTAGTGGAACAGGTGTTCGCTACCCAGGTCGAGCAGTGTTATTGGGGTTTTCTATTACATTCTCAATAGTAGCGGAGTTTGAATTCGTGCCCGGTTTTCAATTGGTTCGCCCCTATGGGATCGAAAATATACCGGCGAAATAATGAGTGTATATTAATACACCTCTGCCTAACATTTGGAGATGACTAGCGTGATGGTATGGATGGTATAAACCAAGTCTACATTAGTGGTAATGGCGAAGACATCAAAGTAGACAATAATATTGACCTTTGCAAACAGAGCGTTGCCGTTATCTCCCAAGATATTAAAAAGAGAGACGGACGTTGCTCACGTTGCCTGTATTTATCTGTATACGTCAACTCGAAGTTTATATTAACCTACTTAAAGAACGGGCGGGTTTTGTGTTATATTTCTTATGTATTTTCGCACTGGCCCTTAAAAGGAAAAAAACTCGATGGAGGCATCACGTTAAAATCTATCTAAAATACTTAAGATGGTAACTTGGTGGAGCTGTAAAAAATCGAGCCTTCCATGAATGCAATAAAAAAACAAAGCGAATCAGGTCACGCATAATGTGGTGTTGATAGATTTCTTTTTAACTTCGTTATATGCATTGCTGCTGTTATTTTTTTTACGTATCGAAAACTGGCCATTTATGTAACTGGGGTCACTAGCAAAAAATTGCCCTTAAAAGATGTGCGTGTGGTGTGAGGGCCACTTCGTCAAATCTTTTTGAAAATTGCCTAGGATTTAGTGAACATTCCAAAACAATTGTGAAAGTTGGAATCAAAATTTGTGAAAGTCTAATAAGCGAGTTATAGCCTGTAATGTTGGGCCCTCAATCCTCACATAGAGGATTGAGGGCCCACCAGTATGGATAAACTATGGACACTACAGAAAATGTGTTTATGGCAAAATCTAAACTAATGCCAAACAAAATTTGTGAAAACAAGATATTATCGTAAAACACTATCCTACTTTATATATCTTCGTTCAAAATGGGCCCTCAATTCTCACAAACGCAAAAGTTTAAACACAAATAAAATTAAAACCATTAACTTACAGCTGCTGTTTGAAGTCTTATACGCTACTAAATAATTTGTGAAAATTTGTGAAAACAAGAACAGGTCACCACGTCTTGTGGTTTAAAAGTTGTGAGCTTCACAAAATTTGGGCCCTCAATCCTCCACTTTTTTTGGTCTTCTAGTTATTACGCTTATCATATTAAAGATAAAGGAAATCTAAAATAGTCATTAATTGTGAAAAAATTTGTGCAACAAATTGTTTTTATTTGTTACCAATAACAATTACAATAAAATTAAATATCTTGAAAATTACCGAAATCGACTGTTTTTTTATTGTGTATGTGTGTAGGGTGACAATAATTTTATAATTTAACTATTGACGTCTTATGACATTACATTTTTTAAATTGCTCTCGCATACACCAGTCTTTTTTTTCTTTTTTTTCCCTTCTGGGATAACTCAAAGGTATTCTTGTCCATACAGCCTTGGCTGTATGGACAAGATTCCTTCAGTATTTTTTATGATGTATTTAAGATGGATGATACATGATAATGGTTGATAATTTGGTGAATTAATGGTTTATGAAGGATGATAAATGATTTTTTTTCTAGTTTCAGTAAAGATGGATTCAGTATGGATGGATCTTAATGTTTAATAATTTATCGAAACACAAATTTTAGAAAATAAAACACTACTGCTAAACATGTTTCGATGAATTTTAATGTGACGCTTCACTTTCCCGCCAAAAAGTCCTACCAGAATAATAACATAAAATACCTTATTTTAAAGAGTGTCTATGGAGTTTCTGGCCGGTTCTTCTCCATGAGATCACCTTCTTGGGACCGTGCACTAGAGTCATAAGTTTTTTAAATACTTGAAAAAGTTTAAGTATATGAAATAAAAACCTTTTGATTTGATTTAATTCATTTTATATATTTTATTAGTGACGATTTTGATTATTTGGGATGTCTGTTTACTAGGGATGGCAAGATTGGCAAGATTTATGATATATAAGGATGAGTAAATACTAAAAATAAAGCAAATAGTGCTTTTGTAAAATAAACACGATTTGCTACCCAGGATAGTGTGCTGGTAGGTACACTTAAATATGGCACAAAATATCGATATAGCGTCGTTACTGTTTATGATTCACTGTCACCATGGATGCTAATTATTTTGTTCACTTACCGTTTGTAATTGTTTAAAATGACAAAGTAAAAGCTTTTTGTATATTTTCCGCTCAGGTGATTTGATGTGCGTATGTTCATCACTGCTCAACATTGCATATTAAATAATTAAGTATGATAGATTACGATAAATACGATAACAAGGACTTCATAAATTGCAAGGTTAGAAAAACTTTAATTCTGAGCACAACTGCCAAATTGACGGCGACGGTTTTAAGTTTTTGACGTTTTCCATAATATTTGTTTGTAAGTGTGAGAAATTAATATTTATTCACTCAGGATATGGTAAAAATGTTATTAATAGATGATATTTAAGTTCAACACATTCGGCTTTGGAAGGCATGCTAATTGGTAAAAGTTATAATTGTTGCACTATAACTAGGAAAGAAAGAAAGAAACGAACTTTTAAATGATGTTTTCACCTTAATTTTCATTCACATCATTTAAAAGTTCGTTTCTTGTGTTTTGCTAGAGCTATTACAACATATATTATACGATAGTTTTACCCAATTTATTCTGATTAAGTTATGATTCTAAGTAATACACCTATAAGCCAATAGATGCCATTAAACGGTCAGTTTTACAAAAACTGATCTTCATTGTTTATCCCGTGGAGACTTTTTGTGGTCACCCTATTTTGAAATTTACCCAATAAAATTAAACATGGTTTTTTTACACAAAAAAAGGTCTTTTAATATCTTTCTGGTATCGGATTTGTTGCACAATTTTTTTCACAATTAATGACTATTTTGGATTTCCTTTATCTTTAATATGATAAGCGTAATAACGAGAAGACCAAAAAAGTGGAGGATTGAGGGCCCAACTTTTGTGAAGCTCACAACTTTTAAACCACAAGACGTGGTGACCTGTTCTTGTTTTCACAAATTTTCACAAATTATTTAGTAGCGTATAAGACTTCAAACAGCAGCTGTAAGTTAATGGTTTTAATTTTATTTGTGTTTAAACTTTTGCATTTGTGAGAATTGAGGGCCCATTTTGAACGAAGATATATAAAGTAGGATAGTGTTTTACGATAATATCTTGTTTTCACAAATTTTGTTTGGCATTAGCTTAGATTTTGCCATAAACACATTTTCTGTAGTGTCCATAGTTTATCCATACTGGTGGGCCCTCAATCCTCTATGTGAGGATTGAGGGCCCAACATTACAGGCTATAACTCGCTTATTAGACTTTCACAAATTCTGATTCCAACTTTCACAATTGTTTTGGAATGTTCACTAAATCCTAGGCAATTTTCAAAAAGATTTGACGAAGTGGCCCTCACACCACACGCACATCTTAAAAGTTTCAGGTTTTGCAAATAGATTCGTTAATCGAATGATAGTTTTCGAATGATTATTATGGGGATGATGATGATGATGAACTAAGTATGCCACGGCACTCCATATCATCTATTATATCAAGTATAAATTAAGTTATTGAAGTTTAGTTAGTTACCTACTTTAATATTTGAAAGTTGTCAATTAACAGTTTTAAGGGCTTGTTACGTCATGGTCATTATCAAACTGTTTCCAAATGCATTGCTTAATAATCTGTGCTTGTAAGACCTTAACTTATAATTTCATACTAGTTTTGCTTAATCCTTTATTTTTGATATACCTATATAAAAACATCAAAACAATTTTAATTAATAAATGTGCTTATTATACCTAACCATTCAATAACTTGAAATTAAAGTTATAATAAAACATTTTATTGATAAATAAATTATTATTTATTTATTTAAGTTTTTCTTGCGGATATGTCAAGATTTTGTCAAATGAGAGCATTTGCAGCAACAATCGGTAATGTTAATTGATCACCGACTTGAACAAACTTTCAGAAGCCGGGTGTCGTGAGCCCGTTATTGATTGGCAATTTCGTAGCTCGACATGTATGTACCTACTATTTGTCGTGCAAGTATTAGTAGTATTTTGTTTTAAGAGTTACTTATTTAAACTTATGACCAAACATCATCATGACATTGCAACATAACATGTAACTTGTTATTGTACTCGGTAGTGTTATCTTTTAAGAAATTGACACTAAATAATCTAATCTATAATCTACGCGATTAGTGTCAACTCGTATACTGTAGCAGACAAACACGGAAATTAAGACTTAAGATTATAGAAACCTTATCAGTCATTAGCCTAAGTTGCTCGCTTCGATGGTAACAATAGTACCTAATCCAGCCTTTGGAATGAACTACCTGCCCCGATTTTTCTAAAAAAAACTTCAGCATGGGATGTTTTTAAAAAGGAGTGAAAAAGTTTTTACACGGTCGGTAACGCGTGAGACCACACCCCAATCAGCCGCCCCGTAAGCGTGTTGGTTACCCTTGTGGTATACAAAAAAAACTTTATATCGTGTGGGCATATACATATAGTCTAGGTAAGGCATCCTCTCTATAACCCCTAACTCCAGATTATATAAAAAGTAGCTTGTAGTGCCGCAAAAAAATAAGCACGGTCCACAAGCGTATTTAATTGAATACGTGGCTGTACTCCTTACCAGACCTCACCTAATCATTTGTAATTTAAAATGTCTGACGATACCATCCTTTCCATAAAGATTCAGGCCTCTACCAACTTCTCAATGTAATTTTATTTATCTTCGTAGGTATCTCAGTCGATAACACACACTGAAAAGCGGTGATGTTAATAAGACGTGTTTTATTTTTGACAGAACATTAATGATGTGTTATTTTGTTGAAAATGATGAATGTGGTTCATTTATTCACTAAATGCTTGAAAAAAATGTAGGTTGGTGCCAAACATAAAAATTAGGGCCGCATTCATTTGCTGTTTTAATTTTTGTTAAAAGTTTTATAACACTACCAATTAAAAAAACCTGAGAGACTTTAATATTTTATTTTCAGCTCAGTTACACTGAACTTCATGAACTAAGTAGATCTGTGTGATTATGTTACGCACTAAATTAAAACATGTAAAAGAATCCTTGTAACAATGATTGAGTTGTTTACCCGCTCGTGACAATCAAACAATCGTGGGAAGCATGAACAATACTGAAACCATAACACATAGACAATAATATAATGGTTGTATGATTTATGTTACCGATTTGTGCTTGTTGATGGTGTGTTTATTCGACTCAATATTAATGTCGCCAGGTGTCCTACTTTGACCGAGTCGCCACTAATAATCAAATTTTAGTAGAAAAAGCAAATATTCGGTTAACTGTCTGTCTGCTAGTTTCTGTGGGTTCTTTTTTGTCAATGAACAAGGACTACATAGTCTATTTAAAGTCAAAGTCAAAGTCAAAATATCATTTATTCAAAGTAGGCCAAATTTAAATGGCTCTTTTTGAACGTCGACAATAAAGACAGCCCCCAAAAACGCCCGCCCTTCACCGCTTCCTAGTGTTTTTGCTGGGAAGAAGAAGCGGCGCAACAAACTCCCCAGATCCAACTCCCCATTTAGATGGTAATAGACCATGAATCACGTCACCATGTAATCACCATGAACGTTGTGTTTATAATATAGCACCCGACCTATCAAAGTCAAATCTTGACGTCTAAAAGACCGTTTAAAGAAAATTGTACCCAGTGGTTAGTGATTCAACAATATATTGTCACGATGTCAAAATACATTTTGCAGTAGTTACGTGCAAATATTTATTTAAAAAATGTCACATTAACCCTAACCCATCACAACAGGAAAACCAACAGTGTTACAGAATGTTTGGTTAAAGTAAAGTCATAATCTAAACTGACAGCTACCTACTAGCATGGGTAATCACTATAATGGAAACTCACGACTCTGATTGCAAGACTTCTGTAAGTTCAAAAAACACTTGCTGATTAGTGATAAATACTGACGATTACTTGTTGCTTAAAATCTACAGAACCCTGTAACCGCCCAAGTCGGATATATCCGACAAGTATTTTTGTGTTCATTTATATTTTCCATGTGTGCATACATGATCATATTGGCGAATTGGATATAAAAATACTTATCGGATATATCCAACTTGGGCGATTAAAGGGTTAAACAATTTTCGTTCGTACAATTAATTATTTCCACAACGACCGGTCCTGCGCCACCCGCATCCACCGGATTTCAGCGACCTTTACCAGGTCTTCGGTCCACCTTCCAGTACGTGGTCACCACTCGAAAATCTTAGAGCCCAGACCACTCGTATATTTGGGGGAGGCTTATGTCCAGCAGTGGACTCATTCAACTGACATGATGATGATGAATCAATTATTTTCTTAAATTCGTTTGTTCCGCCAGTTGATAATAGTAAACAAGACTAATATAAACTGACATAAATCGTGTCGCGATGTACCTACCCTAGTAAATACGTGAAGGATAAATCAAACAAAAATATATTATTACAAACATTAGTTTTCATCATGCCAAGATATTTCCTCATTTGTTTACTTTAATTTTCAACGCGTCGCCGCGTCGTACGGTACTTTTTGCTTTATTGTTATTTTATATAAAATGAGGATTTAAGTTGCTGGACTGGTAAAAAAACATTCCGGTTTGTTTAAATTTAGAACTTAGGTACTTGCTTAGCTGAACTTCTTGTGTTTTTGAGTTCTTGCGCCAATTATTATTTTCAAAATTAAATTAATAGGAGTATTATACAATATACCTGAACGTCATTAACTAATAGCGGTATAACAAATTAAAACTCTGTAATAAAAATCTATTAAAACTTTTTACGTCATAATATGTAAGTATAACATAAAAGTTACGTACGGTACATTTCGAACGGATATTTTTTTTTAACTTATCCACTCATATGCCAGTAGAACAATTGTTCTCAACGTAAAACCAAGTAGTCCGCCAGTCGGAACAAATGTACCCGCCTATAAGGTTCATTATAGAATTTTTTTTCGAAATCGATTTACGACATTTTGTGTAGTAATAATTCTATTGAGACATTCTCCATAGACGTAGTCAACGATAAAAAAATAGTTTACAACACCACTTATGAGTCTTATTCTACTAAATAAAAAAACAGTGCCTAAAGTCGATTCCTTTTTTTTAAATAAGGAAACGTTTCTGTCATTTTGTTCTACCAGTCATGCATCGTTCTTTTTTTTTGCATTTTTTATTACAATGAAGATCCGGCGATTTATAAAATGCAGTCATTTGACACGCTAAAATGTTATCTATACTAGATTTTATTTGGAGCTAATCAGCCAAGTTAAAGAGTCCCAGATAAATTTTTACCCACACGAATTTTCTGATATTTTTACACAGCGCCATCAATTCCAGAACTGACCAATGAGGCATGTTTATAAACTATAATTAAATATAATGTAATTTTAATTTTAATTACAGTCATATACATTAATCGAACATAGATCAAATCCTAATATTCATATCTGGTTGTAGGACGACCATACAATAGTTACAATACTACGTCATATTTACTAGAGTTATATATGTTTAATACTAATTTATAAGCGTCCAAAGCATATCCAAGAATTACGATATAGATGTAAGAGCTATAAACATAAACTTATTGCATTCATCCTGTCGATAACGGCACGAGTTCATAGTGCATGATTGTTACCGTTGTCTGCGTGTAATAAAACAATAATATTTTCGTGCTACAAATATCGATAATGGACAACAACAACAAATTACACGTATTTTATTTGATAAGTGATACTGTTCCGAAAATAAAACGACTGAAAGAAACCCATTTTGAAATACATAGGTAGTAATTTCACACACTTGCTCGAATATAAGACATTGAAATTAAACTACTGTTACGTCGGGATAGTATAAATAATGGTAAAATCTGTAATTTTACCATTATTTATACTATCCCGACGTTTTGTATCCTTTACAAGAAGCGGACAACGACAAACTAAGGTATTGGGTGTGTTTATGTTATAATTACTAACACCCTACCCTACATTTTTGTCAATATTGACAATCCTTTTCATTTGAGCCCTGATTGTCATTCTCATCTCATAAATCGTTGTGCCGATAAAACGATTAATCTTATCGTTATCATGATTAATGATTAAGTAACACTTTAACAACGGTTATCACGCCATCATGATCAGTAAAATTTTAATCTAATATCTAAAACGAGTAACAGGTACATAAAACGTATAACATACTTTTAAACGATAGACGTATGTATAATTATTGTGATAATTGTTCCAGGCTGATCATTAGACCCTACTAAATAACAACTAAGCGCCTTTATTGTCTTTAACAAAACGCTTATGTAACCAGTTTGCGTAGAAAAAGGACTCTTAAAGTAAAGAGTCAAATAATAAGTGTTACATATAAAAAAATAATACGTATAGCAAAGCGAAGATAATGGCTCTCTTGGTTGTCTCACGACGTACATTTCCATAATTATGCGTTCATACGAAAACATTAGGCGTTCGTTCTCTGCAAAGCAGGTAAATGTGATTTAACTACGCAACAAACAATAATTTTTATGCAGGTTTAGCGAATTTCTGAGACCGTTACCTCAGGATCATTCCTAAACCATATTTTAGCTGGAGCCAAGGAATAACTCAACAGTAGTATAGTAGCTACTTTATTCCTTGAGGCCGCAGAACAGATAAAACCTCTTTTGTCTATTCTGTGACAGTAAGGAATAAAGCCTTTTTTATCTGCTCTGTGCCGTGATAGGCTAATGGTTGGACTAGTGGACTGGGTATTCTTCCGAGTTCGATCCCAAAGCACGCATCAATGAATATTCGAAGTTAACTGCGTATTTATTACATGCTCAAACGGTGATATAAAACATTATGATAAAATGCCTGAGATATTGCCTCCATGGCGTTTGAAGTCTGACAACCCGCACTAAGCTAGCAGGGTGGACTATAGCCTAATATCTCTCAAAAATTTGAGGAGATCGTGCCCACCAATGACTCAGTAAGTAGTTTGATACTCTATTCTTGATTGTCTATTCGTGGAGTACTGTTTTCATCTCTGGGCGGCCCCCTAGTACCAGCTGCTTCCATTTGATCGAATTCAATGAAGGGCGACTCGAGTTGTCGACGATCAGGTTCTTTCCGAACAGCTTGATCCTTTGATTTTGCGTAGAGATGTTGGATCACTCTGCATCTTCTACCGCATTTATCACGGGCCGTGTTCCGAAAAATTGTTTGGGTTGATCTCAGCCGCTGAATTTCACCATCGCACATCGCGCCAGAACTCTAAGTTCCATCCGTTTCGCCTCGATGTCCAGCGTTCCACAACAGTGCGGTTTTTGAGGCTGGTGTTGCAGGTGTCCATGGGCGGCGGTGATCACTTACCATCAGGTGAGCCTCCTGCCCGTTTGCCCTTATATCCATAAAAAAACTGAATTACCTTGTTCCTTCTATATTTATTGGTAAAATACTTATCGGGTTAATCATTTATAAACGTGATATTAGTATTTTAATTAATATGCAATTTTATGGAATAAATTCTTTCGTACCTAATACTACATTGTTTTAAAGAGTAGAGCATCTATGGAGTTGCTTACCGCCTCTTCACCATAAGAATACCTACTTTTGGTAACATGCAATTAGATTTTGTAATATTATAAAAAAAACTACCAAGTACTACTAACTATTGTTCTCGTTGACGTTATTAAAAAACACGTTTACCTAATTTCAATTAAACCTTGTCACGTTTCGTCTTAGAAATTATCATTAAAATTTGTATACGCTACCTACTTTATTTGTTTATTGAAATAATGTTCAATACTTTGCATAATTTACGTAAGCGTCCATACTGAAGGCCATTTTTGTTTACATCAGCGACATTACATAAATATAATCTGTCCAATTTTCTAAACGTTTTGCTCCAACTCCAAACACATAATTTCAAAAAACGAAACACGATAAGCATAGAACTTATAGTGGTTTGTTTTCGTTTTTTTTTTTTCAAATTTTGTGTTTTGAGTTATTGTTGATTTTTCCTAGATAAGCTACATTGTTCCTGATCAATTTAATACAGAACTGTGCCTTTAGAAGAACTAAGGATACTCTGCTTCTCTCGCGCTGAGAACATCACTTCTAGTAAAAACGAAACCCGTTTCGTAGTAGTAATTAACTTTTCACTAATTACAACGTTTAACACCGCACAATAGATAATAGTACTAACATAGGTATACTTTAGTAACAATAACAAGCAGATTCACTGTGTTCTAAATATGTGGGAATTCAGGCTCTATATGTCTGAATTTAAAAGTTTGGGTTGCAATCAGTCTACGTTGCCAGATTTGTTTATAAAGCGTGCGAGCAGGGTTTCATTAATTTGAAGTCCAGGTTTTTGCCGAAAAAAATGCTGCAGAATTGGCCAAAATTTTTTGAGATGTTTTCATTCTTCTTTTCCTAGTTGCCAGATTTTAGAAAAGGTTGCTGCCTGCCTGAGAGCTAGTTAATGGAAAGCACGAAATATACTAAGCTATTCTATAGCCACCATAAACTTACGTATCAAAAAGGGACATTTATGTCTATAAATATTCGCAAAGAGGTCAGACTTCGGACAATAAGTCCGGTTTTCATAAGTCGCGTGTCAGTCCCACGGACAGTAACTTGTCTTTCGTGTCTATGGCTATAAAACACTATAGACTACAAATAATTTTCTCACGTATATAAATGTCTTCTGTACCCATAAAAGTAAAAATATTGTATTTTTTTTTAAATAAATGCAGGTTTTGCCCAAGTACCTATTCCGCCATCGCACCAGCCAGCTCAGTAGTCACGCTATAAGGTCAAACATCGTAACATAATGATTAAGGTTGCCATGTAATAGAATCCGTGATAACCTTCTCGTAATGGCTTTTACATTTACGCGGGTAAATGAAACTAGCATGCGTTGCACCAGTATTATTCAGTGCATTAAGCTAAAATTATAAATGAACTGTAACTCTATAAGATAACCTATTCATCAAACCATTTAGTGACCCACTGCTGGGGCACGGGTCGCATCTCATTTGAGAGGGTATATATTATATAAGCCACCTTAGTGCATGTTGGCAGACTTCACACGCCATCTACAAAACCTCTGAGGCATGCAGGATTCCTCACAATGTTTTCAATAGATATTTGAGCATGTGATAAATGCACGTGTATCTTTCGAAGTCAGTGACACGTGCGTTCGGATAGAAGTTGAGACGTTTAACACCGGTTTCACCACTAGGCTGTTACAGCCCAGAAGCCTATTAGTGTAGTAGTATTACGAACCCGGTCTTAGGGATTGCAAAAGAAAAAAAGGTGTAATTATGCTAAATATGAATTAATATTCCATCACAATGCAACACGCTTTTATTTATAAAAAATGTGTATTTATTTTTAAATTTTTAGTTCTTTTTGTTAACAAAAACATAATAAGAGGTTGTTTTTAAAAAGGATTTTTTTTCGTTAATTTTATTTAATTTGTGTTATGTTATATACATTTTATTTGAAGAAAGCAGTTCTTTATTCTTTATTAAAGCCTACGCTGAACATATTTTCCATATTATTAAACAGAAATTATAAATAAACACACAACATTCATCGTCATTCATAAGAAAAGGTTATTGTTTTTATAAAATTCGTTTCGTGCAAAACTTAGCTCCTATTATTCTCAATTATCAACGTGAACGTCATAATTATCAATAGATGCCTAGATTCAATTCACTTATCGGGTATATGTGGAATTCGTAAGTTCATACAACTTTGGTAGTTATGCGCCATGTCATCACACAAACATTTACCCCTACTGGCATTCGAATATGGGACCCTTACCACAGAAGTATTTGATTCCGCTTCGCTAATCGAAATAAAATATACCATTGCAGCAGATCATATAGGATGTCAAAATATTTTCAGAATCGAGCATTAATTAGTGTTGCTACCGCGACTGATGGACGCAAATAATTCTGAAATACATTTTCTGATATCATCTTATAAGCTTAATAACCCCTTGTACTTTTATAATTATTAAAGATTACCCTATCTCACGATGCAAATGACCGATTAAAAGCGTATAATTATACCTATAATAATTATATTGTGTGAAGTGTTTAATTAATTGCAATTAATTGATTATTACTTAAATCTAAGATAACAGCATCGTTACAGTGATCCGGAACTTAAGACGAATTAAGATTTGTTTTTCTGTCGAGAAAGTCAGAAATATAACCTCCAAATTGTTTTCTTTTTTCGGATTTCATCGGGAATAATATCATTTGAAACCCAACGTTATCACATCTTTTACAACAAACCTGGTTGCTATAAAGGATCCGAAATGTCAGAATAAAACTCAATTTCGTCGGCTTAAAGTTTATCCATCCATCTGTCAACATTGACAGTGGCTGAGCGATCGGCTTGTGCGTCACGGGTTGCGGGTTCGATCCCCGCACGGAGCAAATATTTGTACGTTCTACAGGTAGTTGTTCCGGGTCTGAGTGTTTTTGTATGTTAAAATTTGTGTTTGTAAACGCACCCACGACAGAGGAGAAAATCCCAGTGTGGGGCAACGTTTAAAAAAAATGGCTTCAAACTAAACCAAACTCTTCCTTTTCCCAACACTAGTCTTCACGACCCACTTGTTTATATTCAATTAAATAAAATAAACTTAACACAACGTTATCCAAAGGCGACTTCACATGGCAATGTCATTCAGGTCGTTTCGGTCGTTAGTGTCGCCAATAAACTGAATAAGTCTGGCAATAAGTTAGCTTAATTATTGCGTTTTTTGAGTGATAAATAATGGATTTAAAAAATATAATAAGTATGGCTTCTAAATCCTATTGTTTAATTAGTACAATAACAGCGTGCGAGGCGCGATGTCTAGCCAGTATTCTAAAACCGCTTATTCGGCTCGTGTTAAATGTATTATCACTAATAATGACTATAGGACAAGGGTAATGCGGGTTTTCTCCGGTACCTACGTGGCCGACATACCGCCTAGCGACGTAGGTACCGTACCGTCGCGTCATGTGGATGTTGCGCACTAAAATAGAAAAGGTTACTTTACTAATAATACTATTATTTTTAAGACCTTAATGTATTAGGTATCTCAGAGAGCGAAGAAAATAGGCAAAAACGATTACAACAATACCTACGACACATCTGTTTTGTTTAATCACGAGTTCCTTTTATTGTAATACGGCTTCTGTCGGTAGTTAGCGCCAAAAAAACAAATACTAGTACATCGTTCAAATCCTCAAGGTCATCGGGCAATGTGAACCCTTAAGATATAGCTCTGTAAAGTACGTTCACTGCTGAATACCCAATACCCTTCCATAAGGACCGGTTACAAGCAACCCAATTCTTCAAATATGTAATACTAGGTTTGCCCGCGACTTCGTCTGCCTAAAATTTGTAATTTAATCCGCATACAAACTTCTCTCTCTTTTCTCCCTTTTAAGGGATGATTTCCGGGATGAAAAGTATCCTATGAAGGACATAGGATACTTTTCCCGGGACTCAAACTATCTCTGTACCAAATTTCATCGTCGTGAAGAGGTAACAGATAGACACACATACACACTTTCGCATTTATAATATCAGTATGGATATGAATGGATTAGTATGATATGACATGTTACTATCGAAACCAGTACTGGTTTCGATAGTAACATGTTTATGGAGTATACTCGCATGAGTACTCATGCGAGTATACTCCATAAAGATCATTACTACCTATGGAGATAGTTGGTTCTGTCCAATCCTGGGTATTATCTTGATTTCGTTCCTAAGGTAGGAAGGAAACCTAAGGAAGTCAGTGAAAATTGAGACCTCTTTTCAATGGTTTTGCAAACTATTTCACTCCAACGAAGTAGTCCAAAGACCTGCTTTACCTGCCTTGTGCGACTCCGTTCGTTCTTAAATTGCAATATTAACTTATGTATGTTCAGTGTAAATTATACATTACCTTATAAGTACTATTGTTTGACTTACTAAAGATGCGCAGGCGGGGATACGACATTTTGGACAAAACTAACAAATTGTACATATATTATTGTATAAGGAAAATAAACCACGGAACATGCGTAATATTCTCCGATTTGTGGTCTAGACTGATAAACTAATTAGTATCTATGCATTCAGATAATGGAGCTACCGTAAGTACTGATATGACGTAGTCTTGTTTATAACAGTATAGGTTAGGTAACTATATTGTATCACAAAATATGTTTCTTGTTTATGGTCATGAAAGATTAATTTGCTTCATAATTAACAAAAGGAATTATAATTTGTAGAATTTTAAAGAAACAAAATAATAAGTTAAATAAAAATCGTTTAAACATTAAGAGACAAATTGGTGATTTTATATTTTTTTCTATGACAGAAGTGGCCTGCTAATTTGACAGCCTTAAATATTTTCTGTCCTTTTTTAATTATATCCACAAGAAAGAGATACACTTATTGTTATTAGTGTGATAAAAATTGATTCAGTACGGTTTGCAACAAAATCATACCTATTATTCCAATACATAAGTACATAAAGAGATACATTGGTGGTTGTTCTGTGTACACGTGTATGTAACGTGTAAATTTATAGCGTTTGAAGCCAATTAACATTCGTTGAACAAGTTGACATAGCTACTTGCACTACAATATTTATACATACAATAATTTATGCGTATTTATTTCTATTAATAGTACGATCGCCGTGCAGTCTAGGGAGACACTATTAATGCATGAATGCAATGCAATGAATTTTGAGAGATAGAGATTCCTCGCTCAAATTCAGCTGCTGACTGGGGAAGTACCTCCGCCTTACAGAAGACTGCAGTGAATTAACAATAGTTGTATTTCTGCGAATGAGTAAGGTTATCAGAGCTCGTTGGGGGAGTGACTATTCTGACAGCATGGCCATTCCGTTTGCTGTCAGTTTAGTAAATTCCTATTTTAAGAAACCTAAACGGTTCCTTAAATATATCTGCAGGGATTGGGAACGCAAATGCAAGCCGGTATCTGGTATTGCAAATTGCAAATAGTCACTCCCCCAATGAGCTCTGGTAACCTTACTCACTCGCAGAAAAACAACTATTGCTTATTCACTGCGGTCTTCTGTAAGGCGGAGGTACTTCCCCAGTCGGGCAGCTCAATTTGAGCGAGAAATCTCGCTATGCCCTACCTCCTAAAAAAACATGTCATTTGTTGTCTCCTAAACAAGCCTTTTTTTTTAAGTGCGGACAAATCCTTTACGGACCGTCCCGCCGCCTGGGGAGGCGACGGGGTGTGTCAGACTCCGCCCAGTGTGAGCGTTTATCGACTAAAAATCCGCACCCGTCAACGCCACCAACCCGATTGCCGAGGCCATGGGATTCGCAAAAGCATGCACCACAACCCCGGCGCTCCTAAACAAGCCTATGATTCTTGCGTGTCTTCAAATGACATCCTGCATGTTGTAGTTGCAACCGTGCTGGGAATAGCTAGCTAAAAACCTCTTTTGTGTGTTTGAATTTTAAATAATTCCATTATCTTATTGATTTCTTACATTATCGTGGTTATTAGACACAACAAAACTACTTTTTATCGATTTTACCGCGTATGTATATTACTTTATCCCGATATTAGTGGACATATTGAGGTGTTGGTTGTCTTGATTTTACCTTGTTTATTAATTATTGACAATTTCATTTACACATTTTATTTTGTTGCAGATTTGAAACCGAAACACGACGAAGCCGAAAGCACTACTTACTCGAAACGAAGACAAAATCTAGTCATTTTTTTTTTATAAAATGAAATAATCAACTGTTTTATTGAAATAGTTTAAGCTTGTACTTATTTTTATTGCGTAGTTAGTTTTTATTAATAAACAAATATGCAGATCTTGAAAGCGCGTTTCGCTCTAAGAGCGACTGCCTCACAGTTCCAAGCATGGAGTGCCTCCAAGGGACGCTCAGCTTCTTCGGTAAGTTTTAATGTATTATTTTCTATACCATATATATTTTTTAATGTTTTTTAAAGGGTAGCTATGACGATGTCATATGAGTTTGGACGTATGTGTCTATGTGCTACTAACTACTTAATAATGATACTTTATTCATAGTAAATTATGGTCACAATTTATACATCGCCATCAATTGGTAGACATAGACACCAAAAAATATTTTTTTACTGTAACACCTCCTATAGGTTTACAATCAATTACCTACATTGATTTGACGAAGTCGCCAGTAATATTCAGATACTAAGAAATAGGTATAATCCACGATATTTTTAGTTATAGATAGAACCTTCCCCATCCAAATCTCGATCTACCAAAATAAATGCAACTTGAAAAAACAAATGTAAAATATTTTAAATATCATCTTAAAGAAGTTTTCTTTTTTAATGATGACTGACTGATGACATGATTTCATAAATTCCCTAGGAATTATAAGTACTAAGTACCCGGCATTCTAATTTCCCTGCCACATAAATAAAAGATATTTATTAATATAATTAATACATGAATTGTTTTAAAGTGTTGACTAAAACTCTTGACCGGGAGTGTCGAGATAAGATAAAGAACTACTTTTAACCGATGTTTAACAGTCAAAACTACCATTGACCAATAGTTTATCGACCACGTTTCTAGTCAAAACATATTTTGACTTATTGCGGTTGTAACGAGATTTGACTGTAACATATCTAGATTATTTCAAAACATTTATTACTAATTATATTGTAAACGAACGTTCCTTGGGGGAGACCTGTGTCCAGCAGTGGACGTCTAAAGATTGATATGATGATGATATTACAAACATAATCTATTTAATTAATTAAGATTAATTATTATTTTGGATTTGTACTAACTTGGTGGCTTCTTTAAATAATATGAAATCTTAATACTAATACTTAGTTCAAGATGGATTAGATTTAGATTATGTGGATATTATTAGAAGATAGTAGGTACCGTGCAGATCAAAACAATCATTAAATTATTGGGCAGACCAAAGACGTTTAATCTAAGTAGTTGGGCTTTCTGCTAGACTCATGACCCTGGATCCTAAGACAATTGTTTCATAAATAATACTGAAAAAATAATGTACATATGTATGTATATAGAAGGAGAAGCTGACTGACATAATTATCAACGCAGGGCCTAAACTATAAGGGTTAGAAACTTGAAATTTTGAACAGGGGTTCCTTTTATAACCCATGTGGGGGAGAACTATGAAAGGGTTTTAGAAAATTCACCCCTAAAGGGTAAAACAGGGTGCAAAGTAGAATGAATATTTTTTTCAATAAATTGCACGGGGACGAAGGTTGTCTGTTAGCTCTTCACGCTTTAATCGCTGAACCGATTTTATATTTTGTCCCGGAAATCAGCCCTTAAAAGGGCGAAAAGGAGGGTAGATATAAATAAGCAGATTGTGTAAAATTACTAATTCTACGATGCAGTCGCGGGAAAAAGCTAATATAATATTAATTTCGGAACACAAAGGCCCTGTCAACTAGTTTATCTTGAGGATGGTACTTAATTACTTCGTCTAAAATACTAATATTTAACCGTATCGGAATATACTGCACAGATTCCAAAGTAATAAATTTGCAATTTTTGCACCCTTACTTAGGTACTGAAATCCGCCAAACCAGTGCAATTCAATTTTAATAATAGCTGATAACTTACTTACTACAGGTAGTGTACTTGCGCAGAAACTAACTAACATTATTGATTTTTTTATATTTTATAGGGTCTGCCCGCGACTCCGTCAGCGTAAAATTAGTAATTCTAATCTGCATATTTATTTCTCACCTTTAGAAATTATCCGTCCAATATTCCCGCGTACAAACTTCCATAAATTTTCGTACTTTTAAGGGAGGATTTCCGGGGACAAAAACTATCATAATAATTTATGTCCTTTCCCGGGACTTAAACTATCTCCACACAAATGTTATCCAAATCTGTTTAGCTGTTAACGCCTAAAGCGATAACAGACCCACGCACGTACCTATGGATAGGTTGTCCTGTAACTTATTGAAATTTATTGTTGTTTCTTTTTGTGAAGGAGATATAAATAAGTTTATCAATGTAGCGACATCTATCAAGCTACATTCGAACTACTAATCCTACATCACGCAAGTGACATTTACACGCGAGATTGTATATATACAACCACCCAACATCAACCGTTGGGCAGTAGCCCGCCAGGCACAACACCCCGCCTGGTCGGAGGATCCTCCTTTTTCAATGGAGGGATTCACACCTCCTTCCCTCCATAATCAATATAGATAATTTATAATCTAGATAAAAATAATATGTAAGTATGTATGTAATACTAAGTTGGTACTGATGAGACTGTGGTAGCCTAGCGGTGTGACCAGTGGACTTAGACGTCAGAGGTCTCGAGTTCGAACCCAAGGCACGCACCACTGACTTTTCGGAAGTTATGTGCGTATTTATCACACGCTCAAACGGTGAAGGAAAACATCGTGAGGAAACCTGCATGCTTGAGAGAATTTCTCGCTGGCATGTGAAGTCCACCAACCCGCAGTAGGCCAGCGTGGTGGACTATAGCCTAATCCCTCTCAAATGAGACGAGACCCGTGCCCAGCAGTGGGACAATAATGGGTTGAAAATGATGATACTAAGTATCTTATCAAGAAAAATCAATGGCTTATCCATTATCTTAGGCACTAGAAATTTGAAGAGGGGATTAGTCTGTGGGGGTTAATGGGAGGGGGTGTAAGTATGAAGTGCGACGTGGTGGCACCGGGTACTTATGCAGAGAAATTTGACCTATCCTTATATTTAAATAAGTATCAAGTTGCCAGTTTCGTGAAGATACTTTTCACTTTTTGACTCTAGGTCGTTCGATGCGGTATAACAGGAAATGTTGAAGATGGTTTTCGAGTATCTAGTACCTGTTTACTCCCATACAGGATAAACTTCCGTAATCCAACCATACATTCTAGATATACACATTTAAAATACCCCAAAAATATTAAGCAAGAGGAAAAAGTATTAAATTACAAAATCCCACTGTTCCAACTATAGTTTAATTTACGTAGATAGTTAACCTTTCAGTTAATTTGTTAATTTCAATGTCAAGAAATAAAATAACCAATTATAATTAAAAATAAATATCTAGAGAAACCTGTTTTTAATTAATATTAATCATTTGAAAAACTAAGGGAAATATGAGAGTTTTATAACTTATTTTACTTTAACTGAGTCTTAACGTTTTATTAATGCTTGAAAAAGTTCATAAGAAATAAAAACCTTTTGATTTGATTGGATTTGATTTGATGTCACCTTTATACATAAGTATATGTATATAAACTCGTTTCGTGCAACCTTTTTTTGTCCGCAATAAACTTTAAAAAAACTAATCAATCCAATTTAAATAAATTTTACATATTACCTAGTTTGGTTTCACTTGAGAATAATTTTCGAAGTTGAAACACAGTATATAATATAACAATGTTTACAAAATACCAAAATTGTTTATTTAAAAAAATAAATGTATCAGTTTGTGACGAAATTATATTGACAGCTTAAACCATTATGACCACATATCTCTGCTGATTACATCAACGTACTGTAAACTATATTGATAACGATATCAGGAAACTAAACAATATAATATATCATCCTTGATGGACCTACAATGACAAACATATTCATTTTATAAATATCTAGTAACCACAAAGTGAAGAATTTTTTTTTGTCAGTTACATATAACATATAATTGAGGTGCCAACATAATTATGTCATACGAAATTAAGCTTTAATAATAATAAAAAACATACACAACTCAAAAATGTACGTTGACATCGAATTTAGGAGCCTCTTTGGCAAACATCACATCTCGTTGCTATTGTATGTAGGATGTACCTAGGTGTTATGTGTGTGTTCAAACTAAAATGTTTACTCCAAACGCTTAAACTGTAGCTAAGTCCGGTAGATTCCAACGACAACGATTTTTTACAATCATCATCATCATCATTTCAACCGTTTGACCTTTACCAAGTCGTCAGTCCACCTTGCCGGGGGCCTGCCCACACTGCGTCTTCCAGTACGTGGTCGCCACTCTAGAACTTTCAGGCCCCATCGGCCGTCCGTTCTTCGAGCGATGTGCACTGCCACTTGAGTTTGGCGATTCTTCGCGCTATGTCAGCGACCCGGGTTCTTCTACGGATCTCCTCATTCCTGATTCGATCACGCAGTGAAACTCCTAACATAGCCCTCTCCATCGCTCTCTGAGTGACAGTGAGCTTCCTTATAAGGCCCATTGTAAGCGGCCACGTTTCGGTGCCATTTTTTACAATAAAACATACAAACTCTCTTTTTTCATTCTCCCCGCTTTAAACACTACTGAGGTCGATGGTACTCAATCTGTGTCATCCACTCGTTGAAAGACGGCGCGCGACGTTGGTACTCCCGGGGTCGATGCTACAATTTTTCCCAACGGCCCTTTGCACGGCCAGTGTCGTTGGGATCTACACCCTACCTTTTTAAATTTTCGTTGACCGTGTGGATGTCTTCCAAAGGCACCCGGCCTCTGGGGAAAAGACTGGGCCCCGGTGGTCCCGGGTCCTTTTAAAAGATAAACCTGCACCACGTCTAACAGGTACTTTCCTAGGTGGTTAAACATTTACGGCATTAACTATTTTTATGTATAATATTTTTGATGTACTCTTACCTATATTTACAAACACAATTAATGTAAATGAACATCCAAATCTTAAAATTGTGTCACAACACACTGAGAAAGGCAACAAAGTAATTATAAACAACCAATACTAGTACTCATATCATAGTATAAATAATAACGGTATGTTGTCTTTACTGTGACTGATTACAGACAGCATCATCATTATTATCTTTTTTTATGTTCATATCGTAACTCTTAATTATATAGATAGACAATATTATCTTATCGAAATGATTAAAAAAGATCTGCCAATTTGTTTTGCAGAGACAAGAGGCTTAAGTATATTAGTTATTGAAATGTATATAATCAGTGTTTAATTAAACATTTTATTAGCATTATTATCGCGCCGCGTGTGATGTTATGTAAAACGTATGAAATCTAATTAAATTTAGCATGCTCCTTATCAAAAATATTGGTCTTAAATCAAACTCAAGTAGCAGGACTAAAGCAATAACTGTAGTTTAATTACTCGATTCATATATCCAATAAATACATACATACGCCCATATACGACACTCGCAACATGGGCGTACCCATAGTGGAGCAAGGCATTTGCCACCTGGCTCTCTGACCCAAAGCTAATATTGTTTAGACAAAATGAATAAAACTTTATTTACACATTTAAATTAAATAACAAATTTAAATTTTACGAGAATAAAAATTTGGCTAAGGTCAACAACCGAGTCCGAAAACCGTGTGTATAGAAAGAGGGTCCATAAAATATATTTTTTTATGAACTTCTGAACGAATGACACGAATTTGACTAATCATTATTCACTGCCCGCAGTTTGGTCCAACTTAAGAGATAAGATAGCTTTACGCAGACGAAGTGTAGTTAGTATACTAAAGCATATTTTCTAACTAAAATACTGTATCGATAGGATTAATAAGGATAATCTTTGTTTTTTCTCGTGTTTTACATTTATATTAACTTATCTGTACTTTGAAATAAAACTACTTTTTACGGATTTTATCGCGGTATATTGATATTATTTTATCTGTACTTTCCATGACCTCTTAAAGCTAGACATAAGTCATTTATTCTGTGTTTCCGTTATCTTAGATTAACAAACATAACCTAATAGCGTTTTGTCCTATCATACTTAGTTTATAACTTTATTTGCGGAATCATATGAGATTTTTAGAGGATATTTTGTATTGACTTTCTTGAACACAAAAAGATCTATGATGTAGGACTTTCTGGCATGTACAGTTTGAAGGAATTAATGGGGATATTAATTATAGGAATTAATTATACTACTTATTAAGTGTCTACCCGTGACCATGGAATCCATGGATGCTGTAAACGATCCATCTAGATAAAATAATTTCATAATACCGCGATAAAAAGTATTTTATTTCAACGTCTAATATTCGCGTAAGTGTAAGAATCCCTATTAAAGACTTTTCAATGAGTTTTGATTCCCAGTTTTGTTTTTTTACAGGACAGTACCACTTGTCACTTGTTGTTGCTGTCGAATAGCGATATTTTTTGCATGACAATATTCGTTTCGTTACACGCAGACAACGCTGACAATCATGCACTATGAACTCGTGCTGTTATCATCGGCATGAATGCAATAAGTTTATGTTTATTGCACTTAAGTACATCTATATCGTAATCCGCTAAATCGGATACGCTTTCGACGCTTATTTATTACAACTCTCGTAAATGACAAGGCGTTGTTTGGGTTTTGGTATTTTGATAAGCATTGTTTAATGTAGTTACGCTTGATCAAAGTGCATTGCACAGCTATGGGTGCAAGTTAATTTGAATATAAATTATGGTTTTTAAAATACGTTTTGAGAAACGATATGCAAGCGTTAGTGTTATTAAAATAAAAATGTTACTGAATTTTAGATTTTACTTTAAGCAGAACTTTCACCTTAGTCCTTTATTAGTTAATCTCCTTATCTAAATATTGTATAAGCTTGTTTGTTTGTACACATATTGCACTTTGATCCGTATATCGTACTCCTAAGTTATGCGCCGTGTACGCAAGGAATGATTACCAACTATTATCGATGGAATGAGAAATAACGCAATTTAACTCATTTACGTACTGGAGGTAATGAAATACACGCACGGTGCTCTTGTCTTATATATTTAAGGTCGAATGAAACAGGGGTGACCCTATTGTGATTAATTGAAATCAATAATTTTATAGAAAATGTGTAAAAACTGCATTTGAAACTACTGCTATTTTATGAGAAAGTTGATTATGGTGAATTATTACAGCCATATTTGATATATCCATAAATAATTCCACAATAACTAAGTATGTGCCTTCTCCGATAGCAACAGGTTTAAATATGAGCATTTTATGACTCCCGTTTACAAAGTATAAAAAGATACTACCTACTATTAATATTTATATTACACTCTAGATTATTTGTTGATTATACGTTACAAATCAGCGAATCAAATAAATATGTGGAATGTAATAGGGTCTTAATTATTAAACTATTTTAGTAACAGAAGAACAGTTAGAGCTGTGGTAGCCGAGCGGTGTGACCGGTGGACTGAGATGTCAGAGGTCTAGAGTTCGAACCCAAGGCACGTGATATTATACGTGTGCGTATTTATCACAAGCTCAAACGGTGAAGGAAAACATCGTGAGGAAACCTGCATGCTTGAGAGAATTCTCGATGGCATGTGAAGTCTGCCAACCCGAAGTAGGCTAGCGTGGTAGACTATAGCCTTATCCCTCTCACTTAAGAGGAGACCAGTGCCCAGCAGTGGGACATTAATGGGTTGATGATGATTTAGTAACATAAATTAGAAAAAGGAAAGAGGTGCAAAGCTGTACTGACCCTATTCTATATAAGAACCTTGAAAACCAATAACTTGAGCTTAAATTATCGGAAGAATTTTTTATACACATCCATAAACATCAATAATCACAAACATCAATGTCTCCTTATTTCAGGAGACGAAGAGTGTGGAGTACAAACCAATCAGAAGTGTTCTAGTGGCCAACAGAGGAGAGATCGCTATTCGCGTCTTCCGAGCATGTACCGAACTGGGTATCCGCTCCGTCGCCATCTACAGCGAACAGGACAAGCTGCAGATGCACAGGTATTCTTAACTTGGAGACTAATAACTGCTTCTAACCAACATACGCTTCACTCATAGGCACGTACCCCCAATTATTCTGAGAGGCGCTGATAATAAAACGGGTAAAGCTGTAGTTGCGCGGTTGCGCCTCGTTGCTACTCACGCTGTGTCAAAAAATGTCCAAATATAATGTATACATATATATTTATTATAATATTGTAGATATATTTATTTGTATAGTCCACCAGGCTGGTATTCATGCCAACGGGAAAATCCCTCAACTTTATTTTTCTTTTTTGTTTCGACGTTATAATTGCTTAGTTATAATTTTTGATTTTAAATAAAAAACCGAACAGACTGGACGGGTATTTGTGATATTTACAAATACCCGTCAAATTGCAAGTTCGGGTCTGGTGTACCTACGCGTTACGGTCGTACGTTGTACGCCGTACGTAGCGAGGTTTTTATTTCATGTTCAGCCTACAGAAGTCCACTGCTGGAAATAGGCATCCCCCATTGAACGTCATTGCGCCCTGGCTTCGGCTTGAGGCATCCAGCTTCTGCCGGCGACCTTCCTCATTGTTTAACAATTAAAACGATGCAGAGTATGCAATAACCTTATAAATTTTGTTTTTTTTTGCAGACAAAAAGCAGATGAATCGTACATAGTCGGCAAGGGTCTACCGCCAGTTGAAGCATACCTCAGCATTCCGGAGATCATCAGAGTCGCCAAGGAAAATGACGTCGATGCCGTCCATCCTGGTTACGGGCTTTTGTCTGAGAGGTAAACATTGCTCATATAATTAATGAAAAATAGCTGTACAACTATTAATAACACATAGTATATTTATATATTATCTGGAAGGTGGAATCAACCGTTTACTTTCCACTATTGTACATGAAACTCAGTTGTTGAATGAATCTTAAGCTTATAATATTGAAAAATGTACACGCACATCGAAACTATTAGAGAATGGCCCGCAAAGTAGAATTTAATGGTGCAAATTTTTTCACATGGCTGAAATTGCTCTTTGTTATAATTTATAGGTCAGATTTCGCGCAGGCGATCCTCGATGCCGGTCTCCGGTTCATTGGACCTTCTCCCCACGTGGTGCAACAGATGGGTGACAAAGTCGCCGCCAGAAAAGCTGCCATTGATGCTCGTAAGTTCTAGAAAACTTAAGAACCATATTAAAGAGATCCTTATTATTATATCCATAAAGTCTAAAACTGCTGAATTGCTGATTTAGATTTAGTTTAGCAGCCTCTAGCGCGGTTGTTGAACGTGCCTCAAACCACTTTTAAAGTTGAAAGTTGTTGGAAATTAAGTACCAGTTCTTTTAGCCCTCCGTCTTCGATCACTCTCCCTGAAAAAGTAGTCTAGATACGCCGTGATCGTAACTTACAATACAGCAATTAAAATATTGCGAAATTCAAAATAATCGAACTAACCGAAAGTTGACATTTCCGTATGACGATGACGCTCACAAACCACAATTTTGTTAGTAATATCCAAATATGACAGCTATCTATAACGCTTCACTGTTTTCATTGCAGAGGTGCCAATTGTCCCGGGTACTGACGGCCCCGTCACCACAAAGGAAGAAGCCTTGGAGTTCTGTCAGCAGCACGGTCTTCCTGTTATATTTAAGGTATCAAATCTGTTGGTCTCTATATAATGATTCCGAACAACGAAATTTTTTTCATAATATTTATTAGATGTCAAACAAGCTTACGACCGCTTGATGGTAAATAAGGCGTCTGCAACGCCAGAAATGTCGCTTGGGCGTTGTGGACCATATAACAAGCCGTTTTAGGTTTCTTAAAATATGGGAGTTACTACACTAAATCGTTACTCCGAGCTCTGGCTACCGTACACACTCGTGGAAATAACAGCTATTGTTGTTACACTGTTATCTCCTGTAAAGCGGACGTACTTCCACAGTCGGGTAGCTCAATTTGAGCGAGAGATCTCGCAAAAAAGGAGCTTTAGAATTTTAAAAATTCCTTTCGTTTTTTGAAAATTGGTCCTCATATTGTATACATATTTTGAATGGATAAAGGATTCCTAAATTAAGTATAGTCATTGGATTAATTATGTTCTTCAAAAGCTCTTTATTTTTCTTTCAGGCTGCATACGGTGGAGGCGGTAGGGGTATGCGAGTGGTGAAAGAAATGAGCGAAGTATCCTCCGCCTTCGAGAGAGCGTCCTCCGAGGCTCTGGGAGCGTTCGGCAACGGTTCCATGTTCATAGAACGTTTCATTGAAAGGCCTAGACATATTGAAGTGCAGTTGCTTGGTAAGAATACGATAATAACAATAATAATAGGTATTAATAATATTTTATTGTCCATCTCTCAAAAAAACTACCTTTAAATGTATGGAACAACTTTTCTTCCCACTAGGAGCGGGGCGTTATAGCTACGCCACAGTTCGTAACTTTTGTAGCTATTCAACGTTTTCCCTTCATTATATCGTTTTTCTAATGTGTTCTCTGATCCAACTAAATCATTTTTAATTTTAATTTATTTTATTTAGGTGACAAGGCTGGCAACGTAGTCCATCTATATGAGCGTGATTGCTCCGTACAGAGAAGACATCAGAAAGTCGTAGAGATTGCCCCTGCACCGAGATTGGACCCCGCGGTAAACTATATAGATTGTATACATATATATAAACATAGTATTTTTTTAATTTACAGCTAATTAAAACGGTTACAGATCCAATTATATTAAGGCCCAGTTTCTACTAAAGCGGAGATATCAAAACACATCTCTGCACATCTCCTCTCCTCTCCGCTTTGGTGGAAACTGGGCCTAGTTAACATAAACTTATGACGCATTGTATATAACACAGATTTGAACTTAACGCGGAATAGTAGACTCTTGTATACTTTCTCTCATAGAACATCAGACACACTCGTATAATTTTCTTCAATTCATCAGCAAACACATTATATTCGGAACTGACAACCAGGACGGCAAAAATAATAATAATAATAATTTTATTTTCTAAGTACCTAACCCATGCATGCATTATTGAAATTTGGATCTTATGTATTAGGTACAAGATTTTAACTTGATCCAATTATGTTTTCAGATAAGAAAAAAGATGACTGACTGCGCTGTCCACTTGGCGAAGTCTGTGGGCTATGAAAACGCTGGTACTGTTGAGTTCCTGCTTGATGATAAGGGCAATTTCTACTTCATTGAGGTCAACGCTAGGTATGTTTGAAAGAATTGTATGTTATGTTAATATCATCTTCCCATCTACTTCTCTGCCCGTGTCTAGTTGGTCTAGTGGTCATTTTCGTCGATTCCCAGGTCGACCGAAGTATTACTAAGTTTTTATATTTTTGGGAAATTCTCAGTAGCCTCGGAGTTTGAATTCGTGCCCGGTTAATGGCAATAGACTCGCCTCCTATTACATGGGACCTAAAATGTACCTGCAAAATGCGGGTGTACATTAGTACACCTCTGCCTAACCTTTCGGGGACGACAGGTATGATGGTATGTTATGTTTTGCTTCTCTGTTGCATGGTGTACGATGGCATATGTACCCTCGTACCGAAGTATGCTTCTAAAGTGGATTAGGCTTCCATTACACGCTGGTTTAATGCTGTTTATTATACATACATACATACATACATACATACATACACTCACGCCTTTTTCCCATGGGGGTAGGCAGAAACTACAGAATGCCACGCGCTACGGTCCCTGCATACCACTTTCCCCTCGTACACATTCATACATCTCGTCGCCTGTTATGAGTACTTCGTACCTGACCTTTTTGAAGGAGTTCACCAATCAGGTCGGTGTATGTCCTTCTAGGGCGCCCCCTCCCGGCTTTTCCAATAACATCCGCCTTATAAATTCCTTTCGTCAATCGCCTATCACCTATCGCCTGTTTATTATACTGTTAATTAAATGCCAATACGACTAAAACGAATAAAGCACAATACGACAATAACTTAAACCTTTAAGGCTACAGCCATTCGGCCACTACTTAAAAATAGCTAGTGATTATTAAATCATGGATACTACGTTCTGTGCTATGGGTCCCGGGTTCGAATCAAATGGTTCAAATGGTTGTGTGGTGAACATAAACATTTGTATCCGAGTCATGGATTTATCTACGTATAATATGTATGTATTTACAAAAAAAAGTATATATGTAGTATATCAACCAACTAGTATCCGTAACACAAGCCTCAACTGCTTACCACGGAACTAGATCGCGCTGTGTCATAATGTCCAGGAATATTTATTATTAATATTTTTTTTTTACTTCCACTTAATCCAGGCTGCAAGTAGAACACACGATTACAGAAGAAGTTACTGGCATCGATCTGGTACAGTCTCAGATCAGGGTAGCGGAAGGCCTGACTCTCCCGGAGATGGGTCTCACACAAGACAAGATCGCAGCTCAAGGCTACGCGATCCAGTGCCGTGTGACCACTGAAGACCCGGCCAATAACTTCCAGCCTAGCACCGGGAGAATTGAAGTGTTTAGGTAAGTTGATCTTTGTGTATAGTAGTTTAAAGTTTATATTTGAAAGTAATTAATAAAATCAATTTTTAGCTTATACATAATAATATTGTTGGTCCTTAAAAAATAAGGTTACTTTTTATTTTAAAATAACCTAAAATAATAATTGTATATTCTATTTTAAACTTTAAGACGTTCAAATAAAGTATAATTTCCCTTCAGGTCTGGTGAGGGTATGGGTATTCGTCTGGACTCGGCTTCCACTTACGCCGGTGCCGTCATTTCTCCTTACTACGACTCACTTCTCGTCAAGGTAATTAAAAACCTACTTTAACAAAATCAAATTCTAGGAGTTTCAACACATTTTGATAAAAAAAATACATGTTTTAATCTCTAAATCGGGACATGACTTGTAGCGGTTTACGAATCTTCGTAGCCAATTTATTCAATACTTAATTTCACCTTGTATTACCTTATGGAAAAAAGAATGCTATTATTAACCTACTTTAAAAAGGAGGCAGTTCATATTTTCTACTTTATTTTATTTAATGTATGTACACCGATTACTATTTATAATGTTCGAATTCGTTACTTTTTACCGATTATGGTTATTCCAAATTCTTTATATTACAGGTAATCTCTCACGCACAAGATCTTCCGTCTTCAGCGGCTAAGATGAACCGCGCCCTCCGCGAGTTCCGTATACGAGGTGTCAAGACCAACATTCCCTTCTTACTTAACGTGCTTGAAAACCAGAAATTCCTTAATGGTAAGTGCTAACTGAAATCTGTAGACTACTTTAGAATAGGAATTTTATTGAGCCCCGAAACTGATAGACTGATTTCGGATATAAATGAGACATGTTATGTCACGTTTTCGACGGGAGAAAACAAGATTTTTTGGACCTCTGAAAACCTCGGTTTTATATCCATAATTAGTATTATGTTATCTGTATCCCTAAGGAGATCCCAATGGGTTAATGATTTTAATAAACATTAAACATTTGGTCTCACTGCTAGACACAGGTCTCCTAAGAGAATGATAAAAGTTAGACTATAGTCTATAGTCTACATTGGCCTCCAGAGGTTGAAACACATTAAAGAGCACACAACATATATTTCTATAGCCTACAAGCATCTGCCCACCTAGTGTAATGGCAATTGTAATTTTTCGCTGCAAAATGGATGTATCTATGTATAATATGTACGTATTTACAAAAAATATATATATATAGGTATGTAGTATATCAACCAACTAGTATCCGTAACACTAGCCTCGGTGCTTAGCTCGAAACTAGGTGGCGCTGTGTGTCATACTGTCAAGGAATTTAAAACAATTTAAAACACACATTTAAAACAAAATGTATGAGAATTACTTTCAATGGCAGCCCGTTATTGCAGGCTTATCATTCCGTTCTGTAAGCCATAAGGATGTTTGTTTTAGAGAGGTGAACTTAATACTACTGTCTTTAATTGTCTTACGTTTTTGATCTAGTTTAAAATAGCGCAATACTTTTATCCACAGGCGCGGTAGATACATACTTCATCGACGAGAACCCTCAGCTGTTCATGTTCAAGGCGTCACAGAACAGAGCCCAGAAACTCCTCAACTACCTGGGACAAGTCATCATCAACGGCCCCGCTACCCCTCTGGCCACTAAAATACCCCCAGCAAACGTAAAGCCTTACATTCCAGAGGTACCTTTGGGTAAGTTGTCAAACCAATGAAATCGACAAATCGTAGGGCTCTAAAAAGACGTGCTCCATTTTAGGTACCCTTTGGGTATAAAAAAGGTATGATTTTTTCATGACCTTAACAAATTTACGATTTAATACTGGGATGTTAGATATGGGAAACTTAAGAGATTCATTTTCATATAAAAAGTGAATATTTAACTGAATATATTTCATCCAATATATAGGGCTATTAACGCGCAATTTGCATGAGTAATAATAAAAATAATAATCAATACAAATCCAATTTTATTATTAACATCAGGCAACATTTAACCCCAAAAAAGCAAAAGGTTTTATCCCTCATTAACAAAAATAAGGAGGATGAAATTTTATGACTTATTTATTAGGAAAAATAATTATTTAAATATTTTTTGCAGTCGATCCTAATGGACGTGGTAGGTTTAGATTAAAACAATTTAATTTAGTCTTTATTTGCTGTATTAGCCATGTATAACCTAAAGCTTTGTTTATTTATTTAGCAAATATATTTTATGGGACTCAAATTATGCGCTGGAGCACGGGATATTAATAAAAACTATATTTTATATTCTAAGTTAATACATTCCATTCCGATGACTAAAATTTCATAACTCATTTAATTAATTCTTTTTTAGTTAGCATTTATTATTGCCATTAATAATAATTATATTTTAATCCTGTATACGAACTCACAGGACATTTAAATCGATGTTGTATTTTTTGTTCTGGTAATTCATAAAGTCATTGTTTTTTTTTTAATTCGCACGTTCGCATACCCGCACTGTCATTATTTCAGTTAACATATTTTTCAGACTTATCCCCTGAGGCTATTAAAAGACAAGAATTAACAGGGGAGAACACAGGTGAGCCTATTTTTTGTTCTAGATTTCACTCTGAGTCTATTTTTGTTTTTTCTTTTATGTTTTAAGCTTCATCCGATCATTCTTTGGTTGTTGTATAAGCTTGTCCTCACATGTTCCAAAATGGAATGTGTTTTGTGATTAATATAAATGTTACTTTTATGTAGTCTATTTATAGCTTTTTATTCGTAATTAAATATTATTATTGTAAAATAATTTAATTTCATTATTTAGAAAGTATCATACGTCTTCTCGTCTCGTCTTCGCACCGATTGTAAGCAGAGACATGGCGCAAGATAGACATACACATATAGTTTTTATTTTAGAGATAGGACTAATTTCGAAGGACTCGTCTCCGTCATATACAGGACATAAAACTGGCATTGCTATCGCACGTCACAAAGATGTTTGTTAGCTGTGCTGATCAGTTATGAAATATTTTAATTGATAATTAAAGATACTAATATTCATTCAACCAATGCTTTAAAAATAGTACTGGTGTTCTCTAGAATGTAGATATAAAACCATTACGCCACCATTTGCATGAGTGAGGAACTATCCAACTAAATCTAGATCTTAAAACACCTAGGGGGGAAATGTTTAAAAACTTCCCAATAAATACTCTAAAAAGACCAGTGCTTAAAAATATTATTTCCCTCTCATATGTCATTAGAAAAAAATAAAATGTTTTAAGCCTGGTTAAACTAAAACAGTGTTAGTATTTTGTATAAATTCATTATTTAAATTAAAGCCAACTTATAAAAATGATTTTGTATGTACTTCATCTGTTTATTGCATGGGCACCGTAACGCAATGAAATGGACTTTTATAACCTGTGATTTTTAAACAAATATATTATAGTACGAAGTTATAAGTAGGTAGGTATACCTCATACTATAATCCATACTTATAATATAATTAGCAATCCGTCTTGGCTTCGCACAGGTAGCAAAGCATATATGCCGAAAACTAAACGGTTATTAACTTAATTATAAGTGTTTTTGTTTTTGAGCTCGATATCTTCGGGAACTACCGTGTGATTTGATAAAATCTTGGCAAATTAAACGAATAGCCATAGATAATTCTTGAGAATGGTCATAAGATATTTAGCATCACGTTACGACTCATCACGGAGGAATTAGTTATCATGTTTGGTAGATATCAATCCATTCTAACAATACTTTATCCGACATAAAATGTATATAATTTTTATTCACTTTTACCAAAAACTTCGCAGCCGTCCAACCGCCCAGGGGTTACAAACAGATCCTCAACGAAGGCGGACCCGAAGCCTTCGCCAAGGCTGTACGTCAGAACAAGGGTCTCCTCCTCATGGACACGACGTACAGAGATGCTCACCAGTCGCTGCTGGCGACCAGAGTCAGGACACACGACCTGTTGGCCGTTTCGCCATACGTGGCACATAACTTTAGCAATCTGTACTCGCTTGAGAACTGGGGTGGCGCCACTTTCGACGTCGCTTTGAGGCAAGTTCTTAGTAATTTATTTATTTAATACATCAATTTGAAGAGATGTTAGAATTGTTGGATTCCTTATATAATTACGTCACAAGCGTAATGTTTTGTGATTTAAGTACTTATTTATTTATTTACTCGCGGAACAAATAGAAAAAAAAGTATTATGATAAATTTATTTAAAAGCCATCTTAAAATTAAAATTTTACTAATACTTAGAGACGAATATTCACCGGTATTAAATTTTTTATACATAAATTTTTCAACATGTCTCCAACGTCAATTTTTGAATACTTATATTTCAGCAGGTAGCAGTAAACTTGCATCTTATTTTCACAATAATAACGTAGACAAGTGGTCTACCACCAAATCTTGCTCATTTTTGTTCGGTAGAAACTTGGTGCCCGTTTCAAGTCAAAATTCAAATTTCAAATTTAAATTCAAATTCTTTATTGTAGATCATAGGTACAAATAAATAAATAAATAAAAAATAAAGAAAAAAAATCTGCGACACTTTACACATCACCATCTAGTCCCAAACTAAGCAGAGCTTGTACTATGGGTACTAGACAATGGATATAAATACTTATATACTTTTTTTTTGTTAATACATACAAAGGATCCTAAGAAGTCCTAACACTGGCTGGTATATCCTACAGGTTCCTGCACGAGTGCCCGTGGGAGCGTCTCCGCGACATGCGGCGGCTGATCCCCAACATCCCGTTCCAGATGCTGCTCCGCGGCGCCAACGCCGTCGGCTACACCAACTACCCCGACAACGTCGTCTTTAAGTTCTGTGATATGGCCGTGAGTTTGTTCACATTTTATTTTATTAACCGATTGATTAACACTGCGCCAATACTCCAATAGTGTCATCATTAAGTAGCTAGTATACTAATAATACTAGCTGCAAAATACATACATACCATCAAGCCTGTCGTCCCCGAAAGGTTAGGCAGAGGTGTACTAATGTACACCCACATTTCGCCGGTATGTTTTAGGTCCCATGTAATAGGGGGCGAGCCTATTGCCATTAGCTGCAAAATATTTTATGCACAATATTTTTGAGTTTTGAAGCTTACATAAAACATTTATGATGTATCAAAAATTAATATAAGCTATGATAGCATAGCGGTTTGGCCAATGAGATCCAACTGTTGGTTAACATTCAGAAGATAAATAAATAAATACATATAACTCAAATCTTTCAGGTACAAAACGGAATGGACATCTTCAGAGTGTTCGACTCCCTCAATTACCTTCCAAACCTGATCCTCGGTATGGAGGCGGCAGGCAAAGCCGGGGGTGTGGTCGAAGCTGCCATCTCGTACACCGGGGATGTATCCGACGTGAACAAACAGAAATACAACCTCAAGTACTACTTGAATTTGGCCGATGAGCTTGTGAAGGCGGGTACTCATGTGTTGGCGATCAAAGATATGGCTGGTTTATTGAAACCTCAAGCCGCTAAGTAAGTTTTATTCCTATTATTTCAAATATGTACAAAGCCTATTCTATTGAAAAGCATCTTACCTGTATAACAGTTAATCAAACATTGGTTGCATGTAGGGTCGCCAGATGACCGGGAAATCCAGGATTGTCCCGAAATTACGTGTCTTGTCCCGTGTCCAGGAATTACACTATAAAATCCTGGAATACCTCCTATTTCAAATTAATGTTAAAAGCAGACATCGAGCATGTTTTCAAACCTATCCGTCACATTCTAAATAATTGTGTGAAGTATGCACTTAGGTAAAGGCCTCAAGATTGACGTAGAATGCATTGTAATAAAAAATACAACGAATTTTGTTCATCAGCTTTGAAAACAATGAAATTAAAAGAATACTTTAGAATTTGCTCAGACAAAATACAGACAGCTGCAAAGAAATTGCTACAAGGTACTTAGTTGTCTTTTTTTATAGCTAGTGATCGTTAAAAATTTGAGCGATTGTCACTTATATCAGGGAAATAAAGGAGGATTAAAATTGACGTGCTATCTGAATTTTCTTCCATATTGAGCGGTTCACATTGACTGCCTGTATTCAGAATTTGCATATCTGAAAACTGTCTTTGAGGGCCTTCTAAAAGACTTACCAAATGTCAAAACCTGGGTCAACTTTTTTAGAAAGAACAATTCTAAAGATTTTGTAAATTTACAAAAAATAGTTGATTTCGTCCTTTCAATTCTAACAAGCAACGCCTTGTGCGACATTGTTCAGTCTTGTCAAGAATATTTATGGAAGATAGAGCGAAACAAAATATCTATAGATTTGATTAAGTCTGAACTGCAGATTCGCATCAATTCTGATGCGTCTTGTTAAGATATATTGTCTATGCGGCAAAGACCCGACGGAGAAAGGCTTAAAAATATGGCTAAATCCAGTGACAAATATTTAAACCAGTAATCGGTTTATCGTTTGTTTTGATTACTTTACTACTTTATTACTTAATAATATGGGTTTAATATTCGAATTTAATCAATAATAATTTATTCCTGTCGACCGAATTTGTAACCCTCGAATTGCCCGGAAACGAAATGCCTGTATCTGGCAACCCTAGTTGCATCGGATGTTTTCTCGGTACGGTACGAATATAGTCGCAGTAGCATTCGTATGCGTATTCGTATGAATACGAATACGAATGCTACTACGCGTCTTCACTGCTGCCATCAGGGAAATATGCGCGTAATTCACGGGATAAACACGTAGGTTACGGGTTTTGGGGCTCCCCAGGGCACGTATTGGTGCTTCGCTATATAAAAATCGTAAACTTTTCTCCGTAAATTTTTCGTGAATTACCTTATCTTTTTCGTTTTTGTCAGGATGTTAATCGGCGCGATCCGCGAGAAGCACCCGGACGTGCCGATCCACGTGCACACGCACGACACGTCGGGCGCGGGCGTGGCCTCCATGCTGGCGTGCGCGGAGGCCGGCGCCGACGTGGTGGACGCGGCCGTGGACTCCATGTCCGGCCTCACCAGCCAGCCCAGCATGGGCGCGCTCGTCGCCTCGCTGCAGGGCACCAAGCTTGACACCAGTGAGTATACTTGTGACATTGTACACAGGGCCGGTCCTAGGGCAGTGCGAGCAGTGCGACGGCACGTCGAGGGAGGGCGAATGGGCCCATACGCCTACGAAACGGCCTATTAAAAGGGCACCAAAGGTATCACTCGCCCCGGGCGCTTATATGGGGCCAGCCCAGATTGTGGATGTGGAGACTAAAATTACCGATTGTAGTTGGACTCTTGTCTAAGTAACGGTGAGAACCATAGAGTCCATAGAATCATGAGTTATTATTGATTAGAAAGAAGATTTAATTTTCTTACGCTTATATAGGTTTTATAATAGTATTCTATAATGTTATATTTTTTAACCAACTTCAAAAAAGGAAGATATTTTTTTTGTTTGATCGTAACTTTCGACTTGGTGCACCGATTTTGATGACTCTTTTTTTTACTTGAAAGCTGGTGCTTCCCATGTTGTCCCATTTCAATTTGGTTCGGGATTGACATTTAAGGTCGGTTCAGAATTATTATTCTGAATGACACCATAAAAAAACCAAAAGAAAAATTTCGAAATTTATTCTGAAGCCAATAACTCACAATACCCTCAATCATACGAATACAAAATAAAAATCCTTTTCAGACATCACCCTCCAGACAGTATCAGAATACTCAGCGTACTGGGAGCAAGCCCGCACGCTATACGGCCCATTCGAGGCCACGGCGACCATGAAGTCCGGTAACGCGGACGTGTACCTCAACGAGATCCCCGGAGGACAGTACACCAACTTGCAGTTCCAGGCCTTCTCGCTAGGCCTGGGCAGCCAGTTCGAACAGGTCAAGAAGGCTTACAGGTATCATTTTTTATTCATTTTGATTTATTTGCCTCATTGGTGGGGATACCGATGTATGTGGGGCAATGTACTAAACGTAATCCAAGTAAATCTTAAAAAGTTCAAGTGTGTCATACTTTTATCTGGTGCGCTCGCTCATGCTTGACAAAATGTATTGTTGCTTCTGCCTACAGTGAAACAGGCGATTCGAGAAGTGTTATTATTTTTTGCTATGATATAATTTCCATAGCAGCCCAGACATTGGTCTTGTGTGCTTTGTTAATTTTACTTTGGTGGTTAACACTGCCTTCTGTACTATGGGTCCCGGGTTCGAATCCTGGTAGGGACAAATGTTTGTGTGATGAGCATCGATATTTGTATCCGAGTCATGAATGTATCTATGTATAATATGAAGGTATTTACAAAAAAACAAAAAGTATATCTGTAGTATATCAACCATCTAGTATCTGTAACACAAGTCTCGTTCCTTAGCTCGGAACTAGATGTCATAATGTCCAAAAAATTCAAATTGATTCGCCTTTAATAAGAGACGATGTATTCCTCCGCCTAAACCTTCGGATATACCTCTGCCACACAGGCAGACTGGATCTGTTACTTGTACCTCGAATATTTTAATGACGCATGACGAGATGTATGAATGTGGACGAGGCGTGAGTGTATGTATGCAATTTTAACGGACATAAAATATCTTTCAGGGAAGCCAACCTGCTTCTCGGCGACATCATCAAGGTCACTCCATCGTCCAAGGTGGTCGGTGATCTGGCGCAATTCATGGTGCAAAACAAACTGACAGCTGACGAGATTAACGCCAGGGCTGAGGAGTTGTCGTTCCCCAAGTCCGTGGTGGAATACCTGCAGGGAGCCATCGGTATTCCTTATGGAGGATTCCCTGAACCACTTAGGTAAATGATGTAACAAACTATATTGTGTTACTACGTACTACTACGTGACTAACGTGAGTTATTATAATTTTCTGTTAATGTATCAGTAGCGGCTCAGTGTTTGGTCTGGAGTCAACGGCTATCCGTGTATGTGCATCTCTGTTTAGTTATATAAGAATGGTGAATAGTGGTGAATATAGTTATGAGTGAATACTCATAATTATTGAACCTGGTATTTTACCTCCTTTTGTCGGATCAATATTTTGCAGTTCCTTGATTAAATAGTATAGAACATTAAGAGTATTACCCATCTCACCCGACTCTCAGACAGATAAGAAATAAAAGCCAATAAAAAAACTTCGTACGTAAAAAAATTAAATGAACAAATGTTTTTTTGCCAAACTGGAACGAGGAAAATATAAAATTTCGAACTCCAAAGGGACATTCTCTGGAATAAATATTAGTGGGCTTTGGCTAACAGATAACTTGTAATATTTGTAGATCTAAAGTACTGAAGGACATGCCAAGAATCGCGGACAGGCCTGGCAAGGAACTGGCCCCACTTGACTTCGACAAACTCAAGAAAGACCTCCAGGAAACCTACCCTGAGGTAAGCAAATGGAATTAGTGACTCTTGGTAGTTTGATTTTGAAACCATAAATGACTATAATAGGTTGCAGAGATCGAAAACGAGTCAAAGGATTATTTTTTTTAGTTACCAAATTAAAAAACAATGTTTTTTTACAATTAACGCGACCATATAATCCTTTGCATCCAGTTTTAGTTATTTTGATTAAAACCATCTTTCTCAATTGAGAGAGAATACCGCTGCTGATAATAAACGGGGTTGATGATGTTTAAATCCATTTTTTAAAATATTTTCAGGTGTCAGACCAGGATGTGATGTCCGCAGCTATGTACCCACAAGTAGCCAACGACTTCTTCCGCATTCGCGACAAATACGGACCCGTTAAGCATTTGGACACCAAGACCTTCTTGGTTGGCCCTACTGTAAGTAGTTTTATATATGTAGTTATGTAGTCACATCGTTTTTGACGACCCGTTTAGCTCAGCGGTAGTTAACGCTGCCTGCTGTGGTATGGGTCCCGTGTTCGAATCCCGGTAGGGACAAATGTTTGTGTGATGAGCATCAACTTTTGTATCCCAGTCATGGATGTATCTATGTATATTATGTAGGTACCTACGTATTTACAAAAAAAAAAGTATATATATAGTATATCAACCATATCCGTAACAGGCCTCGTTGCTTACCACAGAACTAGATGGCGCTGTGTAATAATGGCCGGAAATATTTATTTATTTATACATATAGGAGAGAAATAAATTATAATTATTGTATTATTATTATCGTTTAACCCAAGTAATAATCTATATGTATGCCATTTCTATCCAAATCCGTTTAGCAGTTTTTGCGTGAGGGTAACAAACATCCTTATAACAAACTTCTGCGTTTATAATATTATTGGGATCATCATCATCAAACTATTATACTATATGTCGTATATTTTTAATCACATTATCATCAACAGGTTGGTGAAACGTTAGAAGTGAAGATCGAGCGAGGTAAGACGCTGGACATCAAGACGATTGCTATCTCGGACGAGATGACCGCGGCCGGAGAACGCGAGGTGTTCTTTGAACTCAACGGGCAACTGCGATCTGTATTCATCAGGGACGAGAACGCTAGCAAGGTGAGAAAATAACATTTGCTTAAGGATTTGGCGGTAGCTATGCTTTAGCCCGAAGAATCGCCAAACTCAAGTGGCAGTGGGCAGGGCACATCGCTCGAAGAACGGTTGGCCGATGGGGCTTGAAGGTTCTCGAGTGGTGACCACGTACTGGAAGACGCAGCGTGGGCAGGCCCCCGGCAAGGTGGACCGACGACCTGGTTCGACGCTGGAATCCGCTGGATGCAGGCGGCGCAGGACCGGTCGTTGTGGCGATCCTTGGGGGAGACCTATGTCCAGCAGTGGATGTTTAACGGTTGATATGATGATGATGATGCTTTCTGATGCCCACACCTAACTAAGGGCGCAAGTAAAAATAATTTAAAAGATTAGAAGAGCACAAATATGGAAGAGCGAAGGTTTTGGCAATATATAATTATGTCTCGTTATTCTAATGGTGTCGAGCGCGACCGCCGAGCGTTAGATCGTGGTCTCGGCTTTGAGGGTTTTTTTTTTCACTGTATTTGATGAGTCAGTAATTCGATTTTGTTTTTACCAGGAAATGAAAATCCACCCCAAGGCTGTTAAAGGCGACAAGAACCAAGTTGGTGCACCCATGCCAGGAACAGTACTCAGTAAGTGTTGCCATATTTAATAATAATCATACAAATCAATAAAATTCCAGTGGCTGTTTGTAATTTCAAATTAACAGCTTTTCACTAAATACGTATAAAAGTATATATTACATAAAAATCATTTTTTAAAGTGTTTATTTGTCTGTCTGTTTGTCCCGAACAAATCTCTGAAAAGGCTGGAGCAATTGTTATTTGGTGCAAAGAATTAATCGGTTTATTTCTCCACAGCAATCAAGGTGAAAGAAGGTGACAAGGTCGAGAAAGGTCAACCAATCGCAGTCTTATCAGCGATGAAAATGGAGATGATAGTCCAAGCACCCAAGGCAGGCACCGTATCATCAGTTGCCATCACCAACGGACAAAAACTAGAAGGAGACGACTTAATCTGCACCATCGCTGACTAAACATATGGTCCACATTTGAACGGCATTGTGATAATACTTAATTCGGCACAAACCAATTTTAATAGAAAAAAAAATTGTTAAACCGACCGATTATGATTTTATACATTAATTTTATTTAAGCATTTTAATTGTTATTTGTATGAATGTTTTTTATATAATGAAAGCTTTGTTCAATCAATTTTGGAAAGACATTTTTTTAAGATCTACGTATGGGTTTTACATTACAAATGTGATAAAATAACACACTATTTAATAGTGTCAATTTTACAGTGACTTAAAATCATTGCAGTACAAAACTGAATGGAATTTAGTTTTAGCATAATATAGGAGAATATCGTGAAAAATCGAATAGTTATGTATTAGGAATGATATATTATGTCTAAGTATAGAGTGTGAAATTAATATCCAGGGTGTAATGTTAGAAGCCTTACAGACTTGATGAAATAAAAAAGGGTCGAAAACTAAAACATATTACTTTATAATAATTTACACTTATACAGAATAGAGGCCTGTGAGGTCAACGGTTGAATCTCTGAGAGCATTTAACCTATTATTTATAAGCTACGGTATATTAGGGCAATTTCTCGGCAGGGTTCAGTCTGTGGGGCATAGAAGAGTATAGACGTGTCACTACGATATTCCTATTGGTTATGCTTGTGACCTTTCTGTACTTTGTTAAGTTATTGTTATTATTTGGCCATCGTATAACGATCCGAGTTCCGGTGCTCATTTGTTATTCATTATTTGTTAATTACCTAGCATCACATTGTTTTTTATTTAATAAAATGATTTTTATTTAATACAATATTGGTTTATTATTACTGGGCGGCAATTTACTTCGACAAACTATTAGTTAAGTTGGTTAGTAAATAAAATTTTGCCCTTATTAATTCTTTGTTTATTTTTTAGCTATTTCATTAATAAAACTAATTTACAAATTAATTATTACATGTAAAATTAATTAGATTTAAAAATCTATGACAAAGATTAATAAAAACACAATATAGTTCAAAATTATATTTTTGTATTAATTCAATAATACAATATGTTCATCCTAATCATAACATTGATTCATATACAAACTACGAATTAACTGGTACAATGTTGGTTATAAACCAACGTATACAGTATGTTTACATATTTAAGACAAAAAGTTTACAACATAAAAAGTCTTCAAACGATTATAAATATGTGTGGGGTGAACGGAACGCCGTTCATGTACAAACATCGATTATATACAGACGAAAGAACATTCTTGAACCACACTTATCCGCGCCTTATATATTTTATCACATTATTTACCGATATTATTCAAATATTTTACCTTTAACTTTACCAAAAGGGTGACAAAGAAGCTTGTGGCCGCCTGATGGTAAGCGGTTACCGTAGCCTATGGACTGCAACACCAGAGTTGCCGCTCGCGCGTTATCGACCCTGTAGAAACCGATACCAAACGGTATTGCCATGCTGTAAGAATAGTCACTCAAACTTTACCTATATTATCAACCTTTAGAAACGTCTGCAAAATATTCAGCGCAGATAAGTAGAGTCCGAAAGATAAACCGAATAATATTTTCTTACCATTAAACGCATTAAGACAAAAAGATTCATTTGGAAAAAACATCGATTAATATCTTAACATAATAATTATACCACGATTGACTAATCTCTGGTTTTACCACGACCCAATCAAAGTAAATGTAACTTCAAACAACATTTTAAAACCTAAAGGCGCCCATTTATTACCTAAGACGAATAATTTAGCCGAATTTTGGAGTTCTCGGCTCCCTGTATATAAGAAAAAAATAAGAACCGTCATAGGATAAAAACAGTACGCATTATTGTTACGTAGCTACTAATAACTTTGTCTGCACTGTTTTGTCAGGGGGGGGGGGACGGTAAAAATTAAAAAATGGTCAGTGTCCTTCCCACGAATCTCTCAATTCCCCATCTTCTCTCCTCCCCGCTCTGGTGGTAACCCGGCCTGAATGATCTTACGTAATAATCGAATGGTACCAAAGGTAATGCCGAAATTTTATAAAATCCAAAACGTATATATATATTCTCTTATCGTACATCATTTTAAAGCCAATTAATAGACCCTCTGTCTTTTATTCTTAATTTAAATTCTCCCGTGTCTTCCGAACAAATCCTATATACACAATACATATTGGAAGATCTCCAGTTCTTTCGTCATAGAATAGTGAATATAGAAATATTTATGGCATCGATACATCAGTAGCATATATGTATTATTATATACTATGTTTTTGCGCGTTTGGTTTCCGATTATATGGAGTTTAGGGTAACGTGGTCAATTGTGACAGACTATTCAAAATATTATTTGGTTTTTAACTATCGTAATCTCGACAAAAACTGTACTATATTTATAAGGTATACATAAGAGATTTTTGAATTTTATAGTGACATTTTAATTTAATATTTATATTATTTTAATACAAACGTTTCAAATTCTTTCACCATCTAGTTTGAAACATGAATATGATATCGATTGGAAGATCATATATTTTGGAGATAATATCTATGCCCTGAACATAACACACCATTACGCCTTTATCCTCGAAAAGTTAAGCAGAGATGTTCTAATGATATCGACTGAGCCCGAATCCAAACTCTTAGCTATTACTGAGAATGTTATACATAGTATTTATCATTGATTTACAATAGGCGAAAAATCAAATATGTAGTTACGTTTGGCGTGTTCAACTGACCACATCACCTTAGCAAATTCTCATTACTACTATATTGAATATATCATCTAATTAATAAGTGCTAGCATCGATAATCGCTATAATTACAAGTATATTAAAGTCAAAAGTCGTATAAAGAACAACTAAGTGATTTACTAATATTATTATAATCTGATATAAATACACAGTATATTAAAATTAATAATGTATTTACGTATTTAACAATAATAAGTACTTATTTTTTTAATTATATTTGCCACGAATTGCCCTTTATAATAATAACGTGTTTATTTTAGAGTGACTTTTAGATCAACTTTCTACTCATATAATTAAATTAAAGAATTTAATACATTAAGGCAAGTAGTAATAATTAATTATCTGTAACTTATTTATTAGTAAGTTGGTTAATGCAATCTGTGCTTAATCTACATTTATCAATTTGTTAAACTATGCCTTATGTATTTTATTATAAGATCCTGTACTGGTTAAAAGGTGGCTTATAAGGTTTATAAGCCACTTTCAATACTCTATTCTTGATTAACACGTGTGTTTGGTATTTAAAACAATAGATAGAATAAACTCTAAAACGTTTCTCAATAAAATCTGTGTACATGAACAACGTGCAATATAAAAACTATTATTACAAATCGGATTACCAAAAAGCGCAAAGTATTATAATTAATTTACCGATTTTTTGAGGTACATTTCCACTGAAGAAAAGAACACATATTATACTATATGAGAGAGTGAATGGTACTGCAGCTTAAAGTTGGGTTTGACTTCTTGAAAGTTGTCAACGTATTAAAACGGTATGCTATTTGTTAAGCGAGCTTTTACAAGTGAACTTATAAAAAAAAAATTAAACAAAACAAACTTATTTAAAGTATCGTAAGCATTTAAAACATATATTTTTGTACTTAGTCAAATTTAAATCAAATATTATAGGTCTTTAAATAAAGTATATTTAAGTCATGAGATTTAGTGTGATAACTTCGCGCCACTGCTGCAATGTAAACCGGTATATATTCACCGAATATTGCTTAAAATGTTTAACATGTTACATATTTTAAGTGCCATTAGTTCTCTCTCACAAATACAAGAACATAGCACGGTGTTCCAAACTCAAATCCAGTGGAAACGCGCCGTAACAAAACTATATAGATTTAGATTTTCTATATTTATTATATTATAAATATAGAAAATCTAAATCTCTTTGAATTCAAGCTACCCGTACCAGCGGGGAAATTTTGAAATTAATCTTTACATACACATTTTTACATCGAAATAATATTTGTGGAACTTATAAATCAAATTACGCGGCCGGCTTAGTCGGAAACCAATACAAAAGTAACAGTAAAATAAATGGAATATACATATGTAATTAGGAGAATCAACAATAAATTGTGAAACTATTCTGTTGAGTATAAACGTCTGACGTGCATAAAAACTTAAAATGGCCCCCGACATAATTGGGAAATTCCTAGGATGAAAAATATTAATGGTTGACTTAGAATGTATTCTATCATCACGTTTGTATGGGATTCAGTCTCCGCCAGCCTTTTCAGACTACAAAATATATTACACGTAATGCGGTATTTCCCTTTAGTCAAAAATACCCGCAAATCATAAAATACGTACCTATGACTTTCTAACGAAAATAAACTATAGATACTCTGCTATTTGTACGCAAGTCCGTATTAAGCTATTTAAAACCTTATTTTAAAAGCATAAGGTGGAAAGTGTCTTTAACCACTACTCGACCTCATACGTTTATAACAGGCATCATCATACACGTCCAATTATATAGAGAGATGCCCTTGCTATTTCTCCTTAATATTTCGCTACATTTCTGCTTTGGAAAGTTGAATATTATATCGAAGTTCGACGAACGACTTAAGTATACAAGATATACAAGCTTTTTGACCCAAGATTCATATACAAATACCAACAAACAAACTCAGCGCTGGTCCTTAAGACTAAAATTTAAATCTAAGAAGTCAGAAGAAATTAAATTCTATTTTTCATTAACATCTAAACAATTAAAGACGAAAGGAATGAGCAAATAAGAAGAGTCTTACAAAAGAAAATATAACTAACAAGTTTTGAATTGAAGAAATTTCGAAGTCCCTTAAAGTCTGAAGAAAGTTTTTTTCTTTAGGTACATTTGCGTCAGTTCTGAAGGTTTGACGTCACGTGACCGCGCGAAAGCGTGACAGCCGCTGTCACGCGCTCGTTAGTGTTTTGATTGTTTACAAAAACACCATGTCAATAAATGTATATACAGATTTCTAAAGGCCTATTTCACCACTTCTGAATTAATTAGGGTTAATTAACAAATAAGTTTATACGATTTCAATTCCAGTTTTTTAATTCAGCCAGTTGATTTGTCAACGTGGTGGTTCAACAATAGGCCTTTGACGAACATTTCGTTATTATTATTAATTCTCAACATATATTCAAATGGCATTATTGAGATTTTATGGGACTATAGCCGTTTCTTATACAGTAATTAGAGTAATCTGATATAATTTATGTATGTACAACCTCACTCCACAAGATAATAATAATTAAATTATGTATAAATTCCCGGGTATACATTGTAAATCGACGCCCAGCGCAAACGAAACACTACTTCAGTTGCTGTTTTGTAATGTACATTAATTATCAGATATTTTATTATGGTAGCTAACTTGATAAAACATTTCTTAACAATCATAACTTGCTGTAATTATTAAGGATCCTATCATAAATGTAAGAATATAAGATACGATCACGCGAGCCCTCAGTTAGCCATTTATTCATTTACACTCAAATTTATCAGAAGCTTTATAGAATTAATGTTGTCATTAATTCTATATCTAACAGAGAATACAATACAAAATATATTATTTGAGACTTTAAGAATCTATCGAGAATTCGAAACTTATAAACGTGTTTTGTATACCAAATAGTACACCTACAGACGACATTAAAAACAAATTAGACGCATTCATTTAAAAAATCTACACCCAAAAGCAGTGTAGAATAAAATTTGAAACGTATTTTACTCACTATAAGATTGCTAATTCAACTGCGCATAATTCAATCGATCTCGCCTGGATGCAATAGTGATTTATCGACTAAAGTGTTTGAGAATGTATCTACCAAGTCTTGTGGGGTCATGTCGCTTTGTCTCTGTGCCACGTCCTGTGTATCGTCAAGGTCGTTGATGGAGTTGACGGAGTTCTGGTCGCTTAGTGACAGGCTAGTGTCCGTGTCGTCGCCATAGCAACGCCTCTTGTGATCCGACGGGAAGTTATGATAGGAATGTTCGACGCGAATTGCTTGCATTGTATTGCTGTAACAGATAAAATAATTATTATTAATATAATTAAAAATAAAATATAATCACGCCTGTCATCCTCCAAGGAGATTAACCCTAAGAGGAACTAATTTACATTCGCATTTCGTCGGTATGTTTTAGGTCCCATGTAATAGGGGGCGAGCCTATTGCTATCAACCGGGCAGGAATCGAAACTCCGACCTTCTAATGAAAATTTCATAGAAAAAATAGGGAATCGAACCCTTTTGCTCAGCAGTCGCACTTAGGTCTTATAGACCAATGATGGATAATTTACTAAAATTTCGTGATTTAAATTAAAAAATATATTCAACATTATAATTCAATTTACTATTCCACAGCTTGGCACGGGTCTCCACTCAGTTTGAGGAATATAACTCTCAGGCATACTGCTTTCTTCAAGATGCTGTCCTTGACCGTTTCTGCGAGTGATAGTAATACCGAATATATAAAAAAACTAAATAAAACAGGTAATTACTTTCGATGACTATACGTTATAATTGAAGGTGAAATCAGCTGTCATTGACCCACTTCTATGTTTTGATAAAATCTGATATTAAACTGCTCAAGCTGATTATAGCCAAAACTTTTTAAACGACTTTACGATTTATCGGCAAAATTCGCTAATTACAAGGTTAAATTAATAAAGAAGCTATTAATTTTGTTAATACATTAATTCGCTAGGGAGTATAATTTTTCTTAAAGCGATTCGGAGTTTATTTTTTGGCAGAAATAAGCAGTTAAGATTTTGTTATGCATATAAATATACATATAAAATTACTGTTACCTTTTAAACAAACAGACGAATTATAGTCACCTGGTTTTCCTCAGAACTGGTCTTCCCATTTCCACTTGAAGTTCCAAAGAGTACAGCTTAGCTAGCGACTCCAATTTCTCCTTCTCTTCAGGGTCGTGAAAACTCGGCAACTTCAATTCGTTTTGGCAAGAATCTTGGAGGAATTTCGATAGCTGTTCATTTGCAGCACTCAGGATAAGAAAGCCAGGTCTTTCGTCCCTTATCCTTCGGCATCCCGCCCGTATTTCTCTCACTTCTGTAACCACAGCATTTCCCATAGAGTGTTCGCTGTAATAATGATCGCTTTGGGGCGACTTTTCGCTTAAATTCAAGTCACTCGAGGATGTTTTCTGTAGCGAAAAATTCGTGCGTGGCATCTGGTTAAACGATTCGTCCTGTTGCCCTGATTTCTCTTGAAACGCCTGAAAGGACTGAAAAAACGTCTCGTTCGCATTTTGGCCAGACACACCAGCATTTTTTATATCGCTAAAGGAGCTGAAAGAGGAATGCGGCTGAAGTATGTCCCTATTCTCTTTTGAGATAGCCTCGTCTCCTAGATCGACTACAGTCTTGGAGTCAGACATCATTGCATCATCGTCGTTTCCCGAGTCGACTTTCGCGCGTTTCTTTTTGAACCGATTCTTGCAACTTGCCCACCCGCTTTTGACGAGTAACTTTTCCTTTTTCAAACGTTTCGGTGGAGGCATGTTACTGGCAGATTTGGGAGAATTATTGTTGACTGACTTCGAAGTCTTGAACGTGAGACTTTTGTTGAAGACTTTCAGCTCCTCAATACCTGGCCAGTCTGTGAGTTCGTCATCCCCCTCTCTGTCACTATCATTCGTAACTACTCCATCTGAATCACTACTGCTTAAAGAACTCGACTCGTTACCAGCGCAATCCATACCACTGTTGGAATCATCAAACATTAAAGGATTTCTCAGACAATTAGAGTGTGTTTTGTTCAACATTTTAAATTTTCTATGGTATTTGCTGTCGAAACTGTTCTTTCCGGTGCTTGTAGTGGGATTAAAGAACGGCGGGAGATCAGTCGCTATTTTGTACCCTGTTAATTTGGAAAGTATCGGCGTCCCGTTTTTGGAAGAATTCTTATAAACAAAGTTGAAACTCGAGCTGCCTGGTAATGATGGAGTATTTGCGATAGTAGAGGATATTGACCCTTCTGCATTCTGCGATTTGAGTACGATTTTGCCTGGCTGCAGTACTGGCTCCTTTTTAGGTACATCCGAGTCATATTTCCTTGTTTTAAAGTCATTTTTTGAGAAATATGCGGACTTCGATGAGCATCCGCCACTAAACGACCTCTCTCTCATTTCGCAAACATCTCCCTTGTCCCGATGCGACCATTTTCTTTTGCCACAGAACGCGTTCCTGAAAAAACAGCTAATAAGACAACAAAATGAATATTAGAATCAAATACTGATTAATTGCAGCACATATGAAGCAATAAACAAACCGTAAAGAAAAAGACCGCAAGACAGTTACACAATACTGGGAACTAAATTTAGATTTACATTTCTCAAAGAGCACAATACAATGAAACAATTTAACATTGTATATGATTGCTACAGCTGATACATAATTTCAGTACTTTCTACTGAAAGTTATTTAAGAAACAGATTATGGTTGAGCATAAAATTATGAATGTTATGAAATCAACAATGTCTGAATATACAATAACAACAAGTTCGCACACCAATAGTAATTAGTGGCAGTAGCATTTATGTAACAAGATTTTATTATTAATAGTTTATTATTTAATGAGTATAATAATACAAACCTTTCTGGTTTCATTAGTGTCTTGTGTTTATTTACATGTATTGCGGGGGATAAGACTTGACTCTGCAGAATTATTGTGGCGGGCAAGGCGTTTGGCTGAAATACAAGCATTTGTTAAAATGTGCTTTAATTAATGGCATTCAATTAAAAAAAAGGAGCTTTCCTTTAGAAAGATCAGCGCAGACTTCACCCAAAATGTATCATAACAGAATTTGTAGACTACCATAAATGGTCACATTGAATATGGGTTTATTAGTTAAAAGTTTCCTTTAGACCTGTTAGGTAAACATAGTTTAAAAAACTCGATTTATAGAATTTCGCACACGGGAAATCCGCTTATATTCTGAATAATGGGAAAAAACGCGTTGTCATGTAAGAGTCACTGTCCCAAAGGGTATTTACTTGAATAATGTTGTTTAATGGAAAGTATAATAATAGTAATTGTTATCTTATAAATATATTCAATTTGATAGTTAGTTTGAATGTTCAAATGCTCAGAGTTTGTAAGAGTAACAAACATATGAACATACTCACATCCAAACTCTCTCATTAAAATTACAGAACACATTTTGATAATTTTTTATATAGTAATACAGCAAATGCATCAAAACGGCAGGCTACAATTTATCAACACAATGGATGCTAATATTATAAATGTGAAAGTATGTTTTCATATTATAAGGACGTGAAGTAGCTTGTTACTTTATCACACAAAAAGTATTGAATGGATTTTCATGAATAATACTAACACAGGCTACTTTTTATCAAGTTTCTTTGGACTAATACAGAAGCTAGTATAAAATACTGCACAAACCTCAGTAGTCACACTCAGTATCTCAATCGGGGGAGACCTCTTGCCATCTGTATACTCAACAGGCATCTTCTTGTACTTCCGTTTCCTCCTAGCATTTGCTGGTCTAGTTGGTGAGAAATTTTCATTGAAAGAATCAGACTCAAAGTTGCCAATCTGACAGTAATGCCTAGATTTCAGGCTGGATTTGTGCAGACTGAGGTGAGGATCATCAGAGTCTGATAATGGTTGAGTGATGAGGGGTGCCTGGGGTGGACTACTGGAACTACCATCTTCAACGAGGCTCACTGTGACTGCAGCTGCTGTAAATAATTTGTGGATCAAGGACTGAGTTGACTAAACCTTAATCAGTTATATAATTAATGTAGGAAGTTATTCAAATATGGCTGTATCACAAACTCAGAGCAAGGTGGCAACACTTCCCTACACACCTTGGAAATGCGGGCATGGCGGTGGTAGCTTTAATTGATATAAATACGTAGACAGAGACCTTGACATAACTATCCTGTATCCTAGAGTGGGGTGGTATGCCTAAAGTGCATTTTCCTACCTAAACAATTAGGTATCGAGACCAACCTTCTTTGAATTTGTTTTTATACACACCCATGATACAGGAGATAATCTTGGTAAGGGCCAAGGTATTTGAATATTGGGACAGTTATCAGTAATTTAGTATACTATGTCAGCTTTTGTGTTGAAGTTGCTTATTTTTATGTAGAAGTGATTTTAACAAAGTGAAATTATGACATAAACAAAATAAAATCTAGCTAGTTAATTCAAAACTATGCTTTTGGTGGTATAATTAAGAATAAAATATAGTATTAGACATAGAAACTGTCCTGTATGATAGAGGTGTTCTCATTTAAGTAGGTATAGAATATATTAACAAACTAAAACCAAAAACCACATTATGACTACATTAAAAGGAAGTTTTGAAAGGTTTAAATACCATCAATCATTCTAAAGTTGTTTGTGTGCCAAACAACTTTAGTATGAACTTAAAACTAATTCTTGCATAAACAAATAGAACCAACAACGAAAATAACAGGTGCAACATTGTTTACAATTGAAACTAGAAACAAGTTTATACTAACGCAGGTTTCCAGCCGATCTTGTCCGTCTGCGGAGGCCCAGCTTCCTCCGCTCCTGCCGGCCGCAGTTACTTTCCTCGAGAGCCAGGTTTAGGTCGTGAGACAACCTCTCCATCGTCCCTAATGTCCGTCGAGCAAACCCATATCGTGCTACTTAAATCTAGAACATACGATCCACCGGCTCACTTTGTTTACACCACCTTGACTTATTTGACCTACTTCTTACTTGCCCTTTCACTAATTTAGATTAAATTGCTCTACAAACTCTAAGCATTAAATATAATATTCAAAACAGCAACTTATAGGACACGAAACCACAACAGCAGAAGTATGTATTCATTTCAGTTCCATTCACAAGTTTTTTCCGAACTATTGAAATGTTTATTTTGAATAATGATGTACTAATACACAAGAAAACAAGATACTTGATTCACATATTGTCATTCTAGAAATTTAGATAATTAAATGTAAATATCGTATCTCTCTAATATTGAATTTCTTGCCGTGCATGATTTTGACAAAAAAAAATATAAATATCACGGAAGGACACATCCATCCATCGACAGAGGCACGCAACACGCATGACATGACATTCGATGATTGAATGAATTAAATTTGAACGATTAGAATGAACAATATATACAGTCCATAGAGTATAGACAGCCTATTCCAATAAAGAAAAAAATCATGACTAGCTAGATAATTGATTTGACTGTTGTGAATCTGAATAATTAGACGATACTACTTATTTGCTATCAACCATCATGGTGAAATGAAGTAAATATTGAACGAGTCGAACAAAACAGGAAATTGGCAGACGCCCACGCTTTTTAAAATGCCACGCACGCGTTACGAACAATTTCCTGAAATGGAGAACGAATACTATTTGCGTTTGGCCTTTGGAGTTTTGATAATACTACTATGCACAAGAGCTACCGAAGTGCTACGTGGTACAGTGCCCCAGGGCCAGAGCCCCAAAGTTTTAATTAACTTAATCTAGGAGCGCCCATGGGCGTAGCGAGAAGTCCCCCAGAAGAGCAGTCGGTCGTTGATAAACTGTATGATCGAGTGCATTTACTCTTGCCCGATGTAATTGTAACTAATTGTACACTTAGCATGCAATAAAACTTTGACTTTGCGGTTTGACAAAATTCTTTACTGTCCATTTTTTTCCTTGTCTGTCCCCCCTAAAGAATCCTACGCCCCTGGGAGCGTCCGTTATTTTTTACTCCAGAGCACTTGGTCATCTAGGTCCTAGCTATGCCACCGCTAGTATAATTATTTCTAAAACTTAAATTATGTTACGACTATTGTAGTATTGATAGTATGTTTCGTATGCCATATATACAAAAAGACGACCACTAATTCATATGTTTAGATAATAGTGTAACATGTGACTACACAGCAAAAGTTAATAACTATTTTACTAAAGTTATATAATCCTGGTTAATCCATATATTTTTCCACTGGATTTTCATCTCAAAACTTTATAACGTGTGGCTAAGAAAACATTTATCAAAGATTATTTATTTATATTATTACAAATGTGCAATACTATAAGAAATTGCACTTTGTTGTTATGTCTTAGATATGTAATAAATACTAGATGGCGAGTCTTACATAACTTACCGCACTTAAACCCGTTGCGTAGGAGCGTTAGAAGTTTGAGCTAGGAGTCTAGGTCTAGGTCTAGGACTAAGAGTACACCCAGAGTCACGCCCATCCTGGCCTCTGCCACTGTTAATTACTACATCATAATCCAATTGTGCGAACTGCTTCATGGAAATCAGACACTGAAGATTTAAAAAAAAAATTGTATTATAATGCTAAAAAACGTAACATCGTAATAATGGAAATATAGTTGAAAAAATAAAAACCGTTGACTTTGACTTGCAGCTTGTTGTCGCGACTGTTGCTGTTGATTGTTGAAGTTTAGTTGTCAGTTACACAGATATTGCGCCAATTTCATTATTATTCCAATTTGTTACTTTAGCGTTTACTGTCTTTTTTGCTCAATTTTCACGTGATATTTTGGGCGGAGAGGTCATCCAACGATTTAAAACACAGGTAAAGTTTTGTTTATCTAATTCATTTGTAATTATTGTGACCTACCGTTATTAAGTAAGCGTCTTTATGAATGCTATTTTTATTTTCATATTTTAATATGAAATCGATGATATTTTTGCAAATACCTAATAGTTGTATCTTCTTGAAGACATTTTAGTCGCTACATCATAACGTTCATAGGTAGCTCATTGCATTTTTTTGGCATAAATCTCCTTCACTTTGATGCAAGGAATACGAGGTGCCAGATTTAAAGTGGATGTATTTTTGTAAAGTAATCTCGTATCTGAAGGCCACATGGTACGTCTACCAAGTCGTCATAAGATCACGGTCAGACCCAAAAGTTTTTAATCACAAAGCTTCATTATCTAGTTCAAGTTTTCAAGTATAATAGCAAGGTAGATAAAACTTGTAGTAATTGCATGATTACCCTCAGCATAACAATAAACCAAACTTCAGTTATCACATTGGTAAAATATACAAGATGGGCCTGTTGTGCTGGCAACTGTAAGATATATGAGTGTATAGTAATATCAAATTACTCAATATTTCAGGGATTCTAAATATGCACAGTATCTCTGATGGTGTAGATTTTGGTATTCACAGAATATATAGATTATTATCTACTAGCTCATTAGCTACTAGGAACTCTTTCTAAACTAAACTTTTTGGTTGCATGTCAATAGCTTTCTCTATACATGCCACACACAGCTTCACTTAGATTAATTAACTCTCAACTTAACAGCACATACATAATCTAACATTAACTTACACTTGAAAAGATCATTCACCCAAGGGTGGTTCCAGCTTTCAAGCCATGGAGGTCACATAATCATGTGGTCTAGACAAGACCAGCTCCAATGCAATCAAAATAATATTTCTTATTAAAACCAACCTAGACCAAGTCCTTAACTCAACCTAGACTAAGCAGGTCCCAAACCCCTTGGGCCCCGCCTGGTCATGAACACCCTGGATCCGCTCTTGCAGTCACAACATTCAGGAATACACAATGCAGTTATATATTCCCCAGGTATGATGACCCCAGGTCCTAGAACCCAGCACAAAACTCAAGAATTTCTCTTGTGCACTATTTCATCATCATCAACCCATTATTGTGCCACTGCTGGTCACTGGTCTCCTCTAATTTGAGAGGGATTAGCTTACTGCTGGTTGGTAGACTTCACATGCCATCGAGAATATCTCTCAAGCACACAGGTTTCCTCACAAAGTTTTCCTTCACCATTTGAGTATGTGATAAATACACACATAACTTCCGAAAAGTTGGTGGTGCGTGCCTTGGGTTTGAACTCAAGACATTTGACATCGCAGTCCACTAGGCTACCACAGCTGTGTATTTATATGCTTATTATTATTTAACTGTTTCAGCGCCAATGGACGGCGCGGTGACACCGGAAGGTGTGCGTCGCACCCGCGCGGCGCTCGCCGAGATCCCGGTCCGGCTGGATCGTCTCCGTGTCACTCCGCTGCAGCCGGTCACCAACATTCGAGAGCGCTCTCCGGCCTTACCCGCTGGGTACCTAAGTCCGGCACCATCGCCTGATGAACTGCTTATACAGCAGAGAGGTATAGAGATATATTAAATTTGCCCTTTTTGTCTTAAATTTCAAACATTGTGGTTTGAAAGACGACATAGTGACCAAAATTGAGGAGAATGTACTGTGATTGTTGGGGCATATTGAGGGGATGCATGATGAAAAGAATTATGTATGACAAGAAATATGAATGTAGAAGAGGAAAAGTGGTATATGGGGAACATAGCACATGGCATTCAATAGTTTCTCCCTATCCCCATGGGGAAAAGGCGTGAGTGTATGATGATAATAATCCCATATTAAAATGACCAACGAATTTTATAAATATCCAAACCCACACAACAAAGTAAGAAGACAAATAGTTGTGTAACAGTAGTGATGCCCTTACATTTGGCAATTGATTTTTATTTTATAGATTACAAGCTGACCCAGCAAACTTTGTTTTGCAACATTTTAGGAGTTGGTGGTAGAAGGGTAAAAATTTAGAATTATTAGTATTTTTTATGCCAAATCGGAAGAGTTCAGCGACAAACACTGTGACACGAGGTTTTTATTTATAAGTTTATAATTATGTACCAAAAGTACAAATGGTAATAAATTTTGTGACTTGTGAAACTTGTTGTACTTGTTGTAGTATCTAAATAATAATCTGTACACATGACACCATGTGTGTACTACACATCAAAATATATTTCTAATTTAAAAAAATGCTAACAAATTTATAGAATAAACCATAAAATATTAAATAATTAAAAACAATTAAATAACCACATGTTATTTCTTTGATTTTAGTTTTGCCATGACAATAATGATATCACTAGCTATTTTGATCTAATAGTGATTTGATATTAAAAGAGATTGAATATATTATTTTAATTATTAATATATATTTTTTCATTCGTTTTTTTTTTATTTACACGTGCCAAGCGAGTTCTGAAGTTTGTATTTGCCTATTTTTTATGTTTCTATTTAATATAATTAAAAACAAAAAAAAATTTAGTTCAGTGCTATTGCATTTAAGATATTTTTGTTTCCTAATTATGTATCCCAAGATAGTATGCCCAACAAAAAAGTGGATTTTAGAATTTTACACTGACGAAATTGAGACAGTCTTAAATAAAATTGCATCTCCCCATACAAAATGAATGATAACTTGTTGAAATATGGGATGATAAATATTTGTGACCTACATGTTAGCTGTAGAACAAAACTTGTTTATTATGTTGTGTGTACTGAGTATGCTTAAATAAACCCCTAAATAAGGTTAATGCTTCCTTTAAAAATATAACTATAAATTTGGTTATACTACTATACTTTCAAGCGAACTTTCTGTTCCAGGCCGCAAGCGTCTGCCAGTAACATGGTCGCCGGACATCGAACTGAAACGAAACTCTTCATTCCACTCCACTGTGCGCACTCCGCCGAAAGATAACCATCTATCCCCGCTGAAGTTAGGCGTCACCTTACGTTCTACCCCCCGGAAGCGCCTATTGCTCGACAATGAACGAATACCACTCACCCCTGAAAAAATTGACTTCAGCGACATTAGCACACCGCAGAAATTCAAAATCACCAGCCCCATTAAAAGTACCCCACCCATGAAAAGGTGCAGACTCGAAAAAACATTGAGCGCCGAATTTAAAGGACCCATCGATACCGCTCTCAAAGGGTTGAGCCCCACACAGCTCATCCACATGATTAAAACTATTACATATAAGCACCCTGAAATTGAGCAGGAGATAAGGAAAGATATGCCTGCTCCGGACCTGGCGCCTTTAGAAGAGAGGCTGAGCTACTTAAAGAGTAATATATTTAAGAGTCTTCCCACTTCTCGTCTTACTTCCAAAACCGATTCTCCTGCATATTCTAGAGTTTCTACCCATTTGGTGGCGTTCAAAAAGTGTGTGGTTGAACAAGGCAAGGTGTTGGTCGAGTCTCAACACTGGGAGTCGGTAGTCCAGTATGTTTTTCTTGCGTGGAACTATGTGAAAGCCACTCCTATTTGGGATAATCAACCCCATAATGCTCAACGTAAACAATGCTTTAAAGCTCTTACTAGTTTCTGTATGACGGCGCTGAAGAAAGGCAGTCTGCCAAGAGATTTGCTAGTTGATATTCACGACAAGCTTCAAGGAATGGTAGCAGACAGTGAGGAAATAATGTCTTGCTTAAAATATACTCAAAGTCAATTACAAGTTATTTCTAATAAGTTTGGTTTCGAATAGAAACATTACTGTTGTAACAGATTCTATAATTGTTAATATAATAAAAAGACTGATAAAATGCCATCAATTATAAGTAAATTAAGCATTTGTCATGGTTATATTTTAAGCATCTATTAATAATTAAAATAATTTTAATTGTTATAATAATGTTTTGTAAGTTCCCGTGTCTATTGTGATTTAAATAAACACGCATTCGTATGCGGGTACGTAAAGCAAAAGTAACAGTGTTAACGGTTTTATTACAAAAAATATATAAAAAATTAATTATTTCTGAATGTGTTTGAAGCAATTATGGAATCTGATTTTTTAGCTAATTATTACCTCAATTTAGATTGTTAATGGTATCTTTTTTATTCCGATATTTCTTTTCACTGCTAATTAAGAGATTACATACAATAATACTAAGGTTAAACTATAAAAAGGGCTGAAAAAAATTGTATATAAGTGAAGTTGCATATGGAATTCAATAATATGTATTAAAATTAAGGAAGTAATTAGTATTTTAATAATAATAATCAACATTTATTATGTATTCCCAGTAAATCAAAATGTGACTCATTGCATTTAAAAAATTATATAATGGTTTTTTTTCTTAGTATCTTTTTAATAATTAGTTAGATAGATAAGTGTAATGTTAATGATTTTGTTTTACTTTGGTAGAGTTGAAAGGGGATCAAAAAAATAATTGTTTCTTAGTAAATCATATTTTTTAACATATTTGTCTTCCATTATTTATGGAATCTTCATTTTGATTCTCTTCAATAAAGCTGTGACTATACCAAAGTATTTTTAAATGTAATTAACTAATTCATACGAATGTAGTTTCGAATATTGTTACTGTACCTAATATTTTGTCATTTAACATTAAGAAAGAAGAAATTTGGGATATTGTACTATAATTTTTTATTGATTCCGCAGTTTTGAACACCACGCTTTCAATATTTTTTCACAAAATATTACTATTGACTCAGTCTAACATATGTTTTATGTACTTAGATATTCTCGACCTTGATATTTTGTAAAGAAACACTTGTGTATTGTAGAATTAACAATTTTGATGACTGACACGTTTTCGGCACGACAAAACTAAATAACTCTGTGTTATATAGTATGAATAAAAGGTTATATAGTATAGTACGAATAAAAGGTTCCGATATTGTCTAGACCGTAAGAAAACGTGCGTTCTATTCTTTACTTTAACCTGAATAACATAAGCATAATAATGTAAAATTGCTAAAGCAGTACATACATCGAAGAAAGAAGGTTCTGAATGACAATGAAAATAGTTATTCAACAATATTTAGATCCATCATCAACTTTTTATGTCTATAATAAATGTCTTATAATCTTTACAAAAACAAAACTGCGGATAAAAAAAATAGTACAATAAGCCCATCTTTCTTTCTGGATGCGAAAAAGCATCGATGTTTTTTTCAGGTACATTTAAGTGGATCTTAGTGGCTTTTAAAAAAAGAATGTTGTGCCTTAATCTGTTGCAAGTGATTGACAAAATATCACTCGATATTGTTAGCTTATGTATTTTAAGCTTGATTTAATAAATCATATTTTGTAATTGATTTGTTTTAATGTTTTTTTCTAAATTTCTCATAATATAGACATTATAGTGCAGTAATTTCGTAGAGCAGCTTCTTCAGCTTCGTACCAAAGACAAAGGATGATGCCAGAGTTTCTATGAAATCTGGTCCCACCTTCCAATAGCTATGTGTGTTCCATCGTTAGATAGGTAATTTTGAGCTGAATAAAAGTTACTATGCGAGTTTATACGTCTCTTCGTCCCAAACAGAAAAAAGACGTATAGGTATATATACGTTCTAGGTATTTAGAAAAAATGCGATTACCGCGAAATCATAAATATTTTCTTAAATCTGAATACACACAAATTAAGAGCTATTCGTGTGTCTTTATTCTACAGGCGCACATACAATGGTTTTCAAGATACACGATTTTGCAAAACATTCCCTCAACAGAAAACGCGATATCTCGAAAACCTGAAGACGCACAAATTATATTTTCGGCGCAAATTCATGCTCTCATGAACAAATTTTCCCTCCGATCATTCGTTTAGAATATTCTTGCTGGAACAGCGTTACCCCAGCAAAAATGGTTTAGTTAATAGTTAGACAGGGCGCACAATGTTTTTATTTGGCGCACATTTACATCATACTACGCGCTAATTATACGTACCACTCATATCACTCTAAGAGGTACTTTCTTGTTGGGGTTCACGTTTCGAGCCGGTAGCACTAATTATGTGTGGTCCCTATCCCACCTAATTATAACAAAAACTTACTAAAACCCAAAAATATTGATCATTAAACTTGGTAAGATCATTCTCTGCGCTAACATGAGGATTGTCTTAAAAATGCGCTCCATTCCAGCCGTTATGGAGTCTGTAGAAAATTATTGGAATAATCAAAATGGCCGATTTTGGACGCCTTAATGTGAAAAAGAAAACAATGAAAATCGACGAACTATGTCATTTACTATGGATTTGAAAATAATTTTTAAGTTACTCAAATCGTTTTTCAATCAGAATTACCAATCGTTTAGGATCTATAACGATTTAAAGTTGCTGTTTTTAGAAACGTTTTGTCCGGATTTTCAGAAATTGTTAATTATCCAAGGGAGATATATATAGCCTAACTAAAACATGTAAAATAAAATAAATTAATTTAAAATATCATAAAACCCATAAAAAATCCTGCTTCCTAATGCGTACTGACTGTTAAAATCGTTTACTCGGTTTTTAATTTTTACGCAGTCAGGATTTAAATTATTAATATATAGATTCGATATAGAATCGTGAATTAATGTATGGTTCTGTACATATATTATTATTTTATATTATCTATATACTAATAATATATTATAGATATTTTAAATTAATTATTTTTTTCTAATATTATAACTTAGAAAATAGGGAGCAAAAATAAAGTACCTACTTAATCATCGATTGGAACTTGCAAGCATTCTATTATTATTAACAATTGTTTACATTACTAACACCTAATTAATAAATAGATATTGTGATATGTAATTAGTGAACCGTACCTAATGACCTCATTCAGATATTATTGACGCCCTTAGTCATCAACACCTACCTAATTAACTTTTTAAGAACTGCTAAGTAACTATTAGTTAATTATCCCACAGTATCCTATATAAATGCGTATTAATATTTAATTTTATTCAGTCTGTCTGTGACTTTCCAAGAGAATCAATCGAGGCTTATAATAACTTGATTACTGTGGCTTACATTATTTCTTTAATTTAAAAAAAAGTGATTTAAAAATAGTATTTATAATGGATGAATTTGTGTATTTTGTCACAATTGAGTTAAATATTGGGAAAATCAAACGAGGAATGGGGGAGCGAACCAGAGGTATGTAATTAGTGTAATCTATAAATTATATACATTCATTTTGTTGATAATATAACTACGGACATTTTTCAGCCATAGATTTCGAAAAAGATATAATATTATGCTTTAAATTTGTATACAATACGTAGGTTATTTTTGATTTAGGTACCTATGTAATTTTGTATAGTTATTTATTATACATTTATAAATACCCAACTTCGTATGGGTAATAAATGAGTAAATTACAGTTTTTGTAATTGTAAATGTTGACGTGTTTGATGTAAACTAACTCAAATTTTGGCGCGAAAATGGGAGATCTCATTTTGAAGGGGGCTTATGTATGTAGTTATGTTAATAATTGTAAGACAAATGAAAAATAAAATGTTTTAAAAAGATATATAAGATTATAAAATAGGTTATTTTTATATTGAATCATAAAATCCATCTTCTAATTTATGAACTGCACCAACTTAATAAAATGGGAGCCTGTTTGGTGCTATTTCTTTATTATTGTATTTATTGCATATCTAAAAATGTAATCATTATTTCTCAGATACAAAAGCAACGCCATACGTGAAAATGGCGCCCTTGACCCCAGATTCCGAGATCACTGACTCGGGGACCCCAGATCAACAAATCAATCCTCATCCTGAGGGACCTGATAAACCTATCGGAAGGACACCAAGACTTCGTCGTTTTAAAGGAGTTGATTTTCCGAAGAGCAGGCGTATTGATTTTGATTTAACTGAAGACGAAGATCGAGCTCAAAAATGAAGTACAGATTTTGTACCTGTTGCCTTTACTTTTTTTTAAGTTGAAAGAATATTTATAATTTATAAAACTATATTTTATATTGCACAAAGTTGTAAATAGTTTTAGTTGATTAGTGTAAGAAAGAGCTTTCATAATACATAGGAAAAATACATAATTATTATTTATTGAATACTAACACTAAAACCTAATATATTATAAATAAAATTCTAATTTGCTATTGATTTATTGTTTCAATTTAAGTAGGTTCTGAGCGTACCTATTCAGTCTTGAATCGATTATACGTAATAAGGACTCGGGAAAAATAATTAGATAATGTGCACTGTGTAATATGTGCACGAAAGTCCGAAAATAAGAAAGAAAGTAAATGTTAATGTCATATATTTTTTTAGCTTCGCTAAATATTTATCTTATACTATACCATTTTCATTTGTTGAAGATGCACTCTATATGTGTAAATTTTATCTCAATCAATCAAGCACTTAAAACGCTATGATTCTAGTTGCACTAATAGAAAAAAAAATGCAAATTCTAATTAAATCTAATAGAGCGCGATGTGGAAATTATTATCTTCGGCCTCTATAATCCATAAAGTTACGTTTTCCTAGTATGACTTCTTAAACGACAGGTTACCTACCTATACATATAGGTAATGTATGATAATCGACTGAAACTACGACCATTTAACAGCTTTATCATTAATAAAAGATCGAAAATTTATGAACCGTTAACGCCCATTACTGCGCCATAATACGCAGGTATTTACATTGTATTGTAATTTACATTTTACTAAGAAGAGTATCTATCGTTGGTGTTGTCAATTAAAAAGCCTACCTATAGTTAAGGTTAGATCTATATGTATGAAATTATTGTTTTAAATTAAAATGAGTATTTTCGTTTGGTTAAGAATTGATAATAATTTTAAATTTATTTTATTTAAATATATGGAATTCTTTTTTTAAATTATTCGTTTGTCTACGAATACGGAGTGAACGCTATAAACAAGGAGAGGAGGTAGGGCATAGCGAGATTCCTCACTCATATTGAGCTGCCCGACTGGGGAAGTACCTCCGCCTCACAGAATGCCGCAGTGAATCAACAATAGTTGTCTTTCTGCGAGTGAGTAAGGTTACCAGAGCTCGTTGGGGAGTGACTATTCTGACAGCATGGACATTCCATTTGCTGTCAGTTTAGTAATTCCCTATTATAAGAAACCAAAACGGTTTCTGCAGGGGTGTGCAACGCATTTGCAAGCCTTCAGGTGTTGCGAATGTCCATGGGCGGTGGTGATCACTTACCATCAGGTGAGCCGCCTGCTCGTTTGCCCCCTTATCGCAATAAAAATATTAAAAAAAAAACGCACAATTAGTTCGCTCACTTCCGATTATTTCGGAAATTACGACCTGAAAAATTAACCCTGTAGTTAAATTTTGGCGACATGACGAATTTAAGGTTTGGCCGAATTAGAAGCATCTTGATGTTAGTATTAAAACAAGGGCGAAATATCGAGAATCCTCGCTCAAATTACCTGCCCGACTAAAACTTTTAGTTATGGTCCTTTCTTCAATACGCCACTTTATACGACATTATTTACATGGTATCACCCGCATATTGGATACTATTATGTCTGGACTTTAAAAGAGCCCTTCTTCTAAGGTCGTTTGTTAGAAATCAACGGGCGGCGCTGAAGAAATGATCTCTATATTTATAGAAAAAAAAATTATTCTACTTACGTATTGTAATGGAAAATGATTTATTACTAAATTATTAGATTACTTCATAAATTTTACACGGTCTGTCGCAGACATGACAGCTAGTACCCATGGGCGTATCTAGACTTTTCCATTAGGGCGGGCTTGATCCTCCCAAGGTGGGCACAGTCCGTCGTATGAGTATTTTTAATCGATAACCCAACATCCTATGGTGGAACTGGACTATTTCGGGGTGGGCAAGGTCCCCCTGCCCCCTCGGTAGGTACGCCCATGCTAGTACTTACTACTTATAAAAACTCCACGGCTTATAGCAGAGAATATTACTTTTTGTTTATTGAAACAAAACAGTATCTACGTCGCGATCCTACCGGCTAGTAGTCTCGCAGTCATGTCAACAATAGAATTTACTGTAAACGGAAAAAAATGTAAAGGTAGGTAAAGTTTTAGGTACTTATTATATATTTTTAGTGTGACTATAATCTGTACCTACGTATTCCTATTAGGGAGGGTGCTATTTAATATTTTTTTAAATATTCACTGCCGAAAACTTTGATATATCTTAATGTGAAATCGTAATTTTGTCAGACATAGGTATGATGTGATGAATTATGTATTAAAATTAATTTACGTAATCTGCCTTTTTCGAAAGTTTTTCAATCAATAAACATTTTATGGGATTGCAGATTTAAAAAAAACGTTAATATTGTTTACTAATTTATTTTGTAAAATTATTCTTTGAATTAATAATAATAATAAATAATAATAATATATAATATTATATAATAATTGCAGTGTTCGTCAAAACCCCGATCTGTGATGCCATGACGGTGTAACCAATTGCTTAGTTGATGAACCCAGAAACTAAATTAATTTTGAATATAGGGGTCATTTTTGCAGGCGAGTTAGTAATTTATAAAAAAAATATTGCAAATTCAGAGCTAACAAAAATAGAGCCTATCAGGTTATTGCGAGCGCCCGAAATATTATTTTTAAATTATTAATTTTACATAAAATAAAAAATAAATAATTATTAACAAATAAAATAAAATTTATTTTCTCTATTAGAAAACATTTAAAGAAAAAGAAAAAATAAATACAGGAAACAATTATTTACTGATACGTAGGTTACAGGAAAACATGGTAGCTATCTTTCATTACGCACAATGCGTAGCCGTACCTACTTAATTGTCGACATTGAAGGACAACAGTTTTTTCTATTAAAATAATAAATTTGGAATAAATTGGTTGTACTAGTTACCTGCTCGTTTGACAAAGGTAATATATTCAATGCGCGGAACTCTACGTGAGTTCAATTCGCACTTGTCATGCATTATCCTATGAAATGTCCTAGGGTCTGAAGCCTCCTCAAAAATCGCACTACCTTGCCCTTTACCTTATAGTCACATCAACTTCTTTCGAGGTAAATTGACTTTTTTACTTAAATCTTGACTTGATCTTACAATCTTTTTCGGTTTTGGAAATATTTGGGACTCCATTTGTTAAGCAGGTGAATTTTATGGTTTTGTATAACATTCGAATAGCCGTGATAGCCTAGTGGCGCAACCAGAAGACTGTAAACTAAGTTCCCAAGCCCCGTTCCACTGACTTTACGAATTTACGTGCGTATTTATCACATGCTCAAACGCCTTAGAGATTTACACGGTAGTCTGTGAAGACTGAAGTCTAATGACCCGCAGAAGACCCGTATTTTCCAGCAGTGGTATAATAATTGCGTTGATGATGTATATTATAAACATTTAGTTTATAATATATGTATATAGTTTTCATTATTCACATAGTCTTTTGAAGCAACTGATGAGAAGGAAGGAGAGGAAATTTATTGCTCAATGCAGGCAAAATTATTACAACATTACTGTAATCTTCCTACCAACCATTATATAGTAAGTAGTATCGTAATAACATACTATAAACTTATGAATGATTACTAAAAGACATAATAGATGTCGGTTTTCTTAGGAAACTGCTTGTGTCCGCATTCTCATGCGAGTAGAAGTATTGCTTGTATATACATAAATACCTAACGTATTGTCTATCTAAGTAGCAACACTAGCGACTGTAGTTATTATATTTATCGAAGTTTTATATTCAGATAATTAACGTAAAAGAATTTCTTGAGTGACTGATTTGGTTGTAGACTTAGCTATGTTGTATGTATCATCATCAACCCATCTACTGTCCCACTGCTGGGCATGTGTGTCCTCAAATTTGACAAGGATTAGGCTATAGTCCACCGCACTAGCTGCACGAGCGGTTATCAGCATGCTATGGAGGAAACCGCTCAGGCATACAGGTTGTCTCACATTGGTTTCCTTCACCGTTTGAGCATGTGGTACAAACGCACGTAAAATCTAAAAATAATTGTTGCTGGTTTAGAGATTACTTGACACCTTTGACTTCATATTCCACTGGTCATACGTCTATGCCACCAGCGTGCCAATTATAATTTTAAAATATGACCTAGTTGCGTGATAGGCTGCGTATAGTAGGATATAAATTGAAGATTGATTTCACATGATAATAAATGTTTCGGGTCACTGAGTATTTGGGTCTTTGGGCACTTGTTGCACGAGTGTATTATTGAAACGAACGATTAGCTACAATGTAAACGATTTCAATTAGCAAACCAGCTTGATGAAATCAACCATCTAATAGAAAAAAACGGCATTAGAATTGTTTGATCTACTTAGGAGTTATGATTATGAAGAAAAGATTTAGCATCACCTACAAATAAATAATGCGGCAAAAAAAAAACGGCAAATGACGATCCGGATTATGCGTCACGGATTGTGGGTTCAACCCTGCACGGGCAAATACGAGTACATGTGCGAGGAGCTGTGGTAGCCTAGCGGTGTGACCAGTGGACTGAGATGTCAGAGGTCTCGAGTTCAAACCCAAGGCACGCACCACTGACTTTTCGGAAGTTACGTGCGTATTTATCACATGTTCATACGGTGAAGGAAAACATCGTGAGGAAACCTGCATGCTTGAGAGATTTTCTCGATGGGATGTGAAGTAGTCCAACCCGCAGTAGGCTAGGCTAGCGTGGTAGACTATGGCATAATCCCTCTCAAATGAGAGGAGACCCGTGCTCAGCAGTGGGACGATAATGGGTTAATGATGATGTGCAATCTACAGGCAGTTTATCCGGTTCTGGTGGTTGTGTAAAATGTTGTGAAAAAATTGTGTTTGTAAACGCATCCACATAAGCAGGAAATCCTATTGCGCGGCAACGATTTTAAAAGTAAAAAAATTAAAATGCTTTAAACATGTGATAAAAATAGGTGCTATTTTTTATTCCCAGTGGACGAATGTCTCCCTCGGGATATGAGCCTTAATGCCTATCTCCGCTATGTCCTCTGCCTGCCCGGTACCAAGGCTATGTGCCACGAGGGCGGCTGCGGCGCCTGCATCGTGATGGTGCGAGCTCGGCGCTACCCCAGCGGGAACATTGAGACATTCTCTGTTAATTCCGTAAGTAGAGCTAATTTCATCATCTTGTCTTACTTTTATTGATAGGACAACTTTTGAGAAGAAATGCCAAAACCATAACAGATGGACCGATTGGCCTAGAAATCGTTAACCCGTCAATATTGCCACGTCTAAGTCTTTTTTTTTTTTTTTTTTTGGGACTTGCCCACCACCCAAATCCCTACTACTGCAACTCCTGTAAACCAGGATCAACAATAGTAACTATCCAGAAAATCGTCGAGACAATGAAGTCCGACGTGTCCCAGGCGAATGATTTTAACTGTCTTGGAACCCGCAGCGAAATTAATCATGAAGTTATATAGGAGGAGTAAGAAAAATATCAGTTTTTTTTCACTTCCCTCCTTATCAAGCGAGAGACAGAATAGAATTTACATGTCATTGATATGAGAACAGATGTTTACAACTGAGTTAAGCCCAGTTGCCAGGCACAACGGATGATAAATTAATAAGTTATGGGTCCTAATAATGTGAGCTATTATATCTGATTCCAATAATAGGTATGGCAAAAACGCTTAAACGCACGGAAATTCATCCTAGTCGCAACAAGGTCCGAGTAATAAATCACCCCAGATATAATTTGCAAACTATCGAGCATAATATTGCGTTCACTTTGCCATAGACTACACTCCCACAGGATATGATGTGTAGATTGCTCGTATTCACAGTTATACGTTGAACAAGGGCACAATGGTGAGGAGACAAGCTTAAATGAAAACAATTTACTTTTAAAGTTGCCGTGTCCTGTAAGGAATTGGGCAACACAGTGGTCCACCTCCAACCAAGTCCTCGCCAGCCGCTCACGAACGGATGGAAAGAATTGGCTGAGATGGCGGCCCTTAGTAGAAGAATCCCACCTTATCTGCCATTCGTCTAAGAGTTCCTCCCAAACGTCGGCCTGGGGTTTAAACAATCTAATAATCTTAGCCCGGTCACGTTCTAAAAGGAATTCATTTTTTAAGTGCACTCTTGAAGCGAAATACATTGCAGCACGTCGTTGTGCCTCGAGATCGACCGGCAGCACTCCCGCGAGTACTGGTAGTGCTTCCGTACTAACAGTCCTATATGCTTTACATAAAAATATCAATGCTAGACGCTGACTTTGAAGTAACTTACGTCGTACCGCACCTATGGTGGCCCTATCGGCCCAAACAGGTGCTCCGTAGCACATACAGCCTAGATAAGTAGCCCCATAGATGGTTTTTAATGTATGAAAAGATAAACCCCATGTAGCCGTAGATATTCTAGTCAAAGCATAAAAGTTACGTTTAGCTTTTTCACCCACAGTTTTAATGTGTTCAATAAATGAAAAATTTTTTTCTAGTACGAGACCGAGGTAACATACTGACTCCTTTCTTTTTACGGTGACGTTATCGAATTTGATGCTAGGCGAGGATTTAAGACTACCTTTCAAGATTAGTTGAAAGGTTTTTTGCGGCGCGAATGTTAAGCGGTTCCGTTCGCCCCACGCGGATATTAAATGTAAACACGAGTGGGCTAAGTTTTCGAGACCAGACCGCGTATTTGACTGAATGAGCAGAAGGCCATCGTCCGCGTAACCAGTCAATGAACAGCCGTGCGGGAGCGGTATCGCGAGAAAATCATCAAATCCCAGATTCCAAAGGTACGGCCCGATTACAGAACCTTGAGGACATCCCATAGTCAGTGCCTTCGACACAGAATGGTGCCCAAGTGTCAGTTTAACGGTTCCGTGTAAGAAGTACGAGTATATAAGAGTGTAGATATTTCTAAAGCAACCACGACTTTTTAATTTAAGCAGTAACATCGGCCACCAAGCGTTGTCGAAAGCACCAGAGATGTCAAGGAAAATGCCGACGACGTATTTACAATTCGAATTATTTACTACCGTTCTAACAGAGAGTGCGGCGTCAGTTGTAGATTTGCCTATGGTAAACCCGAATTGGTTATTATGAAATTTAGGCCCGTCCGGTAACAAACGTGGAACAATTAAACGTTCGAGGAGTTTCCCCAATGAAGGCAGTAATGTTATGGGGCGGTAAGACTTAGGGTCGTCCGGGGGCTTGTCGCCACTTTTTGGTATTATTCGAATAAAGCCGCGACGCCATACACGCGGGAAAACGCCCTCAGAAATACACCGACAGTAAACAGTTAGTATACAGTCACCGGCTGTTTTACAGGCTTCCTTAATCATCCGATTAGATATTTTATCATCCCCTGATGACTTATTTACCGGCAGTTTTTTAACGACGTTTGAGAATTCGTCAATAGAGGGGAGGTTTGACATAGGTGACATTGGTGGTTCAGCTGCCCAGGCTCTGATCTGACGGTGGTAATCGTTGTCATCAGAAGATGAGTCGTCCGGAATAAGAGTGTTAAGTAGGCATTCCGTTGTCTCTTCTATACCAGCGGTATGTGTGTTGTTAACTTTAATGTTTTGAATATAAGCTAGGTCTATCGACCTGTTTGCTTTGAACTCGTGGTATAGGGGCGACCACGGGCCTTCACTTTCGAGTTTTTGGACAACTTTGTGCAGTAAATTATTCTTAGATTTTTCCACAGATGCTTTGTACCGGGATCTGGCAACTCTAAACGTATTTAGGGCAAGGGTGAGTGAGTCACCCCTAATTTGATGTTTTTTTAGTTTATTTAATTTTCTACGCGCTCTTCGAAAAAATTTACGTTGTTCTACTAAATAGGCACTCCACCAATCACATCTACGGATATTGGTCATAGAACCTCGACCAATGGCAATATCAGCACAGTATGTGAAGGTGTCTGACATGATTTCAGCACACTCTTCAGCTGACAATCCGTCGCGAGTGAAGTCCTTGGCTTGTGACGCGAACAATGAACTAAAAAATTGCCAATCTGCGCCCTTAGACTTATATCTAAAATTTTGAGCTTGATATTGATTAGAACCTTGCGTTAACATAGGGATAAACTCGTACACGATTAAGCGATGATCACTACATGACGCGTCTGGGAGGACACGCCACCTATCCAAGCGGACGTCGGCACTAGAAAGTGTGACGTCAATACAAGATTCGCCCATGAGGCTGCAATAAGTAGGTGGTGCATCGGGAGTATTGTGAACTGATAGGTTCATCTCAGCGATGAAATCCTCAACGGCGTGGCGCCGTTCAGAGTCCGTGGACCGAACCTTGCCATACCAGAGTGGCGATGACGCGTTAACGTCAGCGCCAATGATTATTTTGCAGCCCGCAAGTGACCGCAAGACATTACGGAGATTGTGAATATGAGGACCAACAGGGTCAGAATATTGAAAATAATAGCTCACAACATAAACTTTAAACGATGCCGATGAAATCTCCGCTACGGCACAGTGTGGGGTCATGAGATTACGCAAAGATGTTACAGTTATGTTTGAAGAACGCGATACAAAAATTCCAGCTCGTGCTTTGCCATTAAGTTGTACTACCTTGTTACGTAAACTCGCGTTTTGATACTGTTCTTGGATTAGTACAATGTCCAAATTATATTCCGTAATTAATGTATCTAGCTCAGACGTCGCCACCCTGTCGTTATGTAAATTTAATTGTCCAATAGAAAAACCAGCCATCCTAGTTAGTAGTTAGTATTAAGCACTAGTTGCTCTAATTTCAATTTATACGTGCCACAATCTTGTGACCCGCAACGATGGTTGGACGCTTTCTTAAAACGTTTGCACGCGACGCAAGTCGGGGTAAAGTTTAACTCGTCTTTATGCGGACAGTCTTTGGTCTCGTGGGTCTCGGCACAATTTGCACAGGTGGGAGATTTAGCAGCGCAGTGTTTTCTGACATGTCCGAATTGTTGGCAGTGTAAACAACGGACCACATCAATGTCGTCTACGAAGCGGCAAGTAGCCCAATCAATAAATAATTTTTCCTTACTGTCAATTAAATGTTTACGCACCACGGATTCAATTTCTATGCCTATCCATTTTCTACCGTTATCTAACGTACGTTTACGTATTATTTTAGTTGATTTTATAAAATCCTCCTCTTTTATTGACAGCTCGCCTTTGATATTTTGGCGGAACAGCGCGGTCACGTCTAAGTCTATGGTGTGTTTGATGTAATTTATTTATTATGTTTATAGAATAAGAATTAACGCAAACATTCGCATACTTACATACTTTGCGTAAACCCCGATCTGTGATGCCATGACGGTGTAACCAATTGCTTAGTTGATGAACCCAGAAACTAAATTAATTTTGAATATAGGGGTCATTTTTGCAGGCGAGTTAGTAATTTATAAAAAAAATATTGCAAATTCAGAGCTAACAAAAATAGAGCCTATCAGGTTATTGCGAGCGCCCGAAATATTATTTTTAAATTATTAATTTTACATAAAATAAAAAATAAATAATTATTAACAAATAAAATAAAATTTATTTTCTCTATTAGAAAACATTTAAAGAAAAAGAAAAAATAAATACAGGAAACAATTATTTACTGATACGTAGGTTACAGGAAAACATGGTAGCTATCTTTCATTACGCACAATGCGTAGCCGTACCTACTTAATTGTCGACATTGAAGGACAACAGTTTTTTCTATTAAAATAATAAATTTGGAATAAATTGGTTGTACTAGTTACCTGCTCGTTTGACAAAGGTAATATATTCAATGCGCGGAACTCTACGTGAGTTCAATTCGCACTTGTCATGCATTATCCTATGAAATGTCCTAGGGTCTGAAGCCTCCTCAAAAATCGCACTACCTTGCCCTTTACCTTATAGTCACATCAACTTCTTTCGAGGTAAATTGACTTTTTTACTTAAATCTTGACTTGATCTTACAATCTTTTTCGGTTTTGGAAATATTTGGGACTCCATTTGTTAAGCAGGTGAATTTTATGGTTTTGTATAACATTCGAATAGCCGTGATAGCCTAGTGGCGCAACCAGAAGACTGTAAACTAAGTTCCCAAGCCCCGTTCCACTGACTTTACGAATTTACGTGCGTATTTATCACATGCTCAAACGCCTTAGAGATTTACACGGTAGTCTGTGAAGACTGAAGTCTAATGACCCGCAGAAGACCCGTATTTTCCAGCAGTGGTATAATAATTGCGTTGATGATGTATATTATAAACATTTAGTTTATAATATATGTATATAGTTTTCATTATTCACATAGTCTTTTGAAGCAACTGATGAGAAGGAAGGAGAGGAAATTTATTGCTCAATGCAGGCAAAATTATTACAACATTACTGTAATCTTCCTACCAACCATTATATAGTAAGTAGTATCGTAATAACATACTATAAACTTATGAATGATTACTAAAAGACATAATAGATGTCGGTTTTCTTAGGAAACTGCTTGTGTCCGCATTCTCATGCGAGTAGAAGTATTGCTTGTATATACATAAATACCTAACGTATTGTCTATCTAAGTAGCAACACTAGCGACTGTAGTTATTATATTTATCGAAGTTTTATATTCAGATAATTAACGTAAAAGAATTTCTTGAGTGACTGATTTGGTTGTAGACTTAGCTATGTTGTATGTATCATCATCAACCCATCTACTGTCCCACTGCTGGGCATGTGTGTCCTCAAATTTGACAAGGATTAGGCTATAGTCCACCGCACTAGCTGCACGAGCGGTTATCAGCATGCTATGGAGGAAACCGCTCAGGCATACAGGTTGTCTCACATTGGTTTCCTTCACCGTTTGAGCATGTGGTACAAACGCACGTAAAATCTAAAAATAATTGTTGCTGGTTTAGAGATTACTTGACACCTTTGACTTCATATTCCACTGGTCATACGTCTATGCCACCAGCGTGCCAATTATAATTTTAAAATATGACCTAGTTGCGTGATAGGCTGCGTATAGTAGGATATAAATTGAAGATTGATTTCACATGATAATAAATGTTTCGGGTCACTGAGTATTTGGGTCTTTGGGCACTTGTTGCACGAGTGTATTATTGAAACGAACGATTAGCTACAATGTAAACGATTTCAATTAGCAAACCAGCTTGATGAAATCAACCATCTAATAGAAAAAAACGGCATTAGAATTGTTTGATCTACTTAGGAGTTATGATTATGAAGAAAAGATTTAGCATCACCTACAAATAAATAATGCGGCAAAAAAAAAACGGCAAATGACGATCCGGATTATGCGTCACGGATTGTGGGTTCAACCCTGCACGGGCAAATACGAGTACATGTGCGAGGAGCTGTGGTAGCCTAGCGGTGTGACCAGTGGACTGAGATGTCAGAGGTCTCGAGTTCAAACCCAAGGCACGCACCACTGACTTTTCGGAAGTTACGTGCGTATTTATCACATGTTCATACGGTGAAGGAAAACATCGTGAGGAAACCTGCATGCTTGAGAGATTTTCTCGATGGGATGTGAAGTAGTCCAACCCGCAGTAGGCTAGGCTAGCGTGGTAGACTATGGCATAATCCCTCTCAAATGAGAGGAGACCCGTGCTCAGCAGTGGGACGATAATGGGTTAATGATGATGTGCAATCTACAGGCAGTTTATCCGGTTCTGGTGGTTGTGTAAAATGTTGTGAAAAAATTGTGTTTGTAAACGCATCCACATAAGCAGGAAATCCTATTGCGCGGCAACGATTTTAAAAGTAAAAAAATTAAAATGCTTTAAACATGTGATAAAAATAGGTGCTATTTTTTATTCCCAGTGGACGAATGTCTCCCTCGGGATATGAGCCTTAATGCCTATCTCCGCTATGTCCTCTGCCTGCCCGGTACCAAGGCTATGTGCCACGAGGGCGGCTGCGGCGCCTGCATCGTGATGGTGCGAGCTCGGCGCTACCCCAGCGGGAACATTGAGACATTCTCTGTTAATTCCGTAAGTAGAGCTAATTTCATCATCTTGTCTTACTTTTATTGATAGGACAACTTTTGAGAAGAAATGCCAAAACCATAACAGATGGACCGATTGGCCTAGAAATCGTTAACCCGTCAATATTGCCACGTCTAAGTCTTTTTTTTTTTTTTTTTTTTGGACTTGCCCACCACCCAAATCCCTACTACTGCAACTCCTGTAAACCAGGATCAACAATAGTAACTATCCAGAAAATCGTCGAGACAATGAAGTCCGACGTGTCCCAGGCGAATGATTTTAACTGTCTTGGAACCCGCAGCGAAATTAATCATGAAGTTATATAGGAGGAGTAAGAAAAATATCAGTTTTTTTTCACTTCCCTCCTTATCAAGCGAGAGACAGAATAGAATTTACATGTCATTGATATGAGAACAGATGTTTACAACTGAGTTAAGCCCAGTTGCCAGGCACAACGGATGATAAATTAATAAGTTATGGGTCCTAATAATGTGAGCTATTATATCTGATTCCAATAATAGGTATGGCAAAAACGCTTAAACGCACGGAAATTCATCCTAGTCGCAACAAGGTCCGAGTAATAAATCACCCCAGATATAATTTGCAAACTATCGAGCATAATATTGCGTTCACTTTGCCATAGACTACACTCCCACAGGATATGATGTGTAGATTGCTCGTATTCACAGTTATACGTTGAACAAGGGCACAATGGTGAGGAGACAAGCTTAAATGAAAACAATTTACTTTTAAAGTTGCCGTGTCCTGTAAGGAATTGGGCAACACAGTGGTCCACCTCCAACCAAGTCCTCGCCAGCCGCTCACGAACGGATGGAAAGAATTGGCTGAGATGGCGGCCCTTAGTAGAAGAATCCCACCTTATCTGCCATTCGTCTAAGAGTTCCTCCCAAACGTCGGCCTGGGGTTTAAACAATCTAATAATCTTAGCCCGGTCACGTTCTAAAAGGAATTCATTTTTTAAGTGCACTCTTGAAGCGAAATACATTGCAGCACGTCGTTGTGCCTCGAGATCGACCGGCAGCACTCCCGCGAGTACTGGTAGTGCTTCCGTACTAACAGTCCTATATGCTTTACATAAAAATATCAATGCTAGACGCTGACTTTGAAGTAACTTACGTCGTACCGCACCTATGGTGGCCCTATCGGCCCAAACAGGTGCTCCGTAGCACATACAGCCTAGATAAGTAGCCCCATAGATGGTTTTTAATGTATGAAAAGATAAACCCCATGTAGCCGTAGATATTCTAGTCAAAGCATAAAAGTTACGTTTAGCTTTTTCACCCACAGTTTTAATGTGTTCAATAAATGAAAAATTTTTTTCTAGTACGAGACCGAGGTAACATACTGACTCCTTTCTTTTTACGGTGACGTTATCGAATTTGATGCTAGGCGAGGATTTAAGACTACCTTTCAAGATTAGTTGAAAGGTTTTTTGCGGCGCGAATGTTAAGCGGTTCCGTTCGCCCCACGCGGATATTAAATGTAAACACGAGTGGGCTAAGTTTTCGAGACCAGACCGCGTATTTGACTGAATGAGCAGAAGGCCATCGTCCGCGTAACCAGTCAATGAACAGCCGTGCGGGAGCGGTATCGCGAGAAAATCATCAAATCCCAGATTCCAAAGGTACGGCCCGATTACAGAACCTTGAGGACATCCCATAGTCAGTGCCTTCGACACAGAATGGTGCCCAAGTGTCAGTTTAACGGTTCCGTGTAAGAAGTACGAGTATATAAGAGTGTAGATATTTCTAAAGCAACCACGACTTTTTAATTTAAGCAGTAACATCGGCCACCAAGCGTTGTCGAAAGCACCAGAGATGTCAAGGAAAATGCCGACGACGTATTTACAATTCGAATTATTTACTACCGTTCTAACAGAGAGTGCGGCGTCAGTTGTAGATTTGCCTATGGTAAACCCGAATTGGTTATTATGAAATTTAGGCCCGTCCGGTAACAAACGTGGAACAATTAAACGTTCGAGGAGTTTCCCCAATGAAGGCAGTAATGTTATGGGGCGGTAAGACTTAGGGTCGTCCGGGGGCTTGTCGCCACTTTTTGGTATTATTCGAATAAAGCCGCGACGCCATACACGCGGGAAAACGCCCTCAGAAATACACCGACAGTAAACAGTTAGTATACAGTCACCGGCTGTTTTACAGGCTTCCTTAATCATCCGATTAGATATTTTATCATCCCCTGATGACTTATTTACCGGCAGTTTTTTAACGACGTTTGAGAATTCGTCAATAGAGGGGAGGTTTGACATAGGTGACATTGGTGGTTCAGCTGCCCAGGCTCTGATCTGACGGTGGTAATCGTTGTCATCAGAAGATGAGTCGTCCGGAATAAGAGTGTTAAGTAGGCATTCCGTTGTCTCTTCTATACCAGCGGTATGTGTGTTGTTAACTTTAATGTTTTGAATATAAGCTAGGTCTATCGACCTGTTTGCTTTGAACTCGTGGTATAGGGGCGACCACGGGCCTTCACTTTCGAGTTTTTGGACAACTTTGTGCAGTAAATTATTCTTAGATTTTTCCACAGATGCTTTGTACCGGGATCTGGCAACTCTAAACGTATTTAGGGCAAGGGTGAGTGAGTCACCCCTAATTTGATGTTTTTTTAGTTTATTTAATTTTCTACGCGCTCTTCGAAAAAATTTACGTTGTTCTACTAAATAGGCACTCCACCAATCACATCTACGGATATTGGTCATAGAACCTCGACCAATGGCAATATCAGCACAGTATGTGAAGGTGTCTGACATGATTTCAGCACACTCTTCAGCTGACAATCCGTCGCGAGTGAAGTCCTTGGCTTGTGACGCGAACAATGAACTAAAAAATTGCCAATCTGCGCCCTTAGACTTATATCTAAAATTTTGAGCTTGATATTGATTAGAACCTTGCGTTAACATAGGGATAAACTCGTACACGATTAAGCGATGATCACTACATGACGCGTCTGGGAGGACACGCCACCTATCCAAGCGGACGTCGGCACTAGAAAGTGTGACGTCAATACAAGATTCGCCCATGAGGCTGCAATAAGTAGGTGGTGCATCGGGAGTATTGTGAACTGATAGGTTCATCTCAGCGATGAAATCCTCAACGGCGTGGCGCCGTTCAGAGTCCGTGGACCGAACCTTGCCATACCAGAGTGGCGATGACGCGTTAACGTCAGCGCCAATGATTATTTTGCAGCCCGCAAGTGACCGCAAGACATTACGGAGATTGTGAATATGAGGACCAACAGGGTCAGAATATTGAAAATAATAGCTCACAACATAAACTTTAAACGATGCCGATGAAATCTCCGCTACGGCACAGTGTGGGGTCATGAGATTACGCAAAGATGTTACAGTTATGTTTGAAGAACGCGATACAAAAATTCCAGCTCGTGCTTTGCCATTAAGTTGTACTACCTTGTTACGTAAACTCGCGTTTTGATACTGTTCTTGGATTAGTACAATGTCCAAATTATATTCCGTAATTAATGTATCTAGCTCAGACGTCGCCACCCTGTCGTTATGTAAATTTAATTGTCCAATAGAAAAACCAGCCATCCTAGTTAGTAGTTAGTATTAAGCACTAGTTGCTCTAATTTCAATTTATACGTGCCACAATCTTGTGACCCGCAACGATGGTTGGACGCTTTCTTAAAACGTTTGCACGCGACGCAAGTCGGGGTAAAGTTTAACTCGTCTTTATGCGGACAGTCTTTGGTCTCGTGGGTCTCGGCACAATTTGCACAGGTGGGAGATTTAGCAGCGCAGTGTTTTCTGACATGTCCGAATTGTTGGCAGTGTAAACAACGGACCACATCAATGTCGTCTACGAAGCGGCAAGTAGCCCAATCAATAAATAATTTTTCCTTACTGTCAATTAAATGTTTACGCACCACGGATTCAATTTCTATGCCTATCCATTTTCTACCGTTATCTAACGTACGTTTACGTATTATTTTAGTTGATTTTATAAAATCCTCCTCTTTTATTGACAGCTCGCCTTTGATATTTTGGCGGAACAGCGCGGTCACGTCTAAGTCTATGGTGTGTTTGATGTAATTTATTTATTATGTTTATAGAATAAGAATTAACGCAAACATTCGCATACTTACTATGATTTAAAACTCCCTAAGTATCTACACGTACCTATACTCTAATCTCAAAAATGGACTGTGACAAACATATAAAAAACTTAGAAAATTGCTTTTTAATTAAGTAGGTATACTTAGCTTTAAAAATTAGATTAACTTTTAAATATGCTCAAGTAGGCTATAAGGTTCTAATTTATCGTCTGCGTTCCTCTTCCTCGAGAATCTCATTGTATTCGCCCGGTTCCTTAAGCATAAGACATTCTACATAATGATATCTTGTCCTCAGTGTCTAGTCCTAGTGTTCTCCTGCCACGGCTGGGAGGTGACAACTGTCGAAGGCGTTGGAAACTGTAAGGACGGATATAACGATGCCCAGAAGAGAATAGTCGCGTTCAACGGCACCCAGTGCGGATACTGCACCCCGGGATGGGTCATGCAGTTGACCAGGTAGGCAGGCACTAGTCACAGTCAAAGAATCAAAATCAAAACATCATTTATTTATTTACTTATTTATTTATTGCACCATGTAGTTTACAGAGAACATACTTAAAAAATAGTTACCTTAAACATACATAGACCCTGTAAGGGTGTAGCACTTTTACTTAAAGTTTATTTAAAGTAGGCCTAATTTAATTGGCCCTTCACATTAGCGAATTGGTACAGATGACAGATATTATATTGTTTTCTGTTTTTTCACCTTGACAGTTATGTAACGTTCACACACAAAACTAAAATGGCATATTTACGTTTCCAAGACATATGTATCTTGGATAGGTATGTAGATAATGATGTCTATTTTATTGTCTCACGCCCGTTCACGGTTGTCTGTTGTAATGCAGAAGTTTATGATTTTTAAATATCATTAAGATAATTTCCCCATAATTCTTCATTTGAGACACTTAGTCGAGTATTTTACCTACGCTAGCTTAAAATAATTGCATAGGGATTTATGAAATAAAGGTGTGAAAGACTGCTTGGAAAACGTAAATTATGTGCAACTTATGTTTCCGATTATCTTGATTCAGTCCCACTCTTTAGGCTTTCTTGACGACTTTCTTGCACTTAGGTCTTAGGTATGGTTTGATTCTTCGATAGTGAATGAAGTTTTCTTCCAGCTTAACCGACAAAAACCTCACGATGGCGGAGCTTGAGAAGTCCTTTGGCAGCAACACATGTAGGTGTACAGGATTCAGGCCCATTTTGGATGCGATCAAGTCATTTGCCATAGACGCCTCTCCAGATATATGTCAGAGAGTTCGTGATATAGAGGAGACCAACATATGCTCCAAAAATGGTAAAAACTGCCAAAGAACGTGTTCCACAAGAAGCGACGGCAGTGATTGGAGTCTTATAGGTGACATCAAGAGTGACAGCACCATTTGTTTGGATTTCGGAAAGTCTAAGTTCTTTAAGGTGTATGATCTGAGTGATATTATCGACATCTTGAATAAGTACGGCGTGGATTCGTATATGTTCGTCGATGGAAACACTGGAAAGGGTTGGTTTATTCTTTAAATTTATATTACACATAGATAAGTGTAAGTTATAGCTCATTTTTTTCCAGAACACGGGCAATATAGCTAATATAGCTAATAATAAAAAAAAACATTTTACGCGAAATTATTTTCCATGATGACTACGTTTCGGATTTTTACAACAACCATAGTATAGGGCAGATCATTTAATACACAGCAACATTAAAAAAAGCTTTGCCAGTACAATTAAATCAAATTTAATCATAAGGTTTTTATGTTATATAGACTTTTTCAAGCATTTATAAAACGTTAAGACTCTAGTTGGAATATTTTGTTTATGAACATTATCAAGGCATTCGAAAAAAAAGGTACCTAATGTCGTACCCAAAAAACTAATTAACATGTAAAAATACGACTAATCATTAATTACCTTCGTGCGCACTTTATTTTGTGAATTAATTTGTTAAATAGACAAAACTAAGTAGATTTGAAGAAGTTGACTACCTGATTGGTGCAGTGGATGAGCGATCGGCTTGTGCGTCACGGGTTGCGAGTTCGATCCCCGCACAGAGCAAATATTTGTACGTTCTACAGGTAGTTGTTCCGGGTCTGGTGTTTGTGTATGTGAAAATTTGTGTTTGCAAACGCACCCACGACACAGGAGACAATCCTAGTGTGGCGCAAAGTTTTACAAAAAAATAAAAAAATAAAAAGAAAAGTACCAAAAGTAAGGCATAGGCATAGATATATAGAGTTTCGTGTCATATTGTTTGCCCACGATGTAATTCTGAACTAATAAAAAAACTGAGTTTCATAAAACTGCACACTGTGTGTAGTTCGGTCCAACTTGAGAGATAGGATACTTATCATTTTTAGGCTTCACGCAGACAAAGATTCGAGCACAGCAGCTAGTACCCATACACGTATACACTCATAGACATACATTATGCAAATTTTCAGGTATTGTCGAAACGTTCGAGTACCCTAGAGTTTTGATAGACATAAGTGCAGTTACGAGCCTTAAACAATACAATTTTGATCAGAATCTTGTCCTTGGAGCCAACGTGACTCTCGAAGACTGTATAACAATATTCAAGGAAGCTGCTAAGAATAAATCCGGCTTTGCTTATCTCGCAGAGTTCGTTAAACATTTTGAGCTTATAGCTCATATCCCCGTGAGAAAGGTAAGTGACGTCAGAGAGACAGAGAGAACCAGATTCACCGTGAAATTGAAAAGTTTTATTTTTGTAAATAGATCTTTTTAAAGAATCTTTTGCAAGGCAATGTTTTGATTACTAGTTGCCGCAAAAAACTCAGATAATCATGGTCTCTCTTAAAGGTTACATGTCAGCTCGTCAACCACTTATTGGTTGCCGAGCTCGGGCTAAGACATGAATGTTTTTAGTACACATTCACACTATTGAAACTTGGAGCCTTTCCACTAAGGGTCAGCCCTAACTATCCTAATTTACAGCCGAAGGCTCTTAAAACTTTCACGTCCTTGACTTTAGCCATTTGCAAAATTAATTCACAACTTTAATAGTTGTGGACTTTGTCGTTTCCTATTTTTTTATGAAAAAACGTGCTATAGGGCATGTATGATAAAAATATTATGCAGTCCTTCTAGCTAGTCGCAACGTCGACTGCTGAACATGACGTCCTATGGCCATATGTCTGTGAGATTATATGTTTACAGATCGGCTCTTTGGCTGGCAACTTGATGTACAAGCGCGCGGTGCCTACGTACCAGTCTGATTTGTTCATACTCTTTGAATGTGTTGGTGCCACGATGACTGTTCGTAAGTACGAGTTACATTTATTTGTATAGTTTATCATCATCATCAACCCATTATTGTCACTGCTCAACAACAAACTCATCCTATTAGAAACCCTTATAGGATGAGTTTGCTGTCGGATCGTTTATCTGTCAGCCTGTCTCTTGTTAATACTTATGAATACTGTAACTATAGGTATATAGTAATCTTTATAATATACTTAAGCCTTCGGCACCTTCGATTTAAATGCATAACATCAAAATCCGAGGTATTTTCCATTGAAATAATGTAACAGTTTGTTCTACTCCAAATTTAAATTTGTTTTACTGTTTTTAATTCAATTATATTTTCTTTTAAGGTCAGTGACGGTAACGTCAATACGTGTCTTGTACTACATCGGTTTTTATGTGTACTGCACCCAATTACTTATCAAACAAATTCATGCAAACACTATATTTTGTGTTAAAAGTAAAAATAGGTAATAAAGATAATTTAAATTGTTTAATTAGGTGAACAGTCATTATAAAATAAATAAGATAGCTATTTTCGCTATCGTGGTATACAAATAAAGAACTATAGATATAACTAGTTGTATATATTCTTAAATATAATTGTAATATTAATATTGTTAAAGTTAAAGTCAAGTCAAAGTCAAAATATAATTTATACAAAGTAGGTAAGCCAATTTTAATTGGTTCTATTTGATCGTAAACAATAAAGACAACCCCTAATCGTTATTAGGGGAAAATCACTTGGAAACGGTAAAGGCCGTTGCCTTTACCGTTTCCAAGTGATTTTGCTGGCACGAAGGGGCGCAACAAACTCCCCAGGAACTTACCATTTTCATACATACATACACTCACGCCTTTTTCCCATGGGGGTAGGCAGAAACTACAGAATGCTATGCGCTACGGTCCTTGCATACTACTTTTGCCTCGTCCACATTCATACATCTCGTCATTTTCATTTGCTACTATTACCTTATGGTATAAATTAATTAACCGACTTCATTAGTATAATAATTTCCATTACAATAAAATATGAATGTAGAGATATTAGTGCATCATAAAAATAAATGAAATTGAATGAATAGACTGAGTAAAAACAAAATTGCAGTAGCTATAATTAAGCTTTTTTTTTTTTTTTATTAAACAAACAACGCTTAATGTAATATTGATATGTCTAGATATCAATAGTATATTAAGTTGTTTGTTTAGCTAATTTATTTAAGTTATTACTAAATATTTAACTATTATTTAATTGTTTACACTGATAAAGGAGTTTATTATATTATGTAGATTACTTTGGGTTCTGAAATATGCTACAATGCATACGCATAGTTTTTGAAATGTGTATGCAAAGTTTATTTAGATACCGAACTTATTTAAATTTTTATAAGAGGGTTGCCAGGTATAAACAAGTGGTTGCAACTTGCAACTATCATCTTGCTTATTGAAAGGAATGAAATTCTGTTTGCATACACAAATGTATACTTTCTGTTGATCTGAAATCAAGAACTTGACACCTACGACACGTCAGTCATATTTGTTGGCCCATCGTTGGGCATAGGTGAAAAGTCTCTCACTCTCTGATGACAGAGATTATAATTATCGTCCACCACACGAGTCAAGTGCGGGTTGGCAGATTTCACGCTATCGAGATAATCATGCAAAGGCATGCAGGTTTTCTCACGATTCCTGTCACAATTTCATGCATGCATCTTCGAATAGACATCACAGTCCATAGATAGTAAAACTTTTTCTGAGTAGGTATGTGCTATTTTTTTATCAGGCAATTGCAATGGCAAAGACACTTCGTTGACAATGACGAAATTCTTGGAGTTTGACATGCAAGGAGTATTAATGTTAAACATAGAACTACCCCCGCTGAGTAGCTCACACATCTTCAGAAGTTATAAGGTAAGAATACGCTACCAATGTAAATGAAAAAGTCACCAGTATATTCGTTGGCTGTCCGACGCTTTTGTTTGGGCTAGGCAAGCATTTCTTTAGATTTATAATGATTTGTTATTGTGCCGGTGTTGGGTGAAGCCAGGAAATGGCTTTTATACACTCAGGCGTTAAACTCAACCTACCCTCAACTTCTGGGCCGGTCGCGAGTTAGCTCTGAGTGCCTATCTAAAAGTAACATATTTTATAACATTCACTACTTAAAATTTCAGATCATGCCAAGGAACCAGAATGCTTTGGCTATTATAAACTCGGCATATCTTTTAAAACTTAAAAATAATAAGGTAGTAGAAACTGCTAGTATAGTATACGGGAATGTTGCTCCGGATTTCGTTCATGCGAAGAAAACTGAAGTATATTTGGTGGGGAAAAATATATTTACTGATGAGACTCTGCAAGGAGCGGTCCAAGTGTTATGCAATGAACTGACACCAGTGGAAATAGATGGCGAACCTTCAATCGAGGCCCGGAAGAAATTGGCTATTGGTCTGTTTTACAAGGTGAGGTAGACATCTTAATATATCGTATGAAGTCGGATAAAAGGGTCGAATATTTCTTTCAAGTAAACAATTCCTCTGAAATCTTAGGAGACCCGTGCCTAGCAGTGGAACATTCAATGGGTTGGTCAAAACAAACCTAATTCTAGAAACTCGGTCTTATGGAGAGGACCGCAACGCTTTTTCAAATAAATAGATGATTGCACTATGTAATCAATTTTTATTTGGTCCGAATCAAATGTAAGCTTACGTTTAGCACCCTAACCTTGAATATTTTTCACAGTTTATCCTGAACATCAGCCCAGCGGGAACAGCTCTTCCAAAATACTCCTCAGGCGGCGAACTCCTCTGCAGGCCCGTATCTTTTGGCAAACAGGACTACCAGGCCGACCAATCTCTGTTCCCATTGAACCAACCGGTGGATAAGCTGGAAGCTAAGATCCAGAGTGGGGGAGAAGCAAGGTTCGTGAACGACCTCCCCCCTTTACCCAGACAGGTGTTCGGTGCGTTTGTACTAGCTACTGTCCATATTGGAGAAGTGAATACTATTGATGTGGACGATGTTTTGGTAAGTAAATAGTATACTAACTTTTCTATTAGCTATATTATAGCCTGATCCTTCTCAAATGAGAGGAGTCACTGGGCTGCTAGGCACGGTCAGCATTGAGAAACATGTTTAAAAAATATTTACATGTGCTAATTATTTGTTGTGTTCACATCTGGTTAGGTTCAAGAGAATAAAACAAAACATTTTATTATTATTCAAATATTTCGTATTTTTTCTAAGCTTTGGAATAATTAACATGAATTTATTTTTGAAAATAATACTAGTAACTTCATATTATTTCAAAAAAATGTTTTTCGCTGGTCTATAATAACGAAATGACAGTAGGTAGGTATCCAAAAATTCAATCGGATACATATTCATTATAATTTTTATAAAAGAAAACGTTTAAAATATATATAATTCCATATACAATTGTCAATTCAAAACGATTTATATTTAAATAATGTATATTTCAAATTGTTTGAAGTATCTTGGACTGCTTTTTAATATCACAGCTAAATAAACAATTCAAAGTCTATTTTAATGTAAATTAAAACGTGTAAATATTACGCATTATTTGTTAATAAGTTACTTTATATATGAAATAAGCGTCTGGTCTGAAAATTAAAATGCTTAATCATTGTTATAATATATATTCCAACACACTTGTTATAATAAAATTAATATTAGCTCATTATTTATACATATATTTGCATTGGCAACATAATATTTTTTGTTTAAGGTCCAATGTGACGCACATGTAGCATGTTCTGCAATCTTAATTAAGCCTTAGTAACTATTATTTTAATTGAACACATGTTTGGTGTCTGGTAACTTAATATTTGTTTACTTATTTTAAAAAAATATTAAATATCAGAGTTACCAGGAGTGTTGTTCCCAATCAAATGCCAAATAATCGTCCACCATAAATCGAATATTTATTAAATTGTAGGTAGGTACACTCAACACATACGAGTACATATACATATAGTGTTCAAAATATCGAAAGTTTGTTTGCTCGAGCGCTCATCGCGTCGCGTATTCATTCTATCCAAATATGAATAGGCATATTAAAATACTTTTTATATAAAATGAAAAGCACAAACAAGAGCCAGGGCCATCATGGTGGATTGAATGAACCGATTGGGTATAAATATATCGCTCTAAGTGATTACAACCATTATTTTTACCCACCGCGATAGTTTTTTTTTTGTTTCTTTTCAAATGTATTACTAATATATTTGTTAAGTAAACTGTAATTACGTAATAAATACTGTGTCATTATTAATCATATATGTTACGTCTACAAGCTTGGGCTGTAGACTTATTAAAATACTATTTTGATATACTGGTAGAAATATATAAATAAATAGGTATCAATACAATTTAGTGTACAGATGGCGTGCTAGCGTTATACACACCAAAGGACATCCCAGGGGTCAATTCCTTCACATTCCCTGGAATACAACTGCAGACTGATGAAGAGGAGATTCTAGCAACCAAAATTAAGTTCTACGGTCAACCAATCGCTATAGTGGTTGCCAATACAGAAAGACTTGCTCAGCAAGTTGCCAAAAGAGTAAAAGTCACATACAAAAATGTGAGCACTAAAGCTCCTGTATTGACGATAGACGAAGCAAAAAAAGATAGTAGTAGATACGTGCCGGGCAGTTCGACGATCGAACCAAGTGGCAAAGGTACTGATGTGAAGAAAGTTATCAAAGGAGTTTTTGATATGGACGCCCAGTACCATTATTATATGGAGCCTATTTCATGCGTTGTTGTGCCAGTCGATAATACATTGGAAGTATATGATTCCACGCAGTGGATGGACCTTACGCAAATCGCTGTTGCCAGATCTTTGGGGATACGCGAAAGCGAGTAAGTATCTACTAATTTCTTACATTTAGGACGTAAATACTAGGAAACAAACTACATTGGAATAATACGGATTTTTACGGATTTTGTCGTATATTAATTTTATTTAATGCCGACGTTTCGGATCCTTTACAACATCCATCTGCTATGCGTCTTCGTAATGTAATAAATCCGTAAAAGTAGTTTTATTTCAATAAGTAAGTTTCAATTTACTATTATTAACGTGTTTGTCTGTCGCTTCGTTGCTCTTAACCGCTAAGAATCAGTTCAATCTCAGCAGTTAGGTTCATCTCTCTAGTGCAAGGCACTGGTCTTTTACTAGATAGATGAACTCGTCTTTCTAGTACCAGGATCCAGGCTGGTGCCGCCGTTTTACATACAAAATTGGTTTTTAAGCAAGATAGGGAAAATTGAACCATCGACCATACATCTTGACTATGATTGTTCAATTTCAAATCCGGTCAAACCTTAGAAGGCAAACCTTATACTTTCCAGTGTGATAGTAAAAGTCCATCGAGTGGGAGGTGGGTTCGGAGGCAAGATCAGCCGCAACGTGCAAGCAGCTACTGCCTGTGCCCTGGTTGCCAAGAAACTAAACCTACCGTGTAGATTTATACTACCGATTCAGACCAACCTCACCACAGCTGGAAGGAGGTTGCCGTGCCAGTGTGAATATGAGGTAATTACTGTAGTGGCTATAGTGTTAATTTGCTCATATTGAGCGTTAAATTTAGATATTACGTCAGTATACACATGAGCAAGACCTGTGATAGCCTAGTGGCAGAACACTGACTATTAGAAGTTACGTTATTGTATATCACATGTTAAAATAGCGAGGGAAAACATTAAGAGGTAACCTGCATGAGAGACATCAAGACAATCTATCAGGACTTCACATTGTGAAGTCTGCCAATCCGTCTCAATCTCTCTCAAATGAGAGACAACCCTGCCCAGCCGTGGGACATTAATTGGTTTGATGATGTAGGAACACATATTTTATTTTTTTTGATTAAGAAAGAAAAATTCAACCTCAGGCGGGACTCGAACCCGCGTCTTCTGGATCGGTACTCCAGACGCTCTGCCAAATGAGCCACCGAGGTATCCGCCTGATGTGTTGAATTTTTCTTTCTTTATGTTACTTATGTCTTTACGGCGACATAGCAACATCGATTGGACAATTCTGCCCAACCCAGAATTCTCCCTTTACAGCGAGTAGATTCCGGATGATATTGCATTACCTTCATACAATCTTTTTGTATTTTTTTAGCTTATTTCAAGCTAAGATTTTTAAATTTTTGATTAAGAAAGAAAAATTCAACCTCAGGTGGGACTCGAACCCGCGTCTTCTGGATCGGTACTCCAGACGCTCTGCCAACTGAGCCACCGAGGTATCCGCCTGATGTGTTGAATTTTTCTTTCTTTATGTTACTTATGTCTTTACGGCGACATAGCAACATCGATTGGACAATTCTGCCCAAGAGACTTCAAGAGAAATTCGCGGTTAAATCGCGAGTTAAATTTAGCTGTCTATAATTTCGACACTAACAGTCAGATGCGTTTTATTAACATGGCAAATGAATGTTTTATTGCCATAATTCAATATGCGCTCGTTAGCCTTATCCTGAGCTGTGTGGCCAGCAGACTCGATTGTCTGTATGTGAGTCGCTGCTGCAAGCTGTCCACCTCAGTGTTAAGAGAGTGGCGGTGATCGTGTGTGTGAGTATTGGCCTAGGAATAGGAATACTGCTGTGGTAGCCTAGCGGTGTGACCAGTGGACTGAGATGTCAGAGGTCTCGAGTTCAAACCCAAGGCACGCACCACTGACTTTTTGGAAGCTATGTGCGAATTTATCACATGCTCAAACGGTGAAGGAAAACATCGTGAGGAAACCTGCATGCATGAGAGAATTCTCGATGGCGTGTGAAGTCTGCCAACCCGCAGTAGGCTAGCGTGGTGGACTGTAGCCTAATCCCTCTCAATTGAGAGGAGACCCGTGCCCAGCAGTGGGACATTAATGGGATGATGATGATGATGATGAATAGGAATAGTAATATAGGTTATTATTATTATTAACAAAATGCCAAGTAATCTTCATCGAACGTCGATCGTTTTTACATCGATTTTTTAGAAAAGATGCATGGCATGGGATCTTGCCTTAATACAAAGAAGATGCAAACAATCTGTTTTTAGCATTCCGTTGATACCTATCACATATATTTACACAAAAACAATTTGTAGTAAAAAGTAATTAAAATACCTAATATAAAAACCCTGTCGGCCTTAAGACTGTGTAATACGAGTTCAGTGCTTATTTCCGTACCAAAACGATGACCACATTTTATGGACCTGGTTTAGCAGTAAACGTGTTATTATTTTATAATAACAGATTAACAGACAGACAGAACATTATAAATAAACTAATAAAACAAAACCTGTCCTTACGAACTTCAGAACATGGAACATGTTCTAATTATAATATGTATATAAAATGCAGGTAGGAGTCGATGACAACGGCAAGATCCAGTATTTGAACGCAACAATCGTAGAGGACAATGGATGCAGTAATAATGAGAATATCCTCAGCTATACTGCTGGCGGCTTTCCCAATTGCTACGACACTGGCTTCTGGTCTTTGAGGACCGGTACAGTGACTACTGACAAACCTTCCAATACCTTCGCTAGAGCACCAGGTAACAAGACACCTCTTTGAGAGTTAGACTGGAGATTTTGCTATTTATTTAAAATTGATTGTATTTTTTTACCGTCCTTATTATTAAATAAGTAATTATACAAGAAGCTCTAAATATAATAAATAAAAAAGAATATGCTGTTGGAATTTTATTGGATATGAGTAAAGCTTACGATCGGGTATCATACAAAATACTACTAGACAAATTATATTCAATAGGCGTTAGAGGCATAGCTTACGATTGGTTCAATTCATATCTTAAAGACCGGATTCAGTATGTAGAAGTAGAACACCACTCACAGTCTGGCGACATAACATCTGTAAGGTCACAAAAGGCAGACATTACAATGTCCATACCGCAAGGCAGCGTGTTAGGTTGTATTTTATTTCTCATTTATATAAATGACCTGCCCAAAGAGATAAATGCCCAAACAGTTCTATTCGCTGACGATATATCAGTAGTACTTCCGTGTCCAAATATTAAAAATTTAAATACAGATTTAGATGAAAAACTTACAAAAATAGTTAGTTGGCTTAGTGACCATAATTTAAAATTAAATTTCAATAAAACCAAAATAATGCAATACAGACCATATCAAAAACATCAATTAAATATCAACTACTCATTTAACAATACAAAAATACAATGTGTGGACGAATTCTTATTATTAGGTATAACAGTAGATTCTTTTATAAACTGGAAGGCCCATATACAAAACATCTCCAGTAAACTGGCAAGATTCACATATGCATTATATGAACTTAAAAAAGCTACCGATTTAAAAACAGCCATGACAGCTTACTATGCTTATGCATACTCTTGGCTAAATTATGGTATCATACTGTGGGGAAATAGTGTAGATGTAGGAAAGCTCTTTATTCTCCAAAAAAAATGCATTAGAATTATGGTCAATATAAAAGACCCACTAGAAAGCTGTAAACCACACTTTATTAAATTTCAAATGCTTACATTAACTGGTATGTATATATTAGAAATCGGTAAATTTGTTCGGAAACACCCATCACTATTTCAGGTAGTAAGTAATCAACGCACTCAACAACGTAACCTTCGTTTCAATAATAAATTGGCAATACCTAGATCTACATTAGCTATATTCCATTGAGGGCCCTTTGCAATGTGTGTAAAAATATATAATAAAATCCCAAATACGATACGGGAAATAGAATATGATAATAAATTTAAAAATGAACTTCAAAAGTTCTTAGTAAAAAAATGTTATTATAGTGTTAATGAATATATAACTGATAAATAATAGTAGAATATGTATGTAACAAAATAATAAACAGTTTGTAATTGTTCGATCTTTATAAGCATTTTTATTTTTACATTCATAAGTAGTAGCAATTAAACATTGTAAAGAAAGGACGTCTATTTTTTATAATCACACACCGCTCCATCATTCAGTCAAAAGTGAACCTTAACAACATAAACATATGGTCGAAATCGCGCCGGATTAATGAATGGAGCGGCTCGCAGAGTTGGTCGGTCGAATACAATAGGAACCGCATTCCTGAGATAATAATACAAAGGATTTGCTCGTGAACAATTAACTTATTAGTGCGAATTTTATTAAGTTGTTTTAGACTCGTTTTATATGAAAGTGAATTAGTATATAGGGTTGACTGTGTATTTAAAACTGGACTAAGTTAATGAGTGAATATGGAGACGCCGACTCCGGAACAATCAAAGTATTTAACTACTTTAGAAGATGTGGCGAATATGATACGGAAGGCTCAAGTAAACATAAAAAAGTGCCCGAAACAACGACTAACACAAGGTTATGTCAAGGCTAGATTACAGTGCATTGAAGAGTATTGGGACTTATTCAAACAAACTCATAATAGTCTTACGAAGTGTACACCGCGAGAACAACGTGGTGTATTGCCGTATTTTCTCAATGAGGAGTACTACACATACGAAGAAATGTACCTATGTTTACACGGTGATTTGGCCGATCTCCTTTCAAGTTTAGAATCACATCAGAAACTTACGGAGGCAGGTAACATGTCTACTACGTCTTTGAATGGCCAACAATCGTTTGCCAAGCTGCCAAGAATACAATTACCCACGTTCTCAGGAAGTTACGAAGATTGGCCTACATACCAAGACTTGTTTACAGCACTAGTCCACAACACATCTATAAGTGATGTGCAAAAGCTGCACTATTTGAAGACAAGTGTCTCCGGAGAAGCTCATACATTGTTACGTAATATTCAGATTACAGAGAGTAATTATACACAGGCATGGGATTTACTTAAGGATCGATTCGGTAACAAGAAAATGATTGTTAGTTCAATTCTAAAGAGATTATTTAATCAGAAAAAAGTCACAAACCAATCAGCTAGTCAAATTAAAGCTTTGCTCGATACTACAGTGGCATGTATTAACAGTCTGAATAATATGAAAATATCCACCGCCTCTTGGGATCCGATATTGATATTTCTGGTAGGGCAGAAATTGGACTCAGAGACATTAAAGGACTGGGAAGAGCTTGCTTACAAGGAGAATAGCGATGAGTTGTCGTCATGGAAAGAATTACAAAAGTTCCTCGAGTCTAAGTTCCGCACATTAGAACTTGTCGCTCCGATCTCCACTTCCAGCTTAAGGGAAAAACCGCAAAGTCATAAATCTTTTCATGTGGCTACCAAAGACGAGGAGAAGGAAAAGGAAATACTTCAGGCGACGCACGCCAATATGAGTACACAACTTTCCTGCGCGTACTGTAAGGGTGCACATTTTATTTTTAATTGCAAGGATTTTGCAAAGAAATCTGTGGATGAGCGACATGAGTTTGTAAAGAAAAATAATTTATGTTTCAATTGCTTAATACCGAATCACAACGTATATAAATGCAAACAAAGATCGACGTGCCGAGTCTGCAGAAGAAGACACCATTCTCTTTTACACCGAGTTATAGAAACAAGTCAGGAGAAAAATCAACAATCACAACCAGAACAAACAATCACAAGTGCACACTTCTCTAAAGAACAACCTGGTCATCAAGTGTTATTGGCTACAGCACAAGTAGAGGTTAAATCAAGCAACGGTGAAACACACATACTTCGTGCTTTGATAGACCAAGGTTCAGAGGCTTCATTCGTGTCAGCAGGAGTTGTTGAACTCTTGGGACTGAAGAAAACTTGTATCAAGGGTGCAGTCTCTGGAGTTGGAGAAGCAACAATACCTATCAAGCATTTAGTTGACCTGTCAGTCACATCGCGCTTAAATAAGACTGAAGTAATTCGAGTGAAAGCGTATGTACTGAAGACATTAATCACAAGACTGCCCTCGAAACACATCGTGGTGGACCGGCTTGACCTTCAAACATTACCGTTGGCTGACCCTACATATTACACACCGGGTAAAGTTGACATTTTAATTGGTGCTGATGTCTTTTGTAAGATTTTAGAAGAGGGTTTTATGAGATTGCCTGACGGATTAGTGGCTCAGAAAACACGTTTGGGGTGGATACTTTCGGGTCAAAAGGAAGACAACCCACTTAGCAACAATCATCAAGTTATTACATTACATGTTTCTAAGTTGGTTTCAGAAGATAATGATACACTGAAAAGGTTCTGGGAAATAGAAGAAGGCTTATACAAAAAAAGGAAAGTATTTACAAAAGAAGAAGAAAGATGTGAAGAGATCTACATAAATACAACAAAAAGAGTCAATGGAAAATACACAGTACACTTACCTTTAAAACAAAATATTGAAGAAACAGTTAGGTTATGTGGAGATACAAAACAAAACGCTATTTTAAGATTCAGACACTTGGAGAAGAAATTTCAAAGATCACAGAAGCTAAAAGAGGAGTATGCTAAAGTCATTCACGAATATAAACAGATGGGTCATATGAGAAGGTCAACTACCACACAGGACAACAAAGCAATATATTTGCCTCACCATGCGGTAGTACGCGAAGACAAAGATACTACAAAAGTTCGAGTGGTCTACGATGCATCGGCAAGGGGTTCAAACGGTCATTCTTTAAACGAAGCTATGATGGTTGGACCTGTCTTGCAGCCTGATCTGCGAAGCTTAATTACATCGTGGCGAACACATAAAATATGCGTAGTGGGAGATATAGTGAAGATGTATAGAATGATCAATATGACAGAAGAACACACTGATTTACAACGCATTGTCTGGCGAGATAGCCCTGAAGAAGAATTAGAAAGCTACAATTTAACAACTGTTACTTTTGGTACAGCCGCTGCGCCATACTTAGCCGTCCGAACATTAAATCAACTGGCAGATGATGAAGCTTTCTCTTATCCTAATACAGCTCCTGTAGTCAAAAAGTGTTTTTACATGGATGATTTGATGTGTGGAAATGAAAATATAGAGAAAACAAAGATAATGTGTAAAGAAATTAAAAATATACTGAAAAGGGGTGGCTTTGAGATGCAAAAATGGTCTAGTAATTCGGAAGAAGTTTTAACATATTTACAAGAAGGAAAGAATAAGACAGAAGATAAAATAGAAATAAAGCTAGACAAAATTATAAAGATTCTGGGTTTAACGTGGGATAGGAAAGATGATTTATTTAAAATAACAGTAAACTTACCTGAAGTCCAAAGTATGGTAACGAAGCGATCGATTCTTTCTGATGTTGCTCGCCTGTTCGATCCATTTGGGTGGCTGTCACCAGTAATCATAACAGCCAAAGTTTTAATACAAAAACTGTGGCTATGCAGTTTAGGTTGGGATGATGAACTGCCACCGCATTTGAGAGAAGAGTGGATGTCATATAGACAAGAGCTGATACATTTGCAAAACATTAGTTTACCTCGCTGGTTGAAAACTGCACTGAATAATGATGTTGAGTTACATGGTTTTGCAGATGCATCCACTCACGCCTACGCTGCTGTTACTTACCTTAAAGTTATTGAAGAAGACGAAGCGCATGTCACGATGATTGCGTCTCGATCCAAGGTTGCACCATTAAAACAAATATCAGTACCTAAATTGGAATTATGTGCTGCAGCCCTGCTAGCTAAATTAATCAATGACCTTACAGAAGTATTAAAGATTCCTAATAATAAAATATTCGCTTGGACAGATTCGATGGTTGTAATGGCTTGGCTGCAGTCGGAACCCAGTCGTTGGCGTACGTTTGTAGCAAATCGAGTAGCAGATATTACACGCGTCCTAGATACCGACCGTTGGAGACATGTTCAGTCTGCCGATAACCCAGCCGATATTGCCACAAGAGGCATTAAAGCAAGCGAACTGGCTTCTCAAGACTTATGGTGGACTGGCCCTATATGGTTAAGACGAGAGGTGACAAAATTTGAGTCGTGTGATATTCCACAAACAACGCTAGAGTTAAAGAGTACATATCATACAACATTAGAAGAAGAAAAGCCAATATGGGAAAGATTTTCAACTATTTCAAGAATGAAAAGAGTATTAGCATACTGTAGGAGACTTTTGAAGACACAAACCACCAAGGAAAAATATTTAACTGTAAATGAATTAGACAGAATATTAGAAGAATGTATTAAATATTACCAAAATTTAGTTTATAGAAAAGAAGTTGAAGAATTAGTAAAGAATGGAAGAGTCAAGAAGAGAAGTTCACTTATCACCCTATCACCATACTTAGACGAGAAGAGATTATTAAGAGTCGGAGGACGATTAGAAAATGCTTCTATATCAGAATTCACCAAACATCCCATTATTATTCCTAGTAATCAGCACATCACTAAATTATTAATTAATGAAGCTCATATTAAAACACTGCATGGTGGTATACAAGCCATGATAGCGTTTGTGAGAAGTAGATACTGGGTGATAGGCCTGAAATCAGCTGTAAAACAATGTGTTCACAATTGCAAGGTATGTATTGTGGATAAGGCGAAAATAAAGAACCAGTTTATGGGACAATTGCCAGCAGTGAGGGTCAACCAACATCGAGCATTTATGAATAGTGGGGTTGATTACGCTGGACCTGTTTTCATTCGAACATCGAAAGGCCGTGGACACCAATCTATCAAAGGCTACATCTGCTTATTTATATGCATGGCTACTCGCGCCATTCACCTGGAGGCAGTCACTGATCTTACTTCACAAGCTTTTATAGCTGCATTTCGGAGGTTCGTGGCACGCAGGGGACATTGCTCTCATCTATGGAGTGACAATGGTACCAATTTTGTTGGCGCTGACAAGGAATTAAAGGAGTTATTTCAGAAGGGCAAGGATAACATGACAAAGGAAATAGCGGAAATTCTAGCCAATGACGGGACCACGTGGCACTTCATACCACCAAGGATGCCAACTTGTGGAGGCTTATGGGAAGCTGGAATTCAGTCAGCAAAGAGACACTTAGCTAGAATAAATAAAGATACCAAGCTGACATATGAAGAGATGGTCACCCTGTTAGCACAAATCGAGGCGTGTCTGAACTCTCGCCCTATTTGCCAAATAGACAAAGATACAGACACACCACTGACTCCAGGACATTTTTTAGTGGGAGAACCACTGGTTAGTGTGCCAGATAAAACATATGAGCATAAGAGTGTCAGTCTCCTAACCAGATGGCAACTAATTCAGAAGATGACACAAGATTTCTGGCGTAGATGGCAAATGGAATATCTCAACACTCTTCAACAGAGATATAAATGGCAAGTCACGATTCCATCGCCCGCGGTTGGAGATATTGTTATTATTAAAGAGGAAAATCTGCCGCCAACAAAATGGCTAATGGGAAAAATTAAATATCTTCATCCTGGCACAGATAATCTTGTGAGAGTGGTGACAGTACAGACTGCAGGAAACCATGAGCTTAAAAGACCTTTATACAAAATAATACCACTCCCAAAAGAGAGGCATGAGTGAGCCATGGTGGGCGGTTCGATGAACAATTTGTGTTTGCATTGTTTTAAGTATATAGTTAATTATGTGTGTGAAATAAGTATTTATCGAATGCATGTATTAATTTCAAAGATTTATGTCAATGATTACCTAAGAGATACAGTCCACAGTGAATTAGTAGTTTATTAACACGCCCACATTTTTTGGTCCATATTTAAATAATTTAATTTATATATTACGTCTGTAGAATTTGTTTACATATTTAATTATTAAAAAACTATTGTTTTTGGTGGGCGGAATGTTCGATCTTTATAAGCATTTTTATTTTTACATTCATAAGTAGTAGCAATTAAACATTGTAAAGAAAGGACGTCTATTTTTTATAATCACACACCGCTCCATCATTCAGTCAAAAGTGAACCTTAACAACATAAACAGTAATAGTAAATAAATATCATATGTTATATATAATTTATAGATTAATTACTTTAAAACATTGTTATAATTAGTTATCTGTGATTGTACTGTCAAAATATTTAACCTTTTGCTGCGCCCAAACTGGGTCCATAATGCTACCTAGTCATTATTTTACCATCTAATTTACATTGTGGAATGACAAATAAAGAATATGAATATGAATATGAACAACACTTGATTGCTACGTTATTGTATTAGGAATGCCTGTGATGAAGTTGTATTGAGTGAATAATAAAAAACGATTAAGTTTTTGCTAACCGGTTAGGTTAGCAAAAACTTAATCAACAACCTAATAAAAACTAGATATTACAAATTGATTTTAATATTACGTTGTTTTTATGGATCAATTAAAAATAATTTAGGTGTTTTTATAAAAGATGCCTAGATAGGAAAAAGATATCTTAGTATGTAGAATTAAAAATTATTTATCTATTTTACATACATACATACCATCACGCCTTTCGTCTCCGAAAGGTTAGGCAGAGGTGTACTAATGTACACCCACGTTTCGCCGGTATGTTTTAGGTCCCGTGTAATAGGGAGCGAGCCTATTGTCATAAATCGGGTACGAATCCAAACTCCGAGCAGCTACTGAAATTTCATAGAAAAGCTCAATAACACTTTGCTCGACCTGCGAATCAAACCCAAGACCTCTTGCTCGGCATTCGCACTGTACGACCACTAGACCTACGAGGCAGTTTTATTTATTTCAGAATTATTTATTTATTTTATTCCTTTAAAAATTTCGTAATGTATTGTGTTTTAGGTACCTGCGAGGGTATCACATGTATAGAACACATTATGCAGCACATTGCGTTTGCTGTGAAAAAGGACCCAACCAGCGTCCGCCTAGCAAACATGAGAACTGAAGACAACGACCTCCCAGCACTTATAGACACCCTCAAAAGCGACAGCAACTATGAGAAACGAGTCACGGAAATCAAACAATTTAACGACAGTAACAGATGGATGAAAAAAGCTATTTCTATCAACGTTATGTCATTCCCTGTAGTCTATTACGGGAACTATTCAGCTCTAGTCACGATCTATAGAGGCGATGGTACAGTAACAGTCAGTTCAGGAGGCATAGAAATGGGACAAGGCCTTAACACCAAAGCTGCCCAAGTCTGTGCATACGAACTCGGGGTGCCTCTCGAATGTGTCAACGTTATTCCACATTACTCTTTCGTATCAGCCAATAATGTGTTCTCTGGTTCTAGTATTACGACTGAGAGTGTTTGTTATGCTATCATTAAGGCCTGTGAATCGTTGAAGAAGACATTGGCTCCTGTTAAAGAGAGTATGCCAGGCGCTACTTGGAAAGAAATTATCAAGAAAGCGGGTGATGACCAACTCGAGCTGACTTCTTTGTATATGATGGCTGACACTGATCCAAATCTGCAAGGGTATAGTGCGTTCTCTGTGTGCATTGTTGAGACGCAACTGGATGTTCTGTCTGGGAGGTTCCAGATTGTACGAGCAGATATTTTGGAGGACGTTGGAGTTAGTGCCAACCCCAAACTGGATGTTGGGCAGGTGAATTTTAAAATTTATTGCCTAATGTTTTACAAATTACTGCCCTATTTAGCTTTCTCACCTCAAGATTGAGAAAGCTAATATTTGTTTTTAAAACACTCAGCAATGTAGCTGACTCGCAAGTCCTTAGGATGACCTATCTCGCTCTTTGCCAGTCTATCACGCAATAATGCATTGTCACCTGGGGTGGAACGAATAAAACTCACTTCTTGAAACTGGAGCGTGCCCAAAGAGCAGTACTAAAAGTTGGCTGGCGGCTACCTTACCGATTTCCTACATATGACCTTTACAAAACATGTAATGTCCTCTCCGTTCGCAAATTATTTATCCTCAACACTATCCTCACTTCTCACTCACGCATTGCTTACAATTCGTCCAAATTAGACTTTAAACGTCGGAAACACCAGGTTTGTCCTTCGATTTCAGTCAGAACAAGCCTAGCTCAAAGATGTTTCTATTATCTGGGTAATTATGTGTATAAAGTAAACAAAATTTTGAACATACATCCATTAACCAAACTTAAATGTAAAAAAGTAGTAACCACCTGGTTAAATAATTTAGATTACGATGAAACTGAAAATATTCTCTGCAGCATAAAAAAAAAAAAAAAAAAAAAAAAAAAATATCCTTCCACCCTACCTTCTTTTCCACTCTCATCCACTTACACACACACCCAATTACATTCATACACATATCACACACACACTTACTCATACATATATATATATATATATATATATATACATATATATATTTATATACAAAATTTCTGTTCATACACAAACACATACATACAGAATGTCTAAATATAATAAAAAAAAAAAAAAAAAAAAAAAAGACCTTAGTTCATGTATATTTCTTTCCGTAACTTTAATTAAATCTTATATGTATCACGTCTCATTGTAAACAGAGCCTGGAGATCTGTCACACAGGTTCCGTACCTAGTACAAACTCCAGCTCTCATCAAGGTGTTAGATTAAGCTATAATTTAGTTCCTAATGTACCTTTTTGAGAGAAATAAACGAAATATTATTATTATTATTATTAAAAATTATTATTATTATTATTATAAATATTATTATTTGTAATTGAGGCTGCTCTATTTCCATGTCGCCTATGGTGTTATTAGGTTGTTCAATTAAGCAGGTTCTTAGTAGTACTTGCGTTCTAAAACTTACCGGTAATCTGTGAGACTACATCAATACGCTTTCAGTCATCATGTTTATAACCATCAACCATAATTTTTAAGGTGGAAGGCGCATATATCCAAGGCGTTGGTTACTTTACGTGCGAAAAGCTGGTGTACAACGTGCAGTCTGGCAAGTTGGAGGCCAACCGGTCCCTGAAGTACCATGTGCCCCTAGCGCTGGACATACCCGTCGAGTTCAATGTTAAACTGCGGTATAACCATAAGAATCCCAAAGGAGTTCTTGGCTCGAAGAGTACGTATACGTTTACGACATTTTTCACTTAAGATTTAAGTATTAGGCCAATAAGAACTATTGTATAACAGAAAAACAGTGAATACATTTTTCATCTTACGCCCATCGCAATGTAACGAAATGGCTTAGCAATTGGTTTTGACTAACTAGAGTTTATGAACTAGTAAAGTAGTATACGCTGTGTAGAGTCAGAAGTCAAGTTTCAAAATCTCAATACGATCTGCACCGATTGATTGTTTATATCTTTGACCACAATGAGACACAGCGAAGCGTGGCAGGGTAATGACGTTCTATATATAAACATTAGGAGTAGATACGGAACAAAAACAGCATCACTGTTATTTGAAGTAATAACCGAAAAACAGACATATGTAAATATGTTACCGTTGTGTAGGTACACATATTTGATGAGAAGTTGGTTGGTGAGAGGTTTTTTTAATGATTGCAGCTTGTGGCGAGATGGGGATCTGTATATCTCACGGCGTAACGCATGCGCTTCGTGACTGCATCATGGAGTCGAGGAAGGATTCCGGACATGATTATGAATGGATACACATACGTAAGTATTGGGTTTGACATTTGATCACATAATTAATGTCAATCTTAAATTGCGGTTGTCAATGATCGATGACTGGTGCTAGCGTAGCGTAGGCAGAGATTGGCCAGAAACGGATTTGACTTTCCGATAAAAGTGTAGCTTGTTCGGATCTTTTTTTTCACGTGGTCTCTCTAATGGGATCGCTAAGGCAAACCCAGTATCGGACCTACCTCCGTGGTAAAATAACACACCCTCCCTCGTGCTTTGAGGGCCATGTACAATGGGTAACCGGACGTCACAAGTCCCAAGCATCTACCCAGATTTGATTCGAATTGATTTTTTTTCTGTACCTGTGGAAGTAGGGACTCGATGAGAAGAACTAGGGGATTTGGGCTCTGTGGTTTTCGCTGGGAGAACCCTATGTCCAACAGTGAACGAGTGGGCTGATAACGTAGTACAATTGTAAAATTCAATTTGATGTTTTCTTTCAGCTGTGCCGTATGATACCGAGGCTATTCTGAAGGCGCTGGATGTGAAATATGGAGAGTTTCTTCTGAATAATTAGTTCGTTTTTAATTGAACTTGTTTTTTTTTCGTTTGTGTTTTGTATTGTTTAAAATAAAAATAACGTCAATAAACATGTTTTATTTTCTTTGAATAAAAACATACCCACAAGATGACCTACCTACACATAATTTTACATAGTAATCATACCAGATTGATTGTTCCATCAAACCACTAATCGTTTTTCGTAAGGATTTACATATGTTTTAGTAAGTTTTTTTTGTACATATTTTTTGAGGAAAATATTATAATAAGTGTTACGTTTAACAGTGTTTATAACACACTTAACTTTATTAATAAGCAAGCACACGTCAACTTAAACAACTATTCTTTGAAGCTTTGAAAGGCTTTAAGGGTAGGAAATGAATGTACGTATATCGATATTGTTTCTTGTATTTGACAGAAGTATCCATACTGTGCATAAGTACCCTATTGATGTGCCTCTGGAAAACATACAGCATTGTTATGAAGAAGCAGTGTATAGTCTATAGTCTGTGGGGTAGTTTAACGTAATGACACCAGGTGGCGCTATAAGTTTAATATAGTTTAAGCTATGTGGCGCTACTAATGCACCAGCAAGGCGGGAACCATTTTCAATTTTAGAAGTCATAGCGTTGTATACCCGCGCCGTGGTCGGTCGAAATTTAAAATTATTTCGTTTATCTATTATCCATTTAAAAAGTTTAAGTGCTAAAATCTTATTGTGTTATAAAAATATTTGTTATTCGGTTAACTTTTAATTGTCGTGAAATGAATCTCGCGCCCGGTACCGATGGCGAGGAGGCCCTCGGAGCCCCTCAGCCGATCGACTCGCCAACATCCGAGAGGATCCCAACAGAAAAAACGGAGGAGTCCTCGAGTGCCAGCAGCTCATCAGGCAGCGAAGCAGAGCAGGAGGAATCTCCTCGCAAGAAACAGAGGCGAGCGTTATACAACCAGGTCAGTCTCCTTACAAATTTAATAATGCATCAGCACTATGCACCAAGCATGAGTGTGAATTCTAATGAAATTATAGAACAACCACCTAACAGTGAGTTTCTGGCTAACCCATCGACACGAATACCTAAGGCTTTGAATTTAGGTTCTTGTAACACAAATTTCGATGAACGTAAAGTTCTTAAACCAGCTAATGAGAAATGGTTATTTGAACTGATAAGATTGCAGCAGTTCAATACCCCCACGTGGCAACATATTCGGTATAAAAAGGCGCTGGCAGACATGCTTGCTTTCCCAGGTTTTTGTAACTTAAAAATTAATGACGAGATGAGTTGTTTAAGTAAGGAAAAGATTATTTAGCTTCCACTGAAGAAATTATGGCCGCAATTGCCAACGCCTTATTACACCAAAAGGAACTGTTACAATCTGGTTTACAGGGAATCATTGATTGGGCTCATAATAACCCAACAGAATTAAATTCAGATACCCTCTTTCACAAAATTTCTGAAACATTCGGTAACGCGTCCCCATCTTACAAATTGACCGAACAATCCTTGCAAATAATCTGTGGTAAACGGGCTGAATGCATAGAAACCAGACTTAAGAGATTAATAAACGAGATTTCGGACCAAAATATACAGGCCGCGCTTATTAATATACCCCCTAGTGATGAATTTTTATTTGACAAAACAAAACCAAACAAAAAATAATTTTAGAGATACCTACAAAAAGCAAACAAAAGCGTACAAAAATAAAAAAGAATAATACAAGCTTAAAAATTCTTCCTTCCCGACGCCAAAAAATGACTATTCGATACAATAGGCTAGTTGACTAAATTTGAAAAATTGCTTAAGTAGATACTGTAATATCTATTTATCCCAAAAAGCCTATATTTGTAAGAAAAAACAATATTTACTTTACGTATTGTGTATTTTAAAAAAAAGCAATTTAAATTTCCCTCAAAAACGCCGAATAGTGTCATGGCGTTTTGAATGATGTTACACTCTGCAAAACAAACAAAACTGTTTACATCTGTGTCATGTGTCAACTTTTTGTAAAAATGTTTTCTTCGTATTACGAGTACTGTATGGTGCCCAGTGTAAAACCACGACGAGAAAAAGTCAGACAAGTTATTTATAATTTTCCAAACAATCAACCCACACGGGAAAAGTGGTTAAGACTTGCTTGCAGGAGTGATTCTCATTGTTTATCAATATCAAAAAGTAATAGGATCTATTTTTGTGAAGATCATTTCGATTGTACACATGCATATAATATAATCTACTTAGGTAATGTAAATGTAAAATAAAACTAATGTGTTTTGTTCAAGAATATTAACATACTAATTTGAGGTTAGGTATTTTGATTTAGGTTTATGATTTAAATTTTTTTAAGTGCTATATTCTTTGATATATTCATGTATCATCCTACATTAACTGCTATTAATTCACCAAATCATCAACTATTATCATGTATTATCCTCCATAATTAATAAATTGTAAAAATATTTAATGAAGAACTGGCTCAAAGGCCAAGGAGCCATGCCAGAAGATTGATTAAAAAAAATATTTGCAGAGCGTGACGTCATATTTTCTGATTGGTGTTGTCACATGACTTAATGCCTATTTTGTTCGAATTTATTTTCTAAAAATATATAATCTTTAACTTTTATGAGAAATAGACTGTTTTTTTCTTATCTACGTCTCTTCATTTACCTGTAGAAACTATACACCAAGCAATTTGTTGTTAGTGGACACAAGCCTATTCAGGGGAGGTTGTTTAAAAACATTCAAGGACCGGTGGCAAGCATTGGGTGCCAACAATTTTATAATAGCTGCAATCACTGGTATTCGCATACCCCTGTACAAGAAACTTCCAACCAAACCGTCGCCGGAGATGAATCAGATAATAGGCGATCTCTTGGATCAAAAAATATTGTAACGAGTGTACAGGGAGACTCCCAGCTTCATATCCAAGATATTTCTGTGGAGAAAAAGCGATTGATTGATGCGCGTATTACTGCCGTAGTATGTATCGATAAATTGCAAAGATCGATCAGCAAACTACATGATGCATTCAGCAGACTGTGGAACTATCAGCTAGCATGGGGTGTTTCCACCTCCAACCTTACTGCCCAGAGTCCTTGTTGAGTTTTGTTTTCTGTTGATATCTACTTCATGCGAAACATTTCAAGCTCAATATTTTCACCATACATTCTTGACTAAACGCACTAATTATTGTTTTACACCTGCACATCCTGGGTTGAGCCGGTTTCTCGTATTTCGCCGTCAAAGTTACGACACCGTCGTATCGACTCATATGAATATTATTCAGTAACGCATGCATGCACATTTTTGAAACTCCGTATGGTTAATATAATCGTCCAGGAGCACCGAATACCGTTTTCAGCGAGTGTATACGTCTTCTTGTTTGGGCGCTGCGATAGGTTTTAGGTATTTCGAAAAAACGCGATTACTTCGAAATCATAAATATTTTCTCAAATTTAACTCCGTCACAAATTCGCACAAATTAAGAGCTATTCGTGTGTCTTTATTCTACAGGCGCACATACAATGGTTTCCGAGATACACGATTTTGCAAAACGTTGCCCCAGCAAGAATCTCAATATCTCGGAAACCTGAAGACGCACAAATTTTATTTTTGGCGCACATTTATGCACAAATATAAGCTCTCTACCCATGCACAAATTTCCTCCCTCCGATCATTCGTTTAGAATTTTCTTGCTGGAACAGCGTTCCCCCAGCAGAAACGGTTTTTTCCGTTTTTTTCCAAAACGACAGGGCGCACAAATTTTTTATTTGGCGCACATTTACAGCATACTACGCACTAATTATACGTACCACTCATATCACTCTAGGAGCTACTTTCTTGCTGGGGCGACGTACACAACTTACCTACCTGCACTTCGAAAATGGCTTACTTGGTGTACCAACTCGCAAGTAGATCCAAAATTCCCTCAGCCAGCAGACAGCAAAATTTCTAATACATCTATTTTTGAAAGAAAAGTTATCCTACAGTACTATACTTGTACACAAATCTGCTATTTTAACTTTTTGTGGTCCTCACGTCGAGCAACAAACGTTTTCCTACTTTATTATAAAACATACCCTTAAAGCAATAGGAGTAACCAAACCGAAAGTAATGAATTGAGCATTTATATGGGATCCACGAATCGTTCTAGATTGGCTTTCATCTAACCCAATGCAAGACACACTATTTGATTTAACTTGTAGAACTGCAACAATACTGTTATTAGCATCAGGCAGTAGGGTCCATGACCTTACCATACTCAAAATTTCAGGTGATAATTATTTCGACAATGGTGAAAACATATATCTAATACCAGCATTCGGATCTAAAACTGATACTTATAATCATCGTCAATCTGCATGGAAATTTTCTAAACATGATGATAAAAATGTAACTATGATTAGGCTTTTAATTGAAAAAAATAGTACGAGGAGATCTGAAGCTAAAGAGTTGGATAGTCTTTTTGTCACGATATGTAATACGGTTAAAGCTGCATCACGCACTGTTATTGGGAATTGGGTGCGCACTGTTCTCAGAGATAGTGGCATTCAATCATCTCCGGGAAGCTGCAGATCAGCACTAGCTTCACTAAGGTGGTTAGATAATCAATCTATAGATGATATTTTATCACAGGGTAATTGGAAATCCTCCAACACATTTTTCGAACATTATTGTCGTGAAATAGAACTCCCTAAAACTAATCGTCATTTATTTTTTAACACGTTTACACCATCATAGATTAAGTAATAGCATTAATATTTCTCATAATTATAGAACATTTAATCATAGATTAACAATTTGTCTGAAAAGACTGTGTACTATTTAGTTTATAAAAAATATTACATTATATAACAAATGTATTTTGCAGTAATGAAACACATTCAATCATTTGTATTTTTTATTCTAGTTATTTTCATTATATAAGTTATTTAACTTAGTTCTGGCCTATTATTAACAATCATCATAGCGTTGTATTTGTACATAAAGTTATATTTACTTCATCAGCAGATAACAAACACGTCTTCATAACAATTCTGTATGTTTTCCAGAGGCACATCAATATAACGGTTTTACATAAAAATAAAACCGATATTATATGCCGAGAGGGAAAACATATAGCATTGCAGGAACTCCTTCCTGGTGAAGACTATGACTTCTAAAATTGAAAATGGTTCCTTGCTGGTGCATTAGTAGCGCCACATAGCTTAAACTATGTCAAACTTATAGTGCCACCTGGTGTCATTACGTTAAACTACCCCACAGACTTATAGAGTATACACTGCTTCTTCATAACAATGCTGTATTTTTTCCCTCTCGGCACATAATATCGGTTTTATTTTTATGTAAAACCGTTATATTTTGTCTGTGACAATATGTAGGTAATGCACAAAGGAATTATGTTCCTGTAGGATAAAAGCTATAGTTCCGTTCTCGCTATTGCAGTGACACTTTATAAAGAATGTTGTTTTACGAACTGTTTAGTTTGTGTGTGATGTTGTGCAGTCCTGGATTAGCCCTGAAGCAATTACTTAGGGAATCCCATGTAGGGGGTACACGATTGAGAATTAATATGGAAAAACAAGGTGTAGGCTGTGCTAAGACTAATATAAAAAGCTCTGCCCACTTGTTTTGTTGTTGTCTTGTACAGTTGTACCTAATGTATGTAGGATGAGCACTTTGGTCCTCCACCCAAGATAGCTTTGGTACCTAAATGCAGCACTGATCTTGTGAGATAAATAAAATACAAATCCTCTGTAATACAAGTTTATTCTCGCATCACCAAACAAAAAATCATCTATTACATACAAAATATAATTAAAAATTACCCAACGTTTAGGCCATATTGGTCAATCTTCGAGTTAGGCCTAAAATTACGAAAAAAATTGGACTCGTCATAATTATACAGAAAAATTAAACAACCAATTGTGAAACAATTGTAGCGTCATTTACAAATATATATACATTTATAAATTATCTATGTACAAATATAAAATAATAATTTAATCTATATATATTATATATATAAAAGGAGAAGCTGACTGACTGACTGACTGACTGACTGACATATCCACGCAGGGCCTAAACTATAAGGGTTAGAAACTTGAAATTTTGCACAGGGATTCCTTTTATAACGTAGGGGAGCACTAAGAAAGGAATTTTGAAAATTCACCCCCTAAGTGGGTAAAACGGGGGTGTAAGGTTAGTATGTAACTTGGCTGTTTTTGAAGTTATTCAATTGAAATTCGGTTTGAAGGTTTTTCATTGAAAGTTATGAAACACGTGTAAAATATTTTTTCAAAAATCATCCTTTAAAGGGGTAAAATGGGAGTGCAAAGTTAATATGAAATTTCTTTGATTTTCAATGACACTTGGCGAGTGTAGTTTTTGTATGACGTAGGCATCCGATAAGAAAGGATTTTCCGAAATTTTGCCCAAAGGGGGGGGTGTAGGGGGGACCAAGTTTGTACGAGACAACGTGATTCCTTGGTCCAAGGGCCTAAACTATAAGGGTTAGAAACTTGAAATTTTGCACAGGGATTCCTTTTATAACGTAGGGGAGCACTAAGCAAGGAATTTTGAAAATTCACCCCCTAAGTGGGTAAAACGGGGGTGTAAGGTTAGTATGTAACTTTGCTGTTTTTGAAGTTATTCAATTGAAATTCAGTTTGAAGGGTTTTCATTGAAAGTTATGTAACACGTGTAAAATATTTTTTCAAAAATCATGCTTTAAAGGGGTAAAATGGGGGTGCAAAGTTAATATGAAATTTCTTTGATTTTCAATGAAAATTGGCGAGTGTAGTCTTTGTATGACGTAGGCATCCAATAAGAATGGATTTTCCGAAATTTTGTCCATAAAGGGGGGGATAGGGGGACCAAGTTTGTACGAGACAACGTAATTCCTTGGTCCAATCTACTTAAAATTTTGCATAAACATTCTTTAACAGAATTGATGGAAGACGTATTTCGTATTTTATCGAAATTCCCTGACGGGATTAAAAAGAGAGCTGTGGTAGCCGAGCGGTGTGACCAGTGGACTGAGATGTCTGAGGTCTCGAGTTCGAACCCAAGGCACGCACCACTTACTTTTCGGAAGTTATGTGCGTATTTATCACATGCTCAAACGGTGAAGGAAAACATCGTGAGGAAACCTGCGTGCTTGAGAGAATTTCTCGATGGCATGTGAAGTCTGCCAACCCGCAGTAGGCTAGCGTGGTGGACTATAGCCTAATCCCTCTCAATTGAGAGGAGATCCGTGCCCAGCAGTGGGACATTAATGGGTTGATGATGATGATTAAAAAGAGAGAGAATTATCTTGGAGGTGATATCAATACTCCAAGCAAGCACTCTTAGTGCTTTGGATTTAAATTACTTTTTATTTTGACACATGCTTGAAAACTCAATCCGATTTTATTCAAAAGAGGTTGAACTCACATAAAAGCTTGATGCAATGCAAATATTTTATACTCCTTAAAATTGGAATTTCTGTTTGTAATTTCATAAATAAAGTATATATACGGTAATTACACAATAAAATAATTTCTAAAATGTTTGTCTGTCTCTCTCTTCGTTCATTCTAATTGCTGCAACAGCTGGACCGAATTTGTGGGGACTTTCACCATCGTTATAAGGAGTAACTTAGGCTACCTTAATTTAAGAACAAGAAACGAATTAGAGTTCCGTATGACTTAAAAACGCGGGAGCTAACCAATGCATGAATATGAACATTAAATTTTTCGTTAAATTTCACGCGGACGAAGTCGCGGGTAACACCTAGTGTTATAATTATGAAAGATTTTTCCTTCAACTCCTAACCGTTGAGTAGTTGTACCTTCTATCATCAGATAATTACATGAGATGGTGATTTTCAGATGCAAATACTTGAACAGCTTTGAAGAATACAATCATGTAAATGTAATAAATGCCTATAACTGAAAGATTTTTCTTTTAACTCCTAACTGTTGAGGAGTTCTACCTTCCATCATCAGCTCATCAATATCAAATGATGAATATCAGACGCAAATACTGGAACAATTTTAGTAAATATATTAAAAACGTGATAATTGCCTATAAAATTTGAGGGTTGCCCTCGATTTCCCTGGGAACCCCTCATCAGATCCTGATGTGGTCACAGTGGGATCATCTGTGAAGTCTACCTACATACAAAAAAAAGATTTCGATGAATTGAGAACCTCCTCCTTTTTGAAGTCGGTTAAAAATAGCAAATTTATTGAAATAACATTGCTCGGCTAGAATTTAAGATTGTTGTTTTGTAAAGAAATAGACAATAAAGATATAGTCTAAATTGATTTAGCGGTTATAGCGTTATAGGTAATAAATAGACAGACAGACACACTTTCGCATTTATAATATCAGTATGGATATTAGTAAAGTATGGATGTTTGAACATAATTTAATTTTTATAATTTGTTTGTTCTAGGTACTCAAGCAGGGAAATATGGAGAACGAAGAGTGCGACCGAATGGAACACAGTTACTACTGTCAAGAAGCGGACCCGGCATCGCAGCCCTAACTACACAGGGCAACAATCCTTTCAACAATCTCACCGCCTGGCTAAACTTCAACTTCGACTTCAACATGAATTTAGAGAAAAAGATATCGGAAAAAAGTAAAAAAAAAAACGTAAACATCTTTTACGGATCTGTACAGAATGGCAACCATTATGGAAATAGTCCCGATAGCAAGCTTCCCATCTATGGATCGGTCACAAAAAGTAAAGGTAACGTTAATACACTTATTTTAGATTCAGAACCAGGACAAGATGTTATTAACACAATGGAATCTCAAACTTATGAAAATTGTCAAGATTGTAAACTTCAAACGGGCAACAATCCTTTCAACAATCTCACCGCCTGGCTAAACGACTTCACCATGAATTTAGAGAAAAAGATATCGGAAAAAAGTAAAAAAAAAAACGTAAACATCTGTTACGGATCTGTACAGAATGGCAACCATTATGGAAATAGTCCCGATAGCAAGCTTCCCATCTATGGATCGGTCACAAAAAGTAAAGGTAACGTTAATACACTTATTTTAGATTCAGAACCAGGACAAGATGTTATTAACACAATGGAATCTCAAACTTATGAAAATTGTCAAGATTGTAAACTTCAAACGGACTCACAATCAGGAAGAAATACGCTGAATAATATGGACAGTGTAGAATACTTTTGTGAGCCTACCGCATCTAGCAGTCAAGCGAGTGTGTCATCCCATAATATGTTATCGAAACTAATGTCTTGGCTCGTCTAATTGATAAGATTATAAAGTCTGTGTTTTTGGGGTAACACTGTTGAATAGCCTTGAATAAAACAATTTTTCTATAATAACAATGTATTATTTACACTCCCTAACCCGCTAGAATTGCATTTAGCTATATGTTTAACCACAAGACACGTTTTGTTGTAAGAAATTAAATATTAGATATCGAAATAGAAACACTTTATGGATTTTATCGCTTACACTTACCATCATACACTTTACTTGGGGAGCAGAAACGTGTTACTTGACTCCTCTACAACTAGGGATGATTACGATACATAATACAGACTCCGGATCTAGAATTTTTCAAACTGGATCGGAAACTTGATAGTGGCTCCCTAAATCCGGAGCTAATTAATCAATATTTGTCTTTTTAAGTGAAATTATTTGTTAATTTAATTCATACATAGACACCTCCACACACCACATAAAACCTCTGAAGATCAAGCAGGAAACAATTAAAAATAAATTGTAGATATTCATATGAACATCTACGAAATTCTACGTAATTCACTAACCACAAGTTTGTGAATTTCGTAGAACTGTTATCAGCGTTGGGATGAGAATAATAGCTAGCGTTTTTTCCCGAAAATAAGGTAAATACGGAATAATTATTCATATACAAAATAATTGGCTTCGATTTGGTACTGGATTGCGTGACAAAAAAAAAATAGTTTGAAATTAGAAATAGTCTCATAATATTTCAACATGCGCCTTATCATTGCAAAGCTACAGAAAACAAAATTTTGATAAAACCCACGACGTATCGTGTAAGCTTTTGTAATCAAAAAGGTAATTTATTTAAATCCTTTGGTGATGTCATTCTCTTTCAAATAGTTGCCCCGCGCTAGAGATTTCTCCTGTGTCGTGGGTGCGCTTGCAAACACAAATATTCACAATTCACATAATTATACCCAGACTCGGAACAACTGCGAGTGAGCCAGCCATACGTATATTTATTCCGTGCGAGATTCGAACCAGCGACACGCGACCCAGAAGTCGGTCGCTCGGACACAGATTCAACCGTGCCATAAATCATTTTTGTTTCCCTTATCTCTCAACATTCTTCTTATTTCATAATAATTATTAGATCCAAAGCTTGGCAAGAGCTCCAGAAGCAGTTCGTTGCTACGCCAATAAAAGATTTTATCAGTATGTTTGTTTGATTTCCCCCGTAGGAGTGAATAAAAAAAATTCACGTGAAATGGCGTAGTTATTTTTTTGACCATTCACATTGGAGATAGATGGATACTTTTGATAATAAATTAATCATGTGAGTTAGTTTAGAATGAGACGCTGCAAGATGGTGCTTAGACCTTTAAAAAAAACCGGACAAGTACGAGTTGGACTCGCCCACCGAGGGCGTACCCGTACCTAATGTAAATATAAGATCATAAAAGTGGGCGCTGAGGACATCTTAAACGAAAAACGAACACATGTCTATAAGCTGTTTATTATAATGAATTATTTATCATCAAGTTCACTTTTAGATGATACCCGCGGGCGTGCCAGTGGTTAGTCTAATAACTAACTAACTACACTACAGCCCCGGATCTATGGGGAGGGGGGGGCAAGCCGGGGCCTATGACCCGGGCGGCAAATTCAAATTTGAATTTGTGTCTCGAATGCACAACTCATTATTGACTGATGTCCGGTAGGTACTTACCTACAACTCTAGGCACAAAAATTGTTATTCGCAGAGATTGTACAGTGACAGAAGTCAAAATAAATAAGCATGCTCTAGAGATTCTTGAATGGACTTTTGCAAACTTGTTTAGGTTAGCTTTAGACCGAATCTTTAACTAACTAACTGTTTTTAAAAGGAATATAATAAACCGCGCATCAACAATACTGATTGAGTGACAAAATACAGATATCGGTTAGGTTAGGTTAGAACTGTGACCACACAACGCCAGAACCAAATCTGAATACCAAGAAAGTGTATATAAGTAATGACAATACTTTTAATGAACATATTTTGGTGCACATTCAGTATATTTGGTGGAACACAGGCAAAATTAGATAAATGAAATGGGAATAAATTGCAGTACTTTTAAATACCATTTTTTTTAAAAGGACGCGGGTGGTTCCATTCCAAGTACAAAACTGACCGAAAATAGGATCCCCCCAAAACAATATTCCATAGATTAAAATAATGACAATGACTTAATAGAGCAACCAGTTGCAAACGCTGTAAATGTTAGATTAGTTTTAAATGTAATTTACCAAGCAATTAACGACCTATGTATGTAGAAACATAAATAGTAAGTTTTTTTTTGTAAAGAAATTAAATAAAAATACAAATAGCTAACATACATAAATATTTGTGTAATCGCGACAAACTCGGGCGGTCATTATTTGCGCTAAAATCTTAACATAGCAAGATTTGGACGAAACTTGGATTGAAATCGTTGGATCCTGCAGAAAAAGACGGCGCGACGTCAACTTTCCAATATTACTTACCCAGTCCGTTTCGAGTAGCCTTTATATAATTTATGTAAATAATATTCTTCAATTGCTTTGTATGATAAATTATTCGAGAGGTACCTATTTTAATTATTCATAGGTATTTTAGTTTAAGTAAGTGCTATAACGTAAAAATTAAACGTGACGTTTGTTTCTTTGATATCCTATTAAAATATACCTACCTACTATTACTATTTGACGACCGACTTAGTCCAGCGGAAGTTAACACTGCCTTCTGTGCTATGGGTCCCGGGTTCGAATCCCGGTAGGGACAAATAAATGTTTGTGTAATGAGCATAAACATTTGTATCCGATTCATGGATAGCTATTTTTTTTTAGCTTAAATCCCACGATTATTCGATTATCCTTTGCAGAATTAGCGGTCAACTTCTTGGCATGACCTTTTTTTATGAGCGTCTTGCTTTTGTATTGAATTATACCAAATGATCATTCATGGATACCACATGGATACAATACATCGTCCAATTATACCAATTTGGTATCAAAAGATACAATCTGGCAGCCCTGATATCAACCAACTAGTAGGTATCCCTAACACAAGCTTCGTTGCCTAGCTCAGAACTAGATGGCGCTGTGTATCATATAGTTCAGAGATATTATTTATTTTATTAATAAGTACAAGACACTTAAGTTGGTAGGTACCTGATACATACTCCTTGACACCGTTGCCGAGCAACGTTGTTAATTTTGCAGCTTGTCATTATAAAAAAAATATACTCTTTAGGTAAAGATGATTAAATTCTATCATTTATATAATATCTATATAAAATCCTTTGTCCTGAATGACTGCAGTGACCTGTCTACGAATGATCGTAGAGACCTGAAACTTGGAGGGTGTGTTCCTCGAATGACGTAGACATCCGATACGAAGGGATTTTTCGAAATACTATCCCTAAGAGAAATTTGTAGGGAACTACGAGATTCCTTGGTTCAATCTGTATTCTTAACAAAATTTATGGTAGACGTTTTTCGTATTTTATCGAAATTCATCCCCTAACGGGTTTAAAAAGGGATAGAAAATTATTTTGTCGGTGATTTGCTTCAAAGTTGATATCAATACTCCATAGTGTTTTTGATAAAAAAAAATATTTGATTTAGACACATGTTCGAAAACTAAATCCGATTTTATTCATAAAAGTTTGAACTCACCAAAAAGGTTGGTGCAATGAAAATAATCTTTAAAATTGGCTCAGATATAGGCATATATTTAAGTTGTTCAAGTAGGCATTTGCGTTTAATAATGATCATATAATGTGGGTAAAAGGTGAGGATACAAGGTACAATTCCTCAACGGTTAGGAGTTGAAAGAAAATTATTTGATTTATAGGTACTTAGTTTATCAGAAACTATATATGAAAATAATCTTTAAAATTGGCTCAGATATAGGCATATATTTATCAATATTAGTCGTATTGTCGGTATGTCGGTCGGATTGTAGTGTGTAGCAGTACCGACAATACGACTAATATTTGGATAAAAATCAAGTGAGGGTAGTGGAAAACACCCGTACATCAAGAAGGCGCCGCCGAGCTGTCAACAGTCTTCCCGTGACCACGGCTTGATGGAAGTCAGCTGAAACGTCGGGTTAAAAAAGGTATTTATACCTCAATTAACTACGCGATTTAGACCCGTTGTCTACAATAATTAAAATGTATACTAAATAAATAAAAAACCTCACTTTTAATCTAGTAGAAATCTAAGAATATATGTTACTATAATTTTAAGACAACATCTTGAGTATTGAAACGTAATTATTTATAATAATAATCCATACTTCTTTATACCTATACGAATATTATAAATACGAAAGTGTGTCTGTCTGTCTTCTGTCACCTCTTCACGCTATAACCACTGAACTGATCTAGATGAAATTTGGTAAAGTAATAGTTTGAGTTCCGGGAGTATGTCCTTCACATATGATAGTTTTTGTTCCGGAAAACAGCCCTTAAAGGGCGACAAGGGAGGTGGGAGTTTGTATGCGGAATCGATAATATCTTAACGGAGGGTAGAAATAAATAAGCAGATTGGATAAAATTACAAATTCTACGCGGACGGAGTCGCGGGCAAACGCTAGTATATTTAATAGTACCTATTGAGGATTGTGTTTAATATATATATAATCTAATAATGGACAGTACCTTGACAAATGGCTTGTTTCAGAAAGCGAAATAGCTAGAAATATCTAATTAAAAAAAATATTTTTTGAAACAGACTTAATTAGGTACTTTTTGTCGTGAAATAGTTTTTTGAATAATAATTTTTACTTTTAAATTTCCGATAAAAGTACGCCATTTTTTTATTATCGGCTGTCAAAACCAGGGATGCCCATTTTTTCTAATGCTTGTAATGGGACTACCGACCCACAAACAATACAATGAAATAGATTAACTATTGATTGATCCATTTACTTATCTTATTTCCAGTGACGAAACAATTATATTTCTGTTCGCTTTATTTTTATTTATTTTTGATAATAAGTATTGTTTCTAACCTTAACACCAACATTTTATACGGAAATCGATTGTATTAAAATCTTAATCAGGACGTTGTACCCGTACTGATTAACATTTTAAACAATCGATTCGCCTTATTAGATATTTTTAATATTAAAGAAATTAACATTTTAATTTTATGTTCAAAATTCACGCGAAAACGCTCGCAGGTGTCATGGAGTCTGGCTGTGACGTCATTTCTAAGTATATCAACAATAACACTAAACATTAGGAGATAAATGTAAACCGATCCAGTGATTAGTGCCTGCTTTAAGAACATATTCTGCAATAACGTACACAGATACGGAGATACGGTTTGTGTACGGACATAGTGAGTGTAGTGTGTTACGGTCCTTACGTCTGTGTAGAAAAAGTGCGGGTGGATGATGACAAACCTACCCCGCAAACAGATCACTGCAACCTGGTCGAAACGTCAACCATTTTAAAGGTAAGATCGCGTTTATTCCCGAGTTATATAATGTATTATCCAAATATCCAATTCTGTCTCTAACAATATGTAATATAAATAAAAGAATGTTGTTTTACGAACTCTTTAGTTTGTGTATGATCTTGTGTTATTAATGAAATACAAATCCTCTGTAATACAAGTTTATTCTCGCATCATCAAACAAAAATCATCTATTACATACAAAGTATAATTAAAAATTACCCAATTTTAGGCCATATTGGTGTCAATCTTCGAGTTAGGCCTAAATATACAAAAAAAATTGGACTCGTCATAACTATACAGAAAAATTAAACAACCAATTGTAAAACAATGTAGAATAAATACTTACAAAATAATGTATAACTTAGGCATTATTATTATTATTACAAAATAAATCATCGTATGTAATGTAAAATATACATTATAATATTCTATACATAATAATATCGACAGTGTTATGCAAAAAGTGCAATCGAAATATTGGTTTATTTAATAATTTATTACTAAATTAGCTGACTACTTTTATTATGCAATTCTTAATACCGGGCTAGAATCGCGTAAATCAGGCCAAGGTTTAGAGAATACTAGTTCCATAGCTTAACAATTCAATGTAAGGCTCATTTCAGTTTTCCATTGATTTTCTTGTGATGTTGTCGTGTTTAGTATAAATATTATATTATTCCTCGGCCCGTTTGTCCACACGGATAGATTGGCCATGGAAGCGAATTGGTCAAAATTACATAATTACCGTTGTAATTAGCTGCTATGGTCTATTTATGTTTTATCTACGATTTACAAAACTACCTCTATTTATTTTCCGTTTGTATTTGTAGCTGTTTACAATTAGCCCGCCCAACACTTGTGTCGCTGCAATAATAAAGATTGCTTTATACAAATTTAAAACGCGAACAAAATATTTTTCCTTAATAATTATCTACAAGTAATAATTAAAATAATTTCTAGAACAATTCGATTCTACTTAGCATCTTTCTTATTGCACGACACAGCAAATAATGATCACATTATAAGCTGGTAACGAAATATCTTTGAATGATTATAAAAATTGGTAGAAATATCTATGAAAGCTAATCGAGTATAAAATCATATCGATTCAGAGCTCCGTGAAAGACTAGACGGTTGCAGTATTCAAAACTGTACATTGAGACCGTTACCTTTACTTATCATGTTTTTTTATTATTTCAAAAATCGTGTCATCCAATGCTTTGAGTTCTAGTAAGCTATATTTAAAATTATATTAAACGATAAAAATCATTTAAAAACTCCAAAACTAAGATGATTTAGTAATATGTTTATACTACCATGATAAGTATTTCCTTCCATTTTATTATGTGAGTTACTATAGGTGTTATCTGACTGTATTTCCGTTCACGGAACCCTGAAGTAATAGAGGCCAAGATATATAACATTTGTGTAGAGAAATGCTCAACTTATGTAAAACGTAGAACCAACGTTCATATAGTATATTACACAGTCAATAATATGGTATAATATGAAGATACTCCGGATCTAGGTCTGCTTAGGGGAGGGAGGACCCCGCCCACACAATTCCAAAAATTATAAAATATGTTTGAAAATAAAAAAGACATGTTCATGTCAAACAAATAAAAATGTTATTAGAGTTTTTTCGAGAGGTAGGCATAGCGAGATTCCTCGCTCAAATTGAGCTGCCCGACTGGGGAAGTACCTCCTTACAGAAGACCGCAGTGAAAAAACAATAGTTGTACTTCTGCAAGTGAAGTAAAGGTACCAGAGCGTCTGCTGTCAGTTTAGTACAGTGTGTTGGCTACAGGTATGTGTTTTAAGAGTAACAATTAATTATCTATTTTCCTTATAGATGGATTAATCATATTATCAATATATTATTTCATAATGGTTATTTCTTTATATTGATTATTGTTCGTTTTGACTGTGTAATATTTAACTAAAAGCATGATTAGTTTACCAATTATAGCCGAAGGCCTCCTTACTAAATAATTAAAATAAATATCTTTTAATGATAACAGAAAATTAGATTCGAATATTTAAAAACTTCTAGGCATTGTTTATTTTATAAATATAAAAAGTAAAATAAAAGAAGGTACGCTTTATCTATAAACACTGTATTGTTTGCACAAACTATGGTTTTCTTTATTTGATTTTAGTACAATTTAGTGAAAATCATTTACAAGTCAATGTTTTATGTATATTACGTTTGCCTGATGATTGAAACGAACATAACGTCATCATCATCAACCTATTTATAGTCCCACTGCTGGGCACAGGTATAGTCCACCTCGCTAGCCTAGTGCGGTTAAGATTACACACGCCATCGACCAAATCTATTAGGCATGCAGGTTTCCTTACGATGTTTTCCTTCACCGTTTGGACATGTGATAAATACGCACATAAATTTGAAGTCAGTGGTACTGGACTTCACAGTACCACTATTAATAATAAAGCTTCAATGTTTAAAGACAAAGCGACATTTTAAAATGTGTTTAGATTCGTTGAAGATCTTAAATATAATTCAGTCCATTAGTTTTTATCACCGATACAGACATTCAGAGTTACCAATTACGACAAATGCTTCTTATATGGTACAACAAACAAAAATTTGCACACTAAAAATAAAATGCTGAAATAAGTCCTAAAATTTACAATTTAAAGTCTATTTTCGGTCATACTCAATAATAATATTGGTTTTGAAATTATCGTACAAATGTATTATCAGTTGTTTCGAAAGAAATATCTATATAACCAGACGAACAGCGGAGTAAACTCAACCAACGTTTAGTAATAATAGGGTTTAAATTTTATTGTGAAAATATTATGAACACATTACAACATGAGTTACTTAAAGTGTGGTCAACAAATTATACACTCATTGGTACTATTTTTAATATTTTATTTAAACATGATTAATTATAATAAAAAATAATGTTAAGCCGGTCTACACGTTCAATATTGAGATTCATACTAGCGCACGTGATATATTATCAACTATAAGGTAAGGTTACACTTGCGTTCAATATGAATACTTTTTACAATGGATGCCGTAAAGGGTCCTTAATGTCGTAACTAAAATTTAATATATTTAATTTTTTTCTTCCAGTATCGTTTACAAACACGCATTTTCATATACACAAACACCCAGACTCGGAATAACCACCTATATATAGTACAAATGTTTACTTAATGCGGGGATCGAACCCGCCCATGACGCACAAGCCGATCGCTCAGCCACTGCGTTAATTAAAGTCATCAGTTCCGTTTAAGGGTCTAAGTTTAAAAAAAACGGAGAACATCCACTTATTCTAAAAACCTTCAATCCTTCATAAAAGATCTATCGAGTTAAGTCATCAAGTCGGATATATCCGACAATTATTTTTATATCCAATTCGCCAATATCAAACATTGGAAAATATTAATGAACACAAAAATATTTGTCGGATATATCCGACTTGGGCGGTTAAATCAATATTAAGCGCAAGTGTATCGATACCTTGGCATCAGTCGATTGAAAGACAAATTCTACCCGAACTAGCACAGACAGTACAAAATATAAGTCTCCGCATATAACATACCCGCTTTATTATGCTAAATGGACTTGAGTTTTACAATAGTCCATAACTTTCTAGCTATTCTCTAATGAAAACTTTGCGGTAAACCAAATTACAACATTATTACTACACGGATAAAGTTCGAAATCGAATTACCGCCTAGTTTTCTGATTATATATTGTGGACTAGCTAAAGAGAAATGGACTTTAGTACAGGGGCAGATAAATGTAAGTAGGTTTGCTGTTAGCTTTTAAACGTAAAGTAGTATTATAACATTATGTTGATTTGTGCGTATATTCTTCAATATACATAGTTTTAGGCAAGTTTTCTTTTAAACTATGGCAAAATATAAGGCATTAGACAGGTGGGTAGGCAGAGAAACTACCCCAAATTGATTGCTAAGTAATAGCCCATATAAAATAAAATACCATAAGAAAATACTTAGTGAATTGTTCGATTACATTATCTACGCATCATTTATCACACCCTGTACACAAACATACATAACTACATGATGTACAAAATTGGCATTAAGACTGCGTATAAACATCGACACATCCATCCATCATTTATTTGTATTACTTCAAGCCGTATTCACTAAACGTAAAAATTATATTATACACTGAAAAAATAAATTATAAACTATTAATTTTTAAATCTATCATTAAAAAGCCAATTAAAGTAGGCTGAATCGTTCGCTACAAAATATGAGGTATATTATTATTTCGTTTATTTCTCATCGTACTACATTTTTGGTGGAATGCTATCACTTTCTGTATGCGGCCATTTTCTATTCGCGAGTCACTGGCGCGGCCGTTTAGGAAATTCAAAACTGGAATACGCCACAAAAAAGTGGTTGAAATTTATTTTCTTACTGTACAAATTTCTACACTATACGTGAGATAATTAGGTAAAATTAAAATATTAATTGAAATGAACTAATCTAGTCTACTTGCGTAGACTGTCTAAATAAAAAATATGGAAATTAAGATGTTTGTCTTTTTATGTAAAATATAATAATAATTTCCAAAACTGCCGCGCCTAGCTCCGTTCGTCACATTCACTATACTACAATCCTGATAAAGTCCGTTATACACTTAGGATCACGCGACGCCACTGTCTTGCGTGTGGCTTCGCTTCTTGTCGCTCCGGTGGTGGTCCGGGGTGGACTTGAGGATGTCGGGCTGGCCGTGGGACAGCACCCGCGCCTCCGCGTGCTGGGTGAAGGTGGAGGTGTGCGAGCTGAGCGTGAGCGTGGCGTTCCTGTCGGAGCCGAGCGTCATGGTGGTGGCGTGCGAGTTGAGGGTGTTGTGGCCGGTGGTGTGGTGCGTGTGCGTGTGGTGGGAGTGGGACAGCGGGTGCGCGTGCGGCAGGGTGGAGGGGCTGGAGTGCGGCAGCGCCGCGGCCGCCTTCCGCACGGAGCGGTGGCTGCCGGTCCGCGTCAGCGAGTTCATCTGCGGGGTGCCCGGCCCCACTACCCCGCCCGGCCGGAGGAGCGCGTTCTTGTAGTCCGCTATTAGATGGGTCAGCTCTGCCATCTACGAAACGAGATACAATGTTTAATTTGTTTTCCAACACAGTATACAGACAGTATTGTAAGTTAGGTTGTATTTTATATGATAATATCATTGGTAATATGTCAACAAGCCTTTAAGAGCAGTTTCTGTATCATGAAAACTGTGACTTTTTACTGAACAGACAGAGAGAATATAAGAGTGAAAATATCTTACTTTAGGCTTATTGAGACTAATCAACATCTTGTGCACCGGGCTCGCTGCGTCTTCAGCGTCGATTAGCATCATCAGATCGTCCTGAAATACATTTTTGGCATTCAAATTCTGCGTCCAAAGTTCTTTCTATGTGAAAAATAAAGTTTAATATTTTTTACTTAAATAATACAAAAAATTAAAGCGATGAAAATCGAACAATAAAAGTTTCGGTAGGAACTATATACACTCCTTGAGGTGTTAAAAATAGTTTTACAATAAACAGCAGTTCTCTTTTAATCTGAATAATTTTCTTTAGTTTCAACTGTAATCGGCGCCCCGCAAACAAAATAATGGTTTGAGCTTGGCATCCCATTGTAATTATGTGATTATTTGTTCTTAGAAAAAAAAACTTAATGCGAATAGTATGTTCACCTGTAAGCCACCGAACAGTCCGATGGAGCTAAGCGCATACCGCCCTATGACAGCCATCGACGCCAGCTCCAGCACCGTCACACCTTCCTCCGACACCGCTAGCCACACCATGGACAGATCTGGCTGTTTTATCTGGAATTATTATTAATTTATTTTATTTAATTGGGACAAAAACAGTGATCAGGGTAAATAATAAAAATGAAGTTTACACAATTGCCTACGAATGATTATTTTAAAAAGTAAGTAATAGAAAAAAAGCGGGAGGACTAGTTCGTGAATAATTTAAATATTTTTAAAGGTTGTTTAGAGAGAAAGAATACAAATCAAGATCCATAAAATGCGTGTAATAGTCTAGCACATATCCGTAACGTGCTGAATCATTTCCTAAATAGGAGATAGCGATTTATTAGAAAATTATCTTAAATTGATCCTAGTAAGTATTACTAGTATTTCATAGTATATTTATACTATACTTTACCTACAATACCTACCTGAAAATGTATTTACAATTATTATTATATAGTCAATACTTAAGCAGATTTTCGAGATAAAAATGTGTGCTGCTGTTTGCCCAACCGCGTTATGTTATTTTTTTATCCTTTTTATATTTTTTCCACAATTTGCTAAACTAAACTTACCCTAGCTTGAAACAACGTAGCACCAAAGAACGGCCATTTCCTCGTACAGTTGAGGTAGATCCGCACACAATCCGCGGTACTTCTGCCCTTTAGCGCCACCCACTTGGAGCGCAGCTTCTCTTCAACATCCCTGTGGGATTCATTTGTTAGCAATTTAACTTGCCGACTGATATACGGGTGTATTTAAATTCATATAATTAAATTGCGCGACTCTAAATTAATATATATTCGTATTATACGATATTTTTCAGTTTTTTTTGTCGTCCCAAGCGGAAGGTCCAATATGTACCAATAAATGTCATTAAGAAAATCTGGAAGCTATACATAAAATCAACGCAGAAATAATCGAAGATATCGCATAACATACACACAAATTTAGTGGGTGCTAGTGTTATACTCTAGCTTCTGCCAGCGGTTACACTCGCGTAGTATCCTATGGATGGATGGAGGTTTGTTACTCTTTAACGCAAAAACCGCGAAGATAGTAGACTATTTTATACACAGCGCTAGTTCAGCTCACCTGAGTTCGTCGTTGCTGAGGCCCGCTCTGTACCTGTACGGGTAAAACCTGTGCGCGAGCGGTTGGTTGTGTTGCGTGTTCGAGGCGCAGTAGTCGCCCATGTCTAGCTGAGCCATGAGCGCGCCTAACTCGGCGGCCAGCTCCCGTGTCACCGGGAAGCGTCCAGCCACAACTACAAACAGACAGAAATTATATTGATTACAAATATAAATAACATTAAGAATATTAAGTAAACCCCGATGACCCCTACCACAGCTAACAAAAAGAGCCGATGACCTTGACATCATCATCATCAACCCATTAATGTCCCACTGCTGGGCACGAGTCTCCTCTCAATTGAGAGGGATTAGGCTATAGTCTACCACGCTAGCCTACTGCGGGTTGGCAGACTTCACATGCCATCGAGAATTCTCTCAAGCATGCAGGTTTCCTCACGATGTTTTCCTTCACCGTTTGAGCATGTGATAAATACGGACATAACATCCGAAAAGTCAGTGGTGCGTGCCCTGGGTTCGAACTGGAGACCTCTGACATCTCAGTCCACTGGTCACACCGCTCGGCTACCACAGACCTTGACATGCCAGAACAGATTTTCATAAATTGTAGCTAAGAAACATCCCGATCATGACATTAAAAATGACATCAAAATCGGTGCATACGGGTAGGAGTTAGAAGTTACGATGCCGCAGATGCTACAGGCATGTTAAACTTCTAACGTGCCTCTTTTGCGTCGGGGGTTAAAAAGATAAGCAAACATAGAATCCGCCTCGATTTTTGGAGTCAGTGAAATGAAAATCCTGTTCGTTTGTAACATATCAGTTGAGAACGGCTGCGTATCTATAGTAAATAATTATTTATATTATCGTAATCATCATGAGCCCTGTCTGTCCCATGGCTGGACACCGGTTTCCTTACATTTGGGATCGATTAGGTTATAATTCAAAACACTAGCCTACTGCGGGTTGGCAGACTTCACACGTCATCGAGAAGATCTTTCTAGCATGGAGGTTTCTGCATGATGTTTTCTTTCACAGTTTGAGCATGTGACAAATACGCACATTACTTGAAACAAGACCTTACACGTCCACTGTTCATAGAACTATCATACGTTTTTCTATCGTTTCTAAGTAAAAGTCAAAGTTCAGAACATTACAAAATTCGAGTTAAACTGAATGAGTTTTATCTATCTATTGACGACCTGATTGGCGCAGTGGCTGAGCGATCGGCTTGTGCGTCACGCGTTGCGGGTTCGATCCCCGCACGGAGCAAATATTTGTACGTTCTACAGGTAGTCGTTCCGGGTCTGGGCGTTTTTGTATGTGAAAATTTGTGTTTGTAAACGCACCCACGACACAGGAGAGAATCCTAGGATTTTCGCCTACTACAACACATATACTTCACACTAGTGTGGCGCAACGGTTTAAAAAAGAACTATATATGTATGAATACAAGATTGTCGATAGGGTTAGGAAGGTAATACTAATTTGTATTATTCCCGTATGAAAAAACTTCACATAAGCCACGCAGTAGTTTATTACGAGCAAGAATATCTTATAAGAATTCGAATAAAAGAACACCATTGTTCAATTCTTCTTATCTTGTTCTAACAGGCAGTTCTTAGTTTGTGGCTAACAATTACCAATGGCTTCCAAAATATACCTCGTACAAATATTTTAGGTGATAGGACGTATTATGCGATAAATATAATATATTTAATGATTGTCAAAATGGGTTCCACAGTTTACAAATACATTTCAAAAAGCTCTGAATAATATAACAAGATAAATATGCAAGGAATATTATTGCTCAATATGACGAAAATCTATGATAAAGAGCAAATCCAAATATTATTAAATAAACTATACCTATAGTATAATATTTCGCGGTAAATGGTTTACTTATTTATTTAAAGGTTAGAGGACACCTAGTTAAAATAATAAAACATATGTTATCGAATTGTTCCGGTCCGATAATAAATTAGTCGGAAGCATACTGTTTTTGTTACACTTACACGATTATTAGATACTAGCTGCCTCCCGCGGCTTTGCCCGCATAGTATATATATAGATAAAAAGTAACATACGTGTTAATCCAGGTAATAAACTATATGCATGCTAAATTTCATTCAAATCTCATCCATCCATCCATACTTACTAACTTTCGCATTTATAATATTAGTAGGATTGAAATAAACAAACATATAAAAAATAGACACATTCGAATTGAGAACCTCCTGCTTTTTGAAGTCGGTTAAGAAAACTACTTTTCACGAATTTTATCGCTTTGTATTTATTTTATTTAATCAATGAACAGCCAGTTTACCCATGACTATGAATGCTTTATAGAATCCAACTACTCGATATCATTCAATAACCCACTACAATTGAATCTAGCAATACATAAATAAATACATACATCCGAACATTATGACACAGCACCATACATATAGTTCCGAGCTAAGCAACGAGGCTTGTATCACGGACACTAGATGGTTAATAAAAAAATCTATGTTGTGTAGTACTAATCTATATAGATACTTTTTTGTTAATACATACATAATATTATACATATTAGAAACATCCATGACTAACACTAACATTTGACCCTATAATTCGAACCCGATACCCTTATCACAGAAGGCAGTCTTTGACACCGTTGCGCTAATCGGGTCAATATTGCGCAATAATATAAGTTCGAAAGCAACTTGCTATACTTTTGAGTAGTTGTTTAATAAATAAAATGATAGATAAGGAGTCTCGCGAATTCGTGATGACGTATGTGTGATGACGTAGGTGCAAGAAGCAGAGTAAACAGGATATACAATTCGTACATAAGGGTCTGTTGACCGGAACATCCTCATTCGGGTTTGAACAGTGTAGTGATCATGTTGCGGGGCTATATCGCAGCAACTCTGCTCGTCGCCAGCGTCAGTACTCTAAGTAAGTCCCTAGTTATTGCCAACTATTTCTATTTTGTTTGTTTTTCGTATATTTGTTTTATGTTGCTTAGAAGAAATTTAATTTGCACCGTCACGCAATCTCAATATTAAATCAATAGACCGTTAATATTTACAGTTGTTAAAATGTATAGGAAGCATAATTTTAGTTTAAAGTAACTACATACATATTATAAATTTATTCTTATAAAAATTAAAAAATACAATTGATTTGCTCAAAGCTTCGTCTGCGTAAAGCCTAAAATTAAAACTATCCTAACTCTTAATTTGAAACAAATTACACTCATAGTGCTAAGTTTAATTAAAACCCGTTCTATTTACTATAATACTGTCACTAATAATAATGTCACTAAGACTAGATTTTAAATGATTGTATGCCCAAAAAGGGCTGATTGATGTTACACTTATTAATGTATTATTGTATATCTAAGAACTATACGCAATACGCAATCAAAAATAATAAAAAAATACTTTACTTTTATTTGTTCAGAAGTTTATCTTGGATAACAACATAATAACAACGATTTTTTTTAAATTTACAAACAATATACTATTTAAATATCGGTTACTTAATGAAATACCATTAAATTTATTATAAATAAGCTCAGTACGACAGACCTTTTGTACGATCGGCAACGTCGGCAGTATCAGGTGTTACTTGACATTAGAAATACAGACAATTTACTCTAACAATCACAACACAACACAAGCTACAAACAATTTGAGTAGTTCCTAAAGAAATACATAGTAATCTTGTGCGATGGCAGACAAGGTCCCGATCTCAGCACTATGCTGCAGCAAGCAAAAAAGCTTTTACATTAGACTTATTTTTTCACAGTAGGTACATATCGAAAGCACTAAGAAATATTTTTTTCTTTTAACTTCACTACTTACGACTATACAGCTTCCAAAAAATGCTGGAGATAATTACCACGAGAAGAAGAAAAGCGTAGATGAGAGAGAGCACATAAAAAAAGTTACTCATAAAAATAACTGTCACCTTTCACTGTTTTTCAGCGTTCATTTCACAAGTTATTCTGTTTGGCACAAGTTACACAAATACACGCTAAGATACTCCACAAGCACAACATTAATTGACTTCTCACTTGGCTATTCAATCGCGTACTTGGGATGAACATAAAGATGCGTGGCATGACACGTGCGTACGTCAGAGGACCGGCGATATACTAATCGCTAACGAAACTGAAGGTCCAAACTTGTATGAATGACCAATATTTCTCAACTTAATTATATTGTTGTTACAATACGATAAACGCTATATACTTATATAAATCGCTTGCTGTGTAATTGTAAATAATTTAAATTAAATCTATAAGCAGATGATATCTTACCTATTGCAATGTTCTTGTGGATATCTCAAATACGAAATTATTTTAATTATTTATTCTAAAAATACACACCAGGCGCTAACTCATAAACTAGATCTTTTGTGTGGAGTGTAAAATGTGTCACCTACAACCTATTTTTGTTTTTGAGGACTTTAAAATTTATTTAAAAAACAACGAGCCGATTACCTTGACATCATCATCATCAACCCATTAATGTCCCACTGCTGGGCACGGGTCTCCTCTCAATTGAGAAGGATTAGGCTATAGTCCACCACGCTAGCCTACTGCGGGTTGGCAGACTTCACATGCCATCGAGAATTCTCTCAAGCATGCAGGTTTCCTCACGATGTTTTCCTTCACCGTTTGAGCATGTGATAAATACGCACATAACTTCTGAAAAGTCAGTGGTGCGTGCCTTGGGTTCGAACTCGAAACCTCTGACATCTCAGTATTTAATTAATATATCAGGCCATTATAATTATGGTCATGATACAATGTATGGTGTACAGTTCGCGTTCCACGGCGTCATATAAAGATTTAAGATATAAGCTCACACCACACCGATGCGGCATATGAATAGCAAGGAAACATTCAAATATATATTTTAATTAAAAAGCCATATTTTAAACTTGTCATCTCGCTCAAGGCTTATATAAACTTCAAAGTCGTGCGCAAGAGTCGTTTCCTACTATGGTTATGCTTGCCGCGTGCTTCTTGTTCTTATCGTGTCAACAGCCTAAACAACGTCTGAATAGTAAGAGGCCACTTCAATGGCATTAGGCGTGGCCAGACAGATCATCCCTCGAGCAGGTTTTTGACCGCGTGCTGATGGCTACTCTATCTTGTCACTGTCCATGTTTTATAAAATACCAGCTTTTACCCGCGACTTCTTCTGCGTAAATTTACTAATTTTATTTCCACCCACCATTTAAGGCATGATTTCCGGGATGAAAACTGTCCTATGTCCTTCCCCGGGACTCAAACTATCTCTATACCAAATTTAATCTAAATTGATTCAGTGGTTATAGCGACATACATAACAGACATACAGACACACTTTCGCATTTATAATATTAGTATGGATATATGTAAAGTATGGATGTCAAAACGTATTTTAATTTTTATAATTTGTTTGTTCTAGGTACCCAAGCAGGGAAACATGGAGAACGAAGATTGCAACCGAATGAAACACATACACTGGTGTATGGAAGCGGACCCGGCACCGCAGCCCTAACTATACAGGCGAACAATACTTTCAACGTCGGGCCGAACGACCGCAACTTGTATGGGTCGGTCGCACAGGTAAAGACCGACATTTATGACTCACCTGATAGTACCGAACCGTCCGCTAGACAAATCCACACGGTCATTGCGCTAGGTGGTCCTGGCCATGACGGAATATCCTACTCAAAGCCAGAAGTACCCAGTTACCAAGGACAATCGGATCATAACCAGACGTCTGAACAAGGAAATGGAATCACACTGCAATCAGGAACTTACCAGATTGATAACACTTTCCATGGTGACTCAGGTGGTCAAGATAAGTATGGGTCGTATTTAGAGAAAACGAGATCGGGAAAACGTAAAACAGACATCTCATACGGATCCAAAACTGTACAGATTGGCAACACTTATAAAAATGATCCTGGTAGCGAAAATTACTATGGATCGATCACAAATCATAATGGTAACGTTTATACAAATGGCCCAAATTCAGAATCAGGACAAGATGATAGCACAATCGGATCCGAAACAGTACAGATTGGTAACACTTATAAAAATAGTCCTGGTAGCGAAAAATACTATGGATCGATCACAAATCATAAAGGTAACGTTTATACAAATGGCCCAAATTCAGAATCAGGACAAGATGATAGCACAATCGGATCCGAAACAGTACAGATTGGTAACACTTTTCATACTAGACCCGATAGCGATAATTTCTTTGGATTGAGAACCTATCGAAATGGTAACGTTTATACAACTGGCCCAAATTCAGAATCAGAACAAGATGATATCACAATCGGATCCAAAACTGTACAGATTGGTAACACTTTTCATACTAGACCCGATAGCGATAATTTCTTTGGATTGAGAACCTATCGAAATGGTAACGTTTATACAAATGGCCCAAATTCAGAACCAGGACAAGATGATATCACAATCGGATCCGAAACCGTACATATTGGTAACACTCATAAAAATAATCCTGGTAGCGATAATTTCTTTGGATCGAGAACCTATCAAAATGGTAATGTTTATAAATCGGACGTAAAGCCAAAATCAGGGAAAAATACACAAAATAATATGAAGATTGAGGTACAATCTGAAGAGTCTGGCGCGTCTGACAGTAAAACGAGTGTATCATCTCATAGTCTGAATAAACGAAGTGTCACAATCGGATCCGAAACTGTACAGATTGGTAACACTTTTCATACTAGTCCTGATAGCAATAACGTCATTGGATCGCGCACATATCAAAGTGGTAACGTTTATGTAATTAGTCCAAATTCACAATCAGCACAAGATGATATCACAATCGGATCCAAAACTGTACAGATTGGTAACAATTTTGATACTAGTCCTGATAGCAAAAACTACTTTGGATCGATCACATATCAAAATGGTAACGTTTATACAACTGGCTCAAATTCACAATCAGCACAAGATGATATCACAATCGGATCCAAAACTGTACAGATTGGCAACAATTTTGATACTAGTCCTGATAGCAAAAACTACTTTGGATCGATCACATATCAAAATGGTAACGTTTATACAACTGGCTCAAATTCACAATCAGAAGGTGATATCCCACTCGGATCCAAAACTGTACAGATTGGTAAGACTTTTCAAACGAATCCTGGTAGTGTAAACTTCTTTGGATCGAGCACATATCAAAATGGTAAAGTTTTTAAACTTCAAGCGGACGCACAATCAGCAAGAAATACGGTGAATAATATGGACATTGTAGAATACTTTTCTGAGCCTACCGCATCTAACAGTCAAGCGAGTGTGTCATCCCATAATATGTTATCGAAACTAATGTCTTGGCTCGTCTAATTGATAAGATTATCAAGTCTGTGTTTTGGGGGTAACACTCTTGAATAGCCTTGAATAAAACAATTGTTCTATAATAATAATGTATTATTTATACACTCCCTAACCCTAGTAATGTCGTACAATTGATTGTGGGGAATTAAGTTAGCGTTTTTTTTTTAATTTAGCGTAGAAATAATAGGATCAGATTAATTGTCAACCACGCCCATACATTCTTACAACTTTTTAGTAAAACCATACGACTTAAAGGTGAAAAAAATATCAAAATTACTCACCTTGTTGATTGACCTGATAACATAGTAGCAGTCTTTCTTTGTCAGTTTCGGTCCTGATAGAATTCTTGAAGTACAGCCTGTTCCTATACGTCAGCCGGATAACTCGTGAGTTCTCGAACTTTCCCGAACCTTTTTCTCTGAGTGCTGTCTCCCATTTCGATATTACGTCACATAACTGAAATAAATCAAATATATCCGATACAAATAAAAATTATAACCAAATTTTATTTAGATATTGTAAACTAGACAAATGTTCTTTGGCTAATACCAAATGTATTTGTTGGCAGTCGCGCCATTGAACGGTTATTAAACTTTTAACCACCAAAGTCGATTTTGGTATGTCCATTTATATTTTTCATGTATTGATACGTGATTATATAGGCGAATTAGATATAAAAATAATTGTTGGATAAAGGGTTAATCAAGAACTTGTCCAATATAATCCAAATAAAAGAGATATATCATACATACAATCACGACTCTCGTCCCCGAACTGTTAGGCAAAGGTGTACTAATGTACACCCACATTTCGCCGGTATGTTTTGGGTCCCATATAATAGGGGGTGAGATTCCAAGCTCCGAGCTGCTACTGATAATTTCATAGAATAACCCAATATAACTTTGCTCGACATGGGAATCGAACCCAAGCCTTCTTGTTCGGCAGTCGCACTGCACAAACTAGACCAAAGTGGCAGTTATACAATATGATAAGTATGTGGTTAAAAAAAGGTACCTTTTTATCAGGTTTAATATGGTGTTCCAAGTCTTTCTCGATAGGGTCATCACTGAACAGTGCGAACCCTGATGCGGCTGACTCTCTGCATCCCAGTTCTGTACTTAACGTTGATAGAAACTCCTCCACCGTCGTTGAGCCGTCGAAGCTTATAACCTGGCGAAACACCATGATAAAGAGAGGTGTCATGAAACCATCACAAGAAACACATTTTAAATGAAAAAATATGTATCATACTAAATTAGGATATCAGTATTGCCCAATAAATGGGTTGCTTAGGTCAGGTCTACTGACAGTTCATTGAATGAATGACGAAATTAATCCATCATAGTTCAGAAAAGGCTTGGAAAAAAACGTCATCATGCATAATTGCAGTTGGCAGAGATCAATATCATCATCTTCATCATCACATCAACCGTTAGACGTCCACTGCTAGACAGGACTCCCCCAAGGATCGCCACGACGACCGGTCATGGGCCGCGCGCATCCAGCGGATTCCAGCGACCTTTACCAGGTCGTCAGTCCACCTTGCCGGGGGGCTACCCCGTCTAGTACGTGGTCACCACTCTATAACCTTCAAGCCCCATCGGCCTTGACATCGATATAAATAATATTATATTCTTCGGTGTCTCCGAGGTGCGTGAATAAGCTTTCACTACATGATGCTCGCTTGTTTGAACGTACCTGGTAAGTATTGTTGAGCATGTGAACAGGTATGGCGTGAGGTAGGCAGTGGTGGTAGGGGTTCTTCAGCAGTATAGACAGTACTTCCATGCGGGAAGGCTTGTCCTCTCGCCCGCCGTTGCGTATCGTGCGTTCAAGTGCGCGTGCGCAGTACGCTGCGTATTTGCCGCATTCGGTTCTAAGACAAGAAGATTTTTTGTAATTTTTGACGACCTGTTTATCTCAGCGGTAGTTGACGCTGCCTGCTGTGCTATGGGTCCCGGGTTCGAATCCCGGTAGGGTCAAATGTTTGTGTGATGAGCATTAACATTTTGTATCCGAGTCATGGATGTATCTATGTATAATATGTATGTATTTACAAAAAAAAAAGTATATATGTAGTATATCAACCATCGAGTATCCGCAACACAAGCCTCGTTGCTTACCACGGAACTAGATGGTGCTGTGTAATAATGTCCGGAAATATTTATTTATTTATTTATGTATATTTGTTTTTGACTTTAAGTCAACTCATTGAATTGTATTAAAATAGTATGGGTAATTTTAAAGAAACTGTATGAGATAGTTTGAAAATCTTTTAGTTTTATAAACTGGGTAGAAACAAAAAAAAATAGGTATGCAGTTAATTTATAATCACAGTTTTTGATGACGGTGAACTATTAATTTATTATACATACAAGGTAACTTGGTAACATATCCTCATAGTAAATGCGTGCAAGTATAGTTTGCTAAAACTACAAAAAATAAATAGAATGAGAAATTATAAATGGATTAATAAAAAGTATTTTTATCAATACGTACAAATAATACACATAAAAGTTCCATTGTATATTAATTGCTTTACTTTTTAAATGTTTAAGTAGATACCAAAACAGCACAGTTTTTATACTCACTTGGTATCAGAATGCCTGCTCAAATGCAGCTTGAGGTACCAGAGCAGTCGATTGTTCCTTGGCACAAAGAGACTGACAGCCAAGGCCAGGAGTTGCCAGCCTTGGACGAAGCTGTACGTCGGCGGATTGCTCTTACAGTCGACGGACAATAGCGGCGCCTGTAAACGTGCCTTTGTTGGTAGAAAATGATATAAAACATTTCAAAAAGATTGCTTAGTGCAATAAAGACGCTATATATTTTTCTCAGTCACATCCTTTGGGCTTTGTGACCAGCAACAAATTTATTATATTAAAATAAAACTTGGTAAAGGTACAATATTGGTAAACGCAGAGTTAATTTTAAACTAAATTCGATTAGAATTTTTGTCAGTATGATTTAATTGTTGTTAGCACAAATATAGTTTTAAATGATAGTATTAAAATATCATTTTAAATTACTTTAATTACTAGGTATAAAGTACTTAGAATTGAACTTTACGCTTAAATTTGCGGTTAACACATCGACAGTAAATAAAAATAACACTTTTTTGAAGTAACTGAATTAGAACTTTGTTTTTAACTGTTATTTTGTAACATGTTTTTAAACGCTTTTCTCATATTTCACACAGATTTTAGGTATACATCTTTCTGACAATCTATAGTTACGAAATTTTTAGGCCCTTTTGAAGGTAGGCTTTTAGAACAAGCAGCAGATAAAAAAAACCCAACGCACAAGTGAGTGAGATAAGATTAGAATTACGAATATCTTCAGAGACTGTCAGGACTATATTTACGATAATATAGTTTACAATTCTTTGTATTTTTTTGTATTTCATAATAATATCGAAACAAGTAATAAAGGTATTCATTTTCTATGAAATTCATCTTGGGGTGCTGTGTTGCTAGTATTATTTTCACCACATAATAATATTGTAACACAGTATAATACTGAGCGCCACTCTTTCTTGCGGAGATGAGGCGCATTAATAGTATTTTTTTTAAACATTGTCTTGTATTCTTTATCCTGGTTTTTATCCTGTATCGTGGGTTCATTTCTACTCACAAAAATCTAACATACACTAATGCATGGAGCCGGAACCATTAACTGCAAATCATACACATTACATTTGTTCCGTGCAGAGATTGATTATCGTTTAGCAGCTGAACCAATAGTGCCGTCTCTCTCTTACCGGCGTTATTCCTCCGTTTTACCTGTATCGAGCTAGGCGATCCCGCGGCGTTGGGCGGGACGTCGCTCTTGTTGTCGCCGCCCACGGACGACGCGCCCGTGTCGCACGTGAACAGCGACTGAGTCGCGCACAGTAGCAGTTGCTGAACAAATGAAATGTTGGCGATAGGGCGGCTATACAGCACGGGGTGGGAGCGGTGTGGGGTATATGTTTGAGATATGTTTGTATCTGTGGCTTGGGGGAAAAATAGTGTAAGAGTCTACGATCAGTTGAGTTTTTAGTGTGTGGGGTGAGGCAATATGCATGTAACATCAAAAACGAAGATCGACTTATTTTGTTAACTTATTAATTTATGTTTATTTATATTTTGTGGTGGTATTCATTTAAATTCGAATTTTGTTGTTTATAGACATTAACTAATTGTGTTACTTGATGAAACTGGATGGATTACTAGACAAAAGACCGACTAGTGTATTTTTATTGCCCTGCCCAGGTGACATCATAAGGCTGTATTGTATGTATATTTTTAATTAAAAACAGATGAATGCTATTAATACTATACTAATATTTATCATACTATTACATTGTTTATAAAAATTGATAAAGAAATTTCATGCATATTCCCTATTGTTTTTTTGTTGTTGTATAAATATAAAAGGAGATACAATATTACATATGAATACACATACTATGGGTACTTATATAAATTATATGGAATAAATTAATAATATATTAATTTACACACACTGTCTTTTAAAAAACAACATCGAGATCTTCATAAAAATAATTTGTAGCTTGCTTGATGTGCCTAATCAGTATTCTAAAACAAACATTTAAAAAAGGGACACACAATTTGTAAAGTTATCTTAATTATAAATATGTATATATTTTTTACATTTGCCTGAACTGCTTAAAGTATAAAAGAGGTTTCATGGCTCCAAAAATACCCCCGATATTGGCACTAAATCTATAATGAGCAAGCCAGTCTTCTGTCGTTCAGATACTGCTTTATATACATAGAGTTCGAAGCAAAATTGTACAAGGATTTTTTATTCATAATAAGTACAGCTTCCGATATTAACATTTATCGGTAGTCAAATAAACCTGTTGCATAGTTAGTGCTAGTGCATTGCAAATATACCTAGTTTGTGCTATTAAATACCAATTTCCCATAAATTTTATCATTATTGTCATCAGTGTAGTGTCCTCTACAGGGTCCAAATATATATATGTACAGTCCTAATATATAAAGGTACTTTGATGGATTGCATAATATGTCAGAATTGGGCAATATTAACATGAGAATACATATCGGAAAATTGCCATAAAGGTATCAATAGAAATTGAGTCACTTCTATTTGCTTGACTATAAAAAGATGAGCAGTAATGATTTAAAGTTGTTTTCTTTTCGTCTTAGCTTTTTATTAGAACCTTTCTTTTCAATTCCAGTTTAGAGTATACAACGCATTTATATCAACTCAATGAAGTACATTGAGGTAAAATGACTGTGTTTATTTTTTAAACGTATATCAAAAGAGAGAGAATTAGGTTTTAATATATAGGTAACTGTAAAACAAAGACTAGAAACATACATATATATATTATAATGTTCATCTTGTACAAACTAGCCACTTAAAGTCGCTTGTCATTTAATCTTCTTATTACTAAATAGAAAAAGAGGAAGCATTACAGTTTGAGGCTCACATCGAAAAGCAAATGAAAATATTGACATATTATGCAGTCACATCATAAAATCTTAAACCTAATTATTCCTAAATACTTACCACAGAATGAGGATGAGGGTACTATGTATAAATATATATGGGCTAGGGGTAACAGTCTAAAAAACTTGCAACATCAACCTTTCAATACAAAGGAGATCCAACAGTGCCAAGGATAACATTAGCTATGATAGAATATGAATGATAGATAGATAAACGAAAAGTAAAAGTCATTCCCTAAATCTATGGGAACAGGGGACAAACATTCTCGGAAGAAAAAAAATCGGGGAAAATTTACACCAACATTCCATTTGAAATTTTGCAACGTAACATTTTTTTATGTTGTGGCAACATTTTGTGTGCGTTCAAAAATCGAACGACACTTTTCCACAAACTTTTTCTATGTTGCCAGAACTTGACGGATCAAATTGGAATAAAACCTCTTTTTTATTCCGTGTTATATATAAATTTTATCGAATGTGCGAAATATATATGTTTCGCATATTATAGCATTTAGTCCAAATAAAGCCAATATAATTGTATTCACAATACACAATTCCAAATTGATCAACCACGAGACGAAGCTTTTATTTAACAGCGACACACAAAGCTTATACTATAACAATAATGGGTTGTTAGTGTATATTTACAATATTTAATGCAAATAAATATTAGTTTTTTAAGCTTTATAAAATACATATTGTGCTCTCATCGAAGCTTCAACATCAGTGAAATAATATGTGCATAGATGTATTTTTTTTTTACTGAGCTTATATAATTTCTAACCTGTTTTTTTAATAACAAGAACTGAAATAATATGATAGTGGTATGCATTTCTGTTTCAATGAAAGTATTTACTCAAGAAACCCAAAAATGCACATGTGTCATTCCCGCAGAAAACCCATAAAAAGTCTTAGAACACAATATTCTACACAATATCTACAGAAATCTAAAAATAAAATCTTTAACACTCGTGAGTACAATTGGTGAGTGGTATAAATATAGATATAAGTTATTTTATATATTATGAGAAAAGCGTCGAAGCGATCGCCCGAAAGCTAAGCCGTTGCGAATATAAAGCATTAAAGTATACGGTAAATTCAATAGGTATTCATTTTGACATCTATAGCTTAAATATTGATTGATATGAAATAGTAACGTACTGTAGAGGAACCACGATTTTCTCTCGTTAGAGACCGATATATTAACGAAGAGGAATATCAATGACCAAACATTGATGTTAATATCTGATGGCTTATGGAAAGACATATGCCAGTATTTGCCTGAGGAATTGGAGCCTACTCGGTTGTTACTGAATATTTAATAAAAAACCTTGCTTTGGGACTAATCTCAGGACCTAAGTTGGTCGAAAAAATACCGGGTACCGTAAAACCGTTTCATATACTAAAATTACTTCTCTTCGTCAAAATGAATACCTTTAAATTAGGCTTTATATTCAGTGGAGGCTATAAGTTTCTATACGTAGGGAGTACCGTTAAATCCGTATTTGTAACATCAAAAGCCATGCCATTATATCCTTCATATTAAAAGTATAGAACACTTTCTATTATAAACATAGCAGAAAGTGTTTATATTGCAAATAAACCAAAATGAGGAATTGGTGTACTCTTTTGCTCATATCTTAAAAGCTATTATAGTACGTCATTATAATAGTAAAGAGTCCACCAAAATATTATACAAATGAAAACAACAATAGTCTCTTTTTCAGAAAGATAATACTAAACATTTTATGTTACTGGCAAACTTTTAAGTGCAATATTGCCATATAAAAAATATAATAATTGTTGTTTTCATGAAAAGGAGGTTGAGTCCAAACAGTTTAGTATACAAGGATCTACTGTTCTGAACCCACCTTCGTCTGATTAAGGTCGACAATTTGACAGATGGATTAAAACAAAACCGTTAGTCTGAAAAATACTACACAATCTTTCATGTTCCGGTCGGTATTTGATTACTTGTTTTTTGAGAGTGAAGAGGATAAATTTCCTCTATTTTTATCCGAGATGACAGATTGCACTAGAATAATTAACCTTTTAAATAACATAGATAAAAATATATCTTTGATATCACTAATAACTAATTATAGAACTTCAATCTATCAAACAATTTTGGAGATATAGAGTATCGCTGATAAAAAAAATACGCTTTGATATCGACCGTGACATTAGCCTCCGATAATTTATATCGTCGCCTTGTATACTAGCCTTGTCTATGATAACAATAATTGCGGCAAACGAAGTTACATTGACGTTGAAAATGATAACCTTTACCTTGAATATACATATACTGACCATGATATGGTAACATTGACCGTGAAAACTTGAATGTCAATGGCGAGGTCAGACCTTGACCTTGGGAAACAACGCTTTAGAGGTTGTCTGTCATTGATATTTTTATTAACTGCCTATTGTGTAACTGTGTATTTATCGTTATTATTAGGCAGTTTTATGCGGTATTTTTTTGTATTATGGGTACTATTTTCGCAAATTTAAACAATCGAAAAAATTTTTTATTTATTATTGAAATTTTAGTTTATATGAAAATTTTGTTCGTAAATGTGTATATTGAATAGTCAAACTGTCGACCAAAAACGAGACATGTGACATAGCCGTATTTCTATATGCAAAAAAACTTGTGAAAGAAAATTCTTTGACATTTTTATTTAAAGGTTTGTTGGACAATTGTTCTTGGACAGTTCATGTAGGGATACAATAAATAGTTACAGTGATTTATAGCTCAAAAACAAAAAGATAACGGTAATAATTGTACATGGATATGAGGGTAGAGGAAAAACTAAGGAGGTATATAAATTGGGTAATATGACTGGATGAAAAAGATACCAACGCTAAGCTCAACTGAATGGGAGACTAAACTATATATTTTACTAGCTGACCCAGCAAACGTTGTTTTGCCACATTATAGGGGTTGGTGGAACACCCTTATCACTAAGGGGTATGAAAAATAGATGTTGGCCGATTCGCAGACCTACTCAATATGCTCAGAAAATTTCATGAGAATCGGTCAAGCCGTTTCGGAGGAGTACGGGAACGTACATTGTGACACGAGAATTTTATATATAAGATTTAACAAACCGTGTACTGAACTGAAATTGTGATAAAGATAGGACCAAATAAATATATATAGAAATCATGACAATTGAGCTTGCGTCGAAGATGTACTTCAGCTGCATCACCACTATCGGAGGAGATGACGTCAAAAGCGCTCAATTTTCATATAAAAAAAAACAAACAATTGTGAAACAATCCTAACCTCGACTCGCGGTCGGAAATGTTGAGAAATGTCCTTGCAAGTAGAGACGCAGCGTTGCAATAGCGAAAATAAAGGAGGCAACTTACATTCTTAAGCTTGGCGGCCTTAACGTTTAGCCTATGTGTGCGGCGCGCGGCGGCGGGCGAGTGGGCGGCGGTTACCTGCACGCCCAGCTTGGAGTGCGTGTGCGGCGCCAGCTGCCGCGCCAGCACGGAGTGCAGCTCGTCCTGCAGCTCGCCCACCTCCAGGCACTGCGCCAGCGCGTTCTGCGCCAGCACCACGTGGTAGTCGATGCCGGCCTGCTCCACCGCCACCGACATGAACAGCTGCACGCACTGCCACACCACAACGTAACGTAAAATACAATATACACAACCCGCTTTAGCCTGGCTGTTGCTCTGACCCGAAACTAGATTATTCGTTCACTGTACATGGCGCATAGTTACAGTCAATTTACACAAGCACAGAGTCGAAGCGCATAGAATCGATATCACTCTCCAACTTTTGAAAATCACTCTTGAACATATTTCTTCTGGGCTAAATAGAAGACACGCGAATGCGAACGTATTCGAAAGGATTTGATCGCGCCTTTTTTTACTATAAAATCCTATATAAATGACTCCATACCAAGACCAATGTAAGCAAGACCAATTACTACTTATCGCGTATAAAAGCGTCCGAATGCGTACAAATTTACGCAAATACACACACATTTTGTGCATTCGTGCAACTTCGCTTTTGTTTTTCAGAGTCCGACATTACGATGCGCTTCGAGTCTGCGCTAGTATAAATTGACTCTTAGATAAAAAAATCATACGATACGATTTCGAATGTTTTGCGCTAAAGTTCAAACCTTAAATAGCTTTAAAGCTTCAGCCTGTAAAGCCTCCGAGTTGAGCGATGTGAGCGGTGACGTCAGGTTATCTTTGGAATATAGTAGCGTCGGATGCCTCCATAGAACACAATCTGAAATGATAATAATATTATAAACTAGGATATTATATGTTTGGGATGTGAATCGATGTAATTCTAGTACCAATATTATCATAGCTACAACTATATTTATAGGGTATGATCAAACGTGAATTAGTGCTAGACATTTTGATTATTACCAGATGACACAAGTTTATAGCTGCTTCTGATTTTGCGCTAGATAATATTTTATTTTATTTATTTACAGTTAATTATAACGGCTACAGAACCAGATACATTAATTAAAATATGCTCTGGATTAATAAACCAACGACCAGCACATTGAGAGTTGAAATTGATTCAACTCTCTAAGCAATAGGGAATATGCATAAAATTTAAATTTGTCTCAAATATTTTTTTCTTGATTCTGTATTGTCTTTACATTATACTAAAAAGGTATTTTCTTTTATTTAATTATGTTTTCATTCAGAAAAAATAAATAAAAAGTGAATAATAAGTGTGGGAAATTCAAACTTACAAAACACCTCACCATTAGTTGAAACGAAAGTGACGTCATCGGTCATATCATTGGATTTATCGCCGTTGATATTCATACTGTGTTAAGGAGTGTTTGTGAGAAAAAATGTTTAAAACTGCATTCCTGTGTGATTCTTGTGAATATACCTTTCTTTAATATCTTTCTTTCTTTCTTTCTTTCTATACATATATTTGAATACTGAAACGCTATACTAAACAAACACGAAACATAACCAAAGATGTTATCAAAAGCGCGCGCAAAATGGTGGCGTTTTGACAGTTCAAATTTATTCAATGTCTTAAATTTCAATTTTACAAAGTATTTTAGTATTTTCAAGCCTATTTATATTTTTTTCTATGTTATATAGGTGTAAATTATTAATTTAAGTAATAAAAAAAACATGCATATTCCCTATTTCTCACGATAGTCTGAAAAATAATCTTAAATGGTAACTTACTAGGATCGCCATCTGTCTCCATGAGTTTCTGTATGAGCTGTTCGAAGTGTGTGCCCTGACTCAACCCGCCTCCGCTGACCACAGTGAGGTGGTACAACCACGAGTCCTTGTCCGCTTTGCACTCGAACAGAAGGTACGTTGGGCCCTGCAAGTGAGCAAACAGATTACTAGTATTTATAATGACAATGTTTGTTTTGGGAGGAGGGTCCATTTTATTTATAAAGGGTCGGCAACGCGCGAGTGACATCTCTAGTGTTGCAAAGGCTACTTTGACTGCTTTCTATTAAGCGTTTGCTACCCTTGTGGTTTAAAAACAATATTTGTCTATAACTTTTTTTGTCATCGGTCCATTTCAAACGTGACCGTACATGGGTAGGCACTCATCTACACTAATATAAATAAAAACTTTTTTGTTTCTGCCCTATTTTTTGAAGCTTATATGATGACTATCACACTACGACCATTAAGGGCCGAGCAAAAAAAAAGAAAAGAACCGCCAGGGACCAGTTTGTAATGCATCTGTTTTGAATTTCGAAATATATCATTTTAATTGTTTATATATTGCTATCGGATTTTGACAGAATCGTGCGTCTATCTGCTAGAAATATATTAATATATCATGCGCTGTTTGCCTAGATACTTCTACCCACATATTTTTTAAATACTGATTCACATGCATTTTATCATCAGCTAAAGGACGGCCAATGCTGAACAAAAACAACACATTATTACCACATGGACCGGTCATATGATACGGTGATATGTGATAACTTTTATCGACACATGCACATGCATAGGCACATTTAGTTCATTCGAAATAGTTCGAAAGACGTTATCGTAAAAATCTGTCAGGCATGCAGGTTGCCCCACGCGGTTTTCCTTCACTCTTTGATTGTGATTTTTTTTCACATACGTATGTATTGTAAGTATTAAATACACTCACGCCTTTTTCCAATAGAAATAGGCAGGAATTATAAAACGTCACGTGCTACATTCCCCGCATACCACTTTTGCCTCCTCCACATTCATACAAGTCATGCATGCGCACCTTTTTTCATGTTTTATCTAGACCAATTAACTTACAGACTAAGGGTAACTGTGCTTATCTAAGACGTGAAGTAAACTCGTACAATAAGATGACTGTGACTGACCCCAGTGACCTGGTGCTGCGGGTAGATGGCGACGGTGAGGTGGTTGCGCGTGTCGTCGTTCTTCTCCTCCGAGTCGGAGTCCGACACGTGCTCCACGTCCTCCACGCGAGCGTCGCGCATGTTGATCTGCCCGGTGGGGTTCTGGAGACAATCGTTCAATAAATAAGTATATCCAGCCATTAACGGAATGGGACATCATTCATCATCAGCCCATCAATGTCCCACTGCCGGGCATGGGTCTCCTCTCATTTGAGCAGGATTAAGCTTTAGTCCACCACGCTACCCTACTGCAGGTTGGCAGACTTCACATGCGATCGAGACAAATCTGTCGAGCATGCAGGTTTCCTCACGATGTTTTCCTTCACCGTTTGAGCATGTGATAAATACGCACGTAACATCCGAAAAGTCAGCGGTGCGTGCCTTGCGTTCGAACTCGAAACCAAAACAACTAATTTGTAATAACACCGAATTTTTTTATATTAGGAGTGTTCATAGTAGCACCACAATCTCGCGTCAATCCACTTTTTACGGACCTTTTTGAGTTGACCATCGTTGCTGTTAAGGATTCGAAACGCTCTGGGATGAAATAATATCGATATACCCAGATAAAAACTTTAAAAGGTAATTTAAATTAAATGTACAATATTCACGTAAGTGGAACACATCATAATGCTGAGCTGAACTTGAGGTAAAAAGAATAATTATAATCGGTTTGCAATTTTTTTTATTGTTTTTTTTAACCGTTGTCCCATACTAGGATTTTCTCCTGTCTCGTGGTGCGTTTACTAACACAAATTTTCACATACATGCGAAGATACACGCAAACCTTTTTGTGAAATAGCTTCTAAATTATGGGAGCCTTGGAGGGGATAATAAGAGCCGAGCCATTATCATCATCATTTTTTATCTATTCCAATTCAAAGAAGAATGTAAAAGGGATGGCGCTATGTTACCAATAGAGCTGCATCTCTCTCTCGCAACCTAAAACTAATAGAGTTAACCCATTTAACCTCATTATAGTACAACCTCTGAGCATTTCGTCGATATGTATACCAACCTGATCTCCAGGCGACTTGAAGTACAGGAACATCTTCCCTATGAGCACACACCAGCTCTTCTTGGCGTGGCCGTTCTTGACCTTAGTCAGCCAGCCCTGGATGGTGGGTTTGTTGTCTTCTTTGCTGAGGAGAAGTTTGGTAGCGTTCCGCCTTTGCACGTTCTGAAAATAATTAAATTATCGACTTTGTTACACGTGGTTTCAAGCTGTGATTAGTTAAATATAAGTTTCAGATTCTGCCTCGTTGGTCTAATGGTCGTACAATACGACTCCCAAGCAAGAGGTCTTGGGTTCCATCCCCAGGTCGAGCAAAGTGTAATTGGGTTTTCCTATGAAATTCTAAGTTGCAGCTCGAAGTTTGGAGTTGTGTCCGTTTAATGGGAATAGGCTCGTCCCCTATTACATGGGACCTAAAACATACCGGCAAAACATGGGTGTACATTAGTACACCTCTGCTTTACCCTTCGGGTACGACAGGTGTGATGGTATGTATGTATGTTATTGTCTGTAAAAAAGTCACCCTTGCACTTTGTATACATAAAAAAATCTCATAATTTATACATATAATTTATACACATAATTAGATAGCAAAATAGTAACGACCTGTTTATCCGCAGCGGTAAAATTGTTTTACATAGAAACATTCTCGGCAGGAGCAATGTTTCTGTGATTAATAAAAATATATACATATAGTTTATCAATCATCTAGGATCCGTAACACAAGGATCCTTCCTTAGCTCGGTACTAGACGGGGATGAGTAAAAATGCCCGGATCCATATTCACAGCGCCTACAGGACAAACCAAAAGCAATTCCAAATTCCTTTTTGTTTCCTATAATAAAAAAAATACCTGTAAGACTCTAATCCAGTCCTCCATAGTAGCATTACTATCAGCGGTCAGGTAATACGTTCTGCTGCCCGTGAATATCTCGAAGGTGGCCGCGCCCTCGTTCCTGGATATCTTGCAAGCTTCGCCCAGCCCGATCTGACCTTGCGGCTTGCGGTTCACCTCCGACTGTGACTTCCAGTAGGACAGCGTGCCGTTCTTGAGGACAAACCTGTTGGTATGAAGTTTGTGAATGAATTATTTGATGAGCAAAATAACACTGCCGTGACGTTAAGGGAGAGTTCACTAGTTCATAAGTGAATTATAATTAAGGTATCGTATAATGCCGGCCGCAGCCTATAGAAGTTTGCAACACCAGAGGTTTCGCTCGCCTGTTGCTGACCCTGTAGAAACCGTTAAGGTTTCTTAAAATAGACAACGAAAACGCGACTCATACGAAATTCCCATGCTGTCAGAATAGTCTCTCCCCTAACGAGCTCTTTTTATTGTGTCTACAAACTATTATTAAACTATTATCATTATTACTCACCATCGTTTTCTCCAGGTCTTGAGTTTCCCTCCCAGCTTAGCTAGATGTCCGCTTTTTTCCAATGCATCGTGTCTTCTGGGCGAGTCAGTAGTGGGGGGCGCCCGGCATAAGGACGCGAGGGATGGGGACGCTGTACTATCGCAGGACACCGCGTCGGGAGGGATCGCGTAGTCATCCGACATACCCGACTCGAACGACGTGTCTGAATGAGTAATATAAGGATATTATTAGTACTGATACTACAACAATATATTTTCTATAATATCACAGTTTGTTTTGGTTTCCATGGGAAATTAAAATAAAGGTAATAAATACATCATATCCGAAGGTTTATGGAACTACATATATACAAAGTTATTGTATTCGGTGTCTACCGATTTCAAAGCAATTTTAAAAATAATAGTCTACAGCAGTCTTTTTGTAGACATTATAAACAGAATAGTATTTAGAATGTACATATTAACAATTTATCTGCATAATAATATGGTAAAGTATTATAATACGATACGTTTTCTGTAAACTGGGAATATATCGGTAACTTATTATTTAGTACTATTATACAATGAAAAGGTCACCTTATAATATAATTCAAGAAAATTACAGCACTAGTCGGGTCAAGGTCAAAATGTGGTCTGGCTCCACGGTCGTGAAAGACACATTATCGCTTGGGAATATTCTCCGTTAACCTCCTTGGTACCGTTCTCACGTCACTTTAAAGAACTTGCAATGAATAATATATTCATAATTACTGGCCCACATTCTAACCTCCAAAGGTCAACACTTTAAAGGGCGAATATCAATTTATAAAAAGACACTGCTAATGTTTAATAGCATTCAGTTTGAGTCAAAACTTCGAAAAGTATACTTCGAATTGTATTCTCATAAATCATGAGTTTCGAGAATAAAGTTGTATTAATAACGGGGGCTAGTTCGGGAATAGGAGCTGCTACTGCCATCCTTTTCTCTCAAAAAGGTGCTAACGTTGTTCTCGTAGGAAGGAACGAGACAAAGCTATCGGATGTTGCGAACCAATGTGAAGACTCACTTGCGATAAAAGCTGATATAACTGATTTGGATGACGCGAAGAGAATCATTGAAGAAACAATAAATACGTTTGGAAAGATAGATATACTGGTCAACAACGCAGGTATAGTGAGATACGCGAGCATTCTCGATGAGAACGTTCTAGAAACATTCGATGAACTGATCACTACGAATTTGCGATCTCTATTCAATATGACACGATTAGCTGTACCGCATCTCATTGGAAGCAAAGGAAACATCATAAATATATCAAGCATTGCTGGGAAAAGGATTCCTGATTCAAGATTGGTGGCTTACGGGATTTCTAAAGCCGGCGTCGATAATTTTACTAAAGGGCTTGCTTTAGAATTATCAAAGTATGGGGTGAGAGTGAATACTATAAGTCCAGGGCCAGTCAAAACTGATATACTGTTAAATACTGGGGATGAAACGCCGTGGGAGTGTTTCTCTCCACTAATGCCTCTTGGAAAAGTGGCTGAAAGTGAAGATATTGCGAACTTGGTGCTGTTCTTAGCTGGTGAGAAGGCTCATAGTATTACTGGGGTTGACTACGTTGTTGATAATGGCGTTATGTTGAAGTAGAACGGTTTTATTATTTGAATGTAATGTTGTTAAAATGCTTGAAGCTTATAATTAGATTGTAGTAAAATAATTGTTGCATAAATCCGTATCCATACTTATACATAAAGTGTGTTTGTCAGTCTGTCTGTTTATTACCTCTTGGAGATTAAACCGCTGAACCGATTTAGATGAAATTTTGTATGGAGATACTTTGAATCCCAGGCAAGAACTTAGGGTATTTTTCACGGAAATCATCCCTTAAAGGGCGGAAAGGGGGGAGGAAGTTTGTATGCGGAAACGATAGTTTCTTAAGTGGGATAAGTAAGCAGTATAATTGTCGGCACGAGTCGTGAGCACAGATTTTAATAGTAAAAGCCACTTTACGCATATAAACCACTTTCGGCCAAATTTATTCAGTATCGGTTTACCGATCAGAAACTATCGAGTGCAGCCTCGGCACCCCTCGCCATCGTCATTCCGCCAAAGAGACCGAAAATTAATGGAATGCGCAAGTGAAGTTTATGCTCACGACTCGTGCTGGTACCTATAATTCTAATTCTACGCGGACTAATTCGCGGTCAAAAGCTAGTGATATTACATTATATTTTCTTATATTCTCTCTTATTATATCACAATGTTACTTATCATTACTTAACTACGTTTGTAAGAGAAAAAATCTTCGCCGGCCTCATACAACTAATAAGTTAGCATTAGGGTGTATCTTACTATTATATTTTGTTCAATATTTTATATGCAACACTGAAAGAACATTTCAAATGGATACTTTCTTTGAAATTATCGAAGTAGATCTGCAATTTGGATACTTCAAAACTAATTCAAGAATTTTTATATGTTATATTTTGGATAACATAAATTGATGAAATTATCATTTGAAATTTCCTTTACCGTTTGAGCACGTGATAATACGCGCCTCATTTCGAAATCAGTGAGGCAATGGTGCAATGGTATTGAACTCGAGACTTTTGGCTAGGTCTCGGTGTGGTCTATTGGTCACACCGCTTGACTATAATAGCTTCGAACGGCTCTGTACAATATCACCATTAAATATTTTTATAGAGAGCATAAAGTGTAACATGATAGCAGAAATTATTCGCAACATACCTCTAGTCTTACTCTGTTTGCTGGGCGACCCACTACTGGATCTCTTGGCTGGGCTCAAACTGGAGCTGGTCTTCACACTCTTGGACGGGCTACTAGCACTGAGGCTGGTGTCTGACGAGCTGCACTGTCCGTTAGCACTGTTGGTCAGTACCAAGCCGTTGGAAGTCTGCTGTATGGACGCAGGCAGCACGCTTGTTAAGTTCACGTTGTTGATCGGCATTTGATTGGATGTTTGCCCACCTAATTTGAAATAAAATAGAACGTTATAAGTGATATTTATTTAGTTATCCTATTGTAATAATAGTTGGGAAATAAACGAACAATACTGTCAAAAATATCAAATACCCATCAACCTCTAAGATTCTTTGTTCGTTTTCCTGTTCAAATACAATTATTATATAGACAACCTCTGTGGTCTAGTGGTTCGAGTACCGGACTGCTGATCACGAGGTCGTGGGTTCGATTCCCACGGGACACAAATATTTATGTGATGAATATAAGTGTTTGTGTTCGTCTGGGTGTTTTCATATGTATTATAAGTATGTATTTACAAAAAAAGTATATAAGTATTTATATCCATTGTCTAGTACCCATAGTACAAGCTCTGCTTAGTTTGGGACTAGATGGTGATGTGTAAAATGTCGCAGATTTATTTATTTATTTATTATTATTACCACACCTACTCATACATAAAGAAAATTGAGCATAGATTTAGTGGTAGAATTCTGCTGGTAAGCACGTCTTTACGAGTACTGCTGAAGAATGAAGAATGAACATAGCTTGAACATAATTAAGTAACTCTAGTGACTACTAGAGTATGGAGACATAGGTTCTGCGACTGCAGAACCTATGTCATCATCATCATCATATCAACCGTTAGACGTCCACTGCTGGACATAGGTCTCCCCCAAGGATCGCCACGACGACCGGTCCTGCGCTACCCGTATCCAGCGGATTCCAGCGACCTTAACCAGGTCGTCTGTCCACCTTGCCGGGGGCCTACCAACGCTGCGTCTTCCAGTACGCAGCGTGGGTAGTAGTGGTGGTAGTTTTGAACCTATGTAAATCATACAAATCTTAGTTGCAAGCTCCGTAAACTTACTGAACATGGGGTTGACGTTGACGAGTTGGTGATGAGGTGTGTTGTGGACGGTGACCCCCATAGACTCCTCGCCGTCTGATGAGTCATCTGAAGAGTCGCCGGTGAACGGCATCGATCTTATCTGACTAGCTCGCTGGAAATAGAAGTAAAATATTATTATAAAAACTTGTAGATATAGTGAGTTTTCGTCTGTAAGTTTTCAGCCCGCCTGATGTTAAGTAGTTACCATAGACGATTTCAAAATGGCCACCGAACATATAACTAAGAATACGGTACTAACCCCTTTGACAGTGGCGTAAACGGGGACGGATATATCCTGGTAGCTGGTGGACTCGTGCATCGGTCGCGGACATGGCGGGGGACTCAGTTCCTCCTCTACTGACTGCTGGAGGCCGTCGTCTGCCACCTGCGAGAGGTCAAGGACAAAGGTCAAGGGAGTTCGATACATATAATCTAAAAGCTGTTTATATGAATATGCTTCGTGTTTCAGATCGATAGTGTTATTAGGTTTTTTATAAAATTCTATGTAGCAGTTCGCAGTTTAGATTTGTAGTATATGACAATAGTCTCGCTTTTTTCCTTCATCTTGTGAGCATGCATATTTATTATTTATTGATACTAGGCACATAACTTCAAAAAAGTTAGTAGTGCCTGCCTTGGGATCGGACTTCAGACCTATGACTTCAATGACTACACCACTAGACTACCACAATTCCCGACTGTAAATCACAAAAAAAAACTGTACATAATAGGTCTCACTCAAGGATCGCCACGACGACCGGTCATGCGCCTCCCGCATCCAGCGCATTCCGGCGACCTTATCTGATCGTCAGTCCACCATGCCGGGGGGCTACCCACGCTGCGTCTTCCAGTACGTGGTCGCCACTTGAGAACTTTCAAGCCACATAGGCCATCCGACAGCAGTATATACATATACTGGTAATGGAATGAATAGTGTTAGCTGCGGGGTGTAATACCTGGTAGATCTTAGCCTCCCAGCTGGGGAACCTGTGCAGCGGCGGCGTGGGCGGGCGCGGCTGCTCGGACGTGGAGCTGTCGCCGGTGGACGAGCCGCCGCGGCTGTTGCCCTGCACGATCACGTTCACGGCGCCCTGCCACGCCGGCGTGCGCTCTACAAAGAGAACAATTCTTATTAGATATTAGCTTTTGTCCGCGACTTACTTCATAACATTGTACCTATATTTTGTATTGTTGTATTTTTTTACTCTATCTATATAAGTATATCCCGTCTGCTCTTTCATCAATCTGCTTATTTATTTATTTTAAGAAATTATCGATACCACCCACTTCTACCCCCTTTTCGTCGTATTAAGGGATGATTTCCGGGATAAAATCCAACCTATGTCCTGCCCCCGGTCTTAAGCTTTATCCATATCATCTAAATCGGCTCAACAGCTAAATCGTGAAGATGTAACAGACAAACATGCTTTTCATCATTTCAACCGTTTGACGTCCACTGCTGGACATAGGTCTCCCCCAAGGATCGCCACGACGACTGGTCATATGCCGCCCGCATCCAGTGGATTCCAGCGACCTTTACCAAGTCGTCAGTCCACCTTGCCGGGGACATGCTTTTATTAAGTATCGAAATAGCGATTTCGTAGTAAGAGTATACATTCGTAAAAACTTTAATTTTTAGGTTCAGAATCTGTATTTATATTTGAAAGGAAATAGTCAACTACCCTCTTATGGAAACTGACCTCTGCTAGGTGTATAGATTTCTGCGTAGTCGTGTGTAGTATCACCATCGGTTGAAGTGTTCGGCGTCGTCGGCAGCACCACTAGATTTTCTACAGCAGCCTGGAATAATAAAATACATATTTTTATTTAGTTAACACTTAGTATTCGCAATAGATGTATGGATGTGGATGAAGCATATAGGGACCGCAATGCGTGGCGTTCTGTTCTTGCCTACCCGAAAAAGTCGTGTGTTTATGTATCACCCAATTAATATATTTTCGGTTTTATGCAGAATATGCTCCTTGACGTATACATATATGCAATAGGTGCTCAACGTAAGACGAATGAGGAAGGCGGAGGACATGGTGTTATGGCTCAGTTTGGGAGAGCTATGTCCAGCAGTGGACTGCGATAGGCAGAGTTGATTGATTGATAAGACGAATGTAATTAATGGTGTTGCATTTCTTACTAGTCAATCTTCGGATACAGTCATACAGAAATAGGTTCAGTAGGAACAAAAATAAACGTTTTCATTTCAAGTCAAGAAGTGAAAGATATCTAGCAAACTACTTGACTGAAGCAGAATTAGAGGGGGGAGCAAAATGGAGGGTAAGGGCGTTCAAAGCTCCTAATATGTGCTGGTATCATTTAAAAATGTATATAGTCATCATCAGCCCAATTACTGTCCCACTGCTGGGCACGGGGCTTCTCTCATTTGAGAGGGATTAGGCTACGAGCATATGATAAATACGCATGTTGTAACATCGAAAAGTCAGCCTTGGAATCAAGCTGGAGATTTTTGGGTTCAAAATCACAAAATGACATATGGGACATATACATGGAGATTGTATTTCTTTATATAATCCATTTTATACCATCCATTTATGTTTAGATATAAGATTACCTTAAATAGGAACAAAAAATATTTAATTATATGTACCTATATTATAGTAAACTAAATACAACTTACAGCTAAATCATCTGCCAATAAGCTGGCGGTGGTCCGCTCATCCATGGTCCTGTTCATGGTGTTGAGACCAGGGGGGTTGGCAGCATTCACGTTATTCGCTATGTTGGTAGTCCCGATCGACAGGTTGCGTCTATGTCGCACTGGCGTACTGTAGTGAGGCTCCGAGGAGTTGATTGGTAACTGGGTATTCAAAAAACAATTTTAGAATATATTTTTTAAGAAGGTTTTAGTGCTGAATTCTCGTCGTTTGAGGATTTATTAGCACTAGAAACTTTTTAAATTAGTTGGACATCTAAAGCATACCAACCAGACATATTAAAATGTAGAATAAAAATGTGCTGGTAAAGAATTAAGCTAAAATTATAAACCTTACTCTAACAGTAAATACATATATTGAATCATTATTAAACAGGGCCATTGGGTTTTGGCTTCAACCACAAGGTGTGTGTAACAAACATTAAATGATTAGTATTTGCCCCTACCAGGATTCGAACCTGGTTCTTAGCACGTAAGGCAGTCTCAATAATGCTGCACTAATCTATGTATATACAATTTATAATCTTATTATATTTTGACATCACTTTTAGATTCTTTTTGGTACTTACACAGAGTTAAAATGATCAAATATATATAAGTAATTGTTTTATATACAACTTTATACAAGTGCAAATGAAAGTGAGCAAATTATGTAAAGTAAGGATAACATTTTTTTTTTTTCCAGAAAATCTAGACAGCAACTTAATCGTCTGGGTTGGCCGGTAGCCTCATTGCTTCATGAGAAAATCATTACAAATTTTCACTTACACATACAGGATTCGGAAAACTATTTCTAAACCATTCAAATATGTACTTGTGTGTTACAATATCGTAGTAGTAGTATCATTGTTCCAAAAAAATGTGTTAAAATTTTAGGTCTAATCGAAAATAAGTAACACAGATTATTCAGCTGAACTGGGCTTAATTTGGGGCAACCATAGGGCTCTATATTTATTGATATGGTTGTTTGTCCCCAGTAGTGAGAACTTTTGATTTCATTATACTATCAAACTAAGTGACCTAATTTAAAAGCTAAGTTATCCTATTTCCTTTTATTTTACAAAGATAAAAAATGCTTGGCTTGGTAGGTTAAAAGCTTTCTTTTTGCATCATTTTTATTGTTTACTATATATTAAAGTGTGTGTTCGAGATACTACTAATAATAGTGCATTAACGAAAAATAGGCTCTAGCAAAGTGCAGTTAAAGACATCCATAATCTAATTGCCCTAAAGGCAACATTAGGCTACCTGGGGCCCTTCTAGGCTTTCTGAACGTCGTCTGTTGGAAGCCAATAGACTCGATGTAGCTCGAGGCGAGCCGTCATCTGTCCTGACCTCGAGAGATAGACTCGCTCGAGTTGGTAAGAACTGGGGAATTGGGGAGCAAAGTTGTAAAGGTATAGGTAGAGTTGTTTTGTTTGTACTTAGGATTAGTTTAACTATACCTACTGATAGTAAATAAAATCAAATAAATTAACTTCTGGTAAATACTCCTTTTCACATATCAATTTTTAAAAAGACAGCACTTCTATAAGTACGACAATGAACATAGGAATGTTCTTCGAGTATAAGAGGGATCATTCGTGTAAGTGATTTACAGTTACAAGAATTTAGAGACAAACAATTGTTAAAACTTCTCTTTGTGGTCATGTCACAGGCTACAACCAGTCCGTACAGGATAAGTATTATTAAACTGTGAATGAAAAATGTAAAATTAAAAGTGGAAAGTTTTTCAAACCACTTATGATACAATTATTTTACAATTTAACTTATTATTATAACATTAAGGTCCAAATGGTCTATTGGCAAGTTTGCTGATTGACATTGGCCCCTAAAAGTGATCAATCAATAATATAATTCATCAATCACTTCATATTTGATCAGTCATAGATCACTTGAGCAGTAAATCTCTTCATAAAGGGTACATTAAGTACTTACTCTTAATAAATGTGAATCTTAAACAATAAACACTGATTGAAATATACCATTAAACTGTATTGACACATCAAACGTGATAGTGTATGAAGTTTAATATCTTATTTATAAATTTAGATGCTTACTAATAAAGACTTATTATTTGTCTTCTCTGTTTATATGTACTGGGTACTTCTCATATTGGAAAAAAATATACTTTTATTTGATGGGGGAATAAAACACTAATTTATAGGACGCCATCATCATAAATTGATTCCAGTATGTAGTTAGTTGATGAGTTATCAATTTAGTTTCAATTTCGAAGATTATAGTAATAACTTCAATATTTTACAACAAACTGCAACAACAAATTTCTTCCTATAGTATCTATAGAATTTTTTTCTGGCTTAAGAACTTTTTCGAACTAATTTTTTCTTCTACACAAGACCTTTTTGGAACTACTCTTTTTGATAATACAAAAATACTTGGCTAGGATTTTATTTGATTTAATGTAGTTTTTAGCAATAAAATTAGGATTAGCCATATAAGCTAAAGCACTACTAATGTCTGCTTTAATTAATCAATGATGGTTCTTGGATGGGTCTTATAGGTTTTGAAATTAGTTAACAGAAAAAAAAACTTACAGTGCTATTTCTGCTCCCTGATGCTGCAATATGATTCCTAAGTAGTTCAAGCTGCTGGTTGCAGCGGTCGTTCTGTTCTCGGAGTTGCTGGTTCTGTTGTTCCAGCTCCCGTAGCTTGTTGGTCACCCACTCCTTGATGCGGGCTGCCTTTGCTTCCACCTGTTTCGCGTCCTGGAGTCTAAGCTGCTTCTGTCGACAGTATGCTTAAGTTGTAGTATTTTATATGGAAAGTTGTAAACATAACACAAACTTTATTTGGGAGGTATGTGTAATTTGCCAAAGAAATTTATATTTTATTATTCATCAATGTAACAAAATACTGGTGTTTCCCTGTTAACATGCTAATTTTGTCAAAGAAAAGCATATAAAGGGGTTTTAATCATACAATTAAAGTTAATACAGTTTCAGCTGTTGTCTAAATAAATGCAATAACTAAAAACTTTACAATAAGTCCAATGAGACTTAGTTGCTCTCATAATGTTGGTACAATATGACTTGATCTGAAGTTAAGCTTACTTTCGACAGTGGAGTGTTTCAAAGTATTTTCAAGTTTATGCTGTAGCTAAGTACACTGGACATCATAGATAAAATTTGGATATATAGGTACTGAATTTAAGTATGTAGAGTTCTGTATTACTGCACAGCTTGAAATGAATAAGCGCACCTTTACTCCTATTGGAAAAAAGTTTATTTTGACATTAGTAATATAAACAGTTACTACTACAAAACTCAGAAAATTCAATAATGGAGGTAGTAGGTATTCATCATAAAATAAGTTCCTTGATTTTTGTATATACCTGCATCTTTGTTTTTTGTTTAGTTTCCGTACTTCATAGTTCTAAGTTAGAATTTTACACTGCTTATTATCTTGTATAACTTGTAAAATTATTCCCAAATACACTTTATAACACATTGTTTTAAATGATATCATTTTATTACACTTTTTCGTACATTATATATGTGACTTTTAATTCAGAATTTAGTATTGTTTACAAAAACATTGACGACCCAATCCAAATACAATTCGAAGTTTCGAAGGACGCTGCAAAGCGCGTAGTTGCGGACGTCAATATGACATGACATGTCGAGCTTTTCAAAGAATGTAAAGTTCGAAAACCGGTTATGACGACATACTTAACTATTTGGATGCGTTCGTGTTGTTTGGGAACTAAAAGTGTGGTTCAGTTTCTTTTTAGTGTACATTGATTAGGATTTAGGTACCTACGTAATAATTATCTAATAAATAAATAAATAAATATTTCTTATACACCTTTACTGATTGACATGCAAATTATTTATTAATTTAATTTATTATTTATTAACGCAATAGTTACTGAGTAGTAAAATAACTTGTAAAATATGAGACTGATGTTGGCTTTGATGCTGTTTTTTTTTTTAATTGTGAAATTGCCTACCGGTTGCCGGGAATTCTGGGCTTGTCATGCTCACTCAAATGTCCTGCTGATGGTGGCGTTGTGTGTCGGGTCTTTTTATTCCCTACAACATGGTTGAGTAGACAGACGCCGATACACACGTCATGCTCGTGAACGGGTGCTATCAGTTGGGACTGGTCGGCTCATACATGTTATGGCAACCTAAAATGGTTTTAGTTATTTCTTTTACTTTCATAAGTCATACGTTTCATATCGAACTGCACCAGTCTCATATTGATATTACATACATAAAGCATTGTAAAACAAAACCAATAATTTTGTATTTAATAAAAGAGTATCTATGGAGTTTCTTGCCGGTTCTTCTCCATAAGACCTACCTTTTTGAACCGTGCAACTAAATTCAATTTAATTCGACAATTCAAAAGTACCTGTATTGGATAGTAGTAATTGAAATAAATTATTTGATTTGATTTGATCTGAACATTACGACACAGCGCCATCTAGTTCCTAGCTAATCAAGGCTTGTGTTATGGATACTAGTTTGTTGATATACTGCATAATATTAATAATAATAATAAATATTCCGCGACATTTTACACAGCACCATCTAGTCCCAAACTAAGCAGAGCTTGTACTATGGGTACTAGACAATGGATATAATACTTATATACTTTTTTTTGTAAATACATACTTATAATACATAGGAAACACCCAGCCGAACACAAACATTTCACATAAATATTTGTGTCCCGTGGGAATCGAACCCACAACCTCGTGATCAGCACTTCGGTACTCGAACCACTAGACCACAGAGGTCGTCAAAATAATATATAACTACTATATTTTTGTAAATACAAACATATTATACATAGACAAATGTTTATGCTCATCACACAAACTTTCGCCCCTACCGGGATTCGAATTTGAACCCGGGACCCATAGCATAGAAGGCAGTTAACTACCGCTGGATTAAATGGGTCGTCTGAATGTGTAACCGTAAACTAACCAAAAGTCACATTTAGTCTGACGCACTCGCTTGTTATGACATAATTATATACCCTGTACTCACTATGCCACAATGACAGTACCGAAAATATTACTATTGAGTAAGGGTACTAATAAATGCCAATAATACCTATACCTACATATACACAATTATTAACATGCAAATCCTGTGTATAAAGATAGATGGATAGTTTTTTTTAAATTACCGACTTGGTAAGTATTTAGTACAGGTCCAATGTGATTAGGCTGAGTCATACCTGCTCTTCGATTTGGCCCTCAAGCCGCGTAATGGCTCTGGGTGCACCGTCAGTGCCCGCTGGCCATTCGCACAGCCGCTGCTCCATGGCGCGGACCTATAACAAATAAAAATAATAACATAAAAAAAATGACAACTACAGTAATAGAGAATGCCCACTTGAAAAGCATGATGAGATCTTGCATTCAATTACCAAATTCAAGAAACGCGTTTTCTCTTTCTAATTTATGAGAAAAGGTTGCATGTTGAGGTTTGCGTCCGATTAATGATAATTAAATATCCATACAACATCATTATATAGATTGGCGATAAAACCACGGAAATAAGTAGTTATGTTTTCTCCTTAACATTTTGGGATCCTACTAGGCATAATATTGGCGTGAGTATTGAATTATAAATCATCTATTTCATGTTACTTTTGTCCACCACACTATCAACTCGCTACTGTATAGCTGGCAGTCACATAAAACTTCTAATAAGATAAATAATTTGATAACAAATACAAAAAAATATAATCCCATCCTAATTTTTAAAACAACAGCAGTGGCTTGATAGACTTATAAACCTCAACTGAGTAGGTTCACACATGTAAATCTACAGCTCAAAATAGCGTTTTAACCCTGCAATAAGCAGCTTATGTTTAAGTTGGCGCAATAAAACTAACCACAACACGCTACAACTACAGGGCCGGGACAAAACCACGAGATTTAAAACCAAGCCCCGACGTTGCAACTGTTGTTTGGATAGATAAGTATCAAAGCACAATGTGGTGGCAAGTTTCATAATGCGGCTAACCGCGTCGTCTGATATATTGGATAATATTGTTAGGTATAATATTGCACAATCCGAGTAACCTGGCAAAATGCATTCTTCTTTATACATCGTATTGTTTGTATTTATTAATGCTGAAATTTAATTTAATTCCTATGTACCTACTACGTACTCATTTTATATAATATACACAAATTGCGTAAGTTTTTTTCTTTGTGTTAATATATTACGTACGAAAAGATACTTCAAGACCAATAGAATATTAATTTCATGATTTTAAATAAAAGTAACAAGACAACTGAAAATTTTACCCTTTACATTAAACTATTTTAAAATATTGATACGATCAAATCAAACGAGTATGTAACGCGTTTCCTGTTTGTTTTAATAAAATGTACAGATCGCACGCACATTCAGTAATGTTGGGCAGATTAATCCAATCACGAAGAGGGGATTAACTAGTATTAGTTCGAATTGAAACAACGGTTATCCGATATGGTTAGGATTACTGTCACCTCACCCTTATTTCACTTGCTACTGACATGGATAGTAAAACTTACTATTTATACGGTTACAAAGCTTCTTTTATTAAACAATAGGCGTAATATGAGACTTCAAAATTTAATTATGTTACATTTTAACAACTTATCGTCGTTGTCGCGTAGCTTGGGTAGCTATGCTTGTTTGAATATTTTTTTTATCGGAAAGGTTCAATTTTATATGTAGTTAGTAGGAACTTACCATATTAAAATAAGGATCAAACAATTAGAAGGTAACAGACGGCCAAAGTCCGCCGATAAAATTACATTAATATACTGGGTATATGGCTGGCTCCGTATGTCATATGGAGCTTATGTACTCAAAATCGTACAAGCATATTAGTAAACAACATTCCAATGGCTTCACGTCTTCAGTATTTCGTCGCTGATTCATCGTAACTACAGTTTACAGTCTATAATCCTTATAGCGTACATCTATGTAGGTGCACCATTTCCGTCGATATAAAACATGACGTGAGATGCTTTACTACCGACGAAATTAGTTCTTTGACCCGAGATTTGGAAAGAGGAATTTTACGAAAAAAATATTAAACAAAACCTTAAAACTTTTTAAAAGTTGAAAATAACTTAGTAACTACATTATATTTTGTAATACGAAAGTTATTGCATGGTTTCACTGTGCCTAGTTTAACAATAGTTATTTGAAGAACAAAGAAAGGTGAGCCGTTGGATGAAGGATACGCCCAAGAATAGCTCGCATTAATCACAAACGCTATAATTTGCCTGACTCACGACAAGAGGGGACGCTATGAATATCGGGACTTTCTAAATCGGGTAACACTCAGACAGCGGTAAGCGATGAAAAATAAGCAATATTAGCACTTGTTCCCAAAAAAAATTATGGAAGTAGGACTGATTTAATAAAAAACAGAAGAGAGACATACATTTAAAAAAAGTAGTAAACTTGAGTTTAGATGGGTTTAGAATGGCATTTAATAAATAACAGTAAAATGTCTTTATTGAGTTATTATTGTAAAAAAATGAGTTTTTTTATATTTTGAAGACTATACATACCATGATATAGATATATGTAATGTAGGTACCTACATGCTCTCGCCTTAGATATCTATAAAATTAATTTAAGAGACTGCGATGAGACTACATACCCAAATATGCTGCCACAAATGTATTTCGCGGTCAACTGTGAACCTCGAGTAGATGTAATCGCACCATTCATTGCTACACACTGTCTAATGTCTATTAAACTTAGCAGTAATGAATTGTACGGTTACACACTTCCTTGTTTATTCAGCTTCAACCAGTAGTTAATTTCGTAATGGCTTTGTTAGGAAACAAGTAATGAAAGCAATGTGTAAAATTAATGTTAATTGTTTTACATTCTCTTTACTTCTTCATTGACATTGTCGCCCATGTATATTAGCAGACAGATAGTTTAAATAAACCCATCTATGTTTTGCAGTTTGATGTATTATATAAAATAAGAAATCAGTATACATACATATTAGGTTTAAAATTAGTCAAGACGTCGTCCCACCACGAGTCTTGTTTTACGATTTGAAATAACTTGCTACTGAACGCATCGGTAAGCGCCACCGGATGAGCCTTCAAGTTTTTCTTACTTTTAATTCGAAATACTTTTTCATCATTTTTTATATAGGTATTTTGATAAATATAACTCTGATGATAACAAAGCAAAGATTTTAATATGACGCTATGAGTATGATGTAGTAATATGCGCGAGATGTTTTTTTGACAAAGAGGAGTTTGATACTTTGACAGAAGTGGAACAGAGATTAAAAAATTGGTATAATATTTTCCTTGATTGTATTTTCTTTGATAAACGTAACTAGAACCATAAATGGTCCTTTAAGTCTTCGAAGTGAGAAAATTACCAGTCCGTTATATCATGTAAGGTAAGTGGTACAAAATACAAGTCAACTTAGAAGTCGATAGGTATTTTACATATTTTTACCTATTTTTTACATATTTTTTACATATTTTTATATTTTTACCTACATATTTTTGATTAGACCATTCTGATTATCTATATTGGGAGCTTTACAGCTTGTTGAATTGCTGATTAACTCTTAAGATTAGTTATCGGAAACTGTAAAGTACCTACTTGGCTACTACGTTAATGTTGTGATTTTGATATTTGAGTGTTTCATTTGATATTTTGAATATGAATTTGACTTTCGAATTATTTTTAAAGTGAAAGAATAAATACACATTTTCGTACCTACATCACCTCATTTGCCGGAAACATGAAATTCTATAAAAACAATACTTATCAATACCATTTTTACAGCCAATAACCCACCTATAACGATAAAAGGCCACAGGCGCCACAGCTGATCAAAAAGTAGTGCACCAAGTGTGGCTTTAATCACATAAGTACTGCAATTGGTAATCATTTTAAAGACCTGAGTACTATTTGTCTAAGTGGCCAGGCTCATGATTTCAAACATTTTTCTACACCATCGTAATCAATCAGTACTTTCGACGCGATCCATTTGGCGCCAGGAATAGATCAAACGTTACGACGTTTAGTATCAAGATCAGTTGTGACTCGGATGTGAGACATCCGTACTTCTTCGTATTCGGATTTGGGAACTAAGTGGGTGGTGAGTTTGTTTTTTTTTCTACATTCGGATAAAGGAGGGAAAATGTCAGCTGTCAATATCAACTAAGTATTTGGTCAAAGATGATAGTTTAGTATTGCCACATGAAAGAAAGGAAAGAAGATAGTTTGGTGATGTTGCAGGAACATAATGCAGGTAAGTATCGTAAGTACTTTCCCTACGATCTAGGTAAGTAAGTATTGAATATGAACAACTTATTATAATGATCTCTTTTGTTATATAGAACCCAGTACACGACACAGGCAGACATTAGGTACCTACTGAAATACTTTTTTCTGAGATAATTTTACACATATTTTTTAAGAACCTCGCCGAATTTACAAAATAAGACCATATTTATAAAATGCGAATTTAGTACCTAACTTACTAACGACATAATTATATTTATAAGCATATAACTTTTCCTACTGTCCTAAAATATTTAACAATAACAGAAGAAACTTTACTGTCCAAGGAGGTTCTCCTTTATTTTTCATTTTTTTGGCATTTGTCCTATACACAATCAAAGGGAAGGGACAGTATGTCATTACCACGGAAGTTGCCTCAAAAGTAATAATACCATTACCAATAACTCATTATTTCTAAAGGAAAATTTCCATTTTACCGCATCCCCATAAACTGGTCTCACTACATTACAGCCGGTAGAAAAAGTAAGAAACCTAGAACTTAAATGTGTTTGTCCCACTGAAGTTAAATAGGACTAGCTGAATAGAATCTAGATTGCTTAACAAGTTTAGTTTGTATGGTGCCTCTACAGTTCAAGATGTAATCTAACTTTGTCTACCGTACCTAGACCTACATATGTTTATACAGACTTTTACATTGTTACTAAATTAGTATGTTTATAGTAGCAGAAAAAGCAACATAGTCCGACTAGATATTATATCTACCGCAACAGTATCGAAGTCGCCTGTGGACTAATAAAAAAAACCGACCTCTGAAATTACGACGAGTATTTTGTATGAGTTTTTTTTAAAGAACACAGTCATATCGGACCTCCTTAACCTCATATCGTCGCCTCTGTAATAATAAACATAAATTAAATAAAAATACTTCTAGTCTTTCACTAAGTACTGGCCAATTTGTCTGACAAATAAATTAATACAAATTCCATTACATTTATGAATTTATCTGGTAGCTGTCTGGACAATGTGAAAGTGAAACGCTCTGTATGTGTATTCATCCGTAGATGTTGCTTCACTTGGGTGCTTTAAAGGACCGGATAAGTCTATATTAAAATAATATACCTATTGTGATAAAATCCGCAGAGCAGTTTTGTACATGTTTGCAACACTGACGCGAATACTAGGCATAGAAATAAAACTAATCTACTACTGATGCTGTTAAGAATACCAAACGTCGTAGTTACATATCAATATGCCGCAATAAAAGTTTTCGAGATTAAAAGTGACAATTTAAACTAATCTTGACCATCTATGTAACCACAAAGAGAAATACGTCGGTTATTCCTAAGAGTAGGTAAGTGGCTACATAGGTCGCTAGTCTGTTTCATTTTATTTGATGTCTTGCCAACCGTGAAAGTGGGTCCCTCTTCAATCACTTCATTTGTACAATCTGTCTCTGGGTGACGTTTTGAATAAATCTCATCGATTTCGCGTTAGGCTCCTTTTAAGTACGAGTTCAGTGCCTGAATACGTAGGTATTAATACAAAAGATACATTGTTCTAAGGAAAATCAAATACAAAACAGTGATATTACAGGAGAACTGTTATAGCGTAGTTAGTGGTGTAACTAATGGACTATGAAGTCAACAATCTCGATTTCATCCCACGCCTCACATAATTTTCGAAGTTACATGCGTATTTTTATCAAACCCTCAAACGTAGGAAAAAATATTGAGGAAACCGGCATGCTTGATAGTTTTTCTCGATGGCGTGTGTATTCTACCAAATTGCACAAGGCATATAGCCTAATTCCTTCGCAAATTACCAGTGCGACGGTAAGGGGTTGATGTTGATATCGAAAACTTCTTTCTGTTAACTACATTATTCACTAAACTTAATATAACCTGTATTCTGATGATAAGATCGAATCTAAATAACGTCCGTCGAATGTAGAGCAAACAACAGTTTCCTACTAAAGAGAGTAGGTAAATGCTCGATTAGCCGACAATCGATATCGTCGTATAAATTGTAAATTTCATACTTATTTTCTTTATGACTGTCGAAATAAGTGAGAAAACGCTAGACTAGATAAATACCACAAATTAATTCATACGTGAAAATTACATCAATCTATATCTATTAATACAGATAAAATGCGGTAGGAAAGTACATAAATACCTAAGTATTTAATATTTCAAGAATATTTTATAGGTGTCTCAGCATCAAACATCACAAACCTCCTATGTCAGACGTGTGGTAGGATGTGTCGCTCTTGTATCGGTTTATTTAGCTACCAAAAACGTCTCTTAGACAATACACCATCAATACTCGGAGAGGCCAAACCAACCTAATTATCATATTTTTAATAATCATACTTTAATGTGAATTTAGTCACTTTATGCTTAAGATCTGGCAAAATTTTAAATATTTTTTAAACGAAAATAGGAACGTTCGTCCAACTCTGCCATGTTTGCAATAAGTAACTAGATATAAGTTGTCATGTTTTTATAAAAATCTCAAGGGAAATAATGCTAGAACATAGCCTAGCTGCTGTTCGTATTTTTCTTTAAATAAAATCCTGTTCCTTTTATTTGTATCTATTAATATTTAATGTCTTTGTTTGCGTTACTGAAAAAATATCATCAATTTCTAATTTTATTTGCAAAAGTGGTTCGTCCCGCTTTAAAAATAATAGTTTGTTAACATATCACAACTGTCATTTATAATCTGATACCTATTCGTCTGTCACGCATATGAAAGGAATAAGGCGCGTTTTTTTTACCTATTGGTTTTTATAATTCAGGCACATTCGATAAGTCTCGAGTTAAACAAGCGAAGTCAGGCAAAGGTTCTTTTCTGTTTTTTATACATTTATTTTATCATACCAGTAGTTATATGAAAATATTTCAGAGAGAGATGGCAGTGGTAAACTTCTGGCTTTCACACATACGGCACATCTCCAGTCCTAATTAGCACATATATTATGTACGTGGTGTGTTTGCGACACCGCAGTGCAGTCTAATAATAAATTAGCAATACAGCCGCCATAAATCCACCGGTATGACAAGGTTTTTGCATTACAAACAGCAGGGAAATTGTTTAGAACTTGCTTTAAGTTAAGTTAGCTCTTTCGACAGACGTATCTGCATGATACTTGCAGAATTTGAAATTTCTGCAATCTTCCAGAATATTTCCAGTATCCTTTACCTTATTTTACAACAAGCATACAAAGGATGATATAACTGTCAGACATTCAGGATAGAACGTGTCTAGATGCACCTAGAAAGGCCAGAATCGCCATGGGCGCCTCAACTTGGCCATACGTGACGAGAAAAACGCTTGAAAGCTCTGTTGGGATCAATTGGCCTAATTGAGTAAGTGGCTTCAGATACTCGCGAAACAGTGGAAGATGGGGATGTTCTTCCCAAGTAATGATCCCATTATTGAGCAAGAACATAACACTTATCGTCATTTTGTTAGTGTTTTTTACTGGATTTACTGTTGCATATTAGCGATATTAGTGCTTTCTGGCTGTGATAATGATATGTACGAGTTTTTGACTGATTTGGTGTTCATTTTATTAAGTAAATACAGTAAGTACCTCGTCATGCATTCATATTGCAGTCACTGGTTAAGTGACTGCAATATGAATGCATTTTAATTTAACTTTTTATCAATTATAGCTTTCAAAAAGTTTTAATAATTGTACTGAATGAATCCTACTTTGTTTTCATTTGAAGTACTCGCTTTATCAAATGCTGAAAATTTGCCAGTAATATCCGATGCAAGTTATTACCTAAGATATTCCCACTCATTCCCAATCAGGAACTGAGTAGGTATTCGGTAATAAACTTGTCGATGGGATCCCGTTAGCTGTCGATATAATTCCATCACTTACTTTGATTGCTAGAGTGGGTAATAGAGGCGCTCCAAGGTATTAGCTATTTAAAATACTCCTACAACTAGTAGGAGCTGATTAGAAAAAAAAACTGTACCTCCTAAGACTAAAATCTTTCGTATTAAATAAAACAATGTTGAAAAGTGATCTTATGGTACTCTTAAACTTTTCTGAAATCCAATTTCAGAAAAGCACTTCATTAAAAAACTTTTCTGTAACTTATTGGCAATTCAGAAAAGTTTGTACTTTAAGTACTCAACAATAGCGTTATGAGATAGAAAAGTAAGGAAAAACATTGCGTCAAATCTGGTTGTAACCCATTTAAGTTGTCAATTTTGATTACTAGATATAAACAAGGGAAATCTGTAATTAAATAAATCACTACAATAAACTCCACACTACCCACCTAGGACCATGATGAGGCCGACGCTGAACAACATTCCAACAAAAGTATTCATCTTCAAAATTTCACAAACAGTAAATAATAATAATTTTTTATTCACATACACACATTCACAATGATGGTATCATTAAAGCAAGTCCATAATTACGCGGACTACAGTCAGCGGAATGCTCATTTACGGTATATTTTATAATTGGAATTTGGAGCGATACGTGCGCCCTCGGTGCGACTCGGAAGAGAACTAACTGTGTGGAGGATATCCTGCGGGACGTGCCGCGTTTACGTTATGAGAATCGATATTTACATAGTGCTTTTAATATTCAAATGTCAAGTTGTTAACTAACTACTAATTGTAGGATGTATTCTTTTTTGTTTGCGCATAGAATTTAAATTAAGGAAATAAGTGAAAATGTTTTTTTTATTATATTTTGTAGTTTTTTTTTCATTTTACATGTTATACTTACCATAATAATGATTATAATTAGGTACTTTAAATTAAAATAATGCTAATGTAAATTTGATTATAGATTTCTTACACTTACGCGAATATTAGACTTCGAAATAAAACTACTTTTTACGGATTTTATCGCGGTATATTGATATTATTTTAAGCCGACGTTGATTATAGATTTAATTTTGAAACTAAAAGAAAAATGAATATTTTTGATTTTAGTGAAGCCGTTTTGGTTTTACATCCAAGTTCCAACCTTTTGTTTACTTGACGCCCAGTGTCAAACATGTAAAGCATCGATGTCCCGGTCTATTTTTACGACATATTTATAAATATCCGTGCCTGAATCAAGTGAGTTAACAGTCAAAGAATCCAAACTTAGACATCGAGCGAGCAACTTGCATACCAATAACTCTAGCGTCCCCATAGTATTGGGAATTGTAATCCGCGCTCTATGAATTTCTAATTTCGAACACAGATAGAACGAAATAGTGTGTGTTCGTCTTGATGTATTTACAAAGGAGATTATATATTCTGCGCATAGAGATGGGTTATAAATCTGAAATGTTACGGTTCGTAGATCACACGATATCGATTTTGTAACGAATCGCATGTGGGCATGTGTTGTTACTGCACGTGTATACAATTTACATTTATCGTCATCCAACGTCAAACGAATGAGAACATTACGCCTATGTTCTTCTATGTTAAAGTTCCAAAAAAATTTCATCATTCCTTCACACATTTAACAGAGTAATAATACTTTTATATCATTCATTCAACACGTTCTCAACAGTAAATAAAGTCTGCTTAACCGGAATAGGAGAACGCGAGAACCCGCAAAGTGGCTTCCAAACATTATGAGATGTTTGAGCCAAAAAGCATTCAAATCAAACATTTCTGCAACAAACAAGGGACATAAAGTTCATATATGTAGTACCTACCTACTTACTAAGACGACATAATTACAATCAGTTTGTGTAATTGGGCACCGACGATCGAGCTAATTGACTCACGATCAAACAATAAAATTGAATTGGTGAGATAACGTCAACTGTAGACTATTGGGTTCAAACGATAAATATGGGAACTAAATTGAACATCAGCTGATCAAAGACACTTTCGTCACATAAAATTAGGCATTATTTTTAATTTCTATTATCAATGGACCCACTGCTGGGCACGCGTCTCCTCTCATTTTAGAGAGATGAGGCCCATTACTCTGGCGTAGTCAAAATTTGCAGACATCGTGCCATCGTGAGAATCTCTCAGGCATGCAGGTTCCCTCACGAAGTTTCCCTTCACTGCTTGAGCATGTCAGCAAAGAAGCACGTAATTTACGCGTAGCAAACGTCCCGCCATTTTTTTTTTATATCTTTATTTGGAAAAAAGGCTTTAAGCGGTTACTAAGGTGGTAAGCGCCCTATGAACCTTTGCTTCACTACAGGTGTCACTCGCGCGTTGCCGAAAAGTTAGTGTTGTGTTCCTTAAGTTCAAACTTCGATCTTTTTGACGTTTCTCATTTATTTTAATTTTCGTAAGTATGGATAAATACACGAAATAATGGTTAGGTGTGTATAATTAATAATACCTACTAAGTGTTGGATATATCCATAATCCATTTTTTTACAGCTAAATAAATAAATATTCCTAGACATTATGACAGCGCCATCTAGTTTCGAGCTAAGCAACGAGGCTTGTGTTACGGATACTAGTTGGTTGATATACTACATATATACTTCTTTTTTGTAAATACATACATATTATAGATAGATACATCCATGATTCGGATACTAATGTTTATGCTCATCACATAAACATTTTTCCCTACCAGGATTCAAACCCGGGACCCATAGCAGTAGGCAGTGTTAACTACCGTTGGACTAATTGGGTCGTCAACAGCTTAGCTATTACATAACCTAACAAGTCAGGTTTTTAAGCATAATCGAAAAGCAACCTCAGATAGTGAGGAGAGGAAAAGTACCAAATACACAAACCGTTTAGAACGAAACTCTTGTAAAAGTCTCAATTCCACAAACATGTTCCATTATCTTAATTAACATTAACAAAGCGTTATCATTTTATCACAGTTAATGACGTCATAAATTATGAAATAGAAGCTCTTCGTAATAGAAGTACTAACACCCTCCACACCATTTTATGTAAATACCTTATTATACATGTGAAATAAACAACATCTTTGACTTAATAGTCCTTTTAACATGAAAAGTATACTCATGATTCATAGCCATGCCTACATTTAATTGGAATCAAATTTGTTCATAAACATGCAAGGAATTTATTGCTACGTAGGATAGGTCTTTAGTAAACGTTTATATTAATATCGAAGATTATTGTTAGTATTTAATAGTGTTCTATCAGTACTCGAAATTCAAGTATGTATTAGCATTTAAGTAGCAACATTATCAGGCAGTCATTAGATTTAAACACCATAGAAAAATAATCGAGAAACGCAAGCAGAAATGAAAAAAACTTGCAACCACGTAGTTAAACTCAATAAGCTAAACGTTCCAAAATCATAAATCAGGGAAGATTAAAAATGGAAGACATTAGAATTGTCACAACTAAAGTTCTTCCGTTTTTATTGCGAAGCGTCGCGCCGTCATATATTCTGGATATAAAACTATACTAGTATAGGCAAGTATGGATGATGTAGAAGCTAGACTATATAGAAACACCATGACGAATCTTGGATCTAGTCCAGAAGCTCGAGGACAAGACTTCAAGGCTGAAGTCGCCTTGTAAACACCAATAAGTTTCCGTGCCAAACATCGGATTTGTTGCTCGTTTAGTAACGTTGTTAGATGGAATTGTGAACTTTTATGTTGTCCTTAACATACATATGTATAAATATTTTTTTTATATTATAACATACAATTACAACATAGTCAGTGACGTTTATATCACGATAACGCTGAGATATTATGCACAGACTCATCATCCTATATCATCCAGTCCACTTCTTTCGTTAGGATCACTTTTTAGTCTTACCAGATTCGACTTAACATCAATATCTACCAGAGTCGACTGTTAGACAGACCACCGCAATTTAATTTCTGGACAAACACTGAACTAACAATACAATGAGCTTTCTAAAGGACGAAGGACGAGTCTCGATATTTTATGATTGGCCACCTCATCTGCAGCTTGTAGTTAAAAATCAACCAACGCAAACGTTAGCATTATCCTATTTAATTTTAAATTTCATCACAAAATCTCCTTTTAATCTTATCTTTGAAGTAAAAACACTATGATAGTATTACCACATCCTGCAAAGTTCCGCTTACGAAAGAATTTTGTTTTGCAACTCAAATTGAAAAGTTCCCTGCACAAAGTCGGTAGATTAAAGAAAAAATCTCTATGTAAGGTATATTTTAGTCTTCAGTCGATATCAATTGCTCGTTGGAAACTTTCCAAAATGGGTAATCTGGAACACGTCTTTGTTGCGACAGTTTCCATCGATGCACCGATATCTAAGATACCTACAGTCAGTATACTTTTAACATTCAAGTATTTCAGACTGTGTGTTGCAAAGTACTTAAATGGGGTTTGACGTATTAGCCAGATTGTGATCGTGTAAGCGTTTATAAAATATTTCAAAGCTAACTTTTATTTCTTTGTTACGCTGTTTTATTATGGACAGCAATTTGTTTAAACTTCTTAGCATAAATACTATATGATTTCGTAATAAGTAATATCATGATCATCGCTAACCCACTTGCTATTCCACTAATGAGTACGGAATTTCAAATAGAGAGGGGTATACTCTCTACCAAAGTCCAGTTTGGCAGATTGACAAAATGCTTGTGAAAAAAGCCTGTCCATTTTCTCATAATATTCGAGGTATTGAACTAGACTTATGGTTTCGCAGTCCATGGATACATCACTAGGATAGAAGTTTTCTTCGTGATTATCCCGCAAACTATCCCCAATATTGATACCTACGTTAGGCAAAACCAATAAGATAATAATCGTAAATATTAATTACAACTTAATGTTAACGATTGGGAACTATAAAAGATGATAATGGCACGTATTAACCACTAAACAATAATAAAACCAGTAAATTAGTGACGCATGGCCAATCGTGTTTAAATCGACGGAGGGTTGAAGGATTATTTCGAACGAATGGGCAAAAGGCATGACCAGTTGAATGCGAAGGATGAAAGGGTAGTTTTGCAACTGCAAAACGATATTCATATGCCTGAAGTTAAACGGTTATCCGGTACCGGTAAAGTTATCCGGTAAAGTTTCGTACTACAGTTACCAGCAGCGTTATTTGGAGTTTTGTGATAGAAGCGAGTACATATCCATATCAGTACAGTACATTGAAATTTTTGCATTTTGCAATAATTTAAATTTACTCCGACAATTATGGTTTCACTTTACTGCGTCAAAAGATATTTATTTTAAATTCAAATGTTGAAAACGCAAATGAGGATAGCAAAATACATTTAGTTTCTCACAAATCAAAACAAGAAACAATATTTCAAAGTAAATGAATACTATAAATGTATTACAGACGCCACGTTTCAGACCAAACTAGGAGTGATTTTTAGTTCGAAATACAATACGTCTTCCTCTCTAACGAAACTGCTGCCAAAATTTTCATAAAAGTTAAGGTCAGGGTTGCCATATCCTGGATTATTTCCAAAAGCTTTTTTTGGAGCAAGTATAAGTTCGCGACCCACATAAAATCCCCAATACATTATAATATTTGGGGCAAAAATATCGATTAGTGAGTCAAAGTCAACCCTAAAAACTAGGGTAGATGTTGCACCCTCTGCGTTACTTAGCTGACTCATGTGAAGGGATCTCATTTTAATATAAATAATTGCCACGACAATTTAAACTATATGTCGTTGAGTTAAGATTGTGCTATTGATAGTTGCGAATTCATGCTGTTTTATTATAGACACAAGGTGGTCAAATATTTGGCCATTAGCTTGATGAAATAAAAGCTGTTGCGATTTTATTAATGCTCCATCGCCACCACGTCAGTAATTAATTTTGAAAGAAGAACGTCTTGTTGGGTTAAAAAATAGCATACAGGTATGGGTTCATATATGAGTACCTATTGTTTATATAATACTTTGATCAGTCCCAGATATTGTAATCTTGACCGAATCTATAGGACTTGTCAAAAGCTTCTATGAAACCACTGAAATGAATTGGCATAAAAATTAATGAGAGTTTTACTCGCAGTGGCAGCACGCACTTACAATTTTCTGGATTGAAATAAAACACCACCATCAAACCCCTAACTGGTCAAGTTTCACACACAAATACTTCGTTTGCCGGGCTTCCGTAAACAGCCCCGAAGCGTCCACCGGAGAAATTTAATTAAAACTACCTCCTTTGGCGCGTTGGCATCGCGCGTGTTAAGTCGTGGCCACGAAATCCTTAGAACCGCTTCTAACTATGAAAAACGTTAAATAAAAAGCTTTTGTGAGAAGACCCTTGTCAGGAAATTGAAAAATTATCTTTCATGCTTTGAAAGTTAAACGAAAATGAATAAGTAGATAGGTACTTCGGCTCGCTTGGGAAGAAACTGACATGACATAAGTGGCGGGAGCTGGTTTTGTTCGTGTTGAATAAATGCGACCTATTTTTTTCTTATAGACGCTTTTGTGTTTTTTTATGATAATAGTTCATAGTAGAAAAATAAGTAGTCCAGGTATACAAGGCAGTTTGAAAAAAAAAATCATTTCAACAACAATGAACTTACGTACAACATTAAGTATAAAAGCTACTTATAATTTTCCAATGGCAACACAGCGTCCTAGCGTGATATAAAAAAAGTTTCTAGCACAAGTTCGTATACTATAAATTCTGCACTGGGCGCGGGCAATATCCGCTCGTTGTAAAGCCGAGAAACGTGGTAAAGTAGATTAATTTAGTTTAAGTCAACTTGGGTAGATGGGCAAAGGTTATTGGTAATTATGATATAGCGTATATGCTTTATATATTACGCCACGCTATATGCGTTATTGCTTTAGTTAGTATCATCACCAATCCAATTATCATACCACTGCTGGGAACGGGTCTTCTCTCATTTGAGAGCTAATAGGCTATACTCCACTACAAAAATGTCTCGAGTATTCAGGTTTCCTCACGATGTTTTCCTTCACCGTATGAGCATGTGATACAATTAAATATTCGAACCTATAACTTTCGCTGTCCATAACAAATAACGACAACGACCATGTTATTAGTATGTGTAAATAATTCCTACCTTCCCTCCAAAATAATATTACAAGTACCGTGCGAAATGGTCAGCTGTTAATAAATTATGAATGAAAATTACAGGGACACACGACTGAGGACCTTTTTTACGCGAACACCCAAAGAGTGGTCAGAACATATGTAGGATTATAATAAAAAAGATGTATTTCTCTTTCATATTAAAACGCGCGTAATCAACACAATCTTGACGTTGAAGTCAAAGGAGGCGTATTAAGACAAACTGCCGTGTGGCGACGCCGCGCGCCGCCCAGCTGATGAACAGGGCTGTCTCGCTAACCGTTTGATATACTTGAATTTTCAAAATAGTATAAGAAACTAGGTAAGATTTATATTCCGTAAAATCACAATCCGTAACACAAGCCTCGTTGTTTAGCTCGGAACTAGATGGCGCTGTGTAATAATGTCCTGAAATATTTATTTATGATTTATTTAAATTCCATGCTATGGCAGCGCTGTTTTTATAGCATACTAGCTTTTGCAAGCGACTCCGTCTGCATGGAATTTGTAATTTTATCCAATATGCTTATTATATTATATTTATTTCTACCTTCGTTTAAGAAATTATCGATTCGCATACAAACTTGTACCCCCTTTTGCCCCTTTAAGCGATGATTTCCGGGACAAAACTATCTTATGTCCTTTCCCAGGACTCAAACTATCTCTATACAAATGTTTTATCTAGATCGGTTAAGCGTTTAAGCGTGAAGAAGTAACAGACAGACGCACTTTCGCATTCATAATATTAGTATGGAAGTACAGATAGATATGGAAAATGTTGATATAGGCAAGGATCTTTTTATGAATTCTATTTTGTTTTTTTTTGCACAGTTTGGTTTGCTTGAACTTATTATAGCAGGTACGGCATTTACATGTACAATCCTTGACAATAGATTTTTACCATATAATATACCACAAAAGTTATATTTATCAAAAATCATAAAGGGTCAATTGCTTTTATACTCAAAGGCTCGTGAAAATATGTTAGAAAAAAAAACTGAGTGAATCTATCTTACGAGAAATTCTATTATATCCCACTAACATATCACGGATAACAAAAGAAGTTTACAATACCCTCCAAACAAATCACGTCAGTGTATCTCTGATATGACGTCACAGCTCAGCCCTGGTTGCACGCATGAGTAGCGCTCGCGAAGACATTACGCGTCCCTTCACCCACGCGTCATGGCGCCGACTAGGCGACCAGCTTTTAATATTAGAAAGAGTTTAATGCGTTATGTTTCGCTTTTACTTTACGGGCTAGCTTTGAACGTTTATCTGGACTAAAAATCGCGGATGGAGCATCTATTCTATCCTTTTAACGTCTTGGGACTGCATTTTAAAATGGTTGATTCGCTCAGCTTAGCTCATCTCACTTTACTTTTTGTTGGCGGTAATTAACCATGCCTTCTGTGTTATGGGTCCCGAATTCAAATCCCGGTAGGGACAAATTTTGTGTGATGAGCATGACATTTGTACCCGAGTCATGGATGTATCTATGTATTATGTATGTATTTACAAAAAAAGCATCTATATAGGTAGTATATCGACCAACTAGTATCCGTAACACAAGCCTCGTATGCTTAGCTCGGATGGCGATTAGAATGCGCTACCGCTGTGTCATAATGACCAAAAATATTTATATATATTTATTTGTTTTAATAAAGGATGTTATAGAAGTACACAAAGAGACAAAATAATGGGAAATCTGTGAAAATATACCTAGCTACAAGCTGGGCAGTCTTCAATTCAGTATCTATATCATTGTTTAAAAGATGTCAATCATTTTTATTTATCTCTCCGTACAGTATTTGCATAGAGGTCGATATTTGAAGCATTTTTTAGATACGAATGAGATACTAGAATACTGTAAATCATTAATAAATTCAGAGTTTTATGTACGTTAATGTATTTTCTTCTAGTTTTAAGTGTTCATTTGCAGGCATGGCAGACAATAAATAACTAAAAGAAAGTCTTAGATGCGCATTTGCATCGAAATTAAAACTGTCTCACTACTATTGTGGTCTAATCTTGGGTTTTATTCCCAGTTCGAGCAAGATTTATTTCGTTTTCTTGTGAATTTTTCAGTAGAAACTCGGAGTTTGGCTATGTGGCGCGATCTACCAGATTAATAATAATAAGTTCGCGCCTTAATACATTAGACTGAACACATTCTAGCCGTGGATGTATAGCATACATCCACGGCTAGAATAATTATATAATGTATGAATATTCCTTTGCCTAAACATAATTAAAAATCAAAGCTGTCATTTTTACAAATTATAAAAAAATGCGGCTTACCATAAAGCTGGTTTTACCATAAAGGCTTTTAGCTTTACAGTTTAACACGGGCCTTTTAGAGTGAAACCATGTTACACAATAAACTCCAAAGCCTAAGGCCGTGCGCATCGACAAAACCGTGCTGCTAAATCGATTTAAAACTATCGACTGACGGCATCGCTATCTATTAGATAACTTGAGATATATACATATATATATTACACTTGTATCCACGAAAGGTAAGTCTCATGTACAGCAATCGAGTACTACACCAATGATACAGTTGAAAAGAATACGTTAGTATATAATTTATTGATTTTTACGTTTCGAACAGCGGGTAGTGTCAGTAGATACCTACATATAAATATACCCTTTTATTGCAGTGCCTTTATTATCAATCGGAGCGTGTCGTCCAGAACAATAATTGATCACAAATTCATTGTTCTTAAGAATCGATTCGAATCAATCGGTATTTTATTGTCAATTCACATTTAAAATGAAATATTATTTAGTGGAGATCGAGATCGAATAAATTAGGCCGAGGTTAAGGTGATGCAGTTGCTTGAACCTTCCAAATTTAAATTTCATTTGGCAGAAAAACCGTTGCCAATTATAAATGTAGCACATTATGAAGGCTCATAACAAAAGTATTGGCGTAAATAATTTTACTAAGTTTAAAAAAAACGTTTCACCACGTTGTAGAATTTTCTCTCCTATCGTGGGTGCGTTTAAAAATACTTATTTTCACATGTGCAAACACTCAGACCCGGTACAAATACCTGTAAACCGTACAAATATTTGCTAAGGGGATTGAACCCACAACCCGTAGCGCACAAAGCGATCGGTCAGCCACGGCGCCAATCGAGTCGTCAATGTTTATAGCGTCATATTAAAATAATATTTGTTTAAAAATCGTTAAAGTAGCTTCATAGTCTCAAAAATGCCATCATAACTTATTCATCACGTGAATTTAACGTGAATGAAGCTTCGCTTGATTCATAGCAGGATTCCTTCTTTATTTCGTTTAGCGCGCATTAAAAACGCTCGTAAGCGCCAATGACTGCTGCCGCCCGATATCAAAGGCAACTTAGCGGATTAAATTGGATTCCGCTCATAGTCCAAAAGTAGGTAGCCGAATATTTTGTTTCGAAACCAATTGGCGATTTTCTGACTTTGTAGCAGTGCAGATTATTGTCTAACTTCTGAGCAAACTTGAGGGAATATCAAAAGGTTGCAATTTTCCAAACGATATTTTCCTCCAATATTTCAGGCATAATGAATTCAAATCAATTTCAATAACAAAATCATGTGTCTTTTACACACGATTTCAAAAGTCAGAGGTGTGTTTTTTTTATTTGGATTCCAGATCTATTGACTAAGCAGGACGTAGGCATATCTCCAGGCTATTACTGATTCTGGAATTCTTCGGCCTACACGTAAATTTATCCTAGTAGAGTTTATCTGTTCTTATTAATAACTGCTACCCTAATGCATATGCATCCTATGTTATTATAGTGACGGTTTACTAATACATATTAAAAATCCTTGTAGGTTTATTAATTTTACAACGCACATCCTATCTTAATATACAACGAGCGTAAATGTAGCTTGTACGTCACGTCAATTCCTTTGAGGTTATATTTATTTGATTACCTAAACTTGACGCGAAGGCGTGGAATATTCATCCTAAAATTATGGGTCGGCGGCCAGCGAGCCATTCTGTGCAGTCGTAAATAATATCATGGTTGAAGATAACAAATGTTTACTCACGGAGGATAAACACGTTACTCTCAGTTTAGAGACTTGTTTAATGATCATGTACCTTGGACCTGTAGCAAATTGAGTACGGTAACGGCAGAAATAGTACTAAACCTTTTTACCTTCTAAAAGCTCGTTGCTGTCGAGAAAAAGCGATGGCAAAGGGTGATCAAGCAGCTGGTCATCTTTCAATATTCTGCAGTGGGAGGTCTATGAAAAGCTCGCCAAACTCCTATTTTATTTGGTCGTAAGCCTAATTATATTTTTCAGTTTAGTCCTCCAATGGTCCTGATAAAATTGGAGATTTAATTTTCTTCGTCTTTTCAACACCCACGTATAATTTGAAGCTTCCTTCTGCTTCCTAAATCGGTACGAACACGAAATTATAAGCTTATTACTACACAGTGAGGTATTTGAAACTTTTACTGCCAAAGCATAAACACGTTTGGTAAAGTTTAGTTTAGAAGCACGTCCCTTCAGTTGTCAAAGTTTCAGCTGTGTTTCGAAGTTATTGGCTTTACGTACTACGTAGGTACTGATATAAGCAGTACTAATGTCTAACACTTGTGTTTAACAAAAGGAATCACAACAACTTGTAGACGGTTGTAAAAACTCCATGTGAGCTATGGCCCAGTGTGGGTTACATATTTTAAGAATGTCTCTTTGCCATGCGATATATTTTGCAGTAATCAGTCTGATTTCTAGCTAAAATTTTTACCACGGCATATTGAATAGATTTACTGATATGGTCTGGTATAAGAATATGACAGATATAATTGCACAATATTCCATCAAATATTTTAGGATCTTCTATCTTAATATTTGATCTGTATCTGAGTATTTATCAAAAAGCTGCCTGCATTTCGCTTTTCTGCCATCTAAAATATGAGTCTGTTCTCGACTATACTGGCTCGTCAACAGGTCTGCAACTGCCAATTTCCTATCAGAAAATATTCAATACAAAGAAACGATCGAAGACCTCATACATATGATCTAAACTGTTGATTATAAGATACTTTACGAAGGTAACTGACAGTACCCTGTCAGTAAAGTTTACCAACCTTACTCAAGGGTAAACATGTTTCACTAAGTTTAGGAGAATGTTCACTGGTTTACGTCACGAACATTCATAGTTTAGTTTCAAAATCGTTTGAATATATTAGATTTAGTTTTACTAAGTTGCATAACGTTTAACTTTTCGTCAAACCCATAGTCGACATTATGAAGCTAACCTTAAACTAATTTACTATCTAAAATGTTACCTTTGCTTTAATAAATGCGTAAAATCAGATCACATGATACACGTACTTTTTTTTAAAGTTTAACTGTGTTCCATCATGTCAATGTGAGGGTAAAAACTCAAAATAATGATTTAGTGTCCCTGAAATTGTTTATAATTTAAAACAAACACTATACTAGGATACGCGCGAAAAAAATTTTAGTAAAAAGGATCATCTATATTACTGTTCATTTGTATCTACCACCACCTACCACAACTAGTAGATTTACTAGAAAGAAAAACAAAGCCATCTGTCACGTTGAAAAGCACCGCAGAAAAAAAAACAGAATTAAAATTGGGATATTGCCAAAATTTAGTGCTTGTTAAAGTTAGGAAAAATAGTAGCCAAAACAAATGAAATTGTAAACATTATTTCGTAACATAAGATTTGTTATTCATTAATTGCTTAAAGAGTATTGCCGCAATAATTCTTTTATAAGCCTTGTGTTGATATTGATGTTGACGAAAAATAAAAAAATAACTGTATGGCACCGAAGAATGCACGAATCAAACAGTATTCATACCTAACACACAATGTTGTAATTTATTCATTTATTTAGTGACGGACTAATTTGAACAACGCCGCTCCGCAAATTAATCCGTCACTGATTAAATAAATTAACCACGACATTCTATTTTCAGAAGGAACATAGAAAATCATCTTAATTGTCATGGATTTGCACAAATAAAATATGTCGTCTGTACTAGTGTTAAAACAATAAAAAAAGTCCAAGTGCCGGCCGGAGCTACGGTCTGGCGCGTGTCCAAATACAGTCATAGTTCACAGGCAGATACCGGGCGAAATATATGTATGTTTATGTATAAAGGCGTACATAAGCACTTACTTGTATGTGAGAGTAATTGTTGAATACGTATTCAATAAATCATAGCAATTTAGGTCTCCTTTTGTTAACATATTAATTCGCGGACAACCAATAGACTGTCAATAAAATAACTAAGTATAGGCAGCTTTTAATCTCTATAATACGCATTTGTCTATTGAACTAGTTCGGAATATAAAGACCGTAAGAAAAAAACGTTTTTACAGAGAAAAAAAAACTTTCTTTTGATCTTGTGATATTCCACATTCCACATGTGTACATTTTCAAGGAATAAACGTACATACAGTCATACTACATTAATACCAGATCAATACATAATGAATGAGGAAATAAACTAGTCAATTTAACACACCTGATTTTTGAAGCATACTGCAATAGTTACGGAATCACATATCATTTTGAAAACACAGTAAATCAACTGGAAAGTAACTACCACTTCATTATGACTGAACAAAATGGTTCTCCTAATAATTTTCCTGACAAAGGTCCACATTGAATGAATTATCTAACGTGAATGCTTGGAAGAAAATGTGCTCGAATAGAAATAACCGACAATAGATTTGTTTATAAATATTAACAAGGAACAAAAACAGTGATGATATTGTTTGTTTATTTTGTTATTGATTACGGGATAAGTGCAATGTAAATAAGGTGCTAAATACATCATCTTATGATCGCAGTATTTCCGGGACCTTTGCTTAATATTAACATACGTTTATGCAATAGTGATTATTACCTGTCAGGACAAAAACTCTTTAAAAGTAAAATTAATATCAAGCGCAACCAACGTTAAAAAAAAAACAGATTAAAGAGTACAATTAAAAATAAATATATCCGTCTCTAATTTTACGAATAGAAACCACCATTTCTCAGTTCTATGTATAATAAAATAAAAAAAGTATTATAACCCACCTTTTTTTTGCATGCCATTATACATATTTAGGTATTATGAGAATTTTATTCAAATCACATTGCCTATTTTTCTACAGAAATTAAGTCAGAGTTGCTAGCGGATATCGCTTACATATTCCAATTCTAATCAGGGACTTATAACACAAAAGGAAAATCACATAAATATATTATTATTCCACATTTATATTGAAAACTAGCTTTTGCCCGCGACTTCGTCTACGTTTCCCCCTTTTTAGTTATAACTATCCTATGTCCTTGCCCGGGACTCAAGCTATCTCTACCAAATTTCATTTAAATCGGTCCAGCGGTTATAGTTTTAAGAGGTAACAGATAGACAGACAGACAGACAGATAGACAGACGGACACACTTTCGCATTTATAATATTATTAAGTATGGAAGTATGGATTGATCGGAAAGTACATACAAATACAAGATATCTGATTCTAACTTGATTCATTATGACAGTATAACTCGCCAGAAATATATTTAGCCCGTCAATATTTAATTTATGACCTGACCAAAATATACTTAGTTGTTCCAAATAGGGATGCATATCACATGTGTCTAGTTCAATCAGAACCCTAATATAGAATCAAAAACTGTTGATTTTTTGTTAAAGTAAACTGGTGTTCATAAAGATGACTTTACAAGTATAATTTTAGATAAGAAATTAAAGCTTAAACTCAATGTTGATGCGTTTTGCAGCTAAGTTTATACAAATAGTCAAACTGAGTACATCAACAAGTTAGATAAAATATATTGAATTTCGTCAAAGGTAAGAAAGAAAGAAGAATAAAGAAAAATATGTTTTTTTACTGGCCCTTGTATTATAAAGTTCGAGACTTTTGTCGTTAAATTTATTAGTCAGAAATACTTCGAGAACGCTTCGCACTTCTTAACGATAATGACCTATATAAAACCATAATCTACAGAGAAGATGATATGTCGAATATTCTCGAGTAACGAATAGAAACATCAACAGCAGTGTAGAAACTCCTTTGCTCCATACTATTTGGACGGGACAAGTCAGCTTGTCTATCACAGTGGTACTACGAGACACGCGTGATGGACATACGGCCGACGAATATAAAGTATGTACACTGCCAGTTGCCACTATAAAGGAAACGGCGTGAGACCCGCTTCCTGGGAGATTTTTGGACGTGATTTCCTGAACGGAGTTGCGTAAGTATTCGATTAATTGTGTTGTTTTATGAATTAGGTATTTCTGTGTGTTATTGTGATGGGTTATTGTTACAAGAAGATGAAGTATAGAATGTGTGTTTTGAGTGCAAACAAAATGCTACTCTTTAAGGACTGTCAGACTTTCATGTTTGATTCACATATTGTAAACCTAAAATTTTTGCTCCTTAAAAATACATTATTCTCTGAGTTGGTCGCTTAGAGGTCGTCAGGAAATTCCGACGCCATCAGGATCCTATACCAAACAGGAATTTGTTTCAACCTGTCAAGCCATTATCAGAAATATACCTCAATCCTTATGAGGTTAATTACCTGGTGGTAGTTAACGTTCAAACTGATTTCAAACACCTTCGTAAATAATTTTACGTCTTTAAGAAATTACGACAACAGCGAAATAGGAAGGTACTGTTAATACTCAAGTAGAGCTTTGTAGAAATAGTATTTTATCACCCGTTTACCGTCAGACCAAACGATTTTATAAGTATTATATCAGCTCAAAGTCCAATTAAAGGATGAGATAAAAGAAATGTCAAGTTAAATCGCTAAGAATATTACGATTCTATATTTAAATCAGTGCAGTAACTATATGAAGTAGGTAGTTTTAAATCCTGAAGCTGCAAGAAATCCGTTAAAACCTCTTTTAATGCCAAACCTATTTCCAGTAAAAGAGAAAATAATAAAAATGTATTGCAGAAGCAGCTGTGGCCGATGGCCGGAGTGTTTGGAAATCTATGTAAATGCGCAATGCGTCATGCAGACTCATGAATTATGGAGATACCCACCTTAGGGCTGCAGATCCTCGACACAATAGGAATCTTCACATAAATATTGAAAGTCTGTATCAGAATTATTGCGATAAATATGATAGGATAGGAAATATAGCGGGTGAAAACTTTTTTATTGGCAAAATATCTACAACGATTGTTTGGTATTATATAAAAAAAGTGTAAGGTATTTACCTTACACTTTTTTTGAAAGACGCTGGAATCTTTTCAATTTGAATCTTATGTGAATGAAATAACCGACATACCGCGGGTCATCGTGTAGTAAACTTATAACAATGGAATTTTGTTTATAGAACAGGGCCATATTTGAGTTTAAGTGTTTATGATAATACTATATTTATTACTTAGATATGGTCGCGAACCTCATGATTCAGGGGCCGACCAAACGGATGAAAATCTATTGCTTTTCAGTCCACTACTAATTTACACAGTTTAAAAGAATGTGCGCGAAGAGTAATATATCTTTTTTCTTGAGTAAAGTTGAACTTAGTTATATTCCACTTACAAAAAGCATGGATTTAGCGTATCATATCCGCCACCGTCGATACTGACAACCCTATACGTCTAAATTGTTCAAGATAATATTACACACTGTACATCGTAAAACGTAGCCATTACACGTAATGCTGATATTTTACCAATTGTAATACCTATAAATCCGTATGGTCTTACTTATTTAAATTATAGAACACTTAAGCGAATATTAAACATGGAAATAAAACTATTTCTAACAGATTTTACTGCGGTATATTAATAATATTTTAATCCACAGATATTTCTGCATCATGTCTGCCTGATATCATGGATTCAAAGTCTTATTTCAATGTCCGTCTTATTATTTTAATTTAAGAAGATATTAATATTCATATATATTGTTACTTTTTAAGTTTCATTCCAATATTCTTCCAACGTTTATTTATTTTATTCATCTTAAAAAGTTTAAGAGGTGCAATTGCAGGTGGATTTTCCTAATCAAAATGTAACGAAAGCAGTTGTAAGTTAATGCTAATATAATTATAGCTTTGTAACATTAAGGAAGGAGCTTTATTGGAGTCGCACATAAATTAGTACAAAACCTAGATAATAAAGTAATATTAATGCACGTGGGTGCCATTTCAGATGCATCTAGGCCATTAAACCATAGATAATAGCCGAACTCTGTGAATAATGTCTCTCTCTCTCTTTGGATAACGCATTATAGAGCAAGAATAGACTTTAACAACAGAGTTTATCCCAACGTTTCGAATATCCAAGTGGAACTGCTGAAGCATTTTAGAAAGTGTTTTCAGACAAAGTAATTGATAAAGCAAAGCACATATACGACATCAAGAAATACTGTATAAAGATTTTTCTAAAAATTATGGCGACCCGTCCTTAATAAGAGTATTGCTGGCAATAATACTAGTTTGATGAAATAATAAAATTATTATAAAAATATATCTAAATATCATTCATCATTTTACAAATATTATTAAAGATCGTATATGGAGTAGTAGACATTGAAACAAAAACAATGCAATATACTGCAATAATTTTTATGCTTATGCGATATTTGAAGACGCTAATTTTGCTTCACAGGAATACTAGAATGAACCAGTTCATAAAACTTTTGCTACACTACAGTCTCTGTCGTCTAAGTTAAGACTTATTGTGTCAAAATGTACACTATCTAGCTTTTGAGAGCGGAAGCTTTATCGGTTGAACTTTATGTACCTATAAGCTCCGTGGGTGATGTTATGCAATTTCCAGTTTGACATATAATAAGCGGGTGTGGCCACATTTAATTGGCTCTTTTTGAACGTTGACAACAAAAATAGCTTCCAAAAACGCTCGCCCTTAACCACTTCCTTAGTATATTGGTCGGTTGGTGTTATATTGTCATAATATTTTCTATGTATCTATACTAAATCCCGGCCAATACATTCAATCGTTAGGTTTCCAATGCCTATAACATCTACATAAGCAAGATGACGTTTACATATACGCTAATGTGTGCATGAAGAGACAGCTGCAAAATATTTAACTGATTTTAAAGTTTAGAAAAAATCGGCTCTTTATCTTTTATGAAACGTGGCCCACACTATGATTCTCTCCTGTGACGTGGAAGCATTTACAAAAACAAATATTCACATAGGTACACAAACGCGACGTAAAAGCGTCAATAAATACTTAGAATTACAACAACATAGTAAGTAAGTAAAACGTTATCGAATAAAAGGAGTAGTGTCCTATTAACTTAGAGTCACGTACAACATGTCCTCAGGAAATTTTACGACCTCAAAGGACCAATTCGGCTTACCGTCGAGGGCACGTAAGTCACATCCTTTGACGTACCTACTTCGGGCCCTCTTGTCTGTAAACGCTTATAGGAAGTAAGAATTTGTGAATGGTATGAAGGGGTTATAAAAGTGTTTTTGTTTTAATATAAACTAATTGTTCCAAACAAGTCAATAAGTGTAAAATATAATTGGTTCTTAGTTCTGCAACATCAATGAAAAAAATCCTTCTTCTTGTGGAAGAATTGTAACAAACTACTTAGTCTATAATTGCTAGTCACATCAGAAGTAATCCTCGTACAATGCCTCAAGGCGGCAATCTATTGCCAAACTTCTAAAAGTCTATTATTAATGGATATTTTGTGGCAAAAGTTTTTCAAAATACAATTCTATTAACATGCAATAGGAAAGTAAGCAGTGATAACCACGCAGAAAAAACTTCTTCAGTTATCCTACCATCAGTAAAAGTTCGTCAAAAATGGAAGAACCTTTAGGTTTTCATTTTGTGGGATAATAAAAGTAATTTATAAAGTATGTACAGACATTTCAGACAAAAAGTTGTTCAATTAACTTTAACCTTTGAAATTGAAGCCGGGCTTTTGTTATGAATAATGCCATTTCTCCACTCCAATCGCTTCAATCTATTATAAAACCAACGCTCCACCCGGTTCAATTAGATTTATAAGCAAAGTGCTAAATAAAATTCTTTTATCGTTCCTTCAGCACTTTCTTTGAGGCTAAGATCCGTCGATTAATCTAGCAACTGATCCACGCTATTACGTCTGGACGGGGTTATTGTTCTGTGACTCATGGTTGTTTGGGATACTATATGGACTGAAGTTATAGTTTCCACATAAGTATAATATTCGTTATGCTGAACGCAATTATTTTTTGAAAATGGGTCTACCTTATCTGTGATGTGCCAAAACGACATTTGGACCTATATGTTTAGATTGGAGGCCTCCTCTCCGGCTCAGGCCAAAGGCTGAGTCATTTTAAGGCCTCACTGGTTGCCTCGGACATCTAGGACCAGTCAAGCAGATTTACCGTGTTCTGTCGTGTGTATTTAACAGTCCCAGAGCTCAAAGTGATATTTAGGTGAATTGGGTGTTTGTCGTATTAATATGGAATAAACATAATGCACCAATTGTCTTTATTCCTTATTACAAGACTAGGAGGAGAGTAGGGTAAGCGCATTAAAAAATAATAAGATGAAATCTGTCACTTAGCATAAAAAATTATCATTTAGATTAGATTTGATTTTCGATAATTTAAAATATAAATGGATTCTCTAACTTAGCCGTTACCGAACCAGTATTTTAATTGGGTTTCATTAAGTGCGTCAGCTCGCATCAAAGATATTAACAGCTGTAACATGTTAGTCTCTGAAGTAACGTTGTAATTGTTTGCCATTAATTGATTGTAAAATAAACACATACATACTCATAAATAGAAATAATTTCGCCTCATTGTCACTTATTTTAAGACATATTAAATGGGTTCTATCAAACTTTGTAGTCCAGTGATTTGATTATAAACTTTCAAATCCTACGTCATGAGTTTAAATTTAGGGATGATGACTTAATTCTTATTATTTGACTTAATTCGTCATGTGAATAGTAGTAGTGACTTGTTAAGCGGTGAATGGAAAACAGTGAGGAGTGGTAGGCATGGCTATGAAAATTTTGATTTTCTCTCATGTGAAGTCTTCTGACGTGCAATAGATCAGTCTAGTAGACTATAGCCTTACCTCACTTATAGTCTTTTTTCGGCAATGGGATGGAAAATAATTTGATGATAATTAAATTTGGAAGTAATAACCTAAATCTCAATGTAGGATACATTTCTACGCAACTAAAAACGTCCTATTTTATACCTACCTACACAAAATTTTGTCCAAGAACTACGTAGGATAATATAAGATATTGTAAAAACTTCTGTAAAGTTTTAAAGAACATATTATATAACACTACACATCTTTAATAAGGTTATTTTTTGTTTACTCAAACAATCAAAAGACAACAGTAACTGTAAATACTGAAAAATGTTCTGGTCTGGCAGACTAGAACATTTCGAAACAAAAGTTTGATTTAGTGTTCCAAAAAAGTATAAAAGCAAATGGGTGTCTGGGTTTTCCCGCAGTCAAGTTTTTCCAATATCACTTACGAGCCTTGCTGCGGCCATTGTTTTCCACGATAGATACGTCTGGCATAGATGGATTGGTGGCTATAGCTCATTCGAGCTTTGGTTTCATATAGAACCTCTTTTTTGAAATAATATGTATTTTTTACACCACTTTTCTTGTTTTGTCTATGATTAATGATTATAGAAAAATTATTATCACTTATTTTACTTGGCTTTGGTATAATGTTTGCGTCTTTAAATAAAATTGGAGTGAAACATAATATTATCAAACCAGTAAGTCTTGAATGAAAAAAAATGGCCGGCTTCCTCATTTCATTATTATTTTTATCGCATTCGTTTACTTTATCAGCAGTAATTGTTTTACATAAAAGGGCTAACAATTTGGTTAAAAAACTGGGTGACATTGCGTGACGAATAATTCTGCGTGTTTTAAACATATAATTAGCATATCTACTTAGGTATGCGCAGACAGGCAATATACTTGTTAGGTAGCAAATTATATGATATTTGAGAGTTTATTAAATAATATAAAGCAATTGGGTATATAGCGATATTAACAGCTGCTTAAGTTTTAATAATCTCATATATTTGTTCTCATTTGTTGGGATGATTTAAGGCTGTCTCTATACCAATATTGTATCAAAACATAACTGTTGTTTGTCATTTTTTAATAGTTTATTTCCAATAAGTTTTATAATATTTATTATACAAATGTATATATATATGCACATTTGAATTTTTGACTGTATTAGCACTTACAATTTATAGAGCTATTATCCACGTTTCACAAATACTTCATTCTTAACACCAAATTCTCGGGAAATCCGGTCAATTTTTATTACATTCTTCAAGCAGCATTTTACTGGCGTCCAGCATGGCAGGGCAAAGTTCAAAGATGGCGGGAATCCCACCGCGCATGCGTACCGTACCGAACAGCTGAGTGGCGTCCATATTGGATTGTACACATCATGTGCTTGCCATACTACTGCCTACAACTGACCTTTTTTATTTCATGTTTTTGGTCCTTCGTTCCGCAACAATAAATATATAAAGCAGTTTACATTTTCATACAGCTAAATTGCTCTTTCGATGATTCTGCTTCTTAAAAAATCCTCTCGAAGATAATAAAGGTCTACCATGACTTAAATTTAGAGTAATAGAATGTCAGAATCACTTAAGTAAAATTGTATTCCAACGTATATTAATGTACTTAGTCTAATAAAGGTAATCCAATGTACTTATCGGCCAAAATGTAGGTTAGGCTTGTGCCTCATTATGAATTGAAGTACAATCGATTTTCGATTCGTAATTTGTCTAAATGCCTCGTCTACCTTATAACTATATGATTATTTATACACAATACAATTAGTCTAATGTTGATTATATGTGAGCTCAACCTCAGATGACTGACTATACGTTTTTTTAAACGGAGCTATTGTTATGTATATCGCAGACAACAGAAACCAGTTTCTTTAATGTTTTTTAGTCAATAAATATTACATATGTCATTTAGGAATTATGGTTTTTCTGTTTAATTTGCAATATTATTCAGGTTTCATTTATAATGTTGCATTTTTAAAGGTCAAATCGATTTAAGCGACAATAACATGCTGTACTCACGGGTGGTTGCTATGAATTAGATGGATCAGTTTTCTTCAGCGTCTGTCCTCGTTTCTCCGCAAATTCCGCACTCAGTCTATGAGCCTTCAACGTGTTAGGTTTCGACATACTAACAATGTCTATCTATCCCAACAAAACACCGAGCTACTATCAAAATTGACGCTTGCCTTTAAAAATAACACTTATTTATAACACACAGTAAAGCTTAATTACGTTCGTTGTTACACTTAGGCTTAAATACGTATTTTATCACAATTAATACGATATACAAGAACACATTTCAGCAGCCTAAAGCGATGCTTTCTTATCTAGAACACAAATAAATTAATAAAGAGCTCCTATTGATCAAAAGTATTTTCTATACGCAATCGTAACGTTAACGCGCGCGTTACTGAAAGACGATCACTGATCTTATAAATAAGACGCTGACTTCAGAGTCGCGGTTTCAAGACGGATTTAATTTACGTTTAGTATAATATTAAACTGTTAAAATAATAAGGAGAAATTGTTATGATGTATATACAGGTATCGGGACGAAGTTGTGGAGTACGATGGCTTGGTGTATTGTAGTGAAGTTGGTTGCTTTTAAGTACGCATGCGCGGAAGGGGCGCCATTGAAGACTTTTCTATTGTTGCCATAGCCAGACTTTCGATATAAAAAATGTTCTATAGAATTCTAATGTATGTTTGATATCAATGTGTGTTTTATGGTAGGGTTATAAAGTTTAATTTTATTTGATACGGCGAAAAGTTAAAAAGCCAATGTGATTAGGGTGCGGACCACATGGGGTGGCTATCGGTAGGGTTATTATGTCATAGCTCATGTTTTGAGTTAGTATAGAGATTTGTATCGAATTCATTTTGATAATTTTTTCGATAAGGTTTGATGGATGGATGAATGGATGGATGAAGGATTAAAATGCAACAAACACAATAATAGAATTCACAAGCAAAGGAGCAAGTTTGCGAGTTTCGTAACGAATTATGTCCTGGAATGGTTTGCGTAATACTTTGTAATAATTTGAATGACCAAATAATAGAATCCGTACCTTGTTGGTCTCGTGGGTTCGATTCCTAGGTCAAACAAAGTGTTACTGGGTTTTTCTATGAAGTAAGCTTAGATATGATCCCTGTTGATAACAATAGCTTCTATTAACTGGGACTTAAAACATAGTGGCGAAATGTGGGTGTACATTAGTACATCTTTGCCTAACCCTTCGGGAACGGCAGGCGTGATGGTATCATCTCACTGTTTGTGATATAGTTTTAGGTACTTTTGCTTTTATGAATCATATAAAAAGCTTGATTTGAGAATAAGGATAGCACGTAAATACTTATCCCACATTATGTGCAGGTACTAAACCAGCCAAGTATCTAAGGGCACCTTAGCAGTAAAAGAAAATCACAGCATCAATAAGAGAAAATAAAAGGAAGAGCAGGGACATGCCTTTTATCACGTTTGCGAGTAATACAATCTATTACTGGAAAAATGCTGCTTCGTGCTAGTGCCATTTTTGCGACTTGAAGGACCAAATTAGGTATTTGAAATAGAAAATGTAAGTCCCAAGAGATTATAATTAAAGGTTGCGGTGTCATATTTAATATTCTCGGTATAAATATAAACTAGTAAAGAAAATATGCTATATTCATATTTATACCGAGAATATTTGGACAGTGAATACACCCTCATATGATTTTCTTTAAATTGTGCCAATATACTATATCTATCCAGATTTTTATTAAAACTTATGAGATCTAGTCCTGTTCTAATAAGACATACTGGGGAACTTTGGAACTTTCTGGAATATAAGCGAGATGGTTATTTCTATTTGTTTAAAGATTTTTGTTACCAGTGACGAGTTTTAAAAAAGGTATTATCCAGTGATAATAAATTATTTATCGCTCTATAAATATATCTTTCTTTTTCCACGTTACAAATGAACTACCAATAATAATAAAGTATCACTCATTTGCTATAGCAATTCGATATAAGGAAGTAACACACCATCGGAATAAAATATATGTATGGTATTCTGTTTTATCATCAACGTGATTTCATATTGGGACGATAAAATGTAGCTGCAGGCGATTTCAAACCTAGTCCCTCGCCTATCGTCATTCGAGGAAGTTTGTCTTCTGAGTGGAGGAAGTTTGTGATCACGTTTCCGCAAGCCCAAGTTGTTCTTATGGTTTAACGATGAAATAAATTGTGTCACAATTTTACGATATTCGAATCGCGGGAAAGGTTTTATTCCTTTTTGGGGGTTCCTTGAAAGCTCCATTTGCACTTCATTCATTCTTCATTGCATGTTTAGGTCATATAGATAGACTGCTGCAATTTCATTTAAGGTATTTGATAGATTCAAATACCTTAAATGAAATTGCAGCAGCTATTATGAATAATACAATTTTTTTTCTGACTTTTATTTTTTTATTTGGATATTAGACGGCTTTTAGTACATATAATTTGTACAGTGAGTGGAGAGTATAAATTTGACAAAAATATTTTTTTTTGGATACGATAATAATTAAATTAGGACAGCTAGTATTTATGTTGATTGCCTGGTATTATACACCTTAATATAACGAATAAAATTATTTTAATCTTTGGTCACTTTCGCAGATTTTCAATGTTTTAACCGACCTCATTTTCGAAATAGAATTTTAATTGTGTGGAGGTTACATGTTAGTAAACTCAAAATGTAATTCCACTTGGAATTCGATTAACGCAAACGCCATCGCAAGGATGAGATTATCTTGAGATGCTGTAACTATTTTAAGCAATATCTTGCTGTCGTCTTAATTTAAGTGTAGATGTGTGATTCAACTTCAGCTTCAGCGCTTTCACTTCTTACTTAAAGATCTGAAAATCGAGTTGAAAATATCTTATAAAAATAAGATATTTTTTAAAACTATTTTTCGTATTCTTCGTTTATTCTAAAATATTGTCAATTCGGTTGTACATGTCTTACGTACAAACTTGTGTGTAATCTGGTCCAACTTAAAAGAGTTTTTATCTCAAAATATGTTTAATTAAAAATCAACTAGTTGCTATGTGTTAAAGTTATATTTTATATTCTTGTAGTTCTTTATGACGTCAAAAAGTAATTACCTCTTCAATTTTCTAAAATCTCTAAATATTGGTTTTGAAAAACAAAATCGCGATTATTAAATAATTGAACTGTAATAAAAATAAAAATTATAAGCCAATTCCATTTACGAGCAAATAAACTTACTTACAATTATTTTTAAAGATCTACTTATATATATAAATATTTAAGATCGTCTCTTATTTTAATCTCAAATTAATTAAAACTTCGTGTACACGAATGTAAAACAAACAAAGCTGATAGGGTGAGTCATAATCCTGCAATTGTGAAAATCAATACGTGCATCCCCCACACCGATCTGTACTCACTTGTGTACAAAGCTCTCATACTCAGTACCGTCAGCAAACAAACAAGATAGCAAAATATTTTATTGAAAAATGTTATACAAAAATTGTTTTCTGGGTTTTTTGTACATTTTTATTTATTGATTGAGCTGAGGTTTTACCAACTAGCGTTGTATTAAACCTGCATGTAATAGACCTGTAAAGTCCTGCGCAAGTTTTATTAGTAAACTCCCTTAAAAAATATTTTTACATCCTCATACAATAATCATATAAAAATCTACAAACTTCTATCCATATTATAATAATATTATATTATAATATTAGCGGAGTATGTCAGTCTGTCTAAATATTACCCCTTCACGCTTAATAAAAAATTTGGGATGAGGCATAGTTTGAGTCTAGGGGAAGGACATAGAATAGTTTTTATCCAGAAATTATCCCTTATGAGGCTAAAAATGGAGGAGGAAATTTGTACGCAGATTGATGAAAAATCAGGCTAGATAAAAAATAAGCTACGCAATTTACTGATTCTACGCAGGCGAAATCGTGGGCAAAAGCTAGTAATAAATAAAAATGTTGTGTAAACAAATATGTTTACCTACCCTGCTCACAGTACTTGTCCCCTAAATAATCCTGCGGATCCCCCACTCATCAGAGTTGTTGCCGTGTATTTTAACAAATGTCCCGAACGAATAGTCCCCTTTATGACGTGACCGTTCACTTGTTTCGTAATGACGTCATTTCATATTAGCCGTAGGAAAAGTAATTTTGGTTTAAGAATTCCCGCCTTGCACTATTCTGAACATTAGTTCTTGAACAATCGTCACTCTTCAATGAGTATGTAAGAGTCAGATCTCGAAAGGATACTTGCTTGTATTGCGTTTTCTTCCTGCTTAATCGTCCTTTGTTTTATTAGGCATGATGACGAGGGTAAAAAGCATTCAAGCCAACTATAAAAAGTGTTTATGGCCCAAATGAAGCAATATAATATGACTTTAGTAGGATATTTTTAGAAGCAAATCCAAGTTCAGCTTTATATTCAATTATCAATAACAAACACACTGGCAAATTTTAAGTAACAAATCTCTGATTTGATTGTTAAGGAATTCTGAACGGGTCAATCCCAGAAAACGTGACGTAAGACTTTTCGCTACGTTTGTCAAAATAATGTTCTAGGGTTACAGGAAATAAGTGCAACTTGAGGAAAATACACCCTTTTATGATGGTCTGAAGATATATTTTTATGAGAGCGTTGTTTGAAAGCCGCTTGGTCAAGATTAGTGCCGTATAAAGTTTTATGTTATGTGCGATAAAAATGTTCTAGGGTTGAAGAGTGGGAAACATACTCATTTGATATTATGGGTTAGGGTTGTAAAAAGTGGTTGATGTAGTATGTAAGCCGTTATAGTATACTCACTCAGACACTAGCCAGTTGGATTTAAGATTTATCAGGTTTTCATTTACCCATTTATTGTCCCACTGCTGAAGATAAAGCTTTAGTCCACCAGACTAGCCTAGTTTGGACAAAGTTCACAAGTTATAGAGACAATCTCTCATGCAAGTATCCTGACCATTTGAACATGTGATTAATGATTATCAGGTTAGTAAGATAAAATCAGGTAAAATTTTGTATTTATTCTTTTTACAAAAAATACCCAGTAGGGTCGATTAGTCCGAATAAATTGTAAAGTTTGTTACTGCGTGATCGATTTTTGGATTTGGGTCCCTTAAAGTTTCAATTTCTTTGCAAAGAGTCATATGAAAAATTAGTTTGTCTCAAGCCATGATACACAATCTTATTGACTCGGTACAGCCCAACTAACTATCAAACATTTAACAATTATTGAAATACACTTCACATCAAGCAATATCAAAGCCGTACATATTTTGATTTGGTTTAATATTGAAATATCGAATACAACATAATTGTGATAATAATTCACAGTTGCCCATTTATTAACGACGGTGTGGCCATTACAGTCGAAAGCATCCGTCCTCGCCCGAATGGTAATTAATTTATTGAGTTCCTGTGACATTTAACTGAAATCTTTCACAGTCCATTTTTGTAATACTCTCGTACTATCTCTCGTTCCCTGCATTTATAAAGCTTAATTGAAAACAATTTTAAAGGGATTAATTTTGAATTTGTGACTTCTTGTCTTGACTTCTTATAGATATTTTATGGTACCTACTATTGATTTAAGGATTCTACCGTCTTATAAGAGCTTCTACTATAGACACGATTTTCTAAAAATAGATAGTTAAAATAATAGTTCCAGCTTCATACTAGTATCAGTGTTCTTTGAGACAGGAAAAATAATGAAAAGGTCAGAAGACCTCAATCAAACCCTTTAAGGTTGTTACATTCTAATTACGGTGTCTGTAACTTTTTAATTACGGTGATGAAACTAGCAACACATAACTCTCCTAACACATGAACGCAGCCGAGTAGCAATTAATTTTCCAACGTTAAATAAAAAATAAAAGTATCATCTTATATTCTATTGTTTTATCCCTGAAAACAATCAACGCTAAAACCAAAAGCAAACTTAGTTAATCCAAGACTCTGGTGTCCAAAACATTGACGAAGGTTGAAGGCTGTTGAACAAAAGCTGTTGGGGCCCTGTGGCCCGGGATTAATGAAACATTTCTGCTGACCGTACTGACTTGCACATCGTAATGCTTGCAGGGAATTCTATTTGCGGGGAAAAATCCGCTTTTATTGGAAAAGTGAGACCTAGGATTTGAAAAGGAATTTCTATTTGTGCGTGATTGAATGAGTCGTCTTTGCGGAAATTAGATTGCAATGGTATATAGAAAATCTAACTGTATCTCAAGTATTTTGTTATAGACGATGCGGTTACTGTTTGTTGAATGTAAGGTTTAGTGAAAGTAAAATATAGAAGAGTATATTAAAATCAATTATTAATTTGATAATGTATATAGAGTTAATTATATATTTACCTTGTCCTCTGCTTCTTCTGCCCTGCCCTCGGCTTCCAGGACTCGCTGCTCGAGCTCCGAGAGCTGAAACAAAAGAAAAACACATTAAAACACGTTGTCGCAAACCTTACAAAACAAGATTCAGATTGCTACACCTAACGCCATCTCTTAGTGAACATAAACAACGTTCCCAGAAACAGCGCCTCCCGGGTGCTTTAACCATTCCCGAACAATATTTTAGGACGCTCATTCCTTACGTAACTTCACCACCACCTACTAGATGGCGCTGTTGCAACAAAACTACTTTATTGAACCACGTGGTGCGGGTTGCGAAATATAAGTTCGTATATCCAGCTATTTATCAGGGAGGCTGTAGAAAAGGTATTATTGTTATGTAAGAGCGAGTATTCGTGCGGTTTCTGAGGCGGGGGTGCGGAATCGGCTAGCGAAAGGGTGTATGCCACTTGCAAAATGTTATAGCAGTGATATATATTCGTAAGACACGAGTTAGATTGTATTTGAAAGGTTTATTTCAGTGTGACGACGGGCAATCCCTTTTATGTGTATTGCGTATGCGGGTATACATTTTAGTATCGTATTTGTATAATTTTAATGAAACCCTGGGGATACCCAAGTGGAAATTTCAATAATATATTATTGTAAAATTGACTCTGGCTATCTCTTTTATGTACCTACCTACAAGAAATTTTGTAATTTTACGGATTGTATGAAATTACTCTGTTATCTTTTTATTATTATTAGCTACCATGTAATTTTGAATTCTTGCATTGATATGATTAATGTAAGACAATTAAAGGCAATCCATGAGTAATTTTTTTCGGTTATTGAATTCTTGAGGTTTCTCAGTACTGAAACAGCCTTATGTATTACTTTTGAAAACATTAACAGTTGGTATGAGAGACAATCAGGGCATTTCTTAGTCACTTAAAACACGTCAAATCTGTAATCTTCTGCAACGCACAGACTACAACTGTGTAGTCTGTGCATTGCAGAAGCATTTCGTTAGAATTCGTTAGAATGCAATCCATGTGCTTTCTATATGCAGTGCATGTGGTTGATTCATTCATAGAACTTCACACCTTACTGGCTCTCACGTACCTACTGCATCTGCAGGAGTCCCTCAGAGTTACAATTCTGCATATTTGTTGTGTAGGACGGCCGCCGGCCAGGTGGAGCGACGACTTGCGCAAGGCAGCTGGCAGTCATTGGAGGAAAAGAGCCGATGATCGAGCTCTGTGGCGTTCACTAGGGGAGGCCTACGTCCAGCAGTGGACGAATATAAGCTGATGATGATGATATTTGTTGTAAGAATTTGACGATTGATTTCTTACACTTATGCAAATATTAGAGACATTGAAATAAAACTATTTTTTACACGGTGAGCTTGTTGTGTGTAAATCGGATTGTCATTAATAATTAAAAATTTAAGGTAGCTGTTAGTAATTATGAGTTCAAGACGACCAACACCTCAGTCTGCCCGTAACCATGGATGCTGTAAAGGATCCGAAACGCCGGGTAAAAATAATATCAATATACCGCGATAAAATCCGTAAAAAGTTGTTTTATTTCAATGATGTTGTCGATATTTTTACAGAATAATATCAGATGTATTTCAATTGAAATTGATTTTAAATTAAAAGTAACAATAACAACGTATGTTAAACCTTAACCTTGCTTACGTATATTAAAAACGTTTGTGACTATTTCTCAAAGGTAGAAGGCTAGTAGGTATTAATTTATGTACATATGTGTGTAGATAGTTAATATGTCAAAACTTTCTAAAGGTATTCTGCTGAAGGTACCGGTTAATGTAATGAACAGAACGTAACACAAATAATATCAATATACTGCGATAAAGTCCGTAGTTTTAACATGGGTTTGAAAGTTCCATCGTGTTATTGTTATAATTATATGCATATATACTGTGGTATTTTATTTGAATATATGCAATACGAAAATGAAATTATATTATATATTCATAATTATATCCTCCTCAGTGACGTCAAAGGACGAAAATAGAATAGCTTCTTCAACCAATAATTTGGAATTGGATTCCAAATTATTGGTTTGAATACAATTTTCATATTCAGAATCAAAAATATTAGTTATACCTATTAATTACCACCGTTATTATTATAGTTTTAATTTCAAATGTATTCCGAAAAAAGTGTATAGTATCCTTATTATGTAGTTTCAATTAACATTATCATTATCAACCTGAGCCGACACGCGACGTCAAAATTTATGTTAATGTAAAAATATACTTGGTCTATATATTTTTGAAGTTATTGAGAAGCGTATAAAAAAACAACTTAAGCAATAGAGTACTTCACAATGTAATTGTCACTGGAATGCGTAGGTACTAATTAATTGTACCTAATCTAGTCAAACAATAGTACACTAATGTTATAAAGAGGAAAGATTTGATTTTTTGTTACCCTAAACAGCTGGACCATTCTGAATAATTCTTTGACTATTATCCGTGATTAACATAAGCTAAATTCAAAATTAAAACAATCAAATACCTAAATACCCTTGCGAGGCCGGGGCGAGCACCAATTATTATTTATTAAAGATATAGCTGTAGGAACTTGACAAAATATTGAATTAGAATTGGCTTAAAAACACTCATCATCACTCGTCACTCATTCTCTTTGATCTCAAGTGAAATTGAGATCAAAGAGAATGAGTGACGAGTGATGATGAGTGTTTTTAAGCCAATTCTAATTCAATATTTTTGATTAACACAATCTGCATTAGTCTAATTTGCTCACTCTACGCCGCTTCCCAGTTTCAATAAAGTACACACGCGTCCTCAAGTCTTCCTCTAATGCACTCCCAATCTTTTATTTATGTAGTAGGTAGAATAAAAACGGGGGTCCTTATTTCGTTTTCTATATAAACAAAATGTAGTTTCCGTAACGAAGAGGCAAATAAAAACGTGTGTGCATTGAGATTGCCAGCGCAGCGCGACTGTCAAAGGAGGGCCTCGCGAATATGCAATAAATCAAATTCGAACGGAGCTTTTAGCTTTTCAAAGGAAATTCCGCGCTCCCGTATTATTTTGTGTTTTCAAAATATTGTCGTGATAACTTCGCCTGAAAATATTAACGTTCCTGCCCTTGCGGATAGATTTATAAAATACGTTTAAAGTAGGTACAGTCAATTATGTGCGGGAATTTCATCGTATTTTGGGTCTCTTTTTCAAATTGTGTGGACGACACGATTAGTAAAAAAAAAATTACATGACTTGTAAAAGTGTCTTTAAAAAGAACTATTTACAGAGTAAAAAAAGCGGCTTCAAGGTTGATTTCCATGACAAGGGTTCCAGGTTTGAGTCGCGGTCCTTAACATTTCATAGTTTTAAGTTAAGTTTTAAGTATTTGTTTAAAAATAAGTACAAATAGTATACATAAATATAGGTTCAGGAGTCTACAATTGTTGCTGTGCCGGACAGGGTCCATAATTGTTTTTGATTATTGAAATAAAACTACTTTTTACCGATTTTATCGCTGTATATAATATTATTTTAACTCAATATACTGCGATAAAATCCAAAAAAAGTAGTTTTATTTTAATGTCTAATATTTGCGTAAGTGTAAGAAATCAATATGGTTCTGATTATATTTTATTTTACCATCTGTATATGTGTACATTATGGAACGCAATAAATATATGAGTAAATGAGCAATTATAATAATTTCCGAATATACATCTATTAAAATGTAAAGCGTGGTGGATCCATAATCGTGTTTCTAACCTCCCAAATTTTATTTAAATATTATTTTTTAGCTAATTGAATCATTCCAGATAATACCAAGCAATGGCGCCCTTAAGGAATATTGACGGCATCTCAGTATTACGGCTCAAACAACATCAATATATCGTCCTCTTCCATCATCTCAATGTTTATGACTTCTAGGCACAGCACGTGACTCTACCCGGGGTCACATATCACCACTAAATTGACATAATACCAAGCTTATACGCAACCACTTAAGTTGGCCTCTGAATTCCTTATCTCCTAATTGAACCTAGAGATACCGAGGGGTCGCAATAATTTGGACAATGTGTATTTATAGCTCAATAATATGACACATTTGGGTCAGAGTTCTGACAAGTCCTTTTGAAGAGTAATGTCAATTTTATTGACGTATGCTCCGTATCTGAGTGTAATGGAGTGTTTATATCAGTTTTGACTTCGGGTACGCCTTGATATCTTGTTGAAATGTACATTTGGAGTTGTTGAACTTCGAAGTTACGAGGGAAACTAATTGATTTTGTTATAGGCATATAAATCATTTGGATATTTGTGTGTTGTGAGACATGACGATGTCTGTATTATGATATAGCAGCGAATGTTTGCGAAACTATTTTCTAGTTTCTAGACTATTTGAAAGTTGTCTTTATTTTTCTTCTATGTATCTAAAGATATTTGCACTCTACAAAAGAATTGAAATTTCAGGTTGAGTTTACTAGTTTCACAATTCCTGAAAAAACAACCGTTGAGTTCAAAAATTGGTCCAGTGCGTAGTATTCGCAGCCGGCGCGCTTGTATGTCAAGATGTATGAATGTGAACGAAACAAAACTGGCGTGCATTTTAGCGTTCTATTGTTTCTGCCTCGTTGCCTACCCTCATGGCAAAAAGGCGTATATAAATATACATAGGTACAGCAAAATTAAACCATTTGAAATAGACACAAGACACAATTTCAGTAAAAAAGATATTATTTTAAACATGGAAAATGTCAAAGGTATTCGGTAATCCCAAAGAAGACCGGCATTCCAATTCCAATTTCATAGTAAACTAAATATCGGTTCATGTCTAGCAATTTCTTGCTCCAAAGAGTCCAAAAAGGAGATTTTGCTGCAAACTTATGAGCTTTGACATCAAATGGCATGTTGAGGTGCCCACTGATGCATCAAATCAACGTGACGTCACGTCAAAACTGAAAATTATGGACGGGGAATCGAAGGAAGTTTTAAATATAAGGAGCTCTTAGTGAAATGACATGACACATTTGAGGTTGCGAATTTGCGATTCAATATTTCGGGGTTGGAGAAGGTCATCAAAATTAATCAAATGGTAAGCCTTTTAATGAAATGTGTATTATACTGATTTCTTAACACTTACGCGTAGGCATACTTACTTACTTTTTACGGATTTTATCGCAGTACCTATATTAAGTTCAGTTAGTGTTTAGGATTAAATAACGGCGGTAAAACAACATGGACATATTTCATACACGGATATATTTACAACTAAAAAAACATGCGGGGCAGTCTTGGGTCTTGCCGATAGAAGTGAAAACGCATGGAGATAATCTATGGGCAAAATATATAAAGCGTTCATTGACGATGTCGCGAGTTCCATGATTTTAGTTCACCCAAAAGGTAACCAGCGCGCCTAAAGAAGTTTTCTCTTCAAAAATAACTATATAGAGTATGAATCATCTAGTACCCATAACACAAGCCTCGTTGCTAAGCTCGGAATTAGATGGCGCTGTGTCAGAAAGTCCGGATGTATTTAATATAATTTGTGCTCAAACTTCAGTCCACCGCCATTCTCCTTACACACCGTTGTACCAAAACCCTGGTTCATTGAAGTATAATGTAACTCGTACCAATTTTCTGCATCGCATCACTCGTTAAAGATTTCAACTGTGAATTCTGAAATTTTCCGCCGGACTTGAGAAACCTTTGATGTTGTCCTTTGGTTTGGAAGTAACGGTTTGGTAAATTCTATAGGTACTTACTACTTGGTGACAGACTACTTTGACCCGTATTACAGAGAGCGTAAAGTTTATATGTAGTCGACTGCTGCTATAATGCTCCGTACTTATAGGTTTTGGGGATGTTTGTATGTTATATAGATAGTTGGTACTGTGTACTTGAGAGGTTTTAGTTGTCATTAAATTACATCTTACAAACTTACGTGTCGTGTATTGTAATAATTACTTGCATATTTTTTTCTAAATAGGAAGAACCAAGTACTCTACCTACTGTAAAAGCATTGGTTAAGAAGAGTATAAGAATTTATATATTGAACGAATAAACAAACAAAATATATTTTTACTAGAATATAAAATAATCGAAAACTTTAAAAGTTTAGCCGTAAGTTTCACACCGGCCTTCTCTATAAGTTCTACTTTGGAACCGTGCAAATAGGATATAAAATACTGGTCTAATTGAAATAAAATATTTGACTTAAATTTGACTTTGACTTTGACCAATCTGATCACTAAAAGTGTTGAGAACGTTCGTTTGCTAGACCGATAAAATTGTAATCAAATTTTCATGTTCGAAAAATCCCAGGTTGAAACCGTTCCTGATGGCTTTCCCCTATATCCGGAGGACCTAATTGCGTTATCACACGCGGATGTTAGCACACCTCTGCTCACCCTTTTAATTCGTTTTATTTTAATTCTGTTAAAATGTAACGAAACTGGCGGGTGATTTTTATGTAAACATACGTACAGAATTTACTGTGTGTTTCGAATATCTGTGATTTTGAAGAATAGTCGACAGAGAACCGTTGTTTTCCTTTGCAAATACAGTATGATCTGAACAACTTAAGAGAATTAGTAATATGTTAACGGAAATGTATGTAATCCGTCATTGTATACAATTTCTAGGAAATGTATGTAATTCCTAAAATCGCACGGAAATGTGTGAAATAAATTATATTATACTTACACATTACACATTTCCTAGGAAATCTATACATTTCCTAAATAGCAATCGGAAATGTAAAAGGGAAATTTTTAACTGCACCTCTATTTAGAAGGTTTAGGTTAGGTTAGAACTGTGACCACAACGCAAGAACCGAATCGGTCCTATTAAGCTTTAAAGATCTAACAGTATAGTATAATTGATTTATTTGATGAGCAAATTTAGTGTGTACTTTATACATTTCCTAGTACGATATTGGAATTATATACAATTCCGAGGAAATTTATACATTTCCTAGGATATCTATGCATTAAATAGTTTTTCAAACAATATTTTATACATTTCCTAAATAGTATCGGAATTGTACACATTTCCTAGGATTTGTATATAATTCCTTGATTTCATACATTTCCGGTAACATATATATATGTATGTAGAATAATTAATCATTATTAAGGTTAAATAATTTCAGTCCTATTAACGTTGAACAAACAACATCAAATTAACGTAGATAAAATTTTCCGGTAGGTAATGGATTCAGAAATTATCAAACCGTTTCGCGCGTGACTTTCCCATAAAAAAAAAAAAAATGAACAATATATATTTCGATTGCAACCACAATGGAGTCGCTGTAATACGACGAAAGCCACAACTGAACAAATTTGACTTTTGAAATTATCTCCTTAATTGAGGGCAACCAACTACAACATATTACTACAACACTATATCATGGAAACCTATCATTAAACGTTATTTAATCTCATTAAGCAGTCAAATTTGCCCGGCCGCGTGGCGAACCGGTGATAAAGTAATTATCGCCTTCCGTGCTCGCCAATTAAGGCTGTATGCATCAATCATTATACCCGACCGTCTAATTACCGTCTCAAATGATAATGCTATACTATGTACTGTCTGAGTATTGTTAGTACGAATAAATTTCTTTAAGAATTTTATGAAATGTGTGTCCAAATTCCCCATGGAAGCAGTTAAAGAGAACTAAGAGTGAACCAAATTTAATAATGACTATATCAAAACACACACAACACAGTGTTATTATTAGTGAAAATCAGATATGAAAATCAGATGGTGAAGATCAGAAGAAGTTATTTATTTACCGCAAAAACCAGAGCTAATTTACTATAAAAAAACTTCTGAATAGATAATACGCAAAATGGCACAAAACCTACAATTGAATTATGTACATAAAAAACAATGCTACTCAATCATTTAATCAGAGCCGGGACCATTCAAACTTACATCCAGTTCAAACTAGAACTCTCTTAATTCGATAGACACAATCTGAACAACATCACTAAATAGCCACTCCCAACAACCTTCGAAGCATCTTACGGCCGCAATAAACGCTTACAACGACCGCAAGACGTCCGCCCGGTGCGGTGGCCGAGCGATAAATGATCCCCGGGGTGCAACGAGACACGGCGCGATCAAATATTAACAAACTACCCGACGTTACGGCGATTCAAATGTTCTCGTTTATTGCTACTAGTGCGAGATTCTACTGAATTATGTGCACTTTACTGTAGTTTTTCAGATTCAATTTAAGGTTACGCAAAGCTAGTTTCGTGAAGATATTAGTTTGTTAATACATTACGAGCAGTTTTTATAGGTCATATCATCCTTAAATGCAGTTATGACCGTAAAGGATATTTAAATAAGCCGATCTCGATTTTATTATTCTCTATGCTCGTAAAAACTAGTGAGGTCCTTCGATCCGGGAAGTTTGCCTAAAATGAGGTTTGAACGAAGACCAACTTTGCATTTTAAAGTCCATCTAAATCTTAGTGATGCCAAAGTTTAGATGGGAATTGGCTTCCTGGAAGTGGCCGTTATGTGTTCTATACTGTTGGTCATAAAAGTATGAACATACCATGTATTGTCGCCAAGTTTTGAGGACTATTGCCGTGTTTCAAAAAATGTACCACATGCTAAAAACGATAAACTGACGACCTCACTGGTCAAGATGTCGCAAAGAGACTCTTGTCTTGAGTGTATTGGGTTACATTTCTAGATTGAGGAAAGTGTTATTGGGATTTTGTGTTAGAAAATTCTCAGTAAAAGTTTGTAGTTTAGATTTGTGTTGGTCAGGCTCCTTATTACATATGAGCTTGAAACGAGCGATTTGTGAATGCAAATAAGACGTACATAATAATATGTCCTAAACATTTCGGAAGTTATAGCACCCAAATAACAACTGCGATTTATTTCTCACAACATAAAGTTAGGCAACATCAATGAAACCACAATACACACATTTTCCTCCAATACGTTATTTAGATTTCAAAACTAGATTTTAGAAGTTAGGAGCCATGCGAAACTCAGTCCAGTCTCACAAAAGCGTATCATTTTCTAGAAAAAAATATACTAGTTGGGTATTTAAACAACAGAGTCGGGACCAAAACTTTTTATACGGTGTCTCCAAAACGATTTTATTTTTATTTTACGCGTACGCCGAGACCAAGTTGCGCGAAACTTTTAAAGTTGGCAAACTCTTTTGTGATTAAGTTACAAAAAGAAATGGATCTATTTCTTAAGTTGCTAGGAACTTGCGAGCGGAATTCCTGGATTTTTTGGTTATTCGACGATTTTAAAAGAGCAATTTGTGACGAAACGTTTTCCGCTAACTTTGTGCAGTACGGTAATAGAATTTAATTTATAGCATGCCTTCGGGCAGTCTCGTGACACGGTGTACCTTCTGTCGGAACAATTTGTGAAATAAATTGCTCTTACCGTGTTTTGTTTTTATTTGTTCCCGCGGCTAAAATAAAACAATTGCGTGTTGGGATTTTTGGAAATACCAAATTAAAATTCATTTGAAGTCTAATACATATTATGTAAAAATAATTAATTTATCACGATCCATTTATTTAATACAGTAAATCTTCCTTTAGAATACAAAATGTACCAAGACAAATTGTTTTTGGTATAGGTCAAAGATCTACTTATTCTACGTACAGAATGGGCACTTTCCACTGCCTCCCGCAGACACATCAAGACTCTCGCAGTTCACTAGTGTGTAATAATAATCTCACTTATTATGTAGTTGAAATAGGCACCAATATCTAAGATTTTATAAGGAGTACCAAGGGTATTTACTGTCAGTCAAGTCATTGAGTAACGGCAGGCTCAAAAGTATCGTTTTACCGTTTAATAGACATCTGATAGTTCATCTTTAGGGGCAAGGTATACATAACAGAGTCAAGGGATATCAAAGCTTTAAGAAAACATATATTACAGCAAATTTATCTCTATCTCCACAACATAGTGCTCATTTTTGACATGGATACAGAAATTGATACTTCGCTTCGCTTCAACCATCTCAGTGTACTTTTATATAAACGAGAACTTAAAACCACTAGGCACTTAAACTGCAGCACATTTAATTCCATGAAATTTTCTACCCAGCTCAACTCGAAATGAGTTACATCTGTAGCTGTTTTAGCTGCTAAAATGCAGCTAAGCGAACCACCGGGGAAATGAAGCGCGATCCAGGGTCGTCAGTGAACACATAACGTATGTAATTATACGTAACAAAGAGCTCGCTCCGCTCCTCTCCGCTCCGCTCCAGTGCCGGACTGCGCTAAATAGAATTTACTTTTTGAATTTATAAAGTTGGGAATTTCGAGTTGGAAATATACGTATTGTGTTTCTCTGCGTAATTGAAACGTCGCCTTTATTTGGAATTGTGTTTTTGGAGCAGGTTTGTTATTTTTTTCTATGTTGGTTATGTAAGGTATGAACTGAGTTACGAGACTGTTTTCCGTTTGAAAGCAAGTTATTAAGGTTAAAGGTATTTTTTTAAATGATATTTTAATGAGCAAATGTTTTTGATAATATGTGTATAAATAGCATTCATTCATAATTGTAATGAGTTGTTTTGTGATTGCCTGAATTTGTGAAACTAGAAGTTGAGTATTTAAATGTTTTGTTAATTGTTTAGGGTTTTGTAACCCAAAATTTAAATGTAATCCTTACACGATCAGTGTTTTGTCCGTTCTCATGGCCGGTCATGACTTTTTCTCTGAGCATCGCGTAGATATATTAAGTTAAATTAAATAATACTACGTTACGTTACGTCTACGTTAGAAGCGTAATGTAATGTCAATGCTGTACGCATTGATACATTTATCATCAATAAAAACAGACCTTATATATTTTTTTGACACCTAAAAGTAAATCAGACTTATATGTCTGAGAACCAAAATAAAAGTAATAAATTTTATATTTTCTTTGAGTGCAGCTAGTTATTTTGCGATATCGGCTAAAACCGGTGTACCAAAAAAATTAAAGGATATTAACAAGTAGTTTTATTTATATTAAATCCATTACATTACATTAAGTAACGTAACACTATTATCATAAAATTTTACACTAATATAAGTGCAGAAACAAGCAAAACGGCTCTCCACCCAATTCCGGCGTGTATACTGTATACCAAAAACTTGTATGAAAGCATAACTAGAAGCGTTGCAACTGACATTATAACCCGAGCAAGTTCAAAACCTGAGATTATATTAGGAGCGCCATTAATGGTACTTCTACTGCAGTCAGAAAAGCAGTCAGTAATTAAAATAGTCAGAAGGTTAACGCGTCCCTGACTATCGAATTTTCTCTTGTAACATTTTACAAATACATAGTTAATTTTGCAATCATTATCAAAGCCTGTGTGTGTTCTACTGTGTCCCAACCCAGTGTTTAAATTTGATTTGTTTATACTCTACTATGGTCGCCTATTGCAGGTTGGCAGACTTTACAACCCGACGCAGTTTCCTCAACAGGTTTTCCTTCATCGAAAAGTCAGTGGTGCGTGCTTTGAGTTGGAACTCGAATCCTTTAATTTCACAGTTCTCTGATTTCACCTATCATTTATTATAGCTTTTTAAGTTTCAGCAATAATTACAAATTATTTCGACAAGTCAATTAGTTCAATGGCTGAATGATGGGCATCGAGTTCTATCTCCGCACAGGCAAATATTTGTACAATCTACAGGTTCCAGAGCTGGTGTCTTCAAAGGACCTGAGACCTTATTTTATCTGCTGATGGTGACTATCTGGGTGGTTTGAGTAAGGTAAGTATTCCAAAGCCGTACTCAACCTTTAGGGGCCAAAGTTTAAGTGCCTTGTAAAGGTTTTCCTCTCGTCAACAAAAACAAAAGATTGTTGTTTCTGTACGCCATTTGTGTATGTGAAATTGTGTGTACGTAAACACAATTTAAGTCAAATTCTTTATTGCATTCATCTGGTACATAGATGTTCCATTTATTATAAGATTCAATATAACACATGACGTGTTTTTTTTGTCAATAAATGCGAATAGACTTTATCGTGGGTTGTTGAGACTGAACCTTCTGTATCCATCCATTCATGTGTATGACTTGTCAAAGTCACACAGTACGGTAACAAAGTTTATAAAATCACTTAGCTCCCTTTACACCTGTAGTGAAGGTAATCTCTTTGAGAACGTATAATGGTGTTCTGTAAAATTAGTTTAGTGTGCGCGTACATATTGGTGCAGACATCTTTGTTTTAATTAAGGCAAGTATTTTGATAAAAGAGGATATAAATTATTAGGATTTGGATCTTTTATTTATCTAATCACGTGCCCTTAAACAGGCACGTGCTTAGAGGATAATACCTTCGTTGATTAATTAAGGTGCCTCTAAATAACATAGTTTTGTAAGAAGGACTAAATGCCGCTTTAGGCGCTTGTTCTAACATATATGTTGAATACACACTTGCCATCGAGCCTGTTGGTTACATCAATATAACGCGATAAGATGCAGAAAATGTAATAACTTTTTGAAATGCATTGATATTTGGGGATCATCATATCAACCGTTAGGCGTACGGACGTACAGCTGTTCATAGGGCTCCCCCAAGGATCGCCACGACGACCGGTCAAAAAATTGTAGTGTCTCAGAAAAAAACAAAAAGAGATCTACGCAACCTTTTGAGAGGTAGGGTATAGCGAGATTCCTCAAATCAAGCTCAAATTGAGCTGCCCGACTGGGAAAGTACCTCCGCCTTTCAGAAGACCGCAGTGAATCAACAATAGTTGTATTTCTGTGAGTGGTAAAGGGTCGTTGGGGGAGTGACTATTCTGACAGAATGGGCATTCCGTTTGCTGTCAGTTTAGTAATTCCCTATTTTTAACCGACTTCAAAAAGGAGGAGGTTCTCAATTCGTCGGAATCTTCTTTTTTTTTTTCTTTTTTTTTTTTTATGTATATTCACGAGTTACTTAAAAACGCCTGGACCGATTTGCAAAATTCTTTTTTTGTTTAAAAGGGTAGACTTTACAGTTGGTCCCATTGTGACCACATTATGATCTGATGATGGGATCCCAAAAAAATCGAGGGCAACCCTCAAATTTTATAGGCAATTATCACGTTTTGAATATATTTACTGAAATTATTCCAGTATTTGCGTCTGATAATCATCATTTGATGTTGATGAGCTGATGGTGGAAGGTAGAACTCCTCAACGGTTAAGAGTTAAAATATTTCAAATAAACCAACCGCGTTAAAAGCATATCATGGGTTTGTTGCTTCCAGCCTTAGATATGGAATCGTGCTTTGGGGCAACTCTGTAAAAATTAATAGGGCATTTATAGTACAAAAACAATGCATTAGAGCTATTTGTAATAAAGCCCCATGGATGACATGTAAGCCTCTTTTTCGTAAACTTTCTCTGTTAACTGTCCCGTGTTTATATATATTTGAGATTTGTGTTCTTAACCGACTTCAAAAAGGAGGAGGTTCTCAATTCGTCGGAATCTTTTTTTTTTTTTTAATTTTTTTTTTATGTATGTTCACGAATTACTTCAAAACGCCTGGACCGATTTGCAAAATTCTTTTTTTGTTTAAAAGGGTATACTTCACAGATGGTCTCATTGTAACCACATCAGGATCTGATGATGGAATCCCAGGGAAATCGAGGGCAACCCTCAAATTTTATAGGCAATTATCACGTTTATGATATATTTACTAAAATTGTTCCAGTATTTGCGTCTGATAATCATCATTTGATGTTGATGATCTGATGATGGAAGGTAGAACTCCTCAACAGTTAAGACTTAAAAGAAAATTCTTTCAGTTATAGGCATTTATTACATTTACATGTATTCTCCAAAGCTGTTCAAGTATTTGCATTTGAAAATCACCATCTCATGTAATGTTCTGATGATGGAAAGTACAACTCCTCAACGGTTAGGAGTTGAAGGGAAAATCTTTCATAATTATAAGTATATATGGATCGATAATTGTATTCTTTCAGGCTAATAGATTGACCTGATATGAAAAGTTTAATATATACAACACTAAAAAGAAAAAAATAAATTAACTTTTTAAAAAAAAAGTAAAACCAACTTCAAAAACTAAAAAGCAAAAAATAACTTCATACAGTTTTACCTTTTTTTTAGTTTTAAAGGTATGAAGTCGGTGCCGATGATGTGGTGTTTTTAACCACCCGCTCAAGGTCACTCGCGGTGAGTTTGGCTTTGCACCGACTTCATACCTTTAAAACTAAAAAAAAGGTAAAACTGTATGAAGTTATTTTTTGCTTTTTAGTTTTTGAAGTTGGTTTTTAAGAAACCTTAACAGTTCTGGTTCTTCTGGTATTGCAAATGTCCAAGGGCGACGGTGATGACTTACCATTACGTGAGCCGCCTGATCGTTTGATGCCTTAACACAATAAAAAAAAACAAAAAAAACCTAGCTTGGTAAGCAACAAGGGCAAGTTACATTCACACAAGCTCACACAAGGATATATGAGTTTCATTTGGTCGGAGCATTAGCGGGAAATATGTTTATGACAGTTGTTCTAACTACACGGATGGGTAATGTGGCGGCTGACTTGATTTAGGACATGGTTTAGTTTGTGTAGTTGAATTAGTTTTGTTGTTTTTGGATAACCAAGTGAGCGTATGTATGTATATAAATACATACATACGCTCACGCCTTTTTCCCAAGGGGTAACGCAGAAACTACAGAATGCTACGCGCTACGCTACGATCACTGCATACCATTTTTGCGTTTCGTCATGCATGGGTGCCGGTTTTTGGTAGCACGACTGGAGGTATTTAACTGTAACCATTTATATTAAATAACCACAAATGTTTTTTTTTCTAATGCCAATGTCTTGGTGAAGTTCGTAGTCCCATCATATTGTGCTTAAACAGGGATGGGTAGCTTTTGTTTCTAGACAAATACATTGGTGCATTAAAATGTTATGTAGCTCTTTGTACCTAAGTTTTTTTGGGTCACTTTGTAACTAGTCTTGTCCGATGATCAGTTCCGCTGATAGTCTTTTAGTGTTTAGATATTAGTTGTAATCATAATCGTAATGTATGTTGCACATGCAAACGAATTACAGTTCTTTTGTAAATTACTTAGGTCGAAAAGTACCTATACATAATATTTCTATCACAATCTTAAAATACTTTACTATTCGATCAGTGTATAATGAAACACTTGTATGATGAAATCAAGACAATTTATTAGACTATAGCTGATCATTAAGTTGCAAAATAGCAGCAAAAGCAGGCGGTCAATAAGCTGCTGAGAATCTGGACATCGTTATATAGAAATATGACGTCACAGCATAATGACATATTTTATCGAAATTCTGCATTTTCACTGCATAAACACACGTAATTGCCAATAGGTTCTAAAAATATCAAAGAAGTTCCTTTCAGTCGATTAACATTATCGCAACAAAAGTTCAAATTAATTTTCCTCGAAAAACGAGCATGTTTATAAAAATCTTCCAGTACACAATGAATAATTTAGAATGTATTAAAATACAAAATATGTTCCGTAAGCTTGGGCGTTCGAGAGCGGCTGAATTCAATGAGTTTCAAAATCGAGTTAGCTCCCCCGACGAAAGCGGAAAAACATCTTTCATATTTTCAATGCCTTTGTATACCAACACTTGACATATGTGTGTCAAGTCTGTAAATCTATATATGCATATGAAAAAAATGGGTTACAATAACCCTTTTCTCATATTAAGTTAGAGTTCAACTAAAGACATCATAACTTAGCAATCGTTAGTGGTTCGTGAGGAAGCCTGCACGCTTGAGATTTTGTCGATGGCATGTGAAGTCTGCCAACCCACAGTAGGCTAGCGTGATGGACTATATATAGCCTAATCACCCTCAAATGAGAGGAGGCCGGTGCCCAGCAGTTGGAAAATAATGGGTTCATGCTTATAGGTATGAATCGGGTTGCTCGTATGTACCGGAATCCTACACCAATATAATGAACCAACTAAAAAAGCATTATGAAGTGAAGTCCGGTCGAGTTTGGTTAGGTCCCATTAGATGGCTAGCCCTCTACTAATATTTGGGTATTTGTTCTATTGATTTAGCCCAATAGCCGGAGAACTTCCGGCTTAGCAATAGCTCTAATATCCTTTAAACCATCCATTTATGTACAAATATAATTACAACCCCTTTTGAGGTGTATAGCACTGACTGAAAACTTAACTATATGAATGGCGTCTAATATATACTAACAACGTACAATACTATAAAGGGCAGTAGTGTAAGATTATATTGTAATTATCACAGTGTAATTATTGTAACTGGCGTGACGTCACAGGCGTGTGTCGCCATCACAACCGCTAGCCACCATCTTTGCATGATTGATGCTCCGTGACACGCCGGCCGCGCAGGGCTGACAAGCAATCAATTTAGTTTTTGTTTAACTACCCGAAATGAATGGGTGCTGTTGTTATTTAGACTGGATTTGGTATTACGTAGGTAAAACGTAAACACATATGCTTGTGATCAATCAATCTTATATGTGTATTATGGGCCACCGCAAAATTTGATGACATTTTAATCATTGGTTGCTTTTTTGTTCAGGTTTTTTATGTGTCATTTAAATAGATGGATTTATAGGTTGAATATGCGTTAATATACACCATTCAATCCATGTTTCATAGATTAAAGGGTTCAATGACAGATTTATTGGTGAATAGTGATATATTGCAGATAATCTATTCATGAATAAGAAATAAGTGAAATTAAACGGGTGTGGTGTAGGTACTGCAATCAATATAACAAACTAAAAAACTAAAACTTGTGCATGGCAGAAAGGCAAAAATAATTCCTACCTATTCATAGAACGTATCTTTATATCTGGAAGAATAAACACTACGTAAAATTCAAATCAACATTTCCAAACAAACAAACACAACACATTTACTAACAGAAAATATTCGCATCTCTGAAGTAGCAACCCTAAGCGGGCGGCGTTCAACGAAAGCAGCAACGGGCTTTTAATAAATTATTCCGCGGAACCCACTGCAGCTTTCAGAGCGGGTTTGTGCGAATTTAGCTCCGTATCCATTTATTACAGGACCCTTTCGAGATTCATCCGACACAACTGATTTTTGACGAAAATTTCTACAAAGTCGATCGCTTTGACGTTTCGAGAGTTGATTAAACGAATTTGTTGATCGTTCCATTCCAAAAGTCGTTTGTTTCCGGTTTTTTTGGTATTTCAAATTGGCGATTTTTGAATTACGGTTTACGAGGTGGTGGTAAGAATTCGTAATAGGACTCGTCACATTATTGTGTAAGTACCTATATAATATTTTATGTATTCAGTTTCGTAAATCGAAATTTAAAATACAAGATCGGGAAGCTTGTTATTTTATTCTGCACAATTTTCGTATGAATTTATAATTCATAAGTATTATTATTGTATACGTAAATTTGCAGCGTCACATACACTTTGGCCTTTTGCCCAATAATTTGTTGTCGTGCGTCGTTTTGAGCGAAAGCAAATATTTTTTTCCTTTTTCTTTTGCATATGTATAAATTATGTAATTTGTAATTATTTACCTTCATTCAAATTGTACATATCTGTAGGTACTAATAGTTTTCTTTCTGCATTTATTTGATACACGATAGACCGAAAGATACTTTCTACAGCTTCGTGGTAGTTATCTTATCTAATAAACTCAGCGTAAACAGGGTGTTAAGTTCTACACTTAACATTAATGTTATCTTCTTCGTAAAATTCAGTATTGCTTCGCTACTGAAAAATATTGCACATTTTACTAGCAATTTGCCCGCATATCTCGCTTGTGCTAATGTAGGCAAAAAATTGCCTTCCCCACTTGCCTATTGCATTATTGCAGTGACTCCATTTTAGAACCTATTTATATGCTATCAGAACTTCCTTTATTATAAATATGATGTTGATATTAATTTATTTGATTTCTTACGTCTAAACAAATAGGTACAAGAATTGGAAATCAAATTACTTTTTACATATTTTATCATGGTAGGTATGGTAAAGGATCTGAAATGTCTGTATTAAAATAATATCATTATACCGCGATAAAATCTGTCATATCTTGCGTACCTACCTGTACACGCAATCAACCGTAAAATTATACGATCACACGAAATTGTTTGAGTTATACTTTTGTTAGTATTAATTTAGAAGTGAGTGAGTGTGCTGTTATTTTCTTACTATAACTTTTCAAATGTTACTTTTACAATATTCAGAATGTAATATAGTCTAGTAAATAGACGCAAAAAATACCCGGTCCCGACGTATAAAATCCCTCTACCTCTTAAAATATGTTTTTTAATCAAAACACATACAACACAAGCATTGGTTCAAAAGTCGCCTGTAATACATTGCAACATTTCAGACTGCTCTCTTCTCGTGTTGACCACATTCATGTAAAAAAAACGCCAACATCCAACCGCCAATCAACTGTATGACTACCATCCATCATGTCGGAACCGCCTCCAATTTTCAACAGAAATTTTCTATTCGTGACAACTTTTTTCCTAACAATTAAAATGGCGGACAGATCGTTCATCATTGCTGTTCGTCGGCATAAAAGATTGATAAGTAATATTAGAAAAGTGGATTTGCAATTGATGGGGGAAATGTAGCTTATAATCTGGTTATATTCTTTCTTTGGCGGTAATTGTTGCTTGAAGATTGAAGGATAATAATTCCTAAAGACCAATGATATAAAAACTATAGATACGTTACCCGCTCTCTAAAATGGCAAGAAGAAATCAAGGCAATTGCCGGGATCGCGCTTAGTGACGCACCAACCAGCGTTGTGCGGGTACGTTCCGTAAAAATAATTTGTGCCTAATAGTTTTTTTTATACTTCCTGAGAACAAGATGCCCTCATGTGTTTACAAATTATACTACAACAGTGAAAGATAAAAATGTGTTTTTCCCTTTCTTTGCACAAATTAGTCGCTGTCGCCATTTTGCATAGCCGTAATGTTCGTGCATGACGTGTCTATATAATAATATGTCATTGCTAAAGACACATTAAAAATAATCTTGTGCGAGTTCTATATCTGAATGTAGCAAAATTTTGCATGGTTAAGGAGTTTTTAGAGAATGTCTAGATAGTTTTTTTTGCAAATATAGGGCTCATAAAGCACAATAAAATTTTCCTTAAAAAATAACCAACAAATGTTCATTCTCGAGCAATACGCAGACCGTTTCATTCGGGCCAAACTATTTTAGATACTGTGACTCTGTGACTGAGTTAGGAACATTCTAAGAAAGTTGCATTAAACAAACTTTATTTGTAATATACCTACCACATAATAGACTATTAGAGGGGGATTTCTTAACATATGTTGCGGAACCATCATTACGACCAAAGAAGTACAATTACCCACTTTCTAAAGGGGCTTAAAATTGTTCTTCAAACCGCCATAGTCATACATCACGGCCCCATGGGCATGCTGCGGCAGTTCTCAAGAATTACTGATAAATATCGCTTCATGTAGGAAAGTTAAAGGATTTAAATGTGCAATCTGAAGTAGGGAGGAAAGTACAGTAGGTTTAATTCAGCATCATTTGCAGTAGACAACTTTTCACCCCTATTATTATATGCATAAGGTCTAAAAGCCGCAAAATAGAATAATAACATATTATTATGCATTAATATTCGATAGTTTATAATCGCCTGCACTGAATTGTTGATTTTAACGTCTTCCTGACGCCATCTTTGATTATATCAAATAGCAGTTTACATTTTAGCGGGCGGGCGGTGAGATGATGAGAATTCTTAATGCCAAATTAAAAGCTACTTTATTTTAAGTTGGCTGAAATAAAGTATCGTTTGAGTATTAGACTACTTGGAATTTTGGAAACATAGTGGAATTCCTTTAACATTAAAAAAAAACTATCCATGTCACCGAATTGCGTTTAATAGCAGTCAATGTCTAATTTTAAAGATTCTCATTCAAAGGAATAGTCCTTCTCTTACTAATTTGTACTATGAGGAGTGGTATGGGTACTTCATTCGGAAGATATACGTCTGGGTAATGACGCTTGAAGTTAAGCAAGCGAACGAGCCAGTAGTTTTAACGCTAGCTCTCGGTACTGCAAGGAGGTTTGGTTTAAGTGATGGGAGGCAAGCGCGTACTATGAATACAGATTACACATACAGATTAAACTACATATTTAAATTGTTTTTCTTTCTGCCATATTGCTTTGTGCGATTGATAGTTATCAACATTTAAAACCTTTCAAATAAACCACCCGTTTAAAGTAAGAGCCGCGATACAAATAGACATAGATACCCCATTACCATATTAAACTCAAAATGCCCATCTTATTGCGTGGGGATGTATAAACGGGAAAGTGAAATAAAAATACTGAGCAAAGAAAATATTTAAGGAATTAACCTCCGCCTTATACAAGATCGCAGTGAATCAACAATAGTTGTGTTCCTGCGAGTGAGTAAGGTAACCGTCTCAGACTTCGGTAGGACACTGATTATTTACTACCCTTGTGGTAATTTAAGTAAATTTAAGATCCCATAACTCTATATATTTATTTGTAATGTATATATGTATAATTATGTATTAAAATATCATCACTTTTCGTGTGAATTTTTATCAGTGTTCTTTTCTACCTGAAACCAAGCCCCCAAGATAAAAGATATTAGAATGTTAACTAACCAAGTATATGGAGCTATTCTGAAGATCATAAAATTTAGGTATATCGCACAGAGTGCTGGTAATATCGTAGAACACTAAATTTTAATACCTTTAGACGGTTTTATTTTGAGAATGGCACGAAGAAGTGTATCAAGAGGAATGTGTGAGTTTAAGTGAGTTAGTAGATACATACCATCACGCCTGTCGTTCCCGAAAGGTTAGGCAAAGGACTAATACATCCTTAGTTTGCCGGTGTGTTTTAGGTCCCACGTTATAGGGGGCGAGCCTATTGCCATCAACCAGGCACGAATCTAAATTCCGAGCTGCTCCTGAGAATTTCATAGAAAAATCCGATATCACTTTTCTCTACCTGGCAATCGAACCTAGGACCTCTTGCTCAGCAGCCGCACTTTACGACCAATAGAACAACGAGGCAGTTAGTATGCATACAAAGATTCTGTTCGTAATGTTTTTCTTTGCTTACGTCACACTTTTTTTTTCTAAATAAGTTTGTTTGTTGTGAGATTCTTTCACTTTTGACAAGAGAATATAGCATAGGATAAGAAACATGTTTATTAATGTTATTCCTCACGAATAACATTAAGAAACATGTTTCTTATCCTATACTATTCTATTAGCTAGTTAGTAGTCTAATGCTGTATGAGATTACACAGTCTATTTGTCACAACCAGTGGACTGTAAAGTCAAGGGCAACACTGCCATCGAAGTTAAGTGCGAATTTATCACATGCTCAAACAGTAAAGCTAAACATCGTGACGAAACGATCAAACCTCCATGCCTGTAAAATATCGGGTGATTCTAGCGCGGAGCACTGGCCTAATCCCTCTCAAATAAGAGGATTTGGACAAGAGTCCTCGAAATTCTCAGTAGTGGAGCTGTAAATCAAATGATGGATATCTAGTTCAGATAGGCTGTAGAAGCACTTTGGATACTGAACACTTTCCATGCAGCAGGTGCTTAATATGACTTGAGGCAAGATTATGATAGACCAAGGATTGTTAATGAGAATAACGGCTAAGAGCGATTTAATTATGTGGTAAAACACATATCCCCGAAGTGTCACGCGGAATTGTACTGATTTACAACCGCAGTTCGTCGATATGTTTTAGTCCCTATTAAATAAGGGGCCTAGCCTCGGCTATTGTCGATCGGACTTAAATCGAAAGTCTGACCTGCTACTAACACAATAACAATTTGCTCGACCGTCAAATCGATCCTAGGGCCTCACTCAGCACTGAGACAAATGATAGACAAATGAGACAGACACTGCTATCAGTCACTGTATATTTTAAACTAGAAATGCACGAGAAAAATATTACAGAAATGTGTATTCCACCATTAGGTGGACAGAAAAAATGGTTTCAAGTTTAGTGCGGGCGGGGATACGTTTTGCACTTATTTTAATCTGCAACAACAATGCGCGCTTAAATAACAGGAGGGTGGAATGTACTGAGGCTACATAGCGAAGAAACACAGAAGGTTCATTAAACATTTATCTTTATAAAGATAAAAACGAGCTATGATAGCCTGGCAGTAAGACTAGTGGACTGCTAAGTCAATTTTCGAAGATAGGGAATATGTTGAGGAAACCTTAACTTGCCTAAGAGATTTCCTCAAAGACATATTACTATATAGCATATAACTAGCTTAGTTCTACTCTAATTGGAAGAACCGTGCACGACTACCTAACAGTGGGATAGAACTAAAAAGATGTACAGTAAGGATTCACCTATGTCTCCCTCTGTCTTTTTCCGTCTCCCTCCATTGTAGACTCTGCCTCTGTTTTTCGTCAAAACCACAACATTTAATTTATCGATAAAAAAAACTTTTCCCAGGACTTCCTCATGGCGTCGAAAATATAATGGGAATATGATATATCCCCATTATACTTTTAGCACCATATTTTGATAAGAATTGTCTTATTTAAGATTGTTAACAAGTATTAATCTATATTCTACTATTTTAATCGATATATTTAGACATTGTACTAGGACGGTAGTAAAATTATTGTTCTGAATACTTGCACCTTCAATTATACCTTCCTAAATACGGAGATACAGTAAGTTCTATTTTTAAACAAAATATCTGGAATTTCAGTTGTGGCCTTTCTGTACATTCCTGTTATGTTAGTCCTGTGCAAATACCAAAATTTAGCACGGAAATTCAGTGGAGCGAGGAATCTGCCCTAGCCTTTGGTGTAGCTATGAGACGGCTTATCTTTACTAACTATATTGAGTGTTATGTTACGAGTACGTTGCTATATACGTACTTACATTATAGCCTGAAATGATATATGGAATTGCTTAGACTTTTAGATTGTTTTTTTTGTAGGTTCCGCTAAACTGTTGAATCTATCTCCGGAGTAGAACAACTTCAACTTTTTGAAAGATTTTTCATCGTATTGAACGGCGCATAGATAAGGTCCATTTGTTTAAGGCTTCAAGCTTGTCTTATCATAAACCATAAAATCGCTAACATCAAGAATATATTTATTGGTTTTCTCGTTCAGTACGTATTCATCTAAAAGGATTGTTACACAATGCTAACATTCTCCATGATAAAACGTCCTTTGATTCGATAACCACTCAATTTGACAAAAAATTGAAAATCCCTTTGTCCGGTATGCCAGTCTGTCCACTGTTCCTACACCCGAATAAAGTTACATATGCAGTACCCAAAAAAAGCCACAAATTATTTTTTATTCAACAGAACAATCCATCACGGGGTTTTAAATTTCCGTTTTTTAATCTAGACACAAATGGGTTTTTAACCAGTCGTGTGCAAACACCAGACAATCGCATACGGCGTGTGTGTATGTGGACACTTTTGAGTGCCATTTTTGTTTTGGGCTCATATGGTAGGTATTTTTTGTGACGTTTATCTCCCCGTTCGCGAGAGCCACCGCGACAATTTATTCACTGAGACGTATCTTTCCTCCGGCGGCTTTTTGCCCTAAAGCTATGTTTAAATAATCGTTTGTTCTTTGTTTTTCCGTGTATATAGCTGCGCATTTGTCAGAGCTGATCGCTCCAAGTTTTTCTGAGATTGTAGTTTTAGTTGCGTCAACGTCTGGTGTAGAAAATGACGCCGCGTCGTGTAGTATTTTTTTATCCTGCATTGTGTATTTTAAATGTCTGTGTATTGAAGAATACTTGAATATGTTGAGTTTAGTCTTCACTAAACTCAACATATTCAAGTATTCTTAAAAGAGGAAAATTTTATGAAAGGGAAGGTTTTGCAAAAAGCAGTTGTTATATTCATTTTTCCGTAGATATCGAGTCTTATTTATAGTGACATCAAAGTGCGGGGTTAAATATTTACAAGGGACAAAATGAAAGGAGAATTTGGTATGTCAGCTGGTTCTCGTCCCACGCAATTCATTGGAGTTTCCTAAAGAAGTTGTTATTTTATTCGTTCTTTATTTAATGAAAATGCTATGGAATAAAGTACCGATCAATGGTTCCATGTAATGTGCGGTTTCTTAGTACTTAACTGAAGTTTATTGTTATTCTAAATTGTATACAGTATTAAAAAAAACATTAATTAAATTAATTATTCAAATATTAAAATGAAACTAATGTTAAAAAGCCTTAAAAGCTGGAGTTATAACCGCACAATTACGAAAATTATGCGAATAACGCAACAACCGGTGACATTTTATTTTTCAACGAAGTTACCTGCGCGAAAATGAATTAGTTAAGAAGTGGGTCACCGCGGAAAGTGTCGCTCTACCCCACGTCATGAAGACCACCTCACAATTTTGGGCATAAAGTAATTTTTATCTTCAAGTTTGAAGATGATGTTAAGTTGTTTTGAGGTAATCTTGTTTGTGTTTTAGACGTTAGCGAGCTGTTACGGTAACGTTTTTTTTATTTAAGGACAGTATTATGTCAGTATTCGGATAAAGCAGTTTTTAGTAGGTAAATAAAAATGTTGATGATTAGATAATTAATAGGTAGATCTTTAAGACCATTTTAGAAGAAATGGTTTATAGTAAAGTGTGTGTTTGTGATTAGTATGGAAGTGTGTGTGTAAAAAGATTGCAACAAGGCTCTGACTAAGAAAAAAACAATTCTCAATATCTACTAAACTAGTTAATACATCAGCAGCATAGACAGACGTTTAGTACTAGCTGATGATACTAATAAAATGATTTAACACGTCTATGTTAAAGTAAGCGGCAGTAACTGTTATTTGCTCTGTGATTAGTGTATTTGTAATACTTTTCACATCGAATCATCATCATCATCAACCCATTAACGTCCCACTGCTGAGCACGGGTCTCCTCTCATTTGAGAGGGATAAGGCTATAGTCCACACAACGAATACTTCAAGATAAACAATATAGTGGACGACCCGATTACACAGCAGTATTAAAAGTTTAATTCTGTAGAAAAGGGTCCGGGTTTAAACGATAGAAGCAAATATTTGTGTGATGTAGTGTATGTTGATACATACATCTAGTATCTGTTACACAAGCTTTGTTGCTCTGTAATAAAATAGTGCTTTGTTATGTTATCGGAATTATTATTATTAATTTCAGAGTTCAGCTCTTGTCTGTGGAGCAATCGCCACTGTTATCTATCTTCTGCTTTATATTCGGATATATTTATTAAATTAAAATTGTAGAAGAAAAAAAACAAGTGATGGGAACGTAGTCTAAAAGGTCATAAACTTCAATCTTGCTATTATAAAAAAATAAACGGAACAGAATAGACCTTTCATCTCTACAAAACATCCTTCTGCCAGTTTATTCAAAAAAATCCGCTTGAAAGCGGTTTAATCCGGTCGAATCCAGAAAGTGCGGACACGGCAGAGGCGTGGCTACTACCGGTGACAAATGGTCAGCCGGGATGATGGTATTGACAGTAATAGCGACTTAATGGCCACCTTACGTTCTTGGCGCTGGCTTTGGAATCGTTTTTGGGATTTGGTATCGGTTTTGGTAATGCTTTGGTCTGTAAGCACCTTTACACACACACACAATTTTAGTTTAAAAAACCAAATTATTTATTATAGTTGTAAACTGTTCGCTTTAAACGCATAAACCCTGAAACTAAGGCTAACGAACAAACTAATGGTCTAACTGAAGGTCATAAAAATATTTTTTCAATCCAGGGATCAAACCTGCAACCAAACATAGCAACCAAACAACCACTGCAACACTTACGTGGGCAAACTTCTTTAAAGTTGAACAACAAAATTTGAAGTTTATAAAAATATTACTAAAACGAATACTTATTTAGCATAAATGGCTAAAGCTATTGAACTGCCCGTTCATAAATAGCTTAAAGTAACGATAATAGCAAGTCAAAAGAAACTGATCGAACTAAGTACTTGAAGCACTTTTCTTAGTTCGACACGAAGCCACCTGCGATATTTCTAGACATCATGACACAGCGCCATCTAGTCCCAAGCTAAGCAACGAGGCTTGTGTTACGGATACTAGTTGGTTGATATATACTTTTTTTGTTGTAAATACATACATATTATACATAGATATGTACATCCATGACTCGGATACAAATGTTTACGCACAAAAAAAAAATCCCTACTGGGATTCGAACCCGGGACCCATAGCACAGAAGGCAGTGTTAACTACCGCTGGACTAATTGGGTCGTCGGTCTGAAACCGCCTTATTTTATAACCAGAATGTGGATGGGCAAATGCTTTTTATTGGTCTATTGGTCGGGAGCGCATCCTGGTCCTGAGGTCCGAGGTCCTGTATTCGATCCACAGGTGGCAGTGTTATTGAGTTTATCTGAGAATTTTTCTGCAGCAGCTCATAGTTCCAAACTCTGAGCTGCTTTTATGCCCGACAAGCAATAGGCCACAATCAATGCAATACAATCTACTATTGCATAGACTTGTAAACATACTCGCAAGTTCGCAACCTCTTGGTGTACAACAGTACACGTCTACCTACCACTTCGGTGTAGAGAGGCGTGATGGTATGCCACAAGTACAAATAAAAGCTTTAGATACTTGCCCTTTATTACATGGCAACTAAAACATATGCAAGAATTTCATCTCTTCTCGTAGCTAGTCCCCTATGGATAATATGTTATTTTATTTTTACATTTTCCAACCGATTTTGCATCTACTAAACTAGCAGATATCTTCTTCTTTAAATACATATAAAAGGAGAAACTGACTGACTGACTGATGACTGACTGACTGATGATGATATCAACGCAGGGCCTAAGCTATAAGAGTTATAAACTTGAAATTTTGCACAGCGGTTCCATTCATAGGTAGAGTACTAAGAAAGGATTTTTGAAAATTCAACCTCTAAGGGGGTAAAACGGGGGTGCAAAGTTAGTATAAAACTTTTTATTCGTTAAATTGCACGCGGACGAAGTCGCGGGAATCAGCTAGTACTACAATAAAATGGTATAAATAAAACAATTTTTTTAACAGCATAACATTGCAATTTAACTCTCACACCTGTATATTGCTATTACCAATCGACATACTACATATAACGCTTACGTCACCTGTCTATAGAGAAAAAAACAATATTTAACGAAATTGATTTCCTTGAGAGGGCAAGAGTCACCCTCTTGCTGCATGATTGAGTTTATTTTGCAGGATCATAACAAAAATATGTTTTTCAGATAGCAGGGGTGGGTAGGGAACATCTTCAGCGTTTTGTCGGCGATTGTACAAAGTACAGGCAGGTAAAAATTATTAATGGAAATTTGATAAAGTTGAGCAGAAACGGCGTGTTCTGTTACGAAAGAAAATGTAGTACCTACGTGGCTTTTCTTTTTAAATGGCGACGTAACTTTTGTTGACGAAACGCTCAATTATGAATAAATACTTAAATAAATTATTTACAATTACAAAAATATGATTTCGTTAACATTTATGATTTCTCTCTCCGGTTTCACTGTTGGACATCGGGCTCGTTTTATTTGAGAGGGATTAGGCCTCGTCAACCAGCTGTTGGTTTAGTGCAGGTTTGAAGACTTGACACAACAGAATCTGTAAAGTTTATAAGTTTCCTCACGATGTTTTCCTGTACCGGTTTTGTGTAGGTATGTGATAAATACACACGTAACCGCGAAAAGACATTGGTTATTAAATCTATGATTCTACACACACAACGGAACACTTTATGGCTCCAATGTTATTCAAAAACATGAAAGCTGGCCAGATGGATTATTCAATTATATAAATCAAGTAAAAGGAAATTAAAAAAAAACATAATGCAATTAAAACTTATTTCTAAACTTTAGCTTCAACTACAAAGCCAATAAAAAGGCCATTAGCCTCGCTATTCACAACAAAGTCATACTTATTCATAATTTCATGGCGGTAAATACCTAACCCAGGCAATACAAATAAACTTTAATTAATCAATACAAACCCTGGGATTAGGGGAACGATACATGCAAATAGGAAATGATTCCGTACGTAATCTCCGATTTAAATTTACAATGATCGTTCATTGATACGACGAAACAAATCCGAAACGGCAACGGTTTTAATCTGTACTAAATTGATTGTATAGGTTTTGGTTTGTTTCAAACATTATATGTATGTGTTGGAAAGTCAGTTAGAAGGGTTTTATAACCGTGATTTTGTGGTGTCCATGTGTGCGTATTGTCGTGTGAAAAACTTAATATCGGAATCTGGAGCCTTTTTTGTTTTCGGTGTGGAAATCTTCAAACGGCACTCAGCCTCTGGGAAAGAGACTGGGGACTGTGGGATTTTTATCTCACTAAAGAACCATCACCATATACCTGGAATTCCCGGGTCCTCTTAAGAGAACAGCTCCGGAAAAAGAGATCAGTTTCCAAACAGGATCTGGAACCTGGAGATTAGAGGTCAAGCGAAGAAGATTAGAAGTCTGAATTTCGGACCTTTTCGTATTCATTTTATGATCAGTATCGTGATAGACAAATATTGCACATTACAAAAAAATACCGTAGAAAACTGTAGTCAAATCTGTTATCATAATTCACAAGTGCCCAGCAGTGAGACTTAATAAGCGGCGTCATTCTTTTTGGACAGCAAAAACCTTTAAAATTTATTTCCACATTTCATTAAATTTCCCCGTTCACCGCTACAGTGGCATAATATTTCGCATAAAACCACAAAACACACGTCCACCTATTTCTCTATTCGCCTAATTTTCGCGGTAACAAATCTTCCGTTTTGTAATGGCGGTACATTCTTTGTGGGTGGCACTGTAGAAAGAATTAGAGCTGCTTAGATTTATACGAGAGACGTGGTCGTGTGCATGGAATAGGATATGCATTTTAATAACATCTTAGCTGCCGCTTTTATTGCGAACATTTTTAATGCATAGGTGTCGCCAGTTATATTAGATGAATAAAAATAGAACTATTCGAATATATTTGTGGAAGGAATATGATTTTGGGACTGTTAAAGATGAAATTAAATTAAAAAATATTCATTGAATTAAGAATTACTTGCTTTTCGAATTTATATTTCGTTTTCTATTCACATATCAGATGACTTGTTATAATTTAGTTATTATATGAAATTTGTAAATGAAGAGTGTATTATATTTAGATTTTTTGTGGCACGTCCTGGTTGCTTTATTGTTTAATTCGTTTTCGACAAGTGTAAGTAACATGCACAGTTCGATTACTAGAAATTGGAATGCGTTACCATAATATTATAGTACCTATGCCCTTTAACTTAAGGAATAACGGTTCGGTCTATTGATCGGTCTATTGACCGAACATGTATGCTAATTATACATTCTTCGAATTATGACTGTATACATGTGCAAGCTAAATAGCTTTGGCCAGTAGCCTGAACGTCTCTTACGACCTTTCAAGGTATTGTTACAAAAGTTATTATTCTTTATGCGTGCGGGATACTTGGAATAAGCGATTCTTGAATACCGGCTGCATCGAACGTGTTAATGTATAATTTAGTATTGTATGTCCAAATTATACCTTATTCGAATTCTAAAGCATGTTTGTACTGTTATAAAAATAGTAATTGTATATGTGATGTTTGTGAAATGGGTTTATAATACCTGCAGCTGTGCTGTTGCAAAGATAACTTCCATTTATTATATTATATTTATTTTATTTTATTCATTTTAATATAAATAATTTATTTCGCATTAAACGATGAATCAAATAAATGAATATTCTCTCAGGCATGTAGGTTTCCTCACGGTGTTTTGAGAACGTTATAAATACGCACGTCGTGTAACAGCAATGTTGCGTTGTTGTTGTTGCTGTTGTTTGATCCCACGACTTTTTGAATTCACAATCCACTGGTCACACCACTAGGTTTCTTTAGGCCTAATCATCATCATCATCATCATCAACCCATTAATGTCCCACTGCTGGGCACGGGTCTCCACTCAATTGAGAGGGATTAGGCTATAGTCCACCACGCTAGCCTACTGCGGGTTGGCAGACTTCACATGCCGTCGAGAATTCTCTCAAGCATGCAGGTTTCCTCACGATGTTTTCCTTCACCGTTTGAGCATGTGATAAATACGCACATAACTTCCTAAAAGACAGTTGTGCGTGCCTCGGGTTCGAACTCGAGACCTCTGACATCTCAGTCCACTGGTCACACCGCTAGGCTACCACAGCTAGGCCTAATACCAAATGCAAAAAAAATAATATCACAAAAAATCATATAAATCAATAAGACTGAAATCAGCAACATTACATTCTAACGTGAACCCAGCACAGATATATAAATCTGTGAACCGGATTATAATCCTGAGAGAGTTTGCATCGCAGAACGGGTGAACTGTAGATTATTCACCTATGAATTTTTCATCGAAGCCCTGTTGGGACATGTAAACCTTTTATATACATTTGCTTTCGGGATGGGTTTATGAAAAGGCTCTTTGAAATATTTTATTTTCTAGTTCAAGTAGACTGTGGATACTTATATTTATATTGTGCTATCTGTGTATTGTCGATAATTTCTTGTGAATGTTGTTTAGGTTAGTTTTCATAGTAAAACATTTTTAGATAAAGGATAGACATGTATGTATATTTCTTGAAATATTCGTGCTCGTGAAAGATTTATGCCTGTCCGAGATCATATAGATAAGGATCCAAAACGTCTGGTTTAAAATAATATCAATATACCGCAATCAAATCCCTAAAAGTAGTTTTATTTTAATGTCTAATATTCGCATAAGTGTCAGAAATCAGTATCAATGTTAAAATAATATTAACCTATTATATTTTACATAATATTGATTTAATTGGTTTTTATTTGTAGATATTTTTTATTTGTGCTCGGATTATGGTGCATATTGAATTAGCCACATAACATTGAAATAGCCAACTGAGTAATGTTAGAATATCATATTAAAATAACTCAAGTATCACTATTAAACCAGAAATAAATACAAAATTAATTAATGATTAACCAACTGAACTTTTATTCGGTGATTTAAAATCACGAAGAAAATTATGTGGTCTGAAATTGTAAGCGGCATTTACTTGACACACGCGATATGAAGCTTTTACTGCACTTTTTACTATCGCTCGTTTATTATAAAGTTTATGACGGCATAAAGCATAAAATAATGGCGTATTTTTATAACCAAGTGCAGTAAAACACCTTTTATGTTGGTGATAACATCGGTATTGAACATTCGGCATGGATATTGCATTAGTACGTGGATTTCGCTTAAATTGTTGCCGTCTGTAATTGGCCGGTTTATATAAGCTTAACACTTTTTCGACCTAATTTTTATCATAATAAGGTTCAAATATCATCTACTGCAAAGTTAGCTGATTGGTCCTATTAGTGTGCAGGAATTATCATTCATCAAAGAAAGAAAAATTACTACGCACCTTTTGTAGAATTTACTCAATTATTGATGGCCTCGGAAATCATCTAAGCACATTCCTCTTTATCATCATCATCCCCATCATTGTCCCACTGCTGGGCACGCGTCTCCTATCATTTAAGATAGATTGGCACAAAGCCCACCACTTAGTGCTGTTTGGCAGACTTAACACATGCCAGGCATCGAGAAAACATTTGACTTTTCACCGTTTGAGCATGTGATGGAAACCCATAATTTCGAAAAGTCAGTAGGTAGTGCGTGCTTTGAAATTGAACTCGGAACTTTTGACTTCATAGTCCACTGCTACACACCACTAGACTATCAAAGACTCTTTGTTACACCACATTCGTCATGCATTTCTCAAATAATACTCAAAATAATTTATTCAACGAACCCAGAAAACGTAGAACTTAAAAACCCCTCAGGTCCAGTAACTTTGCTAATAAACAAACCCCAGCCGATTGTGAATTCAAAGCACACCCAGTCCGCTTGAAAATTTTCACCCATTTTCTAGAAAATAGATTTTCCGTGGTAGTCCCGAAGACAAACAACGTTGGTGTACTATCTCGTCTATTTGTGGCTTCATTTACCACTTATAATGGGAAATTAATAAATATATTAATATATTAAATAATAAAGCATGAATTAAATAAGATTTATGTGCCACAGTTAAAATACATTTAAAAAAAAACAAATAAAAGAAAAAAAAAACAGTGCCTAAATTATTGTTATTACCTCAGGTTAGTGATAAGGTTTCGATATCGAATCCAATGTCAACTCCGATTTTTTTTAATCGTGTGCATTTTATTACAAATATAAATTTCTCTCTGTCTATATGAACTATTCAGATAGAGAGAGAGACAAACATCAATTTTCTATTATCTATCATCGTTTTTTTTTTAATCTATGATTATTGCTATAAATTAAATACAATGATGATTGCTTAAAAGCTTCTTGACAAGGAGTTCTTAAATAATTATTCCTTCCTCTAAATATTTACCGTGTTTTCATTAGGTTTATTTTTAATCTTATTTAGAAGGCGATAACACTCTAAGTAATTAAAGATTCGTATCTCATAAATTCACATAAAACCTTTTTAGAACTACTTCATCCTCAAACGCCTAAAACTCACATCTCACTAATGGAACTTTTTATTCGAATCCCATCTTGAGCACCCTAAAAAGCCGACAAATCTAACCTATAAAGCAAAAATAATCCCTTGAAACCTTCAGGAAATGACATAAAGAGGGGCAATTGTAGCACTCAGTGAAAACGTGTGTGAGACTAGATTCAATAATAACTCAATACTTTACCTTTATTTCTGAAAAAAGTGCTTTGCTTAATTAAATAAAAGTTGGCGTGGTCAAGTGAGGGCTGGCACATAATACAATTCGATCAAGTATTGCAGTATTATGGTATTATTATTATTTGTCTGATAAGAAATATCGAATATTGTGCTTACCCGTACATAGCAAGGCCGCTTGTGATGGTAAGATGTATAAGTTTATATTACACTGATTATAAAATATATCACATACGGAGAGTCCTGCCCGTTTATTCCCATAAAAAAAATATACAAAAAAGGGAACATAAAAAATACCAACTACACATTTGTGTACTTTGTATTTTTTATGTTGACTTAAGTTCAGTTCTTACCAATAGAAGTACACTCCCATATTGATCGTACCTGTAAAATAGATAAAAGACTGTTAATGTCTTTTTCCCAAAAGTAAAATATTACATAATTTCGTTATATAAATATGACTAGAAAATGTAAGGAAAATCGGTACACAATTCGACTTCTACTTAACAACGCCTAACGGACAACTTTGTAATTGAAAGTGTCCTGATTGGCCAGTTCATAACACATTCGATGACGTCGTATCCGCTCGTGTCACGTGGTCAATTTCCGTTCTAATATCCTATGCAGTCAGTCTCATTTGAGATATGGGACCGACTGGGGCGGACGTCTCGCCGAAATCTAATTTAATGATAATATAATATTTTTGATATATATTTAAGGGGAATTGTAGATATTACTTTAGAAATATAGATAGATGTAGCTTTGTACTGTAATGAGGTTTACAATAAGAAAAAAAAGTGTTGTTCTTGAATGATTACTTTATTTGTTATTACGTTTATTAGGAATTAGCTGGTCTTAAATAAAAAGGTTTAGCGGTCATGGATTGTGTTAGACGGTTTAAATTCCCAGGTCGATCAAAGTATTATTAAGCTTCTCTAAGAAATTATCAATTCTCGAAATTTTGTTTTGCCTAGTTCTTTTCTAACCTACCCGGCCAGTAATACAACTTAATGACATTTTATACCACCAAAGCAATCCATAATTATCAGCCATCAAACAATTTGATATCATACACGTAATACGTACAGGCACGATATGCAGGTTATGACACGTAATTGGTGACATAATTGCGGTTCAACGGTAGTCGCGTTTTCATTTCACTATATTAGCTGGAATTCTGTTTGGACTAAAGCTAGGTTTAAACTGGGAGGAATTGGAGACTTTGGAATTGCAAATATCCTGTTAAATAGTGCCCTCTATATTGTAAGCTTTTCAACAAAGAGAGCAAATACCAATAATGCTATATGTTTTTGGAATTTCAGGTGGTGATTAGTGTTGTGTTTTCCTACGCTTTAAAAATAGCTATGCCTTCCGAGATAATGGTAAAATTATCTCGAAGGCACAGCTGCAGCTGTTTTTGTGGTAAGCATGGATATTTATACCAGAGTCATAGATGTTTCTATGTTTAATGTGTATAGACATAAAAATGTACAAAAAACACCTATTCAGTGTCACCTTGAACCCTCTAGTATCTCTCGCAAGCCGTGTTGCTAAGAGCTCATAGCTAGATGGCGCTGTGTAATATTTAGTCAGGAGTTTTTATTTAATGGTTCTTATAATTTTGTGGTAAATGCATGTATATGGTAACAAGCCCGTACACACGCAGATATTCCTAGTTAAGGAAACTTCTTCCTATATACAAGATCAGGAACCTTATATACAATAAAATTTAAGTCTGTATATAAAATTCACTTTCTGATCTTCATATAACTTCTTTATTTGTTCTGTACCTACTCCAGAAATGAAAGAAAAAATATTTTGACGAACATAATTTACTGAATCTTCTACATCTTCATATGTTCACAGAAGTACCTTCTCGAAACTTCGTCGGCAACTTCGCAAGCAAAGGAAGTCATTATTTTTATTCTTCTGGTCAAACGAAAACTTTTACTATGTGGGTCACGGGTTACTACCATCAATTTTAGGGTTTTATGAAGTAGCACTACTTGATACTATCAAGAAAGTTTTTGCATAGTTCAGAATACACATAAACTATCGAAGCTATATTTTACGTAGTTAAACATAAATATAAATAATAATCAAAGTATTTATTTACTTTTAATGAGGGGAAAATCCGGCCAAAATATATAATGACAAATAAAATTATATACAGTTTATGACAACCAAACTATGCTAAAAAACCATTTTGGAAAATAATTACTGCACGTAAAACTTTTTGGTCTGTATAAAAACAGATTTTAAAATCTAGTTAGCATAGCATTTGGTTATTTTTTATTTAAACTTTCCGCACACGATCCTCTCAAATTCAAAGCAGCCAAGTAAGGATAGTTGTATTGTAGTACATGGGTCCTGAATTTTAATCAGGAGCCCTTGTGACGGGAACCATTAAAAACTTTATTTAAGCACCATTATTCGTTCGGTGTCGATAAATTAATTGAATTTGCCGTCGACAAACTTTATTATTAAGTAAGCTCGAGTTTCATAACTTTCTAACTTGAATGTCGAAATCTTTTGCGAAATTCAAAAGGAATTGATTGTATTGTTGTTTACTCGGAACTCGGAAATTTATTGGGCACCAGACGAGGCTTAATGACCCTTAACGATGGCGGTTATATTTTAACCACTTATATAACTAACTGTCTTATTGATGATTTGGTCCTAAGCGTCAATGCGAGAGTGTGAAATTCTGGGTTTGATTTTTGTGAAATAGATTGAGAAAATAAACGTTACGAATTCTTTACTTACTGACTGGAGTCATCAGGTTAGAATTTAATTGTTCAATCAAACGAAGATATTGCAAAAAAGGTCTTATATTATTAACTTACTAATCACAAGATTTAAAAACCAAACGATGACCCATCAAATATCTGATGTTGAATTAGAAATAAATATATGAGAAAAACTAATTATGTTCTGTGTAGTTCCACAGGAACAAAGAACTTGAGACAATAGTACGAATAGCGGAAAGAATAAAAGGATAAGATAACGAAGAATTTGCAGTGACTGGAAAAGACTTCACGAGTTCACTTTGACATCAAAGTATGATTACTTTGATTATTAATACAAAAATATTATTAATGAAAATATGATTAAAAAAAAAAAACGTTGCCCCACACTAGGTTTTTCTCCTGTGTCGTTCGTGGGTGCGTTTACAAACACAAATTTTCACATACACAAACGCCCAGACCCGGAACAACTACATGTAGAACGTACAAATATTTGCTCCGTGCGGGGATCGAACCCGCAACCCGTGACGCACAAGCCGATCGCTCAGCCACTGCGCCAATCAGGTCGTCAAATAATGGAACGGAGAACAGTTATTTATTTATTGATTAACTCATTTTATAAAAATAAATTTAAATATAGGCTGTATTTTTTTGCTGTGTATTTTAGCTGGATCGTTTGGTTCACGAAACATTTTAACTAAATGATTTAGGACACATATCTCTTACTTTCTGGCTATACTGATTACCAGCAAACATGTTTAAAGTAGATCGGAGTAGTCTTTTGCCCAACAGTGAAAAAAAATACTCAACCCTAAAACACTCGGCTACTAAAGAAGAAAAATCTTTAATAAAAATACATGTCATGTACAGTCTCAAAGATTTAATTTTTTAAATCACTTTACAAACTACTAAATCCTTCAATTAATTTTCTTTCCAACTGTCATTTATAATTAAGTTTGCAAGCACTATCCAGTATGAGCTAAGTCTGTAACTTTATCGCACCTGGTGCTAAGTGGTCATTTATCATAGTAACAATGTTACTAGCTTGCTCTGAGTGATGGCGTTATTACGGAATTGACGGTAATACGACTTAAATTAATAAGAACATTATATACTATCAAGCCTGTATTCCTCAAAGGGGTTGGCAGAAAGAGACGTACATACGTACATATATTCCGTATATATGTCCCAACAAAAATCCGGCTACTTAATAATGGGCACTGACTGTTTAAAAAATCGTTTACTTGTTTTTTACTTTTTAAGCAGTTGGGTTTTTCAGTTTGGGTCTGGGAATTGTGCCCAGAAGTCCACGTTTAGCAGCTACCACAAAACAGAGTGTAATGTACCCATACTCTCTTTATATCCTTAGGGACACATAAATAAAATGTTCAATTTATGTATTAATAATATAATATATTTATAAAGAAAACCTAGGTATTTTATTCGAGCAAGCGCTGAGAAATACTTTCAACAATAATTTAATGTTATAGTAATTGACAGTTATTTAGATTAAACTAATAAGACGAAATAAAACACTCGCCTCCAGGGGAATATAAATAGAGTTTAATATATTCATGAAAGTAATTCAGTATAATTTTAGTTTTCTAGTACCGAGCGCTGAAAAGTCGTCAAAACTTCAAGCAATATTTCAGCGCAAATATTAAATATAATATTACGTATTAAAACATCAGTAACTAGGGAATAAAGTAGTACGTTCATATTACAAAAGTTTGTACATATATAAAGATATTTTTAATTAAATTAATAATTATTATTCTCCATCAAAATAAAGTATGTATTACTGTTTTATTAGTTAATTTCTGCTAAGCTTGAGCGCTTTTCGTCGAAATAAGACTCAGGTTTGTAGCAGTCTGTTTGAATCAAATCGAAGTTTATTTAAATATAACAATTAGTAAGTTATCGATTTCAAAATTAAAATTGTTACAATAAAAATATTCTCCTTAAAAAAATAATAAATTTAGTAATAGATTCTTCTCTATTAGAAAACATATTTTATTCACTTTTAGAACTAGATTTGACGGGTTAAAAACAACATGTATCTTCTAAGTCTTTAGACCGATACCAACGAAATTCATTTGGACCATCTTGAATATATACTGAACTTAACAAAAAATAATAAATGAAATCGGTTCATAATAAAAATGAAAGGTGAAGGTTTTAATTATCTCCTTTTGTGAAGTTGTTAGTGTAAAAAATTTTGTGAGTTGCAAAACAACAACAAATTTTTATAGTTGCCTCAATATTAATTTACTATTAAACAATAAACACAATCTTGTACAACTAAAAGTTCAATTTTAGTACGACGTACGTAGTTAATTAACCCGTCACTACACGGGGACATATCTACCCGGTGCAATTTCCGCTATAATCTCCGCGGACTTAGACAACTAAGGGTTGACAATAATGTTTTGTTATATAATAATAAACATACTTTGTCTCAAGATTTATTGACACGTGAGCATGTCTTTAAATTCTTTTTTGATGTGGATGCCTACATAATTGATCTTTGCAAGTTTCAGGGACACAAAGATCCAAATATTGTAATATGAAATACTTATATCGTTAATGGTATGTGAGTGACTAAAAAAATACAAAACTCGAAAGAGATCTTTAATCAACTGACTCTATTTTAAGCTAAGAACACTAAATATATAATTAAGTAAAAACTCAAATGTTTGATGATCCTCACGATCAATGACTCAATCCTACCTCTTTTAAATATTTTCTTATCATTCAAGATTTGACGACCCGTTTAGCTCAACGGTAGTTAACGCTGCTATGGGTCCCGGTTTCGAATCCCGGTAGGGACAAATGTTTGTGTGATGAGCTTCAATATTTGTATCCGAGTCTTGGACTACGAATAATATGTACGTAGGTACATATTTACAAAAAAAAAAGAAGTATATATATTTAGTATATCAACCATCTAATATCCATAACACAAGCCTCGTTGCTTACCACGGAACTAGATGGCGCTGTTGTAATAATGTCCGGAAATATTAATAATATTTATAAACATGATATTTGTATTTTTATTCAAACAATTTTACAACAATTTACCATCCCTATAAGATAGTGATAAGACCATTTATGTATTATTTCAAAATAAGTACGCAAATGCGAAAAACTGTTTTCAAAATGTTCGTAAACACACACGTACATACATATATGACACGTGTCTCTGAAAACTTTAAAAACGGTTGGTTCTGGCAGCCGGCAACCCTGTAACGTTCTGCAAGCTAATTACATACGTGAAGCGGGATTTGAATAAAGGATTAATTTAATGAAAAGTTCCCGATAAATTACGTGGTGAAGTTTTTCCAGCGATGTTTTTGGGTTAATTGAACATTTTAATTTGGGATTCCGATATAAATTATACTTGGATATTGGAATTAAGAAAGAGTTAATAATTTTCAAGTATTTGTAATAGTAATTAATCTTAAGGAAGACTGTAATGTAAGAGTATAAGCCAGTTTTATTAAATAATTAACCTCCGTTGCTAGTCGGTGAGATTTGATTGCTTTTACTTATCTTATAAATTAAATATTTGTTATCATTCCATTATTAACACAGGCTTTCCCCTTACTGTTGTAATTTTTGTTATAAATGGTTTAAATTAAGAGAAATATTGACATCAAAGAATAAAAATACATATTTTCGTGTATCCTGTTTTGAAACATAAAGCAATTTCTTGATCAAAGAACTGTGTAGACCCGAAATTTAATCACCTCGGTATGTAGGCGGGAACTTAAAATATTTTCTTTTACATCGTTATATTTTATTCCCTTTGCGTCTTCAAAGCTTTATTACAGTGTATTCCTTCCAGAAAACTGTTTACTCTAACTGATGTTCCATGATCCTTAATTACTTACGACCAAGTCCAAACTTGTTAGGTCTAGATATAACCGGTTACGAACATGATCCGGTTCGTAACCGGTTATATCTAGACCTAACAAGATCGAAAGCAATTTTGGCGCTTAATATCAAACCATTTGTTCTGACTTTTCATTATGGGAAATTAAAACTCTATTCGGCTCAGAAGCTTCTGAACTTACACGAATAACATTGTTTTACATAAAAATAAATAGCTCGGCCTTATATTCCATTTGTTTTTATCAATGGCACACAGTGACCTACTTATTCGGAGCTTATGTGTAGTCATGCGAAATGTCACAAATAGGGAAATGGAAATAAAGCTAATGGTGGGTGAATCGACTGATTTATACCTCTGTGGCTACTTATTTTTATGCCATTATTGGGGATCGGTAAGCTTCTATTAATAGGAAAAAATTCTGGCTATATGAGATTTCTATCAGAAACTGTATTATTGTATAAGCGGAGCTTGAGGATATTTATATAAGTCGGTATATTCGTATGATATCGATAAGAGGTTTGTTGGGTGTCGTTATTACAAAAACGATGAGTATAGAGGATTTGTTATTAGTCATTAACGACCAAGTAAATGTTTTCTTATTCTATTTATACACATTAATACGCCTTTTAAGCGGAAAGAGATACCTACACGTGCCGTTGGTGATGTTAACAAGAATAAACAAGTGACATACGAAAAACTGTCTTTAATGATTGCCCCACTGCTGAGCACGGTTGTACTCTCATTAAAAGGAGATTAGGCTATTGTCTATCACGCTAGCCTAGTACGGGTTGGCAAACTTCACATACCATGTAGAGTTTCCTGAAATATTCTCACGCAGCACGCAGATTTCCTCACAATTTTGCCTCACCATTTGACCTAATGATTTATACAACTTAGGTTCTGTGACTTCACAGTCCACTGGGCTGTCCATCACTAGGCTATCACAGTTTATACAGGTGTAGTATATCATCATCATCAACCTATTATTGTCCTACTGCTGGGCACAGGTCTCCTCTCATTTGAGAGGTATTAGGCTATAGTCCACCCCATGTTTTTCTTCACCGTTTGAGCATGTGACAAATAAGCACATAATTTTCGAAAAGTCAGTGGTGCGTGCCCGGGTGACATGTCAGTCCACTGGTCACAGTACTAGGCTACCACAGCTCGTTTGTATGGCTCGTTTGTACCAGAACTTGTGTAGTATATATGTATTGTTATGTGATTGCCGCCGAGTGTCAGCCAGTAAATTTCACATTATTGCTTGCATTGCTTCCTATATCCATTATCCCATCCGTTAATACATTTAAGTACCGGTTTACACATACAAGGATATCCCCGTGGGTTGGGTTATGTCCACAGCTTCCGCCTGCCGGTGGCTAAATCATGTTAACATTATAATGTCTAGAATATCATCCCTTTGGTGTTAAATAATTATTCATGTTATCAATTTTGAAAAGAAAAGTTCGTGGTATCTAGTACATCGGTCGCTTTAGTTGTTAGACTACCATGGATGGTAAGGTAGGACACAGCTGTAGGTTCAAATCCCGCTTGAGTTGGAATTCGCGAGCTCCAACATCATCGCTCTTATATTTCGCATCGCAATCTTCAGGTATTATATTATTTACGTTACATACATATATAATAAAACAAACCTCTGCATGCTTAAACCGCTGAACCCATTTTGATCAAATTTTTTGTGAAGTTAGTTTGAGTACCGAGGATAAAAATTGGATTTTTATCCCTTAAGCGGTTAAAAAGGAGGGTGGAAAATAAGCTACCCAAATGACAAATTCCACGCAAACGAATGATATCTCAATGGGAAATGATACCTCTTGTATCAAAAATAAATGTTTGGCTAGAGAAATAGGTACAGTGAGCAAGCCCATTTCTACCCATTGTCCATGCCGCAGGCGTAACATGACAGTCGACAAGGGATTTGTCGAATCTGCAGTCGACAATAATGCGATTTCATTTACAACTGTAGACAAAAGTTTCATCGACTTTTCACCCATCAAAAAGCAGCTGGTATCCGGCCGGCGCGGCGGTCCTTAGGCTTATTTATTACCTTAGTAATATCGTGATAAGGTTCAAATTAGTTGTTTATTAAAATTATAAGTCATATTTGGAATTTTATCTGTTTTTATTTGTTCCTACTTACTCCACCTAACCTTTTTCCCTACTATGCGGATCCCAACTTGCTTTTAGTCTACCCAGATACAGCTGGCTATCACTATTTTTTTACAAAGCGAAGTGGCTACCATCTGACCTCTACGTTACTGATAACTTGGCAATACTGACATTCTAAGATTTACTGGTTATTTCAGTTTTCGTGTGACAATCGGAACCTACTTAACGTGTTCTCAGGAATAAAGGGGCATCGATGTGTTATGAATGAACACCCATCATTAGACTGACATATGCTGGCGCAGTTCAACCTATGAATAGTTAATAGTTCAAACTATTAATCTATCGAGGTATCCGCGAGGAGGAAGTAACGCCTGAATTGTAAATCCTTGCTTGTCTGACTTCATAAAGGAACGTTGAAATCGCGGCCTTAAACACCTTAAATTTGAAACATTAACCCTCAAACGAGAATTAAGAACAACAAACACACGCTACCGTTGATGACGACAAATAATAAGAGGCGTAGTACTGCAGAACGTGGCCTAAGTCCGTAATCCGGGTATAACCGGATATTCCCGGGTATTGTTAATATTATGCGTGGCACGCTGCGACCCGGTTCGAGCGCGTTACCCGGCTTACCTTGTAACCGGTGAAGCTTTGCATCTTACCTTTGATGTTTTAACCGTATTTCAATGATATTTTAAGAACGTTTCCTAACTTGTATTGAAAATAATTTAGACAAATTCTCGGTATATTTTTATACTAAAAAAATAGCAAATAGAATAATGGTTACTCTTAACTATGGTTATGTACAATGTATGCAAGCAATTTCTTGTTTAGCATTTCAATACATTCTATATTTTTCGTATAGAAACTGCACAACCTCAATTGTAAGTATGTTGCATTATTTCAGCCGCTGACGGGCAGCGAAGATAAATGGCATGCCGCTAATACGCGCTAAACGCTAATAAATCAATACTAGCACTCCCGGTCATTACGGCGCAGATACGAGCCGGATCAGACCCGGATGTATTGCCGCCATGATGTATGGGATACCTTAAATTATTATAAAATTACTTAGAACAAAATTTCATAGTTACGTTGAATATATTTTATGTGTATAAATAGTACTTTATCTGTAAAAAATTGTTTAGCATTAATATATTTGTTTTTTTGTTTATGTCACAAAGGTGGCAAACAATGGACGTTTGCAAGACCAGAGATGTCGCACGTGCATTGCAGACCCGTTTAAGGTTTCTTAAAAATTAGAGAGTTACTAAACTGACAGCAAATCGAATTCCCATTCTGACTCAATAGCCACATCCCTAATGAACCCTGGCAACCTTAGTCATTCGCAGAAACACACCGTCTTCTGTAAGGCGGAGGTACTTTCCCAGTCGGGCAGCTCTTTTTTAACAAGAATTCTCGTTGTGCCCTACCTCTCTAACTCCTATTGAAACCATAGGTAATTTTCTGTGAGTGCTCCGAACAAAATATGTAAGAAAGTCGACGTAAACCGCGTCTTCAACATTAATTAATTCATAAAATATTATTTCATGCATAAACGTGTCAAAAGGACTTAATTGCAATATGTAAATGGGACGTACGATGTAAGAAGGGACGGAACGCCGGGCCGAGGGGAAAGTAGGCCAAACTGAGGCCAAAGTCATCGGATAGACGGCTCAACATGTGTTATTTTGTTTACAACTACCCCCGAATCGTGTTTTGATTCCGGAGTTTAGTCAATATTCGCCGAATGAATTGAAGGGGAAATATTTGTCGCGATATCTTTTCCCTTATGTTTAAACCAGCTTTGGGAGGTTTAACTTAATAAACATTGAATATAAAGTAGGAGTGCCTCGTTGGTCTACTGGTCGTAAGTGTGACTGGCCTGACTGCTGAGCAAGACATCCTGGGTTCGATTCGGAGGTTGAGCATAGTGTTATTAGGTTTTTCTTTGAAATTCTCAGTAGCAGTTTGGAGTTTGCATTCGTCCCCAGTTGACGGCAATAGGTTTACCCCCTATTACATCATCATCATCATCATCAGCCCATATTTGTCCGGCAGTACTGGACGTAGGCCTCCCCTAGTGAACGCCACAGAGCTCGATCTTCGGCTCCTTTCCTCCAGTCACTGCCAGCTGCCTTGCGCTCTATTACACATGGGACCTAAAATATACTGGCACAAAAAATGTGAGTTTACACTGTAATTTAGTACACCTCTGCCTAACCCGTAGGAGACAACAAGCGTGATGATATGTATTATAAAATAGCGTTTTGTTTTAAGCAGCTCAACTCAACGCTCAACTGTTATAAGTTGAGAGTAAAGCGTCATCATTTACTGCCTCACTGTAGGGCACGGGTCTTATTTGGGGTTTAGGGGCGTTTGATTTTAATCTACTATGCTGGTCTAGCGCAGGGCTCATTTATGTCGAGGAAATCTCTCAGGCATGCAATTTTACTCACGATCTTCTTGTTCTTAACCATTTCAGCGATACATCAAGTCACAGGTCCGCTTTTGATTCGAGACTTCAATTCGTGTCTTCTTTAGTCGTGGTTATATCAGTAGGATAGCAGCGCTTGGATAAGTATATATTCTCTTTAATTGCCTACAAGTCCATTTTTGTAAATAGATTTATTAGCGAGCTTTAGTAATTTTTCAGTAAACAATATTAGTGTAGTGATTTTTTATGGACATAACATACAAACATATGGATTCATTAGATTACTTTTGAGTATTCGTAATACAAGGTAACTCAATAATCTTCAAAGAACATTTTTGTTTTAGCCATAAATCCTTAATTTTTAAGACCTCAATATAAATTGAGAAAATTAATTAAACAGTCAAATGTGAGGGGATTATGAAATTACGGGAGCCTTCAGTCAAATGAAGCCTTTAGATCTGTGAGGGATGTTCGTCACGTTTTAATTTAGCATCGCAATGATTAATTACCCGGATTAATTACCATCTCGAAATATAACAAAAGAATGTCACGGTCATAAATTAAACGGTGGAAAGATTAACCCGGGCATATCTTCACCTTAACCGGATTTAACTGGGTGTCGTTCGACGTGCGACGAATACATTAGCGGCTGTTTCCGTTACCGGACCGAATTCATCCGGATATCCGCCCGCATGATCATCCGCGTTCGCCAGTTACTTCGTAATTTGATCGCGTAACGTTTTTAATCTTCGTGATTGATCAGTGGGTTTCGGCGGGTGTTACTGCAAAGCTTTTGAAAAAATACTCGCGAGTAAAATGCGGAAGTTAAAAGTGGAAAATATATTTGATTAAAATGAAAACGGACTTCTATTGAATAAATTAACAAGTATTACAATAGTTGTGAATTCGATAATCAAATCAAAATATCACTATTGTTATAAAAGTCCTGAAATGTTTTTTTTTTTCATACGCTGTTGTAATTTTTTGCGGACTATTGTAATTGGTTTACTAGCTGACCCGGAAAACGTTTTTCAGCATTTCTTTACAAAATGGAGACGAGTAGGAGGGTGAAAATTACTTTACAATTTATTCCCTACCCACCAGATATATAAAGAAAAACATTATAATCGGTCGAGCCGTTTCGAGGAGTGCGACAAAAAACCGTAACACGAGATATTTATATATTATTAGAATTAGATGAGCGTAAAACATAATTAGACAAGCGTCTACGCCAAAACGGCTATAATAGCGTAACTCGAGCATAATATAATTACTTAGTTTTAAATTGGTAGTTCAATTGCAGTCATTTAAAAATAAAACAATCTCGATAAAAATCTTTTGAGGCAAACCACACGTTCTAAACGTCAATTTGAATTTCGTCAAAAAAAAACTCGTGAATCTGAGCGTTAATTGGACGATTCCCGGACGTTTAGGTAGCATTAACATTTCACGTGGGTATGGGTACCTATAGTATGTAGTATTCGGTTTGATTTGCATCGAGACCACAGCCGGTTGCGCTGCCATTTGCGGCTAGGCCTCTTAGACTACGCAGCGAGAACAGAGTTAGCCGTTTATTCGATGTGAATTTGGTTAGGAAATTTTATCCGGCCCGTCATTCGGTTTCATTCATAGACCGCAATTGAACGGGCTGTCATTGCAATTGAAGGAAAAGTCGCGGGTGCAAGCACTGACCTAGCATTCGTGGCTTTGTCTGTAGTCTAATGTTTGATGTGGCTTTCAGGACATATTTCTACATTTCGATGTAGAATTTTCACGAGAGCCCTATACGTTGTGTGTATTATGACTCATTTATGATCTCATTGGGTCATTTATGACATTTTGATCGTTGTAAGCGCAATTGCTAAGTGGCTTGTCGTCCCTGTGTTAGATTAATAAGCTCGTCCTTTTCTTGTTTTTTATTGTATGTAACCGGTAAATACATATATTGGCGAACTATGGAGATATATCAATACTCCTCCGCTTACCTCTCAGAGATACAGGAGAAAACCGGTACTAATAACCAGTTCGAAAATCAATGTAACCTAGTTATCAAATATGGTGCAAAGTACATTGGAGTACACTTCAAAAGCGAATTAGAGTACAGTCGTAGACACGAGTGTCTCGACAGTCACGTTCTATCTGCGTAACGCATGGCAGCCTAGTATCGAGATGTCTACACTACATAATATATGATTTGTTATGCCTACCCCCATGGGAAAAAGGCGTGAGTGTATGTATATGTTATAATATACTATACTGAATCGAAGTTGGCCCGTGTTCGAAATAATTCTGATTTGAGTGGTGTAGCTGACAGTTAAGTTGTATATTAGAATTTGTCTTAGAAATGCGTGAGTACGTATTATAGTTGGCAAAGAAACCTTTGAAACCAAAATTGTGGTCACAGCGCTATTTCGCTGCTTTCAATAACCTGACTACTAAATTAATAAATTTATTTAAAACTGAACAGTAAGACAGTTTTGCAGCAAAAATATGGAAACAGGACACATATTTAAATATAAGTACTTCCCATAGTGTTGAATAAGAAGTTCTACATATATAAAGACAAAGGAGATTGGCAAAGAAATTTCTAACCGACTGCAAAGCTTTTAAGAAAAACCACTAATGAACTCCCAGTTCTTTAATTCCTTCCGTTCTATCGAAGACTATCACAGATTACCCAAATTAATCACCAAACGCTGCAAATCCTTCCATTACTTAACAGTTTGTACACCAAGCCGAAAATAACTCAAGGCGAAGGAAATATTACGTTATAATCCCTTTCGTCTCGAGCTAAACGAACTAGAAGTCTTAATCCGACTATTCTTCTAACTAAATGATTGCTGTTAAAGCCAGCAATCAGGGCATCCTCGGAGCCAACGTTTACCGTCCGCAGGCACCAGTAAAATATTGCCTGGAAAGCTTGGACAGTGATGGTGGTGCGGTGCAAGTTTATAAGAGTAGACAGAAATGCAATCTTTTTGGATAAGTAAACATTTACTGATGAAAGATGATAAGATTTGGAGTAAAAGAACCTATAAAATGATTTTTGGTACTAATGTATAATTGGAAAAGAGATGCCGATGTAGAGAAATTGGGCCGAAAAGCGAGAATAATGGGCGTATACTCATTACGCATGGCGTAGAGTTGTTTTTAATAAAGACCATGAAAAAAATACAATGACGTTTCCATTTATTGAAGTGCTGTTACTGTTGTAACAGTTAATTTAGGTAAGGTTATGTCGAGTAACTTTCCTACTTGGAGTATACAGATAAAGTAAATGTGAATTTTCTAAATGAGAAATTTAACAAGAATGTGTTAACTGATAACTAAACCACGATTTCAAAGCAGAACTGGCGACCAATATAAATAAGAATTAGGCGTATTTTAAACAAAAGATAAATTACCTAAACTATGAAACGTTAAATACGCTAGTCTTCCACACGCACACCACTAGGCTATCATAGGCTCTATAACATGGAACATAAAACCTAAAATACGCTATCCTTCTACTCTTTACACCGTCCCTCAAGGTGCACCTTTCGTCGAGTAAAGGCTCCGACTAGAGCGTCTAAATCGGCCGATTTATTTGTGTTTCTACGTCGACAAGTGTAAAATTTAACTCGCAAACGTTTTACTAGCCCACAGGAACTGGATAAAATAGTTTCGTATGATAAATACTACGGTGCAGTGCATTGCCTTAACGTAGAAGTTCGTGGCTGTAGGGATTTACTGATTCTTTCCTGTCTCTGATTTGCTATGTACGTGACTATGTGTGAAGTGGATTTTGTAGCTACAGTGCTTTCTGGATTTTGCTTTGAGTATATTTACGTTAAGTCTTTTTCGTTTCGACATTTACGCCTGTAAGGTGGAATAAGCATAGCAACTGACAGTGACTGGAGAACGTCGGCATCATTGCAGCGGTATTAAAGATTGCTTTCTATGGTAAGGGCCGTTCTGTGTGCCGTTCGAATCCCGGCAGGCGCAAATGTATGTGTATGTGATTAATGAGAATAGTCATTGGTACAAGAATCATAGATGTACTTACAATATGAAGTGTATCATCCATCTAGTATCTGTGACACAACGCTTACCTCGAAATAGACGTCACTGTGTCATAATGTGCGGATATATTTAAGATTTTTTTCCATTTGTCTGTTCCATTGCTGCTGCATTTAATCCTTGTACTTCATTATAACTTCATTTGTATGCATATATTATACTTGATTCTATTTCATATCTTTGACAAATTCATGAATCGTCCTTTATAATACTCTGCCTTTTAAGGTACAAAGGTAGCCTTTGTAAATATATCTCGACAGCAATTTACTAAGAAAGGAATATAATTGTTTCATTAAGTAGTCTGGTTTAACTAAGCTTAAATGATGAAGACATTAATATACTTTATAGGCTATGTAGCTAGTAATTGTTAAAAATCTAAGTGAGGAATAATATCTAGGCTTTATCTTAAAGCCTAATTTACATTCTAAGCTTATAGCTTATGTCCTGTGACGTTTAAAAAGTGAGTCACTGAATAAATGCTTTTTTAGGCCTTAATAATTATCATTGCGGTAGCTGCTTTCCAACTGCCTTTTTTCATAATAAAATGTAAAGTGATTTTTTACGCATAGAAATAAAATTTTACTTGATTACTTGGCGATGTATTAATATTATTTAACATAAATAACTTAATACAAGAACATTCGTTTTCCAACAGTAACTATAGATGCTGTAAGGGATCCGAAATCTTGGAATTAAAAAATATTATTTAAAATTATTTTAAAATATTATACAGCTATAAAATACATACTCAATACTCAAATCTGTATTACATTCCATGGTAATTATACAGATGGTCTTAAATAAAAGACTAGATCATCATAGACCCTGTAGAGCACAGCATGTCGAAACATTTTAAGAGAGAGGACTTATGTATACTGTAACAATATCACTATCATTTGCTTTTCATTCGAATGTCATATTGTTTCAATCTAGAAACTATTAGCATACATAATAACTTAAATTAAAACATTATCGTCACAGTGTACTTATGATGTGTAATAGTCACCTATCTATTACATAAAAAACTGATTTACAATGCAGGTCAATTATTTCACAAGTACTTTTTTCAAAAGGTAGACGAGTACTGATGTGTATTTAGGCCCCATTATTACCGTTAACCAAAACTGGACTTTAAAAACGAGTTTATAACTAATATTAACTCACCTACTAATATTACAAAGAGGAAATATGTATATTTGTAACGAACAAACTCAAAATCTACTGGACCGATTTAAAAAAATAGTGACAAAAAAATATGTCTCTCAAAGATTATAACACAAGCAAAGCCGTTTGTAACTAATATTTTAATATCTAAACAATATGAGAATGTTCGCACTATTCATATTTCATGAGGAAACGAGACCATACTATCTGAAAATTTTCTCTCCCACTCTCTCACCCTACGATGAAACAGAGACCTGGTTATATAAAGAACTCTAGCCAAATTGGATTAGTAGTTTCAAACATGTCTAGGTTTTATAATAGGGCAGTGCGTGAAGTAACAGCGTACGTACTTGAAATGAAATGGAACCGTTTCATTTCTGTATTTAGTATTGGCAAATAATATGGTATAATCTTATCACTTTTTGAATTAGTAGTACGGTGGCCGTCACATCAAGCTACCGCAATCTGTCAAATTTCTTTGATAGATTTTTAACTTTATGATTAACTAATAAGGTTCATGTTCTGTTGGGAAAATTTGACAGATTCGGATAGGTTGCTGCAACTGTATATAAATACTTTTGGTAATGACATAAGTTTTTACGATCACATTTTTACTTATTAGAATAAAGGTAAAATATATCATATTATTATGCAAACACGAGCCTCTTCAATCAATCAATCAATATAATATAATATACCCTTTGGTAGGTATCTCAATGAATTCTTTAAACCTAACCTAATCGATATACCATAGCGATAACCATACCCCATAGGGTTTTAATTGATAAAGTATATTATAGTATATCATGTACTCCATTAATTGTGATATATTTAGAGCCAACACTCCGATATGCTCACAAAATGTATACCTAGGTTCCATTTAACAGCGCATTGCATACAATCATTAACAATTCGTCTACATTAGTACTGTGAATGTTTACTAAAGTCATTTACATGATGATTAGTGAGCGAATCGTTAATGTAAATACTAGTTATCAATGCAATTTTGTTTTCGTCCGTGTTCTATCAAATTGTCGGTTTGGAGTGCTTCCAAATGTACCAACAGATAATATTATTATGTATACGTGTAGTTATTTTGTTTTGGCACAGGGTGGCCCTGGTGTGAAACGGGGTTCGATTTCTAGGTGTTGTAAAGGGTTTATCTATGAAATTCTCAGTAGCAGTTTGTGTTTTAAAGTGATATGCTCGTTTTCTAATAAATATTGATAAACTTTGGGTGTGCATCAATAGAGATAGAAGAACAAATTCATAGAAAAAGACCGAATGTCCCAACCCAAACGCTAATAAGGAAACTTTCCAAGTAAAACGACGTAACTATTTAATAAGACCGACAAACACCATAGTTTCGTAATTTGGTTTCATGTAGGTAGGTTATCCTATGTTACAAGCAAATCTCCTTTTTAGTCGAAACTTCTTTTGACTGGCGAAATCATTCACCATATTCTCTATTTGAATAATACGTAGATTTAGATGGTCTTATATATGTATATATGCTTCCAATAATATTAGCATATTATAAATGGACAAAAACGTGGGTCCATGTATTACTAGTATTCTGAATATTCAGTGAAGTTTAAACTCACTATATTGTGTTTACTTATCCGTAATCTAGCGTATAATAGTGGGTCAATAACTTGTCCACCAATTTACTCATTAAAGACACAATCATAACCAATTTGGTCCGAATATAGGCGGACCACGCACCGTTAATAAGTTGAAAGTGAAACCAGTAGAAGTATTTTTTCGCCAAAAATAGTTTTGACCGGAAAAGAGTTCTGACTGTAACATTTTTTTCCTTCTAACTGCAATGTTGCGTGCGGCGAAGACATTAATCGGTTTTAACGCCAACCGCGCATTTCAGCCGATTTATACAACCCCTCTAAGAACTGCATTGCAGGGTACTATGTTACAACACAATTTAGGTACCGTTGAAATGCCGTTGGATATCGTGGATGTCTAAATATACCTAGGTAGAAGGTTGAAATGCCAACTATTCTAATTTTTTTTGTTATACTTCATCGTCTCTTAATCTTTGACTGAAACAACTGAAGAAATAAAATAGAAAAAGTAAATACAAAGCTAGTATTTACCAACAGTAAAAATTACTCCCACCTCTTACAACTTAAAAGTACAATCTAAAAACTAACAACTAGGTACTCGGCCAACCCATTTAAAGCAAAATCTATGATCCTATAAACTAAGCACGGAAAGTTATGTTTAATACTAAGCCCAACTTCAACGGCAAGCTCAAAGTTAAGCCCCAAAGTGGCTCCGAAGGCGTTGTCTTAAGTTTTTACAACCTTCCAGCTTAAAATCTTCGTTAGACTTAAAATAAAAACGTTGAGAACTTGGCCCTGTTTTTATGTGCACGTCAAAGTCTCTTAACAATTAAAAAGTTGTTTTTATTACGTTTTAAAACAAAATTGATTGCGTGATTACGTTGGTAGCGGTGTGTGGAACGTTCTAGAAGCGGGGTTTTCTTTTATGGTGAAGTTAAATGGTGCTTGAAAATGTTGCAGATTGTATTGAATTACGGAATTGAGCGTTTGTTTTCGTATATTTATAGGTAGGTTTGTTTCTGTATATACTGCTTGATTTTAGGTACCTAATGTGCAATTTGAGATTTTGTTATGATGGATTTAGAAGGTACGACGGATTACGACACAATTACCGCAGTGGTTTAGCATGCCGTTTCGGCATTACAGGTCACGGGTTCCATTCTCGAACTGAACTAATGTTGGTTTAGCATACAGCTACTTCTTCAAGGTCTGGGCATTTGTGCATATACTTGACCGAGTCAAGCGACGGTGAAAAGATACTTAACATAATCTTTGAGCCTATTAAAGGCACACGACCTCTGAGGTTAATTAATTTCTTATAGTCCTCGAGTGCTGCGTTTATCGCTCGCCTGAAAAAAGTAGCACTATATTTTAAGGCTTTCAAAAAAATTAACAGAGCTTAAGAATTTGGCCATGAGACTCAAAACATCCCAAAGAATTGTCCCCACATTCCACAAAAGATGAACACAATCAATCATCAAAATATTTAAAACGCCCATTTCGTCAGTGTTGTTTAAAAATTCAATGTTAACCCTAAAATGCGAAACAGGTGACGTTTGGCATAACAGGCGTTACGCAAATGAATAAATAATAGACTTTTCGAATTTGGCCCAAATCTTTGGCGTAACGAGTTGAGAAAACAAATAAAGGCCGCTCGGTAAAACTTATTATGCTGGCAATAAATAATATAGCGGGTTCACTCCTGGGGTTGCCAACTTTTAATACAAATGTGTTGTGGTGCCGCTGTTTGTACGGGTTCAGTAGAACAATGCAGTTTAGGAGCTTGTGGAACTTTGTGTATTTATATAATTTACATACATGACTTGTGAATGAAAGTAAAACGGCGTGTTTATCAGCTGCGTACCTTCCGTGCTAATTACGAAAGTCAAATGAGGGTTGGTACTTAGTCTACAGATATTAAATTAGGTATGCATTATTATTTCAGTCATACGTTACCCAAATAATACAATATTTAGTTATAAATAAATATAAATCTAATATTAGATTTGTCATAGCCAAAAAATATATCATATATATGTAGACTATTTACCTTCTATATTTGTTAAAAAATATTTTAAATGCAACCTTACAGTCGGAAAATTCAATGATAATAAAAAAAAGATAACTATCTATTATTAAAATAAAACAACATTTTACAGATTTTATAGCAGATAACAAAGCTAAAGCTTAACTGCTAAATTAAATACGTCCCTTTATCGAATAATGAGTAAATATTTTTCAAGATTTGAACGAATCTTTTCTATTGTATGTATCATAATATGACGCAGAGCGAATGTTTACGCAACGACTATGATTTGTTGTCCTACAATACTTTATTCAGAGGACGGAAACACGCGTATTGATCACTTTGTTTAGATAGTCGTATGTTTTTGTTTGGATGGTATTTTGAACAAAAAATGCAATCTTAATCTTCAGCGACGTTGCAACGGTTAACATTATCAAATATACTAATACTTTAAGTAATGTATTAGTATATTATTGTCCCACTGATAAGGCGAGTTGGCACGCGCCATCGAAATAATCCCTCAGCCATGCAGGTTTCCTCACAATCTTTTGTTTGAGCATGGGACAAATATGCACGTAACATTGAAAAGACAGTGGTGGCCTTGGGATCGAACTCAGGACCTTTGATTTTATAGTCCATTGGTCACGCCACTAGATCCATTGGAACACACAGCTTCGTTAATAAGTATTTATCATTACTAGAACATAGAACTTAATATTATTTATTTTAGAACGTTAAACTTAAACTTACTTACCTCATGTCAGTAAGTTTACTTAAAGTAATGGTGTATAGGTTTGATTTTATATTGACTGAACTGATTTATATAAAAACTTTTGCTAGAACAAACAAATGAAGTTTGCAACAAAAAAGGAAATGAACATTTTCTTATGTAACTTCACTACCTAGTGCTACCTTGTACTGTTGCAATTTGTATTGTAGGTAATCTAAATGTAGGCTAGACTACGAACAAAACTAGACTCGAAAACTTCTTGAAGTATAGAAGTACTGGAGAAAAGCTATTACAAGATACACGTAACTAAATATATGTAGTTAGTTGCAATTTAAGAATGCGTGCAGTCTGACTCTTGAATACATAGATATAGAGTTTAAATTTAAATGACACAGATGCACTAGAATACACTAAAATTGCATTTTGACATAATATCAATTATCTACTGACATTATTAATGAGGCAGCAATTCAACCGAATGAACGGATTTAAATTATCAATTAGCAAAGAATTAATAGGTTTTGTCAACGAATTAATTAAAATATTTCATTTGCCATATAGATCACTTGTGTTTCAATGAATTGGAATGAACCTATTCTGAATTATTTGTATTAAGTAATTAATATTCAATACTAGTTTTTTTTTAATTAGAACGTTGCGTTGCCCCACATTAGGATTTTTGCCAGTGTAGAGGGTGCGTCTATAAATACAAATTGTCATACGCAAACACCCAGGCAAATATTTCGTGCAAATATTCGCTCCGTGCGGGGATCGAACCCGCTACCTGTGGCGCACAAGCCGATCGCCCAGCCACTGCGCCAATCGAGTCGTCACTTATAGCTTAGGTCTTATGGTCTAATAAACCATGGACTACTTCTAGAAATCAAAATCAAATAACGCACTTCTGACTTTTCGAAGTAATTTGTTATTAACACTTATCATGGTCACCTATTGGTCTAAATGATGAGCCACAAAACAAACAGAGAACAGGAAAAGAGAACGCATCAGTTTATTATATAAAAAAATAAAAGAGTACAAATTTATGGAGTTTCTTGTCGCTTTTTCATAAAACCTATTTTTTGGAACTATGCGACTCGTTTTGACAATTTAATGTAATATTAGTCTTATTAAAATAAGACATTTGAGTTTAATTTTCCTTGTCCGAAGTAATAGTCACGATAACACACTATAGAACCCCCCCATTGCTTTCATACGAACATAAAGCACCCCGTTATTATTTTTTAATTTCGCTTTTACGACGTTTTTTAAAGGCGTTCGCAATTTTTTCTAAATTTTCATGCGATCTGGATTTATGTTAAGTAATTTCAGACAAGCTGTTGGGAGTTCAAGATTAAATGAAATTAAATAAAAATCAAACTGTGTTAATCAGTTTATACTCAAAAATATCGATGAGACCCAAAGAGAAAATAATTTTAGAAACAATTGTATTGTATTAAACATGTTCGTACATAAAAAGTATGTAAGAAAGTGACAGATATACCCTAAACTATGTACCACTTGTTTAAATACCTTTTTGAATTGTCCAATCTCAAGTTAAATCGGCTAGACAACATAAATACTTTCAGATTTAACCAGATTAATTGATTAGATTATATGGAATAATAAATCTCTTTCGATGGTAAAAATATAGCTCTTAATCGAAATAACCGCTCTTTAATTAAAACGGTAACATTACGTAGACTAGTGTTGTAGCGCTACGCACAAATGTCGTAGCACTTCGAGTCATTGGATTTGTACCCTTTATACAAAGACAAAGTCATAAGTTTCAAGTCTCATTAACGCGTCTATAATTTCATCTATATTCAGATACGACAGGCCTTTTGAAATCCTCATTAACCTGTTAATTGTCCCACGGTTGGGCACCGGTTTTTTCTTATTTGAGAAGGATTAAGCTCACCACGATAACCTTGCGCAAGTTGTCCGACTTAATAGGTCATCGAAAAAAATCTCAGTTACCTATATATAGAGATGTCTCTCGTCTCTCTACATACTTCGAAATGTCATGCAGGGGGCATGCATAAACACCAAACTCGAGACTTGTTACTTCACAGTCCACTGGTCACGCGGTTACCATAGTTTCTATTTCTATTTGATTCACATCTAATGTGATAATGAGCCAAGTCCCAAAACGAACGAATGAACGAACCCCCATAGATTTTCACAACCACCGGTTACAAGTCTTCACCAAATTGTGTACTCAACCTTCATCATTACTTAGAAACAGTCACACAGTGCTTTTACCTATGCATCATGCACTCAATTCGGCATTCTTTCATCCCCTTTAGTTACAGATTCACGTCTACATAATTACGATCGATAATGACAATAAGAATGATTTTCCAGTGCATCTTTGTGAGCTAGCTGATAGGCTAATCTCTTTACTGCGTCATAAACTGCAACAGAATAAGAAAACTGCTATTTTACTAAGAAAAGTTGTAACAACGGCATAAAAACAGAAATTAACCTTAAAGTTATTAGAAAAGGGTCGATATCACGTTGGATGCAAATTAAAGTTGGTCCGCAGGGTAAAGTTTATTATGAAAACTATTACTATACTAACTAACTAACTATTATTATATAGAAAAAAAAACAAAGCAAAATCTCATCAACTAAGAGCTCCGTAGGTAGTAACACTGTGGGGTGCATTAATTAAATAAATAATGCTGAAAGACTAGATAGCAAGTTTTTCTGCACGATATTCTTCGACTTAATTTTTTGCGAAGCTTGTTAGGATTTATAAAAAAGATCAAGCATTTGTTTTAACCAATTAGTGTTACAGAAATTATGAATCTATGATCCTTTTTGTTGCTCATAATTAATTTGTACCTATTATACTAGGCAGATAAAAATAATAGATTGAACGGTCACTTACTCAGAAGATTAAAATATATATTAATATAATTACAATTTCCTATCGCTAAATAGCGATAATATTTACCGGATACCTTTGGTCGCATGGACAAGATATAAGTTAAATTTTAAAAGGGTTTTCAAACAAGACAAAATACAAAATTGTAGAAATGCCAAAGTTAGGCATTTCTGTTATGGTGTTTTCTACCATCAGAGATTGACTTTCCTTACCAAGATAAGGTTATCCTCAAAATAGTATCCAAACCTACATTAGACATTTGAAATTTGAACTTAACCTTTATGAAAATAAAGGTTATACATCCATAATCTGCTGACAAGCGCCGATCTGTAGCTGAAGTTAAAAAAAAAAAAGAATATCGCGACAACGAGTGCACCAGACAGTGCATGACGACATCATTTCATGAAAAAAAAAGACAAATAAAACAGAACGACGCCTACAGCGCTTTTCGTCACGGCGCGATATTTTTCCATTTCCCTGTATGCAGTTTTTCATATTGACGAAGTATTTCGTTCGAAGGATTTAGTATTGATTGATGTTATCTGTATGTATCTACAACCTCTGATTGTTTTGTAAATTTTGTGTCACGTTACTGGTTTCTTATATTTATTTACTAGAATACTAAAGAGTGATATAAATATAGACTTTTGGGACTTCTTGATGGTGAGTCCGTTTGTAACTATAGATGATGTAAAGGTCCATGAAATAATATTAAATAAGTAGTTTAAAATACAGCTATAAATTCGTAAAAAGTAGTATCGTTTTAAAGTTTGATGTAGTCAAAAATTAACTAAAGGGAAAATGATAATTTTTTTGATGCAGAGTTTAGAAAAAACTCATTTAGAATAAATTTATAATATACACCTATACTCTATTTTGTAATTAATCACTGATAAAAATATTTTTTACATCCAAAAAAAACCATTCAGTATGCTTGATAGCTATAATTTTTTTATCACTGTAATGGGAATAAGATTTACGTCTCGTGCTTTTGAATATCTGACTTGCTCAGTATTCAATAAAACGACTCGCACCAAATAACAATTTTACAGCCTCGTAGAACAAATAACTATTTTATTAATACTCAAACTACTTTACATATAAAGTATTTTAAATGCTAACAAGACTTTCAACAAAATCCGTTCCCAGATTTAACATTCACTGAAGGTAAAGTGCCAAGGTTATTAGGGTAGGTTACCTGGCGTGCTCTACGACCTCAGTGGTGAGACCTAGGTAAATAACCCAAGGCTAAGTTGAACGCGAGCGCAAACACTCTTAGCTGGCATGTCGCTAATTAATAAACGTGTAAATACATTGGTTTAATTAATTCGACGTAGGTAGGACGTCACTGGAATGAGATTAGTGATTGCTGTTCTGTTTATTAAAATTCACGTGAGGTTTAATTGTGACTGTTTTAATTTTATTTAACATAGGACATTTTCATTTAAAAATTATACGTCGCGACTTTAGTATTTTGTAATTTTACCGAATGCTCTTGTGTTTGTAAATACTTACCGATTTAACATGTAGTTTTTAATATAGTCGTTCATAATAACTTTCAAATAAACATTTCATACGTTTACAATACAAACAAAAAGCCCATCTATCCCACTATCAAATGGAATACGTAACTGGGTAAAAAAAAAAACAACCAACATAAAAAAAGCATTACAATTTTAAACACACAGCGTTTTCAGAGCATAAAATGTGCCGTTTCCCAGCAAAAGTCCGCCGAAAAATGTTCGCGTAATATCTTAGTAGGAAATTTTCGAATTTGCTGAAACGGAAAACAACGTAAAACTTACAGTTAACATAAGTTTCCTTACCTTACGAAGCATTTCCTCGAGCGAATCCATGTCGAGGGCGGCAGGCTCCCCGCCCGCGCTGCCGTTCACACCGTTATTGTTGTTCGTCATAGGTGAGCCGCACCCCACCGTTCAACAACACACCGGCACATATGAATTACACTTAGGTAGACCGCCACTTTATCGCAGAGTATTCGTGTTCACTTATTTGTAAATTCGGCGCATGCAGTTAGCACATACGTTTTATGAAATATCACGAAATGTTGTTTGTATATTATGCTCTAGATATAAATCACACTAGTTTATGGACTAGAATAAGTTGGGAAGACAATGTTTTCTGGAATAACTATAATACATTAGTAAGGTTAATATAATGAGGCTGACATAATTTGTAGTCAAAGTTATCAAACACGCTATTGTAAGATTACTAGATACGTGTATATATAAGACACGATAGAACTGGAATCACAAGACTTAGAATTCAAGAAAATGATTTATTGAAATAACTTTGTAATGAAATTCTCATCTCAGATTTTAGATATATGTCTGGTTAATGGCAAGGGGCCACCTCCTATTTATCATACTGGCCTAAAAATATCACTATAGACATATATCAGTCCGTACTTCTATGCTGAAACCTTCGGGAATACAGGCATGTTAGTATATAACTTGAAGTTTCACTTAGAATCTCTAGGTAACCACTACATCGTTATGAAGTAAAGTCATGCATCCCTCTAATGCAAGTTTTATGTTTAATACTATAATCTAGGTTATACGGAGCGATAACTAGTATCATTAAGCGAAAATATGGGTTTTATGAACCTTAAATGCGGATTAAAGGACCATTATGAGCTGTGTGATCTGAAGATAAAAGTCTACTAAGGTAGTACACCAAAATCAGTTACAAGTTTGCTAGATCGTGATATTGAAGCGACGAAAGTGTGGTTTTAGCTTACTTGGTACGAAAGATATAAAAATACCGATGCTTAAAACAGTCCTAGACTGTAAAAAAACATCTAAAATTACTTAATGTACAGTACTTCTCCTACAAAAGTTCGGTCACGCATTCCATAAAATTGCATTATGATCGGATCCTAAGAAGCATGTCAAATTTCAACTTCGAACGATAAGAAGTGGTTCTAGTTTAACAAGCAAGATTTAATCTAAAAAAAATAATAAACATTGCAAGATAAATAAAAGTTTATAACCAAAAAAATATGTCTATTACAAAACTTATTCATAACATTATTAGAATCAATGCGTCCTCCTGATTACAGTTTGTCAGAAGCAAACAAGTAAGTGTATGTAAATTAGCAACGTCTCCCCTCCCCTCCCCTAGGTGGGTGATACTGCGCAAACAGAGATAGTGGCCCACTGGTGGGGTGACAAAAGTGACAATGTGTGACGGCGCATACGTTTAGCGCTTTAGATCTCCCCTCTAAAGGCCCTTTTCTATTGAAATTGAACAAAAATTAGCCGCAGGTAGGGGATGCACGTTTTAATTATGTTTTCAGATGAGGGGCTTTTGTGGTCCGGGACATAAAATGTTTAAATGTAGGAGAAAACTGCTAACTAAGAATACTTCATTATTTCTTTAATAATGTTGATATGCATTGGGTGCTAAAGAGTAATTTTTTATAATTTGTGGATTCATAAATCAATTCTAAAATAATTTTTTTTTTTAGATTTTACCTATAGTGTTTATAGCATACCATTTTACTATAAATCCTGTATCCCTGAAGGATTAGGCAGAGATGTAAGTACCTACTGTTTTTTTTTATTTCCTGGAGCACCTAAACTAGAAGCTTTTAACTAAAAAAAATCTAGGACCACAATAATCAGAATTTTAAACGTTAATAAGAAATATCAATCAACTCATATCTGTGTGCGGCCTAAGTAAATTCATTTGCGAATACACAGAAAGATATAGGGAGTTTTAATTAAACTTCAGAGCTCCCCGCGTGTAAAGTAAACACTATTGCTCATACCAAACGAAGATTGATGGCTAAAATATAGATAGCATTTGCTTTACTAGATATATTATGTAGACGTAATCTGAAAGTGTTATATGGTTCTATTGGATTCTCGTTTCATAATACAGTGGCATTTTTTTTATTTGATTTGTCCACCTTGTTGACTTATTGCAGGTTTGTAGTCTGGCGACTTCAAAATCAAAATGTCTCAGGCATGTGAGAAGTATATGGTACGTTCGGATTGAACTCTAGACCTTTGAATTCCCAGTCCACTATTCACACTACTAAACTATCACGGGGCTTAAGTGTTAAGCTATAAATTTCACCAATGTATCCCACGTTCAATGAAGTAAGCTAAGCTAAAAGCCCGAGCTAATTGCCAGTGTAAATAAGCTGTTAACCCAATGTGGCCGGCAGCTTAGCTTGAAATATAGCTTGATTTATCTTTGAGGGGTTTTCTGGCAGTGGTAAACAGATATACTTAACTTTGGTTGATTAGAACTGCCTAATTAGTAAAGTGGGCAAAAGAGCCACATTCTGAGTTGAGGCTCCGAGTTCAATTCGTAGGTTGAGTAAAGTATTATTGTGTTTCTCGATATTAGTTTGGAGTCGTGCCCAGTTAAAGGGTTCTGGCGAACCGTAGATGTACATCAATTTCAGGTGCCCTAGTATGTTATGCAGAAAATCTAAAGTAAGCGATATGTCGCGCACTTACTGTACCGTAACTTTATCTGTATTATACTATGCACTAAAATAAAGTCTTCATTGTTCTAGTGGTCTTAAAGTGCGACTACTGAATAAGAGGTCCTCGGTTCGAATCCCACGTTGAGGAAAGTGTGCAACTAGCACACTTCGAACATAAATCATAACGTTTTAAAAGTGCTTGAATAAGTTTAAGTTTAAATAAAAACCGTTTGATTTGGATTTTAATTTTAATTGGGTTTTTCTATGAAGTAGCTTGGAGTTTGGATTCGTGCCAAGTTGATGGCAATGGGTTTGCCCACTATTACATAGGACCTAAAACATACCAGCCAAAACGGAGTTTACATTAGTACACCTCTGTCTAACCCTTCGGGGGGGACAGGCGTAATGCTATGTTAATGTTGAAAAAGGTTAGTCCCGTTTTAAAAAAAAGAAATACAAAATTCTACTTTCAAAATGCGTTGAAAAGTAATTATGCGACCTCCTTTGTTATATTTTGACATTGTCCTCTATGAGTGACATTGCGCGTCACAGTCGCAGTGTGAACTGTTAGACAATAGTTTAACTAAAGTGTCACGTTTCCTCGTTTACGACTCGGCCGGAATTTGGACAGGAATGTGGGAGGAGCACAAGTTAGTTTGAATACGGTGAGACGGTGATTTTGGTTCATGAAAAGGTCAAAGGTGGAATTCAAACTTTTTTGTTATGTAATTTCGGTGATAACTTTTATATTAGTTATTTTTGCTAGCAATTGGATATTAGAAAAGTCATAATCTGCTTTTATGGAGTACATAAATAAACACGATATTATTTTGTTATCAGTTTTCAATTCCTACTTTTATATTTTTTATTTCAAAATTTTTTATTTTCAAAGTGTTCACACTAGAATTTTGACATATTAACCAGGCCCGAAATAACATATATTTGTTCCGAATAGTAATCGAACCTGCGATCCCTGTCACCAAAACTAAATCTTTTAGGCATCTAAAGTAGGCAGCTGGGTACAATTGACTTTTTTAATTAAATTTTGTTCAAGACGACTTAACTCCATTCTTGTATACACTATCAAATCCACAAATTGGTAAGCCGTATTGAATTCTAAAAATTCGACTAAATGAACATAGTCTTGAATCCAATACAATTTTCAATATAAACGGCAATAGTGCGAGGTCATTGACACTTGGCACTAGATTGCAGCCCGCGCGAGTCGCGCTGAACTCACACACATTACATAACTGCTCTTACACTTCTATGTCGCCCTGGTACAATGTCTTTAATACCCTTTGTAAATTAGTTTCACGTTTGATGATGGGACCAGCTGAGTTTTAGGTGGCACGTGGTTATTAGACATGTGTTTTTAAGGTAGATATCTTATTAAGATCTATAAAAGTTATCTTATTTTGCTAAGGATATCGTCCAAGTGAGTCTGATAATAAAAATCTTCTGGAAAATACACATATCTAAAAACAATACATCACAGAAATGCGGCCTACTTAGTGTGGCTATAGTCATTATAAATAATTTATGTGGATACTTATAATTAACTTATTTACACAGTTATGTACGATGTAGATATGAAATCGTGCCTAAATAAAAAAATAATTCAAGGCTATTAGCACAGTGCCTAACGAGACGTCGTGACGTGCGCACATATTGTATCGCTTTCCGCTAATAGATTGTGTTATTACTGTTGTTGGTGATGTCGGAAGTTAATAGTGATGATGAAGAGAATAGTGATTCGGAGGTAATTAAGGAATGCGAGCGGGAATTACAAGAAATGAGCAGGAATAATAATGAATTCGGTGGTGAAAGGAATAATAATACAAAAGTTGTTGAGAAAAGAATGAGAGAAATCAGTGAAGAAAGCAGTGAAGATGGATATATTACGGTAACGAGAAACAGTAGGAAATCAAAGAGATTAATAAGAAGTGATTCGCTTATTGCGGACGACACCCAATGTTTGTTAAAATCATTAGAGAATATGCAAGAAGAGGGTAGTAGTGAAAATGTCGAAGTATGTTTATCTTCTTTGGAGTTATTACCTAAACAGATGGCTTTAGCAAAAATATTAAGACAAGAAAATATTGGTGGTGTTGTAAAAATAAACTATAAAAGCCCCTATAAAACTTTTATACAGTTAAATGATAGGAAATATGCTGAGAAGCTCGTTAAATGTCAAAAATTTGTAGAATTAGGAGTGCGGGCACAATTCAGAGGTGAAATAGTAACTTCGTATGGAGTTGTTAAGGGAGTTGATTTAGATTTAACTGAAAAAGATTTTTTGGAGTCATTAAATAGTTCGGGTGAAATATTGGCTGTACGAAGATTGAAACGTGTTGATTATGATGGAAATTGGGTGGACAGTGAAACTGTGAGAATAAGCTTCAAGAACTCCTCTTGCCCTTCACATGTTTATGCATATGGATGTAGATTTCCTGTAGAACGCTACACTTTTCCAGTCAATCAATGTTCTAAATGCTGGAGATTCGGACACATAAAAAAATTTTGCCCACTTAAGAAGATTGTATGCCCTAAATGTGGTAAAAACCATATTAACTGTGATAAAGAAACGTTTACATGCCCTAATTGTAAAGGTCCTCATATAGCGTTAGACAAATCATGTCCAACATATTTAAAAGAAAAAAAAATACGTTTAATTATGAGTGAAGAAAACGTCAGTTATAAACAAGCTTTATTTTTGTTTTTACAATCTAATGCAAATAGAAAAATGTTAACAAGTCAATACAATAATACGATAATACCTACTGATGACGGCAATGTATCTACAATAACACATGAGAACGATATAATTAGTCGTAAAAGAGTAGAAAGAGAGGAGAATATTGGTGAAAGTACGATTAATGAAAATATGTTTAAGAGAGACAAAAATAGAAAGAAGAACAAAGAGGCCCATTTATTAGCAATGGAAACAGATGAGGATAATACAGAGAATCAGAATCAAATATTAAGAGAAGAATTAGAGGAAGATAAACAAAGAGAAGAAAAGAAATCGAAAATCCTATTTTTTTTACAGAAAATTAAAGAAATAATATTATGCAAGAACAGCACAATTTTAGAAAAAGTAATCTCGGTAGTAAAAATAGTATATAATGAATGTAAGTTGTTTTTTGTTAGTCTTATAAGGGGAGACGGATTAATTAAAACAATGTTGAAATTATTTGATGGATAAAAGAAATAATAAATTCACGATTAAAATATGTCAATGGAATGCGCAAAGTTTGAAACCAAAGTTGTTAAGTTTTGATACATTTTTAACACAAGAAAAAGTACATATTGCTTTAGTGAGCGAAACATGGTTAGATTCAGACTCTCATATACATATAAGTGGCTATAACATCTATCGACAAGATAGATATGACTCATACGGTGGAGTTGCTATTTTAATACATAGGTCATTACAATCACAATCGTGTATTCTTAACTTAAATAATCCCGGCGTTGAAGCAATTCATGTTAAGATATTTAATTGTAAAGATCTTGAAAATATTATATCTGTTTACTGTCCGCCTTCAATACAAACTCGTCTATCAGATTGGGATAATATGTTTTCTTTAGCCTCAAATAAAACAATAATTGCAGGTGATTTTAATGGGCATCACCGTAACTGGTCTTACAAAATTGATACCCGAGGGGCCCAGTTGTTAGATTCGTCATTAAATTGGGGGTATGTTTCTTTAAATAATGGAGACGCAACCAGAGTTAAACTAGTTGGGGGTATACTGCAAAAAACCTCACCTGACATCACATTTGCATCATCAGATTTAGTAATTAAAGCGAAATGGCAAGTTTTTAATGAGAGCCTAGGAAGCGATCATTTAATGATAAAAATTACATTAAATTTTGAACAACATTTTGATTTGATAGAAAAAAGAAATTTCAAAAAAGCAAACTGGAACGCGTACAATAATTATCTTAGGGAATCTTTATCAAATAATAATATTACAGATGTACAAGAATATTATGACCTTTTTGTAACTCAAATAAATATAGCAGCTGACAAAAACATACCTAAAATTAATATATGCAATAGACCGACTTGTAATTTTGTACCGAAAAAGTATTGGGACTCGTCGTTATCTAAAGCAGTAGCTTTAAGAAGATTGGCGCTAAAGAATTTTAGGAAAAACCCTACGCCTGATAATCTTAGTTTATTTGAAAAAAGAAATAAGGAGGCACGAGTGTTAATGTATCGTGCTAGGTCACAAAACTGGAATAAATTTTGTACAAGTATTCACGAAAGTACATCAGTGTCAGACATGTGGAATAAAATGAGCTGGCTTAAAAACCATCGAAAACCATCCTTTTATGTTCCCGAGTTAAATCAAAAGCAATTATTATATTCCCTTACGCCAAATATAGCAAGTAATAAGCAACATAAAATTAAGTTTACTAATGAGTTGTTAGAAGTGCCGTTTACAATGACAGAGTTAGTTAAATGTTTAAAAAAAAAGGATACTGCGCCGGGCAATGACGGCATTACGTACTCCATGATATATAATTTACCTGACGTGGGAAAGATATATTTACTAAATTTATACAACACCATCTTTACATATGGTATTATTCCAAGTCAGTGGCGAAATATTTTAATTATTCCAATCCCTAAAGCAGCTAATAATAATAACAACTTAGACTTAAAGTTGAGACCAATTTCGCTTATTTCATGTGTATGTAAGATCTTTCATAATATGATATTAAAAAGAATGGAATGGTTTGTTGAAAAAACATTAATTTTATCCCCACACACATCAGGGTTCCGAAAAGGGCAATCATGCTTAGATAACCTAGTTAGACTTACTACAGATATTCAGACAGGTTTTTCAAATAAGATGTCAACATTAGCTTGTTTTTTAGATATAGAAAATGCATATAATAATGTTCTTATAGAAAAATTAATAAAGATTTTAGATAATTTAAAATTAGGATTTAAAATCTGTAATTATATTTCGTCATTCTTAAGTGCTAGATGCCTAACTGTTAAGAATCGTTGTAATAATGAAATAATTGATTCAAGATGGACTGGTATGGGCTTGGCCCAGGGAGACCCCTTATCACCATTGCTTTTTAATTTGACTACATATGATTTATGCAAAGATATTGATGACTCACGTATTATAGTCTCCCAATATGCAGATGATTTTGTCTTTTACATGAGCGATAAACTTTTAAGTACATGCGAGAATGTTCTACAAAGAAATTTAAAATTGGTGGTTAATAAATTAAACAACATTGGCCTGGAAGTTTCAATAAATAAATCTAAAATATGTTTGTTTAGTCGTACACGTGGAAGACAAAATATTATTATGAACATTAATAATCACAGAATTCCATCGGTAGATAATATAAAATATCTCGGTTTTTGGTTAGATAGATCATTGTTGTGGAATAAACACATAAACGAAATTACTTTTAAAACGACAAAAATATTAAATTTATTTAAAGTGTTAACAGGACCTTCCTGGGGGGTGCACCCTAGACATCTGCGTAGTTTGTATATCAGCTTATTGAGAAGTAGAATTGATTATGGATGCTTCTTATATGACTGTAGTGCGAAGTCTCATTTATGTAAATTAGACAGAATACAAAATCAGGCGCTTAGAATAATTGGTGGATTTATTAAAAGTACTCCCATACATGTTATGGAGGCTGAACTATGTGTAACGCCACTGAGTATTCGAAGGTTATACCTTGCTTACAAGTATTGTGTAAAATTTATGTCTTTGAATAATAATATTACAGATAAATTAGTAGATGACCTTACTAACCTCTATACCTGCCGCCGGTATTGGCACAATAAGAGGAAACCACTACTCGCCACAGTGTACAATGATTGCAAATCTTTTGAAATCCATTCAGCAAATATATCATCAATGTTTATATTAGATATATGGACTGCATATATAAATGAAAAAGAGGTTATTATGTATGATTTAGATTGTGTAAAAGAAGCAAAAAGAAATCTTAATAAAACATTACTTTGTTCAGAGGTTATCAAAGAATTAAATGAGAAATATGAGGGCTGGCACAAAATCTTTACTGATGGGTCTAAGAGCGGTATTGGTCAGGGTGCTGCATTCTATGATGCAAACCAGAAGAAATCATTTATGTGTAAAATCAATAATTGTAATGCATCAATCATGACTATGGAACTCATTGCAATCTCAGAAGCTATCAACAATGTTAGTATTTCTAATAGCGACAGGGCGGTTATATTTACAGACAGTAGGAGTGCTTTACAACACATAGCTCGATGCGCCTCTGGTTTCAGAGGGGCACCGATAGCTTATGACATTTTAAAGCAAATATATATTATGAAGATCCATGCTAAGATTCTGAGATTGCAATGGATTCCATCTCATGTTGGTATAATTGGTAACGAGGAGGCTGATAAGTTAGCAAACTTAGCAATTACTAACGGCATCGAACATAACATAAAACTATTTTATACAGAATATCTACCTCAAGTTAAAAAAAAATGTTTCGATATGTTTAAAGAATATTTTGATGAAAGAAGCAAGGAAAAAGGAATTTGGTTCAAAATAATACAATGTCAGCCTCCTAGACGACCTTGGTTTATGCATACTAAAATAAGTAGAATTATTTTAACTGTAGCTCATAGATTGCGTTCTGGACATTATCCATCACGGAAGTTTGGTTATCTAATGGGAAAAGTTGAGTCACCAAATTGTGAAGTGTGTGGAGTTCTAGATGATGTCCAACATTTGCTAACGGATTGTGTTAAATATAAGAGACAAAGGGAATGGTTAATGCATGTCCATAAGCTGAATATTTTGGATGTTGGAACCTTTCATACTATTTTAGCAAACCCAACGTCAAATGTTGCATTAAGTTTGTATAAGATGTTTGTGAAAAAATAGTATTGCTAATAGTCTTAAGTAGTAATCGTATCGTTAAGTTTTTTAAGTTAAGATCTATGAAGTGTAATTTATGCGTAAGGAATTATGGGACTGACATGTTCTGGTTGTAGAATAAAAGTCCCTTAAATAATAAAGATAATAAAAAAAAAAAAAAAAAGGCTATTAGCAAAAATTATTTTGTAATCAAAATAATTATAAAGATATTTTTAATTAATTGCATATAATATATTTGGAATAAGTTCATTAAGTAGTAGATTGAATTGTGTCTTTACTTTCAAATTATTTTATGCGCTAATGGGCTGACTGATGTTTCAAAACTTTATAATGTATGCAAACTGTAACTATTCAGTCAGAAACAATAAAAGTTACTTTACTTATAAATCGTTTATTACACGAACAGTTGATGTTTGCAGACGAACTTGAGGAAAGACTTGTTTTCTATGAAAACCAACTCAAGCAAAAACGAACATAAATGTTGAAATAAAACTGCTTTTTATAAATTTCATCGCGGTATATTGGTATTATTTTATCCTAAAGTGTCGGAGCCTCTACAGCATCCATGGTCACTGGTAGATTCGAGTCTACATTTTATTACCGTCTATCCTTGTAATCAAAGGTAGACTCGGCGATAAAATCTATAAAAAATTGTTCTATTTCAATGTGTAATATTCGCTTATGTGTAAATAATGTACAAACAGTTACGCATAGGAATAATCTTCTAGATAAGCGTGCTCCATCTTAGACCAAATTGCCAAATGGTTTAACGCTAACCAATTTATGGTAAAAAAAACATGAATGTCTCCTTGTGGCAACCCTATAAAATCTATTACGTTAAATAACAAAGCCTGTCGCTCAGCTCTTCACAACTTCAATATAGAGGGAACTTTAACTTAATCTACTTACTTTTAGAGCGCCCGCAGACGCCACTTAATAGATTTTTAGTTACTCGGTTGTCGGGAAAACAATAGTTCGAATAAGTTTCTGGTGAAGTAGCAAGCTGGTATATAGAGCTTATAAATCCGGCGTCATTTAAAATTATAAGACTTTGTCAATGTTGGTAATAGTTTATTTGTTGTTTAATACAGTTTTGAGCGCATTTAGCAGCATCTATCTTGATAGCAGATACGTGAAAGCAGTGAATCAGTAAATGTTTTGATGATCCTGGATCCGTGCAGTTTCATATTATTTTATACCTTATTTGAAATAAAAAGACTCTGATTTTGCGTACACTACGAAACGTTTTACCTTTTCTTTATCATTTTAAATTGGCCTCCCATATGTATTCATAGTAGGTCTAAGTTTACAAATATAAACAACGAATTTATCTTTGTTTTACTCTCACTTTTCTTTTTAATAGGTTTTTGGTTATCTCTAATATATTTCTAAAATAAATATATTAGGTACGGCATAGTATAAATTACAGTTATATTTATTCTAGTGATACCTTAGACAAAGTTTATAAAAAAACAATATTCTCCGATACAAATTTACTTCAACTGTTTAGATACAGCGAGCTCCGTTTGGCTAAGCAAACACAATTATCCTAGGCAAACACCTGGGATCCGGGCGGACTTCACGTCTTCCACGATAGTGTGTAATAATACAGTTAAGATTAATTCACATAAAATCCAAATACCTAACATACAACCTGGAAATATATTTTAAGATCGGATGTTTAAGAATGTACAAATATTGGTAAAATTAGAAAGCAATTAAAAAAATCATGAAAAAACAGGCAGAATGCCTGTTTTTTCATGATTTTTTTTATTTTTTCATCATCTAAATCGGAGTAGCAGTTTAAGCGTGAGGAGGTAACATACAAACTGACGAATTTATAATATTTGTACCGTGGGTGTTTATGAATAAACTAAAGCGTGGAATGAACGCAACTATAATAACTAGCTAATTAACTAGTTGTTTAGTTGCAACAACTGTTTAGCATAACGCGTGGTTTGAAGCCTTCTCCTAGTAACTACTATTAAGATTGTTTTTAATTCTTATACCATTTTCATATAACTATCAACGCCTAAAGCGAAATATTCTGCGCATAATTATCATGCTTTGTTGTGTTGTAATAATTTAAATGTAGATATTTTGAATATGACTCAATATTGTTATCATCATCATCATATCAACAGTATCCACTGCGACTTTTACCCAGTCGTCAGTCCACCTTGCCGGAGGCCTACCCACGCTGCGTCTTCCAGTACGTGGTCGCCACTCAAGAACATTCAAACCCCATCGGCCATCTGTTCTTCGAGCGATGTACCAATATTATTATACTACTAGCTGACCCAGCAAACGTTGTTTTGCCATATTATAGGGGTTGGTGGTAGAAGAGTGAAAATTTAATAATTTAAAAAATGTGATAAATGAAGAACCGCTTGACCGATGTTGTGCAAACTTCACATAAACCATCTACTAAATAGTCCAAACAAAGCCTTGGTATGAATAGGTGAGCCCGTTCTTGAGTTTTAAAATTACAACAAAAAGTGGCATTGATTTTTATGTATATTGATAATACTATTGTTATAGGGAAGTATATACACCATTTTCCGATTCAGGAATCTATTTGCGAAATATTAAGCTTTAATGATCTGATTTTGAATGTCAAGTCTAAATGGTTGATTGAGGATCTCCAATCTAATCTGCTTATTTATTGCTACCCTCTTTTAAGTAATTATTAATGATTCCGCATACAAACTTGCACACTATTTTTCGCCCAGAGATGATTTCCGGATTGACTCAAACTATCAACATACATAATTTCATCTAAATCGGTTCAGCTGTTTAAGCGTGACGAGGTAACGGACAGAAAAACAGATCCATTTACGCATTTATTATTAGTGAATAAGTAGTATGTGCAACTCCACATATAGACATGCCATTCATTAGGTGACCCACCCATCTATAAAGTGACCTTGGTAGATGGGCACAGGTACTTTAAATCTTATGCTATACGTGTAACGAATGTTTAGCTTGCATTAGGTGTGTGAGCACACCGCTGTCGCTGCCGGAAATCGAACGTGCTTTCGATGGCCATTCTGAAAGCGTACCTACTGAGCGTCTCATACTTTGAGGTACATATTAAGAAATCACGTTTTATTTAAGTGGTGAAATTAATGTAAGTTATACTATCGAAACGTGTTTATACACATTTCGATAATTTTGATAAACACACTAAATGTAATTGTCCAATTAGTTCAAAGTAATTATTAGATTATGGATTCTTCGCTTTACTCCGTCCAAGCGGATATCGCTTTTTTATTTTAAGAGTAAGCAGACCCGTAGTGCTACCACACTACTACTATACACACCATAACTACAGTTTGATGGTTCCAATTTAGGGCCCCTTTAATAACATGTACAAAGAGTAAACCTATTCGAAACTGCGTGTTGCTATGGGGAAACATTCTAAGAATATAAAACCCAAAAGAACTATGTTTGAGCTAGGACACACGCAAGACCACATGCACACGCTAATACCATAAGACTAATAAAGTTTGTATTTCAAATTCCCAAAACAATTATGATCTGCTATAATTATTATGAAGATTTATACAATTATACCTACTAAATAAATTCCCATTAAATACATACTACACAATATAAGCCTTGAAAGCCTAGTGCACCTACAAATAACTAATCAATCCAAATAGAACCTAATTTATTTTTATTTTAGATTGATTATCTATTATTAAATTAATTTATATTGTATTTGCCACGTGCTCTACGTTCGGAGATTGCTAATCAGACGCTGGAATACTCCGATATAAAAGTACGAAGAAAAGAAGGTCAACTTTATAAAATGTTCAGAGGGTATTATAGTTAAATGCTAACGAAAAAAAAATTAACGTTTTCTTGGCACATTCGAAAATGGACTAAGTGGATATTCATCATCATCATCAACCCATTAATGTCCCACTGCTGGGCACGGGTCTCCTCTCAATTGAGAGGGATTAGGCTATAGTCCACCACGCTAGCCTACTGCGGGTTGGCAAACTTCACATGCCATCGAGAATTCTCTCAAGCATGCAGGTTTCCTCACGATGTTTTCCATCACCATTTGAGCATGTGATAAATACGCACATAACTTCCGAAAAGTCAGTGGTGCGTGCCTTGGGTTCGAACTCGAGACCTCTGACATCTCAGTCCACTGGTCACACCGCTAGGCTACCACAGCTCTTAATAAAGTGGATATTAATAAAGTAAAAATGGATAATTGAACAGTAATTTTAGAATACAGTTATCGGTAGTCTCAATGTCTATAGATATCAAATTATTTTCGAAGATAAAACAATTCCTAGTGCATGCATTAGTGTTAAATTTCATAATCTGTGGAATTATACAACAAAAGTTGATACCGAAAATACTTTGCAAGTGCTGTTTGCCTATAATTAATTGGTTGTACCTTGAGATTTAAGACCAAATACTTGTACGTTTCTTTTCGTATTATAACAATTGTTGGTACACCTTAAATTAATAAATATTTTTTGTAGTGAGGACCATGTACATTATATAAATAGTGTACATATATAAATAGCAATTTATTAAACGGAGGATGAACTAAAATCAATTTTTCTTGTTAAGAGTGGAACTTCTGATGTTTCTGTACGGTGGTAGGATCTGTTTAGCAGTCTCAGTGGACACAGGATATTATGTAGCCGTTTCCGTTGCAATGTATTTGCATTATTCATTGATTGGTTCGCTCTCGCGTGAGTTTCGCTTATCTTATTGTTTAAATGTTATGAGAAATTAATCGCATTAATAGTATTAACTTTCTTATGGAAGTGGCAATTGGTCTAGTGCTGCGTATGAGCTCCTAGGTTCGATTAACGAGTAAAGCAAGTGTTATTGGTTTTTTTATATAACATTCTCAGTAGCAGCTAGACTTGTGCCCAGTTTGTGGCTCGCATGGGACACAACAATATACAAAAGCTGGACGAAGAAATCCGTGTTTGATCCTCTGCCTACCTCTACGTGGGTTACAAGCGTGATGATTCATATAATTGTGTAGAGGTGGCTTTCTATATAACAAGATGCGAGTAACTAGCAATTTACATGAAAATTTGGGATGATACCAATTACCTAAGAATAATCTGGTAAGGGTTTTGGGTATCTGAATTACTAATTATTGTCTACTCATTATTCTACGCTACAGTTGTTTCTTCGAAGTTAAATAATGCAGAATCCTCGCCATTCAGTATAAAGTACACTGTATAATTAGTACGCCTGAACTTAATTAAATGGGAATCAAAACATCATTATGGAAATGAGAACGAAATTATTTTAGTCTGAAGTCTAGTTTCGTGGCAGACTTTAATATAACATTTGAAGTCTGGATTGAGGTTCAAACATGCTGTAGGCTCAGGCTAAGTATTTGTAACACGAAAAGATAAGGTGTACGACTATACGTATAATACATTTGTTAGATGTTTAGAAAATCTTAAATGAATAGCTTTACTGTTGCTTATTTTCACTACTATATTAATCTTATATATAAAAATCTTGTGTCACGGTGTTTGTCGCTGAACTCCTCCGAAACGGCTGGACAGATTATTATAAAATTTTGTATGTATATTTGGTTGGTCTGAGAATCGGTCGCAGGTTTTTTTATACCCCTAGGTGATAAGGGTGACCCTCACCAGGTTTTATTTTCTATTTTTTTGACATTATATTTTTTTGTATTTTTTATGATTTGGCAAAAAAATACGTACAATTCTAAATTTTCAACCTTCTTTCTACCACCAACCCCTATAATGTGGCAAAACAACGTTTGCTGGATCAGCCAGTAAATATATATTTGTGTGTTGAAATTGTAAAAATAAACCTCTAATGCTTGTCTGTGATGAAACAATGACGTAATTATTCCATCCATTTTGACATTTGTGTCTAATCTCTTGATGTCATAGCAAGAATAGCCGGCCGCTTCATTCTGTTTTCGCACCAACATTTTTGATTATAAGTTCAAAAACATTTGAGAGCTTACAAGTATCTATGTATGTTCACTAGGGGAGGCCTACGTCTAGCAGTGGACGAATATAGGCTGATGATGATGATGGTGAAGTATGTATATCATTGTTTAATAACATGAAAAAAAATACAAGTGGTTCATTAACCTATTCCTCTTTAAATACAAACTTTATATACACACTCACGCCTTTTCCCATGGGGGTAAGCAGAAACTACAGAATGCCTTGGTCACGAGTACTACGCATCTCACCTTTTAGAAGGAGTTCACCAATTAGGTCCGTGTATGTCCTTCTAGGCCTCCCACTCCCGAGCGGCGTTTCCACTGACATCCGCGTTTTAATTCAATCTCTTTTCGTTCATCCTCTTTTTATAGAGTGTTTATTAGGTATTTTTAAAGAGGTGGTTGTTTAAAATACCTAATAAACACCATATAATCAACAGATTATTTGATAATTTCAATTAGACAGTCCCTTATTTTGAGATTCGATAAAACAAAAAGACAATACACAATAGCGGTATTCATTCCTGAATTGTCGAGCTCTGAAATCTTCAGACGAAAATGTGGGTATTTGGAAGAAATTTCGTCGAACAACTGCCGGTTAAACCGGTTAAACCGGTTCAACCATGTCACCGGTTTGGGAAATCGCTTTAATTTAGCGTGACATTTAATTTGGTAAATGTGGACATAATTAAATTACTAAAGCTGATTAAGTAAAGTAAAATTTGTGTTATTTCTCGACGTGATTTTCGTAACGTTGATTTATTTTTTAAATAATTATTATAATCGATTCTTAATTACTTAGTTTGTGGGCCATAATAAATGCTAGATGTTGCTTAGGTTAACAAGTTAATGAACATTGCGGATTTGATTTTAATTTTGATCAAACTAACATTAGAATCGTGATTATAAAGAGATTTGTGTCAATAAAATATTAAAATTATGAAATGCATTTAATATAACTATTTACTTTTATAGCAGAGTTAATTTATTTAGTGACCGCAAGAGATTAAATGTAGTAAGTAAGGTTGGATGGTTCTATATGTAGGAGAGGTGAAGAGATATTATGTGTAGTATTTGTCAAGAGTTCGATTACCGCAAAACACACGCTGTCTACATATTTTTCAGAGATAAAAAGCTAGATAAACACACCTTGAAAACATTATCCTCCGTTGTCGTGTAGCAAAAATCCTAGGTCATAACATAGCCTAAAAGACTATTCTCATAGCCTGCTCCATAATACCGTTTTGCGGGCAATATGCCGAGGGCAATATTGGCCGACGCACGCTCGCTCGGCCAAAAGAGCCAGTGACTCGTTAGTAAACGCACGAACTGTTTCAGGTTATACTCCGATTGCTTGCTGTTTAGAAATATATCATTTTCCCGTAGGATATGCGGTAATACAGCCGAATTAATTGTATTTAACTGTAGAATAACTAGGAGTAATAAATATCCGGCCACTATCCGTCACTATCTGGTGGCCACTATCCGCTTTCCATCTAAGTCGTTGACCTTAGAACCCCCCGCAGTTGATATGTAATTTCAGATTGTAACTTACAGTTGATAACTTGACTAGGTGAAGTAAAAAGATCTATTATGTTGGTTTAAAATCTCAAAAATAAATAAATAAAAGTTTATTGCATCAGAATTTAATACCTTACAACTGTTTTCAAGAAAATGAATATTGTGTTTTGTAGTAGTTTTTTTAACTGCCTCGTTGCTCTAGTGATCGTAAGGGCGACTGGTGATCAAAAGGTTTTGGTTTTGATTCCCAGGTCGAGCAGTGCAGAGCAGTTTTGATTCGTGCCCGGTTGATGGCAATAGGCTCGCGCCCTATTAGATAGGCCCTAAAAACATACCGGCGAAATGTGGGTGTACATTAGTACACCACTAAATCTTAGGGGATAGCAGTTTATATATTATGCTCTTTTTTAATATAATGCTAATTATATTAGATACCTATACCCATTTTATTCCTGACTCCATAGATTACTATAGTATGTACTTATACAACCTTGTCAATACGAACGTTACAATGTGTTAATACTGATCAACATGATAATTAGCACTGATTCGATAATCTGACTCAATGAATCGGACGCAAGTGACTTGTTATCAAACTATTAGAATGTTACAGTCGTATAGTATGAATAGGTCTTGCGTGAGAATATGTATATTGCTATAGTGTATTTTACGCTTCGATAAGCATTGCCGAATGTAATTGCATAATCCTTGTAACTGGACAACAAACAACACAAAGAATTTCGGAATCTTGTAATTGATGTTATGTCAATAAAATCGTCTTGATTTGTGGATGGAAAGAATACTTTCCAATTCCAAGCCACTCAATTTGTGATTGGTTTCCACTATCTACGCTACTAGCAACTTTGATCAGCTTTGATAAATTCCAACCACTTAACATTATGGACAAGCTATTACTGATAGTCTTGAATAAATCGCTCGATTGACATTAAGTGATCTTCATGAATACAGACCTAGCGTAAGTACATCGTAAGTAGAATCACAAGTTCATATAAATCTCAATCTTATACCAAGCACATAGATAATTCAATCGATTAATCGCACGAAATTAATTGAAAACAAAAGAGCAATCAACCCAGCCCGTGGCACATTCATGCAAGTGACACGATAAACCTATGAGCACACAGGTAGGCAGATCTATTGTGTAGCTGAGAGCCGCGCCGTGTCAAAGCCACTCCGTTATGTACTCGGCTTTATATGTAAAGATCGTGGTTTGTGCCTTGAGTCGATATTTTGTGTGTTGTGTACTCAGATTTGTGTGAGATTGGGTACATATTGAATCTGTATTCATGTAGATAATCCATCAATTGATTCAGGTGACGATAAACTGGTTGTTCTTTGAAATACAATAATTAATTTGATTATTATTTACGATAATTATAATTCTAATATTTATACCAATTGGTTCGTAGTTTGGCACTGTATTAACCTAAGAATACTGAACGTTGGTATATAATATTTGTTCGCCACAATTAGCTGTAACGAAACACTGCGTAACCCCGGTTTAATCGGTTTTTGTGTTACGGGACACGAGTTTGATTCAAGAATGGTACATAAATAATCTTTAGCCTACTGGTAGTACCTAGTTAGAATTTGTATATTATTATTACATTCATCAATGGTGTAACGAACCTAAGTCTCAGGAGAAAAGTTGGATGAGAAAACCAAAAGCTAGAGTAAAGACCTTTGCCAGACATTAGAACAAACTGGGCTAGAAAAGAAAACACACTGAGGCTATAAATATAAAAACTACTTTTTAAAGATTTGATTGCGGTTTATTAATATTATTGGCATGGATAGACTTTTATCAAGGCTTTTATCAATGCGAAACGTTGGGATAGTATTTTAACTATTAATATTGTGATAAAATCCGTGAAAAGTAATATTATTTCCAAGGCACATAAGTACTAGAAATAAGTGCAGAGAGGCTCATTATTGAATAAAATATTTGTAATGTACTCAGGGTTAAATATTGCATTATAAAATTTCGTAATTATTCATTAAGAATAAAGGAATGGCTAAATGTCTAATTATTCTACAATTACAAAACTAGGTACAGTTAAGAAATCGTATCATGAATTTAATTAAATAAATAAATAAATATTCCTGGACATTATGACAGACATCGCCACCTAGTTCCGAGCTAAGCAACGAAGCTTGTGTTACGGATGCTAGTTGGTTGATATACTACATAATATATACTTTTTTTTAGTAAATACATACATATTATACATAGATACATCCATGACTCGGATACAAATGTTTATGCTCATCACACAAACATTTGTCCCTACCGGGATTCGAACCTGGGACCCTTAGCACAGAAGGCAGTGTTAACTACCGCTGCACTATAAATTGGGGCGTCTATTATTATTATTATTTTACTCATTTCAAGATCAAGCCGTGGACGTCTTGTAAAGACTTCTTTAACGAAATGCAATACGTGTTTACTTTTACTGTACCTACTGAGTTTTAGTAACAGACTAATTTCCAAAAATATATACACCATTATTATCATAGGCTTTTTCAAGCGAAGGTTGTCACCAGAAACATACTTAATAAAAATTGTTTATAAAACCAACAAGAATCAAAATTACAGATATATCTTACAAGTTATTTGTTATTTTTATAGCATTTAAATACTTATAGATATATCTTAGAAGCAAATTTTTTGTTTGAAGTAATCTGTTTCAATTAGGAAAATTATGTAAACACGAATGTAATATTTCTCAAATACAAAACCGATAACATAATTATAAAGTATTTCTTTATCTTAACTTTAACTTACGTATTGACCTAGAGTACGTCTTATATTGATCAATAATAAATACACTCAAATGCTCTTTTGAATATGACAAACACAGCATAGAAAACGACGAAGCCATTTACAGGGAAAAAATGTTTGTTCTGTTATCTATTGAAACCCTATTATTTACTAGACGTGACACCGATTTTATAAAAAACACAGATGATGACATCCACTCAATAAAAACAATAATATTGACTTGTTAACGTTAAATATTTTATTTTGAGTTTTTAGAGGAATAACTCTTTCAATTAATCTAGCAGATAACACTTCTATGCAGTTCTGTAGGTAATGTGCAATAAGTTTTAAATATTACTTGTCGTCAAAATAAATGTGTTTTAAGACTACTGCGGCGTAACTTAGTTTATATTGCAGTTAAACGCATAGGTAATCAACAATCTGTAATAATTAAAAAAATATAGTTATTTATAAAAACATAGTTTTGCATGATATGAAAATTAAACCGGTATTAATGGTACTAATTTGCATTAAAGTTGATAATAGTAACCACAGAACTATGTCAGCATCATATAATTAAATTTATTAATGTACAGTTTTTCTTTACTATCTGTGCACTCGTAATGTATTTAGTTGTAAGATAAAGATGTAAAAATCTCCGCAACTCATTACTCCTGATAAAATATTTTCATAAACACAAAGTGTTCATAGTATACGTCGGTCGTACATACTCACATCTCAGTTACACTAACATAATTACACTACGCGTAAACACACGAAAATTCCTTCGAAAAAATACCGTTGACACTCAAAAATTCACGGCTAACATCACACCACAAGAATCACATCCAAGCCAAAACACGACACCATTAATTAAAAACACCTTTGAATTTTCAGAAAAAGGGGGAAAGCATTTGCGAGAAAAATTTTTGCTCGAGTCGAGAGTGGGGTGTTCGTAGCAAGGGACGCGCGTCTACGCGGTAGGCAGCCGCGACGCACACTGAACCTCCCGTAGTCCCGTTACTATAGCACCCGCCGGCTACGGGCCGTAGCTAGTCGCTACGTCTGTAGCTACGCCGCGCTGCCTACACGAATATTATTGTGATTCCTGCAGACTTGCACTGGTGTTTCGTTTACAATGAAAGGTTTATGCTGAAAGTTGATACATTGTTGGTTATTATGCATATTGCCGGTTTAAAGAATTTGCATTTTGCAAATTGAATACTGAGTTCGAGGGGTTAAGAGATGTGTGGTCGCCATAATTTAAATAGTTATTGATACCGCCGTTTTTGTTAAAATAGAAATCGTATGACGAAAATTTAAATTCAGATTTTTAGATGTATTATTATTATAAAATATAGTTATCTTCAGGAAATTTCAGTTAGGCATGGATCTAGATTCATTTATTTCTAGCTCAAAATTACATAATTGCTTATTTTAAAGCGAAATAACCTTGGCTTAAAAAATTTTTGATTTCGGGAATCCCTTAATGTTCTAGCTTTGTTGCGTAGTTTTAAACTGTGTTCCAATTTATATATTAAAATAACAATATTATGTTTAATTTTCACGGAGTAACTGTTTCTATAGTACCTACCTAATTATGTTTCAAAACAATAAGAAACCACACGAAATACAAGTTTATGAACATGTTGCAAACAAAGCATGTCCTTCAAAGTTTGCAATCAAATTAGTACCTACTTGATTTTCAATTCGAAAATAATATAATTTATACCTCTTTCAATATTAATCTGAATGACACGTGCGCGATTGGTGAGTGGGTGACTTGGGTTTGATTCCCAGGACCACCATTGCAATTTTCTAAGAAATTCTCTTGTCTTACAAGATTATCTGCTTAATATACATTAAGCACACATCTGTCTAATCCTCACGAGAAACATACGTGATGGTATGTTAGTTTACGTAAAAATTTCGAAACCTAAATCGCCTGCCTTCGGGACTACAAAATAATGAGAAGCGATCTCAAAATTTCAATCCGATACTACATATACATATAATATAATATCACCATACCAAATGTCACCACCCCATTTCACAGAATATTAACAGGATACTCAAAACCATGCGGAATAAATGATAAACATCTACTAGCGATTCACAAATCAGCCAGAAAACCTTCAATCTTGGGGCGACGCTCAGATGTAGTGACAAATTGGCTCTGCATTAATGATGAGCACCTAGTACCTTGGCGTGCCAGTAGGTTAATTTTGAATGGACATTTGAACGTATTGGACTGATTAAAATCTAAATATATATAACTCAAAGGTGACTGACTGACTGACTGACATAGTGATCTATCAACGCTCAGCCCAAACCACTTAAAAACACCCCTTAAGGGGTTAAAACGGGGGTGCAAAATTAATATGAAACTTTTATTTTTTTGGTTGAATTGCACGCGGACGAAGGCGCGGGAATCAGCTAGTTAATTTATATTACTATAGTTGTGTGTTACCAGTGAACTGAGATGTCAAAGTGTTCGAGTTCAAGTTCGCAAGGTCCAAGTCGCACCACTGACTTTTCGGAAGTTATGTGCGTATTTATCACAAGCTCAAACGGTGAAGGAAAACATCGTGAGGAAACTTGCATGCTTGAGAGATTTTCTCGATGGCGTGTGAAGTCTGCCAACCCGCAGTAGGCTAGCGTGGTGGGCTATAGCCACCACGCTATTCTACTTATAATTATTTAATAGACTATACCGGTATTTTTATTATAATAAAGTTGAGTACAGCCTCCTCTAATTCTTCACTGGCATGGAAGGCCATCTTCAAGGTATTCGTTAAAACATAAAATTAAATTAATTGAACTACTGTATATACTTGTACTGGGCTCCATTACATCTTAAGGCACTAATACACAGCCGGGCATAACATTAACTTTAGCACATCATACACTAATAGTGTTCGGTACCAATCAGGGGACAGATTTGGTACCAAATTCATTAGCGAGCCGAAAGGGTTGTTGAATTGGAAAGTGAAGGGTTAGTGGCGGTGATGATTGGCCAATGTTTGGTCAAATGAACGTGTTACTAGAGGAATGTGATCGTCGAATGTCAAATTTGAAAGAAGGGCTAGCAGTGAGGTCACATGTCATACATTTACTGAACAATATTATTCGGTAATCGTGTTGTGTGTCTTACTGCTAAATACTTTTTTAATTGGGTGCATTACCAACACTGGACATTAAAAAGATGAACGTGATTGTTTGTCTGTAACTAGCTTTATACAGATTTATACTCGATTGAGTTAAGTGTTATTTTTGGAGCTACTCGTCGAAATAATATTAAGAATAAAAATTACTAATGCACACTACAAAAATACTTTTTAATCTAAGAAATTGTTATTTTAAATATTAAACTTACGTGAAGTTTTTATTTAATAGCAATAAATTTTCAAGACACTCGTAAATATATGTAAAAAAAGATTGTGCGCGTAGGAATCAACAACGATTAGTTTACAAATACTGTCTTACTATAAGTAAAAGTAATATAGTAAGTTTACCATAATAAGCTTAAGTATGTCACAAAAATGTTCCCACATAAGTTCACGGCTACGCAATTTTTTCATTATTATTCAACTGAGTCACACAATAATGCAAGTGTCTAGCGCCTACGATACTATTATTCAATAACCGCATTGGCATATTAACCTCTAAACACGTACATTAAACTTTAAACCCTAAAACCTGATTCGCAAGGATGGAATTAGAATGTATACTTAGATACAAATAAGACATTAACCTCCAAAGTAATACAGAGTAAATTGTACTGTATGACTTGAGAACTAAGGTAGGGATTTGATTGTAGTTGTGTAAAGAGAGTAAACTATGAATGAACGTTCACGTGCGCCTACGCATACCGGTTGATAGGCGGAGGCCTTGAGTGTAGTGTGCTTTGCAATACTTGCTTATTTGGGCCTTAACGAGACATTATTATTAACGATTTGAACAAACAAGAAGAACTCTACAATGTTTGAAATAAGATTAATATTACAGGTAACAGTTGCAGTAAATTATTTTACTTGTTTTGCTTTCACTAGAACTTATTTATAAATAAAAAAATGATATGGTACCCATTGAGACAACAATCATTTTGTACCTGAAACAAAATAAAATACAACCATTAATTTATCTTATTAGCGATAACTTAGTTATGTGACCAGCAGAGACAAAACCAGTTAGATCCACTTGGAAACCGAAACTAGGATCTTACGATAAATAGTCGTGCTTTGACCACATCTGAGCTGCGCTGTATGCTGTAGCCCAGTGGTGTTACCAGAGGACTGACGAATCAAAGGTCTTGAGTTCAAACCCGTGCACGCACCACTGACTTTTCGGAAGTTATGTGCATATTTATCACATGCTCAAACGGTGAAAGAAAACATCGTGAGGAAACCGGCATGCCGTGGTGGACTATGGCCTAATCCCTCTCAAATGAGAGGAAACCCGTGCCCAGCAATGGGACATCAATGGGTTGATGATGATGATGACCACATCAATGTCACATTTAAATACTATTTTAATGTTTTATTTTATTTACTCGTAAGCTTATAAAAAATCTGTTATTTTTGTTGACATGCAACCACTTGGCGATCGCTAATTAATATAATTGATTTATAAGATTATGTAATAAAACAATTTATAACAATAGGCTTGCCCTCTATTACATGGGACTACTTAACCCTTCGAGAACGACAGGCGTGATGGTATGTAATAAAACAAGTAAAATAAACTGTCAAACGGAAAAGCTTTATCCGTGTTCAAATATACTAAATTACAACGTCTGTTCCAGTAAATGATCCGAAAAGCATAAACAGGATAGGGCTAACCGCTCATACACGATCCATTAATTTAATTAATAACGTCTCTCTCTCATCTATATTTATGGTACCATACATAAACAGCTCACAAACTTATCTTTGCTGACTGCCCGACAACATTTAACCTTACCTAAATAGGACTTAAGGTGAATTGAAGTGAAAAATGGATGTTGGTTTTATCAAGGGTGGCTGACCACCAAAACAGTTGCATAGTACTAAGAGGATTTTGTGTTTCTAGAACGATGATCCATTCTATATGACTAGTATTGACTACTAAACTACACATGTCTAATCTTGTCCTACCTCGTTGTCTTATCCATTAAGTATTTCCCGGATAAGCACCTAGTAATTTTAGACGTCCTCAAATATAAAATACATAAGTATCTAGATGTAACCACAAAGATCAAAGTTTTCTATGCGACACAAATGCAAATATTTAGAAAGCGATTTCACCGTTCATTTGCACAATCAATATCACATCCAATTTTGACCTGACTCGAAAACATCGTGTGTTTTGTTAGAGAGGAATACATTATACCACACACGCCATTGTAAAACAAAATACGATACATAATTGTTAGGATTGAAAAAAAAAAGATTTTGTATTGTTATTTATGTATTTACTCTTTATTATCTTACCTCCAAGGAGACAAACTTACTAATAATCTATTTTGCCTAATCCTGTAAACGATGCTAATGGATTCAATATTTAAAGGGCCTTTTTCTACGCTCAGAAAATGGATCACAAAAGCAAATTCATAAAGTATATGAAAATATGCTGTCAAAGTGTATCTACTTTTATTTTTCGACCCAAATTCACGTCACCCCCTATTGAAATAAGTGGATGCTTTTCCCTTTTATCTTATCCAGTTCGTTTTTAATAATATCCCAATTTCAAAAAATATTTTGGACAAAAGCTTCCCGCGGGTCCTTGGAGCCCCGACATGGAACCGTTGCTAGGTTACGGCACGATTTGTCGAATGTCTAATTTTACCCCCTTTAATACGATTCTGGTGAAATAACCCGCAAATGAATCAGTTGCTAATGTTGTTTATTATAATGGAGAACATGCGACGTTACCCTTTTTGTTTGTTGTTTTAAAGGTATTTAATGTTCGGAGGATCAATCGAGGATAAATTGGTAAACAATTACTGTATTTATCAATTACCATCTTATTGTTTTATTTGGGGTTTAATACAATTCTCGATAATGAAATAGCCTGATGGAAATAACTATATATATTATATTTGTTTATAGTTTTGCATAAAACAGAAGACTGCATTTTCTATTGACTTGGCCCATTTTTAATTGAAGTTATCTGCAAAATGAATGTTTGGCTTTTCTCAGTGTAGGCGGTGTCTGATGCAGCTCTGTCAACCTTATGATCCCTGTTTAGGGCTATCTTCGTATACGTTATGATCGCCACCTTTCATATTGTTTTATTTAGATACGCGTGGTCTTCCTCTGGTTCTACTATTTTTCTTCAATTAATGTTTATTGTCAACAAATACTCCTTCGCTTTCCGCGATGGCATTGATATATTTATATTATATCCGAAAGAACAAAGCAATACCTCTTATAGCCAGTTTCACTCGCGGAGCTAGCTGAGCAGATCAATATACATACACAAGTTAATTATATATTAAAACACCCACTTTTCCCATGAGGCAAGAGGATTTTCTATATAAACAAATTGAGTTACGCCCCGCAATATTTGCTTGAAGCACAATTAATATAATTCCTGGCAGCAGTGAAGCGCTCGATTATGCATAAGTTGGCAGATTAAGCTTATTCTGTAGTGAAACCTAACTACGAGATTGCAAGTCTCTGGCCTCCAGAACGGAAGCTTAACGGTATCTAGATCTTGGTGCAAGCTATAGGAGGATCCACAAGCTGCAGCAATAAATTACTTCCTTCACAAACAATAACACGAATGACGAAATATACCTACGACATATTTCGTCTTAGTGTGAGATTTTATACAAGCCAAATCCAATTTTATTTAGTTTTTTGCTTATTAAGTATATTAAGCACTAACATACACAATAATTGTGGTTAAAAATAATCCGTAATAACGTACCACCCTGGAAGACGCAGCGTGGGCAGGCCCCAGGCAAGGTGGACTGACGACCTGGTGAAGGTCGCTGGAATCCGGTGGATGCGGGCGGCGTATGATCGGTCGTCGTGGCGATCCTTGGGAGAGACCTATGTCCAGTAGTGGACGTGTATCGGTACCACCCGCGCGGTATGTAGGTACAATGCTTAAGTAATAATCAGATACATTTGTGAACATAGATTTTAATTCAAATTTAGCATCCAAAAAATTATTATACAAACGGTAAAATTACTATTTCGATTTACGAATATTTTATGCAGGTATTTTTTTAACAAGACATCACATCTCTTTAATTGTAGACTTTACATTTTAGACCTTTTTCTAATTAAAAAGTTATTATATAGTTTGTGTTAAACAGGAAACATTTCTGCTCCGTGGTGTTAAAGTATTACAATAAATTACATGTTCATATGTATACATATGTGAATATTAGAAAGAGTCTTTAGTTGAATTGCGAACGCTATCAATACATATTTTTTTTAATCGTAGATAGGTTAGCGTATGCTAACAACCTCACCTGATAGTAAGTGACGATGTGGTCTAAGACGCTTTACTTTACTTTTCATGAAGCGGTTATATTATATTCTAACCTCTTTCATCTTACACCATACATCGTCTGAGAACCCTTAACGAGTTATATTTTAAAGTTATTACGTAATAGGTAGTACAACCAATTAGCCGGCTATGAAACAGTTTACTTAATTTTCTGTGGACAGATTAAAACACCCTGAGATGAACTTTTAATTGGCAAAGCACTATGCATATTTCTATAAAGTTATAGCTTCAAGAGTATGTTTATAGACCATAAAATCAAATAAGACATTCCGAAACATCAAGATTTTGTTGTTTGTAAAAACACAAAAATAAAGTGTTAAAGGTGTTAAATGGATCTAATAGTGAAAAATGTTGCTATTAACTATACTAAAATATCATACAATATTTATAAAAAGTAAAAAAAAACGCAAAAAGAGTTTCTAGCAGAGCGTGGTTTCGATCCACGGACCTCTGGGTTATGGGCCCAGCACGCTTCCACTGCGCCACTCTGCTCTTGTTACGGTGAGACGAAATTACCGTTCAGTAGCCGATAGACATATCTCGCCGCGCATGCGGATTACGTCATGTACAACTATGCGAGTTGCGTCACCAAGCGATAATCAACTTTACTACGCAACGATTTAGTTTCTATTTTTGTACATATTTGGTTTGTAATATTATTAGTTTGTACCCGACTTTTTTAGAGGATAAATATTTCATTAAAAACACGTGTATATTTCGTTAACACTTTTGTGCACGTGGTTTTAAAGGCGTGTTTTGTATACACGTTGACCAACCATTTTTTTTTTGTTAGAAAATAACAAAAAAAAAATGGTTGTCTCTAAACTCGATTTACGCACGATAATTTTACGTGATAACAAGCCGAACGCTAGTCCGATCGTGGCTCTCTATCGCTTGTTCCGCGATCTCGCTAGCACGCTTGGCTCAGGCGAAACGTGACATTTCTTTGACAATAGCTCGTTTCGTGGAACTCGGCGTTTTTCGTTTTATAACACGTTATCACGTCAAAATGTAACTCATTCAAGTATTCAATAGACGACTTATTTTTCTGGCGTTTTAATTTTTTTTACACAGATCGTAATAATAAATAATTAGTCACATATGTATATCTACGACTAGCTGCCTCCCGCGGCTTTGCCCGCATGGTATATAGATAAAAAGTAGCCTATGTGTTAATCCAGGTAATAAACTATATGTATGCTAAATTTGATTCAAATCTATTAAGCGGTTTTTGCGTAAAAGAGTAACAAACATCCAACCATCCATACTTACGAACTTTCGCGTTCATAATATTAGTAGGATACCTATACATTATGTATTGGTCACATATGTAGCTACATATTTATACATAGGTACTGTCCCCAACATTGGCATAAACACAAACAAAGCAAGCGAGGGTTAAGTAGACAACGTGACGAGTCGTTTTGTTGGCGGACCTCGGTACCGTCATTTTTAACGGGTTAGCTACGTTTATGTGATACGTTGCCACGAAAATACCGTATTTTATTATGGTGGAAGTATTTTTTTGGGCTTAACGAATGTCTTGTAGAGAATTTAAATTTCCTTGGGAATTTTTGTGTCAACTTAAATTATAGAAACATAGCTTTCTAGTAAAATAATTGAAAAAAAGATATATTAAAAAGGACTCATAAGCTTTTATATCATACTAGCTGCCTCCCGCGGCTTGGCCCGCATAGTATATAGATTAAAAGGAGCCTATGTGCTAATCCAGGTAATAAACTATATGTATGCTAAATAATACCCAAATCTATTAAGCGGTTTTTGCGTGAAAGAGTAACAAACATCCTTCCATCCATACTTACAAACTTTCGCGTTTATAATATTAGTAGGATAATTTAAATTAGAACGATTGAGTCTAGGTCAGGTGTTTTATGTGCCAGAAATATTATTTTGATTACAGTTTAGTATTTTGAAGTTCTAGAATCGGTGTTAACATAATATTTTACTTATATCATTGTCCTTCCAACCAGCCATTAAACATTCTTTGAATCTTCCTGGTTCCTTATCCAATACCATCATCAACATACTAGAATGCATGCATCAAAGTAATGTATCTAAAATTAAAGTGGACCTCCAATTTCCGGGTAAAAATAACAACACCTGTCCCATACCTGCTCGCCCCCCGGCGGGTAATGGCGTGAAGATTTATCTCCCGTTACATGGAATTTTAATGTAACGCATGTATATGGAGAAGGACAAAAGAAAAATGGGACGGAAATGGGAATTTGTGGTCGTTTTAATTATTGTCACGATGGAATTAGGTAGCTGATACGTTGAGAGCTGTGATAGACTATTGATGTAGCTGTAAAGTCAACGGTCTCGATAAATTCCAACGCGAAATTCACTTATTATTACATACATACATATGTACTAACACGCCTATTTTCCTTGGGGGAGGCGGAAAGTATAGAATGCCTTGCGCTATGATCCCCGAATACCACTTATTATTTTATTTTTTTTATTTTATTTTTACTTTTTTTGAATGGAAAATATAGTTATTCGTATATCTAAACTATTAATTGATTTATTAGATAATTTATTGTTATAAAACAACGCATAGAAATTGGAACTACATATTATATAAACTTATTTTTGTGACACATAAACATTTTTATTTATTATTTACTACCGTACGAGATGGAAAACTGCGGCCTCGATTTAGTGATTGACTTCTGATCTTTATCTTCCGGGTTCAATTAATTAGGAATTGCACAAAGTGGTTTTGAATGATCGCAGTTTAGTTTTCTGCGCGGTTAAAAGCACCAGACTCAATAAACAAGGGACCTGAAAATATACCAGCAATTGAGGATACCAACCTCTATCAAAGTCTTCGAAGACGTATCATCACGCCAGTGATGATATGATAATGTTGATATGTTATCTTTTAAAAGTAGTCGGTTGGGCTTACATAATACAAGGTAATATATTTATTTTATGTGTAAACAGCAAAAACAGATTTTAGCACAAATAAAACATACGCATGTAATAAAATTCTCATCGTCCGATATGAATACGAAACAACAGTTCCATTCAACGTAAAATTATCCGTAGAATTTGTGAAAACAGGACCAATCCAATGTAATACAGAAACGGAATTATTAATTTATACATTTATCCGTGTCTGTCATCCGTTTCATTTATGGACATCATGGCGTGTAAGGTCTGATAACTGGTCCTAATGTCCAACAGAATATGACCATTGCGCTCACTGGATAAATTCGACATGCCATCATTTCCACTTCATTTGTCATGTCATTCCCAGCCATGGGCAAAGTATGACCAGCCTAATTTGCCCCCTCACATCCTTTCCCGTAACCAAATTCCCCTTTATTAAGGCATTTACAGAGGGTCGGGAAAGGTCTGTGTACTTTGGATACTACAGAGAAAAGACCAATTTATCCTGAGCCCAAAGTTTGTTAGTATTATATCGGTAGAACTATGATTAAGTGTGTGCAGAAGGTCTAGGTATATTGGACGCTGTGGCCAGCCGTTCGGAAACTCACGATAATGTAGTTGAATTATGGATTTCTGATCTCCAAGTTAATTTCTTCGCGTTTAATATTTCATTACATGTTTTTGCAATGAGATATCACGTAATGATCAATGTTTTATCAGTAAAAGATAGGTTGAAATTACAATCTAAATTTTAAATCGGTTTTAGGTTTGCGGCAGAAAAACGAAAAAATTACAATACGTACCTACATTATTTCATTAGTTAGTATAACTGCACCATTTTTGTTGCAAAACTCATAAACATAATTTGGTTAAACTGACATTTACATTGTTCACTTTATATTTTGTGCTTACTTGTTAATGATCGTTAAATTCCTTAAAATGTATTCTCTCACTATCCATAAAAACCTGTAGTTGGTTTAATGTAGCATAAGGAAGTCATTATTATATTAAACTAGCTGACCCAGCAAACATTGTTTTACCACATTATAGTGGTGGACAACCCTTATCACTAAGGGGTATGAAAAATAGATGTTGGCCGATTCTCATAGATACCGGATAAGCACAAAAAATTTAATCAAAATCGGTCAAGCCGTTTCGGAGGAGTATGGCAACGAAAACTGTGACACGAGAATTTTATATATTAGATAAATACAAAATAATATTAATATTAATAAAAATATATAATATTTTTCCGGGTAGCAAAAATATGTATATACGGAGAACCCAATTCTTCCTCACCTACCCACCCTTTTTTTCTAAACCACACCTATAGTTCACTTTCCATAATACGCAAAGTATAAATATAAATATTCAATTATTTGAAACTATTCTCGAGTGTCTGCAAGACAAATGCACAAGAGATGCAAAACAGTCCTTAGCAGCGATAAATTACAATGTTGCCAAAACATTAACAGCAAAATTGTCGGTGTCGCTACCGAATTATTTAAACCTACATTGTCTTAAGCATTGTAGATCATATTGGTGTTGCCCCTAGCTAGTCTCCGAGGTCTGGCGACCACCAACACGTCTGTAAACAATCAATATGCTAATTTAGTTAACCAGCCCTCAGGTGGCCAATGCACCAAGCTACATACAAATTTGGACGGTTCAAACGATTGTATTAGCAACTTGATTTAATGCCTATGCAGTTTGAACGTTGGACTGGACTGTATAAAATTTAAAATCAAATGGAACGGTAGATTTATGCAGTGTTTAATAGGAATTTATGAACAGTATGCAGTGTGGAGCCGCATATATTGCTATGAGAAGAATGTGCTATGATAAAATATTATCGATAGCCCATTCAACTAATAAATAAGATTTCAAATAAAATAATGCACTTTCATTACAAGTTTCACTCATTTAATTAAATATATGAAATTCTCAATAGCCGCTCGGAGCTTAGATGCGTGCCCAGTTAATAGCAATAGGCTCCCATAATATATGTGACGTAAAACATATTAGTTAATCTGCCTCCTTGTCATCGGAGCCGTGGTGGTATGTCAATAACTTTTATGAGTAGCTAATCATTGTCCCAGTTTCGTTTTTAATTTGTCCACGCAACGTAAAAGTTAGGGCAACGTAAAGAGGCGACTGTTCATTTTAAAACACGGCTAACCGTGTTACAGGAATGCACAAAAATCATAAAACTTTATATCCTGTGCGGTCGTTCCGTGCACGCATCGCGCCAATTTTTTTTTTTATTTCTATTTCACGCACGTGGCGGCCATTTTAAATCCAAATGTAATTGAGAGTTATGTAAATGCGGCTCGGTCAGCCTGTTTACCATTTGCGCTGGAATTCGGGATTTGGTATTTTGTGAAAAGGGAATGAATGGCCGATCGGCGGGAGCAGACAAAATGTGGGTTTAAGAACAAAATTTGCGAGACAAAATTGGATGAATTTGTTTCAAAAGGTATGTTGTTTGTTTGTACTATTTACTTAGTATTTGTTTCTGATAAATCCCGATGTATAGTGATACTGGTAGCTCAGTATATTATAATCGTTTCTTAAGAAATAATTATAATTTACGGCACAGTTACACATAGGTATAGCGACTAGTTTCTCCCCGTGTCACGGTTTCGATTTCCGGAAAAGATATACATATATTTATAGCCTACAGGTAGTTGCTCCGGGTCTGTGTGGTTGTGCATTGCGCATATTTGTGTTTGTAAATGCACCGACGACACATCCCTAATGTAGGGCAATGTTTTTAGACAGAAATTACAATATGTTCTAGTTCCCTAGCTCCAAAATTAATCTATAGTTTCTTTTACGCTATACAGATATACTTATTAAAATTTCCTTACAATAACTATGATAGAATAATAATAAAAAAAATTCTTTCACCGTGATCCTATTGTCCCGATCAATTTTTCCTTGAACACTCTAGTAAAGTTGACGCCATTATCTCGTCTGCGGCGTTTTAAGCGCCATCTATAACAAGTTGCTCTAATGGAGGTGTCATGTTACCATCTCGAATAATGTCGTCCCACTTACTTTCGCTGTTGAGAACTCTATGTTCAAGGCTTTTGCAGTAAATAATCGCTTTTTTATAGGTAAAATTTCAATATGAATTTTTTTACTTATTTTTAAGAATGTCTGGTCCGATTTTGTCGTTCTATTTATATACGTCTGAGCTGTGTTATTCATGGTTAGTTTTGAACGTATCGTCTAATTGTTTTACTACAAAGCGCGCAAAATCGAGAACTTTCTTTCTGCGCTACGTCAGCAATAACTGCTAGATAATGCCTCAACAATTAATCGATATAGGTAGTACTTATGTGAATCTTTTTCTGCTGAATTTTTAAGTAAATAAACGAAAGCAGTGTACAAACCTAGTCGCAACTCCGACTCAAGATACGATCAAATGCAGCTTATTCAGACAACTATTCACACAGGTCAACAACAAATAAATCATTCATTAATTACGTACTAGTACAGGTTTTATTCAGAAGGTGATATACGGACGAAGTGTTATCACCTAACCCGCTAATTGCGTTTCCACTGTTGAGTTATAGCCCATCGTGGGGCCAGCACAGACGCAATAACCACAGGTTATAACACTCGTTTCTCAGAAGGTCAATTTGGAAGAGCTCCTTCATTCCTAAAAGTCCGGCAACGTATTTGCAAGTCAGTGATCACTTAGCATCAAGTGAACCTCCTGCCCGTTTCATCATCAATCCATTAACGTCCCACTGCTGGGCACGGGTCTCCTCTCATTTGAGACGGATTAGGCTACCCGTTTGCCCCTATTTAATAAAAAAAGAATTGACATTATAAAACAGCGCCATTTAGTTGCAAGTAGAGTCAACGAGTCTTGTGTTAGGGATATTGTATGGAAAACACAGTATCTTTCGCACAAACGTTTGCCGCTACGAGGAGACCCACCCTTACCCTCTTGCCTCTACTGCTGCTTGACATCGCGTCGTCGAGAACTGGGTCTGTACTCTCTAACGACTCCTTTGCCTCTATGAGGACTTCAACCCTCTAGTAAAAAAAGGCCCTCCTAATTTTTTTATAATATGAAATTTCACAGTCACACGCCAATTTTAAATTAAATATTGCACAAACCTTAATTTGTAACCTAGATTTTCATTAATTTCATAATGCGCCGCTGCGCGTCTGCTCTGTCACGCAGTTGATGCGTGGACATATTGTTTGAAGCCTTGTGCGTTTGTAAGCTAACTAATGTTTATGTATATTAGTGCATGGAGACCTCATATGTGATACAATTACTTACAACAGGTAATGCCGTTATAATAATATCGATCCTATACATGATTTTTTCTCTTATAAAGTTTATAATAGAGATGAAGCGTATATACTAGAACAGATCCAGGGACTAGGTATTTATCGAGACTAGGTAGCACCTATTCCCAAGTTACAAAATACTCGATCCACCTAGTCTGACTGTTCTGCACACGGCGCGGCGGCGTGCGTCTTGACATAGCACCCGAAGCCCGCGCGAATCTTGTTAGATTGCGAGCTTATATTATATTTATTTTAAATAAACTTAAAAAAAAAAACTAAAAAGTTAAAAAAAGTAAACAAAAATTAAAAATAGGCTAAAACTGATTAGTATAAAATATGAATTGAAATCTAATATAAAATATGATATTTCACGTTGACAGTCCTAAGCCTGTGTAAAGTACCGTAAGCGTACTTTCAGGTATCACTAGCAGACTTTAACCGAAACATACTATAAAGTACGCGTACTTCATGGACTAGGTGGAATAGGTAATTAGATCGAGTATTCAGGTATCACTAGCAGACTTTAACCGAAACATACTATAAAGTACGCGTACTTCATGGACTAGGTGGAATAGGTAATTAGATCGAGTATTCAGGTATCACTAGCAGACTTTAACCGAAACATACTATAAAGTACGCGTACTTCATGGACTAGGTGGAATAGGTATTTAGATCGAGTATTTGTACGGAATCGGACTAGATGCACCTAGTATCAAATTTACCTAGTATGACTCATCTCTAGTTTATAAACACTAGAAAAGTTCTATTTAAACACCACGAAGGTTAACAGACAAGTTAACCTTCTCCGTATTATTTTATGAATACCTCTAGGGCCCGGGCGTCGGGATGCGCTACTGGTTTATTCACAAGTATTTTAATGTGAAAACTATACAATTCGAATGTTCGATTGAATAAGCTGTTCGTTTTTGGTGTAGCTAGCAGTTTTAATGAGTTGCCGTCTGTATTGCAGTTGTTTTTCTGTCTCTAACGAATGCGCATTGAGGGAATTGCAGGGTACTACAGAATACACATGTTCAGTGGAATATGAGCGTAAAAAAATGTGTTATAATAATATCTACAGTTTCAGTTAGTACATGTGTAGTTGATTTGAAACGGAGCCATTGAGAGTAGGTAATAGAGATAAATTAAGATTCTATGTAAAGAAATATAAAGTTCATTCTGTCTTGCTGCCGTAAGCGACTAAAACGGTCTACTTAAATCCTCGTATATACGGTTGTATATTGCTAAGATTTTATTACTGTTTTTCAATAAAGTGATAGTGAGTACAATAATTCTAAACATATTCAAAATATATGTTTTGAATATATTTTTTGAATAAGTACTTTAAAGAATATTTACTTCCTAATGTAAAAAAAATAGGTTTTTTAAAATTTAAATTCCAATTATTTCTTAACGTAATGGCCATATAATACAAATTCAAAGTTTCCTTAAAGACTATTTTACGAAAAATAAAACGGACAATATTCCAATCTGACACAAAACGGGTCTTTTTATCAAAGAGTGCACACGTTTAGTGGTCAGGAGACACTTCAAAAACTATACCCGGAAACTTTTCAATGGAAATCAGGTGGGAACGGGCGACCGGATAAAATATTTCACAAACGAATCGAAGCTACTGGGAAAACCGGTCAGCAATTCTGTGAATTTTGTGATACAAGAATACATTGTTAAAGAACGTTGGCAATTTTATTTATGGTACCTATTCACTATATTCGTTTTGAAAATAGAACTACGTTAGAGGTAAGTGTTGAAGTCAATTGAATATTTTATGCTTTATTGTATTATAAGAATAAAAATGAAATTTCGGTAAATAATTATATCTATCTACCCCACCTTTGTTCTTAAAAGATTATTGGTTATTATATTATTAGTTATTGATTATTAGTTATTATATTAGTAGAAGAGTAGTTTTTGTTTGATGTTCGTGGTAAGATGTTATGACGTTACCTTATAACTTTGAAAATGGAATAGAATTTTGGCGTCATGGGTAAAAATGTCTACTGTAACAAACAGGAGGACGCAGTTTCTAGTCTGGCCCGGATTCAATCATTTATTGCAAAAATATTATAGTTAAATAACGACTGAAATGATTTTCATTTCGATTTTATTCTATCTTTTAGAAAAGGAAATATTTATTTGATGATTATAAACATATTCACTTGAGTCATGGATGTTCCTATGTATATATAATAATAATTATGTAAGAATTCCGAAAAATAATATCGGTAGTACGAACCTCGTTGCTTACCTTCGCCGCTAGATGGCGCTGTGTAATAATTATTGAATACATAAATAGTGTATTAAATCATGTTACACGGATACGCACACTTATCACAACGAACATAAATACACAGTACGGGATATTTCGCCTGTGTTTCCTAGGTTCTTGCACAATGGATGTTCCGGGGCAAAGGTGGGTATCCAAATTGCAGTTTTATCGCGCGTCGCGATCTATGCGCTCGTGTGATGTATTATCATTGCAGCTATTTGTATTCGCGGTGCTTCAGACTTCAGGTATTTACCAAACACCTATTTCTGTAAATATCTATACAAAATGTTTTAACACTTTATAGGTAAGCATATTTGTGCGTATGAGTATGTGATAAAGTTTATTTTGAGGAGCAAATAGTAGCACATAGTAACAAAACAGTAGAATTTCAGCTGTTGAGATTAAAAACTGCCGCCCTATATTTGTGCTCAAAAGCTCGAAAGTATTCAATCGACTGACTTGCAATTTTTCCGTAGTAATAGTTAATACACACAAAAGGCTTCTAGTAAATATTATACTAATTATAAATTATTTTGAGATCATACAAATTAATCGTAGCGACTTGCAGTGCAGAAGCTGCTTCACCACTGCGGAAATTGAATCTTCTTTTAATATAAAAACAGTATTCATAGTCGAACACTACAAAGACATATAGTAAATGCTTTAATGCGATTTAAACAAAGCAAAAATACATTTCTAATTTACATAAGTAGAAAGAAAAACTGATGAAACTTGACAAGGTCGCGGTTACACCGACCTTGACATTTTGTGGTAACATTCAGTTCATAAACTAGCCCACAACCGCTGCTATACAGCCTAAATTATTTCCTACCATATACAGTGAAATAATCTTTAAAGTCTTACCTACTGTATCTGAATTTATTTTTATAAAAAGAAAAACAAAGTAGAATAGGATCGTACTAGTCTGTAAATATAAACTGTCGCAATCAGGATACTAAAATAATCTTAAATAATCATCATGAATCTATTTACTGTCCTACTTCTCAACACGGGTTTCCTCTTATTTGAGAGGGCTGAGGCTACAGTCCACCACGCTAGCCTGGATTGACAGACATTGAGAAAATCTTGCAATAAGCATGCAATTTCCCTGATAATGCTTTCAGTCACCGTTTGAGCATATAAATACTGCACGTAGCTTTGAATAGTCAGTGGTCAGCCTGGGCATCGGACTCGGTCACACCACTGCCTAATCTTATCAAGTATAAGAACTTTGGAAGGATTTTTCTTTTGTGACTTTTCGAGTCAACTTTTATATTTATAACACATCAAGTTCTGACTCTCCAATGTTCTGACCGTGATTAAGTATTATTCTTTAGGTATAGATATACTTAGTTTAGTTGCCTATTCCAAAGCGTAATATGGAAACGGCGATTCCAGCTTTACCTCTAATTGGGTCTCAGTTCAGCTATTAGCAAACATCCGTATGTATGTAACTACATGTTGATACAACTAACCAGACTACAGTAAACAGTATCCACTGGTTATACAATACACGTTTAATACAATATTAGCATACAATCACGTTCTGTTGTTGACATACAGCGCCATCTGTTATTCTTTAAAGATATATTTATATAGAATACGTTTAAATATGTCAATGACTAAACTTTCTTAATTTTAAAAAGCGCTTAAATAATAATTTAATTCCGTTGGAATATTATCGAGATAATAAATATTTGAATTAGTTTTTTTCAACTGTAAATGTTTCATTGTTTCTCAATAATGTTCAATGATAAATTTAGTGTTCAAAATTCTAAGATAATTATTTTTTAAAGGTTCAACATTTTTTAAAGGTTTTAAACACACACACACGGGACAGTAAAGTTAAAAATAAAACTATGATATTAAAACCGCTGTTAAAGCGATTCGTTATGAAAATCCATAAGCCAATCTTAATCCAGTGCTTTCTAATTCCTATTCACATTGCCTATACATCTTATCTAGTGTCTAGAATCCACAATTCCCTTCACAATATTGCATACAACATACCAACTGCGCTGTACAGAAACAAATAAACAGCGCTATGAAGCGATAGCTAATGCGCTACATTATTACACTGCAGTGCTAGTTATGCACCACCCACACTTATGATAATATCTACGACTTCGCAGGCCAGAAGTGTATTCAGTATTGAAGCGCCAAATCATGGTGATATTAAGGAGGGATTGATTATTTAATTGGATAAGGCTTGATTGTGTAAAGTAATGTGGTTATTTTTTATGAAAGCCATTAATATACGTAGGTATTAGAAGAGTTCAAACCATTTTCCAGTATGTAAAACTACAAAACCACACATAAGATTGATTCTGTGTTTAAATGTAGACATTTATTATTAACTGTAATTAAAAAAATATTGTACTATAAATAACAATACCACAAAGAATCCCATTCTCTATCTCTATTCATTTAAAATACAAAAGGAGGCAAGACAATTCAAGTAAACTTAAAAGCTCTCTTAAAAGTTCACTCAAGTAAATATAATGCCGAACCAATGTTCTTGTTCAAATGGCGAATCATTACCCGGATTGAAGCTCCGCTTTAGAGCAATATGAACAAGATATTTTCAACGGCAGTCTATTCCATACAATTAATATCAAAACAATGCACTAACGAAGCAAACAATATTGAACATTGCAAGGATGCTGAAGACCAATTCCAAAGGACTAAACTGCTACCCATTTTTAAAGAAATAGCAACTGTTACATCAGCAAAATAGAGCTGCAATTTCCGTGATGGTAACGTAAGTGATTATGACACTAATTTGAGAGTGCACAATGAATGGTGTGGAGGAGAAATCACGGGCGGGTAGCTTTCAATTGATAGTGTAGTTTGTGGCCCGACGTGTATGGAGTTCGATGTTCGAGTTGAGGAAGTCTTCTCAGCTATACAGCTTTTGAATAACGTTTTGTAGTTGTTTTGTGAAACGGTTCGCTTCAAAGGATATTGTGTAGTGATTTTGTAAATAGGAATGCTTTATTGAAATTGAATCACGTCGCAGTTAAACTTATAGGTATGTTAATAATACTCCTATTCTGTATCTATCTGCATATTCAATAATTTAAAACCATGTATTTTTTTTATCGCACGGGATGATAAACATGGTGTGCTGTGAGTGTACACTTAGCTATTCATTCAAACGTGAAGGTATATTAAAAATCCACTTATTACTAAACGCCAAAGTTCATTTCAGACTAAATACTAATCACAAGAAGCTATCTATGAAATTACAAGCCAACAGAATCTTCCAAGATGTTTTTATAATACTGATACACTTCCGTGGTTATGTATTAGTGAGCTCCCGAGCACACGTCATTACCTCAGGGTAGCAACTAAGTTGCTTCGCACCTGCTGCGAAATATCGATGTCATTCTGCGAAGCGCTTCGGTGTATATCACCATTACGGTGCAGAGTACGACATGGTTTAGAGACGAACATCAAGGCGATAATTATTTTTTTGGTAGCTTTAATAAATGTACATAATTATTATCAGGTAAAGGTTGTTTTTTTTTTTAATAACAATGACTATTTAACAAATAGCGTAATAGTCCAAGTGTTTATTTCTTGACAAATAATTATTAAAATATGTTTAAAGCGACAGCAGAATTTACAAAATACCTACTAGGTTATAAATTTTAAAAATAAATAGAACAAAATCAATTAGGCAGTTACGAGGTAGGTAGGTATATATTTTACTTCTTAGAAAACATACACAGACACACAAGAAGTGCGTTAAAACTTTTCAAAACCACAACCATATCAATAAGTAATCAGCCAAACCCCACATTTCACATTCGGTGCGTCGACCCTTCAATCAATCATGCCCAAATCTCCGGAGACTAGGCCTAAACAAAGTATTAAAAAGACATTAGGAACAAAAACTTTGGCTGAACTCTCTGGCATTGCCGACTACCCTGTGCCACGCACATCTTAAGATAAGCTGTGCGTTGCCTAAAACCTTTGAATAGAACTAACGATCCGTGTACCAGAGTATTGAAAATTTATTCTAAGTACGCGAGGGCGTTTGATGGTTAGTTATGGTACTGCTTTTGAGGCAACACCACCAATCAAACATGACCTCCCGAGCCTTCAACCAAAGCCTCTTTTGTGCGTGAAATGCCGAACGCAGAGAGGGACGTGGTAGGTCTTAAAACTTTTGTCGCGTCTTTAGGTGGTTCTCGAATAAATGTTGTAAGAGATATGTGTTGTGTAGAATGTTATTTTTTGGACTGTAAACGAGAGTTTATTTTATGATGGTGTTAACATAAGATGTAGGCGGAATTTTTGAATGTTTCTGAATTGTGTGGAGATTGTGCGAGCAATTCATTTTGAATGGCGCGGAAAAACTATGGGGTTGTAAAGCGTTTGAATAAAATTTATACATGGAAAAAAATGCAACAAATTCATAAAAAAATATGTGCTGTATGTAATAGTATGTATTACGTACTGTACAGTTTTAACATAGTCTTAAGCTTGTTTGTGTAAGCTTCAAAAACTCAAAAAGTTCTATACTGATTGAACTCAAATTTTGACACTATATAACTATAAACCCCTTCAAAGATTGTGTTTACAAGGCAAAACGTGACAGAGTTCAGCTCCTTCAATATACATATTATTATATTTATAAAAGAATTTACAAAAAAAAAAATAAGATACTCCACAAGGCTTCAGATTAAGGATCTACATCAACCTTTACCCATAAAATCTCATTTGCTAAATGTAAGAGGGTGAGAATATCCAATAATCAGAAAAATCTTTGCAAATCCTTCGAAGTGCGTTCTTACATAGCCTATATAAATAGATAGGTAAGTGAATCGCATATTTCTATACATATTTTACTTTGTAATGCTTTAGCATTGTACAAATTATAGGTGTCATTATTGACGTCAAGATTGACGCAGATTGAATTTTTCGAGGTGCCCTAGAAGGACATACACCGATCTAATTGGTGAACTCCTTCAAAAAGGTCAGGTTCGCAGTACTCGTAACCAGCGCGCGTGCATGAAAAGATGTAGGACTTTGGACGAGGCAAAAGTGGTATACGATAACTAATAAGTAACATTGAATCGAACAAATCAGCAATTAAATTATTAAAATTATATTGATATATGTCCAGCAGTGGACGTCTAACGGTTGATATGATGATGATGATGATGATGATGATGATAATATTGATATACTCGCTGTCATTAACGGATTGAATCCCGTAGTCGAATCTTATATAAATTCAAATTATTCAAATTCAACTCATCTAAGCAATTGAATAACGTTATTGTATGTAGTAAATATAAAACAGTAGTCTGTTATATGTTTAGATAAAGTACGAAGTATCAAGTGGAATCTCTAAAACGTTGGGACGGAGTTCAGCCTGCGCCGACGTCCGGTGTTAAAAGGGGGGGACTGTCGGATTATTTCATGCAATCCCTGCACACTCTCCGAAATATACTCACACAGTGCCTGCAGTTTCCAAGAAGCTTTCTGCAGTAGTGTACGAAACAGCTTTGTCGGACTAAGTTTTTGCTTCCTTTGTCTCCTGATTGCTTTTATTTATTCCTGTTTTTTTAAGGAAATGGTTATTGTGAATTAATGCTAAAAGTGTTTATGTTGAATTCATTTATGTAATCATATTTTAAATTAAAAACTTTAAAACAGTGAAAAGGGAGCTTCTTAAAAATACACAATACCCGGTATTTTAGGTACAACAACATAATTGTCTATTAAAATAGATCTAACGCAAAAATAAATTGACACTAGAATTGCTAATCCATCGTATTGCAATCGGATGAAAATGCCTCATTCAGTAAATTTTGTCTATCGGAGGAAGATTTAAAATATCAACACTCACTCCGCAAGCTGAAAAAAGGCGTGTCATAAAATTCAACAAAATTGTACATGTCCCAAGTCCGGTGGTAGGATCTAATGATGGCTAACTCTTATATGTGGTATTAACAACAAACAGATAAAGTTATCGGGTTCATGTGAACAGCCAGTGCAGTGCCAAATTTTCTATCGTGTGTACGTGATCCAGATTCATTTACATGAATATACTACAGACTATTAGTCTGTGTTTTCTATCAGGTAAGATGAGCATGAGGGTATATCACCTATCAAAGCAATAGTAAAAAAAGCTAGGGTAACTTATTTCTTGTATTTTCGCCACATGACAGCTACAGCTAATTTCAATCCAACCGCCTTCACTTTTCGACTTTTGTCGTTTCCCGAGAGGAATCCAAAAGTTGGCCGAAACAATCCAAAAGTTATTCATAAAATATTATAACGAAAATTCGTCAGATGTTTTGGACGTAAAGAATTCCCAGAAATAGCAGTCCCCGTTTTCTAATTTCGTTTCAAACGTTCGGTGAAATGTCTCAAAATTTAATTACCATGGGGAGACGATTTTTGTTCATTGACAAGAAAGGTCGGGAGATATCGTTAGGGTAAGAAAAAACAAAGATGTCAATCGAATTAATTAACGGACAACAAACAATAGGATTTTTTGTGAGGTTTATTTTCCGATATTCTTTGGGATTATCAAGTATAAAGACTTTGATGTCTGTCTTGCTTAGTCCGGTTTGTGTATCCTGTCCTTTTGTTTATTTTGTTATTTTATTTTTTACTGGTTTAGTGTTTGCAAACACGATTTCCGATCATACATTATGTAGCTCTCCAATACCCAGTTTGAGTAAATTGTTAATAGGCTTTTCAATGGTAAAATACAGGAGCGCTCATTGAAATTTGGAGATTCAGCCGGTTAATAGGTAAACCAAAAAGGTATCTATATAAGTAAAAACAAGGTGTGAAAGTAAAGACTATACAATATTAGGATAATTATTAAGACTATTTATTTTTATGTTCCATATTTGACCAATGAATAATCCCTGAAGCATTTCATATGTAATTTTCCACGTATTTCTCACGGCTTCAAATCTGGTAACCAACACGCGTCACTGCATCACGCCGTCACTTTTTCTTTCGCTTCGTAATGCGAAAAATATGTCGAAGTCCAAAGCTGGGTGGCATCCATCATAAATCACGGGTCGCCTGAGCAACGTGCACAGTGGCCCTCTCTTAATCCGGCCCTGCGTAAGCCGCTGGTCATCGTGCTTTGAATAGGAGTAATGTACTAAACACACAAGAGCCGATGCAGGAGGTAGGGGGAGGCTTATGGGGTCTTGAGCCCTTGGACCGCGTCTAGGTCTTTCTTAATCGAATTGGAGCCTGTAGAACTAGACCGTCACTACAGGGCTTTAGGCATAGACACCGACAGTTTCCTGATCGATTTAAGGCCCACGTCGTAACAAGAGCGAAGCCGATTGCTTATTAGCTGGGCACGACAAGTTTCATCTCCAAGTAATTCGAGCTTGTGATAAAAAATGTATGCAGTACAACTAGGTAACTTTCACAATACGGAGGTACTTATAACATTATTTTTTGTTTATTTCTTTCTACTGTTCGATATATTTCTTAAGATCGCTAGTAGTTGGATACTAAGGATAGCCGATCCTTCTGTAAATCTGTGATGGAGGCACTTGTTTAACCGTAAACATAGCCGGGCTAATTAATATTGATAATGATAAAATTATATCTACACATACAATTTATTTAAAAGCGACTGTTGCAGACCACATATTTTTTTTCCTATTTAATATTTTTAGTATGAAAATTAAATCATTATTCTATGCTCTAAAGTTCACAAACGTTTAGCAAGAAAACCATTGCATATTTAACGCTATTAAAACTACGTAGTTGCAAAATAACATATGTATTTATACAAATTAGATTAGTTGCTAGTTAAAAAAAGCCGTTCTAAAGTTTTAAAAGCCTGGCTGAGACTCTGAAAGTCAAGTTTCACAGAAATTATCCTTTATTCGAACACATATAAGATTGCTTTTGCTGTAATAAATAACGATCCCAATATCGATTCGATGTGCCGAATCCCTCCGATCCATCCATGGTGTATTGAAATGTTCAAGACCATTAAGTACATTTATATTAAATCTGTCGTGATTTTTTAAGAATATTTACAGACATTTTCATATTGTTGATAACGACCCGCGAAACTGCAATCTACGAGAAGCACGCTTGCCTAGAATCTCAAGCCTTGCAATTTAATTCAATGCCTAGTGATTGTCAATATCTTCTCTTCTGTTCTGTTCTCGCGATATTTATCTAACGTGATATAAACAACTCCACGAGAACTGGACTGATATGACCGGCAGACCCCGGAATTGATTGCTACTGAAGTAAGCTAAACAGTACCAGGAAAAGGTATGCTGTCCTTCCATTTACTAATATCAACAAATTCCATATCGACGCACTCCACTGTCCAAAGAAACACTTTCCATTACAATTTCTGCCAACGTTCACCGTATTATTTTCATTTCCTCAATCGCCAACACAAATACAGCCTACACAAAAGGAAAACAGACGAAAACTGCACAGCACGCAAAAACATAAACGATTGTACGTAACAAAAGTTCATATAAGCATGAGACAAACTCATATCCAACAATACATTACTGGAATACTCTGCTTGAAGCTTTATTCCGATCACATAAAGACTCCATCACCACGAATGTATTTTAAACTTTCTCGTCAATCGAATAAAGTTTCAAATCGTTTGGTTGTTGTAAAATTTTAAGGGTGGTTATTAGTGCGAGGTTAGTTGCCTATGGTCAGTTTTCAATAGCTCGCGTGTTCCAGTGCTTAATGAAAACGGGGAAGATTGTATAGATATTTGGTAGGTACCTGTTGCGATTTGTTAACTGTTCCGCGTTGAAACCAATTGTTATTGTTTTGGAACTATTAGTTTCGTGATGTTGGTATGGCTATGTAAAGTTGTTTATTTGTATGATAAATTAGAACAATGCAACGAGGAGAATGAAATTTTCTGTCAAAATTAAGAATAATAAAACTACAAATACTTTTATTATCGCGGTATTTTGATATTATTTTATACCGATGCTTGGCATCCTTCACAACGTTATCGGCCACGGGCAGAAATGAAGAAATCAGTAGGTCAATAATAATGGGTTTACGTTTTCACGGAAAGTAGTTTAACTTTACAAATCCCTATGTGGTAGAAGCTTATATTTTATGTTTATATTTTATCATATAAATGAATTTCCATACGCGTACCATATTTTTATTTCTGACAGAACCAAAAAACTGTTTATTTTCACTCTAATAATTATACCACAAAAGAAACATTACGGCCGCATGCTATTCAAGTATTTAAAAGAACATAGGTATAAAACTAATTAATAATGAGAGTGTTCTTATCTATGTAACAAGAAAATACATCCGTTTATATAAATAAATACTGCTAAACTCCCAGCAAACCTGCAAACCTCGAAACGAGTAGCACTAGAGAAAATATGTAGTTGTTACTACAAGTAACAGAAGTAAAAGTAAATAAGAAAAACTTATAACAAGCGGGTAACGGAACTGCTTACTGGGCACGGGTAGCCTCACAAAACTTCGTAATGAGTTATCCCCCGAAGCAAGGGGTATACTGCCTACCTAATGTTTGTAAATGAACTCTTCATACCACTATAGAGGGAGATTTAAAATAGTGTGGTGGTGGATGCTATCAATATTGATCCGAGTGTCACTTACAGATTTTTAAAAGGGGATATAGTAAATATATAAAAGATAAATTGTGTCTCCTATTTTTACCCGACTGCGTCAGAAGGAGAGTTATGTTTTTTATTTATAATTTTATTTTGTTGGTCTAGTGTACCCAAGTACCTCTGCTGAGTGTTGGTTAAAATTCAATTTTAAGTTTATTTCAATTCAAAGGTAATAATATAATAGAATAATACTCAGAATTTTTAGTAGGTACATTCAATTTCAAAGACAAGTGTTCTTGACTTTGAATTAATTTCTCTTCGAAATTCTTAGTAAGAATTATGTAACAGGCCTATTGTCGATTAGACCTACCCCTGGTAAAACATACATACGAATTGTGAGCATATATTAGTAGATATCTGTCTGACCACGCAGACGCATGACAGTTTTATAATATGTTATGATCGGTATTTTATCTGAACCGTTCTCTGAAGCTGCCATTCAGATGTATAGAATATTAAATCAAATAATTTAAGGTATAGTTGGCAAATTGGTAATACGATATGGATACGATGGAGTTGTAACGGCTGATGGAAGTCAAAAGCTCCTAGATAAAGATTTTAAAAAAGTTATAGTATTCCTCTAATTTGCAATTTTAGACGTAAGTAGTAATGGTGATATTTTAATAAATATTACGTCAATACACTAAATATATCGAAGATCAAATCCCCAGATGTCTTCAGAAACACAGTCCCTATTATTCAACCTTTCCACTCATCTTCCACCCACAGTATTCAATCGATTGTAAACAGACATCGAAATCACGATTGCAATTTACTGTTAAAACAACATAAACAAAATGAACATCAAATCCTATTGAGTTCTAAATTACATTGAATTATGCATTTATTGAATTTTAAATGAGGTTTGCATTGCACTCGGTACGTCCACGTTATTGCTGTCAGCTTTGTCCGTATAATTGTACGTTATTTATTATACATGCGTATAATTTACAAACATAGCTATACTCTATTATTGAAGCAATACTCAAAGCTTTGAGCTCAATGTACGCAAATGAATAAGCAGTAGTCTTTCATCATTTGAATCACAAGACGATGAAAACAGTAATGGTAATAACCACAATCAAGTGGTTAAGCTGCGTCAGCCGAAGTAAGTTTATAGATGGGTGTCCGTTAAATATTGAGATCCCTTGGGAAAACTGTTATACCGTTGGTTATCGTACGAATAAATATGATAATTGTCAGCACTTAAAAACCTGAGCAGCTTGACAATCGAATTATCTGTAGAAGTTTTAATATCGGTACCGGTAGGTAACATGACTTCAATTAGCTGTCAATGCTTAAAAAAAAACTTCACAAAAAAAAAGTTCCATTTATTAAAACAATAATTCTAAAATAAACTATCACTAACACTCACAAATCATCAGTTAACTTATCTATAACAATCGTTAACAAAAGGACATCTCATTGTCAATTCATCTCATGCCTTATTTTACAGACAATTCTCTTGGGAAAATCCTTTATCAATGTTTACGTAGAGTTGTCACTGTTTTTCCAATTTCAAATATTATCAAAAACTATATTTCTTTCCAGCCATGTAGTATGTGAATTGCTTAAATCCTCATCGGTGTATACCACAGGGTCTGTCACGCGTGAAAAAAAATAAGTTCCTTTTATACATAAGTCAGAATTTGGAACAGCCTGTATCTGGTCCCCTACAGGAGGTAAATCTTTGTTCTGATTAAGTAGGTATTCCTAAAGATGCATTAGAGCGAGGGGTGGCGAAGCTTTGAGGAGTTTACTAAAGACATGTTGATAAACACGTTCAATATCAGTAGGTACACAAGGTAACGTGTCTTGGATCGATTTGTTCTAGATAAAATGATGTGTTTCACGATGAGTGGGTAGGCCCTAATTTATACCTAACCTATACAATTTATGTTTGTTTTTTTTTACCGATTTGTATGTTAAAAATATTAAATTCAATCACAAAGATACTCAAAAATGAGCCTGACATATTTTAATTATCCCTTGCACTCCGGCAAGCAATGACGGTGACGTCACAGTGCTTTATGTGTTGTCTCATTCGTGGTAACTCCTTGACAACAATTACCCCCACTCGCATATTTGAAATGATTCTAATTTATTACTTTTAAACGGCCTTATAAAGAACTTTCTATATTGTATTATGGACCACGACATAACATTTTATTTTTTTAATTCAAAATATTTAAATTTAAAGAAAATAAAATTGTTTATTTATTGTATCTCTCGTCGCACATGGGCAAATGTTCGTACTGAACGCCTTCTTCATTCACATGAGCAAGATGACTTTTCACGCGTAAATGTGAGCGTGAAATGAGCAAGCTTGGTTACGAAACAAAAAACGGCACAACGGACTTCGAGACAGTGACGTATTTGACGTTACAAAGTGGCGGAGAGTGTCCATTGTGTACGACGAAAAACCATCGTGGACCACGTTTGACCTTTATTATTATGAGCATAAGGTACTCTAAAAGTATAGTTATTAATTAGTATTTAAGTGATTTAAAAATATCGAGTAGTTTTCCAAATTTTTGAGGCCTCGACTGACGCCTGAAAAATTCATTGATTGAGCAATCAGCCTGAGCGTCCTAGGTTCCATCCCCACACGAAGCAAGTATTTGTACGATCTATAGGTGTGTTTCGGGTCTGGACGTCTGTGTATATGAAAATTTGTGATTGTAAAAGCACCCACGATGCAGGAAAAAGTCCTAGTGGGGATTTAAAATATAAAAACACATACGCAATAAAATCAATACATCATTTTGGTTCGTCTTGACGGATCAAGGGTCTACATCCTCTTAAACACAGCTTCAGCCATCAAAGTTGTATTCCTCCAATCTTGCACAAATCTTCGCGTAGTTCTAGTCGACCGCACTCGTAAATCATGCAAAGTTTCATCTCAGCAAGTGTCAAAACAAAACTTCATATCCATATCGCGGGATAACGTTAAAACGATGCGACAAAGATTATGTAAAGAGCAGAAGGTCAATTTTATTAAAATGTTGAATTAGGGTTTTCTATTTAATCAATGTTCTGTGTAACATTATATATTGTACGTGTTTATGCAGCAAAATAACACTTTCTATTAAGTCTTTAAACAAAACACTGAAATACATTCTCAAGACAAAGCAGTTGATGTCACGACGATGTTAATTAAAAAAGGTGAGGTGAGGAGAGGTGTCTTTTAAAAAAAAAGAAACCCCTGTGTCAATATTTTTTGTTGTTTAACTTATAATCTTTATTCTTATAAAGCTACTTTTTATGTATTTGACTGGTGAATACTCAAATGTTTTAATCCAAACGTTTTGAAAATTTGATGGTATCCACAACGATGTGAGATATAATCAATATACCACGATGAAATCCATAAAAAGTAATTATATTTCAGTACTTTTGCCAATATTGGAATATTGGCAAAAGTATAAGAAATTATAAGCCTTTATTCACTTAATTCTTTACATTCCGCGTATTCTGCCTAACTCCGCGCCTACGCAACATCGCCGGCTAAATGCGGACAACGACATTAGTAACTGTCGACCTCATCGGCGACCAAGTTATTGATATTTGTGCCATGATAAACGATCGCACAAACACGTGTTTGTGTGGACATTGCTCAAATATCGGCGATAATGTAAACGGCTTTCATATTTTCGCGAAACTCCTCCGATATTTATTTGACCTACTTAGCGAACTCTTTTCAATACTCGAGAAATATATATTTTTATCCATGCTAGGTTGCTTCTGTTATCAAACATCTTATAAAGTTTTTTTAGCAGTAATCTAAAGAATGCTAATGGAAATACTTATAAATCGTTCGAGTACTGGACTGGACTGCTGAGGTCGTAGGTTCTATTCCCACAGGACACAAATATTGATGTGATGAATATAAGTTTTTGTGTTCGTTCATCTCATATTTACAAAAGAAGTATGCAATTAAGTTTTCTAGTACCCATACAAGCTTTGCTTAGTTTGGGACTAGATAGTGTTGTGTAAAGTGTCGCAGAATATGTATATCTATTTATTTATTTATATTGTAAAAAGTTAGTGTAATCATATAATTATAATAAATTTATACGGTTTGACTTGAGGACCTCTTTGTTTTTCCTTCGGTATACATATATGTGATAATATTGTTCAATAAAAATTAAAAGGAAGGTAAACTACTTCTTACAAATTATTTTATACTAAAGGTCCTATCATATGTATGTATAGAATACCCTCTACAAATCCTCAAACATAATCCGTAGAGGTAACTCTAAACATCTTAAAGAGGCACTTTAGGTACGTTTGCCACTTTGTAATTAGATATCCTCTTCACCCTTTGACAGGTTAAGTTGTTCATTATGTGCCATTTTGTGTAATAGCTGCAGTCTCCTCACAGAGGCTGCTGTAACGAAGGCATTAAAAGGTATTATATAATATTGTACCTCATTTATTTTATATTCTGTAATATTTTAGCTAACATTATTGTTGAAATTCGTTTTATTTATAAAACGTTCTTCAATCATGTGAGTTGTTACCATTAGGTATGGCTGTGGGAGACAATTCATAATTTATGACAAAAAAATAATAAAATTAAAAGATTTTTTCTGTTTGTTGTCTGTGTGTTGATTGGAAATACTCATGAATACAGAAAGCGGAGAGTTATGTCGGACGCTTACTTTGTAAAATCACACGGAGACATGTTTCCGCAAATGAGTAGGAACATTCAGAGATTTCCAATGGAACTTTATCATGAGTTCTCCTCTACTGTAGCTGTAACTGAAAGTTTTTTTTAAGCCGTTCGCTCAACCACTAACCCAAAAGTATCGTCAAAACTGATTCATCATCATCATTCATCATTCATCACCAATCCATTAAAATCTGACTGCTGGGCACGGGTCTCCTCTCATTTCATAGGGATTAGGCTATAGTCCACCACGCTAGCCTACTGCGGGTTGGCAGACTTCACATGCCATTGAGAAAAATTTACAAACATGCAGGTTTTCTCACGATATTTTCCTTCACCGTTTGAGCATGTGATAAATACGCACATAACTTTAAAAAAATCAGTAACTTTGGGTTCGAACTCGATACCTTTAACATCTCAGTCCACTAGTCACTACAACTAGGCTACCATATCACACCAATAGGCTACCACAAACTGATTATTCCATCAAAATTTCATTTCAAATCGTAATGAACTTTGAATATGACTGGGACGAGCTGACTGGTCATAACATGTTTACGTTATTCGACTAACGTAATAATGTATTAAAGTTGGTCCCGTTCACAGATTGGGTCGCGAGTCCGCTCACTGTTCACGCAATGGACTTTGTTGCAGTTTCCCTGTTAAAAAAACTAACTGTACATTGCGAGTGTTTATTTATCGGTTCTGAAAATGACTTGTGTTTTTTTGGAACCCTTGTTCTATATAGACATGTGCTTAGAGTAGGTAAAATTATTAAAATTTTGAAAGTATTATCTATATTTTAACATTTTTATTTATAACTAGCTGACCCAGCAAACGTTGTTTTGCCACATTATAGGGGTTGGTGGACTACCCCTAACATTTAGTGGGATGAAAAATAGATGTTGGCCGATTCTCATAGATACCGGATAAGCACAAAAAATTTCATCAAAATCGGTCAAGCCGTTTCGGAGGAGTATGGCAACGAAAACTGTGACACGAGAATTATATATATTAGATGTAATGTACCATCATGCCTGTGTCCTCGAAGGGTTAAGCAAAGGTGTACTGAAACTCAGAGTACGCCGTATGTTTAACTTTCCTTACAATGTATTGATGAATTAACCCTAAATGAAATTACAGATAAAGATGATGAGGAAATAGATTGTTACATAAAAACCTAAATACACTTTGGTCGCCTTGAAAATCCAAACTTAGGCTCTGATGAAGCAGTCTGAGAACATTAAGGCAGTTTAGCAGATTTTATTACTACTAGGTGCTGCATTTTGTTGAGAGTGAATACTGGCGCTGGCTATGCTATAAATATATTCAGACTTAATAACGCGGAGTTATCAAGTTTTAAGCTAAACACTACGACTACTACTAAGACTTGTGTTACGGATACTAGATGGTCGATACGCTCTTTAGTTTTTTGAGTATATAATATAGGTATACATAGTCTAGGTATAGTTAGTCAGACCAAACTGTCTCGCGTGTCGGAAAAGTATCGCAATAAACATTTTTTGATTACAGATATATGTAGTTACGATTATAACAAAACTCAATTTCAAAACTGTATACAAAACGATACTTTCCATACCATTATCACAATACATCCATACGCTAACAGGTTTCAAAACAAAATAAAACTCGTCAAAACGAGAAACTAATACAATTTGAATACGAGCATAAGTTTCGCTCTTTTTATTGCTTTGAACGGGCACAGTTGATAATATGAAAAGGCGAGTTCGCGAATAAACCGGAGAAATGCGATAGTTTCATAAGGCGAAGGGGCTGTTACATTGTAATGTAAAGTTTTTGAACCGAGATCTTGGTCGCAATTCTTGATACCTACGATATTATCGACCTCGCTTCTTATCTAGTGGTCGCAAATATGACTTCTGAGCGTAAATTACAATATTCTTTATAAGGGAATTTTCAATAGCACATTTGGGTTAGTATTCTGTTAATGAGAACTGAGAACTGTAGGTACCTGTTATCACATGAACACAAAAATATACAAGCAAACTGTGGATATATCTGTGTGCCTAATCCTACAGGGATGCGGTCAGTATGGTATGGTATGAAATATATACGCAGGCACTTCCTAGGACCAGTCGATAACCGAAAATTAAAAAAAAAAAAAATGAATTAAATTTTGACTTCATTGATAGATCAATATTTTGATATTTTATCATATACTTGTAGATGTAAGAAAATTCGATAACTGACACTACGGGTCTCATAGTTGTAATTAAAGTGAAGTTTATCGAATGTTACGAAAAGTCGACTAGACGAGAATCGGCTCCCTCGTCCTAAATAGGTCGGGTGTTCATGTGTGGGTGAAAGCATGACGGTTTATGTAAATATGTGTGCGAACAGTATCTATATGACAGAGTGTGTGTGTATTGGAGAAGCTCTTCGATGGCATATTGTATTCTGGGCGAAGGTCAAGGATAAATAATATTAAGGTTCGTATTTCCAAGCATATTTGCCATCCTAATAGCCTAAAGTTAAAGAGTAAAATGGATCATATGAGAAAATAAAACTGGAATCAATACACCGAGGCTCGAACTCCATACATAATCATGCCTGTCGTTTCCTATGGGTTAGTCAGAGGTGTATTAATGTACACGTGCATTCCGGCGGTATTTTTAGGTCCTATTTTTTAGGTGCTCGATCCCAAGTGATAACTTGGGATCGAGCACCGAGCACCAATCCAACCTTCGAGCTGCTACTGAGAATTTCATAGAAGAACCCAATAACACTTTATTCGACCTGAGATCGAACCTAAGACCTCTTGCTTAGCAGTCGCAATTACGAACACAAGACCAACGAGGCAGTCGAGTTACACTGTGTGTTGAGTTGAGAGTGCTCCGCCATTTTGAAATCCAATAATGAACAAAATAGAACATTAGGCCTCAAACACATGGTTATAAGTACCTAGCTAAGAGCTAGAGATACTTACTTCGTACTTATGATCACGTAGTCAAAGCAAGAGTGCTTTGTGGTTGGAAACATGTGCTTTCCAAGAAGTCGATATACTTGAAACAGTAATTTGCCTAATCTGTCGGCAACAGAGGCGTGACTGTATAACACACTACATCTTTTTTCACTACACAACGATTTACTTCTAGATACTTAAGAACTTGAATGTTTCAAATAGGTAAGCTTACTTGAATTGGTTGATCAAAGGATTATTAAAAAGAAAAGAGAATATTAAGGTACTTACGTTAAATATGACAAATATAAAACTTTATAGTAAAGGTAACTAGATTTACAAAAGTATTAATATTCAATAGGTAATACAAACTATCTCTCAAATTCAAACCAACATTTGTGATTTCTTACACTTATGCCAATTATTTATTACTACATAGAAATAAAAACTACTTTTTACGAACTTCATAGAAATAAATTGATATTATTTCATCCCTATGACCTTTACAGCATTCATGCCCTCGGGTAGACTTACAGTTTACTCGTGCTTATGGGAGCTATCCACCGTACTTCGTCATCAAATCAGTTATTGTCCCACTGCTAGGCACGGGTCTCTGATTCGAGAGAGATTCTGATTTCTCTCAGGCATCCCGTTTCCTCACGATGTTCGCCTTCACCGTTTGAGACATATGATAAAATAGATATGCACGTAACTTAAAACAATCTGTGGGGCGTGACTTTTGATTTCACAGTCCCCAGATCACAATATTAACTATAACCTTAATTATTATCAAGCTACAAATTGAAGTGAAGTGTCATAATAAGATATAAGTGAAAATCTCTTTCCAGTATATTGGAAGTCGTACAAAGACGCTAAAAACAATAATATTGCGAGTTTAATACCGGCGCATCGGAATACCTTGTGAGAACGACTTGTAAACGGCTCCTTATAGTCCCAGTGTTCTCTGTAATTTTATACTGACGACGTGTTTGTGGCTTCGAAATTGTATTGTGTATTAATAAAGTGCTTTTAGCGCTTAGTTAGTTTTCTATATTAGGTATTTTGAGCAGTTTGCCGTTTTAGTGCTAGATCATTGCCATTATTATAAAAGTTTGGCATTATGACTTACTTCTTGGTGATTTTGAATTGTAAAGGTCAAGTTAAAATAATATCATGTACGCAATATTATCAGTAAAAAGTTTTATTTCAAAGATGATTGTTTTAACTTAATGATAATCAAGATAATAAAATAAAAGATCAACTTTTTATTAATAATTAAATTACCTTTAGCGATGAAAATGAAATTCCAAAATCAAATAGAATGTAGATAGAAACAAACCTTTAAAAAGGATAAATGATAAATGTCAACAAAATCTGAAATATGCAAACTTATTTGTAATGAAGTACTGATATTTGCTTGCATACGTAATAGTTTCTATAAATTTACAAACAAATGTATATAATACATACAAATAAAAACACTAATAATAATATGTTGTGAGACAAGCAAACCGCTTTACAACTTCTGTTGCAAACGACATTTTGCACGACGTCTGAATAAATCGTCTACCATTTTATTTTTCAATGGTTTTAACATTCCCTTGCAGAATGTTCGCATGCTGCACGCCATATCTGCTGGGCTTATTAATGGTCAACGTTGTTTACATTCGTAATTTCTTAATTTTATGGGGCAGATTGTAGGGCGGACATTTTTTAACGTGTAATAGATTAAAATAATATTTTTAAGAAAATTCTTGGCAGTACGAAAATATAGCTAGACTTTTATTTCATAAAAATAAATCATTGTAGGTATACATATACATTTCCTCTTACTTTTAATAAAAATATTTACAAAATTTAATAGTAGTAGTGAGCCTAGCGGATCGGCTTTTGGACTACGAATCGAGCGTTTGATACCTGCACGTAACAAATATTTGTTTGGTCTACTGTTTTTTCCGGACTGGTGATCGCATTTGAATGGGCTATCATTGATGTAGTTATTAAGTTATTAACGCATATGAGAACCATCAACCAACAAAAAAAACTATAAAAATATGTATATAAAAATATTTTCGTATTCTCTTCATATTTGGTTCTCTCTTTATATTTATTGTATCTGATAGTAGCCAAATTATTTATCAGTGAGTAAGAACGAATCATAAACCATGTTTACTCCACAAGTCTCGTATGACTTATTTGCATAAAAGCACATAAAAATATAACGATATTACTGAATAATATAATACATGTTTTTCTGTAAAATCGGTCTGTAGAAAAATCATATTATATTGCTATGAATGGTACCTTTATACTAAATTGCATTCTAAGCAGAATACGTCAGTAGGGAATTCCAAACTATGTAACTTGGTTTTAAAATCATGTGCATGTTATTATGCTGAAACAGTCAAAAATAAAAATAAAATAAATAGAAATAAAAATACGCAAACAAAGTCACGGGCAAAAGCTAGTTAAATATTTAGGTAACTAAATATGTAACTAGGTAACTACTAGGTAACTAAATATGTATAGGTATATACCAAAACAAAATTCAAAAGTTTTTTGTCGACTATTCAGCACCACTAGTATACTGAATTCCACACAGTGATTTACTATTTTTACAAAACAAAAAAATGTCCCAATACACAAACAGAGTTAGACTTGCCTAGACGTTCCACAGCTATAGCCTACTCTATTCTTGCAAGACGACAATAATTGGAGCATGATGTATAATAACAGGCACGGCGAGCCTTTGTTGAACGAAATTAAAGGCAAGACTGCGTTGCCATGGCAACGGCCGGGCGAGGAACTGTGTCCCTTCAGACGCTTTTGTAATGTGGAGAAGAATTTCTCAAGTTTTTGTATGTATTCAAATGTGTATTGTTGTTCTAGTACTTAGTAAAGTGTTAGTAGACACTTATGTAGAGTCAAAGGAGGAAAACTTCCACCTTGTAATTAACTAATTTATAGTTTTATAAATTTCAGATTTGTAAGCAATTTATTAATAACTCTCTGCCATATAATATATTTATCTACTTCAATAGTACCCATAAAATATTTGGAACTTATAAAAAAAATTAAAGGCAAACATAGCGTGGCGTAGAGTCACCACACTATTCCGTAACGTACACTTTATATTTTTTTAAACAAACTCGACACAGAAATTCTTTTGGAAACATAAACACAAAGAGCTTTGTTTTAAAATAAAATAACGCTCACACACACATAAATATAGTTACCTTATTCAAGTAAAAGAAAACTTAATAAGTACTCTACCTACTTATTTGTGGAGAACTGCATTTACCTGTAACAGAGAATTTGTACTAAGTTACTTGTTTCTTTGCGGTAAGTTACAAAGGCTTTTTACTAAACAAAAGTATCTGGAGTAGTTTGATAAAAAAATAACCTTAAATAGTTGAGCGAATGGTTTGAATTTGTCTGTGCTTTGTGAAGTAAATACGGACAAACATTAAGATGCAGCATGCAATACAAGAAAGTAGTCCATTGCAGGGTTATTTTTGAATAGTGGAAGGTTTTTTGGTGTTCTTTAATTCTTTATTGTACACAAAAAAAAAAAGATACAACATAACATATATCAACAATACATTTAAAGTGTTGTGCACAAAGGCGAGCTTAATTCAAGATTGAATTTTCTTCCAGCAAACCTTTGAGTGAGAGAGTTTTAAAAAGAAGGGTAAAAAGACAAAGTGTACAATAACAAAGAAATTCTATATAGCATACGAGTAAACAAATAGAAAGATAGATAGATATATGTGTATATATAGCTATATAAATAAATAAATATATATTACAATTATTGACATATTATTCTGACAGAAAATGCTCCCTAGTCCTCCCCCTGAAAATGTCCAGAGAAGGGCTAGCGCGTAATGAGTGTGGTAGAGAGTTCCATAACCGTACTGCTTTTACAGTAAACGAACTGTCATAGCAGCTGGAAGAATGTGCCGGAGTTCGCAATAGAAGGGAAGAACGGACACGACAGAGTTTGTCCCTCGGGACAAGGTATTCAAAACGCTCTCGGAGATATAACGGCGAGTTAGGTTTGTGAAGGACAGAATAGAGAAGGCAAAGTATATGTAAGTCCCGGCGTCGCCGAATGGGTAACCACTTCAATCTGGCTAGAAATTCCGATACATGATCGTACTTCCGAAGCCCATAAATGAAGCGGATCCCCAGGTTCTGCAGACGCTCGAGTTTATTTAGGAGTTCCTCCTTTGCATCAAGAAAAGAGACATCAGCATAGTCAAAATGTGGGAGTAAAAGTGATTGCGCAAGTATTTATTACCTTAGTTTGAAAAGGAAGGAAATTTTGAAGTCGTCTGAGAGACTGGAACGAACTGTACATTCTCCTGCTTACCTCCACAATGTGTGCTTCCCATGTTAAGGTGGAGTTTATAAGAACGCCAAGATTTTTGACACACTTAGAGTAGGCCACTGGGATTGAGTTGTAGATTATCGGAGGAAGTGACTGGTAATCTATAAGGTTCAACATGTATCTGCCACCAATGATCAGGGCCTGAGATTTTCATCCTGAGGTGTTCATACTCGTTAAAGGCTATTGGAGGCTTTGGGAAAAGTCAAGATATTTGTGTAACTAGTAGACTGTTAAATCAACGATCTCGATATCGTTTCCGAGGCTCACAATATATAATATTCAAATTTATTAGTGAGGCTATAGCAATTCCTTTAAATGAGAGATGACCCGTGCCCAGAATTTACATTTATTATACTGATGAAGCAGCTTTTTACGTATTCTTTCAACCAGGCCACGCACATAGGACATAATATATGATATGGGATCTTAAAACATGCATCATGTAAGAACTTTGGTCAGTCTAACCCTTCGGGATACAATCGTCATAGGGTTAAACTGACCAAAGTTCACTTAAGCATTATCTCTTACGTAAATCGAAACTCTGAGCTTTAACTCTGAATTACATAGAAAACCCCAGTAAAACTGCACGTGTCAAAAAATCAGGGACGACTTTTACGTCAACGCTATTTTTTATGTAGTTTGCAATACCATTTACAAAGTAAACACTTAAGAAAAAAATCAAAAAACAATAAATACTGGGCTATTATCACGATACAATAGTGGCACTCAAACTAATGGCCCCCACAGATAAACAAGAAACCAAGAATACAAAAATTATGATAAGAAAACACGAACTCAGCCATACAAACACCAATACCAAAAGTTCCCGCGTCTCCCCTCAATGATTCTTAATTAAACCGACTATTGTTGCACCTTGCAGGCAATTCATAACAAATGTCAAGCGTTAATAGCACAACTTGTGAAAGAACTGTGGTCCAACTGAGTCGAGCTCCCCAGATAATTGGTTTTCTCTTGGAATATGCTGCGTTGGATAGCCAGGATCACTTAAGCATTTATTATTATATTATAAATGAAAATTTGTTAAGCATTTATTATTATTGATTACAATTATATTCTATATTATTCTCTATATGACTTGAAAAAAGTGAAAATGATAATAAGAATGACTACAAAAAGCTATTCTCAGTTTTGATAACGTTTTTCAACCCTGTAGTATACTTGGTCATACACAAATAAGTAATAACTATTTCTACATAACACTAAAGAGATAATCAATTATATAGTTTCTGCCTATGCAAATATAGTTATAGCGTAATGTTATCAAAATCAACGTAAATTTTACACTAATATATCAAGTACTTCAATGTCTGCAGTTAGTTAAAAGCCAAATTTTGATACCTAATATTATTTTTTACATTTAACACATCACTTTTACATTATTTTAAGTCTCGCATTCTCGTTTGCCATCTACCAAAGGCTTCGTGCAAAATAAACACTTCAATATAATTAAAATAAAACAAACGAACGTTTTCATTATGAGCCAGTTTAAGTTAATTACATAACTCACTGCAAGCAGTGAACAAATTGTGTAACATACATATTCGGTTTATGAACGGGTAAATAAATACTCTTTGTTTTACAATGCCAATGTTTTGTATAATGTATAAGTATGGTAAATATTAACAATTGTTGACAGATTACAAACTAAGTATGAATTTTATTGTAGAATAATAATTCAGTATTTACCTGAATATTCTACCTAGTGGTATCATCACGTCATCATCAACCCAATTATTATCCCACTGCTGGGCACGGGTCTCCTCTCATTTGAGAGGGATTAGGCTTTAGTCCACCACGCTAGCCTACTGCGGGTTAGCGGACTTCACACGACACCTAGAAATTCTCTCAAGCATTATGGTTTTCCTCACGATATTTTCCTACACCGTTTGAGCATGTGATAAATTCCGAAAAATCAATGGTGTTAGGTTCGAACTCGAGACCTTTCACAGTCTACTAATCACACCACTAAAGGCGATCACAGCTATTTATTATTTCAGTGTTATTTATATCACGGTTTATTACAGTAGGTAATTCAAAATGACTATACTTGGAAGTTCAAGGGTTATAAAATATTCTCTGTATTTTTTTATTTCAATTACTTATCACACTTGGTTGATTCCAAGTAGATCTTCAGTCTCTTTGAGGTACGGACGCTGTTAATTGAATGCATCGATGACGTCCTTTCATTCCATCGTCGCGGTTATTTATAATGAGGCTGTGTTAATATTAGTTTTGTTATAATGTAATTTCTATGATGTGTACTTATCGAAAATGTTATTGAAATTCCTAAATTTCATCAAAATCATTTTCAGCTCTGAAAATGGAATTGTTACAATTTAGACCCATTTTCATCGTGTACCTACTGTATACGGTTCCAGAGAAACTTTGCCTCACGTACAGTCAGGCTGTGGTATGAGCTAGCTGGCAAGTTTTGCCGTAAAGACAAGAGCATGAGGTTCTTAAAAAAGGAGTAAAAAGGTTTTTATAGAGTCGAGCGCGCGCAACACCTGTAGTATTGAATTCATCCATAGGCTACCTGGGATAACTGCTTACCATCAGGCGGGCCGTAGGTTTGTTTGCTACCTCAATATATAAAAAAAACTCTTATTCAAAGCGCAGAAAGTCTAAATACAAGCAAGCTTATGTCCTTTATGCCCTTCAGATTCCAAGGCACCGATATGAAGGTTAAATTCGAGTAAACTTTAGTCGTTAAACATGTTAGCGTGTTCAACATATCGCTCGCTTTTAGCACTTCAACGAGGTTTGTGAAAAATATATTGTAGACGTATAAAGTTTTTATTAGTATGTATGTTTAATAGCTACTTATACGAGTTTTATGAGATGTAGAATAAAATTTAAATATTCAAACCATTTATTGATCTACGGATGAAAAATACTCATTACATAATATAAATGTCACACAATTTAGATATAGTTATTTCCTTGTGTTTATTTAATAAGGAATAGATTATAGTCCACCACGCTGATTACTAACTAACAACTAATAAACTAGTGGAGATTGAAACACTTTACACGCCATAGAGAAAATCTGCCATGCATAAAACCATCCCCAATGTATTCTCCTCCACCATTTGAGCTGGTGAAAGTGCGCTCACAATTCTCAAAGAGTTAGTGGTTTGGGATTAAACTGATGATTTATCTTAGGTGTAAATAATAGCTTTTCGAGATCAAACGTTGTTTTACCACCGAATGTCATCAACAATCACACTCAGATTGCCTTTGACTTTTTTACAACTACGTTATGAATGACATATAGGTAATTTTAATACATATTACAATTCAATATTAAGTACTAACCTAACACTAATATAGTCTATTTTATATAATATCTACATACGTCTAAGTTTCATGCGCCACCGGAAACTGTTGCAGGGGAAGTGTCGGCGCGATACAGCGGAAACGGCGGCCATGCCTATACGGCGCCCTCTATTAATGTAAATTAATAAATCTTTTATGTAGTTCAGTAGTAAGTGTAATAGTTAACCTGATCTTATTCAACAAACTTTTTTCAAAACTTAATATGCTATGGTATGCTATACTAAAATAGGTTTTATAGAGATTCACCTCATATAACACTTTTTTGTACACATATGTAGTACTAGGAAAAAAATTAGTACACAGTTTGTCAAACTATCTAACGTTAGGGTGGCGAATCAAAAGCTGATATAGTAAGTAAATATTTTGGACATCTATTAATAGATAAATTGGAAACCAATATTCTAGTAACTTCAAATCAATTCAAGCCATTTTCCAAAAAAAAACCGTAACTTCAAATTACTAAACTATGTTCTACAGCACTACCAACTCAGACCTTTTTAATCATCACTAACACATTATTGTCCCACTGCTGAGCACGGGTCTCCTCTCATTTGTGTGGGATTTGGCTATAGTCCACCACGCTAGCCGACTGCGGTTTGGCCGACTTCACATGCCATCCAAAAAAACTTTTAAGTATGCAGGTTTCCTCACGATGTTTCTCTTCACCGATTGAGCATGTGATAAAAAGACACATGACTTCCGCACATAACCTCTTTAATAAAGTAGATAATTATCTCTTTCTTCATTAAACAAGTACTAAATAGTTCTTGTGTATCGACCCATTTAGTCCAGCGGTAGTTAACACTGCTTTCTGTGCTAAGGGTTCCGGGTTCGAATCCCGGTAGGGACAAATGTTTGTGTGATGAGCATAAACATTTGTTTCCGAGTCATGGATGTATTTATGTATAATATGTATGTATTTACAAAAAAAAAGTATATATGTAGTATATCAACCAACTAGTATCCGTAACACAAGCCTTGTTGCTTACCACGGAACTAGATGGCGCTGTGTCATAATGTCCAGGAATATTTATATTTATTATTTATTTATTTATTTGTATTTTATTCTTATGCAGCTCAGTTACCTTACATCATTACATGGCGTAATGTCTTTATCATCTTAGAATTTGAATTAACCGCTGCTTTTTCATTACCAGACAATGTGCGCCTAAAGACGTACGCGTGTTGCATTTATAAATTATACTGGGTATATTGTCAGATTTTCCTTGTGTCTTTGGGGTATAAAAGCTATGATAACAACTAGTATAGGTACATAGATAATAATAATAAAATATAATAATATTATAATATAATATTCTTTATTAACCAGCATTACAATTTTTGCATGTGCACTATGTATATCCTTCCCTGAGACTCAAACTATCTCAATATCAAATTGGATCCAATTCCGTTCAGCGGTTTAAGCGTGAAGAGGTAACAAATAGATAGGAATAGTTCGGAATTAGTATGGAAACCAAAATAATGACTCACTAAGAGTCATTTTTGAGATTGAGTGAAACCAAAATAATGACCCACTAAGAGACATTATTTTGGTTTCACTCAATCAATGCTCCTTAGCTAATATTTTTTTATAACTTGATATAATGATCAATTAATTTCAAAGTCAAAGTCAAAGTCAAATCATTTATTTCAATTAGACCAATACAGGTGCTTTTGAATTGTCGAATTTTAATTGAATTTAGTTGCACGGTTCCAAAAGGTAGGTCTTATGGACTAAGTTACAATATTTTAACCTACTAACTTAATGTGGTGAATATTAAAATTAATAACACAAAATGGATAAGCTGTATCACAAAACAAAAGTAATCCTCATTTCAAATACTCACAGAAGCACAAGTCTGACATTTTCTGAAAAGCCTCCTAAATACAAAGAAAAGATTTAAACATTCCGGCCAGCTTGCCCCAGTTTGAACATCCTCAGTATACCGTATCCCAGTTTTGAACAAGAAGTCTTAAACATGGGCTATGGCGATGTAAAAACCGATATTTGACCGACATGTCGACTGAAGTCCCGTACTATGTATATTTTGAACGAGTATTTAAAAAGGAGTTATTATTCACAGTCTAATTCTATCAGTTAGAATCTATGCTCGTTCTAAAATTAAAAGAAGAATTGTGCTATAACGAATAAATATTTGGAAGAGAAGATTTAATACTAGTAATAATTATACATAAATCCAGATATATGGATTTTTATCTAATTTCGAGTTTTATAAACAACGAGGTTTGTGTTACGATATGTATGTGTATTGTATTAAATTGTTGTATTATATGTATTATATACTTGGGTACACCGGAAGGTGGCCATAATATCGCATAACTGCTTAAGCTGCTTAATGCTATGAATGCGAAATGAATATTTGTTATATATAATATTTATTCTACGAGAGGACGCCTACAAGAATGAGCATTTTTTCTTGACATCATGTGACCACATTATGAATTCGTGGTCAGACTATAACCTAACCCCTCTTAGCTTGAGAAGAAACACATGGCTAGCAGTCAGAGGGTAAAGGAGTCGATGACAATGATATCATTCCGTACTTCACTTACTTACCTACTACAAATTAAGTACTTACTCTGTCAATACCCAAGGTATCTTTATAAAGAACACAACCAGTAACTAAGGAACTAAAGTATTTCGACAAAAACTCTTCGAACTCTTTTCTTTCAGAACAGACGTGCCTTTTGGCGATTTTACAACATTAAAAGAGACATTGTCGTGTCTACAAAGTCAGACAGAGGGACCTCTTTTGAAACGGGACTGTAATAGTGAAATTTGAATTATTCTGTCGTAGACAGGGTTAAGTCCACTTACCTATAGGTAGTATACCACTGAATAGTCGAAATGCAGTTTTTAATTGAACAGGTATTATGAATGTTCTACATAATTGTTTTGTTGTAAAAAAGGGACGCTTCTTCACGTATAGTTCTATCCAATTTCGTTTTACAAAAAATAATGACTGTGTTGCGTTATAATAAGGGATACGGTAGTCTTTTTATTATTTTCGTCTCTTAGGCCGATGTGAATAAATCTTAAACTAGAAAAAGAAGCGAAATCTCATGAAACATAATTCCTGTCAAGTGGCTACATTAAATAAATAAATATAAGAGTCAATAGAACCAAGCTGACTCACAAACAAAACAATTTAATTCTGTTTTCTTATAATTACGCAAATAATAGTATTTTTATACAGATTTAGTTCGGTTTATTGATATTATTTCATCTCGACGTTTTCGATCCTTTACAGTATCCATAGATGTTGTTGAATTCATAAAGTTTTATTTCAACTTAAAGCTATGCTTGCCGTGGTCAGATCTTGGAAGAAAAAACTTCTTTATTTATTTTACATATGGGTATACTGTTTCTCTAGTTTTTTTTCCTTTTTAATCATCTAAAATTCGGGTGAATATCTTACGAGTACAAGTAGTTATAACCCAGTTTAGTCTCATACGTAGTCGCCACTTTTATCTAGGTTACGTTGGTAGATACTCTAAGTAATATGAGAAGTTTGGAAGAAACTAATACAGCATCGAGATTTGTGTGGTATTCCTCACATTTCGTATTCATTTGTAAGTTTTAACTTTAAGATGGCTGGAAGATGTATGAATGACTACAAATGAAGATTTAGGGATGGATTCTCTTTGGGTTACTTTTAGGTTACGATTTAGGGTTTCAGAGGATGTGTTTTTGTATTTCATCTACCAATTGCTTGATTACAAAGAAGATGCCAGGAGGTTAACAATTAAATATTTTCACTAAATAAATAATTAAAATAATTCCAAAGCACTGGTTCTACTCATTGACTTGATATCCAAGGGGGGTTGGGTGTAAAAAAATGGACCAATATACCTCCTGGCAACATCCAGAATCATAATCTATATGATTTTCTGAGTTCAAAACCATGCACAGAAAAGCGGTCCTCATATTTTGCACACTGAACTCGTTTCAGTTTTGAGTTTCGATATGACAAAATACAACCAATAATACCTCTAGAATAGTTTGCTTACAAGTACACAGTTGACAAAAAAGAAACAATATTGAATTTTAATTTGGTGGGTTAAGCGCTTATCATCATCAACCCAATTATTGTCCCACTGCTGGGCACGGATCTTCTCTCATTTGGAGAGGGATTAGACTATAGTCCACCATGCTAGTTTATTGCCGGTTGGCAGACGTCACACGCGGACGAGAAAAACACAAGCAGGTTTCCTCACGATGTTTTCCTTCACCGTTTGAGCATGTGATAGATACGCACATAACATCCTAATAGTCAATGGTTGCGTGCCTTGGGTTTGAACTCGAGACCTTTGTCTTTTACAGTCCACTGGTCGAGTCACTAAGCGTCGATAGATAGATACTAAATATGTGAACTCGAAATGACAAAACAGGACACATCACTACGTTCACACGTTCAATTTTAAATATTGAGGCTGGCAACTAAAATCGATACATCAATTAATCCAGTTACGCGCGCGAACTCGCCAACTATTTAAGTCGCTAACTGAGTTGCCAGTGTTAACCTATTTATTGTCGAGTCCCCCGCACTTCCGATGGCGATTTGGTTCGTGTAATGAATGTGAATCATAGTCAACACGGTCACGGGGCTTTTTATCCTTCATTGTTGTGTACGTATAGGTGAATGGCTGGCTCATTGGTCGAATGAGTTGCAAACACGTGAGGCCCTATGTTCGATGTTATTGCGACTTTTTGTGACGTTCTAACTTGGAGTTTGGATATGTGCCCTATAAATGGCAACATATTGACAATAGGCCCGATTAATTGTAAACGTGAAATACTGAGTCCAATTCTCAGGTTCGAAGAGCTATTGGACTAGGAAATACGTAAAATCGAAATAGGGTCGCCCCTATTATATAGGACTTAAAAATTACGATAAACTGTAGATGTACCTATTTTAGTAACTTATCTCTCCAGAGATACAGGCGTGACGTGTGCATTATTAATATTTTAGTTGTTTTCAGAATGCTTTTAAATTATCCACATTCCTGAATTGGTTATAATCAGTATTAGAATCCTAGAATAGATTAGAAAGAATAGTCCTAGTATAACTATAACTACTAGATTAAGTACTACATCTTACAAAATTCATTTAATGTGACGTTTACACATTTAGGCCACTATTTATCCTTACAAAACACTATTTACTGTAGTATTTCGTTTCAACGTCTCAACAACATAGGTTTTTGTCTAGAGGGGACAAAGAAAAATCTTGCCGTCTGCCAAAAATCTAGGGCTCTTAGCACTAATTGGACAATAATGCTAGAAACTCGAACTAGACTCTTGTTGTGACTGTTAGTAGGGATTTAGATGAAGAAAGAAGAAGAAGAAAGAAGAAAATAATATTTATTGACACAGTCACGAACAATGCACACAATAACATAAAAAAGAAAGAAAAAAAAAAACATTGGACAATAAACAAACTCATTGTGTGCCCCACGGCTGTGCCAAATGGCCCAGTTCAGCTAAAAGCCAGACAACTGGTAAGCTGCCTGGCGCTGGTTTTCAACTGGACCAGGAGGTGAGTGTCACGGATGCAAACCAGTTTCACGACGCAGAATTGTATGTGAATAATAAATAAGTACATAATAATACAAGAATATATGAGAGCTAATAAATATAATTATAATCAAACAATATACGTAAATAAGTGGTATGTAATATGTAAAATACACACACATATATAAAATATAGCAACCTATTAAACACATATACCGGGTGACTTTTTTTACCGTCTTGATAAAAATAGGGGGTGATGGGTAAATGGAGTAGAAGCCTATGGCATAGTTATTTTACATTTTTTTTTGTTTTAGACTCATCATTTAAAATTTGTCTACTAATATACACGAGTAATTTACGACCAATTTTTCATATTAAAACATAAATGTTTAATTTTCAGAGAAATTTTAAAAAAATAATTCAAATAATTCAAATTCGTAAACATAGTCACCCTAATAAACAGGCGGCATATCATGAATGATATCGTTTCAAATAGGTAAAACTAGATCTTCAAACAAACGCACACGTGTAGCCGCCAGCGATTTTCCGATGCTGACACAGGATCCCCGCTCCCGCCATCCCGCGCTGGACCCCCACTGCCCTACAGTCCTATTCTAATTATTTTAAATAATTTTTAGTCACATACGATTAGGCACTCAGTGACGTCGCGTGATCTATTCGCAATGTTTACGTTACCGCGCATGTCACCGTCGGTCGCTCACTGTGATAAAAGTGATTAACGTAAACAATAAACATGTACGAAAATAACAATGTAGAGTACTTATTTAGTAATGGTGCAGTGTTATATCATGTCCCTTGAAAGTTTAAATGGTGTACGGTGAAGGTATACAGGACCAAGTCATCTGCAATCTCATCTTCGACATTCGGACTGTCGATTCAAACGAATCCACAAAAAACTCGTCCCTCCCATCCATAACATTCCATCATCGATATAATGTTAGAGGACGTTCCTTTGAATTATTTGCGGGGAATGAAACCTACTTCCAGAGAGAGAGAAACTGTGGACACTGTGATTACTGCGATATCGCTCAAAGGTACTTTTTTTTAAATTTGTAATTAAAATCACTGTAATTTGTAATAAGTTGATTTTAATATTTTAAATACGCCGAGTATGTAGTAATTTCTAGTTAACGCATACTCGTACCTAATTAATACTTTATTTTTTCAAAGAAATAATGACAAATGAGAAAGTTTAACATGTAACACACAACTATACCATGCTAAAAGATCATAAGCTCTTTAAAATATGAAGGGAAGATTGATATCTCTACAAAACAATTCGGAGTTTATAAAATCGCAACGGAAAAATGCCTAGGTATTCAGATATGTAGTTACGCTATTTCGCTCGCACTTTTCATTCATTGGAAATCACGGTACATGCAGTGTAGGCATCTATTTTACTATTACGCACGCGCCGTGTAGGATGTTCTCTTTTTCTGGATTTTCTTGGATTTTCAGAACTCCCATAATCAAAATGCTATTACAGAAATAGTCTCGTTCGCAGATTCCGTTCTATACATATAACCTACCCTATAATTATCGAGACGGTAAAAAAAGTCACCCGGTATATACAGTTATGTCCGCTAAGTAATCACGCGATCCCGGCCGCCGCGCACAGACCCCATCGCCCCGCCATCATTTAATACGGCGTCAGACATGATACAGGCCGGCCGGCCGGCGCGGCGGCGCGCAGCGATACTGCATGGACGCGCATACGCGTTTCCAAAAATTGCATTACAATTTAAGTTAGACGGCACCTGGACGGGAGTCAGCATCTATATTATAAGTTATAAATGAGCAGTGCAATTACTAGTTCCGCGTGTCAATCTATACCCACATAGTGCCTAAAAAAAAAAAAAAAATTTGCAGCAAATGCAAGAAGGCCAGCCACATTACGGTATGTAACAATAATAATACTTTTTTATCATATATTTTAGTTTTACCTGCTATTATCCGAGTACTAGTTTTAATTTTTGATATACAGGCCTCCAGACACCGCTGCGAAACATTTGAACCGGGCAGAAAACGGCAGAAACTATAAAACAAGCAATCTACATAGGTTGTAGGTACACTACATTGACGCGTCGCTGCAAGTCCCCACAGACATAACCAGTATCACGCGCACGATGGCCGAACCAGCGGGTAATAATAATAATGCCAGCTTAATGTATACGCATAGTTTTGTTACAACATTGCGGCAAGCATAATTTAAATCATAACATCTTTGCAGGTCACCAGCCACAGGACACTGGATTGTTGGGGCGACTTGCAGCTATGCCACGCCACGGACCTCCCGCACAGATACATAGCATAGGTACCAATTAAAGTAGGTAATGCGTAATTGTTTGTCAATGCACATTCCCAAGTTAACGTAAGAAAGTAAGCCCAGTATAATAGACCTAGTGTGGAATTGTGCGTTTAAAAAGGCCTACTATGCATATACTACGGATATAATATGTACAGCGCTGATTTTCAGCTGAAAACTAATGTATTATGTTAATGTATGTATTATATAAGTGAAGCATTCAGTTGTGTCATGCCTAGCTTTCGTTGCGCGTCTACCAGATACTGCCGTAAATGTCGTTTGAAAGTATCGATCGTGTTTTTCATTCTAATTGGTGGTGGTAGGTTGTTCCATACTTTCGACGCGGCATAACGGAAACTACCTCTAAACGCTGCTGTACTATGAGGCTGAATTGAGAGTTGCTGGGAGCACTGCCTACTTGCACATTCCCGTCTACTAGTGACCCAACTGAGCTTGTTGTACAGGTAGTCTGGTTTCTGGTATTTAATGACACCGAAAATAAGGCAGGCTAAATGAAGCTTGCGTCTGGATTTCATTTTGAGCGCAAAGTTTTTGTTGAGATATGGAGTGACATGACTTCGAGAAGGTATTTTATAACAAAAACGAGCGCATGCATTTTGTATCCTTTGTATGAGCCGATCTGTACGAGCTAGTAAGCGTGGGCCATACACTGTGTCTGCATAATTTAATTTAGATAAAACCAGAGTTTCGACCAGCTGTTCTCGTAGTGTTTCTGAGAGGAATGGCCTCATCTTATATAGAACCTTCAGACGGTAGAAACAGTTTCGTACAGAATCGGCTAAATGTTTCTCAAAGCGGAGGTTGCTATCAATGACGAGACCAAGGTTACGTGCTTCATACACCCTATCGATTGGTTTTCCCATAAGTCTCAAACCAAATGCTACTGGCAGTCTGTCCAGGTGCTGCCTTGTGCCAAATACTATGTATTTTGTCTTTAGCGGGTTAAGAGTGAGACAGTTTTTTTCTGACCAGACGGCAATTCTATTGAGGTCATCGTTTAGATCCTTAACAGCCCTTTCGTATTCATTATGTCTAAAGGAAATATATATCTGTACGTCATCGGCGTATACATGATACTGGCATCTCTGAATACATTTAATTATGTCCGCACAATATAAAATAAAAAGCATCGGGCCAAGTATAGAACCCTGCGGAACTCCTCTATCTATGGAAGTAAGAGCAGATTTCAGAACCGGACCGTCCCCTAAGCGCAGTTCCACAAATTGCTTCCTATTACTTAGGTAGCTTTGAAACCATTGCGTAGCCCCGTAGTCAAATCCGTAATAATTTAGCTTCGAAAGCAATAATGGAATATTTATTACATCAAATGCCCGGGAAAAATCAAGTAAGACCAATAGTGAGCACATGCCTTTATCTTGGGCATATAATATATTGTCCGTAACATCTAGTAAAGCTGTAGATGTACTGCGCCGTTTTCTAAAACCCGACTGCAGGTCGGGTAACAATTTATTATGTTCCAAAAAATTTGTCAATTGGCTACAAACTACTTTTTCTATTACTTTAGAGAGGCATGGTAAGATGCTGATAGGCCTTAAGTCTTTAATATCAACAGGGTTTGAATGTTTAGGCAAAGGCCTAACTGAAGCAATCTTCCATTGGTCAGGAAACGTCGATGACATAATGGAGCAATTTATAATAGCTGTTATAGTCGGTAAAGTATGGGGCAGCGTCATATTTATCATATCTAAATTAATATGATCAGGGCCTTCGGCGTTAGTTTTAATATTTTTAATAATACGCGAAATATCTTCCTGGCCTACGGGGGTAATTGTAAAAGTTTCCTCACCATGCCTATGATATTCATAGTAAGTCATTAATGAAATGCTTGCTTCAGTGTTACCAGGGATTTTCAAAAAACTGTCATTAATTAAATCTGGGTCTGTAAAGTGGGACGGAAGGTCTTGTCTTTGTTTAATAGGCGATAAGGTGGATTTAATGTTTTTCCATAATAGTTTTGGGTTTTTAATTTTATTATTAATGTTATGCTTAAAGTACGCCACTTTTTCATTGTACAGAGAACTAATCACCAAGGACTTAAACTCTTTGTAATATTCCTTTTTAGTTTCAGACTTAGTTTTCCTATAATTAAGTAGTGCCTTGTCGCGTAAATCCATCATAATTTTAATTGTGTCAGTGATCCAAGGATACGACTGCTCTTTAATAGTGCTTGTTTTGAATGGTGCGTGAAAGTTAAATAACGAAATTATTTTGTGGTTAAATATATTAACCATGTCATTTACATTGCTAAGCGAACAAATATTGCCAATGTTAAGAAGCAATAGATCCGTATTAAAACTATCTAAGCATACATTTTTTAGTGGTCTGTATGTGACTATATACGGTTTAAACTTATCGCGTGTTATACAGAATTCACTGTAGACAATAGAATGACCGTTAATTGATCCAAAGGGTTCAACTGCTGTATGTCTTGCTCTTAGGTCAGTACATACAAGGTCAATAAGAGTTTCACTGGCTTCTGCGAAATGAGTGGGACTTGTGACTAGCTGTGTCATACTAACGCAATTCAGAAAGTCGAAGAATTTCCTAGTCTTAGACTCATTTGTGTTTAATAAATTAATATTAAAATCTCCCAGTAATACGTAGTGTTCACAATTGCCCAAAATACTAAGAGAGTCCGTAATCGCATCAAGGAAAAGGTCAACGTCATACCATGGTGGCCGATATGCTGTACCTATGGCAATTTTTTTGCCGTTTAATGTTAGCGTTAACCACATTTGTTCGACCGATTCAAACCTGGGATCGACAGCGTGACTCCATGTTCGCGCGCTCAGCCCTTGACGTATATAAAAACCAACGCCCCCACCACGACCAGAGCGAACACACTCCGGCCGCGGCGTGTGGCGGAGACGATAGCCGGGCACCACTGGGGCGCGCCCCTCCTCCCCTGGTCGTAACCACGTTTCGTTGATAGCCATTATATCAAAACAATATTTGTCAAGTGCACCAATTAAATCATCATGCCCGGTGCCCAATGAACCTGCATTCAATAAACCAACTTTGAAATATTTTACAGCTTTAGGCATCATGAGCATGATAATAATAATTCAATTATCATATCCAAAGTTACAGCCCATTTGTTACAAGTTAAAATAATCATTATGAATTGAGCAGGTTTTTTGAGTTGTTCAACTGTAAATATGTAAATAGTGTAATATAAATAGTGTATATAGATAGTATAGAAGTTGAAATTTTCAGGATATGGTTGCAAAATGGCGTTATTTAATAAAATCTTATATATATGTAAATAAATATATGTAAACAATATGATATTATAAAACTGATTTACATTAAAACCACTGCGAAGTGCATTTTTGCCGTGAGACACACACCAGAATATTAAAAAAATAATGAACCTTTTGACAAATTTAACGGTTTTGTTGTAGTGTCTAAATTCAATATAATATAATAACAAAATAAGTATAACAATATTAAGACCTATTTTTGCCGTCTGTATCTGATAGCGGACCAAAAATGCGCTGTATATCTGCCTCACAATAAATAAGACGGGCGGAGTCCCCAGGTTTGTATCGGGCAAAAATATGCCCGCGTTTCGACCATACAAACTGCCAACCCAGACGACCGCCAGCCTCACGCGCCCTCCGAAACAACTCTCGATTCAGCTTTGTGAGTCGTTCGTTGACATAAAATCGTATCGCGGGACCCGCGATACCGAGGTCAGCAGAAGTCATGCCCCGGCGCACTCGCGCGCTCGCTAGCAGCTCATCGCGTAGATCGCGACGCGCGAGGCGCACAACTAAGAAGCGTGGACGGGTCTCCATGGGCGCTGTTGACTGCGTTACATTAATACGCCTACCTCCAACGCGCTCGGCATTTACAATATCGCGCGCTTCAATGGTCACACCCATCTTAGACGCAACCAAGATTAACGTGTGGATGGGGTTCTCGCCGCTGATTTCAGGTAGATTTGTGATTTGTAAATCATTTGCGAGCAACTCCTGATCTCGGTCGTTTATATCGCTCTGCAGTTTCGCGATGGTGTCAGCCATGTCTGTTGATACTTGGGGCTTGTTTTTCTCCATATCCGCCACTCTTTCCTCTAAGTTGCTGAGCCGGTCATTTGTCGCCTTCAACGATGTTCTCAGCTCGACTAAATCATTCCGGAGTAAACTAAATTCACTACGAAAAGTATTAAGTAACTCCTCTCTGAACATCCTCATCTCCGCTCTAAAGATGTCAAGGCTGAGCTCCTGCGTAGTGTCCGACGTTGTGTTGCCTATGGGACTGGTGTTTATGAGGTTCGCCACTGCTTGTGCATGACCCCGTACTGGTGTGTCAGCCTGGTTATCCCTCGCTAACCCTTTGTTGCATTCAGGACAGTGCCAGGGGGTTGGCAGAGAGCCGGTGAGCTTCATGCCTACGCACAGTCTGTGGTAGCTAGACCTGCATTTGTCGCATTTAGCGGCCTCTGTCGGCGAAAGGAACTTGCCACATCCACCGCACTTTGCCATATCGAATATGTAGCAGTTGATCTTGGTAACGATCTAACAAAATGGTACACTTTATAACAAAGAGATGGCGCTATTTTAAAAATTATGTTTATGGCAGTTTCCAAGTTGTTTTATGGTACCCAGTAAACACCATATGTTGATGCACAATTTCAACGCTAAGGCACACGCACTGAATCTTGTTCACAGTTTTAATTAAGTTTATTCAAGTAAGTTTGTTTTTTTGTTATGATAGAGGGTAGCAAATTAACACTTCGAGAAACTGTTTACTATTTTCAGCTTTTTTGTTATTTTACACTGTACAAAAACACAAGATAACAATGTTACTAATTACTCGCACTAATGACTGTATTTTAACAATAAAGATATACGATTTAAATGGTTGTTGTTTTTATTTATATTCGAAAAGTACACAATCAACTTCGGACTTGACGATTGACGTGACACCCACCACGACACATGTTATAGTATTGTATTGTATTGTATTATAGATGTTATAGTATTTATAAGAAAAGCTTTTTAGCATTTATCCCCTTTATTTTAGAGTATATTTTCAAAATAAACGAAGGGAGAAGCGAATTAATATCGCAAATTTAATTTAATTTTATCAAATACATGATTTAATTAGTAAATCCACGCATAACTTGATACATTAAAATATACATTTAAACGAATTTGAATTAGGGATGTTAGTCTTATGGTTTAATTTTGTTCAAACTTTACCGACGACTGATCAAGTTATTCACGCTGATAATTAACTTTATTAGTTCTAGATAATTAATTATCGTATTTCTGAACTCAGAAAATGTCCCAATATTTATCGAAATGGAGACGATAGGTTGTCTAAGATAGATATAAATATCAGGCTTTGTTATAGAAGTAAATATTTATACACTCTGTGGTGACAAGGATATATTAAATGTTATTTTACTTATATTAGATGAGTATTAGGAGAGGCGAGAGCGCTAACTTATGTTCAAGATTCGTTTTAGGTAAAAATCTTTGTGTATACAAAATGTTCGTGTCACGTTTTTGTTTGCGACGAACTAATGAACCAATTTTAGTAAAACTCTACAATATGTGCGGTTTGGTCCGACTTGAGAGTAATGATGATTTTTATCTCAACATACCTAATATATATTTCGGTGTTCATCTAGTTAAAAACAAAGGCAAGGATATTTTTAATAAACAAAATAATCACCAAACCCACAATAAATTAAATAAATCAATTTAGCTCATAACAGTAACGAATTAAAGATCATTCTCCGACGTGTCCAGTTTACGGTGGCAGATAAACTCCCATCGACAAAGGAATTTAAGAAATCCCGCAACTAACATGAAACTAACTTCACAAAGAGTATCCCAACTACAAAGGTGAACTTCACATGAAGTTAAGTTTATATACTCGACCGTGTCAAGACCGTAAGGGCGTTAACGACACCACCCTCAGGCCTCGTTCGTACGAAAGTATAAAAAAACATTACGTCAAAATAAAATGACTATTTGGAATGTTCTACAACCAAAATTAATTGCGTGGAATACTTTTGCTCGTCATTTTATATCTCGTAGTCAAATACATAGATGTAAACAATAAAAACTACCGTGTTGTTCCGTGTGCACTGTAGTTATAAAATTGAGAACCTGCTCCGCTTTTTGTTTCGTCGGTTGATAAAACGGAGTTGAACTAGCGTGGAGAGAGCTCCGTACGATGACATTCATATTGTTGGGCCATTACAATGCATAATAAAGCTGCAGTCGATAATATATCTTAAAACCAAAACAATTGCTAGTCTCAAAAGAAGGAAGCCTGACAAAAGACCTCAAAATTTGCCTTAATGTGACATAATTATTTGTGTTGCTTCCGTAATCAACACGGACAAATAGACACGTATCCAAACGATTGATCCTATACTTAAGGGTTTCGTTTTTTTTTTTCCATCGAACCTTAAACAGTGTTTTCGGTGGTATTCTACATACCACAAGGTGCGTTCCTCTCAACACCCAGATTTAAAATCCAACGAAATGAAAACGTAGTATCCAATGTGTTGCGAAAATCATTGACCTGCGAATGAATGCATGACAACGCATTCGTTTTATTACAATGTTTTTTTCGGACTTGCTGATTTTTTACACTCAGGGGAATATTAGCTATTGAAATATTCTTTTTACAATTATATCTTGGAGTAAGTAGTTTATATAATTTAATCCAAGTACATTTTATCTATCTGTCCAAATCAAATCAAATCATTTATTATTTGTTAAACATAGGTTTACAAAAAATGCAGATCTTATGAATAAATGTACTACAGTGCGCTATGTTTTGTCTGTGGTAAGACATACAAATATGGGTTTTTAAATATTAAAAATGAAAATACTATGCTAAATAGATTAAAGGGTGTCATCTAAAAACTCGTTAACAGTATAATAACATTTATCAATTAGAATTTTTTGTATTTTTTTTTTAAATTTGTATTTAGGTAGTACTTGTACTTTTAATACTTATTTAATACTTTTAGTACTTTTAATGTGATCGGGTATTTTGTTATAAATTGTAGGAGCGATGCCAAAGAAACTTTTCTTCAAAAGAGATGTTTTACATTTTGTATGACATAATTGATTCGCATATTTAGCACGTGTAGGATATATTTTTACATCAGATAATTTAACAAATAAGTGTAAGTTTGCTTTCACAAATAATGCCATTTTCAGAATATAAAGTGATGGTAGTGTAAGCAATTTAAATTTTTTGAAAAACGGTATACAGCTATCAGTTATATTTAAATTACACATTGATCTTAAACATCACTTTCGTCCGTGATCATGCTAATGTGAATATTCAAAAGGTTTACTAAAAACGCATTTTATAAAATCCTCATAGGAATGAGGTGTTATTTATTATCTCTTACGACTTTTTAAAACTACTTTTGGATAGTTTTTCTTTTAATTCAAGCAAAATCAAGAATATGTCACATCTTTCGTGCCTATGAAGCCTTATGTGACATCTAGCTCCTAGAATATGATTCAACCCTACTCTTCACAAAGTAAAATCAACAAGTAACATTTGACGGATTTCCCTCGGAGACAAGACAAAGAGCAGACCATATTGACACTCGCTAAGATAGAGTTAATCCGTTTAGGGGCCCAATCACGACCGGCAAAGGCCGCACCTCACACGGGTGAAGCTGGCAACCTCATGAAAATGTATCAGAAAAATCAAGTAACCGCTACCACGTCGCTTGAAGTGTTGTGTGGTGTAATGTGTGAGAGATTGTATGTAGTTGTGTTGAACTTGTAATAAAGGTCACTCTCACACGGAGCGATTGACGGTGGACGTGTCATAAGCTACAATAACTAATTAGTGTAACTAACATCAGTATCATAACTTTCCAAGTAAAACATACCTTAGATAGTGCATTTAAGGTCCATATTCTAGTGAAGTGAGGTTAAATTTAAGTGATAAGCCGAACAATGCTTCGATCTCCTAATAAAACGGTATCGAACCCTGATTTACCCAGTGCCGTTGTCTCTCAAGACCCCTGTGTAACGGTGCGCAAAAGAAAACAACCTGAATGTGACTGTTCATCAACTGTTTGTGCCTCTCATTCATCGGCAACTCGTGACATTGCAAACGCACTAAAGGATTTTCGGCGCGAACTTGACGGCAAGCTTACTCATATACAGGAAAACATCGTGAGCACCATCAAGGCTGACTTGGATATTCTTAGAGAAACCTCAATTGATATAAAAAACGACATAAATTCGTTGAGATTGGAACATTCTACCTTCAAACAACAAATACTGAACTTGGAGCATTCCCTTCAATTCCACTCTGAGCAACATGATGATCTCCAGAAACGTGTGGATCAAATTGATAATCGCACGTCATCATTCAATGCAATAAGTGAGCAATTGTCCAACCTCGAGCTAAAAATGGAGGTGTTGGAGCAACAAGCTCGGCTTAACAACATTGAAATCTGCAATGTACCCGAAAGACGCGATGAAGATTTGCTTAATATGCTTGGAACCATTGGTGCTGCTATTAATTGTCCTATTTCCCATCAGGACATCATGGCAGTCCATCGTGTTCCTCCTGCTCGCAGTCAAGATAGTGGCCGACCCAAGAACATTATAGTAAAGTTCGCATCTCGTGTATTTCGTAATAATGTTTTAAGCGCTTTTCGTTTGAACAGAAATCTAAAAACTGACGGTATTGGAATTACAGGTACTTCTCAAAACATCTATATTAATGAACACCTTACGCTGTACAACAAAAATATGTTTCGTGAATGCCGTGATATGGCCAAAAAACATAACTTCAAATATGTTTGGATTAAAAACGCCACTATACTTGTTAAGGAAACCGACAACTCGAAAACCTTTGCCGTGCGTTGCTTCAACGATATTAGTAAAATTTCGCAGGGTAAACAAAAACATTAAGTATAATACATTATTTCCTACTGATCATCTATTTATTATAAATCTTCCGAATTGTTTATGTTGGTCTGTGAATGCTTTATGTAGTAGGTATGAGGGTTTAATAATAACGAATGTTATTTTAACTATACTTATAGGATTTCTCAGTGCTAACAAAATCTGCAGTAACAATTCCTTATTCTATAGTTCTTGTCCAGCAATCTATATCTACCTGTTTTTTCTAAGCTATTCTAAGTTCTTGCAGATTGGCGGATATGTCTTTTTGTGTCACCTTTATACCTTTTTTCTATGTCACGTAATAAAATTTCTTTGTTATAACATGCCGATATGTAACTATTATTTCAATTATGTTTATAAAACTTCACTGTCACTTAAAACGACTAATATACAGCTGATGCCTGTTGTTATTATTTATTTTTTTATACGTCACACAATACCATCAAGATTGCCTACTGTCTATGTGAATACTACCTATGTAAACATTGTAACTGTTATTCTTCAACTATCCACTCGTTTCTACATAATAAAAATACACCACTCGACTAATACTTTTGAAATAAACTTCATTCTGTAATAATGCACTCAAACAGCATATCTATTTACTGTCAAAATTGTAGAGGAATTCGCACTAAACAACACACTTTGTTTATGAACATTTTGTCGTTTTCTTTTGACGTAATCATACTATCCGAAACATGGCTTACTCCAAATATCGCCGACAGCGAGTTTATAGACGACCGATATATTGTGTTTAGGGACGACAGAGATCGTATTGCGACAAACAAACGGGATGGTGGGGGAGTTCTTATAGCAGTGCTCCGTGAGCTGCGGCCTATGAGACTATCGACGCGACCTGCTTACGCGGGTATTGAATACGTTGTGATCCAGCTACCTGCCTCGCGCGCTAGCACACGCCACATTATCTGTGCTACATACATACCTCCTCGCACACATGAACACTTGTACATTGCCCACTTTGACATGTTGCAAAACTTACTCAATGACCCGTGCACTGAAGCATTCTACCTAGGAGGGGATTTCAATATACCTGATATTGATTGGTTAAACTGCGACGGCCGAGTACTTGCGCAGCCTGCTGGCGGTATAAGTCGATGTTTAACTAATTTTATGTCTACTATCAATGCTTCGCAATATAATGTAACGAAAAATAATCTAGGTCGCATTCTTGACTTATTCATTTCTAATGTCGAATGTCAAATACAGTCGGGCGTGGAACTTCTACCCCCAGATAGCCATCACCCTCCTTTTTCCGTCTTTACGTCGTTAGAAACATCGTTTACACATATGAAACGTCATAATAACAAGAAATACAACTATCTTAAGGCAAACTATGATATGATTAACGACAAACTTAGACAAATAAAGTGGGAAAATGTGCTCAGCCCGTTGTCCCCGGAACAAGCGGTTGACACCTTTTACGATCTCGTATATGGACTAATTCGATCATACGTACCTTATACACGGGCTAGATCTTCTCGGTTTCCTATTTGGTTTAACGAAACACTTATCAACATTTTCAAGAAAAAGGAGCGTGCTTGGATTAAATGGAAAAAATATCGTAATTTATCGGACTATGAAGACTTTTCAAACCATCGTCGGTGCTTTAAATTAGAATGCGTCAAGTGTTTTAACAAATATATAAATTCTGTTGAAGACAGCTTACCACGTAATGTTAAGTATTTTTGGTCTTATATATCTAACCGTAAGAAGAAAACTGGTATTCCAGCTGCAATGTATTATAAAGATACTTCTTCTAACTGCCCGAAAACAATTTGTAATCTTTTCTCATCTTTTTTCAATTCGGTTTATGAATCTTCCAATTTCGCCCCAGAAACCTGGCAACCTTCAAACCTCTTTAGTGACGAATGTAACTCCCTTTCAGATATTTATCTTAGCATGGATAAAATATGCAAATCACTTGAATCCTTAGACGTCACCAAGGGATCTGGACCGGATGGCTTGCCACCCAGTTTCTTAAATAAAACAGCAGATAACATTTGTCTCCCCCTTCACATCTTATTCAACAAATGCTTATGTTATGGTACTTTTCCTGATGCATGGAAGCGTGCTTTTATTACCCCCATTTATAAAAGTGGCGATAGAAGCAATATTGAAAATTACCGTCCTATTTCAATACTATCTACCTTGTCCAAGCTTTTCGAAAGTCTTGTTCATAGTTCAATATTTCCCTTTATACGTCGCATTATCATACCTGAACAACATGGTTTCATGAAATGCCGGTCTACCACTACAAACCTTATGATCTTTGCAGACTTCCTATTTGAGCACATGGATAACCGTGTTCAGGTAGACGCTGTATACACAGACTTTCGAAAAGCTTTCGACAAGGTGGACCATAAAATACTTATGGATAAAATTGCTTTTAACGGAATTAGAGGAAATTTAATGCGTTGGTTTGCTTCTTACATTCACAACAGAACCCAGAAAGTCGTCATTAATGGTTTCGAGTCGGATTGCAATAACTTTGTTGCATCAGGCGTGCCACAGGGGTCGGTACTGGGTCCTCTGCTTTTCATACTCTTTATTAATGATATCAAATCTTGTGTTATTAACTCTCATGTCCTACTGTATGCGGATGATATAAAAATTTATAAATCCTGCAGCAGCACTCAAGACTGCTTGTCACTTCAAGAGGACCTCAACAGACTTAGTAACTACTGTCTGGTTAATAAACTTCACCTCAATCTGCAAAAATGTCTTACCATTTCTTTTACTAAAAATAAAACCAGTGTTAATTTTCCCTACTCTCTAAATGGCATTGCTTTAAATAAAGTCGAGTCCACACGTGATCTAGGTGTGTTACTCGACTCCAAATTACACCTGGACACACATATCGATAATATTGTAAACTCAGCTTATCGGATGTATGGTTTCGTCATGAGATCTTCTAACGACTTTAAAAAACCCTCTACTTTCATATTCCTCTATAAGACTTTAGTTAGATCTCAATTAGAGTACGCTGTCCCAATTTGGAACCCTTTCTATGATAAATATAACAAATTTATTGAAATGGTTCAAAAGAAATTTTTACGTAGTACGCACTACAAGTGTTATCGCACCAGATTAAATTACGCTGATTTATTAAATCATTATAATATGTTAAGTTTAGAGTCTAGACGTAAATTGCTTATGGTAATGATGCTTCATGGTATATGTAACAATAAGTTTGACTGTACTGATCTTACAAATAAGTTGTGCTATGTGGTACCTAGGACAGTAATGCGGCGCGAGGTGCGCGTTCCGCGTTTGTTTCACACGTGTAAGTGCAGGACAAACGCTGGGGAACGGGCACCTACGCGCCGCCTGGTGGTTACATTTAATTCACACTGTATTGACATAGATATTTTCGCGCTATCTCAACCTAAATTTAAAAAAATAGTCGTTTCATTACTGAACCCCTAGGATGATTGAGTTGCCTATTATCTATCTGTTAGTGTAGGTAACGGTCATCTTGGGTGTTGAACAATTTATATTACTTGTGTATTCGTCTGTCACTTTCGGTCCTTTTTTAACGTATTTTTAATCCGTGGACAATAGTGTGGGTTATATGTTTGTTAATGTATTATTTATATATCTTTTGTTAAAATGTAACATGTAACTGTTTTTTGTCCCAAATAAATAAAAAAAAAAAAAAAAAAAAAAAAAAAAAAGGTCATTTTTGTATGATAATTTGTTTCGTTAAAACCTTAATACAGGTCTTTTTGCTACAGTTTTCTCGCCGTGTACATAATCTTGATTACTGAAAGTAATATATCCTATAAAATCTATATTTTATAAGAGATAAATGAATGTGAGATTATTGTCTATAGCAATATAAATTCATTTATAAATTGTAGGGTTCTGTAATCAATAAAACCCATAGTCATAGTTTCGACTCACTCAAACGTCTGTCTGTGTGTTTGCAGCATACCCCAAAAACTCTTAAATACTTACTAGAAAAGAAATTAGATCTCGGGAATGTCAATCACGCCAACAAAGTCGCCAACGCCAACACGCCAATAAAATAAAACACGCAAAAAAATATAAACAAAATTATAAAATTATATACCTAAGTGCTTATATTTTATAAACTTTTCTTGTCGACGAACAGATAGGCAACTACAGAACCCTACACTACGTGTTGCCCGAAGCACACTCAGCAGTTTTTTGAAGAAGAAATTAAAACGAATTTATTTACCACTTCGCTCAGCCTCCTCTTTAATTTTCCACCAAAAATACTTTCAAATTAACTTGAGGCCATGTATATTTATTCAAAAGCACACATGTTTGCACCACACTCGCTCCGCATAAATATTCAGTGTGGGGCGAAGATCTCTTATTAATGAAAAAGGGTCGCAAGGTATTTTAATTTAACTACGTGCTAAGGATTTCGGCGGGATACTTACGATAGGGGAATTCTAGTGTCGTGGAAATATGTACTAAGTTTCTGAGAACTTTACCGATGATAGATCGACATTTCAGCCGGTAAAACTTTACTTTTCTGTGTTGTTTTCTATCGACTTCGTTTGCAAGAATTAGTTATTTGGGTTGTTTTATTTTCTATCCAATCTCTTTTTTTATTTATTTTCTTATAAAAAAAATAGGGTGAAATTATTGACACCCAATGCAATTTTTCGGGTTAAAAACTACCCTATTAGTACATTTTTTCCCCAACCTTCAAATCATCTCAACACTAATTTAAATCGGTTCATCATTTTAATTATAAAGAGGTATAAAACAGCCTGATAATTATACTTCAGCATTCATAATATTAAATAGTATGGATAAAAGTATCGTATATACTGAAAATTTTAATAATACAAGGTAAGGCAATACCTACGCAAGGTAAAAAGTCTATGACACAATCACACAAAGAAATAAAATCATTTTACGAGTTAACCATTCTCGTTAAAACTCTGAACAAACAAAGACTGTCGTTTGAACCAGAGTTTAACCACGTTTTTACATTCTTACAACACCATTAGCAGCAAATAACAAAATAAATAACAACACATCCAATATACCAAAAAAAAATAACTGAAATAATAACGGATTCCTGAAACAAGAGAGCGACAATGTTCCGTATAAAATTCAAATAACTTTTCAGGGGATGTCGCCTGCAAATGATTAAGAGGGACGATGGAAGATGTACTTTTGGCAGAGATTCGCCTTATCAGACATGGAATTATTTGCATAAAACAATACTTAAACGGTCCTACCGTGGTAATTAGATGCGCAGGATTATTCAGATGTTTTCCGTTGAGTGACTTTTTTTTTGTTTGGTGTTTGTTTTTTTATGAGCTTATTTTTTGTACTTCATCATCGACCCTTCTACTGTCCCACTGCTGGACAATGGTCTCATCTCATTTCAGAGGGGGATCAGGCCATAGTCCATCACGGGGGGGTAGACTACCATCGAGAAAAAGTCTCAGGTATCAAGTTTCCTCACGATATTTTCATTCACCGCTTGACCATGTGATATTCGTACATAACATCGTAAAGTCTGTAGTCATATTATAGTCCATAGGTAGACAGTTTACTGGTCGCACCAATAGCTTATGTACAGACACACTGTACTTAATGATATTAGATACTAATATTATTTTTACATAGGTACCTACTGTTTTTTTTAGGTTTATTTGTATGATAGTAGAAATATTTATTGTTTTTTTAATTTGTATTCTTAACATTAAGTATCAGTAACATAAGCCTCGTTGCTTAGATCGGAACTGAATAGCGCTGTGTAATAGTGTCCGGATATATGCTCATTTTATTATTACTCGACTAAAACAAAAACAAAAGAGACTATAGGTACAGGCATTATTAATTATTATTAATCGTAATTAAAAATACAATGTCGTAGTAATCTTCAGACGATTGTTGTGAAAACAATAAGCATTTACTAAGCCTGCAATCCGCTTAGTGAGGCGCAGGGGTACAATGAGAACTAGATGATAATATTAAAAGCTAAAATAAAGAAAACAGCTATGCACTAATGTACAAATACAAATCTTAAATTCTTTGAAAAGAGTTTTGAGAAGATCTTTTCTGTTTTACCAGATATAATATTTGACTACATATCTAAATGATGTAACCAAAAAGTCAATTACGTACTTAGCTTCAGATGTAGGAATAAAATATTGCTTGTATTATAAACCAAATATCTTAATCAAAGACATGAAAAACAGCATATAAACCCTAAAAAATAATAACCATAGAACATGGTTCATGGTTCTATCCGGTCAGTTATTACATTAGATGTTTTTTGTGATTTATTTGTATATCAAAAACTAATTTAAAAAATTGTGGAATACCAAATTCAATACCAATAAATACACCTTTTGTTCAAATGTCGCCCCGAACATTAAAACTAAATCGATCACGACAATTTTTTCCGACTGTGCCACAAGCTTTAATACCTACTTCTTTACAAATAAGTGGGTTCGGTTTTTCAAAACAGCTTAAAATGTACAAGTCGGTGCCTAATTTGTCGCTTAAACTTTGTCTTTAAGCTTTTGTTATGATGAAATAGACAGGCTTGTGATTAATTCGTTAAACCAATTTACATTTATTTTCATTTAGAATAAACAATACTATTCGTTGCAAGTGCTTGGCGTGAGTTAGATTCCCAGATAAAATTCCCACAAATAAAATTATGGGAATTCTCGATTAAGCTAAGGCTGAGCTTATGACTGGGCATATGTCCAGCAGTGTACGTCATCTAGCTTATATGATAATGATGATGATTCTTATAAGTGTTATTTTATAAATTTTCAGCAACGCTGATGTTAATTATTTGTTGTTAGTTTTTTGTTCATCATATAAATTAACTATACCTAGAGCTTATGGTCATATACTCAAACGCTACTCTTTTTTATCAATCAGTGTTTTGGAACAAGAGGATTACACCGAATCGTAAGGGAAGGTGAGATAGCTTTAAAGATAAAGACATGTCTTGTGTTTACAGAAATGTTGTAGCATAGAGTTTTAGTACCAACCAACCTTTCTTTCTTATTACCAGATATTTATCAATATTATAGCAACAACAAACACGCTTTTCAGGGTACATCTTATTATGGAAATAAAACTATCATTTACGGATTTTACCGCGGTACCTATATTTAATCACGACGTTTCGGACCCCTTACAGCATCCATGCTAATGGGCAACAATAGTTTTGTTTCAATGTAATCTTATTATGTACTCAATTTGTTTTTCAAAAACTTTTCGTCAGAACTTATACACAAAATGGCGGGAACTTTGACACACTTCAGTGTACCTACTTAAACATACTTTAAGGGTCGAGTTTAACATGTTACAGCATGTGTAACCCCATGTTGAATTATATAATTTTACGAGTACGACAGCCTACTATTTACTGGTACAGTCTCAGTACACACGACAAGTGTCAACGATCACTATCTAAACAATTCCTCGACCCGCACTAAGCCAGCCTATTTCAGTACAACGAAATGCGCATAAACGCGAGTACCCCAACAATTACTAGGGTAAAGTGTTAAAGCCGAAATACCGTGTTAAACGTCCTATAGGGATTCACTGGTGATGTGCATTAATCACCTGAAATGTTTGACCCCTCAAATGCTGTGTAAACAGGGACTTCATGCCACGTATCAGGCTGTGAATGAACTACCCACCGAGATTTTTCCGAACGACTATAGCATGGGGTTCTTAAAAAAAGTGAAACGGTTTTTACAGATTCGGCATAACTTATCTGGTGTTGTGAACGTCCTTAGGCTACGGGATCTGCTTACCACGGCCGTGGTATAAAAAACAACCTCTCGATAATATTTTTCAAACAGGACAGAAAAGGCAAAAGGTCCACTAATGGCGATTTTATTGATTTCCATAAAAATTCTTACGAATCCAGGCAATACAAATATAATTTATTTCATAATTAGGAACTCAAGAATGATTTTAAGAATTCATTATTTTGATTTCAATCCAGTAACTCATAATATAATTTAATATGTTGGACTATTTCAAATGTATTAGCCTGTATATTTTGTACCTTATTTATACTTTTTTTACCTTATTGTGTAAGTAAGTGCCTATAATTAAATTTGTATTACGCACTTATGTATGTATGTTTTTTTGTTATTATTTCAGCGTAAGAAAACTTAATGTAAATTCGTTGATAATCCCTTAAAGTAGGATTATAGTCAAGCATATAGTCAGGTCTTTAAGTCACAGAATAGGTCAACCAAATAAGGGGTTTATAAGTAGTATTAATGTAAGCTATTTGTTAAGTGCCTGGATTACGTAATGGAAATTTATGTGCCTTTAAATAATCTTCTGTGAAGTCGTAATATACTTGGTTCTTATTACTTTCACAATAAGATACACTTTCGTAATTAAATAATAACATAATATTTGTCATCGAACTCGAGCGTTAAATCAATCTACCTATAATAGGTACTACACTAGTCACAAAAAGTGTCTAAAATGTTTTCTAAACTATACTTGTAGTTGCAAATGCAAATTATTTTCTTGATAGTGGAGGCCTGTTAAAATACCTCCAAAAAAATAGAATTAGAAAAAAAAAGTCTTTTAATATCAAATTTTTGTAACTGGTGTATTTACAACTATCTAAGTGTTGTTATTATATTGTTTTATGATCTACTTTTGATGTATCTTATAGATAGCGCAATAGTGGTGAAACAAACCTCAAAATTGTTTCAACATTCTAAATATTCAAAGATAAAATCGTTAATGCAAAATCAGAACCATTAGCAGATAAGGAGGCCCAACTGAATACGAAGATGATATCGCCAATAATTCCGGGCCATTGCCAAAATACCGCATATAGGTACCTAAATTAACCTCCTCGGTGAACCATCTCCAGATTTACCCCGGTAAATTTCGTCCAGGACAATAATCCACTGAATGCACCGTCAGCTATATGAACAATGACCAACAACCGACAAAAATTGACCCCCTAAATGTAACACTATCGTATCTGCAAGAGCTCAAGTTACACTGGACCTTGTCGGAATCCGAATCCCCTATTAATATAGATTTTCGATTGGTCTGTCAATATGTAACGGCATTTTGAGAATTTCTGTACCGTAGTTCTATTTTATTTGTGGGGGTTTATTAAAGGAAACGATTTCTAATCTACCGATTTTTTACAGTTACGCGAATCCATGCACCTGCATGCATACAGGATGTCTATAGATGCTTTAAAGGATTCGAAATGTCTGTATTAATTAATATCATTATAACGCAATAAAATCTGTGAAAAGTAGTTCTATTTTTAGTTAAATTAAAACTATTTCTTACGTATTTTATCGCGGCTAATCTTCTTCTTGTAAGTAAAAACTATTAATTTTAAATTTATTTCTAAAAAATATAATGCCAGAGCATTATATTCGTTTCTCAATGTGGTAATCAATTTAATAAATCAAACAAATTATGAATCAATTTGGTATTACAATTTGGGCTACTTAAGATCAAAAATCAAAATGAGTATTACCTTTAAGCTACGCAATTAAGTAGGTACCACCTAATTTAACTATAATATGAATAATATATAAACAATCGAATAAATCAACTTAATTTATTGTCAGGGAAAGTTCTGTTATATATATATGTGTATGTGTATGACTACTATACGCATTATTAAAACACACATTGTCTAAATTCCACATATAAAAAGGTACCAATGTCAATAATTTTTGACTTCTCAAAAGGTTGTATGTAACAAAACCATTGAACAAGACAATTTAATTAAAGCGAATCTTCCTGTGAGATTCGCAAGCATCACGTGAGTAGAAGAAATCTACCTCTGACCATATATTTAAGCTTTCACTGAGCGGCAATAACAGTAAAGCGTCTTGAGGGAACGCCCGCCAGGGCTGGACTGGAGCGCTGGAGTTGAATTCAAGTATTTTAGTAAATTGAGTATGCGAAAATACTTTAAGGAGCTTCGACAAAGAAATTCAAGGGAGTGAGAGAGAGTCAAGAGTGCTGATTGCTTTACCGAGATGGTTATAATAAAATAAATGTTCTTAGAAATCGCATTCTAAATTAAGATTTGATGAGTGGTGCAATGAATTAGGCTCATAGGTCATATCTCTGAATGTCAAGCGGTATGACATTTACAATATGAAGACCCCAATAATAAATGTCTTGAAAGGATTTCGTTTGCATTCGCATAATTATATGAATCTATGGAAAGTGTAGCATCGTACTTGTATTTCACTAAAATTTAAGTAATTAAACATATTTCTTTTCTTGGACTCAATCCAGCTCCCTAATCCGTGCCTGCCCTCACTTCGGTCGAGATTTAAGAAGATAGGTATTACCTTCTCCAGTACTCACAGTGTGTGTCTCTTTATGGACACCTTAATGGCGTGATGGAGTAAATGCGAAATGTTAATGAAAAGTTCTAGTGGAGTGGCGAGCGATGAGGTGGAAAATTGCGAACGGTTCCGATGTGTAGAGAATCTGTTTGGAAATTTTGGTTTGTGACTGCATATTGCTAAGATTGTTTGTCGTTCTCTTGGTGTTTGTTGAAGGATGGTGGTGTTATTTGTAGAGTAATATGTCTTGGTATTTATTTATTTATTTTCGCTCTTACTATTGCACGCCTTTAATTACTATGTAACCACTTACATTATTTTTTTATCTTCTCTTGGCTTCTATATAAAATAAGTATTGACTACTTCACATCTTAGAAATTTAACTGTGTCTGTCTCTGTATATCCTATCTCAAAAAAATGACACCCATGATATTGCAAGGTAAGTCTCATATATTACATTACATTTACATTACAAAAGTGTCTGACTAATGTTATACATATAGAGGAATAATATTTCGATAGATCCTCTGAATATAAGACAAAGTTAAGACCGATACAACTCCTCTACAGTTTAAATCTATATCCTTATACATCTTCCCTCTTATACAATATACACTTAAACATGTATATATACACTATACAGTAATATAAATAACATAACACTGTCACAATCAGATAAGTGGGGCTGGCTCATGGCTCGGACACAACGAGGCATTTGTATCGGAGTTTTGTATCGCCAAATTGTATTGCCAATGATGTGAAACATGGTTTATGTGCCGATATACAGCGAGTGAGATGTAATTGACATCGTGCTCAAGTATTAGAAGAGTAAATAATATAGATATTGTTTTATAAAATGTGTGATATTGAGTGCAATCTAAACTAGGCTTTAAGTTCTTGAGAAATCATCTTTAAAGGAACTAAATTACTTTGTACCTACTGTGTTTTAAAAATAAGTATCAGTTATTGTTCCTGGACTATTGTATTGTTCATAAATTATCTCTTCTTATATTCATGCTTCAGCTATTGTATTGTGGCCTTCTTACTTCATATAAAATCATTCTTTTCTTTATACTTTTGACACGCAGAACTGAAGTTTCTTCTTGCACGTAACTTTTGACCAAAACTCCCTTTATAATACAAAGTACATCTACAGATATATACCACACTACATAGCATACGTCCAAAGGCAACTTCTGAAACCCCAACTACAGCGCAATCCCACCAATATTTATGCCACTGTGAACGTAGCCTAAAGGTTTCCATACACTACACTGTATCATACAATGATCTTAACGGTACACAAGCAAAAATACTAAGCGCATTAATGCATAAATTTAAGAAAGAGTCATGCATGTTAATGTATGCGCTCAAGTTTTAACGATGAAATAATCACGTGAGTCGTAATTATAGTCACACACAATTAGGAGATGTTGTTTCTCGCGTTCACGTCGCGTCGCCTACAATTCTAATGAATATTAAGTAATTAATAAATATATCCGGACAATATGACACATCGCCTTCTAGTTCCAAACTAAGCAACGAGGCTTGGCTTATGCATACTATCATCATCAACCCATTATTGTAACCCAGTTTTGTTTTTCAGATGAGTCTGGTACAGTTCGATGTGTTGTGTCCTTTATCTGCAAGCTTGGGGCATTACAGCGGCCTTTACTAAGAAAATCTTTATTAATAGAGGAAGGCGACAGCACACCAAGTGGAAGGATTTTGGACGGGATTGAGTGACAGAGATAAAAGATATTTTAATCCTCTTTGATGAAAAAATGCTGTCTGGTTATGAGTTCAGCTATTCTCATAGTGTAGGAGTGTTACGTGAAATATATTTTCTTTGTCTGATATTTCTCTCTCAAATTGAGCTGTCTGTCTGGGGAAGTACCTCCAGTTTACAGAAGATCGCAGTGAAACAATAATAGTTGTATTTCTGCAACCTTATTGGTTGCGAGAGCTCGTTAGGGGAGTTACTACTCTGACAGCATGGGAATTCCGTTTGGTGTCAGTGTAACTCCCCTATTTTAAGAAAAAGAAAATTAAAACGGTATGTTTCCAAAACTCATACTTAACGAGAGGCAAGCCTATTGCCTCGTTGATAATTATGGACAAAATAGTCTTAGTACACTTAAAAATATCCCCCTTATTATTATTTCTAAATGCTTGAACAGTGATTAATGCTATGTATATTCTTATTTTAACATGATTCCATCTGATTACATTATTTCAACGCGTTTATAAGCGTCATTCATTAACGCAATACTTCCGATACCAAATTCAAGGATAAATATGAAAGGCCTGTAAATCATCACATTAATATTAGCTCCCAAATTAGACATTATAGAGCAGCTTGTACCCGCCTCGAGGCAACCCAAAAATGACAAACAGTTCCGAATCACACTAGTGCGTGTGAATCTCCTATAAATTCCAAGAATAAAAAAATGTCGGTTGGCAACCCCCAGAAATGTTACCACACAAAAAAAACCGGGTAGGCTAGCGAGCAAAGTTTTTCTTATTACTATAACCAGAACTACTCAGCTACCCTACCTTAAAAAAAGTAATTGTGTCAGAAAATATAGCTTCAAAGTATTTATGTATAAATGTTGGTGAATTTATTTATTTGACTACAATGCCATTGAAATAATAAATGTGTCTAGAAGTTGGTAAAAACGGCACAACGTTTTTTTATGACCACTAGATATTCATTAAGTTGATCCATTTTTTATTGTGGGTGTCTAATTCATTAGCAAAGTAGCCGAATAAATCTATTTTTTCATGGAGACTCTTTCTATCAAGTTTCCAAAATTACTAAAAAATATTTTAGGATTTTTTAATTCACTGCTTGGTGGAAATCAGTTTCAGAATAATAATATGTATAAATTACCTACTAATGTAATTATGAGAAAATTTGTTGCGGTTGCGGGTTCGATCCCCACATAGAGCAAATATATGTATGTACAATCTACATGTAGGACGTTCCAGGTCTGGGCATTTGCGTATGTGAAAATTTGTGTTTACTTTACTTAAACTAAAGCGTTTACATGCTTTAGTTTAAGTAATAAATAATAATAATAATAATAAAATTGTTTATTGACAAACAAATGCGAATACAATTGACCTGAAGCCTAAAGATACATTTTCTTATATGTTATTAATATCATATCGAAATATATTGAATATTAGTAATAAATCCGAACCAAATTTTATATGGACATTCTCAAGAATCACCAATATAGACCATAATTCATCGTCCACAATTCTGGGTAAACTCAAAAAATCACTAGTGATCAGTGACAGGCGAGGGGAGGATGAAATCGAACCCCTATTAGCATAATGAAGTCCGATGCTATAAAACAGGATCGCGCCACACGGAATTAAAGATAGAGGAAATTTAAATGAAGAGCTGGAAACAAAGTATCAGTTTATTTGCCAAAAAATGTTTTCATTAATAGGATTGTAGCAATCGGATTGGCCCCACCAAATGGCAAAAAACAGGCTCAAGTCTTATACTGGGCCTATAATTATTATTATTAGTAATTTTTAAATAAAAACTATATTTTTATTTAAAAGTTACTCAAATGAGAGGAGACCTATGCCCAGCGGATCAGTAATTGAGTTGGTGATGATGTATAAATGAAAAATCAATTAATTTGTTTGAAATTGAATGAAATAGAATTATTTATTATTCCCTTTCTTATTTTTTTTGTAGTAAACTGTACAAAAGTTAAATGTAAGTATACGACTGCAGTGTACGGCTTGGCGCATCTAGTCCTAATGCTATAGTTCGCATATAGTTCTGCGTGGAATGTATAGCACTTTGATTAGCTAGTGATGTAGACAAGCAACTTTCGATGTCCACCTAATGGGATTTTTAATGGCATCCCTCTATAAATACATCAGAATTTTAAATTTATAAATAATTTTAAAAGAAAACATATTCACTTTTACTCAGTACATGTAGCTGATTGAAAAGATATTATTAATGTGTTTCAAGTTCCAAATCAGCTACCTACATAACACACAGCTTTATTATAATAAAAGGGGTTTCTGGAACTTTTTGTGACAAATGATCATGGGTAGAAAAAGATGAAGGAGGATTCCACTGCCTTAAAATCTAATATTTGTATACTAGCCTAGTCATTACTATCCTACATGAAAATTATTGAATTATCACCAGTAATATAAAGATGAGGGTACTAAGTAGGCTATATGATGTGATGTACAAAATGCTCAGAAATAACACCATAAAAAACACCGAACCTGCAAAAGACATAACTGCCACTCCTCTAAAAGTGGGTCAAAATTGTTAGAATATCTATTGGTATAAAAATGTTGGCAACACCCTAAGAATTTATTTGATCAATAGAATGAAGGTTGTGACTTGTGACATTTCGAAAGATTCCTTTTACAAAAGATTTCTTTTGCGTCATGTCGTTTAAAAGATAAATTCCTTTTGTTGTCGTCTTACGTATCGACTTGTAAATGTTCCTTGTTATAATGGAAATGTCGATGTTATTTTTTGGCACCGAACTGGTCCTTGTAGTCGCGAAAAATGTCTAGACATTAAAACACATTTCTTCGGATTCTCACTGAATAAAGGTTTTCTCAGAAGTAATGTCTAGAAAAGGTTAAGTATATAAAACAGCTTCAGGAGAAATTATTCAAAGGTTGACCTATTGCCACCTACAGTTCTATTTTTGTACAATGTTTTAGGGTTTTGAAAAGGTCATTGCGAACAGTCTCTATTATGATTTTCATTCAAAAATATGACTGTAACAATCGAAGAGGTAACAACATCTTCACGCTTAAAACTCTGAACCGATTTAGATTAAATGTTTTATGAGGATAGCTTAAGCCTCGGGAAAGGACATAAGATAGTTTTGTCCGGAATGCTTTGCTATTTTAAGTAGCCTTCAATCGTAGTACTGCGCTTTTTCACTTTCTTGCAACTACATATATAAATGAAAGAGCCAGTAGTACTTATATTTAAGTAGCCTACACAAAATGAGTATTTGAATAGTTACAAGCGACTTTATTATCAAAATATTCCTTCAAAAACAAACATGATGCACATTAGGTAATCAAACAAAAGATAACGTTTTATTTCACGATCTACTCAGCATTCTGCAGTAAAATATAGACCATAAAATGCAATGCACAGCCCGTAACTTCCAGATAACCTATTCTTATGGCCTTTAGTGCTGAGATGTTTTGTGTGACGTTGCCTTTATGGCGTTTGTCTATTCAAGTGGAATTCGTTTTAGTTTATTATATTTTTGGTTTATTACTAAGAGCAGAGAGGTTATTTCAGTGAAAGGTATTTGTGATTTCAATGGAAAATATTCATCATCTCCTTTTCTCAGCTATGGTGAAAGTCTGATTTCAATCGATCCAGCTGAATATAAGTAGGTATTTTTCACGATGCGTTTGCTATCAGACTTTCGATATTCCTATCAGGAGTCTAATATTAATTAACTGAGAACAATTCAACGGTTATGTTTTGGGTTTCTCTAATAACATCCTACTCCTCTGCCTAACCCTTCAGGGATACAAGGGTAATTGTTTTTTCATAGGTAAAATACAATAAGTGAATACCTATATATGTGTAAAAAAATGATTTTGACGATTTTTTAATAATTACAAGCACTAATTATAATTAACTTAATTGCCCTCGTAAAAGATTCTCGCGCATAAACATAGATATTTGTCGTGCAAGGCTGTAAAGTCGTATTTGACGCGAGTGCTTGTATTGAATACCAAACGAGCGAAGGACTGAACCACAGGCGATGCATGCGACTAGTTCAAAGATCCTGAGCTTAATGAAGGATTCAATAGCTCGAGATTGTAATAATTTTGCAGTCATGCGAAACACATAACTTTTTATCTCAATACAGTGAAGAAAATTACTTATAGCTACTAAAATCGTTACATAAAATTAATGGCCTTTTCTATTTGTATTTGTGAACTGTTTAGGTACTACCTACTATTCTTCGGTAATATTTTTTGTTTTTACAGGGTCAGCCCGATAGAGAAGACAAGTGTTAGAGTGGAGACCGCGTTTCGGCAAACGTGGCACGGGATGCCATGAGACACGGTGGACCGACGATTTGAGGAAGTTGGCTGGCAACGGATGGATGCGATGCCCAAGACCGGGATGGTTGGCGCTCTTTGGCGGAGCGTTCGTTCAGAAGTGGACATAAATACAGAGTCAGCAATGCGCAAGCGACATCTCTGGTGTAGCAAACGTCAATAGGCTTCGGTAACTGCTTACCATCACGCAGTAAGCTGATTTGCCACATCCTAGATATATACCTAATAAAAATATTCTAATATTACATGAATAGAACAAGTTACGGAAAACCATAAAAGGTGTGACTGGTTTCGTATTGACTATCAGACTGATTTCAATATATATTTTTTAGAAATAAATTATTTTTTGGTACGCTATACTAGAAGGTAGAATTGAAGGAAAGAGAGGAAGGGGAAGACCTAGACGAAGTTTCGTTGATCAAGTGAAGGAAAAAGTGGGTATCGAGTCGTATCAAGAAGTCAAACAGAAAGCAGGAGATAGACAACAGTGGCGATTGCTCCACCGACAAGAGCTGAGCTCTTAAATTAATAATAGCGGATAAAATAGAATTTAGTACGACAATTTTGTTTAACATAATTTTCCAATCTAGTGAGATGAAAAATGAGTAGTTAATAGCTACAATCTTATTTCTATAATATTATCCATAGACAAAAGTTCTACGAAGCAAAATAAAGTAAGAACATTTGTTATTGTAATATCCTGTGATTTAGTATCAAAATGTTAGTAGATACAGACAAGTATGGTGAGTCAAATGGAATGTTGGCGCCACATTTGTCAAAGACAGACTTCAGACCGCTAGACGAAGTCTGGTCTACAAAGGCCAGATAAACAATCTTGATACTTAAAGGGGTTAGAATAAAATCTAAAATTAATTTCGGTATGATAATATAAAATAATTAAATACATATATTCTAGAATATAAACATGCAATTTAAGGACTTATTTAAATATTCATAAGGTTGTGTTTTTAAAACCGAACGGCCAGGGCAAGGTTTTATGACCAAAATCTCTTTTTCGAATTGAAGGCATACCTATAGCTTTTCAAAATACTTATATACATCATCATCATCATCCACAGCCTTTCTGATCCCACTGCTGGGTATAGGCCTCTTTCCATGCATGCCATTCGCTTCGGTCCTGTGCCAATACATATGTGAATGGTATTATATATGATAAGTAATTAATAAATCATTTGAAATAATAAATAATTTGCCTCCGAAACGTTGAAGGAAAAACTTGCACTCAGAAAGCTTTTCTCGACCGCGACGTGTGAATTCACACTGAAATATAGGCTGAAACCTTTAAAAAAATGGGTGCCGAGCAGGACGGTAAAATGGCTAACCTATTACAACATGTTCCCAACTCTTTTGACTTACTTATTGATTGGAGGCTGCCCGGCCGCCTTGTTAAATGACTGAACATCAGATTTAATATTTACAATGACCTCGTCATTATACTTTTCACTTTACCTGGAACAAGTAAACAGAATTTGAGATTAAAAACACACACTTACAGAAAAAAATATACGCTTTTCGAATTTGTGCCATTGTATTTTTTTTTTCAAAATCTTTAAATAGGATCGTTTGTTGCTCAACGATCCTAATCCAAATTGACGTATATTAGTACTAACCAAGTATTTAAACCAAAAAATAAATTTAAAGTACAATACACACAGTCGAATATCCCCAAATATGCCTACCTACTTCATAAATTCATACCAAATTCATACCTAATTCTCACACAATCAAAATAAAAGTATAACGTAATGGTATAAATGTGTAATAGTGCATGTAAGGCGTAACTCCACCGGCTCCATAAAGTAGATTAAATTTAAATTGTCAATTCGGTTTTACGAGCGACGGCGGGCGAGTGGTTCGGGTATATTCCGCACTAGTATGTCGTAGGTATGAGGTATTTCGGATATTTGTCAGCCTTGTGTACCTGCCTTTACGAAATTAGTGGCAAATATTTTGCTCGAAGTGCATAATTAACTAAGAGGGTTGAAACATGTAGCTTAAGTTCATAATATTGTTTCGTTTAGCAAAATCTCTTTGTGAGGCTCTACATAAATATTTGTTGAGAAAAATAAACTAAACTAAATCTGCTTCATTAGTTAATCGACTTAAGTGCCCGACAAGGGCACTTAACTGGTCGAGTGATGTTTTGCAGAATTCTCAGTTTGATTTGTGCCCAGTTAACGACAATAACGCTTGCCTATTTCGTATTTCCTACTTCGCCTATTCGTATGCCTATTACTTACCTTTCGGGAATACAGGCGATGATATATAAAGTTAGAATATTACACAGAATAAGTAGAAACGTACATATATGTATGATAAATACAGTAAAACAATCAACGCTCATAACCAAAATAATGATGACATGACGGACTTGAGAACCAGCTGAGCGTTTTAAGCCACTGCATATCCAAAATTTAATGCGCACCAATTATACAAATTTGCCGGCGAATGCTACGGCATGGCCGTCGCCGAGTGACGTATGTCGTACGCGACAGCCCTCGTTATTCACAATTGTGGCGCGTGGCAACCCTGGCCGGGCCGTGAGGGTGAAAATTGTAGATTTCCCCATCACCCCCGTTTATGTTCGAATTATTAAGGCCCATAACTCTGAGTCGGTAAGTGATATAAAGTGTGTGTTTTTAAATATTCGGTTAGCGACAGTTTTAGGAAATATTGGTTGCGGGAACATAGGAGTTTACTCACAATAACTGGTTAATGTGATTGTATTTCATTCAATTGTGAACGCAAATGAAGTTCTGCATTATATTTAAACATAACTCATATTTAGAGTAAGCCTGTGTAGTGTGTTCGGTACAGAATATTATACTGTAGTGACTTCCATTTCGAAATTTTAGCTTGCGTTTGCTTGTGGTACCTATTTACTGGTCTCACAACCAATGTCTCAAGTTGCAATCCAAGGCTAAACTGAAGTCGAAGAAGTATGATGACCTCTGATTCTTCCGACTTTAAAAAATCATGACCGTATTAATATTATTTATCGCTTGTTTAACGGTGTAGGAAAATATTGTGTTGTCTCCAAAATTGAGAGATAATCGCAATGGCTATGGAGCTTTCATTGAGTTAGTGAGTGGTTGCCCCTGATTTTATAATCAGGGGCAACCACTCACTAACTCAAGTATTTTACACAAAATATCGGAAACCACTTGCATTATGACGCTGAAATTTGATAGGTATGTAGACGTGTAGTTTATAGCTTAAATGACGTAAATTAATAGCAGATTTGCAGAAAAAAAAAACTTTAATGAAGGAATTATGAGAGTTCCTCCTTGGATTTTAAAGCGCGTGAAAAGAAACGGCCAACGGCTGATAAATGTATGAACATTAATAAAAATGTTTACAAATACCATGTAATACATCAAGTGGAGTAACTAAAATAAACTAATATGGTGACATGTCGGTCCCATGGGCGGTGTTAGTCGTAGTTAACATGTTCACGAGTAGATACATATAATAGTACTAATTTTTACAGGTCTGCATACAGTTGAAGTGTGTTTTATTTTTACCCTTGTTAATGCTTCGGTCTCAAAGGACCATTTTTTGCTACACAAAAAAGAATTGTAATACTACGATAAATAACTCTGTTTTCCAATATGTTACTTTTCTAGCCGAATTTTAGAACATTTTTTTAGACTCATGAATATCTTTAACCATAATCTAATCTGTAAAACCACACGTCAGAGAATTACATAAAAAACCCAATAACACCGCTCAAACTGCTGAACGTAGGCCTCCCACAAAAAGCGCCAACCAGCGGTCTTGGGAATAATAATAAGTACATATACAAAGTAAAAAATATAGTTTTGTTAAACAAATACGTACTCATCAACATGTCAAATTGAAGTAACACCACCCGTGGGGCTGATACGTCAACGTGTTTGTGTTGCCAACATTAATTTTATAGTTTTACAACCCGCTTTGTTGCGTGACATAGTTTTATTAGATACTATTTTTATATCCTCTTTGAATATTAGGACTGCCTCGGTGGTCTAGTGGTTATTATTGCGACTACTGTGCTATTCGTCACACACATTCCCAGGTCGAGCAAAATCATTATTGGTAGCAATTCGGATTTTAGCTTCGTGTTCCGTTGAAGGCAATAGGCTCGCCCTATTATATGGGACTTAAATCATACCGGTGATATGTGGGTGTACATTAATACACCTCTACGGGATGACAGGCGTGACAGCATGACGATGATTTTATCAACGAAAGTCTTTACTCAATAAACTACACTTATTTCATACCACCTACTGTCCATCAACAAACATAGGTTATAAAACAAAAATATACTAGACATATTATGTACATACAGCGAACGAGTGACGTCATTACAACTACATAGTTAATGTCGCCCCCGACACTCATTAGTAAGACCGCTATATATTTGATAATGCGCGCGTTTTTTCAACGGCCCTACTGGGACGCAGGACAATGGGCGGCGCCTGCGATGTAGTAATGACGTGATTCTAATAAAAAACATGTTTTAAATATAATTTAAGTTATTCCGTAATAGTTAAATCTAATCATTAACCAATAGTTGTTACATATTATAAAATCTTAATAACTTCAGCAATGCTATCGATGATCGCTCGTTGGACAAAGCTTATATATTTTTAATAGGGCACGCCACCGTCGTGGCGTGACCTTGGTGTTTAAGTCCTGGATCAAACATGCGACAGCGTCACTTGATCTCTGCCATACTACCAAAGACTACATACATACACTGACTTTTAACAACAATTAATACTCTCTCAGACTCTCAATCTCAATGATCCAACTCGATCAGTCGCTATATCTTAAGAATGTCCAAAAGTGTCCGCGTCCCTAAAAGTAAAGATGGCGCCTCGACCACGCTCAAGCCAAATGCGCTGATTGGTCTATGACTACAATATTTTTTACTTTTTATTAGACTAAGGAGACTATTAGACTAAAGGTTTTAAGGTATGGAAAAATTTAATAAATCATTATGTGCGTTATTCTTCCAAACAATAATCAACCCGACTTATACGTTCCTCCGACATATATACGTATATATTTATATACTATGTATGACTTCTATGTTATATATCGAGTTTGCCAAAAAGCCAGTGTTCAAATAACAGAAAACAATACAACTTTTCTACTAGTATTGTAAATATTGATCACAAAATATACAAATGCTGGCTGCTTCAAATATCGAAGAAGTATATAAGAACATCGATTGACACAAAAGATAATGAAAAATCTTAAAAGGCACGTTTCATTATTTTAGATAGCAATCTTTTTGGCGATGGAAGGTCGCTACAACAGTTTAGCTGAGAAACCTAAAAATACTTAGGTCTTTGATATTTAAGAAGTTAACAAGTACCTACAAAAGGCCTTTTTGTCGGCCTCCTGTTCTGTAGAATACTGATTAAATATCACTGAATATCCTACTAATATTATAAACGTGAAAGTTTGTAAGTATGGATGTTTGTTACTCTTTCACGCAAAAAACCGCTTAACAGATTTGAATGAAATTTAGCATACAAATAGTTTATTACCTGGATTAACACATAGGCTACTTTTTATAAACGAATATCTTAGGAGTAATCGTAAAAAAATCATCACACCAGGATACCGCGCCGCTTTATCGCGTTCGATGTGTCATGTCAGTTTTGATAGCTTCTCCGTTGCTATGTACGTTGTTGCTATGTAGCAACATAGACGTCGCTATACACACAGTGGTTCAACTATATATATTTATTTATTTATTCTATGGAAACGGGGGCGGAATGAGGAGGAGAAATTAGTATTAAATTGCGCGGGCGAAGCTGCGAGCATCAGCTAGTTATTTATATGGGCGAGTTACTACCTCCAGTATTAAACATACAATACTTTCCTTATATGGTAATATTGAAAGATTGTACTCAAACGCATTTATACAATTGATTCAATATTTGTTTATAAGGAGGCATTTTTGAAGATGAAGAGTCATTCATCAAAAAGCTTTTGAAGTTGTGGTCAGAACCACAACTACATATTAAAATATGTGAATGCATTACCATAGATATTTTAAACTTAAAACATCAGATATGACAGTTGAACAAAATAGCCATTATTTTATAATTTTATTTTATCCTAAAATATATTAAAGTAATAGTAAACTCAAACTTTATTCAATATACATATTTAATCAAACCCTCCCCTAAAAGTAACTCTGTAGTAAATAATAATGTCAAAGGTTTTATTTTAATTACTGCCAAAAGGGAGTCTTAAGAAGAACGGTATAAATTCTGTATTCATCAATATCAATAAGATTCACATAATATTTATGTTCTGAAGATAACATCATGCTTATCACTGATTTGTTACACAAGTAGACTAATGTTTGTACCGTGTCGTTGTAAGAACATGAATAGGTTTCGTAAACTTGCTGCTTAGGTTGAAAACAACCTTAAACGAAAAAACAGTTTCCTTTAAAAAATCACGCACATACCTTCTACAAAATCAACATTCCATCTTCGTGTTGGGGCCACGAAAAATGCGTGATCATGATTGCCGCAATATTTCTGACATTTGGTCATACAATATTTTATATTTATAAGGATTGGAATTAAGGATTTTGCATTTGTGTATGAGTTTTGTATGCGTGTGATACACATATTCACACTTTACCATACATATGAGCGTGCAATTTTTTTATTTAAACTTACAATTCGTATCGTATTTTGTTTCAGTTATCACAAACCTTATATTTGACTAATGCAAAGTTTCATGGAAAAATACCGTATTCAATCATTATTTAGAACAAGTTTATAAAACAAAGTGTTTTTGTTGGAAATAGAGCGAAATGTCACAGCAGCAATTATTCAGCCGCATTTTTGTTACGATATGCGGTATAAAAATATTCACAATTAAAAACAGCTTATTCCAATCAAGCTAAAATAAATCGTACAGCTAACAAAACAGGACAGATTTGTCAACCATAATTGTCAAACTCATTCTTCGGGGCCGCGACACGAAAAAAGCAGGCTAAAGAATAACGCCCGAGGCGCCGGTTTAATGGTGTTTGCTTTCAATAAGGGCCGCCATGTTTGCACCCCGTGAGAAACTACAGCAGCGAAGACTAGTGCTGTTACCATACCATAAGTCGCGGAGATCGGGATCGTATGATACATAGAAAAATATTCACCATTTGGAACGAGGTATTAAGAGGTGGAGAGAGAACAAATTGGGCTACATAAAAATCATTATGGTTTGACGATTGCGGAAGTGTCAACGGTCGTAACTACGTTTATCTTGGAGTCCTTCTTTTAGAAAACCTGTCCATGCCTCGGAAAATGCAACAAATCATGGGTACTACTAAGCCTATCGTAGTCAACTGCTGTGCTGGCCACTCCCCACCTGCGTTTTAAAGTATATTAATTATATGTTTAATTATTATTAAGCATATTGTTTAATTATTTTTTAAATGCTTAAAATCGCATGATTTTATGTATCTTACATTTAACTTAATTCTTAAACCTACTTCACTTCTAAAAATTTTCCAAAAATATTCTATATAAAATTCCAACTGAGTAATATCGGGACATGTCACAACACTAGCCTTGTTATTTCATATCTTCGTTTGTTTTTGGAGCGCATATGCCGCGTATATCGAATTATTATTATTACAAATGTATCACGAAGAGCCCCAATGTTCTGAAAATAGGTATCCGGCTTGTTGATATAAATAATTCAATCATAATTCCTGTAGCTTTATTTATTCTGCAAAAGCATTCATAGAATTATATGACATGTAATAATGACAAGTCTGTAATTTTTCTGTCAATATAGTAAGAGGAGATTAAACCAATGCACCAATTAAACTATTCTAGAGTATAGCCTATAGCCTACTAGTAAATACTATAAAAATAAAACCTAACTAGTTTTTCTTTGCATCTTCATCATCAATCCATCGATATTAATTATCATTAAAAAACTAACGATCTATCCCAATTTAACTCACTGGACTCATTGATGGCAGAAATTAAGTATGTCAAGAAATCATCAAAGTAACACACAGTTTCATAGCTATTATTTAATTTTATTCTGCGAGTGGTCTCTACTACAAAGCTTATGGTTACCGGCAAGATCTAGGACCAATTTTCAAGATCACAGTGTTCTGACCCCAAAGACTAGAATAGATGACGATACATTATCGGAAAGATGTTTTGAAAAAGGATAATATCCCGCGATAAGCAACTTAGGAGAAAAAAAAACTGGGCTTTCTATTATAAAATACCACTCAAACAAATTTTTGCTGCCATAAAAGCCCTTCAAATTTCCAACAATTTAATAATCGCTAATGAAAGTCCAATAAAAACTTAACTAATATAGGAGAGCCAATTAATCAAGTTGGAAATCACGTCGAAACGTCAGGCGAAACAAACATATTCCAAACTTCGAGAATTATTAGCCTTTGCCGAGTTTAAATCGAAATTGCCGAAGGGCCGAGTTATAGGGCCCGTAGGATTTGAAAATTTGCAGCCCTCGCCCTCTGCCAAGCCTTTAGCTCCCCACCTGGTTTAGTTTCGAGTTTAATTGTGACTAATGTTCGTTGGATAGTTTAATTTAAGTATGATTGTGTTATGTTATGCTCAAGGTGTTTCACGGGAGCTGTGTTTTATCAAAGATAATTTATGCTTTTATTTTTTTTATCTTTTACTGTATACGATCGGAACAATACGGGTATCGTAAATATGGCGAAATATTAGATCAAAATGTTTTTTTTTTCAAAATGGTTTGTATTCACGTGGTTAGGCTATCATGGCACGACACTTATACGAGTATATATCGACCAACTTTAATTAAGTATAATTATCTTCTGATAAGTAGTTCTCTCAATTTCTTAGTCTTTATTTGATAATGGACTTCTAGGGGACACGAACACGACAAAGTTCGAAGACATAGAAAATTCGAAGGCGCCGAAATTTTTAAAACTAAAAGAATTACATTTCATTTGCGTTTGTTCAAAGCAAGGATACGATCATACAAGTTGTATAACATTGATTATTATTTCAGCTCTTTGATACAAGCTGTATAACAGCAATTAGCAACGTTGCAATACAATCCATTCCACAATCCTCCAAAAATCTAAAATTTCAAGTAAACCACATTTATAACACAGGGCTGCCATAAAATCCCTATCCACCCACCATTCCAGGACACAAAGGGAGACCTGAATCAAAATTTTACATAGAATTCACTACGTACGGGTTCAGCATGCATCTTCTCTGCATTTCCATAGCAAAAGGTCGAGCTTGCACTTAAAATCTAGCCAGAACTTTGGATGCGGCAAAGTTACAGCGACCTAGTTTCTCATAATCTGTGGTATTATGAAGAGGAGAGTTTGTTTGCTAAAGTTATTGATAAAACTAGTTCACGAGATAGGGTTGCCCGAAATCTCTTAAGTAGGAAAACTTTTGCAACATTAACCGCTTCGCAACGTCGCGAGGTGCGCGCTTGTTTATTTTGTACGATAGTAGTGATATGCTTTCTATTACCCATTTTATACAACTTATTAGATTACTCTTGATACTTGTTACTTTTCTAGATTAGACGGACATATATATATTTATTCAGTATATTTTAATGATATTTTTGGTAATTCATAGCGCATTATTGGTCGTCATCGCAAGGATTTTGACAGATCGTGGCATCATGAATTTTTTGACTAAGATTTCTATTTGGGACCTATAACATACCAGCAATCTATAGATGTTAACAGTAACGGTAGAACTTAAATTGCTTAACAATTGTAGCGTGGAGATAATAGTTAGGCTTACTAGTAGCAATTGTAGCTTTGTTGACGACAATTCATTTGCCATTTTGTATCCATGCGCTCAAAAGCCAAGGCAAAACCACCAGTTTCCTTTTCTTCGCACATCATAGTTCTACACTGTCGTCTCTTATAAAAACACACTTTGGCCTCTTTGAAGCACATGTGATTGCAGCTTTATTGCAATTTCAAAGCATGCTTGTGACGCCTCGCCTTTCGGAAGATAAACCCCCTTTGAGGCTTCCTGAATTCAATTCGGTGGGTTTTAGCAGCATTGTGTGGCTATTGGTTTTGAACGATGGAACAAAGAGAAATTATGGATGGAATAAAACTGGTTTGGAATTGTGAACAATATTTCGGATTCTATGGTATTTTCATTTTATGGGAAACAAACATTTACTTTCTGGTAGACAGACAATTTTTTTTTAAATGGGAATTTCTGCGCAATTAGAGTCGTTACAACACAAAATCCTGGATTACATGTCATGTTAGGGGTGTAAAAAATGATTAAAGTGATCAATGATGGGATAACAGAATTAAAATTGAATTGCTTTAATTAAGTACCTACTAAGAATGAAATTACTATAGTATTACAACGGATAAAATATGGGTAGTATCAGAAGTTGCACTCGAAATAGCTCGACTAGTATGTGGCCACATTAATGACTTCAATCCTACGATTTCGATGTTGCACGAAAGAGACTTCGAAATTTGATACCCGATTTGAATTATCAAAAAAGAGAGTACTAGAGGAGGAGTGTAAAAAGTGATGCGGCGAATTAACACGTCGACCGCCCCCATGTTCTCGTTTGTTGAAAATCATCGCTATGGGTCCCGGGTTCGAATCCCGGTAGGGACAAATATTTGTGTGATGAGCATTAATATTTGTTCCGAGTCATGGATGTATCTATGTATAATATGTATGTATTTACAAAAAGAAAAAGCATATTATGTAGTATATCAACCAACTAGTATCCGTAACACAAGCCTCGTTGCTGACCACGGAACTAGATGGCGCTGTCCGGAAATATTATTATTATTATACCAATAATTCTATTCCAACATTTTCATTTTAAATGGTACCTACCTATAGGTAACTACAGAACTGGCACTAATGTAAAGCACAGTCCTACATACATAGGGTATATTGTAAATGTATACCTAACGTAACCAGTTTCAACCCTCACGTGCACAATGACGTCAGGAGTTAGAGATTGTAACTACACACGGTTCGTTTGCCACGTGCTCGCATCTCGACAAATCGCGTTGCCGTCACACGCTATCAAGCTGATTCCTTCGCGGGTAACATTACGAACGAGGAAATTTCGTTACGAACGTGGAACCTGATTTGTTTGAGATTATCCGTTGAGAATGTTCTGTATTAAAGGCTAGGTTTCTCTAGGGAATTTTATTATTACCGATACATTTATAATACAAAAAAGTTTAGAGAATATATAAATAATTATTATAGCTGTGTTCACATCTAGTAGGATATAATCATAAAATTAGATTATAGAATTAATTAAATTATAATATTGAATTAACTTAATTAGATTATATGCATTTTTGTGAACAATAATAAAAAACTAAAAAAATATGTTTAGAGAAATAGGAAATGGTTTCAAGGTTGTCCACTCTTGATCAAAATTACAGCCAAATTAAGAAACTCGAAACTTACTTGCTTTTTCTACACAAAAAACTACAGTAACATTCTAATTCTTAACGTTGCAAACTGAATTACTAGAATGTAACTATGAAGCAAAGCTTTCTTGCAAATGTTGATTTTGGAACTTTTGGCAGTTAGATAAATGTTATGCTTTCGATGCTTAAAGTTCCATACGTCACAAATGGTTACGTTTTATTGAATTGGAAAGAAGAAATTATCAAGCACACACATACACAGTTGCACGTGCACAAACGTCATTCGGTCTGTTTATGTAATCTTAGATACGTACTAAGTAAGTTTCTGTGGAGTACCTATCTGTGGTGTCGGCCTCCCCGATGGTAAGCAGACCAGCATTGTAACACCAGAGGTATCACTAGCGCATTGCTGACCTTAAATAATTACAGTTTAATTTTAATTACACGAAAGAGAATTTCAGTTAGCCGAGACAGATTTAACGACTTCACACGTCAATAGAACAAGGTTACATTCAAATGCTATCTATACGCGAGACTAAATTATCCCAAGTTATCAAAAAAAATCGATATAATGTGTGACACAGCCCATTCCCTCTACGCACTACATCACGTTAAAGTAACGTCATCATTTGGTAACAACACCTGCATCCTTTCTATCTTTTCACGAAGAACTTCACGTCGTTTTGGTAATCGTTACGGCAATATTCCACCTGCTCCTAAAACCTCATTCTGTTGAAATATTGTATAACACAACATGTTGTTCCACATTCCATGACCGAAACATGTTCATGGTACTTGTTGCCAAGACTATGTTTGGTAGTTACATAAATTTGATATACCATCACGCCTGTATTTGCCAAACGGTTAGACAGAAGTGGTGTTACTGTGGACACAATAAAAGAATAGACTAAATAAAGTAGGGCTAGTCTATTATCGTTAACCGGGCACAAATCAAAACTATAATTGAAATAAAAAATCTCAAATTGTCTGTCTACTGTCTAATTATTTATCGTTAAGATGGATCATAAAACATACCTATTACAGACACAGAAGCTTTTTCACAAGCTTTAATTTAACCCCTGCTTTCTCAGTTTGTTCATATAACCCAAAACTTCCACGCTAAATTAGAACCACTTTATCTTATCCTACGGAGTCTTTTTCGGAAAATTTGATATATTAGTTCAGTTCAGATGGCAATGCATTATTATGGTAAGCGTTAATTGAATCGACACTGGGATCCATTCCCAGTGTCGATTCAATTAACGCTCCAGAAGAAGGAATATCTTAATGGTCAACAATACAGACGTGAAATTTTTTATGATATTTAAGATTGCACTTATTTAAAATACAGGGAACGCCCAAATGACTTACATGGTAATAGGTAAGTAATAAAAGTACTCTATAGACGGTGCCAGAACCAGATACTTTTTTGCACGTTTCTCAGTCAGACTGATAGACTGTAGGCCCCATTCGCCTAATCATTTCACAGCCTACATTACTCTAAAAACTAGAAAACAATAATGTTAGCACACTACTGATAAAGGCAGCATATTTGGCAATGCGGTGCAAACACGACCAGCGAGGCAGTTAAATTCTAGAAACTTCTATAGTGAAGGGAAAATATTTCTCCGCTAACTTGGAACACGGTCATGGCACACCATGCATCTTGTTCAATGAAATATAGCCCAATATAGGGGTTGCAGGTACCTTTTTTAAAACGTCTGATGGCTGAAATCGTTCACTCTTGATATATGACGGGTGATGTTGGAAAAATGCGATGTTGGCACAGTAACAGCGGAATTTTAAGATAGATGAAGCAATGTAGATGAAAAAAAAAATGTTTTATAGAAAACCAACTCTTATACTATTTACAATGAGCACTTATTTGACGTGTTTGTTGATGCCGGTTGTCATTGATTGAGACAGACGGGAGCTCAGACTGACCGACAGACAGATCGATCTATAAGATTACTGCTCGTTAGTTTAGTCACTATTCATTCTAGAATGATTTTAAATAATAAAGAAAATATACACATTGCTAATCTGCATTATTTTTTTGTAAATCTTTGGATTATTATGTCATTTCCATACAAAATCTTTGGGAAACCCTGATGCTGAAGAAAGAGCATTTTAAATCAAAACATATATGGAAAAATAAATGAACAAAGATTTATCTTTGCGAAAGGCTGTTATTGAAGACATCTATGATTGTAAGATAAATGTACGTATTGCTATCGTAAAGAGCAGCAAGTATGAATTATTACACACAAATATGTGAAATATACATTTTTGTCTACGTCTAATAGCATTACCCTCACCTACTTGAATGGCAACATCATCTATCACTCGAACCCCAGCACACTCATACATTCCTTTGCACACTATACATCAATGTTACCCCCAATTATCTATTACATCAATTGGGTAACCCGTGCACCTGCGTCTTACCCTAAATTGATACATCTCACGTATGTTACACGAATTTGGGTAAGAGATAAATAAGTGAGTGTCATCTGTCACTATTCTGCTTTTAAGGTTAAGTTACTTTTTGAGATTACTTCGGGTTAAGTGATTAAAGAATGAGATAAGTAGTTAAAAGTAATCAGATGGTCATTAATTTCTAAACATCATTTTAAAATATCTGACTTTATATTTTTTGATATATTTAAGGTTCCAACTACGTTTACTAAAATTCTTAATAAAATCAATTTCAAGTATAAGATGTTCCAGAAGAAAAAGGCCACTTTAAAAAAACGACGTCATACTAAAAATCCGAACTAAAGTTTTGCGTTCAAAACATACCTGAACACAAATAACGGGGCTATTAATTAGTATCATACTAATTTCTTACAAATACGCGAATATTAGAAATTAAAATAAACTTTTAACAGATGTATCACAATATATTAATATTTAATAATGGAGTAATTCGAGTCGTTCGCCATATAAATGGTAACAGGCAGTCTGTATAAGGAAGCGCTAGTTGATAAAAACGCCATAATCTACAACAAATAAAGACAGCAACACAATTTCAACTACAATTCCCCTAAAAATGGTGTTTCAGTCACAGCTGATAACTCACGTCTCCGGTGATCCCCCGCCGGTAAATAAACAGACGTATTACATTAGTTTATTAGGTGCGCGAACGTTCGTAGATCCGTCAAAGTCGCTGCACTGGGAGGGTTACAACCCATTTTACCGCAATTTGCAGTTGTCCCCTACTGTCAGTGGTCAAAGTTGCACGCGGTAGCGGGTTATAAGTCGAATAGTTTCAATTTTCCAATTTACTGTATTTATGTATGAATATTTGACAGTAAATTGGAAAATTGAGGATTTTTTGAATAAACAATCCTCAATTATATATCAAGATCTCAAATGTCGTGTTTTTCATGTTCTCCCTTTTACTCGCCTAATGATAAAGTGTAGGTACCTACCGATGTCTGCCTACGGTTGTCTACATGATCATTCTTAACACATTGAGATCAAAAAATATTTTTTTCTGTTATTAAACTGATGTTCAGTCGCATTCAAGCAAACCCAGCCACATCCCAATATAATTTAAATAATTTTATAAACACATTCATCAGATAGCTATACAATATATGATATCGCGTGGAAGCTAAAACAAGCTTTTTTCAATAGCCATGAGAGAGGTCTGTGAGTCTTACCTATTTCTAAAGGGTGTAAAGTATTCTATAGCCATATTTTCCAATTGTATATAATATGAAAGAAAATTACGAAAAATCGTTTGGCTACCCGCTATTTTTCTATGACTTACACCAGACAAATTGCAGTGTAGGGCCGTACCTCCCTCGGGATCCGAACCGCAACTCAGTGCAGCGTTGCCGGTGATTTGTCTGTTCCCCTTACGACGATTAAGAAATTGTCCTGCAGTCTTAAGGTGGCGTCTAATGGTTAGACGTGTTTTAGGAAATTAGATTGATGACCGAAACATACAGATATATAGGAAGGAATATATAGATGTGGAGAGTATTATTGCTTTTTTGTTGGGGTTTTGGGTTTTCATACACGTACACGTACATTATAAAATAAACGTAGCAGATTCATTGTACTATGTAGTTTGATAGACGGTTGAGTAGGTACGCTGGCAGTTAAAGATGCTCCCGTTTACAAAAAAAGGAGATATTACTACTTATGTTTTGATGTTTTTATTTATTCCTTTTTGAAGGGCATTTCACGCAAGACTTTTTAATTTATTTGACATCAAACTGAATTATTCTCATATTAATAAAACAAATTAAACGAAGCCAGTAAATATTGGCGTCTATATTTGTTTACTCAAATATTTAATAGGTAATATGTATTAAAAGATACTTAAACTCTACTCAATTTTAAGTAAGCCTGAAACTAGTAGCCTATCCCACTCGCCTTCAGAATAAGAAGGAATTTATTCTAAAAAATATATCAATATCTTTGGGACAAGTTAAGTACTTAGCCCTCAAATGTAATGAGCATGGCATCTCTTTCACACACGTACAAAATGAAAGAGGTAGCACTATTTTTGTGAGTTTTTTTTTATTGTTCCCGGTAGTAATTACATACGGTTACAAAAAATACAATTTTCATGAATGGAACTCTAAAAATTCCTTTGCCTGCTCAATCCCTATTTTAATGTTATGAGAATCATATTTTATGGAAAACCATGATTACATGCAAAGCAAAAGTTCATTAAGTCTTGACTTCGAACCCGGATAGCAAATATCTCTAATGAAAGTAATACCTCTAATAATATCTACAAAGTAATTTAAAACCTTATTATTATTATTACTCATTGGTACCCAAGGGAAGGTAAAAGGAAAAGAGGCAGACAACAGAAAAGATGGGACGATGATATCAGGCAGGTGGCAGGTATAGCATGGAGTAGAGTAGCCAGAGAGAGATCAGAATGGAGTAGGTTGGAGGAGGCCTTTGCCAACTGGCAAACGGATTTACAGAAAGTAGTGAAGCACCAAATACACGAATAATGTTTATTAAGTAAAAATCTATAAACAGTGAAGTAGTATAAGAAGTAAAAATGTATATCTGTTGTCCGAATAAAAGGCTTTATTATTTATTATTATTATTGTAATGGTTGTGGGTGAAGCGGTCTCGAGTAAAACCCAATATATGAAGAAAAGGATAATATATTAAAACTGTAGGTACATCAGAAAATTGATAGGACAAGCAAACGTGCGGCGTGCGCAGAGTATTTCAGCCGACTACTTGTACTTGCACTACACAAACGCGATCGCGCGCCGCTCGCTTACTTTTACAAAATAATATTAGGTAGGTATGCATAGATATCCGCGTAGCTATGACGACACTGGCGCAGTGGCCGAGCGGCTCCTGCGTCGTCGCCGTACGGTTCGGGGGTTCGATTCTCGCACGGAGCAAATATTTGTTTTATTAATTAACGCGTCGCTTACAATTATTATTATAATTTGTAACCTATTAAAACTGAGTATGGTCCCAGATCTAACTATATCTAGACTAATGAAATACGTTCTTTAGATTACAAACAAGAGGAATGTTATGATCTCGAAGTTTGCTCTTCACTGTGAAGTGGAAAAAAATACAGTTTCCGATTGGTACGGAGAGTATTATTAGTAGATAGGTTACTTGTTTGGGAGTAAATTGTATCTCTAGTTGATTGGTACATACCTACTTCTGAGTGTAAACAATCTATCTTCTTTTGTTTATAAGTGAGATATTTGAAATTGAAAGAAAGTCTTGTAAACAATAAACTTCGCAAAATATTCCTTTTTTTTTCAAATGAAGTCCCATCTCAAGAATTTTATATTTAGATTTATTTTGTAAAAGGTGCAGTGCAGAGAAGATGATTTTAAACGCATGATTTCACCTGCAATCTGCTCGGCTGCTGATCAGCGTGATGCGAAATAGATTATAGGCTTCCTCAACTAAACCATCAACCAAAACACTAAACAAACTTTTCAGGTTTAAATATATTCAGCATTTTTTTAGATTTAGCATTACAATATAAATCCTATCACCCCATATAAATTAACTCTTGCTCTACCTCTATTCCCGTCACTTAAATTAAGGAGCAACCAAATAGACAACTACTTTCATTCGGATTATTTAAAAAATGACTTCCAAACACGCGGGTATTATCGTAATACGCGACATTATCAAAATAGGCCGCCGCAGGACTTTTATCAGTATCAATAAATCCAAGTCAGCCACAAATTGCATCATCTAATTGTCGGACAGAAGATTTATTGTGTCGGTATTTTTGTGGGTTTTATTGAAGTTCCGTTCTTTTTAATACTTAGTTTATGAGATTTTAAGGAAGATGGAATATTTTGTATTTCTGCAATAAAAACATGCAAAAATGTACTGGTAAATCTAAAGTACCTTTTCATGAGCATTACAGCTTGTTTTCATAATGCAAAAAAAATATCATGTAATATCTACATACATACGTAATGGGTCTCGTACTAAAAAAATACTATACTAGCCTTAGCCCTAGCCGTAGTCTGCGAGCTGTGATATTCTTGATCACATTCAATTACACTAGGAGAGGATGTACATATGTAAGACTTGTTAGTTTTAAGTTTGCAAAAATACGAATTTGACCAAGATTTAAGAAAATCTTCGATTGGCAGTGCATCTATTGAACGGATTTAGTCGAAGAAACAAATGTTGCATTATATCTCTATACAATTTCCCCCCTTCCTATTTACCCTAAAAGCCTTCCGATACCAAACACCCCCTTCCGGTTAATTTGAAACAATGACAGGGAATCACGCGTACATTATCAACAGACGTACTTTTATCGGAGTCAATAAATCCGAGTCAGTTGCGAATTGCATCAGCAATCAATCTAAACAGTGTTATATAGTTACGGACCCTACTGGGGGCGGCTGAGCTGACTATGGGCCCAGTGATAGCGGGCTACGAAACAAGCTGAAGCGATTTGCACGATAAATTTAATATAGGATCTATATGGCGTCGGTATTTACGACCCGATTAGTCCAGCGGTAGTTAACGCTGCCTTCTATGCTACGGGTCCCGGGTTCGAATCCCGGTAGGGACAAATTATTGTGTGATGAGCATCAACATTTGTTTCCGATTCATAGTGTATCTATGTATAATAAGTATATATTAAAAAAAAAGTATCTATGTAGTATATCAACCTTCTAGCGTCAGCACGGAACTAGATGGCGCTACATATTTATTTTATTTCGTAACTGAAGACCTCTGAGCAGAAATTGTGAAACAAACTCAGGGAACAATAGTCTCTTTAAAGGTAGGTACAATTTTTTTTGTTATCAATATGTACGCCTACCAATGTAGGTCAACGTCTCAAATGGCCTTTTGAAGAAAGCACCATAGCAGCTTTGACTCGACCTAGCCATACTGACAACATTGAACAATGCATTCTATCTACATTTTACATAACACTCGTAATATTACAAAACCTAACCTCAAAAACTACTTTAAGTACATTTTAAATTCCACTAGACTATCTCGCTGTCACTGGCACCATACACCGTCGTAGTAAAGACACGTAATATTTACACAGTTATTTCTCTTCGTTAGACAGCGATTTGTCATGAATACTTTACAGATATTGTTTTTAGATTGAGTGCTACCACAGTGGGGTGAGCAGCGAGGGTTGTGGTTGCATCGTTTTAAGGGTAGATAAATAGCTGTAATTAATTTTATGGTCATTAAAATTTCTTTACGTCGAGTGTCTGTGAAGTTATTATCACTTGTGTATCAGAAACAAAGGTGATTAACTCGTAATGAATTAGAAGTTAAGATTATGTTTTATGAATTTCAATATACCGGATTAAATTTTATCTCAAAATCTGTATAAGTAAAAAATTTTCAAGATCTAGTATTCGCGTAATTCAATAAATCAGTAAATAGTTTTATGTTAATGATAAACTCGCGTCTGTATAAAATATACTTTCAAATTAGAACTGCGAAAAAAAAAATTATTAAAATATAAATGGAAGTAGACGACACGAGGCCCAACATATTTACAGTACAGCCCTAAAGGTGAAATTTAAAAAAATACACAAAAGAAAATAATGCCAAAAAAATACTTGCCTACGTGTGTTCTTACAAACCGTCCTACTTATACAGTTCAAAGAACGTCTTTCAAATGAAGTAATAGGTACTTTTCTAGAAACTTCTCGAAAGTTCAAGTATTTCCGACGCCTCAGGCTCCCTAAAGTCACAATCCAGTAATACTTTAGACCACGTTGTTATATTCAATTAAAGAACCTGTTTATTTGAATAGGTCAGGGTAGGCAGTGGCATTGGGGTGCTAACTAGGGTGCTTGTTTCAGCTCCATTTAGGAATCAATCCGTGGTAAATGCTTATGCGGACTCACCCTATAAATGCACTCCATATTTGAATTTCGAACAAGTTCTTTATTTATATTGGGTTAGTGTTTTCACAAACTGTTGAAATTATTTTGAATTTAAAATGCAGTAGTTATTCGACTTTTATATGGTTTCCATTTCAAAGTAAATAAGATCTTATTAAAGCACTTAGATGTTTGTGTATTTGATCATATGAGTTTACAAAACTAACCTTCGATTCAAAAGAAAATTTCAGTGTAGGCAATGTCTTATTTAAAAAAACTACATAGGTATATAGAACAATACTGTTTAAAATGAGAATCAATTATGACCAATAAAACTTTTACACTCATTGCCATTCCCGCCGTTATGTGCCAGCCACACTAAACATTCCAAAGTTGAACTTTAAACTACAAATAGTTCCGTTATAAAAAATCGCCCTATTCTGTAGAACATCGCAAGTCGATGCGCTGCACTTAGACAATAAATTAGATGCATCTTTGCCAATAAATAATTCAGGCACAGAGAGATGGATGCCGGTAATAGGCACGATCACTCACTGGGCACCGCGTAAATCGTCTGGGACTTTCGATTGCACTCCGGAATATGTATGCACGGTTTTATAAAGTGCTACACGTGAGATTATAGGAGCACTGATTGAGAAATATTGTGTTGGGGTGTCTGTGTATTCGTCGTTAGAGAACGCATAAAAATGTAGGCTCAGAGATTAGGTAAAGTTGTTTATATAACTTTGTATAATAATGAATCTGAATTTGGCAGAACTTAGCAAAAGTTTTTGAAACGAAAGCTAAATAAATGTTGGTATAATAATTTCTACTTTTCACAACGATTTTGTGACAATTTAATGTAATAATTTTAAATAATTCAAATGAAATTTAACTACGTGACGTAAACAAATTGAAAAATAATGTCAACAAAACAAATATTAAATCAATTGAAAATGTTGATGTCAATAAATTATTCAAATTGTCCTGCAGACGAATAGAATTCAAATTACATAGATATTTCTTTCAACAAAACTTCAAAGTGAGAAACAAAATGCTCAAAAACTCTTAGGGTCGTTCGTCTTCGTTTGTTTTTCGCTGTTTACCGAAGGAAAACAAAACAAACGCTAGTTTATCCGTGTGTACAGCTCCCATAATCCTTTCTTTATTGAATTCCTGTCGACTGGCCGCGGTATGCGCTGCATTCGAACTGGACTGTACAGCTCAGGAGCTCCGAGTATTGCGCCGTCTTGTATGCTAATAGCTTAATACTTGGGTTATATTGTGGAAGACAATTTGATTGAGAAAAAATATGCAATTCGGTTTTTAATTTTAAATAATATTGATATGGTGTTTTTTTTTATTATTCAACACAGATGAACTGTTGTTAAAATATTCTAAGAAGTGATTTTTTTATTAGTTTACTACACTTTTGACGAATTTTATCGCAGCTTTTTGGATCGTTAAAAGCTTTAGAGGTCACGGGCAGTCCTAAACAGAGCTTGCCCGTGACAATTATATTTCAATATCTTATACTTGTAATTTATTTTAAAAACAAATTTCTTGTTAATCATATTACAATATATTCATGTAACCTATTTTAGTTCAACTTAGTTTAACTCCAACAATACAGATTCAATATTCAATTATCATGAACATTCAATACCCACAATTCTTATTTTGATCTATTTACTGTAGATACCTACCGAACATGGTATACAAAACAATCGAAATCGACATGAGTCTCAACTCATCACCATACCAGTCCAATAATAATTCATAATTCGGCATAAGGGCGCATATACACATGCGTACAGTCGCCTCATTATGCGCGGTCACACACGAACGATTAAACATCGCGTGGCGAACGATACGCGTGATGGTATGCACAATTGTGTATCGGTAATGACATTCGAAATTTGAATTTGGCCGTAGTATTTAATAGACTGGAAATAGTCATCTGTTTGGACTGGTGATGAATATTAATGGGAGATGGTAATGATAAGTGGGTATAAGGAAATTGTGGAATGTTTAATTATAAATATTAGACCACTAGACTAAACGCCTCGTTGGTCGAAAGAAGGAAACCTGCATGCTTGAGAGATTTGTCTCGATGGCATGTGAAGTCTGCCAACTCTCAGCAGGCTAGCGTGATGGACTATAAGCCTAATCCCTCTCAAATGAGAGGAGACCCGTGCCCAGCAGTGGGACGTTAATGGGTTGATGATGATGGTCCAGTGGCCGTAATCCTAGGTCGAGCCAAGGGTTGTTGGGATGTTCTATGAAATTCTCAGTATCAGCTCAGAGTTTGGATTCGTACTCGATTGATGAGAATAGGCTTGCCGCCTGTTAAATGGGACCTAAAAATGCACCAGCAAAACGTGAGTACATTACCACTGCCTAATTCTACGGGGACGACAGGCGTGATGATGGTATTATATAAAACAACAGAATTCAATTAATATAAATATACATAATCGATATAAAAAAATCGGTTATACTTATAGTAGGGCAGCATTAGAAATACCTATATTGAATACTCCGATTCCACTTAACAGCATCGATTGCACCGATCAAAAATATATACCAACAATATTCAAAACTCCATAACTTTTCAACGTATTTCAGATAGGGAGTTAAAATGTGGGGAAAATCTGAAGCTCTCAAACGAGTTTCAACAACATTGTCTGTTGGAGTTTCGTTGCACGCAAAATTTATCGGATAATGATCGAGACCGCACCTACAATTCGCCGGTCTGAAAGTGTTCAAACATTCCTAGGCTTTTGATTTTCGATGTGACTATCTAGTAATTTGTAATGTAAGTTGTTTTACGCACGCGTTTTGTTCACGAAACTTAAATGTTTTTAGGTAGGTATATAGTATTATAAAAAAAATATATAAACGGAAGACTGACACTTTCTTCAGTAGCCTAAGTTTTCCCACAGTAATCAGTTTAAAATATAATCTATCCTGCTGAGAATTCCATTCTAATGAAACGTCACATCTCAGTTATGTTCCTTCAGTGTTGGATTTTGCTTTAATAAATTGTATCCTGTATAAACGACATGGCAAGCAAATTCGCCATGAAAACGTACCAGAAGGCTAAGTTCCCTGCACCTTTAGCTCACACCCTCACTACCTCATTCACCCTAGGGGCGTTTAGCTTACAAAATTGAATTCCCCGCAACGATCGCGGCGTAAACTATCCCACAAGACGGCCCGGTTATGCAAAGACCGCGCACGGCCGGCCCGGTAATGACACGCGCGGTTTGAAATGGTAATGAGCACCGTCTGTGTGTAACAGCCTTTATGTCATTGTAATTGCATTGATTAAATCCGAGACGCATTGAGGTGATAATTTCATTCAATGACCTTTGTTTGAAAGCTCCGAGGTCATGAATATGTACATAATAATGACCTTCTATGCTGGTATTATGTGGAATCACTGCAATACTGACCTTTGCACTGTGTACTGGAGCAAATAACGTATGCAGTTTGTATCATTTGGACAGAATCAAAAAGTGTTAATAAATATTGTTATAAGCAGCATGTCCAGTATTGCATCCTTGGTTTACTGATGATGTCTGGTGTTAATGCTATCTCCATTAAGCAGGCCCAAATCAAACGTAATTTTTTGCTAAAAACTTTTTTACCTAAACATAAGTGTTAATGCAGTTGAACGAATATCAACCCGTATGTGGCCACTACCCGTTCAACTGTAGCACGAGGTAAAGACTGAATCACACACAAACGTAATAAACATGGAGATTGAGATTGTGGAAACGTAAATAATTGACATTTCCATAGGCAATTCCATCTCCATCCTCCTCGAAACTAATAATATTATTATCGTGTCCCCAAAAAGTTTCTATAACTAAATTACAAACTCCAAAATCCTGCATTACACTTACTGTAAGCCGTACTTCACAGGTACAGGAACAATACTAACAAATAATCGTATTCCAAACTTAGCTTCGGATGGTATGATTATCCAGGTTCAGCCGGATGTGACGTCAAACTGTTATTACAGTCGAAAGCCGGATAATACGTAGTATTAGCTCTAATTGACACAAAGGATGGCTTCGTATTCATCTGTGCTCATAATGGAAGCAGCAGTGGCATGGTTTGTTTACTTTATTATACGAATGTATTACGCGATTTATAGATATAGAAATAAAACTGCCGTCTCATGGATTTCATCGCGGCATATGTTTAATACCAATGGTTCATCCATAGTGCTATGTATTTACTGTTGAACTATGCGTTCAAGTTCCCTGAAAAAATTATCAAAAATACCTAAGAGCTTTATGATAAGGAATACATTTATATAAAACCGACAACAAACACACTAAGCTTTATCCTAAAAAATGCTTATAGGAGATTCAATAATGCTAACTAAAATACCTAAACTATTATATCTTATGCGACATCTTTGTCAGCTAGGAGCATATCTGACATAGATCTTCCTTTAGGTATAATAGTGAAATTTAACATGTCGCCAAACGGTGAAGCCTTAAAACTTTTTTTGACAACGACGTTTTTTTAATAGTATGCCTTTACTATGTATATAACTCGATTTTGCATCTAAAAATCCCAATCTTGCAAGACTAATTGATTTTCAGTGAAATGTAATGTAACGAAAAATAAAAAGCAAAATTCATCTCTTTGAAAAGCGAACCGCACTTTTCAAGTCAAAAGAAATGGATTTCTATTGCGATCCAGTGCAACCTGAATATTTTCGAATTTCAATTGCAGAATCATTTTCTGAATTTGTCGGCTTTCAGTAATTCGAAACTCACAAGTATTTTATAGCTGTGGTACGACCACGAAAGCTTTGAACAATTTTATCTATACCTGTATTTTTTTATTATGATTAAAACAATATACCATCATGCCTGTCGTTCACGAAGAGTTAGTTACATGGCTACAGAGCTCAAATATATCAAGCAAGTACAGAACGGCAATAAGCCCTGAACGCGCCCTCATCACAGAAATACCATGAAACGTGCCTCAATTTAGCACTTAATTGCTATACTATCAAGAGGACGCATAAATAAAATTAACTACATCTTGAATCATGCTTCAATCAAAACTAACTTTAAACCGCTGAAGAAGATCACTCAATTGTTACCATCTAACAATCTTAAATATGATGCTGTGTTCGTACTACGTAGTTTTATTTGAATCATCATCATTATCATCATCATCAGCCTATATTCGTCCAATGTTGGACGTGGGCCTACTAGTGAACGCCTAGAAACTCTTTATTTTAATGCACAACATTAATTCGCAGATGGGTCGATCATCATCAATTTATAAGCCTGCAGTATTTATCTAGATCTACACAAGTGATTTAGCCCCACAATATGGTACCAAACTAAAATATAAATAAAATTATCTTACACTCAGTTTGCCAGGCTTATAATATTGTATGGTACATACTAAATTATAATATCAATAACAAATAGTTTAATCTCGATAACATTTTAATAATAAACTATCTCGCCTGTGGCTGAGCACATTGAATTCAATTGAAGCAGTGTATGTTCAATCGCGATTTGTATTCCGTTGGGAAAAATGAAAACGCAGCAAGCTACATTGTGATTGATAAAAAAGGTACGGCTTTTTGTATTTTTTTAAATCGTTGAAGTTAGAACACGCCTTGGTCACGCACCGGACCGATTTTGAGCTGAATAAAGTTTTGTAAATCGAAATTTAAAGAAGACCTTTTTTTATTCAATCGTTTTGAACACTCAAATTATTGAATTACTCAATAGGTTCTTTAATTTTGAGATGTGAAGTAATTTATGGAAATATATTTAGTGTTCAATTGATAAAATATATTTGCGGGCAAAAATCAGCCAGACTATGCACGCACGTAGTTTGTTCATTTAGTTTGGAAGGAGTTACAAGAGACGAAGCTTGTGTATTATTATCGTTGAACAGATATGTAGTATTTATTTATTTGACATAGTCTGCGTGTCTTTCCTCTTATTTCATGTTAAATGAGACAAAACTTTGAAAGCTCTCGGAGGTAATGAGTTCCGTTAGTAAATTATCGATGTCGTATACAAACTCGCCGTTTTTAGGGATTATTTTCGGGACAAACACTATCCTATGACCTTCTCCAGGGCTCAAACTATCACCATACCAAATTTAATCCAAATGAATTCAGTAGTGTGTCAGAGGTCTCGAGTTCGAACCCAAGGCACGCACCACTGACTTTTCGGAAGTTATGTGCGTATTTATCACATGCTCAAACGGTGAAGGAAAACATCGTGAGGAAACCTGCATGCTTGAGAGAATTCTCGACGGCATGTGAAGTCTGCCAACCCGCAGTAGGCTAGCGTGGTGGACTATAGCCCAATCCCTCTCAATTGAGAGGAGACCCGTGCCCAGCAGTGGGACATTAATGGGTTGATGATGATGATGATGATGAATTCAGTAGTTAAAGCGTGAAGAGATAACAGACATACAAACATTCACACTTTCGCAATTATAATATTAAAAGTATTAAAGTATATGAAGTATGGATATTTCATATAGAATAAAATTCTACAAAAATTACATACATTTTCATCTTTCTCATAAAAATTGTTCTAAGCCGATAGTATATGTGACGGCGCATTACATTAAGCGGAAGCGCGACAAATGAAATGTGAGGACTCCAGCTTCCGGACCATAGAAATACGAATGAAGTGAAGACTTTTATGTGCTACCAAATTACTGGGAATAAGCTGCAATGACGGAGAAGTAACTTATATAATTATACAGGTTATTTTTATCATTTTCATCTCAGATATTATAAAGCTTATGCTTGGCATGTAGGTACGTAAGTTCTACGCTACGTAGGTTTATGCGATGTAGATATTTGATATTTTATTCAGTTTATATTAGATACATACCGTCACGCTTGTCATCCCCAAAGGGTTAGGCAGAGGTGTACTCATGTACGCGCACATTTTGCCGGTATGTTGAGACAGTGAGTCTTTGCCATCACCCGGCCGATAGTAATATTGCCGGTCGCTACTATGATATTAAAGATGGATTAAAGAATCACTTAAATTACATATACATACATACACTCACGCCTTTTTCCCATGGGGGTAGGCTCGACGGCCGATGGGACTTCGGACACCACTTCCGAAGGCTGGGCCCCAAATTAATGGGCACCGCGTCAGCTTTATCGCGGCTGCTGCCCAATCTGGGTGGGCCCAACGCCTCCTGCCGGAGGCTGTATATGGGGATCGTGCGATCCATGGCGCTCTATGGAGCGCCAATATGGGGAGGAAACCTGGCGGCCCGTAACGCCGTGTTGCTGCGCAGACCGCAACGGGAGATGGCCGTCAGAGTTATAAGGGGATATCGCACGATCTCCTTCGAGGCGGCGAGCCTCCTTGCCGGATTCCCGCCCTGGGACCTCGAAGCGAGGGCCCTCGCGTCACTATACAAGTGGCGCTAGGAGGCGCTGAGGCGGGGTGAGCTACCGTTGCCTCGCGAGACTGAGGCACGACGCTCCGAGCTCCACCGGGTCCTAGTGGCGGATTGGAGGATGCGACTTGCACAACCCAGCGCAGGGCACGCCACGATAGTGGCGGTAAGACCCATCATGGAGGATTGGCTTGAGAGGCGCCACGGCGCCCTCAGCTTCCGGCTGACGCAGGTCTTGTCGGGGCATGGGTGCTTCGGCAAGTACCTGTGTCGCATAGGCCGGGAGCCATCGCCCGGTTGTCACCACTGTGTGGGTTGCCCTGAGGACACGGCGCAGCACACACTCCAGGCCTGCCCGGCTTGGGCAGAGCAGCGCCGTGAACTCATAGCGGCAGTCGGCGGTGACCTCTCGCTTCCGGCCGTGATCCTATCCATGGTCGGGAGCGGGAAAGCGTGGGATGCCGCCGCCTCTTACTGCGAGCAAGTTATGCGCGCAAAAGAGGCGGCGGAAAGGGAGAGAGAAATCACAACCTCTCTCCCGATCCGCAGTAGACGCACCGGGCGCCGGAGGGCGCAAACAGACCTCCGGCCTCCATGAGCTGTGGCCAGCGGGTGGGCGCGACTAGGGGAGTCCGCCGCCCGACCTGAAAATGGCCCCAAGTAGGCGGCGCGCGTGTTCGTCACACGTGCGCCCGCGCGGAGGATGCGAGGCGAGCGATGCCTCGCTCCTAGCCGGGGTCCAGCGACCAGAGCTAGACCGAAGCCCGCCGGGGTTGTGGTGCATGCTTTTGCGAATCCCATGGCCCCGGCAATTGGGTTGGTGGCGTTGACGGGTGCGGTTTTTTAGTCGGTAAACGCTCATGCGGAGTCCGACACACCCTGTCGCCTCCCCAGGCGACGGGAAGGTCCATAAAGGATTTTTCCGCACTTAAAAAAAAAAAAAAAAAAAAGGGACCCCCCTTTTTTTTGGCAGAGACTACAGAATGCCACGCGCTACGGTCCCTGCATACCACTTGTGCCTCGTCCACATCACTTAAATTATTATAAAATATATTTAATGATTATTATTACTTAAAGTAAGTTTTATTGAAATTAAACTAATATCAATATACCACATTATAATGCTAAGCTTTATTTTTATAGGTATCTAATTTTGCCGTAAGAGTATAAAGTCAATAGAAAGGTATTATTAACTCTGGCACAAACTATATCTTCATCGGCAATAATGCAGCCGCAATAGACGTCTGTCAAGTTATCAAACCTTGGCGTCAGGTCCTGGGCCGACAGAGATTACAGTACGCAGAACTTCAGCCTGTAACTCTCTACTTCATCATCATCATCAACCCATTAACGTCCCACTGCTGGGCACGGGTCTCCTCTCATTTGAGAGGGATTAGGCCATAGTCCACCACGCTAGCCTACTGCGGGTTGGCAGACATCACATGCCACCCAGACAAATCTCTCAAGCATGCAGGTTTCCTCACGATGTTTTCCTTCACCGTTTGAGCTTGTGATAAATACGCACATAACTTCCGAAAAGTCAGTGGTGCGTGCCTTGGGTTCGGACACGAAACCTTTGACATCTCTGTCCACTGATCACACCACTAGGCTACCACAACTCACAAATATTAGGTCTTTACCTATGAAATTGCCGTTTTGTATGAAAAAATTTAAACGATTTTTTTTTCAAGTATTTTTTATTTGTATTAATCGAAGTAATCACCCATGTAATCAATGTATCTTTGCCAACGCAGTGGCAGTTTATTGATGCCCTTCTTAAAGAAATCAGCTGGACGGGAGGCAACAAATTCTTCAAAGGCATTTTGTAATGCCTCTCGGATATTGAATTTTTTTCCCGCCAAGAAGTTATCCAAATTCTGGAAAAAGTTTTAGTCTGTAGGCGCAAGGTCTGGTGAGTAGGGCGGATGACGGAGAACTTCCAACCCCAGTTCTTACAACTTGGAGACCGTCTACTGTGCAGTATGAGGTCGCGCGTTATCGTGCAGGAGCAGCGGAGACGAGCGATTGACCAATGCTGGTCGGAGATGTGCCAGCTTCTCCATCATTGTGTTCAGTTCTTCACAGTACACATCTGCAGTAATGCTCACCCCGTTTGGTAAGAAGCTGTGATGAATCACACCGGCGCTAGACCAACAAACAGTGACCATTACTTTTCTAGGGGTAAGCTTTCGTTTAGGGCATTGTTTAGGTGCTGAACCAGGATCCAACCAACTTGCTGAGCGCTTGCGGTTATCAAACAGGATCCATTTTTCAACGCAGGTAACAATGCGGTTCAAAATTCCTTCATTTGTGTGTCTGTCGAGCAGTGCAAGGCACGTTTCGACGCGTACTTCGCGCTGGCGATAATTGAGTACGTGGGGCACCCATTTGTCAAGCTTTTTTACCTTGCCAATTTGACGCAAATGGACCAATATTGTTTTGACGCTAACGTCGAAAGCTGCTACAAATTCTGCCGTCGATTGTGTATCATCAGCTTCCAAAATCGCCTTTAATTCGTCATTGTCGACCAAAGTCTTCGGACGACCACGAGGTTCATTTTTCAGGTCGAAATTCCCAGAACGGAAGCGAGCATACCAATAACAGGTGGTGCGTTGGTTTGTAGTGTTAGCTCCGTAAACGTCGTTGATGTTGCGTGCCGCTTGTGCCGCGTTGCTGCCACGACGGTACTCATATTCCATAATTACTCGAATTTTTAACGTATCCATGATGACGAAAAAGATTGAAATGCGATCAAAATGTAACACTAATCAATAAACAAATGACTACTTTTGGAAAAAGAATTCCATGTTTTTAAAATAAAATTAATTTGAAATTAGAATTCTTAGCCAAACAAAAAATATTTTGATTTGAAATGGCCAGTACTGCAGAACGGCAATTTCATAGGAAAAAAAGACCTATTATTTCGTAAAGTAAACAATAATTATGCAAAATTAAATATGAATTCAAAAGTACAATGTTCAAAGTACTGGTAACATTCCGACTTGTCACAGCATAGCCCGAAGCACTAAGATACGAACCTCTTTACAGCCAACACAAAGCTACAAGTCACTGGCAAAATGTGAACAACATTGGTGAACAATAAAACCTCATATACCTATGTAATTAATCGTTTTACATATGCGGTATGACTGCGAACTTTAATGTCATAGAAATATATTAAAATAATGTTTGATTCTGAAATGTTCAACTATCAAAATGTTAGCAATACTTTTCTGAATATTTTTGCAAGTACAAGGTTTTCTTTTTATACCACAGAGGTGTCAAACAAGACGCTTGATGGTAAGCAGTTACCATAGCCTTTGAACGTTAGTAATACCAGAGGAGCCGCTGGCGGGTTGCTCACTCCTTTCAACCATACATATAAAATAAAGACGGCGCTTATACATTAATTATATGTTATCTTTATTTTATTATTCTTTTACTATAGGTGTATGTCGACGAAGCAAAAGTGGTATACAGGTATGGTCTGTAGTTTCTGCCTACCCCTATGGGAAAAAGGCGTGAGTGTATGTATAGCTGGTACTATAGGTAATTTATATGTACATATACTAATAAATAAATTATTCGTAGATTGTATGCAACTAGTTGAAAAGAGAAAACGACGATTAGTTTAGTAATATCCCTCCGCGCGTTCCATTCCGTTCTACTCTGTAATCTTCAGCATTTTGAGTCCGTCTGTCAAGTTGACAGACTTGCCCCGCGGCTGTGGAGATAACAGAAACTTCGGCCCATTCAAACACTAGTTCCAACTATAGCGAGGGAGAGGCATAATCAAGATGCGTTTTTGGTGAATACATAATGTAAGCGACTGTGTTATTCTGAGATTTGTTAGAAGAGGACTATATACCAAAATGACGTAATATATAAATAATATAATGGGTAGGTTTTGGGGGAAATATAAAAGCATTGTTAGTATATGTGCGTCTGCTAAATATACACACAAATAAGTTAGAGATGTGTCTACTAAATTAATACATTTTTGTTTTGTTGTTTTGACCTTAGTCTTTGATAAGTAAGACATAGGGTTTAAAAAACAATATTGACCCAAAACACATGCGATTTTAAAATTTGGGGTTGGTCTAATATTTGATGATGCCAACCAGATGAATTATAAGACCCTTCTACAAAGCACCCGCCTAAATATTAGTAGTATTATAAGTTTTTTTTTATATAAACGCTAAAAACGAAAATTTGGCAAAGAGATAGATTTAATTTTAAGGAAAGACATACGCAGCTTTATTATTATGCTAATTTAACGCAGATGAAGTTGCGGGAAATAGCAGCTATCTAACAAAATGCAATTCATTTCTATATTTTCAACATTATATGGTATATTAGAATGGTTTCCTTCACCGTTTGAGGAAATAATAACTTGTATATACATAAGTAATGATGTTCATTATAAAGTCAAAATAACATCATTCGAATACCTAACATCAATTTCAATATCGGTTCTAAAAAAATACATGTCTTGTCAAGTTTCGTTGAAACTGGCAACTGCAATAGCATTAACTGGCAACCCTCGGCCTCTCCGACACTTAGGGCTGGTCGTGTTGGAATTTTTAATTCAATTATGATAGCGATCATGTTTAATGACCGTCTTCTTATAGCCAAGAACGTTTTCACCCCTCCATTCGACCGAACATTCTTTTTTTTCTCCTTTTCTAAATGAAAAAATTGTGATTCCACGTTTTAATGTCTCGGAAAGATTGATAAATTTTCATAATTGTTTACGTGGAGATATTTGGGAGAGGAACTTGGATGATGCGCTTGAAAGAAATGAGAAAGAAACGGCATTCTAATGTTATTGACATTAAGTAAGTAATCTTTAATAACTAAATACATAGCATGTAGATAGAAACTGTAAACGACGCGGCGACGGTCAAATATTAATAGACTTTTTTTTAATCAGTTGTAATTCCAATTTAACCATTATTGCTAGTTGGTACGAAATCATAAACTGCAGCATGTCCAAACTTCAGTTCGTACGCCAGAATACAATTAATATATTTTTTCTCAGTTGACCCAGAAAATAATAGTAGAAAAAGCTTTTTATAGTCAATAACTTTTGAAAAATCCATCTTAATAATAACAAAATCCCGGAAAATTCTACCGCATTTTGTGGCCATAATAATGGCTGTACAGTTTTCACTGTACCACAATGTAGTAAAAAAATAAAAACAGAATAGAAAACCATAAAACCAGCCTGTATCCCAATAAAATGAAAATATAATTCGAAAGTTAAACTTGGTTTTTTACGAGTTGAATGGCCGCAAAATCCTATGGCGATAAATTTGTCAGACGGGACCAAACTTTCATGTTAATTCAATCAAACGCCTTGCCAGGCTCCAATTTGATGAAGGGAAACCATCTTAATGTGGTATTTTTTTTTAATTTCCCCGAAACGAACGGTTTTGCGGTCCAATTAGATTTCCGAGGGAATTTTCTTTTAGGGTTGATAAACGATTTGATTCAATTTAAAGAGAGGCACAAAAACATTTTTCAATTGACATTAAAATTTAATTCCCTTTCAACCAAGGTCGACTTAATAATATATTTTTTTTATCTTTGCCTCGCATTAGTTTTTCTCGTGTCTCATGAAAACATTTATGAACTCTTCATACATAGGTCATACAAATAATTTTGTACCGTGCTTGAATTGAAACTAAATCAACATTATAACTTCACCTACTTAATCAAACAAAACAAATTATTGTAGTTATCTACGGAAAAGCACGATTCTGCTGTCAACCATATCATAATCTTACTTATAAGAAAACAATTAAAAATATATCGAAAAATAAATAAAACGAACAAAAATGAAAAAAAATACAGAAAAAAAAATAAAGAAGTTTTTTCCCCAAATTAAACTTTTGATGATATCCCGTCGCAAGCTTTAGCCGATGTAATAATGACAAGTGCTGATTAGCCTCATTGTGCTCTGCCTACCCTCGAAATAAACACCACGAGAAAAAAAAACTAAAAAAAACTCCACAGAGTTTTCAATGGTTAATTTGCACATCAAAAGTTCAGGGGGCTTTTTTAACAAATGAATGTTTTTGACAAAATCGCCGTTGCAAGGGAGACGTCCTAATATTCTATTTATGAATCTTTGTTAAAACCTTTTGTGATCTTCACCTTTGTCGTAGAATGTTTACATAGAGATGATTGTTTTAAAAACCGCTGTAATTAAAGGGAATACAGATTATAATTGCATGCAGTTTATTTAAGACTTATTTGGAATTCAATTATATAGGTGTAGATATTTTTCCTCCACCATTTCAGTGCTAAATATTACTGTCAACCAACAGATTCCTCCATGCCTGAAAGATTTTCTCACGGTGTATTTCCTTCGCTGTTTTAGGATATTTATTTTACACGCACATTATTACCGAAAGCCAAAACAGTATCTTAGCAGTCAGTTACTGTCTAGACTAGACATATATGTATAACGTTATTTAAGTATTCATCATAGTGATTTTTTTTACAAAACTGTACCTGTTCATAATTCTCTTTTCTCACCATAGAGAAGTATGTATAAAGCGTCAAAAAACATACTTCAAACCATTTTGAGTCTTATTTCAAACTACATAAAATTCATTTTGAAGCAAAACTTAAAACTAAAGAAAACCCTTGAAAATTGTTCCCATAAATACCGACGAAAACTATCCTAACAAATTCCTTCTATAAATATCTAGAAGGCAATAAAAATTGTTCAAACAACGTAATTTAGTTAGACCAATAAATTAAAAGTTAAAAGTAACTATTAACGTCCACGCGGTGTATCACGCTAATGATTTATGGCGTAGGCAGTAAAAGAATAAGTTCGTTTTAACAATAATTAGTATTCAAGAGTGCTGGCGATGGAATATTAAAGGCCGTCATGGCGTCATGTTCGAAATTCGTGCAAGCCTACACGCGTGACATACGGACTGACAGAATGCTAAACTAAAGATGAGTATATTTTTTATGAATGACGAAGAGTGATTAACGTCACGATAGTTTTGTTGCTATGCTCACTTTGCTAAAAACTAATATTGACATTATAGTGTTATCAGAGTGTTGGTTGAATGAAGCAAGCTGTCTTCCACAATTAGACGATTACATAAGCCACCGAACAAATACAATAAGGAATCAAAATGATGGCATTGTTATCTATACGAAAGCTTATTTATCCTGTGACATCGTCGAACCATCTTTCGATGCTGGTAGCTGCATGATATGTAAATTGAATAACATCTGTGCTATAGTGGCTATTTATAGATCTCCGTCCTTCAATAAAAAAACAGATTTAGATAATTTTCTTGTCAGTCTTGACAGGATACTTACAATCTTAAAAGAATTTAAAACGATAATAGTTATGGGTGACATTAACATAAATATTTCAGACAGAGAAACGTGCTCGTCAATTCGAAGCCAGGCCGAAAGGTACTTAAATCTTGCAGCCATGCATGGTCTCTTACCTGCATATACCTACCCAACAAGGCTTAACGCCTGCCTGGACCATGTAGTTGCAAAGACCCCTCATTTAATGAACACCATCATTTTAGAAACTACAGTTACCGATCATTATCCTACATTGGTATGCTTTCCTCTATGCCAACAAGGTTATCGTGCTTCATCTTTACGTGAAAAACTTGATGTCGAGGCCTTTGAAAAGGACCTGGTTTCGATCGACGGTACTAGTATTCTCGAATCCACCGACGCTAACCATGCAACAGATCTTCTTTTAGCCAAAATTTCGTCTCTCATGCTAAAACACACAAAATACATTAAGATACCAAAGAAGGAAAGAATAATAAAACCCTGGATCACCAAGGGTTTATTACGGTGTATCAGGAATAGAGATAGACTGCATAGCCGGCTTAAAAAGAACCAGGATAACATTGTGCTTAAAGTCACGTACACTAGGTATCGCAATTTTTGCAATCGTATATTGCGAAGTCTGAAAAGGTCATATGAGCGTAGTGAACTAGAAAAAGCCAAGGGCAATCCTAAAGCTTTATGGGAGGTTTTGTTTGTGATCTAATAAGGACTCAGTTGAATGAAATTGAATTCATTTAGGTAGTTAGTTGGATGTGCTTTATTTATTTTCCTTTGAAAAATCTGGGAGTCAATCTGGGAATTCAACCTTAAGCGCTCACAAGCGCAAGGCAAGCGCTTGGAACAATTAGACCAATAAAAAAAAGTTGTTGTACGAAATGTTGTACGAAACTTAATATAATATATAATTCATTTTAGTTAAATATTTTCTAAAAGAAGTTTTTAGAAATCTAGTACTACATTTGCAAGCAATATTCTCAAGCCGTGTGTTTAAGATCGTGATCATCACGTGATTACGTAACACGACATCGACACGACACCGGCACGACAATGCGACGAGCGACCACGACATTACAACAGTTCCACTCTGTTATTTCACTTTTGCAACATGTTTTCATCCACAACAGTCGCTCTAAGTGAATTTTTAATAAAGTTTTTATAGCTACAGTTTAAACTGGGAACATTATTGTTGAGGGCAATGTTGCTGTTAACATCATATAGGTACAATTAATATACACTGTAATACTAGTTCATACACGATTTTTTTCAATAAAGTAACTACTGAAGATGTTAAGGTGTTATAACCATTTATATTTCTGCCACGAAATATAACTGACTTCTGCCGATTTAAAAGGCTAAATAAGAATATAATATGTATACACACGTATACACATGATATACCAGGTTTGATTTATTCACGGTTAATATCAAAAGCCTCGCCACCTATTACATGAGAATTACTGTGGGTGTTATGCAGTAGGTTCTCTTCTGCCTAAAACACGGGGGATGTAGATGTGAAAAAACATTATTTTACAGTAGAGAAACCACAAGATCTTTTAAGTTATAGTTGTTTATAGTCATACAATCGTTGTTTTAGGTCAGTGGCTTTATGTCATAGGTTGTGACTGTGATCAATCAGTATAAAAAGCACACAGAACTAATCCTAACCCACAAAGGTCACCTACGAGCAGCTAAGACCTAGATTTCCGATCGGAACATAATCCTCCCGGACTTAATTGCTTCGCGGTGAATGAGACACGATTCCGTTTGAACCGATGACCTACTAGTTCATTCCTTGCTTCCATTAATCAGTTCAAGCTTAGAATTGTACGTACGTAAGAAAATTCTTTTGATTTAATGCTGGTGTTTCTTCGTGAAATGTTTTCACTTGATAATGTGTTAATGAGCTTTGTACTGATGGATTACAAGTAATTGAAAAAAAACATTTTGACGTGACAACTTCTTATAATTCGATAGAGCCGGCTGCACGCACGAAAAAACATGACGCATGCGGCGTTACCTCGCTCTGAGGCGTTCCATGTAAGGCTTGAAGTGCAAGCGAGAGCGCGGAACGAGCGACAAAGAAGCACAATCGGCCTTTGCGTTCGGCAGCGTTCGACATCCGTCTCTCTCCTACTTGAGTGAGCGATGCGTCTGCGTGGACAGCTGCTATACTATAGTACATTTACATGTTTTGATCGAGTATCAAGTGCAGTGAAAAGTGAATGTGGTGTCAATTGTTTATAGCAACGATAATTACAGCGATAAAGGTCCTCCTTCTCTACATACATACAAATCTATTAAACAAATGAAATTAAAATTTTCTTTTGAAAAATGCTACCATTCCTTCAGTATTTTCTTAAGACGTTGTCACGTTCAACTATCGTCAGTAAACCGACTTTACAGACAACTAATTTTTTTTACGGATTTTAGTCCGATATTTTGATATTACATTTTCCCAATGTACAGGTTATTTACAGCATCCATGGCTAGAGGCAGTCTCCAATTCGACGTATAAAGCATCATTTTTATGTGTAAAATACTTGTGTCCCCCTAAATCCTCTCTTTACATAACAATAGTTAAGATTACTTAGAATAATAATAGATTAGAAATCCACTGAAATTTTCTGAATGTACAATGTCGGCCACATAAATAGCTCAAAAAAAATTACATAATAAAACAATCTAATCGCGAAATGTATAATAACGCACGGTGTAACGGTCGGATAGTGTAACATTAATTACAAAAATACCACTTACGAGTAAATTAGCTTTATCGGTGACACGTGGCAGTAATTTATTGTGGCTGACACTGTACAACAAACGGATACACAAAGTAAACGTGATTTTGTTTTTAGATTTCTTTTTGTTTTAATATGAGTAAATTGTTTTGTTTTATCGGCTATTTGGTGAGGTTAAAATGTGAAAGAAATATGAACGAGTGTCAAAGAATATGTTAAAATAAAATTATTTATGTTTTTTTTACTTGAGCGATTGCACAAAAAAGCCAAAAAAAAAACATTTAACATTCAAGTTACTTACGAATTAATAGGTCATCATCTAGGCGTGCTGCATCTTAGACCACATCGTTACAATCAGCCGAGGTTGTGGTCAAAGGCTAAACTAATATAACTCTAAGGTAAAAGGAAAAGTTATTTTAAGCACTCTTAAATACCGCACCACAACATATGCTCCAGTTCACAAACTAGCGACCTAAATCCTCTAATCACCTCGAAGATCACCAAAACACTATAATTGCCGAACCCTATCGCGAGTCCCAAAACACCGCTGTTTCAATTAAGCATCGCATTCCGGTAATCGAAAAAGCATTAGCCGTAGTAATTAAGAGAGCATGCGCGTTCAGCGAATAAATTTGCATGCCCTGCGGTCAGCCAAACAGTCTACGCCTTCAGATGAGGGGCAAGTGATAAGAAGTAGCGATTTGGTTACCTGAATCTATTTTTTCAAGTGTTGTGGGTGTTTTTGACGTGACAACGTCTTTTATATCGATGAACGCCGGCTGCACGCACGAAAAATTGTTAGGAACGTTCCGCCTGAGCCACGTGCAAGCGAGAGTACGGAATAAGCGATAGAGAGGCACCATCGGCCTAAGTGTTCGGCTTGTTATCACGTAAATTATCGTCCGTAAACCGAATTTAAAAACTATTTTCACAAAAAAAAACCATAGGAAGATATGATTTAATCTTTGGAAAATATTTTCAACTCCATCTTATGCCCAACGGATGGTAATGACGTTCCAACCCGATAAAAGAAATTGTGTTTATAAATTATAATAATTGCTTTATCAGAAAAACAATAACTTAGTCAAAATGTATTCAAAACATAGATAAATAATCATAGATTCTCATTTTTGTTGAATATTACATTAATAAGTTTAGAGTTATTGAGTGACATGAAATTCTAGAAAAAAATTTAACTTCGCTCCAATCGCCGACAAAATTATTTGCTATGAAGTTACTGCATCTTCCAACCACTTATCAAATCCACGTATGTTTGGACCATATCCGGTTTGAAACCACACTGGAACTAAACGCAATGATGAAACATATTCCCGAATAAGTCCAGTATAACAAATTGACTCCTATTCTACTCGTTTGTGTGCATTTACAGAGCGATGGTATTTAATAATCCTAGAGCTAAGAATTTAAAGTATCCATGTAGTTCAACTGCCAACAGACATAATATGCACTCTGTGCTGTAAAGAATAGCGCACAAATAAAATTATTATCCATAGTAATTAACAGAGCGTGCTCAGAGTATAAATTTGCATGCCCTGCGGTCAGAGGAGCAGTCTGCACTCATAATAACAGTCCAAGCCATAGGAGAAAGCGGAAACACATATCATTTTATATAGTTCATGTAACTACGACAGAAAGTTGGATAAAACAGTGATAGGATAATGCACCAATGCAATTATTAGGGTTAAGTTTAATTTGCACAGTAAGGGCGGACTCGGATACTTTGCTATGAATTAAACAAAATCGCTACTTCTTATAACTTGAGCTAACCACATGGTATTTACTTACTGCCGTACTTCGAATATTTTATACGTACTAAATGTGCAAGGGAATGTGAAGATTTAAACTTAAGTATTTCCAGCGGATTTATAGGAATTCGCTACATATTTCCTGGACCTAATTATCCCTTTTTTAAATACCTGTATTTAAAAGGCGTTGTTCATTCGTTGTCTCCAGGTAATTTATACGATATAGACAGTTGGGAAACAGACTGCAGTTTATTGTAGTGGTTGAGCTTTTAATAATAATACTTAACATACCGATGGCAAAAGTAAATAAATAATTGGTCGTAGTTAATGAATCCTGTACACGACTTCTCCTTTCAGGGATTAAGGCGAGATGATTTGTTATACATATATTTCAAAACAAATCTGATTCTCTAACATAGAATAAAAGAGCTTGACATCATGCTTGCATGTTATTCGAATTATTTTAAAAACCAATTGCATCGTAGTTTATTTTAGGATAATTGTTAAAAGGAAGTATATGTGTATATAATATATTCTACCAGCTGGAAGTAGTTCTACAAACCTTCAAGAAAAACAGTAGATTAAAAAACGCAGTCGCACAACGGACATATAACAGAACTATAAATATAAAAAAAGTGGTAATATAAAATAAAATGCAATGGCGCAGTTATCGCTCTGGTAAACGACTCGCTGAGTTGGAAGACACAGGGAACGATAAAATTAATGTCGTGAAACTACAACGTTATTGTCTTCTAGTATCGCAAATACGACTATTAGAGACATCTGAATGTCGGATAATGGGCCATGCCAAGGATTAGCCAAGATCACCTGAATATAATTGCGAATACTATCGTAATAAGGACCATTCTCCATTGTCACATGTAGTTAACACTGGATATAGTGCGTTGGTTTTATAACGAGCAGTATTTTTATGAATTTCAACCTAATTACATTGTGCACTCTATTATCTGAATTCAAATCCTGAAAATACATATTCAAATGCCATCAAATCTTCTTGATCTTCGATGTTCAAAAATGCTCATGGTTCAAGAAAATTGAATTTATGACAAATTTTCTTTATATTATGAAGACTTGTTCAATGTTCATTATCTATTTATGTAAAGTTATGACAATGTAATGTGACATCTTCAATTATCGAATTGCCAGAGAAAATAGAACTTTACGAAAGTGGAATACTAGCTCAAAAGTTCCTCTGCGTAGAAGACACGATCAGCGTTTTCGATAACATAATGGATTAGATTCTACCGCGTGTGATCGGTGCTAAAACTTTCAAGAGACACAAAATTATCTGTCCGTAGTGTAACAATAATATCGGTCCAGACGCCGCGAGACGTGCCAGTTGCAACATTGCGACACTCCGTTGCTGTAACAGCCACGCATTCAATGCAGTTGGGATATTCCCGCTTAAGCATTGAAACATGATCTGAATGTGCACTTCAGTTGTGAAGGAGCATTTGCGTGTCACGTTTCCGATGTTTATACTAATATTTCGTAGCAAGACAGAAATAGATTAATGATATAAGAGGAACAGAATATACCTAGCAACGAAATATGAGCTTGATAATACACTAAGAAAGAAGTAAAAATCTTTCTTGAAAGTCAGAATATTACATACATATACATCGATAGTATTGTCATATGAACTTTAGTGAAGCTTTGATTGCCTTTTGCTGTGCCCAGTGAACGATAGGTCAGAGGTATCGAGATTAATCTCAAGGCACCACTGACTTTTAAAGATTTATTTACAGAAATAAATATCATGTATCTTCATTTCTAATTTATTGTGTGTACGAGGTATTATGACAATAAAACTTGACAGATTAGTAACTCCAAAAAACTAAACAAAAACAGAACAGAAAAATTACGTATATTTTCAATTTAACAGTACACGCGTGGTCACCACAGCTCCGTGTACGCCATTGGTGCGATACCTATTCCATTTGCAGTATCTTCAGTATATTGGCGGAGATTTGATAGCTCTGCCGAGGTGGGTTTTGAGTGAACACCCTACTGTTCCGTGCTATGCATGCCTATGGAGCAGCCATTAGACTACCGTGTGCTTATGTTGCCCTGGTACATCGTGAGCAATACAGTTAAGTCTGAACGATGTTTTCAAGATGGTAGTTTGTATTAAATTTCCTTTCTCTCTGGGATATGATAACATAATATTTTCTATTCAATTTAAGTCTCCGACATAAACATACGATTGGTATTGTTATTTTTCTGTGTGATTAAATATTTCTTCACGATTAGATATTCATGTTAGTCTTGTACTTAAAATTACAAAATAATTTAGAGTTCGACTTAAATACTTTATTTAATTTTAATTAAGTTTTTATGGCCAAATAGTCAACTCACATACTCAAACCCTACTTAATTTTAAGTGACCTTTAAGTATAGTGCTGCCTTTTAAGGTCAGATGGATAATAGAGGTTCAACAATATTTTAGGGCTACTTGTAATTGAATACTTTGACTATACACAAAGTTTTAAAACCTCGTTCCTTCACAAAAAATATTTCCATCAATAAAGAGCCAAAAATTCTTATTTAAGTATTCTCCATACATACTCCAATATTTCAAATAAGACAAGCAATACGTACGGGATATGGTCATCGTCTTGTACGTAAAATATCTGTTTTAGTCGGCAACAGTTAGGCGATTGATTTATCGCGACCTGAGAGAGACCGTGATGTATTACTCTGTGGAGATTTGCACAGAACAATTTAGGTACAGAGCCAGCGATAGTACGTAAATCAAATGCGGCTTTGGGTTTTTAGGTGGTTTTGCGCTGTATCATTATGGGTCATTTAGTATTTAGTTTGCTATGTTTTAAAAAATAATTATGTAATATATAAATACAAAAAAAATATTGCAGTAGTTTGAAAAAAAATTAGAAGTTGGATTTTAAATCTCATCTTTACAAAATCGGATTTCTTCAATCAATCAACTCAGCCTATCGCAGTCCTCTGCTGGACATAGGCCTCTCCCAAACTTTCTAGGGTACGTAGGGAAAATACGTAAAACGTCGATATTTAATTCACAGCACGTTTTTTTCAAGACCTAAAAATGTGACAAAACACCTGAACAAAAACTAACTTATCCCCGAAAACTTCGCCCCAACTGCGTCATCCCAAAAATGTATACTACTACTAACATTTTGCTGCACTAAGTGGGCATGCTCTGCGATAAACTATGCGCCACCGAGATGTACGGCAGTTTCTTGCCGGGAACACGCCCGGGATTTCGCCGACAAGTATGCACCGTGTACTCGGGATTTTACACCGATATCAGATTTAAAGTGAAGGATAGGTTTGCTAGGTGAGAACTTATCCGTGCTCGGAGTTTGTGTTGTGTAAATTTTGAAATGTACAAGTTTAAATGGGCGTTTTGGGAGTTTATATCAATCAGGTAACGGTATATATGTGTTTCTTGACATGAAGTCAGGTATATTACTGTTTAAAGGTTTTCAATATTTTTTTTGGTTAGGTTTTTTGATGGACTAGTCTGATTTTTAAAGATCGCATGGTCTGAAGACCTGTGTAGATAGTTTTTCTCTTCTGCTGTATTTCATAGGTTTTTGTAATAGTATTTAATATTTTTATACATAAGATTCCTTTTGCAGCTAGTATTCTAAAAATTATGGTCCAAATCTTAAACAATATGATGTCACAAAATGACCCAATTTTCCAGCTCAATGTAATATCTTAGTCCAATATTTTAAATCGAAAACGTCACAGGAGATCTGGGCGCCATTTTTTCAGTGTCGCCACTTCTAAATCGATCACCGTCTACCAAATCGGTCCCGCGCCGTTCAGTTGTTGACAGTCGTTAAAACTTTCACAAATTGGCTGAAATGTCGTTTACTGAATTTCCCTTTACTTAATTAAAACTTTCCAAGTCTCACGACCATAAGTTTACAAGTCGCCTAACAATTTTGAATTGTTGGATTGTCATTTTGTTGCAAATAATTGTTTGTGATGTAACGGAATTGAATGAGAAACGGTTTAGGTTTCGTTATCTGTTGGACAATAAATGTAAAACTTAAGTTTCTCAACGAGTTAAAAAATAATTTAACTAATAAGTAGATCATAATTTAATTAAAATATAAAATATTGAGGCGCAATAGATATGATAACTTGTCAGAATAATTTTATAAACTGTTACTAACCGGAATATATAATTTCTTACCATGTCACTTGTGAATATGTGACTTTACATTTGTCATTTTGATTTTGACAGCTCTCTCTCTCTCGTGTGTCCCGGTCGGTTAGTTGAAGTAGTTTTTCTTTTACAAAAGAGCCCTACGGCTCTTTTGTAAAAGAAACTCTGTTTAAACGTGGTTTTTAATAACGATAATCATAGTTAACTTATCCGATCAATTCAGACTATACTTCTTTCTTTCATTTGTAAATATGTGTAGAAAATTGTATGTATGAATATTTGTAACTGAATCATGCAAACAGGCATCCACGGATTGGAGTAAAATTAGGTTTATTACATGGATTAACACCTACTATAGCAAAACGGTGTGTAGGAACTAACTAACTATTAATATCTGGTAAATGTGTCTTAACTACTCTTTAATAGTTTAATTTATTTAAAATTACTCTCAAATGTTTTACAGACCCCATAAGTCATGTAATACTAATGTCATTATTTTTATTAAAAATAATCTTAAATCCGATCAACAATATCTTTGATTAAATTTCTATAGTAAACTCCTTTGCTTCTTTTATTCTAAGCTACTCAAAAAAAGAATACTAAAACAAAAAGAACAAAAATCCTAGACCGTCCGTCATTAGTTTTCCAACAATAACTCCCGGTAAAAAACTAATTTTCCCGGGAGTTATGACAAAAATCCAGGGTATCAGGGTTTTTTATCCAGGCTTAGTTATTTCATAAATGGCGTAGTGTACCAACATGTATAAAGGTCAGTTCAGACACGTTAAGTGAAACGAAAACCACAACGAATAATTCTCACTCTTTTTGGTTTTACTAGAAATAAATTAAGTACACAATAAATAATGATATCTGCTTTTGATTAAAGAACAATAATTTGCCATTCCTATATTGTTAACATTGTGATAAATAAAATAATTCATACATTGTATTTATGAATAATATTTATTTTTACTTAATCATCGTCTAAACTATATACGCTATAATGACAGGAATACGCTATTTATTTTATTTATTTATTTACTTCAATTAAGACGGTACACATATCAATTACAATATCATTTTACGATTTTATTTAGAAGGATTCACATATTTATTATTTATTTGTCAAGTCCCAACTGCACCACAACCACAAAAAAAACAGAACCCCGATTTCTATCAAAAGGTAAGCTATAATTTGCTCTGACCACACATAATTTTCAGCAGTGGCATGTTGATAGTTGTCGGAACGTGTGAACAGTTAGTGGTCGTGGTTTCAACTACACTTAACCACATCGGAACCACTGGCGATGACAGCGGGAGTGTTGAAACCTGTATTCAAACCATATTCCACACTTTCGAGCTGATATATATTATATTTTGCGGATACACCATACATATTCCGTAATTGACAAAAGGGCATAAGTACCATATTACATTGGGATGTAGGTCTTACTGACGAAATCTACTTAGTATTCTATTTTCTATGACTGACGCGAATATTAGACATTGAAATAAAACTTTTTAAGGATTTTATCGCGGTATCAGCAACCATGGTCAACAGTAGATTGTCTGTATATGTGAGTCTATACCAAAACACAGTATGCTCTCAAACACAAGATAACTAATTTATCTTTATATTAAATTATCTTGATTATAAAAGATACATACCAACAATATAAAAAGCATGTTCGGTATGACATTCCCTCTGATACCGACAGTGTGAACAGACCTTAGGGGCGTTTTACACCAGATGTATAGCGACATATACGCTGGTGTAAATTTAAATCCCCCTTGTTTCACGTTCATATCAGCTGTTATAGGCGACTGATTTTATGGCATTTCATACCATGGCCAGTGACGTATGAAGAACTGTTCACAAGTCAGTGAGCTGGTGTGTGCCAGGCTTTACTAGGGGAATGGGGAATTACTACGTAGATATGTAGGTATTACGGAGCTCAGAACTCGATCATTTACAATAGCAAATGATATGTAACAAAGGAGAGATATGTTGGTTTAATAACAACCAGCAAAAAAAGTTACTAGGTAAGTTTTATGTTTTTGCCTTCAGGTTTAACTTATTGCCATTTACGACGCACTAGGCGGCTAATTCTAAGACTTCCTTAAAATGAAATCCGCAATCTAATTTTCGTTTCTCAATCTAATTTTCTTTTTGATCCACAAAAAGACATTACACATGGACCATATACAAAAAGACACAGAATAAAAAATCTAACACACACTAGTTTACATAAGTAACACATAAAGAACGACTTACAATATCTGCCTCAAAAAAAAAGTTGAATCTCGCAAAATATCCAAGCAATGAAAAATGTATCAGCCATCTATCATAAACTCCTTGGTCGGGATATTCAGCGGAACAGAAAAACTTACGGGTGAGTAACGTCGTACGAAATTAAATCTGTGGGCTATAAAGAACAGATGACGTGCGGCTAACTTCTTGAGCTACTGTGGTACTGTGTAATGTTATGTTATGTATGATTGTTAGTCTGTGCCACTATCATCTTTTGTTTTAGTCGTGCAATATTCTTTGTTATTGGTAAACTGCTTCGATGGTATTGTGGTCATAAATGCTACTGTTGAGTAACAGGGTTCGATTCTCGGGTCAAACAGTGTTTGTAGGGAATTCTATAGAAATACCCAATAATCCTCGGTAGAAGCTCAGAGTTGTTGGATTCGTGCCCAGTTTATGTCAATAAGTTCGCCCCCTATTACATGAGACCTAAAACATACCGACGAAATGCGTTCCGTGTTACGGATACTAGTTGGTTAGGCAGAGGATATATTAAAATACACCTGTATTTTAATATATCCTCTGCCTAACCAAAATACATTAAAAATACACCTGTATTTTAATATATCCTCTGCCTAACCAACTAGTATCCGTAACACAAGCCTCATTGCTTAGCTCGGAACTAGATGGCGCTGTGTCATAATGTCCAGAAATATTTATTATTATTATTATATCACTCACAGAAGCAACACCCCTTCCTTACTAATATAATCTATAACTACACCATCCATTAATAGTTCTTTATTCATCCGTCTTCGATGTTTATAATTGACGCATGTATGAACACGAACCACCCATATACCAATACCGCGTGTGTGTGTGTGTGCTTGTACCAACTAATTGTGACGTATAGTGACACGAGTCTACGTCACGGATTATACGTCATCGATATCTCCTTGTTAACTCGATATTAATTGCGGGGACCGAACTATAATTAGAATATATCAGAGTATATCGTCAATTCGCAGCATCTAGCTGCAATTTGAGATTAAGTGCTGGTTTAGTACTAATTATCCGTATTTGTAGTGCGATTAGCGTGTTTGAATAGGTTATACGGGTGATTATGAGAAGGCAAATTGAGATAGGGTCATTGATCCTGTACTGCATTTTTATCTATACATAGATAGATAGATAGAACATTTTTTTATTATAAATACACCAAAATAAAAAACAATATGGAATATACAGAAAGTATAAAGTACAATTGGTGGTACCATTAGACACTCGAAAACCATCCAACCGATGAGCCCCAAACCGAAAGACATTCAATCAAATAAATTATCTTAGTAGAAAAACTATCTTACCTTATCTCGTAGCATATCCCGCACTCTGGTCGCCTGGTGCCTGCTCCGGTGCAGTTCAAGCTGCAGCTCCAAGCAGCGCTCCTGCCAGTTGATAGACCCGACCTCCGCAGCCACCAGCTCATACTCCAAGGGATCCAGGCGCGAGGAGTGAGCAATTGGCCTGTAGATATTACAAAACTAGTAAAGGAAAAGCATAAAGAAATCTGTATAAGGTAACTGCCGTATTGCAGAGGATGCAAATGTATTTAATGACACCATCAATGCAAAAATGCTCGTGAAAAATGTCAAAATTGCTTGTGGCAACTGTAAGAGTAAGCCAAGGTAATTCCAAGGTCTAATTCTAGTCTGTAGAATTGTGACCATACATGACCAATTGCTACCCCTTCGTACATTGGAAGCAAACTAATCCACTGTGCTGATTGGTCATCATCATATCGGCCAAAGATCCCCCGTCCACTCCAATTAATTTCCACAATACACCGGATGCTTGTACTAGTATTTTGGTATTGTCTGTAGGTCTTAGGTGCTTAGGTACTTAGAAATAGCAGACTAATTTCCGTCTATTACTTTAGGCCTACATTATGTTCTTCAATCTAGAATGGACGTAAAACCAAAAAAACAAGATTTTAGTTTGACACCGGCCACAAATTTCAAATTCATTCATTCGATTAGGCAGCTTAAACACATTGCCCCTTACTAGAATTCCATCTGCACAGTATGCAGTCCACGTAACCAATCTCCAAAAATGTGCAGAACGTATCATAAATTTCACAGTGCTCATTAATTTAAATGCACAATATTTCGTCCCACCATAAATACTTGAGCGAGATACAGCTCGCAGCTTTATAGGATTAATACCAACAAATGAGGTATTATTAATATTGAATGATTAATTTGCAAGGGTTGAAACGAGCAGAATTATCTGATGAGATCATCTGCATTGATGAAATTCACTTAATGGATTTGTTTACCCGTTTGTGTACTGCATCTGTTTGCTAATAGTTACTAGTTGGTGTAGGTTTATAATACATGCATTCTAATTCTCATATGAATAAGTTCTATATTAAGTGTGAATTTCTGTTTTAAAGTAATATGGCTTCTATTGGCAGCAAAAACAAATTGTTTTGGGGAATCAATTGGAGAATGCTCTCATTACTTGTTAAAGACAAACTTTATATCTCCCACTCTTGTGTTCTCTCTGTCTCAATCTCTACTACTCTCCCTCTTACTCTCCCAGCCCTATTCCTGAGATTCATTCCGTCTCTTGTGTCTGGGTATCTGTTTATTTTTTCTCTTTTCTCTCTATAGACTTACTCTCTTTAGCACAAAGGTCTCTTATGAGCTCATACTCGAACCTCCCTGGTCTAGAAACCTACTTCTTGCACAAGACGTAAGTTTATAATGACATATTAACGTTAACACAGTACAGTATTTAATACTCAACTGTGTTTACAAGTCCAATTTAATTGCCATGACGCCCACATTTACCTTGAGGGCTTTGTATCTGCAATAACTTCTGCAAGTTATCTGATTGCAATATGCTAATCAATATTAGAACCTACTAGATTGAGACACTAATTAATGGGACAACAATCGATAAGAATATTAGTTCTTGTTTTGGAATTATTATCAGCGGCCATCTTGGCCAGTTTCTAATTTTATCTGCATTAGAATGTGTAATTATTAGACCGATGCAATGTTGTAACTTTAGTGAGTAGTAAGGCCTATATTTTACCAATACTTAGGAGTAAATAAGTCTTGATCTCATAAGTCATGAATTCAGGTACACGATTACAAAAAGATGTCCACAAATAAACACAAGAACATTACACAATTGATTTTTAGTAACATGAGATTTCTTTCCTTTAACTCATAATTGCTGATTTCCAAAAAAGCCAATTTAAAATATTTGTATTTCAAATTAATGAAATAACACGTTATAATAACAATAAATCTTTCTTTACCTACTAATGAAACAGCTGTACAACTGTAAACATAAGATGTTTCAGATTTGTATATATGTATATTACTTTATAAGTAAAGTATTCACTCTAAAAGTAGTAAGAGAAAAGTAACAAGACTTAGTATAGACATAGTTCTATAAACAATATCATTGAAAAGCAAACCTAATCAAACGTAAGTAGAGTATTGAATTCAGTAGCAAATAATACTGTTGGAGATACACAAAGGCTTTTGTCTCCTAATTTGCGTACGTGCACCAGAAATACAATATTACCGGTGTTACTACAGACGTAATCAGATGAACAAAACAAAGGTGACTCATACAAAAAGAATGAAGAACTGGGGCGAAATAGCTGCTTTTAAGATAATTAGACTTTGGAGGGGCGGAATTCTACGGTACCGCTTTAGTTTAGGTATCTATGGTGGGATAAATATACAAATAAACATGAACTCACCTCGGTGGCGGAGGCGGCGGATCTCGCGACCTCCTCGGCAAGAGTCTGGGACTGTTGGGGGTACTGGCAGAGTGACCAGCCCCGCTGTGGTCCGTGAACCGAGCCAGGGGGTCGAAGATCTGCGACAACCGCCGCGACCTCTCCTCAGACATCGTAAACACACAAACACAACACAACACTAAAAATATATATTATTATTATATCACATTACGACACCGCACTGTCACAGTTAAATCACAAATAACTATTTCGAACGGTCCGAATGATTCAAACTACGGAAGTGGTTATCGCCCACCGCTGACAGATGGCGCTGTCGGTGACGCGGGATTTGGCGCGCAAACGCCGACGCCATGTTGTCCGTCTGATCTTTTTCACAGTTTAATTTGCCTTTGCGCCGCCGCCGCCGTATTTAGAACACTGGAAAATAAATAATAAGTATCAGTTGACGTGTCATCGTTAGCTGGTTAGGTGGGAATTAGGGAAGCCAATGCAATTAGGCATTAGTTCTGGGCGACATTTTGAAGCGGTGTCAAAATTTCGTCGACAGGTTGTCGTTAACTAAACGAGTTCTATTTGAGACTGTTTTTCAACACTCAATTATGTTGTTTCGAATTACTTGTCTTATTAGGAAACGTTAATCATTGGTTTTTATTTCATATCTTTCGAGGTTTTTATTTAATTATTAGGGTCCTTGTTGTAGTACTTTTTCCCAACTTAACACAACATACCGTAAATACAGCAGTTACAAAACAAATACTACAGCCAAAAAAATAAAAAATAAATACGGTTTTAACGGTTCCTATAAAAACTATTTTTGAATCCATTAACATCTCCGCCTAAAAGCGTACAAAATGATACATGTTATTTCTCTTTTTAAAAGCAGTGTCGTAAAATATAATAATTATGTTATGTGATTAAGAAAACATAGGATTTCTTTGAAAGGTCGAGGAAGAGGAAAACCTTTGATATGTTGATTCGGCTAATCGCTTTTATGAGTACAGAAAATACGGAAATACCTAGTTAAATATTAATACTTCGCTCATTTAATTTGTTATGCATTACATTTATACTGTACCTACCGACAAAACATGATAAAACTGTTTCTTTCTACATTGAGCATTAATTAGGTCATACAAACATTACTTACTTTCATTAATGTTATTCAGTTACCGAGTATTAAAAAGTTGTGGTTTATTTACATTGTTTTTTAATACGCGACTAAAACTATTATTATTTGAGAAATACACACTATTACGTTACGTCTGTATCCCAGGAATATGACACAAGTGTTACTAAAAGAAAATCGGTTCACTGTATACTTTCATCATCATCGACCCATTGAATGTCCCACTGCTGGGCACGACTTTCCTCTCATTTGAGAGGGAGCTATAGTCCACCACGGGTTGGTGGACTTCACACGCCATCGTGAAATCTCTCAAGCATTCAGTTTTCCTTCACCATTTGAGCATGTGATAAATAAAACCTAGGCTTCACAGTACACACTACTAAGCTATGACAGAACTGTCTACCTATTTACACGTTACAACAACACAACACAGAAAAAGGAAAAGTTACCTGCGCTGCTATAATTTAGTTTCCAAACAAACTATGAATACTAAACGAATTGATATTAAAAATTCACAATCATTTTCACATAACTTGTAAACTGAACTGCGAACTATGCACCAAGTTGTTGTTCATCCCAGACGCGATCGTAGACTAACTACCAATGAATAAACAGTCGACGCGACAACTCTTTGATATTCAAAATTAGTTCGTCTCACCTTAGCTTACAGCGATTCTCAATCAGTCCAATAAATTTAAATATTCCTGGACATTATGAAACAGCGCCATCTAGTTCCGTTGTAAGCAACGAGGCTTGTGTTACGGATACTAGTTGGTTGATATACTACATATATACTTTTTTTTGTAAATACATACATATTATATATAAATACATCCATGACTCGGAAACAAATGTTTATGCTCATCACACAAACATTTGTCCCTACCGGGATTCGAACCCAGGACCCATAGAACAGAAGGCAGCGCTAACTACCGTTGGACTAATTGGGTCGTCATTTTAATTTAATTTACACAATTAATAATAATAATTAAGATGGTATACCATACCATCTATATATTGTTTTCAATGCAAATTTGAATGAATGTACATTTTTTTTATTGTTTACTTAAAACTAAGATAGTATATTTGTACATAGATTAAATTGTACTTTGATAAGAAAAAAAAACTTAAAAACTATGCGCGTGTGTGATTATTATTTAATCCACGTTGGGATTAAATAATAATCATCATTCACTTGCAAACTGATGAGGTTATAGGATATTTTATAAAATTCTCAGTAGCAGCTACAAGTATGATAATATGCGTGTAGCCGACCCGGGCGTATACCCTGTTAAAAAACGCATTAAATAAAAAAAAACATATTTTTTTTATCTCCAGTTACAACCACCTAACATGTATTTTCCATTTAAAACTCACTTAAATAAAATATACACTAGTTGAATTCTGTTTAAAATTGTACACTACATTCATTGACTAAAACATTCATATTTTATTCTGAAGTGCAAACGCTTTGGGAACCTCTGCTTTGCCTGTAGTCTTTTAACTGCTACCGTCTCATTTGAATGAAAGAGTAGATTATACAGGTGGTTTTGGAATATCTCCAGGTAAATTAAAATCGGGTCATTAAAAAACTAATTCTTCGAAACTAACATTGTCGAGATACTTCAATGTAAAAATACTCAGTAATTAAATGAAATTATACTTTATTCCTGTAAATAGTTCTATTTCATATTTTTTTATAACTCGCAAAATGACTATGTTTATTATTATTAGTTATTGATGTAAGACTGAAACGACACTTATTAACACATATTTGCTTTTAGACATAAAAAATAGCAGAATTTTTGAAGAGTACTTTACTGTTTCCTATCAATACTTCCAAACACTTCACGGTTTAAGATAAGCTTTACCACCTGATAAATTACTTAAATTCATTTAAAATACTACCTTAATTTTTCTATTCATAAATTAAAATGAATCCTATGCTAGATATATCAATAATAAATTGTGTGATTTGGAATAAATCGATTTTAAACACACTGTATACAGTTTACACGTTCGGAAATCCCGAATGCGTATTGAATGAAATCATACAAAAGATTTTTTATTTATGTAACGTAACCTATAGTGAGATACAGCTGGGGTTCCTTTGAGCTGATTTTATCCCTACTGTTTATGAATGAGTGTTGAAGTACTTGAGATACTGCGACGTCGCTTAAAATTTAAATTCGATCTAGATACATATGTATTTAGATTGAATGAAGATGGAGACGTTTACAATTTTGGTGATATATCTTTAGGACATATATTTAAAGTAGTATTCATTTATTTTAATAATTCATAAAAATCCATATATATATATATATATATATAATAACCTTAAAAGCTAATGCCTTTAAGGTTTTTAGTTTGCTCGTATACAATGCCAGTGCAGATTGGATTGAAGGTTGTAGGTAATTCCCAACACTTTTGAAGTGGTTTTTTTATATTATTATTTTTCTTTATCACTAAAATATCCATCATTAACCCACTTATTGCCAACTGCTGAGCATGGTTATTTTCTCAACTTGAGACAGGACGCTGTATATAATACTACAACCAAAGACTACAACCAACAAATGATCAACATCATGCAATGATTACAACACCAACAATATTAAAATATCTTTTTCATGGAGCGTACCCAAGATGTAATTGCAAGATACAGTAAGCATTTCACGAGTTCAAAAGTCACGAAAAGATTTATACTCACACCTACCTGCTTCCCTGGCCACAAGAAATCCGATAATGTTTATAACATAACAGCTGAGCTGCAAAATTGCCAAGGAAACTGAAATTACGGGAGCACTGGCCAGAAAATTGTCGACGGAACCCCAAAAACTCTACAGCTATGTCCTTTGATTAATGTTATCAAGTCCGTTATCTAGGGACAGCCTTTAAATTGAGGTCAACCCTTTTTGGGGCCATCCGTGGAAATTTTTATCTTTAGAATAATTTTAAGCAAACGATTGTTTTAATTTAAAACGGTTTTGTTTCGTGTTTCCGAGTCGAGCTAAAAGCTCTTTTGTGTGGTTTTAGTAATTTTTCTGTTGGTGTGGGATTTAGGGAGCAGATAAGATATTTGTTATCGCCGAAGTTTTGGGAATTTAGGTAATGATATGTTATCTGGCGCATTACTTTTTGCAAGGGTAGTTAAGGCAAATTTTTCTTTGGCCAGTCAGCCAACCTCAGTTCACTATTCAATTAGTATGCATCATTCAATAGTTATGTGAGGGTAAGGCCTCACATTTTAGCGGGCCGTATGTTTCTTTCTATGTCACTATTTCAACATGACAGCTATTACAGCTCCGCAACACAATTTCTGTCCCAATATTTTAAAGATGGTTTTCAAGCTTTTCTAGTATCTGACCACTATAGATTTTATCATAGGTACTTATTCTTAAAACAATCTGTACCAAAGGTATAGACGAGTCCTCGATATTTTTATGATTCACATTTATTATTCGACTTTGAGGAAATCCATGGTGCATGTTCCAAGTTCATCATCCAATACCAATGAAAAATGTGACTCGTCTAGAGCTTTACTAAACTCAATGCAAAAATGATAACTAAAATCAGTTCAGTGTTAATTAGCTTATATCATGTGAAATACGTACGACATCTTCAGCAAGCAACCCAAAAAAATCATTTGAATTAAATAATAAACACATTGTTTTTAATTGATATTATTCAATACTAGCTTTCACCCGGCTTTGCCCGCATGATATTATAGATAAAAAGTACCCTATGTGTTAATCCAGGTAATAAACTATCTGAATGCTAAATTCCATCCAAATCTATTAAGCGGTTTTTGCGTGAAAAAGTAACAAACATCCATCCATCCTTACAAATTTTCCCGGTTATAATATTAGTAAGAAGTAGCATTAGTGTCGATACATCAGGTTTTTACGCCAGATCACTTTTGTCTAAACTTCCTTCTTCTACTCAGCTTTAAGCTGTAAGTGGAATTTCGTAAGCTCCGTGCCTGTAGCAAATGTTTCGTTTTGAAACTAACGCTAGTTCAGGATGTTGAGATTAATTTATTAGCAGCGGTCTTAGGGTTGCCATATACCAAAATCTTATTCAAAGTTTAATCTGAACCTGAAACCTGTAAAATAACATCATATACGTATATTTACGCCTTATGTATAATACAATCATTAGGAAAATGTCTCAATTAATTTGAGACGTAAACATTTTATCTTCAAAAAAAACATAAATTGTCTCAACAGTTTTGCACACAACATTTATCCATAGTAGAGAAATTCAATTTCCACTTGATAAAATCCTGGGAGGTTGCTGCTTCTACTTCATTGATTGAGGCATGATTAAGAAAGAGAATTCGTTAAAAATTAAGAGAACTAAGCCAATCGGCTGATTAAAAGTAAACCAGCTTTGAAATATGATATTTATTCGTGACTGAATTATATTTATATTTGGCTTAGGTTATACCCGTACATCTTATACAAGATTGCCAATTTAGAATAGGTAAGAACATGTTATAGGCATCTTACAACCTTTGGGATTTGGTTGATGTACATTAATTATTTATTTGCCTAAAATAATCGAAATCTAAGTGCTAATAACATTCTGAAACGTGCCGGAGAAATCCCAAAGCTGTCAAACTTTTCAGCCGCTAACTTTGATGACTTATGGTTTGGTAAACAAAGATTATACTTGAGTTATTACTATAGTTGTAGCGGTTTAGGAATTAACATTGTCATGTTCCATTGGAAACAAAGATTAAGACATAAAATAAAAACGTAATGATATGTTTGAGTAAAATATACATATCTTGTAAGAAATAGGAATAAGGTAAAAAGTACCGCTCCTTCAAAAAGATCAGGTGCGTAGGTACTCGTAACCGGTTCCGCCGGGGTTGTGGTGCATGCTTTTGCAAATCCCATGGCCCCGGCAATCGGGTTGGTGGCGTTGACGGGTGCGGTTTTTTTGTCGGTAAACGCTCACATTGGGCGGAGTCCGACACACCCCGTCGCCTCCCCAGGCGGCGGGACGGTCCGTAAAGGATTTTTCCGCACTTAAAAAAAAAAGAAAAAAAGGTACTCGTAACCGGCGCGCACGCATGAGAAGATGTTGCATACATCTTTTCTGTGGACTAAGCAAAAGTGGTATGCAGGGATCGTAGCGCATGAGATTCTATAGTTTCTACCATGGGAAAAAGACGTGATTGCATGTATGTTATTCATTACATTTTTTTTATCAACCTATAAAAACAGGAGAATACCTAGGAGAATAGTTGACGCGTTCATGTTTTTGAAGTGAAAACTTCATTAGGCGCGTTGAGCACTTTTTGGGTAAATAAAAATGGGTATATTGCAGTATGTTGACATAATTTATTGCTTTATTACAATTACGTAGAAACGCATCAAAACCTTTTGATTTTAGTATAATTTAATATTTTAACATTGACGTTCTGTTCGTAACTTAGAATCAAGAACACTAACACACATTTTTTTTTTGCGTAATTATTGCTATCTTCCGCCCGGCTCCACCCACGTGGTCGGTTGATAAAAAGTAGCCTAGGTACATCCTTCTCCAAGGTTCCAGTTTATCAATACCAAAATTGGTCAAATCGGTTCATTCGTTCAAGCGTGATACCATGACCAAAGGATTTTTTTACATATATAGTGCCAAACCAAAAGTATTTTTAGTGTTTTTATATTCAAAATATTTATTTATTATTTATATTAGTTATACTCCGAAACCCTAGTCAATACCTATTCATCTTGTCTTAAGCTGAGGCGTTCGATGGTTTACTTTGCCAACAAGCGCCAATGCCAGGCGGCGTGGTGCTTATAGCATGGCGGCATGGCAGATTACATGGGATTTGTCATGTTCCCCGCCTGAACGCCGTTCGACTTCCAACACATGCACTGCGCATATTTGTTATAATTAATTTCAAGGCACAGAAGGATTCAATGTTTGACTGAACAAGAAAATAAAGTAAATTTTACGTTCGTACACCAGCACGACTGTATCAATGAAGGGGTAGGCAGAGATGTGCACCTATAGTTGCCCAGTGGAAGAATACGATTTTTTAAGGTCTCTTAACATATAACCTTTGACCCATTTTGTTTTACTATTTAACAAATTGTTTTATTACAACACTAAGTAAGTTAAGCTTTTCTTAATCAAACCTATATATGTCACAAATATTACACTACATACAAATAAGTAGTTTTCTTAGTATAGTTTAAGGTCTTCGGTTCGAACCCAAACCATACCGCGATAAAATCCTTAAAAAGTAGTTTATTTTCAACACGAAAGTTCAATTTGTAATTCCTGGTATTCATTAGTTCGTTTACTTCTATCCCCTAAAACGTTGACATCATGACAGTACATTCGTGAACAAAGCTGCACATAGAAGAGTACAGCCGCGTCGTATGGTACTAATGAGTGATGGGCGAGCGATGCCTCATTAGTGACACAGTTTATACCTCTTTGTTGAGGGAAACCGGAGAACAATGTTTAGTGAAGCTCTATAGTCACTTGGTAGAATAGCTTTTGTGTTTTAGTCAGTGATAAATTTGACTTACATTATTTTAAGTATGCTGTGTGTGATTGTACTTTTGATCTTGTATTTATAAAATAGTGACTTATTTAAATCACACAGACAACCTCATATTAACATTATCGTAAAAAAAAAATGATTTAAATGTAGAAATGAAATACAGAAATTTGTGATATTATTATGATAACACCTACTTCCACTTTTTGTTTTATATGTTCGTACATACATGTGTATATTAAATTATTTTCGTATTATACACGCCTTGAATGAACGATATAGGTATAAGTTAACCTACACCCAGGTAATGCAGTGTGGAAATATTTAAGGAATCCCGTCCTTTTTCAACAAAAACAGGTAATAAATTCTGATTCCAAAGTTAAAATTCACAGAACAAAAGGCTCAAGTTAACTACAAATACATTACTGCAACAAGTCGCAATACCAAATAATAACCGCCAACTACGATTATTAGAAGGATCAAAATCTAAACAAATTATTCCTATTTATATTAGTTCTTACTCTTGATTTTGTACACGCCCTTCCCTATTTACCTATTAAAGTTTAAATTACCAAAACTATGTTCTCATCAATAAACTACCTATCTACCAACTTTGAGGTTCATAGATAAAATCATTTTTGAGAATTAGTTTAACCAATCAATGAATGATTCTTTGCTTTCATATCTATATACGCCATCAGAATCGAAATATCATCATCATCAACCCATTATCGTCCCACTGATCACATCACACATTTGAGAGGGATTAGGCCATAGTCTACCACGCTAGCCTACTGCGGGATGACAGACTTCACATGCCATCGAGAAAATCTCTCAAGCATGCAGGTTTCCTCACGATGCTTTCCTTCACCGTTTGAGCATGTGATAAATACGCACATAACTTCCGAAAAGTCAGTGGGGCGTGCCTTGGGTTTGAACTCGAGACCTCTGACATCTCAGTCCACTGGTCACGCCGCTAGGCTACCACAGCTGTTTTGAATCGAAATATACATAAATAAAAGTATATAATATATAACCAGTAAATAAGGTTAAACTTAAATACAAGTTTAAATATAAAGCAATTATTATCGTACTGACAAAATGGTTTTTAAATGTAACTTACATAACAAAATAATATTGAATTAATATAAGAACCCTGGATTTATCGTGTTTATTGTTTGAATGATAGCAGTTTTCCGACACGGAGTCGTTTAAATTGCTTACGTCAGCCCCAGACATCGGGAACTCGTCAATCTTGTTTTGGTATTCCCACTTCCCCTTTTTTTCTAAACGATTTGGCATTTTTTCTTATCTAAGTGATTGTTTAGACTGTTTTTTTTTACCGTAAATGTGGTTTTGAGAAAAGTTTTTAAGTACTGTTCTCATTTAAAAAACGTAGAAACACACTGCAGGTAAGTTTTTTTGACAAAACTGATAAAGGTATTTTAGTGAGTTATCGTTATTATCAAGCTATTTATAATCACATTGCTGAGCAAAAAGATAGGTGAGGGATAGGTATAACCCACGACACTAGCCTAGTGTAGCGTAAGTTAGCAAACACCACACACCACTGCACAAGAAATCGAAATTCCAGTCAGACCTGTAATTTCCTCACGATGTCATCTTTCAGCATTTAAACGTATTATAATTATAACCGGTCACGGCTTCAAAAGGTCAAAGGTGTTTTAAAACCATCTGTGTAATTTAATTTTAAACACAAAGCAATGCAGATTTGTTAATAGTGAAAATACAAATTAAAATTACATAAATAATGTTCATAATGAACCTTTTATATTTTGATAAAAACTAGCATATTAATTCTCCTCACCTAAATAACTATAGGCCCTACCATTTCTTTCTATAAAAAAGTTCAGTTATGGCGCACTTACCCCAAGGTGAAACGCCATTAAGAACACTCGAAACGGCTTAAAAACGTACGATAAAGCTATCAGCGTTCCCTTAATATTGTTCCTCATTTACTTTACCCCAAGAAGGATCGATTACCCTAATTTTAGGGGTGCCTAAATATCTCGCGATACGTTTAGCCTATTTATTCGTCCGTATCTCTGCTGCCACCCCTGAGGATCGTTTACCTATAAGCATGTTCGAGATAACGTTATTGACCCTATAAATATGTGGTCGATTCTTTTAAGACATATTGGTGATCATTAACGTACAATGTGGCCATATAAGAGCGTTCCAAGCAGTTAAATAAATTGAGTAGAGATTTATACTTTTATTAATAAAGTAAAGTAAAAAAGTAAGTGTTCTCGTAATAATTGGTCATCAGACCTGATCTGATCGTAAGAACTGATAGTAGACTCCTAATGAAGGTTTTTTGGCTCAGTGCCAAAGCATGATACCCGATTGATTCTGTTTTATGTTTAAATAACTTGGACAATGCTTTGGTGCAAAAGACGATGTAGTCACGAAAATTAACTTTGAATTGAAACTTAAGCGGTTTGATTGTATGAGAACTAGAAGGATGACAATTAGTAGAAGTCATTTATAAGGCGTGTTACGATTCAATATGTACGCAATAATATTCCAACACTTTTAACCTAAGACCTATCATCTAATAGACTTCATTGGTAAAGCCCTAGTCCTTCAAAAAAGGAAAGTACATAAACTATTACGCCAGCTTACGTTCAATATAATGTAAGAAAGGTTGTATTAATGTAAACAAAACAAATACGGTATGCAAGGGTACTAGTGTTCAAAGCAGGTCACTTTCTATATTTACTGAGGGGGGCGGAAGTACGTGTATTAATGTATTGAGGTTTTCCATAGTTTTTAGATGACAGTGTTAACATCATATTTCCTGTTAAAATGATTCTTAAAAACAGAAACGAATCACTTTCCAAAAACTAAGCTAACGTAAGAATAAATAAAACAATCAAAGAAAAAACACACGCAAACTTTAACACCAAAAATCACATCACCATTCGAACATAATCTGCGCTTCCAAAACAGACAACGGCGCATTTCCTAAAAATAGCCAAGAATTTTCCTCAAACAATTCCCCCTGCTACCTGAACAATCCATCTGTAACAGTTTGTGCATAAAAAGCGTTCATGTCCGCCATTACGAACACAAAGACAGTAATGACAGCCAACATTCAGACGGACACTAATGAGGGCTGTTAGCGTCGACAAAAACCTGGCACCATCACAATGGCGGCGTAGATGTGGTGTGCTGTCACTTATCTACTTTTAAAGCTTCTATGGTAGCCCCCTCATAATTGTTGGTTATTATCTGGTATTACAACAGCTTTTTATCTTTTATTCCCGTGGTTCGGAAGAATACGACTCACATTTTTAGAGTTCCTGCATTTGGACGTCAACTATTACGATGTAGAGTCGTCATTTTTGGGTGGTCATTTAGGCACATGATTTCAGTTTTTTTTTGTTTGATATTTAATTATTAGATAGAATATACTTTATTGCACACGAATAATTAAAGTACACATTACATTAAATTATGAATTATAGGTACAACGGCGGTCTTATACGGAGATATTGTTTTGTGAATCAACTTTAACGGTTAAGATAGGTAGAACCATAAATTGACATAGTAAAACTTCCCTAGTTTATTGCGTGGTGGATTATAGCCTAATCCCCAGCCTTGTGGGACAGTTAATGGGTTGATAATGATGATGACTATACTGGTGTCCTTACAGCATGTTATTGCACTTACATTTCATAATTAGAAAACAATATACATAGATTTATGCTTTTAATGTCTTATTAAAAGCATACATCTATGTACGTATATACGAAGCCAACTGACCGCTTTAAATAAAAACCAATAAAACTCTTCAACTTCGAAATCTAACTAAGCACCTTATGCATAACCGCCGCGATTGTGTCCTATGGGAAACAGAAAAGGATTCGGAAAATCTCTATCCAATTAAAACAAAACTTCATGGAATGTCTATTACATACATACCTGCTGAAATAAATACAATTCACAAATCTGACGGTGCCCTAAAGCAAATAACAGGGGTCAAGCAAGAATCTTTCTATGCTGACCCTTAATTAAATATTTGGAGGGGTCACACACAACGTTAGGTGAATTAAACACAACTGTATGTGTGGATTTAGAACCGCAAGAAAGGGATGTCCGTACGGTGTTAAAAGCCAGGTATTTGTATATTTTCATTGGAACGCAGTTTAATTAAATGTTACTGAAAAAAATCTTTGCTTTAGCAGACTTTTTTCAAGACAGATAGACACAACATAGCCTAGGGCCCTGATCAGTGGACTATGAAGTCAAAAAGGTCTTGAGTTCAAATCTAAAGCACGCTCCACTGACTTTTCGAAGATATGTGCGTATTTATCACATGCTCAAAGGTGAAGGAAACATCGTGAGGAAACATAAATGCTTGAGAGATTATCTCGCACTAGAATTAGGCTATTATAGCTCTCAAATAGGAAGGGACCCGTGCCCCGTTCATTTGCGAAGGATTATATAAGATTCAGTTCACTATTTTTTAATCAAATGTTAATTTAAGTCCCGATACACAGTCGAGACAATGCTAAGCGATCGATTTGGCACAGTGCCCGAGATCCAGCACTTAGGCCACCCACTTCCATCCCTGTAATCTTATACTCGCTTGGTGTGCTGGTGGCAGGAACGCTCATTATAGCCCTCACAGTCAAACAGCCAAGAATAACTATTCTGCTTTCCCTTCCAATAACGAAGTATATCGCCATCGAGAACATCCTTGGGGTCGTATCTACCAAAGTATTTCCAGCATTTGAACACCACAGGTTCATCAGACACTTTACTACCAGGAGTTGTGTACTTTGTTCTGGGACAAAGCTAAAAGAAAGCTTGATGATGATTAAATGAAATAACGGGCTCGCTTTGCTCATTTAGGTTTCTTACAAAATATTAGATTCTCTCATAAATGGAGACATAAAGGAAACTCTCGCTTCCCTCCTTTCCTCAAGGCATTTGTCTCAACTCAGCCTATCGCAGTCCACTGCTGGACATAGGCCTCTCCCAAACTGCGCCATAACACTCTGTCCTCCGCCTTCCTCATTCAGTGTATCCCCGCTACTTTTTTTAGGTCGTCACTCTATCTAGCCGGGGGGCGTCCTACACCACGTTTGCCTAGGCGCGGTCTCCACTCTAGAACTTGTCGGCTCCAGCGGCCGTCAGTCCTTCAACAGATATGACCAGCCCACTGCCACTTCAGTTTGCTGATCCTGCGAGCTATGTCGATCACTCCAGCTCTTCTCCGGATGATCTCATTTCTGATCTTATTCTTCAAAGAGACTCCGAGCATAGCTCGCTCCATAGCTCGCTGAGCGACTTTAAATTTGTGGACTAGTTTTATAGTCAGTGCCCAGTCAGTGTAGGTCATAACAGGCAAGACGCACTGGTTGAAGACTTTGGTCTTCAGACATTGTGGTATGGGTGACGCGAAGACTCGACGAAATTTGGACGACGAAGTAACTATTTGTTAAATTTGGGCAGCATTTAGCTGCCCAGCGCAATCGGATTCTCCTATTGGCTTCTTTCTCGAAGTTGTGTCTACTAAGCTGAATGGTCTGCCCTAGGTAGATGTATTCCTGCACAACTCCGAGCATTGCGCCTTCGACAATGACTGGCCTTGGATTTACATGGACATTGAACATAACTTTAGTTTTGTCCAAGTTCATACCAAAACCAACCCGTCGTGAAGCCTCATTTAGGCCGTGCAACATTTCGGCTAGTTTGTAGCATATCTAAATTACGCTGAAGGCTCTTCATTATAACTCCTGATGATGAGATCACTATTGGTACTATGTGAATTATTATTATAATTACGAATTATTTTGACGCCGATGAAAAAAACGGCGGCGGCGGCGTGGCTAAATTGACCGGCGGCGTGCGCCACGCCGATCGGCGCACATGTCTAGTAGGTAGATAAAAATACGCTTACAAATTAATGTCTGGCATCTTTGGGATTTTGAATTGCATTGACGTGCGTCGGGTCATTGGGCTCCCTCAATAATGGTTGAGCTAGACGATGGCTGACGTATGCGTGCTGTCAGTATGGACAGGTCAACTCAAAGCTGCACTGGTGGTTTCTTCAAAAGGCCATCTCAGACTTTAACCTACATCATCAGGCTCACATAATGTAACCAAAATGTTTGGAATTTAAAAGAGACCATGATTCTCTGAGTTTGTTTCGGCATTTCTTCTCAGAGGTCGTCAGTTAGGAAATGCCGATGCCATATAGATACTAAAAAAATCTAACATGACTTGTTAAAGTGTCTTTAAAAAGATCTACTTACAGAAATAAACTATCATTTCAATCATAGGTAGTGAGACTTTAGGTATGTTTTTACATCCATTGCAATCGAGGCGAGTCTATTTCCAAAAACCGAAACCGGACACAAATTCTAAACTGCTACTAAACATGACATAGTAACTGACGGCTTTTGTGTATTGATCCAATCAAATAATCATTTGGATGGCCTGTATCAAGTTTGTATTAGCGAGTAACACGAGAAAATCTTAAAGTTTAAATAAACCAATGTGTTTTATATCAAAAATATATTTTTTTATCAGTTTATGGATATAAGTTAAATTTCCATGTATTTCAAATGAATATTTTTATAAGTCCGCATCAGTCTCCTTGAAAAACCGATGTACATATAGCTTATATAAAATACACAATTACGTACATTTTAATTGTGTATTGGAACAATTATTTACTACAAAAGCAATTCTGGCACTCCGCAAAGTACGGCGTCGGTCAGCTGAATTTATTCACGCGCAAATGTGACGCATCAGGCGGACCCGCGCCAAAACTGTAATTCACTAAAAGATGTTAATTTATACCTACAACAAAACTGCGAAATTGCGTTTTAATATTAATAACGCATTTAATAACGGCTCTTCGGTAAATTTGTATAGTTAATTAATATTTCAGGTGATTGATTTTGCAAATATGTTGTATAATAAGTGCATAGCTTTATCTATATATTCAATTGACAGTTTATGGACCGAAATCTTAAGATACTTAAGCATATGATAAGCTACTAATAGCTTAGTATTTAAGTGCGTAGGGATGCATCCTTAAGAACGATTAGTTTAAAATCGTTAATTTATTGAAATATAACTACTTTTTACGAATTTTTACGAATGTATATTGATATTATTTTAACCCGACGTTTCTTAATTTATGTTTATTGATAAGAACAATGACTAATTTGTGCAAAGTCAAAGTATCATTTATTCAAAGCAGGCTGAATGTAATTGGCTGTTTTTTAACACAAGCTATGATCTAACTCAAATGCCAACACATTACATATACAGTTCACAAAATACATCACTAATTTACTAGTATTGTACCAAGTACTATAGAGTACCTAGTTACGTACACTCGTCGACACCGCAGCGCACCCTGGTGGCAGCACATTTTAATTGCGCTTGTATTTAACTTTCATTTGCGCGAAACAAGGCACATGTTTCTATTTGTTCTGTCGCAAAGCCACGGCTCTGTTTAATTTGCACTTATTTGTGTGATTACAAGTGTAGTATGTATTTAGTATCAGCTTACAATCAATCAATACGTACTTGTGTTTTGAATATACTGATTTGGAACCAAGTACTAAGTATAAATACTAGGTTTGTAATTATCTATTGTTAAAAATATTTGTAAGTTCCGTTCTTCCACGATACATTGTAAATATTTTAACGTTAAACCAGTATATTGTTATACTTCTACAATTTCTTATAATCGAATGTCAAACACCAGGATTGATCTCATTTATATTCATAACCAAATTATATTTTTTTCTTAGCTCAATAGAAGCTATGAAATAATCAGGTCAGAACACATCAGTTCCCGAATCTTCTGAGTAAAAGTTAATTTGAAGAGGAGAGGAATTAAGCACCGTTTACATGTCCGTGGCGCCATGATTTATTAGGTCGTGTGATACTGTGTGGCTACGAAGTAAGCGAGGAACGAATAAGAGCGGGAGCTATTATTCGTAGCTCAGTAACGTTGTTCAGAGATAACCATGTTGTAGGTTTATTTTGAGATTTAGGACATACGCGTTGAGAGTAAAAAGTAATCTTTAAAAAGGTGAGTGTCGTTTCCGTGTAGAAACAGCAATCTTGAAATTAAATGATTAAACAAAATTAATACTTTTTCTCTGTAAATAACGAAATTTTCTGAAATTTAAAATTGTATTTGTGCACATTGTATGTATATACTGATGCATGGGCATGTCTTAGTCATCTCTGTAAAGAACTGTCAAAAAATCTCTAAAATCATGGTCTCTTCAACACACACGACAATCCTAACTCAATGAAGCCAAACGTGCACTTGGCTAATAGCTGATACCTCTGATATGAGAGGAGACTGGGTATGGGGCCCAGCAGTGGAGCAGTAAATGGGTTGATAATGATGATGATATGAAGAAGAAGAAGAAGACCATCTAGTATCCGTAACACAAGCCTCGTCGCTTACCACGGAACTAGATGGCGCTGTGTAATTATGTCCGTAAAAAATTATTTATAAAGCTTATTTCAAGCCGTTCTCAGACATCGGTACCGGTGTCATTCTAAGCCAAATATAGATTGTACTTCTACAAATTCACTATCGCGGGTTTTATAGCCTCGTGCTAAAACGTCCGATAAACGCTCACGTTAAAGTTAACGACATCAGCATTTGACAGGGTGTCTGCCAGACGATACTGCCATATAAACAAATTTCGCTACATTTGATTGGATAGGCCTACATATAAACTAAGATTGTCAGACTTTATTATGGACGGATAGCGTGAGACATGGGTTCTTACTATATAACATACCATCACGCCTGTCGTTCCCGAAGTGTTAGGCAGAGATGTACTAATATAGACGTGTAATGTAAGCCTAAATTAAAGTCTACGGTATGTTTTAGGTCCCATGTATTAGGGGCCAGCCTATTTGAGAATTTCATTGAAAATCCCAATAACACTTTGCCCGCCCTGAGAATCGAATCCAGACATCTTGCTCAGCAAGCGCACTTACGACCACTTATAGACAATGCATACATCGAACGATCTTTTCGAAACAAAATTTTAGTTATTAATCGTGGTTATACGGTAACTGTTTATTATACTTATTACTCGCGCGTTGCCAATTTATGAATCTCATTTTTACAGTAGGTCTATACCTACGTCCGTAGTTTTTGCTCACGATTCGTGCCTGTACCTATGTACAGGCACGAATCGTGAGCAAAAACTTCACTTGCGCATTCCATAAATTTTCGGTCTCTTTAGCGGAATGACGGTGACGAGGGGCGCCGAGGCTGCACTCGATAGTTTCTGACCAGTAAACCGATACTGAACAAATTTGGCCGAAAGCGTGCATGCGTAAAATGGCTTTAACTACTAAAATCTGTGCTCACGACTCGTGCCGGCAATTATAATATAATTTACCTTTCGAGTTTCGATACGACTAGAACATTTGGTATGAACCCACTTTTTCCTATCAAGTCGTATTAAGAGCTAAACGGAAAGCAGAAAATAGATAACAGTGGTGTTTGATAACCAATAAAAGCTTTTAAATTAATATTAAAAAATTGCGTGCGTGTATGTATGTATATAATATTAAACACTGATATTAGAGTGCTAGTACTAAATTTAACCGCGGTTTGTTTAAGGCCGGATACAGATTTAGGTTAGCTGCGTCGACGAAAGTCAACGATATTTTATTTGTGACACAAATTTTGCAATACTTTTAAAAAATGACCGTCTAGCATTAACGCATAGACAACGAATTTTTTTATTTTTAATGACGATTGAATATTTCGTATCAACATAAAAAGTCGCTATAATATATGAATGATAAATAAAACGTTTTTTTAATAACATTATGTCACAGCGTCATCTAGTTCCGAGTTAAGTGCTTAAAAAGTTTTTCTAAGCACCACCAGGGTTGATACACTACATAGATTTGTATTCAAAACTTCAGATGTCATTAAACTCAAACATTTGCCCCTTCCGTGATTCGAACCGGGGACTTACCACAGAAGGTAGCCTTTAATATTACTACGTTAATCGGGTCATCAAATTTTAATTACGAATACCTCGTATTTACTTTAAAAAAGAACCTATAATACATTAATGATAAATAATAAAGATAATCATCAGCCTCGATGAAACAAACCAAAATAAAATTACTCACTTTCAAATATTTGTTGTGTTAATAAAATCGATAAAATTAATCAACGGTCCTGTCCGTACGATCGTCTGCTTCGGTAACACAAACATCACTGAACAAATAAATCGAAGATATATACCTATGTATGTATACACAGTAAACAAATAACTTCATACTTTAGAAATATTTAAAAAGATTATAGATAAAGACATTTTTAAAAAGATTATAACACAGAGCTGTGGTAGCAGGTGCGGAAAAATCCTTTACGGACCGACCCATCGCCTGGGGAGGCGACAGGGTGTGTCGGACTCCGCTTGAGCGTTTACCGAATATGGTAGCCTAGAGGTGTGACCAGTGGACTGAGATGTCAGAGGTCCCGAGTTCAAACCCAAGTCACGCACCACTGACTTTTCGGAAGTTATGTGCGTATTTATCACTTGCTCAAACGGTGAAGGAAAACATCGTTAGGAAACCTGCATGCTTAAGGGATTTTCTCGATGGCATGTAATGTCTGCCAACCCGCAGTAGGCTAGCATGGTGGACTATGGCCTAACCCCTCTCAAATTAGAGGAGACCCGTGCCCAGCAAGAAAGAAAGACGGAAAGTGTAGCTCGCGTCTTACTTGTAATACTATACTATATTTTTGTTGTTATACAAAGACAAAGGCATAGTGATACTGTAAATAAACTTAAGATCAGTATTTTCACCTATTTCCCACAAATAGATATGATTGATAGATTTAAATGTGGCGCTGAAGCCGGAGAGCTCGGCTATTGCGCCAAACGTGTTTTCATACTCACTCACTATACTATTTTATGAAAAAAGCATAGTTATAAAATATAATAAATAGTTAATGCGAAAATATGTCTGTCCGCCTGTTCCTGTTTACGGTTACAGATGAAATTTGGTATGAGGATAGTTTGAGACCTAGAGAAGGACAAAGGATAACTTTTATACCGGAAATCATCCCTTAATAGGACGAAAAACGCTGTGGAAATTTGTATGGGAAATCAATAATTCTTTAAAAAATACTATACAACTTTAATAATTTATATAATCAGCCTATTGCCGTCCACTGCTGAACGTAGGCCTCCCCCAAAGAGCACCAACTATCCCGGTCTTAGGCAGCTCACATCCATCCGCTGCCAGCAACCTTCTTCAAATCGTCGGTCCATCGTGTCGCAGGTTAATAATTTGACTATTCGTAAAAAAAACAGATAATATAAAAAATAAGTTAGCCAAATTACTTACAAATTCTTTGCGGACGAACTTGCGAAAGCTAATATGACCATTACATATAATATATGGAAAACTTTCCATATTACTACCACTATGGCATACATATTGGCAATAAAGACTAGAACAACAGTCCGTAAATAATAATAACAATAAACTACAATAGGTGTGTTCTTGAATGCAGACACTTCACCGAATGTCTCATGGGCATACTAAACTTGAAGACGCCATAAAGAAACCATCTCAGGAGAAATTGCGGGATGTTTTGAAGAACATAATTTATGAGAAAGTAATTTAGGTGGCTAAGACTAATAATGGTAATTTTTTTCATAAATTAAAATACTTTAATGACCACTGAAACTTTTTATATCTCTCTCAGTCTGGTGGAAAAAACTAAAAGTCGTTAATAGCTAAGAAACTGAAAAGTTGGTAGTTTTATGACTGTTATCGTTCTTGTTTGAAAACACAGGACAAGTAAGTGTAACTAACGGGCTTTTATTTATACACAGCCCACCTCATGGTAAGCGGTTACCGTAGTGTATCGACGTTTGCAACACGAGAGGTGTAGCTCGCGCGTCGCCGATCCTGTGGAACCATTTAAAAAAAAAACAATGTAGTCGTTTCTGCGCTCTTTAGTCTAGTTGCCTTAAGTACAACTGCTGTGCAATAAGTATATAGCCGGTCGGAGCTCGCCTCGTATTACATGGGCCCTAAGACATACACCTCTGTCTAACTTAACTGGGGACGACAAGCGTTATGGTATGTTATGTAGTCGTTTGGAAAAAATATATAAGCTGAATAAAATTTGTCCATTGACCACGTTGCAGTAGTCGTGTTAAAAATTAAACGATCACTCGCCGGTACATCGCGCTTCGCGTTGAAACAACACGTTAAATCAATAGCCTTCGCACAGCCCTAGGCGTATTTATTTATTTTTCAATACACACCGGTACATTTTCTTTGTAACGAAAATTCTTTTGTGTTGATTTTCGAAAGTTATTTCGAAAATGTTGAACCAATTAAATTGGACCATTGCAACCATTTTAATTGGAGACTACGTATTTTCAAAATATCTCGAACTTTGATGAATTTTAACAATACCAAAAGCATTTTTTGCATGCTTTATTTTTAGGAATACATAAACTTCATCAAATAAGTTGATTATAATATAAGTATAATAATACTTCACATAAACTAACCAAGTATTTTTGATATTTCGAATATTCGTGCCATGTCTATACCTATAAATGCTCTAGTACTTTATTTAATAAGTAAAAAAGGTTACACCAAAATGCAAATAGGTATTTACTCCGTAAAAGCACTAAGTAAGTAGGACATAAATTATTAATGTTCTAAGTGAAGTATCAGTTCGTCTGATCGCTTCGATATTGAAAGTTAAACACTTGAAATTCCTGTCTGAGCTTGACTTAAGAAAACTTTGAAGTTACTTAGAATTTTATTCAATTAGAACCGATTTTTACTTATCGATTCTCATTCAATATTAGCTTCTTTCCAGACATTAATTTTAATGGATTTACTTTCTTTTATATCGAGCCACAATTTACTTTTCACTATGATACTTGTTTTTTTTAACCGTATTCGTGTTCACGCAAGCAAACACAACTGAAATGAAAAAAAAAAACCATCTCAACTCAATGGTCGAACTGGATCGTGGATTGAAGATGATCGAGAGAACAAATTGGAATCCCATCTCTTTATCATCATAGTCAAGATGTGACGTTTTTAAAAATTATGATTTCGTAGAATGCCGCCGGCACTATAGAAACTTTCTGCCATATACGGCACAAGCACAACCATAGGTTGTCGTGTATGTACTTATACAAGACACTTATACAACGTATCCTTCATCGATCTTATTTTAAAGACTACGATAGCTACATTAAAACTGGGAGTCCATTGAGGTATTTAAAGGTAGGGAGGAATTTGGCCGCTCTGTATCTTTTACTATTAGCTACAGCTGTAACCATGTTAATTACTCTAGTGGTCTGAAGTGGGGCTATTGAGCCTGAGGTCCTGGTCCTAAGTCCTGATTAGAGCAAAGTGTCATTGGTTTTCGTTTTCTTTTGTGGAATTCTTAGCACTACAGACTTTGGGTTTGATCACAAGAGGTATCTAAAACTTATTAGCGAACTGTTTATGTGCAATATTAAACTAGCCTCTACTCTATTCATGTTTTACATACATACATAGTTACATACTATAGAATATCACGCGCTACGATCCCTGCATACCACTTTTGCCTCAACCACATTCAAACATCTACTAATCATGTTTTGTTTTTTTATACCTATACCCATAATACCCAGAGTTTGAGCATTTATTTCTCTAAAGCCCAAAGAACATCCCTGGGGTACAAAAAAAGCAGATCTAATTTAATTTGTCAATATGTTGCACGTTGCAGGTACAGTGGTAGTACGAACACGTGCGCTAAGTAATCACACAGAGCTGACAGTTAAGCCCCACTCAGACAGGATTACTGCGCTGCGCCGCCGCCGTTTTAAACGGTGCACATTCTTTTGATAAATTATTTTTTATTGATATTCATCGTTTTATTGGTACTTACCTACAAAAAAAACAATTCCTTTGTAGGATGTTTGTATATTCAACCTATAGATGCTATAAAAACTTTTTATCAGCTTCTTGGAGCTAATTTTGTACCTGTCACAGCTGGACATTTTAAGAGGAACTAGGCCAGTGCGGCAGTATAGGCAGACTTCACACACCAACGACAAAATTTCTCAGGCATGCAGGTTTGCATTGATACACCTTTTGGTTTGAGATTCATCTCGAGATCTTTGAATTGAGCATGCACTACTAGGCTGAGCTGTGGTAGTCTAGCGGTGTGACCAGTGGACTGAGACATCAAAGGTTTCAAGATCGAACCCAAGGCACCACACCACTGACTTTTCGGAAGTTTTGTATTTATCACAAGCTCAAACGGTGAAGGAAAACATCGTGAGGAAACCTGCATGCTTGAGAGATTTGTCTTGATGGCGTGTGATGTCTGCCAACCCGCAGTAGGCTAGCGTGGTGGACTATAGCCTAAACCCTCTCAAATGAGAGGAGACCCGTGCCCAGCAGTGGGAAGTTAATGAGTTTGATAACGATGATGACTAGGCTATCATCAAAGCTCGTTGCTGCCATTTTTACAACTTATTTCCTATCCTATCCAAAAAAATGGGCCAAACACGACCACAACACAACTTCCACGTAAAAACAAAGTGTAAAATAGCACCATATTTTTATAGCTTTCACCACTGATATTTTAAGAGCACTTCACGTCAAAGTGCATCTATAACATAAACTATCATTTTACGTTCACATCATCCCCTTTAACGATTGCAACAAAGAAAAATAAACTGTTGCAAACACTAGAAATTAGCATCGCTATTTAGGGGTGCTTCGTTTAATTTATTAAGGCGGGGAGGGGGAGTCAACGGGACTCGTAAAACCGGCTTTTAGGAAATATTGCGCAACCCTGGATAGTGATATGCAAAATATACCAATCACTTAATAATGTACATTATGAAGCGATTGGTATATGTCTTGAGCACATTTTTATTCGTTGGATTGCGCCTTTGAAGTGTTTTTTTTGTATTGCACATTTCTAGTATTATTACAAAAAAATAGAAAAATGAAAACACGATTTATCTTCTTCAAACTTACTTAGTAGAATTTAATAGACAATAAAATAACAGCGGTGATATTATTCGTAAAACATTTATTGTACAAAAAGAATGGTAAAAATAGGTCTTATATATAAGAATCCAAAGGTCACAGTGATCCAATTCTGATTACCTACATTACACGGTCATAACATTGGTCTAGACGTACTAAATCTTATTACATATGTATGTTTAGACAGAATTAGTTTAATCACGCAAGTACATGGCTGAAAATAAAATAAAAAATGGTGTTACTTCAATTTGCTACTTATGTTTTGTTATTAAGAGTTTGGTTCATTTTGATATGAATATTAGACATTTAATCAAAACATTTATTTCGAATTTAATCACGGTTTATTGATATTATTAATTAATGATAATAATATACCTGGATGCTGTATGAACGATTTGAAAGGTCTCGACTTAATCATTTATAAAATAATAAATTTATATTGCCACTAGCTGATTGCCGCGACTTCGTCCGCGTGCAATTTAACTAAAAAATAAAAGTTTCATGGTTTGCACCCCCGTTTTACCCCCATAGGGGCGAATTTTCAAAAATCCTGCACGTCAAATTTCAGCCCGATCCGTCCAGTTGTTTGGGCTGTGCGTTGATAGATCACTATGTCAGTCAGTCAGTCACCTTTGAGTTATATATATTTAGATTTTTACAGTTCACTACAAATTATTGTTGACAACCGAACTACACGAATTTATTTCCATACATTCATAAAACCTCTTATAATTTGGCACAGTCTCGCATACAGCCATCCTATTAATTAGTGTCATCTCACAGTTAACAAGGTGAAAGCCTCAGTGCTGGAATTAATGTGACATTTTTTGTGACATTCTGACCTATATGAGGAACATTGCGCTATTTTGCCGTAGGGGACAGCAGTGACATGTTATTACACGATATGGCATTTTATTATCGGGGACCTAAACTTGAGACAATGTTTTACTTAGTGTAGCTACCGTTAATCACAGTACATTTTTCTGCAATATTTGATGGCAGTGGGTACATAACAATATCACCTATTAATATAATATGTCGTCATCATCATCATCAGCCTATATTCGTCCACTGCTGGACGTAGGCTTCCCCTAGTGAACGCCACAGAGCTCGATCTTCAATATACTATGTGAAAACACTATAATATATACGTATATACATTATATAATACCTATTGCCAAACTACACGTCGCAAAAGCTATTTAAAAAAAAGACCCATCTTCGGCCTATAATGGCAATAGAATAGGAATAACAAACAAAACGCCTATAATATATTTGTTTACTAAACCGTTCGCTTTCCCTTTTAAACGTTTACAACGATCGGACGAACGGTAAAGAGACGTAATAAATAACTGTTTCACAGCCACTTAACGAATGAACTGAAAAACTTATCTAGCTCTTACGACTTGGTACTGTTTTGTGCGAAAGTGATTTAAATCGGGATTTAAGCGACTTTATTGTAACTGGTTGGAAACGTTGAGAATATAAGCATTTGCAAAAAATAAAGTTTAGTTTCTTAAATGTTGAACTACTTGAATTAAGAATGTTGTTTTTTTCTCATAAATATACTTAATTGTATGTGCACAGACACTCATGAGTTGTATAGATATTATATGTAGTCTTTAGACTTACATATGTATTTTAAAAAAAATCTATACAATTCGAAACAAAGAATATTGCAAGTGCAATTTTTTTGTCAAGTCAATTGCAACGAAAGGTTACACGTTAAGTCTTCGCCAATTGTAATTAAATATATTTTAATAAACAAGTAGTTCCATTTTAGTCTTTATTCTTTCGTAAAATTTTACATTTAAAAAGAATCTAAAAATATTGATTTACACCAATATTGGATATTATATCATCCCAAACTTTTAGATCCTTTACATTAAATCGATGGTCATTAGCATTGGTTTAAAATCTGTGAAATGGAAAAGATACTGTTATAATAGTGCCCGCGTTTTGCCTCACTCTCAATCTCAATATTTATCTTAGCATTGTGCATTCAATATTAATACACATGTAAGCTAGCATAAAAAAAAATGCCTCTTGTGTTGTTCTTAAATACAAATCCGCCTCCACATAGCCTAATCAGAAAAGTACTGTCATCACCATTCTGGAGGCCGTTTTATATATAAAATAAACCACTGCTGTGGTCAACAGTACACCGACCGCATATAAAGAGGCATATCGATGGGGTTAGTTCCCCTAATGTTCACATAAATAATCATGTCGAGATCTTATCATGTGAAAATACGACGCCAACCTGGAAAATAGTTTCCTTCAACCTACCCCTCCTCCCCCCTTCACTAGCCCGCCCGGTGGGGGGTAGGGGAGCGGGAATTTTAATTAGGAAGCCTTTCATACGAGTAGAAAAATGCACTTCGGTTTTTACGGGCAATTAAAAATAGGAAGAGTAATATTCAAAGCAGATTAAAATGAGGGTATGAGTTTGCATTTAAAGTGGATATAATTTCTTTCAAGGTCTTTTAGTTGTCAAATAACACGTGAGTTGAGTAAAATATCCCAGGTTTTTTACTGAAAAGTTAAAATAAAACTAGGTAGTGTCTCGCCAGAATCACATAATAAATAATTACAGCATTTGACGAAATGATTGGCGTAGTGTCACATTATTAAGTTCTGTCCTGCGTATCACGGCTTCTTATCCGGCACGGTGCTTATCTTTTTACGGCTAACTATTATATGTTTCAGGTCTGAATATTTGTATGTGCACGAAAAAAATATTATAAATAAACACATCACACAAAAACAGCTTTGTTTAAAAAACATGAAAATATCATTTCAACGCTGCATAAAATTGTTACGAAAAAATACCGAATTAACGTGACTGAAGCCATCCATGGAAGTCGTAAAATAAAATGCAAGTTAACCCGTCACTGGTGATTGGTGACGCGGTGTACATTGTACAGTATGAAAAATAATGGCGTCATGAGCGGCCATACATCGTGGACGCATATTATTATCGAACACAGAGTAAGGCGCGCACAGAGAATACAGCTTGTGTATATGTTTAGTGCATATTAATGTATATTTAAGTTATATAAAAAAATCTATATTAAAAAAAAAGTCATTAAAACAGCCGGTAATAGTTGCTAGATTTTTTCTTTTATTCTGTACATATTGCATACAGAAACATCTGTTACTTGGGTACAAATAGTCATGATTATCACACAAATATTTGCACTTGGTTTGATTTGAACTCGATACCCTTATTACGGAATGCAACCTTAATATCGTTGCTCTAATTGGCCAAATAATTACAATAAAAAATAAATAAAAGTTAAATACAAAACATAATACAAACCACAGAATTAAAATAAAGTCATAATCGACTTTAAAATTTTATAAACTGATCATTAAAATCAAGTGCAAATAAACCCAATGCAAATTGAACATTATTTGCATAGATAAACAAATAGCTATTCAATTCAGTTCCCAATTTCAAAAGCCTGATAACAAAATTATGCACTATCAATCTCTGTTTACCTACTCTTCTATAGTCTAAACCAGTGGTTTCCAAAGTCATCGCTATCGATAAAATAAGGGATCCATGAAGTGTAAATATTGGTCCTCGAGTAAAGATCCCATTTATCTAGTTATGTGGACCGAAAAAAATATATTTTAACAATCATCAAGCATCTCGTAATTAAATTTGATTGATTATATAAAGAAAATGTATTTTTTAAGTTTTTCACGCTGTACCTGTACTAAAAAGCGGTAATAAAAGCGGGTAACGAATATCAAACATGCAATTTGGCAATTGACACTTACGCGAATAAATAAACAGTAATCGCGAATAAATAAAAAGTAATAAACAGTAAGTAATAAATAACAAACTTTACAGATTTTATCACGAGAGGTATATTGCTATTCTTTAATCCGTCAGTCGTAATCATTGGCAGACTGTCAGCCTCATGTAAGTTACCAGTTACTACGGATGCTGTCATGAATTCGAATTTCACCATCAAATAATATCAATACACTTCTTAATATCAATAAACTTCTAGGTAAGCGTGCTGCATCCTAGACCACATCGTCACTTACCACATGAGATTGTGGTCAAACGCTAAACTATGTTCTATTAAAAAAAAATTAATTTCACCAATAGTTTATAATTAACAAAACCATTAAATAACAGTATACAATACATATTTGGAACACAAGGGTGAAAATCCCATACTACCCGGTCTCTTCTCCAGAGGCCAAATACCTTTTGAAGGTTTCCACACTAATAACAAAAAGAAAAAACTAATCTAGAAGACAAAAAAGTTTGAAAGCCTGTGTTTTTAACAAGCGATGTTGGATGTTAGACCCGTGCAAATGAGCGCGCGTCTGACGTATACACGACATTTGTTTCGTTCGTTTGTTAACCCGCCGCGCATGGAATTACCTACATTACGGCTCGCGCGATCAACTCTATTAAATTGGTCATTCCGACCCCCAGTGTGTGGATATTTTTTGTACAGATAAGCTTTAGGCTTGTTTATAGTGCCAATAAAATTTAATTGTGCAACCGCCTAGCCGTAGCGAGGAATGTTAATGTATAAAATATGTATATTTTTAGGAAAACTTGGATTGCACGGCAGAAAGCGCTATTACTACTGTTTGTATTAAAATAAAAGTGTAGGAAACTATCTTTTTGAAATATCTCTGTGTAATTTTCTTAAGAATATCGTAAATATTGTTTCAAATGTTTTTAGATATCGGCCAACGATTTGTTTGGATAATCAGTATCTCATGCATTTTTTACATAGTGTATAAACAGCGAATAAAAGCAGCGGATTTTTGCAATAAAATATACCGCTAATTCAAGTATAATTATACAAATAAAATATTAATTTCAATATTATAGTGTAAATGTACAATAAAGCATAGTCTATATATTTCTATCTTATACACATATAAAGGAAGATGTTAAAAGAAAACGTTTCTAACGCAATTGTTTGCGCGATATGAACGATGGGACGGTGGCAGGTGCAAGGTGAATTGCAGGCAATTTCCTAAGAGTCTGCGCGCGGGAAATTATTACATATTACCTTAGGGATAAATTTGAAGCACTAAGTACTAAACCAGGGAAGCAATTTACACTAGTTTATATGAAATATGCTCACGTAACAATGTACAACGATGCAAGAAATATATTTATGCATAATTAGCAACGTCTACCAGGAAACTCTTAAGCCGCAGCCTTGGAGTAACTAGCAGGAGGTATCGTTAAAAGAGAAGTGTTCTCGAGAATACTTAGTGCTAATGTAGGTACATATTGTACAGTACGGTGATGGATGGTAATGTAACATATTTACCAGAATAATCTGACGCAAATAGAAACATCATAATTACCAATTTTCAGATTTGTGAAATAGAAGTATTAATAATTTGGAAAATGGGAATAAAATCTAGGATAACTTATTATTATCTAGTTAAAATCGGGCAAAAATTGGAAAAAATATTCTTATAGCCGGAAAAAAAAGTCGGAAAAAATGAATGAATCACCTATCCTCGATTTTTAATCAAAATTGAGACGAGATTAATTCAATCAAAAGATGAGAACAAGAGAAGAACAAAACAATATTTTTTGGTTTTATATTTTACCCTGCGTAGGCTTTCTTCAAAAAACATTTAGAAAAACCCATCAATTTTGATCGCAAACGGAGACATTACACAAACGGATAATGTGCGGCGAATCCAATTTAAGCAATTGAATAAGAGCAAGTGTTTGAAACAACAAAACATCAGAGATTCATTACGATGCCGCGTATCTAATCACCAGTCAGACACAGACTGCGCTTCGTAATACAAAACACAGAACTGCGAAGGATACGATGTGGCAACTAGGCCTATAATAGTAATAGATGTATCCTAAAATAATCGTTTACATGACTTGTAAAAGACGTGTCTCTAACATATCTATTTACAAAATAAATTATATTTTTTTATCAAATACTGATTTTCCCACACTTCCGCGAATAAAATACACGTACATCACAGTAAAACAAATGTGTATCGTGGTATATTGATGTATGTACTTTACAGTGTGGTCACGAGCAGACTGACCTATCGTAGCCGTATATAAAAATACAATAACTTCCATCCTGATTAAAGCTTAATTGAAATTCTCCACTTAGAACAGACTCCTCAAAGAATCTCCGATAATTAATTCCACAAACCACATCCATCCATTTCATTCTCCTTTTAAAAGAAACAAAAGGAGCATTCAAGCGTGCTCTTGGGACTTGAACGAATTGAAATATCAACGCGCACAATACCATCCGCGATTTCGAGATTTGCGCGGAAAACCGCCTCGCCGAGTGGTGCTCGCGTCGAGAGGGTTAAACGAATTATTTAAATGCGGTAATGTAAAATGTATTAAGTCGAAATGACGACGTTTATGAATCTGCCTGCTTTTATGTACAAGAGTTGGTATTGCTGGGCAAATCTCCTCTAATTTAGTTATGGCTGCCAAATGATCAATATAAACTAATTCCTTGTACACTTACGCAAATATCAATACATTGTTCAATACACTGAAATAAAACTATTTTTTACGGATGTTGATATCTTTTTACTTCAGTCGTTTCGGATCCTGTATAACTTCTATGACTACGGGTAAACTGAGATATTGGATGTCTTCATGAGCAATAAAATATGTAATAAATTGAATACGTAGGTAAAGTTTTTTGTTTCAATTTTTAATTATAAATTAATTAAATTCAACAATTAGCGATGTGACCAGGGGACCGAGATTTCAGAGATCTCAAGTTCAAACCCAAGGCCACTGACCACTGACTTTTCGGAAGTTGTGTCCGTATTTATCACATGCTCAAACGGTGAAGGAAAACATCGTGAGGAAACCTGCATGCTTGAGAGGTTCTCTCGATAGCATGTGAAGTCCACCAACGCGCAGTAGGCTAACGTGGTGGCTTATATCCTAATTCCTCTTAAATGAGGGGAGACCCGTGACCGGCAGTGAGACAAAAATGGGTTGACGATGATATGTAACATACAATGAAATCTTAAATCTTAGTTAATTTACTTTTATAATGTAAAGTGCAGAATTTCTCAAATGTATTTGTAAAATCGTTGTTTCAAATGTCTTACTTCATTACAACTGGCACGCCCCGGCTCCCTAGGGGGCTAGGCAGAAGGGTCCTAGCGTGTATTAACACAGTAACATTATGTATAAAGCCTATTGCCATATATCGTGTCGCCGCTATTTTAATTGTGGATAATAACGATATTCATATCTAAAAAAACAAGTGGTACACTTAAAAGAGCGTTTTTAGATAATGGGTAATGGGATCGGTTTCCGCACCGATCAAATATTTATATTTTGATCTATCGATCTAAGTATAATATGTATGTATTTACAAAAAAAAAAGTTTATATGTAGTATATCAACCAACTAGTATTCGTAACACAAGCCTCGTTGCTTAGCTCGGAACTAGATGGCGCTGTGTCATAATGTCCGGGAATATTTATTTATTTGTTTGGTCTACGAATAGTGTTTTCAAGGTCGTTAACGCACCTACGATAAAGGCACATATAATTTTGCAACTTTTCTAATAATAAAATTACAACACTTCTAAGGTTGACTGTTCACTATTAAGGAGCGAAAAAATTGTTGAAAAATCACGTGATCGACATGAACATTTTATTTTCTCGTTTTTCTTTTACATGGCTCATAATAAAAAATGTATATAATGTACATAATATAAAATGAACATTATTATAGTCTGAACCCTAGTATCAATAACAACCTTTTTAAAACCAAAAGAAAGCACCGTCTGACGAATCTCTCCGATATTAAAATACACGCAAATCTCTCTAACATAAAACACGTCGTAAAAAAACTAGACAAAGACACTTCAAACTTATCAGACAAAATAATTCAGTTGTTTATGGTCCGCTTCTAGTCTAATCAAATGTGTCTGAATATTGGGATAAATCTGAATCAACAACTGACGTCTCAAGGTGTTGCTATGCAAGCAATAATAAATATGAAGAACTAGTTTCCACCCGTGAATTTGTTTGCGTAGAATTAATAATATTTTTATTCAATGACCTTATTCGTCAAATTGCGAATTTATATTTACCCTCTTTTAAATAATTATCAATCCGCACACAACCTTCTACCCCCTTTTCGCGGTCTGATTTTCGGGACAAACTATCCTATGTTCTTCCCTGGGACCCAAACTATATCTATACTTTTCATCTTAGTCGCTTCAGCCATTATAGCGCGAAGAGAACAGACAGAAGGACACACTTTCACATTTATAATATTAATAAAGTATCAATACAATTGCACTTACAGTAACTGTGACGGGCTGTCTTTTGTTGAAGTATTTATATAAAAATGCACACTAATTAAATATTGTATGTATTCTTCGGTGAGACGCCACAAAGAAAGAGTTGCAAGAATAAAAATAAAATAACATTACAATTAAGCATAAAATAATCCCAACAGTGTCAAAAAAAATGGGAAAAAGCTGTACTATGTCCAACACCAAATTCCATTCACAATTATCATCAACAATGATTCTCATATCACGAAGAAAACTCTCCAAGCATCTAATCAGACCTCTCAATATATCCATGTCACAGAGTTATTAGCACAAAAACTATTACAGTAATTTGTGGGCGGTATCTAGATATAGCGGCAACTTTATCGGTTATGCCCGCGGAACAGAAATAATTAAACAATTTTCGGTATGGCGTGCCCCTAATAGAGCATGAAGTCACTTAATTTTTATTGTATAATGTATTTTTGTATAGATAAATACTGTAAATGGTCACTAGATAGTGTTAATGAAATTTTAATTAGATGTGTGTTCGTTTTTGTATTTGTTATTGTTACAGTACGATGTTGTGAATACTTAATTTTATATTTATAGTTTCATCATTATCAACCTAATTATTGTTCCACTTCTGAAATCCTCTCATTTGAGAAGGATTAGGCTATCGTCCACCGAGTCATCGAGTCTCAGGATGTCAATGTCTCAGGCATACAGGTTTCTACACGATGTTTTCCTTTATCGTTTGGTCATGTGACAAAAACGCACCTAACTTCGAAAAATCAGTGGTGCGTGCTTTGGAATCGTGCTCAGGTCTTTTGACTTCACAGTTCACTAGTTATATCATTAGACTATGTATGATAGCTCTTGGTTAATTTTATATTTTTATTGGATATTAATTTTAGAAGAAAAAAATACATATGTTATTTTCTTTCAATGACACATGTCACACAGAAAAATAGAAAACTAAAATAAAATATTCAACCTAAAACATTTAAAAAGAACTCAAGCCGTCAAGATAGCAAAAGTTTTTCATCTCGCAATAGACTTAAGATGAATCGCATTCGTTATAATTCGAAGTTATCTAAAGTCAGTAACTGTCATTTGCTAAAACTTTAAAGTATTTTCTATCTTATCTTTATTTTCACTATTCGTCATTGCAAACATCAGCATTAATACAAAGACAAAAACTTTAAAAGTTTCAAAATTGATGGCCACAAATCACTTTTAAAGGAGTTCTCTCAGTAGACCGTAACAAAACCTAACCTGATTTACTTTATGCATTCTTTTTTATTTAAATACTGGGCATTATCTGTGTTGCTTTAAAATCAGCTAATATCCCTGGATTCCGAAATTCTGGCAGAAAATATGAAAATTATGACAAGCAACGCAAATACGAAGATATAAATCGAAATATTAAATTAATTAAACAAAATTAATTGTTTTTTTAACGTGTAAGTGTCTTAGATTATTTTGGTATAACCCTACGAACCAATAATTACCGTCGTGTTATTTGGATCTTTTCTCCATTTAAGTATATGTTTCACCGTATCTTAAGATACGATGTAATGAGTTGACTTCATTAATCCTCAAAAATGTTATAACTTACCGATGTTCTCATTACTTTCAATAAAATCAAGTACTAAGAGAACAGTTACTGAATGATGGGGATTTTAATCGAAATTAAAAACTGTTTCGCAAACAAAACAATTTGAATGTCAATGCTGATAAAAATGGATGCCAACACTACTAGTAGGTACCGGCTTTTTGTTGGCATTTTTGTTACTATGAGCTCGTAAAATATCATATTGTTAGTCGAGCAAAATTGCTCGTAATATGAAATTCCTTTATCTTTTTCGAGTACATAATATGTTAAGGAATATTCAATGTCTAAAAAACTTTCTTATTATTCGTTAATACTTGGATCTATAATATATTTATTCACGACTCTTCATTCATTTATTTAGTTATTTTATTTTTAGAGTTACAATAATCTACTTTTCAAGCTCGTCAGTGCACATAAGAATTAATTAACAGTTGAACATCGGATAACTACTAGTAACACGCTTCATACACTCAACTATCTCGCGCAATAAACACTAGTGTTCAAGAACACGGGATCTACATCCATGTAATCTTCGTCTTAACTCGCTTGTACAACGTGATTAAATTTATAGTTATTCCAAGCGCGACTGCTAGTGTTTTCATTGCACTTGAGATAACTCGGTCGTAATTTGTCGTGTGTAAACGAAAATACTTAAATACCTACACACGACATTTTATCTCGCAGTAAAAAGCGGGCATTGTTATTAGTTTAATTAGTTCCACGTGTGTATCTGCCTGTAGCATCGTAGTTCCTAAATGGTTGAACTGATTTTTATTAAGTTTCTTTTTTGGAAGCAGAACTGATAGAGATATCAACCAGCTCAATCAGTATTATTCTGTCATCCAGAAATTGAAACACTGTTCTTCTGGTTAGGCTATAAGGCGAGTCTACATAACGAGAAAAATCTAGATGATGATTTCATGATAATACGATTTTTCAATATTCAATTGATTAATTATTACGTATATGTAAAATAATGATATACAGCCGAATCTGAATCTAAATCTAAAAACACAAAACAAACCCAACAATTTGGCGATCCGCTTTCGCTTCCGGGATGGCCAAAATAATTTTATCAGTTGACAAATTGAAAATTACAAATCAAATTAGCACGTAACACATAACTACTAACAGCTCTCAACTAACACAGTCTAGTATTAACGCGCTGCACACAGTCTAGTGGATTATCCAGTACGATAAACACCAATGTTCACCGCATCGGAACATTGGTGCACTGTATAATTCCCTTTCTTGTTACAATCTGTGTCTTGGCGTGTATAGCGTGAGCATCGTATTATTATGATAATTTGTGTCTTAGGGGAGTATTATCTTAGTGCTTGAGTGGTCTTTAAGATCATGCATAGCTTGAGAGTAGTTATGCCGTGATGTTACGAGACTTACAATTAATTCTACATAGAGTTAATAGGGCAGTGAACGCAGATTTGCTCAAGAAGAAAAAGCGTTAACAGGTGCAGTGTTGTAGCCACTTAAAAGTGGAGATATTAAATTAATTATTGCCTCGCTGTCAAAAATGATTCCTATAAACGATGATAAACGAAACTGGAGACAAATTGACGCTACCAAATTGACGGTAATTGTATTCTAATAACATAATTATATCATCACGCTTATGTACCCAAAGGGTTAGTCAGAGTCTCACTGATGTACCTACACCCATAATTTGCCCCTATATTTTAAAGTACTCGGCGGTTAACTAATTAAATTATGTGAGTCGCATACGAAAAAAACCATGTTCTAGGTGTTGTAACTTTTCACTCTGAAACTTTAAAGCACGCTATTCAATCATACAACATTAAGCCGCAGAAGTTGTAAGGCGGGCCATTCACAGTAAGTCGCGCGCCGGCCGCAAGTCGCAAGACTTTCATTGTTAGCCGCAAACTCTAGCAGAACTCGAGAACTATAGACTTGTGGAACTGATGTTAGAACTGCGAACTAGCGTAGACTTTGTGATTTATGCATGTTTGAACTTTGAATGGGAGTATATTGCTTTTGTGATGTGTAAAAAGTTTCAACTTTTAAGTGTTCGTTAAGTAGGTAAGCTGCGCGTTTGAAAAGTTGAAAAGTAACGTGCTGTTAGCTGTGAATGGGTAGGTGGTGGAAAACGCATTTTAAAGTTAAAATTTATGTTATAAAGTTTGAAAAATATTAAATAAGGAAAGTAAAAAGAGAGAAAGTAGAAAGTAAAAGTAATTAAAGACACAATGGAAAGTTAGTTTTGAATAAAATAAGTAAACAGTATCATGTATGTACCCTATAATAGCTACAGTAAACGTACAATAATTCACTCAAGGCAAATTTTCCTCCCAATCAAAACAAAAAAATATCTGCCAGCTTGAAATTAATTGGCGTAAATATCCGTTATTCGTCTACAGTTTGAATTAGAGGACAAAGAACCCGATCTTAGGCTCACAATAAGTCACTGATAGTCGCCATCCTCAAATCCAGTCCTCCTGGTGTAGGATGTCTGCTAGCTAACTAGCTACCAGACATCCTACACCATACTTGCACAGACGCGGTCTTCAAGAATTCGTTTGTTTTAACAGTTGACGATTTCCCCAGAGAGAATGCCCTCTCTGCACATGAAGAACTTTATATTTAGCAATTCATGACTAATGTAAGTTGCCTATTTGAAAAAAAAAATAAGATTACTTTGTAGTAATCTGATTTTACCTAATGTTGGACTGGTGTAAGCTTCATAAAATTAAAAAGCTTTGCCCTGATTGAGCTCAAATTTTGACACGATAATCAACCCGCTTCAAAGTCATTTGCTTGTTTATATCTATTTTTCGCGAGTGAAATGCAAGTTCTTTGGTTTAGCTAATTCAAAATAAAAAGCAAACTTTAATTCAAAATCTCATTTAAATATTCAACGAAAAGTATTATCTAATTGAATTGCAGACGAACTGCAAGAAAATTCCTTTTTGTTAAAATTAAATGCTTTGGACTTAAATACGATTTAAAAAGTTCAAATGCAAAAGATTAAGTTATGACAAAACAAATGGTTTGGTATCATCCAGCCATCAAAGAGATTGTTTTTGTTTTATATAATTTGTATTTAGAAAATGTTAATGTTGAAACAAGTTTAAAAAAGTATATTAGGTGTATAGTAGGTACATACGTAATTAGTTTACGATTCTTTGTAATATTGTATTACCCTAGTTCAAACGTTTTCTGTATTTTGTTTTCATATTAAACAAATCCTGTAATACATGATTTTTTGCATTGTTTAAATAACTGACATTATCAATCCATTAACTATGACATTATCTGAAAAATTATCATTATAATCATTAATTATTACCAATATTTTTCATGATTATTTACAATAAACTTAACTTTGTGAATCTCGTTTGGCCTAGTCACGTTTAAGCATATCTAGGTTACTAGCCCCTATCTCGGCCACAAAAACACAAAAATGTTATCGGGGTATAATAAAAAAGGTAGGTGAAAGCTCCCGTCGCCAAAGATAAGGCTTTGGGAGACAAAGATGGATGGATGTTCACGACAGACGCGTTATCACGACGTCCCTACTATCTGAGGGTTAGTGGAATATTTTGTTTAATTACATTTTTACGGCGGGCACGTGGGATATTCATCCTTATTGTATAACATAACTATATATACAAAATGGTCTGAGTTGTATCCTAAAATGTCGACGAAGATAACGTACAAAGTATGAACTCAAAATATTGTAGTCTACGTATATTTATTTTTTATATTTTGTATACTCGGAGAAACAAATGAATATGAACTTTTTTGGTTTTGTTTGTATATTGGTGATGTAAAATTTAAAAAGAAATATATAGAGAAAGAGTTAGCATGCTATTTTATCTGGAAAATATATATCTTGTTTTAGAATCTAAGAAGGTAGGTGATTACTCTTCATATATAGATAGTTTTGAAAATACGTATTTGGATAATTGAAACAAAATGATGTGTTGAACAAATGTGTACCTATGTTTGTAACATCATATTATATTGTTTTTTTTACTACTAAATGAGTTAGCTTTTGCTAAGCGAACACAATTGTTACAATATTTTGAGAAAATTAAGTAGCGACAGAAATCTATAAATAAAAATAAAAAAATTAACTTAAAAAAAACAGACGCCCTAAAAAGCGAAAAGAATAGTCAATATCCATAAATAGCCATTAAATTACTCACCTATAGCCACAAACAAATGTAACGATTATTTTTGGTGCGCGTTATCTTTGCATCCGTTTCCGTTCTTAATTACCCCCATTACGTATGAGCCAGATAAAATGACCCCGTGGTTTATTTTATTTGAAAGGTTTTGTGCGAATGTTAATATCGTTAAATTTGAATTTGGCAAATTTTAGTAAGTGTACTACAAATGAATTGAATGGTAATTAATTTATTTAATTCATTCAATGATGTGTATTTGTGATATGTTTTGAATAAAGTGAATGTATTATAAGTAGGATGTTTATTGACGATGAAGTGCAGTTATACCCTAATAATGGACAGAAAGGTCATGATTCTCAAGTTCGAATCAGACTACAAAATGATATGGATACCAGTGGGACAAGATGTGTTGATAGAAAACGACTTATTTACCTTAGTACATAAAATTAACTCCTGAAATATCAGGACCAATCCTCAGATATGATAACCTACCTACAGACTGTACAGGGTAGAGGTGTATGTCTGTGTGTATGAGAGTTTTGTACAACGAAACGCTTTCCATTAGTAGAGGAAAATCCAGATTTCGTGCAACATTTATTCACAATTCACACAAAACAACGAACTTCAGCAATTAATCGAGATTTTCAGACAAACCAAAACAAACAATGTTCGCCTTTCATCCTTTGAGTTTCTTACACTCATTATTAATATTCAAATGAAAGAACCCATAAAACGTTGGAACACAAACGCCGAGAAGAAGTTTAAAATATATAAAAACAAAACAGAAAACAGGCGAAGTTGCGGCCAGACGTATAGTTGAAGTTTCCAAGAACTTGTTGAGAGTATGATAAATATTTGGCTCGTATAAAAACATGTATGGGCAGGGGACGATGTATAAGTGTTGCCTAGGGAACACTTGAGACCTAGAAAGAGAATATAAATAGTGTTAGTTTTGCAATTAAGGCACAACCTACACTGTCTCCGACTATATAAGCACGAAAATATGTACGTTAAGTATACAAGCTTGTTTAAAAGACAACAAACGGCACAACGAAGTGCGGAAGCTGTCGGTTATTTGAAGTTAGGGATGGCTGAGAGCAAAAATGTTCTGTCCGTAGTACTTGTATGTTAATGGCAAATATATTGTGGCAGAAGTTTAAGGAACAAGAACAGCTAATTATAATAATAATAATTTATTCAATTTAAAAAAACAATTACGCTAGTTACAAGTGATAAAAATTGTAATTGAATCAGACTCTGACGGATTAAGCTATATTCGCTGTGGGTACATTTTGTACCCATCATTATATTCATGACCATCGTTAACAGAACGAAACCTTTGTGAGCTTTTGAAAAGAACGCTTAACTGTCTCCATTAGTGCTGTTTATTCGTACATCTTGATATATGTAGCATTATGCGCAGGGAATGGGTTAGAAGAGTACCTATGGAGATTTGTCTTTCTTCTCTTTCACGGTAAGTTTAAAAAAAATCACCTAGTTTTGACAAACTATAAAGAGCCTATGAATAAAAAATTTGCTTTTCGACTTAAATTATACTTAAAAAGAGTACTTCTAGCTTACTTTTCAATATAAATTATATCAATTTACAGAGATAACATATCATCTCCTCAATATTACTAATTTAATAACTTCTAACTAAAACCTTTAACCAAAACTGAAAGTGCAACCAACGAACAAACATTCCCAGAACACTAGCTAACATCGCCACATCACGTGCCACACCGACTGGAGGTAATGGCAGACTCTATAAATCAGAAAAACATACTAGCTGCCACTTCTATGTATGAAAGTTTGTTGCGAAACAAAACAAGAAAAGTAATAATTGGTGCTATTCGAGTACCAGTTTTCTTCGCGGTAAATAATGTTACAAGTATTTGAGGTGAAGATTTAGTGCGTACATATTATCATCTTTTCTTTTTATTAATACTAGCTCTTCATCACAATATCTATATTCCCGTGTCTGGATCGTTGTGTATATGAAAGATATATTTATAGTAATTATTTCTAAACGCACACAGGAGATAATTCTAGTGAGGCGCAACGTTCTAAAAAAGAAAATTATATTTCCATATGACAACCATGCTATGTAATATATTTTATATAGGTCATTTATCAAAAAATATTTCCTAATAACACCCAAGATAAGCACGATTTCAAAACCAAAAGTGTATTGTATATATTTAACAATAAAGTATTCGAGCATTAATTAAATTTAATATTTAATGCAATAAAATGCACAGACATAAAAGAACAGAAAAACTTCCCGATTTTAATAAACGTAAATTTATATTTCCGGAAAACAAAATGATTGCACGGCATGGTCGAATGAAATAAAACAGAGAACAATCTGGAACTCCGTAGACTGAAACAGAACTCTTTGATAGAGAACAAAGGAATTTAAGTACAACCTCTCAAACAGTTTCAACTATATCCCTCGTTCAAGGTATTCCATCCAACTCAAAGAGCACTTAAAATTTCCCTAAATGAAGTTAACATAAAATGATGTTTAGTAATGCAAATCCTGACTCAATTACAATCCCCCCCATTAATTCAGAGGTCTTCAAATTTTACAACCGTCCTTAGCAATTCCGTTTTATTAAAATATACAAGCATTATATGGTTCACAGCGAAACATGGAGTAAAATTTTAATTCTATACGTTTTACATTCGGGAACAGGGATTTTTACGATTTTTCATTAAATGGACTATTTTTATCGACTCACCAATCAACGCCGGAGTGTTCCGGCTGAAATGAACGAAACAAGAGAGTTTATTAGTCGTATTTTTCGCAGTAAGCCGTTGTCCCATCTGATAGTTGAAAATTTTAATTAAAACCTGCTTTTAGATAACGTAACGAATCTCAGATTCACGAGAAAAAATGTTATGGGCGGCTTTAAAAAGCGTTTCGAATTAAGTTCTCCGACGTCCGCTTATCTGTGTTTTGCTGGATTTACTTCCTCTTCTATGGACACCGTCGAAACTGTTTTTAATCTGGGATCCTTTTATTCTAAATCTTTGGGTCAAAGTAATTACTTGTTTGCAGTTTTATATCTGCAAGATTTACGACTGCTGCAATGACGTACCCTTTGTTGCGCAGATCTTTTGATAATGGAACATTTCGTAGGGCATTTAATCTTGTAATTTTAATAAAGAGAATTACTGTACTTACGTTCCGAAGTTTATTTGGACAATAAAGTCTTTAACTGTAGTAGACAGCGAAATGTACAATCACAATTGACTCGCAAACAATTAAAGTTCTCAACAGTACGGATTGTTTTGGTATTCATTAGAATTCACTAACGCGGGAAATTTTCATTGTGGGATAATAATTCTGTTATGAGTAAATTTTGATAACAAACTTTAATATTTAGAGTTAGCGCGGGAATATTCACAGTGTAATGTTATAGGAGACAGTAAACCATATCTTCTGTGAACTTTATACTCATTTTAACTTCTACCCGTTTCATTAGAGAGATGATAAGCTTTTTATTGCGACTCCTTGTAACGAGTTCATCAACAAGAACCAATATATCATCCTTATTAAGTCTATTATCATCGTAAGCCTTTATGTGTCACACAATGAATCTATATACTTGGTCTAGAAACTAGGTAGTGTTATGTGGAAATTGTATTCTGTGAGAGATTCTATGAAAAAGAATGAGGTGAGTCTGGCAAGCTGCGGCCTGCAAAGATTCGAGTATTTAAGTCAGTTAGTTGGGAAAACAATATATTACACTTACGCGATTATTTTTAAAGAAATTGAATGATTTCTCTATAGGTAAACAATTACAGAACGTGATAGATATCAAGAAAATAATAATAATAAATTACATTAAGCATTTTTTTATGAATTTTATCAGTTTGTTGATATAAATTTCATCTTAACCGTAGGCAAGACAGAAATTTATAAAATTTAGTGAATTTAGTTAGTAATTTCATAATTCAAATTAAAATAACAGTAAAGTTTACTAAGAGAATTTTATCATCTCTCATCGTAATCATAAACTACCACAAAACCAGACACACAATTCACAAAACCAACATACAAATATATTTCAAGAAGTCTTCTAATGAGAAACAGCCAACAATTAAGCCTACAAAATGTTCAAAACTTGAAACATCCAACACTCTCTTGATTGAAGCGCGCGAGACATGAATCCAAGTGCAAATCCCTCAAAAGCCAAGTTGGCTGCATTAATCACGGTGAGGAGACGATAACCGCAAGGCGTGCAGAAATTGCCGCACTTAAAATAATTTAAGTCCTACCCGCAGAACTTGGGCCATAAAGAACGGAGGACAAAGTCCCGGAAACATTTTTCATTACACCACCGGTTGAGAATTCTCGCCAATTTCAACTGTAAACAATTATAAGATGTGTCCGGTTGTGCTAATTGCTTTCTTGTAGCCTTTATTTTTAGTGTCATGTTTTCTTGCTCTATTTTTGTGACTTGTTACTTGTTGCTGCCAGACATTAAATTGTACGTGACTGTTGTCACTAAATTGTTTATACTGGCACTGAAAACTGCCTCTATTTTGTATACTACTGTAATATGTAATGTTTATACAGATAGTCAGATCGTACATAATTTATGTACGATCGATCGTCTAATATTATAAATGCGAAAGTATGTCTGTCTTTCAGTTGCCTCTTCACGCTGTAACTGCTGAGCCGATTTTGTCCCGAAAATCATCACTTACAAGGGTGAAAAGGGTGGAAAGGGTGGGGGGTGGAAAATAAGCATCCCAAATGACTAATTCCACGAAGACGAAGTCACAGGAAAAACTGGGTAATTATTAAACTAGTTTTAAGCTATGATTTTTAGTCTTATATTCACGAAGAGTAAGAAATAAGCATAAAAATAAATGAAGATATTTTTAATCAAAATCGCCAGCGACTAACAAAGGCTTTCAATTATTCCCAATTAAATACAAAAGCTCAGACAAATGAAAAACGCAAAACGTGAACAATAATACTCACAATGATTAGTATAGAAAACATTAAAAACCGTACAGAGTGGAATATCGAAATACAGATAACAATAAGAAATGAAGGTTTAAAAATAAAAGGTTTTCCAACAAAGCAATACTAGTTGATTAGGTTTTCTTGTTTTTTTTTTGTTGATAGTGTAGCCTAGTAATATGTCCAGTAAACTGTGAAGTCGAACCAATGATTATTCGACGAAGATAAGTGCCTACTTCTATGCTAAAACGGTGAAGGAAAACATCGTAAGGAGGTTTCCTGCATGCTTGAGCGATTTTCTTGATGGCGTGTGAAGTCTGATACAGTAGGCTAGCGTAGTGGAGTATTGGCTTATTCCTCTCAAATGAGAGGAGATCCGTACCCTGCAGTCAGACAATAATTAGGTAACAACAAATAACAGCCACGATGCTCTAGGGATCGTTAATGCGTCTGCTGAGAAAAAGGTCTTTCAAGCGAAGTGTTATTATGTTTTTCTATGAAATCTTCTCTGCAGCTAGCAGTTTGAATTATCAAAGTAATAGGGTCATCCCGTATTACATAGTACCTAAATCATACCGGCAAAATGTGGGTGTACACACTAGCACACTAGTACCTCTGTCTTACCCTTCAGGGATGAAAATACTATGTAATTAAGTTGATGATACAGATTTTTGTATTCAAAACTACACAAAAATTAAATGTACATATGTATTAGGTACTTACAAATAAAGCACCAACTGCACCCATCTGGAAAGAAGAGCACACACGTTAGATATCATATTCATATTCTGTTAGTAGTACCCAACAGTATCCCTATTAAGTTGGTCTAGCGGCTACAAGTGGCAATTAAAAAGAAAGATAACTCAAGGTCAACATGGTAGGTGTTGAGGGGTTCAAAGATAGAACATTTTCATGCCTGCTGGCCTGGAGTGCTAAAATACAGACTAAAGCTTAGTTTAGACTCCAGATCTCTCACAAATTACAAATCTAGCCACAGCTGTCATGTTTAATTATCTTTTTTAAAGCTAATGCTAAGTACCTACCTACCTATTGTAAAACAATTATGAATTTTGTAACCATTGGAGATAAAATAAATGTATTATTATTATATACAATAAGATGTTACATAAGACAAGACTTTATTGACGCGGTGGCCAAGCGATTGGCTTGTGCGTCACGGGTTGCGGGTTCGATTCCCACTCGGAGCTAATATTTGTGCGATCTGCAGGTAGTTGTTACGGGTCTGGGCGGTTGTGAATGTGAAAATTTGTGTTTGTAAATGAAGTCACGACCCAGGAGAAAACTCTAAGTTGGGTCGGTTTTATTAAAAAGAGTATACTAAAACCCATATTCTTGAATAGCCCTTTTAAGCGATGAGCAATATACATATTTGTTGAAAAGGCAGTGTTTAATATACGGCTCAACTCTACATAGAATACAAATCTAAAACGAGCATGAAACGGGAAAATTAATATAAACGTAACAATATCGAAATTAGAACAATTTTACATAACAAGCGGGATTTCAGAGGACGAATTATACAAATGAATACGATTTACCTTCAAACGGGCGAGTCAATCTGTTACAATTATTATTTACATGCAAATTACACAAGTTTATCATATTGTCCGTGTCGACTGATGAATAACGAGATCTCTTGTAATAGATTATGTTGGGTAAACGACGTTTAATTGCTTTAGGTGAAATCAACATTCTAGAATATTGCATGCTGTCCCACTACTGGGCACTGGTCTCACCCCTGAGAGGGATAAGGCTAGGGCAACAGTCTACCACGCTATGCTTGTGTGAGATGGCAGACCTCACACGCTATAAAAGAAATCAGTCTGGTATGTAGGTTTCCTCACAATGTTTTCCTTCAATGTTTGAGTATTTGTTAAATACACACGTAATATCAAGAGGTCAATGGTGAATGACTTGGAACTTGAAATATTTGACTTCGCATTACATTGGTCACAGCACTAGGCTATAGTATATTGGTTTATTTTATTTACAGCAAAGTGATTCAATCTAAAATTGCACAGAAATTTACTCAATAATCGGAGACTATTATTAAATCAATTAATAACAATCAATAGTAGAAACAATTGATTGTTTATGTGAACGGCTTCAGTAATTCTGGACGCCGTATATTCTCAAACGGAACGTAAATATTTCTATGGTCCATACAGTTATTCTATGGTAAATGCAGTTGTTCTGAGTCTAGGTGTTTGTGTATGTCAAAATTTCTGTTTATATACAAAGCCATAAATAAAGCAATGATATCGGAAAATGCTACAGGTAATATAAATAATTTTAATAAATAGAAGAACATTAAAATAACAAGAGAAACTAGACTGTTGAAACACATACGAAATATACAGCATGACTAAACAACTCGCTCAGAATTAAGAGCGGCGGGCTCAAACATGCAATTCACACAACATTCGTCATTAAATGAAACGCTGAAGCAACACATTTGATTAAGAGCCCAAGTCTCAACAAAGAGTAATTTCTCAAATCTGGGACGAAATCCTTCATCCTGTGGCACCAAATTTCGGCCTAAACCTGGCTCTGGCGAGCGTTCGCGAAGTGTCATTAGTTAAAATTACTGAACTCCAGCTATCGCTCCCTGGGAAGCAGTTGACAAAGTTTGCGAAAGGGCCCAGGATTACCCTTTGGGTACTGGCCTAAAGTACAAGAGGAAACGACCTTTTATCCCCACTACGAAGTCAACAAGCGACCGACGTATACGTCTACCCTGAATAACCTTTCATTCTATTCTTGAAATCTTCGCTAAATGTACCAGATGTTAACAAATGTAATAACAATTAATAAAAAGGTTATGTTTTACATGGCATTCCATGAATTGTACATTCGATTTTCTTTTTACAATAAAATATACATACTTTCTTTTTCTTTTCTTAGTACAAAAATAGACTATCTATAAGTATAGGTACTCTTTGCAATTTTTTTTATCATTAACTAGAGACTTTGTTCTGTCAAAAGTTAATAGTAAGAATTAAATAAATGTAACTTTTTTTTTACTCTAAAACCTTCCGTGGGTAATAGCCGAATTGGTCGAGCCATTCTCGAGTTATGTGCTTAACAACATTCATTTTTATTTATATAAATAGGTTTACGGGCTACCTGGATGTTAAGCTCCATCGTCGATCCTGCGATCTTACCAAGAAGAAACCGATAGATATAGATTCGTTTTGATGGAATGGTTACTTAGTACAGTGGTTGATTCGTCATAATGAATAACCGCAGATTAAGGAGCACCTACCCGCTTTCGCTTATGCCGTAAACCAAGCATTATTCAAAGCAAGAAGCCGGTGTTTCCCTTCATACACAAGTACAATATTTTAATTATTCTAGACTACCATTGGTGAAGTTGTGCTGTTACTGTAATTATTAAGTTCTCGCACGCCCTTGCGGATTTACTGTATTTACATTTATTTCTGGTTGCTAATGTTGTTAGAACATTTATGTGTCTTGCTAATTATGTCACGTGTGTATGCTTGCAGAATAATGATTTGGCAGTCATGTTTACTAAAATATTTTAGGGAAATTTGAACGTTAGACACATGGCATCCTGGTGAAAAGCGATCAAAAGGAGAAAACTAAGAATTACGAAAAAAATAATAAAGTTATGTACCTATAGGTTTTTCAACTTTGAATATGTGGCAGATCCTTGAACCGGGAATGAACCAATAAAAAAAGTTCACGTAAGTCAATCGACAATATTGATCAATTAACAACATATCTTATAGACGCAGATCGATCTGATCTCGTTTATGAATAAACTATGTTTTTTGCTCCAAAGTTTAGTGCTACGCAAAATGTAAATGAGTCGATTTATTTAAATGTGCGTGGATTACCAAAACTATAAGAAATTCCAATAAATATATACATACTAATATTGATAATATTATACCTACTAATAATATTATAAATGCGAAAGTTTGTAAGGAAGGATGGATGTTTGTTACTCTTTCACGCAAAAACAAATATATATAATATCTTCGTAGTCACTTCCTCGCATGACCGCTGTGAGATCCTAGGTTCGATTTCCAGATCCTAAATACACTCTACAAAACACATTATTACCTATAAGAACCCCATACATAACCCTCCATAAAATAATGTAAACCGCTCGTCAAAACCATAGCGCGAAACTTATTTCAGGCCCAAATATGGTGGGCTGTAAAAACTAAAGGGGTTGACGTAAGTCCGGGCCCCCTATTTACGAGTTTGGGACACAATTTAAATTGTATATTAGTCTGTGTATACGCTTATTTCCTTCAAACGATGGACGTAAGGGATGCCGGCGAGATAAAAAGTTTATTCAGAGATTGGATTGCATTCGATGGTGGAGCGTGAGAATCGGTCGAAGCAAAATATGGCGTATTTTATTTTGTGAATACAGTGGCGATAAGCTGTATTATAGTTTGACCTTTTGGCGGTTATGGCAAGACAATGTTCGCGTTCAGTTTTCCGATCCGAAGTTGCTAGAAAGTCGATATTTTTGTCGTTGAAAGTTAAAGTCTAAGAATTGTTATGTTAATAACAGCGCGGGTTGGGGTCAGAAAGTCATACAAAACATAAATTAATGTGTACTGATGTAAACTCACAATGCCAGGCTCTGGTTTTATATCCTATCTCCTATTTCTCGCGATGAGGCACAAATTTTCAGCACTCGGACATAAGCATCTATCTTCCCAATCTTTTGTGTCTAAGTGAATACCTAAAATTTCTACATTGTTCCGAGTATTCATTTTCTTTCATGTGGTTTAACATTTAGCACATTGCAGCCTTTCAGAATTTTTACTTAATTCTGTTTAACCATCTCAAGTTTGTAAACATTTCTAGATTTATTATGTAATAGAGAGAATATTTTTCATCAAAAACAAATAATTTATTAATGGCAATTTAGGAGGCCGGATATGACGTCATAGTGCCGCCGCCGGAAGCACTCCGGGAGGGCCCAAACGCCGAAGGTCCTTAGCGCAGCGGGGTCACTAATGCCACCCGAGGCCATTATAAGAGGCCTTTTGGTGGGAGTTAATAGCTCAGCTACAGAAAGGACAAACGGGTAGAAACCCCAAAACTTTCCTAAGAATATAAAATATGTAGACAACTCATACATAAACATGTTGAATGGGAGAGGAAAAGTACGTAGGCCGTTTGACAACGGATTAAATACCATATTTACATAGTTTTAAGTGTGTCATCGTATTGATAATGATATCAACCATTGGGCCTTCTTTATTCATCTGATGATGATGATGAAGTCTCAATGGTTGACCATTAGACGTCCATTGCTTATGTCCACCAAAAGGTCTCCCTCAAGATTGCCAAGACTACCAGTCCTGCCTAAGTGCCTTATTGAACTCAAGTTGGCAAGCGCAGCCACTAATCTAATATTATAAAATACAAATTTATATCGGAAGAGTCCTCTCTCTTTTAAAGTCTCTCTCCCTCTCTCACACATACATCTCTGCCTAAGCTCTTGGGAAAACCTGAAGCAGCGTGGCAGGCGTGAAGGTATCATACATTTATTTATATTCCTATACCGCCATTTGCACTATTTGCACTTTCCTAAGTTTTTCTAACAAATGAAAATAACACGCGGAAAAATATAATTTATTTCCATGCGCATAAACTATTTGTATGTGTTCAAATGATATAATAGGTGTGGAAGCGGCATTCATTAAGTAGTTTGGTGCTATAATAGAGTCTCCCGACACCTTTATATACATACATAATAATCATTCTGTTTGTATTTCACTGATTTCCTACTAGTTCTGGATAGTTTAAATTTGCGATTTGGCCCTACAGGTGGTCTGCGATCGAGCTTTAGGTTTTTTCGCTTGGACCTAGTAAAAGAAGAATAGTATTTGTTTTTTAAAACGTAAAATAATAATATAAGTGATAAGGCTATAGTCCACCATGCTAGCCTACTGCGGATTGGCAGAATTCACACGCAATCGCGAATGAAAGTCTCTATGGACCTTATAGAGACTAGAATTAACTAATAATCATAAATTCGCGTATACACTGACGCATATTATGTAGAAATATTAATATTTGTTCGGTCCGAACCGTTTCCTAATCGTTCATTTCGTTTCATTCTCGATTGCGTGTGAATTCTGCCAAATCCGCAGTAGGCTAGCATGGTGGAACTATAGCCTAATCACTCTCAGAAGAGAGGTGACCCGTGGCAAGCTATGGACCAGTAAAAATAGTTTGACAATATCATTAAAAAAAACACATCAGGCCGTGCCTTAGAAAAATACTAGTGTTAAATTACGATATTATCTTGGTCGACATGTGCGCTCTTACACAATACATTCATCATGTCATCATAATTTTAATAAACAAATATGTATATAAAAATAACATTTATTAGAAATCTGAATAAAAAGGGCTTCAGTCAAACGTAAATCCACAGTAACCTTTTGTACCTAAGCCGTGAACAGTAAAAAGTATAATGTTTCGGAATATTATTGTTCTTTTCGTAATTGCTATGATGGTCGGGAATGTAAGTAAACTTAGCTTTGTTTTTTTTTACCAATCATCATCATCAACCCATTAACGTCCCACTGCTGGGCACGGGTCCCCTCTCATTTGAGAGGGATAAGGCTATAATTCACCACGCTAGCCTACTGCGGGTTGGCAAACTTCACATGCTATCAAGACAAATCTCTCAAGCATGCAGGTTTCCTCACGATGTTTTCCTTCACCGTTTGAGCTTGTGATAAATACGCACATAACTTCCGAAAAGTCAGTGGTGCGTGCCTTGGGTTCGAACTCGAAACCTTTGACGTCTCAGTCCACTGGTCACACCGCTAGGCTACACCACAGCTCCTTTTACCAATAGGGTGGGAAATATCTGTTATCGAAGCCTATAGAAGTTTGCAAGAACAGAGGTGTCGCTGGCGCGTCGCCGGCCGATCCTTTTAGTAGTATTGTTAGTGAGTCAACATACATTGTATATGAAATAGCCTTTTTGATAATGAACTATTCATATATTTCCCTATTCTCTTTTAAACTTCAACATCATCAACCCATGTACTCTTCCACTGATGGGCACGGGTCACGAGAGGGGGTAGGTCAAAATCCGGGCGGGTTGACAAACTTCACAAGCCAACAAGACAATCTGTCAGGCATGCAGGTTTCCTCACGATGTTTTCTGTCACCATTTGAGCATGTGATAAATACGCACGTAGCTTCGAAAAATCAGTGGCTTTGGGACTGAACGCGAGACCTTTGATTTCAAAGACCACAGACGAAACAGCACAGTTCTTTAGAGGATTTGATAATAATTGATGACTATATTATTTATATATATAAGTAAATTTCTCTTGACATAATTTACGCGCCTTTGAAATAAACTCTAAGTTTGTGATCGTGTTAGTCGACGTAATAAATGTCGGACATTTATGATTAACAAGACTTAAGTCTTGATATTTGTGGACATTAGTTACACAATATGTAATGGTTAAATTGCGCTTCTAATTACTTTATTACATATAATTACAGAGCTGGCAGCAGCAAGCAGGCACAGGAGGAGGTATGGATACCGGTATACACAACAATTTTAACATGTTTTTTTATATAATTTTTGACTTTATGATACAGCGCCATTTAATTCCGAGTTAAGAAACGAGGCCTCTGTTAGAAACTAAATGGTTGGTAAACTACATAGATAATACATTTTTTTGTAAATACATACACAAATCCATGACTCAGGTCAAATATCCATTCTTATCACACAAACATTTGCCACTATCGGGATTCGAACCCAAGACCCTTACCACTGAATGCAGCCATTAATACCGCTGCGCTAAATGAGTCGTCTTACTTTGCATGTATGTTGTACATTACTATATATGCTGCTTGTTTTTTCAGGTTTTGGTGTTGGTGCCACCGCTAATATGGCCGCACGAACTCGCGGTATGTATCAAACTCCCCACGTATCTCTTTTTGACCATACTAATTACAATTATGCTAGCCTAGTGATGAAGCCAATGGACCGTGAGCCTTAAGGTATCGCGTTCAATCCCAACTACAAACTCTTCAAACTCACGAAGACGAAAGTAATGAATGTAATGACGTTCCATATCAGACACGTGGTGGCGTGTCAAGCCAAGTTCAGCCAACAGGACTGGCGAGCATATTATAGCCTTTGCAAGTTCTAAAGCTGTACGTTCCAATGTGTCTTAATTATCCGGAAATTTTGCTTGCTGTTAAAAGCAAACTATCCATCATTGGAATCTTCCGTGACTGTTTTAGGAGGTTTGAGGACTGGTTAGTTCTCATATGCGAATTATTATAAAGTATAATAATTCGCATATGAGAACTAACCAAATCAGACATTAGTCTTCAATATATTATCCTAATTTATAAGAAGAAATTATATTTAAAGTTCTTATAAAATATTTTATGTCGTTATAAATTAATTTCAGGACTGACCATTGAACTTGTCACCCATTTAGATCTCACTTCTTTTGTCGATGAAGTCAACAACCAAGGCATATATCATAATATTGAACTTGGCTCTCATTTAACATTTATGTTTTTGATTTATGGGATTTATATTGTTAACAGAAGCAACCAATAGTGGTTTGGGTGGTCAATCAGGTTTCAATTTGGGGTTCGGTGCCAATGCGGGTGCAGGAAACGATGGACAAAATAATAGAAACAACGGCAATTAAACTATTAACAATTCACTATTAAAACAACACGAATTAATGTCTTACATAAATATAATCACAGATAAAAATACCCATACTTATTTATAGTGCATTGCAAATAAAGATTTAATCAACAATTATATTTTATTTTCCTTATCTTTTTGTCAGCTTGAGGGATCTTTGACTACGTAGAAAAATAGTGTAACATCATGAAAGTATCTCCAGTCAAGACTTAACTTGAAAACTGATCATCTGCAGCTAAGGGCGCGACCCCTTACGTCATGAGTGTAACACACACATTGTAAACAAAAATGTCTTGCCTTTAAAAGAGACCGAAAGAGAGAGAAAGGGAAGATATGTATCTGAGTTTCTGTCCGCATTTTTTCTCAGAGTCCGTCAATTAGAAAATGACAACGACATCTAGTAGATACCTACTAAAAATATATCTATCAAACTTTTGCCCAAACAAACAAGATTCGCATCTTGTTTGTTTGGGCAAATGTTTGATAGACTCTCACCACGGAATATACCTTTAATACTGCTGCGCAAATATACATATAATATAAGTATACATATACTTTATTTCGGACCAAGACGATATACACAAAACAAGGTCTAAATGGACCTTGTTTTGTGCAATTTAGTTTACATTTAGTGATTGTACTTACCAAAAACCAAAAACCAAACAGCATAATTACCTTGTACAACTTTATAAAACCTGATTGTTTTTCATTGTATTTAAACACTAATCTCACTTTCTTCACAATATACTACTATCGCTTCTGATTTACCAACATATTCCGATCAAGGATATGATTACCGGCGTTTCACAGCTGACCAATAACCATCTCTTAGAATACACTCGAACTTTTTAAGAATACAAATTTCTTTTCCAACTCCCTCACATAACGAGAAAAGTTCTACACAAAAATGGCGCACAAATAAAACACATTGTTTTTGGTTTAGAATCTAAATTACTCGGTACTATAACACTCAACACTCGCAATAACATTGAGGTTTTATTCCCTATATCTCATTCGATGTATAAAAGTGCACACGTAGCGCAGAAGTGAGGACATTTCAATAAAACCTCGCCAATTGTGTGGGACTAGTCACTGTGATCACGTGCTAGACACGTTACACTGTAATATCTCATTGTAAAATGTTTTACGATACGTTTGGTATGTATCAATTGTATGTAGTTTTTGTATTGTTCGTGTCAGAACGGTTGGAAGCGCTTATCAGAATAAACTTCTCCATCGGAAAGAGATGGTTATACAGTAATAGCGTGCACCGACATTATGCTCGTATAGTATATATTATGCTTTTTTTTATACCACAGATGTATTAAATAAGCTTAACGCCTGATGGTAAGCGGTTACCGTAGTCTATGAGCGTTTGCAACTCCAGAGGTGTCGCTCGCGCGTTGTTGACTCTAATCGTGTAATATATACATATCATTCAGGTACAAATACAAACTACAAATCGTTAATAAGAATGTTATAGAAAAACCTAGTAACACTTGAAATTGAAATCGTACCCAGAATCTCACACTCAGTAGGCATGCTTGCGACCACTAGACCAATGACTGCCTGTTCTCAAAAATATCACACGAATTCCTACTAAAAACGTAGAATTTATTCACACAATAAAATTGACGAATGGTGACCCACCTATATACCGCCCGAGAGCATATCTGAACCACGCCTGCTACTTAGCTACGTATCTTCTACGTATATAATCTTTAAATAATATTTCTTTTTAATTATCTTTAGTAGTATCACGATCAACGAGTGGCTATGTGTGGCATGCGAAAATATACCTAAATAGTATGAATAGTAAAGTCGACCAAACTTATCTTTTCTACAAAAAATCTACTATTATGTACTACTACCTAAATGTATTAGGCCTATCGGGTGACTAGTTACGGGGCGAGCGTAAAATTTATTTTCAGTGTGCGCTTCACCTATCTTAGCGAGGCCGTTTACGAGTCTTTTACAACGAATAAACCTGCAGTTAACAGGGACTGCTAAAATCTAGACGATCTAGCAACGCGACGCTTTTGTCGCCTCTATCGAGTATCGATCGAGTAGTAAATTTTGTTGACATAGATTAAAAAGTCTTTGGTAAGATTTGGCGATAGATCATTCTTTTACTTATTGAAATACACATTTGAGTCGTTAGAAAGGTAGGTTTTAAATTGTTTTTCGTATTTTACATGCTTATTACACGGCGTCCAGCTCAATAAGTTCGACCCTTTAGTCACGTTGTTCTACCAAACGCTATATTGATGACCTTAATGACCGACTATAGTGATCAAAATATCGAGAATTGAACCTCTTCGCTGAGACATTGTCGACTACTCAAGCTGCATAACCATTTGTACATTTACATTTGAATCGTAAGCTTGTTTGAGAGACAACAAACTGCACCACGAACTGCGGAGACCCTAAGGTATTTGAGGAGGGGCAAAAATTGTTCGTGCACCCGGCATATAGCCTAGACAAGCACACACATACCAACATAGAACACACACTCATTAGTCATACCTACCAACCCAGATTAGGCCAGCGTGGTGGAACTAACCCCTCTCAACCAGAAATAACACCTGTGGCAAACAGTTGGACGGTAAATAGGTTACTGATGATTGAACACACAGAATAATAAAAATACCAAGAATAACTTTATCTGTGTTTCGAAAACAGATACAGTTGAAACACAGTAGATACATTAGTCAGCGAAATTCAGATAATCGCAGTGGCGCAGCGATAACCTCTCGTCCTACTATTGAGTCTGTGATTTACAATCGATACTTGCAGTTTATATAAGCTATAGAGCGCGCATACAAACGACTCGACGTAATTCTCAAGTTCACAAGTACACAACCAAACATTTCAAAGGAAATCTACTTATCTATATGAAATATTTTGAAATTTTAGTACTAGTTATTGAATTATCTTAGTTTTGATATGATCACTTTATTATCCGTCCATCCTTTTGATCTGTCAGTTGGGATCCCATTTAATATATAGGACCTTGGAACATTGGAGCTTAAATTATGGCTATAATTAATACCTTTAATTATAGCTATAATTAAGATTTTATGCTAATACAATAAAAACATACCATTCAAAAGCATAGTAAATCAAAACCTACAAGGTGTTTTCTATACTTAGTATAGGATATTTTCTGTAGAAAGATATTGACCGACAGGTACTTGATTGGGATTTCTCCCCGTTACACTTTTTCTTATTATGTAAAATAAATTAATATTTTTTATACCCGATACTTACAAGACCGATTAACATGCAGATTTTATGTATAAATTCTAAATACAAGTACATAAATCGCACTACAAAAATTTAAGAAACAAAAGTTTTTATGCATTGCTCTCATTGAGCGTCATGAATTGTCTAATTCATACCCTGAGGTCGGCAACGTGGTCAGTAAATCAAGATACGGTATTATTGTTTTATATCGATCCTCATCAATTAACTTGGTTTGTTGTTATCTAAATGTTTTATGAACCGAACGAGCAAGCGCAGATGGCACTGTATATGAGCTGAGCATTGATACTTCAATAATTTTGACAAAACATTTTAGCTTACCCACGTAAAGTGTGTTATTTAAATTATATCCAAACATACTAATATTATAAATGTGAAAGTATGTCTGGGTGTCACATCTTCACGATTAAACCGATGAACTGATTTAGATTAATTTTGGTATTTAAGATAGTAATGACTTTGTCCTCACCTACATTGTATAGTTTTTATACCGGATCTGTGGGCATCTTTTACCTGGCGTGGTCATCCATTTCTCATATGTGTAGTGTATATAAAGCCTAGTGCCAATGATGAGGAATATATGCGTTGGTTTTGTAAGGTTGAGAGTTTTGTGCACAGTTATACAGGATCAATCATTATCATGGGTGACATTAATCTCAATAGTGCTTCAACTTGTATTAAAAATTATTATGCCTATTTTGTATCTTTTTGTGCTTTTGTTGATAAAAATGTAATTCTAAATAGCCACGGAGGAATGTTAGATGTAATATTAGTCCGGGATGGCATCCAAGACGCGGTAGTTAATAGTGTAGATGGACTTGTGCCACCCGATGCTTATCATCCTCCGTTGAACATAGAGATAAAGGTTGAATCAGTTCATGGATCAAATGTTATTCAATCGAGTAACATAAATCCAGCAAAGGATTGGAATTTTAACAAATGTGATTTCGTACAACTTTACCAATCCCTGTCCGAAATTTCTTGGGATCCAGTTTTACACACTTTTGATGTTGAAGATGCTGTAAGTAAATTTTATAATAACATCTACAAAATATTTGATAACTACGTGCCTAAAAAACATCGTACCAAATCCACTTGCAAACTATATCCTGTTTGGTTCACCTATGAAATAATTAATGATATTAAACTAAAAGTAAAACTGCATGCAATTTGGAAACGTACAATTACAAGATTTTTGCGGACCTCAGAAACTCCTTAAAACATCGTTCTGCAGAAGCTTATAGTTTGTACATGAGGCGCATTGAAAATAATATTAAAAGCAACCCTCTTGACTTTTGGCGACACGTTAACAGCTTACGATCTAAGGGAGGTTTTGAGCCTAGGGTTAGCTATAATGGCGACTATTTCTCAGGTGCAGCAGCTGCTGAAGCATTTGCGAAATTTTTGCTAGTGTATTTCTACCTGAAATACCCCAATTAAATGCAGCATGTGTTAACAATATTGAAACTAATTCCAATAGTAATTACATAAATGTTTTCCAATTTACCCTTGCTGACGTCCAGTACGGTATTGACAAATTAAAACCCAGAAGCTCTATAGGACCTGATAGTATTCCACCTTTCATTTTGAAACATTTCAAGGAACTATTTTCCGCTCCTCTATGTCACATTTTTAATTTGTCGTTAAAGACAGGCATATATCCATACCACTGGAAAATCTCGCGAGTGACACCCATACCTAAAACTACTAATAAATCAGCTGTTGAAGATTATCGACCTATAGCTATATTGTCATCGCCAGCTAAGATATTCGAAAATGTTCTCCATAAACTTATATTATACTCTCAAGTTGAAAAATATTTGAGTAACAACCAGCACGGTTTTAGATGCAAAAGGTCTGTCAATACCAACCTGCTGACGATCACGGAGTACATTTCAAAACATCTTGACAAGAAGCAACAGGTAGATGTACTTTATTTTGATTTTTGTAAAGCTTTCGACAGAGTTAATAATGACATCTTGCTTCTTAAACTCAGCGCCATTGGTTTCTGTCCAAACTTACTTCGACTTTTAGCTGACTATCTTCGTGACCGTCAGCAAATTGTAAGGCTGGGTATCTATGAGTCTCATCCCTACCATACACGCTCTGGTGTAAGTCAAGGATCAATACTTGGGCCTCTATTATTTATACTCATGGTAAATGACCTACCATTTGTAGTAAAATTTTCAGAGTGTCTTCTTTACGCAGATGACCTCAAACTTTATAGTGTGGTCGACACCGTATCGGATTGCGAAGCTATGCAGAATGATATAAATGCCATATATGACTGGGGAGTTCAAAATAAAATGCAGTTCAATTCGTCCAAATGCTATGTAATGACCTTCGGTCGAATGCGACACCCAATCAATTTCGATTACAAAATAAATAATGCTTTAATAACCAGATCAACCAACATGAAGGACTTGGGTGTCACATTTGACCAGAGGCTTACTTTTCACGACCATATTTCTACAGTTGCCAAAGAATCTTATAGAAGGCTAGGGTTTGTTCTCCGGAACGCCCGTGATTTCCAAAACCAGCATGTAATAAGGCTTTTATACAGCACACTTGTCCGAACCAAGCTAGAAGCCAGTTCTTCTGTGTGGAATCCGCACGAAGGTAAGTATGCACTTCTTCTAGAAAAAGTGCAAAAAGCATTCCTGCGATTTCTCTACAGAAGAACTCTCGGCTACTATCCCTACCTCTATCCTACCAAGTTCCTCTTAGGCTGTTTAGGGTATCACATGCTGGAGACCAGAAGGGCATGTGACCAGGTAGGCGTTATGCTTAAAATATCTAAAGGTATGACGGATGCACCGGATATCCATAATGAGCTGATTCGACTCTACACACCGAATAACTACCTCCGTTGCAGAAAACATCAACTGCTAGATGTGCCCTTGTGTCAGACTGCAGCACGTGCTGCGTCTCCTGTACCGCGCGTGTTAACTGCACTAAATAAGCTCGTGGAAGCCAACCCGGACTGTGATATCTTTGATGATAAATTCGCCAATTTTATGTGTCAGTGTTTACAATTTTGTGAAAATCATTTTATTTAATTAGTTTATGTTTACTCCTTTTTTTTTCCCTTATATTTACATTTGTCTTATCTTTGATTTATGTAATTGGTTTATTTAAGCCGTGTAAATCAAATAAATAAATAAATAAATAAAAATACCGGAACTCAAACCACGAGGTGGGTGAAAAGGGAAGTCTAAGTTTACATTGTAAGTATAGCTTTAAAAAACCTTTTTGGGGCAACCGAAAATCACAAATTCTACGAACTTCTTGCAAATAAGCAAGAATTTATTCAAACTAAATTCTCAAATACAACTTCAATTGTGAATTAAACACTACAAATATCCATGAAATAAAATGAAATAAGTAGTTAGCCATTAAGGTGGAAGCTCCACGCTAGCCCGCGAAATTCAAATTTTCGTACGTTTTTTGCAATTTGCCGGTCATTGTCAGGCTGTACATTGAACAAAATATGATTCGCGCCTGTAATAGGTATTTAGTTACAGAATTATAATCATTAATATCATCAATACTTGAATGACTTTTTCATGAAATAGACAATCAATACAGTTATATGCACATTGAGGGCTGTTTTATTGATTTAAATGATTGATGAGTCCACAAGAGAATAAAAGCACTTTCAATTGTTTATAAACTTTCTTTTACAATCACTTTTGTATCTAGTAACACATTCGGCACACTATGGCGACTGTGGCGGCACGAAACGTAATATGATACCTAACCACTTAGAAAAGGGAATATAACGTTCCTGCCATAAGCCACACAGTCGTTCGCCTGACGTTCCGTTATCACTGATGACGGACGCATCGAATTCTTGCATAGGTGCTGTATTGCAACAAGAAATAGAGGGACAGTGGAGACCGTTAGGTTATTATTCAAAACAGTTGTCTGAAGCTCAACAAAAATACTCAACGTATGATAGAGAGCTATTAGCAATTTACTCAGCAATGCAATATTTTCGTAAAATGTTTGAAGGAAGGAAACTAACTATTTACACAGATCATAAACCATTAACTTTTGCTTTCTCCCGGAAAATTAGTGAAAAGGAGACTCCACGTAGAACTCGACAATTAGCGTACATTAGTGAGTTCACGACCGATATTAGGCATATTTCAGGCGACAGTAACGTCGTAGCGGATGCTTTGTCACGCATAGAGACGATAGATTCTCCTTCTAGTATTAATTATGAAGAACTTGCGAATAAGCAAAAGTTAGACTGTGAATTACTTACTAGAGTAGAACAAGCTAAAGGTACTTTGCAATTCAAGGAAATATTTTTACCTAACTGTAAAGTACCAATTGTTTGTAATGTGTCAACTCAAGTAGCTCGACCATACTTAACGAAAAGTTATCGTAGATTAATATTCGATCAATTACATAATTTAAGTCATCCAGGAATAAGAGCAACAAAAAAAATAATTAAAGATAGATATTATTGGCCATCGATGAATGTGCAAATTGCAAAATGGGCTAGGACGTGTGTTAGTTGCCAAAAGGCAAAGGTACAGCGACACACGAAATCGAAATTGGGAAATTTTATGCCTAGCACCCGTTTCGAACATATACATGTTGATTTAGTGGGACCTCTGCCGACCTCACAAGAAGGACATAGGTACCTACTAACTATCATAGATAGAAGCACGGGCTGGCCAGAGGCGTACCCATTAAAAGAAATTTCAGCAAAGTCAGTTGCACGAGTAATTTTTGAAAACTGGATAGCTCGTTTCGGATGTCCTGTTAGGCTGACAAGCGACCAGAGTAGACAATTTGAGAGGGATTTATTTTTGCAATTAACAAAATTTTTAGGTATAGAAAAAATACGTACGACTCCATACCACCCTCAGAGTAATGGGATGATAGAAAGGTGGCACAGGTCATTGAAAGTTGCATTAAGAGCACGTCTGAATAATAGTTTAAATTGGTTACAAGAATTACCTATAATATTATTAGGGTTACGCGCAGTCCCGCGAAGTGATACACAAGTCAGTGCAGCAGAATTGACGTATGATCTAAAGTTAAAACTTCCTAGCGATTTTTACGAGTGTTCGAACTCTAAAGTTAAGTATGATAATGAATATGTCAATCAACTTGTAAACTTGTTTGAGAATCTTAAACCGCGAAGCGTACGACACAGAGACGCTCGTGCTATATTTGTTCACCCAGATTTGAATAGTTGTGATCATTTATTTGTTAAGAACGAAGTAATGAGAGGAACACTTCAACCTCCTTATTTAGGCCCGTATAAGGTCATTAAGAAGGGAAGTAAATCATTTAAGATAGATATTTTTGGAAAAAAATCATTAGTTTCGATTGATAGATTAAAATCAGCGTATTTACTGAATGAAGAACCAGTACTGCTGGAACAAACATGTTTAGATAAAAATAGTTGTAATAATAGGATAAGCATACAGGATAGTCAACATGAATCACCTATAAATAGCGATAAGCGTGTCAATTGTACTACGCGCAGTGGTCGCATATCAAAATTACCAGTAAGATTTTTAATATGAATAGTTTGCAAATAATTCAACTTATTCGGAATACTCACGTTGATTGTGTTGTTATAAAGGCCAAAGTATAAAAGCCAAAATTGTCACCAGTTTCTACAATTTTCTCTACTAATGTACAGTAAGTATAACCACAGCAACTACAGCAGGTTGTGTTTGCTTAAGGAAACGTATATGTTAAAGTATCATTACTTAGTTATTCCAGTGAACTATATTTTTAAACGTGTATATATCCCAATGTTAAATAATGGTTTCAAATGTTAATAAAATATTATATAAATAAACTTCACAGTATTCAATCAGTTCTTTGAATATTGTTCTTTGTAATATTAAATTTTGTTTACAGTCAGCTAACAAGCAAATGTTAAGTGTTAAGATTGTCTAAGTGTAAGTAATAAATTCTCAATTCTTACCTACTTATGTTATGAATGATTTCAATATTATTTCTTAGAGGTATTATTTTCTGTTTATGTTATAATTAAAGTAACCATTGTAGTGTAACTTGACTTTAGTTATCATGTAATATTAATACCGTCAACGGATATGTTTAAGATTTGTTAAGAACTTTAATGTTTATTTTATTTTAGTTAACTTAAGAATTTTTATATTTGTTTAAAATAAAATTTTACAAGAGGGGGACCACCATCACGTCGGGGTCACCAATTTAGGCTTTATTTAAGATAATATTGTTAATTTGAAGGAATTTATTTTGTATGTGTATATTGTACTACAGCACTTAGTGTTACGTCCAGATCAGAAAGGGTATTCAGTTATAAGTGAAACTATTCAAATATAATACTTGATGTATTTGTTTACATTATAGGTATAATATTTAATACGGGTTTACTCTACAGCGGGAGGCGAACGACTGTGTGGCTTATGGCAGGAACGTTATATTCCCTTTTCTAAGTGGTTAGGTATCATATTACGTTTCGTGCCGCCACAGCGACCATACATTTATGCCGTTATTATTTGTTGAGAATTGAGACAACAATCTTTAAAATTCATATGATTTAATCTTCCTTAGGAATATATCTTGTTGCCCGCGGATTCGCTCGCGCTTTAGTAAAGGATAAAATTGGTTGCCTGGAATATCTATGATTTTCAAAGTAAGAACTATAAAATTTCATTCGAGTATCAAAAATATTATACTATTACTTAGGCGTTTATTTTTTATTTTTGCAATTATTTGTAGTGCTCATGATCTACTATAATGTAGTTCTAATGCTGCAGTGATCAATCCATATATATAGATAATTATAAATTAGATTGAGGTAGTAAGATGTATGAGATTATCATATTACGGTACCAAAAAATGAGCTATTCCGTCGTTTCATCCGGTGACGACCGACGACAACTACCGACGGTCGTCGACGTCGGTCGGCGTCGGTCGTCGGTCGTCGTCGGTCGTCTTCGACGTCGGTCGTCATCGTTGTCGTCGGTCGCCGTCGGTCGTCATCGGCGTCAGTCGTCGCTAGCCATCGTCGTCGTCGTCGTCGTCGGTTGTCGTCGTCGGTCGTCGTCGTAGATGTCCGTCGGCGTCGGTCGTCGCTTGTCGTCGTCGGTCGGCGTCGGTCGTGGGTCGGCGTCAATCGTCGCTTGTCGTCGTCGGTCGTCGGTTGTCGGCGTCGGTCGTCGGTCGGCGTCAGTCGTCGCTTGTCGTCGTCGGTTGTCATTGTCGGTCATCGTCGTCGGTCGCCATCGCTCGTCGGTCGACGTCGATCGACGCTTGTTGTCGCCGATCGACGCTTGTCGTGGTCGTTCGTCGTCGTCGACATCGGTCGTCGTCGTCGTCGTCGACGTCGGTCGACGTCGGTCGACGTCGGTCGGCATCGGTCGTCGTCGTCGGTCGTTGTCGTAGACGTCGGTCTGCGTCAGTCGGCGTCGGCCGTCGCTCGTCGGTCGTCATCCGTATGTATAAAACGTAAACATCATATTTATTATATGGGTACCTACACTATACATACGCGAAGCCACGGTTGTTCGTAGAATTAATTTACAACGCTAATTAGGAACAACTTATATGTCGAAATATAAATAAAATTGTTCCTAGCAAAGACTATAATTTCAATTTGTATACAAACTTTTCTTAATGCTATTTAAAAATGCATCCAAGAAAATAACTTCGTTTCTTTTTAGCGTATTAAAAGGAATATATTTAAATCTAATAGCTGCAATGAAGAGATTTCATTAACTTTACCTTTTCTCTTAGCTATCTTTATATTCAAATATTCTCTTTGATAGTTTTTCCTACGCGCGTAATGGGAAGCGGCGCATTGAGGTATCAAATGCTAAAACGTTGTACTCAGGTTTAAAACATAAGTCACTAACCAAGGCTTAGATATAGGGGGCTGTTTCGTATATTAATTTATAGAATCATAGTCGTAGTAAATCATCATTACCTATAATTGTCTTTATGATCAACCCACAGTTAATCGGTCTCTTTAATTCCATATCTTTAACTATATTCTCCTTACTTGAAACTTTTTGTTGTTCTTCAGTATTTTTAACAAATCAGATATGAATTAAGTAAAATACTACGCGCCTTGAACGCTTCCAGACATGCATCGTCTCTACTGCATATTACCTCAATGTAAACTGAGTTAAATCCCTTGGTATCAACCCTAGCAGCTAAATTAATTCTTAAAGGATAAAAAAGTAGGACATACTTATAATAAAGAAATACGAAGTTAATTGCATTCAATGAATATCATATCGTTTGCGCAAATAATAACCTTGGCGCAAGAATGAATAGAAACCACGTGTACGATACCACTGGCCATGGAGAAAAACGATCTAATAGGAAATGTATCTAAAAAAAAATATCTTAAAAAGTAACATGACGATATTATATCTAATGTTTATTTCGCTGCCTTGCGTTTAAAATGCCTGCAGCGAAGCGAATCGTCCGATTTTATAAGTCATGATTTTGTTTTGGGTTTTGCTTTTGTAGTTCATTAAACAATTTACAGTATCATCAGCCTGTAATATTATTTAGTCTATAAAAAACCACCCCGGTTTCGGGTTAACTTAAGTTTACATCACATCATCAACCCAATTAATATCCCACTGATAGGCACGGTTCTACTCTCATTAGAGAGCAATTAGGCGGTAGTCCACCACGCTAGTGGGTTGGCAGACTTCACACGCTATCGAGAAATATCTCTCAAACATGCAGGTTTCTCACGATGTTCTCCTTCACCGTTTGAGCTGAGATAAATACGCACATAACTTCCGAAAAGTCAGTGGTGCGTGCTTTGGGAAGTCGAGACCTTTGACATTCACAATCCTTGTCACGCCACTAGGTTATCACAGATTTACTTTGACAAACAAAAACGGATATGACTTTGAAACACATAAATCATAAGAAATTATATTCACAGTAGCACCAACAATTAATAACACCAACGTTGTTTAGCATGTTCCCCTTCAAGTTATCGTGAATTAAATCGACTTAGCGCAAAGATACACTGGAGGCACTGAACTTGGCCATAACAGTTTGTATTTGTGATTAAGTTCCTGAAGTAAGACACGCAGATAGTTTTAGTTGTTCGCGATAAAAGTACTTATGAATAATGATGCGGTATTTGAGAAACTTTCAACTTGAATTGGAATCACAAGGGGCAAATTGTGACTTGAAAAACGATAAACTAGAAATTATACTTGCTCACCAGACCAATTATTTATTTATATTTTACTGTCCACTGCTGGGCACAGCTCACTGTGTTGGTCTGTTGTACGTAGACCCAAGTTGATAGTAGCCATTGATAGAATCCCTAAGGTACGCAGGTTTCCTCACGTTGTTTCTAACTGACTAAAAAACGAGGTTTTCAATGCTGATGTTTCTATTTTTTATGTATGTTTGGACATACTCAGTAAATAGATTCGGATAATTCTTATCTTGTTCTACAGATTATTTTTCTTTTGACGTTTCAGCGTCTAATAATGAATACGTACTAGATTTCAAATAGTTGTGGTAGCCTAGTATTGAGCATATGATGACGAGCTTTAAAGTTATATGCTCAATTTCGAATACAAGTAACACACATCGAGACCCTAAACTTTCTCCTAAATAACCCAAACATTCTATGTGTGAAAGGGATGCAAGACAAAAGTGTAGTGACTGACATTATCTAGCATCCCGTCCGTCCGAAACTTATCTGACCTGTCATATCTGCTTAGCCTAGTCCCTCTGACAGCGCGGCGTTACACAAGACGTTCCGTACGCCCGCCGACGTCACACGTTTTGATGTAGATAAATTATGTAGGGTCTGTGACACTAGAGGAATAAGGGACATTATAACCTGCTATACTATTTATTTAGTAAGGTCATCAAAAATGGACAATTTAATAATGCTTTTGTGTCATAAGCAGCAATACATATTTGCAATAAGACGTTGCTTTACTCTTAGACTTTCGAATGTGTGGGGATGTGTTTGTATGAAAGAATTTGTGTAAAATTCTTTCATACACAAATGTCAAGACCTAGAACAGGTACCTATAAGTCATTAAAATATTCGGTCGTGCGGCAATCGACCTCGTAACGCTGACGCCAATCATTACTATCAGTTTCAAATCAAATAAAGTACAACCTAATTTAAAAATCTGCAAGTCCCTCCAAAAACGCTACAATCACTTTGCGAGCTCACTTTTTAAAGTCCGAATATAATTAAAATCCCTTATTTAATACGCGGCGTAGTCCCCGGATACGGGGTGCGAGTAATTTGAACGGATTTCGCGAAAAGGTCCCACTTAATATATTGTTGCGAAAAAGGGAAAAGTTGACTTAATAACTCTTCGAGCTTAGCGTTAGTGAGAAATAGCTTTAAAATATACGAATCTTGCTATTATTTTACTAGGAAGTCATAAAGATTTTTATACCGTTTTCTATTTGATTACGTGTGAAGAAAATTCTTTTAGTTGATTTATTTGATAGAAAAAACAAATGCGTGGTTTGAACTCGCAGCTTTTGGTTCAGTACAATAGTCATTTTAGCTTGGCAAACGTACAAGTAATTTTAGAAATATCAAGGATAACACGTAAAAATACAATATAGGTAGATTTTTATTAAATTTACTGAAAATGGAAACCCACCTTTGTTTTCAATAATCTTCAAACTAGAAAGTTCACAGATTTACGGCTTACCAAAATCAGAAGTCACCACGTCAAAATCGTAAAGCAAAATCCGTCTATTCTTCAGCGTTGAAATCCGTCTTCGTTCTTACGTGACGAAAAGAACCACTTACAAGGGTTATCTATGGCTGGCGTCACAATACCGGGCTCAGATAAAGGGTGCCGGGTTTAGGGACGAGGCATCAAAAATAGCGTACGATGATAACATATCATTGAGACGGCCAAACAGCCAAACTAACACTCGTAAACTTGCTCTACATGAAGATGCAGTAGAATCCGTTGGGTACAAACGGCCGACTATTTTGTCGCAGAAATATTCGAAGGTAACAATACATAAAAGGAACATATTATAATAACATTGCTTTTTAAATTGATGATAAAGACTTTTGTACAAAAATAAATTACCATTGCATGTTTATCAAGAAGTGAATTTTTATGACGAGTGGAAAGTAGTCAACTTTAATATTTTCTAATACACACATACAGTAAGTGTAAATAAAAATGAACTACTAATTATTTCGAAAACAGACATTATACGAATTAGAAAAGACGAATTTGAAAAGACTTTTGTACAAAAATAAATTACCATTGCATGTTTATCAAGAAGTGAATTTTTATGACGAGTGGACAGTAGTCAACTTTAATATTTTCTAATACACACATACAGTAAGTGTAAGTAAAAATGAACTACTAATTATTTCGAAAACAGACATTATACGAATTAGAAAAGATAAAGCATAATTTTGTATATTTATTCTCGTAAATTAAACAATTCTAGACTTGACATAATACAGCAAACATTCATTCATCAATTGTATCATATCAATATGACGTCATGAATTGTTGACGATCTTTTTACAAATACTAATCTAAAAAAATCGCAAAATAAAATCGCAAGTCTGTTGATTTTTTTACAACCTTTATCATTACACATTCTGACTCCCACCCATCAAATGGCCGAGACCCCTATAAATAAGCTACGGGGCCTCCAGATTGCCGGGTTATAAATGAAAGGGTGCACGGAAATTAGGGTTTTTTACAACGGAACCCTAAGTCGCGAGCGTGTCGCTGTCGACATAAACAATTTTTCATACCGTGAAAACGGCTACTATGGCTATATTGAGTAAATACGCCTTATTTGGGATGATGGAATATTTTTTTTATGGTGGCCCATGGTAACTGGTTACGCCGACATAAGGCGCGCAGGTTGTATTTTTTTCGTAATAAGGAAGACAATCAGAAGAAAATCCTGGTGAAGACGGATCATTTAATAGTTTGGTGGGTTTGGAGATGATACTTTTTTGTGGAACAAGGGTGAATGCCAATATTGAGGGGTTCGAAGCCAAGTAATAAGCATTGATCAATCGATATGTAAGGTTAAACTGCGCCTGCCTAGGTCAGTCTATAGATGGGTAACCATTCTAAACATATCGAGATTATTCTCGATATAATTATCATAACTGGTGCTATAGAATAGAACTATATATAGACTGTGATATTGTGCAAAATAAAAAGTTAATGTAATATTTATAGGTTGTCTGTATACTAAGATTTGTATGAAAAATTGTCGAGAAATATTGAGTTTTAATTGTAAAGTGAAAATGTAAAGATGGATTTAATAAAAATGTTTTACAGACGTTTGACATTTCGTTGGACATTATGTAATTCCTATTACACCCTTGGATTAAATTAAACCACTGTCCAAAAAAAACATTTTACTGTATATACAAATAGGGATGTCAGAGTTTGTTTAGTTAACAGAACTTAGCAGATGCATATATTTTATTAGTTATGTTATGTTGGTTGTCGCGAGGAACTAATTTGTCGATGTAAACACGCGCTTGCATGTGTTATCCCTGTATTTAGTGTTTGAGTTAGGAGGCTGTTTGATTTTGGAGTTTCAAATACACCTAACTAGGTACTAAATGTTCTAGAAACTTTGCAAGATTTAGATCAATTACGTTAAAGATGGTATTAACTTCTGAGGTTGCTTGGTAGAGTAGCTGAGTTGCTTAACTTTTTTATTTGTGCATGCAGTCCAACAGTTTTTATGAAGATTCATTGACTGGCCCTGGAAAACACAAAATTGGCAAAATCTAGGAAGGTTTTGCCAATTTTACGTCTTACTGCACTCCACTATAGATTCATCTCTGTGTAGTAGTTTAAATGGGTCATGTCATAGCCTAGTGTTATGACAGTGGACTGTGAAGTCAAATGTCTCGAGTTCAAACCCAAGACACGCCACTGACCTTTCGAAGCTATGTGCATAGTACATGCTGCAAAACATCGTGAGGAAACCTGTTTTTCTGAGAAATTTTCTTGATGGCGTGTGAAATCTTACAACCTGTACCTATTTGTAGTCTTTCAATATTCGTTCCATGCGGGATTCAAACCCGAGACTAGTAGTACACCAGCAAACCAGCCACTGCGCCAATCGAGCCGTCAAAATAACTTGTCGAAACAATTACCCAATAACTGAACATTATTCTTTCAATTAAACAAAGATCTGTAACCTCAGCTATACGTCATACCCAATCATACATAATGTACTTACCTTGCATTACCGTCGAGTGCTCGGCAAAACACACAACACATGTACAAGACCTGCAAACACACACAGCCTCCCAGAGGAGGGAAGTTGGCGGCAACCCCGCTGTCTCGGAACTTGGAGCGATGCATTAATTAATTCATTATTAATACACGCTCCGCAAATGGTAAATAGAGACTTCTGAAGTATTTATGCTTGCAGTTTTCAAATGACACAGTATTTATAATGCAGGTAGCTATGACGTAAATGTAAAAATAAAACGAAAAATATTACATAGCGCCATCTAGTGTCGAGCTAAGCAACGAGGTTTGTGTTGCGAATAATGGCTGATACATACAATTTACGAACTATTTTGTTATATACAAATATATGATATATAACAGAATCCATAGCTCAGGTGTGCCCAGGTTAATTACTCAACAACTTACCGTGCGTCGCCGGGATTCAAAACCATGGAAGGCAGTTTATCATACCGCTGCGTGTGTCATCCTTGTATCGTGCGCGCGTTTACGAACACCAATTCCCACATACAACCCAAACCTGTTCCGTGCTGTTGTTTTAAGCATGGGAAACATACATATACGTATTGGCATAGAATGCCGAATGCTGGGACATCAGAATGATGGGTGCAATGTTACAAGCCAATACACATCTGTGTGAAAGTTGTACTCATACTTTCATTATTGGTAGATTTATAGTGGATTCGATCTATTCCTATTTCATGTTGATTCCTAACATTACGTACCATAGAAAGGATCTATATAATAATTCATTTACCGTACCGCTGTTGGGCACGGGGCCTCTTTCATAACTAGAAGGGTAAGTTTCCTACTAAAGTACACCTACAATAAACATCTTGCTTTAGAGACTTTCTCGTCGGCGTATTCAATCTTAAAAAAATTGTTGCTAAATTCTCTCAGGCACAAAGTTTCACAATCAGGCAACACATTTTTCCTTAACCTATTCAGAATATACAAAGTCAAGATACAAAATCTATTAAATTCCAACTACCATAAATCAGAGCGCTACACCCCGCCTAAGGGCCAAAGCGTGATGATATAGATAAAAGCAGCGATTAACACACGTTGTCCATTTCGTGAGGTGTTCAAATTAGGCCCGACGATGCAATTTAAACTTGTAACCGGGGTCCGTAGATTAAGGCCAGAGGCTCATAGTTCATTATTAGAGAACATTTCACTACCGGGACTCAATTTTGGGGGCAAAACTTCACTAGGTGCTTCAGAGAAATCAAAATAACGAAACCCAAAACAAGCCCTAAAATAAACTGGATAAAGTTGGTTTTGGGGTGAAAGCAGATGTTAATTCTGTGGGGTGTACGTTACGGTTTTTAGTTCTTCTGTGCTGTCTGCACTCGCATTGTAAAATGTGTCAAGGGACAAAAAGATGGACGATAACATACTTAAGAGCTTGTAATGTATGCAAGGCATTTCAATGCTGTAAGCAATGGACAACGGGTCCACGATCATATTATTGGGTTCAGAATTCTACTTTAGCTCGTCGGAGTTAAATTATCCAAACACCGAATTCATTTTAAACAGGCATGTCAGTAGAAATGTAGTAAAGTGGTATTCTCTGGACCTCAAAATAAGCAAATATTAGAAAAAAAAGAGACTAAAATGTCTCAAATTATACCTTTAACAACATCAGAAGAACTGTTGTAACAATCTGAACACACAATAAACTGTATCTATCATTATCGTACTTCAAGATGGGAATAAAGAAGCAGTATAGAAACAGATAAATCAATCGAATAAACTTGGCATCATATTCATGATTACAAAAGAAAATAAAATTCAAGACTTATTTTAGCAGATTTCTATAAAAATAAGAGTAAAAGTAATTAATTACTCAAAAGCAAAACCGCTCTCCGTCTCTTTGTTAGCAAAGATTTTTACGAGAGGTTTTTGTTTACTATTGTCTTGAAACAATCCTTGCTTCTTCAGATTTAGTTTTTTCCCCCGTTTCTTATTAACTCTATATGATTGTGTCTATAGTATGTAATAGTAGCCAATTGTAATAATGAAATCAAAAGTAATATGCTTAAGGGTTTGTACCACAGAGCTTGATTTAGCACGTACCAATTTTTTAGGAGTTACGTGTGTATTTATCACATGTTGAGAATGTGTGGTGAAGAAAAAACATCGTAAAGAAAGCTGCATACCTAAGAGATTTTCTTAAAGGGCATGTGAAGTCTACCAACCCGCATTAGGTTAGCGCGGTGGACTATAGTGGAACAGTAAATGGCGTAATAATGATGTCCTAGTTCAAGGCAGTTTGAACGAAAATATAAATTAAGTTTACGGAACTGGCAATGTTTTTCTAAAAATACTTATAGAGAGCACACGTTTAGAATAAAGGCACACGACAGTAAATAGTCTGTATATTTTCACCAAGCCACGCTCCAGTGAAACATGTTCAAATAATGGCTTATCTAGAGGACGCAGCACGTTTTATTTCAAACATGTCAACATCAATATCGTTGCCCGCGTCAATACTGCTCGGCTCAAACCCAATTTCTCTCACTACATATTACATTACCTGTCAAAACATGTACAAACAACGCGTGCCGTGCTGTAACGTGTTGTGAATGGAACCAACAATCTTGTTTTGCCACTTTAGCTTTAAAATTCCAATGATATATTTGAGAAAATATTCGATTTTCCCAGAACGGTTTTTCGGTGTCTAAGAGCGGAATTTTGCCCAAGAAGGCAATAGGAATTTAATAAAATACTTAAACGAAACTCAGCCATCTGCTGTTTATTCAACAAACAGTCCAATACCATTTTGAACTCGCCTAAATAAACACTATTTATTCGCCGAAAAAGCAAAATAGACAGAATCGAAGAAAGGACTACATCAATATTCCTCAATTTCCACATCGGAACGTTCGAAATCGCCTCCCAAGTATTTCTATTTATCATTCTCATGAACTTCGCGAAACAGGGACCACGGGACCATCCATTACAGATAGTCTTCTGTGCAGTCGAGAGCCAATCGGAAATTCAATTTCCGATATGATACGATCCGCTAAGAGATTGCTGAAATACGATACCAACGCTCAGCGATACACGATGAACATAAACGATATCCACTCAAGCTGATAAACGAATCTGTGATACCACCATTGATTAACAAAGAAATTGTTTTACATTTAAATACAACTGTAAAATTTACATTAACATACCTAATTAATTTTGTTTAGTAATAAAATACCTAAGAATCACAGAGTATCATCTTCAGTTTATTGTCTACTACGTTGACTGGATAACCAGCTGATTCTTAATAAACACCTTTATGAACAATCTTCTGAATGTGCCTTATTTGCTCCAAATCACATCCTACTAATATTATAAACGCCAGTTTGTATGGACGTTTGTGTGTTTGTTACTCTTTGTGTAAAAACTTCTTAACGAATTTGAATAGAATTCAGCATACATATTCAGATTTACTACCTGGATTGATACATACGCTACTTTCACATTAACTCTATATGTGTCTATGGTAGCCACATATAGAGTTAATATGGTAGATTCTAGAATCTATATACCTTCCATTCGGTTAAAGTCGTGGGCGGTGCTAGTTAAATTATAATTCTACTGAACAAACAAATGAGTAGGAACAAAACGTTTAATAATATATGACTACAGATCCCACATCAGATTCAGCATCGGACTCATATCGACGTCTAAATGGGACAACGTTGGATAATTTCCCTAGATACATCGACGAAAGTTTTGGCTTTTTGATAGCTTTCGAAGGGCCTGCTTTTGGTGACCTTCCTAGCCTTTTCTGCCCCGGCGTTGACCTTCCAGAACCATTTGGTCTGCCAGTCCAACCCCGTGCTACAGTTTTCATTTTTTTATAAAGGTTTTGTTGGACTTGTTGCTGAACAGTTTTACGTACCTCGTGGCCGATAAGCGGTTTATTCAGTGATAGGTTATTTATCTTTACTGGTTCTGTATTATTTTGCGCTTTTAAACTTGACTGAATATGGTTTGCTTCTTCGCTAAAACCCTGCGGTGGCATTTTGCCTGCCAAAACCGCCTTCATTGCTTGCCTAAAAATGAAAATAAACTTTTTTGAAGACACTAATTTTCTATTATTTACAAAAATGTTGAACTAAAATCATGGAACTCGCGTCATCGTCACCGCACGCTTCCCATGAGTTGTGTATACCGTGTATATAGGTATGTACATAGATATACCTCCGTACGTTTTCACTTATATCGGCAGTCGATAAGGCTGCCCCGCGTGTTTTTTTTTAAGAAATTTTAAATTCTTACCGAACTTCGTCCGCAGAATTGAAATCTATGGCTTTCAAATCGTTCATGTTATGCGAAATCTGTTCAGGGCTAAGAGTGTCACACCTTGACGTAGTGGGCTGTTCGTCATCTCTTCGATCGTCGCCCTCATCCCCGGAGCCATACTTATGTGACGTTCTGCTGTTTGTTTTTTTCATGTTATTATTTTTCTAATTAAAATAAATTAATATAAAAAACCTCGCCTTGATTGACGTCAGTCATGACGTCAATCGAAGTGTCAGCGTGACATTCTTTTTACAAACTTCTTCTCAACCTAAAGAAATATTTGCTAAAAAGGTTTATAATCTTCTTTCATTACACAAGGAGCTCAAAAACCTCATTGCCCAGGTGAGACGTTTATGAGACAAAATAATTTGCGATTCTCTGAAGATTTAATTCAAATACGACGGAATGAGACTCGTAACTCCCGTCTAGACGAACAGACGAAGACAAAGAAAAATGTCGCGTTCAGAATTTAATTAATCAAAATCTCACGCTGTACCTTGGCGTATACAAATACATAATTCAAGTGAAGTCATGGAGAAACTTTGATGAAGTAATACGTACTGAGGAACATTTCATTGCGGCAGGTTACGACTCACCAGGGAGCGATGGTTAATAAGCTTTATAATTTAACGCAAATTCACCCCGCCTTGAAACAACACGAAGACTTATTAGTGGCAGGAGTTCTGCAGCGCGAAATTAGCAGAAGGTTTGAGTCATTGCCGACAAAACGGCAGAGGACACGCTCCACTGGATTTCTTACTGCCTTCAATTTCCGTTTTAGGGAAGATGAAGTTGGAACTAAAAATAAACCGAGAATGCGCTCAAAAAGAATTAGGGCAGTCTTGATTGTGGAGAGTGCAGAAAACTAGAACGACTGTGAAAAAGACGAATATTTCTATTGAACCGACAAAGGAACTGTGGGACCGCCGGAGGCGAATGAACTAGTAGCTCAGTGGAGTATTGTCTGGCGAACCGTCCACAGAGGCGCTCATCTGTACCAACCATTCTCTTAATGAAATGTCTAGTTTATTCCGACTCAAGTTTTCGTTGCGATTACTAGTACTACCTATATTGAAATCACCTTTTGTCTTAAAATATTGGGAGAAATGAATGTGGAAATTATTTAACTTTTAAAGAGAATCTGTTAGCATAATAGACGCACAGTAATATTACTATATTTTCGGGTTTTACTGTGTCATACTCTGTGAAAAGGAGTATTATTTCAGTACCAGTTAGTAAAGACGTGTGGGCAAATGATTAATTTCCAGTGAACATATTCGCCACATATTGTTCCATATATGATCTATCTAATACATTAAGTCCTGTCATAAATCATATATATGTATAGAGATATACATATATATAGGTGACAAAAGTAAACCCATAAATAGGCCTTCGCTTCCATGCATTCTTTCTCCATATTTGTTCACAAAACACCAGCGATTTCCCACGTATTGCGGTGCTGTAAAACATACAGGTTTCTTGCGAAGTAGTCTGTACAAATATACAAAGAGATACAAAGCGGGATTGTTATTAACAGTTGGCCATAAATTTAGCCCGCGAAAGTTAAAGAATTGTTTGTTTTTTTTTTTTTTTTAATTGATATCATGTTAAGACTTTCTGATTTCATAATTTTGAATGACCTTCATAACTTTGACCGGCTAGAGACCCATAAAAATAGGTCACGGATTCAATTTCGGGCAGAACAAATAGTAACAAGCAAATATGATCTGAGGGTTTGTATTTAAAAATACACCTATAAGAAGGTTCTATAATCTCGGACAACTTCATTTTTCATATTTCAAAAATATACAAACATGTATCCAAAACTGGGTACCTCTCTAAAAATTCCAGTCCAATCCTTTGCCAGACTAATCCCGGCAGTAGAGGAGTACGTACCAATTTTTCCCGTACCATGTCACCACTCCAATATGTCACCCAGATTTATTGCTCTCTTTACTTCTGTATCGCACGTAAGTACCGGCCGATAAATTCCGTACCTCCAATCACCTATTGCACTTAGCCGGAACATTTTACCTATAAAATGTTGCAGGCTTTATTAGAAATGAAGCAATGAACTGAGATTTACTGGTATGGTGTTAGTGAGTATATTAGTTATACTGTATATCATCAAGTTTTGTTAACTTTAATCAGGGATAGAGTGACTGATTAATGCCTATCTCGACTACTCATGTGTGTGTGAAGTGGTCTAGATTTTTGAAGAGACATCAACGAAGAATATTGAAGCATTGAATTTGCTTTTGAGAATTTCTTAGAAAATCGAAAAAAATTACTTACTAAATTGTACTGAGTATTGTTTCTGTTCTAAGTTCTAGAATTTCATATGAATAAAACAAACGATTAAAAACTCAGAATGAATAAGTTCCTAACTACTACTAACGCGTACCCATCAAAAACTAGAAAACCCAATATATGGGCAATTTTTGAAGCCTTGTGTTACATTAATAGTAGATCAGCATCTGCGACGCGTGTTCGATTCTCGCACGGAACAAATACATATGTATCTATGGTCTAAAGGTATGTATGTAAACGCACCCATGACACAGGAAAATTCATTGAGTGGGGCATAAATTCAAAGTAAAAAAATATATTATTATAAAAAATTCTCAATTGTTTAAAAACAGTTGAATATTTTTTTGTTTTTTTTTTGTCACTCACTCAACAAACGAGCATACAAAAAAATCATTTCCAGTTCAGAGTAGGTAAGAATGAATGAATATAAAAATGAATGGCACACAAAACCAATAATATAAAACACGAACAAAGTTGTATGTCCGTTACGCCAGGACCCAGATGTGGGAGAAAATTGACTCTTGCTGCTTGTCTGACCAACAGATTTATAGAATGGAAATTATACCGTACAAAAGTCTTTAAGAGTGGCCTCATATGGACGTCGAGTCACATAAAAGATTGCTTGTAAAGGATTCTTCGTTTTTTATCTTTGAAACTAGTCTCTCTTTATATCTTACAAAGGATAGTTTTTAAATGTAGTGAATAAAAAGACATATTTATACAAACCTATTCAATATCAAATAAGGGACAAAGTATACCTTTATTCTTTAACTGTTTTAAACTTCATTATTAATAATAATTAATTGCAAATTGTTCCGAATTCATTGAGCGCCGGCGGCGGGTCTAGAGACCTCACAATTTTATAACCATGCCCATTAAGTACTACATTAGAAACGACGTTAAAATATTACGTTAATATGCACTATAGATGGGACAAAGCGAACAAACTTTCGATCCTAAAACTTATTACCTACTCGTAGTAGTCACAAGGCATATCATGATAGGTCATATCTAGTCTAGATGCTATAATTATTCAATGAATATTTTCTAATATTTGTTTCATCGAAAAATTGTGTTTTAATTACTTTAAACACACATTTTCGACATAACATTTTTTGTTCTCAATGCCTGTTCAAGAATTTTAAATCTCATTGGCATTGGTTTAAACTCATACTTTATATTCATGACTGTATAGGTACTATTAAGACCCTGAGAACTGACACTACTTTACACACAAGCCGATTCCGGTTACACAGTAATAATATATTGAGTTCAAGGGTCAGTCAATTACATACTAGCTCAGAAACCCTTTGATCGAGAACACTCTTCCCCTTCCAACTGACTGACCCATTGAAAGTTCATTAAACTTGTTAAATTCTATGGAATCTCCGAAATAAGTACCTACAGCATCTTGTGTGGGTTTTTCAAATAGCATGTTTAAATGGGAAGTTGATTATAAATTGTATATTTGAGCTAGGTGGCGTTACATCATCATCATCACATTAACAGTTAGACGTCCACTGCTGGGCATAAGTCTCCCTCAAGGATCGCCACGACGACCGGTCATGCGCCGCCCGCATCCAGCGGATTCCAGTCCAGCGACCTTTACCAGGTCGTCAGTCCACCTTGCCGGGGGCCCACCCACGTTGCGTCTTCCAGTACGTGGTCGCCACTCTAGAACCTTCAAGCCCCATCGGCCGTCCGTTCTTCGAGCGATGTGCCCTGCCTACTGCCCCTTGAGTTTGGCGATTCTTCGGGCTATGTCAGCGACCCGGGTAGCGTTACATATAACTACCTAAAATATGCACAGGACCACTTACTCAGTAGGCGCACTTTTGACCACTAGACCAAGCAGTTTCATTGAATTCAACATGAATTCTTATTTAAAAACTCTTTTATAAATTATTTGCCCGCGACTTTGTCTGCCTAAAATTAGTAGTTTTATATCCACCCCCTTTTTTCCCTTTTATCCTTCTTCTATCTTTTGTCCTTCCCAGGGACTTAAATATCTCTATACCAAATTTCATCTAAATCGGTTCAGAGATTATAGCGTGAAGAGGTAACAGACAAACAGACAGATACACTTTCGCATTTGTAATATTAAGTATGGATTCATCTTTCACTGATAGCTGGCCACATTCATTCATTTCTGTTATCTCTACAATCGCTATTCAGTCATTGGCCCCGAGGGAGCGATTTCTTTCCATCGCTCTTGTCAGTACACTTTTGTCTTCATGATTAGCCCATTAGGTTTCGTAATCGTAAACCACAAGACGTTTTGTTCGCTTCTCGTGATGTATTTGGCGTTAATGTATTTCATTGTGTGCCTCTATTGTAATGAAAGACTAAACAATGGATGCTGTCTTTGATAATAATCATTAGGAATGTATTATTGCGATAAAGAAAGATTTAGTACTTTTCTAGGAGCTTATAAAAGCATTTAAACACGAATAAGTCTAGATAGAATATATACTAAATAAAATATGATATTAATTTTCCACGGAAAATATGTATGAAAAAGTATGAAGAGGCCAATGACTGAATAGCGATTGTAGAGATAACAGAAATGAATGAATGTGGCCAGCTAACAGTGAAAGATGAATCCATACTTAATATTATAAATGCGAAAGTGTATCTGTCTGTTTGTCTGTTACCTCTTCACGCTATAACCGCTGAACCGATTTAGATGAAATTTGGTATAGAGCTATTTGAGTCCCGGGGAAGGACAATACTTTGTGGGTCACCACAAAAAAAGGTAGCGGGGATAGACTGGATGAGGAAGGCGCAGGACGGATGATAAAGGGCAGTTTGAGAGAGGTCTATGTCCAGCAGTGGACTGCGATAGCCTGAGTTGAAACACCGAGTTACAAATGAATAGTTTTTGTAGCGTTTTGTTAGTAATGTCTTAAGATAATTGTATATTTTTTCCATCTCAACAATTTCTGTATTACTTCAATATAGTCTTAACTTCTTTTAATTTCCCGTCACATCCACCACAACACGTCTTTCACATTTGTCGCCATCAGTTCCAACAAACGATAAGAGCAAAATCAAACACTGAACAAAAGTTCCATTGGAGAGGAAATATTTGACCGAACTAGCCACAAACGCTAGTCCGAAATTGATTTTTAAATAAGGAGACTAAAGTTTAAATTCCAATAAAAGCTGATAGTTATCAGATCTTAGGGAGAACTCAAGAGATGAAGTCTCCCGTATTTACTTTGGAGACAAAGATAAAAGCGTTCGTCCTAGGGATTTATACAATGGTTGTTTAAACCCCGCAAAGATACTCGAAGCATTGGTAATATTAATAAAATGTCGATCTAGAATTTTCTTTGGTTTTTGTCGTCTGTAAAGCTTCTATGTGGATACAGTTTGCCTTTGCTAAAATTCAATTCAATAAGAATCTTTTGTGGAAAGGAATATGTCTTATCAAATTATATATAAAGAATGTGACGCAATTCTGACGTATGAACAAAATACGTAGTAAAATAAGCAGTAGTTAAATTAATATTTTCGGCTCTGAGTGTAAGACGTCATGCCTTGTTATCACAGAATCTTTTTTGAAAAACAAAAACGCAAACGTAACATACCGTTCAATTAGGCAGAGGTTTACTAATGTACGTTTTTGGTCCCATGTAATAGGGGGTGAGCCTATTGCCATTAACCGGGCACGAATCCCAACTCCAACTCCAATGACAATGACCTTGCTGGACCCGGGAACTGAACCCAAAACATCTTGCTCATCAGTCACACTTACGCGACAGTACCTATGGTTGTTTAATAACCATTAAAACAATATTTATTCAGTAGTTTCCGGACAAACCTCAGATAAACAGCTTTAAATTATTATGTTATGAATAAATACTTATAATTAATTATACAGATAGTAAGTTCATTCAAAATAACGACGGAACAGTTAATGACACCTGAAATCCGATATTATTAGCAGTATCATTAAACTTTCCAAATTACCTCTGTCCAAGTTTCGACGTAAAAACTTCACCATTGTTTAACTGGCTAGTAATTGAGACACCGTGTTCCCGACGCGATCAAATTATAACCAGCCGAGGTGTTTCAGTTACTTTAACAATTACTATAGGTTCAACTAACTCGTGATAGTTTAATTAGTGTTATTGAAACTTATATTTACTACCTCGTTGGTCCAGTGGCCTTAAGTGTGAAGTGCGAAGTTGCTGAGCAAGAGGTCTTGGGTTCGTTTCCCAGGTCGAGCAGTTTTATAAGGTTTTTCTATGAAACTCTTTAAAACATCTCTGAGTTTAGATTTTTGCACGCATATCTTCCGAACTCTTTCGAGATTTCTCGATGGCATGTGAAGTCTACCAACCCGCAGTAGACTAGCGTGGTGGACTATAGCCTAATCCCTCTCAAATGAGAGGAGATCCGTGCCCAGCAGTGAGACAATAATGAGTTGATGATGATATTTTCAGAACGACTGCACTGAATTGGATAATTCTTCAGACAGTGCTATCTAGTTCCGAGCTAAGCAACGACGCTTGTGTTACGGATACTAGATAATTGATACTTTATATTGATTGTTTTTCTTTTTTGTAAATACATACATACATATTATACATAGATACATGACTAAGGAACAAATGTTAATGTTCATCACACAAACATTTGTCCCTACCGGGATTCGAACCCGAGACCCTTAACACAGAAGGCAGCGTTAACTACCGCTCCGCTCAATGGGTCGTCGTAATATAATATGTTGTTTCAAGACGAAGGTTTTTTTTCTCATTATAGCATTTAATTAATTCTATTTAGCAAGTAGGCCTTACAATTGTTTATATAAAATTACTGAGAGAAATTAGTGTAGATTTTGTGTGAAGTTTTATAAAATGTAACGTTAAAATTGCTATGAACCTTTGTTAGGTTTGACCGAAGTAGCGGTACTTATCATGCTTGTGTAAATGTTTTTTTATACTCTAGATATTATTTAATAGTTGTTACTACTACGGACTCACTACCACACGATAGATTTATTGAAAAAGTTTGATTATAGTGTCAAAAAAGTATCATGAACATACAGGTCACAATTGGAGGTTAAGTAACTTTTACTAGATATATATCGATGGCCCCACAGAATAAACGTGCAAGAGCTCTTACCCAAAAAAATTGTTTTTGCATTTTTCGTTTCTTTGGCCTATCCAGCACCTTCTCAGTTTTTTTTATAATGTTTTGACCGAAAATACGCTTGTTATATCACTTGATTCCTTTATTTTACGGAAAAATAAGCAATTAATATCACAAGTATAATAGTATATGCTATCATTAAACGCTTTTTAGGTCCCCGAGGGCACAAGAATAAACATGTTACGACAAGTAAACGTTTGAGAAGACTTGTGAAGATTCGTGTAATATTGCGTGCAGTTTTTATTCCTAATGTTTCATATTATAAGATGAAAGCTTAAATATATTTTTTATTGAAAAAAAAGGTATTGCATTGTCCCTTACAGTATTTAATCGGACTGTTCAAATAAACTAATGTGATCAAAATACTAATATTTTCATCACATTAGTTTAAGTTAATGCGTAATAGTAACGACGATCAACGATCCGTTCAATCCAATTGTGACTACACAGGTATTTTACTGATTATTTGTTCTTTTTAGATGATATGATTGAAGTGACAGTATTCTTGTGTGTGAAACATTGAATACTATTATTCGGCGAAATATAAGGGTATTAACTGGCTTATTGGTTTAGTGGTTAATAATGCGATGAATGCGAAACCGGAGGTCTTAGGTTCGATTTCCACCCAGGTCAACATGTTTCTGCGATGTGCTCGAAAATTAGTTCTTTGTCTAAAAGCTATGCGTGTAATTTTCCACAGATAATTATACTGATTTCTGACACGTTCGCCCTTATTTATTATGTCTATCCTTTTAAGCAAAGCAAGCAATAATTTATAACAAAATGTTCACATCTTGTAAGTTCTCTATGTACTCCCCTCTTCCCACAGTCTTCAATATTGTTAAAAAACAACTACGACTACGAGTACGGTGGACGGGCACGGTATTTATAAAACACACAGAAATCGTCTTGTAACTGCAAATTAAAATGTTGTGAAAAGATAAATAAAGAAATAGATACCGAGTTGGATATTAAAATTTGCAAAACCATATTCTTAACTGTCTTAACTTGTATGTATATTTAATACTTGCTGTGTAATACAGCAAGTATTAAATATACATACAGCTATTTGGAAGTTGAAGAAGGAAATGAGAACTATATAAAAGATAACAGAGGAAGACCTAGAACTATGTGAGAGGAGACTGAGAGCAGCATCTTACATACTAATACACGACCGATCAAATGAATTGCTTGATAGAGAATTACACAGTTACTGAGTACAAATACCAAATAAAACAGATGATAGAGAATGATCTTTATAGATTTCAAGGAACTGATAAAATAGAAGAATTGATTAAAGGACATGAATCATGTACTCATTATTGTTCCACTGCTGGGTACGGGTCTCCTCTTATGTTAGAGAGATTAGGCTATAGTCCACTGCGCTAGTCTACTGCGGGTTGGCTTAGACTTCACACCCCATCGAAAAAACCTGTCAAACATGCTGGTTTCATCGCGATGTTTTCCTTCACTGTTTGAGCATGTGATAAATAAGCACATAACTTCCGAACAGTCAGTGGTGTGTGCCTTGGGTAACTCGAAATCTTTGACATACATGACATAAATAGCTACAAAATTTACTGCAGTGAATAATATAAGTAAAATTCTCTCGTGAAAACGAATTACGAGGGTAGTGAGGAGAACCTACAGAAGATCCTGAACACTTAAGGTGCCTACTTAGATCTTTGTAACCAATGACTGTAACGGGGGCACTTAATCTCAAGTATTTCAAATTATAATATGGTTCGTTATTTTTTTTGTTATAAGTTCAAGTTAATAGCTAAGTTTAATTTTAGTGTTTTACAATATCACCATCATCAACTCATTATTATCCCACTGCTGGGCTCGGGTCTCTTCTGATTTGAGTGGTATTAGACTGTATTCCACCACGCTACTCAGCTGCGGGTTGGTAGACTTCACATGCCATCGAGAAAATCTCTCAAGCAAGGTTTCCTCACGATGTTTTCCTTCACCGTTTGAGCATGAGATGAATACGCACATAACTTCCGAAAAGTCAGGGTTTGAACTCAATTTTACATTATCATTAGTTCTTTATTTTGTATGCATGTAGATAGATAGTTATTTACTATATTTTTCTTTTATTTCACCTTCTTACTGTATAATTGATAAAGTAAAGCAAATTACATTATAATTCTATGCAATAACAACAGTGTATTACATAAATGAGAATCGATCTTATGAACCCTGATATACATGCATTCTATCTTTACAGTAACCAAACAATAGAGTAAGTTACTGTTAACAAACGTGCTAATGCCTATTACTGGGTATGAAAAAAACTTAATTTACGCCGAATAATAGTGTAATATAACATTATAAGTTTTGTTCGCTTGACATTTTACACGAATAAACGTATAATGACAATTTACTGTTATCTAGTCATACAAATTTTACGAGAATAAAAAAATTTAATGGTTTTTCATAATTTTCCGGAAAACCTATGGATTAAAAAATAAATAAAAAATGTAATGTAATGAGTTTTTTTTATATCTTTAATTTGATATACAATACTTAAACCTATTTACTTTTAAATAACAGTTATTCAAGTTCAAACGTTTTTATTTTTTCCTGAACAATTGATGTTTTTCACTTGCACGTTTATTCTGTGGGGCCATCGATATCACTTTGATAGAAAATATTAAACAACGCCGAAGAAAAGTTTATGACGCCCAAAGACATAAATCAACCTTCAGCGAATAGGAATCCAGAAGCAACGTAGCTGTTATCCAAAAGTTCTTGAGTTCGATGTCAATTTCAAAGAGCAGTATTAGATTTTTGCATAGTTATTCTTTATAACTCACTCTTTACATGGCCATAAACTTGTCTTCTACTACAGAGGACCCTAAAAATACCCCAGTGAGCTGTTAGTACAGGTATACCCATCTCTGCCTAACCCTTTAAGAATTCAGGCATATTATAAACTAGTAAGAATCTCATTCATTAGATACAGTATTCCAAAAACAGAAAAACGGAGTACTGTTAATGAAAAAGCAGTCGGTAGGTTCACATATTTATGATACCAGACTCTTTTAAAAAATCAAACCGGCTTAAAATAAATAAAAAAAATGAATTCTCCAACACACACAGCGCTGCATACGGAATTCAAAATTCATTCTGTCGTTCAAAAATTCCATTTAAAACGCAATCTTTTTAACATGTGGACCCCACAATGGATCCGGCCTCAAATCCATTGACAAGTTTCTATGACAGTCGTTTAAATCATATACCACAATAGATTGGGGAATGCATTGAAAAGCCAACAGGCCGGAGTTAAAGCGGTGTATGGAATAAATGGCGTTTTGGATTTATATAATAGCATTTTTGTTATTTAAAGCGATTTTCAATATTGCATTATAATTGAAATAAACATTTTTACTGGTGGTGTCGTGCGGACTTTGATTATGGATGCTGTAAAGGTTCTCAGTGTCGTAATTTATTAAAGTAGGTTTAAGAAATCAGTATTTAATCGCATTATTATACATACATTATGGTACATATTATACATGAAAACAACCAATAAACTTGAGTCACGGGACTCAAGTAACAATATTAATTGGATTTCGTTTACAATTTTGTGATATACCTAGGTGTGTGAGTTTTCACAGGAGCCTATTCAGCCTGTGCTCAGCAGTGAGCCAATAAAAGAGTTGTTGATAACTTTAAAGACAAAAGTGAATACCTATTAAATTTAATGGTACATTATCGTGTAAAAATAATCTATTTCGTCCAATATAGACAAGTTTTAAACAAAATTTCTTAAAAAGCTACCAGTCACATTTCACTCACACCCACAAAACGTGAAGAAAGCATTCGACCTCTCAAGCATAAACGACCAAGATGAATAGCATCTCAAGTTTAGTGCCGACAGCGCTCCGAAATGATGTGATTTCGGCAGGCGTGAAGTTGAAGCAGTTTATTTTGATATGTGTACCTGAGAGCACTTGGCAGAAGAAATCGAGGCGAAGAAAGTTCGGGATGATGGAGCATTTTTGTATTGTAAAGAAGAAATGTTGTTAACAGTTCGATAAGGTATGCGAAATTGAGAAAATTTGCTAGTATTACTTTGCTTTTAGAATTTACCTATTTCATATTTTCTTTCAAAGAAAAAATGTGAACTCATTTATGCACAATTTTTTGTAGAGGCTATTCTGACGGATATTTTTTTTGTACTTTTTTTAACTCGCTCTACCGATGACACGCTTTCTATTGTTACTTTTGTCGTAGAAAATTGAAAATGTTATTCACACGAGCGTCGGTTTTTAAATTATATCAATAAACCGCGATGAGAAGTCTATTTCAATGTCTAATGTTATTTGTCCTTATTTGGTACAAGCTTTTGCCCGCGGCTTCGGTCGCGTTAAGAAGTATTATTATTCATTAGGTATAGCTTTATGCGTGCAAAGTCTCAGCCCGATCGGTTTAAAATTTACATAGTTTCATACAAACTTTCATCCCCTATTTTATCCCATTGGGGGTAGAATTAATCAAAATCCTTTCTTAGCGGATGCCTACGTCATAACATCTACCTGCATGTCAAATTTCAGCCCGATCCGTTCAGTGGTTTGGGCTGTGCGTTGATAGATCACTACACATAGTGATCTATCAACTCAAAGGTGATTGCCTGACTGACTGACAAGTCAGTCAGGCAGTCACTTTGAGTTATATATATTTAGATACATATAATATATTTAGATTAAAATGTTAAGTCATCTCTCTGTACAAACCATCTCTTCTTAAAAACCAATACAACGATCAGTCAGTCTCTTAAATACATTGTGACTCCGATATACTATTATGAAAATAAATTGCGTGTGTTTTGTTTCTAAACGGTTCATAAAAATTTCAGGCCGCTTAAGTGGACAACCTGAATAAAACAAAAACAATTCAAGTTACTTACGTAAAGCTCTTCCAATTTCCGTCCCAGTAACGCAAAAAAATTAAGACAAACGTAAGAGGGACGCACTACAAATAAACAATAAGGCGCTAGTTAATAGTACCTAATACCGTCTTAAGGGACTGTCCGAGCGACTAAACGGTTTTGTACAGAAACAATTCAATGGACACCTGGGTCCCCGCTGTATAAAAGGGACATCTAATAGAGTTCGAATGGAATTACATAGACGACTTGTTGTATCACCGGTAACGGAGGAACAAACTGTTTGTACAACTTTTTTGAGAGACCTATAGGGAATTTCTAAGAGTATTTTTGTCAATTCATTGAATGCTTAGAGGTAGGGCGTAGCGAGATTTCTCATTCAAATTGAGCTGCCCGGCTGGAGAAGTAGCTCTGCCTTATAGGAGACCTCAATGAAAGTTGCTGTGTTTCGATCTAAGTGTTTTGTTGTTAGTGAGTGAGGTTACTAGAGCTCGTTAGGGGCTCCCTTATTTTTAGATACCTAAACGGCAAGCGATATTATGTGTATACGGTGTTGCAAACGTATTTAGTATTGTAAATCAATAGAAAGATTGATTGATGATTTGTCTTTAATAAATGTTTCTCTTTTCAGAGCAGCTCTATTAAGTTTTTATTATGCTATTCCAACAGTACTAATGTTTATTAAAAACTCGTTACATAATAATGTTATGTGATATCCTCATTTATCCGTAAGTTACCAGTAGTAGCATATCCAGTAGACGTTGTAGTAAATATCGTAGGGAAATCTAGGAAAATATTATGTTTTCCCTGATCATTCCCGGGATTCTATATCATTTAAGGAAGTTACTGAGATATTTACTATAAATATAAGGATAAACGTTGAGCCATTTTCATCTATGAGCATGTTTACTGTTAGCAAATCCGCTTTTGCTTGTATTTCGATTTGGGTAAGACAGGCTATCAAAGAATGCTGAAGTACTGAAACTATTTTAATGCGTCGTTTATGCATTATTCCTTCACATAATTTCTGTTTTTCTGCCTGATTTATATTGCGTAGAATCATATTAATATTCTCCACATGGGAAGGTACACACCTTTGCGCAATTGTACAATCAACAATGTAGATGGTACAGGTTTCCATGCTGCAATTTTTTGTCTTCTTCATGAAAGAGAATAAGGTCGATTGGTGAATCACCATTGTCTGTTTACTCCATAATTTAAGACCACAGGAGGAGAGCTTATTGCCATCCAATGGGCACGTAGTTCTCCGATAACAGTTCTCGAAGCAGTCGTGTATATCTGCATGTTGAACAAACGTATCACAATAAACTCAATGGAAATGTCATTTATGACCTCTAAAATTTTAGTGAAGTTATAAGAATTATATATTATGCTTATATAACGATAAATTGCAACTTGACTTGGGGAATAAGGCTGACCCGTACACCAATGAGGCTGGTGTAACGTCATACTAGTTTCACTCATCTTAACAATAAGACATAGTTACAAAACCCCAAATAACAACAAGCTTGTTCCTGCAAATCCCATAAGAAACGGACAATCGCTTCAAAAGGGGGTCGGTTAGCGAAACAGGTTACCATCCAAACGAGAATGGGCAACAATAATTCATATCTGGGCACAAAGCGAAGGGGTTGAATTAATCTCGTAGGTCCCCTGGGCAACAGTGGCGATCCAATTAGAATAGGAAAAAACCAAGGTCCGAGAAGTAAGACAATTTAGATGTAGTTTGACTAAGGAAAGTAATTCTATTTTTATTGAAAACAAATCTTTTGTGTTTATAGATGGAGCTGGCGGAATGTTTTGTTCTTCGAGATAATAGGAAACTTGATGAATTGTATTGTTAGCTTGGGACTTCTAACTGACGAACTAACGACAACAAGTTGTTTTCTTTGTTCAATAACAAACTAGTCTGATAGTTTTAATTCTTTTCCTATCCCTTAATTTATCTTCTAATGATAAATACTTTCATATTTTCAGACTGCCTGATTAGTCGGGGATTGCAAGTGCGACTATGCAGCTTGTGGCTTCGATTCTTGGGATCGATTCTTTGCTCCACCAAAGAGAAATCGACTTTTGCTTTAAGGAAATTTCAATTTTGTCTTAGTGTTTAGATCTGTGTCTAATTAGCAGTCCTTTTTAATAAGAAATTTATGATACTACGGACTGAAAAATATAATGTCAATCAATTTTAAAAAGACCTCAACAGAGCTAATAGTTTTCAAACAGCAAAACATATTTTCCTGAATCATAGTTATAGAGCATTTTCAATTGATTTCACAAAACTAAATAAAAATCTGTGCAGCCGTTTAGGTCGTCGATACGATACCTAAAATAGGCACCCAGATACGCAAATTCAAAGATACACACCCGTCTACTTGTCAAGGGTTACAAAAATATAACCAATTATAGCATTAAACATATAAATGTCGTGGGTCAAGTATCAACAGCCCAGCATGACCAAGTATTTTATGAGAAAACATGGACCATCCCAAATGTATTGCCACAAGAAAAATTGAAACAAGTCCAGATGAAATATGAAATTTTGCGAAGATTAATGGTTTTAGCACAGTGACCGAGACTGAATAGACAAGGTTACCTCTACTTGTGCTGACCTCTAGTTTATTTAAAACGGAGACGATTATAGGTCACTGGGAATACGTGATAATGGTATACGAAGATAAACTTCTGAACTTCGTTGCTAGGCAACTTAATAAGTGCCAAATCACTGATACTATATTTTTGGAGGGCTGAGCAGTTGTGTACTCATGTATCTATTCATCGATGTATTTTCTGATAACATTAAAGCTGTCTTCGGTACGGTTCCAAATTTTTTAAAATAATGTAGTGGCTCAATGGTCTAGTCTCCGCACCAAAAAGCGCTTTAGTGAAACATGAGATTCAAAACTCAGATTTTGGTACTTGATTGAATGAATGATTGAATGATTATTTATTTCTGTAAATAGATATTTTGAAGACACTTTTACAAGTCATGTATGAGGTTATTTTGAGATCTAGGTGGCGATGACGACCTCTGAGAAGAAATGCCGAATATTGTACCTACCACCTACATGAGACCTAAAGTATGTGCCGACAAAATGTAGAAGATGAAAATTCCTCTGCCTCCACCTCCAGTATACAAATGTGATGGTATGTAATATACATTACAAAAACGTATCATTTATCTCGAGCACCTAGCTCACGAAATTCATATAAATTATTTATTTAACACACACCAAGACATCCATTTCTCTTCCACTTAAAGGCACTATTAACTTAGTCCAGACAGTGTTGCAAGGCAAAATAAAATCTCTGCGTATCGTAACCGGGGAAGCCCCATGGGGTGTTCTTAATTAAATACAGCCAGAATTGAAACCTCGCGCCTGAGGAATCCAATATTTCTTCAGCGTTTTTCCTCTTTACTGCAACGTGAGTGAGTGAATGGTTAATAAATTGTTCGGTCAACGTAATACGGTATTACGTAATATGCAACAAAAATGTATTATATTAAGTAGCTTTTGTAATAAGTAACCGATAATTTGGTTTCTGTTTGTAAAATTACTAATTTTTTTACAGTTGATATTAAGTTTATTATGAGATTAGATATTTATTTCTTAGATTTTCGTAACGTTTACTATGTTAACCCCGTCAAAATGAATGAAATGGAAAGATTGAAATCATTTCATTTCAACTAGTATGAAGATTGAACCTTTTACCCGTACCTATTCCAGGATTGCCTAACATACACAAATACCTAGACTTTATTATCTCTAATCCATATAAATATTTATTTTGTTCAGCTGCGTCAAATAAATAGTTTATCTTTATGTAAATACTGTAAATCATTATTATTCATTCCCCCATCATATTTATTCTTCAGTACCTTCTGATCCATAGAATAACATAAACAAACTTACTTTACATATTTCACACTGAAATATGTAAAGTGGGTAACTTTATCAACACACTTTCACTTCGCCTGAAACTCGTTAGGCGAATATTTGACGAACATTTTTGCTCACAAAAAGCTATGTTGACGCCGACGGTTACTGTTTATTAAAAATTCAAATACTAAGCTAAATAAAGTGGGCTCCCTGCTACCGGTAAGTGATCTTAAAGATCATGATTAAACATTTTATATTTACTACAGGCTTCTAGAAATACATACTTCAGCCGAACCGTAACTGCAAAGAGTTTAAGTAAATGAGTTGGAATGTTTAGTTTCATGGAAGGGTTAAATTAAATTATATTAATTATTTTGTAAGTCGAATGTAAATTACGTTAATTTGCTGGGTATATTAGTATGTTATTATATGATTATAAGATTTTAATTGTACCTATCTATAGAACTAATTTCTTTTTTGGTATTTAGATTAAGTATGTGTCCTTTTTGTGATTTGCTGTAATATGACAGAGCAAATAACTATAATAGTAAAAGTATATTCATAGCACCGTACTGAAAGATTACCTAGTAAAAAGACTTCGACGCCGACGAAGTCGCCCGAACAGCTATACGTAATAAATAAAGCTAAACAACAAACGTGAAATGTATAAAGGGAATTTTCGAGAAATTGTAAATCTTTGATAATTAAAGATTCGTCTAAGAAAGAAATTGCTTAAAATTAATGGGGGAAGCGGTCTCGGGAACATTTTATTTAATAAGACTTTGTGCAGCCCTACGTACATAATTGCAAATTAATAGCGTTTTCAAGAAAAAGGGACCTTTTAATGGCTAATTAGGCAAACGATAAATATATTTTGAACAGGAGCCCTCCCAATTTCTTTACAATGCCTTTTGAATTATAACGTACACTTATTAATATGCTTCATACGTAATTAGGCGTTTTAGAAAGTGTTTAAACTTTGTTTTAATTAATTTAGATGTTCCACGCTCAATTAGAATTCACGCTTTAAGGTAGCAGAATTTTCCTACTATTTTAAATATTTACAATGCAGATAGCAACATTTACTTGCTTGCTTTTTAAATATTAAAAAAACTCCTACTTTTTGTGCCCAGACGCACAATACACTTGAAACTGGCGAAGAGCGGACGTCTCCAAAGAAATCTGTATAATATGGTCAGGTAATAAGCGAGATTTGGACTTGTGTTGTTTATTTAGAAAATAAATATAACAACCACTTATAGGTAAACTCTGCATGTACCAAAAGCGTAGTCGTAACATACAAAATAATACATAGAAATTAAGACAATACCAAAGTTGCACTAAGTTAATTTTAACGAAATTAAATTCAAACAAAAGTATAGCGAGTAGAACTGATTAAGTATAAAACTACGTTATAAGTAGCTCCATTTTACATACCCGGTAAAATAATGCACGGTAACAAAGCATTGTAGTATAACTTTTGTTGGTCATAGAAAGACAAGACGTAGCTTTCAGTTAAACGGAACGAACAATTCGCTAACTCTCTGTATTCAATGTACCGCGTAAACAACAATTAATAAAAGAGTGTTGAAACGCTAGCGCCAACTCCAGGACGAGAGTGGATTCCACCAAAGTCCAGTGTAAAACTTTAATCACTGTTTAATTAAAGTCTAGCGACTCGAACGTGACCAGTTTTCTGGTCTCCACATGTTCTAGATGCCGCTCAGCGGGAGATGTAACACAACACGAAAGTGGGCAATAAATTTGCTGTACTGCCCTTCTAAAACTTAACAATTTATTACAGTTATTAAACGTAATATCGAAATAAAATTCATATGAAAAAGCTGTGAAGTATTAGACAGGAACGCATATAAAACGAATATAAATGAAGTGGTCCCAAGTTGTGCGCCAAGAAAGCGCGCTCCGCAAACGAATTTCATTAAGTCCGTTGCAGAACTATAGGTACTGATTAATTAAACATGATTAAATAGCTACTAAGTAATAAAACTTGCACGATGAAAGATTTAGATATTCCCTTACAAGCATCATAACAGTACAAATTCAAGAACAAAAATAAATCCAACAGCTCATAACATATCAAATAAAACGGCATTTGGCGTAACGAGCGCGCTATAAATATATGTGCATCCCACAAGTGATTTATACGCGCCTAAATAAATAAACGTATATCAAAAGAGAACGTTATACGCGAAACATATGAAGATAGTTGAAGACAGTAATTTTACGCATTATATAACCCGTCCCAAGGCAAAGATGTGGACATTCGTCATCCTACTTCGGAGCGCTGCGGACCTGCGCCACGTACCCTTATTTTGAAAGGACGGATAAACTTGTATCCGCTTACAGATTTATTTTCCGCACATAAATTATACCAGGGTCCTCGATTTATCTGTTTTTGTCAACTTATAAATTCTATGTATTTTATATAACATCTGGTGACTGGAATATATGATGCGCTTATTTTACATGTAACGTAGTCAAAACTAATATATCTTTAAAATGTTCAATAATATTCAGTGGCCCGCGTTGGGTGCCATTTGCAAGTAATACGTGAAAGCAATAAACTCGGCCAAGTCACATGTGAAAATGTGACTTGCATAATGTTACGTTCACTCACTGCCTATAAATTCCATTTAATTAAAAACGTGACTGTACAAAAAATAGACCTACTAATCTACATTTATTTAAATGCGACCGTTGTTTGCTTTATCCAACGTTTCATTTTGGCATACATGAAAAAATGGAAAAGAAACCTGAGGTAGAGAAACATGTATGGTATGATTTCGATATTGTTATAACTCATTCTTGTGCGTGATCGTGTGTCAAATATAAAATGTATTGTTTGAAAACAACGTAACACAAAAGCGAACATTTCTTTGACGATACAAAGCCGAGTGTCAAGCCCTTTGGTCTCAACTTGCAAACTATTCGAATTCCCCCCAAACTCCCCTAAATCGAATATTTGAATTCAGAATACCACCATGACACGGGGCAATGATACATTATTTATCTAATAATATTTATAGCCGCTATGAAAAACTGCCGCGATTTACTCGTCTCTTTTATTTAAACTTAGAATGCTTTATGGCTTACGAGATCTTGAATGGTGCATCTACACTAGCATTTTATACTGTTATGGAAAGTAAGACATTTACGCGGAATAATTTAAACATTAGTAAATAAGCACAGTGGAACTTTGCTCAAAGCAACGGTTATTTTCAAGTTCATTGTATGAAGATCAACTCAATTATATTTGAACTCATTAAAGTTAAGATGATGTCATCGTTAGAGCCCGCCAGATTTAATTTAATTTGGTTTTTCAACAATTGTATATCGATAATACGTTTAGAGTTCATAACAAACCAGTAATTGCAACAACAGAACTAAATTATATTTGCAACTCGGTATTTAATAAATTGTTATCATAATGATTAGTTCGGTTCCACATATAGTGACAATATAAAATGTTTCTCCAATCATCAATCAGCCTGTCGCAATCCACTGCTTCATAGTCCTCTCCAAAATTGCGCCATAGCATACAGTCGTCCAGTCTATTCTCGATCATTTTCCTTTTTCCCCTTACCTATTTACCTTCTTCAAGTAAAAATTTGTCCGTTCCTTATCGCTCGTCTACCATACGTCTGTCCACTGCAGCTTTATCGATCAAAGGGCCGTGTTACGCCTACATCATATAACTACAAATTTGTCTAGCGACGAGATATTATCAAAAAACGGTACCCTTTCTCCGGACACCGGTTCGATCAAGCGTCCCGTTTATCAAAAATGGGAAGGCCAGTCCCGGGATAAAATTGGTGAGCTTTTAAAAGGCAGATCCTTCGATGAATTTATTATGCTACCTAAACATGTCAACCGGACTGGCGGGCGAGATGATACAAAAGTAATGTGTGCTCTTTCATAAACAAAATAATAATAAGTGTGAATAATTTTAAAGCGCAGTCGGATGTGGGAGACTTTGGATTTCGTAGTTTTAGTTCTGAGGTAGGTTTTTAGTGTTTCTGAAATTTTATTCTGTCTAGTTTTTTTTGATGCATGGATGGATAAGTAGGACATACAAATATCTCGAACCAAGTATCGCAGGTGCCTATCGATTAGCCACTGAAACAGAGAGTGGTTTCTGATCTGTACTTTGGCGAAAGCATATCTCGCTTAAAAAACTGCTGCGTTTAAAGATTATTTAAAATCAGCAACATAAGTTGTAGGTATTTATCAGATGTATATTCAGATACAGATATAGATTCGTAACACTTTTACATTCAATTTTAAACGGATAATCGTATTACTTGATTATATTATATCAACGTATAACTCAGAATTTCCTTCACCACACATTGAATATTCGCACATGGCAACTCACGCAAGATACATCAAACAATAGCCCCCTCCCATGAAGCAAGGTGCGGACGGGAAGCAGGTGGACTACGGCGCGATGAATTACCCAAGGACAGATGTGGAGCGTCGTCGTCTTTTAACTACCGTAACAAGTTTTAGGCCGCGCCCGCTATCTGAGCGGAGCGGTTCTCGCGCACCATCCCGTGAGAGCGGTTTGACAAAAGTGTCAAACCACTAAATAAAAATTTGATTAACTAAACAAAGTGTTGAGACCGAGTGTTGAGAACCATTATTTGTTGTACTGCCAGACTCTTAGTACTAGAAAACTGTTAGTTGGCAAGGGTAAACATACTCATATAAATCACTTCGTCAAATTGAAAACACATAAAGTAATAGTCGACCATCTTCTTGCAACACTCTAGCTTCAAAACCTTACACTCCGCGTGAATCGACACATAAGTACATGGTTGGTTGCTTCTTTTAAAAAAATATAATTTATATCATAAATGCAGATATTTGCAAAAGTGGGTATCGAGTCGTGTCAAGAAGTCAAACAGAAAGCAGGAGATAGACAACAGTGGCGATTGCTCCACCGACAAGAGCTGAGCGCTTAAATTAATAATAATAATAATGCAGATATTTATAGGATACTTTATTTATATTTCCTACTTTTAGTTTTAATTTTCTTGAATTGGAGACATCATGCAATCGCATTGATTGCATCGGTACAATATTTTTGTAACACATTATTAGTTTCTTCGCAGGGAAAATACAGCTAGAAAATCAGTGACCTATTACTTATACAAACATGGCCGGAAGGCCCTGCACTAATAACCATTATTGTTGAATTAGTATCGCCATTAAATGCAAAGGTGACACTAAGGAGACGTTAGCTTGACACATTTGTGATTGGCTATTTAAATAGACAAGAGAGCGATAAAGATATAAATAGAAGAAAATACAGTCGAATTGATAACCTCCTCTTTTTGGAAGTCGGTTAAAAAGGACAGATCTTTTATGACAAATTTTGTTATTTACGCTGTAATTGCAATAATTAGAGCTTTGTTTTATATATCTTATTTATACTATCAAACCCCACAGTTCTAAACACAGTCCACATTTTCAATGTAAAATTATATGGCTTTTAACTCAGACTCAAGATATTGACTACCTAATTTAAGATTTGGGATTGTTACTATATTAAATGTTATGGTGGGTTAAGCTAGGTTTAGTTTTCAAACACGTAAAAAAGGACTGAAACCATTTCAATTTTAAAAGCGTGTCGTTACTTTGGACAGCCTACACAATTGACGTTAATTTATTTAAATTTTACTTTTCTGAAATGACAATACGAAAGTAATCTGGCCATAGTCCTTAATTTAAAAAGGTTCAGCAAACAAGAAATGTATTTAAAACTAAATATAACACAAATAAATGAAATGAAATCTAAGTTTCATTTACTGAAAACTAATTGCTGTAATAAACGGGAAGATTGCCGGTAATCTAGACCTGACACATGACAGATTGATCATTTGCATCAAAGGAGATCATAAATAACGACTTCTTCGTCATAATAATTTATGAAAATGTCACTACTAAATCAGGGCATACGCTCACTGGCCGACAGCACTCTGAATCACCATTTTCACTGCATATTATTATTGCTCAACTCCTAAATCTAAAGATAACGCGTTTCAACGACGTGGGAGGGCCATCAAAATCCCTTTCTATGTTTTAAATAAAAATTTAACCCTAAAAGCAGTTTCATTTTATGAAGGTTCTTTATGGCCCTGCGGCATCGTAGATGCATTTATTTGTTCTTATAAAATTGTTATTAGCTCGTTCCACAATTTCGTACTTTCTTTTCACCGGAGGTTTATATTAAGTCTGTGGTACGTTCTGTATTAAAGTGTGCGGGCTCCTTTTAATACTGTACGAGCTACTACATTTTTAAAATATTCGCCGCTGAATTTGCCGTGTTTTGTCTTGCTTTAGTACATTTTCTTTAGTAAACTGGCGGCTCATTAACAGCTATTAGTGGATAATAGAAATAATTGTAGGTATATCCTTTATTGCTTGCGTTAATATAGAGATTCAAAATTTTATTATATTTATGTATTTGTATGATGGTAAATAAACCAGATACTTTCACGAAATATTAACATTATAATCCCACTGCTGGGCATCCCCTGATCTTAAAGAGATTATGCTTTAATCCACCGCGCTAGCCTAATACGGGTTGTCAGACTTCACATGCCATCGAGAAAATCTCTCAAGCATGTAGGTTTCCTCACACTGTGCTCCTTCACTATTTGTGCATGCGATATACGCACGTAACTTCGAAAAGTCACTGGTGCGTTCCTTGGAATACAACTCAGGACCATTGACTTCACAGTTTCAGTTTCACTGGTCACACTACGACAGAAGTAAAACTTATAAAAGGAAAAAGTTTACACCTAAACACTTAGCTAAAAATATACGCGTCGACTTGAGAACCTCCTCCGTTTTTCCTTTCGTCGGTTGAAAAAGAGCTGGTATATTAAAGTCATGTGGTATCATTGAAACAGTGCATCATGTAGACCAACAGACAACAGGGAACACTCGGCATTTGTCCGCGACAGTTCTGACGACACTCCAAATGTAATATGTCGCTCCCGGGACCCGCCTGAAGAAACGCTTTCAACAATTGCACACATTTTTGTGTTTACTCTCTTGACATTTTATTTGTGTGCTGGCGAAATGTCAGGTAAATAATTATGGTACCTCTTCGTATACTCAGCTCAAAGGATGTATAGAGTGAACTACGACATTCTAAATTATAATGTTTCTGCATTAGCAGGAGTAGAAAGATAAGTATTAGGTAATGTCGCCCGTCGTAATAGGTCCCGTGCTAACTGAGTTGATTTGGTACAAGTGTTTTATGGAAAAATATAGGTACTAGATTAAACTCAATAATATTTGCTTCATCAGGGTGAATTACATACTCGTATTGCACAACCTAGGACCTCACAATCAACAGGCGTTCGAGACTACTAGGAGATAGTAATCCTAAATATAGTGCATTCGTAACTGACTATAGTTTAGTCTGATGCAACCCCCTTCCCCAATAGCCGAGTGACAATATAACGCTAGAATTAAAATGATGATGTCTGAAAATGACATTTATGAACGCCCGCATCGTCGTAAGCTTATGTCATTCACGTATTTTCTGTTGATTCGAAATTTCGATTGCTTCTTGGTTAAGAGGGGAGTATAACGTAAGTAGCTTTTGCTGGGAACCTATTGACCAATAAATCTTTCCCATGGAAACGCATACTATAATAACTGGTTAAGCGGATACAACTGAAAAAAAAGCATCTGAATATTAAAAAATGGTCATAACCTTCAACTTCATATAAACCAATTCTTTGTTGCGCCTACACACTTATATTCAATTCTTGCCGATATGTGTCACACTGTATACATATAAGTAGGTACGTACATGGAGGATGAAAATCTGGAGACTGAGAGGCGTAATAAAACCTTTCGAAAGAAGCGATTCCCCTCAAATTCCAATGTTCAAATAAAACATATTCCGAGTTAAAATTCCTTATTTTTTCCCAAACTCAAATCTCTTTAGCTGCATGACATTTCATAAATATTGAGAACAAAAGACGCTTTTAAGAACCTCCCTTAACGGTTCGTTCAGTCAAGTCCTAGCTCAAACAATATAAAAGATGTTTATTGTGTAAGTAACTTTTAGGTTAGTGTTTGTTCTTCAGTAGTTACAGCCCTCATAAGTCTTTGCCGAGGAGATCAGAGGCAATAACCACAACAACGGTTATAAATCTTAATGCTACATTGAATTACATTCTCGTATTGGAGAAAATTATTGTGTTAGGCTGTCCTGTGAGCATACGAGCAATATGTACAAAAACAATTGGAAAATGCTTCAAACTTTTTTTTCGTAAGTCATAATTACAATGGATCTTTAAGACATAGTATGTACTAGTTAGTGTCTACTTAATGTATACTACCTGATACTATCACCGTAAGTAAGTTTTACTTTTATTCTATAAAAAAAATACTTGTAAATGTATCATTTGGATAACCAAATGATACATTTACAAGTATTTTTTTTTTTTTACAAGTATTTTTCTTTTTGAAAGAAAAGTAAAGAAAGCAAATATTAACAAACTTACGGAAGTAATTAATACCCTCTTTATGAATATGAATTTGTACCAATATAGATATCAGATAATAAATCACACAACTATTACGCCAATTACGCAACGGTCAGGCTTTCCTTAATCTGTATGCTCAGTCCCAAGTTAGAAAAAGGGCTCAGAGGCAACCCAACTTATACTCCAGCCTCCATGATTCAAATTGATTTATGCCCGCCGATAAGCAGATCGAAAACTTTCCCAACTAACCATTTTGGGAGGCACACACGGAGTGAGAAAAACTATTGTTTTACTCTTCAGTTGCGTAACGCCGAGTGCTATTGTAATAAGTTATTGGCGGAAGGATTTGTGGCTATAAGTTAGGCCGCGCACGGTGCCCTGATTCCACAGATATTGATCTTTCTAAGTCGGACGCTCGCTCCGTCGCGGGAAGAAAAACGATCACAGTTTAACGAAAGGGAACACCCTGGAATCTAATTACGTTTTCATTCTTTGCAACGTCCTTCGCAAACAACTTAGCTTAACATATTCATTAATGTACCTAGTAATTAATTAACAAATCGATTTGGTGGAATCAGTTAATGCTTAAGTTAAAGAGAAACTAAATCATTGGAGTTTGGTAAATTATATTTTTGTATTAACAAGGTACATTACAATGGTAATAAGAAATGAATATCCGCCAAAATATAGTAGCCATTTCGCCACAAATGCGCCCCTCATCCATCATCGGTAATCGGAAACGATCATTGCAAAAATGAGTATAATTTACTGTGAGCTTCGCATTTTACAGTCGACCCAAATTGCTGCCATTACATGCTACATGACACTGCGGTGCACCATAACGACTGACCATTTTGCTTTAAAATGTATTTTTATCATGTGGTCCAGTATGTATATAGCATTAACAACTATATGACTTTTCGGGTCTTTTTAAAAGGAGGTCCAGTTAATAGTTTCTCGTCCCTACGCCGTTTCTTTATAATAGGTACGACACATTTCATGGAACTCCCGATAACGATCCTCTCCATAACACGGTACTGCTTTTCGGAAAAAGGCCTGAGCACGGCAAAACTTACGCCCAAAGCTTTGCCTTTCAAAAGATCTTCACGCAACGCAGTGTTGTCACTTAGGCGAGTCTTGATGTACTTCAAAAGGTGCTCTAAGTCTATATTGTTCAGTTTGACCAGTGCGGCGATAGCAATTTTGTCGTGGTCTTCAGAATCCTTGAGCTCGACTTCTAATTTGACATCAGTATCGCCTGAAGGGTATATAATTTCCTGGAGTTGGAAGCGATTTGGGCCAGCTCCAACCATCAATGCGCATCTGAAGTTGTTCTGTCTATTTACGAGTGTGTTCAGCCAGCTTGAATTTCGTTCTAGTGCTCCTAGTAGGAAATTTATAAAGTCGCCTACTTCTTTTTGTTTCTTGTAAGACGCGATGGCGGCCAGAGCCACCTCTGGGAGTTCCACGGTCTTCTCGGCTAGCTCACGGGATTTTTTGACCGGGAGTCTTTTTGTTGCCATTGTCACTGATAGTCGTTTGAACAAACTCTTAACACTTCTAAAGATATTTCGAACACGTTTAGTCTGGTTACGTAAAATTTTGCCGTTTTTAAATAAATTGGACGTACAAAAATTTTTTTGGTGACTTTTTTGCCGTTGAGTTTTGTTGAATGTCACTTTTTGATGTTGCAGCCAGTGAATGTTTTTTATTCTTTTTCTAGCGAGTTTAGGCGAAGGTTTTTGTTCCTCTTTCATTATTTTGAATGAAGAAAAAAAAAATTAGATTAGTATAGTTTTAAAATAACAAGTAATTATTTCACCTACATCTTCCGCCTACTAGTCTTCCCACAAAACTTTTGCGACCTTTACAATAAACAGCGTAGGTTGATGTAAACCCACATAATTTAGATAATTACTTTATTCGACCGATGCAGTAAAAGCGCCGAAGTAACTGGAAATAAATGACGGCATCGAAGGTATTCGGAACAGTTAATAGTGGTCGTAAATGAACAACACCAGTTAGAATTCCAATAAAACTAGTTCTTAATGCAACTTATTATGCATATTCGTTATTTTTCTACGCGATAGATGCGCGACCGAACTATGATAAGCTAAATATTTTTAGAAAATGATGTAATATTAGAGACTAAGAGATAATACTCGCTGAAATAGGACACTGATTCGCGATCGTATTGCTGGGCAAGAATCACCTCTCATTTAAGAGGGATTAAGCTTCACGCAAGCCTTGTGCGGGTTGGCAGACTTCACTCACCACCCAAAAAATATCTCAGGCATGAAAGTTGCATCTCAAATTATGATGTTTCCTTCATCTTTTGATCCTGTGATTGTTATTTTACTTGAATTTATTTGTACGTGGTAAGTTCTTGTATATTTTCAATAATTTTACTTGAAATAAATCAATACTTGTAGATGAAGAGTACTTCTAGAATATTGACTTGACCTAAACGACATTATTTTATACGTACATACAACATTGTCTATAGATTTAGTAAAGCAATAGGTAATCATAGGTAACATTTTAATAAGAAAAACTAAAACTTAGGTCGTGTACAGTAAGTTTGTTTACTCGATCTAGCACTCTTATGTTATTTCCACCAAACTACCTACGACTCAAAAACACATTAAAAATATACTTAGATAATTATTTAGGTATTTTGTGTAAGAACGTGTTTTTACATATTTATCATCTTACTATTACAACATCGATACTTTTAGTCACCCATCTAACTGCAAATAAAAATGTACTCGGTGAGATATGATCGAATATTAGGATGCGATCATTCTTCGGCGGTCGTGCATTAAAACCTGTTTGGAGATTTTTTGCTTATAGATAGTCGTCTAGTAATATTATGACACTATACTTGAGTCTAAGCATTACTTACATATCTATTAATAATTTAATGGAACATTCTCTGCAATATTGTGAAGGCTTAATTACGAATAACTCTAAATATGAAATCAATGTCCCATTTTGCATTTGTTGCATCTTTTTTAAAGGTAACCTGTTCTCACCTGACCTCTTTTCAACTAGGTAAATTAATGGTAGATTTAATTAACACGTAAGAGCCTCTCTATTAATTTAGGGACTTATTACGGGTCTTAGTGTCTGGTCCATCCAAAAGCAGCCTAAATACTAATATTTTATGGGCATATCTGACCTGAAATTTGGTCATTAACCATTTTATTAATTACTGCTATATCTGCTTCAAACCTACAGTTTTTCGAAACAATTTGAGCAATAAAATGTACTATATTGTAAATAGGTATGCAGATTAGCTGATCGTTTATGACCATAGGGTCAATAACCAGTCATGGTAATTTTCTAGTACAAATAGCGGTAGTTTTGGATTAGTTCCATTATTTAAACGAGTAATGACTCTGATTATGATAAATAGGTATACTTTATCTATATTTTATGTTGCAAAATATATTGGATTGGCTTTGGTAGGTTATTGATATTTTAACGATCGTCAAATTGAGCAAAACTGCTTCTTATTAGGTACGATGTTACAATTTAATTCCGAATGTCGATGTCACTAGCGGAGCTCTGAACATACCTATCTGGACATTATGAGACAGCGCCATCTAGTTCCGTGATAAGCAACGAGGCTTGTGTATTGTATGTACTATGTTTTTGTTAATACATACATATTATAGACATAGACATATATTTATTGCATAAAACTGTGTATATATGAAGGTGTTATAAATTATATAGTAACCGAATCAACAGTTACCCGGTTCGGGTGTTCAACTTAAATATTAAGGCTACACTATTTTAGTGTCAAAGATCATACATAGATGCATCCATGACACGGACTCTGGGTAATATTGTTGAATAGATATTCTTAATTAGATGTGCATACACGAGCATGCAGGTGTCGATGCACCCGCTACCGGGGTCGACAGACCGGCTAGTGGTGAGATATCAATTTTCAACATGAAGGGCCTATTATATTACGTTACTTTGTAAGTACTAGCCCGATTGCGTAAAACAAATGTAGAATACTTACTGTTTTTAACACGTAAAGTCTCGTATGTCTATGTGAGTAGATAAGTACGTACGTAATATAATTTCGTAAAATAAGATGATTAAAATTCCTTAGTATTGCACAGGAAATAATTATCTAACTACCTGCATGAAATTAATCGAAGCTAGTTCAAAAAAAAACAGCTGTCAATAGATAAAACCAATAAACAACCTTATTTCACACAACATAAAGGTGATAAGCCCCACAGAAGCATAGATCATCTACCTACCACTTATTTTTTATTTTACATCGCTACAGTCGTAACTATAAATTAGCTAATCAAACAGAACATTCGTGCGGAAACATCGCGGTCGGTGCAGAAAAAATTACTAACGCGAGAAATTGCCTTTCAAAGGGAAATAGCGAACGAGATCGCAGCGCGTATCGAGGTCAAATAATATATACGTAGATATATAGAGCGTACGACGCAGGCATGAGCCAAATAGGTTAGGTCTAACATCGTCAAAACAATATAACTTACCGAAAACAGCATTCACATCCAATAGGTACCTATTCCGTTACAAGATTCGCTTCAACGGTCGTCGGCAATGCTGTCACTCACGCACACACACACAAATAAACCGTAGTAAACGTCATAACCAACGTTTACATCGTTAATTACACTATTTGGCGATGTTTTTCGACACTGCGAACAATATATCACATGTAGAACAACTTTAACTTGCACATAAAACGGTCACAAGCCACAAAATGTTAATGAATCATAGAAAAAACGTATTTTTTAGGCAAAGACAGGCCTAATCACCACTCCTTTTCTCTCACGGATTTCTGTGATAGCGAACAGCTGCGGCGTGTGTTGTACCAAAACAAATACCCGTAACGCCATCTGTTGGCGATTCAAGTTTAACTAATACAACAAATGGACATGTGGGAGTTGATGTCAATGGACTCCGTTGAACTTTCGAAACAATTACTTATTGATATAAGCACAACAGATGGCGCTGTATATAAGTCTAAGTAATGAATGCATAATGATTACTCAGCAAATAATGAACCGCAATGTGTCCCTGTATGAATAAACCTACATAATTTTCTTCACTAGTCTTAAGTAGGTACTATTGAACAAAGTGATTAAAACTTCGAACTTATTATATAATATGGCTAGGAAATTCAATATGCTGCTAATGACAAAACCAAAAATATGAAGATTGTTTGAATCAAACAAAAAGTAGTAAATAATAACACAATTAATTTATTAAAATAACATTTAAAACTAATTTGTACAATTTTATGATACAACTGGCTCTACAATGTAAGACATAACAATATATTTCCTAGCCAAGTCTAAGCACTTTGAGCTATGAATGAATTTGATATACTGACTTTATAGTGATGTACTAGTGACTATCTACATTATAAAATAAATGTAATAAGGGACAACCACTCCGAACTATCTCTGGTCTGGTACGAAGAAAGGTCCAAAATGAGTGCTCTCTTTCTAACTAATTAATAGTTTAGTTGTGATATTTTAGAAAGAGAGCACTGTGGACCTTTCTTCGTACTTCGCACTTATTGAACATAAATGTAAATTGAAAGGGTTTTCAATTATAGACCAGATAAAATATTATCTGGTCTAGAATAGAATACTCTTGCTACTCCCTTTTATTGGTATGCATGATAAATCATATCAACAAGGTATATTTTGTTATCAGAATATTAATTAACAACAAGAAATACAACCAAGAGCACATTATACATAAAATTAATTAAAAACTACTATTTACAAACAAAAATAAATAGATAAAATATATATTTTAATTTATAGGACGTCAAAAAACTCGTCCCCGTCGCTGTCAGGGGGTAGTGCCCAGAAGACTGGCAGCATTGCCACGTTGAATGGCAATATCTTCAGAATATATTCTTTATCCTAAATTTGAGTATGTGATCACTACTTTTATATAGGGTACGTTGAGGTAAGATCGGCACATGGGGTGAGAACGAAAGAACCAAATTTCCAGCTTATTCAGCTATATTTTTGAATGCTAGCATTGCGCGCCACGTCATTATGTTCTAGCGTGCCGAATAAGCTGGAATTTTGGTTCTTTTGTTCTTACCCCATGTGCCGATTTTACCCCAACGCACTATATGTATAGGTGCAATTATAAAATAAAAGAGCTATTAAAAAAACATTTGTTTTCTAATAAATTTGGATTATTCACAACAAAAATAGTAACATCAGCTCATGTATATTTTTTTCTCATTCACCACTCCTACATAAAGTTTTAGCCCGGCAAGAGTGAATGATCTACAATCCTCTCAAATCAACTTTTTATATATTTCTTCAATTTGCTTTTAATTTACACATTTTACATAGAGATCTTTGGGATTAAAAGTTCAATTGTAAGACTATTCATCCACAATATTAGAATTACGATCTAAATACCTCTGTATACTAGGGGCCAATGTTTCTAAAACATTAACTATCCTACCAAATATTGAGAAGAGTTGATCATTCTGTTTGATTCTCGCCATTTCTCTTTCATGCAACATTTTTTCTTTTTCTCTTTCAAATTCTATGTACTTCTTCGTGATATCGTTTACGCCGTTATTCAACCGTTTTCTTCTTTTTACAGGTCTTGAGTCGCTGCATGAGCTCGTAGAAGCGTATGAGGGTGCTGGCGATTTTCTGTTACATCTGCCATTAGCTTTTGACGCGGGCAAGAAGCCTGGAGTAATATGTGAAGGTGGCGACAATGTTCTGTCACGCATTTCTAGCTGTATCTCTTCCTGAAATCATAAACAAATTTTTATTTCAGTAAAAAGATCTTTTTCACATGTTAAGCTGGAAAATAACAAGGTTGTTGTGTAGTAGCTGTACCCTACCAGGCTTCGCTGTGCTACATTGTGACTAAAGATAAAAACATACTTTGGAAGTATGATATGAATATGATGTCAAAATTTGAGCTGTGGTACAAAACATTTTGAGTTTTTGAAGCTTACACAAACCATCTTAAAATTTTCATCCAGTAATCTAAGCCTAACTGAAATTTCAAAGTACAGTGTAGAATATTTTTCAGTAAGTATACCTCTTTTATATTTATTGCAACCAAAAAATTACACAGACATGCTTGTGAGTAGTGAGATTTTTGACAAGATTAAAAATACAACAAAAGACATAGGTAATAAAGTACAAATAAAAATGACAGGAACACACAGAATAAACATATCTACCTAACGTTAGGCAGAGGTGTATGAATGTACACCTAGAGAGAGAGTCACTAATTAGTCCAACGGTAGTTAACACTGCCTGTCGTGCTATGGGCCCCGGGTTCGAATCCCGATAGGGACAAATGTTTGTGTGATGAGCATGAACATTTGTATCCGAGTCATGGATGTTTCTATGTATAATATGTATGAATTTACAAAAAAAAAGTATATATGTAGTATATCAACCAACTAGTATCCGTAACACAAGCCTTATTTATCAATTGTGTGAATATTGCCTGGTGCCTGATGTTTGAAATTGTACTTGGATAGTACAATTTCAAACACGAAGTGGGTAGGTACCATTAGACGAGTGGGGCAGTATGAAGTAATCCTAATTTTCTGTTTACCTTGATTTGTATTGGATCCTTGTCCTCAGCCTCTGATACTATCTTCTCTGTAATTTCTGTATTTTTCAGCACAACCAGTAACCTTCTCTCCAAGTCTGTCAGATCAACCTTCATTTGCCCTCGTTTTATTCTTTCCAATTTTTTCTTTGTATTATTTTTAAAGTCACTCCAACACTGTAAAGTTATTATATGATCATTTTATTCATTTACTTTTAACTCATTCATACGTAAATATATCCATATTAGGCAGGATCATCTGATTCTGAGCTAAGTAATGGATACTAGATGGTTGACAAGCTCCATATCTTCTATGTCATACATACAAACGCCCATGAGTGAGTTACAATAGTCCACACTCATCACACAAGCATTTGTCTCTAGCAAATAATGAATTTTGAAAACTGGTCTGTAATTGGGTATGGAATCCTAAAGAGTAATATAAAAACAATGTTTAAATTACCTTCAGTTAATTTGAATTTGGCCTCATATTTCATGAGGTCTTGTAAAATGTGAGTATTTAATCATTTCTTTTATTTAAGGACTATGCTATATTATTACAGCACCTTTCACGGATATACAAAATTCCTTGGCCACAAGAATTTCCTTTTTTTATACCTCGCTATAAAACAGAAAAGTGTGAAAGTAAGCACAATTATTTTTTGCTCACTTATCTTTGTATTTTGTGACACATTGTATGTTCATGTTTGTTGTACTGTCTGTTTTTTTTACAATTGTTCTGTGTATCATAACATGGCTCTTACAGTAGCCCTTACCTTTATAATTTTCTTCTTACCTTATCTTGATGATTTTTTATTATCAACAAAGTCTCATTATCTCAAAGGCAGTAATTGTGTTTTCTTAACATTTTAAATTATTTTTACCTTTCTCCACTTATTAACAGGTTTTGGGTTTCCAAATCTCTTATTATTTAATAATTCTGTAAGTTTAGACCATTTCTGCAGATTTTCTAGCCGGTCATGATTGTAATTGCTAATGTCACCATGTCTGTAAACATATAAATAAGTGTCTATTTGATTATACATACAATTATACAAACAAAAACATAATAGGCTGCTGGGCTTGTAAGAATAATGATTCCAACAAAAACTGACTTAGTGAACCTACATTGAGTCATTTAATTTCAGCTAGAGAACAATAGTTGTTTATTTATAGTATCATTAATATATTTTTTTAAAACATTAGTACTCAGTGTAAGTATCAACCAGGCCACTCTTCTGTCTTGCCAATGCTTGTTAAGTTTTATGCAAAGAATAAGTTTTAAATACATCTGCACACTGCTGTTACATCATATCAACATCTTCCTATATACCAATAGGAATTAGGAATTATTCCTTGCACTTCAAGAGTAAACATTCAAGCATTAGGAGTCAAACTCCAATGTCATCAATCTCGTCTACTCTGAACTCCAAGGCTGCTTCTGAGAATTAACTCGCATACGCTCTAACTAGCCTATAGATAGCCAATAGAGTTAGCCTGACTTGGGAACCAGCCACCCGAATAATAGTTCAGAAAATGGGTCGATCAAGAAGTAAGCAAATAAAATACGTATGTTAATACGTACTGTTCCATAAAAGATACCATCAACTGAAACTGAGCCGCTCTAGGTTTAGGTCTAGTTGAGAAACCTACACTCATACTCATGGATTGATGCGTGATCAGAATCCAAAACAAACAAAATAGGTTTTAGTTTCCAGCAAAACGATTAATTATTCTATGACACCGTGTATTGGTATTGTTTACATATTTTTTTATAGAAATACAATATATAGAGGAGCGCAGGACAATTTACAATAACTATTTGATAGTTCAACAAATAATATTTATCAACATTTCAACAGTAAACATTTCAAACAGTACATAGCTGTAATATCTGTCATAGTGATAACAGATTTCAGATTCTGACAATTGATGTCAAGTTGTCACTAGTGAAGTTGGCAGCCGACATTAGACAGGAACAGGAAATTGGAATGAATGGAAGTTCAGCTAGTAAAATGTGTTGTCATTTTTAAAAAGCGTGTGCGTAGTAGTAAACTATATGTATATTAGTAATATTTAGTAATGCTGCGCCATCCACCATAATAAACCAAACTTGAAACTCTACATATAAAATGAATACAGCAAGAGGCATTGTTATAGCTACGCCACAGTTTGTAACTTTTGTTATTCAACGTTTTCACTTTATTATTTCGATTCTGTAAATGTTCTGTTCCAAATAAATAATTTTTATTTTCAGTGTTATTAGTTTTTTCTTTGAAAACTCACTCGGGGTTTGGATTTGTGCCCGGTTGATAGCAATAGGGTCGCTTTCTATTACACTAGACCTAAATCATACCGGTAAAATGTGGGTATACATTAGTACCTACCATACCCAGATCCCTCTGCCTAACTCATTGGGGACGACAGGCGTGAAGGTATATTTTTGTTATGTTATAAGTAAAAAGGCTAAACAATCTCAAAGCGGTTTGATTGGAAAACGGATAGTAAGATATTTGATTTGAAATTTTATTTGGAGTTTTGCAAGAAGACTTTCATAATATATTCGAAAGTCGCGCAACAAGCGTTATTCCTTTACAAAGAAATAACATAATCCATTTTTGTAGAGATTGAGTTAAATGAGTTTATTTAAATGTGACATTGCAAGGGTGCTGACTCATAGCACAGGATATCCTAGTTTAAGTACCTACCAGCAGAACATGAAATTGAAAATTTTCTTCTTGTAAATTAATTTGGATGTATGTTAAATATTTATAATATGTTACCGGTAAGCTGTATAATCTGATATTCTATACAATACCTAGGCGATGTATAGAATACCTAAAACGTGTAGGTAATGTATGAAATATTATTTATTTCATTATTTGCCTAGGTATTTTAGACAATACTGGTTGTGCAGCTGGATTACCAGCACTTTAATTTTATTGTGAATTCGGTTCTGGCACTCGTCGACCGCTGCCGCACACCACTCGCTTCGCTCGCCCGGTTCGTGCGCAGGGGGTCGCAATTCTGACCATCTATGTACAATTGTACACATTGCCGGTGCAACAGCAGGTACTCTATACAATACCTATAAATTGTATTTTAAAGTATGTTATAAATAAAATTCATAATATTTCGTACATTGCCTGGACACCCAAGGTAGCGCTGGAAACCCAAGCGCACATAAGCTCTCTGCCCATGGGACAACGTTTGTGTCTCCGCTAATTCGTGTAGAATTTTCATGCTGGACGCGGTAACGTTGTTCCAGTCGTTTTATCCGTTTTTTCCACAACTACGAAGCGCACATTTTTATGTGGGGCACATTTACAGCACATTACGCACTAATTTACATACGTTCTGCCCATATCGCTCCAGGAGGAACCAGTCAGTATCGTACAGCAATGGTTTACTTGTGCAACAGTCCGTGCAATATATTGCCTCCAAACTAAGAAAATAGTACTTATTACGACGGTTTTATTAAATAGGGGGGGAAAGGGTAACCTTATCTGAAGTCAATCTGGAATGATGCTGCTGTAAAAGTTGATTATTCAAGAGGGTAGTTATACATGAAGCACGTTGCACCGCTAGCCTACTGAAGTAGAATATTTGCTTTGCAAATGATTATTTAAGATAGATGTCTTCAGGTAAGATTCATAATACCGGATGATGCCTTGGATTTTACGAATAATTTTTGCATACCATTTCTGTAGTGATGGCCCTCACACCTCATAATCGTCGTCATTGACTTTCTTGAGATTATTTTTTTGTCACTCCATCGTATGTGAAACTGTTGTGGTAGGTATCACATAACTCTTCAATCTATAATATATACTTACTTCACAATGAACGCATCCCCAGACTTGATTTTTCTAATTAATTTCTTATTATCGGCAGTTCCCTTCTTTCATTTGCAACAACACTTTGGCTCATACAAATGGTTTGATAAGAGTAATGTGCTAAGGAATTCAGTATTTTATTCTTCTTTGCAGCGTATATCACATCAAGCAGTGTAGATGTATACCAATAAATTCGAACTAGATCTCTCGAATCTAAACCGAAATACTGAATACCGAAAACATGTAAATATAGACCAAATCCAAAACATGTAAAAATACATGTAGACTATACACATATTATTATATATTTGTTTCGTGCAGGGTTCGAACCTGCCAACCATGGTGCACCAGCCACTAGCTGTAATCACTAAAGATTTATTGCGATTGCAATCGCGCATCCTAAAGCGGATACGATTGCGTATCATAGTTACTTTCTCATTACAACAAATAAAGGAAAATAAAATGTTTGTGTCAATTGCTATCGTTTATTGATTTAAAATACAAAACTTAGTGACATAAAGCTCTATCCTTTTATTGTTACAGTGCCTGCAAACTGACAATCCGATAGGAAATAAACATTTTAGCTCATCACGTCGCGCACCACCATATGCCAACTCACACATTCCATATAATCCCATACTGTCACAGTACAAATAAATAGTATAGTATATTACATACTCAAGCGCAAACATCTAGGGCCATCCTTGAGTAATGCATTTAGTTAGAACTATATCATAGGTTGGTGTTTTACGTGTTCTTTATCACTTAACATCCCGACTAGTTTGTCATATATAAACATTGTCACGGCAGATTTCCCCTGAAGTTGTACCATAACAAGTTATGACACAAAATTAAAATAACATTGTCTTAAGTTATACACAAGTGTTATAGTGAGTAAACCATATAACTTTGTATTATACAGTGGATACAGCATCTATTTTAGCATAATTATCAAGTTAAAAGGAACTAAAATATTAAAATAATTATAATAATGTATATTACAATTAGGTACGCTTGATGAACACAATTCAATATTTTTACATACATTTGGAAACCTGCCTGTCGATTACTTCGTTATTGCTCTATCATTATCAAATTAAACGTGTATCCCATACTTATTCCTTATACTCATTCTAACAACCCTATATCTCATGAAGCAGAAAAGTATTACAGTAAATATTATACAGATATTTGAAAAATGTATGATACAGAACAGCGAGATTAGAAATAGATTCAAATCTACAATGAAACGAAAGTGATAGCACGTATTACTAGATAAATTAAAGATAGAAAAATACTTTAATGCTTCATGTAAACGAATAGCTGTACCATACATGTGTTTTGTTTAAAAATAAATCCATTTTAGGAAGGTTTTTATAAAAACTCGCAACAATACTTTGCGATAAGAAATAATTTGCTATCAGTTGCAATTCGTCATATGTAGCTGCTTTATTCTGAACAATGGTCATTTCAGTCAATTTTTAACTAAAAATAATTGAACATAAAAATTTTACTATATCACGACATGGTCAGAATAAAGGAGCTAGGCTCCAGGACCGCTACTAACAAGATCTTTCAAGTCAATGGACAACTATACACATACTCGGTAGGTATCTACATCTTGAGATAACATCATTACCCATTCCCCATATACAACATATTTGCTAACCTTTATCTAGAATGTGTGATCCACATTCTCGTCAATCTTAAATGCAATTTAAGATCTTCCACAAATAAAAGTCAACAAAATCCAATAACCAAATATTGACATAAATTTGATTATTAAATATCGAGCGACCAAAAAGTCGTTAATTAGTAGCGGGCCTTACACATAAAAAGTTCCGGCACAATAAGGCAGTGATTCAGTGTATGCTATACAAAATATCTCCGTTTAGAAAGTTTCAACCAGTCTGTTGCAATGAGGTTAGTCTATTGTAGATTCAAATCCAAAAAGGTTGAACAAGTCAGTTTAATTCAATTTATTAACTCTTATCTGAAATACCCAAATTTTTATATATGTTTCAACATTTCTCATAACCTACAAGTACATTTTGTGTTTTATAGAATTACCTATACACTATTCTCTGTTTTACACATCGTCTGAATATTCCAATGGGTCAAAAGTAACCTAGGGTTAAATCAAATACTTGAGACTTAAATCACAAGCATTATACATGGAAAAAAAAACATTTTTACATTATAAAACAACTCTGAAATGCGAGTTTTAATAAAAATAATTTAAGTGTGTCTATGTGTGTGTGTCGAGTCGAATCAATTTGTGCATTAACAAAAATACTTAATCTATTTCTTCGTTTGTATAAACAAATTCTCATTGGCCCTTTGAATTTCAGTCATCAGTTGCCGACACTTTAAGAATATAAAGCTTGCGATAATTAAAACCGAACAAAAGCCTAACTAGCATAGATCGTAACTAAACTATAGATTATCCAGTTTATGTCGCAGTCTGTATCGATTAGTCGGTTTCCTAAATTTTATATACAATATTTATTTTCTACCATATTGCGTCCTTGATATGCATCGCGTAACAATAAAAAAACCTAGCTCACATGCCCTCGATGCGTCCGGATGCGGTGAACGGGATCGTCGGCGATCACTCGGAACGTTCTCTAAGTACTGTCGGTGAAGCGATCAAGAAACAAATAATACAAATACACGGTACAACGTAACAAATCGTCACCATAATATTTCTTTACAGTCAGACTTATCATATTAAATAAAAATATAGAATCATAAATATCGGATTCAGTCCAGGAGTCCCGCGGGCTCGGCGGGCTCGGGCGCCGCGGCCGCTAGTGGATGGCCACCGGGCTGTGCGCCAGCGGGCACACCGGCGCCAGCAGCTCGTCCGAGCGCCGCGCGCCCTCCACGTCCATGCGCTCGGCCGCGCCCGCGCCGCCCACGCCCACGCCGCTCACGCCGCCCACGCCCACGCCCACGCCCCACACGCGCGCGCCCACTGCACACCACACGCAAAACATTACAGCCTGCACGCAGGACCGAGCACTCTACAGACCGAGCGTCTGTACAGTACATGGCATATGTTCTATTTGTACTTCTAATCACCTAAAACATTTTCCATTCGATTGTATACATAGCTTGGATGGTGAAATAAAAATATATTGGGTCGGTGCACCGCTAGGGCGCACTCGACGGGTTTTAACACTTGAAAAGAAAACAACATCCACAAAATTGGAAACTCTAAAATAATAGGGGTATCTAAATGACTAATAGAGTATGTTACTAATATAAGTTGATAACAAATAGGAACACATGAAAAACAAAAAGGAATGCAAACGTTAAAGATCTGTAGCCACAGTGCATAACGGTTTTGTTATTGCTATAGGTATATGATGATCAGCGTCGATTCAAATCAGATTAGTTTACGTCTCGGCACTTTGCAAAAAGGTTGTCAACAACAGTTGTATACAGTGAGTACAGATTTTACGTAGGAACAGAAAAGCCATGCGTGAGCCACATGCCCGCATGCGTCGGAGGGGCGCATAACATTCCGAGTAGTGAGTAGAGTGAGGGCAGACCTGGCACGATATCGTTAGGCACTAGTGTGGCGGCGCTAGTGTCGCGGGCCGGGGCCGCCGGACCGCTCTAGTCATCGCGAGTCCGACGGGCCATCTGCCGCCACAACATCGCCAACGTTAACATTGTACACATAGGAACATTTTGGAACTATTGCTCTATTGCATTTATTGGAGGAGACAACACTGTTGGATGCGGGAGTCTTTCTTCATAAAGTTTTAATTTTAATTGCACTCCATTTACATATATTTGCATCTTTGACTAATGTTTTTTAAATACAAAGTTGACTTCAGATTTATAAGCTTTACGTCAAAAAAAAAAAAATTCATTTAAAAAAAAAAAAAAATTTCAAAAATATTTATCTAAGGCAACACCAGCGATATATTGTCATGTATAGTGTGCAACACTGGTGGCCAGAAGTAAAAATTAATTTAATATATATTTGTATTTACTTCATGTTTAAAATACTAAGCTTTAATTTATACAATAGGGTAACTTATGAGTTTATTACAAGGGATATTAATTAACTCTAACGTTTAATCGCTTAAAATGAAATTATGAAGCGTTTATGTTAGCAATGAACACGACTTATGCTTGAAATGACAGAATGTTAGATTTTGTTACACTTATATACTACACATGACATTGTGAGATACAACTGATCAAAAGTTCCACAGAAACATCAATAACACATGGGTAAGTTAATTCCAAGCACCATGATAATTATTGCAAGACATAATAAAATATCATAATGATTAATACATACAATAATTAATAAAGACATAATTTCCCTGTACCATCATAGCATTGCTTAATTTTATCGGTTAATCTCATGCGCCTTACAGGGACAAAATAAGGCATAACATCATTTTAACTTCCTTCTTGACAGAATTTATATTACTGATCATTTTCGTGATTCTAATTTGTCAATTCAAACGTTTCTTTTTAGTAGGACTTTGGTTGTTAGATAGAATGTTCTAGAAATGTTAGTTTTGAAGCGATTTAAGAATGTTATGTGACTGACCGTGTTGGTGATGCGACTGCGCTTGTTGTGTGTTGGTGGACTCGTCTGCGGTCCGCTTAAAGAAATTATGTTGTAGCGCGTAGTACGGCGTCACGCGCTGCTTGGGGTCGTACTCCAACATGCGGAGGATTAGGTCCTGCAAATTGGTTAACATTAGATCCTGGAAATTGTTTCAAACGTATATTATAAGTTGCTACATCAGTTTACAGATGCAGATATCTTTATTTTATCTTCACAGATCAATTAGCACCTGGAGAGCCGGTAAGATTTCGGAGATTTCCGGATTCGTACCAACTAAAACGCGATCTTAATTACCATTATCCTATCTTAGTTAGCTAACTTAAATTCATCAACATTTTCATATTGTTTCTTGATTATCAATATAATTTATCAGATAAGCCTTCCCACATGGATTGATTCATTAACAAAATATTGCGAATAGCTGCGTCGATAGGAAGGTGGGCTTTCCATCAAGATTGCGACGATTCAAGCTTCATTATCATGTCATTTAATCATTGAACCAAAACAGAACTTTCCCAATGCTATTATTACTAAGTGAATTTGAGAGCGACTGTAGCTCAATGATATAAAATTATTTATTATAGGTACATCACACAAGGGTGTAGGCAGTGATAAAACCACTGACTTACCCCTTCAAACCCAAACCATTGACTTTGACAACGTGTGAAGTCTGCCAACTAGCGTGGTTAGCGTGGTGGACTATAGCCTAATTCCTTTCAAATGAGAGGAGACCCATGCCCAGCAGTGGGGCAGTAATGGTACAGTTTGGTGAGGTAGGGTATAGCGAGATTCTTCACTCAAATTGAGCTGCCCGACTGGTGAAGTACCTCAGCCGTACAGAAGACCGCTGTGACTAAGGATACCAGAGCTTCTTGGGGCAGTCCATATCCTGACAGGTAGTTTAGTAACTCCTTTAATTTAAGAAATCTGGACGGTTTCTACGCTACAGGTAGGCTACGCGAGCGTCACCTTTGGTGTTGCTAACTTCTGTAGGCTACGGTAACCGCTCACCATCAGGCGGGCCGTATGCTTGTTTGTGGTCTTTATGACATAAAAATCCTCACCTTAAACTTGAGATAGTCGGAGACGGAGTGTCCGGGCTCCCCGCGGCGGCGCGCGGCCGGCCCGCCGCCCTCCACGCCGAGGATGTCGTGCAGCCGCCGCGTGCCCGCCACGCGGTACTTCCTGTAACCGCTGCACACATCAACACTACCGTCACACATCTGTCCAAATCATGATAAGCTCAGGATCGAGCTCAATCAAGCCATGTATGATAGCTTGCTAGGCTAGCCAGCATATGTATTATAATGTGATCTAGTTGAGCTAAATTGCTAATGATCGGGCGATTGATGTTTTTAGTGTTAAAACTATATTTTAGGAATCAAAATTAACTTAGTGAATAACATTTATACATAACAGTTTTTAGGACTATTAAATATTAACTGTGGTCATAAAACCGCTTTTCCAGCGGAAGATTTTTTTAATCTATCAAGACAGATTCTATTTCTAGAATCTATCAGACATTAAAATAATCCCTGAGTTATTTGAGTAGTCTCATGCATTAAAAGAATAAAATAAGATAATAATCAATCATGACAAAACTATTAAAACTCACCTCCCATCCTTTCCATTTACTTTCTTTAAAACATAACCACCGCCTTCTGACGCTGGTAATTTGTCGAAAAACTTTCTTGTTTTGTGTGCCTGTAATATCAACAATATTATTAAGTATAATACACTTTATTGATAAAAGTTATAGCGTGGTGAGCAACTTTTCAAATGAATATTTTGTTCATTCATAAAAACAAAATGGTTTTATATCATTCTTTAAAAATAGAATTTCATGGAACAACCCAATAACACTGTTTTTCCTAGAAATTGCTCCATACCGTTAATGGAAGCAGTGGATATTATTCATAAGATCCTAGACCTAACTGGGTCGTAATAAAGACTAACCTGGTCTAACAGATGATCAGGCGGCATGCCGAGCACTTCGACAATTTTGTTCATCTGATCGACCTCGTTGGCGCCACTGAACAGCGGCTCGCCGGTGTGCATCTCCACGAGTATGCAGCCCAGCGACCACATGTCTATCGCCAGGTCGTACGGCACGCCGAGTAGAACCTCCGGCGACCGGTAAAACCTCGACTGAATGTATTGGTATATCTGGAAATTGGGAAGCGTAACAATGAGTAACACGTTGTCTATCAACTTTTATACTTTGTACGTATCGAGCAAATTTCTAACACTTGAAATAAAAATAAAAAAGCACAAAAACAATATAAAGAAATTATAAATATAATTGCACATGTAGTTTGGACTTTAAATGACAGAAGCGATGGCCAGTGAGTTATGACCATGATCTGTATTTGCATAAGAGCTGTAAGAAGTCTGAATCGTCGAAAATAAAATACAAAATACAAGTTTGGATCGCCTTTTTCACTATCGCTAGGCTATATTGAAAATGAACGAGACAAACAAAATTCACAAAAATATGCAAAAGAACTGCTTTGCTTTTTGCTGAAAAAGCAAAAGCTATTTGACAGTTTCAGCAAAAAATAAGATTGTATTATAAAATGGCAAATGAATATGTTCATTCATTTATGAAAAACGTACCTAATTAGTAGCATCACAAGTGCCACAATTAGAATGTAACTAAAGAAAGATAATAAGGGTCAAGTACATACCATGACCTTAATTATCGTGTCTGCTGGACTGATAAATAGAAGGAAATAATTATATCATTACCCTAATCGGTGCAAAAAAAGTTAATAATTACTTCCATTCATAAACCAAAGGACAGTGCAATTCGGATTAAGATTGCGGTTTATAACTATAAATGAATATTCATAAAAGATATATATTTTTAATTAATGTTATCTAAGTATCGTTCATGAATGAGTTTTATCGTGTGCGTGCGGTGCTGGGTTTTATATTGAATATTACGTTTTAAGTATATGCGAGGTTAGCCGATAACCTGGCCTCCACTACCACTGAATCACACGACCCCGATATGATTTATCTAAGCAATTAGCTTGCACGGGAATCGAGTCTATAAATCGGATGAATAGTGGTTAAATGTTATGTTGGCTATAGACCGTCCAACGATTTTCTAATCGAATGAAGATCTTAATTTTTTAAGCGTCATTCTGACGGATTCAGTCAGGTCATTCAAATTCTTTTCCTCGAATTAAGGTCATATAACATTTTTTGCAAGCATAAACTTATATTATATTATAATAAGTTAGTTTTTTTTTTTCAATTTATATGTTCTTTCGAATACTTCATATTCTCTTTGAGGAAGGTAATGGAAGCCTCGGTGAGCGGTTTCGTTTCATTAAATCATATAATTTCTCAGAGTAGATTTCAGAAGGAAAGTTACATATCTATCAAGAAATGGGTATGTAACTTTTGTAAAGCAAACGTCTAGACAGTAAAGCTAGATTATAAAGTGCCTAAAGCAGACTTACCCTTTGACCTAGTTGACATGAGCTCCCGAAATCCACAATTTTAATGGCTGACCTTTTCGGGTTGCATAGTAGTATATTCTCGGGTTTAAGATCACAGTGAATTATATTTAGTTCTGGAACACAAAAGAGGGAGGCATTAGTATAATAGATGAAAGCAATCTTATCAAGATTAACTCAACAATAGAATTTAGGGACAACCTTGTGTTATTAAACGGAGATTCTATACAGAATTACGGAATAATAAGATTGAGGTTTGTTCCTTAGTAATGGCTCTACAATCAATATTCTCAACATTGCTTTATTTAAAAAGAATTTGTAATTTGTATAGCTCCCTTTCCCAACTAATCAATCCAAGCATCATCAACATAGCTTTCTATATAGTTGTAGTATAATATAAATATGATAAGTATTTGGTATTTTATTCTGTCAAATAAATATCGAATTACGGTACCAAATGGATAAGTAAGGAGTCTTTATTTTATTTGTTTCTGACAGGGATATCTGTTTGTGTGCTACATGTTAATTTATTATTTCATTCATTCTTTAATTAATCTGGATACATTATTACATTTTGACAGGTTTCTGCCATCCAAGTATAAGACTTACGACGTAAGAATCTGTTGATATCTTACCAGGTTGACTAAGGAACAGTAACGCGGTACACAACTGCTGCGCAAACTTGCGCGTGAGGTTGAGCGAGACGCCCCTGAAGTTGGTGTTGCGAAGCAGGTCATAAAGGTTATACGACAACAACTCGAACACTAGGCACAGGTGGTTCCGCCACATAAAGTGACATTTCAGTTTCACTGGAAATAATAAAACATAGAAAATATTTAAATACATCACACAGATGACGCGAGCTCAACGTCGGTTTTATTTTATTCTTTATGCAGGTAACGTCGTAATATAAATTCTACCTAATATGATAGAAACAAACAAGGAAACAAAACGGCGAGGAAAAGCTTTTGAGGTTTGATGTCATTTTAATAACAAAGGTTAATTTTAATAATAAAAAAAATATTTCTTTAGTTATTCATTGCAGTTTCCTCCACTTGGTTCGTATTGACATCAAAAGTAAATATTGTGTGAGTGAATCATATTCTGTTTACTTTTCACGTCTTCCACACAGTCACATATTGTCTACAGGTTTATACATTATAATTTTAATATGAATTTCAAATATTGAACTTCTACTTGCTTTGCGCTGTGTGCCATAATGTCCGTATTCTACTGTTATGTTTTAATTCAAAATTCTTATTTGTCTTATTATTGGAAAATATCCATATAAATCTTCTTCTGACTCAAAATACTTTTTATGATGTGGTCTTCTCGTCATACCATTCAAACTTCTACCATAGGACCACTGCCTCACAAATCCAAGGAGGCTAACTATCTTTGTTATTTTTTGATGAACAAACACCATGTCTAACTGTCGGCAAAACGATCTATTTTCAACAAGGACAATAAATTATGTCCAAAGTGTAAACTCACCTATATAATACTTATTTTCAGGATCCGCTCTGTTCATCATTTTTAGTAACTTGACTTCTATTTGTGCCTGGTTTAGGAAGGGTTTCTTATTCTTAATTATTTTTATCGCTACTTGACACTGCTCCTCGTGGTCATATGCTTTCACAACCTGGAACATTGAGAACACATTGTTAGTCAATTTCAACTACATAAGCAAGGTGACATTTGTATATAAGAATAATTGCAAGCTTGTTTCGAAGGTAACAATCTACACAACGAACTGCGAGGAGTCTTGTATCTCCTGTATTTTTGTAATGGAGGCGGAATGCCTGTTTTATACATAGTAGTACTAATTAGTCTGCTTGATTGCTAAAGGGAAGAGATATAACGAAGTAAGCACCCATATTTGTTTGCACAATTTAAATAGTAAAAATGCCTTTCCTTTAAAAGGACATCCATTAAGTAACATATTTTGATTCATCCAGTAACGTGCATCCTCTGCTTTAACTTAAAATAATCAGTCCCAGTTCTAAAAAATCTCGGGTTATTATTAAGGGTTACTACTTATAATTTTTTACTACTAGACTACTACAGAGAAACTCATATGTTCAGTAAAATAAAAACTGTTAGTAGCTAAGCACTGATAACGGAATCACTATTACAATGTATTTGTATGAATCATATATGCACTTGACAACTAATTGCAGTGGTTACTCACATATTTATGTTTCTGAGAACATTTTTATTGTACACCTGATAAGTCATACTAACTGCTGAGTACTTATGGCTGTACCTTTGCCCTCTGATTAATCATCAGAAATCAGTATACAGGTAAACCTACTACTCAGTATTTTGTCTTGACATTGAAAATACTGAAAATTTCCTATGGTCCCAGTTTCTTGTAGTTAAGATTGTCCATATTCCAGAAAATTTCAATTTCTCGGAAGGTATGTAAACAATACTAACATAATTACGTGCCGCTTCCCATTAGAGTAGGTCCTTTTGTATTTATAAACATATTATAAATAACATAAACATAGGTAGACTACGAGTATATTTTCTGAGGAAGTCACCTACGATTGAAGACAATTTTTTTTATACTAGGTATGAAAAATCCTTATGGATCATCTACTGCATGGGCAAGCGGCGAGGTATATCAGATTTCTACAGACTAGACACAAGTCGTCGGGATTACATACATAAATACCATCATGCATGTCGTCCCGTACACCCACATTTCGCCGGTATGTTTTTAGGTCCCATGTAAAAGGAGGCCAATTCCGAGCTGCAACTGAGAATTTCATAGAAAATCCCAATAACACTTTGCTCGAGCCTGGGAATCGAACCCAGGACCTAGCTCGGCAGTCACATTGTACGACCACTCGACCAACGAGGCAGAGTCGTCAGGATTAATGTTGGTTATATCTCATGCGAAAATAGTTACCTGTCCAAAAGACCCCTTCCCAATCGGCGAGGAGATCTCATATCGGTCGAGGAACTTCTCGCCCTGTTTGATGATGTAATCATGATTGTCATCATCATAACCATCATTATAGAGCTTTCGCTCTTTTTTGTGCGAGCCATCCTCGCCCAGGTACTGTTGCGCTCTCCGCTTTTTCTTTGCGTAATATACCTGAGGACAAAGTAAATAAAATTAGAAGCTTTCGTAACAGGAGCGATTGAGGTTCGTCTAAGTACAATTATCCGATATGGATTTGAAGTAATAAGAGCATTTATAATAAGAATTATGAGGGTTAAACATTGAATTAGTCATGTAAATAAGAAGAACAAGAAATACAAGAGAAAGTTGAAGCTTTATTACCTACCAGTCTTGTCAAGAATAAGTGGTAAGTCATGGTGAGAAATAGATCTATCATCATGAATATAATTAGATTCGAAGATCACCTCATTCTTATTCAAGGCAGATTTGACATTTCCCAGTTTTTTGGTGGACTTGAAAGGTCTATACGATAATAAGAAAACATTTGGAGACTTTTTATAAATTTTTGGTATTAATATGTAATCCAACTTGGCCAGTCATTTGTAAATGACTGACAGCTAACCTGACAGTTTTGTCACCTTCTTCAAATGTTTTCGTCAACTTTTATGGCAGTTGCGAGATATATAAAGAGTAAAAAAGTATATTATAAGATATATTAATTGTTAATGCACAAAACCCAAAAAAAGACACTTATTGGATATATATCCAAAAATAGTAACTATTCCTAAATGCTAAACAGTGATCACATGCGTTATAGGAAATGAAGAGTACACGAACGCGGGAATTCTCGGCTGACGGACGTTGACCCAAATATGCGGTTGACATTGATCGACGACGGGTCGCGATATGCTTATATAAAACATTTGTACCGACGACTGCCGACCGACGACGTACCAACGCATGGATTTGGGACTAGGAAGTTCATTGCTACCGATTTTTTATGAGGTACCGCGAGACTCACCCCGAATATGACTCATTGTTTTCCGACTAACTTTGGACAGAGGATAATGTATTTTTTCAAGTTGGTATATAGTTTTGATGTTCAGAGCAATTGTTGTCAGTTGCCGGTGTCCAAGTAAACTGGCTAAGTACGTGTGACGTGTCCACAGTGCGTCACATGACCCGCTTCGGGGTTCGGGAACCGCTATTACATAACACGGAAGCATGACATAGCAATAATATTGGGGAGTGCATAGCATTCGCATCGTGGCGGTACGGAAGTGTCGCATATCGATGCGGCCAAACGATAACCCAAATTTCTGACAGCGACCTACATATTACATTGTATGTTTTACAGGCGACCGAGCGCCCCCAACAACTGGCAAGGCTTCGTGCAATCACACACTTATCTGTTCGACTTAACTGTTTGTTTGTTGAACGGTGTTTAGCTGTTTGCTTTGATTTATGCCGGTTATCTGAATGTCATGTGGTCACAACAGCTTTCAAGTTTTTGACGTGATTAGTTTGTGTATTTACGAATGTTGGATTGGCGTTGTATTTTGTTGTAAATGTTTTTCTAGTTAGATATGCTCATGAAGTAGATGCAGGAAGACAAATGATGGTGGTTGCGGGAGAGGATGGTGGTGAGTCAGGCCAGTGACCGCGGCACGTGGCCGCGAGATGAGCGCGTCGGGCCGGGGAGAGACGGCGCGCGGCGGCTGTCATTGATTTTCCCCGTTTCCCCCCCTTCCCCGAGCCTGGCTCCCTCCCCACCGCGTCTCACCCACTTCCAGCGCCCGATAACGAGGTTAACGGGCGACGTGAGCGTCTCCTAAACTTTAATTATACCCGTACACCCGTCGTGCATGTTTAACCCGGCCTCTATTGAGCGTTTTGTTTGCAGCGCACCTGATAGCGAGACGTGATCCACTATTCGGTCGACGGTTAACTATCTAATGAACGCCGGAGATGGAAACGCGAAGAGCACAACTTGCAACCTGTAGGTAGGAAGTTGTCGCTGCAAACCGAGCCCGATCCTAATCTGCCAACTACGTCTTAACTCATAAGCGTAGCGAGTCGCAAACAGTATAACAATACGGAAACTAATCCACTTTTTTTATCTCAATAGGTTTTTATCTCATGTAGCGAAAATAATATCCAGTAGGAAATATGACAGGTTTTGCAAGATAATATTCCATTAATGATAATATCCTGGATGTGAATAATACAGAAACGTGTTTACGCATCGCGTGTTTCTTTGACACATGGTGACGTAGAAAAATATATGAACATAGAGAATGTAAACATTCTGAAAATAATAAAAACGAATATTGAACATTATTTTTACCAGACCTTTTTCTGTATCCGAATCGGTTTAACCTTGACAAAGCTAGTTAAAAAAGTTATATTAAATACAGGATTTTTCGTACAGTCAATAAAATTGCGCGCGAAGGCAGCTTATTGTTGCCAAGGGAAACAAGTACCTAATTATTGAGTGTGTTCAAATGCACAGTCGTCCTTCCAATAACAATGACACGATTTTGTAATATATGTTATTTTTCCTTAGTGGTACATTGAGCGCTTTATGCTATTTACGAAAATCAAAAAGGTAGAATAAACATTTTAGAAGATAATCATTTTCGAATTTTTAGTTTCAGTCTAGACCTTATTTTTTTAATATATTTAATATAGCTTTGTTTATTTTAGATACAAACTCTAATACTATAATAATATATGTAGAATAGGGATCGTGGCGAATGAATAAAACTGCTAAGTTGACTGTTGTTTATTATTTCACAGTTTAACAATGGAAAAATAACACTGGCGACTTTATATTAATTTTAATCTAATTGCACGTCTTTCGCACACACCACACAATCCACGCTCTTCCGCCATATCCTTTTTTCACTCTCCCCCCCTCTCTTTCTTACAATCTATCTCTCACTCACACCTTTCATACGTTCCGTTCTTCCGCATCCTACATTCGGCCGTCCTGCACTCATATCTGCCCTCAGATATGCCTCCTCTTTGTCCCTGACATGCTTCCTTACACCATACACTCATACATCTAGCATTTACTTCTTATAGCATTAAAATTTATTTACTTATAGATTAGGTACATAAACACCGCATAGTATTTAACAAATCCTCTATGTTCAATTACTACTCTTAACAATTACATTACAAGGAGCAATACACAGTATATATGCTTACAACATCTTATAACGAAATGATTTTGACACTAACCTTAACTTATTTTTAAACAAACAAAAATAATTAGGTAGGTACTGCTTAACATATTACATTGTAGTCTTAAACACATAACCTAATATTCGTGAGAGTACTGGGTAGTATTTAATTATTGACACCAATATCATACACACTCAATAACAAACAGTCAAAATCATTCATCCCTACCTGGCCATTTCTTCATATTATCTGCAGAGCTGGTTGTCCTTTTTGGCCCTTCGGTGGTATCATACAGCTTCTCAACATCATACCTATCATTTCTTTTAACTTTGACTATCCTGTAAGGTCCAAAGTACTTGGGTTTAACCTTAAGTCCTGGGCCGAACTGAGTTCTCTTAATGGCTACTAAATCATCTAACTCATAAGTTGAACTAGGTTTTCTCTTATGGTTATAAGTCTTCTTATTTTCTTCTTGTACCTTCTGAATCTGCTGCTTGGCCTTCAGCCTTAAATTTTCTCTATCTTCATTATAATTATCAATTATTTCTTGTTGCAAAAGATTAATAACATCTACATCTTCTTTACATCTCATCTTTGTTCCTGTAAGCAATTGAAATGGTGAAGTACTTATTGATCTCTGGTAAGTACTATTTAAAGCTTGCTGGACACGACCGACATGCTTGTACCACAGTGATTTATCTTCTATACACAGCTTGGTTAACATTGGGATCAAGATACGGTGAACCCTCTCCACCTGTCCATTCCCTCGAGGAACACCTGTGGTAATCTTAACATGCTGTATATCTTCTTCTTTACAATAGTTCTCAAAATCTCCACTGGTAAACGCTGTACCTCTGTCTGTTATGACTCTGGATGGGTTACCAAAAGTCTGCTGATGAATACGCAACTTGCTCAACACTTCTGCACTTGATGTTGACTTAGTAGGAAAAAGCCATGTAAACTTCGTAAATGCATCAATCATTGTAAGAATATAGTTGTACTGTTTCTTTGTTTCTGTAAATGGTCCAATGTGATCCAAGTGTATAGTATGCAGTGGGGTTCCTTCTTTATCAATGGGGTTCAGAAAACCTTCTTGTTTTCCTTCTTTCCTTGTTGCTAATAAACAAGGTATGCAGCTTAAAACTACTTCTTCAATTCTTTTTTCCATATTTTTGATGTAGTAATCTCTTCCAATAGCTTCTTTCATTTTTCTTACTGAAAAGTGACCATTTAGATGAACTTTCTTAATAATTTCTTTTTCCATAGTCCTTGGAACTACTAATTTCTTTTCTTCCCCTTTGTACAGGATGCCATTATCAATCCAGAAGTCATGATAACTACCTTCTTTCAATATGAGCTGTCTGATAGCATTGAGTTCTTCATCTGACTCCTGACCATGTTTGATTTCTTCTTGTAGGCTTACCACCGCTGCCACAAATGGATTCCTGCTAAGAGCATCAGCATGTTGCATTCTACAGCCTGCTCGGTGCTCGATCTCATAGTCATATTCATCTAGCATAAACACCCATCTAGCTACTTTTGGTGTCAAATCTTTTTTCTTCAGCGTCTGTTCGAAGGCTTTACAATCCGTGACAATTTTGAAATGGATCCCATATAAATAATGTCTAAACTTCCTTACAGCCTCTACTACTGCAAGCGCCTCCAGTTCATAGCTTGAGTATTTGCTCTCAGCTTCTGTTTGGCAGCTTTCTTCTTTATATTTTCGTACACCGACAACTTTTCCTTTAGCGCCGGGTAGGTGACTGCACCGTATAGTATCGCCTTGTTTGTTTCCAGGTCCGCGATGCCGTCTATGATGTACTGAATGGCGACGTAATCCGGGAATCTGGCTCGTTTACCCATCTCCCTCATAATCAGCATGTATTGATAGTATGACTCGTCCCTACGCTTTCTGCGCGCCGCCATAAGTTCGTGCATTTCTTTACTATTCACGACATCGGGGAATTCTTTAATGACGGCCGCCTTTAGCTCTTCATAAGTTTTATGAACTTTCTCCGTCTTCAACCACAACTGTGCTGTTCCCGGTAGGGATCTACGGGCTACGATAAGTCGTTGTTGGGGTGACCATCCGAATATTTCTGCGTTATCGTCAAGATCTTGCGCCCATTTCGTCGAGGTGTAGGTGTGATCGTCGCCACTGAACTTCGTCATATCAATGAAGTTGAAAACTCCGTCTTTGTTTTCAGACATCTTGTAGGTATTTTACCGTCGTTCCTGATCAATGTGAGCGTGATTCGTCTTCAAATAGCGTCTTAGGTCTTTATTATTCGTCTTGGTCTTAGGAATCTTCGTCTGAGTCCGTCTTTTTTCGTCTTCTCCAGGTGCACTCGCCACGGTCGTCGTTACAAGTTTTGAATGCACGTGGCCGCGATCCCGGACGAGCCCCCAAAAATGTAGAATAGGGATCGTGGCGAATGAATAAAACTGCTAAGTTGACTGTTGTTTATTATTTCACAGTTTAACAATGGAAAAATAACACTGGCGACTTTATATTAATTTTAATCTAATTGCACGTCTTTCGCACACACCACACAATCCACGCTCTTCCGCCATATCCTTTTTTCACTCTCCCCCCCTCTCTTTCTTACAATCTATCTCTCACTCACACCTTTCATACGTTCCGTTCTTCCGCATCCTACATATATGTATATTTTAAAATTCTACTATTTACCTGTCTAATCAGTAAAAACACAACAAAAAAATACTACATTAGACAACAAAAAAAATAAAAAACTTAAGTTTTAGCTATGATCATAGTAAAGATTCAATTTTCAACTAAGTAAAAATTTCCTTAAAAACTTAATTTTAGCAGCGTAGTAATGATAGCGTAGCACGCTGGCGTAACGTAGCACGATGGCGTAGCGTGCTCAACAGCGTAGCATTTAGCGTAGCATGTAGCGTTTCGTAGCGACTAGAAATCGTAGCGTGAAATATGGCTTCTAAACTTAACTTACTATGTTATTAAACTATGTTATTAATTTTTCTCAATGCTATGTTTGATCTAAGAAATATACGTGTATTCTACTACCGCGATACAAAGTTCCGGAGAAACATTATACGCTGGTGCGAACGGTCGTCTACAAGACACCGAGATGATGAATTTATTTAGTACTGGAAGTGATTGAGTATCATGAGCGGTTTTATAATATAAAACACCATATTACGAATATACAATATGGGAATAAATTTCTTCCCTAAGCTTTCATTATATTCCTGTCCCTAGTACAGCAAAAGGTACAACATAATGAGATTCAGCTGGGTTAAGGGATGAGTAAGTAGTAGGTTGCTCGTAATAGGCGAGTCTAATTTAAGTAAGACATATATCATAATTACACCAAATTAATTTTTCGATAATAAATTGATTACATAAACGGGATATATAGCATTTACTGAGAAAATATTCAATAAGTTTCCGATTACAAGTTGTAACCCGGTACAAAGGTTGCTTGTTATAGCGGAATGTATAGTTATTTATATCTTTGTATCAAGTATAATTCACTCAATTTATGTAACTAGCTATATTGTTCGCTTTAAGTGAAACACACAAATAAGTAATCTTATTCGTCTCCTTTTTTACCCCTTTAAGGGCAAAATTCGAAAAATCTGCTAAGATATAGGTTATCTCAGCAGATTTTTTAGAGGGCCTGCCTAAAATATCCCTATCTATCTTAGACCTAATTACAAGTTCATAGGTCAAGTATTTTTGTGACTTCGTGCTTAATCAGTGAATGAGTGACTTTTCGCTTTTACGTGATCTATTTATGATTTATATACTTACCTAGTATTCTATTACGAAAAATCAACTCAAAATATTTACATACATTATATCACGCCTTAACCCCTTAACTACACTGTACCCAAGACCTCTTGCTTAGCGGTCGTACTTATGATCGTTAGACCAACAAGGCAGTTTTCAAACTTGCAAAAGGTGTTTGTGTATCTCAAAACACGGATACACAAACACTTTTCCTAAATGAAAGTAGTTTAATTTTTTTTTAATTGAAAGTAGTGCAACAAATCGTACCACAGAAATTGTCACTTCCAGTTGCTCTAAATCGTCGTGTTTCGTCAGTTATTCAATTACGAGTTGGGCACCAATGAGAAGTGAGCTGGGTACCGCTGCGTATCCTAATTATTAACTAGCACTATGCCACCATGCCGCCATGCATTTCCTGGAGACAACGCTTATCGGGGGTGGCTCTGATTTAAGCCAATAAAACTTTTATGGCATGTCGATCCGAAAGTAATGGGGTTTGTTTGTGGTGGTGATTCGTTTATTTCGTTTGTATTCGGAGGGATACATTTGTTGATGTGCTGTTATGTTTTTAGTGATCAATAAATGATTGCCAGTTTTTTTCCAAGCTTATCCAAACTTATATAATGTGTCAGATCAGAAGTATTATTTAGTTAGTTCTATTTGATCCTTTATGTCTAGCATTCGCAATTTAAAGTGCTACATTTATATCCTGTAATTAGTAGGCTACCTAAATAATTTTACATACAGCTATTTACGTTTGCTTTCTTTTCAAAATATATAGGTATTACCATGACACCCAATGCGCTAATTTAAAATCACCACATACAAATACTGTAAAGGGTCGAAATTGTCGAGATAAAATAATATCAATATACCGCGATAAAATCCGTAAAATGTAGCTTTATTTTAATAACTAGTGGTGATTGAAGTAAGGGTGGGTAGGGTATCACAACAAGGGTGGGTAAGGTTTTCAATCTTAACACAGAAATGCTCAAACAACAAAAAAGTCACTGATCAAGAAGTGTTTATATAATTTATTTATTTTTATTTATTTATTCTTCACAAAATAATGGTACAGTCTGTTATATATAATACCAAGTCAGTTCGCGTTTCTTTTCATATAATGTACGAATAAATATTACAATATATCTCGTTCATTCGCAGATCGCTATAGAAACTTAATGTAAGCAATGCATCAAACAATTGAATAGGTCAAGATGTTTAAAAGACCACGTTGTGCGGCAATCATGCCAAAACGGGCGCGTTTATGATGGCATTGCAATTCTATGCGATTTTTATTGCATGTATTTATTGTGTGTATGGAGGGATGTTGGCATCACACGGACGCGTACACATTTTATTTATACGCATTGCGCCGTGACGTCACCGTGATATCATCCGAATGCATTCGATGATGCAATGCTTGGATCATCGGCGTATCGATTACTGTATCAAGTTATATGGATCTTTAACTTGATACATAACCGAATTAAGACTATTTTTCACGGGTTTCATGGCGGTGTAATAATAATTATTTATTTTAATTTTCGTTTCAGCATCAATGGTCAGTCTGCTCGTGACTATATTAGTTATATTTCAATGTCTTATATTATTTATCTGCTATGTATTTCTTTTTGGTTCTCGTATAATAAATACTCACAGTCGACTACTAATAGATCATCTGATCTGCATTTGTTTCTTCGATTACATTACAGTTATGTAACAATTCTAGTGCCAAGACTCCGATTGCTTTTGCTCTTGGCTAAATAAAAACTAATGAATGCTGAATAAAATATTCGAAGCGAATGTTTTCATTGAAAGAAAACACCGAGAAACATAAAAATAATATTGAGAAATAAAATTAGCCTTGAACTTTTTATATTCACTTTTATATATACCTAATCTTTTGCTCCATCGTTACTGTGTTTTACACTTAAAAACATGAATTAATTTTCCATTTGGAAAGTATGTTTAGACTGATTACACCCAGCACAACCGAAAGCTAGGGCCAAAATATAGGGCCAAAATCCCGAAAAAGAGAATTCTTCGTATGCTAATTAATTTTTCATAGTCCCGCCGACGACATCGCGGTGATATGCAAATGAGAATTTGTCGCGCATTAGGTACTCTGGTTTACAACTTATCACGTCGTCGAGTATCAATTAAAGCGGCGGAACTGCGCAAGTTTACATCATTAACACCATAAAAAGACAGTTATTGCGAGAAAATTTGTGCAATCAATTAGGAGTTTTAAGAGGGGTCGGGGGGTATGCGTGCAGAGTGCAGCGGCGACGACCGGGCGGGCGGGGTGTGCGGGGCCGGCGCGCGCATCTGTGTGCATTCGGCATATTTACCCCGATAGTGGGCGGGCAGGTTCACTGACCCGACCCAATGCAAGGCCCGCGTACGTAGGCCGCCACGACGCACACGTCGGGGCCCGTTTCATTAGTGCCACCGCACACACACGCAAAAAAGCTAACACTGTGCGTCAAGTGGACACGCACGGTTTTTAATCATCTGTCGGATTATTCGGCCCGCAAAAAGTCCAACAGGTACTTGTCTAAGTTTTTTTTAAGGTGGGGTTGTTTTATTTTTTGCATTTATTCGTGATATGATTCAGTTAACTAAAAACTTCGAAGGACTAAACTGATATTTCAGCCGACGCCTGAGCTATATCGATCTATGTTTATTTCCAGTCTAGATAACGAGTCTAGATAACTGATTTAAAATGTACAAACAAACTAAAATGGCTTCGTGGTCGATAATAGAAACACCGTCGTACAAAATCTCTGTGTTCTAAAACGGAGGGAAAGTACACGCGCACATATATCAGGTAAAATGTTTAATGCACGTATTACAAATGTTTGTATAGCAATCGGAACGGCGTAAACACACACACGCACACTCGTACGAAACGTCATAATTGCACCGCAGAATTCATAAATCCAGCGGTTAGACAGACACATTCAGGGCTATAAACTATAAGCTAAGGTATACTTATGCAAAACCACCCTTGCAGTCGGCGGATCGGCGAGTGCAATACCATAACCTACCCCAAGTGTTCCCCTCGTTGAGGCAGGTCCGGGCAGACGCCTTTGATGGGGCATTACCATAATAAACGACAGCTAACAGATACTATTCATTAATAAATAACATGCATCGAACAAATTTGTTGTTTATCAACTATGTAAACATAGTTGATAAACAAATTGACAGTCGGTATTTTATGAGGAACGTTTACGACCGGTTCATTTAATAACTTACTTTCTGAATGATAAAGTGACACTAATATTTTGATAATGAGTAATGAAGATGTACATATGTCTACGCTTGTGTACACAAATACTCAAACATTTCGATAACGACTTCAAAAGCTCTTAAGTACGTCTAGATGTAAGATCTCTCGACGTGTATCGTCATAAATCATAGTGCAACTTTATCATGACAAACATTTCAAAGCGACTAGTCAAATCTGTTTTGCATAAATATATTATTGTGTATTACTTTTCTTAAATTTATCATGTTATAATATTTTATAAAAAATGTGAATCTCAGACATTATTAACAGTTTAACAAATAATACAACTGAAATGCTGGATGCCTATTGTAAGTACTCTTGTCATATTCATAGTCAAGTGATTACATTCTGTAATCATATACCATATATAACATAAGTGCTTTTTCCAAAAACTGATTGGTAAGTAACTAAACTAACTAACAGAAGTTGTTGATGGTCAGCGGACTAGAGGGCTTGCATATCAAATGATATTTTAGAGAAAAGATACGTTTTGAGGACACTGATTAATACTTACGGATACAAAAAATTTAAACAGGCAAGAAAAAGTTATTTTTTGGATGTCAGCACCATCAGTTGTTTTGAAGACAACCAATTAAAGCTTGTTTCATAAAATGTTAAGAATTATATTATTTATTTATTTATTTATTTATTAAACGGTGTCTGCCAATAGAATTGCAGTGAGCCGATCGTAAGTGGCGCTATTAATTTCCATTCATGATAAATATTACTCGAGTCAAAAATATACAACAATTTATTTTCACACAGTCTTTTAACATTTGTAAAAGCTCGTAGTTCGGTTAAAGCGTCTTGTTACTCGACGGATGTAAACGTGGGCGTAGGGAAAACAAGAAAAATTATATTTATTTAAATAGAAACCACCCTGAGAAATTATGTTAGTAGAGTTATTATTAGAAATGAAGGTCATCGTCGTTCGAAAGAACCTGTAATATTGCTCTACTTGAAATAAAAATATTTGAATTGGATAATAATGGGGTTCGTGACGTACATGGATATAAACTAGGTGATACATAGATCTATAACTCAACAAAATGTTTATTGTACAGGGCTAGCTGTATACTATCTAATACGTCATTTTCGGGAGTTAAAGTCAGAGGACGACACAGAATGTACTGCTGATTATCCTTTTAAGATATTTGTTCCTCCAACTATTTTGAGGGAAAGATTCTAGACTTTTAACACGGGTAGCTTAGCAAACACGACGGGTGTAAGAATTCCAGACACCAAGTAACAACATACCCTGGTAAAGGTTAGTGATCTTAAAAGATATTTTTGTTTACACATTCACAGGTTAAATTTTCTACACGACTAGGGGTTTCGAACTAAATCTAAGCAGAATCAAAATTTGTGTTCATAAGGCGTAGTGTCCCAAAATAAGATTGGAGTATATTACTGTGAGCCCTCCAAATAGAATTTTTAATAGGGAAAGATTACAGAATAGATGTTTAGTATTCTTACATTATAACGTGAGAAATAACATATTTTATGGTAATAAGGCATCGCTATCTATTGGGACGCACGGCAGTCTCATATTATCAGTCTTTCAATAAACGTATTTTATACTGTCACCTATCACTTTCTATATTTCTTAGGATAATATTACCAATAGAACTGGGGCAACACATATTTTTAGAGAGCAAATCTATATACTACGACAATATGTCGAAAATAGATAACATTTTAAATCGGAAAGGTCAACACGTCTCTTAATTGTCGTCATTAAATATTTTATTGTATTAGGGTCCTATAATCTGTGAACAGTGACTAAGACGTCTAGTGGATTTACCAATACATTTTCTATTGTATGTTACTGATACAATTTATTTGTTTTTTTCCGTAACCGTTTTTTAAGAAAATAACTGATAACAAATATTACCTAGACTACACATTCCAAATTTTTACTTTATAAAACCTGTATAATTTACACCAGTGAATAAGTAATTACTTAAGCAAAGGCATTTTGCGGGACCTATTTTGTGCCATTAAATAATAAACGATCAGATGCACCTTTTCGTTTTAGTAGGAATAATAAATTCATACTATGATCAAATATGGTATGGAGTATTATTTATAGATGATTAGCATTGAAAATTTTGCATAATCTCTTGGACCTACCGCAACTTGAGTTCTGTTATCTCATAGATTGCCGATCTGTAAACAAAATAAATATTGGAATGTCGAGTAGATTTTTTTAAAGTGCACGCGGTTTTATGGCTTTCTGAGCCGATAAAGGCTGTGACCAAAACAATCTGTCTACATCTACTACGTCTGGAATTCAATGCATTTTTCTATTATATGTGAGCTACCTTACGTAGTATTTAAGTGACATCATGAGACGTATTATATTTTGTTCTTGTAAGTTTTTCTGCTGTTCCATACCAAGGGTTGAATGTGATAACATATGGCATTAAGTAAATATGATTGATAAGCGTAATTAAGTTAAGGGCGAGTGTACCTATACTATTTTTGGTGTAATATTAGGTATACATTTTATAAGATGCTTATTCAATGCTAGTTTTTGTGGGGCTAGAGACATACTTTTTCTTTTTCTTCTTATATTGGTATCCTAAGTCGACTGGTATAATGTACTTAGATTATACTAAAATTGATTTTTTTTTTTTTATAAATTCCTGTAGTACTCTAATAGCTATGATAAGACATGTCATTATTTAAAGAATGACATTGAGAACTTATTTTCATTTTGCTAATATATCATACCTATTCCTCCGTTGATTAAATGATGGATGAATCGATTGAGTGACTAATCGAAATGCAAATAGGTTACTTTTTTTAACTACTGTGGTTCTTGCGAATGTTTGAAACTCGTGAAGTTAAACAAATTACTTAGACTATACTATATGACATTCGTCTTGTGCATACCATATTAGGTGATATTTTACGACTTCCCTTCATACAAATACGCAAGAACAAGAGTGTCCCATTAAAAATCATACGCGTTTAAAAAGCCCGCCCTCAGCGCGCGCCGCCACTTTAAAGTTTGACCTCGCAATTACTAAAATTGGTTTGATTTACCATTTTAATTGTAACAAAAAGCTTATTTTTTCCACCGGCGTGGACGACGGAGGCGTCGTTGTAATCTCGACCGAGTGACTTTCGGCCGGAGGGTCCATTAGGGATCGGCGGGAGGACGTCGGGCTGCCAGCAGGGATCGGAATTTTGAGCTGTGGCGTCATGTCGTTAAGGCGTAGTTTCTGTCGGAGGTGTTCGGTAGGCGCGAGAGGAGAGCACTCGAGGTCGGATGCTGAGTGCGGGGGTGTGTGCGGGCGCGGGGGGAGAGTGGCACAAAATCGATATCGTCGGGCGGCGCGCGACGTCTTGCGCCCCGGCCCTCTCGCCCCTCTAATGAATGAGAGCGAGCATAGTCATCTCTGCGGATGGCGGCTCCGGCGATACGGCACGCCGCCGCCGCCGACGTCGACTAGACTCCGCTGCGCTCCCGATCCAATGTATTGCTGTACGCCACGATAACGAACCGAACACTGATCAACCCCGCGCACACACTGCAGCTGCAATTTTATCCAGCTTTAAGCTATTTTGTACGCTCTTTTTTGTATCCAAGAAACGAGTTCTGTTCCTTACGATTCATACAAATGTCCAAAAGGATAACAAATGTAAAAAGATAAAACTCCATTAAAATTGGTCTTATGATACAACACAATTTACTTACAATCAGTGCATGGCCGAAACAAGACAGATTTCAAATAACGTAAGAAAGTTAAAATAATGACCTGAACAGCGGAAAATCTCGGAAATTGTAAATGAAGTTGTGAAACAAATTTGAAAGCGACAATTTTGTAAGAAAGAGACCGAAGATTAAATAAAGTTGTTTGAAGTTTACAGCATTCCTATTATCCTAACGTACCTATATTATGAGGGTGCTGGACGTATTGAAATAAATTATAGTAGCAAATATTTTTGTATTAAACGTTAGGCTGGAAATTAGTAAATATACTAAGCTTAATTTCCCTCCTACACTTTGATATTAAAGATGGTGGGCGTGGTAAAGCAAAATATCCATCAAATGCCACCTGCCAGTTTTATATTTTTACGTGGGTTTAATAATAGAGTTTGTGTTACAACCAATTGCTGGAGGATCTACAATGTTCACAAACTGCCCCGCCAACAGCGACCGATGTCCGAGCAAGTACTTTAAAGTGTAGATTACTGCCCATACGCGACATAAGCAACACATGAATGTATCAAGCATTTTATACTTGCTAACAAAGTTTCAAAGTTAATATTGCTTATTCTCAGCATAACTATGTGTTGTTATACTATTTTATGTTTTAATACTCACAAAGTACTTCTCGCACTACCGTTTTGGTTCCGGCACGAAATTAGACCACAACACGTAGATATTGCGGAAGGCAACTCCAGGAATTTGCCAAGAGAGCAAGATTCGATATCCGTAGCCATTCCAGCTACAAGATAGTACGCAGTCACACGCCAGATTTACCTGGCTTAAAGGATTGGCTACTCTAATCTAGTTATTGCATCTATTGTAGGCCGTGATGGATGGCAAATTACTACTATTGTATGTATGTTTTGCGTAATAGGTGAACATCCTTCGAGTAGATATTCAGCAAATGTGACTGATAGTCCTAGATCACACTCACAAAGAACAAGACCAGAATTCCTGTTAGTACGTAATTGTTCTACATGGACAAATATGGGATATGAAGCCAATTTACCAAACCGATCACTGTAAATCTTTGTGTCCAATCTGTCATTCCTGTGTAGTCATCTACTATGGTGTAATAGAAAAAGCTAGGACCATAACGTTTGAAGTCGGATTACGAAAAACAAATACTAATAGCGAAAAGGGTCATCAATGCCATTTAATTTATTCCAAATCCATCCATTTATTCCAAAATATAGTTGTCGATATTTAAACAAATTACAAAGCTAATGAAAAAGAAGTAAATCTCATAATTTGCCCGCAGTTTGTCTAAGCATAAATTTGTTGGTATGTTTTAACAGTTATATTAATAGCACCCAGACGCCGTCACAACAGCTGAGTCTCATCGGCCGAAGAGAATGCCGACTAATGGTGATGATCATAATGCAAAGCATACTTACAGACGAACTGCGTCAAATCGTATTAGCTGTGACACGTAGCTAATGTTAAAGGTTATATAAAAGAATCCAATGTCATAAGTAATTCTTGCTTCAGACATGACTCAGTTGTATGAGTTATCACTTGCACACAAAGGCGACCTAACCTCATTATGATATTACTGGTAATAATGATGTTCCAGATGACTGGAATCCTTTATGCGCAAGTCATCATGTGTAGGAAGTAATAAGCCATTGCAGCGACGTTGATGCAACGAACCCGACACGTTAATATGACTAATAGCCGATGGTACAAGTGGGTCTCATGAATGTTCTATAGCTAATGTGTTTGCCATATAAGTATTTATGAAGCTTGTGAAGCGAAGTCTACATCAATAAATACTTCTTGATGTCATAATAGTTACCCACTTTACGAGCACAGGCACAACAATAATTTAAGTTATGGTTTAGTTGTTTTCTTTAGAACTAACTGGAATAGTTACGTAAATTGGACTTGCAGACGATCCGTATAAGAAAGCGGGGAAAGATTTAATCAACATGTAGTATGAGTAGCACAGAAGACTTTGACCAGTCCTTAGAATCAGAAAGAGAAAATAGTAAAATACAGCACCAGATACTCGTGGTAATGGGCTTTTCCAACACCTGTATGTAAAGTACCCGATTATTCCCCACTCAATCGTCCTCAGATACTACCTACTCAAAATATTTAGTTAGCTAACAATATGTCAAGATGAAACAGTGAGTTGAGTGAAAGAAATCAGGTAATCACAATCTTTAATTTTATGTATAAGTGAATGAAAATTACTTTACGTCATAAAAAGTACACTTAAAACATATTTTATTCTAATTTAAAATCCTTTAACTCACCTTTAATTACGCCAATAATAAGAATGGAATGGTCAGCCGACCAAACTTGAAGATGATATATGAATCCTTAATAGTATAATTTTTAACATTATCCTGTTGTCAATCAAGTAGAAGCAATAAAAGAAAAAACCAACTTCAAAAACTAAAAAGCAAAAAATAACTTCATACAGTTTTACCTTTTTTTTAGTTTTAAAGGTATGAAGTCGGTGCCAGGCCAAACGTAATAGTAAGTACACTTACTATTACGTTTGACTGAAACGTAACAGTGACCTTGAGCGGGGTGGTTAAAACCACCACATCATCGGCACCGACTTCATTCCTTTAAAACTAAAAAAAAGGTAAAACTGTATGAAGTTATTTTTTGCTTTTTAGTTTTTGAAGTTGGTTTTTTCTTTTTTTTTAAAGTTAATTTATTTTTTTCTTTTTAGTGTTGGATATATTAAAATTTTCATATCAGGTCAATCTAATAGCCTGAAAGAATACAACTTTCGATCCATATGTACTTATAACTATGAAAGATTTTTCCTTCAACTCCTAACCGTTGAGGAGTTGTACCTTCCATCATCAGATGATTACATGAGATGGTGATTTTCAGATGCAAATACTTGAATAGCTTTGGGGATTACATGTAAATGTAATAAATGCCTATAACTGAAAGAATTTTCTATTAACTCTTAACTGTTGAGGAGTTCTACCTTCCATCATCAGCTCATCAACATCAAATGATGATTATCAGACGCAAATACTGGAACAATTTTAGTAAATATATTGAAAACGTGATAATTGCCTATAAAATTTGAGGGTTGCCCTCGATTTCCCTGGGATCCCATCATCAGATCGTGATGTGGTTACAATGGGACCATCTGTGAAGTATACCCTTTTAAACAAAAAAATTATTTTGCAAATCGGTCCAGGCGTTTTGAAGTAATTCGTGAACATACATAAAAAAAGATTCCGACGAATTGAGAACCTCCTCCTTTTTGAAGTCGGTTAAAAATAAGAAAGAAAGAGAATTACTTCTATTTACTAGCGAGAATTTTGTAAAATAATGGTAATATAAGTTTATATTTTTGCAGTTTGACTCATTTCTTTAAATTGTTTGGCACGCGTGTTATACGCAATATCAACGCTGGCTGCAACTTGGTCAAAGTTATAAGACAAAATTACGCAATTGAAACTATTTGTACATCAAGATTTAACAAGGAAAGAAGTAAAGTTCACGGTAGACTGGTGGTTCCCGCTTGCATCTAGTAGAATGTAGAATAGATAAGAAATGGCGGGCTTTAACTGGGTCAGAGCAAGGCCCGGGCCGAATGTCTACGCCGCACCTGTATCTATGTACTTGCATATTACGTATACACGTGTATGTAAACAAAATGCGACAATTCGCTCACCGCTCTAGGTTACATATGCATCGCCTCCACGTTTATTTGACCTAATTTATCGTTCCGTTGATTTAATTTCTTGTTAAAATATCTGATCAGCAAAATATTTTGTTTCTCGATGGTACGTGTTTATTGAAATGCTTGATTGTACTGGGGTAGTGCGTGTTCGATATAATGAAACGTTTACTTGCGTAGATAGAGTAATCAATATAAAATCCATTGTAGTAGCGATTACAATACAACTTTCGTAATGAAATGTGCATCAAAGGTAACGGATGATATGGCACGGTGTCACTGCGCTTGTTTACGCAACGTGATCTCCGCCCTTGAGGTCAGAGATTGCGATAGATTCCGATAAAGGCACGTGAACGGTCCGAGACGGTCACACGGACGCATTGTGAGCACATGTCAAAACATTGAATACCACACGTCAATCGATATAACCAGCATACTAGTTATCGTTTATCTGATAAAAATCGAATTTCCTACAAGTTTTACACAATACACTGACGTCAACAAACCAAGAAGTAAGCATAAAGTGCGATAATGCGTAACGACAACGGTTGTACACACCTGTGTGTATTGTAAATAGACTTTATAGGATAATTGTACCAGTAGAAACGACCATACGATAAGCATTATAAATGTCCCTCTAATTAATTCAACAAAGTGGATAATGTTGTTAAAACTAGCGGTAAGCGTTCAAGCGTGTGTTGCTTACCGAACGCACTACAGTGACGGCTCGAAGAGATTGCCAGCGGAGCGTGTCGGCCAGAGTCCTGAGCAGGGTGGCCGTGGACCTCTCCCCTTTGCGTACCATCGTCCCGTCTTCACGCACGGCTGGTGGGTCACTGCACCACTGGTCGCGAGTTTACAAGTTAAACAGTTTACAAGCCACACGTTGCACTCCCTCCACGCTCGCCTTGACAGTTTTAAACGCAAGGCTAGACGTAGATATTCAACCGACACCTGATTCCACAGAGCGCGCGACGAGGCCCTTGTAAATGCGAATTGTATTTTCAGCGGTTAAAATGTACGAGAACAAATTTGTATTGATGTAGCAACCGCAATAATCGGCTGCGAGGACACGACTGGCTCGTTATCGCTGCGATACCTATTCTCCAGCTCAAGTAGACTATTCCGCATACGTGAATAAAGACCGACCTCGTTGTTTTGGTCAGTTGACGCGCGTCCCACATGCGCCACTTCGGGACTCCATACGTATTTTTCACGTCAACACATTTAGAGCAGTATATTTTGGTGGTATAGAAATAGTCTTAACGCGGGTTGAACACAGAACTCAGTTTAATCTCTGTCTCTTCAGAAGACGGGCGCGTTAAGTTTCGAGATTAAGGACAGATGTTTCGGAAGTGATAATAAGTCTTGCAACTAAAATATAAATACCTAAGCGTAATGTTTACCCACTGGAAGGAATGTATGAGTTATCGACCTCCACGGCCTTACCAACTCAATGTATAAGAATTGTAGCAATTAGCGCCTCATATGCGATATAAAATAGCTTCCAACAGCTCATTAATCGTATGAAGCTCGCGTTTAGTGTAAGCAATTTTATTCCTTGGTGCGATTAGCATGGAATTGTTTATTCTGTGAGTGAGTGTTTATAATTAGCTGGGGCGCCGGGATCGTGGCAGGAGTCCAGGTCGATCACTCGGCTAATATAACGGGTCCCGACTATATCGGGTGGTCGGTCGCTGACAGGGGCATTTCCCGGAATCACAAACGATCCACATTCCTCTGCAGTACAGTCGGTGGAAAAAAATAAGATTAATGAGATAAGTCGCACAAAATTGCAACGAATCGGCTTCGATCTTCATCTTGATAGTTATTTTTAACGTTTCTATTCTGTTTATTTTTACTTCGTTGTTTTAATCATTCTGAAACGGAAGTGTGGATTACTACAGTGTCGTGATAGTCATACTATAAATACTACTTAATTATGCAGGAAAACCTGTGCAGTAAATGCAGACGACGTTTTAAGTATATAACATAGCATCACTTCGTGTTTACTGCGACTTATTTCGAAGGTATTTTAAAGTTTAGGTTTGTATGTTACCCGTTTAGTAGGCGTAAACGATGAATAATATTCTGGTGGAGTCTTGTCTCCCGTTTGCTGATAGAGAATTGAATTTCGCAAATTCTTGGCGTCATTTAGTAGCTGTAGCGCTAACCGTCGTCTATTATAATTCATTATCCTCAAAGCATATTTTACCGAACTAATTACAGCATACAAGCTTAAGCTCTAAAATGTTGTCAGTTACTCGTCAGGATTCCTAGTTAAACAAAAAATATTTTTTGTAGTGCTTTGCGTTGGTTGGACGTCAGTTAAACTCATATTTTGTTTAGAAAATTAATACTTTAAGGTATTTTTTTATCATTAGATATTACTAAAACGATTTACGTTATCAGGAAGGAGACGATACAAACACAATCAACCTAATTCTTTTTGTCAATCAAAACATGATATTGGAATTCCTTATCACCGAAATACCTTGATGTTGATTGTATTTGTACTTGAATTGACTAGAAAAATCTAGTTCTACAATATTAGTGTAGGCACTTATGTAAAGAATGGATATAATATTTTATTTAAACAAAATGAACACTGTGGATACACAGCACCAATCATTTGTGTCAATGATTTATATACACGTTACATAAATGCATATGACAAACCAAACACACATACATAAATAAAGGAAATGCATAAGAAAGACGCCGCAACTGAGCATCCCAAGTCCCAACCATTCCTTGATAGAGAACGCAGTTAAGAGAATTTCATTTCATCCGCTTTAGAATAAACGGAATTCAATTTTCATTGTGTGGTACCGATTACATGTAATGCACATCACTTACCACTTTTCTGCAATTATATGTTCTCAGTACTCATAATCATTTATTGAAGACATACCGATATATAACTAAAGACCTCACACTTGGTAAAAGAAGGTTGTTTAGAATTCGTGGCCTTAATTCGTGGGTGTGGGTTTAATAACGTTAGGGGTTATATGGCAAGTTACACCCACTACTTATTATTCGTGTATCAATCGCGTGAACTTATTGGCGTGAACAAATAAGGAAACACATGACATTTAACGGCGTTTGTTGGTCAGAGGGCGAAGTGTGCGTGCTGCGTAATTAACGTCAAAATACTCGGCGAGATATTTCGCCACGTTAGCGCGGTATCGGCCGACATTCACACCATAGGGTAACAATAAAAGAAAGTATACTTTTAACTGTAAAAGAACGCACTGTAACTATAGGTATAGTTAGATAATTATAATGAATGCGTAGTTATACATTTTACTGTCGTCTATTAAAGAAGGTTTTATGGAGGTCGGTTGCAACTAATGCATCTATGACAATGCTCAACGAAACATTTTTGTAACGAGTTTAGTAGAGCTTTTCATCTTTTTTCGGAGGATAAAAGACATCTGGTTTTAAACTGTACTATTGCAAAATAAAAAACCCGACTGCGTAGATGGGTCCCGACTGTAAAATTCGTTCATTTATTTGTTATTTTTTTATATTAATTTATTTAATTTGTCATTTTTATTTAGGGTCAATAACTTAAAAAGGATCTTCAAATACCCATTTCAATAATACCCCACTTATAGTCCGTCGATTTTATGTTCTCCATTTGGATTCTTCCAAATTTTTTTTTGGCCATGTCCCGCAATGAAAACAAATCTTAACGACACCCCATATGTTAAAAATCATGCCGTTTGGGCTGTAGGATGTGCCAAAGAAACAGACATATGCACATACATACATACACTCGAAAAACATAACCCTCCTTAAAAACGGCGTGGATTTCGATACAATTTTTAATGGCGAAGAATCAAAGAGCAAAAGGCTAATACGACATAATAATCTTGAAACTTAGTACTGCATCCTATGAAGGTATAATTAATTCACATAACATACCATCACGCCTTCAGCCCCGAAGTATTCAGTAGAGGTGCACTGATATGTAAACACAAATGCTTACACTGTAAAAAGGGCCGCGCCGGTTGACCAGACGGACGGACAATATCGTGATCCCATAAGGGTTCAATTTTTGAAGTACGGAAGCTCTATTACTTTTAAAAGCTATATTATTATATTCAACTGAGAAAATGTTTTACGTTTCTCTTCAGTAATTCAACTGCTCTATTATATCAACTGTGTGTTGGGATTACAAAGCAAAACATGTTTAATAACACAGATAATATGTATTGTCAAGATATCAAGATCTAGTTAATAAACGCATCAACAGGTTATCGGCAGTATCTGCGCGGAAAATTACTTTATTTAATATTATAATAGTTTACACGTGTGATATGCGAACGATTATTGTTTTAAATCAACTTAAAAACAAATACCTACGTGCGTCGCGGCAAGTTGTTACTCATCGCCAGTGTATTGTTATGAGTGTTACACAATATGTTACCAAAGAATTGCGCAACTGTGTGATTGAAGGCTGCAAATATGTAATTGCCTAATCAATTTCAGTTTTCATTCAAAGTCCAAAATTATTCAATGTTTGGTTGTGCCCTTACTAACTAGAGCGATGTATCGGTAATATGCACATATTATTATATTTAACGTAGGTATAAATAGCTAGCTATATTTATGTATATGAGAGCTTGTATTTGTAAACGCACCCGCGATACAGGAGTACATTCTAATGTGCGTCACAGCTTTTTAAAACGATGAAATGATAATTTAGGGACACTATTCAATCTTTTAGATTAGAGAAAGTACCATGATAGACTTATGATGTCCTATCAATGCTGACGGGTTGAATTGGATCGTGGAGCTCAACGATCCCTCGAATACCAGATCAGAGAGATATTTGCGCGGACCACTTGACATTCCCAGAACAATCAAAATAAAGCTTTTAATGCAACAACAAACAAATAGGAGATAAAGCCATTGAACTTATTTGTCTCCACAAATAAGTTTTCTTAGGTTTCATTTAACCCAAGAAAACTTATTTGTCGAGTAACGAGTTGCGAGTACATCCAAAATCTCAATCATCTCCAAAAGCATTTTGTTACTAATTTAGATTCAGCTGCAGTTGTTTTTTTTATAAATTCGTTCTCCACAATCTTAGCACGCACAAAAAAAATTAAAAGCGTATATTTCAAGTAATAACAATCGGAATCTCACAAGCACCCCGCAAACAAGTGGACAATGCAAAGCGAGTCTGTTAGTACGCAAACAGACCTCACATAGAGTGGTTACCGAAGCCGGGAGTCGAGGGTTCCAATCATTACCGGTCCATTTATTCGGCAAATTGCCTCCATCGATAACCGTTCGCGGGTCGCGACGCGGCGAATAATTTCCATTATTTCCTTTATTCGCCGCCCGACGCCCGCCGGCTGTGTTGACGAAGACAACCGGGAGTTGTTGTCAAGTAAACATATTGGGATTTGTTGCTATTGCTATGATTAATGTGTTTTTATGTGAAGAAAAATGCGTAGTATACTTATTTCTTTAAGCATACGCAAAAGGATTTTGTATACGGCTTATCAATTTCTTACAGGCTATGAAGGCCTAGAATCCCTGTTCAGTTCCATTACTGACCAGAGCTATATTAGGCAGGGTTGTCACTAATACTATACTCAACAGTGATAAGCTGTTTTTTTTTTATTCAAATGGGACCTATTTAGCCATATACGGAGCATATTTTCTAACAATTTAATTTTATAATGAAATTAAGCAGGTAAAGCACAATAACATTAATAACACAATACACGTGTTTTTACAAGATATTTGCGCTCATTTGCAACGTAAACGAACAAAATACGGTATTGTTATACTTTCATGCTAAGAAACGCACGCTTGCATTAAGGTAGCAATAATGGAGACTAAATGCCATGAGCACACAGAATCGGGCAACGATTCGTATAGGCCGCAGGCGATCGGATCACGTGACAGCATTGAGATACCATCTCGGGTTTAATAGAGTTCTTTGCTGCACTCAATCATTGCCTCTGTTAGTTTGCAATTGAGGCGCAGACAGCTGCGATTTACAATGTGAAATCGAACCACGTTTTCGTCAAATCTCTACAGCTAACTAATGACATTATTCCAAAATGGGCACTTACTATTTCTTCAAAAGGTTCACGTTGAAACTACCTAACAGAGATTGGCTTTTCATATAAGATTATCGAAACATAATCTAATAGGTATATTTTCGGGGAATTCAACGGTAGGCGGTCGAATTAATTATTCGTTGCCTAACAAGATTAAAGAATTCAAGTCTTGTCGCCCCGAATCGGATCGTTCATCGTTCATTTGGCAAGTAATCGAACAAGGTTTATATCGGTCAATAAATTCAGTGTTTCGCAGTACAACGTACAATTTGCGCTATTATATGACAGATTGGCTGCAGGCAAGACGATGGTGAATTCCTCAGTGACGGATGCCACAGTGTAACCGGCCTTCAGGCTTGAAGGCCGGTTACATTGGTTATTATATATTTGCATATTCTTTCTTTCAGTCTATTTTAGTGCATAGCCACTAAAATAGAATATGAAAATATATAACTTCAATAAATAGTACTATGTTATCTAATAATAATGCAATGTGCTTGGTCAATTCTTCGTATGACGTCAATGTTTCTAAGCAGCCTTTGATTAGTAAGAATACTATCAACTTAATAATCGGAGTTCGTTACTCGTCCAATTATACAGCACACATCCGTATGTATGTAAAACGATTATTTGTTCGAAACGAAAAAAATGATAACGTTTTAAAATATTCCTGCAAAAGAATTCCGATTGTTTTGAATAGGGACCGATAGCAATTACGCGTTGTGTGATTTATAGATGAGTGTGTGCGGGGGGTTTGTATCGTATCGCCAGCAGTCGGCAACCGGGCCGCTAATAAACATAGGCGCGTCGTGAACTCGACTGTTCTGATAAAGGCGTCTGAATGTCAACGCACCCGCCGGTCACCTTGAGCCGACGAACCGCTCAAGTGAACGAGAGAATTTTGGCCAATGTCATACTATCTTATCGTAATTTAGCTTCGTTGATGAAGTTAAGCTGGGAACCTGGGAACTTTGACCGATCAACTGATTTGAGCCTAATGAATATGTTTGCGCAATTTACATCGGTGCTGCAACATACATTGATAAAATTGTCTTTTTACTACACGTAATGTTATAGAATAACGTCCATAGGACGCAACAAATATTACTTTAATTTATATGAAAATACAGAACTGAACATTATTTTGATTACTATAAGTATAGTAATAATTAGATATTGTTAAAGCTCTTTGGTGAAATAGTTAAGTCAATTTAATAATTCAAGCAATTTTGATTAAGAAATGAAAATCAATTGGCTTTTAAGATTTTTAATGTTCTTGTAATGACTTGCAATATTATTTTGTTGTAAATATTTAGCACCAAAAATCAGTGTGAATGTCTCAATGAGAGTACTGATTATACCGGGTGTGAAATAAACAAATAAATTAATGAAGTATAAGATGCGCTAATGCGCTCTGATCTATAAAATATTATTCAGATAAATAACGTTTATAATAAACACCTCACGGTTGCCTACCGTTTATTTAATTACGTGTTCAAACACAGACGTATATTAGGTTAGCAACCAAATGTTTTATCGTACATAATAAGTGCCTACGTAACAGTACAGCATGCTCAATCATGTGTGGTTAAGAAAACGTCATGATTAACGTCCCCAGCCGCGAACAGACTGTGTTGACGTACGTAATAATATAATTAAATGTCAACTCGACTCTGTTACCGGGTTCACACTACGATCGTGCCAAAAATAAGCGAGTGTTCCATTGTCGCCAAGCACTGAAGTTTCACGCCAATTACATCCTAAGAAAGCATCGTAAAACCATACCAAATTGGAACTTAAACCGCTATTCTCTAGAGGCAGTATCAAAACTTAATGTTGTGTCGTCTGAAAGTTTTGTGCATTTCATACTTGAGAGTGAAACAAAACTCAGAAACATTTTTAACTCAGAAACAAGTTTTGGCGTGAGATAAATAAAGACAAGGGCGGTCATGCATTGGCATCAGTAGAATCCACGTGGTTCGGAGGGGTCGATCTCGCAATCGTTGAATCTTGGTGCATCTGAAGTGCCAATGAGGCTGCTCCAGTTAGCTGGCTCGGATCGATGTCGACGCGCCGAAATAGCTCTCGCGGCCGCTCAGAATATACCCGCAAGGTCGCTAGCCGACCTGTGCCCTCTTTATGACCCGTCACGTACCTCATAATTCCTTTATAATCGGCTTGCACCTTTGTTTTATTCTAATTTATTGGAAGACAATAAAGATATTCAAAAATTGCAAGTCGCCTATCTTAATAATGAAGTCGGCAAGTGTTTAATGCGTACCGTTAATTAATTCATAGTCACATTTGTTACAGCGCAACATATTTAACGATCGGACCGCAATGTCTATCAAATTAAAACATTTAAAATTAACTTTAAAAAAAAAAGCAAAACCAACTTCAAAAACTAAAAAGCAAAAAATAACTTCATACAGTTGTACCTTTTTTGTAGTTTTAAAGGTATGTAGTCGGTGCCAAGCCAAACGTAATAGTACCTAAGTACACTCTTCGCGATTGACCTTGAGCGGGGTGGTTACAACCACCACATCATCGGCACCGACTTCATACCTTTAAAACTAAAAAAAAGGTACAACTGTATGAAGTTATTTTTTGCTTTTTAGTTTTTGAAGTTGGTTTTGCTTTTTTTTTTAAAGTTAATTTATTTTTTTCTTTTTAGTGTTGTATATATATATATTAAACTTTTCATATCAAGTCAATCTAATAGCCTGAAAGAATACAACTATCGATCCATATACAATGTGGGGAGGACAATATGATCATAAATGAAACTTCGTATAAGTCATGATATTCCCAACCGTCACACAAAAAATCAAATGAATATATCCAGTAGTTTAGCCACAGGACATTATTTTTCATTTTAAGTATTTTCGACATGATGTTTTGTAAACAGGAGAGCACGCGACAGGTTAACGACTTACGTTGCCAGCTCGCCACTTTAAAAACCTACGCCTTTTCTATCAAATTTATTTTCTCAATGCAAATTATACTTTATGCCCGAGCCATAAGAGTCATAAAGCGTGTCATCACAGCTAGATAAGAAAATATGTATGTGCGAAAGAGATAGGTAAGTTTGCTTGTTTCCTCTTTGCTTACTTGTCGACGTGTCTAGGTTACGCGGTCAGTGTGTCACCGGACGTCCTTACTGCCTGTGACGCATTTTATTTTCTCTGGAATTTCGGATGCGCCCGCGCCCGTTTGAAGTCGCCGCGCGAGTGTTATCGTATCTTTGTTGTTGTGTTGTGTTGTGTTGTGCGAAATTTGACGCTTTGTTTTAATAGTGACAGGACACATAAACGTATTATAGGTACTTAGTTAAATAGCTAAGTGAACTTTGCGAAATTAGACGCTTAATACTTGGTGTTTCAAGGTTTTATTATTAAATAATCATGCCTCGTTACAATTATACCGCTTCGGAGTACACTGATATGATTTTAATTTATGGGGAGTGTCACGGTAATGCCGCTTTAGCTGTACGGACATACCGTGAGACCTATTATCAAGAGTGAGAAATAACATTATACGTCGGTGTAGTTTGTGTATTCAAGAACACGGCGGACATATTGAAAATAAAAAAATTTAATGACTGGCGACATAATTATGTGATCGAAAAGTGATTGTGAATAATAAATTGATCAGTGAATAACTCGCGGGTGAATGATGCCCGACTATTTGGTTAATATTCTGTGATTTGATTTGTGTAATTGAGCATTAATAACAATAAGAATAATGGCGCCAAACATTACGTCGCTGCGTCGGCCACAGCTTTAACATGAATGAAACCAAGCTGCGTTGCCATTCTTATCGCAGGTCAGTGTACCATTTTTATAAATGGTGTTTTATTTTGTTTGCAGTTTTAAGCTATTTAGTTTGTAAGAAAATTTTTTTTTTTTTAATTTCCATGTTCGGATTTATTTGATAGTTTACAAATGTTTCTATAAACCAGTATTGCCAGTGTTTTCATTTAAAGTCATATTGTCATCTCCACATTGTATACTTATAATTATGAAAGATTTTTCCTTCAACTCCTAACCGTTGAGGAGTTGTACCTTCCATCATCAGCTCATCAACCTCAAATGATGATTATCAGACACAAATACTGTAACAATTTTAGTAAATATATTCAAAACGTGATAATTGCCTATAAAATTTGAGGGTTGCCCTCGATTTCCCTGGGATCCCATCATCAGATCGTGATGTGGTTACGATGGGACCAACTGTGAAGTTTACTCTTCTGAACAAAAAAAAAATTTTGCAAATCGGTCCAGGCGTTTTGAAGTAATTCGTGAACATACATAAAAAAAAAAAAAAAAAGATTCCGACGAATTGAGAACCTCCTCCTTTTTGAAGTCGGTTAAAAATGCAATCGATGTCACGTCAATATGAAATTCGACGGCGGTATGTGAAAGTTTCCGTTTGTGGTGATTCAAGCCCAAAAAAGTGCATAAGGGTACCGGAACTTGGCCGCAACGAATCGTGTCAATTGTTAGCGAACTCGCATAACAAGTAGAAACTTGGCAGATTGCAGACGCTCGAGTTAACAACTCATTAAATGGAGGGATGGCTTGCTTCAAAATTGAGAAATAAACATTTAAAAATATCAATTTCTTTGGTTACACTCGCGTTCTAGATTGAAGTTTTGACAGTCACAGTATTTTTATTCGATCCCAGTTTCAGTCCATTAACACCGAAATGCGGTCAGCGAGAACAAAAATATATTGTTACGAAAAATGAGAGACGTAAACATGAGAGTTAATTTGTTGCAGTAAGAATGTTACAGCAAGTGTTTACCGTTTTTCCAGTCTGTGAATGTCTGCCAGGTGATTTAAGCAGCTGAAAAGGTGTGAGGAAAATTTACGAACGCGAAATTCTAAGGAGTTGGACATTAATACAGATAGCATATCAATATAATGTACTTAAGACTATGACTGCTAAGGCTAAGCAGTCATAGTCTTAAGTACATTATCCGGCCTCACAAACTACTAACAAATGCATGATATCCAAAACCTGATTTTTTGGATATGCATTTGTTAGTATAACCGATAGGTAAACGAAATCACTTATTAGTCATCTTTTACATTATTTTGAAAAACAAACAATAAAATTACATAACATCAATGACCTTACAGAAATTGCATTTCTAATTATTATTTTTAGCACGCAATTTTTTTAGTAAAATGTAAATGTTATTTAAGATTTCTATATATGTACATAAACAGTCTTACGTTTTTTAGGTAGATCATCATGGCAGTAACTCACTGTCTAGTCACGGGAACGATAATTAGCGAGAACAAATAGTTGCCGTCATCGGGCACACGACATGAGTGTAGCAGGCGTTAAACTGATAATTCTTTATTTAGATTTTCGTGTGGAGCGCTTAGAGAGGTATTCTATTTTAAACTAATTTGGGGCGTATTTTTAGAATAAAAGCATGACTCATGGGCACGGGATATGTTGGCGATCACCGAAGAATTATTTGACAACAAAGTTAATGCGAAATCATATTGTATATAAGCATGTTTGAAATATTTGCTGTACTTTTAAAATAGATAACAGCGGATATTCTTCAGCACGTTATTTTTGAAAAATAATAAGCACGCGTCATCATCCTAATCGCTCATTAAAATACAACAAGGCATTGCACATCTTTATGCAACACTCAGTCATAACAAAGATATTCAATAATAATATGTCTGGCTTGGCATGCAAAAAGCTTGTGGTAGCCCCTGCATAATCACCGTATGTGGTCTGCTAGCTGGATGCGCAGACGCGGCAACTGGAGCGTTGCGGCGCCAGCGGTTCGCGCAGGCGCGCGCGCACTTTTATTGTTCCATCTTTACCGCTAACTTCATTATGACGTTTTGAAATTCAAATGGCTTATTGCAAATCTACATTTTTATAATGTGTACACTAGTCTGGACGCAGATAAGTAGTTATAAGTGATTGCATTATAACATGCGCTTCCTAGATCGTTAAAATGCGAATTTATGCAAGTCAATGATTACACTATTGGACTTACTGGTCAATTTGAAAACAAACATAAATTGTGATAATTGTACTTAATGTCAGAGCCAGCAGGAAACAAAAAAACCGGGCTAGAAAACATTTCGGGCTTCCCCAATTACTCAAAACACTAAAGTTAGATCACATAACATGATTAGCGTCCAATGCATAGGGGGTTTTATTCCTTACCACGCTACCGAGTCCATCAAATAGATCGGGGTTCCGATACGGTCTCAAAATAGTCGTTCGGTAGTGTACGCCCGTGTTTCGCATTACGATATTGGCCTTCCCATCAATTTTATTCGAATATAGAGGCGAATTTGTCGCACCACCCCGGTGCATTTTTATATCAACTGATTGATGACGTCACACTTTCGAGATACGTCTATTATCACTTTTGAATGTTTATAAATAAAGTGACAATGACATTTAAAAAACTGCCTCTGTTGTTTCAATAACAATATTTTTTAACGAAAAAGTAATAATAATAATAATAAAATACTTAGTGAAACAATACAGACATCAGAAAACAACCCTATGAATGAATGTCCGGTTAATAGTAATAGACTCGTCCCCTGTTATAACTTATGAGTAGTTATGAGACCTCTGCCTAGCCCTTGGGGGATACAGGTGTGTTCGTATGTTATAAATTTATAATATATGCATATAACACATACAAATACTGTAAAAAACGACAATTGATTAGCAGCCATATAAAAATTGTTACCAATTGAATATGAAAATAAAATTCTATTATGATCCAAACAAAACCATAAAATTTAGATTGAATTATATTGATTAGACAGTTTTACCGCTCTATAGATAATGTAAACCGGACATAGCAAAAACATATTTTATTGACATACATTACGCGGTCCGTATTGCGAGTTTTATTAGGCTTTTGTATATGTATAGCGTTGTATGTAGGTACCAGAGTCCATCGCAATATTGGGCCATCAATCTCCGGGCCAAGATAATGGTGCCGCGGTGGCGATGTAATAGTTCCTTGACCGGCGGATTGAAATATCTAGCAGCGGTGTGCCACGTGACATCGACTGCCAAAATAATCTCACATGACGACGCGGATCGATGCAACCCTCAGATTAAATATCTAATTAAATGCTCCACGCATTGTAAGCTATTTGACATCTGTTGTTTTTTTTAGGATAGGTATTATATGTGACACGGAAATGTTGCCAAGAAAACTGAATGCGTTTTTCCGTGATAATTTTGAAAGAATGCAAAATAATAGATATGTGTGGTAATCTATTTTTACGGAGACGAGAGTAATGAATTTATTTTTTTATTTCACATTTTTGTTTGTGAGTCAATTTTGCAGAAATAAAATGAAAGTTTTTTTTTCTAACCTACATAATTATAATTGAGTCCATCGCCCCGCGACACGTAACTGATGTCACATATTTTTTCAGGAGATCAAAGGAAAATTAAACTAAATGGAATGTGTACCGTACGTTTGCTTAAATAGATATAAATTTTATATTATGTTTAATTTTTTTTTTTTGTTAATTCGTATTTCGCATTTAGTATAGCTTAATCTATGAAATGTGTTGCTATGAAGTTTATGAAGTCATCGGTTGCCAACAAACATCAGACTAATTTTAAATTTGGAATCGATATCGGACAAATAGGGCCTATGACGTATTCATTCGTGAGGTTCATTACTGTTTTATGATAATTGGTTTTAATAAAATTGAGTAGCGTTTGTACCCTTTTCGGGGTTACTACAATCAAGTACTATTATGTGTGTGCGTACTTTATCCTGTGATGAAAATTACATTACTAATATTATATTAATAATAGTGAATAAATTATAAACAAGTGTTTCTTTTTTATTATAAATGTTTGACTTCCCACACAAACAAGTATATCTATAAATACGTCTTATTTCCGCAAGTAAAAGCCTACCCTCTATGCCCTGATTGCATGCATACAAAACACCATAGAAATAAGCTGAGTGTCTTTTTTCCATTTGTTGGGCAAGATTTTTATATTCTAATCAATAGTTACGTATCACCGTCATAAATATAGTAGATCTTCCTTCGGATGTCTTACCTGAAACAAAAACAATATTCATTAATATACAGATAATTTCAAATTCAATATCTACGGCATATTCAAACTGGCTGATCAATCAACTTGTGAAATTGTTTTCAGATGTTTTGATTTTGGTTGAAATTTATTAATTAGATAATGCGTAGGTGCGATAAAAGAGCACACAATTGAACGTTTATCTTTCATAATAATTTCGGTGGCTTACGCCGAGCAACAGAAATGTTCAAGACTAAAAACACACAAACATTTTTTGTGGCAATCATTTTATTTGTAGCTTATAAAACTATGAAGAGTGAGTTGGCGAGCGAACGGGATCGATATGAGATGGCCCGGCGAATCATGCAAGTCATTGGGGTCGTCAACATCGGCGTGTTTTGACGTACCCAACACTATAGTGACGTCTACTGTCTATATGTATAGGCTGCTATTATTTCAGGTCTATTTTGCTGTGAAAGATTTTTTTTTCCACGATAGATGGATGTTTTGTTACGTTGTTCCTCGTGAATCATCTGAAAGCGATGTGTTGTAATTTTGTTTATTTCTAGGTCCGTCGGGATGTTTTCGTCTCAGTATAAAATAGATCGTGTAGCAGTCGTAAATATTCGGTTGTGGATTAAAGTATTCTAATATTTTTTATGACTCGTATTGTTGTTAACAACAACTGCATAAGTTCTAAATGACAATAATTAACCACCACTAATTAATTAAGCACCAATAATTAACTAGGGCAAATATGTTGAGTATATTCAATAGAAATAGTGTTGACTCTTGTTCGAACTTTGAAAACAAGTCCTTAGTGTCTTTTTCACAAGCCTCTAATAGATGAGAAGTATCTTTTAAGACTATTTTGATGATGTCGCCTACTGAAGGAATCTTCTGCACATTTAATCAGCCTTATCTGATAAAAGACGTATAAATAACTAGTTGACACATAACTGACGTACTTGGCGCAGTGTTTAACATAATACATATTACGTCATACTTGATGACACGTTGATGACGCAACAAGGCAAGCATTAATGACGAAAGTGCGTATCACAACAACAATAAAATAGAAAACCGCTCAAACATCAATTCATCACCGTCAACCTTTTGTAAACGTTACAGCTCGTAAAGTTTATACAACAAAACATTGACCGGTAACATAAAAGCACGTATACACACGTGGGACGATAAATACTATGCCAAATTGCATGAGTCCCGTCGATTATCCGAACGGCCTCTCTGCATGTGGCCCGTAGGGCGGTGCGTGCACCCTATCTTATGGAATTGTCTAATTTATCACTAGAGATTTATGTAGGCAGCGACGCACCCGCATACAGTGTGTACCCTGCTTATATTGGTTCCATTATAATATAAACTTATGCGAGGGATAGTCCTGGTCAGCGACAATGAGAAAGTTATTACTGGAATTGTCATGTGGACGCGCTTTGTCGCGCAACGACATGGGACAGTTTAATTATGCTAATGTATTGAATATTGCTTCAAGTATTTTCTTCTAATATTTGAACTCTTGAGCACTTATTCTGTCAAAGGTCAGATATCGACTGCATTGCGTTTCTTTTGCATGTTCTCGCATGCATGGATGGTTTATTCATCAGTTTGAATATTAACTCTTTTTATACGATGCCTGCGATACGGTATTGAATTTGAATTTCGTATGGATTAGCGGTCGTGATCATATGCGCTAGATAACTTATAATCATGTGCATTATTATGCTCACGACTGCATGATAAAGAGAACTAGAGGGAAATGGCAAGTAGACGAACTAGGAAATAGGGAGTTATTACATATATTTAATTTAGATTTTTGCAAATTATATTTATAGACAATTTGATTATGAGGAACAGTTCTGTGATGGACTACAGGTTGTCATGGGTCATTTGTGGGTCATAGTTTGAGAAGAACTTTAAAACGAAATAATTCATAATTGTAGGAGTTTAATATGTCAGTTTAAAGCCTAAGTCAACAGACTTTTAATTTGTTGACGAAATTCGAACTTATAATCAGGTTACGTGCTCGTACAGGCAATCAAGTTAGGCTCATCAAATTGAAATGACTAGTGGTTCTCAATAGGGTAACGGCATTTGGACACGCGGCGTAGCAACTGATCAGTCCCTACTTATATCTTCATTAATTAGCTGGACATATTAATATCGCATGACAATAGCTATATAACACGCATTTTAATATCTATCAAAATAACGTGAGAGAAACTAGCAAACATATGAAATGGTTTTTATATAATATGTAGTATGCGGCCGATTTTAGTTTTTATGTTTCTTTGGGACGGGAGAATTTTTGTTAACAGTAGATAACAAAACCAACCAACCTATAGCTAGAATTGGAAATTGCACTAACTAATTATTACATACAGCAATAAATATATATGTTGTTATAACAACAACAGTGATAAACCACATACGAGACTATACATTTCATTTTCTTATAGCAATCCTAATGGATTTTCTTTTGGAAAATTAATATCGATAAACATTTATTGCGAGCCCGTCTTTATTGTGGACCTAAGGGCAGGGCGCCTTCTTCCGCTCCGATGGTACGCAAACACGTTTTAAATTATCACAAGCAAAGATTGTGGGAAAGAAAACGTTATTGCGGGAGACGCGCTCAGGGCGATACGGAATGAACTTCGCACGAACACAATATCACCGCTAACTGGGAAAACTTGAGCAACTACTAAATATCCGCGGTTTGTGTTAGCTATCGGTAGCCGGAGGCTGTAGCGAATGTTCCAATTATAAAAATCCATTTTAATCTCCTTTAGAAGAACCGTTCCCGAAATACAAACAATTCAATATTGAGTAACGCAGGCCTAGATTTATGTCGAAATTCTTTGAAGTAATTGGAATGGTTCGAACATCAATAAGAAGTTTTATTGTGCATAAATAATATAGTCAACCCAGTTACCAAATCACAATAAGAAACACATTAATAAGATACGCGACATGTTGTAAAGAGCAAGATAAAATTCATCCAGAAATATCACCAGACTGGCGAGTTGTAGTAGCCTGTTACTACGAGTGCGATGCAACATGTCTATTTATAAACTTTTGCATCGAATTAAAATAGCTAAACACTAAAGTTAGCTAGGTAGCTTGGCGTGAGACCTATGAGACGTAACGGTGGCCTTTACAGACAATATTGTATATTTTTCCTTATTACCATACAGGAACTTATTAATGTTTATCAATTTGTGAAAAAAGAACATGTGGATTGGATTATAAACTCGCGGAGATAAATAACACAAAGACGTATATACCTACATATGCAAGTCAAACTGAATGAAAAACCGATGAATATTTAATTAGTTAGGTAAGTTGTAAAATGCAAAAAAAAAATATGACGTTCATTGCACTTTATGTTGTGTTTTGTTCTCGGAAAATGCTCTATTAAGTGATGATTGTTATTGGCACAAGTGCGCCCACGCCCCATGGATCAATCGGTCCAACAAGGAGAAGACATCTGTGCTGGGGTAACTGCATTCTGGGCCGATTGGGCAACGCCTGTCGATACAATTGGATTGAGCTGTAGCTACTCGATCAAAGTTCACTCTCTTGTCAATTACTCTGATAACATTATGTTATGAAGTTAATTGGTATCTTAAGTAGTGTTTAAACGTAAAATACGCGACTCTAATTCTAATTAAAAGAATACAATGTATTTAGAATTTAGAAGAACAAATGCAGTCGGCAGCGAGACAACGTCGTTAAAACCAGATCGTGTCTGGAGCGAAAGTTACATCGGCTCAAATCAGATGCAGACAAGAGAAATCCACGGCAAAGTACACTCGATACAGGTCTGTTCCCGTAACAACCGCAGCCGCCGAGCGACAATTAGCACTCGTTGTAAATGTCACGCAAACGTCTCCGCGAAAGTCTCCATCTTCACTCACAGAACACTTCTAATAATTCTAGGGGCGTCCTGCAATATGCATTTTTATTTCCATCAAGAAATAGGTCAAAGTATTAGACGAAGTTACAAGTCGGCGCGCATTGCGCAGCGATTGTTTTTTGCATATTTATAGATTACTGCTTCAATTGCTTGAATATGAATTTGACAAGAGTTCGCAGAATTTATTTTAGTGCAAGGCTATGCAGCACGTTTATAATGCATGACCCGCTCAAAATAAAAATACTATATACATATCAATCACAATATATTAAAATCTCAATGGAAAATTATTTAAGTACAACATTTTATACAACTTGGACTTAAGGTACAGGTACTTATTATGAAAACAACTTTAATTTGATTAAAACTACGCGAATTTTATCTTTTAGCAAAACTTTGCACCAGTTATTTTAGTGGTGAGGCAAGGTCCAACGTTTTCTGAAACTTCGTGCATTTATAAAGATAACAACCTAGTCGCCACAATTTTGATGGTTTTCTGCATATTACGAAATAATACAAAATAACGAGTACATTACGCTCATTGGATTTGGTTTAGCGGCAAACAGTCGTGACAAGCAAGGAGCTATTTCTGTCTGTCTATATCCCGATTCGGAACATTAGCATACACCGAACCGGGTATAAATAAAGGCACTAAATATAAATAAAGGTACGGAGCGTGCGACGTTTAGCACTTCTCATCTGTTTTAGGGTTCAATAACATAAATCGTGTGAGAACAGTCCGTGTTAAAAGGTCTAAAATAGGCATTAAATGTCTTTGTTAATTTAACTACGGATGAAGAAATAAATATATTTTAATCAGTATTTTATACGGCATGAAAATTATATTCGATTGCAGCTTCCCCGTAAAACATGATTCACAAAAGACGTGTAGCATCGGTGCCTTTATTGCGAATGTTGCCATTTCGCGCTTGATCTGTTTTTTATTTATGTTCATTTCAGGGAGAACACACCTGTTGGTTAATTTATGTCGAGAAGTGTATTGAATACTTATCGGGCGCGCATGTTGCTGGTTGACACACATTATACGACGAATAAAGGCTTCACACGTAATTTAGGCCCGTTTACCGCATAGCGACTTGAGTTTTCAAGGGAAATGATAAAATTGTTGCGGAAGACATATACATGACGTGATGCATTGTGATAAGTCTAAAATGGTCACAAACAGGAATTGTTTAATTATTATACTGAATAAGTTTAATATTAACGTATAAATTGTCAATTGTTGCATTATGTGGCGAGGTAAATACAATATAAAGGAAAAATAAAATACAAATCTTCGTGTAAGATCTTAATTTAGTTATTGTATAAAACCCATGTTGTTTATAAAAAAGTGCAATATGTTAAATTAATAAAATCAAAATTATGTTATTTTTTACCTACCAATCAATAAATACCGAAAACTAATCAGCTTTCGGTAATATCAATAGCAATATCATCCAATAGCTACGCTTGTAATAATGTTTCTATGGTACTACAGAAATAAACACTGTGTATATCGCATCCTTAAATGTACATACTTCAGAAAACACACGTACTTAGTAACATCTGTAGTTCTGTACAAGTGGAGCATGTAGGTACATGGCTCCTTTGAGCCGCTCACTCCTTTAACGAGGTAATTTTATAAACCGGGGAACAATGTCGTGCCCGGGGCGGGCACGGGTCACTCCAAGACTTTATTGAAGACATGTTTACGAGCACCCTCTGATATCGCCGCATTTATTTTATGAAAACTAAATTGCTTTAAGAAATGCACCAGTTTCGCGATGCTTTATCGAAGATCGTGTCGTCATAAAAAATGGACAGGTGAATGGATAGTTCTTCTTAATAATAAAAACTGTTTTCGTTGCGTTCCTTCCTTAAGTAAGCAGACATGATATAAGATTATATTGTCCAAAATTTTGTTTTCAGAACACCCACAGTATCGCTACAATCCTGAAGAACAAAACTTATCGCACCCCGTGTTCAAAATGAAGGGACGAAACAAGTTGGCAACTGTGAAAGAACTATCGAAAACCATTGAGTAGTTATCGAAATTACCTCAACAACAAACAAAACAAACTTTCCCTCTTTATAATATCGGTAAGATTCGTATTTCGTTCTGAAAAGGTTCCATTCTTTGCACGTACCGTTTAATTCCACAAGTGTGATTATATTTACAGAAAAACAAAGGTATTTTGTAGTATATATTAGTTACTTGTTACAATAAATACATCTACATCTCAAGGTAGAACATAAGTAAAATACTCAACTCTTTTATCTAGAAAGAACATATTAACTTTGTGTAACGTATCGACCTATTTTAACAAACGCACAAGAGGTACTACAGAAGTAAAACAATTAACTACCTGCAAACTTAACAAGTAAAATCCAAAAATAATCCTATGTAAAAGTCGATTATCTTTAGCTACATCGATAGCACGATTGTACATTTATTAGACATCGTGAGTTCAGTGGTGACCGTCAATCAATCAATCAATCAATCTGTACCTATCTCATATATTTTTAAAAAAATCCTACAAACTCTCATGCAGTTTAGTAGTTTTTTTTTATTTAACAAATAATAAAATAAAAATCTTCTAAATATAAATCCATTTATGTATATTATTGGGTCATTTTGCAGTCGTCCGCTCAATGTTCGTGAAGTGTTACAATGATTTTTGATAACAATTATTTTTTCACTGACAAAAGTATTTAGATACTTTGTTTATTAATTTATTTTTTGTACCTACATTGGTGGTACAAAAGGCGGATTTATTGGAGAGTTTAAATACGGATAATTCTGCACGTAGGTGTTTCTTTGGCCAATTTCGTACCGCTGTTTCCAAGTAAATGTTTGTTCGTCATTCACAGTGTTAAGGGCATACGTTTTGAATGGTCAGTTGGAATGTGTCCACGACCAGTACATACATCGATGGTGACCACTAGTATGCGTTTATTGCTCGCTTTATTGGAAAACATGCTTCCGCGTTCCTTTGCACCACGAATACCGTTATGTATTTGCATAATGTTCAACAAATGTCTTGGTTGTTTTCATCATTGCATTAGGTAAATAAATGCAATGCATCTTAAACAATTACTTATTTATAAGTCAATTATTTGATAGTTTACAGGTGACGTGTGATATGAAAACGCATATATTTCTGCCCAGATTAAACAAGCAAAAATATTTCGAGAACCGACTTCAATAATCTATACTTAATATTCCTTGAAATTTGTACTCCTAAATCCTAATCTATATAATCTAAAATTTAATATTTCAATCATGAGGCTTACAGCGAGCAAGTTAACCTAACCTAACTGAAAATTCCGGTTATTTCAACTTTATGGTAGAGTTACAAATTACAGTAGCGGACCTGTTATTTAATTTATATACCTGGTTGAAATACAAGCCCTTAACGCCTAAGGTGTCTGAATAACGAGTAAATTTTGTTATTTACTTAGTACATAATTAACTATAATAGTTCTCGTTGGTGGTTAGTACATGAGCTCCATGAATAAATGAATAATGATGGTAGAACGGAACATGCCCGCGGCATACCGATTCGTCCCTGGGAAGCTAATAATGCTCTCGCATTTTTCACCAGCAAACAACTCCTGACAAAGTTGCTTCTTCATAGGGCGACGACGCCGCAACCAAATCATTTAAAATTAAGAAATGTAAGCGACCGAGGGACAATTTAAAGTATAACTTTGTTGATTTTGTTGAAAACCGCAAAAATCGCATTTGAAGTTCGAAAAATCGGAGTAAGCGTGAACGCATCGAAAGAGCTCTTTATAATCCAATAAGCGGAACTGGTGCGACGGCCGGCACGCAGCCCCCTAGATTCCTATTCCATTAGGTGTCGCCGCGGCGCGCAATTTGCAAATGAAAACAACTTATTGAAATTCTTTCCCGGCCCGCGTGTCGAGCTCACACAGCTAGAAGCATCTCCGATATTCGAGATGACTTCGGGCTCGAACTAAAATTCTTGAGCTTTGCGGGTTTGTAATTTTTGTATTCGACCGAATTTGATCAAAGGAATTACAATATCAGGACAACGAACTTAACAAATTACTGTGTAATCATAAATCCTGTTTTTTATTAAGGAGGTCAAACAAAAACCGGGAAGAAAAATTAAAAGAGCGACCCCGTCGGCTACGGAAGCCGCAAATTAAAGGAATAAGTAACACAAACCAACGTCGATTTGATAAATTGCCCAAGCAACCACATAATTCGTCAAGTCGGAACATATTACAGCCAAACTATAAACGAGGAGGCTTAAAAAGGCAAAAAGCGGTCCGCCGCCGTCCAATCATGTGCGGTATTTTGCATAAATTACACTGCTGCAGTGAACGGGTTGGATTTCTGAAAAATAAACGGGCGTAAAATAAGCCTCAGTGGCCGAATGCAAATACCACCATTATATGCTAATGCGATGTGCGTAATCCCTACCGTTTGTTCCGTGCATGTAACAGGCCTTCCCGAAAACGCATTCCAGAAATAGCAACCCGACTTCCTTAACCTCTAACTTACAATAATACTATAATAACGTGAGTGTCTTTTATTTAATGTTTAAATATAAGTTTTAAAGATAAAAGAAACCCTTCAAATATTTCACTTTGATACAAAACAAATCAATAATCAACTGGATTAATTAATCGGCAGTTTGAGCAAAAATTTGTGGACGTCTAGACAAGGGTGAACTGACCGCGGACCGACCTAATGTTTTAGCAATCACTTTGATATAGTGCGCGAACGGTCAAACAAGTTCCACTGTCGGCCTATAACAGCCATTATGGCTCGATCTATTCGCGATAAATAGAGGTAGATGTTTACACGCCCACAAATCGCCGACAAAGGGTTAGAAATTCTAAACTCTTAGTTACATATTTAACAGAATTATTGTCAGGCAGCCAAGGGCGATCAAAAGCCACTCGTTTGAGTTACGGTTTTGTTTCCGCGAAATCAGTGCTATGTATGAAAGCGTTTTTGCCTCAGAAGAATATTTTACAACATGTTGAAGTGGCAGTATTAGTTGAAGCATTTAAGAATAAGCACGGCGGGCGGGGAGCAATTACCGTGAATATAGCCCGTATAAAACAAGAGCGATTGTACCGTTACACATTTAGCATCAAGAATTCGGGACATTGGGTGTACTCGAAAACCCTCCGTGGAAATATACGTGCATGCGCCGAGGATACCTAGTCGGCAGTCGTAAAACAGTTATAATAGGCGCAGTGCGGAAACACAGCTTTATGGGTCCCTGAAACACGTAACATGCGCACTGAATCGATTATCGTATGGTTATTCTGGTATTTGAGACGGGTCACGGAACCAAAAAAAAATTTATGAACCATAAAATGAGGTACATACCAAAGTTACAAGCATTGATCAAATATATTGGCGTCGAATGCGACATCCGAAAGGGGGTCGTGAAACCTCACTCGAAGACAATCGAAATGGGAACTGTCAAAGTTATGATCTTAACTAAAAATAATAAAACATGACGACTTGCGTGAGACCAACAGCAATTAAGTACGAACAGTTTTATTGCTTTTGTTCGACACATAGTTACTTACCACTAAATTTGGGCAAGTCTTAAACTTATCTGTCAACATTAAGTTCTACTCACGCTCTTATGGTGTTTAACTTCGTACGATTTACTGAAGTGGAAGTATTATATTAGATGGATTTCAGTGATGGTACCTAACTCAAACTCAAGAAACGTACCGTACCGTAGAGAAAATAAAATGATGGAAATATTGGGAATACATTAAATAAAACAGTAAATTAGAGAAATCGATAAGCTCGGTTTAATGCGAGATCACTCTAATCGTAAATAATTAAATTCAATATAAAATCGCAAACCGAGTGGAGTCCGTTATACAGATGTGGGTTAGGTGTTGTGTGAAAAAAGTATACGGAGAATGACTGAGCAACTTTTGATTCACGGAGCTTCAACGTCGATGAGACCAGACGTTCGGAAATTGCATCGGGCAATCGGAGTGTCGCAAAAAATATCAATTTGCGTTGAGAAGATTCAATTGTCCGCGGGCGGAGGAAACGCGTGAAACATAAGAAGCTAATTTCCTCTGGGATGAGGTTCGCCTCGGGAAATCCTCGTCTATGGACGTGAACGTCAATGAACATGGACATTAGTGGCCATTTTTGTTTTTTTTTTATATATCCCCAGCGTAAACCAGCGCTCAAACTAAGAATAGAAATACTAAGTACATATTATATTATTTATACATCCTGTTTACCTAGATATTACAAACATGTTTGTTATTTTTTCACCAAAATTGAACCATGATGTCTAGACTTTAACGGATCACAATTCTGTGTTTGTTCCGGTGTTTCTTCTCAGTTTGGCAATTAGAAAACTTGTAAGATTTACTTACAACATACTTTCGCACACTTAATTTGAAGGTAGTTAGTATTATAATGTAGACGAAATTTGAATGAGTATTTATGAAAAAAATATTTTATCGCGCGTTTATAATATTCAAACTGGCAAACAGTTTTATAACATCCTAAATCAAAATAAAATAAACAATTTTTATAAGTTTTAATTGTGGAACGCATCAAAGTCACATTAAAAAAGCGCGGTTGGTATCGGTGCGTTTATTTTTCTTCAATAGCCCTCCTCCGGTCGCCGCGTGTGTGACGCGTGTCTGCGGCGCCAAAGCACGTCTTGAACGATCAGAAGGGAGCGAAGGCAGTCGCGTGTGCATAATGTAGGGCCGTCCCCCGCAGCGCCGGCGTCAACGACCGGGCCGAATCAAGGACGCGCACCGCCCGCCCAGTGACAGCGCGGACGAAACAACGATAAAACCGCTGTTATCCGAACATAATACGTTACTAACGTGTGATAACTTTAATACACCTATAAAATATGCGACTTATAGAAACGTGAATATTGTAATATGTAGTAAGTGTTTATAGTAAACATGGTGTTTATTCTCATAAATTCTTCACCATTAACAATATTCATTCTCATCTATCACCATAATCACCATACGTAACAATTACAACTGTCACATTGACGTAAAAATATTTTGTACACGTAAAAAATCATGTCAAATGCAACAAATTAACTAATTCATGTTCAACAATAACTGTTTTACACACTTTGAATTTATGTATTTACCTAAGATGTTTTCAATGAGGTTATAAGCGACGAATAAATTAAATATTTGATAATTAAGATGCAGCAAACGAATTGATCTGGCACCTGTGTCCCGATGTCAACGCTCTTTTAATATATCCTGTTTGTCTATAAATATACCGATGAGCGAATTCACTGGGGCCCCGCGTAGGTGTCGCATGGCTTTCGCATCCAATTTTTTGCAAGCAATGCAACTTGGTAATCAAAATACATAATATTATGTTCAACGTATATAAAATAAACAATAGAATGAAGAACGCGCTATAGCAATAATGTACGCGATATTGTAGACCGGTAATAACTTTTGTGGTGAGCTTTAACGCATTTGTACTTCAAAACTGCGCAATAATTTTGTAGATATAGTAGTGGCTAACATAACAATATAAGTTGTTTACTTTAAACATGCTGAAAACAAACAGAATCAATGACTTGTAAAGACTGGGAAGTCTACATTCGTTGCCACAAATACAGGAAGGTATTTTCCAAGGTAAGCGATAATCAAACTGTGTAACATGTTATGTTCTGTTTGTCCTATTTATTTCATTCACTGCATCTATTCTCGACGGTACACTTGGCAGAGATATCAAAAGGCCTAGAAACAGACGATCTGTATTGAATTAACGTATAAACAAGAGAAACGTTTTAGGTTCTTATCTAGTTTCTGGACTAGATTCGTTTGGATACATAACAGATAGACTCAATAGGGTTAGATCTTAACGGATGTTCCTGGAAATTTTACATTCCGGACAAAATACATAACATGTCAAAAAATGTGTTCAAGCAAAATAGATAACAGAATACCTTAACGTAAATTAAATCTAAGTTAAATTAAAACCACCAACAGTTACACCTCAATCGTTTTCCGAAGTATAAATCTAACACCAAAGCATAATGAACGTTTAACCTAATACCCGGATAAAACATGAGCTCCAAACACAGTTTCGATGGCGACACGTAAAGCGGCCTACTTAGTGGCTAATTGTGCCAATAAGGGCTAGTAATACAGATTTATTTTTTGCCAGTCACGCGAGAAGTGTGAATACGGCTGTGGACTATTGTGAAGTGTGACATGTGAGGGCCAATATGGGTCGGGCTCTGAGTGTTTGCCTTCTGGACGGCTGTACCCACTTAGGCGCGTATACTAATAACTATGTGAGATTCAGAAAGACAAACAGTGCTGTTACCATGGATAGAAATACGAAAGGCTTTTATTTTTGCGTGAATCGACAGAATCATGTTTTATTTTCACTCGTAGCCATTTTTTTATTAATCATCAATACACCGCGATAAAATTCGTAGTCGTTTTAATTTTCATTCATATATCCAATAATTGTCTGAAAATTCTCAAATTTTATAAGCAACTTCATGAGTTTCAACATTTAACATTCTAATTGAAATAATAAAGGTTTCATTAAATAATATGTTATACTTATTTTGCACTGGTCACAAAGTGCACAGCTACGCAGAGACATGCGATGAGTCGATCGACTTCTCGACATTACTGGTTCAAAAAAATGCATCGCAGTCGTACCTGTTGGGATTGCGTTTTGTTTTTGTTTACGTTTTTACCAACCATACTTGTTTGGTATCTGGTGGCCGTTTAGCTCCCAAATCGGGCAATGAAATAAGTATCACATTTTTATACAAACTAACACTCGACTTAGGTTACACAAAGGCGGAATAGAGAGAGAGAAGCCCCTATGTGCTGTGGATATCGTATGACATTACTGTGACATGCTACCCTATTTTGGTGACGTTAAACGATACTTAACATTAGAAGTCTTCACGATCGGGCGTCGGGGCGTCGGTTATAATCGGACGAACGGTGACGTACAAGTATTGTATTCATACACACCTCACTGTGATGTAACATACACGGTGATGTATTAAATCAGCATTTCACTGTATGTTATTAATTTTATTCCATTGTTCATATTTTTAATCATGCACTCGATCAGTGCCTTATCACGACTTCTTATACCAAAGGTACACATTATACGTAAAAACATTAATATTTTATCATCAAACCATCTTTGTATTTTACTGAAATAACTATCGAAAACATTACAAGCGATATACTCTGTAATTGAATACATCAGAATCAAATGAACGTGTCAAAACAGAAAATTACATTGAGATTTAAAACTCATAAAGCCGAGATTGAAGCCCTAAACTACAATAGGTAAGGCGCATCGAGTCAATTTGTGAGCCATAACAATAATAAAATACGTCGTCCAATAAGGCAGCAACGAGGCAAGTCCAGATTGACTTGGTGCAATCACTTCCCACCGTAATTGTTGCTTCTAGCTATGCTTTTGATTAAATTATTAGTTCCCTACCTTCAAGTCGTCGACAAATAATACATAAACATCGCCGCCCGACCAATTGTTGACGGCGATTTGTGTACATTGGTGGTGATATGTGCAACTGGTACAGTCGCACGGTACATACTGCAATCGGCATGCGCATATTAAAGTTTGTGCCCTTAATTAAGGTGAACGTACGTTTACATACGTGACGCGTCTATATTAATTTATTTAATCATTATGAATGTGTGACGCGTAATTCTAAAGCGTGCGATTATTAATAGAAACCTGTATTTAACTGTGAATATATTGATCCTGTGTGTCTATACTGGACTGACAATGGAGGACATATTATTTAAAAGTTTGAATTGCATTTACAATTCTCAATTTATTACAGTTTATATTTGTACAAAACTTGGGGTGGTTTTACAAAGTTTTAATGAGTTGTTTGTAAACAAATGAAGATGGTAGCCCAAGGTCTCATGTGTTTAGGTGAACGTAATTTTTAGTGCCGGGTTTAATTATAGAATCGTCGGAAGTGTACTGAAATACCAATCACGGCGGAATATACGATTTTAATAAGTAATTACGTGAGCACTGCGACCTACACCGGTGGTAAAACTCAATCAAAGATAAATAAGACAATTTCCATGGAAGGGAATTAATGTAAATATTTAATAAAGGGAAATAGTGGCACAATTACTATCGTCGGCACGTTTTGGTGGCCGCACCGATTGTAGCACGGGACCCTTTCCAACAATTACATGCAATATCGTTATGTGGTAAAAGACATTGCAATTCTGACATCGTGAAAATAAGAATTATTTTACTTTTTTCTAGCGCCATATCCAGTTTAGAGTAAGTTAATCGATTGCATGTCTCTATAGAATCGCACTAACAGAGTTCATAAATATTATTATTTCACAACTTTAATACCCAAACACACAATTTTATTATATTTAATTGCTTATAAAGATTGTAGGTAGGTATAAAATACCCTGACTACGTTCAGCTCAAAACCCACAAATTCAGACTGCGGAACGCATTCGCCACAATAATTCGTAAACTATAGCAATTAGCCGCGATCAAACAGAGTACTTAATATTTATTTAAATTTTACAGCCAAAACCATATGTTTCGTGTACTGCAGAATAAGGCCGATCACGCCATGGCTCGGCGCCGTGCCGGGGGATTCCCGACAATAGGTATTTCACTTTGTGCAATTTACTGTGACTCTATAAAAATATTTACTACGTGGTATATTTACTACGGCTGTTGCGTTCACAATGGCATATAAATGCAAACACGTATTGGTTAAATTACTTTACGAGTTGTTACTGTTCGTACATGTGCAAAGATTACAATGAATCAGTGAAAATTACGGGGTAACAGTGTGTTTTAAATTTGCTTTTGTCGGAATTTCACGTTAAGCCGCCCGTATTTACTGCACCCAAAGCTAGGTAACTGTCAGTTAATCTATATTAAGAATAATGGCAACAGATATAATTTGATAATTATTTCTTGTAAAATATTTTTTTTACAGATTTCGCTCCCTGAAACCAGCAGTTAATATCTCATTGCAATTATATAACAAAACTTATTGGTGATTTTAGATTCGTCATTTTATTTCTCACATCGTCAAGTATATAATTTCCCTGTAGTATTTTACATATCTTAACTTTCATCTGTGTTTAGGAAAAAATATTTGGTTATACGACAGCTACATAGAACTTTTTATAATTAATAAATAGTGATAACGGCTCTTTGGATTAATTTTAATAATACTTCGTAATACAAAGAAGATTTTGCCTATTACTTTTGAAGCATTATCTAAATCTATTTTAAGCTAGAGAGAAAGCTCACACTTCTATCCATCATAAAATTAAAAGTGTATACAAAGCAACGCGTCTGTTAATCGCGGGCCGTCTCGGACCCGCGGCGGAATGAGCCGCAATTCGTCAGCATCCCGCGCCCTGAGACGATTGATAATGATCGAGCGTGGACACAAAGTAACGCCTGGCTCGATATCCCGGGACAGTGACGATGTGGAAATCGTTGCTGGATATATTTGTTTCGTTTTGTCATGTTGGTTGTTTATACGAGACTTATGTCGTATTTACTGACACGTTTTTAAGCTACTGCTATTAATATACAAATCTTTTACTAGGGACAAACTTATTGATAACATTTTTGATAATTTAATGTTATGTATAAGTTTAAGAATGATTTTAAATTGATATACCTAGAAGAAGATCAAAGTTAATACGGATGGAGCCTAAGAGGGGCGATAAAAGCTGAAACATAAGAAATACCTATGTATATGAAATTTGTTCATATTATTTATTTATTTATTTAGAACCTTAATTAGAAAATAGATTTTACAGCTAAAACCTCAATCCGCCAGTGAACAACGGTGCTTAAGCGTGGGGATTCTAATAAAATATGCAACAATAAATTCCGTAATTTCTTTTCTTCATCAAACATATCCAAGATATGGACACAACAGAAAAGTAGCGTAAAATATTTTATAAGTTGGATGATATAACGATAGTGTAATAATAATGACAATATCCAAACAACTCAATTATCTGCAACAAAGAATCCTAAACCTAAAATTGTGATTATACTACATTCTCACCGAAACCAGTTTTGGTACATATGAGAAGATTCATCACTTCCATTCACACGGTCCCGACGCGAGCGGTGCGGCGCGGCGGCGCTCCAAACCTGTTTCATAGAGACAGGTGTCCCACCAGGCCTATCGGAGTGCATTTTTTATTTATTTTCCTTTATAATTGCGGCCTTAAGCGTGCCGTCCGCGGCATTTCAACTCATTAACTCTTAAGACGGTTGGTTAGTGACAAGTTCTAATTATCAGAAATCTACTGTACGACGTTATCGATTTCATTTCACTTATACGTTAAGTGTTTGTGAAATGATGGATAATATTAATGAGCTCTTTTAATTAGATAAATGTTTAAGGACAATTTTATACGATGCACAATATCAATATACTGATGGTTCGGCAACTTTTTAGAATCCCTTGACAATAAAAACGGGTCTTCCTTAAGCGTGCCATGAAAACACCAAAACAAAACACAGATGCGTAAGCAGAAATATCTAACATAGATAGTTAAACAAAAATGTGTACAATCTCCTTAAACAGGCAAAGTTTAGGAAGTCAGTGTTTTTGCTTTTAAATTTATGCTATAAATTATAAAACGTCATTTTAGGATTATCAACCGCGTCGATGTTACGTTTGCAAACACAAATCCTCTTACCAAACCAACGGCATCGTGAAATAAACGTAGGAACTAGCACGTAATTTCCCTTTAGCAGTTTGACGAACGGTGGAAAACCATCCAAGCTAAACGCTTATAGCGAATAACTTAGGCATAGTGGCACTACACACATTTTCTATATAAATAAGGTTATAGATAAATTCGCGGCGTATCGATATATCGATGTCTGTTTCTCACAGTTTCTAAGAAGGTACCGTTTTCGCTACAACTCGTTACTTATGGTAACGCCATCAAAGACGTGGGAAATTCAACGTGTAACGTCGGGACGTATCAGTGTTTACATTGTTATGAAGACAGATAGTGACGGGATCGTAACCATCGTGACGAGCAGGATTGCGAGTATTTGCAAGTCTATGGATTTGAGAATACATTTATCGGATTTCGGATAGTTATCCAAATGTGGCTATAAGGAATTACGTTAAAAATACAATCTATAAGCCTGTTTGTAACTATTTCCGATCTTAGCATTAATAACTGGCGACTGCCCTGGCTTTGCACGAGTGCTAATGAGCCGTCGCTTTGTATTTCGAAAAATATTGACCTCTCTCCAGTAATACTTTCATTATAGAATTTATTATAAAAAAATAAGTAATTTTATTCTAGGGATTAGTTTAGGGATGTTTCCAAATACGACGAAGCATGCATTCATTTATTTTTACCCAGAAGCATTAATAGTGAATTTCATGAACGGTAGGAACGCGACTTTTTCCTACTAAAGTGACGGACACCCGATATGAAATTTCAACTTCTCTTTCGCCATCTTAGCCTTGCAAATTTATTTCTAACTAGAATTTTGGCTATAAAATTTCGGGTATATTGCTTAAAAAATCAATTCAATTAGGGTTGAATTCCCAAAAAGCTATAAACATAAATGCATCAAATGCCAAATAAAATATTGTGGTTTTCTATGTATAGATTATACAGATTTATTTGCAACAAATCAGAACTTTTGGTTACAACTTTAAGTCGCCGAAGCTATATCCAATTGCAGAATCTGAATGAGGTAAAAAACTGCTGTAGTTTCCTCATCCTCGTCAGCTATACAAACTGCGCAATAGTATTGAAATTAAAATAAATAAAAAATCTGCAATTTATATAAATAAGTAAATACTTGTGTTATCTTCAACCTGTTACCCGGTAAGGCTCGCCTTGACGTCTGTGGGTAGATATGTAATGAACTAGTTTCCATGAATGATAAGATTAATTTTGGCGCCTAACAGTAATTTAGCCGAATCATTCTGCGCAAGTCAACATACTTGTCATGTACTTTTCATTTCGGTACTTAGGGTATCAAGCGTATAACTTATACTGTATACTGTACATATAAAGAAATAATTGACTATATAATATAGTTAGGTATATATAAACCTGTTGAAATTCTGCGGAGGTCAATGTAGTGTTATTTTATTGTCTGTTTAATGTAATGTACAAAATGTCGTATAACATTATCTAAATGCAGATGGCACATAACGATTATTCTAAATCTCAGTTCACGTGGTTTGATGACATACAAATATCGCTCATAACTTTCCCGCTAGTTGGCAAGTGGCCTTATCTCGTGAATTAACTATTTGTATTCGTTTTAGTGTAATAAATATATTGGCACGAAATCCTTATATTAGGATTGCTAATAAGAATTCGTTCCCCTAGTCAATAGTTCCCCTAATTCACAGAGAACAAGACAAAACAACAATTCTTGATAATTCTATTCTGTAAAGCGATTTTTGCATAATAATCTGTTAGTATCTTCATTTTTTACTCTGTAGGTACATATCTTGAAGTTCGTGAATATCTGAATATTTTTTTAAAAGGGCACATATAACGAATTCGCGGACGAAGACGTCAGTGAAAGCTTATAACGAAATTATTTTCGGCATACTCATTACTGGGTCACAGTGTAAAATATACGTTGAGTACAGTAAACAGTTCTATAAATAGTCTAACTAGTACACGTGTACCGACCACGCTATAAACTCGTGATGCAATAAACTTTGTTATCAGTTAGATACGTACGGTGAGTAATCGGGAAAATAGTTTTTTTTATGTATACATATATTTATTATAAATAACATACTATTGTCACAAGAGCAACAATAATTTATCAGGTACAGCGATCATTGTTCTCTATATCCTTCAATACACTCGAAGCTCACTAAATATCAATGAACATTAACTAATTATATTTAGACATAATGTATAATTACGCCGGTATCCACCGTTGAGGCAAGCCAGAGGTTTATTGATGTAGACCCACAGTTCAGCGGAATTATTTAGTTACTCTCATATAATAAGGTGCGAGCCCATTGCTATGATGCAAATCGATCGACCCTATAATATTTTTCAATCCAGTTTTATGAAATATTACATTAGGATTGAATGATAAATATATGACTATTGTGTATTTTTTATGTATTTTTTAAAGACGATAATACTTTTGATTAATATAATATATTGTTTTCTTATAATCATCTTTACAAACATGAAAGTGCGAAGTAGGTAATACAGTAACCAAGTAATACAGTTATCGAACAAAATCCCAAAAAACTATTAAATACACTCTTGTTACTGTTTGTAACATAAAAGTAGAAAGAAATAAAAACTCAGAATTCCATAGTTGACAAATACAGACAGGCGCCGGTAATCCACTTAGTGATTATTTTATAATGTCTACTTCTGTAATCAACGAGATTAAACTTCAATGTTAGCCCGGAGCCCGGTGCAAAGTATAGCCGCTAAAACAAGGAGTGGCGCTAGCCGATAGTCGATAAAAATTGGTGACTCATGTTCTTCCAATGATGTATTATTGTATCGAAGCGGCATTGAGATAAAACGACTAGAATTATCCTTAAAGGAATTTCGATATCAACGCGATGTTCTGATAAAGCGTTATGGCAACAGGTTGTCGTCAATTGTTATTTTGTTTGGGTGATAAATTTTATCAACATACACGTAGATATGTAGGTATACCATATATAGCATGATGTGCAAAATATATTATTTTCTTAGTAATCAATCATACGTTTTTCCCTTTTTTTTCGGTTAAATAATGAGGCATTTTTATATTTTTGGATACATTTGTTACTATTAGTTTTCCTCATTTATTTACGTTTTATGAAGTTACATCCTAACTGTTATGAACTACATGTATCTAACTTACGTACCTAACTTCACATGGCGTATTGAAACGCCCTGTAAAGTTGTTATAATAATCAACAGAATTCTCACTTACGTCATACAACCAGTAAATGACAAATCGAAGTTATCAGAACATCCACATACCTGAAACAATAACAATCAAATTAAAAAAATATATTTATCAATATAATTTTTAAATTTTATTTCATACGTTACATAATATGTATCCAGATTAATAACAGCCAATACCTAATATACATAATAATGCTTGATATTTAAAAAAGTATTCAAATGGCACACATTCCCACACACATATTAAGTACCTACGTTGAATATTAAATAAGTATAGACCTATGTACATATAAGTTCATAGAGTAAATTTAGCAGGGGTTTCATTTTTCCTTTCATAGTTTAGAAGCAATAGAGCGTTGGTGAAATATTAACAGGTTGCCGTGCGGTGCGGTCCCTTGTTAAAATTTCAAGCCACCATAACGGAACTATTTTAAAATATCAAATAACTATGTCAAGGATGAGTAAATCTAATGATTAATGAGTATGATAAGATAATACGGGCTCCTTTATTATAATTTATTGATACCGGAACCAATTTCGTGTAGCATTTTCAGGAGAAAGTCACTCGATAATATGATATCATTTGGAATTTCCGAACCCATAATTTGCAGATTTGTGTATGACGTCATATTCTCCGTAAGGAATATGAATCATATTATATCAACGACTTCATGGCGCCTATTTTTATATCTGATGCAAATATCGTTATTTCTTAGAAATGCAAGGGGCCAAAATACCATATGTTTTGTGAATTCAATTTAATATATATTGGCGCTGTCTAATATGATACTTAATTTGCACGTTGCAATTTTCAGTCCTAAAAAAATAACTTATGGTCTTATGCGCGGGTAACTAAATAAAAAAATCTGGACATTAGGATACTATACGACTAGTTCTGAGATAAGCAACGAAGCTTGTGTTACGGATACTAGTTGGTTGATATACTACATAATATATACTTTTTTTTTTGTAAATACTTACATATTATACATAGATACATCCATGACTCGGATACAAATATTTAAATGCTCATCACACAAACATTTGTCCCTACCGGGATTCGAACCCGGGACCCATAGCACAGAGGGCAGTGTTAACTACCGCTGGACTATTTGGGTCGTCACTATAAGAATAATATACGTTGGTATTATACAAAGACATTAATAATGTATAGTTTGAGGTTAACCATCCAAAGGTCATGTTTGGGCCAGACAAATCTCCATTAAAAGCGACCCAGGGAAAGGTCACGCTTTTGGCTTTCAACGTACATAATTACGACTCGATCCTGTCCTCGAGCGCTGTGGAATACATGAAGATTTCGCAAATAATACTCCAGCCGAACAGTTTCAGGGATTCCAAGACGCTACTTGGCTTCCAAGATTACAGATTTTTGGGGCTTAATTTGATAATTGAACCGTCGAGTAGGCCAAATTACACAATTAAATTGGCTTCCTTATATTTCTAAGAAATAACGACTTTAATTGACAAACAATTCAGAGCAAAAGGCGCTTTTTTGTACATCAAATATAATACAATTACAGTGATATTGTGCGATACTTACAGTTAATGAGTGTTCAATTTATACGATATCAGTTCATGTCACCTGTTATCTGTACCAAAATGGCGATTTCATTGAAGCCAACGATGTGTAGGTAAACGGTTACAACAACGCGCATACACAGGTCATTTGCATATCTTAGCTATTGACTCGTCTAGACTTTGTTGGAATTAGTGTTCAACGAACTGAGACAAGTCTGATTTACGAGACGGTTAAATTGCTGCCAAGATACATGTGAATTGGTGAAAAAAGAAATTTGAACTGAGTTTCTTGCCTGTTTTTCTCCATAACTCCAAATATTTAGAACCATGTAACTTAATCATCAACCTAATTACTATTCTACTACTGGGCAGCAGCATGGGTAAGGCTATAAATACAACCCACCACGCTGACCCTGTGTAGGTTGTCACATTTGACATTTGTCGAAATAATCTCAGGCCAACCTTGTTTGGAAAATTCAAAGTTCATGTTATAGTGGTCCTATTGAAATACTCATATAAAATACATTTGACGTTGGTGTGAGTACTATGAAACCCACGCATCGTGTTTTCATTAGCACGGACTGGCTGGATAAAATCCCTACTGAGATTCTCAGAAACGGGTATAGAGTGTAAACAACATCCACGTGATACCGTATATAATGTATTTTAGCTACTTTTGTCTCGGCCTAGGGTTACATACCGTGAAAAACAGAACTGCCACAGTGTGATTTCTATATTATACAACAATTAGCAAACGGGCAGGATGCTCACTTGATCGTAAGTGATCACCGCCGCCCATGGACATTTGCAACATCAGAGGCTTGGAAATGCGTTGCGAAACCCTGTAGAATAGGGAGTTACTGAACTGACAGCAAACGGAATTCCCATGCTCTCAGAATAGTCACTCTCCCAATGAGCGGTCGGCGGAACGGTCTTCTGTAAGGCGAAGGTACTTCCATAGTCTGGCAACTCAATTTGAGCGAGATGTCGCTATGCCCTACCTCTCAATAAAAGGTCTGAAAGACTTTCTACAGTAACTATTAAATTCGTTTTTTAATGTTCGTCTCGCTGCTGGGCAAAGGATTCCAGGATTGAGAATAAGTACTCAAAAAAAAATTATTTTTACAGTAATAAAATTACAATATATTAACAAATTATTATTCATCGTCATCGAGATGTATATGTTTAAATTACTTCTTGTTTACTCCAGATAAAATGGCGCCCACATCTTGAGAAAAACTTATGGAATTACAGCTGACGCCAAATTCTGTCTAGTTTGTATTACGAAACCACTGTGCCACAGTCAGATTATAGGCTATTGGAATAAATTAAGGCTATTTCTGTCTTTGATATTCTTTAGTTACCCGAAATAAGTTATTAATATACTTATTCACGTCTTTTTCTATAAGATTATTTTATTTTTATATTTAATATGTTTTAGTATTTACAGTTCTTTGCTTGTATGAGATATTCTGTTTTCGATTACCTACCTACCCGTTAAGTCCCAATTCTAATAGACATTGATATCGTATAATTGGCCAAGACCAAATTCAATGAATTGGCACCTATATTACAAACGAAATAAATAAATAATAATGAGAAATATTTCTGAAGGAATTGAGGCAAAAACCGTGTGTCAATATTGTTTTGTGGTTTCACAGGAAATATTATTATACAAATAACTCAGTTCGGGAAATACGTGGTGATAAAGACAGCATGCTTTAACATAGTTACAGATATTATTAGTAGTACAATATATTTTTAATGATTTGAAATATTTCTCCCAACCAAAACAAAAACAGGAAAACGAGGACCTGTAATGTTACTTAATTAAATTTGCAATGCTCTTATTGAAGCAAATATTTTAAAAATAATTTTGTGATATGTGAATTGCTGATCTTGTGGTCCCGGTCGAGTACAGTTAATGAGATTTTCTAAATTTGTAAAAGCGCCCGGATAATGGCAAAGAGGCCGCGCCATAATATATGCTATCTAAAACATGCATGTGAAATGTGGGAGTACATACGTACAAAACTGCCGACCCCTGCGACAATACAACCGTGAGCCGTAATGTTATGTTGTGTGTTACAAATAAATCGCGTTTCAAGGAACAATAGAATAACACCTTGCTCAGAGCCGATTGTAAACAAAGAGAAAGGGTCAAAAGCCAATAAAGATTCACTTTTATATCACGCTGTAGTAACATCGACAGTAATCGGAACTGATAAGTCATTGTCGAGCACTCAATAAATAAACACCCCTCCACAATTCTTGGTAATCAAACCGCAGTATTATCAGACCCGTGGTTATTTTTTTAATTCTCCGAAACCATTAACGGCAGCAAACCCTATGTCGGGTTAGTTTTCCGCAAACATGTAATTGTGAACGGAAATAAATTTACCGATGAACCGTAGATCATTCGAACATGACAACACGGAAATTTTGTTTACTATTTGTTATTAAAAGCAGCAGTGTTAAGGTTTTAATACATTTTATATTAACCAAATGTAGTTATTAAATACGAGTACAACGGATACACATGTATCTACTAACATGAAATTGTAGAAAAGCTATATAAACATTGAAGATATTTTAAAAATCAATAGTCTTGCGTTTGTTCAAGATTGGACAAGGTCAATTGGAAGCATCTTTATCTGGAGTCTAGGTTTTGGCTATACTTGTTTTAATTATAAACATGTTAATTTCGAAATTTCACCTGAAATACTTACATAATTACCAAACACAGCAATACTACGTGAGAAAACAAACATGTTACATATTCGTTTAATCAAACAACATTAACATTTAATAACAGAATTATTTTAATGTGGAAACTAAAAATAGAGAAGGCGGATTAAATACATCATTATTTAAATTACAAGCTGCCGATGAGAACACATAACTGTAATTAATTTCACGTGCTTGGTAACGTAATTTTATATGGAACGCTTTAACATCGGCATTAGCGCAAATTTGAGCGCAATTTGAGCAAATTATCAACTACGGGAAGGCGCTATGTAAATCAGCAAACTATACGAAATAATCAACCGTATTTATGTCTATTGCAATATAATTAATAAGGATAACTCGAGTTAGTTAATGAAACTATTTTCCTTGGTATTACTGTTGATTACAAATTACAGTGGGGGCCACATATCTCATCTCTATCTAGAAGGTTAAGTTCTGCTGCCTATGCAGTGAGGAAAATTAAGCAAGTCACTGATGTACCTACAGCTAGACTTGTATACTTTGCTTACTTTCACAGCATTATGTCATATGGCATCCTTCTATGGGGTTCAGCTGCGGACGTTGATTCTATATTTATTCTACAGAAAAGGGCCATCCGCGCAATCTACGATATGGGCCCCCGCGATTCCTTAAGAGAAGTGTTTAAAAATATAAATATACTTACACTTCCGTCACTGTATATTCTCGAAAATATTTTGTATGTCCGGAAAAACCAGGATAAATTTAACATCAATAGTGACTACCATAGCGTTAATACTAGGAATAAACATAAATTAGTGGTACCTAAATTTAGACTTACTAAAACAAATAAATCATTTCTAGGGAACTGTGTACGTTTTTATAATATACTGCCGAAATCTGTCACCGATCTCACTGGCAAGAAATTTAAAAATCATGTGAAATCTGTTCTTGTCAATAAAGCCTATTACAAAATTAAGGACTATGTTGACGATGGAACTGTATGGAGTTAAATACGGAAGTGCTTGTGGCCTCCCTGGTACCCTGAGGTTGTTTTTCATTAATATTGTAAAATAATTGTTGTTTTCATTAATATTTTTTGTGAAATCTTACTGTAAATGTTAGGTCAATGTAGTTAATGTCTGAAGAATTATGCATACGGTATTATTTTATTTTGTTCTTACTAATTTGACTATTGACGATTTAAGACATTACATACATTACATTTTTTACATTGACCTCGCACACCATTGCCTGAACATTGTATTCAATACCCATTATTTTAAAAGAGTGTCTATGGAGTTTCTTGCCGGTTCTTCTCCATAAGATCGACTTCTTGGAACCGTGCAACTAGAATCATAACGTTTTAAAAGTGCTTGAAAAAGTTTATTTGAAATAAAAACCTTTTGATTGATTTGATTTGATTTGATACTCTATGTTTTACTTCAGTCTATAGTTTTTTTTTTATTAATTGTTTGATAGTTTTGTAGTATTGATTGATAGTTATTGTTATTAATTGTTTTTAAATATTGTTATCATATTGATAAAAAATTGATATGTCTGACTCAACAACAGAAACTGCACGTTTAGTTGTAAGTAGGTATCAGAGGTTTCGTGAAAATCCTAGGGATATCACAAAAATAAGATCCAGTGATCTAATTATTATCTTATTCTCTAGATACTACCCTACGTATATAGCGTGCGCGTGTGGGACCATGTGCAAAAGTATCAGCACTATAATACCTACACTCTGTTAATTCAATCTATAAAGAAACTTCATCAAAGCACTTTCCATGGCATTTATCTCCATCACTATATACTAATATATGCCGCCTAACTGAATTGTAGTACATAATGAGTTAGCTACGTCACAGCATCGAGTGCATGACGCACGGTTTGCGGAATCGGAAGCTAAGCCTACATTCGCTACCCACGCGCGACCGCCAACACGTGAAACGCGAAATAGGATTAGGCGAAGATCAATGGTGACCCCAATTTCATCCCTATATTCGCTCAATAGTTATATGACATGACAATAATCTGTACAGAGATAGGTACCTATAGTGTAGACTGGACTAGTCTTATAAGCATCTTCGTTTTTTAGATGGTAGAGTTAGTGTTGGTGCGGAGTTCCTCTGGTGCCTTACATTCTTCCACTGAGCAATGGTGGCTACGTTGTTGCTCCTCGATTGAAAGGTAACGTAGTCAGAAAAATACTGAGAAAAACTGCCGTCTATTGCGAGTAGATACCATTCATGTTGTAGGTTATGGTTACCGCTTATCACGAATAGGACATGGCCCTGTCCGTGTTTACAAACTAAGTCATACTAAAAATAAGTTGGAATTTCTGGTATGGATAAAATATATACAATCGTAGCAAACTTCGCTGTAGATCATTCATCACCCTTATTATTAGAGCCAAAAGTAGTCTACCGCTATTAGAATCATAAAAGTCGTCATATGGTAGTAAATAATATCTAATGTAAAGCAGATTTAGTGGTCAAACACCTCTAGATTTATATAATCAATCATTAGTAGCAATTCTATAACCTTCAATCGATTACTGCTAGACAAAGGCCGGGTCGGAGGTTGCCTTGCTCTAAGCGTAAGCATATCCCAGCGAGTAACAAAATATTTTAATGAATTATATTCCCTTACTGAGTCTGTAGTTGTTTATGATTGGTAGAGTATAGTCATAAAAAAACCCTTTACAGTCCTGTTAGTTATTTGCACAAAATACAATTTTCATTAGAACCTTCGAACTACGATCGACTTAGTTTCGTATTACAAGTTAAAATCACTGTTCATTCAAATCGATCTTCCGGCCTTTATTTATCATGTTATAAATAGACATTCCCTTAGATTGGTACCCATGACAACGCCTACGCATCTCGTGGATCGCGTGTCTCGGCTCACCTAGGTACAGACAAGCAAGATATTTTTAACTCGGATCCAATGTCTATTTGTATCGTAGCGTCCTTGGCAAGTTAAGGGCGTTTGTTGATCGGACATTAAATTGCTTAATTTACAAATTAATAAATAATGTTTCTGTCTGATTCGTGTAACATTTAAGGGATGTGACCTTTCGGATCATTTTCCCAAAAAGTTGAGGGAGTTTTTATTCGGTGTTCCAAATTTTACTATTAATTAAGTTTACGATGCTTCAGCAATGGTTCCTAGTTTTTTTTATGTATCACAAATCCTACACAGAAAAAGTAAATGAGAAAATTGGCAACGGCTCTTACTTACAGTTTAACGAGAAACACAGATTCATTCACTAAAACTTAAGTGGAGATATAAAAGGAAAAAATATCACAAATTCCTTGTGTAACTTTTATTAATCTTTACCGAGAATCAATTAGAAAAGAACTGCTTATGAAACCTTTATAACCGAAATTAAAGTAAAAAGAAGCAGTACGGAAAACTATGTATTAGGCCGATAGAACAACTTACCACTAATTTGCAGAACACCCGCCTAGACGTCGGTTTAGGTAACCGCGTACATTGAATCATATAAAAAAATGTGAAGAGAATATTTGAAGTTGACATTCTACAAGTTGAAAGCCACCAAATCGAATTTAATTCCCTGTTCTATTTTAATTGCAATACTGGCCGATCGTTCTCGGTCCGAGAGAAGTAAAAATATTCCAGGTTTTAAAAGTTTAATAGAAATCTCGAGTGACTGCACTGGGTTTTCATCTGCGACGAACAGGTAAAAAATGGCGATTGGCGAACAATCCTTCGTCGGGCGACTGACCACCCAGCTCGGGCAATCTAGGACGCGCTAAACTGCCCACGTACTGTCGATGATAAAACTGTTATAGAATTCGCGCACATATTAATAAATTACACATTCACCATGATGGTACCCGTGGTACAAAAACTTTATGACCCGTATGATATAAGCTTTTATATATATTTTTTGTTAATGACTTCCGTCATAACCGTTTATGTCTATGTTAATTAAAACGTCAAAATTAATTGAAGACAATGTTCGAATAATAAGACACTAAAAAGCGAAACTATTATTTTACGTACTCGTTTTTCAGTACCTAAGGTAACTGTCTTGCTGTGCACTGATTAAGTCCCATAATGAAGTTCGCTTGCGATGCCGTTTTAATTACACTGAGCGGCAAGAACAGCAATGGCTTCGTTTTAATATTTTTTTAAACAGGTCAAGTGCAAGTTTATCTTGCTTAGACGATTCCGTGTAAAGATATTGATATGTTATAAAAAGAACCATAACCTAAAATGATTAGCGCATAGGATAAAAACGCATTTTACTTACCTACACTAATCTTAAAATTTTCAAGCTTCTGGAATTTTTATTCCAAACAAATATGAATATGCTGTGACCGATGAATACACTTAGGAGATCTCATAAGGCTTTTCTATTTGATATACGGAACCCTAAAATATACAAAAATACACCGCTATCGCTACATCAAAGTATCGCGATCTCTTAAAAATAATACTTCTTCTCGCATTATCGAGAAACAGTAAAGAAAATACGTAGTATAAACTGTATAACAGATCATTATTGACCACTTAGGTCAGCGGCAAACATTCTCAACAGGCCAACGCCCCACCGTGCGTCTCGCTACTGGCAACCGAATATCAGCCAAACAGAAAGCGGCTCAAGTCACAATACCGCGTGGCATCTCACCAGTTAGTTGGATTGGCCATCCTATACACTGCGCTTCAATGCAGTTCCCGGAATGCATCGGTCTCCTTTGCAATATTTTTGTGTTATGGCAAGCCAATTTGGTTCAGATTTTTTCCTGGTAGTTACGTCGTATATCAAATAAAATGACCTTTTGCATGTTACCTACAGCTAAGGGTTGTTGTATAGATGTTTAGTATTCAAGGTTCTTTTTTGTGTCAGGTAATCCTTTGAGATGGGCTGATTTGTCGCTGTTTCTCGAAAGATGTTTATGATCTGATACCTGGCCCCCGAAAACGGCAACGACCATGAGGTTATTAAACTTGTTTTTGTTACAACTTCACAGACATAATATGCAAAATTCGCGCTTTACGAACAGTCTTATTTGTATGTTCTACGTTTGTGTTCGTTGCAAAATATCCTACAATATTAGGTGGAAAATATTTGATGATTTTCGCCCCATAAAGTTTTAATTACGTTATATATTTCTAACTTCGTAATAAGTACATCAGTAATACTTTCATATATTTATCATATTTATATGTTCAAAACTGATCACAGTTAGCCGTTTTGTAGTAAATAAAAAAGCTTTAATTTTTTTGGCTTTTCTGTATTTTAATGCAAAAATCGTAATCGTGGATAAAGTATTATATATTTCTGTCAAAAAAACACTCCTGTTCAATATATAGTTTACAAGCTACCTCCCGCGGCTTTGCACACTAAAATAAAAAGTAGCCTATGTGTTAATCCCGGTAATGAACTATCTGTCTAAATCTCTATCTAAATTTCAAAATGCAAGTGAAGTGAAGGAGTAACAAACATCCATACAAACTTTCGCATTTATAATATTAGTAGGATTGTAACTTGAAAGTGTCTGAACTGGGAACATGACAAGACGAGGACACGTTAAGTAACGGCTTAAGTAACGTTATATAACTGACAATATATAGCATTCTTACGAAAACCTTTTACACACTCCAAAACTTACTTCTTCATTGAAATTTAAAGATGATGAGAGCCAGTGAAGTGTATTTACTTTGATTTGTTTCAGGTAAGACATATAATTCTTTAATGTAATAATTACGAATCAAGGAAGTTCACTTTACAGAACCAACAATGAAACGAAAACAATAAAGTAGATCGAATTAGGACACTCGTTGATGTTAAGAGTGTTAGAGAATGTAGACGCAACAATTGGCCGAACGCCGAGGGGCCGCGGCCGAGTGCTGAAACCCTTGGTGTGCATCGCGACACGCGGCGTCATACGTCATAAAAGCGTAGCGGCTAATGAGTAAAGTTTTACAGGCCGACTGGGTACGTCGCAGGCGGGCGTTTGTACGGCACCAACCGTTCACTGGCTTACTGTGTACAGTGTGTAGGTCTCTCGTAAAATTTACCAACAACTTCATTGGCCCCAATTAATTAACGCAATGATGATTATATCCTAAATTCATAAAAATTATCATATTAAGGATGAAGACACTTAACTTTATGTCATTTGAAGGCAAACAACATTAAGGTTCAAATTTATCTATGTGTTTTTATATATTGCTAATTCTTACATACTGATTAATCTTAAGAAATAATAGTATAACAATAAATTGTAATATATTTTTACTAACGCAGGCGTTTTTGTGTGAGTATAATCAAATGACAAATAAAAATTCTTGCACCAGTAAAATCCATGGCAACTATATACATACCTACCTACGTGTAGTGGACTACACGTAGTCGGAAGACTCCATACCGGTAGGAAGAAACCTTTGTATACGTCGATACGTGGTAATTCTTCTCAGTCAACAGTATGAATACAAAATTAAAACGGTATAAATATTTCCAAGGATTTTTTATGAAGGCGTCCTTTAGAATTTGTGATACAAACCTACCTTTAAGTTTAAGGTAGATTTAAGTTAGTTTTCAGACACTGACAATTAGGAAGGAAATTAGGTGACCTTAAACGACACCGAATTCACGCTGAAATAATTATACGCACTTTTAGGGAGCGAAACCGTAAGCGCATGCCATGGCTGGTCGACACGAATATTTCACTTATTTTGCATACTAACAAGCAACGGTCCCGCGCAGGCGCGACAGGTTGCGTCACCGGCCGTTGCGCAATCCACTCACGCGCTTGGAGACTGCCATTCATCCGGCCGCGTCGCTTGGTAACAGACTAGATTCGCAAGATCTAGAATCGCGCTTCCGACAATGTCATTAATCTTTTGTGTGACGCAAACATTTTATTGGCTGTGTTAAATGGCGTGTCGGAACCGAGGTGCCTGGTAACAAAAGCCTTGCCAACAATAATAAATACTACTTGTTATGCATCCATGTTAAATATTTTTTACGTTAAACACAAGTATCAATACTTAAACAAATGCGTTGAAGATGCTCTGATATATTAACTGCGAAAATAATGTGACTTGAAAAATTGTTTACTAATTATTTAGGCTTAATTTATATATCATAAACACCTACGTATTACATTATTCAATGGAATTTATATTTGGGTGTTGACTTAATATCTTTTATGTTATCAAAATTTGACTGATATGCAGGTGCCAATAATTGCGATAGCAAGAAACAACGGAAAGTCTAAAGGAAACGCGGTCACAAATAAAAAATTAACATGTCCATTCATAAAATATTAGTGCGTACTGCAGACCACATTTCTATCGAACTTTCGCGCGATAACAGACCGGATGTTTGGCCATGTGTGGCATTGTTCACACTGGCCCATTCGCTATACTAAGATTAAAAACACAATAACTATTAGTTCAATCGACCATAGAACCTAAGTCTGTACCAAATTTGGGTTGATGATTTCCTTAGTCAGTTACTCCTTCCGTTCGTTCTTCGCTAGCAGCAAATGAGGTTTTAGTTCCGTGTAAAAAAGTTATAGAATTCAGCGTAGATTATAGCATTCAAAAAGTTTGCATGAAGAAATATAAATATACATTGGTTAATGCCATTATTTGCTTACAGAATTCGTAAGGCGAGCAAACAATATGCCCTTTAGGTTAAAATGTCAAACGGTAATTGAGTTGAGCCGGTACCCGGTAATAATGACACCTACCGGATGTCTCGCTGCACGTAAATTGTTTTGTTGCCAACTAAATAATTTGATATATTATACACAAGCCGGATGCAGACATTGCCGGCACAGAATGCTAATTGTCGGTTATCGAAATTGGTAAAAACCAGTTGTCCGATCCACGAATGTAATTATGAGGATAACTTTGAGGATTCTGTTTGTGTTAGTAACAAATTAACAAGATTTTTTTGAACACAATGTTTTGTATTCGCCTCACCTAAGAGGAAGTTTTGGGTGGTAGGAATTTTCCTGCACGTTTTTTCACTACCCAATTTGGGATGCTTCTGTGTTATCTTTACTTAAACTTCTGTGTTGATCTTGTAAAACATTATTTATCTAAACTTTTGGACGGTTTTCGTAGATTTTCCTTTTAATGTCTGGCGGCTGGCTCCTCTCGTTATAGTTGACCGCGTATTTCGTCTCCTTTTAACCTGTCTACTGTCTAACTTCAACTACCCAAAGTCGTATTTTTGGGGTGAAAATGATCGAATTGATCGTAATAAAACTTCTATATGAAGCAGGACTAGAAAAGAAAATAATTATATGAGGGGTGAGAGCACGCACCACTTGCAATACTTTTTCAATCTTTTCAAGGGGATGGTCTTAAGTATACAGATAAAGACTAAAATTATTTCTCACTGACATTCCTCATGAGCTGCTGGCGCTACCATTCCAGTGTACCTAAGTCGAGCTAAATCTCAATCTACCTAATATAGTATACACATATGTATAACTTCAACTATTCTGCAAAGTAATACATCTTTATCGGGCATGACTTTGACCGCAAACTAATAGCAGAGGTGATCTCTACCAACACATCACATCAGAACGGATGTTTACATAAGCAGATAGGCAAATTTCCCCCCGTCAGTCTAACCACTTGACTATAATTGTAGAGTAAATAATAATGATATATGTGTTATGCATGCTGGTGAAGAACAGATTATTATAGTCTAAAAATACTGTATAGCTACTTAATGATTTTATTAATAAGTATTATGTAGTTTTTGTAAACAGGTACCCATATAAGCAGAAGGTTTTTTTTTTTAAATATTGTATATATAACTTGTTACTATGATAACTGAAACATGAATAATTAACTATTTTATTAATATGCATGCAAGTTTTGACATGTTCTTGTGTGAGAAGTTCACAGAATTGTTGAGCAAGTTACATTTACTGAGAATTGTCGGAGCTTAGATGGCAGAGGCAGACGCAGGTACAATGTCCGCTGACGCGTTCGCCTAAGCTATGGCATTAATCTAGTTAAGTGCACATGCAAAATGCGAATCATCAAGTTATCACGGCCTACGTCAGCGCGAAAACGAGAGTGGGTGGCTATCGCCAGTGGCGCCCGCGACTCTCAACGTCACACCGCACTCACGCCGTGTTCGTCAATTACGTCAAACTTGCGTAAGCCTACATTTCATAGAACTGATTGTTTATCGAAATTAAATTTGAACATTACATCATTTACAGTCACAAAACATGATGACTGTAAGTGTTAATTTCGTGGTTGACAAGAACAAATCAGCTATTTCCTGTCATCTGTCTGTCACCTTTAACATTTACAAGATCAGAGACAAGAACAATACTTATAGTTTATAACAAATTAATGACACGCAAGTTAGGGAATTAACAAGGCTTGGCTATATAATCGCTTCAAGTACGCCGCTAATGACAAGGACACTATGAAATCTGCGGACGTCTTCTCTCGTTGCGGACGACGATGTCCGAAATTACCGGACCGGAGACTGGACACTATACTTTTTAAGGAAAATGTGTTATGAGACCTATAAATATGCTTTTTAATAACAAATGAAGCAGCTTTCCATACATGCTTGTATTAAACACAAATGCATCGGATACATAAGTGCATGGACGAGTCAGTTTAGTTTCAAAACACTATGTCAAATAGTGTTTTGAAACTGCACCTGAGAGTTTCATCATGTGCATAGCTTTCACTGTTCAGATGACAGCTTGTTCGGTTACCATGACGTATCCGACGAACATATTCGTATCTGTTTGAGATCAGGAGTGACTCACTTGAGGCCATTGCTACATCAGCTGACTCATTGATCGTCGCCACAGTAAATGCGAACGGGAAATCCATTGTTTTAGTGTCCTTTGACTAATTTTATACCTCGATAGGACTAACAACCCCCTCATTAACGACTACATGTTCTAGGTATGACTATTTTATATGCAGACAGGCGTCATTTCTAGCGAATTGTGTAAAGCCATGCATTTACTGTCATCGTTATTATAGTAACAGCATTGGTGTATCCAGTTTTTTCCGCTTGGGTAAACCCGTGTGACACATCCGTAATCCCACGCGATTACAACAGCTAGGTCAAACCTATTTTCGTATTTAACACTGGACGGAACTGGACTGTATTGCGATATTTGTTGTGACCATATACAACGTTTACTGAATTTATGAACATATTCTGGCATAATAATGTTTGAAGTGTTTATTATTAGCACAATATTCTCGTTCATATTTACGAGAACTGAAATTTGTATTTTCTACATAACAATGCTTATATTAACAGAATTCTGAATCAATTCGCTTCATTGACCGCAACGCTATTTGTGGACTAGACAAAGCACAGGGCGTCTAGATAAGTAACGAGTTAAAGAAGTTCAAATATGGCATTACGAGTTAAAAATTTTAATTGAAAATTCCTATATTTGTGCAGGTACATCAAAGTCAGCTGTTAGACAATGCAAGGTGCGGTGCGGCGGCGAAGCAGTGAATCAGTGACTGGCATCAGCTGATTCATTCGCCGGGTAAGCGGCCTTGCCTGCACTGACTGTGAGAATGAATACACAAGCAACGTTAATCACCTACTTGACTGAAGGATATTTCGAGGTAAATATGGAATAATAATACTTTTAAACATAAGTATTTTTGTATGTTAGTGCAGCAAGTAGAAAATGAAGTTAGGTATATTCTTTGTTCGTGTGTTACACACGAGCATTATTATATGTCTGTACTGTTACTCAACTGAACGGCGATTTCTCTCGGTGATATTATTCACAGCGCGCTGAAGTGAAGAATGAAAATGAAACGTAGAAACAACAATGATGAATGAAAGTCAGTAAGTTTGTGTGTATGCGATTAACTGTTGCCAATCAAGTTTCTGAAACAAGGTGACATCAATGACCTGAAGGTGACCCGCTCTCGAGTAATATAATAGTTTGTCGAACCCGCTGTTATTTCTCTGACTTTTCCACATGAATTATTATTTTTAAACTTGTAAATGAAAACTTAAGGATAACGCTTACGCAGTATCAAAGTGACTATTGTGATCTCGACAACTGATCACGAGATGCAGAAATATTATTCTTACTGAAATGGTCATTTATTAACTCATCATAAAAGACTAGATTCGAAACCAGTTTATCAATTATTGAGAAGTACATTATAAACTGAACAAAAACCTATGAAACATAGCCACGATGTTGCTGACATAAAAACACAGTGTTTAAAAAGAAATATAAAACAAAAAAGTAAAAAAGATGAAGCGTATTTACCCCACCGGGGCGGGGAATAGAGGCAGCCGCCAACTAATTGCGAAAAACGAGATTAACGCTCACTGTAGAGGCACTAAACGAGGATGGCTCTGTTTACCACCCCAGTTTCATTCCTTTTACAACACCACTAATAGACTTATTTTATTAGGGAAACGCCGAGATAACATTTATATTAGCAACTAAGTAATCAGCGTAAAATCAACACTTAAAACTGTCCGACTGTCCGCCGATGTTTTAGTCTGTTGTGCTAACTAGTAATCAAAACTGAGTACTACTTTGGTGTAGTACCGCAAATTAAATTATTTATCTATGCAGTAAATATCAATGTAACCTTTAAAAATTCAACCTTGGATTAAAATATTTGACTCATTATGACCTCAGAACAGGTAGGTAAATAACGACCACAATGTATAAATAATATCAACCGTATTTTTTATGTTTTAACCCCAAAGAGCTACAACGTCGGCAACCAGTTAGACGAGACGGCCCACTAGAAAACAGAGGCGGCTAATTGCCGGTAACCGAACAAACGTGATTACCTGCACTGCATCCGAGTATGGTACTACAACAATGTATGGGATATGTATGTATGTAAGGCCTTCTACTTGATACAAAGTAATACTACTTAGGTACTGCCTAAGTTTATTTTGGTATTAAGCGTTATTTTACTTATAAAATTACACAGAAACAATCTACGTAAGTTACTAAGCACGTTTACCACAATCGTTATTTGTAACAGATAATTAAATTACTGCCTAGCAACGTGTCGGTAAGTACTAACACATTACTCGAAGGAGTGGCTTAGGAACTAGACTTAAACGGTACATCGTTCTTGGGCCCGATCGTCCCTGACACAATCCAATTACTAAACGGGGATTGTTATTTGAAAGAGAAAAACCAAACGAGTGCTAGTCAGACTATAATAATAATAGATACAATGAGTCTGAAGTAAATAGGTCACTTCTCAGTGCTAGAGATAAGAGATAGGCTACCAACCTGTCAATTAGGTAGTGAAATGGTTAAACCTCATTCTGCTAAAAGCCGCTTACTGTCTGAGAAAGAAATGTGTAACACACATACGTAGATGTAGTTACAGATATTTGCAGACGTTTTCATGTATACATTTTCCCACAAATCATCATTCTTCGACTTATAGTCCTTAGGTTGACTTAACTATTTCCCATTAGACATTCTTATCATTGTAACCAAATGATAAATAAAAACACATTTTTATACAAACATTTAAACCGGCAGAATGGCATTAAGACGTAGATGATAGAATAATTTGCGATAATTAAAACGAATAACTTACTACGTACTTGAATCAGTTGGAAAAAACGAACGAGCGTTTTCGTATGAGCCTAATTTTTGCGGGTAAGGTGTCTTCAAATGAATATAGTAATTAGTAAGCATGTAAATTAGGTAGGCAAGTTCTTCTTGTTCACGAGACAAAAATCCAAAATTAGCGGCGAGTGGCAGCATAATAATATCCAACAAACTTAGAAATTAATTAAGGGACGACAAATTATATTTCTCACCAAATTGAATGAAGATATTATTTCGGGAGTGAAATAAAAGCTGGCGGGTTGTTTTCAAATGTTAATTTCTTAAAGTGGTATACGTATATACATAATTACGGTTTGTCTGAAGGACGAACAGAAGCATTCTAATGTGTTGACGATGAATTTATCGAACTTTTTGCTAATTAATTGGGTAAAATCTAAATATTTTTTAGTTCTTGAAGTAATATGTCCTGAGCAGTATTTTTATACAATATTAGCTTCTAAATGCGAATTCACTCGTGTGATATATTGATAAAAAGTAGCTAACGCGTTAATCGTTAAATGTTATCTGTCATATCAAGCTGTAAGTCTTCCATAGAAATAAATAAATAAATATTTTGTAGATTTTGCTGTAAAGGGAAACTAAAATTTACAAGCAAGTTTTTACATAATATTAGTAACATCATTATGCATTGATATTATGCAATGAAACACACATAGGTACTATCATGCGCAATACATACATATGTGTATTAATTCCCTAAAAGTACGCTGTATGTGTGCTCAAATAAGTTTTAAATATAATTTTATTGGGAGCGGACTTTTTAGTTACTACTAAAGACTTCCAAAAAATCAATGCCCGACCTGAGAAACCCAGACATGAACACTTAGCAGCTCCAAGAGACAGTCGAAAATATTTTCAACTGTAGATAAATATGCACACACAAGCGGATTAATGATAATATTTTGGTTTGAAAATATAATATAAGGTAATAATCGATTGTTTTGCGCCGTAGAACGTAGGTTTTCTGTCTACACGCACCTCGACTTAATCATTAAAACCTTCCCATTTGTTTTTTTTTGTTGTTATAATAACACGTTATTTACTGCAATGATAATAAAAGCTACAATTTATTTCAATTTACCTTGTGCAAACCGCAGAAAATTACGGTGTTGAATTTGAATATTTAATTACTGGTATAACTTTGTACCTTTATCATTGCTCTTCCGGCTTTATTTTACGGTCGTATGTTTCTTAACAAATTATACAAAATTAGGATGGTTACTTTACATAATAGCTGATATAATTATTAAGAAGAACAATTGATTTGAAGTGGCCAGCCGCAGCTATGAAAATATAACATTCAAAAGTAGTTCTTATGGCACTAGTAATAAAATTTTAGTGTTCGTCATATTGAATAGTGCACGCAAGTGTGTAAGTTATATAGTTACTTAATCGTCTCCTTGAAACACTTTATTATCAGACGGGTTATGGGCGTGACATACATTTCACAGTAAACACCGTTAACTTACGTTACACATGTAGGACTTTAGTTTTAATACGGTGAGTGCCACCGACACGCCTGTCATATCATGTAAATAAACTATGTATTTGCCCCATCATTAGTACTGTGAATAGAACAGGCTGGTGTTTTCTATATAATTACTTTTTTTTTTTTTTTTTTAAATATTAAGTTTATTTGATCAAATAACGATTTTTTGGGAATCAATTAGAGCGAAAGATTTATCTTAACTTCCTAAACAATATTTGAGGTCGTCTTACACAATTTTCGCAGCTTGTATTTAAACTACTCGAAAAAAATGTCTGTATGTCGGCAACGCACTCAATGACCGTAGAACCGTATCTTCTTTTGTATTTTAAACGTTTTTACGACCAGCCATATTTAACAGTTAAGTGAAACATTGTGTAATCGATAACTTAGACTGGTCGAACATTCATGAAAGAAAATAACGGGCAACGATTCATTAATTAAACAAAGCGGCTACAGTCGGCGGTGACAAGCCGCGTCCCCATTCCCGCGAAAGTTTCAATACCTGTGCTATTGGGGTTATCTGTGACAAGGTTGTAAGCAGAGGACCACCTGAGAAACTGCGTAAACGTCGTTTCCGAGTAAATCGTGAACAATGACCAACTTCATGAGATCTCTCAGTGTTTATTGTGTACAACAATATATTAACAGCGAAGGCAGGTCTCGATGGACTGGCTATCGACGAAGGTTGAGCGATGTCAAGTAAATTTTAACACGCAATTAGTAACCCGTCGGACGGACACCTTGGCACCGATTGACTGGCTGTTACAGGGACGCGTGGCCGCGACCACCCGGCGAAATGCCAATGTACACCCGCACAGCAACCGGGGGTTATAATATCTTGGGGGAGGTCACGAATAGTTTTATTGTTCGACGCTTAACGCGCTTTTTTCCGTAATAGGTCTTTGGTAACAAATGCCGATCATTGTTTTTGCACACGCAATCTGTCGGTTACGAACCGTATAGATAGGGTATAATGAAATTTTTATGTTGTTGTTCTAATTCCTTTCAATCAGAAAATGATTTTAATAGCTGTAACCGTTTATTTCTGGCTATCTTACGATCGTAAATTGCGTGATACTCTATGCATTTATGTAAAATACAAATCCCAATCAACATTTTTATAAATATGATATAAACAATATTATTAAATTTAAATTAATATAGTTATGTAAATTTTGGAAAAATAAACTCTTAGCAACAAATCATTCCTCCATACGGAAAATGTTTAAATAATTATGTTAATTAAAAATTACGAATGGTATCACATTGGTCCGCGCTGTATGCCGCTTTGCGTTCACATTTGGCGTTGCCAGGTAATCTATTCTGTCGGCGGACAGACAAAATTATAATAATACAACATATTATTTAAGTATGGCACGTTACACGATATAATGTATCTGTCGCTAAGCGGTCGAAACAATGTAGTTGGTGTCAGGGCGTTTTGTGCGCTATGCGTTTATTAGTGAGTTCATTTTGGTCGTAGGGCGTGGTTGTCTTGGAGAAGGAAAACGGTGTAAGAGTTTCTAAGAGTAGGTAGACTAGGTAGACCGCACCTCGGCTTGCCGGCGCCGGCTCCGTGTACAATAATCCGGGTGGCAACAGAACTAGCGTGACGATGACGTCGCGCACTCACCTTGACTCACTTTAGTTGGCCCGTTTGCATTACACCGTTTGCTCGACGTGTACTCGTGATTAGTCTAGAGAAAGAAGCTTGTATGGTATTTTCAAAGTATAAATCCACAAAGCGATATAGGTATCCTTATATAGATCTTTTCAAAATATATAATTAATACTTCTACTAATCGCAATTCACTGAAAGCATTAACATATTATTGAATGTAAGAAAATAGAACACTTTCTTGTGAAACTAACCGCTCGGTATGAATGAGCGATATCTTAATTGCAAGCAGATAACTCAAACAGCTGATGCTCTGCCATTCGTGTCGTATCAACACGATAATATTCATGGGGCGAAAGCGTGGCTCGTGACGTGGAGTTTTTGCACAAATTCCATGTGCGTACAGATAGGAAATTGTTACATACGTTGCGTATGCAGTAACTCTGTGTGTTTTTTCTGATGTTTACATGTAAGCATCAGAATCTTAATTTCAACGTTATTTTGTGAAAATATGTTAATGTTGTAATCAAGAAATGTAACTCAAAGGATGAAGAAATTTATTTGGTAAATGTATCGAATCAGTGCGCATCAATCTAATCGTAGTTCAGTTCGATCTGTCTAGACTCTTAGAGATAAGGATAAAAAGAAGGCAACCGCAACTGGTTAACTGTATAGTGAGATTTCGATCTTAAAGCGGTGCCTATCTCCTTGACTCGATTCGTATTGGCATCGACGGGTCGCTCGGCACGTTGCGAAATTCGCCCACAGGCCGCAGGCGTTAGTCATTGTCGCCTATTGCATTCAGTGCAGTCAGACAGGCGTTGCTTCACACAGTGTTTGTTATATTATGCTCCATTTGTGACTGTATTGATGAGGTATTATATGCGGTTAGGTCACGCGCTCACTCGTTGCTGTTCAGACTCCTTACGATGCCTTGTTATATAAGATAGACGAGACTATAAACAAGCATTCACACGATTAGATTTAGGTAGCTATAAAATATTCATTTTTTTAACATTTTTGTTAACATTTTTAGATAGATAATCGCGACGATAAATCTTAAAAAAACTCCAAGGAATGTGTAATAATCATTATCAGAAAAACATTGACAAATGTTTTCGGGTTAATTTGCGTTTCACTGAGCAAATGTACAAATCTATTGTCCGTCAGCGGAATGCAAAAAACATGACGCAATTGGGTCATTTGAAACCAATAACTTCGCCGGCGAAACCGCAATGGTGATATTAATAGACAACTACAGACAGACGGAGCTGAATATTCAAGATTATTTACCTACTTATATACACAAACATACAATTCTATAATGACATTAATAACGCGGTTTTTATCCACGATTCCTTAGAGAAGGGCTTGAATAAAACTTAAACGAGAAATGGATTTGTATACAAATCGTTATCGGTTAAATTGTTTGGCACCAAAGAAACAAACTCGGAGTAATTTACAACGAAACGTCCAGTTTGTTTTGGTCGTTCATCAAGCAGAAACAAATGTTGAGGCCGAGCGGAAATAGAAATCAAGTTCTGAGAAAACGAAAAAATGGCGGGAAGTGACGTAGCTTGACCCGAAAAACTGTTACAGCAACGTCAGACTTGGCCTTATATTGGTCAGTTAGCATCAGCAGTGTGGAATTTCTTTGTTTACACGTTATTGACAGCGCAATACAAACGGCTTGATTTAGCACAAGCCCGAGCAATAATAGCACTCCACTATTTTAGCAGCTTGCAGCTATATTTTCGTAAGCCAATGACGTAAGCTGATACAAACTTATATATATCCCACAAAATGCAATATGACACTAGAATGCAATGAAATCCCCTTGCCAACAAAAAATAACTTCTAGCTTACATCCTACGTAAAAGTTGTGTTTAAAATGCGATACATTCTTACATTTCCTTTCAACACACTTGAACAATGAGAATGAAAAGATTAAACACATTTCGGTTTTATCTTCCGCTTCCTAGCCCAGTTTATAGCTGTTGTGCTCATACAAGTTCTAAGGCTCCTAATACCCGTGCACTTTTAACTCCCACATGACTCGTCACGAACCTGGCGTGGCGCCATGTAAACACACCACCAAATAGGGCAATGACCACCTTACAAACGCAAATAGAATATTTTCTATTAATAATCGCGTCCGAAAATAAATAGAAAGCGAGGGGAGACACCACGTGTCTTCGTATACTAAGATTAATTGCCGCCGCTCCCGAACGCCCGCAACTAATAAATGTTTGGAAATGGATTATAAAAGTTCCGAAAGGAAACCTGGAGAGAAAACTTTTCATTTATAATAGCAATTTAAGAAAGATCTCTTTGGAAAACTAAACATAAGTAGCCCTTTGTCCGTAGAATGACGGCTAAGAATACTACACTTCCTCTGAAAACGAGAAAAAAATTACCCTGTTGTAAAAATCGACCTAATCCAGCATGCTTGGTGGTGTTTCATCATCATTATCAACCCATTCACGTCCCACTGCTGGGCACGGGTCTCCTCTCATTTGAGAGGGATTAGGCTATAGTCCACCACGCTAGCCTACTGCGGGTTGGCAGACTTCACATGCCATCGAGACAAAGCTCTCAAGCAAGCAGGTTTCGTCACGATGTTTTCCTTCACCATTTGAGCATGTGATAAATACGCACATAACTTATGAAAAGTCAATAGTGCATATCTCGGGTTCGAAATCAAAACCTTTGACATGTCAGTCCACTGGTCACACCACAGCTCAATGGTGGTGTTTAGGTGCAATCTAATAAGGTACCTGACTAGCTAATACAATCACGAGTAACTATGTATAAGACCGACGTAAAATAGTTTGGACTGTGTTCTGCCACTAGCGGCATAGTATAAGCCAATGACCTAAAGGGTATCTACTACTATCTACTTGAATTCCGTTCAAAGGCACTCAAGTCTATAATAAAAAAAAATGTGGTGGTATAAAAAGATCAGTCGTCTGAGCAATACAAGATTTACGTAAAATCATTCTATCGAAAACTCTTTTGTCATGGAACTAGAAAAAATAAAGGTGCTCTAAACCCCCACGGACTAAGCTTAGTTAAATTTATTTTTAGATTGTATTATATATATCCCGGCGCTGTTTCTGTAGAGCTGTAAATATAATATTTTATCCTAATACAGCATATGATGTTTATATTTGTATATATGGTTCTATGGCTTACCAAAATAGAAGTATTCTTTGAATACTGGGAATGTGTGTATAACAATGTACCTACTATAAAAGCTATATTGGTAAATATTTTATGATCACAAAAACGACGTCAACCAATAGGAACAAATTAGTTAAATCTAACTACTATCTATTAGAATAGTATATTTAACACAGTTCTTAGTTATCAATGACGCTACAATCACAATTTCAGTGAACTGTAGCAAGTTTACTACGAACGGAGATAAGGCAAAAATGTTGGCACAGTTTATGAAGTGTTATTTTCACACAAAGGAAAGAGCATTATACCTTAAAAACAATATAACGAAAACAATTTCCACTACGTCAAACTTTCCACGTTTCTCGTGTCGTCATTTGTGGCTCGTGTAAAGGAAAACTATGACGCAGCGTTTAATGCGCGAGAGACCAACGCTGCAGTGAAAACTTAACTTCCACGTGACTGTAAAGGTCATGCAGACTGGAGCTCGCACGTCGTAAACAAGACATCGATGGCGAAATAAATTATTTTCTTAGAACGACGAAACTAATTTGCGCAGTCGTAGGGAAGCCACGGGTAACGACATGACTTGCAACCATTATATTTAACACTGGCGCTTATATACTACCACTATGCTTTTAAAGACTGTTGACATTATACATGTGAACAATAGAGATACGAATCGATAATAGTGATGGAGCCATGGTCTGATTTTTTACATCATCACCTTATCGGCCACTCCAATGCAGCACAAAGGAGTCCAATATATTTAACATAGACCGGTTTACGTTTATACAACTGCGAGTCATTTTTGTTACAGAGTTTATACATACATACATAACTATATGTTTTGCCGATTGTACCTTCAGATCGGAAAAACTATTTTCATTTGATAATTTCAAATGGCAACATAATTAACTCGGTCACCGTTCCATTGAACAGCAAGTCAGTAGTTCATAGCTATATTTTTTTTATTTATGATTCAATAAATCTGCTCCCACGCGACCTAGCGATTCCTATGGCAACTTCGCCCACAGACATGTAAAGGTCGGAGCTGACAGTGCGTACCACCTTTGCTGGTATGTGGGATGTAGCGTACCTACCGATCGCTTTCAAAACGGTAACGAGCATTGAACTGTACCTACAGTGTATTTTAAATAACTACGGCTAAAAATTAAAACATGATGCAAGGCTGATGAGCAATGTCCGCATACGACATGTAAACAATAATTACGAAAGTACTCGCAGTTTAATAGCTTCGAGTGAGAATCAACAATAGCGGTCGCATATGGTACGGAGTAAGTAAATTAATAACCACAGATGACACCGGTTAATTCCGGATTAATCGAACAATCGGATGTTATTCAATGCGTTGATCGATTGTTATTCGAGATAGATGTTTAATCGAGTACCTACTATGATATCACCCAAGTAATATAAAGCACGTGTCATAAGGGAAAAAACACTTACCTCGTTTATATGTTTGTAGGTTTTGATGAGGTCTACGCTGAGTTTTCTTAACGGTGCTGTCGAGGGGTCTCGAAAGTGATGTGGTATTCGGGCCTGCATAGCCTGGGCAAGCGAGAAGTATCCATTAATAAATGGCAAACATACAAAAAGCGGACAAATAGCAAAACAAGCTGAGGACATTGCAGGCATTTCGGACGCGTACTACACTACAGACAACAAAACAAAGCATAGGTGTTTGAACTCATAACAAGGTGAAATTTGCATAAATAAATTACCGAAACTGATTATAAAAGATTATTATATATAATAAAAGGCAAAGTAACATAAAATATAGAATAAAATACAAAATTATGATAACATTCATGAAGCTAAATAAGAGACGCACGCAGACGTCTTAATACACGAGACGGTTTGTATAAACATCTATTCAATAAAATGTTGAACAATTGGTTCACACCTGAGGCAAACCTACAATATATCCCTAACGCAATCACTGTCGGTAATAACCGTACATTTAGTCCCGGGACTATTAACGTCACAAAGCGTACTCGGCGCGCACATCGGTGATTATCTAACAAAGTTTTGTATTGAAACATGTTGATTCTGACATAATAAGAAGAAAACTCAATATTTTGGCGCGAGAAATAGTAGTCGGGCACATTTATTAATTAACCCAGTCTAGACGAGGGGCATCTATCGATCGTGGCCGGTTCGTATTCAACGATAACTGAATACATCACTAGTATTACAGTGAAAGAGAACTTAGTTGTAGTAGGTAATTAGTGGCACTTTAGTGACTAATTTATTTACTTGCGCGTAATGTCTAGACGCGCGTGGTTAATGGCTCTTTTAATAAAAACAATAGGTGTGTCGCGCGGAGGTCGTGGATTTAGGTAACTTCAAGTGTAATATGCAACTTCATAATAGCTTCTAATGAAATTGGGTTTCGAAGCAGAGATTCCGGCCCTAAGCTTAAGGTTCTGAGAGATAGCAAATTGATTGTTGTTCAGGACGTTAGTCCTCCAAACTGCCTCGTGCATCATTTACCTGGGCGGGGGTATGGTAGCAGCAGAAAGCTCGGGGGTCGCGCACAGTGGCGCTCACCTGAATGTCTGAGGGCGCGGACATGGACGCCAGCTGGTCTTCAGCAACCAGTCTCCCGTACAACGGCACATGGCGTCGCTCGCCACCGGCAGCCTCCGGCATGCCGCCGCCAACCACGCCCACTGCAACAAACAAATAAATAAATAAATAAATGTTCCTGGACATTATAGCACACAGCGCCATCTAGTTCCGTGCTAAGCAACGAGGCTTGTGTTACGGATCCTAGCTGGTTGATATACTACATATATACTTTTTTTTTTTGTAAATACATACATATTATAGATAGATACATCATGACTCGGATACAAATGTTCATGCTCATCACACAAACATTTGTCCCTACCGGGATTCGAACCCGGGACCCATAGCACAGAAGGCAGTGTTAACTGCCGCTGGACTAACTGGGTCGTCAAATACATCACATGAGATTATACCGACAAACACTCGTCGTCAGTCATGACTATACTCTATATCAACAATAAATGGGTGAATTCAGAAACGTGACTTCATATTTCATAATTTACTGAACAGATTCTGTAACATACTAAATACAAATAACAATAATTACATTTCTTACGTTTTCCCTAGCGACATTGCACATGCAAAAATTTTCGAACGCAACAGTTTTCATTTCACATCTTTATGCGCCGAAGTAAGCTAATGAAAATAAAATAAAAAACTTGAGTTGATGTAAAAATATAATATAAATATTCTTATTTGTTCCGAGCTGACATAAAATTCTCAGTTAATTGTTTGGTTCTCAGTTAACTACTGATTGAGTCGTCCATGACGAATACCAAATCTTGTCAATAGCTTCTAAAAAATCGGTTGGCATTTTTGCTTAAATCTATAAATAGATTAAAGTAAATCAATTATTCATTTAAAATTTTTTTATAGATTAGAGGTATTCGGCAATATTTAGACAAAACCTAGTAATATAAATAACATACTTCGAGCCGGCGCGGGCGTCGAATCTCAATCAATCCGGTATCTTAATACTTCAAATTGCCGTGTGAACAAGCGTTATTCACCTGATTGCCGCCCACATACTGCCGGATCCAAATGCTTTGTAGGTATGTTAAAGGTGAATGAATCATTCCGGATTGACTTGTTTCACAAACTAGGGACGACGTCATCTCTGTGTTTGTGGAAACACGTTACAGATCAAATATTATTCGCGATCATGTTCAGCTAACTAATTTGTAACTTGAATTCTCAATTTAATGTTAGAACTGGTTCTTAGTGGACCTTTAAACCGGTTTCAGTACCTATAAGCACCAATGGAAATAAAGTCAATTGTTTCTCGAAACGGCGCTGAAAGAGCCAGTTTCATTTTTAAGACCATTATGCTTCGCGCTATATTTCTTAATCTAATGTAAATTTAGTATTTAAACGTGTTTTATACTTTAAAACATTTTAAGTTGCTTGTAAGAATTTTGTTCCAACAAAGCAAGTCTCTAAGTATCGCCAAAGTTCTCATATCGCACTGTTCTACATGTCTGAAACCTGCGGCGAAACCATTGTCGTCTCATTTTCTATCTTTTCCACACAATGCTACTTAATATTTTTTTAAGTTTCAAAAGATAGGATATTCGTATAACACGTCAGAAAGGTTTATTATATTACACGAATTTAAGTGGTTCCTCAATCGAGGGCAGGTAAAAAAATATTACTTTCTCCAAGATTTACCAACTTACACGACTAATTCGAGTCTTAATGGCCGTAAATTTCGATTCATGAACGTCTTCTCGCAATATAAAATTTATTTCAACCCGTAAAATTAAATCACCCAATAAAATAAAACCCCATAAAACAAAGTGTCTTCGATTTAGTTCAGTTAGAAATGTAAAAGATAGGGAGAGAAGATAATCAACATTAATATTTGTTTAATGTTTTGTTAGGTGGGTCTAATACGTTTTAACATGTAATCCAAGGTGTAAATGTGAACTTTATCGCGTTCAATGCAGAGGTCGCAGACAAGTTAATTTAGTCTTATTTATGTACCGTCTGGTACGACGTGACATTTCATAATAAAACACCGACGTTCGAGGCTCGCTAGATACTTTTACTGGGCAAAGTTTGTTGAACGTCTCACAAGTTCTCATTACGTTACGTACACAGGCACAGGTATCTACTTAAATTGGACCAAATTTTTGAAACCATTTTGTTTTATTGACGCAACAAGTGTTAGATAGTACAAGTTTTCGGAGTACAATAATAAACGTAGGATTATTTTGAAATCTGACTATTTTGTAAATATTTATTTATTGCGACAAGTTTAAGAAATATGTCAATATAAATATGACTTAACGGATGCAATACTATTTTAGAACTTATTTTTTTAGGTAATATACCTACGCCTTTCTTGTCTAGTACTTTTACTACTACAGTATGTTTTCTGTCTTGGCGACAAGTACTACATGCCATGCCGTCACAAATATTCGCATATAATTCGCAGGTTGCAGGATTATCATTATTATATCGACGTGGACGATTTTCACATGCGCCTTAAATTAGAACACACACACAGTTAAATAAATATTCTCCAGTCAAGAATTTGTTATCAAAGCCATATTATAGTTTAGTCAGTAAAGGGGAAACGAGACCTGTAAAAAAAACTCCTACTACATCTGGGTTAATCAGAAGTAGAAAAATCTACTCAACATATATATGACTTCTTCTTTCTGTTCACAGTTCGATTGTTTAGAATATTCGATATCTAAGAGTTACTAGTTTGCTAGTCTATCTTTGGGGTTGTACCTCCACCTTAATCGTGCGCACCTCTAAGGAGTAGAACTCTTTGCCGGAGTCGGTGCTTCTGATTAATCTTCAACTCACGAGTGACTTCTATGCAAACGGATTGCCATTGTGGATGGCAGCATCGCTGCATCGCACACTCGCGTTGATTATTTACGCGGTTATAGGTATAACAGGATCCCACGATCCTTCAAACCAAAGTACAATAATGGTTTAACGGATAAGCATTTAGCAATGCGCAAGACTTACTTCTGCAGCAGAGCTCTACCGCTTTAGACAGTTGCACTGCTGGCTGCTGACACGTTACCGTTCAATCATGACACGAACAATATTAAAAAATAGTACTGTGACAATTTTAGTACAGTTTTATACCATTCTAATGTAAGAATTATACAGTTTAAAAAATCCCACGATCAAACAAACGTAGCGTCAATATTGGTAGGCTATCAGGCCTATTATCAAGCACGTATGCGCACGCGCATTCGTTGTGTTATCGTCACACACACATGTGCCCCAACGAGCATGCAACTGCGTAGTTTATTGTGAAATGTGTACTGTTGTGTGCTAAAATGGTTCTGCGAACTCGGGTGTTTGACAAGGTGCAAATAAACATGTTTGTTTTATTAAAATACAGTACTTCAAAAGACGTAAAATTTGCTTGTGTGTACATGTGTACATTTGGGTCAAGGGTTAAATCTACTCTATAGTGGCTAATAAAATTTGAGGTTTTGATTAACATTTACCCATAAAGTAGTGCTGTATCAAAGTGTTTACTGCGCTCCTGAGAACATTATTATAAATCTAAGCCTTTTACCTTTAATCCGTTAGACAACATTCTACTACTCTTCGGTGATTTACAAAACAATGTCGTGAATAATTAAGTCTTAGCCTTGTAAGTTATTCAATATGTAATTTTGGAGGCTGCATTTTAAATATTTTAATTCTATATTTATTTTAATATTTAAATAATACATAATAAGATGTACAATTAAAATAAATAAAAAACTTTTAACCCGTCGTTTCTTGAGTCAGTGTAAATAAGGTATTTTATACATTAGTTTTCTCTTCATCAAGAAAAACAAGACGAGCATTTAAGAACAGAATGCATCTTTTAAGACGCATGACAGAATCGTTAAACCAATAACAATCTCGTGGCATACATAAATATGTTAAAATTATCTACATCCGGACGCTCAGATGAATAGATGTACGACTCCGCTCCGATTGAAAATCAGGCCGCATCCGCCTATTAGCATTACAAACATTCTTACTAACTAGTTCCGTACTAAAACGACAGAACATCTAACAAAGTGTGTCTTTGTCAACCTTGCACCCCGCGACAGCATTTAAAAACATTAAAAAATTTCTCATTTTTCACAGTACGATTCCCTATGCAAGTATAATACTCATGTTTTTCAATTTGATTATCTGCCAATGACGAAAAGGTACAACGCCGTTTCCCTTTCATGGCACTAACGATAAATACATTAGTACCATATGACAATTCGGCGTAGAAAGGCGGCACGCGGCGAAAGCGCACGCGATTTCTGTACCTGAGCGGCGACGATCGTTTGATATTATAACTAGTTTGCATTTAAACTGAGCAGTAAAAGCGTCCAGGTTATGTAGACCTCTGCGACAAGGTCGTTTTCCCCCTTGGAGATCGGACTGTTGTATTTTAAAGGGAGGTGTGGAACGGCTGTATGTGACGACTGACGATGCTATCGGGCCGACGAACGGCCGGAGACGCGCGCCTACGTCATCGCTGTGCTGCAAACGTTCGGAACCGGCCGCGCAGTGCCGGCCGACAACCTGTGGTAGGTATGTCAGGAATGTCACTAGCCTCCGGTAGATTGGCGTGGGAGGTGCAAGATACCAGAGTTCGCTGTTTACGAACCGCAGTTGCAATTTTCAGTGTAAATTTAGAGCCTTATATCCGCATACGATGCCATTGATTTTAATTATATACTAAACATTATATCTATCATGTATTTATAAACCCGACACAAAGGAATATCTATCGCTATAAAAATAACAACGTCATAAGATTACGTTTGTCCAATGATTATATTATAGTAGGAAGTAATTTGATATTTAAATGTCAAATGCGATATTATACATTAGGATTTTGTTAAATAACATAACGAATTGAAAAAGATAGAAAGACGCATTTTCTGCAATATTACACACTGCGTCCAAGAATTAAAAATTTCAAGCATTTAAAAAATAAAATAAATAAATATATGTCTGTATTTCTATATATTAAATTAGTCACGTAACAGAACAAGTACATAAATATTGGGACGTTTTTGTGTTGAATACCTTTTTTAAGTGCAATTTAATTTGCAGCGAGTTCAGCAAGAACTTAAGTAGTATTATAAGCACAAGGTCGCATTAAAACCGTGACATGGAAGTTTAAGTAAAAATGTATGGCCGATCGCAGTTCGATGTAACTGCGCAGTTCTCGAGTAGAGACTTCGAGGAATCCATTAAGGCGATCTCCTTGACGCACTACTGGTAGCAATTCCACTTGGGGAAGTATGCACTATAGCAATCTTAAAACTTACTATTGTCAGATCCGCCTTCGTAGAAGGTATCCATCACTACACAGCACTTTTATAAATTGTAAATTGCACTACACAAAAATTCACTGAATTAGCGTTTTAAGCCACAATTAACCACTTGAGCAATCCAAACATCGCAAGAAATCCTCGTCCGGAGTGACCACAAATAAGCAAATGCACTCATCGTGTTTTTTTTTAAATATTTTTTTTATTAATGTCTTAACTGAAGTTATTGAGTGTTTGTTATTGGATGAGCACAGAACGATGTTGTTAAACGATCAATGTGTCGGTGAGCGGTGAGCCGGCGGCATCGTCGTCGGGCGTCCTTGTGCGCGTCACCCGCGTGTTATTGTTGTGAAACAATGTTTATACACGTGGCTATGTTGATGCGCACTTCACGTCTCCGTCGATAAGGACGCTATGTCGGCGCGGCCTGCCCGCCACAACTAACGCGCGAAACCAATGCTTGCTAGTAATAACCGAACGGAAGGCCACGTGATTCAGATGACAAACGCTTCGGTAAACTATACACTGACCGACCGATCGAGCCATGCTTATCGGTGTACGATTTACTATCAAATCTCCATGTCGAGAATTATTACTTTGTTTTTTTTTAACATGTTTTTAATTCTTGACTTTATTTTGAAACCTATTTAGTACTTGCCTATAGCTCAGGTTTTATATTATTCGTATTTTATCGCCTTACGATAATGCAGACTGTGGTTGAGCAATCTACTTCTACCCCATAGGTCGCAGGTTCGATTCCCGAATAAATAATTTTATGGGTTACAATTAATTATAAAATTTGTGTTTTTAGAGGCACAATACAGGATAAATTCTTAATGTGGGGTAACAATTTGTTCAAATAAAAAACGGTAATAATCGCCTAGAAATAACCAACAAAATAAAAAAACATTGTCATGTTACATTATTCTGTGAGAGATGCGGAATAGATCGAAATGTGGATAATTCTAATTAAATATTTAAAATATTATCTTTCATCTCAATTGGTTGAGTAGAACTAAAGATACAGCTTAACCTTTCATTATACGCATGTTCATACAACTTAGAGGTCAATGATTACTGGCCAATATGAAATAATGTTATCATTAAGCATTTACTTGCTGATTTTGGATTAGGTTAGGTTTAATTGTGACAAAAGATTACTTAAAATGATAGTATCTAAAAAAATAAATGATTGCATCCAAACTCAAGTGGAAGTCACAGTTTTTCATAAAATCGACCTACTTTTGATGTAATTTATTAGTAATGAAATACTTGTACTTTTTAAATTAAAATATATGACCATCTATTAGTTCCTAACTTTACTACTAGGTAAGTACTATCATGATGTACGCCCATATCATTATTATTATTAGGCGGAATACAGTAACAGTGGACTCTGACTTTTGTTTACAAACCACCAAGATGAAATTGCGGCGCTTGCTCTTCCTTGCAAATACTTAGTGATTAAAACAAACTAACAACATATTAGTGTAAAAGGTGCCGGCCGGACCCCGCACCAAGTACAAACATATGCATAAAACTACACAAATTCCTTTTTTCTCGGCTGTTGCCAGCCACGCAATTTCTCCGATTGTATGCAAATCCTCGACGCAAACAAAGAATGAAAAAGCACCGACGCAGACGTTCGCTCCATCCCACCTGTGTCCCCCCATCGCGTCCGTCTGAGCTGCGGGCAAACTAGCGACCGTTGCGAGTTGCGGCCCAACCCAACCGAGAGCCGCACCGTAAACAACCACGATATTATTCCTGAATAGATCTCATCTCTTTACATATCGACCGCCACCGTCTTGTCGAGCACGCTTTTATTAGCCGCCTTCAACTAGTGAATTATTCAGCGTGTATTCTAAGCACTTAGATAGAAGAATAATGCATCTCCAGTAGATTTTCACAGTGGCAGGGTTGGCAGGTGCGTCGTATAAACATCACCTTGGCCTGTACGCTCGGCCCGAGAGGAAAATAGAATCGAATGCATCAGAATGTGACCCATTTAATGAAGTGTACGATAACAAAAATGGGAACGTCTTATTGTGTTTGTAATATTTATTAATTTCTCTCATTACATGTTCATCACTATTTAAATTATTTTAAGTGACAGCAACTGTCACCAGCAATTGCGAATATATCGCAATTTCTTTATCTAATTTCTCCGAAGTAGCCGAAACGTTTATGGACAATCGAATAAAAGAATACATAAATTAGTGATTAGTTTTACGTCACATTATACACGATAGCGATTACACTGTTGTCGGGAGCCTCATTTGGCGCCATTTAGTTTTTATTCGAGAAACTTCGTGTATAATTTTAAATGCGAATGTTTTATTTTAGGAAAGAGTAATAAGTAATAGCTTAACAGCAACTCAACCGTGTAATTCATTAACCTAAGTAACACGTACTCGTGTCGTGCAACTGTTATTTCCTACTCTCCTATTAATTGCTGAAACATAGTCGCTATAAACATGGGCAGAAACCCATACGAATATTATTATTGGGGCCGTGTGTCCCCTGTGTGTAAGTTAATAATACTCCACCAAATACATCTCAAAGCCTTGTTCGAAGCCGTAATCAACTAAAAGTTTTAAATAAGTAATTTATTATGGTGGAAATTTATTAAAAAATCAAAATAAAATATCACCGAATAAAAAAAAACACGGATATACAAACAGGACTGAGACGATTGAATAAAAAAATACTCAATAAAATTTATAATTAAATGGACTAGTGTAAAGATTGTACAAAGTAAAAAGGTCGTAATGTCGCAAGTATGTCATATGTTTGAGCTGTCACCGCGTCACGCCGCCGCGCCGTCACAGACGTCGTCAGCGGCGCCGGCCGGTGTGGCAACCGAGGCACGCTGCAGATGGTAGCACGCGAAGCCCGCGAGGCCACAGGACGGGTCCAAGGCAGGTTTAACGGCCGGCCGCCCGTCTGTCTGGCCGTTCACCCGGGGCCCGCGCGGGGGCGAAACGTGCGCGAAAACACCGCGCCCGCGCCGTTATTGCCTCGCGCTCGAACCACACATACCCAAACGTTTTCCTTTGTCGTGTTATCTCTTTCTGTTTCTTACTGAATGTAAAGGACACGGCGCCGACGCAAACGTACTGAGTGTGTGTGGACTCAACACTTTAGAGCAGGCAGATATAAGGAAGGAAACGATACACAATTGTTTATCTTGTCGAAAATTTAATCGGTGTATTCGGTGTATTGGATCCCACAATGTACCGCCGAAAATTTGCCATTGACGTAAAATGGCAGATTTTACGGTCTTTTAAAATTATTTGCATTCTTTAATAGAGTGGTAACATCGGGATGTGTAGTTAGCATTGCAACTCACTAACTACAAACCTTAACATCGCGCTTATCCCGTTACAGAACAGAAGTGTCTTAATTAAATACTTTTCAAAAAGCATATAGGTACGTACGCCAAATAAATAACTGAATTAAACACGCCTCTCGTGCAATTAGGATCAACAGTTAAATATCTACGAAAAAGTGTGCCGTTTCGTTTGGTTCGGCTAATCTGGTGAATGAAGGGTCTTATACAGTTCACTCGATTGTTTTCAACTCGTAAATCCCGACAAATCACTTAGCGCGATTTCCTCAATTTGTGTGTCAAACAAGATAAAGATGGCCAGAAAACAATAACACCGATTATTGTTAATTAACTTTCGTTTGAGTCTACAGTGGTTGACTTTTTGCTTTGTTGTTACGCCAGACGATGTTATACTCACGTTGTTAAGTATTAATTAATCGCTAAAATCCATGGCTTCAGTTTCAACCGAAATAAATTTATAAAGCGATGGTAAGGTTTGCGGCGCTGTTCTCAGCGTCTCCCTGCCCGCGCCAGGCTGCCGCGATTCTACTTCAAAGAACTCTATAGAAGCTTTACAGCAAACTTTAACTATACTTGCTTTGCATTCGAACTAATATGATTTAAACTGATTTGAAATAATATCATGTTAATTCCTAACCAGTAAAAAAAAAAACAATTTTAATGCACACATTTCTGCAACAAGATAGATCAACTCTAGTCAGGTACCTACTTACTCAATTTAAAATATCAGATGCGTCATAGATATTCGGCGAACAATTTACTTAATATCTCAAGACACCGACGCAGACCATTGTCCAGCATTCGAGCGAGATAAGTGTGTCGTTCTAGATTGTGCAAGCGACCACCGTTGTGGCGTCGATGTGCAAAAACCGTCGGCGGTCATCGACGCTGAGGCCCGATGGGGATGCGCTACACCACCAAAACGGACACCGACATTACTCATTGTTCATAGGTACCTACTTAGTTTAATGTAATAAAATGGAATACTTCATTAATATTAGATCGAAAACAATATAATCTTGGGAAACTGTTAAAACTTTTCCGTAATGACCACAAAGATAGCGACTACGTTTTCTGATAATTATCCGTTCAATGACGATCAATTTAGTTTGGTCTTGAAAGGTCTCGAACAGGAAGTCGTGCTAAGGGCAATGAACACTCGAGTGTGAAGGTCGCGAAATAAATAATGAAATAACTACGTGTCACAACACAACACAATAAATCGTTGGCACTGTCGGACAGTAATAAACTGATAAAAGTATTGTAGACGCTTGTTCTGATGAAAAGCGTTTTGCTTGATTTACTAATTGATTTAATTAGCTGGACTTGGCAGATTAGCGAAAAGATTCCTACTATGCATTATAACGACCATTCTCTGCCCCACTCAACATTTTGATACCACTTCATCCTTTTTTTGGACTTGATTGTCGTGGCTGTTCTCTGAAGAACACAGGTCACCTAGATAACATTTTATAGGTATATACATATATTGGCCCTATTTTCGCACACAAACGTCATACTATTTAGAACCCCCGCATACCACAGAGTTTATGTTAGCCGATAGATTGGTCAGGGTGGGCTGTTACCGCGCACCCTGTGACAACGTGGTAAGTCGTGAGTGTGAATACTAGACCAACAGTCGGCCAACTGCTCTCATATGTTTTACATTTTTTAATGAGAACGGACACAAAAGATATGTTATTTACTGCTTTTATGCAATAGAAACAGATCACAAAGAGTAGCACAGTTTATTTTTAATTCAAGTTCCTAAATTCAATTTACGATCGACATTTCCACAAGTTGTAATAGAGCCAAGCTGGAAATCTTCATCATGAAAATACACAGTAGTACTATTTGGCAACAAGTTTAGGAGTCGGCCGACTAAAAATCGGTGAGGTTTGCGCTCGTGGAAGAGCTCCCTACTGCTTTTTCAGTCAGATAATAGACCGCCACTATAACACGCAATATACACGCGACCATTTAGTATAAAGGAAATCGGGAAGTTCATCCAACTTTTTAATCGGCCCATGCCAAATCGGTGTCGACTTGTATTTATACAGTTTAATACTGATTTAAGCAACTGAATTAAGCAACCGACCAAACTATCGACCGACAGAAAGTCAGCAGACCATATGGTCTGCAGGGGTCTTAAAAGTAAATGTGGATCTTAAAAGTAAATATCGGATTCGGATATGTTCAATGGACTGCTCCGTCCGAGCTGTGAAATTATGTAATTATTACACCTATTACTTAAGTTACTGTATCACATTTTTGCTGTTACTATTTTCGAAAATTAGTACGAGTAGTCACCATTCCTATAGACTTAACGTACAAACCGTTTTTCCGAAACCGACCTATTAACAGACGTCACACATTCGTTCATTTACCGTTAAGTCATGATGCTTTCCATACTCATTCAATTATTAAAATAACAGCACCGTTGGACGCGCAAAAACCTTAGCCGCAGGTCGATGACACCGAGGGGCACTTTAGGGCTGACTCCGTCACACTTCGTCAAGTTCGTGTCATTGTTATAATAATATAAATACTTACTTAATTTATTTTCCTTATATAAATAAGAGTGGGAGCAGCGTGTACATGGTGAGACTTAAGTATTACAATTTAAATGTAAATCTAGCTAGTTAGTGCGCAAAGAAATTGTGGCCATAGAAAATAATGGGGCGCGATCACTGGCCCGCTGGAGAAATCTTAACAATTTGCATAGGATACCTGAATGCCCACACAACAGTTGCCCACGCTACCCAAGTATAGCCCTCGGTTGTATGATGTATAACAACCCCAAACGAGTTGTTAATTTTGTGAGATGCTATATTTAATAAGTAGGTAATTAATTATTTTGTATTTTTAGCAGTTGAATCGCATGTTGGCATGGCACGATGATTGACTATAAGTCTTTCTTGTTCAAACAATCACATAAATTCGTCCAGAGTTGCTCTGGATTTTCATTAAAACGCTGTGTTCCCTTGGGCTTAATGCTACGTTATTACGCCGCCTGACCTAAGAAATTTCTAATTATTCGAGATAATTTCACCGGCACAATGCGTACAGATAATTTGGGTGGGGAACTATAAATCGTCGTTCCGCATTCCGATGTGAAATTCATTCACGGGTCGTAACGAAGTCGTCTAGACTGTGTGTCGGAGAAAGGTGACCATTCACCGGCCGGCATGACTCGCGAGCCGAGCCGACTCTGCTCTCATCGACGTGTCTCATCGAAGTAACTGGTAATCGGCTTCGTTATCATGTGAACATATATATTTTTTTTCAAATAATTTTAAACGCTGGGTATACTATCGATCGATGTATTTAACATAGCTTTCCAAGAGCTATAGAAGGTCATAATTTTGTATCGTCACACCTAGTTAATCAAAAACAATACAACAAATCAGTCAGTGAAATTTATGTTTGAATCACAAACTGTCTGTTATATACTTAGATATGTTTATGTTCTTGTAAACAGCGACGCGGTATCGGCTCAAAGTACAGAACTAAATAATGTAAGTCTTGTAAGCGACCACTTTCCAAACAACACGATATCATCTACATGACGGCGGCGGTGCACGAGCGTTTGGTTTTAATGACAGCGCACCGTGAGGCCAGCATCCGCGTAGCAACAGTTTTCAGACAGTGAATGAAAGTTGATCGCGGTGAAAAAAATGCGAGACCGCCGATGGTTCCGGCACAAACGACCGTTGTAAATATTTGGCACTCGGATCCCTAGCCACGATCTGAGTACAGACGGCATTTAATTTTGTATTGAAATGTTGTACCCCAGAATTACTGAATTACAGAAAAACATTGTAGTTTTCTCCACTTTTCTCTATATAATTTTTACATGACACGGGACAAATTCGCTCCTAAATTACTTAATAAAATTGTATTTCCTCAAACATTTTGAGATAAATTAGCATGTTTTATTTCGCATTCATGAATCTCAAATAGGTTGTTAGCAAATTCATCTGAAGTCCTCATTCTTATCCTTATAAGCAAGATTTCACATTTAGGAAAACGACTTCCAAGGAAATCCCTGATGATTATTTACAAAGAATGTTCACCCATAAACAGTGCAAATAGTAGCAGCCAAGGTTTGTTTCGGGTTGGTAACTTGCTCTATTTTTTTTGGGAACATAATAACGAATCTCGTGTGCGTTGTAGTGTTTTTTTAATACATCAGTATTTATACATTGTTTTTCAAATTCAAATAAAGCACACATCGTTCATACAGAAATCGTGATACAAGTTTTTATAATTTAATTGTTTTTAAGTTCAGTCAAGATTTCAATGTTCATGACCGAAATCGGATATACAAATGATAATTGGACATCGCATTAAATTTAAATCCGGGATAGCATGTCCCGATTTTCCGAGAAACTGGGTATTAAGAGCAGTCTTTGTGCTATTTAGAACTGGCAAATGCAACGATCGCCATGGAGTGCCAAAAGCGTGGGAGGTGAGAGTCGCGGGCATCACCACCGGAAAATCAAATAAATATATAGGTGTTACAAACTTTGCAGGTCATTATACTGACAAAATTAGTGTTTGATACTAAAGAGATCATTATTCAGATACAGAATTCATTACCGAAATAACTTACTAAATATTGATATTCTCGATCCCCCCCAGTATGTAAATAAACAAATACCTATAAGCGTCGAATGACTTATCCAATAAATATGTGCCGATCGATGCTTACGTTCAATTCTTAGCCTCTTATCTAAGACGTAAAAGTCGTGTTATCTAATAAAAGCATCAATGCAAGCACCGAGCACCCATCTGCGAGGGTTGAACACAGAATTAGGTTAAAGGTTGGGGAGGTCGACGCCGCGTTAAACAGTTTTAGGGTCGAGGCTATATGGACCGATCATAATTCGCCCGAAAATAAAGTACAAATTATGTCATAAAACAATCTAATATTTACATTGTAAAATTATTTGTTGTCAGGTTATTTGTGGAATACGCGGCAACTGAGCCGAGTTATTTGTTGTTGTTGATTGATGGCCTCGAAATGTAGGACACCGAATTTAACCGAATTTAAGAGTTTAATTACGATGTGATATTTTCATGTCGGAATACGAAATTCTCGAGTTGATTTCGCCGCTTTCGAAAACACATAACATGCGAAAGTGGGGTTTCTTTCATTGAGTATTATTTATGCCCAAAAAGTCATGGAGTAATTATTGAATTTGCCGAGTAAGTTGTTTTGTCTGAATTATTAATGCAATGGTTGTATTGAAATACAGTAAAACCTAACTGAATGCCAGAGGGAAATTGAGGTCAAAGGGCAATGGGCAGGACTTTACTTATGTACCCTACAGCCCCTACAGGTGGATCACATAGGGCTGTGTGTATTCAACAATATAAACCTACAGGGTTTTATTCACCTGCGTTTGTGAAGCCTGTTACGCCATTAAAGAGGTCATTGCATGGAAAATTATGTTGATGTCCAATGAATCAAGTGACCAGGGATGATGCAGAAATAGGTTTTATTTAATATTAATTTCAGTAAAATAATATTTACTCACTATAATAATGATAATATGGTGTGATTAACACAAGTAATACAATTATAGGATTAATAATGGATTTGAGTTAAGCCTGTCTCTACTCTTTCCTAGACATCTTGTTTATCTACAATTGAGCCTGAAAGTTTATAAGTCAGTAGAATCTTACCTAGTAAGTTTAAAACCAATTCTAAGAATCAGTTTTTGTGATACATGATTTTGATGGAGGATCATATAAAAAAACCTGGTTTATTTGATGTAAAACAAAATAGACAGTGGTTTAAATAATAATACCATGTATTTAGATGACTAGAACTTCATTAGATATCCATATGAAATAAAAAACAATTACATTTAAAAGTTCTTTTTAACATAGATTGGGGAAGTAGTGAAGTAGGAAAACTTGGATTAGTTACTAACCCAAACTAACTACAAAAGCAAACTATGTGACTACATGCAACAGAATCTTGTTTAGTGTTGCTATGGGTACATGATGTGTATATTGTAATGATACTTACACTTATTTTTGGCATTCTCATCCATAAGCATGTTGAAATGGTGGTGGCGGTTCCACGCAGCCATTTTGCCTTCGTGAGGAGCCCCGAGAAGCACCAGGGCCGCCCCGGCGGGCCCAACTCCGTCTAGGGGCTCCAGTGTCCTCAGCACACTACAACTTTGTCACACACTCATAACCCAAGGAACATAGCTATCACACACTCGCGCTCAAAACGCCGTCGCCCCGGACGGCGGTGTCATCGGCGCCGACGCGCGGCGCACATGCCTTGCACTTCCGCTCCACGCACTTATGCACACGCGGGTAAACAAGCACGATCAAAACGGCACCGAGCGGTGATTCACCTCTAACGCCCGTCGCGCTCCGCACTGCAGGCGGACTGTAGCGGCGCCCGCGAGCCGCAGCCGACTGACACCCAAACACTCGCCCCGTGTCACGTGTGCGCTATGTGCGCTGCACCCGAACACATCGACCAACAAATAACACTATCCCGCACAAATTAATTCACACCCGATTAGAAATCACCGTCCAATATTACCCACAAAATAATGAATTCAACTGAACGCGACAGGAGTGAGCAAGACGCGCGACGCGTTTTCCCTTCGCCGATCCGATCCTTACTGCTCCGAATCGAACTCGCGAACAAAATAATAACAAATGTGCATGAGATGCTCGCTATATGTGCACGTGGGTTGCGTCACACATAGAACCGACAAAATATTATGAAATCACATTTACCGATCAGAATGTTTCATAAATTACGACGGAATACCTCTGAATGCAGACAGTTGATGGCCAGCTAACGAATATATTTTTTTATGAAATACGAACTTCACTGTCGCACACAAGTATCCAACTGAGTGATTGCTTGAACAATTGTTTGAGCAGTATAATTACAACACCAATAACTACACTATTTGTAAACAAAACACAGCCCGTAATACATTCAGAAAATAACAGTTTCAAACAGTAAACGCGAATGCGTTGATCAAGCGCGACAAATAGGACAAAACATGGCAGCTCGAAAAGCGCACAGTTTGTCTGTGGTCTTTTTAACGTTTTGGTTGTGGTCGCTATGGTATTTTACAGATAATGTATACAAAAATCAATATGATATTTTATTTTAATTCGTTAGATTATTTTGTTTACCCTAGAAAAAAAAATTTTGTTAAAGAAATAAAAAAATATTCTACTAATATAATAAGCAATAGTTCCTTCTCGATTTCCATTATCATAATTATATCATAGACTAGTTTTGTAAGAGCTTTTATAATTGAAGAAATAATAATAACAAAATAAATAATATTTTGACCTGGGATTATATCGTATAGTGAAATATTTACGATAACAATTGACGTTAAAGATCCTTATGTTTAATAAAAAAAATAGGTGCGTAAGTAGGATGATGTCAAAATCCATCATATCAATAGTCATATAATTAAATGACTAAATATGGAAATAAAGTAACTTGGATCACAAATTTACTTAAATGTAAATTATCTTACTCCTAGGAAATGTAAAATATCAATATACTCTGTATGCTTTAGCATCCTTATTTTGTCATTGCGGAATAAGCTACACAATAGTTCATACTAAATTTAGAAATAGCCCATCAGCAGGCTGATACCCAACCTACCTGCTCAGGATACACTCAACGATCAGTTTTTAATTGTTACTCATGGAGTGTCCATGAGTACCTTGCCTATCGCTTGAAATTTTTTTTTTAAAACGAAACCACTTTATTTAGTAAGTTAAACTATGTGACACCACTATTTAAATCGTTCACTTGACGTTCAGATTATTTATACTCTGTTAGTGACTGAACTAAATTGATCTAAGTTCCTTGACTAAATTACAGTAAAGCCATGGAAAACAGAGGTAAGGATAACGCGGATGGTAGAGCAAAGAGAGTCGAGTTTACAATACTCAGTGGTGGACGTTTGGGTGGCAAATTTAAGATTTTAAGAGTAGTAATAAAGAATAATCATAAAGTTCAAGTATTGATAGAGAAATATGTAATTAATATCATTGTGAAATATGGTATTGAATTGCAAACGTCGATAGGGGCGACAACTTTGAATACAATAGCCTAGTAGCGGCAATTATGTAAATTGTAAATGACAATACTAACACTCACGGAACAGAAAAAAGATTAATTCTGAATATAAGCTTTTATTTGTTCTATTTTATATTTTATCTCAAATACACAATCTCAACCGTCCATAAAATAAACATTTCAGCCAGCTGGTTATTAAATTACTAATTTGTGTTCTCAGTTGGATACATTTTTTTGTTCACCCAAAAATTGTATTAATTCATTTTATTATCTTTGGAAAAGACGGATTACCTTGACATTTTCACACTAACGTTCTGTGGTAGACAGGTCAAGAGCCGTTAATTATCTTAAAACTTGACTTCTGTTGTTAGCTTGATTAAAGTTTTAATTTTTACAACAATTGGAATTCCGAGCACCTCAACAGTGCCTCCGGCCAAGACTCTTCTTGGTAGAGACAATTTTAAAACTATGTAAACGGTATCTAATTTTATTTTCTGGACAAAATAATATAAATTTATCGCATCTTGGGGTATACCGCATATCAATTATTATCAATAGACCTAGGTTTAAAAATTACTATTTCCCTATGGTTGCATAGAGACAAAAGTTGAGAAAGGAAATACTATAGATTGTCTATGCTATTTATTACTGAAGAAGATTAGCTTGTACTTGTACGTTGTTGCGATATTATAAAATTTATGCATTTTTCATGAACATATGAATAGAAGTTTTGATTGAATTATCTTAAGAAAGTACTTAGAATTTAGTACTTACTACACACAGTGTTTGTAATTTGTATTACTGACAGAAAAAGTAAAGGGGCACATAGAACGTGAGTCACATACATCCTACGTGAACGTGTATGAAATTAACCTTGTTTAATTACAAATTTATTGACATCGGTATTAATTCTGTCTAAATTTAGTTTGAAAATGCCTAAAAATGGAGGAAGAATAAGGAACTTCAAAAACAATGAACATTTTGGTAAGTGCAACGTTTACAGTTTCCACTTATTATTTTCCTCCTTGTGATTTACTTGGGGTTTTACCGCGTTACGCCATCATTGTTTGTGTTGAAAAAATGTGTTGAAACAATAGACTTGTCTCCAAAACTATGATAAAAATCGGAAATGTATAACGGGTAGTATCAAAATCTATGAATTACTTTCAGAACATGACGACCGCGCGCATACAAGCAACACACGTCGCGTTAGTTTCAAACCAGGCACAAATAAAGGGAAAAACAAATGGAACAATGCGAAACTATTGCTGGATGATGATATTGATATGACTGGCTCTGTTGGAGGCCCACATCCTCACCGCAAAGGTGCTTTTCGAGGTAGAGGAGGGCGACTCATCTCCCCAGCACCCAGATCGGGCCATGGACCAGTTCGGAAGAAGTTCATCGCTGGAGTTCATCCATGGTACCAAATTATTATACCATATGGAGCAAAACATGAGAAAGATGTAATTCTGCGCACACTACTAAGTTACATGTCACCAGATGTCTTTATACCACATTACTACAAGACTAACGGCAATGCTGCTGTCTTTTATGTGGATGATGTTAAAATGGCTGAAAAACTGTTCCATGCTGATAGAAAGATTACGATGTCAGATGGCTTCAAACTTATGGTTATTGTGAGAAATTCAAATCCAAATTTCCAAGTTGATGCAGTGATGAAGGAGAAAATGAAACTGACAATGGCCAAACGTTACAATGCTGCTACTAAAGCATTAGACTTGACTAAGTTTCATGCTGATCCAGGTAAGAATCTTGATTGAACTCATTGAAACAGGGTCTAGTTTCACCACAGATAACCCCCTATAGATTCCACATAGAAGGCAACTGACGCGCACCACACATCAATGCATTTGCATTGATATAACTCGTCGGTCGAATTCACGTCTTCAGTGGCAACCAAACACTAGACCTGTGCTGATGTATTAAACATTGTCTTCCAAGTACTTGAAATAAATCGATTTAGCAAATTTATATACACATAAATGACTAACTGTGCTGTAAAATGGTGTGGTTAATCGTCCAGGACATCAAGTTATGAAAAAGATAGTATAACATTCCACCGGTAACTGAAATAATTAAATAACGTCCAGTCTAGCAGAGCTCAAGTTATAATGGATAGTAATCGTACATTTTAAAAGGTGTAATACAACTCGTCCATGTCTTTTTGGAAAATCCCTTTCACTCTTTAGATAAATTTATATAACTGTCTCTTTCCCACAAAACCGATAGTGCTGAAAATGTTCATAATAATGCTTATCGGAAAATTATCGATGTTTTATGTTAGGAGTAAAATGAATAAGTATAAAAATAATAATTAATATTTAAATAACTTTTACTAATTACCAACAGATAAGGCTAACGTAAGTTTTAGGTATATATAAAAGACCGAAACCGGATCAGAAACCTAAATAATATGTAAAATAACATGCAAATTTATATTAATTTATTTAATTTTAATATACTTATGGGATTTCTTTTTTATTGCTTGACAAATATATAAAATCTATTGATCGTCATAACTCATATCCAAGTTTAAAATTAATGTAATTTCGTTTATTATATTTGTATTATGTTATTATACATATTTATTTATACTAATATCACAAAAAAAAGTCAGTATTTGCAATAATATTATATACCACTAGCCCATTCGATTCATATTTTTTATTTGTATAAATAAGATGATGTACCTGCTTGAACCCATGAATTTCAATTTTACATAAATTTCTACGAATTTATTCTTATAAACTAACCTAAGATTAGTCTGTGCACAAGGTAAACAAATCAATATGAATATAGAGGAACATCATATTGCATAAAAATAATGCTTTAATCTGTATTCCCTTTTAAAATTTATCGATAGAAAAATCAATGTGATTTGTTATAGTCCCACCACTATGAAAAGAATACGATCAAATGTGTCCTTGAAATAGCCAATCACATTGCAGTTGTCAGCCCCCGCGCAACCCGTGCCTTCCGCCAAATTTGGTGAACTTGGAACAGAACAAATTGTTCATCATGCGGTATCTATAGGGGGTTATCTGTGAGTTTCACTTATTGTTTTGTTTTTAGATTTGGCAGAAATATTCTGCGGTTTGTATAGGCCACTTATCATGCTTGCTGCAATTGAAATTATTGCTGAAAATATTCCGGACCTAGAGGCTTTAAACCTCAATGACAACAAACTGCATGGAATTGAACATCTCAAGTGTCTTTCTACAAAATTGAAGAATTTGAAAATTTTGTACATGGGTGAGAACCGGGTGAGTTATAAGTTGCAAATGATTATATCTGTTTTTAAAATCTAGACAAAGCCATTGGGATTTGGGGGCCTCCTAATACACAGGTCTCAGGTGGTCCACCCCATTCATCCTCAGCCACTGCTTTCTGGCTATTTCTTTATCAATTTCTTACATAACATTAACATACTTTATATACAGATTCATTAGTATTACATACATAAATGTTAAAAAAAATAATAAAATTTTTGTCTACAGATTCCATTCCTCAGCTCACTGGATGCGTTGAAGGCACTTCCACTGGTGGAGCTCTTCCTGACAGGCAATCCGTTGGTGAACAGGTTTAGCGATCACGAAATCTATGTCAGGTAGTGTTATGTAGCACATGTATTGGTTGAAACCTTTTGTGCACACATGTTGTTTGAAAATTTTACATGGGAAAGTTTTGAAGCTAAGGGGACTTAGTTTGAGTTAGGGGTACTGGCAAAAGTTAATATTTCAAGCAAGGATTACATTTTAGTCCTTGTATAAAATTTTACAAGTAAAGAAAAGCTATTTGTTGTCTATGTTTTAGATGTTGAAAATTTGATACATATTAATTTACTTCTCAAATTATCAATAGTTACTTTTGGTCGTGTTTTTATTACATTTCAGAATACGCGTAGGTAGAGGGCGCGGTCGCGGGTTATTACCAATTACCACCAATTAATTTGATTGATGTTTTTTATGCGCATAGTTACTTTTCGCGGACACAAAAAACCATATGCAAGAATGATAGAACAAGCAGAGTTTTGCTTTATGAGGTGATGTAAGGAAGATTTGACAAAAGTTTGTTTATTCTAACTTGTTTTATTTAGTAAACTAGTATGACTTATGAATCTTTCAGTTACTGTATAAGTTAGTCTCAGTAAGATATAAAACTAATTAGATAGATCTCTGAATCTAGACAGTAATGTTAATACAAACCTAGACTTGATTAATAAAAATATACATTTGCGTATGTACAAGTTATACATATGTATATACAAGTTATTGAGACTAAGTTTACAGCAAGTTACAAGTTCTGAATATGTTTCTTGAAAAAGAGATTTCACTTCAAAGATTTACTGTTTACTGAATAAGACAAATAAAGTAACAAACAGTTGTCTTATAAAAAAATGCAAAATGGGTCATTTATTTTTCACATATGAGCGCTAAGACTTAAAGTAACCATCTTTCATAAGTGCCATATCTAAATAAATGATCCAGTCTGCGATGCGATATTATGGCGACATGTACTGAGAGCATTGAAGGGCATTTTATATATCCATTCACATCATCAACAAGCTAGTGGATTGCATAGCATACACTGCCTACCTCACAGTTTCGGAAAACAATGAAGAAAGTTTAGTGAGATAGGCAGTGCTTAGTGGTCTATACAGAGTTACTTTTAAAAAACCTCGAAAGAGTAGAAAAGTTTTAGCTTACATCATAAGGAACAACTTTTGTTCTACAAGTTGTGACATAGATGAAAACAAAAATGTTCAAGTTTTTATTATGCTGTCATGATATTTCTAAGTCTGTTTGATTCATAGACGAAAGGACAACCTGTCGCTATAATCTTTGCGATGCGCGAAAGTTATTAACATTCAAGCAGGCAACTAAATTAATATTAATTTTTGTGTGAAAATAATATCAAGGAAAGTATAAAAAGTCGTAGAACAAAAGTTGTTGCTTATGATGCCAGCTATCTAGTCCTGCAAGGGTGGTGGAGTTTCAGAAGTAAACCTGTATATGCTTTACACACCTCAGAACCCAGGCCATGTCTATGTAAACATTGCAAAACTTTATCTCCTTACATAATCTGATGAATAATTTCTGTTAAACCATATTTCATAACACATAATCATAATATTTGGCTTGCATATCGGTTTTTGTTATCTCCGAATTAGAACTGTTGCTTTACTATTACAGTTAATGTTGTAAAACATTACATGCATGTATTGTATTCGAAGATAGATTTTGAAACATCAAGATTGTTTTTTTGACTGTTTGCTTTATGACCTTGTGAGATTTTCCTGTATGTTAATAAGTTTTTATGTTGCAAAAACTAAATATTTTATTAATATCATCATGCAACAAAAGCTTTATATATGTTGCATGTGGGTCAAAAAAACATCTGATATTATTTATTTATGTGTTTATTGATGTATGAGTAACTTATCTTGTACGAACTAGATAAACTGTAGAGCAATTCTTCTATAGCCAATATCAAATTGTACCGCATATAGATACAGCACAATTATACACAGACGTGTATACATTTCACACGTATACATAGTGTGTATTTGGCGTTAGAATACTTTTGGACCTTATGCTTATGATAATAAGGGAGAAATATGTGATCTACCGCTAAGTTTTCTGAATGCACATTACATATACGTTTATGCACACTGTACTGATACGATTTTACGTAGTATGATTCTATATAAAATAAAATCGTATCTCTCATAGCTAATTGCATTTCAAAATAGTTCTAAAGGTGCGTACAGATTTAGTAACATGTTATGTAACTTGTGTTTTATATCTCGTCCACATCAGAATAACAATGCTATATAACAATTAGTGTCGTTATTGTACCGATTCACGCGTATAAGTTATATAACATTGTTGTAAAAATTAATAACATGTTATATAACATGTCATGTTATGTAATCTGTACGCACCTTAACATTAAAAATGTATCCATGTCTTGTTTATACTTGTGCTAACAATTGTTGGTATAACTCTACAGCTTGTCTTGTCCATACCGTGTACTGAAACTAACGTGTGATGTGAGTTTCAGAGATATTTACGTTTCATACCATTGCCAAATTGTTTGTTGTCTCCAGCGATGTGCGGAAGAAGTTTCCCAAGCTAACCAAATTGGTGAGTCCACTTGACACTTTCATCATTCAAATATAATTAATGTTTTTATTCAATGTGTCACAGATGTCAGCCACTTGATGAGAGTACAATATCCGTATTTCAAGGTGTCTTCACAGCGTTATATGTTGTTTATACCGCACACCTGTAATTTCCTTCCTATCCTTTCTAAGTCTATTTATTTAACAAGTAACCTTTTCTTATTCAACGTTTTACCACATCCCTACCTAGTACTAAAAATCTAAAAGATTGATTAGAACTCCCAATCAATGTATTATTATTCATGTAAAACCATGTGGTTATCGACCTGTTAGGATGGAGTGGACCTGCCCCCTGCGATCGGCTTCGACGTGCTAGAAGATGTGAAAATGCCGCCTCGCCAGCAATCGTTCCTCGTAGACCCAGCCGGGCAAGACCTGGTCCGCGAGTTTCTAACACAATACTTCGCGTTCTTTGATGGCGAATCCCGGCAACCGTTGCTCGAGGCTTACCATGAGCATGCTACCATGTCCATGGCTGCCAGTTACCTCAGCAATGATAATAGAAATGCTTCTACTCAAAGGTAAGTTTAGAGGTAATTTTTTCTTAAGAAAAAATTACGATTAAGAAGAACGAATAGATTTTTGTATACCACTTATTTTAGTCCTTATATAAATGTAAGTAATAAAGTATAGTGTGCAACTTGACGTAAATAAATAAATTGTTAATTGTTTTCTAGTATACAATATATTAGCTCTTTATGTGTCCTATATAAGACCATATAATCTTGTATCACTACTAATTTGTGGAATGAATCCGACACGCGATTAAAAAGTTAATTCGACGACGAATACTAGCAGCAAAACTTACAACTGTGTTTTCGTTTCCAGGCTTAACGCCTACATAACAAACAGCCGCAATATAATGCGGATCACGGAGCGCGAGTCCCGTCGACGATACTTGCGCACGGGCAGGCTTCAAGTCGTCTCGTTCCTGTCCGACCTGCCGAAGACTACACATGATCTGATGGGCTTCGCTGTTGACTTACTTGTGTACACTGTAAGTGGATTTATATATTTTTCTTTGTCGGACACTGAATATGTGCCTGATGTATTTTAAGTGGAAGGTTAGGCAGAAACTAAAGAATACTGACTACAGCAGACGGGTCACTACCGCTCTGTGCCGTTAAAAGAGTGGTAGCAACTCTTCTGTAGCTACCACTTGTTTCGTCAACATTTGTGAGAAAATATTGTATGTATTATGAAATAATATATAAATAGATCTTTTGATGAAACAATTTAATGTCCTTTTTAACCACTAGACCTCTTCGTGTGGTTCCTATTTGACCTCTAGCCTAAACAGAAATTTCAGATTTTTGCTAACTTATTTTACTTTCCACAGCCCACAATGATAGTGCTTACGATGAATGGCGTGTACAAAGAAACCACGACAGCTGGAAACCCTATCCGCTCGTTCCACCGCACGTTTGTGATCGTGCCGAACGCGGGCGGTGGGTTCTGTATCATCAATGATATGCTGTTCGTCACCAACACCACTAAAGAACAGGTGAGAATCTCCAGTCTTTTATTATTTAATAACTACGTATCAACGTCAAGCCAGTTTTTGAATTTTCGAAGTCATGTGCATATGGAAAGCCAGTGTGAGAAAATCCGACACTTATTCCGGAGAATGCAGACGGAAATGGTTCGGTCGCATACCTCCACTAGGGTGGAGGTTGGCGAAGCCGCCTGCATTCTCATTCAAATGCTCCTTTCATTCGGTGAAGAGTCTTGTATTGAACATGAAATAGGTTGATGCAATGATCATTGGCTCTGCCGAGTAAGACACTGTAAAAGAAACAAAGGAAATTAATAATGAAGTCATCAGTAATCATAGTTAATTCGTCATAACGCAGGAAGAAAAATCTTTCGCAACGGGCATCACAGCGGAGCCGAGTCCTTCAACGGCGGTGGCGGCTGCGCCAGTAGCTGCCGCACCAGCGCCGCTGCAGGACGACACGCAAAAGATGATGCTCACCATGCTGGGCCAGCAAACTGGCATGAACGAGCACTGGAGCATTAAGTAAGTACACAACACCTGGAAAATATGTATAGAAATTTAGGTTTTAGGCTGTATGAGTGATCAGCAAATTAGGGGAGTTCGTTAACCCAAGGCACGCACCACTGAACTGCACCGGTGAAGGAAAATATCATGAGGAAACCTGCATGCTTGAGGGATTTTCTAGATGGTATGTGAAGTTTGCCAACCTGTAGTAAGCTAGCGTGGTGAACTATAGCCCACTGAATATGCAATCCCTCTCAAATGAGAGGAGACCCGTGCCCAGCTGTGGGACAGTAATGAGTTGATGATGATGAAAATATTTATACTTGTCATTGTATAAAACCATTTATTATAATACTTAATTTTGTATACAATCACACAAATCCTAATAAATTGTCATATTTATTTCAGCTGTCTACAAGAAACAGGCTGGGACTTTCAACGAGCCTTGTTTGTCTTCAATCAACTAAACTCGGAGGGCAAAATTCCTCCCGAAGCATTCGTCAAGTGAATGTAGAACTCTTAATTAGGCTGTGCCTCTGTACATACTAGTTATATAAAAGAAGAATTAACTATTTTTTTAGTTAACAAGGTGACTTCCTTGTATTTTATCTCAGGATAAGTGGACAGATTGTTTATTTACTGAATTCTGTGGAATTTAGAATTGCTCAGGGTGAATGTCGAGAGTAAAAGTGATGAAAAAAAAATGATAAGAAAAAAGTATGTACTTAGCAATATTTCTGAATAAGAGAGAAAATCAGGTAGCAAGCCGCAATATTGAACAGTTAAAATTATCAGGTGACATCGATTCACATGACAAGAAATCACAGACTTTGTCTAACGATTTCTGAAAAGCAATGCATAGATAGCATAGAAGCAACATACATACACTACAATAAAATTGGATGAAGAAAATGAATTTCAAGAATCATTATTTATAAGACTCCAATCAAGTATGAAGAATATTTTGTTACAAAAAATGTATCAGAGAATTAAGCAGACATGTAAATGAACTACATATTTGAAGAATTGAAGAAATTTAAAAATGGTGGGAACAAAACCACTCACACAGCATGCGCACAATATTGAGCTGGCAAAAACTATTTAGATGGTTCTGGAAGTGATCACAAGCTGCATTTAATGTTGTTCTTAAAATTTCCATCATAATGACAGTTTCTCAATACAACACTGTAAATGTGATCGATGTCAAGAGCCTCTATAGAGTCGACCATAGTCTAAAGTAGACTTCTAAACTTAGTGTGTTGCTATCTAATGATGTATCTACGCATAGAAGGAGATATCACAAGAAGAACCATTAGCTTTAAGAATGTTTTGTTTCTCATTATTTCATGAAAAAATGTTAATTAACTACATTCAAAATTAGTTCCTATGTAAAAGAACCGAATACTGTTTTTTTGTCGTGAACCAGAAAATGTAATACCTTTTGTACAATTTCTATTAATTCGTTTTTTTCACAATGTTACTAAAGATGGCCCCGCGATATTGACAAACTACATAATTTGAACAATATATCTTCTTTTTATCGTTAATGTGGATGTCGCGAGTTCATCTGAACATTAAATTACTTCGAGTCTAAAAACTAAAATAACCTCAAAAAAGTTGTATCTCGTCATCATTGCAAGAAAAGTATTCCGATTTTCATTTGAAAAAAAAAAGAGCATTATGTTTTGTAAATCAAATCACTATGTTTTAATGAAAAGGTGTGATGTGGGCATAATACAAAATGGGCGTCAAATTAATTAACCACTTTTCTATTCTTTTTTGTAGTATGCCTACAATATTACAGTACAATAGTACGATACTATATATTTTTTTTTGGATTTCTTGTTATCATTAGACTTTTCTCAGCAGAGATTGATAAATTTAATCAGATGTTACATTTGTAATATGAAAGAAAAAGCTTTTATTTGTATTCAGTAATATTTTAACTTTAAAATTGAAAAAAAAAGAATGATTCGTTACATTTATTATTCGAATTGATTTAGTTGTAATGTAAATAGTCAATAAATAAAATATTTTGTCTTTTTGGGGCGAGAGGCAGGCCACAGTTTGATGAATAAAAGGCTAGTACCTCAAAGATCGGCAGGTTTTCAGTGCTAACCGTACAATGCTGGGTTTGTATGAAACCACATTGTTGTATTCATGGAGCGCTTGTCAATAGACTGCGCATCACTGCGGCGGAACCCCTAGACGTAATATCTTAGTGGGCTAGCCGTAGCGTGTGTGAATATTTTTCATCAAGAATTATTATAGCACATTGGTTACTTCGCTGTGAAGTTTGAGGTCAGCCGAAGTCCTCCTGTGGTCTCCGGGCGGGGCTTAGGGCTTAAAATAGTAGTTAACGTTAAGACTGTTACCAAGTAAATAAATCTTAAATTTTTTCAATCATATTTCTTGGCTTTTTATTTTTAATATACCATTTGTGACCTATCTACCTTGGCTTAGTTTGCAGATATAACACGATTTCTATTGTAAGTATTTTAATATATGATCCAGGCCGATTACGGCCACAGCGACCTGGATCTGCAAGATTATTTTAAATTAATTAAGCATTGCTTGAATTCTGCCTACCTCTGCAGTTAGAAAACATGTATGCTGTATGGTAGGTAACACTTTTGTCACCATAACTTGACCGACACAGTACAGGAAACATCTACATCCCGTTATGTGATCAGGGGATAGAATAAGTGTAATGCCTCAATCATTCCCTGATGCCTTGGTTATATAAAAAAATGCGACTTGTGGTCTTTGACCAACAAAAAATGGAAGGGATCTAAAAATACCGCACTAGTTTTGTGCGGAGGTCTGCTTAAAGAGTGAGGACAGTTACCGATATGCTAACGCGCTACCCAGAGGCTTTGTATGGAGCTCTTTATCAGGGCTAAGTTTTTCGGCGGGTACTTTCCGACGAAACGAATTAGCGTAAAATAGTCTTATGACTGATCAACAAAACATACGATTCGCACGTATTAGGTTTTATTATTAGTTATTCAGTTATTCTAAGTGAGACGATCATTGGCAGTGATTACCTTGTAACAACTATTCTACTGTTTGCCTGAAAAGCAAACAGTAGACTTGTTGGTGGATGATGACAGTGTCTAGTTTGGATATTCAGTTAAATTTGATATGTAGACTAAAACTCAAATACAAGTCTTGTTGTGTATCATCCACTGGCGTAGCTACCGGAGGGCTTGGCGGCGCGGGGCAGTGCTCCTGGGCGCCCAAGCTCTAGGGGGCCCCAAAACCCGTAACCCTGTACATTGATAAAACCTATCCAACCTATGGATCACATTTTTGGCCCAGGGTCTTGGCTTTTAATCACCTAGCTACGCCAATGGTGTCATCTGCTGAAACTTTTAAATCGGAGGGCGGAAATTCTCACTATACTAGCCTAAATTTATTTTCCTTCTTCTAAGTACCGTAGTAGGTAATGTATGTACTACGTTACTTTAATTTAAAATCAACCAACCAACAATTAAAATATAAACTAATGGGGTCTGTTTGTGATTTAAGTTAACTAATTAAATGGCTTTAGTTCTATTAATAAATAATTATTTTAAAATAATTAGTTATTATTCAACCAGGGATACCCAGGACGAATATTAAATTAGTACCAGGTAGTGTTATCTACCGTTTACTAATCAAATAATTTGTTGGGTTTGTTTAGATTAGAATAATTAGGTTTTGGAAACGGGGGTGTACCATTGTCCCTAACAATACATGAGAGGTACATATTTATTTAATTAATAGTTGCCTCGCATGGTTTAAAGGTCTTCGCCGTTTGCCCCTTATCTCTCATTGCGTCTGTTTATATTCAATATTAGTTTTGTTGTCGGACATCAGTAGTTAATTAAAGGACAAGGTAGGTAAGTACGTTATTATTGTAATAATTATAAGCCTTGTTAAGAGGTATATACCTACCTACCTACCTCTTTTTACAGTGCAGTTTTTTTATATATGTCCGGAACATTATGACACAGCGCCATCTAGTTCCGAGCTAAGCAACGAGGCTTGTGTTATTGATACTAGATAGTGGATATAAGACATAGTACATACATATACTACATTCATGACTCGGATCAGGCGTTCATCAAAAACAATCAAATCGGTAGTTGGGTGGACTCGGCCTATTCTGCTCTCCCCCTATATAGCTCATGTTTACGACCAAATACTCTATTAAGTAAGTATTTGGCCGTTTATGTAGTTTTCATGAGGCAAACAAGACTTATGTTAGAAACATGTTAGCATCTCTAATTTTATTTATCCAAATCGATCTCATTTTAACGTAACAATGTTTTAAGCTTGGATAGGTATTAGTCTAAGTCATAGTTATCAAGGGCACTGTCTTTGGGTGGATGACGCGTGAACGCCTTAATCTGTTTTTCTTCAATAAAAACGCAATTTTCGCTTCTCTACGTCAATCTGAGGTGAATGATGTTTAATTTATAGTGGCAGATACCTAAATGATAAGCGAGACACTAGATTATCATTTTGTTTATCAGTGCTTGATGTGGACTAAAGTATTTCAAAGGCTTCTTACTGAGGAGAGATATTATAACTACTATGCGTACCTACCCACATAGAAAAAAATGACGCAATGTACTTACCTCCCTTGTCCAATAAGTAAGCGTGTTTCCTAAGTAAATTATTTAATTGTAAGTCATTGTAAATACCACTAAAAGATCAGCATCAATTATCGAAATATCTAGACTTAAAATAGGGCAGTGATCAATATTTGAAATAAGGAAAAATGAGAGAGCGTAAAGAGAACATCTTAAGGTAAGTGTGTCACTTGCGCCTAGTTTTTGGACGGACGTCAAACTGTGTTCTGTGTATAATATATTTTTCAGGTTATTTTCCAACCAACCACAACAGACAATTTGAAGAAATATGAAATTCTGAATGGATTTAAGAAATATTTTGTTTAAATTATTTAGAATACCCTCTTACCCTCTTCAGTATAAAACCACATCATCTTCACAAAAACATCCGGAAATCATTCTTAATTTATCAATCATTCACTACTAATAATTATCATCTATCATCCATCATCATAACAAATAAAGAAATTGAAAAGATCGCAGTAAAGTCACCAGGTTTAGAAGTCTTGGTTTTATACAGAACGCGACAATTACCTACCTCATCTTTTTCGCTATAAATATGTTATTTATTTTTTTTTATTTAAAAAAAAACGTTGCCCCATTGATTGGATTTTCTCCTGTATCGTGGGTGCGTTTACAAACACAAATTTTCACATACACAAACGCCCATACCCGGAACAACTACCTGTAGAACGTACAAATATTTGCTCCGTGCGGGGATCGAACCCGCAACCCGTGACGCACAAGCCGATCGCTCAGCCACTGCGCCAATCAGGTCGTCTCGTGATGTGATGAGGAACCTTCAAAATAATTACAGTATTATCACTGGCATTATGTTAAAAATCCGTTTCTAGGTATATTTCTATATTTAGGTCAAGAATTGCTAATAACACGTCATATTATGATAAACAATAAAGATAAAGAATATTAATTTAGGCGTAGGATTCTTACCACGGAGTCGTCTCACTCCGAGGTTAGATATACGTAGGCTGATGGAAATTAACGTAGGTAGGATGGTTTATAAAATGATATCTAAACAATTTACGGTCAGTTGCTCAGAACGATTTTAAAATAACGTTGAAGACCTGAGACTGTTTTTGTATATTCAAGAAGAATGATGCCCCAACAGTGGACGCCAACGTAGAAGGGGAAATCGATGTTATTAGTCAATAGGCTTGTTTGATAATCCTGGTTGGATCCTCTTGGAAGATCTATAACGATTATCCTTTTTCTATTTTGAAACTGATAGATAATGTGTTAAGTAGAATCTGGGTTTATGCTAAAATAGACTGGCTGCGATTAAAAAGGCATTTAGAAATGGCCCGAGCCGAGGGATATAAGGAAGACTAAAAGTCGAAAATATGATAGTACCGAAAGACTTTCCCAATACAAATGATGATACTGAGAAATAAAGAGCTAGATGAAGCAAAATATTCAAGTAGGTATCAGTATCAGGGCAAATATGGATGTAAGATATGATCTGACTGAACTAAATAACGAGATAGTTCATAAAAGAGATCAAAAATGTTTTATTTCACTATTCCGGATAATACACTAGTTTAATAAATAGCGTTTGCTATCCCAGTCCAGTTAATATAATAGGTATATATACTGTTAAACCATCACCAACGTTATCTTGACGTGTAAAGAAAGCGGGTAATTCACATAGGCATAGTGTTACGGGTCATAAGGCAATTAAACTCATTATAATCATGGGAATTCAGAAAATCTTCCGTCATCGCGTGCGTGCGTAAGTACAGCGAACAACGTATTGTTTACTGTAGATAAATTTTCGATGTAACTAGTTAATGACACTGTTTTATGACATGAGAGATAGAGCGTAGAAAAAATATGTCGGCCATTTTGATTAAATTTAAGTATCCAGAACAATCGTATGCGAGAGGATTTTGATGGTATCAATGTTTTTTTTCAATGGGGGTTTGAAACAATTACTACGGGCGTCACCTACGTTTGGCTCTTAGCAATTTGGATAGTAATTGTGACGTAATTACTGACGGTATTATCACACGAAGAGGGGTTAGTGTTTAAGTTATAACTACACCAATGGTCAATCGATCAGTAAGATTAAGCTGCGCCTAAGGAGGTCAGTCAGAATGGAGATCCCATTGTGCCCCAGACAGTTGATTGTCATACGAACAGGTTTGACAATCCGTGGGATATTGGTATTGCCCTACAATCGAGGTTGAGGCGGAGGTTTGAAGGCAGTCGCTTCTTGTAAAATACAGATATTCAGCCGAACCTGGCTAGGCTATAAGCAGTTGCAGTTGAGAAAAGATTCTGGAGAAGTTATAAATAAGTATATTAAAGGCCGGCAACGCAATTGCAACGCAACACTAGATGTCCATGAGTGGCGGTGATCATATACCATCAGGCGAGTCTCCTACCCGTTTTCTAAAAAGAAAATGATGATGTAATTCACACGTTTCGTAAGTTCCCAATAAAAACAAACCGCATGCAATGCCGTCGGCGTTGTATGACTTATACCTACAACGAAGGCCGTACATTTCCTGTAAATTCTTGAAACAGGGATTCCCCAGGGTCTAAACAAAGTTAGTGGATATTCCTCAACCTCTCTCCCTCTTGAACCCCAGGGTTTTCATCACGAAATTATTTTATGTTCTTTGGAAAAAATCTTTTCATTTGTCCGAACAATGTTTCCCTTTACCGTTTAAGAATATGATAAATAGGCACAACTTTAGAAAGTCAGAGTTATATTTCTCAGGGTGGAACTCAATATCTTTGACTTTAAGGTCCAATGGTCACAACACTAGGTCTCAGTATCAGAGCTCTATGTACGGGACATCAGACGATTAAGCACCATGATAATTCTCAGTAGCCAAAATTTGATTTTTAGAATATTAGAGTTTTTACTGGAATATCACTTAAGATTTTCCTTGTATAGGTGCTACTAGATATAATTAGCCTTTTCCCATGTTACATCATCGCATTGCTGAAAGACAAATACACATCTGCTGTTGATAAAGCATTCGACAACGAGTAGAAGTACATTTCGAACTCAGTTTCAAGTCTTTGTGGTTTACAAACAAGACTTGAAACTGAGTTTTGAGTTTTGTCAACTGAATTAGGAATAAGAAAATATTTAGAGCCTGTTTCACCTCCTTTAAGTTTGAACGTTTCTTCTGTTTATTAGATAACTTAACTGGAATATACTTAAGAGAAGGTGGTGAAACAGAACCTTTGTATCATATTTAGCTCAGGTTTCAGTTCAAAATGGTCCAATTCTCTCTTACTTACACTAAAGTGTCACAAGTATTACATTACGTGTAAGAAGTAGGTTGGCATACTTATATGCTCTTATAGAAGTTAATTTCAAGCTGTTTTTAGATGGCACCGGTTTTGTTTTCTGATCGAGGACCTTTGAGATTGCCGAATCAAATTCCAGACTTGAAATTGATCACAGGTATTATTTTTATTACATTTCAGTTCATTATCTTTCTTTATGATTTACTTTATTAAGACACACAAACATAGATAGACGGGAATGAGTACAGTATGGCATTTATTCCTCACATGACGCGAACTTATTTAAATGTTTGTTGTTATTTAAGTACATCATTAATTAATTTGATTGCACTTATCAGGAGGCACTTGACTCTGTACGCAGACGGTCGAGACAATATTGCATTTGTGCTTGTTATCTCTGATGAAGATTTTTCTTAAGATAGACAGGCTTCGTATTTTCCTAGTAATCCTATTAGGTAGTGACTTTATAAAACAATGAAATTAATTGCGAGGAATAAATCAAATTCATACGTTGTATTTTTATTTACCGAATTAAATATTGGATTGCCACCTATTTGCTTGGGTTTAAGTAACTTAAACTATTGTCTTTTAAGCTCCAAGTATTTATGTTTTTAATTTTTGGTGATAGATTTTATTTAAACACCGTATTGATTTATCACGTATCATCAACTCCGGATCTATGGGAAACCGGGCGGCAGTTTCGAGGGCCCTAAAATCGTAATATAATATTATGCAAAATAAAAAACTTGAGTGATAGAAACACTTGTTGACAAGAGTACATTTATTACAAGGTTCTTATTACTGTGGTTGCTGTGGGTTTGTTGGGCCGCTTCTTCTTCGCAGCAAAAACACTAGGAAGCGGTGAAGGGCGGGCGTTCTTTGGTGCTGTCTTTAATGTCGACATTCAACAACCAATTAAATTTAATCTACTTTGAATAAATGATATTTTGACTTTAAATATTCTCAAAAAATGCCAATTTGTTTTCTATGTTATTTATTTCAAACGTTGGAAACAAACTCACAAGATTCTCTCCCGGTTCGAAAAGTCGTAGATCCCGTGTATAATTATTGAATAAATTCTTCTCACAATCGACAACCCTATGCAAACGTTACCAGAAGCTATGACGGAGAGGCGAGACTCACGAGTGAATAACGTCAATGGTGTCGGTAAAAAACATGATCTTCCTTATGAGCCGATTGTTTATTTTACCTTAGTATTGAAAGCTCTCTATACATTTCTTTTTCATTAAGTTAGATTGTGATCAAATCGTGTTTTAATGACGTCAATGCGGTTGCGTGCCACGCGACGTGGGGCACGTTTGTCGTGGTGTCGGATTCTCGGTTTACGTCCTCTCTTTTTGACTGTTTTAGGCAAAACCCAGAGTAGAAATAGCATCATACCTAAATTTGGCTTTGCTCTAACTGTTAGGCTGAGTTACAGGGATGGATAATGGATATCTTGGCAATAAATCTAACCAATAAAATTGAAACGTTTTTTCTTACCACTTAATTTATTTCCCTAGGCAGTTTAGCCTAGTGTTGTGGACTATGAAGTTTTTAAAAGATTGAATTCAATACCAAGTCACGCAACACTGATTGGCGCTGGTGTCCATAGTGTAGAAAAAGAATAGGTATCTTTTAAGGTAAGCGTGCTTCATCTTAGATCACATCGTCACTTACCATCAGGTGAGATCGTCCGGAGGAAACCTGCATGCTTGAGATTTTCTCGATGGCTAACCAGCAGTAGGCTAGCCTAATCCGTCTCAAAAATGAGAGGTGGCCCGTGCCCAACAGTGGGACAATAATGGGTTGAAGATGATGATGACCTACTATTTCATATATAAATACGCACGTAACTTCCGGAAACTAGGTGGAGCCTTGGGTTTGATCTCGAGACCTTTAACATCTCAGTCCACTGGTAACAGCACCAGGCTACCACAGCTTTACAAACGTACCTAAAAAATAGTAGGTACTAATAATTTGGAAATTTCAATAGTTATTATCAACTAACCTTGATATTTTGTTAGAACCTAACTTTAGGATACAGGATAATTCTCTGACAAACCTATAATTTTCATTTTCCTCTAAACAGTAATATCAGGTCAATCAGTAGTTTGACGTCAAAGATTAACCTATAAATAAGTGCGTACTATTTAAATCGGGAAGGAAGGAAAGAAAGGCTAATGATTGTAAATTATTTTTAAATACTGTTTATTAACACGCACGTTTACAGGGTCTTTGGCGCATGGTCTGCGATCTTTTGAGAAGTAGGGCACAGCGAGATTCCTCTTTCAAATTGAGCTGCCAGACTGGAGAAGTGCCTCCGCCTTACAGAAGACACAGTGAAACAACAATTTTAGTTGTATTTCTGCTAGTGAGGAAGGTTACCAGAGCTCGTTAGGGGAGTGACTATTCTGACAGCATGGGGACCCAATTTTAAGGAACCTAAACGGTTTCTACAAGGTAGGCAACGCGCGAGCGACACCTCTGGTGTTCCAAAGGTCTATAGGCTATGGTAATAACTGCTTACCATCAGGCAGGCCTAAGATTGTTTGCCATCTTTGTGGTATATAAAAAAAACTTGTATAAGCCCGCTATCGGATCGTGCTATCTTCGTTAGACGGAGAGTTTCTTCTTCTTCTTCTCTATTTCAAAATACTCTGTCGATTAGTTCTGACCTATCCAGATCTATGGAATACTATTTTTTTTAAATGTCTATCCAAAATGTTGTTTGTCCGCGATAAACCTCTGATAGGAAACCTTTACCTACTGTGTGTAAGTCATCCTAATCATAATAGGACATAAGCCTCCCCCAAGGATTCCCACGAAGATCGTCCTGCAACGCATCTAGAAGATTCCAGTAATCTTTACCAGGTCGTCGGTCTACCTTGCCGGGTCATACCCACAATACGATAATCACCACCATTACATCAAACGTTAGACATCCACTGTTGGACATAGGTCTCCCCTAAGAATCACCACGACGATCTGTCATTCGCCGCCCGCATCCAGCGGATTCCAGCACCAGGTCGTCAGACCACCTTGCCGGAGGCCTGCCCACGCTGCGTCTTCCAGTACGTGGTCGCCTCTCTAGAACCTTCAAGCTCCATCGGCCGTCACTACGACAATACGAATCAATATTTTTTATTGCATTTTATAATGTTATCAATACAGAGGGTAAGATTAGAAGGAGGAATAATAATGACCCGGTCACAGCGCAGTTCAATAATACAATTGAATTTGAAGAGGATATTTATTATATTATTATTTGCGTCCTGTTTGGTACGAGTCGGCCTGATACTAACTTTAAGGTGAATGACCAACAACAGCAACAGTAATTGCGTATAATAAAACCCAGTCTTAAAAAAACTTAACAAATTACAAGAATCAGATCAGATCTTTTTATAAATCTTATTTCCTGAGCTTTACTGAAGTTCAAAAAACTGTTCCACTCTGTGAACAAAAGCAATTGCAACTCATAGGGTGACGCACACGAGTTCTGATTAGGTACAACTAAGCGGCATGGCCTCTTTTGAACCTTATGATTAAAAATGCAAGGTTGAAAATTCGTTTACAGTCAATGTTGCTGATTGTACGGTTCATGAAAAGTGCAGCTTTAACTACACAAACTTGTACTGGAAGTAATAAGTATGGAATCTGATATACCAAACCACGGTAGCGTGCTGGTTGGTTATGATCCTATAGGATACATGATTATTGCGGACCCAATGGTCTGACTTACAAGACCAGCGTAGCCGTGGTTGGCAAAATAAGAATAAAAAAGGCAGTATATATTTTCGTAATTTTGAGGACCCAATCAAGCCCTGTACTCGGGAGCCTTATATACCCATGGAAAAGACTGAACTGCCAACCCATAAGATACTACCTATTGGTATTTGGCTGGGCAATTACTTAGTAATTGATTGACGGATCTCCTCTCATTTGAGAAGTTAGTAGATTATTGAATCATTCAATTCAACTTAAAAGAACCAAATTTCAACGCCTTCATCCTCGGAACGTGCGCGAGGCATAAATTGATGGCGAATTATTTTTGAAGTCTCATTGAAGCGCCAGTTAATCTACCTACATATATATAGGTATGTATAACCCTTAGTGAATATATACAGTTCTAATATAATATGTATCATCATCATCATTTCAACCGTTAGACGTCCACTGCTGGACATAGGTCTCCCCCAAGGATCGCCACGACGACCGGTCATATGCCGCCCGCATCCAGTGGATTCCAGCGACCTTCACCAGGTCGTCAGTCCACCTTGCCGGGGGCCTGCCCACACTGCGTCTTCCAGTACGTGGTCGCCACTCTAGAACCTTCAAGCCCCATCGGCCATCCGTTCTTCGAGCGATGTGCCCTGCCCACTGCCACTTGAGTTTGGCGATTCTTCGGGCTATGTTAGCGACCCGGGTTCTTCTACGGATCTCCTCATTTCTGATTCGATCACGTAGTGAAACTCCTAACATAGCCCTCTCCATCGCTCTCTGAGTGACAGTGAGCTTCCTTATAAGGCCCATTGTAAGCGGCCACGTTTCGGTGCCATAAGTCATCACTGGCAACACACACTGGTCAAAGACTTTCGTCTTGAGACACTGCGCTATTTGGGACGAAAAGATTTGGCGTAGCTTCCCGAACGCTGCCCAGCCGAGTTGGATTCGACGATTAACCTCTTTCTCTAGGTTGGACTTACCTAACCGGACATTTTGTCCCAGGTAAACATAATCGTCGACAACTTCGAGAACAGAGCTTCCGACCTTCACCGGAGTCGGCACAACATGGACATTTGACATGACTTTCGTCTTGTCCATGTTCATTTTAAGACCGACACGTTCAGAAGCTCTGCTGAGGTCATTTTGCATAGTACTAAGCTGTTCAGCGGTCTCAGCCATGACTACTATATCGTCGGCAAATCGAAGGTGAGTGAGGTACTCGCCGTTTATGTTGATGCCAAGCCCTTTCCAGTCCAGAACCTTAAAGACATCCTCTAATGCAGCGGTGAACAGTTTCGGGGAAATAACATCACCCTGTCTCACACCGCGCTGCAAGAGGATAGGTTTTGAGGTCTGATCCTGTAATCGGACTGACATAGTGGCGTTTTCGTACAAACATTTCAACGCTTCGATGTACCGATAGTCAATTTGGCACCGCTGTAAGGCCTGTAGTACCGCCCAAGTTTCGATCGAATCGAAGGCCTTCTCATAGTCCACAAACGCTAAACAAAGGGGCAAGTTATACTCCTCAGTCTTCTGTATAACCTGCCGTAGCGTATGTATGTGGTCTATGGTACTAAAGCCTTTCCGGAAACCGGCTTGTTCGGGAGGCTGGAAGTCGTCAAACCTGCGTGCGATTCTGTTTGTGATGACTCTCGAAAACAACTTATAGACATGGCTCAGGAGCGATATAGGACGATAGTTCTTCAAAAGAGTCTTATCGCCTTTCTTGAAGAACAATACGACCACGCTTCTGCTCCATGCCTGCGGCGTTTTCCCATCGAGGATGACAGAATTAAAGAGCTTTTGAAGGGCCATAAGGATCGGTTTACCACCCGCCTTCAGCAGCTCTGCTGTAATTCCGTCATCACCCGGTGCCTTGTTGTTCTTAAGCTGTTTGAGAGCCATATGAATCTCATACAGGCTGACGTCCGGGATATCTTCGGTATAGTGCCGGGTTAATCTAGCTCTTTCGTCGTTCGCTAGATTCACGACAGGTTCGTGTGTCGAGGTGTATAGCTGCCCGTAAAACCGCTCGATTTCACTCAGCAGCTCAGGTTTGGATGACACGATTCTATCATCGTCGGTCTTCAGCTTCGTCAACTGGCTTCGGCCAACAGTCAGATCTCTGGCAAAAACCTTACAGCCTCTGTTACGGTCTATCGCCTCTTTAATACAGTTTGTATTAAATTGGCGTATATCCCGCTTCAGAGACTTTGAGATCTGTCTGTTTGCTCGCCGGTACTCAGTTAGATCAGCAGAAGACTGCAGAATCATCCTGCGTCTATCCTCCATGAGCTGCAGAGTTGTGTCGGAAATCTTTTTGGTTCCACCAGTGCGTCGGGGTCTGAGGTGGTTTGACCCGACTGTATAGACAGCTTCCACAAACTTGTCGCTGATATCGTCAACATCGCTTCCCAGGGAATCAAAACGGTTGTGTAGTTGGAGCCGAAAGTTTTCGAGGTTTTGGATTTCGGTTGGTAATGGACGGAGCGTAGACTTCATCAGTCGACGTCTTTCCAGCTTTACATTTAGATTCAATGTGCCTCTGACCATTCGGTGATCACTGCCTGTTTTCACAGAGTTGATCACTGAGACGTCATTGAATATCTGCTTCCTCGTCGACATAATGAAGTCAATCTCATTTTTAGTCGTACCATCGGGACTCATCCTGGTCCATTTCCTATGTTCGCGCTTCCTGAAGAAGGAGTTCATCATAAAGAGACCTTCCTTCTCCATGAAACCCGCCAATAGGTGGCCCCGGTGATTCCATCGCCCAAATCCAAATTGCCCCACTCGCAGCTCATCACCGTTTCTCTTGCCCAACTTCGCGTTGAAGTCTCCCATTACAACGGTGAAGTGAGATTTCGAACTATGCATGGCTTTGGATATGTCCTCATACATAGCCTCAACCTCATCGTCGGAATGTGCCGAAGTCGGGGCGTAAACCTGTATGACCTTGAACGAATACCTTTCGGTGATTCTGAGTATAAGGTACGCCACCCTGGTTGACACACTCTCGATCTTCAACACGTTGTTGACGAGAGACTTGTTGACGATAAACGCGACACCACCCTGGGACTGTTGATGACCCTCCCGGAAGTATAAGAGGTTACCGGATTTCAGGATTATCGTGTCCTCCCCCTGTCTTCGGACTTCAGATAATCCCACGATATCCCATCGAACCTTGCTTAACTCTTCCTCAAGTTCCGCCATCTTATCGTCCGTCCGCAGTGTACGCGTGTTGTATGTTGCCAGGTCAATCCGTCGTCGTCTGTGGTAGCCGGATCTCTGCCGGAGATTCTTCGCACCCCCTGCCCCGCCGTTACCTCGACCGCTACCACAATGGCCATGAGGGATAGCGGGGCCGCCGGGGACTAGGGGCCGTTGCCGTCTTGGTCCAATCATTTTGGGGGGTATTTGCCATAATCGCCACGCTTGGCAAGCGGGTTGGCGATCGCAGAAGGTGGGCGTGATACATATACTCGGAGGGAGCTGCTGCCCCCCCTCCGGGTATCCCTTAGTCGCCTCTTACGACACCCACGGGAAGATATAGGGTGGTGCTATTCTAAGCCGGCACCACGCGGGATATAACATAGATATTATATATATATACTACATATATAATATCTATAGAACATACATATTATGTATGAAAATACATAATATGTATGTTCATTTCATATTATATAGTAGTGTAATATATTTTTCTGCGTATAAGAGAATCAAGAGTTTAGTTTTCTGCCGCTAACCGAAATTAAAGAGTCAAATTGGATAAAAACCATTTTTTCCTCCAGCTAACCTTGGATCCTTTCCAGTACCTACATATCATCAGACTAGATCATTATTTGCACAGTCACCGCGTCTCATTATGTATATACACCTACCTACCTTTTTATCTGCGTCAGTAACCCATATAGGGTCAGTAATTATTATTAAAATAACCACAATCATGGATTCCCCTCCACTCTCACCGTGACCGGCATTTCAAGTAGCTGATGTAACATTTTTTCTTTGACGTAGGATTTTATTATTTCCGCGAAGAATTGAAAAAGGATTGCAGTGAAACAACCATACCTAGTTGTGTTTCTGCGAGTGAGTAAGGTTACTAGAGCTCGTTAGGGGCGTGACTGATAGCATGAGAATTTCGTTGGCGGTTGATTTAGTAACTTCCCTATTTTATCTACAGAGTCGGCAACACGTAAGTGATACCTCCGGTGTTTGCAACGACAGTAGGCTACGGTAGCCGCTTACCATCAAGCAGGCCTTTTTTGCCACGTTTGTGGTATAGGTATAAAAAAAATATTTAATAATGTATTATCCTCCATAAGACTATAAGACAAAATTATACGTATGGGATGATCATGAGGTGTGACGTCAATCAAATCATATTCCTAACAAAGTCTGTTCAACGAGTTGGTAGTCAGTGCCCCTGAATTAGTTTCTGCTGCAATTAACAAACCTATCATAACCATTGACCTTACATGCACAGAAGACCATAATAACACAGTGCAGGTAGTTAAATGCAGCAAAAACAAATTTAAAAAATATGTAAAAATTAATAAATACATAAAAAAAACACAAAAACTGGTCAAAAGACAAAAGTTTTTCATAAAAAATTTTAAGCTCAATAGAGAGCGGCTCCACCTACTTCATAAACTGGATATTTATTCTACCAAATTAAAGAATAATACACTTAAGCATAAGAATGACACGGACAACCTGAAGTTAGAACTCAATAATCTTAATGAAAAATTAGTATCCATGACCAGTAAATATAAAAGTTCTGAAATGCAAATGAAGGAGTATATGTTAGCCATGAATGAGCTGGTAAGTGCATGTTCATGTGATCATGACCGCAGGCAGTCAATGACTAGCATTAAGTCATCTATTCATTCCAACACCTCTCCGGCTCCCTCATTGTTGACATGTACCACTAACACTTTGCCTTGTCTAGAGTCTGATAGTTCCCTAAAAACAAAGAATGTAAAAATACCTACTAAATATACACCAAAGAGTAAATATGTATTGTTTAGTGATACAATTGGACAAGGAATGGGCCAGCTATTGTCAAACTATATGGGCCAAATTACTACCAATTTTTGTATGCCTGGCTTGAATTATAACGAAATTGTAAATAAAATAATTGATTCAAATTTTAATCCAGACACCACCATTCTTATATTTATTGGTGATAGAGGTAATATTAATAAAAATAGACTTATTGAACTTATGACAAAGTTATCTACCCTGAATGTACATAACATTGTTTTGTTTACATTTCCTTACTCTAAAAGTTTGCCAAAGGAAGAAAATGACACACGATTTAGGCTTAACCTAACTCTGCATACATTATCCACAAATAACGCTAAATTTAGTTTGATTGACACTAATAATTATGTGTGCAATTATTTTTATTTGACGAAAGATAAGTACTATCTTTCTAGGTATTGTAAGAGACAGTTAGCTATGTCTCTCTCTTATTATTTTGATACTTTAGCCAAGAATATGGCTATTCAACATATTGGTTCTATTGAGCCGCTTTCTGACAATACACAATTTGACATTTATAATAATTTAAATTAGCTTGAAAGACAACAGAGGCATCCTCTCGCGTTTTTTCATCCACTAGTGCTTGCATTTTGAGTGATTATGTTACTGACCTATGTCAACCGGAATGCAGTATTATGGATAGAAATAGAAATTGTATCAACCTGGTGCACCAAAACATACAAGGAATCATTAATAAGGAATTAGAAATTGAATTATTTTTAAATTGTAACAATATAGATATTCTTTGTATTACAGAACATTGGCTGAAAAACCATCAGTTAATATTTAATTTTAGTAATCACCAGGTTGGTAGTTCGTTCAGCAGAGAGAATGCCATTCATGGTGGCTCCTTAATCCTATTAAATAATCAACTCAAATTTAAAGAGCGTAAAGACATAGTGAGCCTCTCTGTTGAGCGAACAATTGAGATAGCCTGTGTGGAATTAGAACAGTTCATAATAATAAGTGTATATAGGCCACCATCTGGGATGTATGACTGTTTTGAGGGGGTGATGGATGTGCTTCATAAAGCCTGTTATAATACAAATAAATCAATTATCACATGTGGTGTCTTCAATGTTAATTTATTAGAAAATTCAGGTGCCAGCATTAAAATCATTAATCTTTTCCAGTCATATAATCTAAGAAACATATTTTTGGAGCCTACTAGAATTACTGCTACTTCAGCTACATGTTTAGATAATATTTACACCAATATTATACCAATGCATAAGAAAATTATTAACCTACTGGACTCTGATCACTCTGGACAGCTGATTTGTTTCCATAGTGAAAAGAAAAAAGTAGCTAAAAAGGATATCACAGTCAATCCAAAAACACATGGTCGCTTGGAGGCATTTAAAAATAAACTTAGTCTTAAGTTACCTTTATTACCCTATAATAGTGACCCTAATAAGCATTATGATTCTTTTTTTAATATTTATTGCAAAGATTTTAATTCTACTTTTACACCCAAGACGATCAGAGTTAATGGAACTGCATCTTTCAGTGAATGGGCCACTGTTGGTATTCATAAAAGTAGAAAGAGACTTTACGAGCTATATAATGAACGAACTTATATAACTACCCCGGAGTTTAATGTTTATGTTAAAAAATACTCTAAAATATTTAAGAGGGTTTGTTGTCTCGCAAAGTCTCGCTATATAAGTTCGAAAATAAGAAATAGTAATAATGAAATAAAGATGACCTGGAATATTATCAATAGTGAAATAGGGAGGTCTGGTGGCCGAAACAGTGAATATAGTCTTATTATTGACGATCAAATAATTAAAACAGACTTGGAAGTTGCCACAGCATTCGAAAACTTCTTTAAAGATATTCCTGTTGTGACTACTAGATCTTTAAATTCATCACCCACTGTTGCTGAGAACTTATTAAGGAAAATGTAAATGCTAGCTGTACGGAATTTAATTTCAAATATGTTAACAGTAATGATATTATTAAAACATTCAATACATTAAATGTAAAAAAGACTGCAGACCTGTGGGGAAATTCTGTCGACGTTGCCAAATCTATTATTTACATTGTAGCACCTACCCTATCCTTTATATTTAACCAATGTATTGATAGTGGTAAATTTCCTGATCTTATGAAAAATAGTAAGATTATACCTTTGTTTAAATCAGGTAGCACATGAGACCCTACTAATTTTAGACCAATATCAGTGCTACCAACGTTTAGTAAAATTTTTGAGAAAATAATGTTAGAGCAACTACAAGGTTTCTTTTACGCCAATAAACTAATAAATGGAAAACAGTTTGGTTTTACTAAGGGTCGTTCGACAACCGATGCCGGTGTTGAACTTATAGGTCATATTTTAAATGCGTGGGAAGAGTCGCACGATGCTTTGGGTATCTTTTGTGATTTATCTAAGGCATTTGATTGCGTTCTTCATGAAACATTAATCAGGAAGTTACACCACTATGGTGTGAGGAACACTTCTCTGAATCTTCTTATTTCGTACCTGGGTAAAAGGATTCAGAGGGTGGACGTCAATGGAAAGATATCTCCGGGGTCTGTAGTTTCTATGGGAGTTCCGCAAGGTTCAATTCTTGGCCCCTTTTTATTTCTAATTTATATTAATGATTTACCGTATCTCATGGGGGATAATCAAGAGATAGTGTTGTTTGCAGATGATACCTCCCTTTTATTTAAACTAAAACGCCAACAAATGGCTACTGGTGATGTGGACAGCGCTATCTCGAAAGTGGTACACTGGTTCAATGCAAATAATTTACTTTTAAATGAAAATAAAACTAAATGTGTAAAGTTCACAACGCCTAACGTTAGGCAGGTAAAAACCAGTGTACTTATTAACGGTGGAGAGTTGGATCTTGTAGATACCACAGTTTTTCTTGGCATTATCTTGGATGCTAAGCTTCAGTGGGGCCCACATATAGAGAAATTATCGAAGAGGCTTAGTTCTGCAGCTTATGCCGTTAAAAAGATACGTCTTTTAACAAATATAGAAACAGCTCGTTTAGTGTACTTTAGCTATTTTCATAGCGTGATGTCATACGGCATTCTGTTGTGGGGGAATGCTGCTGACATCCAAACTATTTTTGTGTTGCAGAAAAGGGCTATTCGATCAATTTACAGCCTAAGTCCCAGATATTCACTGAGGGAGAAATTTAAAGAGATTGATATCTTGACTGTGCCATCGCAGTATATTTACGAAAATCTATTATATGCTCACAAGAACATCAATCTTTTTGAAAAGCGATGTGATATCCATAATATTAATACCAGGAATAAGAATAAATTTATTGTTCCTGCAACTAGGCTCCAGAAGATAAGTAAATCGTTTAAATGTCAATGCATACGATTGTATAATAAAATCCCAACCCATATACAAACATTAAGTCTCAGCAGATTTAAATCCTTTATTAAACCGAAACTTTCTGCTAAAGGCTACTATACGTTAAAAGATTACATGGATGATAAAACTGCTTGGGATTGAATAGTTCTAATGAACCAGGCTATCGGAACACATTTTGTTAATTGATTTATATAATCTGGATATTATTATTATTATTTTACACATTATTATTATTTGACATTAGTTTTTTATATTGATATTATTATTTTTGACATGATTTTTTGTATTTCGACATTATTATTTTTTGTATCCTGACATTATTATTATTATTTTTGACATTATTTTTGATTATGTTCTGACATAATTTTTTGTATTATATTTACTTCATTATGCTAAAAAAAAAAACACAATGTGAATGTGAGCACTATGTAGGTAGACACATACGCTTACTAGATTTTAATGTCTGGCGGCTTTGAGATTTTGAATTGGCCTACGCAAATGTCCCACTGATCTTGCACTGTCGTGCGTCGGGTCGTGGAGCTCCCTCGATAATGGTTGAGCTACACGATGGCTGATGTATGCGTGCTGTCAGTATGGACAGGTCAACTCAAAGCTGCACTGGTGCTTTCTTCAAAAGGCCATCTCAGACTGACCTACATCGTCAGGCTCACATATTGTAAACAAAGATGTTTGGACTTCAAAAGAGACCATGATTCTCTGAGTTTGTTTCGGCATTTCTTCTCAGAGGTCGTCAGTTAGGAAATGCCGATGCCATTTAGTTCCTAAAATATATCTTATACACATGACTTGTAAAAGTGTCTTGAAAAGATCTATTTACAGAAATAAATATCATTTATCATTTAACAGCTAGTTCATTGCGTAGGTATCGCAAAAATTCTGTTGTTTGACAATGCATCCCCTTTTCACTGCCATATTTTTCATAAGTTGATAAGGGATAGCATGTTCAATAACAGTTACTGTCAGATGTTTCTTATTAAATGAGCGGATTTCAGTTTATTAGTATGTATTTTGGATATGTCCTTGATTTCGTATACAGTTCAATAGTAACATTTTGGTCATGAGCTCATGAAATAAAGAGTTGTATTAGGTCAGTTTTTTTATAGTTTTGTGACTACATACTGATGCGTTGAGGACCGTTTGTGTTTTAGACAAGAAAATAGATATAATTGTTCCAGTGTCTGATATCCGCTTATGACGAAAGCCTTTGGGGTAGTGTGGGTCAGTAGACTTCTCACACGTTCTAGAACATACATGTTTTAGAACGTGTGTGCAGTGATGAAGTTAATAATGGTGACACAATTAAATCTCGTTACTTAGCTTGGACCATATGACATACATGTTATAAGTACATAGAAGTATCCATCCCTGACGCACGTGCAAACGTAAAAAAATCGAATACTGGGATCCGAACCTAAGAGTTAAGGTTCTCAGGCTTAAATAGGTTTCTGCGCCTCTGCTGAAGACGTTTTCGATTTATATTAACTTTTACCAAAGCAAATGATAAGTAAGCTAATTGATAACAGAAGTCGAGAGATCATAGAAAAACCAATTAAAACTGCTCGACCTAGGAATTGAACCAACGACTGGACTACACACTTAACACATACATATTTCATGATTCTTTCTACCTTTCCTTTTCCTTTTCTAATACTACCCATTCGGAAATAAATCTCAGATAGCTTCAATAGTAGTTTTCTGACTTAATATTCGCAAAAAATTTAACTGTGGTTGTGGTGTACCTATAATTATGTATTTGCTGTTTGTGTCACTTTGTGTACTTATTATAAATATATGAATAATCAGTTTGGCTTGCGATCGCTAGAACAATGAGGCAGGGCAGTCCCATTGACAGAGCATAATCCATCAACTTCACAAAAAAGGGGAAGTCCTTTTTCTTTTTATTTCGTGTATATTTTAGGCAAATTTTATATAAATATTAATTTCATTCGTATTCGACAATGGACTTCGAATATATCTTGTATTGTGTGTTTTGAAAATCGGTTTATGATATTATTTTAATTATAGGTACCTACGACAAAGACTGAACTGAGACAGACTTGATAAAAATGAGATAATAATTTTGCTCGATAGTGGATTCACACGGGTGGAACATGTAACCGTCTACTTCTTGAAGTCGGCATTTTATGTGTCTTAAAATAGGGAGGTACTAAGATTGACAGCAAACGGAATTCCCATGTTGTCAGAATGGTCACTCCCCTAATGACCTCTGGCAAACTTACACACTCGCAGAACAAAACTATTGTTGTTTCATTGCGGTCTTCTGTAAGGCGGAGGTACTTCCCCAGTCGGGCCGCTCAATCGTAGCGAGGTATCACGCTATCTAAACCAGCTTCTCTAAACCAACTGCTGCCATAATTAGTCTAGCCACTATTCAGTTATTAATTAAATTTTTATTAAGAAAGAAAAATTCAACCTCAAGCGGGAGGATTTGAACCCGCGTCTTCTGGATAAGTACTCCAGACGCTCTGCCAACTGAGCCACCGAGGTATCCCGCCTGATGTGTTGAATTTTGCCTGCTTTATGTTACTTATGTCTTACGGCGACATAGCAACATCGATTGGACGATTCTGTCCAACCCAGAATACTCCCTTTACAGCGAGTTGATTCCTTCCTTCTGAGGTTGAATTTTTCTTTCTTAATAAAAATTTAATAATCTTAGCTTGAAATATGCTAAAAAAATACAAAAAGATAGTTATTAATTAATTACCAGACAGTGGCTGTGTAATTCTTACTTACTTATATGTAATTTTAATAAAACAATTTATATTATACATATTGTTTTATTACACATAAGCAATTTGACGACCCAGATAGTCCAGCGGTAGTTAACACTGCCTTCTGTGCTAAGGGTCCCGGGTTCGAATCCCGGTAGGGACAAATGTTTGTGTGATGAGCATAAACATTTGTATCCGAGTCATGGATGTATCTATGTATAATATGTATGTATTTACAACAACAAAAAAAGTATATATGTAGTATATCAACCAACTAGTATCCGTAACACAAGCCTCGTTGCTTAGCTCGGGACTAGATGGCGCTGTGTGTCATAATGTCCAGGAATATTTATTATTTAATTTATTAGACATTGAAATAATCAATGCCTGATAATATTGTCGTGGATATTAGGGCGTTATATAAATTTATATTATTTGAATCAGTCATAGATGCATTTTGTTAGACGTTTTTTTACAAAATGTTTTTATAGCACTGGCAACGTTTGAGCGACATCTCTGGTGTTGCAAACGTCCAGGTTCTATGGTAACTGCATGTCATCATTCGGGTCATAGCGTCATTCCCACCATCGTGTTATAAGAAGAATACAAGCCATGATCGATTTTATCAATCATTGTTAAGCATTGGTTGCACTAGTGGATATTTTAATAATCATACTACTTACTAATATTTTACAATAAAAGAGACTGTACTGTAGGCAAAGCTTTTCATCCAATAGAATAATTATAACTGCAGTAACATAACACGCCTGTCGTCTCCGAAGGGTTAGGATAAGGCTACACTCACATTTTGCCGATATATTTTAGTCTCATGTAGGTAATAGGGGCCGACCCTATTGCCATGAAGTTAAACTGGGAGCTGCTATATAAAACCCAATAACACTTTGCTCGACCTGAAAATCGAACTTTAGAGCTTAGTAGTCGCACTCTAGGACCACTACACCGAAGAGGCTAACTGCTGTAATTATTAAGTATGCATTGTTTTCCATTAAAAGTTTTCACTGATGCAAAACGATCTCGAAGCCGGGATATTTTTCACGGCTGACGGGCGAGTCATCGACCGTGTTGCAGTCGGCGTGGCTCGGAGAAAATAACGCGATATTGTGGTGTTGCGAACTACAATATTGTTCCAGTTATAAAACCTCTTTGATAAAACGACATCGAGACTACTTGATATTATCAATAAAAAAACAAAAGTCATAAAATTTTATTCTGAATAAACCACGTGTAAGAAATAAACTTACGGTGACAGTGCTAAATAGCAGTTATTGCATTCCTTAAGCCTATGTGATGTTATAGAAAATCCTATTGAATGTTTGATGAGATATCGTCTGACTTATTGGGCTGAATAATAAAAAAACATTGGCTCGTTTGTATTTAAAACCTAAATCTAAGTCCATCGTATAAATTGTGGTGTACAATTGTACCGTTACAAAACAAGACTACGAGTGCAATTAATCGCCAGATTAATTGATGTTGCGTGGAAAATGTTCCCATGAGTAAATATCAAAACCAATTTGTTTCATCACTGCAATGTAAATACGAGTACAGTTACTTACATTTTTGTAAATGCTAAAGTTAAGGAGACCTCCAAAGATAGCGGTATTCCAAATTCAAATTTGAAGGCCGAGACATTTCCCACAGATTCTTAATTTGTATTACATTGCTATTATCTCTAAAACGTTTAGAACACGGGAATTAAAAATTAAAGATTTTAATTTTCTTCCAATGAATGAGTTCTTATTTCAAATTAATTGTAACAAAACAAAGTGAAGTGACCTAGAATTTATGCGAAGCTTTAGATCAACGACACGGTTCGTTCAATATTTATACGTTCTATCAACGTCAGTGAACCCGTGTGTGCCCGTCTTTACTCGCTTTTACCTTATGCATTATCTAGATTCACTTATCTGGGCAGCTCACACCGCGAATGTGTGTTGTAGACTTGTAGTCGGTTAGCGCAACCGGTGGTCGGCGGTCGTGATTTTGCCTCTTCGGCTAATTGTTTTTTTTTGTAGTGTTAAGTGTGAGTGTGCAGTGTTAATGGTACGAGCGTTGTTGGTTTGCAGGTAAGACTGCTTGACCCTTTATCGGATATTGCTCTTTGTTATATTTTTAATGATTTGTGAACTGATTTATTCCATTTTAATAGCAATTTTCGTGAGATTGTCCTTTGTTTTCGTAGTGTGACATTTTAGAATTGATGTTGTGCCATTTACTGTCGATACTATTAATTAGTTTTATATATTTGTATACACCAAGTGATGAGAACGAACATAATGACCGTATTTTCACAAATGTAGGTAGTTCCAATTTCAATGGATGCGTCTTTTTTTTCACATGTCTTGCAGCCGTATTCCAATTTCAAAGTTTGAGCGAAAAAAGTCTGAAGAAGACTTAATTTAAAATTGGAATGAGAGTTCTAATTTTGTATTGACAAATAATAAAGTAAGGAACGGCGTTTGCCCAATAACCGGTTGGCACATTTTAAGCTATTGAAATCTTTCTCCTATTTCATTATTCAAGGACATATGGTTACATAGCTAGATAGCTCATTGCAAATAAGTATTTAAATCAGAAGAAATCAACGCATACACGGAAATATTAAATGGTGGGAAATGAAGAACAGGTAGGGGAAGTATACCAAGCTAGGAATATACGTAACGACTTTTCTCGGCGACGATTTCAAGTCTAATCAGTAAACTTTCGAGTAGACCACTTTCAACCTTATCATTACAAACATAAGGTCGATAAACTGCCGAAAAAATTGCTGACTGTAGGTGCCTGTCCATCTACTTTATAAAAGAAATCTATGGCTAGATACTATTTTAAAATTCACATAGAATATTCAAGGTAAGAACTGGAACAGAAAACCACAAAAGAAAGACAGACCAAAAACAGATAAATAATTTAATTGATTATAAAATTTTTTTAAGCCATCGTGAGCTACAGGGTGACTTTTTTTATCATAGATCAGTTAGCATTGACCACAAGCTCACCTGTTTGATACGAACTGAATGATCTATCTATTTTGAACCGATATCATTCAAAAAGGGCTCATGGCTTAGAGGTAACCACGCGGATCAATCTGATAAATATGATGGGTGATCATTCAAGCATATCGCGCAAAAGACCTCTTCCTGCCTCAGAAATCAAATCATTACATACTAAAGATAAATAATCATTAGGGGTAATCAAAAACCAGTTAGTATTTAAGATTAGATTGCTATTGCAGTGTTCGATTTCATAATTATCATCATGATATCAAACGTTAGACATCCACTGCTGGATATAGGTCTCTCCCAAGGATCGCCACGACAACCACGACGTAATGCGCTGCCCGCATCCAGTGCCTTTACCGGATCATCAGTCCCCCTTGCCAGGGTCCTACCCACGCTGCGTCTTGTCTATGTTCTCAATCGCTAGTGTATTTGTAGGGTGGCAATCGAGCTCAATAGGTCCTCTGCCTTATCCATCATGGATACAGGCTTGATGGTATGTGTAACGAGTGTTGCCGACCCCTGCGACCTCGCAAACCAGATCGAGCTTACAGTAAGCCATTTCAATTGAGAATTTGTGTTTTAAATGAATCACGTACGATTCTGAACGTTACGGCGGCTGAGCAAAAACGTTGACGATCGCAATCTGACGACAAACAAGAGTGCGTTAACCCGCAACAGCACTGTGCCATGAACGAGCGTGACTTATCATTGTGAGTCGAAAGGGTTTGAAAGTAGTACAAAGGTTTGTAGCCTCTGGGCCGGTTGTAGGGCAAATTCGTGCTGTTTTTGCCGATAGTTTAACTTAATCGTTGAAAAATTCTATGTCTTGTTGTAACCGTTTTGTCACATCGGACCGTCCTTAAAGCGACTTAAAAGTTTGTTGAATCTAAAATTTCCTATCAAAAATCCAGAAAGTTGCTGAAATTTTTAACAACAAAAAATTACGAAAAACGAAACTGAAAATCTAAAAATATTCTTCATACTCTAACTGCATGCGCCAAAAAAAAAACTAATGAACAGTCGCGCTTCGCTTCTCTAACTTATTAAATTGCGAGTTAATTCGGCGCCGCTGCGCCCGCGCCGGCTGCGCTGACGCTAAACCATTTTAGCTTTTTTATTCCTTTGTGGGTAGTAACTTAAAAGACGATATGTCAAAAACTTTTTTCAACGAACAATTTAGAAGTGTTATCTTCCGAATAAACAAAGAATTATCAAAACATTTTCATGTTAACATGTTGTATGAAACATGTATTGTGATATGTTTTGATGCTGGCAGCATCTTAAGATTTATGAGCAAATCCCTTATAACAATATAATGTCAATCATGATGCGATTTATACATATTGTTTTGAAAATTGAGACACTGTTGATACAATAGGATTTTTATTCCAACATGTTTTGAAAAGGCACTATAAGTATCATAACACCATATTATTATGCTCAAATTGTTTTTAATTATTTTAGCCCGACTTTTCGGATCCTTTATAGCATCCATGGTCACGTCGGGTTAAAATTATATCAATATACCGCGATAAAATCCGTAAAAAGTTGTTTTTTTTCAATGCCTAATAATCGCGTAAGTGTAAGAAATCAATATACCTGAGAGATTTTCTCGATAGAGTGTGATATCTGTCAACTCACACTTGGCTAGCCTGGTCCCTATAGCCTAATACCTCTCGAATGAGAGGAGGTCTGTGCCCAGCAGTGGGGCAAAAATGGGTTGATGATGTTGATGACGATATGTACCTACTGGAAAATATTTTAAATATTATGATAATTAGGATCTGTGTGTGGTGCTACGGTCTCACGATAGCCTTATCTAGAAAACAATGCATACGTTAAAAACTAGTTGATTCAGTTTAAGAATAGCATGCAGTGGTAGCGTGTTTTGTAACAGAATACAATAGACACCAATTACTCCGAAATCCTGAAAATTAAGAAAAAATTAGTTTCCCGTTCAAACAAATATTACTCATATTCGTAATTATGAATAGGAATATAATATACCTATATGTATAATTATGTAGAATGTGTAATTAAGGTTGAAGACTAACATACGGCCCACCTGGCAGCGTAAGTTTCAAGGTACAGCACACAATCGAAGCGTAACGAAATTATTTTTGACGTAATTGAAATGATTTATCTTATTGACCCCTATCTTCATAGCGTAGTGTACATCTAATATATAAAATTCTCGTGTCACAGTTTTCGTTGCCATACTCCTCCGAAACGGCTTGACCGATTTTGATGAAATTTTTTGTGCTTATCCGGTATCTATGAGAATCGGCCAACATCTATTTTTCATCCCCCTAAAAGTTAGGGGTAGTCCACCAACCCCTATAATGTGGCAAAACAACGTTTGCTGGGTCAGCTAGTATTTCTATAAAGAGAAAAAAAGACGCGCGCTTTCGGTTGAATGCAACAAGGATCTGCGATTAAGGTTTTAATAGACTTATTGGCACACTGCGTCGCATATTGAATCGAATTCGCTTTGCTCTGCCTCAGTGTGCCTTGACCCTTACCGTACGCGATACGGTAACCATAGACGAAGTCTGGCAACACTGTGTGTATGGCATTACTGTGAAATTATAGGATGGTAACACTTACCGTCCTGTAATTTCACAGTCTATATTATTCTAAATAACTCATTAATTAAATTAATTAATTAGTTAATTCATTCACTAAATCATCAAATATAGGTATTGTAAATAAGTATAATAAGGTACTTTTTTAAAATATGTTCCTTTTCTTATGAGATTGAAGAATAAAGATAGTTGTTTAAAATAGTTTTTATAATTACACATTTACGTGTTTGAAGTCAATTTAATATTGTTATTGCAAAACCAAAATCAAATCAAGTTTATGAGAAAGTGGCAGAACATTTAAACGTAAAAAAAGTTTCATATTTTTTCTATAATTTTACATTTCTTTTTCATAAAAATAAATAACCAATATACTGTGAACGGGTGAGAGAAATCGATTGATTTCATAGATTAGAACGAGCTCATTGACTCTCAATAAAAAATATAATTGTCACTGTCAGTCGTTTTCCGTAAACGTCAACTTTTTTACTTTTTATTTTTCTATATTTTCTTCGGTTACCAAATATGTCAACCATTTATGTTGAAGGTGACAGTTGTGAAAACCTAACAATATTTTAAATCGTGTAAGCCCGGTAAAGGTATTAATGTCAAATCCTAAAGTTTTATGGACCTTCTATAACCTGTGTGATATGGATTAATGTTATCTAACGTATTCATATACCCAACTCTGTCTGAAGTATCGACACCAGACAGAATTATAATAGCTTTTGAATTTATAGGACTATAAGTCATCATCTCAGTATTTTTCACTGTCACAAAAAATTTTGCAAGTCCAACTTTTTATATGCTACTAACCTTTTTAAATTCTTCTTTTACAGCCTTCGTCTGTGTAGAATTAGTAATATTATCCAAACTTCTTTTAAATTTTTCATCAAACTGCTTATTTATTTCTACCCTCTTTAAAAGAAATTAGATCAAAAATGTAGTCTCTCTTATGTCCCAGGAATCCAAACTATCTCCATACCAAATTTCATCTAAATCGGTTCAGCGGTTATAGCGTGCAGAGGAGACCGACGGACAGCCACTAGAGAACGGATGGCCGTTAGGTCTCGAAAGCTGGCCCTAACGGCTATTCGATCTTCAGGCGATGTACCCTGCCCACTGCCACTTTTAGTCTTTATGATCTTTAAAACAAAAAAAAAACAGACAAATCCTTATATGGATGCTCAATTCTTTGGATTCATACAGTTTACTGGATCCGTGTGGTGACATAACACAGACATGCATTCGTCATCGCCGAAATTAAAAAAAGGATCGGCTAGAAAGTATTCCTGTATGCAGTTTCTGTTCAGACGAGCTGCAACATTAGAACAAATAACATAGCACACCATCACGCCTGTCGTCCCCGAAGAGTTAGGCAGAGGTGTACTAATGTACATACATATTTCGCCAGTAAGTTTTAGGTCTAATGTAATAGGGGGCGAATGTATTGCAATCAACCGAACAGGATTATGAGATGCTCTTTAGAATTTCATAGAAAACCCCAATAACACTGCTTAACCTGGGAATCGAACCTAAGACCTCTTGGTAACCAGTCGCAGTTATGACCACTAGACCAATGAGTTGTAAAAATAGCTAAGTCTTATTCTACTTGTACTTACTTTAGAATTAAAGTCGAATTTGTTATAAATACATATTATATCGGAAACCGGTTATAATATATTATGTAGGTAGTTTATATAAATGCTAAAAAAATAACCAGTTAGTCTCTTGCTTGTCTGTGAAAATGATACTACATAATTCCTATATATTAACACAACGAGTTTATTGAATATTTAAAATAAATGAATGTTTTTGCGATTGATAGCTTAATGCAAAAACAACTTAATGGAAAATAAGTACTATCAAAATAATATTCGTTATTTTTTTATATTTTACTGCTGCCGGAGATTTAATCTTATACAAACGTAATAATGTAATAAATGATAAATAATACCAAATATTTTTTTTATTTATTAATATTCAAATAACATCTTATTATGATGAAATCAGAGGTCTTCTTCGAAACCTCTTCAAAATCATGTGCGTATAAATATTAACTTAATAGTTATTTGATTGAAACTGTATGGCTGAGAGATTTTCTCAATAGTGTGTGATGTCTGCCAATTTGCAGCAGGTAAGCGTAGTTTAGTGCGCCGTGGTAGCCTAGTGGTGTGACCAGTGGACTGAGATGTGAAAGGTCTCGAGTTCGAACCCAAGGCACGCACCACTGACTTTTCGGAAGTTATATACGTATTTATCACAAGCTCAAACGGTGAAGGAAAAAATCATGAGGAAACCTGCATGCTTGAGAGATTTGTCTCGATGGCATGTGAAGTCTGCCAACCCGCAGTAGGCTATCGTGGTGGACTATAGCCTTATCCCTCTCAAATGAGAACAGACCCGTGCCCAGTAGTGCGACGTTAATGGGTTGATGATGATGAAGCGTAGTTGACTATAGCACATACTGTAACATGTCTCAATATGAGATAATCTGGATTCATGATGATACAGTCGCCATCAGTTTGTGTGTTTACGTATGTAAGATTAAAACTTAAAAATCACATCAAATATAAATGCTATAAAAAACCGAACGAAATATGGTAAAAAATGTCAACTTTTGCATGTTAATGAAATGCTAAATACCACCACTTAGTTTTGATCTAGTCTATAAAATTGATTATTGCCTGTATTATCTACGGGGCAAGGCGAACAGGATTGATGTAAGTACAGTGAGAATCAAAAACGGTTAGAAATAATTATAATTTATTTTATTTTTTTAAAAACGTTGCCCTACACTAGGATTTTCTCCTGTGTTGTGGGTGCGTTTACAAACACATATTTTCACATACACAAACGCCCAGACCCGAAACAACTACTTGCAGAACGTACAAATATTTGCTCCGTGCGGGGATCGAACCCGCAACCCGTGACGCGGAAGCCGATCGCTCAGCCACTGCGCCACCGAGTCGTCATTAGAATTACATTTTTTTTTTATGATTAATTTGACGACTGACATACCTACTTAGGTGAAGTTTGGCTTAGGCCTAAATGGTTGTGTATGTTATAAATTGCTTTGATTGTGAGAAAATCCTTGTGGTAAGTTATTATTATGATTTATATTCTGGATAGAGGGAAGCGTGCTTAAAAAAATATTTTTGAAGTAATAATAAAAATAATATCCGGACTATGTGATACAGCGCCATCTAGTTTCGAGCTAAGCAACGTGTTTTTTTGTAAATATATGTACATTGATGGCTCAGGTACAAATGTCCATTCTCATCACAAAAACATCTGCATCTTGCAACTTCAGGCAGCCTTTAATACTTTAAAATTCTTTTCTAATTCATCTATTAATATATTATTCTTATTTAAATGACACTGATACGAGAGGTTAGGTTAGTTTGATATTTTATACTTCCCTTAACAAAGAATAATTTCGATGCGGGTTCTAAGACGGTTAATATCATTGCCCTGGGACACGTCGGGCTTCATTGTCTCGACGATTTTCTTAATTATAAGTATGGTTGATCCTGGCTTACAGGAGTTGCAGTAGTTGTGGGACTTATGACTTATGGTGGCGTGCACGTTCCAAAAATTATCAAAGATAAAAATGGTAAGACTGCAGTTTACACTAGACCAGTGTAAAGAAATTATGTTGTATAATTTAATTATACAATCTGTATTACCAGGTACAATAAAACGTAGTTACAATCTGTTATCAACAAAACATCCTACCAATTACCTTCTCGTTATGAGTCTTGTGACGTCATTCGTGCTGTTTTATTTGCTGTCATTTCACTGGTTACAGAATCCTTTAAAAAATAACGTCCTATAAATTTCTATCCAAAAAACCTAGACAGCTTGAATAGTAGAATCACAAAATAAACCTTTTAAGAAGTTGAACTCGATGCCATTTTGAAATAAAACTACTTTTACAGATTTTATCTCAGTATATGTATTCATATTATTTTTACGCGACGTTTCGGATCTTTTACAGCATCTGTGGTCATAGATAGACTCAGGTGTTGGTCATCTTAAAGTTACCAACAGCTACCGTACATTTTTATTTATTATACAATCCGATTTACACAGGACTCTCAAGAAAAGTGTTCTACATAATCAGTTGTCATCTCAGCATTAACTACAGAAGATTAAATATCAGGCTGTGTAAACCATATTTTTGTTACGGTGTGTGTACATGTTACTAGTGATGTTTTGATAAAATGTACCACTGTGGTTTGTTTAGCGATAATGTTATCGGCATAGTGTGGTCAAGTGCGAATGTTCGACGTAGGCACCTACTATTGACTTTAGGAAAATGCAAAGACGAATTCTATGGCAGAATTGTTCAGTGATTTGGAGTAGTTGAGGCGGTTTAATTCTGCGCTTGTACATACTCTGTTTGTTATGCGCTTCTTAGTATTATTTTTATACCTATTTATATAGATAGGTATCTATCAAAAGTACATTTTGCAGCCTGTTCATTTAAATATAATAATAAACTACTGAATCAATTTTGATGAAATATGGTAGATAGATACACTGGAATCCGGAGAAGGAAATGATGCAAAAGTACTACACGTGAATGATATCGCAGTCGGAAGCTTATGCCAAATAAATTACTGTGCCATGACGTAAATTTAATGAGCGCAGTCGTCTGTAATTTTATATTTTTGTCAATTTGGACTAATTATTCCCAAAAGAAATCCACCCATATGAACCCATATTTTAAGATTGTTGAACGGACATAGAATTTAAAGTTACATGCTCATGAATAATAATAATGATCAAAATTGTATAACTAGTTTTTCGAAACGTAACATAAATAATTCAGCAAAAAAAAAAAATAATCAAACGTGTCGCTAGGAGACAATTATTGTACCTTTTTTGCGGCAACACTAGCAAAAACGTGGCCAAGAATAAACTAATCGTAGTTAATACGTAAAAAAACATTACATTTTCCGCTTGGCCGACAAAAAACCCCAATAATTCACCACGGTAACTTTCGAATGATGATTAAATTACGAAGGTAGATAACAGTGAACATACGGTTACGGAAGCTGTTGGTTCGATTGTATCGTGTGATGGTGCCTCGTACGCAAAATCGCGTGACGCTGTGCGGAAAACGCGTCTCGTCGCCTTCCGACTGCGTTTTGCCATTTTTTACCCGATTGGACGTTACCCGGTAACATAGAATGGGTCATTATGCTTTAAATATCAATCAATTTGTGATAGGTGGCAGGCTAATTTGAAGACAACTCGAGCTTCCATTACAGTAATTGACGCTTGATAGCTTCATTTAACGAATATACGTTATGAACAGTTTAAGAGCATAGGCATAATGCTGTATTATTCACGCAACCAAGTTAAATACCTATTAACAATGCCAAATTATGATTTGAAATAAGTCTATTTACAGTTTCCTGTTGTAAAAAACAGTCACTATCATTGGTTGGACTGATGTTACTTATTTACATTCATACATATGTACACATACGCCTCTTTTGGGGTGTAGGTAAGAATTGCAGAACGCCATGGAACGCCAGATCCCTGTCTGTCTTTTGCTTCATCCACATTCATACATCTTGTCATGCATTCGCGCCAGCTACGAGTAGGTACTGCGCACACATTCATACATCTAACTTATTTATCTTCTACATTAATATGCAAGATCCATTCTCAGCGGCTAAAGCAATGCGATACTGTCTTAGACCATTAAACATAAAGTAGGTATTTCATAGATATCATCGGTTTCGTGCCACTGAAAATTATCTTTATCTTCTCTCGATTGTGCTAGATTTGTTGTGTATCCAATTATTGAGTCTTTTTTTTGGAAGTTTTTATATTATCTGCAAGACTTTTTGCTCACAGTACTACAGTAACACGAATCAACAGTCATAGAAAAACTGAGCGACTTCTTTGCTGAATTTTAGGACATAATAGGCATTGAAAATTTTGTTTGAAAATTAAAGTATATTATTATCAGATCAAGGTTCATTATTGTGAAACACTATTCATTGTATAATCTTATTGTAAAATATCAAACAATACAACAATGAATTAGCTGGTATCGATTTTTCCTCTTCTGTACTTATTTTTGTAAGGACAAACTAAAAATTACGATTTTTTTGTTTAGACATACATACCACCACGCCTATCATTCCAGAAGGATAAACGAAATAACGATCTGTTGCTAAACAATTACAAAAAACATATTTAAAAAAAATATATTTTGAACATCAATTTTTACTTTTAAGATCTCTTCCGCAACATCTATAAATAAGCAATTTATGGTAAAAAATGTGCTTTGATACCAATCAAAAATTTTGCATAACAATATTCTGTCACGAAACTTTTAATTGGCATTCACAATCGCGTGTAATTTCTCGATTATTAATAATCGTATATCGTGTAAGATGCGCGTGCGCTTGTTCTAGAAAGGAGAGAATTCGCGGAAAAGTTTTCGTCGTGTGAGAGTTGACAGTTGGATAAATCTCTTTTATCTAAAACATGCGAGATTTTACCTTGTAACGTAGACACCGCGTATCATGTTTTAATATTTATGAGACGTTTAATTGTTTAAGTGTCTTGTTAATTTGTTTGTTACGGAGATGAGGAAAGAATATTTTCACTGTAGAAGTACTTACATCATCATCATTCACAGCTTTTATTCTCTAAGCTGTATCCAGCATACTAATATAACCTTCATTTTCTGGGTTCATTGCTATATTCATCTTATTTAAGTCATATGAATAATTAATTATTTTTGATCATCATCGAAATATCAAAAATCTGCCAACTGGCACAAGGTCCCTTCTTTTTAAGAGGTAGTTGGAATATTTAGTACTTGTATCTTGTCAGCCTTTGGGTTTTTGTTAAATGATTCGAACCCAGGCCGATTTACCACAGAAAGTGGTCGTCAAATTCATTGCATCGATCAATCGGATTTCTTATTTGTCTGTGAGTAGCAGAAACTCATCTAGCTGCAGAATACTGAGTATTAAGATACGATATTTTGTTTCGCAATAACATAATCATTCTAAACAATAATAAGGTACATTTCCATGTATTTTATTCAACGGCTCTTGTTTGTCGCGTCGATATAAAATTAGTTCTTTCGTCGATTCACGTCATAGCATATTTAAAAAAAAACACTTGTTGAAAACTGATTACCATACTGGCTGGCTTTTTAGTGTAACAAGTAAATAAAATGTTAAAATGAATAAAAACGTTTTGCTACTAAAAAAAGGTTTGATTGGCAAGAAGTTTCTATTCAATTACAAATTGAATCTCATCCTCTAGAGAAACATTAATATAGTGTAGTTTTATTAATTTATTTCAAGCATTTATATGAATGCAATTAACATCTTTTTGATTTCAACGACGTTAATCCTAGCCCTGCCTACTTATAATAATATAAAAGGAATTATAATTGAATTGTAAAATTGTTTACAAAAGATAAATACATTATAATATTATATGATCATCATCATCATGAAGCCATTACTGTCCCATTGCTGGGCACGGGTCTCCTTTAAATTTTGATAGGGATTTGGCTATAAGATGCTAGATTACTGCGGGTTTGCAGACTTCACATGCCATCGAGATTTCTCAGAGATGCAAGTTTTCTCGCTATGTTATTCCTTCACCGTTGCAGTCTACTGGTACCATTAAACCAATCACAGCTGGAATACAAGTCAATAAATAGTTCATACATTTCACATCAAACTGCATTATTCTCATATTGATGTTGCAAATTAAAATTGTAAAGGAATTGACTTCCTATATTGTAATTTTTATTTATTTAAAAGAGTATCTATGGAGTTTCTTGCCGGTTCTTCACCATAGACCTACTTTTTGGAACCGTGCAACTAGTTTGACAATTCAAAAGCACCTGTTATACTGGTCTACTTGAAATAAATTAATTTGAATTTGAATTTGAATTTGAACAACAATAAAAATCATATAGCTCGAAAACTACGCGTCTCATAGTCTTGTATAACTTTTATCAACGCAAACTGAGGAACAGTTAAGATGAGATAAGTGTCAGTAATTTGTGTTACGTACACTGCCGGCACGTACAGGGATATAAAAGTGAATCCATCCGTTAGTTACCAGTCATCTCCAATTGAGGACTGGTTTCGTAAGCGGCGATTTGTTCATCCCAGACGCTTCTGGTAGGCGCCTGATATATATAGATAGAATATTCGTTATTGTACATAACCAAAAAGACAACAATGTAGAATACTAGCTGCCTCCCGCGGCTCTGCCTGCCCGCATAGTATATAAATAAAAACTAACCTATGTGTTATTCCAGGTAATAAACTATATGTATGCTAAATTTAATCAAACTCAAACTCAAACTCAAATCATTTATTTCAATTAGACCAATACAGGTGCTTTTGAATTGTCGAATTTAATTGAATTTAGTTGCACGGTTCCAAAAGGTAGGTCTTATGGAGAAGAACCGGCAAGAAACTCCATAGATACTCTTTTAAACAATATAAAAATTACAAATTTTTTTGCTTTCGTTTACAATGGTTTAGGTATGGATATAATAACAATATGAGAATGGTGCAGATTGATGTGAAACGTACGTATTACATACAAAGGCAATTAGACTAATAATAACCACTTTAGATTGCCATAACATGTATGAGCCGACCAGCCCCAACTGACAGCACCCGTTCACGAGCATGACGTGTGTATCGGCGTCGCTCTACTCAACCATGTTGTAGGGAATAAAAAGACCCGACACACAACGCCACCATCAGCAGGACATTTGAGTGAGCATGACAAGCTCAGACTGCCTGGCAATGGGTAGGCATTTCTACATTTTACAAAGACAGCATCAGAGCCAACATCACTCTCATATTTTACAAACTAATTTATTAATTTAATACATGTCAGTTTGTAAAAGTGTATAATCAAACATGTCAAATTGTAAACGTGTATAATTAGTAAAAATGTCAATATAAAAAAGAGAAAAATATAAAATAACAATATATTTAAAAAAAAATGTATGTAAGTATATAATTTTCATGAAGCTAGTGAGCCTGTGGAGCTGGACTAGCATTATGCCAAATGTTTTTATCTAGAAGATAATCCTCTAATTTGTAATATGCTTTCTTGCATAGGGTCGACTTAACAACTGATTTAAATTTGTTTTCTGGGAGGTTTAAAATTATTTCTGGAATTTTATTATAAAACCTAACACTATATCCCACGAAAGAGGTATGGACTTTAGCGAGACGAAGCTGTGGCTGCATTAATTTTGACTTATATCTAGTATTATAATTATGCAGTTCACATCTTTTGGAATGTAGTGATATATTCTTCCTAACGTACATGATATTTTCAAAGATCCAAAAGAATCCAAACCTGTTAAGCGGTTTTTGCGTGAAAGAGTAACAAACATCCATACATACATACATCCATACTTACAAACTTTCGCTTTTATAATACTAGTAGGATACAGAGTAAAAAAAAGGACAATTGGCGGTCTGATCGCTAAAAGCAATTTCTTCCAGACAACCATGGTTGATATAGCACATGGTTATATACGTGGAAACTTATGTATGAATTAATCTTTATATGTATGACTAGTCATTCATTAGTACCCTGCGCCATCTCAATGGCGTGTGAAGTCGACCGCTCTGCACTAAGCTGGCGTGGTGGAGTTATAGGCTAATAATCCCTTTCAACTTCCAAATTAATCATCATCATCATCATCATCAACCCATTATTGTCCCACTGCTGGGCACGGGTCTCTTCTCATTAGAGAAGGATTAGTCTATAGTCCACCACGCTAGCCTACTGCGGGTTGGCAGACTTCACATGCCATTGAGAAAATCTCTCAAGCATGAAGGTTTCCTCACGATGTTTTCCTTCACCGTTTGAGCATGTGATAGATACGCACATAACTTGCGAAAAGTCAGTGGTGCGTGCCTTGGGTTTGAACTCGAGACCTTTGACATCTCAGTCCACTGGTCTCACCACTAAGCTACCACAGCTCTTATCTCTCCAAATGAATATCTATTCATAATTACAGACTGTAAATACTTGTTTTTATTTAAGTACCTGATTTAGTAAGCAATTTGAGGAAATATCACCAATAAAAAGTTTAAATACCTAGTTTTTAAATTTAATTACTGTGCGCAGACGCAAGTTTCTACTTCCAATTGAAACAAGGTGAATACTATTACTGTTCTAGATTATACAGAGCTCAGGTATGATTATCAAGCACACAAATATTATCTTTTAAGTATTCCGGTCTTAGACAAAGTGATAAAACATTGACATAATTTTCTATCACTGTCAAATAACAGTTTTATTGGCAGGAAGTATCTCAGTTTTGTCGCTCTAACGATATTCAAAAAAACATGGGAACCGATTAGCATTGGAAGGTTTCTCATGGCGATATCATAGTAATTGTGTTAGGTATGTGTAGCTATGATATTTCCGACTGATTACGAAGGTGGAAGGTACGTGATCGAGAGGTTGGTTTAATGCCATCATTATCATAAATGCCATAAGCGTCATTACTGTAGAACACCTTTCTAATGTTCGGGCACAAAGTATGTATGTACAGAATGCCATCTCCATATAACTGGTACATAGACGATGGGGTATAGTAATAATACTCTGACTGTGCCCTTCTCAAGTTAAGCAGAGTTAGGGTAGCTACACACATAAGCGGGCCGGCATTAATCGGCACAGCCGTGCGGGAAAATCGAATATAATGTACAGGAATGTTCGAGAAAAAAAACCTTTGTTTGCTTTGTTGTTCGACAAATACTGCCGAACCGACTATGTGTACCCTTAGGCTTTCTGAACTGCTGCGCAAGGATATACACAGAAAGCAATAATTAACACAAAACAGTGCCATTTACATAGTCCCAAAGCGTAAGCGAAAAAGCTCTTGTTATAAAGTTTGCCATACCTTGAGATTCGGAATTATATATGTACGTTAATATTTTGACATTCATATATCAATAAAAGCTTAATAACAAAAGTTAAGTTGAAAAAGTTTCAAAGCATTATTACCTATTTTTAAAATTATACAAGTTATAAATCACCAATAGTCCGATCAAGATCAGAGTTAAGGAAAGATATTTTTAGAATATTAAACATTTTAAGACTTTTGGAAGCGCGTCAAAGGATCTTATAATACAAAAAAATATATGTATATATATAAAAGACAGGTGAATGACGCACGAACATTTGATTTGCACATTCTTTTTATTATTAAATGAATTAAGGAAGAAATGCTAATTTACTGGTAACAATATAACACAGACCATATTCATATATGATTCCTAATTTAAATAAGTTATTTATAGATCTTTTTTAAGAACTGAGGAATCTCGTGTAACGTAACACATATAACGTAAGGATTCATAACACATTATATTACATCACGCCTGTTTACAAAGAGGCAAGCAGAAATACATAAGGAGTAGTTGGTAGGTTCGTTTTTATATCTAGGGAGCTGTCCATTAATCACGTGAGATTCGAAAGGGGTTCAGCAAAAATCACTAAATATCACATGGGGGAGGGGGGGTATAGTAAGATATCACGTGTACTTATTTTTTCGTCAAACGCGTGATTTATAAACCTAAAAATAGTATTACAAACATTTTAAGATTCTTTGTAGGTAGTAAAAAATACACGTGATTTTTGGTGGGGGGTGGGAGGGTAGTCTTAAACCTCACCACGTATCACCATGGGGGAGGGGGGGGGGAATGTCAAAAAAACATCACGTGATAATTTTCATAACAATATATGTCCTTCTCGATGGTCTAATGTACTTCTATACTGTAATAAAACTATTTATTACGGATTTTATCGCGGTATATTGTATTCTTTGAACCCGACGTTTCGGATCCTTTACTTCACAGGCAGACTTCTCGTCTTGAGTGAATTGAATTCTGAGACTTCGTGCGCGTTCTTAAGTTACGTGGTTTTAGTGCCACGGACCCCTAATTTGTTTATTTTTCTTAAATTGAAGTAGCCTTAGTTACTCATTTTAACATTAACTATCAGCGAGTGAAAGTCACAAAGTTTCAAAGATTAGGCAGCCGGAACGAACAGACAGACGGACAGACAAAAATTTAATGTACTTATGTACCGTATATCCTCTCATATACATTTAGTGAAAAGCTGTTAATTTAAAATTACAAACAGACACTTCAATTTTATTTATTTATATTGATAAATGTATGAACTATTTATCACGGATTTTATCGCGACATATTGATATTAATTTGTCCTGATGTTTCGAAGACGACGATTTTCATATGTGTATAGGTCTTCCAAAAACGTAGATTCTTATTTATAGTTTTGACATTTGACTATCCTTAACTCAATGATTAAAATAACTTGATGTCCAATGACGCACATCGTAGCTGTATTGTAAGCATTAATAATATCTTAAATGTCTAATACTAAAAACCTCTGAACCTTGTTTATGGTACAAGAAATACTTGTTTTACCCGTTTGCTAAAGCCAAGTCGGTGCATATTTGACGATCTTTGTATTGAGAGCGAATGAGAAGGAGCTAGTATTTATATGTAGTTTTAAGCTATTTAGGACGGTGGAACGATGGGGTGGAATGTTCCCTATGACCTATTATCCATATATATATGAATTATTATCCTTACAATAAAAAGGAACACGTTTCAAATCCCGCGCGGATCAAATTATGTAGGTCAAATTTAAACCGTCTACAGGTGCCTAGTTAGTTTTGGCTTTTGACATTTGTGTTTGTTAACTCAACCACACACGGGACAAAGTCCTAACAACGGTTTTCTTTTAAACAACAATAGCTCAACTTAAAAAATAATATAATATGCTTAGAAGAGAAAATCTCTCAAGCATGCAGGTTTCCTCGCGATGTTTTCCTTCACCGTTTGAGCTTGTGATAAATACGCACATAACTTCCGAAAAGTCGGTAGTGTGTGCCTTGTGTTCGAATTCAAGACCTTTGACGTTTACAGTCCACTGGGCACGCTACTAGGTCATCACAGCTTTAAAACATGCTTTACTTTAAAACATACCCAACAACCGTACCATTTAGTAATAAACCGTTCTTTCTTCGAGTACTAAATGAGCATTTTATACGAGTTATATCGTTAAAAGATAACTTGTACAAGATTAACTTGTAATATCACAGTATATAGAGTGTTGAGTAATAACATGTGCCATAAGAATGTGCAAAGAAAGTGGGCGTGTCTTATGTGTCCATAGTTTCATACTTATCATGCCGCTTGTTGGCTTTACCGTGATAATACTGATATAACTGTGTAATTACGATGCTTTGCATAGCTCTATCATAGTCTAGTTACGTCGAAGCACCGTAGCAATTAATTTTCCAATTCAGCATTTTTATGGACTTATAAGAAATTGGGCTGGACTTATTATTATATATTACTAGCTAAAGGCAAGGGCGGATACAGCTTTCAAGTCAAGGAGGGTGGGTATGCAGATACAATTTAAGTAAAGTCAAAGTCAAAGTTTTATTGCATGCTAAGTGTGTTACATGCAATTGGTGTTACATGATATGGCGAGTACTTATGCCTTAGCAACCTTTTGCAAGCATTGCAACATTGAGGGCTATCTTAACTAATATTATTATTTTTATACATAATATTTCCATTATTATATTATCCAGTAACAATTTTTTATATAGTACATAGTATTAATTATTAAATTATTTTAAGTGTAAATTGTAGGTTAGTAAGTACACATTCTATGTGGAATTTATAAATGATACATTTTAGTATCTGCAAAAAAATCTGAGAGGAAAAAAATACAAATATAAAATATGTTTTGGTACTAAACGGCGACTGGCATTACATTTTTAAACTTGTTCAAAATAAAATAATATGTCTAAATCGTATTGAAAGGTTCAATTTTAATCGATTATGATGATCACAATTGTGTCTTTATCTTTTTCTTTATAATTTGCCAGGGTGATGAGTGTTTTCTGTCACCTAAAACGCAGGTAATAAACTCCTGAGTCCGGAAATGGTCGTCGTTCTTAGAGCATGAAGGTGTTGATGACGTTAAACAAAAGTGGATGGTTTTCCGGCTTTTGAGGCTACTCATATATTTTCTGTGTAATGGCAGTAATGGTAGGTAGGTACCTATTTGTTAACGTATTACGCATTTAGAGCGACGATATGCCAAAATGCTACGTATTCGGATGGGTGTGTATAACATTAAACGAATATGTGAAAATGAAATTAGTACTCCTTTTGTATTACGCAAGTTGCGTGCACGCATGAGATGATATTTGGCATCAAGCGAACTGCGCTCTCGGATGAGTGTGATATTTGCACAATTAAAGTTTATATATAGAGAAATGAGCAGAACGATTGATAATAGATAAATTACAGTCGAATATTGACCATTGGATGGCCCCCATAAATTTCGCACTACTTATATTTACGGCAATTTTACTTACGCCGATCGTATTTGCTCGTCGGGATTGAAAAATGCCCGTAAAAAGCAGTTGTACTTCACCGTAACTTTTATTGAGAAACATTTTCGTTATTATTTTATTTTGAATAGAATCGCATTTCTTCACGAAACTATTACAGTGAATGCGATCTAAAAATACAATCTCAATGTGACATAACAATCGTGCAATGGATTAGTTATAGTATGTAATTAAGTGTTACTCTATGGTTATATCACAAGCGAAGTACGGTCAGACAAAAAGAATTGAAAACTCCATTATACCAATGGACTGTGAAGCCAAAGGTAGTAAGTACGATCCCAATTCATTCACTACTGACCGAAGGTATTCACATACTAAAACGGTGAAGGAAAACATAATGTGGAGACCCAGACGTGCCCAGAACTGGAACAATAACTGGATTGATGATGATGATTTGATAAAGTTATTAAATTGTTGATTTTCTGCTTTTCGTTAGATACGAATATGGATGCTTTAATCTTTGCCCTCCATTTAATTAATTAAGTATTTTATATTATTTATTTCTTGTACTATCACAGACAGTAAATAAGGTAACAAATTTGAAGAGATAGTATAAAGGCACAAGTTATTTTTAAAGATATCTCTTCTCTTTAATTCTTGTCTGCGGTGATGTATACCTATATTTTTGTTCGACTTTACATTTCCAAAACTCTAGTCACGAGACAAACGTCTACAGAATGCGTCGAGGTAAACATCACAACCGTTATCGGAAAGTTTACTTTATATTTAAAAGATAATTATAGAAAAATATACTAGACGTTACGCGAACTTAAATGTAATTTCTTTTAATACCACTATGGTGGTGATATGTGCATATTTATCACATGCTCAAACGGTGATGGAAAACATCGTGAGGAAACTGCTTGAGAGATTTTCTCAATGGCATGTAATGTCTGCCAACCCGCTGTAGGCTAGCGTGGTGGACTATAGACTAATCCCTCTCAAACGAGAATCTCACGGGTCTCGGGTGAGGCCCGTGCCCAGCAGTGGGACATAAAGGGTTGATCATGATGATATTGATACCTGTGCTGGTCTGTCTCTGACGTTATGGATGAAACCCATATCATAGTGATACTATGGTAGAATCCGTAAATTCTAGTTTTCTTTTCTATGTACGCTCTAGTTAAAGCTTGGATTCTCTTTAATATGTTTAATAATATAGTACGTTTTTCTCTCATTTCAAGACCTGAATTTTTATGTATATCCAAATATTAAATGTTAGTATATTTTTAGCCTATCGGCGTTTGCAACACTAGAGGTGCTGCCCGCGCTTTGCCGAAACTGTTAAAACTATTTTGTTTTTTAAAATAAGGGAGGACTACAAACGGAATTTCCATGCTGTCAGAATATCAATCCCCTAATGTGCTCTGGCAACATTACTCACTCGCAGAAACACAATTATCGTTCTTGTGCAATCTTCTGCAAGGTGGAGGTACTTCTCCAGTCGGGTAGCTTATTGAGCGAGGTATCTCACTATAGCAATTAAAAATGATATCATTCGATATTCTTAATTCATTGCATACAATGTTGATTGTGTATCGTTTGTTTTCACAACTATGTTATTGTCTTGCCTCCAGATCTCTGAGCAAAACAACAACACACTTATTTTCCATTATTTTTTCATAATAATACAATATGACATGTGTCACAGTCACCATACATACAAAATAAAACCGTTAATAATTTATTCAAACAAAGGATATATCATTTAATTATACATTAAAACAATGCTATCAATTCTCTTATCAAACTTCCCCATACAATGACGTCAAACTAACATATCTAAACCACCATAATGTCAGAGTTAGGTATAATGAGCAAATTTTGCGGTAAACCTCTTTTTCACCCTTATTGTCATGAATATAAGGTCCAAAAGTGGTCTACCACTAAGCTCACTGATTGTACATTCAATTAGTAGGTACCTACTTTATCACTAGTTGAATTTATCGCGACGTATCAGGGTCTATGACAAAGCGCTATACAACATTGAGGTATTAAAACCCGCCTATAATGGCGCACGCGTCACGATTTATTAAGATTTTAATTTAACTTTTTATTAAGGATTATATTATGGAAGCTAAACCGAAACACAATAATCAGCTAAACAGAATAATTTACTGCAATGAAGACTGTTTATTTCAAAAGACGATCAATGGAGATTGGTCCCAGATTCTTCTCCATAAAAACAATTTTCTGGAATCATGCAACTAGAGTTTTAACGTCTCATAAATACCTGTTGGTCTAGTGGTAAAGGAGTTACATCCTTTCCTGGACAGTGTTATTATCAAATTGTCAACTACCCGCTCAGAGCAAAACGTGTAGGTACGTATATACATATATCCGACAATTCACAACAACTTGATGTAATGTGACCTATGAAATCACGTCACTAGTGTCGTTGTAACGGTAAATCATCTCTTCCTTATTCCTCCAGTGAACTCGTGCATAGTATCATTATATAATGTACAATTTTACATACTATTATTTAAAACTTTATTATATGTACATTGGTTGCGAGTGCTTTCGCACTTAGAGCAGCCAGGTGGAATGAATGTAATGCATTAAAATACTTTTATTAATAAGAAGAATAATAAATACTTACTTCAGTAAGTATTTATTATTCTTCTTATTAATAGTGTGCAAGCCGAAAGTTTGGAGTTCAAACCTAAGGCACGACTGACTTTCCGGAAGTTATATGCGTATTTATCATATACTCAAACGGTGAAAGAAAACATCGTCTCGCAACCTGCATGCTTGTGAGATTTTCTTTATGGTGTGAAGTCTACCAACCTGCACTAGGCTAGAGTGGTGGACTATAGATACTTTTGTCTAAACATACTTTTGTATGTTTAGATTCTTTTTACGATAAAAATATGGCATTTGTGAAACACTAATGAACTCAACAACTTTAAGAGTAACAATTTGCTACGTAGTCACGCCTCTACTACATACTATCTCAATAGATATTTAATGAATAAACTGATAAGGGTTGTAAATACAGACACGGTTGGTTGTACATGGTTATATTATCAAAGTGATTATGAACTTTAAAACGATAGAAATAGAATTAAGTTTAGGGCGGAGTGTGGTGCTGTATTTTGCGGATGATATCCAAGGCTTTGTGGAATATTTTGCCAGTAGCATTCCATGCGCGTTTTGTTTGGTATTATGGTAGAAATACAATATTCTTTTATACGTGGAAATGCCATTGATGGTAATTTATTTATACACGTATGTGTATAACATTTCTTTATATATACGTAATTCATAGCTTTAATTATATCATATCATAGTATTTGACCAAAGTCAATCATAAAAATTTGATTTATTTTTAATAAAAATAAACATATGCGGATATCATCCAATCATTACACAGCGATATCTAGTTTCAAATTAAGGAACAAGACATTGTTACTTGATGCTTGAGACATTTGCACATAATATTTTTTTTGTAAATTGTATTGGTGCCTATAAATTATATTAGGAAGGTTCATACTCGGGACCGTTACCACAAAAAGCATCTTCAATACCGCTGCGGTAATAGTAAATAATAATTTATTATAATTAATATTCTTATTAGTGAGTTTTTAGAAATCATGAAGAATATAAATGGAGAAACTAATAAATTTCTAGAAAAAGAATAATTTATTAATTAAAAAGTAATTTATTAATTAATAAAACAGAGGCATCCTTAGTTTTATAGCTCATTATATTATTTTAACGACTTCAAGAGAAACGTAAGAACAGTCAAGGCTGAAGGAAATGTTAAAAAAAGGAATTTCTTAATATTGGCCTTCATATATACAATGAGAAACTGTTTCGTTGGTCTAGTGGTTGTACAGCACGACTGCCGAGCAAGAGATCCTAGGTTCGAGTCCCAGGTCGGGCATAGAATTATTGGGTTAAATTTTCAGAAGCAGTAGGAGTTTGGATTTGTGCCCGGTTGATGACGATAGGGTCGCCCCTATTACTAGGACCTAAACATATCCGGCGGAATGTGGATGTTCATTAGTACACCTCTGCCTAACCCTTGAGGGACGTAAGGCGTGATGGTATGTTTTTTTATGTTTATGTTAAACTGTGACTGTGACTATGAAGTCAAAAGTCCTGAGTCCAATCCCAAGGATTGCACCACCGATATTTCTACTGCACTGGAACATGGCTGTACCATGGCTGTACATGGCTGTACCGGCCATGCGTATTATGCCCATTACAGTCAAATACTCACGATGTTTTCCTTTACATTTTGAGCACGTGATACATACATACATACATACATACACTCACGCCTTTTTCCCATGGGGGTAGGCAGAAACTACAGAATGCCATGCGCTACGGTCCCTGCGCCCACTTTTGAGCACGTGATAAATACGCAAAACTTCCAAAAAGTCAGTGGTACGTGCTTTGGGTTTGAATTTGATATCTCAGTCCACTGGTCTCACCACTAGGCTACCACAACTGTTCAGTAATTTATATTTATATACACAAGTGAGCAGAATTAGTCATAATATCTTACTTGAATATTTACTTAGCAATTAAGCACCGCGAATACCTTGAAAGAAAGTAAAAACAAAAAATCTCTTCACTTTTCATGAACATTCTAACGTGGGAAAAGTTAATTTATTTTATTATGCACAGTAACTTAGTGATTACTGAGCCTGTACTCACACGGGCGTTCCGGTTTCTAAACTCCTTAATGTCTTTTGTAAAAATATTGTTGAACAATTTTCATCCTTATTACTATAATATTAGGTTTGGGGTAGCCAGTGTTACCTACAGTTACATACGTACTCGTACATAGTAAATGATGGTATATAAGGCGTGTTATATTATTATGAGATAAGGTACAAATTGGTTTGTAACTAGATCAACTATTGTTTTGATTTCTTACACGGACGCGAATATCAGACATTGAAATAAAATTAAGTTTACAGTTTTTATCGCGGTAAGTGCATTAATATTGTTTTAATGTCTGATTTTAAGCATGTAATAAGTGTAAACTTTTGTTCTCTTATTTTTTTAAGCCTTAATCAATCCCTATGGTTTAAAGTCTGCAAACCCGAGTTAATTAAGTTTCCTTTAATAGGTACTACTACGCCTGTTTGCCGAAAAGTCTAAGCAGACCAGTACTGATATAAGTTCGCACATACAAATATTCGCAGGTCCCATGTTATATTGTGTCCGCTTATTGCCATCTACCGGGCACAAATCACACTTATAAGCTGGAACTGACAATTTCAAAGAAAAACTTGATCTGGGAATCCTACCCAGTTCGTTTGTCCTACGCTCAATAGGCCCACTTTCGACCTCTAAGCACCGTAAACTGTTTATAGCCTTCTAGAATACGTTACGGGGCCTTACGACAGTTACGACACAAACAACATTTTCCATAACATAGCGTAAAATAAAATATAGGCCACAATTCGGTCCTTAACCCCTATCTGCGTAAACAATATCGCATCTCGTCACATTACAATTACAAAACGACTATATTGCCTATTGATTACGTTTACATTTGAATGGCAGAAATTGTTTTCAAACATTGCGCGACCTTCGAATGTTTTTACGCTTATACTTTGTTGTCATTACGGATTAATAAACCTTATTTTTAGTCGGCATTTTTATTTTTTTAGGTAGTGTAAAAAATAAATTGCACTTAAGATACTAATAACTTAATAATAATTGTGTAATATCCTTCTTGACGTTGATATTTTTTTTCTTTTGTGCCAATATTTGAATTTATGTGTACAAATTTATGGTCTAATATTAATACTGGTATTATTTTAAGGTGGTACTGGTTTTTTTTTTTTAATTATTTTAAAATGATGGGATCATCCTCACCCACATTTCGCCGGTATGTTTTAGGTCTCATATAGTAGGGGGCCAGCCTATTGTCATCAACCGGGCACGAATCCAAACTCCGAGCTGCTACTGACAATTTCATAGAAAAACCCAATTTTACATTGCTCGACCTGGGAATCGAACCCACGACCACTTGCTCACAAGTCACACTTATGACCAACCCGACAAATATGAAATATCATAGAATTATTTATCAGAGTAGTGAAGAAGCGTCATATTATAAGGAAAATGTTTTTCCCGGGTTCTTCATACTGTAATTTTTTACGATAGAATAATTCCAAGAAATGTCCCACGATTTCTATATTTTGCAATTATAGTCGTTTGCGGTTTTAGTGTAATTATAGAAGTACATGTAAAGGATACTTTTAACCTCAAATGGGAGGTTTTTGCGCAGCAACAGAAATATATTGAAACTAGTTATGTCATTAGACCATTCGTTCTACTCGTATGTCACCATGTACATGGTCCTTATAAAACCTGGTCGTTTTTCATAGGGTATTCGTACCAGGTATATGAAAAAAAAGAGCATGTTAGTTGAAACCACGAATTCAGTAGGAATATCAAGTGGTCTACGCAAGTGTCTCACCGATCTGGTATCGTCATACGATCGGTCGTTGAGCTTCCCAATTTATAGCTATTCTATGACTGATGTGACGTATGCGTATCGGTATAATAGATAACACTATGGCTGCTACGGTGCTTTCTTACAAGTCTAGTATTTTTTTTTGGCAGTGCCTCATTCGCATGTTCCATCTATTATATCCATGACTGACCCTCAAAGTAGACTATCATTCAAGTTTGTTTTAAACAGCATTACTTTCTTAGTGGTTGTCAGTTATGACTTAAGAAACAATGGTGCCATCTAGTACTTAATATCTACATCATTTACTTACATATAAAAGATCTATTGACAAAGGATAAATATCATTTTATTTGAGTACCTACAGGATACCAAGTTCCTAGTGTTGTAATTGGGTATCAGATTTTTTATAGTGTTTGTAACTAAATTACAGCAAGAAATCACTTAAACAAATACCTATCTTAATTCGATTTGAAATTGAAATAACAAATGACGATATCGAACAAAAAATGGCATTGTAGTAAAATTACAAATACACGATCAGCTGTTGCTCAATAGTTCAAGTGCAGGTCATAACTCAGTTGGGGACCGCAAGGGCGACCCTGGCGGTGGCGGTCTGCCACGCGGAAGAATGTCAACACATACCCGTGGTCCCGGCACTCAGTGTTGAGGCGAAAGATTTCGGGTGGGTTTAGTCGGTAGACGGTAGACGGTGGAGTCCGACATACCCCTGTCATCATCCCGGGCGATGGGAAGTGACGGATATCTTAAAAAGAAGGTCATAACTCAGTGCTCCTAGCTGGGGAGACCAGCGATATAGCTGATTCGAAGTTAGTAGGAGTCGTGGTGAAAGTATTTGTGAATCCTATTGCCTCGACGATAGAGCTGATGTTATTAGATTGCGATGTTTAGACTGTAGATTATCCAGGGTGGACACCCACCACGGCATTGCGTCCTCGCGCTATTTGACATTCAGCATCATCATGCAGTCTATCCCCAAGCGACTTTGAATCGTATATTGAACCCTGGTTTACGATAAACTAGTAAGACCATGTTATGTACACCTTATCTAGTCGAATCTAGTAAAACCACACAGTCGTCCCAGCTGCAGACCTGATTGGGGTGCTGAGCGATCGGGTTGTGCGTCACGGGTTGCGTGCGGGTTTGATCCCCGTATGGAGTAATTATTTGTAAATATCTACCAGGTAGTTGTAATGTGTATGTGAAAATTTGTAAATGCACCCACGACATAGAAGAAAATCCTAGAAATATGCTCAGAAATTTCAAGCGTTTCATGACCAATACTGGTAACCTAAATATCCTAAATATTTTCCGTCCATATCAACGTCTAGGCTTTTCTTTACACAGTGAGTTTTGTATCCAATCCGTCATATTGCGAATGTTATCATTCAAATTCAGCCTTATCTGTGGCATCTAGGTCGGCAATCCTCTTGGTACATACATGTTTTTCGCCCGGCTGCTCTTGCGTGAACAAATAGATTTTAACTGTAATTGCATGTGTTTTGTAATCGTAAATGAGCTGATAGACAAACAGGAATAAATTGGATTCGCCAAATTGAATTGATGTTGTAGATATATTTATAATGAACCTTGAGTATTATTAGTTCTGAATTGTAGATAGATAATAATGAATCGTGTTTAGTTAATATTTTTAAGTGAAAATAATACTCGTAATAATATCCGATTGCTAATTGGAGATTATAACGAGTTACTAATGCTATATTAAATTATGTAAAGACTATTAAAGAGTGGTTTCAAGTATATTAGCTACTGAATAGGCTTTTATGTAGATATATTGATATGTACTATGAGAATCTTTTAATGTTGACTATATTAAATGATTTTTCGTTAGTAAAATCTTCAAAATACATTTTCTATTATCATCTCTGAGAAGAAAACCTGAAACTATCTCAAAGAAACACGTTCTCATTTTAAAATAAATTAAAGACCAATCATATTCTAAGTATGTTAGTCCTTAATGTCGTTATTCACATTACAACTGGCTTTTTAAAAAAAGCGACAAAATAACTTTAAGTCGACACGTGTCGACAGTACGGGATTACGGATACATCAAGTGTCCGCTTCGTATGATATGTATGTTCCAATAAAAAACATACTTTTTATAGCACTTAGTCGTTGCGCGTGAACGCTGAGTGAATAATAGATACACTTCCGCAGTTTTACATACACGTACGTCATAGTTCGACGTCACGACTGGCCCACTGGCTATCCAATTGGCTTCTGCAATGGAAGCAACATTGGAAGACTCGGAATCATGTACTGGAATATCAGTTTCAGTATTCGCTAGCCGTTAGTTTATAATAAACCTAGACAGATTGTAAAGAGTTTGTAAATATTTTGAATAGCATACTAGCATGCAATATCACGCAATAATATTCGATAGTTTATAATCTATCCGTGTCTGGCCGTTATATTATGTACTTTTGAACATGGAAACAGTAATAACACGCGCTGATTTGATGGCTCCGCGGAACCATCTTATGTGATGGCGGCGGCTTACAATATAGCAATATATGAAATATTATCAATATTTCAAAAAAATCGTATGATTGTAAAACAAGGCTGTGTGTGTCGTAAGTTGCCGTCACGCTGATAACAAACGTAATTTCCATGGTGTCAGCATAGTCACCCCCTAACGAGCTCTGTCTAGGATATTATAAACTATCGGCCCTTACAATTTTAAGGTGATATATAATGAATTCCCCAATTATTACAGTTGATAATTAATGTAGTCATTGATGAGCTACGATACAGCTCATTTTTTTTAATAATTAAAGGCAGGTGCAATGAGCTTGCATACATGTTTACCTCCCACGGTGCTGTCAATATTGCTTTTTGTAATATTGTACCTATACAGGCGTTGTTAAAGATCATGATTGAGATAAATGGTTTTTAATTATTTAAAAGGATTTCATTTGTTAGAGAATGTTCGAATTATAAAGTCGGGGATTTTTTTCAAAGAATAGAGTTGTTATAATTCACGTTGTTTATTGTTATTTAACTTATAACGACGTTTATATTAGGCCCCATATTTGAATGATTCTTGAATTTTCGTACAATACCAATCTTAATTGTCTTTTAGGACGATCTTATAGTATTAAACACATCGTACCTCGTACCTATTTGTTGTAATTGAGTTTTATCATAAAACGCTATAAAACTTTAATGGCGTTTTCTTTAAAAGACCATAATATTACACTACAAAGTGACACTTGATTTTTTTAATACTATCATTATTGAAAGAGATCATTATTTTTTGAGTTCACATTGTATATCCATATGTAGAAATAGATATATATTTAATTGTCAGACTGCAGACGACCTCTGTAAAATTAGTGTTTTTTTCATCATATTGTTATGTGTTGGTCGGTGCTGGTAATGCGCTTACGCACTTAACTACGATCAACGATCACTCATTATTGTACTTTGTACCAGCTACTTGAACTTTCAAACGTATTTGTATAAAAAAGTATACACCTACGATCAATAATGTGTAATTAATTGTGTTAATGTCGAATTCCGCTTGGCAAATTTTATTACTTATAAGGAGGTTTGTTACATATTAACATGATTACTCAATAAAAGTAATTACCGTACTAGAAGGGTAGAAGATTAAAGGACAAAATCCTATAGCAGAGATATTTTCAATGACACATTTTCCATGTGTAATGAAAAACCTTTCGTCGCACAAAAAAATGCAAAGGCTTGTTTATACAGGTTGTTTGATTGAAGCATGAACATGGGACATATTATTTCATTCCATTTAAATTGAGAACTTTTGCATTATGTAGTGTAGCTCGAACTTGGGAACTTTTCATACAGTATTCGTCAGACGATAAATTTGTATGAAAAATAAAAATTGTTATATAACATTTTATGGGAATTAAGATAATTGCAAAGCAGTTTAGGTATAAAGTGCCTATTTATACAAACAGTTAACATTTGTATTGAAGCACAGAATAACTTATACACATTTCCTTCTACATAGGTATACAATTTTATTTTATATATTCAAATAAATGGCATATTCGTTAGTTTTTGTTGGATAACGAAGAGAATTATTTAGGAATTGTCTAAATTAAGCTGTTTTGGTGCGCGTTGTATTGCCTTTACTCCGTGGCAAGGCTGCGTTTGACGTCACGCGGACTGAGGACACGATTCCTCGTGTATGGACTGGATCCACGTTGTATGGATGCGGCAGTTTAATGCCATTTGCTTTTTGAATTTAGAACTATTTAAGCTACTATTTGGGCCTGTGGAAGCCTGTGGTTAGCCTAGTAAGCTGTGGTTGTCTTGTGGTGTGACCAGTGGATTGACATGTCAAAGATCATGAGTTCAAACCCGGGCACGCACCACAGACTTTTCAAAAGTTATGTGTGCATATTCATCACTTGCTCAAACTGTGAAGGAAAACATCGTGAGGAAACCTGCATGCCTGAAAGATTTTCTCGATGGCATGTGAAGTCTACCAACCCGCAGTAGGTTAGCGTGGTGGACTATAAGCCTAATCCCTCTCAAATGAGAGGAGACCTGTGCCCAGCAGTGGGACAATAATGATATAAGCAATGAGGCTTGTGTTTCGGATACTAGTTGGTTGATATACTACATATATACTTTTGTTTGTTGTAAATACATACATATTATACGTAGATACATAACTCGGATACAAATGTTTATGCTCATCACACAAACATTTGTCCCTATCGGGATTCGAACCCGGGACCCGTAGCACAGAAGGCTGTGTTAACTACCGCTGGACCAATTGGGTCGTCTAATTTTTTTAGTAATAGCTACATAAAAATGCTTATTTACTAATAAGTTAGGTATTAAAAATCTTATCCACATTAGAAAAGCGGAAATTTGTATGTTTGGTTGTTTGTTGCTTAGTCACGGAAAGAAGCACAAGAACGGGTTACGATAAAATTTGAAATTTATTTAGTTGTTTGCAAAACATTAACAAATAGCATGCACGCACGACTTACCTGCGCAATGTTAGTAGTGTAGTATATGCGTTATTCTGACATTTCTGTTATACTATTGTAAAGATTCTTCATTACCCGTTCAGTAGTTTTGCGTGAAACAGTGAGAAACATCTTCACGTCCAAACAATAATGATTATGGGGTACATTATAACTTCAATGACATTAATTGCAATTGACGATAATGTAGGAATAAATCTGAAGAAATAGCTAAAATTTAACCTTTGCCATCACTGCGAGAGTCGTATTTTATACGACTACATAAAAGTGTATGTCAGTTAACATAAAAATCTTTTAATACTACGAAAAATCCGCATTTATATAACCCTGACCGACAGAGGTTACAAATATCACATCCTTTTTCAATCCACCTCCTTGTTCCAAGTTCAAAAGTATTGCAACGATAAAAAATTCTGAACACGTGCCTTGCGGCTCCCATAGATTATACTTAAATTTTGTAAATCGTACGCATATTATGATGCGCGCACGCACCACACATCACAATTAGCTGATAATGTTCTGTATGCATAACGTGGTGTTCATAAAGGAATGTTTTGTGGAAATATTGCGGTTTAGATAATATAATGTAGATATAAATGTTATAGTTTATTTTGTTTGTTAGATTTTTACGAGATATTACCAAGTTTATGGTCTTGAATAACAATAATTTAAATATGTTGTTGTTTACCGTGTACAAAATTAAGATAGAACTTTTTATAGCATCCTTGGTGATGCTGGAAAAGATCCGAAACCTCGGGACTAAATAATATCAATGTATAATATCAAAATCACGATGTAGTCCCTAAAAAGTAGTTTTATTTCAACAGTAGAATCTACATATATATTCTAATATTTATGTAAGAAATCAGTATGTATCTAAAATTATAGTTGTGTATACTTAGGAAAATTGCTTAGAAGATTTATCTGTCTCTCGTTTCTCTATGTAAATGTAGTATTAAGTGAAATAATTCTCACAGAAATATATTTTAATACCTATGGTATAATATATAGAATAACTTGGCAAAATATTTTATAAAAAAGAACTGAGTACTCTGAGGCCATTATAAAACCCACACCATATGTGGAAGTTCATTATTATAATATGTATATTTCACCTTTTTGCTACAAGTTGTATATTCTATCTCTAGATTAATCTATAGATATTTGCATATTCCAAGCAGGCATACTAATAAATAAACATTGAAAATAAAGAAAAGACAACAGTGACATACTGCAGTCCTGGTACCTACTGGTACTGTACAGGTATGCGTTGCATTACAAACAATTCAATTTTAAAGTTGGAGTAATTTGACGAAATAAGGTCCAGTCGTTTTAATTTTTTTTATTTAAAAATAAACCTTATTTTCTAGGTATTAAGGATTGAAGAGTATACATTAAAAGAATATTACATAGTAAGACTGTGGTCTTATTATTGTCCCACTGTTAGATATGGGTCTCTTCTCGTTTTCGAAGTATTAGGCTATAGTCCATCACATTAGTCTAGTGCTGACTGGCAGACCTCACACGGCATACGGCATCGAGAAAATCTGTGAAGCATGCGGGTTTCCTCACGATGTTTACCTATATCCTTTGAGCATGTGATAAATACGCCAGTAAATATTATGCCAGTGGAGCGTGCCTTGGGTTTGTACTCGAAACTTTTGAAATTCACAGTTCACGTGGTCACGCCACTAGCTAGGCGAACAGCCTTTTCCAAGCGTTTTGTATCTCACTTATTCATAATAACCTCAAACAAGTAATGAGAAATATCAATGTAATTACATGTCATCATGCAGCGTAGTAATTTCATAGAAAAACTGGTACGATGAGTACTTACTTGCGATCATTGTTTGTTTGTAATTGATGGTGTTTCGATGAATACGATGAAAATGCGGGATGAATGGCTAACTAATGATTTTCACTGGTAATTTGAAGAAGCTATCTATACCAGATGATGAATGAGTCATTGATGACATAATATATTGTCAGTTTCATAAGAATAGATTTGTTACAACATCTAAATAAATCATCTTGTGATATCATTAAATGTTATTAGCTTGTTTGTAAACAAAAAGGATAATTAAGAATAGCAATATTATTTAATTATACACTGTATGCGCACGCATTAAATACTTTAGTAGTTTATAGTCGGTGTTACACATAAGATGCATATAAATAAAATAAATATGGGAATTTCTAGATTTGTTGGGATTTTTATAACATAACATGAAATCACGCCTAGGTATTTTGGGAACGGTTACATTAGGTTCTATAAATGTGGATGATTTCATAAGCGCAAGAGTATGAATACTGCTGTGTGTGGTAAGGATCTAGGGTTTGAATTGAAATGTTTGTGCAATGAGTATGCACAAAGAAATCCCATCTATGTAGATCCCATTTGTGTGACCACCATCTATATAGTCGCACATATCTAGTTACTTCACTCGCAACTAGAGGGCGCTGTGTAGTAATCTATTACAGTATCTATTACATTTCTTTAATTAATCAATCAACTCAGCATATCGCAGAGACTGCGAATCGCAGTCCACTGCTGGACATACGCCTCTCCCAACTTGCGCCATAGCACTGTCCGAAAAAAAAAAACAATGACTGCTCGAACTGAGAAGTAGTTCCTAGTATGATACGTAGATTCATTCAGATTTCAGCACAGAAAAATATTACAAAAAACTGTAGCTTACTTACTCTCTACTTACATCTTCTTGCGTGCTTACACCACTTCGTCACATGACGTCATAACACATTAAATTTATTTAAAGATGTACATTGTATGATTTCATCTAATTCAACGGCGAACAATTGATGTGTATGTATGGATTTTTTATAGGCCACACATCTGTTTACGTTTTATGATCGACAAACAGATAATGTTTGAACAAAGAAGTGTGACTTCTGACTCTCTATTGGAATTTATTGTTTTTTTTTTATAATGATGCATTCTTTTTCTAATCAACAAAAAGTTTTCCCTGTGTATACACAAGGAAAACTTTTATTGACTGGAAAAAAGAAATGGATACTTAAACATTGAAATCAGATTTTCTTTTAATAATATTTATTGCCGTATATTAACATTATTTTAGTCACATAATTACAGCATCTCTCTTGTTAATAAAATATTTTAAGTGTTACAAGGTGACTATGTAAATAAATATTAAGAGAATTCAATTAATGAAACAATTAACAATATAATTGTTTCAAGAAATTGAAATTAATAATAATCGGATATTTTCTAAATATAAACAGTTCAAAAATAAAATATTGTACCAACTCAGGATACAATGTATAGAATACCTTTGACTGCATAAGTCCATCCAAATTACGATGACTATTTTTGTCTATTCTTAGAAAACAATCTGTTAAAAATGCCTCCTGAAAAGCTGACTAGGCCTTTCAGATACATTTTTATCAAAATGAGAGGTTTATTTATCATTTGTTATTTTTTTCCGAACAATCTAAAATGCACACTGTATTTAAGCGTAGGTGTCATTATCGCTACGCCAAACACAAAAAGTGGTTTAAACAGATTTAAATTAAACAAAAAAAAAAAAAAGATTTAAACAACCAATTATTATCGGCATCCTGTTTTTGTCAAACGTTTCTAACCGTAGTTTGTTTGTTTCAGATAAGGCTGAATATGTCCAATTATTAAAACCGTTTTCGAGTACCAGTTAAATTAGAACAAGGTCAGTGGAGTGTTTCTAATTAAAAGTAATTAATTTAATTCTCTTTGCTATGTAGGTACCACATCCATGGAAATTCTATAGTTTATAATTCTATTTTATGTACTTTTTAAAGTTACAAGGCCAATAGTGCTTGTGGTAGCATGTTATTTTGAAGTAGATGTTGGTATTTAACGAATTCTAATTTATTCGTGTACTAATTTATTTTGAATGAAGTTTGGTTCCTATTTGTCACCGTGAGTCTATTAGTTAATTTATACATAAAAAATAAAACGTTCTTACTATCAAAGAGCTTATATGATCTCAGGGAAAATCCAATAGGCCAAAAAAAGCAAATGAAGTATCTTGTTATGATAAGTCAATTTTCTTTAAAAGAGAATTAGGTTTTAGTTTGTTGCTACCTCATTACTGACTCAAGTTCGGCACATAAGAACTAATAAACTACTATCACAAACGTTGGAAATGCGAAGCCTTATAAGTTATTTGTTATGCATTGCAGTAAAAATGCCGCGCGTCGACAACCGACAGCCGGGGGCGGCAGAAGACTTCCGCCGCGTACTGCGGGAAAAAGCGTTAAACCACAGCCTGTTCTACTTGAAGCTGAGCGCAGGAGTCGCGCCCGAGCACGCGCGGGAGCCGGCGCTCGCGCACGCGCCGCGCAGGACCAGCGGCAGTGCGGCCGCGCGCGCGCCGCCGACCGGCCGCGTCCCTCGACAAGCGCAACCACGCATCTCAGAGCTCCTGCGACGCTTCGAGCCCGCTCCAATGCAGTACCTCCGCCCGCCGCGCGCCTCCTCACCACTCGAAGATATCTCGTCCTCGGACGACGACGACAGAGCCGCCGTCAGGCGCCGCAGCCGGGACCTCAGCGACGACTCCGCAGTTGAACTAGAGACGCGCTTGCGGAGACACTCACACCCTCGGGACATCACGCCCCCACCAGACACAATGTCACCCAGAAGGGAGAGGACTTTGATTGAGGCTCATGATGTGGAACTGGGGCGAAGGAGTAGCGAGGGTTGTGAGATAAGAGGAAGATGCGTGAGGACACCCAGTGTGGTGGTGAGCGATTATTCCGATGGGGTGGTGGCAGTGGGCGCTACGGAGGAGGAGGTGAATTGGCTTAGGTCAAGGTCTCTGTCAGCAGACTCCGCGTGTTCGTCATGCTCCACGCTGTCCAGCCGCGAAGACGATGAGTTCGAGTCACCTACCATGCCCAAAAAGGTAAGATTTTTTTAACTTTACAATATTCATCCTCTATTTACCATTTTTTAAACGCTAACAAGAATGCTTGTTAGCGTTTAAAAAATGGTTTAAAAAAAGACAGTTTATGCTTAAATAAATCCTGAGAATGCTCAGGATTTATTTAAGCATAAACTGTTATTGATGTTGTATTAAAATAACCGTTTATACATTTATTTAAACAACATACTGACGCATCGAATCTGACGTTACCATAAAAATCGGGAAAATGTAAATAAACTGAATTGAGATTAAAAAGCAACAACGGAAACAGTTATTCTAATTGCTTTGAATTATATAATCGAATCATCTTTACTATATGTAATGACTCAAGTTGAGTTAATGGATAAATTGCTTTGAACGATAATATACAAACTTGAAACTTCAACTTTAATGACTTTAAAATAAACCGTCAGTCAGGTTTTATCTTTAAATACCGTACCCTTTCCAAAGCATAATTTTCCTCATTTGATTAATTTGTATGTGAGTGACGTAGGTAAATTATTTTTACTTGCATAAAAACCAGTCTTTTGTTTCGTGAGATGGAACAAAATAACTTAGAGGTATTAGCATTGGCTGAATGTTGAAAGACGAAGAAAGGGTAGGTAAGGTATCCCTTAAACTTTCACACATTGTGTTCAACACGCTATTGTAATATCTAGTCAGCGTCATCGTAGGTCTGATAACGAAAATAAATTGGTTAAAAATGAATCAAATTCGGACCTAAAGCTAATAAAGCTTTCTTACAAAAGTTTTTGTGATGTATTTTTAGGTACCAATGATAGAATATAAATGTTATAATATATGAAATTGGATATATTATTCGGTTTCATTCAAATACGAGCAATAGTCTCTTTAAAGGACCTTCATGTGAATGATTAGGATGTAATTTATTATAATACAGAACTAGACCCAGAAAATTACAGAAATATTCGAATATAAAATATTGTTTATAAACCACTTCTCTAAAGCCAAGTTTTTTTTCTTTGTATTTTTATTTTGAAATATCATTGGATATCCCGATGAGGATTCTAAAGCCTAATTCAAAACAACGCTTGAAATGTTGAATAAATTACTGTACGTGCTTCTTTTTATCTTTAACGTTCTCATCACAATTTAATTGCATTTACCATTCTACAGAGTTGTTGAGACATTTGAAAAATACAGTCACAATTTAAATTCCATGCACCAGATTAAATCTGTCTCGTCAGGATGTTTGATTTCTCATATCCTATAGATGTCATAATCCGTAGGTTACAGTTATTTTGTATGTACAGCGGATGTGAGCATCCGTCATTAACGTGTCCAATGTTATTGTACATGGTAACTGGAGCGGCAACGTATTAGTTACAGCGGTTACGTACATAATTGACAATTGTTTTATTTACATTGTACTTGTATGACGGGAGTGTATCTGCACGCAGTGTTATGTTTGGGAAAATAACGCTGAGATTATCTTTAAAACGAATATTAAAGAAAATTCTATAATATCATTCTATAATCTGTAATTCGTGCCTACTCCCATGGGCAAAAGGCGTATGTATTCTTTATTGATTGAAATATACGACGGTTTATGCATGCGTATCGTTGGTTGAGACACCTTCACAAAAAGCTGTAACGGGTTTTTCCCAAAAAATCATTGCAGACTGTTCCCAAGTAATGCTTGCATATTTTCTAAAATATTGTCTGGACTGTGAAAGAGTACATGGTTTTTGAGTTTGCTCTGGCGTTGCTCCTTTCTCACAGATCGTCCGATAGGAAACGGCAACACAAATTTAAAATGATCAAGTCTATAACATTTATTTTTTAAACAACAGTCATTAAAATAAAATTTCTCTAACCAATGAATGACTGTAAAATACCCAGAGCACACTGTTGCTTTGCCTACATTAGTTTTACTACGTAGAACTGACAACAGGAAACAATTCAACGAGTTAGTAGTCTTTAAATGAGCATGGTATTCCATTAATTCGGTTGAAATTGATATACACACGTGGCTTGATAAAATATCAATATGTTACAACTTAAAATTTTCCTTTAAAAACTTGGTGAACTAATCTATCAAGCACTGACAATCTATGATGTCTACATTGCTATTAAGCTCGCATGCTTAGTTGATTAAGTGTTAAATTAAGTCGGAACTGATTTAGATGACATTTTGTATGGGGATAAGACAGTTTTTGTCTCGGAAATCATCAAAGAGGGTAGAAATAAATAAGCAGATTGAATTCAATTATATCCACGCAGGTGAAGTCGCGGACAAAAGCTAGTATATTATAATCTTAAAAAAGATAATAATAATTCTTTATACATTTACGACCGTCTACATAATGACATATTATATGTTCTATTATAATTTAACTAACCGTAACTATAATCATTACTAACAATTTGAATATTCTTATTTTGAATATGGCATACGGACATTTACAATTATGCGGAGTATGTGCTTTAAATTACAGTAAGATACACACTTGCTATTAGTTAAATTAGTATCTAATGCTAAATTGGTAGTCAGTCAGTCATAATAACTCATCAGTAAGATGTTATAATTTACAAATATACCTATAATTACCCGCGTTAATTACTACCTCATATTACAAGCAATTATTTTAAAGTGGTGTTCCTCAAGGTCCCACTTTCGGCCCATTGTCTTATTTATTGACGATCAAATTTAATGTTCTAGAATTGAAGTTTTCTTGGAAAACGTATAGTTTTTCGCAACTTACGTCGGAATACTTAATAATAATACTTTAAGTCGGAAACATTGAAGAACATTTCCACCATTTAAAATACATTTTAGTTCTTGGTATAGCGACTTTGGTTTAATTAACATGAGATAGAAAACAAAAACCACTATACATTGTGCTATGATATTTTCCTTACTTAAAATATTCTAGAGCTTTCTAGATATTATTTTCTACTTAAAAGATCCTATAATCGTGGATTTTTTATTGAACCAAAGCCGTTGCTTTCCATGTCGCAGGTTCTATTCAAAACTTTTTTGAACTTATAATAATATGTAAATGTAATGATTACAGGTGTTTTTTATGACAGCGAGATTTGTAGTCAACAAAGATAACATAATTAATATTACTTCAATAAGCTTTAATATAATAGCATGGTAATCGTTCCCCAAGGGTTAGGCAGATGTAAAATTATGTTCACCCACCCACATTTCACCGGTATGATTCCCATTAATAAGTCCCATGTAATAGGGGGTGAGCTTAGTGCCATCAATCGGCCACAAATCCAAACCCCAAATACAGAGAATTTCATAGAAAAACCCAATAATAACACTTCTCTCGACCTGGAATTCGAAGCCAAGACCGACAGAAGTTACACTTTACTACCGCTAGAGACAAGGCAGTCTAAAATAATGTGTTATCTAATATTATAATGCTAGATAATATCTTTGAAATTGATTACTTTTATAGATTTGACACAATAGGCAATTTGAGAAGCTCTTAACAAATCATAGGATTTGATTAAAAAAATGTAGAATAACGAGCCTTAAAAATCAACAAACATATTTCTAACATAAATAAAAAAAATACATCCATATGTATATTTACTATTCATAAATATTATTATCAATATTTAAATAGAAATATGTAGCAACAAATATGACCTTTTGGTGTCTAATTATGTATGTTTCTTCAAACATTTCGTCTCTATACAATGTGGGGTCAAATAGCCGAAATGGTATTTGAACATCGGTTCTATGACGTCAATAGCGTCCATGAGATGGTCTGTTACAAGCCCCAAGGCGATACTCCGACTACACCTATTGTTATTTATATTCGGTTTTAATACATCTACATCAAATCATTTTAAAACTCCACGTGTTAATAGTCTTTTTGATATTATCCTATTAATATTATAAACGCGAAAGTTTGTAAGTATGGGTGTTTCACGCAAAAACCGCTTAACAGATTTGAATGAAATTTAGCATACCTACATATCGTTTCTTACCTAGATTGCATATTCAAGTGCATCAAAAGATAATGGGACGAAATGTATTTGAAAGTAAAAAAAACATAGGTACCCTATTTTATTCTTTCAGGGTTCAGCAGCCTTGTTGTATCTATTGGTATGTGGTTATTTGTTTTGGTTCTATGTAATATAGAGCGTGACTATTGCCCTTACTGCTTATATTTATGCTGACATTTATGCTTATATTATCCAAAGGATTAGGCAGAATTGATGCCTGTTTTTCACTTTATAATTCGTAAATCCGACTGCAACGTATCTAACAGAAAATATAAGTAGTAATTTTCGAAAAGTTTATTTGAAACTTATTACCACAATAATGCTCTGCAGATCATCAGGCCATTGAGGAAGAACACACTGAAATATTCAATTCGATGACGTCATACTACACATAGATACATGCGTTGCTAAAGGTTATAAAATTCACATTAGTATCCTTAATACTGTCGGCTGCCGTGACGTCACCACGGCTGATATAAACTATTGCAAGTGTGTTTGTAAACGAGATCAAACAATAGGATCAGTTTCAAGTCAATCATTATTGTTCACAAAAAACGACGTGTTTAGTCGACTCGCAAATAAATAGGCGAGTTGATAGTCGATACGTGGGGATTGTGGGACAATGCCATGTTATGATTGTGTCGTTTTCCGTCCGTAGTAAACTGATAGTTTTAATTTTTTTATACACTCGTCCCCACCCATCATTGACGTCAATCGACCGGTTGCGGTTTGTATGTGTGAGTAACACGTTTGTGTGTAAGACCAGGGCTGTCGAATACAACTTAATTAATGTTTGACACAGTTATAAGAGGCATTTAATTTGTAGTTTGCTGCAGACATGTAAGTCATGCTGTGCGTTTTTATGTTAATCATTAACGTCATAGCTTTGATATAGCATACTATTAGCACCCATATAAGCGCTTTTGCGCATTTTAATTATTAGTCTTGCATGTAATTTATTACAGTTTCACAAGATAACTACATTATGCATAATATACATAACTATCAATATACATATATTGGAATCCGCTTAAGCGTTTCAAATAATTTTGCGCATACATGTTTTAACTTAATTATATTTCCGCTAACATTTTCCATAGTCTGAAAAAACTAATTATACACATTACCTGGTTTTCAACAATATAAAAGTATCACCAATATCACAATATTTCTGACAGCCCTGTCAGGATTGAGCAAGTGTCAAATCGCTTATATCCATACACGCGTGTACCTATATAAGTTGTTAAATTTTTGCGTGTGTGTGCGGTGCATGCGCCCGCGCTATGCAGTGGTACGATGTTCCTCTTAGTTTATTGCTGTACCACCATAAATACCATCATACTCTTATAAACAAGCTATTGAATATAATCGTAATGCCATTAAATAATCCCATTGTATCTTTGTTATCATATATATACGGCCTCTTCGTCTATTCTAAACCAATCATCGTGCATTGTCGGAGATAAAGTTTTTAGTAACGAAATAAACCAATGCGACAGCGACGAACCTGCCACAGGTCTGACATGGAAAGTTTGTGCTCACTGGTACTGAGGCACCCTCATTATATGCCGAGACAGTAAAAAATATTCGCCCTAAAACGTATTTTGCAAGGAGCACAATTTTAATTTAACTGCGTGTGTTTGTGATGTACTTATTTTTCAACACTACCTATAAGCATTTCTAGAAATTCAGTCCTCAAGTGACGCTAATATGTGTAGATGCTTAATTATATACATAGATGCTGGCATACTTTAAGCAGTAACTTTTGCAACTAAAGTTTTAATCACGATGTCGTGTGCACCATTTCAATTTGAATCCTATTTTAATTTTATAAGCATCATTGAAAAATTTTACCCATCGTTAAAATATAATGATTATTTTGCCTCTCCTTCTTACCCAACCCATTACGCTTACCTAGTGCGGTTTGGAAGTTACAAAGCCATAGATAAAATCTCCCAGGCATGCAGGTTTGCTCGCGATGGTTTTCTCCACCGTTTGAGCATTTTTTTATGGTGATAACAAACGAACAGGCAGCTCACCTGATGGTAAGTGATCACCGCTGCCCATGGACATTTGCATTATGCATATGCGTTGCCAACTCCTGCAGAAACCGTTTAGGTTTCTTAAAATAAGGAATTACTAAAGTGACAGCAAACGGAATGCCCATGCTGTCAGAATAGTCACTCCCCCAACAAGTTCTGGTAACCTTACTCACTCACAGAAATACAAGTGTTTTTGATTCACTGCGGTGTTCTGTAAGGCGAACGTACTTCACTAGTCGGGTAGCTCAATTTCAGCGAGGAAGCTCGCTATGCCCTTCCTCTCAAAGAGCGAAAGCATGTGACAAATAGGGACATGCCTTACGATTAATCTCGTTGTCATTGGCTTTACAGTCCTTTGATCATTCCAAAGCATGGCATATACATATAAAGTTGTGTAACATTATATATGAGACTACACTATCCTAGCCTGAATATCAATATTTTACAAGAAACAACTGCTGTCAGCAGCAGGTCGTGGAGCACCCTCAATAATGGTTGAGCTACACGATGGCTGATGTATGTGTGCTGTCAGTATGGACAGGTCAATTCAAAGCTACACTGGTGAATTCTTCAAAAGGCTATCTCAGACTGACCTACATCGTTAGGCATATTGTAAACAAAGATGTTTGGACTTCAAAAGAGACCATGTTTTTCTGAGTTTGTTTCGGTATTTCTTCTCAGAGGTCGTCAGTAAGGAAATGCCGATGCCATCTAGATCCTAAATATATCTTATATATGACGTTAAAATGTGTTTAATAATTTAATCAGCCCATCACAAACCTCCCAATTCAGTTACTCAGGTTTTTTTTCAGATTTTTGACTGTTGTTGTACAATCTGGACAGACGCGTCAGAGTGAGCGCATTAGCATCGATGTGTTAATTATGGTTATCCAGCCCTAAAATGACCGTATAATTGATTAGCGAGAACCGTATAATTGATTGTTATTTAGTTTCGTATTAATTAGCCTCATAAAGGGACAAAAAATTTAACTTATCAAATTAGAACAAGGTGTCTATATCACAATGCGTATTAAATTTATTACGAAGCGTAATAAAATTATCACTCGTAGTTACTAGCAATTAATGCTGGATCAGTATCCAGTATTATATTTTATATTAAAGCAAAAGTAATTACTTTCAGATAAACTGTCACATTATGCAGAATAACAATAACTACTTACTAAAAAACGATTGGTCCTTTTTTTTACGTCATAAATTATTTAAAAATAACCCGGATGGGTTGGGCAGTGCATATTATATCTTGAAGCTGTCAAACACCAATTATAGAGTACCGGCTTCCTCATTCCGATCGCATGGTGTCTTTTTGTCTTCAGCAAGTAGAAATTGTAAAGGTCAAGGGAAATTAAATTTTCCCCTCCGACAAGCATCTCTACAGGATGTCACTTTTATTGGAACAAGATTTTAAATGCCATTGGAATATTTAATACGCTGTCATTTACATTAATTATCATGGAACTCGCTAGTACAGCGATTTCGCATTTGAGTTCAGTTCTGCTTGGTTTTATTTTTGCAAGAATTGTTGTTTATTTTTCCATAAATTACACGAGATACTTATTTGTACTTTTGACGTTACACACGCGTTGTCCACAGACGATGGTGAACACAGAGTATGAAATGAATGTTTGCACGATAGAAAACATGGTAGTATCTTCTCATATGTCTTAATAAATAAACATATTCCGGCAATATTATAGGCAACCAGATACTACTACTATCTCTACTGCAACTACTCTACAGTATTAGGAGTAAATAACTAAACTAAAATAAACTCTAATTAACACAATGTGGGAAGAAATTACTATAAATTTGCTCCTTCCTAAAAACTGCTTGCTGATGATAGTGAATTCAAATATTTATTTATGTAGTTCCGAAAAAAAAAAAATAGTTTTATGTCATCATCAACTTCCATACTTTAATAATGAGCCGAAAATTTTAATTAAAACGGGCCAAATGCTTTTTTTTTATAATTCTAATATCTGTGTCCTTTTCAAACAGGTCGCTCAGGACTCTTACGATACCCTTATTTATATTTTCGAAATAAATTAAGAAGTAAAATTCCTTGTTCCAGATGATAAACGCTGATTGAGGGCCCAGGACTCTTGAGCGACCTGCGAGGGCAGCCAGCGGCGGCAAAGGACCAAGGGCAGCTGGATCTAATTTGAATCTTTTGCTACTACTAAAGTTTCTAATTTATAGACTTTCTTTTATCGGATCATCACCAGTGACAACGATCCGTATTCTGTAAAGGCATTTTTGTGCCAAAGTGTTCCAACCTGACATTGTTTGGTTTTGTTCAATTCATTCTAGATATTTCGAACGTGGATTTGAATTAATGAATCAGCAATAATAAGTAAAACATTTTTAATTTCTTTTAGAATTGGTTCATTTTGGCACAAAACATACCATTTGAGACTACCTAGAATAACTAACCTAAAACTTTCCTCGACCGTTGACGGTTGACTTTTGAATATGGAACTCGATACGTTTTTTGGAATGCCGCATTTGTGCGTCGTATATAAACAACTATTTCTTGTTTTCATCGAATGTTTTAGCAGATCTTTTTTTTGGAATTTGAAAAACTGGTTTCATTTTGCGTAAGTAACGTGTTATATGGGAGGTTATAAATAGATTCGTATGGTTCTTATATATTCGATTTTCTCAGTTGATAATAAAATGGCAGGTATTTTTTAACGGAATTGTGAATAAAATGTACCTTATCGTGACTTATAAGAATATAAAGATATTTATTGCAAAAGTATAAAAAATTCCATATTTTTATAAACATTTTTAAATTGTTGTATATTATCTCTCATTAAAAAGAAAGAATTCTGTGCTAATGAAGTGGTATTATAATTTATTTATTTAAAATGTGATTTGAAAGGCATGCATAATTAAAAGTTTTAATATTTATAGTTTTGCAATAGTTTAGGTTCTTTTTTTAAATATGGCAGTTTTTCATAGAAAGAATCTGTCATTTATCTGTCAAATAAAAAAAACCATTAACGAAAGCAAAAATATTTTTATAAATAGGTTCTAACTTTTCAAGACCAAATACTTGTTTGAATTCCTATTGTTGCCTGTTAGGAATATTGTTATTTTTACGTTATTTATTAATAGTTAGATTATATACTTTTACTTATGAAAATGTTGATAGGTTGCTACTCGATAATTAAGAGACTAAAATTTAAAAATACTTTCTTTAAAAGTAAGAAAAAAAAATGATAATTATTGACATTTATTTTGTATTTCAAAGAGGCTTGTTATAAATTTAAATATTGTATGAAAACATAAACGGTATTATTTTTGGAAATCTAAACAGTATTAGAAGCTAAAATATTTGTATGTCCATTTATGGTAAAACTACTTTTGCTTAGTAGTTAAGTATGTACATCAAGTACAAAAAAGTATCAAATGTACTCTTCATTTGGATTTACTTATAATTTTTTTACGGTAATTGTGTCGGTTAATAATTGTTTTTTTTGACAGAGTAACGAAGCGTGGATTATGAACTTAATCTGTATTGTATATTAATAATATTGTATCTTAATGGCTAACTGATATGGCTAATAGAACACGTTATACAAGTAATTCAGTACCTATAACTACTAAAAAAAAAGTGAAAAAAGGATGGTCTGTTTTAGTTCATAACTGTTTCTTTAGTTTGGAATTCTGCTAGCATAAAAACTAACGGGGCCCTAACATAAAATTGAAATAAAATATAAGATAGCCAAATTAATTAATAGGATTATTGCCGTATGATTTTTTAAGTCGTATTTTGGCTTAAATTTTGATGCCTCTTGGGGCCCTGGGTCCCTAATATCAATCGTCAGATTTTTTTCTTCGTAAAAAATATCGATAATCCCTCTCATTGTAAAACAAGCCCCGTGCTCAAAACTAGAGTAAATTAAACCAATAATGTAATTATTATTTTGTTCATAGAAATATATCAACTTCAAATTTTCCTCGTTCCTTGTTTCGGTTTAAAATGTTGTTATTGTAAATTAAATTCCCATAAAATTTATAGCAATATTTGATTAATGAATGATTCTCATAATTTTAGCAATTATTATAAATTTAAGTTCCATTTATTATTATTTACCGTAAAAGTATTACGATGTAGAGTAGAATAACATTTTTATGAATTAATTTAACATTATTTTATTTATTTAACAGTTTGTAATTATTAATATTCAATCAAGAATAACAAAGAATAATAACATATCATTCTCTTAGCAGCTATTTATATTTTCTAATATTGTTAAAAAGCTCTTAGTTAATAAATATTTATACCAAAATAAATCTTGCCCTATGAGATTATTATAATAGTAATAATGTTTTTGGTTAGTAATAATTTAAATTTAAATAAACATTCCACACATTTAATAGTTCTATTATTTAAATTTCGACTTAAAATATGATAGCATTGTGAAAAATGTATTGCATATTTAAATTTGGTTTTAATATAATAAATATTTTAAGTTTAAAACTGTAATATGATGTAAAAGCTGAATAAATTTTATTAATTGTTTAATTGGTTTGTGTCGTCGAACTTACGAATTTTATTTTTAATTTGCGAAAACTAATGAATATTCTACGTCCAGCAGTGGACGAATATAGGCTGATGATGATGATGATGAATAATAATAACGTAAGATAACGTACCTTCTATTACATACATATTAATAGATAAAAAAATCATACGCATTTTATGAAGGTAGGTAACTAAGTTAGGTTGACTTCTGCTTAATATACCTTTGAAGATAAGTAGAGCTTGCTGCAGTCTATTCGAAGATAGGTGACCGTTCTATGCATATAGCGAAACTTCAGGGTTTATAAATGAGACAGCGATTGCTCCGTGTGATAAACTTATAGTTATAAAATAATATCTGTTCAGTTTGGAGAAGGAATCAACTGAAATCTCTTGGTACAGGTTAAATATACTTTTTTATGGCTTTTATAGAAAGAAATCATAATTTCATATAAAAAATATACTAAGCCTACTTTTATGGTAATGTCCAACATAAAATAGAATTGTATTGATCGTCAATCATTGGCTTTAGTAAATAGTAAACAGAAATATCTTGGTACAGCTTTTATGTCTTATATTAAAAAAAAACTCATAATTTCACATAAAAAAATTATACGTCTACGTTTATGGTTATGTCGATCTTCAATCCTTGGTTTTCGTAAATAATAATTAAATATACAATGTGGGGAGGACAATATGATCATAAATGAAACTTCGTATAAGTCATGATATTCCCAACCGTCACACAAAAAATCAAATGAATATATCCAGTAGTTTAGCCACAGGACATTATTTTTCATTTTAAGTATTTTCGACATGATGTTTTGTAAACAGGAGAGCACGCGACAGGTTAACGACTTACGTTGCCAGCTCGCCACTTTAAAAACCTACGCCTTTTCTATCAAATTTATTTTCTCAATGCAAATTATACTTTATGCCCGAGCCATAAGAGTCATAAAGCGTGTCATCACAGCTAGATAAGAAAATATGTATGTGCGAAAGAGATAGGTAAGTTTGCTTGTTTCCTCTTTGCTTACTTGTCGACGTGTCTAGGTTACGCGGTCAGTGTGTCACCGGACGTCCTTACTGCCTGTGACGCATTTTATTTTCTCTGGAATTTCGGATGCGCCCGCGCCCGTTTGAAGTCGCCGCGCGAGTGTTATCGTATCTTTGTTGTTGTGTTGTGTTGTGTTGTGCGAAATTTGACGCTTTGTTTTAATAGTGACAGGACACATAAACGTATTATAGGTACTTAGTTAAATAGCTAAGTGAACTTTGCGAAATTAGACGCTTAATACTTGGTGTTTCAAGGTTTTATTATTAAATAATCATGCCTCGTTACAATTATACCGCTTCGGAGTACACTGATATGATTTTAATTTATGGGGAGTGTCACGGTAATGCCGCTTTAGCTGTACGGACATACCGTGAGACCTATTATCAAGAGTGAGAAATAACATTATACGTCGGTGTAGTTTGTGTATTCAAGAACACGGCGGACATATTGAAAATAAAAAAATTTAATGACTGGCGACATAATTATGTGATCGAAAAGTGATTGTGAATAATAAATTGATCAGTGAATAACTCGCGGGTGAATGATGCCCGACTATTTGGTTAATATTCTGTGATTTGATTTGTGTAATTGAGCATTAATAACAATAAGAATAATGGCGCCAAACATTACGTCGCTGCGTCGGCCACAGCTTTAACATGAATGAAACCAAGCTGCGTTGCCATTCTTATCGCAGGTCAGTGTACCATTTTTATAAATGGTGTTTTATTTTGTTTGCAGTTTTAAGCTATTTAGTTTGTAAGAAAATTTTTTTTTTTTTAATTTCCATGTTCGGATTTATTTGATAGTTTACAAATGTTTCTATAAACCAGTATTGCCAGTGTTTTCATTTAAAGTCATATTGTCATCTCCACATTGTATACCCGGACATTATATTATAGTGGCGTCTAGTTTCCGGCTGACCAAAATTGGATGAAAAATCGGATGGTTGATACACTATATCATTGAATATTTATACTATATAATAATATTAATGAACACATAATTATTATACATCGAATCATCCATGATTCAGGTGCAAATGTCCATGCTCATGACACAAAAATGCACCCCTACCGAGATTCGAACCCGGGGCGCTTACTACAGAACTTCACAGAAGAAAGTGTTTAATACCGCTTTGCTAATCGGGTCGTCAAAATCAGTCTTTACATTATTAATATACAGAAGTGTAAACTGTTTCATCATCATCAACTCATTAGCGTCCCTCTACTGGGCTCGGGTCTCCTCTCATTTGAGAGGGATTAGGCTATAGTCCACCACGCTAGCCTACTGCGGGTTGGCAGACTTCACATGCCATCGAAACAAATCTCTCAAACATGCAGGTTTCCTCACGATGTTTTCCTTCACCGTTTGAGCTTGTGATAAATACGCACATAACTTACGTAAATTCAGTGGTGCGTGCCTTGGGTTCGAACTCGAGACCTTTGACATCTCAGTCCACTGGTCACACCACTAGGCTACCACAGCTCTTAACGTAAACTGTTCACACCTACCTTAATTTGACTCAGTAGATCACAAGGAAAACCTATTTAACTAGCACTAACTTATGTAAATAGATTTAGAATACCCCTTCAAAATACATAAATATATCATGATATTAGGTATCTGCGACAATACACGCGAATTAGGTCACTTCGAATTGAATAAAAAACATAAATGTTAAATTTACTATCATCAGTCAAGCTAGTAGAGTTCAAAATCGATTGCAGTTACAAGAAACTAATTTCCTTTGTTCGAAAGCCCTTTCCACACAATGACATAACGCATGCGTGAATGACGCGCGAACTGACCTCGACTCGGCACGTGGGAATGTTAGCTGTCTCGCTCACACACCAGCGTGTTCTACGGTGCAATTTGAAACGCATTGGGAAAGTATCGTATATCTGTCTCTTTTATGTGCATTGTTTGTTTTTTTTTCCTGAACATTACAGCCAGACAGAGTACAATATGGCACGACTGTGTAACTTTGAAATGTTATACAAGATCTAGAAATAGTGTGAAAAATAGAAGTGAGGGAATATCCAATGCTTGATTTATTGAAATTCCTTTTTATTTTAGTGAGAAAATATTCTCGTTCAATCATATTTAAAAAAATGTGATTTTACTTTTTGGTAACGGTTTAGTGATTTATGACATACAAATACTGCCGCATTGGTTTGGTAATTTGCTGAACGTTCTTGGTTCGTTTCCAAGGTCCAACAAAATGTATCATGGTATTTTATTTGAAATAGCTGCCTTCCGCGTAAAGTAGTACATATAGATAAAAAGTTGCCTATGTGTTAATCCAGGTAATAAACTATATGTATGCCAATTATTTTTTGCGTGAAAGAGTAACAAACTTCCATCCAACCATCCATACTTACAAACTTTCGCGTTTATAATATTAGTAGAATAGTAGGATTATCAGTAGCAGTTTGGTCATAGTGTAATAGAAATTATTACATTATGGTTTTCCCCGGGCTTTTTAATGGTACCTAGCGATGATATACCTATATATATGATGATACCTACACTACTCACCTTTCTCACATGACCCCTTGAGTATGCACGAGCGTGATGGCAAGTACCTAATATTAAAAAAGTAGTATTCCTACACTTCCAATTTTTACCTCCTAATAACATTTACTGTAGTAACGGTGTTAGTTTTTAAATTAATTAGATTTTTATTACAAATTAACTATCTAGCTACTTATACTGTGACGTCTTTATAATGCTAATAAAAAGATATCTACGCAAAGAATTTAATTACTCAAGTACTTAGTTGCAGCGCATGTCATTGATAAGAAGCATTAAACTGTAATCATTATTTATTTGAGGAACATTATTCTTTAATTAGTTTATTTTTCTTTAACTATGAGGTGTCAAAGAAGAATATGATCTGTATAATTGTAATCGACAGTAGAGCCTAGAATATTGAAACTAGTGGTGTGACTACTGAAATAAGAAGTTAAAGGTCTCAAGATGGAACAGAAAAAAAGTTACACGCGTATTTATGACCCTGCGAAACTGTGAAAGAAAACTTCGTGGGTAAACCTGCATGACTGATTTCTGAAGTGATCCTGAAGTCAGGCAAATGCTAGAAGCGTGGTAGAACTGGTAGACTATATAGCCTAATCCCTCTGAAATGAGAATAGAAAGACTCGCGCCCAGCGGAGGAACTTCGATACTACCTACATACCTAATTTCATATAAATCGGTTCGGCGGTTTAACCGTTAAGAGGTAACAGACAAACACACTTTCGCATTTATAAATTTACTAGCTGACCCAGCAAACGTTGTTTTGCCACATTATAGGGGTTGGTGGACAACCCTTATCACTAAGGGCTATGAAAAATAGATGTTGGCCGATTCTCAGACCTACTCGATATGCTCACAAAATTTCATGAGAATCAAGTGCCTGGTTGTATATATGATATGAAGTTATTTTTAACTTTTTAGTTTTGAAGTCGGATTTTTTTAACGCAGTTTTTCATATATCGTTTACAGTTTAATTTAAGCCCAAATCGAAACGTATAGCGGTCACTCTTGTGACCACTAGACAGCTGAAGCAGCTTCAAGCGAACCCAGATGAAAACAACCCTAAGTCTAAATTCTTACTTATGGGAATACTAATAAGGGTTTGAGAATAGAATATTGAGTTCTGATCTAAACTGGCGTATTTATTAAAAATGGTTGAGGACGCCAACTAAATTGTGTGAAGCAAACGATATCTTGATCTATTTTGATGCCCGCGCCTTCTATCGAGCTAAAAGTTAAACTTTGCTCATTACTTGGTTTGATTGATCTAACACACATGTTCTAATAATTTTACAGGCACAAAAATTACAATTGGGTATTTCTAACATTTGCATTCAGTTCACACCGCGGCCTCTTAAAATTCACTACGCGATAATGCACATTTACAATTTGCATGAAGGTGAAAAAAATCCGCTTCATTTTATAAACAATAGATGCATTTGCATCTGCATGCGGTTACATCAACACGAGATGTAATTACATGAGCAATGACGTAAGCGATGTTTAATAAATTATATTATTGCGTACTGTTAAGTATTACATCCATTTATTCATACAATACATACATACAGATGGGGCATCGTAGATCCTATATACCTGGGCCGTTTTATAGGTTTGATGCGTTTTTATATATGAACAATATTGATTGCTTTATCGTATTTGTAAAATGGAGTAGTCTCTACTGACACTTGAGGGGGTTGTTAAATATGTACGGCGCGGCGATCAGCACATCAAGCTATCACAATCTGTAAAATATCTTTGATAGATTTTCAACTTTATGAGAAACTAATAAGGTTCGTGTTCAGTTGGGAAAATTTGACAGTTTCGGATAGGTTGACCTGCTGGCGACTGCACATTATAATAGAGCTTATTGCCAATAACTGGGGTAAAAATACGTAGGTACCCCAGAGCTGATGCTGATAAATTAAAAATCCTTAGACTGTCCTCTATAGCGCTTTAGATCAGTGAGTGAAAAGTAAGATGTCAGTTTAAGGTTTATCAATTCCACAATATAATATATAACATTAAGTAATATATTATATTGTGAAATTGATAAACTGCTCACATAAATTACTTGTTCTTAAATCATTTAAAATTTAATTACACTTAAATTTAATGTTCATATTCATGCATTGGTCAGGTCCCGCGTTTTTAAGTCATACGGAACTTTAATTCGTTTCTTGTTCTTAAATTAAAGTAGCCTAAGTTACTCCTTATAACGGTGGTGAAATTCCCTACAAAATCGGTCCAGCTGTTGCAGCAATTAGAAGGAACGAAGAGAGAGACAGACAAACATTTTAGAAATAATTTTTTGGGTAATTACCGTATCTATACTTTTATATATGAAATTACAAACAGAAATTCCAATTTTAAGGAGTATAAAATATTTGCATTGCATCAAGCTTTTATGTGAGTTCAACCTATTTTGAATAAAATCGGATTGAGTTTTGAAGCATGTTTCAAAATAAAAAGTAATTTAAATCAAAAGCACTAAGGAGTATTGATATCACCTCCAACATAATTCTCTATCTCTTTTTAATCCCGTCAGGGATTGAATTTCGATAAAATACGAAATACGTCTTCCATCAATTCTGTTAAAGAATGTTTATGCAAAATTTGAAGTAGATTGGACCAAAGAATCACGTTGTCTCGTACAAACTTGGTCCCCCTATCCCCCCCCCCCCCTATGGGCAAAATTTTGGAAAATCCTTTCTTATCGGATACCTACGTCATACAAAGAACTTCAAAAACAGCAAAGTTACATACTAACCTTAAACCCCCGTTTTACCCCCTTAGGGGGTGAATTTTCAAAATTCCTTTCTTAGTGCTCCCCTACGTTATAAAAGGAATCCCTGTGCAAAATTTCAAGTTTCTAACCCTTATAGTTTAGGCCCTGCGTGGATATGTCAGTCAGTCAGTCAGTCATTCAGTCAGTCAGCTTCTCCTTTTATATATATAGATAATCTGTTCTCACTCATGTATAAGACTAGGTAACTAGTGGGTATTTTTTGTACATACGTACGTAAGTATTCATCGATATAAATTTTAGAGTAGGTACGGATCGTTCATAGTAAAATCACTATTAAAGTCTTTATATGCGAAATTTATTGCATCAAATTTTATTATTATATTACAATCATATTGAAAAATATACAGACAATAATAAATATGACAGTTATTAGCGATGCTGCCAACTCTTGGATGATACCTGCTTGAAATTATTGTTTTATAAATTTTGCGCCTTACTTAAATATGTAAGCAACGTTGACATTTTGAACGTATGAAATGAGTTGCTCTCATGTTTTCTGTAGTTCATTATAAGTAAATCATAAAATTATCTAGTAGTCTCCGGTTTTGGAAATGAGATTTTTTCAAAGCATAAGTATGATGTATTATTCTATATAACTATTTATTTTATCGGTACATATGTCATATATACATATGTACATCGGTACATTTAATGGTCTTTTTGTTAGTCTTGAATCAGTTTAAATTGCTGCGCTCAGAAACTTGACATTTTGGTAGTTGATGTTGGATTTTATGTTTAATTTTACGTTAGTATGTATTTCAGAAATATTAATTCTTACTATAGGTATTTAAAATGTCTGAGAGTGAAATAGGAGTTAAAAGTTTTTATGGGAAATCTGTTACTTTATTTCGTTTTTTGTTTACATTTACATAATATGAGCGAAGAAAAGCGATGTTTTGCTTTTGCAAACGTAAAAGTCAACGCCACATTAGTACATAGCACCCGAGTGAAGCCGGGTCGCTACTCTAACTATGAATCATAAAGACATAAAGAGAATTTAAAATATTTCGGATAAATAACATTATTTCTTAATTTAGATACACAAGTTACACAACACAACATGTCAGCTGTATTGTGTTCAGAAATGTAAGATGTCTAAAACAATACTTAAATAATCTATCAATGTACGTCATATCAACATTAAGTGCCGTTATAATTTGTGACATTTCTTTGACATAAAATATTATGACAGTTGTGGCTGAGTGCCTATCGATAACACGTAGATGACCATTAGTATCTGTCACTGCAAGTCAGTAGGGTTATAAGATGAAATTAAAATATTATTCTGTAAATATGTACTTATACATGTTATTTATTTATTTTATTACCTATTACCAACGAATTTACATCTAGTTTATTACCCTTAAATAATAACAATACAATCATGATCCCATTTTGTCGATAGTATGTAATGCAAATTCAATTACAGACAATCACTTACACTATAAGTAGGTACAGCTGGGGTCCAGCGATAAGAACAGCGATAAGACCCCCGCCGGGGTTGTGGTGCATGCTTTTGCGAATCCCATAGCAGGCAATAGGGTTGGTGGCGTTGACGGGTGCGGTTTTTTAGTCAATAAACGCTCAAGCGGAGCCCGACACACCAGAAGGTCTGTAAATGATTTTTCCACACTTTTACAACAAAAAAAAAAACACTTTTACGTACTACAAATTCGATACGTAAAACGTTATCTCACGATATCGTGTTAGACAACTTTAATGCTATTGACACAAGATTTCTGACAGACTGAACACTGAAGTATATGCACGTAGTCTCGTCGCAAGCAAGATAACTTTGTGCTAACTGTGAGGTCCTAGGTTATATATTTTAATAAAAAAAATATCGTTATACCTATTTTAGTTTTTTTTTGTTTTGTGATTTTATCATTTATTTTCTTAGAGTTTTTGTAGTGTTTACTAATAGATGCAGACGCTTAAAAATGGCAAGGTGCGTTTTCAGGCGTATTTCTACATTGTATGGGCATGTATACAATGTATTAAAATTGAAACAAACATTATAGTAGCTCTCCTAAGTAGATAAGACCTTAAGATAAATTTAACTCACTTAAAAAAACATTATACCTTATTCCCGCGGATTTCATATTAGGAATTGAACGTGTGCTAGTGAATACCAATGATCGATATTAGTCGTTTATTGATCGATATGAATCGATATAAAACAATATCGGTACGGGAGATATATGAGGTGTCAACGCGTGATTTATTTGCGTGCCTCCGACGATGTTGAGTTGCGTACGAGGGGTGCGATGATACTATGGAAACAGAGTTTGTGAAATGTCAACGTGAAACATTTTTTTTGCAATAAATGCAGAAAAAAAGGAATTGTAGTATTAAATATAATAATTAGATTAAAATTGTAAGTCATAATAATTCATAAGATATCGGGAAGGCACTAATAATATTATAACTAGATACCTAACAATACATTAACCATTTACAGGCATGTTCGTATAAATGGATAGGATAGATTAATCAACAAATTGATGGTGAACTATTAATAAGTCAGATTTTGCAGCCACAAAAGCTTCAATATCAAACCTTACGAAGTCCTCCCCATTTATCCTCAAATTATACTTTGCAGTTTATTAAATGGAAAAATAAAAAAATCCTTCCATACTTATTAGCCTGTACAAAATGGCAAACGGAAATATTTTGCTGCTTGACTGTCGCGTCTATTTTTCTTACATAATGTCACAGATATTAGATATAAAAAAATAAGTTACAGCTGCTGCTTTTAATATAAACTATTTTATGAAAATATTAGACGTAGTACATTGTTCTGTACGTCTTAAAAAAAAATTGAGAGTTGTCTATGTTTATGTGGTTTCATTTATATGAGCCAATAGCTTTTGCATAACACTGTTTGTACACATGTATGGCCCGTTATAAACCTTTCAAAGTTCAAATGGAGCTTATATTTAATTTAAACTTTTGTACCAGTATTGAAGCTCTCTAATATAAATTAATCGCCGAAATGTAAGTACGCGCATAACTTCGGAACGATTGCACTGAATTGGATACCTAATTCTTTTTTTGTTGTGTTTGTCAGGACGGGGTTTGTATAAAAGAAAACTAAAAAGAAAATCAATAAAAAAATTACGGTAGGTACTAAGGTCAGCTAATAAATTGATAATTTAAGCGGCATGAGATTCCGATGGTATTTACTAACTAAACATATTTGATTTTTCATTGCACCCTTGACTAAAATTTATCGCTATCTAGATTCGAGCTTAGCAATTAGTACTAGAGTAGTGTTACGTATGAATACTAGACAGTTGATAAACTGTAAAGGTATTTCTTTTTGCAAATCATATACATTAAGCTCATCATAAAATTTTGCCACTACCTGGTTTCAAACTTGATACGCTTCTCACGGCAGGCAGTCAGAACAGACCAGTCCTCAACTTAAGGAAGAATGCATTCTGCATCATTACAAATCATTCACGACCATTCATTTGGATGCCTTGTCCCTTTTATTGAAACGAACCGTAATGATTAAAATAATGAATGAACAGAATTATAGCCGAAAGGTAATTGAAATAAATTGGGCGTCATTCCGATTGACATTAATTGCAATTATAATTTCGGTTTGTGTCAAAAAAATCTCATTACTTTGGATACGGTGGAGTTTTATCGAGAGGGGAGCAGTTATTTAGCAATTAACATTTACTTATCTGTAATTTACGTATGTATATTAAACTATATGAGTCTGTTATATCGCTGTTATGACTTTTACAGCGTGTAATTTTTGATAATATAACTTTTTTAACACCAGTCAATTCTATGGGTCGCGCGGCTTTTGGGCGACCGCGGTCCAAGAATCCACCAAAAATACAATAATTATTTTGGAGTAGTATTTTGGGACCACAAGAAAAAGGAAGTTTGCGTTTCAGTGTGTGGGCTCATTGAAATAAGCCAAACGGTATTTATCGCTTTTCTTGTTCAAGTTTTATACTTTTGTGATCTTAGACAAATTGAAGCTAAAACAGTAATATTAAAAAGTTCACTAAGAGAGAAATAGAGAGGGAGAGAGAGGGTTAAAGAAATAGAGTAATAAGAGTTCCTATGACTTTACCTATAAATGACAATTTTGGTCATTACGATTGAATAATCGTTACATGACACGCAAAATGTCACATGTAGGTAACACCAAATTTCATGAAAGTTCAAAGTCAGAAAAATTGGGGCGATTTCATGTCTAGTACCTATGCAGGCCGTACAAATATTTGTTCCGTGCGGAGATCGATCCCACGACTCGTAGTACAGGATAACTCGATCGGGAGCGGTATATGAACAATGTATATCGGTTCAGCGGTTTAAGCGTGAAGAGGTAACAGACAGACAGACAGACGCACTTTCGCATTTATAATATTAGTATGGATATCGATAGTCAATTCAAAAGTAAACGGAATTAATTAATTAAATACGAGACGGAATTTTCGCATATTTAAAGGCTATATTAAAGACAAAGAGTGACTCTGACGAGTCTTTATATAATTAATTAATAATTTACTTATTTATTTCCTTATATAAAACGTGTTATGCCATGCAATTCGATTTTATATAAAAAAACAAAATGCCATGCCATTACAGAATCAGTAAAATTATCACATCTGGATATTCGGTTTATTAGTTTAGTTATGTGCGTTATTATTTTTTAATTTTATTGCTATGTTTCTACTGATTCTGATATAGATATACGACTGTCAGTAAGCCTAACAGCTAAGACAAGCAGTTAAATAGGTAGTAAAACAAGTTTCAGTTTGTTTGGTGGTTATCGAGATATTGATAACCTAAACTAACTGACTGAAACTTAACATTGTTACGTCATTGATCAAAATTATTAAGTTTCATGTAAGAGTTTGGACTGTTTTTTTTGGAAATCTTCGCGCCTGCTATTTATGGGATCAAATAATATTCTAACAAGTAACTTTAGAGACAGAGTCAAAAAGTTATAAAGCACTTGAAATTATTGAAATGCATTATTATTGTAAGTTTAAGTGGTAAAAAAATACAAATTAATGTAAATCTACATCATTTTATTAGTGCGCCAATGATATGTGTTCATTCTTTTTTATTAAAAGTTCAACTCGTGTATTCAACGGTGTGTTTTAGGTTCTTTCATTAAAGTTAATGAATTAACTACGTATGATATTCTATAAAATATAAAAGGCTTTCCTATTCATATATATGCATAATCTGGGAACACAGGTAAGCTAAGGCCACTTACAGTTTCAAAAAATGTCTATTGTTACAAGAGTATTAATTAGCCGATTACTATTCAGTGTCACATAGAACATTTATTGAGACCATCGCTCAAACTAGATATACTGTTACATTTTAGTGACTCTGTAATCATAACCCGTCCTGTCACGCTTGTGTCCCTATTCGCCAAAAAAAAGCTCGCGATGTCTCGGTCCCACGTCTCACAGACTTATCTTAAATCATTAATTAATCGTTCGCAGGCTGTGGGGCAAGCCAAGTCACAACACTATCACGATTACTACGACCGCGCCAGTAGTTGTACAACCCGTGAACCGCATACACGCATTCGAGTTACGTACCAATTCGAAATTTAATTTTCGATTTACAAGTGATGTGTTGATGAATCGATTTCTAGTGCATTAATCCGATCGGTGATTGTGATCGGTTGAATCGATCCGTCTGTCAGTGCAAAAAAATATAATCAGTGCCGGTATTGTGTTACATGTTAATGCAGATTGAAGTAATGCTAGTTTGTGACATGTGAAGTAAGTTTAAAGGACTGATCGGTACATGTATTGGTATTATTGCCGTAACTTAATTCATGAAAAGATTCATTTGTGATATCAAGCGTAAATCTAGGCGAGAAATTTTATTTACTATCGAGGCTATTTCTTAAATGACCTTTTATAGGTATACTTTTAAAATCGATCATGTGATCGATAAATCAATATAAATCGAAACCGGAAACGTCTTAAAAGCAACAGCCTGGCATTCAATTGTTTACATTGAACAAAACAAACAAGCAACTTTTCAAGCTCATTGATAATTGACCGCCATAGCTTGTCCAATATCGAGAATGATTTGATTGAAGTAATCTATGAATTGATCTTCGCGCTCACCGTGACGCTAATTGCCACAACGGTTTATCGATATCACATCTCGATTAACGCATTCGATATATTATTCGATCAATTGTAGAGCATAAATTAATTGGGTGGATTGCTTTTTAATTCATCGATCGATAAGAATAAAATAATTTTATTTTTAATCAATAACAGATATTTATTTTGCAGTGATATAATATTTTATGACATTAGCGTAGTTTAGGTGTTTTTCCAATTATCTTATGCTTATTCTCTATTCTGCTATAAAAGATTCAATATTTATAGGAATAGCCAAAAACATTTAAAATGATAAGAACAAGCAAATTAATTAAAGGTTAGAAACTAAGAAATGGTTGTAGGAAATATTGGCCAAAGAACTTTATAAAATAAAAGAATAATATTTTAAACTTAATGTTGCGCCCAGAAAAGTATGAAATAAGAAAGAAAGGATAACATTTTGACCGATTAGGTACCTCCTTATGAAGAAAGGAAACCTTTTTCTACATTTAAAAACCGCGTACGTCCACTTTCTACAAAGGCCCTTCTCTTTGAGGTTCATTAAAATTTTAAGTGTGTTTTCTGGACGTTTCTTCTAGGTACTGGTTAAAAGAGGTTGGTGACCGACTGACACACCTTCCTGCTGTCAGTTCAATGTTCAACCAGTGCTAAGAAGTATAAATTTTGATTGTGATACTTATTAAATTTGTACATAATAAAGTTTAACTTTTCATAAATAATAAATGATTTTTAGAAAGATGCTATACAAAATAATTAGAATCTTAATACATCCATAGATTTTATAATTCTACCTTGGGGTCCCAATAAAAGATATACTTACATAAATATCAAAGAAATAATAGTTATTTTTTGGATAAAATTATACTAGCTTGACCTGAGTACCTAAACTGAGAATTCTAGAAGACATTATTAAAACAAATTTGTTATTTCCTTATTAGTTTAAAAAAAAAAACGGACTTCTGGAATTACTTTGTCATAATTCGCCAGTACAATTATATTTCTTAGAGCTATAGAGTACCTAACAAACAGAGCTTATTAAACGCAATAAACCTCGGAAAATCCGCGAATTGAAGTATTTTTTATCTGTGCTATCAACATGTTACGATTAACGTCAAAAAAAATATAAACAGATTATAAAATATGGTGTCTGTTAGCAATATAAACCGGGCCATAGACAACGTGGTAGGCACATGTTGAGTCTAGAGTATGATAAAGTGGTATTATAATGGCATAAATGTTTATCAGCAGTTTTAAAAGATAACATAAATATAAGCTTAGCGTAAGCTCGCTTCCTATTAAATGGGACTTCAAACGGAATTACAATTTCAAATCAAAGATCGTCTATCTTAAAGTTCAAAATCAAGTGTCATAAAGCTTAACCAGTGAAGAAAACATTGTATGAAAACTAGCAGCCTTTGAAATATTTTATCCTTTTCATTTGGGAGGAGACCCTTGCCAATCTTTGGGACGGTAAAATAAAACTCTATATATATAATATGGTAGAAATATGTCGCTTAAAATTTTCAAAATGTTTTTTTATACGATGGAGGTGGCAAAGAAGCGTACGGCCTGCCTGATTATCATCAGTTGCCGTAGCATGCGGACGTTTGCAACACAAGAGGTATATAGCTCAGGCGTTGCTGACCCGTTACATTAAAAAAAACACTCCTTTTATGAAGAAACCCATGTAACCTCTGTAGTTGTTTGTGAAAGCAAACTCAACAACTAACTCGAACTTTTAGTACAGTTAGTAATGTCAATTGATACGGTTGAAAATACTGCGAAATATAACATAGCGGATATATTATTTTCTCATTCCATTTAACACGCACAAAATTAAAAATTATTTTGAATTCTCAGTAATTTATAACATTACACGGTGCCTTTGGCAGAATTATTGCTTCACAGATGCCGTGACATTTATAATATTCATCTCGACGCTATTAGAAGGCGACGATAATTTCTAGCCTCTGATTAGTTATGATATGTTGGATTGATAAAACTTGACTTGATTTAGGAGTTATTTAGCATGCAATAAAACTTTGACTTTGACTTTTGACTTTTTTGGGGGTCCCGTCCTAAAAAGGAAAAACGTTTGTTACAATAACTGTCTATCCGAACCTTTTTTTCAAAAACTCATTTATGTATTACTTCATATAAATACTGAATATGGTAACTAAATATAAATAAATATAACAAAAAAATACACCCGTAGAGCCCAGCTCATAGAAAAAGTAGATATGTATAATTATGCATGCGAAATCCCCTATTGCGTCTTTAATGTCTATCAATTACGGTATTTACCAATAGTACTGAGAGATGAGCCCTTTAATTATAGTAGTAGTGGATTCCACTCTCTCGTCGTGACAAAACGTCATGTTGCTCGTAGTGAACGGTCATGCTCTCAACTAGGCTGGTGCTGGCAGCTGTGGGGTTTACTCCTTATATGGCCCGTCACCTCCTCGGGAAGGACTAAATGAAAGAGTACAATTCTCTCGATCCGCTCTTAGTTATATATTAAGGTTCACCAATTCATACATATATTGTATTCTTCTACAGTGAGCAACAGCTTTTATAAAATGTTATTCCAACACAATTCTACTAAGAGTCCATTTTATGAATTCTCACGGAGCTTTTTGCTAAATGTATCTCTGTAACTTAACTCCTCGCGGATCGAAGCACAGCGCGTACGCAATTATCCGCATAATTACTTATCTTGACCCAATTATGACTGCGAAAACATTCACATAATAATATTAATATAGCGTACACGCACCGCCCGCCATATAAATCATATGCACAATATATGACTGAGCCATTGAGGTGAACGTGGACGTGATTTTATTTACTGCAGCATTAGTAAATGTTAAATTGTTTGCCGTTCATATATTCTATTGTATTTGTTTGTAGCTTTACTCAGAAACTGTTAGAATTTGTGTGGATAACAAATTGTTTATTAGGTACTGATTTATTTGTGTATATTTTTTATATAAGACAGGATTCGTAACACCATCTCCCAAGTTTAGTATACGGGACGCTTCACAAATCTAAGCTTATAAGCTACTGTCTGTGCCTGTGATGCTTTTTACGTTATTCAGGCTACGCGTAGTACTAATTAATAAGTTATCAGCCTGTTATTCAATATTGAATAAAATTTATAATTAGCTATATTTAAATTACCAGCCCGTATCAGCCTTGTAGGGCTTGTACGCCTTCATACTTCGTCTAGTGGTGTTAAAAACCGTACGAAAATCCGTTCAGTTATTTTTTTATATATCATCTGAGTAATTCATAATATCACAATCAAATCACAAATTTAAATACATTGCAAATAAGTTGTCTCAGTAGACATAAGAGCTATTTAAAATTATAAAAATATGCTAAGTCGATTAGATAAGATACTTATTTTTTGGCAATTCTTTTGTCTTGAATTAAAATTCAAGTTTCACAGTATTTGGTCGCGTTTTATGTCGAGTTTCTGCCAATTACAGGCTTCAGGTAAATTGTAAGTAGGTAAGAACTTACACGAAAATAACATTAACTATTTAAGCAGTCATAATTAATTTTATGTGAGTACCATTGTTTTAGTAACACAATTAAATTTAAAAGACAATACACATCATAAAACCGGACCCAACCTGATAAAAAATCAACGAAAATCGACAGTCATATCAAGTGTTCAGTTCGGCGTACTCATAAACCCAAAAGTGTCGACATTCATGAATAAACTTATGCGTATGAATATAACAATTGAAAGAGTTTTTGTGGAACCATGCGTAACCTTATTAAATTTACATGACAAGCAAGAACTACAACAGTACCTATGTTACCTTGTGTTGTAATACATATTATTAAGAGATAATAGATTTATTTTTTAGCTGTGGCAGCCTAGCGGTGTGACCAATGGACTGAGAGGTCTCGAGTTCGAACCCAAGGCACGCACCACTGACTTTTCGGAAGTTATGTGCGTATTTATCAAATGCTCAAACTGTGAAGGAAAACATCGTGAGGAAACCTGCATGCTTGAGAGAATTTCTCGATAGCATGAGAAGTCTGCCAACCCGCAATAGGCTAGCGTGGTGGACTATAGCCTAATCCCTCTCAATTGAGAGGAGACCCGTGCCCAGCAGTGGGACAATAATGGGTTGATGATGATGATGATGATGAATAGATTTATTTTAAAATATACAATTTAATGCGTTTGAGCGTAGTGTAGTACCTATAGAATAAAGTGTGATTAAGGCTGGTGGTGTGATCAGATCAAAGGTTTTGAGATTTAAATGTTCCTTAACAGTAGATTACATATAAAACGTTTCTTTATGGAATATTATTTCCGTTACTGTACTAGAAGCTTTCAATTGTTGCTTAAAGTATGAATAGAAAATAACAAGCAATATTCTCCTTAAAACAAACAACAGACGCACAAGATTAGAATTATGCTCTGGACCATACAAGATCCGATTTAGACAAGTGACAACTAGCGGCGTGAAGTTATAGGCAGGCGGTCGAAACTAGAAAGCTTTACATATTCTGTCTGTCTGTGTTACACGCTACAACGCCTCTGTTCTGATAGACATACGCGCAATGAGAATGTACATACATATGTGAGTATTAGACAGTAGTAGGCCCGTCCTTCTATGATAAACTAAAATAATCTCAAATGCGTTGTAATTAGTTTCTTTTTAACAAATCACTAAAGCACGTACAAACGATCAATTTAACTACAGAAGAGAATTTCATAATAAAATATATATGTCTGGATATTGAAACACAACGCCATCTAGTACCGAATTTAGCTACGGGGTTGTGTTAGGACTAATAGATGGTAGGTACTTTTAATTTAATATACACTAGCGGCTCGTCCCGGCTTCGCACAGGTGGGCATCTATAATTTATGCTCAGCTCCTATTGGTCCTAGCGTGATGTATATAGTCTATAACCTTCCTCGATAAATGTTTTCAATTTAATGCAGTAGTTCCTGAGATTAGCGCGTTCAAACAAACTCTTTAGCTTTATAATATTAGTATATATAGGAATATTCATGATTCGATATAATGTATATACACATTAGCCTATTGCCGTCCACCGTGGAACCTAGGCCTCCACAGAGAGCGCCAATACGTATGTAATATGGACCCTACTCAAATCATCCCTTAAAAGGGCGAAATGTGGGTGCAAATTTGTATGCGGAGTCGAAAATTTCTAATTTTACGACAAAGAAGTCAAGGACAAAACCTAGTTGAATGATATACGCTATAATCTTCTATTACCTGTAGCTTGTCAGCTCAAACGGTTAATAATTTGATAAATGATTGATGATTTTCGTGTACTCATATATTATGTAAGTACTTCTAGTGCACATCTGATTTTCCCATCAGTGGGACAACATAGGTTGAATATGCTAATATAATATGCTGACAATGTAAACACCTATCGTCAAGGTTCAATTTGGGCGTAGTTTATTATCAATTGTATGATAATAATTTGAAACAATAAAATGGGGCGTACAATTTTATTGGCAGGTGTTGATTTATATCAAATACTTGAATCATACGTACATTCGTTCTGTGTCATAAGAACATTCATACGTCAAAAGGGTTATTCGTATTATATTCATAAATTTTCAAAATACATAGTTAAGAAATTGATCCGATATCTTGCTCAGTAATTAATAAAGTTTTCAATTTTTTTACTAATTTGGGTAATGAGAAGGTTTCGCCAGATATTAGTGGAAGCAGCTAGACTTCAACTAATTTATGTTTGGAACAAATCTAGGTTTCTGTCTGGCCGTTCTTCATACATATCTTTATATTGGCATTTTATTTGTACGTACGTAACATTTATTATGCACGTTTTATGTATTAAATTTTAGTTATTTATGCATGATTAAATTTATATAATTATAATCATTTAATATCGTTTGCATATTATTAATTAATATTGTCGCTCGCTTGAACAGTGACGGAAAATATTATCAGAAAACAATATTGTCACCAGTCTAGACCACGGTGGCGGACTACAGCCGAGCCTGATTTATTTTGAGGGGAACTCAAGAATAATAGTGGGATAGTAGGTGGGTTGATTAAGATAAGATAACCGTTTTGTCTCTGCACCACTCTAAGGTTGACTGGTAGAAAATGCCTAAGGCATTAAGTCCGCCTTTGTACGCTTTTTTGTGCATAAAGCTTTAATATATAAAAAAAAAAATATTCGAATAATAATTATGTTTGAGTTTTTACTGTCTGGTGTGAGAGATTTCGTTAGAAATAAGCCTTAATACTAGTTTTTTATTTAAGTCTATATGTTATTTGTAATGCCTGTTTCTGTTTTGGTTCAAATTATTTCATGAAAAAAATAAAGGAATGGATGAATGTAAAAAAAAAAACAGAAATATAAACTAACTACTTTAATAAGTTTTTTTATTAAATCAATTTTCGGCCGTCAAAAGCTGCAGCTTGGAATTCAAATTGTGTTAGGTTAGCGATAGACTCCCTATTACCTGGGTATACCTACATCTGCAAATCATGAGGTCTGTAACACTTCATGTATACAAGCGTCAAGTATATTTAGTTAGGTAATCAAAAATGACTTTTATGCCTGATATAATTAAATAAAGTTTTGCAAAGACGGATATATGTTATTAACGAGTAACGTGGGTTATGCACGACATTGCACTAGTTATGTAGTCAAATGTTATTCAGGGTTATCGATGTGAACTGTTCCCGTCAACTAAGTGGGGTATTGACGTCAAACAACACAATGCGCAGGAGTGAAACCTTGATTGTACTCACTACTATTGTTGTGCCTTGAATACTTCTATAAATATAATCCTTACTAGTAAAATACGTAATATACACACACCGGCAAAATTAGGGGAACATTTAAAAACATGTGTTTATTTTTTTATTTATCAGTTTGATCTTCAAGTGGTGTTAGTTTTTGTATTCACACATGCTTAAGAAATAAAATCATAAGAAATATTAGCACTCTGCGACGTTTTGACAGAAATTATACCCTTGTTAAGCATTTTTGGACATATTGTGCTTTTAAGTGTTATCGATAATAAATTTGTTTTGTGTCGTCTAACTTAACTTTATACCATTTCACTGTTTGCGTTTGGAGAGTATACATCGTGTTGCATTCAAAATGAGTGATTTACCTGCAACTGAAGTCGCCAGAGCTGTAACCATGATCGGGGAAGGTCACACCTACCGTTCAGTCAGTCGCACCTTGGGTGTAACGGTATCTGTGATTCATCTTGCTGTTCAGCGATACCGACAGACAGGATCCTACGTAAGAAGGCGGGGACAAGGCAGAAATCGCTCAACCAGTGCCGCGGACGACCGATTCATGAGGCTACAAACATTGAGAAATCGACGTCAAACCGCTGTTCAGACCCGGAATGTTTTGGAAGAAGTTCGCAATATGCGTGTTAGTGAACGTACAGTGAGGAGGCGGTTGAATGAAGCTGGATTGAAGTCTTACGTGCCAGCCAAAGCGCCGAAACTTGAGGTGAGTCATCGAGTAGGAAGATTAGAGTTTGCTCGCGAACACCGAGATTGGACAGACGAGTGGAGCCGAGTTTTGTTTACCGATGAAAGCCGTTACTGTGTTAATTTCATTGATGGTAGGGAGAGGATGTGGAGGTACCGAGGAGAACGTTATCATCAATCAAACTTTTCGGAAACAGTAGCTTATGGCGGAGGGTCAGTTATGGTGTGTGGTGGCATATGTTTGGGAGCACGCACGGAGCTAGTCGTCATTGATGGTGGGTCTCTTAATGCACACCGATACATTACTGAGGTTCTGGAACCCCATGTAATGCCTTTTGCCCCATTTATAGGCGAAAATTTCATTTTTATGCACGATAATGCTCGGCCGCATGTTGCACGCGTGGTGCAGGATTACTTGAATGAAGTTAACATAACGCAAATGAATTGGCCACCACGATCGCCGGATATGAATCCGATAGAACACATTTGGGACATCATTGGCAGAAGGGTACGGCAAAGAAATCCAGCTCCAAGGAATGTGAACGAATTAAAATTAAGTTTGACGGCAGAGTGGGAAAGCTTGCCCCAAGAGATGATCGATGAAGTCATTGGGAGCATGGGTAGACGTATCCAGGCTCTCCTAAGAGCCCGGGGTGGTAATACCCGATATTTTTTTTTTATTCCATCTGTAATAATTTTTTTAGAGTAATTTATGTGCATGTGTGTTTATTTGTAATTTATTGACTTTTATATTTTTTTTTATTACATTTAATTATAAGTTATACAGACTTCGTAAATGTTGTTTATTTTCAACCTTTTAGAGTTAATATTCTTAAATTAATTCAATTTTTAAAGTCTTAAAACAAAAATCTCAATAATTGTTGCATTTCATGTATGTTCCCCTAATTGTGCCGGTGTGTGTATTATAACATCTTAAATAATAATATATATACATAATTATAAAACATAAGATCTGGATAACGCTTGAGTTTCACTTGTTTTTAGCAGTTTTTATAAATAAATCCTTAAAAAAAAAACGTAATAAATAATTGTTAGGCCGGGGTCGGTGGATGGACTAAACTACAAGGGCATTTAATAAAACACCTTAGAGTTTGATACCGAATTATATTGTACTAGCTGATGCTCGCAGCTTTGCCCGCGCAATTTAATACTAATTTCTCCTCCTCATTTCGCCCCCGTTTTCATAGAATAAATAAGTAAATATATAGATGATCAACCATGTGTATAGCGACGTCTATGTCGCTATATAGCAATAACGTACATAGCAACGGAGAAGCTATCAAAGCTGACATGACACATCGAACGCGATAAAGAGCTGTGGTAACCTAGTGTGATGACTTTTTTTAAGATTACTCCTAAAATATTCGTTTATAAAAAGTAGCCTATGTATTAATCCAGGTAATAAACTATTTGTATGCTAAATTTCATTCAAATCTGTTAAGCGGATTTTGCGTGAAAGAGTAACAAATATCCATACATACATCCATACTTACAAACTTTCACGTGTATATTAGCAGGATGTATGGGCGGAGGTCGTTAAGTGGCGGAAAATCTTAACACCGCGATCTAGGAAAAGTATAAAAATGCATAACGCCATCTTACCAGCTGTCACTTAACTTCTAAGCGAAACTATGAACTACGAACTCTAACAATTTATTATTGATCAACAATTTTCTTCATCGTCGTAACAGCTACAGGACTGCTGATTAAACGGCTCTCCTAAATGTATACTTCTACACGGACCTGAAAGTTTTTAAGCGGTATATGTATACACAATTATATAAATATTTTGATAATAATGAATTCATTAAGGTTCAGGTTAAACTTTCTGGATTGGATGCATCGTTGAAGTTTACTTTATGTCACACGTTTTTATTTGTGCATCTACATATATTTATTATAACCCACACAAATGAATAATAAAAAGTAAATGTATAATACATAGATTAGAATTTCATAGCACACATTATGTAGGTATGTATTTTGAGATAGGAGTACTTTATATTTAATTTTCAGCATTTGTGAGAAAGAAAATTTTCTCAAGATTATTAGAATCAATTCTACATAATATATTAAAGCTTATTAACAGATAAGATCAAACTAAAACGTAATATCTTTATTCATCGTATATTTTACGGCAAAAAAAAAGTCGTGGAGTCCATTTCAGGCATGCTCGGCATTAAAATATACTGAATATGCAGTTGTTACAAGGTACAACTTGTTACCAGCGTAAGTAGCTTGTCAGAAAACATGTTGATAAGCTTATTTCGTCGGCATTTTAAATTGCCTTATTAAACATGAAATTGTAATTATAGCGCAAACTTGTCGGTCGCCCATATCACGTCGACGTGACTTAAGCCAGCGCTGTATGCAAAAATGATACGTTGATTAACACATTACTTTAACCATTTTACTAGAAAATTGAAAATGAAATCATACTACACGAAATTCTTCTGTTTAAATTAGAGATAAATCATTGCAGATGGCAAAAAACGAATCACGGGTGTTATTCATATCCACCGATGCATATTTAGAATACCGTCTCAATTTATTGATATTAAAATGACAAAAACAAGTATCCATATTATATTCTAGTTGCTATATGCATAAAGAGGAAACGAAAGAGTTCAGAAAAAAACGTAAAAAGAAGAAATACGGTAAAATTTCGGCCAGAGGGTGACCACAAATACATTTTAAACTGTCATTTAATATGTTAGGTCCGAGTTTTTGACAGATAATTAACATGCTTTAACATACAACATGTATTGTGATTAGGGTAACCTAATTGGTTACCTGTGTTTTAACCTCTCGTTATCTGTTGATCTTCTCATCGTTAGCAGCTAAATTGAAGCTGGGTCGGCCTGCACTGTGTACCGTTTGGAATAGTGCCGATGCACTTATTGATACCCTGAATTCCTTTAACCGTATAAGGTAAAATCGTTAAGATAAGGACTGTCCACAATATTCATGTGGCCGTCCAACTCTGCGTGATTTACGAAACTTACTCTGTGGGAGATCTTGCTGATTCAACTTGCAACATTTCACTCAAATACTATATTATTCCCGGGCATAGGGTTGCCAAAATACTGGCGCCTTTTTGGTGTTATTTCGAATTATGTTTAAACTTATAGTTCTCTCAAAACTATGAGGTTGAACATCAGTATTATACACCATACTGTCATCATACGGCCATACTAATATCCCATACCTGTAGCCATATTCTCCAAATCAAGGGTAATATAAAAGATTGCAGTCTAAGGTTTTATTTCAAGCAGTTTCAATGATATCGAAGTTTAAGCAAAGAGAATTGCTCGATTTTTAGTATCAATAAGTCGGTGATTGTAATTTCTTGTTACATGTATCTCATAGAGCCAAGACATAAAGGTAAACTAATAAAGTACCTGAAAATGAATAATTTCGGTTCATTATCGAAGGCAGATATAGTAATTTCTTGATCGTTATTTGCAATATTTACGACTTTTCTTTTGGCATCCCTATCTTGGAATAGGATACTCCAAGAACTCTGATGTCTTCGTTAAGATTCTCGGCATTGTATTGAAAGTACTTTGGTTGGTGTTAAAGTTCCTTGCGTCGGATTTGAACTGGCATTTCGAAAGGTCAGGGGTACTTGTTACCGTTGGATATGTGTACCTATCAGGAGTGATGTTGTAAAGGAGATTGACGAGCGTTGCTTCAGTTTTTGGCGTTGATTTTGACGTGAAATACGTTGAAGTACATTTGTGCTCTGACGGTAAACATTTTTGGAACTTATGGTCTCAATAATAAGATTGATAGTAGTTAACAAGATTTGAATCCCGGTTACTGGCTGCAATGATTCTGCGAAATTTATGCGACTGATGTGGTATATGAGTTTGACATTTATTATGAAATAAAGCCTTTATAAAATGTCTTGTCAATTACTAAAGAGACGCTTTGATGTAAAGATTTTGTCCTATAATCTATACTAGATATATAGATAGCGTAACTTTTTATTTATCCTACTAATATTATAAATGCGAAAGTTTGTAAGGATGTGTTTGTGATGAAGTTTTTAGATATTGATGAGGCTCGATTCCTACTTTCTCTTTCTGCATTAAAACCTTTTAGCAATATTTGTTTATTTGTACCTGCACATAAAACGCAACTTATAAGACAGTGAAATAGACTTTAAAATCATTTATCAAGATTTTCTTCTAGACCACACACGGGGACGGTTTTTTCATTGCTACTTTTTGCTTTAGAAAACGTATTGTATATATGTATGTATTGTACTTTGTGAATGCTCGGCACTTCACGTATCCGTGCCAGTTCAGCCAGTCGGCTACACCCACAGAAAAAAACATAAATACCTAGAAATTACAAGACAATTAATTTATTTTCCACTACCCGCCTTAGATTCCGATATATTTGTCACTGATTAGGATATTCACAGAAGGTCCATAATATGATGAAGATGGATCGATTCAAAACGGTAAAGAATCTCTCTCGTGATATTTTTGATTCTGTAAATGTTTTCAGTTTTATTTTACAATTAACTTTAATTGTAAATATATTACTTGAAAATTAAATTCAATCTTAAATAAACGTGTTTATTATAATTACAATTACAGCGATAATTTTGAGTGAGTGAGAGAGTAATTTTTTCAATGAGCCTTTTATAGACATTATCGCTGAGGTTATAAATGCGTGTTAAAAATTATTGTAGTTGGTATTTTAAATGCATGCATTTTTTATTTATTGAACATAGTGTAATTTTGTTGATTGCAAACCTGCATGCTTGAGGTATATTCTTGATGGCGTGTGAAGTCTATTTACTAGGCTAGGCTGGCCTATAGCCTAATCCCTCTCAAATGAGAGGAGACCAGTGCCAATATTAGCGCATTTGTATTTACGCACTTGTTTTATGAAGTTGGACTTCTGAACCTCTTTATTGTATTATGTCATACGTCATGAGCGTGCTAGGACGATCTCCCACCGCGAGGGGCCTAGAAAAAAATAATCGAATCGACAATAAATACAACGAACCAATAATTAAGTTGCGGAGCAAGACTTACTGGGAACTTATAAATACGGTAAACAAGTGACGAATTCGAAGGCTGCATATACCCAGTATATATTGAAATTTCAGTGTAGCGCTGATGGCAAAGACTAAAAGAAACGAAATGTCAGTTTCGGTACAGTTGACAACTCTTGACGACCCGATTAGTCCATCGGTAGTTAACGCTGCCTTCTGTGCTATGGGGTTCGAATCTCGGTAGGGACAAAAATATATTTGTGTAATGAGTATGAGGTTTGTGTGACTTTCTAACATTTAAATTATAAACATTTTGCTTTTTATAGCACTGATGTTTGTGAAGAGAGTATTACTACTCTCTTCACAAACATCAGTGTTATAAAAGGTACAAATTTACGTTTGTAACCACATTTATATCCGAGTCATGGATGAATCTTTGTATAATAGGTATGTATTTACGAAAAAAAGTATATACATATATGTAGTATATCAGCCTTCTAGTATCCATAACACAAGTTTGTTGCTTAGCTCGGGACTAGATGGTCATAATGTCCAGATATATATTTATAATAATTCAAATATAGTTTCTTATGCCGCCATCGTTCAAGTTATAATGGTTATATGAAAACTTTTAATATATTACGTTTATTAAAATCTGCAGTTGTTAAGGTACCAATGTGCCATATTATATAAGGCATTAATTAGCAAAGTATCGATATATATTTTTTATGGTTTAAGTTATTGTAAGTTAATGTTCAGTTATCGGGTTCTTCGTCACGTTGTATTTCTCCTTTGAAGTGTTTATTATTATGCGGTACTTTTAATGACGAAATGGATACTCATTAACGCATTTTCTTATGTCTTTTACACTTATGAGTCATTCAGACACCCATCTAGTAAGATGGGTAGTAAAACGCCATCAACAGTATTGAAATATACAAACATACCATGCTCGTAATTGGAGCAATTAGTTAATATGCCATTAATGGAGCATAAATCTAAGCTCCAAGCGTCTACTAAGAATTTCATAAAAAAAACCAATAATATTTTGCTCGACCTGGTAATCGAACCCAGGACCTCACGCTCAGCATTTGTGGTATACTACCTACATCCTTAAATAAACTCACATAATTAGAAGGAGTGGTCAATAACTTTCATTAGATTCAGACGAACAACATACATGATCATGTACTAGAAGTGGCGAGAGACCTTTGCGATGAAATTAGTACTCAAATACTCACTGAGACCGATTTAGTAAATAGCAGATCTATGTTAATACGTGGTTCTATTAAGCCTTTTAATTACTTTCGTATAGATATCAAAATTTACGTCTACCAACCGTAATACCTTTACAAGGAAAATTTGAACGTTAAGACTCTTAAAATACCGCCGCCGTTTTAAATTACAAAATAAAGCTATTAGCTAGCGCCATACAAGGCAACAATATAAAGTAATATGATCGTATTATGGCGTCGTAATAAATTCGTCTAATAAGGCCCACGACAAATTGTAAGAATTACTAGTAGATTGAATATTAATTTGTATGGGCGGGACTTAGGGCACGTTAGGGCGTGGTCTAACGTTAGTGCGGCTTACTTTGTGTTTGATGTAGGTACCAACTTTTTGATTAATAAGTATGTTTATTTTTAGTTTAGGTTAGTAATAATAATAAAATAATAATACAACAAGCGGTGTTCAACATTGACACATGTTGAAAAAAAAATACATTTTATGGATTCTATCGCTGTGTTTTTATTTAATCACAACGTTTCGGATCCTTTACAGCATCTATAGTCACGGGTGGACGGAGGCGCTGGTTGTCTTGATGTTGCGTGAATTTTTTTCACTTAAAACGATAACTACGGTACTATAAACATAACATTTAAAAAAGAAATTACCGTGTACAGTACGTGTTACTCAAAAAAAAATATAAACTAAACTATACTAAAGTAATTTCTTGCTACAAATACAGACTCTTAGTAAGAAATTGTTACAGTAAGAAAGATTACAGAATCAGTGGACGTTTAACGGTGATATGATGATGATGACTAGATTCAAGCACACGAAATGGCGAGTCAAGCAGCTAATATGCAGATACCAAAATATATTTTTTACATTCTGCGACATTTTACACAGCACCATCTAGTCCCAAACTACGCAGAGCTTGTACTATGGGATTATACTAGACGATGAATATAATATTTAAATACTATTTTTTGTAAATACATACTTATAATATATAGTAAACAGACGAACACAAACACTTATATTCATCACATAAATATTTGTGTCCCGTGGGAATCGAACCCACAACCTCGTGATCAGCAGTCCGGTACTCGAACCACTAGACCACAGAGGTCGTCAAATATAATCGAGAACGTATTTTCTTCTCATTAACTACTTAAAGCATTAATTAACCTGCGTACGATCTATTGTTTATGTGTCGTGAATACGAGCCAGATGATTAATGAGAAATTGATTTTCTTCCGCCATTGTTCGTTCTAAACATGCAGTAGGTAGTAACAATGTAGTTTTATGGTAATTGAATTGTAAGTGGATGTAGTTCAGACGTAAATTACCAATTAAATCGTGCGTGACTCCGTCAGATTATAAGTTAGATTTATTAACGATAAAGCAGCCTGAGGTTACATTGATTAGAAGTGCATTTTTATAGCGAAACTTCAAATATTTTCAATCCGTGCTCATCAAAAAGCGCCATCTACTTCAGAGTTAAGTAACGGAGCTTTTGTTACAGATACTGGATGGTTGCTACACTATATGGATATTGTGTAAATACATACTTATTAAAAAACAAACATTCATGACTCAGATACAAAAGTATCATCAAACAAATAATTGTCCCTACCGGAATTAAAACCCTTAGATACTACCGCTGTTCAAGTCGGTTCGTCAATTTTATGTAGCTTCATGTCTGTTTGGTTCTATAATAACCCTGTAACCCTATTGGGTTACAGGTAATCCTTTTGCTTAGACAACCCTTGAGTAAACTATAAATACTGATTTTAAATTAAAATTAATTTAAAAAACATAGACTTTCTATTTCCATAAACCTACAAAACATAAATTTTGTAGTGTTATGTTCTAAATATATACTAAAGAAATATTTATTGTAATCACTTACCATACCTTAGCAATCAAATAAATTTCGGATAATCTTAGGTAAATATGTAGGTAGGAGCTCATTTTATTCGTAAAATTAGGTTATATTATGTATATTCATTAGGTATCAATTGGCTGTTTTTCAAAGATTATCATTTTTCTTTTTACCAAGACTTTTCTTTACTAAATCTATGCAATAAATACGTTAAGTTTTAAGTACCTAATCGTAGAAGTACAATGAGACACTATAATAAGAAACTTAGACTACATGTGCCAGTTATATTAAAGTTATTTTAAACCCGGTGTTTGTTCAATAAAATACTTCCAAACTAACGCTGCTAACTTCTGATATCATAAGTTATGACGTTCAAATCTGATCAAAACGCAATTTGTTAAATTGACAGGTGTCCCTTGAAAATTGGATTGTATTTAAATGAACTAGATACAAACAACCTGCTTGAAATGGACGTGTAATAAATAATTGCCATAACTATGTATCTATAGATCTTGATCCGGTGATCAATAGAAGTTAACGGCTATAAATCTGAATAGCTTCGCGTAGGCTTGGCTTACTGAGACAAATATTCAGGTTCATGAAGCCAGGATGAATTGAAAGTATAAAAAATCTTCGATTTACTTACAGTTACACTAATACTAGTTATTGAAATAAAACTACATTTTACGGATTTTATTTTGTATCCTTTACAGCATCCATACATCCAGATTATCTGCCTGTGGCTTTTAAATCTGAATTTAATATTGGTTTCAACTTGAAGTTTTACATAATATTTACTTCTGAGTTGAAACGTTCATAATGTGTTGAAAACGTAAAGAGAAAAGACATGATAACAGCTTTTGGACCTTGCAGAATTTGGTGTGATAATTTTCGGCGCTTAAATTGGTTTAGTTATCCATTGAACTTTATTCTTGAATCTAAGGGCATCCATTGCCCTTAGATGCCAATTGCCTTAAAAGCAAATAGCTTTTTAATTTAATAATGTTTTTTAAAAGTCTGAAACATTCCAGAACTCCCACTATGGGGAGAAGTTATTTGGAAAATACCAATCCTAAGTTCCATGCGAGCACTCCAATACCAAAAACCAATCCTTCGTCAAACACAGACTGCATACCATATCCAGTATACCAACAGTTTTCGTCAAGAATGTATAGTATAGATTCAGACGTTGATCGAGTGTGTTAGTGTTTTTTCCCAGGCTGCGGTTATGGATATACGAGTTGCGAGTGATTTGTTACACGCTGCCTGCGCTGGCTTTGTGATCGCGTGCGCTGTAGGGCTGGCATACCGCGAACTACCAATTTAATTGCTGTATCGTGAAGTAAATCTCTAAGACGGACTTAATTCCATGCATCAGAAATTATCCTTATTGGCAGCTCAGAGGCTTGGATTTATGCCCCATTGCAATTGGCTTTATTGACCTAATGACAAGAAACTCGCCCCTTATTACAAAATACCTCAATACATACCGGAGAACTGTGGCGAATATTAACACTCCTATACCTATGCCTTTGGGAAATCAGGCGTGATGGTATATTATATATGAAGAATATAAGAATAATATATTGACCAATGTGTTTAGCTCTTACCGAGCAATAATGAGCATCAAATCATACAACACACACATACCAATACTCAACACAATAAATATTAACATAATAAATTGTTACGTATACAATACACAAGCTATACATACATGACATAATAGACAAGCAATTAATGAAGTATATAGAATCCATACACACCCTACAGTGCCTCGAAAAGCACATTAAGCCGTCGGTACCGGTTGCCATAGGAATACCTATGACAATTTTATTGTTAGTGGTAATAGAATTTCAGCTTTCCCCAGTAATCGAGTTGCGATAGCTTGATGGCAATTTAGTGTCAGGTAAAGTACTGATACTTCTAGATGATCTAGATAGACGGAAAACCGAGCCCTGTGTACCTAGATGATGAAAAAATCTTAGATACGACACATAACGCTAACCCTACCTCAGTGTTTGGTGCAAACATGCCAACTTGTTTTGGTAAGGTTTTAGGTATGTGGTGAAATGTGCCAGGTTTTTTAACTTGCCGATTTGCAGATTTATTTATTTGATTGTATTACTCGGCGGTGCCTTAAAATGGTCGTTTCCAAGGCATTTGCAGACGTGCCAAGAATTCAAACGATTCACACGTGCATTTTTCCATGTAATTATTGGTTTAGAAGAACTTTTACAAATGCAATGCGCCATAAAAGTCTGCTTGCTCCTTAATAAGGCCCAGCCACATTAAATGTTACACGATAATAATTAATGTAAATTGGATTAGTACTTTGGTTAGTTCGTTAAAATTTACACACTTAAAACATATTAAGTGGACTTGATGAAAAGTTCCATAATGGGTGGCTCTTTAGATGGTATTTTTTTGTAGCTCAACCTAAAAACATCAACGTTTTTTATTCTTTTACACTAACCAGTGACTGACGTTTCGAAGTTACGTGCGAATGTTATCATAATAAGTTCAAACGGTAAAAAAATTGTGAAGGATGCAAACTTAAAAATTTTTTTGATGCCTGAAATATTTTCTCGATGACTTATGAAGTTTGACAAACATCACAAGCATACACTAGGTTAGCGTGATAGACTCTGACCTAATCGCTCTCAAATGAGAGAAGATCCAGGCCTTGGACAATAATTTGGTTGATGATGAACTAAGTTCTCCGGTAAATGTGCATCATATTAATAAAAAAAAAATGAGAGGTAAGTATGTTTTGAAGAGCGTTATTGGAGGCTGTTGTTACAGTCGATGTCCAATTTAAAACGATCATTAAATAGTAGTAAAGTAATAATTAGTAGTATTACCGATTTTATTTTTATTCATTTGTATTTATCAAAGCCAAGAATTTACTCGCCTACAATTAATTTAAACAACATTTTTAACCAAAGAAAATTTGATTGAAATGAGACCGGCTATCATCAATAAAGTTTAAACAAATTAAAATTTACGATTTAATCGTTTAAATGATGGATAGTCAGAAGACCATGCAAACAAAATCAAAGGATAGAAGGTTCATTTAATTTTGCAATAGTATTTTTCAAAATGTACGTTTTGCATCTAGGCCCAGACATAGGAAGGAACAATTCGGAAAGAATACCTGACACGGGTCATGTACGGCAACGTTTTTTATTTTATTTAAACAATTAAAGTAGGTATACAATTTTTTTACACTGAACTTATTTTCAAGTGATTTCCATAGATATTTTTAAAATTATCTTTTTTGTTTTTTTTTTGGGTAAAACATTTTGCATTTTACATACCACTCGTGATGTTTTATAGCTGAATGGACCTTCTTAAGCTGTCTATTATGTGTCATGATAGTAAAAGATCAAGATAAATAGAAATATGAGGTATCAGCCATCTTAATAGAGCACTGAGCAATTATATTAATGTTCGTACTCTGAACATTTGTTTGTGTGTCAATTTACAGGTGCATGTCACTTAGTGACCACGAGCTAAGAATTTTGGGTTCATTTGTATATATTTCGAGACGTAAAAACTTTATTCAATTTTAATTTTATTTTAACACGAGACATCTTGTAATATGATCTCTATCATATCTGCTCCCAATACTGTACTTCTTATTTTGATTTATATTGTTTAAACAATATAGTTACTAAACTAGTCTAATAAATATCATAACTATTCTGGTTACTGCAATAATATAATTAATAAGAGAAAAAACAGGTCAGTCAAATCCACTAAATTTGGTTTCATCTTCGCTCTGCTTATGATATCCTAGCCCACAACTTTCAAATCAACGAAAAAAAATCCATAAATGTACTTTACAACATTAACTACAAATCGAACAAGACTCACAAACCCACGCAAATCAATACCAATAAATAAAATAAAAGCGTCTAATAAATGCTCTCCACAAAACTCACTTCCGATAATTACTACACCACCTACAGAACCCACTTTACATAATTACACTTTTTAAAGCTCAATGATTTATGCGTCTCACCCAATATTAATTAGTAGTAATGTATTTGCGTACAGATAAGGTAATGTATACTGTTGTTTAAAACTCAACCCGCCTGGGGCGAAACTTTACCGTTACGAAAGCCATAAAAACTGTTTAGAGTATTTATACGGTAGTTAGTGAAGCAGAATGATGTTTAATGATAGTGTAAATTGTTTGAGTATAGGCGAAGTATTAATGAATTTGTTATCATGTAATTTTGGCAATTAAAGTGTTAAGAATTAAAGAGAAAGAGACTAATTTATCAATAATTAATATGTCCGGACATTATTGTGAGCGTCATCTAGTTTCGTACCAAACAACGAGGTTCGTGTTACGGATACTGGATGTGTCTAGGTATTTATGCTAACACAAAAAGCGAGAGATGTTGACGCTATAGGGATCTATATATCTAGTGTTAATGTACTACCAATCAACAGACAGTATTTCGTCGTACCGCTCAGCTTTGGTGAACATCTTAGAAGGAAGCTTAAAGCTAAAACTTCAGAAGGTGGTTCTTACGTGGGTTATAGTTACGTGATATTTTAGCTAGCCGGGGTAAAGTTCACAGTAGCGGCGTAGCGTTGTTTTAGTACCAAATAGGAAATAAGAGATAAGGAGTCGGGCAGTACTGATGATAAAGAGATTTTGTAGTAAAATATGATTTGTATTAACCCACTGCTGGGCATAAGCCTCCTCGCCCTTCTGCCAAACTTTTCTATTTTGCAAACTATAGCCAGTTTTTCCCTGCAATTGATGTTATATCGTCAAACCATTTGGCTGATGGTCTGCTAACGGATCGTTTTGCTTCTGACGGTGTCATAATAGCCTTATGTGTTAGACAACACAAAATAGAAAAACATGCGGCGGTAACTGTAACAGTTAAAAATTGCAAACAGTACTCAAACAATAAACTTCAGCTACCAATAAGTATAATTAACTCGGTATTTATGTCATTTTTTATTTATAAAATGTTATTTCATCATTTATTGAGCGTTTATTATAGCGGTTATTAAAGGCCCGTTCGGCAATGGCCGTTTTCATGCTTATTATGACAAGTTCCTCAGAAAAGGTCGAATAATAAAAAAGTTCCCTAGTCTGTTATTAAAAAAAACTTAAATACTCATAAATACTTTTTGTTAATAGCTACGGTTATTACGTGTTGCAAGTCGTTTCAGTATTTGTACTACAACATGTTACAAGGCCGATAGAGTGGGATGGAGTCTTACAGGCCAAATAGCGCCGTCTCCCTCTTATAATCTAAAGATGATCGCGTTAACACGTTGTCACACTGGCACAGTATCTCAATAACTGCCAATAAATACATTTCATTTTCTCAAATGAGCCGTAATAAGATACAATCAGCTAATTTTGTGGTAAACAACCTCCACCCTTGTTGTTGTAAGCATAAGGTCTAAAAACGTTTAAAGAGAAGTTTTCTGAATATACAATTAAGTTTTTAAAGTAATTTAAGTGCACTAAAATTTAATTATCTTCCATTAATCCGCGGTGTTAATGTTGTTTTCAGTAAGAATTATTTATTAAATGTCAACAGTGTATGAATTTACGAATTTTATTAACTGTTTAAACGTAGCGTTAACTGTCTCCTGTTATGCAGCTGATTTTGTAAGTTAAATTATAAGTAATTTAACTTAACCCGAAGAGACTGATATTGTTAAAAACAAAGCTATTAATATTGACATTTTGTAATAATTATGAACACCAATAATTTCAAAATAAAATTCAATTAGAGAATTGAGTTAATTCATTTGTAAAAATATTTTTTTTTTATCAAAAATTAATGTTTACTATGTACCTATGTTACAATACTGGTAATTCATTTAATAATATTTACTTATGTACCTACTAGTTATTCTAATGTATTACTTATCCAATATGTTCTCCATGGCAAAAATACATGGAGGTTTATTTTGTCCCCGGGACCTCCTAAATGGGACCCCAAACCTGCTATAAGTGTGACTATACATCGGTATATCCCTACCCAACGTCTTGCTATCTTTAGAAAATTATTCACATATTCCGAGTAGTAAAGGAACATGAATGAAGAACAAGGATGTATGAATGTGGACGAGGCAAAAGTGGTATGCAGGGACCGTAGCGCGTGGCATTCTGTAGTTTCTGCCTACCCCCATGGGAAAAAGGCGTGAGTGTATGTATGTATGTAAAGGAACATTATTTTGTCACTTACAATTAATAACATGTAAATCACGCTAATTGGCTCTGTTTAGTGGTCCGCAAATTAAATAATTCAATTCAACATGAACACAATTTTTTTACGTTGTCACAAATTGCATAATTCGGTCCGAATATTTATAAAGAACTCGTTCAAAGGTAATTAGCCGTGATTAATGCTTGCTAGCATTGCTGTTTTCTGTCCGCACGGGCAAATTAATGCGTTGTTTGTTAATTTTGTCAACGGCGCAAGCGCAGGCCGCGTTTCGTAATTATGTGTGAAAATTCGCAATAAGTAAATCTTGTGAGTGAGTTATTTAATTAGCACTTAATTAAACGAAAACAGGAACTGTACGGCTTGATTTGTTGTAAGGCCAGCCTCGGTATTGTTGAACAGTATTTTACAATACTACTAGTAGTCATACTAGTAAAATAGTAAATATATTGCAAAATAATGCTCAAGTAGAGATTTTTACGTTGTGTACCATGTTATTTAAATAAAATATTTTATTGTTAGAGAGTAGACTGTAGGGAAACTGATTAAAAAAAAATCTTATTAATAACTAATATTCACAAATAATCTTTTCCATAAAAGCTCAGACCCGCAACAATTTCCGTACATCGTACAAATATGTGATACCATCGGGAATGGAATATGTAACCCGTGCCGCAGAAGCAGACGGCTCACCAACAGCGACAATTACGAGTAAACAATTGCCGTTTAATTAATATTCTATAATTATATTACAATTACGCCTTTTCTATAGGGGTAAGCAGAAACTATAGGTGCCATGTGCTAAGATTTTTGCAGCAACGACGTTCATAATATGTTCGTGCCGGTTGTGATTACGTTATATGTACCAGATTTCTGAAGGATTTCACCAATAAGGTCGATATATGACGGCTTTTCGATCGATTTCAAGTTATTATAAGTAAGCAATGTTCATAAAGTAATAAGGGGGAGTAGTGTACCGCCAAGTTCGCCACTTGTTCTACACATATAATAAATAAATATAACTATACGGCCAGTATTACAAAGCACTATCATGTGTTAGGTATACTAGATAAAAAAAAATCAATTAGTCCAACATTCCACAGTGCTAAAAAGTAGATCTTATGCAGAAGGACGGACGAGAAACGCCATTGATATTCTTTTAAATGTAGATTACTAAATAATTAACTTGCTTTACAATGTTTCATATAACAATACTTACATTATACATAGAAACATATACGACTCAACTACAAATGTCCACGCTCATCCATTAACTACACAAAAATTTACCTTTCCCAAGATTCAAACCCGGGACCTTTAGCACGGAAGGAACCCATAAAATCCCTGTAATTATCGGGGTCTTAGATATAGGCATATATTCCCTGAACAATAATAGTTCTCTGGTACAAAATCTTCTTGATCTACTAAGAATTGCAGTTGTTGGAAGAGGGCTGCCCTATAACCGTTCGAGACTTTAAAAAAAAATCTTTTGAATTCTTACCTAGATTGAGTACCCCGGCTTCAATTAAATGGAAGACGATCGGCAAAACGATTACGCCCAAGGAGGCGGCATCGATTCGAATTTCGAACGCCAGTTATTTATCTCTTGTTTATATTCAATTTGAGATATTGTTAATTAAATGATAAGGGCGCCGTATTTTTCTTGTTTTTAAATGGGAATGCCTTCTGATTTGGCAAATGAAGGCTTCAACTATATTTATTTTATTCTTACTATAGAAGTTGCCGCAATGAGTTTTCATTGTATTGACGTAGCATATTACGTAATACTTAAATTATAGAAGTTCCTTATATGTACATGATTTTGGATTCCTAAGCATCGGGGTTTTGCGTATTGATTAGTGTCAACAACATTGTGGTTTGTCACAAGTGTTGGTTATTAAGTTCTTATACTAAAGTCATAGAGAAGTTATAAGTTCAAAGAAAAAAGTTCTGATTAATTGGAACGTGTTTGTTGGTTCAATTTTATTTATATACTTGTTTCAGCTTTACTAGAGCACTGGATATACATTTATATACCTACATATATTAATTAATAACTTAATTTGGAACTTTCTCAAACAAGGGATACTGGTGAAATTCCTTTGTATAATTCCAAATTCCGGAAGAGCATGGTACCTACGAAAATATTATGGCAAGTAGACTAAAAATACGTATGTTCCTACCCACATATTTGCGCTAACGTGTAATTACATCCATACAAGCTTTTATAAAGCGCTTAAGATAAATGAGTTATCGCAAAAACTTGACACCGTTTATTATTTTGTTTATGGCATTAAAATTATAGGTTTATAACCACAAAGAGACTGTCTTTCGTTTTGCTTGTATGTACCATAAGTTGTCACGGTTGTGAATCATCGAAAGTTCATAGTAAACTTTTCATTCACACTTTTTTTGTTTCATTGTCCATTTTAAGGAAAATATTTTAGTATTCAGTTGGGATCAAGTATTACACTTTTCTCCCTCAGACTAGGCACATGCTGTGGATATTTTAGAACAAAGTTGTAAATATGATATAATAATGGCGGAAAAAAAATAAACAATCATAAACATACTACATAACTTATAGGAATCATTATTATCTATTGTACAATAGACGGTTCATTTTGTTCAAAGGCCCTAATTGTTCTCTCGTTAGCAAGTGTTTATTTTCTGTTTTCAGCATAGTGGTAATGAAGTGATAATGGCAGATAGTCACAAGGTACCATCAACTGTCTTAGTAGTAAACGATTGTCAAGCTTAATATCTTTATTATAAGGTTGAACAGTAGTTTATGATCATTGATTATCGGTTTGGTAGTTTTAGCCTAAGTGACTGTATTTAATTCTACTTCAAATATACGCACTATTTTCAAAAGTTCAGTATGATTTTCTTTGGTCAGTTAGAAAACAGTGATTCCAAATTCCTAAACTCGAACCGACTACCTGTAGATTATAGAACTATATATTCCTCGCAACAATCGAATACGTTACCCTCAAGATATTGGAAAACCTCCAAGACTATCTGTTAATTCGGAGCCCAGCTTTGAAAAGATAATATCTGTAGAGTTAATATAAACTTAGATACACACGACTTTTTCCATGCCAAGAAAAAACATAAGTAACTTGAAGATAAGACAACCAACTATTCAAGGAACTGCCAGGCCGAGGAAGCTTAAGCTAGTAACGGAGCGGAGGATGGGAGAGGGTGGGAGGCATGTTACAACTAGTTACACTGTTACAGTAATACAGTATATATTGTTCTGCAAGTTATTTGGAGTACTATTATTAGTACACTTAGTATCTAATTACAAGACGCCCACGTCGACGCGTCTCGAGACAAGTGCGCCGGCGCAATATAGAAATCCTAGCATAAACAAACTAGTTTGCAAACATGTTGCAACTAAGATCAAGTGAACGAACGAAGGCCCATCTAATTAAATATAATTAAGTGCTTTATTGGCGTATCGGACGTCCCGGCAAAACGTGTCGATATAAGGTGTGAAATTATGCTCGTTTGTGACCATATAATTGACCGTAATATGTGCAATGAATTTCAATATTCAGCTATTAGGTAAGTGTCTGATTCGGAGTGTTTCGATATCCCTGATTAAATAACTAGCAAGAAATCAGCTTAATTAAAATATACATGACATACTTCTCATGCCTGCATCCTCAAAAGGCTGAGGACTATTGATATACCTCTACAGTTCTCTGTACGTTTAAGGACTTGGGACCCTGTCTATTGACAATAAACTACCACAAATCCGAACTCCAAGCTCCTTCTGACAATAGTATACATAAGCATTTAGGTCACATCACTTGATGTCAGAAACTCCTTGTAACTTGTTCGTACTGAAAACTGCTTCCTTAGTTTGAAGTGAAGTTCTGATGAGTCCTAGAACTGGTGGTAACTGAGCGTACGCTCTTCGGTTCGGGAAAGAGTTGTTAAGTTTTCAAAAAAATATCAGTAGGTAGCTAGAGTTTGTGCCTAGTTTACGGCAATAGGCTCGCATTCTATGAGACTAATAACAACGTACCGCTGGACTGAGGGTACAGGGATACAGGCGTAGTAGTGTATTATGTTATAAAAAAATACAGCTCATTAGTAAACCTTGTAGAAACGACAGCGCGATGATCATCGGTAAATTAATTAGTGACAACGATTGCCAAATTAATACTCTCCATATACGGGTCTTACAAATCAACTGCACGCCTCCGCCGGTGGTCCTGTCACCTTATACTTCAAGATAATGTGTGACAATGTCACCGTTACGTGACATGAAAAGTATATATACAGTTATACATTTCAAAATCGCAATTTGTATACTAAAAGGTACGATGTGCTTGCAAATATTCAAATATACTCAATACTAGAAACCAAGTACAAGATCGGCAACTCCTATTTTACATTTTACTAATATCAAAAATAGCCTTAAATCCGTATCTATATCCATACTTTAATATTATAAATGCGAAAGTGTGTCCGTCTGTCTATCTATTTTTGCCAGTTAGCTGGAAAATGGTATTAAAGCTGTCATGCCGAATACACACAAACACACGCACGTTAAATTCAAGTTAAAGCAGGGGTGGAGAGGGGGCATTTTTTCACTGTCCCACTGCTGGGCAAGGGTCATGGATGGGCCTGATGGAAATTCTCTCTCAAATAGGATAGGATAATATATTCATAGCGTTAAACTAAGGCATCCTCCTCACGATATTTTTCTTCACCACCTAAGCACACTTATGTTAAATACGTATATAACTTTCGAAGTCAGTGTGACGATCGAACTCGATATTTTGAACTTTACAGTCAGTTAGGCTACTAGGCTATCAAAACTCTTAGGTACAGTCGAACAAGCTAATTGGTTTACATCCACACATAGATCTGTCTATAGTTGCATGTATTAATTAGCTTGTTCGACTGTACTATTAGTTAGGATACTGAGCCTATTCCCACATAAACAAGAGATCAACTTTCGCAACATAGTCACCAATACTAGTCCTATCAATTTTATAAGCTAGCACCGCTGGATCAATATACAGGCTGAACTATAAGTTTGCTATGCCTGGCCACATTTAGCCAACGCAATTCGTAGTATAATGCATCTAAGTAACAACCCGTTTGATATATAGTCTTATGGTCACCGACCAATGAATATATGAATATTTTAGACATTTCATATTTATGATATTGAATTTAAAGATTGAAGTATTATAGATTAGTGTGTGTTAAGTTTTTTGTCCGTAGAAGTAAAGCTATTTTTGAAGTCAATAATAGTTAAAAGATAGAAATATCTACTTTTTATTGTTAAGTTACAGCAAAACTTGTTTGGACTAATGAGTGACAAATTTATTATGGAATTATTAAAATATGAGGTCAATGTTCTATAGAGCTGTTTCTGTCTTGTAACTCAAAACACCTAAAGTATCAATAAAATTAAATGAATTATTATTTTACTGTCATTCTTTCTCTACTCGGTTTTGATTTTTTTTTAAATAACGACGTCTCACCGTATTGGTTGGCATTACTTATGGCATTACATAATATATAAGGATTGCCATCCGTCTGGGTTTGTCTGGATTTGTCTTGGGAGTCCGTGTGAGGTTTAATTTGTAGTATGGGCTTAGAGTTTTGATCACATTCGAGATCGAGAACAACCGAATACTAAACTAATTAATATTTAAAGTAATTTTTATTTTACGGTTTAACTTTAAAAAAGCACAGATTTTATGAGCGGATTGTAAGCTCTAAAATCCGGGATTTTCACACTTCTTGTCCCGGTTGCCAGATTTAAGAGATGGTTACCCTACCTATGATGCAACAAATACTGTGTACATATAATATTTAGTTGTGTCTGAGCTTAATGAACCCCTCAAGCTCATTCAAGAATTGGGTCAAGTTTTTTTCCTCAAAATTCTTGCGGATAATAAATACATGGAAGTTGAATGATTAACGAAATAATGTGGATGTTTCTCGGTAAAACAGTTAATTGGTTGCAAGCATGGCCGCTATGCTATGGCATGCATTTCCCGCGATTAAAGTTTTTGTTTTAACTTAACTGTTAATTTAGGGTTCTGTTTTACTGTTAGGATTATTATTAATAAAATAAATTTTAGAATTTTTTTTAGTTGTATTGTAGATAACAAATTATTAGTTAATTTGACGACAGACTGACGACCTGGTAAAGGTCGTTGGAATCCACTGGATGCAGGCGGCGCATGACCGGTCGACTCTTAGGGGAGACCTATGTCCAGCAGTGGACGTCTAACGTATGATGATGAAGAAGAGTCCCGACTTAGAATTCCAGTGGGGGCAAGTGGGTGTGATATGAGCATGAATATACCTGAGTAATTGATGCTATTTTTATGAATAACTGACTAGCTCTAACCTGCGTCTTCGTTTGCGTGGAATTTTTATTTGGGTAGCTTATTTTTTATTCTTGATACGACTCGATTCCTACGTTTTCCCTTTTATCGAGTCGTATCAAGAAGTCAAACAGAAAGCAGGAGATGGTGGCGATTGCTCCACCGACAAGAGGTGAGCTCTTAAATTAATAATAATAATGTTCTATTCAATCTGCTTATTTATTTCTTTGGTTAGATACATTATAAAAGTTTTATAGCACTTTTTTATATAAAACAGAGCTAAAGGGAATTAAAAAAAATATTTATCACACCAAGCGATTTGTTACAATGAGATTTGTTATAGGTATAGAGGTTAGGTTGGTCTAAGATTAGTTCAACAAGGTAAGAAAACTTGTTTGTTAATGGTAACATTAACAAACAATGGTATTATTACCTACCAATCAGCTTACCCTCTTAAACCGAACGATTACCATTAATAAATGAACACACATTTGAATGAAAACACTGAAAGTAGGCAGCTACTCTCATTTAAAAGTATGTAGTTTGTAGAGCTTTCTGCTACAGAATAATTAATTTAGCGTGTCTAAACATGTCAGGGTGTGAATCATTCATTGATAAGGGTCATAAGTTGACTAAAATCGTTAAATAGTGGTAAATTGTAGTTTATATATGGGTATCTCTATATATTTTAAATAAAGCGTTACCCCACACTAGGAAATACTAGGAATTACTCCTGCGTCGTGGGTGCGTTAAAACACAAATATACACAAACAGTCAGACCCTTGAAACGTATAACCTCTTTTATGTGTTCTATGCCCAGACCCGAAATAAAAAATAGGTTATACATATGTATTTGTGCCGAGGGGAATCGAACCCGCGATATCCGGCACAAGGGCCAACCGTGCCGTCAACATTTTATTATTAATGTAGGTACTTGTATTAAGAAAACACGTAGTAAGTAGGTAGAGTGACTCTATATTGACTTATTGAATTCGTAAGAAACCAACTACCGCTAAGTTTAATTGAAACATGGCTAAATATAGTTGAGTGATTGCTTCAATAACATGCAATTTCAATGTAACACTCTCATACGTAAGTAATTTAGTTTTTTCAATAACGATTTGTAACGTGTCAAAAATTGATTCATTCAATTTTTTTAACGTAATGTGGTCTAGGAAAGAGTTATTGAATTCTAAGCTTATTTAATTTTAATGCATGCGTCGATCAATAATTAAATTTCGCCACGAACCAATGTTACTAAAGTAATTAATTTAATTTTTTTTTTGAGGGCATAAAAAATGTTGGCCCGTTTCTTGTGTGTCAGAATGAAATGATTTAATTAACGCAACGCACGCGAATGATGATGAGCTATTCAACAATTAATTAGTTTAGCCTGTAAGTATGCATACGTTTTGTAGAAGACCCTACAGACTGTAATATTTTGCTGCTAAAAAGAGTGGACTATTACCGAATACCTCTCAAATGAGACGAGATTCGTGCCCAATAGTGGGAGAAGAAACAGAGAGAGCGTCTATAAATCTTGCTGATGAGTTTACCTGACAGTATTTTTTGAAAGCCACCGTCATAATATTTTTCTTGACGATGTTACTGCAACTAAGAACTTTATAACTTATGTCACCCCAAAGAGGGTTTGAAATCACATAACACAGGTTGCTGCTGTGATCGATCGTGTGAAACATGAAACGTCACACGATCGCTAATCGAACGGGCGTCGATCTTACAGATATGGTTATTACAAGCACGTGATATGTTGCAAAAACATGTTGTTTTTGACAAGTATGACAGACAGGCAATGAACTGTGGACTTCTAGGCTCGTATTCTAGTTGTAGTCGTTAAGATATTTCGTTTTTTTATAACTTAACAGCTTGCTATTTTGTCCCGTTGCAAGTTTCCACAATCTCCTCCTACCGCATATAAGTACTTTATTGCACCGTGTACATTCGATTTAAATTTGTTAAATTTAGATACAGTAAAGATAGTACTTTTAGCTATTAAGGTTGATTTAAATGGTGTGTAAGAATTAAATAGACCTGTGAGAGCTTAGTGGTATGACCAATGAAATGTAATGTCAGTGAATTTTAGAAGTTATCTGCGTATTTTGTCTAAACCTGCATGTCTGAGAGATTTTCTCCGCTCTGAAATAGCGTGGTGAACTAGAGTTTGATCCATCTCATGTGAAGGCGACCCGTGTCCAGCACTGGGCAGTTAATATTCCACTGTTCTTTGTATTTTGCTTTCAGTTTTGCCTCTTGAAACGACTTGACAGACCCTTCCAATCACAATAATCACAATAATTACATTGTTATTTTGTATAATTCAATATCGCGGTGTAAAATAAAGCATTTCTATCTATCTATCTTGCATTCACTTATTCCATAAATCTTCGTGTAGGTCTTCTCCTTCCTATTTCTCCTTTAACAAATATATTGAAGACAAATAGCTTACATAAATAGGAATATTACTTATCCAAACATAGATGAACAGATCAGATCGAGACATGCAACATGGCCGCTAGGGCCACCCGCTGCTCGTGCGCATAAAACATGTACATAGCTACCCCGATTTATGATACGGCCAGACATTATTACGTGTTTGTGGATTTAGACGGTAAATTACTAGTAAATTAATGTGCAAATCATGGACCAGCTTTGCCCTTTTAGAATCTTGCAAATAGAAGGCTTAGTATATCTCTTGTTATTAATGATGGAACTGTTAAATATATACTTGTCTTTGTCATTTGATTGTGATTTATGCGAGACGACATTAGATAAATTGCCTTGGTCTTCACTTGTCTCAAGCGGGGCTCAACGTTCATCAACGTGAGTTTTCCTCGGGAGTTCCTCACAACTTCTAAGTGCTTATCACTATTAATTTGGTTCTCTGATCTTTATTGTACCTGACCCATTGATTTAGTTTTTTTATGAAATCAATTCATCATCATTCATCAATCAATCCCTTACTGTGCGGCAATTTGTGATTGTACTGTCTAACCCGTTAGGGATACAAGCGTGAGAATATGTTTATTGTTTATGTTATACTATCGAAGGTAAAACCACCTATATATTTTTTTTCTACTATAATTATCTGTTTATGAAAGGGAATTATTTCTCGTACTATTGAAAGGCGTTCGTTTGTGTGCAAATGCTATGCCCTCGCTGTCCGCTAATTAATAAATAATAATTATTAATAATTCTTCAATAGCGTATATATTATGATCGTTAGTATGTGTATTATAAAAGGCTGCGTAGATTATTCGATTATATAACGTTCTGCAAGTCTGTTACGACTGCGGTTTGAGAGAACAAGGAGGTAGAGATGATGGAAGAGCTTCAAAACTTTTGAATATGAATAAAAGGAGGGTGATCCCGCCAAAATATCGAAATCCATATTTAAAAATAAATTTGGCTGAATCAAGAATTAGTCTAAATGGTGGACATTCCGGGACTTTCAACTATAAATTGAAATCTTTACCAAAAGAGATTACCTTATTAATTTTACATGATATCCAATATTAACCATTTCATTTCTAGCTGGATGTCTCATGTGACAGGTTTTGGAATCGTAACTTGATATGTAAACCTTCAGGCCGCAGTCAGATGACTGCGGCTCTGATACATAACTATTAAGTTTCCGGTTTCCTTGTTTCGGTTTTATGATTAAACCGCACTTGCACTATATTTAAAATATGTTGCCTGTTTAAGTATGTGATGTCCATATTTTTTCATTAAATTTTCGGAAATGGTACCTACATACATCAATTAATTTGTTTTGGATCTAGTCGTGACAATCACTAGAAAACCGTAAATTGCCCTAGATAAACTTTTTATTTAACTCTTTATACGTAACATGATGCAATGCAACAAAGTATTGAGTAGACATTTCAGAATATAAGTATTCATACTCGCAGACGTCACAAATCAATTACGTAAAGCTGTCATATCCAGTGTCTGTACATCAACGTATCGACTCAAGCGCAGGTGTGGCCTGACGAGGTGTGCGAAGGCTATATTTTGTATGTGTGCGGAATAACTAATAACCTCCTGCTTCGTACTGCGATGTAAACAAACGAATGTACTGCATTCGCAACCGGTCGCCCAGTTTGTCATGCTGAAGTATGAGCGAGCTTTGGACACGTAACTGGCTTGCAGTGGCATTGTTAGAAGTTATACCTCTTTGTATTGGCGTAGGTTATGATTTTCTACTATTGTAAGCCACGTGCGAGAATTTAGTTGACTTTCACTTAATTATATACACTTCGAAATAAAGTGACTCGGTGGTCTAGTAGTCGTAAGTCCGACTAAGCAAGAGGTCTTGGATTTGATTTCCAGGTCGAGCAAAGTGTTATTAGGTTTTTCTATGAAATTCTCAGATTCGTGGTCAGTTGATGGCAATAGGCTACCGCCATATACGTATTACTTGGGACCTGGGCCATACCGGCGAAATGTGGGTGTACATAAGTACACCTCTGCCTAACCTTTTATTGACGATAGGCGTGATGTTATGTTAAAAAAAATGTTGTTCAATATTCACACATTTCAGGATTCTATTATGTCTAGACATATTATGAGACAAAAATAACAATCTGATGTACTGGTCATATGTAGGTATTATTTCCTACTTAATAAGCAAATCCGTAACCAAATAGGTATCCTAATATTTTAACAAATAAATTAACAGTTAACATTTTTACTAAGCAGCTGTTATTATTAAGCAGGTTATTTGACTCAATTAATAAATCTTCTTACAACTTTAAAGCAAATCATTATTTATAATCGTCTGTAGGTCACACATAGCTCTCAGACTCGAAATTACAGGTAATCGATATAATATAAAAATAATGTTCACTACACACATAAACATGATATATAAATACATATACGGATTATGTTGTTTTACAATTTTGCCAGCACAAATAAATAAATAAATAATTTATTGCCTCAATTAATTACTCGTACAATCAATAAACCACTCTATAAAATTTTAGTACTTTGATTTACGCTGATTCTGGGTAGTTATGGCAATAACCGCTGATACATAGCGTACTATACCTGAGAAAAATAAAATCTTATCCAAAAATACATAGAAAAGGAGAACTATCTGATTTCCGTCGTACCTACCTATCTTCTTTAGGTATATTTGTAGGTCCGTCATGGTTTTTCAAATATACGTCAACTAATTATGTGAATATAATTTTGTGACTTTTTAGGATCGGGGGAAATCTTTTTCCAAATCGAAATCCTAAAACATCCTTCTTAGTATTGTTCAGTGGTAAGTTTTAGAATCAGATACAACACCATTCAAACTCAATTCAATTCAATTCAATTCAAATATTTTTATTTCAAGTAGACCAATATTACAGGTTCTTTCGAAATGTCAACACTAGTTGCACGGTTCCAAAAAGTAGGTCTTATGGAGAAGAACCGGCAAGAAACTCCATAGATACTCTTTTAAATAATTCGTTATATTTACAATTTTCGTTTTTAATATTAATATGAGAATAATGCAGTCTGATGTGAAACGCATGAGTTATTCACTAGCACTAAAAAAATAAAATAAAATAATTATAATATTGACTCGTCGGGTAAATCCCATTCATAATACGTAGTGTTACGTGTGAGAAAAAAAACTGAATTTCAAGTGATGTGCTAACCAATACCGATACCAATGCGGGCTACAAAGATGACGTCGTCGCACTGCCGGAGCGCGACCCCGCCCCTCTCGCGGACTTCGTCGACGGATCTCGCGGCGGCCTGTCCTATATCGCCGGACCTCTCGAGGCGCGCGCTGTCCCCGGACCTGGCTCTAAACTTCACACGACATCGACCGTTATCGCCCGATGTTTTAGAGCATTGCCGACCGTTGTCCCCGGATTTCGCTCGAAGGTCAAGGTCACCCGCTAGACCAAGGTCACTCATGGAATCATTGTTGGTAGCGAAAATGGAGGCTCTGAGTACTGGGAAGCTGGTGCGGACGGATTCCATGGACAGTTGTAGCAGCTTCGGGTCGATGTCCTCGCTTCCTAGTGATGTGTGCCGTTGTGATGACTGCCTACTGGGCATAGTGGATTTCTATATGCCTAGTCCTGGTGATGTCAATAAGGCGTTCAGAAAGGTGAGTGAAGTGTTTTTTTAACAAATTCCAATGGAGTTCGTTTTATTTTAAACTAGTTATACATGTTGTGCAGTGATCTGATCAGGAATTAATACTGGATGTCGTGTTCGATTAGTTTTTGTTCCTTATATAGGTACTTGTTTGATTTTTTATATTGTCAGTATCGACAATTTTATAGACTGCACGGTTCTTTTAAGTAAGATTATTACGTTCAGCATTTTACAAATATTATGTGTGGGTGTTGGACTTTTGAATAGTCATTACGATATAAATGGTCTACACATTGTTTAATTTGTTTGTAAACATTGACGTACAGCTGCGTCACACGTGTGAATTGTGAAGTCAAACATTATCAACGTACAAGCAACGCCATCTAGTGATTTTTTTTGAGATTGCGACGTTCCTTCGAGTATTTCACATCGATCGTTGCTAGACTCTACGTTTAACATTTAGTTAATACTTGTCAACGACAGATGGCGCTTTCTCATGTAGAGATAACATTCAAACGTTTTTTTGTTTGCATGTTATTCTAAGAGGAATTTGTTTATTTACAAAGGTAGAAAAAAATAATAATACGACAACAAAAATAAACGTATTTTTATATGATTTATAGAAAAACTATGCGCCTTGAAAATATATAGGTTTGTATTGATTAAATTTAGGTATATATGTAAAAACATAATATGACCAAATAAGAAATGTTTATTTTAGGTACCTATATAAAATTATGCAAATATTACAATGTTTTAAAATTATCCATCATGTAACAAAATATTGTTTTTTTTTGTATTTCATTGCGCTACTATGTACTGTCCGTTATTATATGTTTTAACAACCGACTTTAAAAAATGGGAGGAGGATTCATGATCCACTTTATAAGTTTATTATTCACATGTAACTACATATTTTAATGCATTACTTTTAAATATATAGTTATCTATTTATTTTTTATTAGTCAAATATTCCATTTCTCCTTTATTGACTTCGAATTGGTTTATAGTTGTAGGTACATTTTCGGTAGTGACGCACTCTAAAACGGCTCAACAATTTATTAATGTGTACCTGCTTGCGCGTAATTTGATGCTATATGGAAACAATTCAATATTCCCTACATTCACTCACGCCTTTTTCCCATGGGGGTAGGCAGAAACTACAGAATGCCACGCGCTACGGTCCCTGCTTATCACTTTTGCCTCGTCCACATTCATACATCTCGTCATGCACGCTCGCCGGTTACTATTCGCTAATGTGCCATAAAACAGGTAACGCAAGTTTTATTATGCAGACTACCTCAAGTAGGTATATATTCGTATTATTGTGTAGCTATGTTTGGTTTGATACGTATATGTGGCCGCCACTCAATCAAATTTACTTAAATTGCAACGTATACGAGTAAAACGATTTAATTAGAATTAATTTTTGGGAGCAAGACGTTCTCACCGGTCGCGTAATTTTGTGTCTTCTCTTCCCCGCGCGCTCCCGCTTCCCCTTCAATTCGAGCCGCGGCGCGCGGTGCCGACTGCAGCGCCATTTCCGTGGCGGTGGCGACAAAACGAATTAATTGGCGTTGACATAAGCCCCCGGCCTTGGAAGCTCTGCTTTCAACGAAGTATTGACGATGAATATTATACAAGTGAATTGATGGTGATGATGGTGATGATTGTAATTTATGCAGTTTCCTCGTTTTCTTGTGGAAAAAGAGGACAAATTTTAGGAAACGCCCTCTGTATGACTCCTTTCGCCGTTTTAATGGTAGCGACTCGTGAGAGGCCATCCTTGCCGGGAAATGTTTGTATTATTCTCCCGAGACGCCATTGCATGGGTGCAAGATTATCTTCTTTGATTAATACTAGAGTATCGGGTTGCAACTCTTCTTTCTTTGTTTGCCATTTTGTTCTAGTTTGAAGTTCAGAAACGTATTCTTTAGACCATCTTTCCCAAAATTGTTGTCGCATTTGTTCTACTCGGTCATAACGAGTTAAACGATGTGAAGCAGTGGTCGTCAGATCCGGGCTGGCGGGCGCCGTGAGCGGCCGACCAATCAGAAAATGGGACGGAGTAAGAGGGAGGAGGTCTGCTGGATCAGTGGATAAGGGGTACATAGGACGAGAGTTGAGGACGGCTTCTATTTGCACTAATACCGTGCTTAATTCTTCATAGGTTAAATTTGCGTTACCTACGACGCGGCGTAAGTGAAACTTACACGACTTCACCCCTGCCTCCCACAGTCCCCCGAAATGCGGTGAATAAGGCGGTATGAAGTTAAATTTTATACTATCATCAGCAGCAATTTCAATGATATTATTACGATTATTATGTAAAAATTGTGACAATTCTTTCATTGCCCCGACAAAATTTTTACCATTATCTGAGAATATCTGAGCCGGTTTACCTCTTCGCGAAACAAAACGTTTTAAGGCGAGTATATACGCGTCTGTTGTTAAATTAGTTACTAATTCTAGATGAACTGCACGAGTAGAAAAACAAACAAACATATGTAACATTTTTCTAATTTAGCGCCCCTTCCTTTGCGGTTCAATATTAACAGTGGTCCGGCATAGTCCACACCACATCGCAGAAACGGATAGCCTGGTTCTAACCTTTTTGATGGTAAGTTGCCCATTTGAATGTTGAAAGATTTTGCTTTCATTCGAGTACATGTCACACAGTGATGCACGACATACCTGGCTAAATTGCGACCTCTAAGAGGCCACCAGCCTTCACGTATTGACGCTAATAATGCTTGAGGACCAGCATGAAGCTGTTTTTTGTGCTCGTATTCAAAAAGAAGACGTGTAAAAATATGCTTACTGCATAATAATAAAGGATGTTTTTTATCATATGAAAAAATTAAAGAATTTTCGATGCGACCTCCGACTCTAATAAGGCTATTATCATCAAAAAATATATTAAGACCAGATACATTACGAGATAGTTTAAAATTTGAGTTTCCCGTTGACGAATTAACTAAATCTGGAAACGATTCCCTTTGCGAGAACCAAGTTAAAATTCGAATAGATTTATTTAATTCATCCACTTGTAGCGGGCCGATTATACGATTAATTTTTATTTTATTGCGAGTATTATCAATAAAACGTAACATGTAAGCGAATACGCGTTTCATACGATTAAATGATGAAAATCTTTGAAATGGAAATGTATTAATATTACTCTGAGAAACTAATAACGTAGTGTTTACTTTTATATCTGGTAATTCACGAGTATCAATATTGTGGCAACTATAATCATGAACGAATTTAGAATTAAATGTATGTAAATGAAGGTTATCGTCCTTCATTCAATTTGAATTTGCCGCGCTTAACTCAATTCAAATTTGGCGCGCCATCAGGGATTGAAGTTTATAAGCTGTGCGACGGTTGTCATTATAAGAATCATTATAAAATAGTAAGAGGTTATGTGTAAATTAAAATACCGGTGAATATAAAGTAAATAAGTAAAAATATAGCTTAAATGTTGTTTCTCTTTTCAGGTAAGGATTAATATTGTTTGTAAACATCTTACTGATGTATTTATATGTTATAGCATACTATTTATAAAAATAAATCTCTTTTCAGAGCAACGCATTTCGCATTTATTTCACCGTCAGTCAATGTTAATAATATAGAACATTATATGTATGCAAAAAATCTGGGCCATGCCACCAAATATCGGATGTACATAGCGCATCGAGTGTTACCCCACGTGATACTAAATCAGCGGGATTAGATTTACTACCTACATGTAGCCACGGTAAACTACCGGTACGTTCGTTAATTTGAGATATTCTATTCTGAACAAACGTTTTTAAAGAATGGGGCGACATTCTTAACCAACCCAACACAATTGTTGAGTCAGTCCAAAAATAAACTGTGTCAAAACTCAGACGAAGCGAACTAATAATTTTCGTATATAATTTAGCCCCTAACAAAGCGCCGCATAATTCCATACGTGGGATTGTAATTGGTTTGAGAGGCGCGACCTTGGACTTGGCGCATAGTAAATGTACTACCACCGAATCCGCAGTGTCAGAGTACGAACGAACATAGGCGCATGCCCCATATGCACTCTGTGAAGCATCAGTGAAAATGTGAAGCTCTTTATGTTGCATTTTACAGTCGACTGCCTGTCGTGGTATACGTGTATTTGGTAAATATTTAAGTGACTCGACGAACCCTTTCCACTTAGTTAACGCATCGTGAGGAATGGGATCATCCCAATCAATTTTATACAGCCATAACTTCTGTAATAATATTTTTGCAACAATTATAGTAGGCGCAAGCAAACCTAACGGGTCGTAAATCTGCGCGACGGCTGATAACATAATGCGTTTTGTGACGTGATACCCAGTTGGCTTAAACTTTGTCGTATAATGCAACTCGTCTGTTGTTGCAAACCAACCTAATCCCAAAGTTTTACTTTGACAATTTTCACCTAAAGATAAATTTTTTGACGAATTGAAAGTTGTCAAATCGAAGTTAAACAACCATTTACGTAAATATAAACCACCCGATTTTAATTGATTAGAAACCTTATTACAAATGTCTAATAATTTAACTTTATCATCGCAACCCGTTATTAAGTCGTCTACGTAAAAGTCTTGGTCAATGACCTTTGCTATAATGTTATCAGTGCACTCTGATGCGAGCTGTTTAAGACAGCGCATGCTTAAATATGGCGCGGATGCAGTTCCGTATGTAACCGTGTTAAGCCGGTACACACCGAGTGGTTCCGTAGGACTTTCTCTCCATAATATTAATTGCAAACTTTGTTGATCAGGTTGAATTAAAATTTGTCGATACATTTTTTCAACATCGGCGCAAGCAATATATTTATACTGACGGAATCTTAATAAAATAGCAAATATATCGTTTTGTAAAGAGGGACCAGTGAATTGAATATCATTCAGTGACTTTCCACTGGATGTTTTAGCGCTTGCGTCGAATACAACCCGTAGTTTAGTAGTTGTGCTGTGTTCTCTTAACACACCGTGATGCGGTAAGAAATAATGGGGAAACGTATATGTATCTATTTTTGTCATATGACCGAGTTGTAAATATTCGTGCATAAAATCAAAATATAACGATTTATAACTCGGTGTGCACCGACCTAACTTACGTTCGAGCGCGAGGAACCGATTCTCCGCTCGCTTGTATGAGTCGCCTAGTTGGTCAGCTGATTCGCGTAGTGGAATCCGCACCGAGAAACGACCGTGATTATCACGTATTGTAGTATCTACAAATAATTTTTCGCACAAACGCTCCTCATCTGTTAAATTATCTGCATTGCATAATACTTCTTCCAACTCCCAAAATTTTCTTAATTGCATATCTAATTCGAACGTTTGTGTAAAATTGCATTGGACTTTATTAATGCGCAAGTCTTTTTTGCGAACTAGACCTGACACAACCCAGCCTAATTTAGTATTTTGCAAATAGGGGCCGTTGGAAAGACGAATTAAACCATCACTGAGTAGTTCCCAGAATTTGTCAGCACCGATTAATAAATCAATGTGATTACTCGAATAAAATTCAGGATCTGCGAGTTTTACGTTACCCGGCACTCGAAAGTTATTTATATTATTACCGATCGAAGGCATCGTAGCGGTTATGCACGGTAAAACTAGACAATTTAAACGCATATTAAAATCATTATTTTTTGACCGTAACTGTACATTACATGACTGTGTAGACTGCGTCACCGAATTACCTACACCTGTGACGTGTACTGTGGACTGTAATAAACGAATTTGTAATTTGTCGCATAACGATTTTGTAATGAACGAATGCTGACTGCCGTTATCTAAAATAGCACGAATTGTATGAAATTTATTATTGATGTCAGCAATGTCAACTAACGCAGTTGATAATAACACAGGTTCTTGTAACGAATATTCACTGTCAATATTACGAGTTTTAGCGGACGTACTATGCAGTAACGCGGTATTGTATGCGGAGCCGCCTGCCTTCGGCGCTCTCGCCGCGGACTCGGGCTCGGCTAGCGGCTCGACCGGCGTCGCTGCCGCGTGCGACCCACCTACGAGTGATGTCGCTCTGTGATCGTTATCAGTACAATCCGCATGAAGCATTGAATTATGCTTACGGTTACATTGCCTGCATGTACCGAACCAGCAATCGGAAACTGTATGTCCAGTGCGCATGCAATTTTTACAAAGTTTATTTTCGTCTACGAATTTTATCCTATCCTTTATAGAAAGGTTATTAAATTGACTGCATGAATACAGTGGGTGATTTGCCTTACACATAGTGCATATTTGGCTACGATTAGATGCAGAATTATACGAATTATTATTATGTTTTTGCTGCTTAGCTGAATTACGAGTAGATAGGTAACTATGTGAACTTGTTTGAACCGGTGTGTGTTTCTTTACGAAACTGTCTGATGATTGTTTATTATGCGAATTTTGGGTAACCTTAATAGTTTCTAGCATATCGGCCCTATCAGTAAGAAATTTAATTAAATCACTTAAAGTTATTTTATCACTAGTGGGACTTAGCGAGTTATTAAGACTGCCTTTATGTTGTTCCCACTCCCGTTCGGTGGTTGGGTCCAATTTGGAAACTATTAGATATATAATTAAAGTGTCCCAACTTTCCGTGGGCTCACCTAAACCTTGAAGAGCACGAATATTTTTTAATATAGTATCTATCAGCTTACGAATTTGAAATGACGATTCTTTGTTAAGCGATTGAGTTGTAAAAAGCGCCTTGACGTGATTATGAACGAGTAACCTATTATTATTAAACCTATTTTCGAGTAGGCCCCAGGCTATCGCGTAGTTTTCCGCTGTGAACTGCAAGGATTTTATAATCTGACGGGCAGTACCAGATAAAGCAGACCGAAGATAATGAAATTTTTGAATTTCATCGATCGTTTTAGAGTTATGAATTAACGATAAATATGTGTCTCTAAATTCCAGCCACTGTTCGAATGAACCATCAAATGAAGGTAACGAAATTGTAGGTAATTTAATACTAGAATGCTTATTATTACATGTATGTTTTTCTTCATTTGCAACAGACGACTTTAACATACATTTGGCCTTTGATAAATGTTCGTAATATGAATTTTCAAATGTTTCCCTCTCTAATAGTTCTCTTTCTAATTCAGAACCCTGCGACTGTAGTTCAATGTCATCCTGAATAAGAGAAAATTGCTCGAGTAATTTATCTGCTTTATTACAACGATCTTCTAAACCTACCTTTTGAAAATCTGATAAATCAGAGTCCTGTAAGGACTGGATATGTTTTGAAAATAAAGTGAATTTACCTTTAATCACCCCCCGTTTTTTAATCAAATCTTTTAAAGTTTCATCAAACGGCATTTCGAAGAAATATGAAAGACAGGAGAGAATAAAATACAAGTAGGTACTTACAGTTTCGTATTCAAAATGTCGGTTGGAAAGTAGCCACGAACTCACGCGCGACTCTGTAGGTAAAATACTTACTTGCACACGAAGTTTTAAGATTTACCGGGTTATATTACTGAAATTTAGCACACTATACACGATATTAGCGCAAATGAGCACTGGGATAGGCTTTGGATAGGATATTTAAATTTGAATGGCCGACCGACTTTCTTCCGCTGGAACCGACGCGACGATTAACTGACGATTATTTATGTTTCGATCCGGCTCGATGGATCAATGTTTGGTTTGATACGTATATGTGGCCGCCACTCAATCAAATTTACTTAAATTGCAACGTATACGAGTAAAACGATTTAATTAGAATTAATTTTTGGGAGCAAGACGTTCTCACCGGTCGCGTAATTTTGTGTCTTCTCTTCCCCGCGCGCTCCCGCTTCCCCTTCAATTCGAGCCGCGGCGCGCGGTGCCGACTGCAGCGCCATTTCCGTGGCGGTGGCGACAAAACGAATTAATTGGCGTTGACAAGCTATATTTGTCATTTGGTTTAAATGCGTTTTTCGGACTTCCTTTGTTCATTTACTTGTGTTTAATAAGATACATTAATCGACTATTGTGGGGTCAATGCCCTGCATGAGCTGGACCAATGATTGGAGGGCCTGCATATGTTTAGTGAGATATAGGTAGGTATCTGTTCAGTAGTCTCATATAACATAATACCTGCCAAATATGATGTTATAATGTCAGGTTTTACGTCAATCACCGTATGGGGACACATCGTCATCTTCACTTATAAAGGTAAAGACTACGTGCAAGGGCCTACGTGCTAAAGCGTACGTGCTGATTTACACATGCCTGCTTATATCATAGAATGAATTGTAATCATCAGCTACTCATTTCCTGTCCCATTGCTCCGGTGTTCTTCGCTGAGCATTCTTGAGAGGGATTAAGGCCATAGTCGGGTTGGATGACTTCAAACGCCTTGGAGAAAATTGCGAATGCAGGTTTTCTTGTAGGTAATGTTTAGCAGTACTTTCATACCAAAAGAAGGGTAGGAGGCTCACGTGATGGGCATAGCCGTTGCCCATGAAAATCTATAACACCGGAGAACTTGCAAATGTAACAACTTTAAGTGTTGTATGCCTTAGGATTGAACTAGAAACCTCTGATTTCAAAGTCTCCTGCTTATCACGACAATAAAACATGGTCATAGCTTTCTCTACGAATTGATAAACATTTGATTTAACGACGCTTTAGTGACGGGAGCAATAAAGTTGGCAGACATTTTGGCAGCTCGATTTGCGTCACACACTATTATACAATACATATACGTCTATCACAGTATTGCCTTGCATGCAAAGTTTATTGCGAATTTAATGGCACAGGTATTGCATTATAAAAGCCTACTTGAGTGGCTATTATTTTAAACGATTGTCTGGCACGCTCTAAGCTCTCTGTTTCTCTATCAATCTGTTCAGGGGCAAATCTTTTAACTGGCATCAACTGAGTAGCTCTTAATGACACGATAGAAGAATAAAGAAAACCCTATCATTATTGTAGATATGTTTTTTTATGTCACAAGGATGGCAAACAAGCATACGGGCCGCCTGATGCTAAATGGTTATCGTAACCTATAGACGTTTGCAACACCAGAGGTGTAGCTTACGCGTTGCCGACCATGTAGAAACCGTCTAAGTTTCTTAAAAAAATGTAAGAAGCCAGAAGAGGACAAGAAACCAGCGAATCTTAGGATCCATTACGTACACGGCGACAAGTTTGAAGCAATGTCAGGCCTGGGGTTAGATCGCTCTATGTTTTTAATACATAGCTTCAATAGTCCTTCTTCCATTTCGATGTAGAATTGCATGTATTGAAGTTATAAAAATGGTAAATTACTGGTACCTATAGTAGATTTTGCGTAAATATTTAACAACTATGAAGACGAGACAATTTTGAGTATTAAATTTTAAAGGTTTTTGTATACCTATATCAAGAAAAGAATATCATGTCGTAACGTTTCGTTTCGTCCAAATAATCAGTCAACATAACCAATAATATAAATATTTACGAATTAGCACTTAGCAGAATCCTCATTTTTGACGAAAAATAATCCGTTGGATTCTACATTACCTTAGTAAGTCCTCTAACATAAGGTCCTGTAGTCATGACCTTTATATTTATATGTAGAGTATGGTGTAGAGAGCACAAGAACGGCCGCAGACCATGGGGTCTTGGGTTAGGTGGACCAGTAGGTATGTATTATTGAGATTTTCTAAAAATAGTTTTACCAAAACGGAGTTCGTTTTCCTAGGTTGGGTGATAGAACCTAAAACATAATAGTAACGTGACTTCCCCCCAAAACCCCGAAAGTGAAAGAAGCGTTTATAACATATTTATAATTTATAACAATACTATTTTATTGTACGTTGACTAATAGTTAGAAGAATAATAATGTTAAGAAATTCACTGTGCTATATTTTATATTTTATTCTTTGACTGTGAAAATAATACAAATTATATTCTGTTTTCATGTTAATAAAGTCCAATCCTTTAAATTAATTTTGAAAACTATTAAAAACAATTATAATTTCTAGGAAATTTCATTGGCACGACGTTTTTCACGTAATTGTTAGTTTAAATAAACGGTTAATATAGTTATGTTGAATATTTCCTGTTTGGTCTGGTTCCACAAGTCATGAGGGGTTCGAAATATTTGCAGAATGAATCATCGTCATAATCCGGTGGATTGACGCACTCGCAGGCGTGAATGTCAGGATCTGATGGAAACAAGAACCGAGACACCTACGTTGTTATATACTGATTAATATAGTTATTAATTACAATTTTACTGTACGCTTTTGAAACCATATTGAGCTGTAAATTTGTTCTGTCGATGAAATGAAAGGTGGATTGCTTTAAATGGAGATATAGAACGCTAATTGCCGAAAACAATGAAAAACTGTAATCTCACAGATTACAGTTTTTTAGGATTAAACGCTTTCATAATATCTTTTTATTAATTAATGCGTTTAGTAAATAGTTGGTAACGGTAGCATAACAGACGTATTAACTGTGTCTTGCCATCCTGAGACGTCAGTGTATTGGCCTGTTAATTTCACTGACTTTTTTATCAGGCCCCTTAAACTGGAACACTATATGTCATCACACTACCAAATATTAGCAGGACTTTTTGACAATTGGGATGTATTCCACAGATCAACTCAGCAATATAGTCCTACCATTGTAATACATTGAAAGAAATGACGTTATCTTTTCATTCTGAACTTGCGCAGGACTTAGTAGATAATATCTTAGTGGAAGCTTCACGGTAGCCCGCGAAATTCAAATTTTCATACGTTTTTTGCAATTTGCCGGTCATTGTCAGACTGAACATTAAACAAAATATGATTCGCGCCTGTAATAGGTATTTAGTTACAGAATTATAATAATTTAAATCAATAAACAGCCCTCAAAGTGCATATAACTGCATTGATTGTCTATTTCATGAAAAAGTGATTCACATGCGGGCTAGCGTGGAGCTTCCACCTTAAATTGTATCTTCGGCCATCACTACGGATATTAAGCATTCTACGTCGAATTCTCCAACAAGTCCCGTGACGTAAACGGACACGCTTCGAATACTTTTCAGTCCCGTGCGTCTTTTTGACGTCATTATAGTCTTCGTATTGCTTTCTACTGCACTATGAATGAATGCTTAGGGGCAAGGTTCTCAGCTGGTTTTAGTTCAGCGTAGCGCAGTTGTCTTGTTTTTCAGCTATTAGTGTATGCTAGATAGAGACTAAGAATAAATTCAATGACTTTGGGTACAGAGTTTCCTCTGAAACAAGGTCAGACGGAACAAATGTTTCAACTGTGTGCAAATTCGACACGGAATATCAGAAACTGTATTTGTGGTCAGCGTCAATGTGAAAATATTGGCGTTCAGGTGATTTTCTGCAAGTTCCTTAAACATATTTTGTTTAGGCAAATCTTATAGTCCAAGATCCCAGGGCCGCCAGACGTCACGTATTTTCTGACGAACCAAATGTGGATTATTGAGTAGTGCTAGTATGTACTAAGAACGCATGCCTACCTTGCCTAGTGGGCCAATTTTCAGGTATCAGGTAATCAAGGTACATACAAATATTACTTACCACACGTAAATTCTCCAAGCTGATTTTTACGTATATTTTAGGCAATATCCTTAAACATCAGTAGTTTAGCCAATACTCCCAGACACTTTCCGTCGGCCGTATTGCTTTGCAGACGCTTTAAAGGTCCCAGAATAATTACTTAACTTCACGTAAATTATGATGTTCCATTCTCGTAAAAGGTTTTAAAATAGTTGTGACAGAAGACAGACCGATCCAAGGAGCCAATCATCCCCCTTAATTCAATTTTAATGCCTCTGTGGGTAGGAGCGTGAGGGTTTCATAACGCGCATGAGAGTGAGAAAATGCGCATGTCTAGGGGATGATTAGCCCCTTGGATCGCTCCGTCTTCTCGTAAAAGATTTCAAAATAGTTGTCTGGTGGCCATATAAAAAATGGAGCATCTGGGAGTATTCGCGACTGATGTTTAAGGATATTGCCTAAAATATACGTAAACATCAGCTTAGAGAATTTACGTGAGGTAAGTAATATTTGTATGTACCTTGATTACCTGATACCGGAAAATTGGCCCACTAGGCAAGATAGCTGGTAGGCATGCGTTCTTAGTACATACTAGCACTACTCAATAATCCACATTTGGTTCGTCAGAAAATACGTGACGTCTGGCGGCCCTGGGATCTTACTCTATTAATCCACCTGGCAAGTTTAGTGTAGGGTGGGAAAAAAAGGGATATTTAATATGTTTACTAGTTATTGAAATAAAGCTACTTTTGAAATGATTTTACGTTTTACGTTTCGTATCCGGCATCAATGGATCCATGAGCATGGGAACATGGATGAATATGTATTCGCGTAAGTTCGGGAAATTACCAGTTTACCTTGAAATATTGAGCTTCTTCGCTTTGCGAGTACGCGCAAACCTCACGGATAACAAAGGTCTCCATTTTAAAAAAAGACTGAGTTTTATGTACTTGGCGCATCCTCTCTGTAGATACAGTAATTTTACTGTCATATATGGGTATGTAGTCTGTCCTGTGACGCCAGTCGACTCGCTTCGAATACTCGGACGGCGCGTGCGTCATCGTGACGTCACTACACTTTGAAAGGCTTTCTACCGCGCCGCCTGCGCCGCTTTTGGGACGCAGCGAGCAATCTCAACTGCATACGTATGTGTTTAAATGTATGTACGTGCTTGGTGGAGGGTCGACCAGGGTTCTGCGTAGGACTTGCATTGTTTGTGTGCGGATGCACCATATTATGTGGGAATGTGAATGAATGTGATGGTGACTCGACTGACGTAGCTGCGATTGAGCGATTAAAGGACGTGGATTTAATACGCGTCTGAAACTTTTAGGAATGGTCGAGATCAAGATATATTTTGAAATATCAAGATTTAGAAATCCTGCTTCTTCGAGTTTTAGATTAGGTATAAGATTATTATATTCATGTTGTACACTTGCGGAGCGGTTATTTCCTTATTTTAGTAAGTAGATACATTCTTTTCAAACTTTATTTGATGGGTTTGATTTAATTTAACCTGAAATAAATTTCAATGTCTTATCTTAAAGCGTATAGCTGTGATAGCCGAGCGGTGTGACCAGTGGACTGAGATGTCAGAGGTCTCGAGTTCGAACCCAAGGCACGCACCACTGACTTTTCGGAAGTTATGTGCGTATTTATCACAAGCTCAAACGGTGAAGGAAAACATCGTGAGGAAACCTGCATGCTTGAGAGATTTTCTCGATGGCATGTGAAGTCTGCCAACCCGCACTAGGCTAGCGTGGTGGACTATAGCCTAATCCCTCTCAAAAAATGAGAGGAGACCCGTGCCCAGCAGTGGGACAATAATGGGTTGATGATGATGATGATGATCTTAAAGCGTAAAAACCACAATAATTAATACGTATTATAATATAGTAATTTTAATTAGGTTATTGTTCTTTAATTTTATTACTGCGTACTTTGTGTTTAAGGTTTTAATTGTTAATTTATATCTTTTTAAATAAATTAACTAAACAATGTATACCTAGTTCGTCAATCCATATCCAGAAAAAAGATACACAAAAGAGATGATAGAAAAATTATTACTAAATAATTACTAATGTAAAAAAACTCACACAAACAATGCAATTGTATGTATTGACTTTGTATGATGCTCAGTCATTCGATTAATGGAATAAATTAGTAATGAATGTGTGAGAATTTTCCCATACATTGATGCATACATTTAATACAAACATAAGATAATCAGAGCCGGACTTAAAACCACTTGAAAACACAAAATTACTAGTCACGATATTACGTAGAGAAATGCGGCTTTCACCCAGACCTGTATCCGGTAGCCACGTTGCCATAGTTATAATTCAAATTCAAGTATGACTGTAACGTTCTGAAACTTTTATTCAGAATATAGCTACAGAACGGCCACTCTCACTAACGTCAATCCATGTCTCACTAACGTTAGATACATCGGTGCCTCCGCAGTTCAATGTGTCAGTGTTCAGTTCAGTCCGTTGACAAGTAAATAATCTGACGTTCCTTCATGCACTCATTCGGGTCTTAATAAAATTATGACAAGTCAAGTTGGTAGAGAGATAGTAGGAGTAGGTATCAGCAGCGAAGTGCCTGGTTACCATCGTGTTTTAAAAGTAATCAACAGTCTACTCCGCACAGAAAAAAAAAAAAAGTTATTATGTATCTTTTGCTACCATAAATCTTCAGATCCCCCAAAATATAATCACAGTGGAAGCGAAATCAATGTTCGGAGCTGTTTAAACTCAAATTAAAATGATTATGCCTAATTACTAAATAGCTTTAAGAGTCAACTTAAAGTGAAAATTCACCAAAAACTTGGCGCCCATCATTAAAATGAAAAACGGAACGATGATGAAATGCCAATAAAATTGCCTCATGGATGGGAGCTCAATGTCTCGAATTAAATGTAATAACGGTTTGCAGCAATTAGCTCTTGAAAGGGTATTCGCATTTATGTACATGTATTAGACACTTAATTAATTGAATAAAATCAATAGCCTTATTGTATTGTGAAAACTGGTTGCTCTATTCCAAAAAGTATGACGTTAGACGGATAACCGGCGAGAATTTAATTTATTAAATCAATATGAGACTAGTGCAGTTTGATGTGAAACGTTTGAATTGTATTCCGGAAAGAAAAAAACTAAAATGCGTTTTCATAACCTGTAATAATCCTAATTCTAAGTATAGGTACATATGTACACGATAAAAAATACAAATTTGTAAGGTGCTTTAAAAACATGAATACGTGTTTCTTAAATGTTTAAAACATGTTACCGCAAATATTTTGTGACATTTATTCATTACATTGTAAACATGTAACAAGATTACATCTTTCATCAATAAATAATGGTTCTGAATATAGTAGTACATTAACAAAACTTTAAAGTATGACGTCATATGCCATTGTCGTAGACCCATCCCATTTGCGCTCGTCTGCGTGACGTGACCTTACAATACAAATTACAATAGGATTTTTTTTAACACACTTGTATGTAAATTGGGCTATGAAAATTTAACATAATAGCACAAAGTCAAAGAAAATCGAAAATATTCGTAAATATTCACTAAAAGCATTCGAATGAATATGTATAAACCGACGTACTTATATATACATATATACCTACAGTACTTTGCAGAAATAATTGGCTACCCACGTGCTTAGATTTGGTATCTTTTATTTTCTGAACTGTTTAGGGCTAAACATATTTTTAAGTGACGAATAAACATCGTTTATGTATATTTCCATGTTTTCAAATGCTAAATTACAGTCCCGTGTTATGTTTTAATTTCTCTGACAATAAATAATCCGATCGATTTTTAAATCTAAAGATCGATGTAAACGTTGTCTATAAAAGCAAGATGTCAATTTTAAAGTTTTAAGAAGACGAAATTGCGGACATAGCAATTTTATGTTACTTAATGCAATTTAATTAGGAATTTTTTTTTACTGGTAATTGATTTGGCCAAATAAAATCGTTTTTTCAAATTACGTGTGTAGGTAACATCCAGCTAGCATTTAGAACTTATATTATCTGTGAATCAATGATATGTTAAATAGCGAGTTTTAACTTAGGAATTCAAGATTTAAAAAAGACTTATTACATTGAATTAAAAGGAATTGTTATTGCCTTTTTTGTCGTTGCAGTTCTATATTTTTTTAATTTATATTGATAAAATGATGACAAATTCGATAATCGCAATCAGAATCCCTACAGATTTTCCACTCAGAACAGCATATTAACTGAAGAACACTCATTATATAAATTATACCTATGCGTAGAATGACGTGTGAAGAATGATATTTAATTTCGTTTACAGCGATTTATGTATGTATACCTACAAATACGGTATGATTGGGTATTACGCGGCGATTTAACTGTCAACCGGTGTACTTGGCAAATTCTGTGCATCCTGTCTATTTAAGTTTTTCCGGGCTCCGTGAAGATTCGGCTTTAAATTTTCGCTATAACAGATCAGTTAAATATACTAGGTTATATATAATATATGGCTTTATATAGCTCTCTAAGCACTCCAAACGCCATTGCGCTTGAATTTCAAAGATTCCAAAGCTTAAATCAATTAAATCAACACATCAAAAATTTTATCATCTCAAAGCTTCTTTCTACTTGTAAAAGGAAACAACTGGGTGGTTTAGTGTGTAGAAAGCTTGTAAAGGGACGAGGAGTGTTTTAAATTAAAAAGGTTTTGCTTTGAAATAACAAAAATGTCTGTAAGGTCTCGGACCTAAACTGAAGATTTTTCTAAAATATTTTTTCGAATTATATTAAGCCAAACCGAAGAAAAGTGTGTTTAATGTTAAATATGGTACCTACTTATGAAAATTCAATTGAATAAAAACAGCGATGACAACATACTTTGATATTTCAATGTACGTCAACAGTCTTTAATAATTAATTCATAATTCACAAAAACCAACCGCAAAACCACTATCATTGACAAAAAGTGACAGTTGTTGAAATATAATTTAACAATTTTATTATATTTTCTGTTTCTCGCATTTTCAATCCTTGACGCACAAGTTGATCGTTTGATATTGTAAAAGAGAGATAGCACTCTACCGGTTGAATAGCGGCGTCCTTGTATTACATCTTCATTAAGATCGCTTGAAGTACGGCCCTAGCTCACGGCATCTACGCAAATTGTAACTTAGTATTACAACCAATAAACCACAAAACTTCAAATAGGTGCGCAAGCACTTAAATGCGTCTATAGATTTATTTTTCCCAAGGTTCTTTTCCACACGTTTTGCGGACACGCTCCACTTATTTGCGTCATAGTATCGCCTCCGTTTTCTGTTTAGTACACAACCGCTAAAAAAGTTAAGTGAATAAACTGTTGGAAGTGTTTACTTATGGGAAATAAATCGAGGCAACGACACAAATAAGCTTAGTGTATAACGTCCTTTGTAAACTAGATTAAAATACAACTCTATGGTCAAGTAATATTACATGTGAAGAGAAAATTGTATACATATTTTTAAGTATATGAGATTTGGTATAGGTAATTAAAGTTAATACAGAGAAGGAGTGCAAAATACTTATACATTAGAATGAGATACAATAAACCATTACATTCTGCCAATTCTATAACGAAATCACAGATGAAATTCTAATTTGAATTAAAGATTCAACAAAATCTCAAGAAGTTGCGAAGTCGAAAGAAGTTCTTAAATAAAAGTGAGTAAGTGCAGAAACAAACCCAAAAACAATAGGTATAATATTATTGCATCAAAATTATGAATTGCCATCGACGGACTGCTGGCTATACCTCGATGTAAATAATACTTGTGTCATATGCCAAATTAGTAGTTTCGTTTATTCCTAAAATAATGTTGTCCTTTCCGTGAACTATAGAATTCTCAAGTATCATGATAGTATTGTGCTATGTTAGGGTAAAGTGAACCTAATCGCAACAGGGTTAAGGAAGACATTTAAACAAAGCTATTTAGGCAAATCGTCAATGGCTTTAGGATACCTACTTCTTACATTTTTTAAATGTATTTTTGTGGTTTTATTGCAAATGGTGTTATAAGTAGCTTTTGCGGTTTCCTGCATTTGATGAATGTTATAAACAACGCCCACAAGGCGCCATTCATTTCATATCATTTAATAGGTATTATTCTTATTATTTTGTCCTTTGGTTAGGTAATTCTAAATTCCAGATAGCCTCAAATATTCTCACGTTGGCGAGCATATAACAATAAGGTTCTTTTTCCTTATTTTAAAATGTGTTTAAACTGAACCTACATAGAAACGTGTGAGCGAGCACAAAATGGAGGCTAAGAGTGTGTTAATATTATTATTATTATTTATTGTTCTGTATTCCATATCATTATTTTTTATTTTTCTGCTGGGTAATATGGATTAAGTAGTATATGCTAGCTCACATAATCGTAGTTAATTAATGCACTCTATTATGTATAGACTGATTATCGTATTATATAGAATCATTTATCAAATAAACAGACAGAAATGTTTTGCTGGGGAGTTTGTTGCGCTGCTTCTTCTTCCCAGCAAAAACATTAGGAAGCAGTGAAGGGCGGGCGTTTTTGGGCGCTGTCTTTATTGTCGACATTCAAAAAGAGCCAATTAAATTTGGCCTACTTTGAATAAATGATATTTTGACTTTGACTTTGAAACTATGTTTAACAGTAATCTTCCTTAGTTCCATCTGCAGGATTACAATTAGTACCATTATTTAATTAATTAATTAAATTAAAACGGCATAATAAGAGGCATTATGCCGTTTTAATTAAATTAAATCAAGGACATACATTCATGAAGAAAATAGAATGTTAACGTATTTGGATAAAATAAGCCATATATATACAGCCCTGATATATCGCTGACGTCTAAATAGCAAATGTATATTATTATTCAAATTTTTCCCCTGACTTGTAGATTTTCTAGAATACATGACATTAATTTTCATAGTCTTGGACAGTCAATGTACGGTGCTTTCGTCAATGACCGCGTAAAAATGTACCTACTGATTAATTTAAACCGATTTTATGAGTCACGTACTTATGAATCAAAACATTATGACAGCCAGAATTAAATACAAACAGAAAATAATGCCCTTAGGGCCTTTTGCTGTAAGGCTGAAAGTGGTATAATGCCGATAATCTTTACTATAGCTACAAGTTCTAAATAGAATACATCTGGTTATATTAAAATAACCGTTACTGCATTATATTTGAGGGCTAGCAAAGAGAGCGACCCGTGGACGGATCTTCGCCCAGGGGCGTATCTGTCGACGCGTATTTCATATAAAAAGAATAAAACCTGAATTTAGGTACACTTATAATTAGCAACAGGTAATAATATTATTATACCGGATCCGCTGGACCGGTCGTCGTGGCGATCATTGGTGAATACCTATGTCCAGCAGTGGAGGTCTAACGGTGTGATTAGATGATAAATAATAAAATAAATAACAAATAATAATGTATCCGAAAATTGGGACACAGCGACATCTAGTTTTGAGCTAAGCAACGAGACTTTTTGTAGGAGGTAGGGCATAGCGAGGTTTCTCGCTCAAATTGAGCTGCCCGACTGGGGAAGTACCTCCGCCTCACAGAAGACCGCAGTGAATCAACAATAGTGGTCTTTCTGCGAGTGAGTAAGGTTACCAGAGCTCATTGGGGGAGTGACTATTCTGACAGTATGGGAATTCCGTTTGCTGTCAGTTCAGTAACTCCCTATTTTAAGAAACCTGAACGGTTTCTAAGGGGTTTGGCAACGCATTTGCAATCCTTAGGTGTTGCAAATGTCCATGGGCGGCAGTCATCACTTACCATCAGGTGAGCCGCCTGCTCGTTTGCCCCTTTATCACCATAAAAAAAGGCTTGTGTTACTGATCCTAGATGGTTGATATACTATATATTATTATATACCTACTTTTTTTGGTGATGAATATGGGACCGAACAATTTGATGAAAGATAATGTTTATTAGTCGTTTAGTTATATGTGTGTAAACTGTTTTGCTAATTTTTGATTGTCTCGTTTTCAGGTAATAAAATTATCGATATGATCCTCGTAGTCATTGGAATACGTAAGTTTTAGTTATAAAAATTAACTTTAGTTGTTTATTAGTGAATAGAGTGCGGAAATTGTGAGAACTGCATATTTTACCGCGCATTGTGGGCTTAGTGATAGATACATACTTACTTATCATATTTTAGCTTCTCAATGCTTCAACGTATTTCATTATATTACCTATATTTTTAAAAGTCCTTACATTGTAAATAATACGATACCATAACGTATTCACACAGCAATTGACGTAATATTATTTACATTGTTACGCAATTGTCACGTATACTAGTGCTCCGACCTTGGTCTTTCAATAACGATAATTGTAATAGTCTTTTATTTTATTTCAACGACCCGATTAGCAGTCCGACACAGCAGTATCAAAGATATATTATTATTTAATCGACGTAAAAGTTGTTTTTATGATGTTTCATTTCATGATTTACTGTCCACTCGGCACGGGTCTCCTCTAATTTCAGAAAGGATAAGCTAACCAGCACGGTAGCCTAGTGCGAGTTGGCAGACTTCACACACCATCGAAAAAATCTCTCGAGCATATAGGTTTCCTCAAAAAATTACAATTAAAATGTGCCCTTTTGTGCACACAACTTCATGATAATAACGACCAGCCTATCTAGTAACTGGAAGACAAGAATATTGCCCAAATTCGTCGCTCCCTAAAATCTGCCGCCCTAGATAGCACCTTATTCAGCCTTTTGGTAAATCGTTAGGGGAGTGACTATTCTGACAGCATGGGAATCCCGTTTGCTGTCAGTTCAGTAACTGTCCTATTTAAAGAAACTTAAAAGGTTACTATAGAGCCGGCAACGTGTGAGCGATACCTCAGGTGTTGCAAACGTGTATAGGCTAGGTACGGAAACCGTTTACTATCAGGTGGGCAGTAAACTTGCTTGCCAACCTTATAATTAAAAAAAATCCCACTGTTGATGTCGCAATTCCCTATTTTTAACGTTGGATAAAAAAATTACACCAACGAATAGGTCCTCATAATCCGCTTATCATTTGAAACACAATGGCTTTATAAATAGTCTGGGAATAAGCACATAATGGATGTTGATCACTGCATCGCATGACCACAATGGTATCAACTGAAATCATCCAAGCACATTGTAGATAAATAATCTTATTTTTAGCATATCAGATCTTATAAATAAGTTTAAAAATATACTTTGATATCTAGTTTCTTGATCATTTCAATTTTTAACTGACTTAAAATATATATATAGAGAATATATAAGGAAGGACGTGTTCTTTTTGCGTTGCGTTCAGTATGGTCAAGTAATTTTATTGGTTTTGGTATTTTATTTGTATCAGGGGTTTTGAAAATTGTACCACGTTCATATTAACTCGCTTTCTAGTTTATCTGTCCGATCGTATTTTTTTATATACTATTATCTATATTTTATTTTAGGTACTCATGGCTATATATTGAAACGTTATTAAATTTTAAGAAGCCCAAACATATAGTGCTGTCTCTTTTACTCGTCTGCAAAGTGAAAGATGCAGCACTATATTTTGAGGATTACTTGAAGTTGGGTAGCGTTTGGGTATTTGACCCTTACAATTTTAAATATAGTAAATCCCATTAACGATCTGATTAGCGCAGCGATAAGGCTCCTTACTGCAATGGTCACAGACTTTAATTCCAGTAGGGGAAAATATTTGTGTGATGAGCATGAAAATTTATACCGGACCAGCTCTGGTCGCTGGACCCCGGCTAGGAGCGAGGCATCGCTCGCCTCGCATCCTCCGCGCAGGCGCACGCATAACGAACACGCGCGCCGCCTACTTGGGGCCATTTTCAGGTCGGGCGGCGGACTCCCCTAGTCGCGCCCAAAATTGGCCACCCCTGCATTATATATTATCGCGATAATGACATAAAGTGGTTTTTATATAACAAATAATATTGAGCCTTTTGGAAAAAAAAGAACCCTGAGGGAATTATTTAGAAGGATCCGGTTAAAACCTTAATTATTTTATAGTATTCGTTTTGAATAAATTAATTAACCACGCTGACATCAGAAATCCAAGAAAAGCTTCGCTAATGTAAACTTCGTTTTACGTAAGATAAAATATCCAGGTATTACATCCGGATGTCTGATTAATTGATTTCGAACTTATTCATTCGATCGAAGTCATTTCATACAAATTTGTTACTCAAAACTGCAACCACAGTCTAGTGATGTCACCCAAAACATTCTAAGTTTCGAAACCGTGTGAGTCTTTTTCACATTCTGAGAAGAATTACTGGGTCGATGATGACGTCACTGAATTGCTACTGGTGGACAACACAAATAAGCTGTTTTATCACATTTATCTTAGTGTACCTCCGTATCTTAGATTAAACATAATAATTCTGTTACATTATTAATATAAAACAAGCGGTAAATATCTCCATCAACCGGTCTGAACTGGTATTTTATTTACCATACCATAATTTGCTCCGTAGTTTATGGGCTGTGATTAGATTTTAGACATAAATAGAGATTTACTTGAAGTTATGTGCCATAATTTCTCATACATTTTATACTGTGATTAATAAGTATATTTCGCTTCGTCTTATAAAATTCTTCTTTCAGTGTTTTTGTTTTAGCATTTCATAATTATTAACTCATTTAGTGTTCCACTGTTTCACGGATCTTGGAGAGGAGATCGGGCCTAGATATTAGTCAAATGTCATCAGAGGGGATCTTCCTTTTTATTTTGATACTAGCTGACCCAGCAAACGTTGTTTTGCCACATTATAGGGGTTGGTGGACAACCCTTATCACTAAGGGGTATGAAAAATAGATGTTGGCCGATTCTCAGACCTACTCAATATGCTCACAAAATTTCATGAGAATCGGTCAAGCCGTTTCGGAGGAGTACGGGAACGAACATTGTGACTCGAGAATTTTATATATAAGATTAAGCTTGCATGGCCTTAGGTAAAGTAGTAGAGTGATCTCTATAACTTGTAATATACGTAAAACCAAAACAGTTTTCTATTAAATCATCATTTCAACCGTTAGACGTCCACTGCTGGACATAGGTCTCCCCCAATGATCGCCACGACGACCGGTCATATGCCGCCCGCATCCAGTGGATTCCAGCGACCTTCACCAGGTCGTCAGTCCACCTTGCCGGGGGCCTGCCCACACTGCGTCTTCCAGTACGTGGTCGCCACTCTAGAACCTTCAAGCCCCATCGGCCATCCGTTCTTCGAGCGATGTGCCCTGCCCACTGCCACTTGAGTTTGGCGATTCTTCGGGCTATGTTAGCGACCCGGGTTCTTCTACGGATCTCCTCATTTCTGATTCGATCACGTAGTGAAACTCCTAACATAGCCCTCTCCATCGCTCTCTGAGTGACAGTGAGCTTCCTTATAAGGCCCATTGTAAGCGGCCACGTTTCGGTGCCATAAGTCATCACTGGCAACACACACTGGTCAAAGACTTTCGTCTTGAGACACTGCGCTATTTGGGACGAAAAGATTTGGCGTAGCTTCCCGAACGCTGCCCAGCCGAGTTGGATTCGACGATTAACCTCTTTCTCTAGGTTGGACTTACCTAACCGGACATTTTGTCCCAGGTAAACATAATCGTCGACAACTTCGAGAACAGAGCTTCCGACCTTCACCGGAGTCGGCACAACATGGACATTTGACATGACTTTCGTCTTGTCCATGTTCATTTTAAGACCGACACGTTCAGAAGCTCTGCTGAGGTCATTGAGCATAGTACTAAGCTGTTCAGCGGTCTCAGCCATGACTACTATATCGTCGGCAAATCGAAGGTGAGTGAGGTACTCGCCGTTTATGTTGATGCCAAGCCCTTTCCAGTCCAGAACCTTAAAGACATCCTCTAATGCAGCGGTGAACAGTTTCGGGGAAATAACATCACCCTGTCTCACACCGCGCTGCAAGAGGATAGGTTTTGAGGTCTGATCCTGTAATCGGACTGACATAGTGGCGTTTTCGTACAAACATTTCAACGCTTCGATGTACCGATAGTCAATTTGGCACCGCTGTAAGGCCTGTAGTACCGCCCAAGTTTCGATCGAATCGAAGGCCTTCTCATAGTCCACAAACGCTAAACAAAGGGGCAAGTTATACTCCTCAGTCTTCTGTATAACCTGCCGTAGCGTATGTATGTGGTCTATGGTACTAAAGCCTTTCCGGAAACCGGCTTGTTCGGGAGGCTGGTAGTCGTCAAACCTGCGTGCGATTCTGTTTGTGATGACTCTCGAAAACAACTTATAGACATGGCTCAGGAGCGATATAGGACGATAGTTCTTCAAAAGAGTCTTATCGCCTTTCTTGAAGAACAATACGACCACGCTTCTGCTCCATGCCTGCGGCGTTTTCCCATCGAGGATGACAGAATTAAAGAGCTTTTGAAGGGCCATAAGGATCGGTTTACCACCTGCCTTCAGCAGCTTTGCTGTAATTCCGTCATCACCCGGTGCCTTGTTGTTCTTAAGCTGTTTGAGAGCCATATAAATCTCATACAGGCTGACGTCCGGGATATCTTCGGTATAGTGCCGGGTTAATCTAGCTCTTTCGTCGTTCGCTAGATTCACGACAGGTTCGTGTGTCGAGGTGTATAGCTGCCCGTAAAACCGCTCGATTTCACTCAGCAGCTCAGGTTTGGATGACACGATTCTATCATCGTCGGTCTTCAGCTTCGTCAACTGGCTTCGGCCAACAGTCAGATCTCTGGCAAAAACCTTACAGCCTCTGTTACGGTCTATCGCCTCTTTAATACAGTTTGTATTAAATTGGCGTATATCCCGCTTCAGAGACTTTGAGATCTGTCTGTTTGCTCGCCGGTACTCAGTTAGATCAGCCGAAGACTGCAGAATCATCCTGCGTCTATCCTCCATGAGCTGCAGAGTTGTGTCGGAAATCTTTTTGGTTCCACCAGTGCGTCGGGGTCTGAGGTGGTTGGACCCGACTGTATGGACAGCTTCCACAGTTTCTATTAAATAATTGCTTTAAATTGTTTTTATTTATTTATTGAGAAACAAACAGTCACAAAACAGGAATAATATCTATAGTTTATTGATATAGGATATATGACGACCTATGTGGTCTAGTGGTTCGAGTACCGGACTGCTGATCACGAGGTCGTGGGTTCGATTCCCACGGGGCACAAATATTTATGTGATGAATATAAGTGTTTGTGTTTGTCTGGGTGTTTCCTATGTATTATAAGTATGTATTTACAAAAAAAAGTATATAAGTATTATATCCATTGTCTAGTATCCATAGTACAAGCTCTGCTTGGTTTGGGACTAGATGTGTCAAATGTCCCTGAATATTTATTATTTATTTATTTATTATATAGATTGTCGTTCTTCTAAGAATTTACCAATTAATGGTTTCATCGTAAGTATCCAACTAAGGCATACTTCATTACGGTAATATTATTATTATTCATATCCTCTAATGGATGATAATCATTAACAGCTGGTGATTAAAATAATTGTCATTTAAAGGGTTATAATAAAATTGGTAATTTATTACGTTGGTATTGCAAACAAAACAAAATAGTGTCTAAAATAATAAAAACGAACCCTGTTTTGTTTTCGATTTTAGTGTGAATTTTGTATCTACCTTCTATAAATTTAAAGTCATTCAGCAACCGCGCCCCGACTATGCCTGGGTTGCCCCACCGTTTTTATGAAATAAACCTGTAATCTAAATGTCAGGTTTCTACACTTACGTAGTTTTGGCTGTGCATTAATGGATCTCTCAGCCAGGATCAACGATTTTATAAATTTTAATAAATAATATATATTAATATTAAGAATATGTGAAGTAAAACCTTTGTACCCATTTTTACGTCAATTGACTAATTGAATGTTTTTTTTTGTGATTTATTAATAAATCATATAGTATATGTTTTATAGCAAGACTATTTTTATATTATTATTTTCGCGATAATTAAAAAGTTATATCAAAAAAATATGTTTGAACCATGTACCGAAAACACGCCGAAGGTGCCCGAACTTATGCCGAGCACGTGTGACGTCATGTTATTTTTTCCTCTCAGTAGTACGACAGTTATTACCTGTTACCTTTGACATCTTTGACATTATGACGTCAAAGACATGGCGAACAATCGTGGCGTGTTCGTAGTCACGTGGTCCTTAATCAATATTAAATTATTTATTATTCATTAGTAAATAAAAATTAAGAATTATTCGAATCGACAATTTTTACAATTTGTGTTAAAGTTTTAAAATACATAAAAAACGAGTTTTTTTTTTTAATTCAAAGCCCCTATGTATATGAAATTTCCCATACTTATAGTTTATGTAGAGAAGGAGTGCAGCACGCTAATATGTTTTTAAATATGCGTAAATATATAAATTAATTCAATAAAAAATATAGTCCAATTTCGATCACTGGGCGACCACTAGTTATAATAAAATAAAATGGATAGATACCAGATCTGTTTTATTTCGATGAATACTTTTAATTATATGTTATACCATATACGCTACGTACATTATACGTTAACAATTGTATATACTTGTAGGGTGCTTTAAACTTAAATACTGAATTGTTACGCAAATTGATCATATTTATCTCTACGAATCTGTATTTAGTAGTTTCATGTTAACTCAAACACAAGGTGTATTTGGTACAAAACGATATGTCAACTATACCTACACATATACATATATTTTCGTAATACCTAACTAACCAGTTGTCCAACCGAAACGAAATAAGTTGTATGTCTTTGGTACATTTGAATAACTATAAACAAAATTTGTTTGACACCTCTTTAAACATTTTAACAGCGGTACATTGACGTGCATTTTATGAAGGACGTTGATATTTTTGTACACTTGAATTGAGGTTTAAAATGCTACTGTCCTAGAGAAAACATTTCAATCGGAATAATATGTATGTACGGTGGCCAGCACATCAAGCTACCACAATCTGTCAAATTTCTTTAATAGATTTTCAAATTTATGACAAACTAATAAGGTTCCTGTTCAGCTTGGTAAGTTTTGACAGATACGGATACGGATAGGTTGACCTGCTGGCGACTATACAATAGAAAAATATTTTGAGAATAGTTTCCTGTAAAAGGTTTGTTGAGTTTTATATAAAATCATTCAATATTGTTTAAGTCTGTCTGAAGAAGCTATATTAGCCTAGTAATTTGACCAGTAGACTATGAAGTCAAAAATCTCGAGTTCAATCCCATTCCAAAGGCACGCACCATAGACTTTTTGGAAGTTACATGCGTGTTTATCCCACGCTCAAACGGCGACAGAAAATATTATGAGGAAAATGCATGTCTGAGAGATTTTCTCAATGGAGTGTGAAGTCTGCCAACCCACACTAACTTGGTGGATATATAGCCTAATCTCTCTCAAATGAGAGGAAACAGTTGCCCTGCAGTGAGAGATTTTGAAGATGTCTGTAAAAGTCTGTAGTCTCACTTAGCAGAAAGATGTGGTCATAATATCTCAATATTGTAAATAATTTATTTATTGTTTTATTCACTTATGATAAGAAATATATACTTCTTGATGTCTTAAGGTTGTGACAGAACAATCTACTTATAAAACACTCGACTGAATGTAATCAAATTAAATGCCTGTTATAATTGCATCATAAAATATTAAAGAATTTTGTAACTTCCGCGGACGCTAATTGTGAATGTGTCATAAAAAATTTATTGTTCAAAAATTACTCAATATTTTATGGTGAATGAATTGAAAAGGTTAAAACCTTAAAGAAGTAAAACTGTACTTTATGAAAGAATTGTTTTATACATATACGTAAGTTAACTTAACAAAGAAGAATACATAACTTATTTATCTATATACTAGTGGTCCCCACTGGTAGGAATTCAACCATAATTAATTTAAATAATAAGTTATTTTATGCATAATTAAAAAAAAATAGCACTGTACACTCCTTCTCTATATAAAGTATAAGTGTGAGAATCTTCATACTCCTCTATCCGCGCAGTTTTCGTAAAAATGGGTACAAAGTTTTTGCTTCAAGATATGTAAATGTTATGTTGGTTTTAAAGCATAAGTATACTAATATATAATCTGCACCGATGGAGATCAAATTTAGCCACGATGTAGTACATACATATAACACACTTCAAATATTGTTTTCATACTGGTTTCTCACGCTCGTGAATATAAGACATTGATATCAAATTTATCGCTGTATATTGATATTATTTTAATTTCATATCAACGTTTCGTATATTATGTGTAGTGGTATATTTCTATTAACATGAAAATAAATAATACTCCCATTTAAGGATAAGATCAAATTACGTAAAATATAATACTAAAAAATGAAAATACATAACTGAATAAAAAAACAATTCAACCATGACACATTTTGTAGGAAATCGCCTGAGAGTTCAATAAAAATACATTGAAATGATCGTAAAAACACTATACGATTGGTTTATATTATTATTTAACAAGTATAATAAATTATTTTGTCAATTTATTACCTATTGTACCGGAGCCAGTGCCCTTTAGGTTAAAACGAGGTGATGTAAAAACGGCCAAGTGTGTCCCAACTGGCTACGCCGAAAGTTCAGTGTTGGTAATTAATTAACTGGTCATTTTATATATTAATTTCCATTAATGCTCTAGAATGTATTGGAAATCATTTTTAGCCTTGTATAATGTAATGTAAGTAATGGATTTATCCGGCCCTGGCTCGCACGGGTGGCATTATTACTGCGTACTGCGTAGCCTACCTACTGATTACTAACCTACTCTGCAAATTATTCTGACATCGAGCTAGAAATTAAGGTTCTATCCGCACCACCAGCAGTGTACCTAACAGCACGATTTCTAAGGCTGTTCTGCCTCGCACAAGCACTCTTGTGGTACCAGCTGGCGCCAGCGGTCTTTCCAAACCGTTACGACCTGTGAACCTCCAAGAAGTGAGCCGGCTACGCATTTGCAAGTCCTCTAGTGTTGCAGATGTGCATGGGCGGAGGCGATCACGTACCTTTAGGAGAGACTCCTACCTGTTTTCCTCCCTTATTTCCATAAAAAAACAAACCTTCCAAGGCACTACCACTATTGCTTCGTCCACGTATATACATCTAGTAATACATACGGGCCGGCTGCGTGTACTTCGACAAACAATAATTATACCTATAATCTTTTTTTTAATAAATTATACCTTAATTTGTTAAATAGTTTTACCATTAATAACTAGATTCATTGAAATAAAAATTACTGGCTACAATTCTGTTGTGGTTATCGATTACAGCTATCGGGTTATCGAGATAGCTCGTGCATATATACCTATATATAAGAAAAAAGTGAAACAACACTACCTCTCCTCTTTGTCCTAGCCATTTGTAAATTTATGTATGTATATTATTATATAATATAGTATATATGTATCTATGTATATGTGTAGCTATAGTCTATGTAAGTTTATTCATGTTTCTCTTTTATACTGTCTCCTCTCTCAGGCCTACTGGAAGAGATTTCTGTAGAAATAAGTAGTGCCTTTGTACATTGTTTATATATTTTTTAACTGTCCTTTGTATTTTGTGTGTTTGTACAAAAAATAAAAATAATAATAAAAAAATATAATAGAATAATATAATTTAGACTGTTTATAGTACATAAACAGGTTGTACATTGTTGTATATATATTTTTTTTTATAAATTTAGATTAATGCTCTATTAAATTTAGTTTAACTCTACATTTAACAAAATTAAATACTTTCTCATACTGAAGAGAAAATTCTATATATATTTTGTAATTATAAAGTACGGGTGGCAACCCTATAATACCTAATTTATATAATCATGCCATGGGTAGGTAATAAATGAGACATATTTTTTCATGCAACAACTCTTTCTTGTATATTGCAAACTAACTAATAAAAAAAAATGTTATTTTTTTACGTAAGCACCCGTTGCAGTAAATACCCGTAAAACCCTTTACAGTAACGGTTTTTATAGGTATTGTAACGTTGTAAACAGTCTTGACATCTTATTTATAAAGTCCTTACAAGTATAGGGGCTCCTCTCATTTTATTTTAACCATAAAATTAACCCTAAAATTGTTTTTGTGTATCGGTATAAGTTATTGCCTTACTGGACTGCGTAGGAGTCGATTTGTAACAGATTTTGCAACTGTTGATTGTTTAAAGGAATTTTAAGTGCGTTTTTACTTTTACAACATACCATCACGCCTGTTGTTTCCAAAAGGTTAGGCAGAAGTATACTTTTGTACATCCAAATTTCACCGGCATTTTTTAGATCCAATGTAATAGGGGTCGAGCCTATTGGTATCAACAGTGCACAAATCGGAACTCCGAGATGCTACCGAGAATTTCAAAGCAAACCCAATAACACTTAGCTCGACTTCGGAATCGAACTCAAGACCTCTTTCTCAGCAGTTGCATTTATAACCACTAGACCAACGTAGCAGTATTATTGTTTCTCAATTACTTTTGTAGTTAATTGAATATTGTTACTGCTAGGTCAGAATTATTAACCTCTACAACAACGTTTGCTTGACGTGAAGTGAATATTTATTATTATTTTTACTGAAAACTGCGTCAATTACGTACATTCATTCATTAATTACCAGTCTAACAATCAAAATTTGAAATCTTCAGACAGTGATACTTTTGATTTTAACGCATTACAGCTACAAACTTAGAGAAACTTGAAACTAAGACACTTAAGCCATTTGAATAGGCACCTATTCAAATAATGTAGAAGAAACACAAATGAAATTTTCTATACTGTACATATCTAGCACGATAACAGAAAAAATAATTTTAATATCTTTGTACCTAGTTAGATATTATAGCCTCGTAATTTAATTAATAACATAATCGTAGAACTATTGCTAATTTTAACTAGACCGTCTCCTTGCCCCTAAGGTTCATGTTTAGATACAAGAACCGTTATCGTCAACATCCACTCGTCAATTAAAACCGGTCAGACGTTGTTGACATAATTATCGTCCCTACTTAACCGTCTATTTGCCGCGACCGTTAAAATTAGACCCATTGCATATTTGGGAAAAACAACATCAATGACTCAAAATGTTCTGAACAAACTATACTATTGATTTACAGAAATAAAAATACCGAAACAAGCAATTCATTAGGACACATGTGCTACTTCAATATACTACCTACAAGATTGTTATAAATGTAGCAAAATATGACTAGTACAACTTGGAATGTTTTCACGTGAATTTTATTAATCGTTTACAAAGTATTAATGAATAACGTAACTTTGATTATTCAACCAGTAGAGCTCTTATATGGGCAAAAGGCGAAACGACATTATTAATTATGATCAATACTACCTTCGACGTCATCGATCAGATCATTACAAATTGCAACACATAAGTAGGAGCAATTTTACATTTAAGTCACGCACAAGGCTCAACTGATTTCTAAATAAACGTCGGGTGTCAGGCTATCACCCGCATATCTTGTACATCGGCACAGTATTTGGTAGAGTGGTAGCAGTTGCGCGCGCGCGCCGCGTGAAGCCTACCGGGTCACAGCGCACGCGCAGTGTTCGCCCTACTCGCGCGCACAGCGCCCGCGTCCCACAGCACAAACCGCGCACCACAAGTGACAATTAATGTGACCTTACATAAACATGTCGTTACCCTGTCGTCCAAACATTTGGAGGCGGTACGTGAAGTGATATTTCATAATAATGCCGGAGTGCACAGAACAGTTCGCTTTCACCATTCCCATTATACGCTACACCATGGATGCTGAGGACAGACCGACAGACTCGGAAAGGCAACAGCTTACTAAGAAAATATCGCTGTTGACGCCTGTCAAAATAGAGACCCCTGACAGTGGCAGAAGTGGAAGGAGGTCTTCGGAACCTACCAAGTATTATATACCACCACAGTGTAATAACAGACTATCACCCAGAAGTGCGCGTAAACGTGATACGAGGAGGAATTCTAAGACTGGTGTTAAAGATGATTCTCCGAATAAAGAGAGTTTTGGACCTAAACCGTGTAATTGTGAGGACTGCAGGGCCTCTAGTCCCTTGCCCCCCGGATATGGGCCACAGACCATGTCTCCTGGTTACGACCAGATGAAGATGTCCCTATTGGAAGTGCCATGGACTGAGGACTACACGGAAGCATCCAGTGACGATCTAAGTTCGGAGTGGGATTCTGATGTCCCTGAGCCAGCACCTCCTAAGGTAAACACCATTGATAAACTATTGTTCATCACCAGTAGCGTTGCGGTAAAAGTTTATTTTTCGCCTGTGAGCTATTGTTAATTGTTGGCATTTTCAGTATAACTTTTGTTAATGAATGTGCTACATTTAGAACTTCCATACACATTGATTCATGCTTATGAAAGTTTTTAACTTGCAGTGAAGTATGAATTGTTTACTTCAATGCAATCTCTACAATTGCGTATAATATATTAGTAATTACAATTGAGCAATGAATTTCATACTCAGTCGCTTATATGCTAATCACATAATAGTTTTAATCGTTGATTTTCTTAACAATAGATTTGAAAGTATCAATGAAGCCTATTCTGCTATTGATATGATGATAACAAGCACTTGCGAAACAATTCAATAGGTAATTAACATTGGACATTGAATTGCAAATTTTCTTACAAGATACACTTTGAATTTGTGTATGAATTGGTGAGCCACAATATTCGCACCTGTATACATTTTCGTTTAAACACGACACTGAAATATGCGCAAAATTTTATACATTTTAGATGGAAAAAAAATTAATGGTGTTGACAAAATTATCCAAAATGTATTTTATCATAAACTTCGTTTCTATTATACGTCCAATAACATTATAATATATTTGTCAACCAAAAACTATATTTACATACGTATGTACTAAAGTATTTATCGTAATCGTAAAATTGAATTGATCAAAAGAGTTTACCGGTTTTGTTTTGACTTTGACCTGATTCGCGACGCCTCCAACACCAGTCGTATCTAATTTTAGATTCGTAGCAGGTAATTTATCATCAGAATATTTTTGGTTAATATGTGCAATTTGAATAGTTTAAAACTGAAAACGTTTAACTTCTACAAAATTTCTTGAACGCCCATTAATAAAAAATACTTTTAAGTTGAAAGATTTACATTTACAGTCGCCGAGCTAGGTTTTTGATTTTGCCGAAGATGCGAACTAAGTTTGGCAAAAAAATGTTAACATCTGAAGGAGCACAATTGTACTACAAAATACCCTCATGTATTAAAAGAGTACATTCATTCAATGCGTTCAAAACTCTATTAGCTGAATATTTAATCACAAATAATACCCTTCCTAAAATCTGAATGCATTGGATGGATGTATCTCATGTATCTAATATCTTAATTATAGCTACCGTGACGTCTGTGACGAACTTTAATTATAATGTATTTTAAGCATTGTTCTCATGTAAGTGACTTTGTGTCTTTTTTTGAGAATAAAATATCTTTAAACCCAAGATTTTGAAGTATTGAGAATTTGGATTTCCAATTCCCAAAACAGTGTTCATATCTCTATCGATCTTAAACACTGTTAAAAAATATATCTTGAATGTTTTTATACGATTTACATCATAGACTTGATAACCTGCTTTTCAGAACAGGTATTTCGAAAGGACAAGCGTCAAACCCATATAATTGATGATGCTTCGTGAATTTTATAAATCCGTTTTTTTGTTGTTGTATTGTATCAACAGATAAGTATGCATGCACAAATCATTCTTCTTTATAATTACATACATCCGTTTTTTATTTATATTTTGTGTTAGCAACAGTGGTGGCATTTGTAGTTTGTTAAATATAATTATTGTTATTCCTAAACTTATCACAATCAGAACACGTGGTTTCAAATCTTGCCGTTTTACTTATTACTTTAGAAATAACAATACACAATCATTTGCTTCTAAATCCTGTTTCTCATACTTTTTGAGCACCTACTTTAAGAATAATGGACAATGACAATTATCATGAGATTTTTTGACAGCGGGCAAATGTAGTTTTGCTAAAATGTGCTTTATCTATTATTTAAAATCCGTGGCTTTAAATTATTCTGCGGCAGTCTGATAACTTATGTTTTAAACTCCGACGCAATCAGAGGGGTGTCTCTTGTCTGTGGCATCGTAGCTACCACACAAATTGACTGATTTTAATGCGGGTTTTCTTGTTTGAAAGCTGCTGTGATGCACATGGTTCTTAGCTACAATTTTGTCGGGATTTACTTAAAATGTTTAATTGTATGATAATACTGTAACTTTGATACACCGAAGCACACCAATTTATGGTACAAATAAGGTCACTAGCATTAAGGAGTGTTATAATAAATCGAAGTCATTTATCCAAGATCGATCATTTATCGATAAATGCATGCTCTCTCCATAAAATCGTTAAACAACCGTTAACCGTTGTTGTTGTGTGCCGTTAACCCACTTACTTTCACGAATCTCTCATTGTTCTGTGTATGAATGATTGTGTAGTACGGAGCTCATTCAAAGTGAACTTCGTGTATATGCACATTTTCAAATAACAGACAGCAGTGATAGACAATTAGATGTCAATAAAAGCCAAAATAATATAATTTTTTATTTCCTTGTTACTTTTTGAACCAATTGTTATAGAGGTATATTATAGTTATCATATTATGTATATCTAAGGCTCAATCTAGAAAGATTTAGTTGAGTTTTACTACGAATGAATATCAATACTGCCTATCCTGGCAGTATGCTTGCCAACCTCTTACGTGGTGTGTGAGGTGCCCGCACTAAGACAAGTTCTGGACAGAATTTTACTTTGTTTAAAAAAATAAAATAATATTCGTCCAGAACGTATCCCTATCTCCTTTCTTTAGCTTCCGTTTGCAGTCAACTCGTTTAGATAGGAGCAAAAATAAACGAGCAAACTGCTTGTATTATTGACATTATAAATCTTGCAGTATCAAGTAAATATTTGATAATATCGCTACTGTTTTTGAGTCTAAATTGGTATTTGAACCGAAATGGACATTACTATATAAATATAATACAATGGAGACGAAGTTGGGATAAAATTGTTTATTAAAATTATTTATATAAATTGGGATAAAATTATTTATTAAAATATATTTTAATATACATATATCAAAGTCTATGTATACATATAAATAGTATTTCAAAGGGAAATATTTAAAATTGTATCACATCATAATTTAACTGGTAAATGCCGTAAATAATGTACGTCATCAATAACATGATTCCGTCACTCCAGTTAATTAAAGCTACATTGTTAACGTAATTAGTTAAATGAGTATCGCTGACCATATTTAGTTCGGATATGATTAGTCAGTGTTTTAGAAATTAAGGCGTTATATAATTATACCCATTTGTTGCAATATTTTAAATATTGGTCTTTTAAAAAAGCGGTAATCAACATCAATAGCCCGTATGAACCCAATGCTGGGCATAGGCCTCCTCACCGTTCTGCCAAACTTCTGTATTTTCCAAATCAGTTTTTGCCTACAATTGATGTCAACCTGCTGGTCTACCTAAGTTGTAATAGTCTTCAGTCTTTAGTCCACCTGCCATCGCTTTACGTTGCAATGTGTCCTGTTACGCGGTAATATTTAGCAGAAAAATTGAGGTAAAGGCAGGTGTTTTGTCATAACGAAGATAAAAAAAGTAGTAGCTACTTCATTAAAAGCAGATTTTATTTAAAAAAAACAGATGTTAAAATGGATGTGTCTGTGTCAATGAATGAAGATAACGGTAGAAAAACTAAAAGAGACAAAACGAACAGCTAAAAAATACTTCATAATTGGCTTCGAAGACCTCGACATTCGGCTTCTTTTTTATCTTCAATGCGAATTACGTGTCCTCGTTACAGTTCTGCAACAGGCAAAGATAAAGTTAACTGCCGGAAAGATTCATACTCAGTACTAACAATATCATAATATTTAGTTTATTTAAGAGCATTGTTGATACTAGACACTGCTTCAGCCATTGTTATAGCAAGGACAAAATAATCAGCCAAGTTAAATGGTGACCTAAAACAATATAATAATTTGATATCGTAAATGAGAACGTCAATGGAAATTATTAATAATGTTAAATTAAAAAGGGTTAATCGATATATGTATGTACAGAAGTTTCTGCGCGCAGTTTCACACGGATATGTCGATAAACTATAGCCAACCTGTACTAGGATATAGAGGTGGACTATAGCCTAGTCTCTCTCAAAAATGACAGGGGACCCGTGCCCAGCAGTGGGACAAAAATTGAGTTATAATGATTTCTTTGTTTAGGGCAGTAGCATACGTCGCGTATCCACTAGTTTACCATAATGGTACAATATCATTCGGACGCAGCGTGCTCTCTCATCCCATGATACACGCGAAACTAACAGTTTCCCAGCAATGAATTTCGCAGAACATCTGAATATAAAATTGTTTATTTGGACTGAAAGCTGGTTTTTATGTTGACGTCTGCAATAAAAACAATAGCAAAGAGTTTTTAATAGAACGTTACCTTGACCACCAGATAAACGTCGGCATTATTATTGAAGAATGGATTAGTGCTTGGAATGCCTTTGTTATTATCAGATATGCATAATACAGTGTTTATATTTAGAAGTCAGGCATTTACTATTTTATATTCCTACCTAACTACTAAATACTAATTGAATATTTTGTCTCTACAATTGGAATTTATTTATTTATTAAGGCATTACAGAGTGAGCACAAATATTCGCATACTGTTATCATTTAAAACTAAATGCACGGACTACTCTAATTATAAATATGTCATCATATCAGGTATATGACGTCCACTGCTGGACATAAGCCTCCTCCAAGGATTTCCACGACGACCGGTCCTGAGCCACTCGCATACAAATATGAACAGCATTAAATTACTTAATATGAACTCAATTTTAAAATCACTCTTAAAGAATGCTCGTCCTTCTTCATCTCCCACGCCTTGTTGTTTCACAAAGAATTTTCTAGACTTCCCTCTACCAGCCATTATCCCACTGTCACGATTAGAATTGCTATTAATCTATTTCTAGATATTACTCATCTTCATTAGTTAAAGTCAAATTTGTCTTGACTGGAGTTTTTAGACTTGTATTATTACAATAATTATTTTATATTTGTATCGTGTTACGCCTTTGTCTGGCGATTTTCTATTCCGGTTTCGTAATATCCAGTTTTAATTTAATAAAACTGAAGGTTTACTTGAAAAAGTAGTTATACAAATAGTTTAGAAACACATTTCGATCGTATAGGCCCTATGTGATAGAGAAGCCAGCCAAGTCATGGTCAGAAATTTAAATTCTGAGCTGCTACTGAAAAATAGTTACTACGAAACCAAATGAGATTCGACTTGGATATCATATTCAGGAACACACGCTCATTACTAGACCTATAAAATAGAGTAATTCATAGAAATATGTGTCATCATCACCAACCTACTCACTGCTGAGCACGGGTCTTCTGTAATTTGAGACCGGTTAGGCTCTCAAATCGAATCAACTACGCTAGCCTACTGCAGGTTGCAAAAGAATAAAAATCTGTGTGCAAAATATTATAAAAATGACTTCACTACCTAAATATGTATGTACCAAATGCGAGGTATTTGTTGTCCAAGTAAACAATAGCTTCCGAAGAAATCAAACAACAATAGAATAACTCAATCTGGTTTATTGAATTACATTCCAATCGGACTACATTAATTGTGATTGGAGACAATCAGCCATTTATTGATGATCTTAAATGTGCGCAATCAATTATGAGTTACGTCGAGTTTGAAACAATCAACTCTTCTTTCATTTAATTCATCTTTGAAATATTATCTGTATCTATTTGTAATCTACTGTTGTAAATATCGTATATGAAAGACGTGACCAAAAATAATATAGAAATAATAAAGCAGATTTGGTATAAATGAAAATAATGTAAAATTTGTTAATTGATTGATTTCTGATCTGACACGACTGTAAATAAAACTTCTTTAAAAAAAAGAAATTAAAGGGTATATTATAATGCAAAAAATATTGGAAATTTAGCATAGGTCTGATGAAAATGTGGTCAACATTTTTGTTTGAAAATAATCACGTGTATTTTAATACACGTAATTAAGTTTCAAAACTCAAATCAAAGCATAAACTTCTACGTCAAAAACTCGAAAACAAAATACTTATACGATTACTAACTCGTGAAGCTAAATAAATGAAGCGTTCATACTTTAAAAACAATTATTCAAATTTAGTGGTTCATCATTATTTAAGATAGAATAACAACCCACACATAACTCCCACACAATACATCGTACAGACACAGTTACGTACTCATATCTAATTGATTTTGTTACAAAAATTTCGTTATTGCGCAGTTAAATATAAATTTAAAAATATCTCTGGTGGCTGAAGTCAAATATTTCAATTTATCGTTGAATTTTGATTTCAATGCGCTTTGTCCTTGCTGTAATGCGGAAAGTTCTCATGGGGTTAGGGGGTGTGTTAGAGAAGTATCATCTGAAAACCGCACTGGTCCGTTGTATGTCCAATGCCATGTGATTCGTGAATATATCCATGACAATTTATGTGTCCCTAGTATTTAACTTACAGAAAACACAAACAATAACCAAAATATAGCACGAAATTTGGTATTATTAAGCGCTCTGGCTTGATTGAAAGAACGACTTTACTAATGATTTAAATTATGACGTATACATGAAGTAACGGCAGAGTTTCTGCTATACTGTTTGTTACAGTTACGAGTATAACAAGAAATGTAACATTACAAGCGTAAAAGTTGTAATTTTACTTTCCATTTTGAAAATTCCATCTGATTGCAACTTTCACATTTTGATTGATATCGACAAGAATACAAAGTTTCTCTAGAATTATCGAACCGATATTGTGGATATGGTTTTCGGAAATTGCTCTATAATGCTCTATAGTACGTAAATAAGAGGAAACATTTAAATAAAACTCTCTTTTTTGAGAAATAATTAACCGACTTCAAAAAAGGAGAAGGTTCTCAATTCCACAGTTTTTTTTGTTACCTCATAACTTTCGACTGGGGGAACTGATATTGATGATTCTTTTTTTATTTGATCTTGGTGCTTCCGTGTGGTCCCATTTCAATTTCCCGATAATATTTTTTGTTATATGTGTAATTTGATCCTTAAAATGTTTCCAATGCTATTCAGGACATCAGCATACATGACTAAGTATTTTATTACCGCATTACGCTCAAAAAGATAATTTTGGTCTCAAACATTACCTATAAGACTAGCTAACAAGCTTAACATTCCGAACGCAGAGTATACATATTTACCTTAGGATCACGTATTTAACGAACACACCGTACAAATATAGATAGAAGTAATAAAAGTGGAGCTAAACTCAGAGGTGGTAAAACTAAACATTGTAAAAATCCGGGTCTAAGAGAAGTGGAGTGAGGTAATGTGATACAACAGCAGGTATCTTGAGCTATGAGTGTAACGTCAGTACACGAACTCAAAAGCTAACAGATAGATAATCTCTCATTATTAATATTCCTGTGGATAACCTTATCTTTAACTGTAAATTATTGCATTCATTTCTTAAACAAACAAGTAACAGTCTATACTGGATAGTGATAGAAAACATCGGTAGGTACTTTTTTCAAATTCCAACCAACATATTGTTTTTTTTTAATGTTATCTTGTTATATTGTATTGTAACAGGTAGTAGTGATTATTATCATCATCATGGACTGCAAATGGGTTAATAACTCATTTACAGTCCGACTTCTGGACTTGGGTTTCTTCTCATTTGATAGGGATTAGGCTATATTCCACCTTGCTACCCCAGTGCGGCTTGACATACATCACACATAGTACTGATAATGCGTAAGTTAAAATTTGTAGAAATATCAGCATAACTCATAATCTTGAATTCATAAAAGAGCAACATTATTTCGTGTTTAAAGACACAGTGAACCCCAAGAATCTTGTTGGAAAACACATACTAGATCTAGTACACACCAGACTTAAATTATGCAATGTTCGTCTGCATCTTTGACACAGTGATAACCTTTGTGCCCAGTCTGCCTTATATTGTGTCAAGTGTCCAACAAATACATTCGAAATTGGACTTCATACCTATGACGTTAAACGCGATAACAATTGTAGAAAAAAATAGGGAAAAATTCCCAACTCGACGATAAAGAAGTCTTGACCTCGCCTACGAATTCTGATATTCTTATGTGATACATCTTGAAATAGAATATTTGGTTGGTGATTAGTTGGTTGTTTGGTTAATCACAATTATATTCCTGTACTCATAATAATATAGAAACGGACAACAACAAATTTAAACTTAGGTCATATATAACCTACAGGTAGAATCTAATTTAAATCCATCGTAGGGGTTAAAGGATAATACCGAACTAATACAAAATTTAATGATAATTTTAATGATGTGAGCCAGGTAAAACATTATAAATATGTACGGGTAATTATTATCTCTTTTGATACGTCACTTGTTATGTCTCTTTGTAATTTAGTAATCAGTATTTTCGAACTAGAACCTAATAATGTTAGCATAATACTGCTTGACAAAATATTTAGTAATTTGATGAAATTCATAAGAACTTAGCTGTAGAGTTCTACCATTTTAAAATCTGAAACGTCGATATTTTAAATCATAACTACGCACATATTCTCGTTGCGTCACACAGTCCACAAAATATTTCCAAAGAATGATCTGCACAAATTTAACTTCTGCCATGCCAAATGTAATTTTCTGCTCTTTGATCCATGACAAAAGGTTATAGCCAAAATCTTGGCTAGCATTGTTCATGTTCGTTAGCAATGATTAGCGAGACTGCGTTCAAAGGTAATCGAACATCGTACGGAACGGTGACCTCAAGATCTCTTAGGTCAATGGCGCTTTCATATTTATAGAACTCTGACACATACAAAGAAATTTTTGAACTACGAAATATTGATGAAGTTAACAAAGTTATATCACATGTTACATTAATGCCTGCCTCCTTAGTGAATTACAATGTACGGTACAATATGCAGTTTATAATATAGATATATAATTTGTCTATTTCAGAATAGCACAAATCTATAATCAAATTATTTCAAGCTGCATAGTCAAAAAATGAGAGTAGAGTTTTTATTGTCTAACGTCCCAAAATTTCGAATTATCGGTAGATATAGTTTACTTACAAGTTCCTTTGAAAAATGTGTAACTATCAAGGACTGCCTAGTGAAAGTTCCCGAAGTCGGAACCAAGGCACGTACTTCTGACTTTTCGAAATTGTTAGTATTAATTATCACCCGCTAGAATGGTAAGAGATAACAATGTGAGATATTTGTCTGAAAGATTTTCTCGACAACATGTGAAGTTGCCCAACCCATAGAATACCAGCTTTGTGGACTACAACATATATCCCGTTGCCAGCTGTGTGACGAATTTATGGGTTATTGAAATTCCTCTCAGTTTTAACCTTCCAGTATCGGAATGATGAGGGTTAATTGCAGAGATGATAACCTAGCATTGCTGTTATTGATGTAATCTTTATCTGTGTCCGATGCAAAAGCCACGAAGCTCCTGTGTGATCCGTAGTCGAAATAAAATAGCATTGGTCTAATAGTCTCAATCGCAGTTCTTAGGCCGAGTTATTGGGTTATCTGAGCTATGTAATAAAACATAAGTACCTACTCCATTGGTAGGTATGCCTTGGTACTCCTCTGCCTTACCTTTCTGGAATATACATAGGTATTGTGATATGTTGTGTTATTAGTTATTATTGAGTTGCGTAAAGTATTTATATGATAATAGTTTTTAGTATTCAAATATTATATATAATAATTAGATCAAACTATACACAGATTATTTAAACCTGTTCATAGTTCAGTAGGCCATTGCTAGAAACTAGCATCTACATTCAGTTAGCACATATTTTCTGGATTTAAATTTGCCATTTTGACATTTGTGGAGCATAAAAACTCGTACAGTATTATTTTGCGGTTGCAAAATGTCAGATAAATATCCGTTATCAGTTTTTGCTTCATTGCATTGAATGAGAGTCATCGTAAAGTTGATTTTACAGCCATGTTGAGCGTCTACGCTGAGTGCTCAATAGCTCCAATTGTGACTGAGACTCAGAGCTGAGTGATTAGTGTTGTAAGTTAAAATAATAATGAAATATGGTATAATTTGTTTCTTAAGTCAAATTCATTAGAGTTTTGTTTTATATAGTTTATACTTCCATATTATTATTTTTTTATTATACCTAACTTGAGAAATTAAAAGTTTGGCTGATAAATTTCGGTCGATAGAATGAGTGAATTTTTCGAGATGATTTAAAAAAATATTAATATCGTTAAATTTTGGGTGTTAAAAACTCAAGATTTTAACTTAAAGTTTGACTAACAATCGTTTGACTTTTTCTATAAAAATAAATTGTCTCATTTTCCTATTATTATTATTATTTTGTAAACTATAGGTAAAAATTGTTTTTGTCCGTCAATGAAAAGGTTTAATATGTTTATTTTACGTAAAAGTCGATAAACTGTAAAAAAATAAATAAAAGGAAATATATCCTGTATAACGGTAGCCTATCAAATGTTTTATTATTACTGTATTTGGTAAAATTGAGCCTTGTGACATTTAAATCCTGTGTGTTTTAACGATTTTTAAACAGCAGGATGTTTTTGTACAATAGGGATAAAAACCGATCACGTTTATATAATTACTATAAATACCCAGTCACATGCAATTTTGTTTTTACACTGTTATGTTGCACTGGCGATTAGGCAAACGCTAATTAATTCAAACAGTCCTTACTCTATTTGGTAATACGACTAGGTCTTGCCTCACATTGTTCTAATTTTATTATTCACCACAGCCTGATAAGTACGAGTAAATTCATTTGTTAGATATACATATAGGTAGGCAAATATCATATAATACTCAATTTAAAGTAGCCTTCAAATATTGTGCTTTTCTAAGTGAAAATGTATGCGGCCATAATATTTACATACAAATTCTGTTCCAATTTTAAATTTATCTGGTAGATAAATCGGATTGAGAAATAGGCCTTTAGAATTTGAACGCAAACATTCCACAAAAAACAGTCAAACAAAATTCGTTTCATCGATTCTTCGCTCCGATTTCGGTCGGTTCTAATCGGAAAGAATGAAAAGTCGTTATCCAAAGTCACTGACGTATGCATACCATTTAACGCTATAATTTTGACCATATCGAGCATAGTAATGCGAACAGCAATATCTCTAAATACGGTCAATTCTACCATAAGTGGCTGTTATCTCCGTTTGCTATCATCTAAGCGATTTCTATACTAAATAGTTCAATTTAAATTCTTTTAAGTATTTCATTATGAATCATGGTTAACGTAGGTATATCAGTTTATATACAGTATGTTGGAAAGGATTTATTAACTTTTAGACATACATATTTTTGCGGTTGTTTAGTACTTCAAATTTTAGGTGAACCCGATATCGGCCAGTATTGTTACTTAAGATATTTTTATGCGCTAAATTCACATTTAAAATAGGCTTAATTATAAACTAACCTATTAAAAATTGTAACCAACAAAAAAAGGGTACTGTAACTAAATACTATGTTCACGTACATGCTTCTTTTCAAAATCTCTTAAGAATCCATGACATTTTTAAATAATTCGGGAACATGAATATTAATTGAGATGACGTCAGCGATGCAGCCGATGACGTCATAACTACGATGCATAGCTTGAATGGAGCACGCTTTCCCAACGTCGATAGATAACTATAACATATTTATTTCATAATAGAAGGGATTATGATAACAGTGACGTGATGATTCAAGTATAGTATCGTCACTAACAAAAACGATAATGGGAAAAGGAAAAAAAAAACTGTGCCAGAGTATAAGACCTTTTGTTTTTATATGAAACCTCTTTGCCAGCCAGTCGCTTTTAGTACGCTAAATATTACATAAAAACTTATTCCCATAATTTTTTGACAGCGATCGGCAGCAGTTGCGTTCATAGAGTTAGCTTTGAGTTTTGCTCACTTACCGACAGGTGAGCCTCCTGCCCGTTTGCCCCCTTATTTCCATAAAAAAAAACTACTAAGGGTGACCTATATATGACAAATTTTTGACGATAGCTATTATTTATATTTCTGCCTTCATTTAGCACGTGCCATCATTCTAACATAGCGCGGATTTTGGTCATTTGACGTAGTGTCTCTGCTTCTCCTCTCCACCCGGCCTTGACGAAAACTCAGTAAGCTGAAACATTTTCAAATTCAAGTTCAAAGAAATCAATAATGTTATAAATTGTTGTCTTTTATTTTTGTATGACGTACTACAAATATGTGTATATTCCAGGAAGTGTTACCATATGATATGTGAATGAAATAGTACGATGATTATTTCAAAGAAACGTATTGAAAATACATGAAGGTGTTTATTTTACTAGTACAACATCATTATTTCGTCATTTATTATACTTTTCATTGACACAGTACTTATTGTTGTAAACGTATAACATTAGAATAATTACAAAGTTTCGTCAGTGATCCACGTCATCACGTGCGTATAGTTTTTTGCTTCAGCTTGTTTCGGGATATTTCCGTATTATACGTATGTAATTACAACAAAAAAAAATTACAATACAAAACATCTCTCATATTGAGGTCACTGAATGAATAAGAAAACACTTTTACGATCATCAAACAAGCAAAAGTGTTATTCTGCAAAACAAAGGCGATGCATTATAAGTTGTATTTCCGTATGTACATACGCGTATTTACAGATTCGAGAAATTGTGTTGCATAAACAAATAAGGTTCATCAAAGAGCACAGAATTATTCTATTTTCGGAAGCATACATTTGCGATATAAACAAAAAACAGTTTATGGTAATTAATGTTGCCAACCGAAAAAACATGTCCGTGAAATTACGGAGAGTTTAACGTTCGTTTATTTTAGTTTTCTTCATCTCGATGGCATTCAGTGTTTATTGATGAGATATTAAGATAATTTAAACGTCAGTATGTTAGTAAACATTATTGCTTGGCATTTACTCTCTGTGCTTTTAACTGCTGCTTCGTTTAAATAAACACTTAGTTTATAGTTCATTTCGCTTTAAAACTTATTATGTGAAATGTCAGGTTAATAAAATGAATATTTATGCAAAAAAAACAACTACACAGAAAAGAAATGTACAGTGTCACACCGAAATGATTATGCGTATGTTCGTTGAATATTAATTGCCTTGTTAACATTCACTAATTTTATTTCCGAGCTGTGATATTTGCCGATCATAGTGAAGAGCTTGCTTTTCTGAAATAATTCTATTTTTATGGATTTAAATCCAGTACATGGATGGAGAGTTCCATCATCAACTGTATTTTTCCACTGCGGGACATGCCGGACACGTGCATGAGTCTTCTCTTATTTGATAGGAACTAGACTATAGTCCATCACGTTTGCCAAGTGCGGGTTGTTAGATTTCACATGCCATCGAAAAAATCTCTCAGGCAGGAAGGTTTCTTCGCGTTTTCTTCCTTCATCTTCTGAGCATGTGATATCCAATAAATACGCACGTAATTTTGAAAAACCAGTGGTATTTTTGCCTTGGAATTGAACTCGAGACCTTTGACAGCTGACAGCTCACTAAAGGATCCAAAACATTGGGAATAAAATCCATAAAAAGTAATTTTATTGCAATGCCTAGTATACACATAACTAACAATCATTAAAACAGGTAATTATTTTAATATAAACTATTCTTTACTTTTCTTCCATTCATTATTTATATTAAAATGAATAAACCAATTATTCTAATAATTATTTTCTAGAAATATCAACTAATTATCCAAATGTAAACATTGTAATTAGTTTTAATTAATGATTGTAAGTGACACTTACCAACAATCAACGTCAGGTTCGTGCATACTTGTTATGATATTGTACTATCATCTATTTATTTATAGCAAGTTGTTTTTTATACTGATTTCTTATACTTACGTATACATTAAAATTATTGAAACTAGTTCTGTGTAAGTTGAATTGTGAATATTTTACAAATGTAAAGTTACTATAGCTGTACTTTATAATTTTATTATAACATCAATACAATTAGGCATCATTGATGCAAATAAATACAAAACATCGAGATTAAATAATATCGAAAGCAGTTTTATTTCAAATGGATTTCATATTTACCCTATGGGCGCATATTTCTGCAGTATTTTTTTATAAAATTGATTGACTCATTTAAGTAAATTAAAAAATCCCAAATTAGACAACAATCACAAAATGAAACATATATCTTAACATTTCCTTATAACTTTGAGACCTAATAATCTACCAATTTAATATATTCTATTCTAAGTCGTAATTTTCCTGATATTGATAGAAAAAACCAAGAACTTGTTTCGACGTTTGAGTGAATTTTGAGACATGAAGAGTTAAGTACAGTACGACTAAATACGGCATTCGTAATTAAAGGTTGGAAGTGGCACTTAGGTCTAACATGTTTGTACGCAGAACACGTATATTGCAGATACGCGTTTAGGCACGCGTCGCGGTGGTCTCTGATATTAGCCGCTCCATTTTTGTACACGACTGTACGTGATATGAGTTACGTAATTCTGTATTACGCTTTATGAGTGTTTGTATTTATCATAAGTTTTATAATAAATCGTCTTGTGTGCCAGGTAGTACTTGCTTAGTGAGGTTTGTTATTGTTTTCATGTTTATTAATTAATCCATGATTTTAAAATGTAATATCCTACAATAGCATGATATACATATATAGACTCTAGGCTGTCTAAATATGATTCTATTGTTACCACGTCAATACATCGTAATAATTGACAGTAAAATTTTGATAGGTTTTTTTATACTTTGATACAGCGGGACTAAAAATATATTTTTATAATGATAGATAAATCAGTTTGAGTTGACCGTATCTTTCTTATTTGTCCTTGTCTAGATGAGTCTGAGATGAAGTTTTATTAATCTCTACAAATTACTTCTACACTACAGTATTCTGTTACATAAAATACAGTTAGGCAAATATGAATACAGCTCACCAATACAATGTAGCGATAGAGTCGGCAACTATGTAGTTAAACACGCGCCCATAAACCACAGACCTCAATGAAGTCATACGAATTAACGTCACAGATAACAAAAATAAAATAGAAAGTCCATTCGCTATCACTGCTAACAATGGAACGCGTTGAACGCTCTACAGTAAATAGATAATTGTCCGAGGGGATAACAAAAGTAATTGACGTCAGGCACAATGATGGTAATAATTATTGTGCCATTATGCAGTTACGTGTTGATTGGAGACGGTCAGTGTCACCGACGCTAATTAGGAGGCGGGGGCAGCGGCAGATACACGTTTGTTCTACGAAGACTTGCAAACATAGACACATTGTGAACATTTATTCTGATTTCGTACAAGACCAGCGATCTGGTCACAAACGTCTCTACCAGGTGGGCCTTAAGCTTATTTGACGCTATCGTGGTATATAAAAAATAGATTTTTTACAATAGCGAAGATGTCTGAATTCTACTACTTAGAACCCTATAATAGATTCTAATAAATCGTAATCCAAGTTGGTTTATGAAACTGCACCACCAAAGAATATGGTGAGCTTATGCAGTGTGACTATAACTATTCCCTCTCAAATGAGAGGAGATCCGTGCCCAGGAGTGGGACAATTTTGGGTTGATGATTATGATGACGCGGTGTAATAAATGGAACTGTAGGATAGATGAAAGTAATGATAACATCAAGACAAGGAACACCTCAGTTTAACCTGGATGTTGTAAGGGACCACAAACTTCAAGATTGAATAATCAATATACCGCAATAAAATACTTAAAAACTAGTTAGGTATAATTTTATAAAGTCAAATTTCGAAGATTTTATTATTCATATTCTAAGTTTAAGGCTGTTTTAAGACGTGAATTTACGTCATAGAAACGAAAATATTTGTTGGTATCTAAAGATTTGCATACAAATAAAGTCTATGTACGTCATAGAAATCTATAATAATATTATATGATATTTAAATTTCGCATACCAATATATTTATTTTTGGTTAACAACTAAATAATAAATTATAAACGACATTAACAACGTTAAATGTAGATTTTGTAAATAATTAGGATGAAATGAATAGGTATTTAAAAACAAAAATAGGTAGGTAAAAAAGTAAATAAGATACGTAATAAAATCTAGTAAATACTGTTAGGTATTGTGGTTACCTCGATGGGGTTGCGATGGACGTGTTTGCGAGTCCCGATGGCCCCAAAGACAGGCCAAGAGTAAACAGTAGCGGTTTGAAGTCAGTGAGAGTCTGACATACTTCTTTCCCTATAACACATATTTTGTAATTGTCATTATTACTTGTTAATTTACCATAACTGACTCGGCGAATATTTTTTCGCCACTTATATTATTTGTAGTTGTGAATGAAAGTAAAAACACAAAAAATATCATCTTATTAAAATTGGGGTTGGTGGTAGAAGGGTAAAAAATTAGTTATAAGTATTTATCATGCCGAATCATAAAAAAAAATATTTGTCCAAAAAATAAAAATAAAAATGAGAACTCTTGTCACCTAGGGGTCTAGAAAATAGTCTACGACCTATTCTCAGATTTGCTAAATATACACAAAATCGGTCAAGCCGTTCGGGGAGTTCGATAATAAACACTGTGAGACGAGATATTTATATATCAATTCAAAAGCACCTGTAATGTTGGTCTATTTGAAATAAACGATTTGACTTTGAAACGATTTGACTTTGACTATTAGAAGATTTAAATCATGTAGTCTCACTCTTCACTCCACTTTTCTGTCTCTGGATGTTACGAGACAATGGATATAAATACTTATATACTTTTTTTTGTTGTAAATACGTACTTATAATACATACGACACACCCAGACGAACACAAACACTTATATTCATCACATAAATATTTGTGTCCTGTGGGAATCGAACCCACAACCTCGTGATCAGCAGTCTAGTACTCGAACCACTAGACCACAGAGGTCGGCTTTAATAAAGGAATGTAGCTATAATTGAATCATATCGACAGAAAGATAAATCTGTCAGTTTCCTAGCACAGTTCGTTCTCTCCACAGTAAATTATTTTTTAAATTATTAATTAATGAATTAATATTATTTGCTTCAGCAATGAACTGTGCTTCAATAACATACTAGTACGAAGTCTTATCTGATAAAAGAAAACAATTCAATGTGACAATGTCTAATTAATCGTCTAGTTTGTTTACTGCAGCTATTCAAGTTTATAACATGTCTGGATGTTATTAAAATGGCCTGGGAAAATCCTTACGATCGTTGCAGTGAACAATTCTGCAAAATTATGTTATTATTACAACGGTTGTTGTCGAGTAATATTTTTGTAGAGACTTAAATAAGAATAATACTTTTCGTAGAACATAGGGATATAGTGTGTTTTAGGCAGATATAATGTAATAGGTCCAACTTGGGTACAAATTTGAATTCTGAACTGCTATTAACTGCCTCGAGCGGGGAACTAAATACACATATATGTATACAACATGTATAGTATATTTTACAAAGTATACATATATTTAATTCTGCTATAAATCATAACTCTGCATCCTGTTCCATTTTTTTTTATTTTTTTATTTAATATTAGACGATATAATAATATTTGCAAAAAATACATAATTTTTTATGAAGTGAGACATCAAAAACCAGAATCAGTAATAATTGGATAGCTATTAAGATTAGTTTTGAGATTTTAATAAAAATATTGTATGTGATTTAATTTGATATTGCTTTGACAGTCAAAGATATAATACATCAAATTAAAAACGACTTCTGCTGTTCTATTTTTAGAACGGCTATAGGTATATAAAATACTTACTTTTGTATGCATATTTGGTCCCATTTAATGTTTGTTATTAACATCATTATCATGATTTATCATTCCGTCAACAACCCATACAGAACATTGACTTCCCAACCTTCTAACGACCCTTAAAATGAATGGACATTGCCACCATATCCAGCGCCATACATATATTCTAAAGAGGGAATAAACTGATAGTCACATCCGCGGGTAATAAATATATATATAATATTATATGTAACATAATATCGCATAGTCAAATAAATATATCCGGACACTATGACACAACGCTATCTAGTTGCGAGCTAAGGAGCGACGCTTGTGTTACGGATACTAGATGTTTGATACACTACATAGATTTTATTTTTTAAATACATATTATACATAAAAACATCCATGAAACTTAGGTACAAAATGACATGATACGACGAGTACATGGTCCTTTTCGTATCATGTTATACCCTTTATATTATATACAATACAAAAAGTATGTCTGTTTACTGTCCAAAAATTTTAATCAAGACAAAAATAAGTCAATGTTTTTCTTGAAAAATGAATTAAATAACAAGGTGCGACTAAAAAGAGCAAAATAACAGAAGAATATTAATAACAGAGCGTATTTAGAACCGCATTTAAAATCGTTTTAATCGTCACTTTTGAGAAAAAAATATTGAATACACGTGTCAGCTATGTTTTTAAAAGCCTTTGTTTTGTTTGTCTTACAATGTTTATATGTAGTTGTGCCTGGTAGATTAACAAGAATACAAAATTATGTAACTTGATCTTGACATATTATGTAAATCTCAGAAAAGGAGTAGGTACCTATGTATTTTATAAAATAGAAGTTATTTTGCGATAGCAGCTTTTGTTGTATAAATTGTGAACTGTGAACTATATATTTACGGGTGTGAATCAATTTAAAATGTGTTCTCTAAAATAGGTATAATAAATAAAAAATGTAATAGTTTTACGAATAAAAACTCGGGGTAGTTTAAGAGTTATTTACTTGATAGTAACGTCTTGTTACAATTCTTGCGACCTGTCGCTAGCTCTACCGAATAACGAATGATCGACCGACTGTTAGCTGAATAATGATCACTCTCACGTTCCCCAGCATTGCACCACAGTGAAGGTAGGATGTATTCCCGATTGGCTTATTTATCATTAGTCAAATCCAAACATATTAATTTGACAATTTGATTATCAAAATCATGACATATAAAAGCCTGTTTCTAAAAAGGTTGTAGTATAAATTATGTTTAATAAACATAATAATATGCCAAACACTATACATACATATTATTTTGTAAGTTTTTGTAAATAAATTATCTCAAACGCTCTACTGAGAGGACTGAGAGGGGCTACTCTCTCTCTCTCTCTCTCACTCAAGTTTCTGCTCTGGTTCGAAACAATCCGAAGTTGCCGAGTGGATTTATGGATGATCTTATTATGCACACACATACCACCTGCATACAAAGCCATGACCTATTCATAAGTCATAACACTACCTACTGTAAATTAACTGTTACTGTCAATAAGGTTCAAATTGAACATTGGACTCAATGTCGGTATCATCGCGTGCCTTATCACACTTGTTTCCAACTAATTCGATGTCATTAGCGTAACTTTGTACTTCCTATTATACGTCATCATACGTCGTTCTTACACGATTCAAGAGTGTTATGAACATTATTATTAAATAAAAAAACTGTATGTTTATACTCACAAACTATTTACATTTAACTACATAAATATACTTAAGGGTTTGTTTCATTCTGGCAAAAGATAATTACTTAAAATACTTTTGAATTTCTACCGCTTTTTCTGATTGAAAGATATGTTGTCATAGCATGTATACATCGTCTGTAAACTGTAAATCTCATTATTTTTTTAGGATTGTATAATATAGATATATGTAATTTCCTCAAGTCATTACGGTTGCTGGGACAGTTAGAGAAATGGCATTGCATATAATGCTGCAATTATATTCAATAAGTAAATGACTATAAAATTAAGAGGTAATATTGCCAAATAGGCTGATGCTAAACAAATTAATGTATCCACCTATTTAGGAAAAGATAATGTGGCCACTGGGCAAAGGATATTTAAACTTAACAGTGTTACATTTCATGATTGCGTCCAATATAGAAAGAAAGAAAGAAATAAATAAAGAACATTTATTCTAACAATCACAATACATGGCAATATAGAAACAATTCACACCACAGGCACCTAGTTCTAAAAGTATCGCCGTTTCCTTCATATAAATTTGCAGCTAACATTATTTTTGTATGTTTCAATGCACCCGTGGCAAAGTGTAACCAGTTACAATTATAAAATGGCCGCCGAAAAAAGCTAATGTGCGCGTTTACGGAGCAAGGCATGTAATGCTTAAAGCTAATAAATCGAGTGATTAATTGTATCGCGTTCCTAGCCTTATTTAGGGAGATAATCGACTCTATTGATTTTTTTTGTTGCCAGAGAAGAATAATTAAATGCGACATGTATTAGTCTGAGTTTTGATTGGTGTTTGCGTGATTGGTTGATTGATGATGTACTTAGGATTGATTTAATCTAATTGATAGTTACGTCAATAATAAAACGTTGATATTAAAGATATACTCTCATAAAATGCATTGAAGCAGTAACAATGTTCTGTTTTTTTTATAGATAAAAGTGATATTAAAATAGAAATGCTTTTTATAGATTTTATCGAGGTATATTGATATTACTTCATTCAAACGTTCCATATCCCATAAAGTATCTATGGTAACAGGCCAACCAATTAAGAAATCAATAAAAAAACTTAACAGTCAACCGGTTTTTTTCCCTATAATATAAGCATTCTATGTAAAAAATATTCACGTAGAATTCTACAAATGTATCCATTCCTAAGTTAACGATGAAATAAATTATGTAACAAGTTGATTAAAACATTACTAGCTATCTTTGAACACACGACAGCGTAAATAAAATATATTGTGGTGGTATGTCCTCATATAAATGACGTTAATGTTGTTAGTTGAGCTTTAGAACGCAATTTATTTTGTTGATACACAAATAGACATAATAATATACGTTTGCCAACGGAAATTACAAATGGATGTGAAAATTTAATTTTTTCAATGAATTTTTTTTTAGTAATCCTACTACGACTTCGACTTTAAAGTCGAAGGTTTTTAAATCATAAGGCATGCACCACTGACTTTACGGTAAAAGAAAATATTGTGAGAGATTTTCTCAATAGCGTGAGAAGTCTGTCAAACCGCATTAGTCCGCTTCAAACAAAGATTTATGCTTAGTATAGAATGATAAATTGGTTGATGATGACTAAGTATTTTTTAGTGTAACTACAGAACCTGATATATTTATTCCAATGGTTATGCAAAAGGGACTTAATTAAAAACCAAATTATGTATTTTTATTTAGCAAATATAATAAAAAAAACAAGTCTAAAACAAAGGCAATAAATACGTAAAGCCTTGAAATTATATAATGCAATAATATTATTGTTACATACATAATTAATAACACTAACACTATGATAACTAGTACTTAAACGAGCCTCCAATCCGGAACATAATAAAAATAAAAAAAAACATTTAAATGTTTGAGTTACGTCGTGGTTAGTTTTACGAATAACTATTTCTACATATTAACATCTCTATCAGTAGTCGTCTCCACACTTACTTGCTTCGTAGTTTCTTTCATAATCCTCTGCCACGCAACACGTGCATCTGTACGACAAAATACTACATTTAGATCGAAATCTCCTTTTATAAATATGTAGGTTTCAATGTTTATGGAGTGTGCAATAAAACAAGTGGCAAAGCGCATAAAATCACGCGATCCCAAGCTAAAACGTGACTATACTAACTAATTTTAACTAATAAATTATTCAGATATGGTCAACGGCTTATATAAGAAAAAGCTTTTATGTGTATTTATAATCAATTATGTTTTATATCTAATCTGACAATCTGAATTCGTAGGGTTTCGTTGTGAGATTAGATCGACGGATTTAATACATTCTGAGAACGTTAGGGCTGAGTTAGACAGAGCGCATTTGCGAATCAAATTAAATTAAATTAAAGTGAAAAAAACATAAACCACAATTAAATTTATTATCAAATAATAATGACTGGTTCTGTTAATAAAATACATAATTACGTTCTGTACATAGTAAGTGAATTAGTTATACACGTTTAGTTATCTTAGAAATGTTTAAACATTTGTTGATAGATAGATAGATAAATTTAGATTTTGAAAAATTAAAGGTATTCTTGATATACTGGAATACTAGTTGCACTTTTTTGCAAATGATACATCGTAAAGTGTCTTCATTTTATAACTAAAAAACACTGCAAAATAATACTACTTTATCACCAATTCTTATTAAATTAAAACACGATATCGCACCTACCACATAAATTGAATTTTAAACATCGGTGCCGAAAACAATGTCGTCCGCGAAGGGATACTAATTAAAATATGTCTTTTTATTCACGTACGATTTTGAAACACTGAGTTTGTATCTTGTGTTTTTTGTCAAATCAAATATAGGGTCCATTTTTTACAATCGATTTTTAGTCGTAATCAATCAAACGAAATGTCGATAGCCGTGCATACAGCTTTAACAGTATAATTATCATCTAGTAAATACAAGGTACATGCAGTCTACATTCCTACAGTCGGACATTATGCGTCACATTATAGGCACAATTTGCTGAGAGATACAGTCGGTTGGGCAAGCATTGATCACTTGAAATAACTCGTAGTATTGCTCCGAGATTAGTGTCTGTTGTTTGACGTTCAACCTTTATCGAGACGTAGGTCTCCGATCTCTACACATTGTTTCAATTACACTTTATTACGTTTTAAAAGCTGTTTTATGACACTATTATTTTTATTTTTAGACTTATTTTATCTATGTTTATTATTTTTGTATTTATTAATAATGCAGTTTCCTAGTAAATGTAAGTTTACATTTCTTATTTTAATCTTTTTTATAATCATAATAATAATAATCTTATTTATAAGTTTTTATTTTTTACGTTTTTGTAGTTCTGGCTGTAGCAGTTTTTTTCTCTTTTCTACTACTTAGCTGTCATTATTTCATAAAAAAATACGCATAATCTATGACAAACCAGTGCTTAGTAGAAAAAATGATAGGGAGAGAAAGAGAGACGTTTATTTACCACTGCTAAATATGGTCAATGCATCTATTTTTAATTATAGAATAAGTTCGATGAATGATACTATTTTTGCGTCGTAGATATTCATAAATTCCTTCTAAGTGTGTTCAATATTTTCCTCCTCCTATTTCCATTAACACCATAAATACCCACATAAAAATTAAGTATTACATGCTTTATTGCGTATTTTGTGGTGGGTCAATCCCGGTAGTTACTTTCCTGTACTTTGTTATACAGAATAAGGTTTAGCCTGGATTTTTCCTGTAATAACTAAGTGCATTGATATCTACTGGAGTTTTCCAATAAATTCCAAAGTACCTATTACTAATGAAGAATAGAAGAGGAAATATTTTAATATTTTAATATATTGATATATTGTTATATTGTATTCTATTTAAGTGTTGAGCTCATTGGGGGAGTAACTATTCCGACAACATAGGATTTCTGTTTGCTGTCAGTTTAGTAACTCGAAACCGAAACGGTTTCTATAGGGTCGGCAACGCACAAACGACACCTCCGATGTTGCAAATGTCTATAGACCATGGTACCAGCTTACCATCAGGCTGCGGTCCGGCTGATAGTAAGCGTGAACTTATTTGCGGACCCTTGTGTTGTAAAAAAGAAGTGTGGGAATGCCATACTTCCAGGAAACTTGGGATGGACCATCCTGAAATATCATGATCAACGTATTGCTTAGCGGTAACCTTTACCGTAAATACAATGTTACTGCCACTGGTAATGCCACAGCAGCGTAGCGGCCATACCATCCAAGGCCGCCACGCCGCTGCGGTGTGAATATTCGATATAATTACTACTCTCCTATTAATCCATCTAGTATCCCATTGTTCTATCAGTCTGTGTGCCTCAGTCTGTCAAATTGTGTTCTGATAAATACGCAGCTTCTAACTTCAATCAATGTTTCGTACCTTGATTGAATTTGAGAACTTTACATTCACTGGGCTAAGACAGCTCCCAAATTACGAGTTATGATAAAAAGGGTCTTTACTACAATAACAGTTTACCACAGTAATTTTAATATTCAAAGTAACACCTGTAGAGTAAGGACGTACCAAAGAGGTTCAATGTCTATTCACACGATCGTGTCAATTGATATCGACAACATCAGTCACTTAAATCAAGGATCAGTTTGTGTTGTGTTCGACATCCGGCGATTTAAGAACATATTGATGTATGTACTAACTCATAAGTATATTTATGGATGAGAAAAGCCAATGTCTACATCTAGGCCCATATCCATACCAATATTAATAATGCGAAAGTGTGTCTGTCTGCCTCTTACATCTTCGCAATTTAACCACTGAACTGATTAAGATAAAATTTGGTGTGGGGATGGTTTGAGTAGTTTTCCGTCATCCCTTTAAAGGGCGAAGAGCAAGGTGGAAGTTTGAATGCGGCGTCGATCATTTCTTAAAAGGGTATTAAATAAAATGCTGGAATAAAATTATGAATCCTATGAAGGCGAAGTCGCGAAAATCTCTTAGACACTTTAATATAAAAGAGCCAAGCACTCGAGATTTACTAAAAAATCAGCTTCAAATTATAACCACATTTTTTTTATTTCTTTCATATATCTGACCATCGTTAATGATGTTATTGTAAGTTTAAAGATCTTTGTCAAGGTACCGTATTATAGGTGCAAAAAAATCGTGATCATCTTACTCCGTCTGTGTTATTTCAACGTTTTAATGAACAAGACAATAATAAACTTGTATATGATTTATGTGGGACTACAGCTACTAGAACATTAATCCACTATTTACCTACTGAACTGACTTTTGTTTGCTTTTATGATGGTTGTTTGCTGTTATGGCGCTATGTATTTTTTGGGCAATCCAACGAGTGAAATGTATTTTTGTTCATATGCATTAAATCGATACGACCATCAACTTTCTCTGGATTTCTTATATATTAAAAAACGTTTAAACTAACTCTCTAATAAGGACTTTAGAATTTATTTTTATTAAGGTTTATATAAAATAAACTATTGACTTCATATGTATCTCTCAAATCAGATTTTAGTAACACCACCTTTAAGGAAATCTGGATCAGTCTAGCAAGTTTCACTCAATGATTTGGTTTCAAGTTTAATTGGTACAAAAAATCTGGCCTCATTGTAAATGCCAAAATATGTAACGATGTTGACAACACTCTGTGTGTCATTTGGTTGGTTTTGCGCAGTTACCATGTAATATTTTACCTGTAATTATCTCATTTTGTTCGCCACAAAAGGTGTCATTCGATTCTTCTCGCGATGTTTTTGTTGGTTACGTGACTTATGTGGTCTCTTGGTTATAGAATATTTTCTGTTATATCATGAAGTGTTTTTGTCTTAGTCATCTTTAAGTGCCTTCGTACTATTTTACTTAGTTGATGACCACGTGATCATGATATTCGTTAACATTTCTTCAGTATATCTATATTTTGTATATAAAAAAATCCTGTCATATCGTTCGCATTCAACTCTTGAACTTACGAACAGGTTTTTATAAAACTGGTGTAGTTTGGTTCAACTTAATAGGTAGAATAGTTTTTATCAAAATTTATAATCATCATATAATTTTATTGCAAACCAATGAATAAATAGGTTAGCCACAGCCAACGCGACACCGGAGTCCGCGAGTTATTTTATATTAATCACTCAATCAGTCATGGTATTTACTTTTTATTGCGTTCATTAAGCCCTATTTCTTTCGTTAAAAATATTTTTCATTGTACATCTTTACTAATATAATAAAGCAGGAAAGGTTTGTTTTTTATATGAACGCGCTAATCTCAAGAATTACCAGCCCAATTTGACATTTTTTTCTTTATGAGAAAGCCTATTCATTTACGAAAAATTTACGCCACATCATCACGCTATCACCTATATGAGCAGAGTAACAATGAAAAATTTTGCAAATACGGAGAAAAAAATTAACAGTCTCTCATATGCGAACGAAGTTCCGCCGTTCAGCTTTAAAAGAAAAATAAAAAGATTCGTATAATAAATTACAACTCTAAATTGTTAAAAAAATGCTAAATTTCTCAGTACTTTTGTGTGCTACATGATTAATGCGCATTGACGTCACTGGTGGCCCAGTTCTACATAATATGTATGACTATGTAAACATAGTATTGTTGCCCCAATATCAAGTCTGACGTCTGTCTAAACGAAACTATCGCAACGTGGACTGTAGTACAATAGTAAGTAGTACTGTGTTTGAAATTATAATGTTTCAATTGTAATAATAATAATATTTGAAGGTTAAAATTTGAATTGAAGGTTGCTTAATATAGTTTGATGTTAATTTTGGCAATTACTTGAGTTATTTTAGGAGTTCCGATATCTATACTAGTATTATAAAGAGGTAAGATAAGTATGTTTGAAACGAATAAACTCAAAAATTACTAAAACGATTTCTTATAAATCTTAAAATACAAAAACTTCTTAAAAATTTTTTCACCATTAGAAATGTATGTATGTATGTTATCCCTGAGTAACATAGGCTATATTTACTAGAAATAATCTGTCTGTCGAAGTTTATAACACGTGCGAAGCTCGGGGCAGGCCGCTAAAAGATTATAATATGCTTCTTTATTAAAAACGGTATTAAACGGGTATTAAAAACGTAAATAAAGACAGCAGTCATTCCGTTTTTTTATTTTAATTTATGTATACCACAAAATTTACAATATCCGTATTCATTAGTCTACTACTAGGTAAGTAACCACAACTTACAAACAATAAAAAACAAATCATATCATTTTTATTTATTGTGATTTATTATTCATATTAACGTCGTAACAGTCAGTAACAGTCCGTCGAAATAATGCATACTCTTAAAGAAAATCATAGTTATTCAATTTAGAACTTTTAATTTGATTGAAATTTGTAATCGTAAAACTTGAAAATTGCGTAAGGTAATAAAATGCTAATGGATAAAATTTGCATTTAAATGTCTACAGCAACTATCTAGAAGGTAATTACAACGTTTTAGTACTCAAATAAACATTTTACGCCATTACCTGAGTTATTACTACAGACTGTCAGCAGTTTTATATTTATAGTTGGAGTCGATAAAGTGATAAAAGTCGAAAGTTGTTGGTTGCATTATCTTTCTCTGCCATGAGATTCTGAGCGTTCGCGAACAAGCGTGTATGGTGATGATGGTCGTTTTATAACCATTTGTTTATCCAATTATAAAATGACATTTTACATTCAAGACTGTAATTTAATTTTCTTATATTCTTTCAACAATACGGTTAAAAAGTATATTTTTATTGATGCAATTATTATCTTTTTTCCTGAAACATCGGGATCTTCAAATTATATTAGTACGATCGAACCCTCAAACTTACAAGATCTTGATTCCCAAGTGGACTTCAAATAAATAGTCCTTATAATATTTAATGTTATGTAGCAAAACACTTAATTAAGCGAAATGGTTGTATAAGTATTAATTAGTACCACAAACCAGCCTTGGCCCACATGAACGCAAATAATATATTATAAAATATGTATTAATTGCTTTCTTATAAACAGGTACATTCGGTGCGAATTGCTTTGCAACTTGGTGGTGTTGATTTAAATGAAATCGACAGGTGCCAAGTTTTTACCGATTGATCATTATTTATTTATTCTAGGTTGGTCTAAAATTTCGGGGTCTGTATTTTTGAGCATGATTAGTTATGAACTCCTGGTATTTTCACCTAGAGAACAGTCTTAGGTGCACATATAAGTTATAAGAATTATTATAACTAATTATTAGCTTATTTATTTTATAAAGCGTGAATTGATACATGCTTGCCAGATAAATAAGTACAAAAAAACATTTCCGTCAGGTAATCAAAATAAATAGAGCTGTGTGTAAAATTTCTATCCCACAATGCAATTTATTATTGAAACCTCAGACAAAATTCTGTTAGTCTATCTACAAATTGTTAACGACCTAGTCAATAACTATGTATATACATTTTCTAACAGTCTCGTGGCTTCTGTAGCCGGCAGAGTAGATGGTCAAATAATGTGTCACTGGATAGCGGCACACAGACCGTCCTCAGATATATTATGTAATTATTATTATTTTTTATTTTTATTACGTGTTTTAGTTCTAGGAAGTGCCAATTAATGTTACTATATTATGGATCTCTGGTCTGAAAATAAAGATTTATTATTATTATTATTATTATTTTGAGCTAACGTGCGGCGGGGGTAAACCTGATAATAGAGTCTGGTCGATGATGGGCACACGTACAAAATACTCCCTTTCTGAACTGTAAAAATGGCTGCTAATCTCTATCAGCACAAAAACAAGCACAGTAAAATGTTGTGTGACATGATTTTTAATAGTAGCTTATCGCAGGCACAGTAAAAAAGGCTCTACATTACGCTAGTGTCTCATTGTGTGGTAATTGCCGTTGTCGTACACGGTTCGATGCGCGCGAGTGACTTTCAATACGCGTTTTTACACGCCAATTTCCGGAGCCGATTTGCGTCATCCGAAAGCTGAGATTTTTTTGTTTATTAATTGAAATTAGTCTCACTGCTTTGTTGGTATAGTTGTCGGCAGTGTGACTGCTGAGCAAGAGGTCTCGGGTTCGAATTCCGAGCTGAGCAAAGTGTTTTCCTTTTAAATTTTCAGGACCAGCTTAGAATATGGACAATAGGCTCATCCCATATTCCACGGGGCCTAAATGAGTGCACTTTAGTACCTACACTTTTGCCTAACCCTTCGGATGACAGGCGTATTGATATGTTAAATCAAATTAGAAGAAGATAATGTTTTTTTTTTATTTATTCTGATACTTATTTATTTTATTTTATTATTGTAGATTATATTGTACCTACTTTGTATTAATTTTAGTATATTTTATTTTACAGGTAATACAATTAACGGCGTGATTTCATTGCTGATAATACGTAAGTGATGGACTTATTATTCTTTACAAGATAAGTGTGTTTAAATTAAAGTGCTTTATGTTTTATTGAGCAATATTAGGGTTCAAAACACATAAATGAGATATATTTTTATTTGGAAAACTGCAGCTTTAAAATGGAGTAAAGTGGATAAAGTATGTATCATAAAGTCAATTACAGGTTTTCACGATTAGCGATAACCATAAATAAAATAAAAAAAAACTTATCGGACATTTATGCAGGACAACTACAAGTTATGTTTTGGGTAACGGTTATGTATACAATTTATATTTTTCCAATCCCTAAATGTCTAAAAGCTGCCTAGCTTCGATAGGGTTACCGTCTGATAGGTGCGTACTATATCTTCTTACATTTGAACCCGTTTTTTTTTTCTCAGCCAGCTCTAGCAATATCGTACATATTCATACATGAAGTAAACATCTTACACCACTTTTACATTACCCGCAAATAGATAAAACATTTAAGTACGCACGATTTACATGTTACACCGGTCTTATTAGGAAAAAGTAGATATAAATTACACATTTTAACCTACTTGCGTACCTTGTTTACTAGTTTTCTGACGGCCAATATATCTTGGCACCTCAAAATAGCGGTCGCGAAAGTAAAGATTAAAAAATCAGTGCATTTAAATTTAGTTCCTTATATTACCGCGTGCTTTCTTATACTGGTCATTACGTATTAGTGCTATTTAAATATTATCATAATTATAGTATCAGAAAAATGTTGCTTTTCCTAAGATTTTTTTTAAGATTACACTAGACCAGTACCTAATTCACACAGTATTTGCAGTGAAAAAACTGGCCGTTAATAATACAGATATAAGCTGTGATAGTCCAGTGGACTGTTAGGTGAAAGGTTTGGAGTTCAATCCCAAGGCTTTTTGAACTGACTTTTCTTTGACTGAAGTTACGTAAGAACTGCATACCTGAGAGACTTTTTCGATGGCGTTTGAAGTCTGTCAACCTGAATTGGGTGTCGTGGGTACTCGTCATATGAGAGGAGAACCGTGCCCAGTAGCGGGATAGACCGATGGTGATGATATCTATCGTTGTATAAGAAATTATGTTTCAATTTTGACTATCCGTTACATTATCTAAACACTGTATTTTTAAAAAGATGAGAGTCCTGTAAACCCACGTTTCGCCTATTGCCATTAACCGGGCACGAATCCAAACTCCGAGCTACTACTGCGAATTTCATAGAAGAACCCAATAAAATTTTGCTTGACCTGGGAATCGAACCCAAGACCGCTTGCACGGCAGTGGCACTGTAAGACCACTAGACCAACGAGGCAGTTGATAACCTTAAAATATTCATCAATTCAAATCTATATCCATAATTGATGATAGTCCTTATATGCATATATTTATTAATATGCCTTGGAGGATGCGGTTTCAAATAAGTACCTATTTTATATGTATATTATTTAATCGAGGCATTGACGTCATTAAAGAAATTTATTAGGTAAATGTTGTATTCATTTTGGTTTTCCTACTTGCATAATTGGATATTAGAAAATAAACTTACCTATTAATTACCAATTTATTTTGTTTTTCAAAGGTTTCAAAAACGAAGACAGCATTGATTCAAGTTTATGTATAATTATGTATGTACCAATGTGTAGTTTTGTATCTATATTATATTACTCAACTATGTATTTAGAAATAAAAGCTTATAAATTATGACTATCAAGAATCTAGTTAATATAATTAATTTTAATTTATTAAATGGTTTATACTCGTGAGTACATTACAACTTTACAAGTTAAGACGCTGGGAAAAAGGCAATTTTCTGGTACTTACACTTAAAAACACCTAAACATGGCTATCTATACATCTGTCTGTCATCCAGTATTATACAAAAAATATCTACAATTTGTCCGTCTGTCTATCAGACTGGACTGCATGACCCGTAAAGGAGCTAGCGTAATGCTACACAGTTCAAACCAGGACTATAAATATACTTCAAATGTTCAATTTATTACTTGTTTGATATCTGTTGAATTGTATCGAAACTGTTAAGCCAGAACTATGTGATGTGAACGGGGTCCTATTTTTATTTTACGCAGTAAAGCTATGTTCCCAATTCTTGTGCAATAGACTATTACTAATAATAGATAAATATCCTGTTCATCATCATCATCCACAGCCTCTCTGATCCCACTGCTGGGTATAGGCCTCTCTTAATGGGTGCCATTCGCTTCGGCCCTGTACCAATCTCGTCCAGGTTCGACTCAAAAACTAGGTGACATCGTCGACCAATCTCACCGTCGGACATCCAACACTACGTTTATGGCCTCCTGGCCGCCACTCAGTGAGCGCTTTGCTCCACCTATCATCATCGTGTTGAAACCGACAAAATGTCTAATTAATTTATTTGACATCCTTGGTACCAGGCAATTGGACTTCACCCAGGTGTAAACATATGTTCTAGTGCCAATAGCATGTCATTTTATTCTGTCCCTTGCTTGATAATGAGAGAAATGGAAACTGATATTTTTCTTTTTTAATTTTCTGATTTATTTCGCTGCGGGTTCCAAGTTCCAACACAGTTTGAATCGTTCCCCCGGGTGACGTCGGACGTTAGTTTCTCGTTGATTTTCTGGATGGTAGGTGTCGATTCTAGCTTACAGGAGTTGCAGTAGTAAGGACTTACTGTAGCTCGCTTGACAAAATATCTAAGTAATTGATCCATGTGAAAATCAATAAAAGATATCACTATTTAGCACAGTTTAGCAGTAGACGTCATTTGGGTAATACAAATAGTATATTGGCTATAAAACTCCGTAGAGAACTTAGTCAACCGGAGCATGCGATATTTGAATCGATATCTATCACAAATATAACGAGTGATATGACCATAATGACATTGCCAATAGCGTGGGAATCTATAGGTAACGATAATTATGGTATTATTGTCGAGTGCCTACTATTAGATTATATAGTGCTATTAATTTTATAAATACTTATACTTAATAAAGGATTTGGTTCTTAATGTGTTAATGTAGTAAATACGAATTTCCAGTGTCATAAGATCATATTTAACAAAAAAAAAAAAAAATTATAAGCAGTTTTTTGATGTCATACACGTAATGATTTTTCATTGTAATAATTCCAAAAACCCATGAATCACTTATGACGTTAGTATTTACAATAAGGTTAAGTTGAAGTCGAGGAGTTCCACCGCAAAACCCAGTTACAGGTCAATGTCAAATAATTGACACTGAAATGACATTGCTATTTGGACACACCTACAATATTAAAAGAACTTTGAACGTTAAATAAAAACAATGGCACATAAAATTATAGATACTGGGTATTGCCCACTAGAATAAGTTATTAACTTTGTACAATAAAGACGTTTTATTTTGTGCGTATTCTGTTGAATAATTTTGTCGTAGAAAGCATCTGTAATAATGGTAATTTAGTCTGTTTAGTTGTTTAGAATTGAAATCAACGCTACACCAGGCAGAACCTATTTACTTTTCATATAATATTTTTATCTACTGACATTTCCATTGCTCCTTTTTAGGAAATATTGTAGTGTGGTGGTTTCTCCTACTTGCCTTCCACACCGCAGTACAGTGAACGGCTTTACCCGCTCTCCGATGTCCGGTCAAGAGCCTTTACGGAATCCGCTCCCTCTGCCTCTTGCTGGTACTGGTGCCACTGCTGTCTGACGCCACGCCAGAGGAATGTCTGTTTAGTGGCGGCATTGTTTCGCATTTTGATAGACAACATTGGCGATTGCTCCACCGACAAGAGCTGAGCTCTTAAATGAATGAATGAATGAATGAATGATTGTTTATTTCTGTAAATAGATCTTTTTAAAGACACTTTTACAAGTCATGTACATTTTTTTTTTAGTATCTAGTCGACAACGGATAACAATGAATAATTATATTTTTGTTTGTACTACTAGAGCTGCAAACATGCTTACGGAGCGCCTGGTAGTAATGGAAATTTGTAACATATTGTCGATTTGCATTGATCTGCATCACAAATTACTGATACAAAGTTGTTGCCAGTTTCACCTAACATCTGATCCTGAGTCTTTAAATATTGAACCCGTCCAAACGAACATTTAAAATAATTATTATGCTTTTAAAAACCTTTGAGTCCAAAGATTGTAGTTCTTAAGTTAAAAGGCAAAACCTCAATTGATAATGTTTACTACTGTTGTTAGCACATAAATTAACTCCCCCCAATATGCCAATTCGTTGCAAAAACACGAACTAATCCAATGTCAAAGTTTGAGTCCTAATTCCAATGTCATACTTTGACATCGTCCTCGTCACAAACATGTCAAGTACGTTTGTGACGTGGTTTCCATGTCCTGATTTTGCATTGTATGGAATAATTGGCATTTTCCCGTTAGATTAGATAGATATCACAAGGTCATTATACCTATTTGTATTATTTATATACAAGTTAAAGTTGTTCTCTAAATTTAATTCGTGACTGTGTACGTTTGTGGTAGTACGAATACAATCATAATTGGGGCTGTAAATTTTTATGTCATATTGTAATGTACCTATTGGTTTCCCAAATAAAATACAATAAATGTATCATCAACCCATTTACTGGCCCAGTGTTGTGCAGAGGCCTCCTCCCATTATTTGGTCTACTACGCTAGCCTAGGATGAGTAGATTACACCCGCAACCGAGAAAATTAATCAGAAGTTTTTTCTCGAAGTTTTCTTACGCAGTATGAGCTTGTAATAAATACACAAATCATTTCGGAAAATTAATGGCGCGTGCTTTGGTTTAATTTTAAACTTTTTGACTTTATTTGTACTACTAGGCGCCCCCACTACGATTAGCTCTCCACTTCTCCCTTAAGAAGAAATTTTCAACATTTTCTTTCCTGATATGGCAAATTGGAAAAATAATATTGTTTAAAAAAAAATTTTTTATGATTTCGTTTTCATTATGATTTTTTTAAAGATTTTCGTTATGACTCAAACTATGTTCCAAATTTTAGTTTTAGCTTTCTATGCTCTATTTGAGCTATGCAGTACATTGATAGATTAATTACACAGGAAAATAGATCATAATTAATAGGTACCTATTAATACCAATGGGAATAATTATCCCGCTTTAATTCCACGAAAGTAGTACTACTTAATAGTACCTAACGCATTTATTTTTTTATTGTAATGACGTGTGCCATTCAATCAATAGGAAAAATATTCAATGGAACATTTGGGAGTCCAAGGAATAATGACGCATTCAATAATAATAATTACTACTAAGAATGTTGATGCTTGTTTTATGACTGTGCTATATATACATACATACCATCACGTCTGTAGTCCTCAAAGGGTTAGCCAGAGGTGTACTAATGTACACCCACATTTCACTGGTATGTTTTTAGGTCCCCGGTAATAGGGGGCGAGCCTATTGCCATCAACCGGGCACGAATCCAATCTCCCAAACTGCTACTGCGAATTTCATTCAAAAATCTAATAACACATGCTCGACCTTACTCAGAAATCTTACTTAATTATCAACAGACCAACATTAGAGAAAGGAAATATCAGTCTTCCACTACAAAAGACGAGGTGAAAAGCTGTTATTTTTCTTATTCCTCCTATTAAGTTTTATGATTAATTTCGCTGCCGGTTCCAAGACATTAAAATCATTCTCCTGGGACCCGTCAGCTTTCTGTCGACGATTTTCTGGATTGTTACTATTGTTTATCCTGGCTTACACTTAGAGGTTGCACGAGTAGGGACTTATTAGTGAGGCGGGCTGGTGGGCATGCCCACAAAACTTCTTCTCAACTTCCAACTTACTTAATATCTACTCATTGTGACCTTTACATTTAGGTCTACCACCAAGGTCTTTTCCAAATTAATGTAATAGATCAATTTGTGTATAACGGCATGCGTCCGCGTATACCATTGTTTCTATTTAAGGACCGAAAACTATGAGCTCTTCAAAATAAATGTGAACGTTGATCAAATCTGTTTGAACCATGTAAATTTTAATCCCAATTTTAAATATTTAATTTGTATTAAAATATATTTTTATAGACCTATTCATAGTCGGTCCAGATTTAAAATTTACTATTAATTCATATTATTCGCAAATAGTTTTGTCTGTTAGTATCTATAGTCAGATCCTTTATTCTCTCGTAAGTCTTATAAAGACCCCTACGCGTGAACCTAAAGATTGTTAATTATTACTATTATAGTATTTATGATTATTACACTAAGACACAATTTTGAAAGTCCACCGTAGGTCCTATTAAGTAAGTATGTTAAACAATCATTTCAAATGGTTGCGTGACTCTGTTGATTTATATTTTATTGCCTTAAACACATAGAGGAACCTTTTGTAATATTTGTCTAGTTTTTATGTAATAATAATAAACAATACATATTTATATTGGTAAAAGTTCTTAACATAATACAAACATGGTCCATAAGACTAGGACATATTTTATTGGGGTCTTGACGTCATATGCATATTTTGTGATGATAAAAGTAGAGAATAAATTATCATAGAGTAGGTTTCATCATTAATATTAATCCGCAGAAAAAGAAACCATCAATATCTAAAAAACTTAAAAAATATTATAGTATTTCTATCATCGAATGTCACATGGCAACCCTGAAAATACACATACCTTGTGTTTTAACCTTACAAAAATAACAACAGCCAAAAACGATTTCCTATATTAAATTTAAATCACCTCGCTCCCACATAAAAGCAAATTAAAAAGACAAACAAAAATAATACAAAGTTACGTAAAGGTCCAACTTGTTAGCAGATGCGTTTTGTCAAAGACATGCGCGTGCGTCACAAATGTACTTGACATAATAGCATCTAGCCACTTCCCAGTACATGTGAAACCATCTTCCGTCTCTTTTCTTTGATCAACAGCTATGCAAGAAAGATAGAGAAAGCTTGAGAAACACAATAAGGTTATATAAACTGTGGCTATAGATTTTTTGGGTGTGTTATGTTTGTTTCTGATTTCGTTGATTACCATCGTGTCTATACCGGAATAAATGGTTGATTTTATGGTTTATGAATTGTAATAATCCGAAAATTGATTTTTTTTATTCAACCTATTTAATTTCTGTAAGCATAGTAGCTATTATTGACCCAGGAGTTGTAAGTCCCAACAAAAACAGAAGATGATTCAGCATCTTAGTTTCATATGTAAATATGTAGTGTTCATTAGGCATATATAGCACTGAGAGCTGTGGTAGCCTAGAGGTGTGACCAGTGGATTGAGATGTCAGAGGTATCGAGTTCAAACCCAAGGCCACTGACTTTTCGGAAGTTATGTGCGTATTTATCACATGCTCAAACGGTGAAGGAAAACATCTTGAGGAAACCTGCATGCTTGGGACATTTGTCTCAACGGCATGTGAAGTCTGCCAACCCGCAGTAGGCTAGCGTGGTGGACTATAGCCTAATCCCTCTCAAATGAGAGGAGACCCGTGCCCAGCAGTGGGAAGTTAATGGGTTGATGATGATGATGAATTAGGCATCTTAATGTTATGTTGCTTCTTCCAGATATTTTTTTTTGTAAATATTCAATGTTTGTGTGTATATTTTTTTTGAGCAAACCAGGTGTTAATTTTCTAATTTGTTTTTGTCAAATAAAATGTTATATACCTACTCCAATGATACGCACGTCATACTAAGAATATCAAGTTTTGCGAAACTGGTTGAAATTTTATATACATTTTGATGGCTAGAAACTTAAATACACAATAATATTATTTACCTTTACAATATTATTGTATGCTATTATGTAAAAACACACTAGCAAATTTAATTCTGAATCCGTAGTGAAAATTTTACGTTGTATTCTGTAACTTTTTTAACTTGAGTGATATCTATAGTAGCACTAAAAGGTGGAAAGAAAGTCGATGACCCCGGCACTCAGTACTAAAGTAAAACACCCCGTGTGGTTTTAGTCAGAGGCTCACCCGATATGGGTGGAGTCCGATGTATACAAAATTTCACAAGGTCTATAGAAAAATAAATAAAAAGGTTATATTACAGAATAGTACCCACTGCAGTTTGTGGCAACAGGACCACAAATTTTACCAGGGTAATGTTATCTTATAAAAAATAAAATATATAAATAAAAATATATTTACATTATCACGCGGCGGCACCAAACAAAAAGGACGTATATATAGAATAAATTATTTGATAACAAAAATAATATAACTAATATTTTTTCCTGTTTTTAAAGCTTTTTGCTTTCCTTATAACCTAAAGAGGAATTAAAATGTCATTGTTTTGAACAATGGAATAAGAACAATGAATGCATTCTTTGGATATACATAGTTTAAATAAAAACTGATATGAAAAGTGGTCCAATCATTGTCCCCTGTGGTACACCAAACTTGGTTTATTAAAATTTTGAAATACTGACTATACACTGTCTTGTAACATATATTGTTATTATATTTTGAAGTGTGTATTTAATACATTTGTAAATTTTATCGGATACATTAAATTAGTATAAAATAACCTAATACCAAGCAGCAAAACAAAAATTTACCATAACAAGGTCAACAATACCTTTAAACAGATAATAATGTACTTATCAATTATTAATATATTATATTTTGTACAAAATTTCAAACTGTAAAGTAATTAAGTGTTTTTATTATATATATATGTATACCTGTTTTTGGTATTTTATCATATACCTGTTCCTGATGCTCTTTGATTATTGGAATTGACTAAAAGCATATTATTCAATGTAAATGATTACCTCAAATATTTCTCTTCTCATGAAAAGACGTCAGCGTATCTTTTGGATTTTTGTTAGAGCAGTTTTCGTAAGATTTTCATCGTCTTATTCTAGGAATTGATTGTCAGACATAATTAATTTATATTTTATTAATTGACTCGTTGGTTCCGTGATCTGTTAAGCGGTAAGTCTTGCATTCTCAGACAGAACAGTATAATCGGGGGCTTCTAAAAAACGATAAAAGCATGGGGTTTACATTTTGCCCGGTAAATGGTAATACACCTCTGTGTAATATTTTAGGGCTACAGACGTCATGGCATGTTACGTTATGATTTTTGGAATACGCCACATAATACCAAAAACGGTGACTAAGGGATTATTTCACATGAATTGATTTATGAACCCACACACGCACACACACATTGACGTTACTGTACTATGAAATTGTCCTTATTCTACCTAATTGAAACTATTCGGGGAAGACATGTGGGAGTTTCCCGCATAAAATTTCGTACATGTGCATAGGTAGTTACGCATGTGTTGATTGAGGTATGTTAATCAAAATTAAGTATTCCTTTTTTGAAAGTGGCTACGTGTGTAATTGAACGTTCGCTCAGTGTTGAACTACGTATGGGTTTCTTGTCATTACATTTTCCTTTGCCTTACTATAAAAGAAAAATTTAAGTAGAAGAAAAATGTGACGTCCTTATAAATTATTAACGATTTTTAGATTTTATTTTACAACCTTATGCACGTATCTAAGTGGTGATGCAATATATGCGCGCAGTTTGCAGTTTCATTTCAAATTTTGCGGTATTGTTGGCTGATATTTCGATGACAAATACAATGATGACGTTAATGAAGGCATTACCTACGTAAAACCATTTAATACAAAATGACTTATAAAGAAAGAGAATATTACACAGTTTAGTACGAATTCTTTGTAAAATGTTTGCTAACAATGACGATAGAGAGAAAGTAAAATAATACTTGAATCAAAGAAGCGGTACCAAAAATGTTAAATTAGAATATATTCCAATAGATAAATTTCATTTTAATTAAAAGGATTTATAATGATTATTAAGATTCATCATCATCAGCCCATTAACGTCCCACTGCTGGGCACGAGTCTCCTCTCATTTGAGAGGGACTAGGCTATAATTATATTCCACTACGCTAGCCTACTGCGGGTTGGCAGACTTCACATGCCATCGAGACAAATCTATCAAGCATGCAGGTTTCCTTCCGTTTGAGCTTGTGATAAATACGCACATAACTTACGAAAAGTCAGTGGTGCGTGCCTTGGGTTCGAACTCGAGACCTATGTATGATATTTCAGTCCACTGGTCACACCACTAGGCTACCACAGCTCTTCATTCACACAATTGGTTGAGAAAACTCTAGAATAAACAAGTAACCTCCATAAATAGTCTGCCAACTCATAAGTAGGTGCAGTCCATTTTATTGCTACCAAGTAGACTCATCCTCAATCAAGATCCTCCTTAAGTGATGATGGGTATTGTAAAGAATTATCTTGAGGCGTGCTCCGGAATTATATTTCATTGCGATTCGGAGAAACAATTCATTGGAATTGGTAACATTTTTCTAACATTCTTTGATTAATTAACAGGAACTGTTCCCAGAAGTTTCAGTTATCTTGAACAAGTTTTTATAGGTTTATAAACAAAATAGTTTTAATTTTATATACATTTTAAATGTCAAAAATAGTATTACCTAGTTTATTGAGGTCATCGTTCATCATCGTCATCTTATGTATTACTTTTATTTTGTTAACTTGTTCTTGATTGTTTTTTGTTACTTGTCCTTGGTTTTAGAGATCGAAAAGACACTGGACCCCAAAAAACAGGGAATCCTAGGGTGGGGCTTAGGAAATAACCATTGTAACATACAATTTATTGAGACAATAGAGAATTATTATTATTATTACGGCTTTGATACCAAATTCAAACTTATAAATATTGCAAAACTCAATATTCTAAACACAAATTACATATAAATTTATTTATTTTGTACCTAAACCTTTTTAGTTGCATGTTTTTCACGTCGATGCAAACAATATCTGGTTATCATAATAATATGTGCATTTTAATTAGTACATTGAACCTAATTAATTCCTATGCGTGCGTCATAACGGTTCCAAACAAAACAATCGCACCGAATTCCAAATTCCGTAGTGTATTTTTTTAGAAAAATATCTGATGAAAAACTGAGTTTCCGTAAATTATCGAATCCAATATGATCGAAGAATACATTGACGTCATAGTATGGTCGCTGCGGTCTATACGGCCCCCTATGAGTCAGTGGATTGATAAAATAGTTTATATTGGCGAAGTAACGGACTTGCTATTCAGTGTGATTCGCGCCGTTGCAAAGACATTACTTGACTGTTATCCTTGCGCAAGAGTCGCGTTCCGTTGAGCTTTCGATTTTGTGAAGTGGTAGTGCTATTGATAAACAATGTATTCAGCAAATATTTGTGTTACTGTGGAGGATTTCATGGATGTTGTGTTTTGTGCTTATATGCATAGCCATAAAACGGTTTGTTTTCTTTTATAAAATTATTAAATAACTTCAATGTTAATAGATATATTATTAGATTAGTTATTTTTTTATTGTTTATCGTTTTCGACGATTTTCGCATTAGGTAAATCTGTGCCCCGGATTATAGCATTATGAATAAATATTTTGCCCAACAATAGGTTAAATAAATGTGTTGATAATCGAGACCATGTAAAATTAAATCAGTTTAATAATTTGTAAAAAAATATATTAATATTCGGTACCAAACAACACCCGACGACCAAACAGGTAGTGTTATGAAACCCGCTCATTTCTAATTATTTAAATTTGTGACGCAAGTAGCAGATGGCAGACCTGATGCTAAACAACAACCTTGGTGTATAATATTCCTACAATATTTTTGTATAAAATCCACAAGGCACTTCGTCTTCCACTCTTCCTGCGAGAGTTTGAAATATTTGCTAGTGCGTAAAGTGATGATTTTAGATGGTACTCACGGGCTCGGTAAACCCCTAAACCTCGTCGGAGTATGATCCATGATCATTTTAGACACCATACACAGAGTTTCAGGATTACTATCAAATATAATGAGTCCACGCAATATTATGCTTATCACCAAATAATAGGAACTAATTAACAGTCTTCTTGAACTAACGAATACATCATATTTATTGGAATTAATTACCACCTATTTATCCTTCATAATAACTGTTAATTAACCGTTGTCCTTAATATTATCAGTATTGACGCAAATCATCAATAATATATTATAATTGTTGTAGTTCTAAATAGAACTGAGGTTATTTCCTTATGTATAGTAATATACATAATGTTTGCATTTATATATTTATAAGTTATTAAGAAGTAATTAAAAATTCTAAAAACAATATCATATTAAATTTATTCTCATAAAATCACTTTGGTATCATGTGATTTATCAAATCGTCTTTAGAGTACACCAAGAACGAATATTAGGTCCCATGCAATATGAATGTTTAAAACAATCTATGAATCCAACAAAAGTCTACACTGGAATTGATATCAAGGTTGTTTTAACTATAAGTTATCAGTATCAGAAAAGCAATAAAGCAACAACAAAAATAAAATGTAACGACATAAAACACGCTGTACCTAAATCACAAAATTGTATGTACGTCATACGCAATCCTACTGACTTCTGCAACTTATAAACTGTGCAATGTGTTGGACACGTACAAGCTAAAGTTTTACTTATCATAACTACTACAAACACTACTACTACACTACATACTTTGACAGATACGCAGTGCACGCGTAGTGTGGGAAAATTACTAAGAATAGGGCCTGACAGCATTTAGTTTTTCTTTCTTTACATTTTCAATGGACCCATTGTCTTTTTTTCTTGTGTTGTTTTGATTCTTTGAGTGATAACGAATTGTACTTAGCTTTATAATTGTCGAGGAGACAGAAATAAAAATCACAATTAGTAAAAACTCGCCGTATACGTTTCACTAAATACACTTAAATTGCTTATTACGTAAAATCAATATTTTATTTCATTATGTTTTATGTAACACCATACTATTATGAAATCGGATATCATGATGACAACCAGTATGTTAGAACTGTATAATAAACTAAACAATTATTGTCTATGTCACTGTAGTACTATATTATTATGATGCCGCTGTTGGCAACACTGTGTCTCTAACTTCTCTACTCTGATCTTGTTGTCATGTCTACTCCGGTACTACCTACTTAATAAATCTCTCTATATTGCGTCAATCCTGTGTTATTTGTTCATAACCCAACAGGTTATGGGCCCAGGATACACGATAAATAACAATGCGTAAATAGTTTTTCTGCAAAGATTATTAAAACGAGATGCCGAATAATAATGGTGGTTCATCATCACCGGCGCGGGCGGTGCCGACGGCATCGTTGTCTTCAGCTACGAATACTGGGATCTCAATCAATTTTGAAAAGCTCAGTGGTATATCAAATTACGGAAATTGGAAATTTTCGATGCGGATGTACATGATTCATGAAGACCTGTGGGATTGCATCACAGAGGCCACGCCGGGTGTTCCCAAGGACAAAGATGACCGCAAGCAACAACGGGCACTTGCAAAAATATGTCTAATGGTGCAGCCGTCGTCGTTTTCCCATGTACGAAACGCAACCACAGGTTTCGAGGCTTGGAACAACCTAAAAACGGCATATGAAGATAGAGGGCTGTGTAGACGCCTTGGACTTTTACGTACATTGTTTGGATTGAAGCTTGAACAATTTAGTGACATGGAAGCGTATCTCTTAAAGATCACGGATCTAGATCAACAACTACGAGATATTAACGCTCCATTAGATGATGATTTCCTGTCAGTGTTAATGTTAAGCGGTCTACCTCCCGATTATGATCCGCTTATTATGGCATTGGAAAATTCAAACATCAAATTGTCTAGTGAAACAGTAAAGTGTAAATTATTACAAGAAAAATTACGCAGAGACTTTGACAAGAATGAAGAAAGTGCTATGTTTACAAACCGGACTGTAAAACATGTAAAAAAGTCTTCTACAAAGAGCAAGTTGTGTTTCTTATGTAAAAAGCCAAATCATTTTGCTAAGAATTGTCCAACGAAAACAAACATAAGTGCAAAACAGAGTGAGAACCATGAAAAAGCATGGAACGGAACATTATTAACTGCATTATCTGTGGACATTAATTCAAATGCTTGGTATGTCGACTCTGGCGCGACTTGTCACATGACAAACAACAAATATTTATTACAAAATTATGTTGTGGATACTCCGCGGTTAGTGTCTGTGGCAAATAAAGAAAAATTGCACAGTGAAGGACATGGTGAAGTGGAACTGTTGTTAGAAGGACACACTCAACCCACGAAATTGAGTGAGGTTATTTATGTCCCAGGTTTGTCAACAAACCTTATTTCTGTTGGAAAAATGGCTTTGAAGGGACTTGAAGTGTCTTTTGGTGCACAGAAATGTAACATTTACTGTGAAAAAGTCGCAGTTGCCAGCGCTACAATGGTGAATGGTGTCTATCAATTGGACTTGGAGTGTCAACAACTGCCAAGTAAACGTGAGTTGGCTGAGGCGTGTCAAACAGTGGCTTTGGTTGAGCCGGACATCCAGTCAGTGGATGTACATCAAACAGAAGCTGCTACTTTGTGTGAGTCAAACCCAACACAAGAATTATGGCATCGTAGACTTGGTCATCTAAATAGGCGCAGTATGGATTTACTGAAACAAGGTATAGCTAATGGAATTGATTATACTTCTAGTAAACTTACTCCCTGTGTAGCTTGTCTTGAGGGGAAGCAGAGCAGATTACCATTCCCAAAGCAGTCTTATAACAGAGCTACTGAGAAACTAGGTCTCATTCATTCTGATTTATGTGGGCCTATGTCTGTTTCCTCATTTAGTGGCGCTAAATATCTATTGACATTTATAGATGATTTTACAAGGATGACTTTTGGCTACTTTATTAAAAGTAAAGATGAAGTATTGGCTGTATTTAAGATTTTCAAAAATCTAGTCGAGAATCAAACTGATTTAAAAATTAAAGTGATGAGAACAGACAATGGCTGTGAATATACTAATAAACAGTTTCAGGCATTCCTACAAGAGCATGGTATCGAGCATCAGACGACTGTACCCTACTCCCCTCAGCAGAATGGTGTAGCCGAGAGGGCCAATCGGACAATCGTGGAGGCAGGACGATGCATGCTACAGGATGCTGGATTGGACCGAAGATTCTGGGCAGAGGCATTGAATACAGCAATATTTATTAAGAATAAGTCACCCAGCAAGGCAGTAAGAGGTACTACTCCAGAAGAAAAGTGGACTGGTAATAAAGTTAACTTATCTGACTTAAAAGTTTTTGGCTGTATTGCCTATGCAATGATTCCTAATGAAAAGCGCAAGAAATTAGATGCAAAAAGTAAGCAGTATGTGTTTGTTGGATACTGTAGTAAGTCTAAAGGATACAGGTTAATTGATCCGAAAAATCCTTCTAAATGTATCAAGTCTAGGAATGTGCAATTCTTAGAAGAAAAAATGTACAAAGATTTGAAACTAAATCAGGAAAATAACTCCACTGATTGTCATTTAAATCTCACTAACAATGAAACAAATGAAATTCCCATAATTGAAAATAATAATATTGATCCATCTCCTATCATAGATTTATTAGATTCAAGTATCTCTGATTCTGGTCCTAATTTCAGCTATGTTGATGATCCACATGATGTTACATGGAATCCGGACATGACAATGGATCAAGGATCAAGTGATTATGAAGACATTGATGAATCTATTGGCATGGTGGTTGCTATGACAGCGGCCAGTGATGGTGAAGAACCACAGACAATAGAGGAAGCGCTGTCAGGACCTGAAAAGGAATGTTGGAGGGATGCAATTGAAGATGAGTATAAGTCATTTGAACAAAATAAAGCATGGACTTTAACACCACTTCCTGCAGAAAAAAAGGCAGTGAAATGCAAATGGGTTTTTAAGAAGAAACTTGGGTCTGAAGGTCAGCTACTTCGATATAAAGCACGTCTTGTGGCCAAAGGTTTCACACAAAAATATGGAATCGACTACAAGGAAACTTACTCACCTGTAGTAAGATACTCCACGATCCGTATATTAATTGCCCTTGCAGTAAATTTGGATTTGCACATCGATCACATGGATGTGAAGACAGCCTTCCTTAATGGAGAATTACAGGAGACTGTGTACATGGAACAGCCCCATGGGTATAAAATAAAGGGTAAGGAAACCCACGTATTTAAACTGAATAAAGCAATATATGGCCTTAAACAGGCTTCAAAGGTCTGGTATGACAAGATTGATCATGCCCTGTCAGACCTTCAGTTCAAGAAAACACTCAGTGAGCCTTGTGTTTACACTAAATTAGACGCCAATGGTAATCTTATGATACTGGCCCTGTATGTTGACGACATTTTAATTTTTAGTAAGGATTCATTTGAGAAGAAATTATTGAAGGAGGAGTTGATGAAAAGGTTTGAAATGAAAGATCTAGGCCGGGCTAAACATATATTGGGAATGCAGTTGAATCAGGAACAGAATAAAATTACTCTTGATCAGAAGACCTACATACGAAAGGTATTAGAACAATTTAATATGGCTGACTGTAAGCCTGTGAGTACTCCCTTAGAATGTGGCATGAAGTTCGAAAAAGGAGAACAAACTGATCTTGATTCTAAGTATAGGAGTCTTGTTGGATGTATTATGTATATAGCAGTATGTACGAGGCCCGATATTGCACATGCAGCAAGCCTATTGAGCCAATTCAACAATTGTCACTCAGATACACATTGGAAAGCTGCTAAACGAATTTTGCGATACTTAAAGGGAACTATAGATTATAAGATAGTATTTGAAAAATCCTCAATATCTATCATAGGCTATGTAGATGCAGATTGGGCATCTAACCCGCTAGATCGACGCTCATACACTGGCTACGTGTTTAAAATAGGTAACTCAGTTGTTTCCTGGGAGAGCCGTAAACAGAAGACTGTAGCTCTATCAAGCACAGAGTCAGAATACATGGCATTATGTGATGGAGCAAAGGAAGCCAAATTTATTAGAAGTTTTCTTTATGAATGTTTAGGTAAACTTTTATCTGTAATATTGTTTAATGATAGTCAGTCAGCACAGAAAATTTGTAATAATCAAATTAATCATAGTCGTAGTAAACATATAGACATCAGGCATCATTATGTAAGACAAATTGTGAATGATAGAATAATTAAATTAGAATATTTATCCACTGAAAAAATGCCCGCTGATGTCTTAACTAAATGTTTAAGTAAAGACAAACATTACAATTGTGTTTCTCATCTTGGTTTACAGATTGTTTAGTTTAAGGGCAGGTGTTAGAACTGTATAATAAACTAAACAATTATTGTCTATGTCACTGTAGTACTATATTATTATGATGCCGCTGTTGGCAACACTGTGTCTCTAACTTCTCTACTCTGATCTTGTTGTCATGTCTACTCCGGTACTACCTACTTAATAAATCTCTCTATATTGCGTCAATCCTGTGTTATTTGTTCATAACCCAACACAGTATCTGCTTTCTAGAATTCAAAGCTATGTAGGTGAATACATCTATTAGTTGTTCAATTTGATTCTTGTCTATTCCAGCAATCTGAAAGATGGCGCAAGCTCCGCAATATAGTGCAGTGGACGCCGTTCTTCCAAACCTACAAGAAACAGCGGTACCCTTGGATCCAGCTTGCTGGTCACCAAGGAAACTTCAAGGCTGGACCTGACCAAGGCACCATACTGAAGAAACTTAGTCCACAAGAGGAGAGGTGTTTTCAGGTGCGTTTCTATTAAATATAATTTAGTAATACCAATTCATATGTACATGTTTAGTTGTGTATCTCCATAATTCGTAAATAATGGCATATTTAGTCGAACATAGACATTGACAGACTGAATTTCCCGTCAACTGCAAAGCGAGCCAAATTTTGCGCGTCATCTTCTATTAGTTTCATTTAATTTATTCTCCTTTTAGTTTTCAACTTAAAGTCAATGGCCTTTTTCTTTTCTTGCGTTCATCAAAAATAAGCAAAGTCAATAACTGTAGATATAACTTACATGGCTTAATAAACAAATACATATTCTAGTATAAGAAATGAACAGATCCTCCATTAACTTATAAAAGTTCTCAGTATTTAATTGACCGAATTCGAACTCACAGCAATCTCGATAATGATTCGATATCTTGAGCACAGAGGACGTATGTGTAAGAACCAAATGAAGTCACCAAGCTGTAAAAATTGCTATGGTTAATTGGTTACTTCACTACCTGGGTCATGGACTCATAGTCACATGTCAATCAAAATTATCATCACCATTATAGTGGTTGTCTGCCTTACGATCGCTTGTGAGGTTTTGAAATAAACCAAATCATTATGAACCTCATAACATTTTCTGATCACAATTCAATTATCATAGATCATTCTGTTGCATGCACCAAGCAATTCGCAACAGAGTGGTTCCTAAAACATCTAATCAATCCTAATACCTCAGTTATATTAGGAATCAATACCTTAATGCACGTCAATTATGTAAATAGTTGTTTTTTGTAATAAATTATATAATATTAACAACAACCTGGCATCAATGTTGTGATATTAGAAAAGCTTATTGCAGGTAGGTATTTTTTTTTATCAATCAAAATAATCATAATCGTAGACGTTCCTGAAGCCGAGGGTTTGAATTCTTCTTCTTCTTCTTCTTCTTCTTCGTGTCGATGGAACATGAATGACGTTAAGGATTTGAATTTTATTAATTAAACAAAAAATCTATAGGTAACCTGCTTTCGACTACTCAGTTTTTGTTAGGTTGTTATTTTGTTATTTTTCCTCTACCAGACCGCAGTATGCCGTACGTAAATATGTAAATATTATTATTCGATTGGTTAGCAGTTTTATGCGTTTATTTAATTTAATTTAAAAAACAATTCATATTGCTCTGTAATTTCTGCCCTTTTGCTAATTTTATTTGAAACAATCATCGCCAATGTAACTATATTTTCTGACAAACATTACTTTCGTGACAACTAAAACAAATTATTTGAATTATGATTCACAGACTTGTTAATGAATAGTGACCAAATTTGCGGGTTACAGTCAAGTTCGAAATAATAATGTAATTTAATAACAATTAAGAGTATTAACATTGACGTCATAACTAGAATTTTACACACGTGAATTTGTGCACAAACAAGAGGCTTTGTAGGCAAAATATAATAGGAGAGCATGAACAGCAAGAAGCTAATGAACGTAGTCATGTTTGTAAAAAAATATGAACAAAAAATACACAGTACTACAAAAAAAATATATAAATGATCAAATGGCGTAAGAAAAAACGTTGATTCTGACAGGGTCTAGTAAAGTTCAATAAACTGTGATAAGTATTATCAACGTACATATTATTTTATTCAATAACATTTTATTTTGATTTACCAAAAATTTCAGATAGGTTTAATATATTACGTTGCTTTGTCACTTTACACACATCAATGACGAAAATAGGGTAAACTCTGTGACATGCGTTTTGTTCGTAAAATGAATAAACCATTCGTCGCTATGTAAACGTTATATAAAAAACGTAATTTATAAAATCGCACGTCAGTAGCATCATTTGAGTTTACCGTAGTACAGAAGATATGTTACTATGCACTGTTTGAATTCACATCATGTGTGTTGGTTTTAACACCATCTTAATCACATGCGCTACTAAATCATCTTTTTATGTAAATATACAGGCCATTATCTACGTCTATTGGAATAGCGTTTGTTACTAGTAGAATTTCAATCTTTGATATTATACTCCTCCACATGCCACGGAACGGCGCCGGCGTTAATGATCTTGTAGTTTACATTTCTAATGACCTCTTAAAAGAACATGAGCATGAAGATAAGGCTCAGATAATATTCTTAGAAGAAACTGATACTCGTGATTTTTATTGAGAAGCAGTAGGCTGTTATCTAATGCGTATTATGAAATAACAATGACGATATAAATTGAAGAAGGCGGCATTTGATCGATATTGAATTTAGTGTTAACGATATTATTGTTCTTATTCCAGTTGCTGATGAAAGACGTGTTACGACCATTCGTCCCCGAATACAAAGGACAAGTTACCTGTGAAGATGGAGAACGTATCCTTTTTAAATAATTTTCAAAGAAACCATCAATCAACTTCAGTATCTGGCTACAAAACGTAATCATAATCATACTGGGGTCGAGACTTATCTTTATCCCATTCCTATAAGAATGATTTTATATTTTAGCTTTTGATATTTTATTGATTAAGAAACCTAGATAGTTGTCATTATTTTGTAATTGTTTAATACCTTTTATGGTCTTAAAAGGACCCGAATGCAAGTAATGTTGTTACATTTTAAAGTATTTTTGTCATTCTATTGCATACAAAAAATATTTCCTTAATCAAGCATTCCTACAGTGTATTTACAACTACAAGATCTGCTGAGCGATTTCGATAGTCCGTGCGTAATGGACTGCAAGATTGGAGTCAGAACTTACTTAGAAGAAGAACTCGCAAAAGCTAAAGAGAAGACAAAATTAAGAAAAGTGAGTATTCATGATTTTGCCATCCACGTTTCATAATGTAGTTCTACACCAAGGGAATTGATATAGAACTATATTATCTGAGCGATCACCTGAGTGAAATAGGCAATATTTTCGGACTGCGAAATAAATTTGAGCTTATAATTTAAAAAAATACTCGGCCTGTTATGAATCATATGAAAAATGAGATACGATGAGTCTGGCACACGGCAGTTTAGACTTAAGTATAAAAGATGCTATAATAAATAAATAAAGAGAGAGAAAAAAACAACAAAATAATATTTCTACAGCTAGACTTCAATACTGTTACATTGCAATCACATACGTACATAAAACTATTCGTTTTGTCGATAAAACGTTCTTGTGTACGCGTGCGCTTTATTCTCAAAGTGATCTACGTCATTGCGAATGCACGACGTCACTTGTTGTGGTATTGTTAAATCCAAACTTGAGGACAAACATACGATGCAGTTGGATCCCATTGTTTCCGGGTAATATGCACCTTTCACTATGAAAAAGATCCAAAAAGAAACGGACTGTAATATCTTCTTAATGGTATATTTAAATTAGAATTTAAATGATGGTTTATCTATATTCAAACCTAAGAATAATTGTAGAATAAGGCTTAAGTTAAAATCAAATTTGATGAGTCCGAGTCAAAGAAATTTATTTGAATCAAATATTGAAAAATACTGCTATTTAATATCGAATTCTAAAAAAAGGGAACGAAAGTATATCCATCATCGATGTTCTACCGACCTCCATAGTATCGTGAACAGAGTTCATTGCTTATCCGACAATGTCAGAGAATGTGTAGACGCATTGATAAACCCGTCTTAATTACCAGTCCGTACGTCAATGATATGGTACTAAACATATTTTATACCGATGTAATAATGTTGTAAGTAAACCAGTTATAAAAATAATCTCAGTCGTTATATGTAGTCATTGAAGTTATATTTTTGTTGGTAGATTGTAATTGCAATATAAATAGCAAGTAATTAATGGACTATGAATAGATTAGGCAAGACAAACGTATAATTAATGTGTTTCAAAAAGGTCAATGATGTGTAATGACGTACCTATATTGTCTTTGATTATAATTTTATTTTGCGTTTTTTTATTGCGTGGGTTATGGATTGCGCAATGACTAAAATAAACTAACTAACGGTATGACTAAAATACTGGTATAAAAGGGGTGTGGTCTCTCTTTTGAGCTTTACATTTCAAGACTACAAAAAATGGGTCTAACATAACTAACTCATAGAACGGCGAATAATAATATATTTATAAATTCCTGGACATTATGACACACAGCGCCATCTAGTCCCGAGCTAAGCAACGAGGCTTGTGTTACGGATACTAGTTGGTTGACATATATACTTTTTTTTGTAAATACAAACATATTATACATAGATACATCCATGACTCGGAGATAAAATTAAATGTTTATGCTCATCACACAAAATTTGTCCCTACCGGGATTCGAACCCGGGACCCATAGCACAGAAGCCAGTGTTAACTACCGCTGGACTGATAGGGTCGTCGAATTTCAGAGCTATAGACATATTCTAAAGAAAATGCTTTTCTTCTTTACAGGACATGTATGAAAAAATGATCCAGATAGATCCAAAAGCGCCCACAGATGAAGAGCACAGGAGTAAAGGCGTCACGAAGCCGAGGTACATGATCTGGAGGGAGACCATCAGTTCCACTGCAACCCTTGGCTTCAGGATAGACGGTGTCAAGAAAGCCGACGGCACCAGCTCCAAAGACTTCAAGACTACTAAGACTAGGGAACAAATTGTTGAAGCTTTCAAAGACTTAACAAGCAATTGTCCTAATGCTGCGGTAAGTTACATAGCATTTTTCAAAGCTTGACTTTTTTAATTAATATATTTTGAAATTTTTATTTTGGATTAAGTAGGTATACCTTGACTAGTTTTAGAAAACAGATGACGTCAAGCTTAGTCCATTTTTATTTTCAAGAATATCCGCAAATTAAAGAATAGAAATTCCAAATTATTGCACGTGTGTAAAATTTACCAGCCTATAAACGCAAGAAAATATAAAATTATCTTCTGTACTATTAAAACAATAGTTATAATAATAACTTATATTAAATTCAATAGAATTTTCAGTTATTTCATTGGTTTAATGTACTTATTTTCTATTTTACAGCCGAGATACTTAGAAAGACTGAAGAACATCAGAGATACACTGAAAGAGTCACCGTTCTTCAGGACTCATGAGCTCATCGGCAGCTCCTTACTCTTCGTGCACGACAAAAGGCGTGCTTCCATCTGGATGATAGACTTCGCGAAGACCGTCCCAGTACCAGACAATATCAGTATAGACCACAATTCTGTCTGGAAAGTTGGCAATCACGAGGATGGTTACCTTATCGGCCTGAACAACCTTATCTCAATTTTCGAATCTCTTATTAAAGACGATAATGGAAACATAGACCAGTGCTACTCCAACGTTAGTTTAGAAAAAAATGTTCGGAAAGATAGCTTTGATACTTGAAGTATCGCGACCTGAGAGAAGATCTCGTGAGAATTGACTGTGCACAGTGATGTTGTACTGTTATGCATTTTCAGTAGAAGTACTGAGCTGTACCTATCTGATGGCGTGTTTATGCGAAGCTAAACTTTGTATGAACAAATATGGTGAAACGTTATATCCAATAACGCAGGCATCCCTAGAGTTAGGACAAGTTGGGCATCGCAAAAACATGTCAGATGACGCGATTGTTTAAATCGTATCTATTCACGACTACGTACCTTTACTTGTTATATTTCTTGTAAATAATCCATAGTATTATAAATAAATATGTATTAATGTTAAGTTTAAAATACTCAATGCTAGTGTTAGGTTTGGGCACCACCAATAGTGTTAATGTTTTAAAATGATTAACAATAAAATTATATTGTTAGGTTATTTTGTGTACCTACTGATTTAACTGAACAAACTTTGATCAATTTGTTGAACAAATAAATAATAGTTAATGCTAAAGTAAAAGAACTGAAATACATTAACTCATTGAGGACTCGAATTTTATATCATTATTTTAATAACATCTAATTAGATGTTCCATAAAACAGAAAATTCATAAAGATATTTATTTTGTTCCGAGTACACTATATTAGTGTAATGACTAAAATAGTCAGTATGAATAAGCCTAAAACAATCTGAAGGTACTAAATAAAAGTAATAATATTCCATATTTTTTGCTTTTCATTTCCTCAATATCCTTTTCAAATCATGCCTCTGCAGAATCCCTCTAAGGCTTAGGCAAAGGTGTACTGGAGTACAACCACAATATTTATTCGTGTGTTTAAGATCCCATGCTATTATGGGGGTCGTATAATAAATAGTATGGTATAGAGATAAATGAACCTCACAAGGGGCTTATTTAATCCATTACTTTTAATCAAGTAACATTTTGCATTCGAATAGCTACTAAGTACTATTTTTTTTAAATTATTATATGACTCTGTTCGACCTGAAAATCGAATCCAGGATTTAGCATTCGCGTTTGCATATAATAAGAGATCGCTTATATCTTCTCAACATCTTTGAAAATAAAAGTATTGGGAGTCAATGATTAAAACCACTATTAAGTGTTGGACGGCTTATATTCATCACTTACTTAAACCTAACTTAATTAAATAAATTATTAATTTAATAGTTATCTTCTAAATTTCTCTTAAAAGGCACTTGGGTTACGTATTGTCTTTGTCTTTAAAGTTGTCTACAACAATATCTGTTAGACTGCAACGTCTGGAATCTCCATCTTCCGCATTAGCACTCTCTCTTCGCATACGAGAGAAGAGTCTTGGCACAGGACCCGTACTAGATCGGCCAGCATCTGCTGGAGCAGGAGAATACCTCCTCATTCGAGGCTTAGGTGCCTCCTCTTCCATGGCAGTCTCGGAATAAGGAGGAGGTGGCTGCTGCAACATTGACATACGACTCTCTCTCGCAGCAGTCGCAGTCGGTATTTGTAGTTCTGCTCCTGCAACTACAGTTGCTAGTGTCGGTGTAAATTGTGGTGCTGCAGCTCTAGCAGAAACTCTTCTGCGCCTAGGACCAGAATCTTCTCCACGCTTTGGTTTATTTTCTTCTAGACTATCTCTACTTGGTGGCGTTGGTATTGAATAATCATGTTTGCGCCAATCAGATGAAATGGCGCTGGGTTCTGTTATAAAGTCCAATAGTCCAGGGGGGTCGCTTGATGAGCCAGCAGCAGCTGCAGTTTCTAAAACTGCTAAGGCTCTAAGTAGATCGGCTACACTTGTATTCTCTAAGACTTCTACTTGTTCCGATTCAGGTAAATTAGTTATATTAACGTCCGGGTCAAATAAACTTGGACGCCCATGTCTTGTTCTTTGCCTATAACGCTCCAAATCACTCGATAATTGACTAGGTTCTTCACATGAGCGATTGCGACCGTATCTCTTTTGGTTGTTGAACTGTTTTATACTAGACTCTAAGTCCCCTGAGGATTCATCCGGTGAGCTGTGTTTGCGCGATGCACCGAATGATGGAAACAAGCTGCCGCGACCATTACGTGTTTTATTTTTATAATCGACAAGTTCATCAGAACTTTCAGGCATAACATCATCATCATTTTTCTTCGATCTGCCAAAAGACGGGAACAAACTCAGACGTCCTTTTTTCGTTCGATTTTGGTATTTCTGTACTTCATCCTCATCTACAGTATCTTCATCATTGCTCGTAAGACCACTGAAATTGAAACTTGGGAAAATACTTCGTCTGCCACGTTTAGTATTTTCTCTGTATCGGTTTGCATCATCATCGGGATCACTGAAGTCAAATGTTGGGAATATACTATGTCGACCAGATCTAGTTCTGTCCTTGTAAGCTTTTGCGTCTTCATCTTCACTAAAATCGAATGTAGGGAAAATGCTGTTTCTCTTAGACTTTTGGCGATAAGCTCTAGCAGCATCTGCATCCTCATCTTCAGAGAAATCAAATGTTGGGAAAATACTATGTCGACCACGGTTTGTCCTCTCAAGGTAAGCGTTAGCCAGATAATCTTCATCTTCACCATTAAAATCAAATGTTGGGAAAATACTATGTCGACCTTTTTTAGTTTTTTCTTTATAAGCATCAGCATCACTTTTTTCTTCTGATCCAAAATTGAACGATGGGAATATGCTTCCACGTCTTGGTGTATGAACTTCTTTGACATTTTCATTTATTGCTTGAGATGTGCCTATTTTGTCTTTTATTGAACTTTTAATAAATTCACTAGGGCTATGACTCGAGCTGGGTTTCCTGGAGAAAAATCTTGTAATAATATTTTGAAATGGCGCATCTTCAGGTCGAACTTTAGATGGTAGTGATAACTTTCCACTTCTGAGGTTTGCTTCTCTCCTAAATTTCTCTGCTGACTCGCCATTCGTCCATGTGTACTCATGATTATCTTGGGGTATAGATTCTTTTTTATAATTTGGCACAGCTACACTTAATGCTCTCATTCTTTTTGGGTTGTTTGGCAAGTAGTCTTTACCTATGCTGAACATTGGCGGTCTCTCGTTTGCCAAAATATGTTCATCATCAAATAGATGAACACCCTTATCTACACGATCTTTTTGTGCCTGTTCTAATCCTCCCAGTACATTCACTACTCGGGCTAATAGTTCAGCTGGCTTGACAATAGCTGAAGCAGTGAATGTTTTTTCTTTATCTATGCCAAGTAAATCAGTGTCTGACTGAATTCGAAGCATGTCTTTAGCAGTAAGTTGAATATTTTCAGAATTAGCTCGTTTTCTTTTGAAGACTGGGCCTCTCGGTTCGACATCGTAAGTAAAAATAGGACAGCTAACGCTTCGGTACAATGGCCTAGGCTCTACGTAGACAGGCTGAAAAGATTAATACAAATAAATATTAATTTTAATTTCTCACATACATTATAGTAAAATTATGATTGTCCCATTTTTATAAGATTATAGTGCCATAGAGATATCTAGTAACAGTTGAAAGTAATCTGAATATGGCAAAAACAAATAAGCTCATAACGAAAACATGTTAAAATATTACTGTGCATTTTTACGAGGTATGTAGTTAAAATATTTGATTAAATTATTTGTCATTGAAATAAAAATACTTTTTACGGATTAAATCTGGATTGGTTCTTAAATCTAAATCCAAGAACAAAACTGCACGACTGAAGGACACGTCGTAAATCGGATTTTCAATAATAATTAAAAATGTAAGGTAGCTGTTAGTAATTATAATTTGATGACGACTAACATCTCAGTCTGCCCGTGACCATGGATGCTGTAAAGGATCCGAAACGTCGGGTTAAAATAATATCAATATACCGCGATAAAATCCGTAAAAAGTAGTTTTCAATGTCTAATATTCGGGAAAGTGTAAGAAATCAATAAATTATTTCTCATTTAATTTAACTATTTTTAGTTTGAGATATAAGAAAATGAAAATTACCTTGATTTTTATCAAATTAGCTTCATTGATTATTTTCCTTAGTGCTGATAAGTCCTTTGTGAAGCCTTGTAGGATTTTATTTTGAGTGGTCTTGAACTGGTATGCGAATTTCTGTTCTATTCTGTGAATTCGCTCTGATCTCATACCGCTAGTGATGAACCCAAGCAGCATGACAATATAGCCAAGACCAAAAGTAATCCAGATGATCAGGAATATTTGATAGGTGCAAAAGTAGCCAGATTTAAAGCCATTATTCACCGTACCTGAAAATATAAAATATCATATCATTATAACTGGAGCAGTTACATACAACTACAACACCAACAGTTATTGTATGTGATTTTGATTTTAATCATTACGTTTGAATCTTTAAGGCCTTAATAAGGCTATATTTGTTTGGTACATTAAATAATAACACGAATACAAATAAAAAACGTTATTTTGCTAAAATTTGCTAAGTCCATTTTAAAAATCATACCTGCAACTAAATCTCCAAAACCAATAGTGGTGAGAGTGACAAAGGCATAGTAGATAGCAGCGACGTAGTCCCACCCTTCAAATACTACGAAGATGCACGCAGGTAGGAAGATGAAGAACAAGAACCCTGGGACCAGGTACAGGAAGATCTGGCCCAGCATGCCCAGGTTAGTGAAGTAGTATCCCAGGTTATGGGCCCTTTTCTCGTTACGCCTCTTGTATTTGCGGTAAACGGAAATCAGCTGGAATAGAAATAGTATTTATATTAGAATTTGTCATTATATCTATGAGTGTTTTCGAAGTACTTAAAAATATAGACACATATTGTGATTGTAAAATAAAAATATCATTGTTTTTAAATCATTCATACATTTTAGCATGTTGAAGAGAGTAATACTTTCTTGATGTTATTGCATTCAATAAACTCAACGACTTTGTGGAGTTTTGTCGGTGTGATTTCAATGAGGATACGTTTGCTGTATTGTATCGATAAATAAAAGTTACATTTAATTACCTGCATGCCGAAGTATTCACCGAGGTTAGCAAGTAAGATACCGTTGATAGGTATACCGAACAAACTGTAGAATATCATCAGGATTCTTCCAAGATGTGTGGTTGGCGCCAAGTTTCCGTAACCTGTAAACATTGAAATATTTTGTATAGCAACTTACTATCTTACGTTAGGAACGAACCTAGTGTAAAGAACGAAGATTTTATTCTATATCAATGTACGAGCAATATTCCCATATAAAATGAATAATTTCCGGAAGAGGTTGTGATTTCAAGGCTAAATTAATTACCAATATTATTACTTAATCGTTAGCCTTAACTCGTTCTTTCTGACAGTAGGCCCATGCCAACTTAAGGACATTTATTAAATCGTTTATCGTATCGTCATCATAACCATTATTTTGACCCAAATTAAGATTTTCTCATGTATCGGGGATACGTCCACAAATCCCTTTTTTTTTTAAGTGCGGAGAAATCCTTTACGGACCGTCCCGCCGCCTGGGTAGGCGACAGGGTGTGTCGGACTCCGCCCAACATGATCGTTTACCGACTAAAAAACCGCACCCGTCAACGCCACTAGGCCCTATTGCCGGGGCCATGGGATTCGCGAAAGCATGCACCACAACTCGTACACAAATAAATATACAAATAATAGAGCTTGACTCGGAGCAAATTTATTGCCGTATAAATATTTGGTTCTATGTAACAATCGAATTTGCAATACGTGGAATGGAAACCAATTTCTCAAACGACAAAGTCACTGTTCATTAAAATTTATATTTTTTACATTTATCAATGTCAATATTATTTGAAATAGGTCTTTAAACTTCCATAGGATACGATATCAATGTATATATGGATTTCATTAATGTAATGAAATACGATAACTTCTCACATCCTTCCTCTCAGGAAATTCAATTCCCATTTTATTTAGTATTCTTTCTTTACCGACTACATCTTGATGTAAATACCATGATAAATTTACAGACTAAACAGAAATGTATCTTTTCTTTTGTCGTGAACAAATTGCGCTAAAAGGCGTGTTGAAAAGACATGAAAACAAAGAGAAACTATAAAATTGCTTACAAAGTATTTAATTAGGTACTTAACGATGTAGGAAATAAGAGGCATTGGATTTCAAATCACGCAATAGTGGAAAATATGCATGGTTGTATCGCTTAGATATTTAATACATTACAAGTACAATTGATTATGATAATAAGGAGTATTTAAATCAGAACTATGTTGAGTACCCACATAATTATTTATTAAATGACGGGTATAGCATTATTGCATTAAGTACGTGTGTATTTTGTACTTTTTAATTATTGTTCTTCCCATTTGCATGCTATAATTTTTTTATGTTTATGACACATAATTGTAATATCGGTCGTTGTATGGTCGGACAACGTGGAAACGAATTTTGCTCCTGTATTTAATCCCTTTCCGCATTATCTATTCAGAAGAAATATAGTGCTCTAGATTAACTTTTTTCTTTCTATAAAATTATAGACAAAAATCATAGTAAAAATAATTATTTAGTTGATTATAAGAACATCAGTAGCTATCAACTGTCCATGATACTATGTCAAAAATAAAATGCGATTTTTTATATACTGTTATAAGTGCCAACCTACTTCATACGGGGTAAATTACATCAATTTATACTGAATTATTACATAGTTCTAGTATATAATTCTACCGCTAATTAATTTAAAGATACGTACCAATAGTACTGACGACGGTGTAAGAGAAGAAGAAGGAATGATAGAAATCCCATTTCCAAGGAGGCTCTGCATCCTCCGTGGTGTAGTTGAACATAGACTTGCCGCAGTAGTCGGACAGCTTCCGAAGAATGGTGTCCTGCTTCTCTGGATCATCGGGTATGTAGTTCTCGTACAGCAGATCTGGAAAATTAGAATTTTGTTGATTAGTATCAATTCTAGTTATGTAACAAATGGACATCAGTATTCTGTCACATCACATTAATGCTTTTATCAGCTGTTTTTGAATCAGCCATATTTATTAGTTTGTTGAAGTCAAAAACCTCAGTTCAGTGCTTGAAATGTGATAGTTTGGTTTGGTCCAATGATAATGGATATTTTGGTAAGCATGCCTGGGGAGTATTTGCTATATAAAAGAACTCCTTAAGGGTCTATAAACACGAAACACGAAATGTTGTGTCAAGTTTGATTGTAAATGCTCCTTAATTTTTATGTGTTTTACTATTTATATTCTATGGTGTATGTCTGATAGTCGCAAAATTATTTCCCTATGATATGATATTAGAAAGCAGTCGGTTTTAACGACAAATTTAATTTACATTGAATTTTGAGGTACCTACTTACTGATATAAAAAATCTTTGACCGAAACTGGAATACTATCTAAAAAGTTATGTCTACATAAAAAAAAATATATATATCATCAGTTGAAACATTTAAATTAGTAATTGGCAGGTTAAGAAACATCCCCCCTATATTTTTAGTTTTTATACTTATGAAATCAGTCGTGACCGTTAAGTTTAATATCTCGCTATAAATAACGAATGAGATTGTTAGAGCAACAAAATACATATATTGTTACTAGATGTCGTGACATCCTTGTTAACCAAATAGTTCTAAAACAATGTGACGTAGAGACCAACTGTTTAGCGTAACTCTCTTAACAGCGTAACCATGGCGATGAGAAAAATATAATTAGTAAAATTCTAGCCCTGATAACCGTTATACCTACAATCCCTGGGAGGCGACGGGGTGTGTCAGACTCCGCCCAATGTGAGCGTTTACCGACTAAAAAACCGCACCCGTCAACGCCACCAACCCGATTGCCGGGGCCATGGGATTCGCAAAAGCATGCACCACAACCCCGGCGGATATAGTCTTATCTGACCAATAATAATAATGCCTAGTGGTCTGACCAGTGGACTGTGAAGTCAAAAGTCCCGAGTTAAACCCAAAAACAGGCACCACTGACTTTTAGAAACATATAGTTAATCTGTAAAACAGTATTACAACCATCACTCCTGTTTTGTTTCTTCTTAAGGGTTTGGTAACTCCTTATACCCACCCACAGTTCGTCAGCAGGTATGTTGTTCAGGTGCACGTCCAAACCCCCAGTTGATGTTCAGAGTTTCATTGACAAACCACCTAGCCAGAAAACATCGTGTACATCCCTAACGTAAACAGCACGAAAATGTAAACAGTTCAGTATTAAATACCAATAAGTTAAGGAAAACCTTATCCCATGACAAATCAACAATCAAGCCATTTCTTCGCGCTTCAATTAAATAGTATCTACTAGTAGTTTTCTCCTATTCATACGAAATCAATCGAGATTTTTTGTCACCCAACGGGGCAGCGCACTTACATTTTTTTTCATTATCCGTAATCAATTCGCAATACGTAATCCCACACAAAAAGGCATAAAAACCATTAAATTGTGTTGATTCGCGCGTAAAATTGTCGTTTGTAAAAAGTCTGTTAGCTGGTTAATTAGAGCCCTACATTTTATAACCGTATAAGAAGCAGCTACATGACCGTGGACTACCGAGGCATCTGTCTTTTTTAAATCACAGATACGACAGTATACTATCGTACCTGTGATTGATTTAAAAACCTTCTTACTTTTATACCTGGATTGATTTAAAAACCTGTATCCCCAGGTTTTTTAATGTACTCTCTGGGCGATCCGATTGCCATTATTTAGGATCGGGTTCAAATGCTCATTAGTACAGAAATTGGGACGTTGATGACAAAAAATTGATCTAGTTCAACTGTGACCTGTGTGTTGTTATAAAATTTGACGAAACCGATGAAGCGAAAAAAATCTCATTTTATGTGTCCTTTCTTCATTCCTAACATGAAAAATATTATTTGTCACTAGAATTTTCTCCTCTATAGTGGATGGTTTACACACAAATTCCGCGCATAAACGAGGAACCTCTAACTATTGGCGATGATTCCGATAACATAAGCGTCATCCCACCATCTCTTTCTTACAATCTAAAGAAGAATGCTTAAACACCTTGTGTTAAGGCTCCTGGATTAATTTCTCACAATGCATTCCCATGACACAGGGAACCCTAGTATGACGTCACTTGTTTTGTATTAGATAAGTATTTCTGATATTTTTGGCACAATAAAGATATCTGATTTGTAAAAAAAAAGAGTGTAAATAGTTTGACATTTGATTTTTCCCGCTATAAACAACTTGTACTTGTCGTGTCAAACCAAACCAGTTCAAATGTATGGTGATCATTTGTGGTTAAGCACAGAGGCATCCTATTCAACATCATTATAATGTGCTTCAAAAGAAGGCGCGCCTCTTATTGTTGTTCTATTATCATTTAATGAATAATAAAATCGATTTATGACACAGGAGCCGGTTGAATGGGACTATTGTGGTGCGAAGGTCGATGTCACTGCCAATACCAGTGCAGGGGACGATTAATGGATGGATGGTTTTTTTAATAAACATTGTCTTCTCGAGGGTGCATTTATTTTTGATATTTTTTATTATCATTTATCTAATATATAAAATTCTCGTGTCACAGTTTTCGTTGTCATACTCCTCCGAAACGGCTTGACCGATTTTCATGAAATTTTGTGAGCATATTGAGTAGGTCTGAGAATCGGCCAATATCTATTTTTCATACCCCTTAGTGATAAGGGTTGTCCACCAACCCCTATAATGTGGCAAAACAACGTTTGCTGGGTCAGCTGGTCTTATATATAAAATTCTCGTGTCACAATGTTCGTTCCCGTACTCCTTCGAAACGGCTTGACCGAATCTCATGAAATTTTGTGAGCATATTGAGGAGGTCTGAGAATCGGCCAACATCTATTATGCATACCCCTTAGTGATAAGGGTTGTCCACCGACCCCTATAATGTGGCAAAACAACGTTTGCTGGGTCAGCTGGTCTTATATATAAAATTCTCGTGTCACAATGTTCGTTCCCGTACTCCTCCGAAACGGCTTGACCGATTCTCATGAAATTTTGTGAGCATATTGAGGAGGTCTGAGAATCGGCCAACATCTATTTTTCATACCCCTTAGTGATAAGGGTTGTCCACCGACCCCTATAATGTGGTAAAACAACGTTTGCTGGGTCAGCTAGTATAGGAATATAAATATTTTATTGGGTAGAATTAAAGATGCAAAATATTTATTTATTTATTAGTTATAAATTTATGGCGTTCTTTTAAAACTCACTTCTCAAGTGCTCGCTAATAAACGTGTTAATATATTAAAAAGTTTATTATACTGTCCATGCATCCATCCATCTATAGCATCCATGGAAAAAGGATCTTAATTAGAACCAAAGCGTGTCGTCAAACTATCCGTAATCATGAAGATAGGCGTGTTGATGTTACGTAACAAGTAGCATTTATTGAATAGTCATACATAAAACAGGTAATTCTAGACCTCATATCATCGTAACATGCGGTTCTAATTGAACCTTATGTGTTAAAAGTATTTATTTATTTATTTGGGACAAACAAACAGTTACACATTATTTCTGCATAAATAGTAGGACTAAAAATATAACATCAATGTGAAGCCCACACATAAATCCACAGCATATCAAGTATTCTTACTATTTAGTATTTAATAGTAGTTGGTAGCACTACTAGAGGTTAGGTAGTATTAAGAACATACTTACTTCTGATTTCATAATCTATTTCGTAAATGTATTGGTGTAACAGGATCATAAAGCGTATTAAGTCTTTTTTAATTCTCAACCTTAGTTAAGTTTATCACCTATAACAATTAGCATATTACAATTAGCAATTTTTGTCACATGTTCTCGATTGTAGTTACTTACCTAGAATAATTTATTGAAGGCTTCGGTTTTCTTAGTCTGTAAATTACAAAATTCTGTTTGGCGCTATGCCTAAGCAGCAGGCTTCTACGCTACTGATTCTGGGTTCGGTTTTCGCAAAATTAGGTAATAATATTTCTATGAACATAATGACCTTTACTGTCCCACTGATGGGCATGGTTCTCCTCCAGCTAGGTGTCCACTTAGCTGGCCTAGGTTCATTAGTTAGATGACACTTATTATGTAGAGTTTATATATCAGTGTGTTTGGGATTCTCTATGAATTTCTCAGCAGTTTGGAATGCCCAAGATAATAGGAATACGTACGCTCGCCCTATTATGCGGGATCTAAAAACACAATACAGTGAACTGCAGCTGTTAATCAGTTAAAATCATTCCCCTGGGACACCTTGGACTTCATTGTCTCGACGATTATCTGGATGGTTGCTAATAAAAGCTGGCTTGGCTTGGGTTGAAGTGCTTGGATACGATTGCTAGATCGAGCAATTTCTTTTTCGTAATTCTCAGTATCACACCGGATTTTGGATTTGGATGTTCCGAGTTCTGCCTATAGAAATATGGCCTTTCCCATAAAAAATACTGGCGAATTTTACAAAAGATACAAGCATAGTAAATATATAATCTTCAGCTATTCATACGTCAGAGGTTTTTAAGGACTTCATATATACGTCAATTAAGCCCTTTATACACAAAGATTGTTGAAAGGAATACAGTAGCTGCTAGAATGTTGTTTTCGGATCATAATACTTGAGAGTAAGTGGACTTCAAATGATCCCCAGTCAATAAACAAGTGATACCGTTTAAGTTTGTCTGGATTATGTAGGGTTGGCAGGCACTGTCCGGGTCGTGGTAAATGTATTGACTAGTCTCATGGCCTCTACGATAGGACGAGGGATGGGAAGCAGCGTTTTAAGATTTTGCATAAATAAAATGGGTAAAGCAGAAAAGTAAAAATAAAGTTATCAAAAGCTCCCATCGGTATCTGAAAAATAATCTAATCGTATTAGAGCATACGACTGTTTTTTCCTATACGTCTGAGGTCACAATCTATTAAATAAATATTTCCGTACTTTCCTTACACTACACCATTAAAATAATAAAATAAATATTCTGCGACATTTCACACAGCACCATCTAGTCCCAAACTAAGCAGAGCTTGTACTATGGGTACTAGACAATGGATATAATACTTATATACTTTTTTTTTTTGTAAATAAATACATATATTACATAGGAAACACCCAGACGAACACAAACACTTATATTCATCACATAAATATTTGTGTCCCGTGGGAATCGAACCCACAACCTCGTGATCAGCAGTCCGGTACTCGAACCACTAGACTACAGAGGTCGTCAAATCTTAGCAATGAAACTTGTGTTACGGATAGTAGACGATCGGTAGTAGATCGATAGTAGAGGTATATAGATAATAGTATGCGTATTTGTGAAATATGTCTATGGTTATATAATATCCTGGGTTCGTATTCCGGTTGGGTCAAATGTTTGTGTGATGTGGATATAATATTACTATATGGGTATAATATTAATGGTACATAGTTTTTTTAAATACATTATATGAATTATGTATCAACCATCTAGTATTCACAAACCTTGTTGCTTAGCTTGGAACTAGATGGCACTATATCATATTATTATAGCCAACTCGACATAAAATGAATTGCTGGCAACCCTAGAAAATGAGGACACTTAATGTTTACGTACTTAATCGATAACAAGATAAGAGAATCGATTCTAAGATACCTAATGAAGCTGACACAGAAATCAACTACATTCATACATGGTAATCATGTTCTTAGCGTTTCAAAGGTGTGTTTATACTGAGCATTAAAACAGTAGATAATATGACCCTATTTCATGTGTGTTCTGGCGATGTGATAGGTAGATTATATCGTTCAGTTTTCAGGTCGAACCTGGACGAGATTGGTACAGGACTGAAGCGAATGGCACCCATTGAGAGAGGCCTAAACCCTGCAGTGGGATCAGAAAAGCTGTGGATGATGATGATGATGATATTAAAAAAAAACTTTTTTCGAAATTAATCGCAGTATTCAATTAAAGTTTCAATTTTGCCAATTGATTGGCTAGTGGATTAAGTAGACTAAGAAGCCCAAAGTCTCATATTCATGCTCAAATGGTAAAAGAAAATACAATTTAAAAAAACCGTTGTAAAAAACAATTCTTTAAAACAACTTGTAAAGTGAAAATGGCATGGTTTACCTTAAAAACAACTAGGCTTAAAACCTAGGTATAAAGTTAAGCATGGAAAGGAAATTCAATCAGTACATGCCTTTTTAATACAACTATAAGTATCTAAATACATCTCTATTTTCGCGTGGTGTGAAGTCACCTTATATTACATACAGTTAATAGTTATAATTATCACATCAACCATGAATTAACGTGTTGAACGTTTTATCGACGACAATATATCGTCACTGTTTACCCATTACCAGTGGCAAAAGCACACAGAACATGAAAAATCGTGAACTCAGCTTCATTATTCTCATTGTGACGTTGAAGCTTTGAAACAGCCCTTTGTAGACCTATTTGACTAGTTTAAGAGGTTCTATATAACCTTTTCCATATCTCAAGGTCTTTGAAATACAGCTTTGTTATGTGATTAACATTATATTAAATTAGTGTGTAAGGCTCCATTACATATCGTGAGAGTTATGTTAAAATTTAGGTGCTATTTTTGCCTTTATCACCCAGTATTAACTTATTCAGCTGTGATAGCCTAGTGGTGTGAAGTCAACATTCTCGAGTTCAATCCCAAGCCACAACTGAACAGATATTTGCGACCATTATTACATAGCGCCATCTGGTTTACAAAACTAGATGGCGCTATATGCAATAAATTTTCCTGGAATCATATCACGAGAAGCAGTAAAAACTATCTAAATATTATAACCTCCCAAAGCATAACAAAGGAAATGTACAAAATAACGTTTTTCCATAAATGACGATGTATTTTCGTAAAGCAACGATGGCAGACGACAATTCTAATTAAAGCCTAATTTTCAGCTCACGACACTAAGTTTACAGAGGCCTTCAAATGTTTACTCAACGTACATGTCACATGAACATATATTAAAATATATTAGAGGCATTAAAGTTATTGGACTCATAGCGTCATGTATAGGTGACAGCCTTATTTCTAAGGAAATGCAAGAACTTGAAGGTCGTACAGCATTAAGAATAAAGAAGAATGCTGGCGAAATCACTGAAGTTTATAATTAACGCTTATAATTTGTAGACTTACAATAATATAGTAAAATTTAACCAAATTATGGAGTTGATAAAGAACAAAATTGGCAAGAAAACGTTTTAGTCAAATCTATACAAATACTAACCAATAAAGTAATGAGTGTTAGATATCCAAATGTAACATACATTCACTTGAAGTCTTTTCTAAAATCTGTAGCTGATGCTTTCTAAATTATCAACATCAATCTATGTAGAGAAAATTCAGACTAAGTCATAGTAGAAAGATCTAAGAAAGGTGATCTTTCTTTAAGTGACCACAGCATATCTTGACATCAGGTTTTTAGCCAGTATCATTTTCTGTGGTACCACAGACGGGAGACATACATAATTATATCAGTTTTCCGATCTCAGTTGGTCACTACACGATGAGAATAATAAAGAATATAACCATGTTTCCTTAAAGTAAACCAGTATACATTTTCCTTTAGTTCTGGAGTCCCGGAACTATTCAGTTGTAGTCTTTGATACGAGTAGTTGTAGTCCCTGTTGTAAACTATTGTCATTTTCTATTAATTGATTAGCTATGTATGGTAGGGAAGGGATAGACTAATTCGATTAATATACTGTATCATAGCCCAGAGTGAATTGTGCGATGTCATATAACGATTTTTTTAAATTTTGCACCAACGTTTTAGAAGTAATACTTGGATCGATTAGTCTGTCAGATTGATGAAAAAAATGTTTGTCAGATAGTTTTCCAACAGTAGGTACCTATCATTGAAAGAACCAGAAGAAAAATAAGATCAAGTATTATTGCGGACATAACCATGATGAGAAGTCTTATACCGGTAATTAAATTAAATGACCCACGAATATAAAACACAACATAAAACATCTTCCTGTACCATCTATTACAAGCAATAAACTGTCAGTACATAAAACAGAGAAACTTGACCCATGACTTTCCAGAAGAAGTTACACAATTAAATAGTGTAATAGATCAAGACGTTTAAGGAAACAATTCGTTCATACATCATCAAAGATTCCGGAGCCGACGGCACATAAGGACGAACGTATGACCGGCCTCATGCTTCAACATTATCCTCATGCCTTCTTCACACGACAAAAGAATTCTAATGTACCAACATAAAAAACGGGAATCTAGCTACTGATTTATGGTTTGAATTAGGAAATTTGGCAAGGTACTTATTTCTAGAAGGTTGGATGCGCGATTTCTTCAAGGTGAATCGAATTTTGGAATTTATTCGCTGTGTCATGTTCGCTTAACAGCGGCAACATTCCGTTGCGATTTGAATATGAAGCAGGTTCAGGTTTCCAAAGGCTAATGTCCTTCTAATGTCGGTGAAAAGGATCTCCGCCTGCGGTGATATGGTCTCTGAATTTAACGATGTTATTTTTATTTTAAGTAAATGTTATTTTGCATTGGTAACGTCATCTTGTTTGCTGATGAAATATATTTTGCTTAACATACTGCTTTTTGTACTGTTAGATACGCTAGATTTTTATAAATAGAAATTAATTAAAAATCTCATAAGTGATACAAAAAGACGTGATGATTTGATGACAAGTGCTTTATCAAAAGATGATTAATCTCGATAAAAATCATGTTTCTAAAATCCATGGTGCATACTTATGTACTGTCCTTATTATTCTTATTAAAATGTACATATGTATAACACATTTGGTTTCTTTCTCGGTTAATTCACATTTTTATCCATGGGATTTTTTTACTAGCGCTTAAAATGTTAAGTATAACAAATACTGTATATAAATTAAGTAGTTATAATGACCCTTAAAATTCATTGATGCACTATCGTGTATACTAAAGTGTAATCATACACAAGTCATAAAGTGATTTTTATTTCGCAGTATTAACGTGTTTTCAAATTAACTAAGTCTTAAATCTAGATACAATAAACGTATACGTTGAATAGTATAAAAAGTTGAACGCATAAATCAGCGTTCAGAGACAGATAAAATGTTGCTAGCACCAAGTAAGGCAGCTTTAAAGCTAGGTTATAGGTTAATACTTATAAAAACTCGACCCGACACTTTTTTGCAAAGATCCAAAGACGTGGGAAATCCAATCATAAACCGTTAGAGATACGGTTTGAATTGCTGACGAAGATATGCAAGCACATGCAGTTATAGACTTGCAAGTAAGGCATGAGAATATACAAAATTTATCGCGTTACATAGCTAACCGACTGTAATAAACAGAGCCTACATTTTGCACAGGTGTACATAATATTTTGTGCAGGAAAGGGACGGGTGGGTATTGTTTTAGTATGGTGTAATGTCAGATTTTGTTGTTAGTTTGGTAAAATGGATTAATGTGTGTTAGTTAGCTCACACAAACATAATACTCAATGTTGTTGTTTAGAATCGCTTGTTTAATAAATAGACAGAAATGTGTCGGGGAGTCTGTTGCTTCGTTTCTTCTTCCCAGCAGAAATACTTGAAAGCGGTATAGAGCGGGCTCTTTGAGAGCTGTAGTTACTGTCGATGTTAAATGCAAATAAATTTGGCCAACTTTGAATAAATTATATTTTGAGTTTTACGTTTAGTATAACTTGTTCTTCTTTTTAAAATGTTTTATCGGGAGATATCTATTAATGGGTTTTACACTTATTGTATATTGATAATATACAATAAGTATATTATCAATATACAATGTTAAAACATGTTTTTATAACCAGTTTAACTGATTATAAAAATATAATGATGTCATTAAATATGCAAATTCTTGCTCTAATCTTGTCATGACATAACGTTTTACTTGAATATTTGAAGGACATCAAGACTTGTGTAAAAAAATGGCAATATTCCATGGGATATATTCATACTATATTTTTGTAGTTCAGACATTATGCTATATTTGTATCAAACCGAACTATCCATGCAACATGAATGTGGCGGGTAAATTCTGTCCGTAACGATCGATGCTGTAAACGACAAAATATTTAAAAATGTTAGGTATAATAAATAATATTCCGCGACAAATTTCGTAAAAAGTAAGTTCTAAGTTAATAAAATAGGCATATATTTATGCAACCTAATTCCTAAATTGACTTGTTGGACTCTATTGTTCGTAAGTGTGATAGTTGAGCAAGACCTCTCGGGTTCGATTACTAGGTCGAGCAAAGTGTTATTGAATTTTTCTATTAAATTCTCAATAGCAGTTCGCAGTTTGGATTCGTGCCTTTATGGCAAGAGGCTTGTCACCTATTAAATGGGACCTAAAACACATTAGTGCAATGTGCAACTTTTCGCCTAACCTATGCCTGATCTTTCGAGGACGACAGACGTAATAGTGTGTATGTTCCTAATTACGATTTCCTCAAGGACTTAGCCTTGGACCAATATTGATGCCTAATATTTTTTCAGAAATAATTAAAATAATAAAAATGCATACCATTAGGTTAACATATCTAGTCATTCAATATACTAAGACCTGTTTAGTGCTGTGTTGCTCATGACCAACTTGTAATTTTAAGGCAATCAGGCTTGTTTGAAGACATAAACATTTGTTTATTCCCACATAACGTGTTTATTATTATGTTTTACACATCATTACTGTAGATATATCGATAAATGATGCGCAGGCACGCTTAAGACTCTGTTGTCATCTACCTACTACAAATTCTGTTGTGAATAATGAGGTCACATAGTATGAACGGGATCATTCACTGGCTTAATGAGTGGATTGTATTTGTTTTATTCAGACCGCATTTCGCCACAAGAATAAATTTACGCATCCACTTAGTAGGTATACCTAACAATGAGGGCGGAGGATATTGAGAGGCTGTAACTGACTAAAATCATGCCATACTTCTCTGGGCTCTGGCACGTACCAATGACTTATCGAAGTTACATGCATATTTATAAAATGCAGGCAAACATTGAGAGGAAACCAGCTGTAGAGATTATCTCGATGCGTGTAAAGTCTGCCAACCCGCATTAAGGTAGCATGGTGGACTACAACCAAAACCTTCCCAAATGAGAGGAGACACGTGATCAGTAGTGGGACAGTAAATTACTCTGTGTAAGTATTTATAAACAGTGTGTCGGTGAAGTTCATCAGCCTTCGTGACGCATTTTTGAAGAGTAGGTATTAGAACGTCACAATCACTAAACATTTTGGTAAAATAATTTGTACGTTTAAAAAGGATAACTAATCGAGTATAGAGCATAGAGTAGTTAATAGGTTATAAATATATGAATAAGTAAGTAGTAAATATTTTCTTAAAGACATCGTCTTCAGTTTGTCTATTTGTGACTTTGACTGGTACCACGATGTTAGTACATACGTCATGGTAAGGCAGGAAAACATGTATGAAAGTGAACATGTACCTATAAAACTGGAAAGGGTTTATGAACCGGACACTCTTCCTCATCTTTAATTACTTCAAGCGTATTTATTAATGATTGTAACGTCATCATCAGTTCAGTGAAATAAGCACTGAAGTTACCAGTTAAGTTACCAGTGAGTCATCGCTACACCTCGACGATACAAATGTACTAATTATTGGCTATTCCTTCGTCACAAACCCATTACGCATTAACAAACAATTACTTGCCTTAATTCACTCCGAAGACGTTTGATTTATTTGATGGTTCTTTAAAAATATTAATAGCATGTCTGTCTGGTAACGACAGTTCATATTTTATTGTTATAGTAGAGATTTTTTACTATTCTGTAAGCTGGATTTGATTGCACCTTATTTCCAAATTTATTTTTAACTGAGAATCTTAGTTTAATCCGCGGCCGTTTCTAGAAATTAACCTCTACTAAGGGTTCAGCTAGACCAGCATCAAAAGGGTACAATCAATTTTTTTGATTCAAGGCTTTTTTGTGAAGTATTAAGCTTTATAGTAATCATTTTAGAGTTTAGTATCTCCTACTTCCCTTGTCGTCTAAATGGTTGGATTTAGGTAGGTTACTATGTTTTGGTGTTGCATTTAATTAACAATAAGAACAGCTTTGAAATAATAAGAGCCATGTCAATAAACAAAAGAGGAGCTGTACAAATGTAGGCCATTGTACATAATCACAGCCTCTTCTAAAACCATTAAAGAAACTTCTAACACATAATTTTCATCATTGTACAGAAAAGAAATAAAAGCATAAGACGTCACCAGGAAAACAACCTCAATTTCTTTAATTGTAGAGGATACATTTGTGTAAACGTGTCGGTCAGTTAAAACGATCATCATAATTAGAATTTGAAGAATGTTGAATACGTCATAAGTTTTGTAGTGAACTACAAAACTAATTATTGACGATTAATTAAATGGTAACATGATGATTCTGTTGATAGAGTGGTCGTCAGATGGCGTCATGTTTCTTGGACAGAGTTTTACAAATTTGTTATATTGATTGGTTCACAAGAACTGATGCTAAACTACTTTTTAATAATTTTCCGCCGACTAAATCTGCACCCCTCGTTGTTCCATCTGACTTTTCACATATTCATATTAATTATATGTAACGGCGAAGGAAAAAAAAAAAGGAAACTAGTATGGCCAAGACGATTGCGCTTTACGCTCTAGACAGGCGGGCCCGTGACCCGATCCCAATGTCCAGCTGTGGGGCACTAAATGGGAAGATGAAAAATATTAATAAAAATAAAATAATACCTAAATAGCACTTATTGACTTAACTTTAAACTTTACTATTTTGAGAAAAAACGTTCAGTGGTGGAGAATGACGCAGTTACATACATGTTACATTTTTGACAATTTAGGAGAAACAGAACAAATACGTATTGCGCCCACCATTAACGGAAAAATATTAAACCTTTTAATGGTTTCAGAATTATTTTCGTATTTGTTGACTGTATTATGGCAGCATTGTAGTAAAATGCTTTCAATTATTATAAAAGATAATGAAATTGAGAACATAGTTATTATTTTGTTTAGTTCTATTTATTTTTATATCCTAGGAGTGAGTGTCTAATTGCTTTTGATGTGCACTTAGTTTGATAAATCAAATTAGAACGGGTAGGAAATGAAACTGGGACAGAAATGGAACTCATAACTGTCTAATTTCGTAACCTCTTTCGATAAAACTTCTAAAATATCCATGTTACATATATTTTGATCTAATTCTTTACGTGTACGTCACTGTGTGTATGTCACTGAACTCCTAAACGGCTGGATCGATTTTGAAGATTTTTTGTCAGTGATTGATAGGATCTCTGGAGGATTTGGATCAACAATTGAACCTAGTAGGTGGCGCTGCGATCGAGTTATAGGGGATACCCCTATGGTCTATGTATTTGTATACTAATATAAGAGTAATTTTGGAAGAATAACTATCAGAATCTTCTGAGATATTCTTATTTTTATAATTAAAAAACATCAGCGTTATATATCTGTTTACAAAAATACAATGCAATATTACTTTCAGATATATTTATGTGTATGAAAATTCTTATTCAAATCATGTGTGATTTAATACATCAAACCCTCAATTGAAGATACAAGTCAACCTAACTCGGGTTGACTAACATAACAACAGGAGTTGTTAAATTTGTTAATTTTTTAATTTTGGAACTTTTATGTCTAGTAAGATTATAAATTACAACACATTTAAGTATCACAGAACGAACAAAAGCGACTGTTTCAACCCTAAGTCAATCGTATCGTAGAGTTTGCTATATCTGTATATACATTGATAATATTTTTTTACAGTCAAAAGGTAGTTTAAAAATATAGCAAATATATACAAGCTTACGGCCTGTCTGATGGTAAGCAATTACGGTAGTCTATGGACGTCTGCAACACCAGTGGTGTCGTTCGCGAGTTCTTGAAAAACCCCTAAATTAAAAAAAAAAAAACAATATTGAACCATATATGTATGTAACTTACTTTTAATCATAATAATGACTCAACAATTCATCATATTATTGAAATAAAGAAAAAGACACTTAAAAGACTGAAGCTACTTTTTAACTTACAAGGAAAATAAACCTATATTAATACAATAGGTTAAATGTTGACATGAAAATATACGCAAGAACAATGCGGTAAATGACAATAGATTCGTTAATTATAGATTTATAGCATACTACTTTACATAAACAACTTCGCAACTCTATGTAGTTGCTTCTAAATACTTAGTGCACATTAATACTAAGATATTCAATAGATCTTAGGCTGTTCTTTTTCCATTTTCATTCAATATGTTCTTGTTCTTTTCAATGTTTTTCAATGCTCAGGATATCTTAATTCAATCCTACGATTAGTCACAGCATCACCATTTCATGTATTTTATCAGGATGGTTTATGGTATTTTAACAGGCTACCTCTTAGCCTGTTTGGAAATTGATACCCCACTTACGGAATTAATTAGGTGGGTAAAGAAAATCATACATTTTCTCTGGGTATTTCTCACTCTTGTATGGTAGACTTTGAATACCCTACAGCTCTAGCTAACCTACTTACGTATTAAATGGCAACTTTGTATCTACATTTGAAGTTAACAGTCAAGGGTCATATTAATTTAGACACCAACAAACCAAAGACACGATTTTTTTTGTAAAAATTAATGAGGGATGGTAAGATGCATAATCATAGTAATGAAATAAACTCAATATTGAATGACATTAAGGTACCTACTGAAAAATTCTAGTCTGAATTGTTCAACAGATAAACAATAGGAAAGTATCACTACACTCAATCTGATTATCACTTCAGCCTTCGCAAAATAACAGGAATTATTGTTTGTAAAATTCTTTACTTGATATAATGACGATTGCATACTCGCTAGTTATCATATAGGGGCTTCCAGTAGTGTCAGGGCTATTTTCTTCGAGATTACTGTGTATAGTATAGGTAATTACATACAATGCCACCAATAATATTAAAAAGAAATGTGTAAAAGGAAAAATAATAACTATAAAATATTAAGAGCAGGTGGGATCAACAAAGATTATATAATATTTACAGGTTTCAATTTTATAAATATCCTAAGTAGGCAACAAAAAACACGGTCGGTTTATACGCGAGATTTCTACATTTTATGGTTTATATACTGTGTGTAATTGCCTTTGAAAAGAGTATCCGAAAATAAGATGTGTCGAGACATCCGAGAACACTACAAATGTTTTACTTACATAGAAAGCATTCTTCAACCGGATCCGAAGATCGTTAGAAGCCATAATTGAGCTACTGTGTTCATGTATCTGTGTTTTTAAACGAGTCTGGACATCTATACAGACCATAAGTCTGCTGTATATAGTGCTGTATCTTTGGGCCAACTTTCAGAGATCCGTAAAAATAATAATAGATGAGATACTGTTTCTATGTCTCCACTTTCTTTCAACGGATTCGGAGATATGTAGAGGCAATTGATTTGATAAGCTATTACGTCTACTTGAAGTGAAGTGTCTACGATTTATGTCTTCGGGGGATTTCCTTTTAACAATTTTACGGCACTTACATGTTAACACGTCTTTACTTTAATTTAAATGTAATTGATGATGATGACTTTACCTCATCAATCGAATTAAAGTACCTATATATTATATATTTCATAGTCAAAGACATTCTTCATGGTCTTTGTTTGTACCTACTGTTAATTTTGTTATTTTTTTTAATGATTCTATTATTATTAAGGAAACTCGTAAAGTATATAATTAATATAATCTAGGAATACAGTAATGAATTATATAATAATGAATACCTTAATAGAACTGCCTCAATAGTGTGGTACCTAACCTTCTATTTTTATAGCTAAGTTTTGGCTTTAATATAATTAAAAAATACAGTATCTGTTATTGTTTCCGTTGCATAAAATATTCAATTAAGGAAAACAGCGTAATCAGAATATTAAATAAGAATAATGATTTAAAATCGTCAACATGTTGTGTGGAATAATATACTCTCTATCAGTGGCAAAAATGTTGACTTATTTTTTTTTACAAAATTCTGGAGACAGTTCGCCTGTGTCCAGATTTTGTTAACGACAGTTAGCACCTACAGATAGTTTTCTAACAATACTTAGCACCTACTTCTACTATTACTGTATGTATTTCATATTTTTGTCTGTTTTGGTTATGTACAATAAAGAATACTCTATCTATCTATCTATCTACTTCAAATCACCATCTCCATATTATGTCAGGTCATACATAAGGTCAAAAATACTTTTTTATACGTCGTGTTCGTTAACAACATTAAGAAAAGAGGGGACTTAGAAGCAAGTTAGAGTGTTTTTTTAAATAATAATTCTAAAAAAAACCTACTTTAATGTCAGGACACATAATATCTAGGATAGATTTATGCTTTAAAAATTGACAATATTTATATACCTATTAATAACTCGTTTCGCATAACCTGTGCCTTTTAGATGATACCAGATTATCCAGTGGCATTTAATATTAAACCGTAATCCTAGAGACAAATAGGACCTTTTTTTTAATAAGATTTGTTTGTTCATTATGACATCATACTTAGATTTTTTTCCAGATTCATTTTACAAAAATAATAGTTCTAATCTAAAACTACCCCTTTTAAAGGTGATGTAGGTATACGTGAATATAAGATGACATAAAATTACTACATTATTATTATTAGATATTATTTTGTAACTCCGAAGTTTCGAAGCCTTTATAGCATGCATATTGCCATCAAGTCTGCCCGTGACCATGGATGTTGTAAAGAATCCAAAACGATGAAAATGCGTAAAAAATAGTGTTATTAATAAATTGTTTTCATCAATATATTATCTATAAAAATGTTAAGTTGGTTTGTCTAAGCTTCAAAAACTCAAAAAAAATTGCACCTTGCCACTATATATCAAAGATTGTTTTTATCTTTAACCACAGTGTGCCAGAGCGAAGCGTAGCGGGGAATAGAAACAGTTTCAAATAAAAACGAATAAACATATTAAATTCATTAAGCGTTTGCTTATCATAATCCTTAGTAATATTATGCTGCTATGATAAATACATCAACTTAGATGGAAAAGTTTATAAGATAGCAATGAGATTATTTTATTATACGCTATAATATATGCATTAATTTCCTATTTATTATTTACATATATTACTTTACAGATTTATTTAATGCGTAGTTTTATTACTGTATTACGAACAATTGTGGTATTAAATAGCGATGGAAAATATCGTGAGGAAATCTGGGAATCAACTCTGTTTTACAGTTTAAGAGACTTTTTTGTCGACACTCTGTAGTGGCGACACTGGCGACGTGAGAACCACCTGTGCTAGGCCACCGTGGGTAGTAAAGTGCTTGCTAAATCGCTGATGCCTGAGCGCTTTCAATATGACAAGGGAGCCGTACCAAGCAGTAGGATAAATATATGAGTAGAAATAATATGACCTATTATTTAACTAAAATTAATATAGATATTTAATTATTTTTTTTACATTTATTTATTACGAGTATATTTGTGCACTTGACCAGTTTGTTTAAGAAACATTTCACGGAGTAAAGAGTTGGAAAATTTACACTTCAAGTCCTTACACATTAAGGACTTCAAGTGTAAATTTTCTAATAGATATGGGGTTTCTCGGTCCCTTGTTTCTTCTTGAACCTGTCACACTGAACCTATTAATTTTATATACAGCTTATTAACTAGGGAATAATCTCCTAGATACCTATGAGATTATCTACAGTTGCAATGACTATGTAATTTTACGTATTATGTAGTTGAGCTTTGGACGAGTTTGTTATTGAAACATTTCACTGAGCTGGTTTGATTGTCAGATGTCAGAATTCATGATAAAAGCTAAACACTTCATGAGTCCAACCTACGCCATCGTTTTTAAAGTGTTCGCTTGTATGCTGAAGAAAACAATACATTACCTAAATACCTATATTAAAAATTAATAAAGGTGTATTAAAATGTTGTTGTATAAATGTTAATAAAAGTACGATTTGCATACTATTTACATTCATGTGCACGTAATCGGGTGTCAAAGTATTTAATGGGCAAATACTCAAATGCTGCTCAACTTTAGCTCTCAAATATAGCGGCCTTTTCTCTCTTGTGTAACGTGAAGAGACAGCAACATATTTCATGGGTATTCAACATTGGAAAGCTTTATACTTTAGAGTTTAATATATGATACTAGCGACCCGTCTCGGCTTCGCACGGGTGGACATTGCTTTTATGAAAGAATTTTTGAAATCCGTCCAGTACTTTTTGAGTTTATTCGTTACAAAAATACAAGAATACAACTCTTTCCTTTTTATTATATTAGTATAGATTGATAAAAAAGTGTCAAGTTTAATTAATTATTATTGGACTTAGGTATTGGATTAGAATTACTACACGAGAAATACTAAAATGAATAATTGTACACAAAATAGATTACTAAGGATATTTTTCTTGTTGTTTTTAATATCATCTTTGAAACCTTCAGCGTGAAAAATCGTTATTTCTTATTCCTTTTTCTCTTCTTGATTTTCATTAATTTTGTTTTAGGTTTTAGGCATTATATACAAGACAAATTAAATTTTCGAAGAGTATCACCGATTAATAAATATGTAAGGAAATGTTGAAACTTAGTTTCTCTGTCTTCTTGTGTATTTTAACTGAAGAAATACGGAAATTGTAATTAGATAATGGCAATGAAAATATATTACCACGAAGGTCCCGTCCCCATTTCTATATCAATCAAAGACAAGTTGAAGAGCACGTTGCAACTCAATAGTTTCACATAGACAATTGTCTCAAGTTTTTTATCTAGTCGCGTGGTAATAACAATAGGATGACACATTGACCATTAAGTTAAGAGGCGTGATCAGAGGAGTGTAGATACACTCGCTCAATGATATCGATTGAAGGGAAAGATCCATTGCAGTTTTTGAGCAGATTTTTCTTTCAACGATGGCCTGTACTTTTTATTTGAAGCTGTATAATATGGTCTCTATAGAAGTAGATAGATTGAACTTACTTAACAACTACCGATTATGAGTTTTATTTCGTTGGAATAAATCCATAATAATAAAAAAAATGATTTATTGTATGTAATATTTTATAAGAGATTGAATTTAAGGATATCTGACAATGGTATCATGCAGCATAGCCCGTGTTAAGCAGAAATATCGGCGGAATCCACTTTATTATTAATTTTAGATACATATTTTTTTTTTCAATCATTGCACTTCATATTCATGCCACAGGTCATCAGTCTAGATAAATCTTAAATTAACAACTTTTATAGTAACATTTCTATGTATGGTTTAAATACATATTTAAACCATTTAAGTATCACATCAATAAAATAGATGTAATCATTTATTAAATTAATTGACATGTAAATTGCCTTTTAAATTAAATGAATATGTATATATTTAATCAATGAATATATTACAACAATCAATGAGCGAAATGGTCCGTTATTTAATTAATTGACGTACTTTTTAAAAAGAATTAATTATTATTTAAAGTCTTTTGGAAATAACGTTTAACGTGTCTATTAATTAAATACATTTATTTATTGACGAAAGATAAACTTTATGCCGTTAATGCATAAATCGTAACTGAATTTATTTTATTAAGGCTATTCAAATAACAAAATTTATTTGGGTATTGTAACATTTTAGATAATTCCTTGTACCTTTACAGTTTTCTTGATTTATTAATCCAGTAGGTAGATAAGGTACTAAAAAGTTGAGCTTAAATTTGTCGGATAGAACTTTGCCTAATTAAAACTGGAATAAGTCAAATTGATTCATAACTTGATGATGAAATAATTCAACAAGAGAATAGTCAATAGTAGTACGTACTAATAAATTTTTATCAGTTTTCAGAATAATTATTTTTATTTATGTACGAAATTACATAAATTCGGCACAAATTCTTATGTTGCTATACATAGCTGCTCTTAACTGGATACTAAATCATATCTATACCTATATAGCTGGTTGTGTTTCACAGGAAAAAATCGATCGATATCCTTAATCACTCACGTTGCAAAACAATGCCAATTAAACGCTGTTTATAGTAAAGGTATATTGTGAAAACTATGTAATATGAACGAACTATCTAATAAATTGTTATGCTTTTGGTTATCCTAACAAATTTGTCACTAGCACCTCTATTTGTAATAATCTTATTTTTTAATCAAATTGTAAAAACGATTTCAAATGTTTTTGAATTAAATTGTTTGAAATTATTAAAAAGCCCTTTAATGGTGTTAAAGAATTTAAATGAAAAAAATATATTGATTTCTTACGCTTACGCGAATATTAGACATTGAAATAAAACTACTTTTTTTCGAATTTTACCGTGATAAAATCCGTAAAAAGTTTTATTTCAATGAAAAAAATATATAAATTACTATCGTATTAATTTTTATATTTTAAAATATGTTATTTTTCACCGGTAATTTTCCATAAAACCCACTATTTGTAACCATGTAACTAATTTTGATAATTCAAAAGTACTTTTAAAGTATCTGTTTCATTTCATTAAAACATTGACTTTGGCTAATTAATATATTTCGTTAAATGTATGTTAATATTAAGATAAAAGCTGACATACATTTCTAAATAAAAACCTTGTTTGAAAACACGGTGGCCTTTTAGGTACCCATTATCTTTATTTCAAATTCATTTGTATTTGTATTTTCATTTGTTTTTGTTTTTATCAGCACAGCGTCTGATATTCACAATTGGTTGTTAGTGTGATTAAGTGTTTAAAGTGTTTTTGAACACTGATTCTATTCACTTATCTGATTATGTGACCGGTAGCTAGAAGGCCCACCTAATGGATTTAGATTTTAAATAATCTATAATTTAATTAATAACCAAGCATGATGTCTTTTTTGTTGAATACCATTCAAATTAGTTGAAATATTCGAGAATAGAACACGTATAACTGTTTCTGCTACAATTATAAACAATGTTTAGATAATTACCACAGTAACACTTCTGGGTATTACGAAAATAATTTACGCGCTTTGAATGAAGACGAAAAAAACGTAAACAATTTAGAGATAGACCGTAAGATTGTTGAATGAATATAAGTTGTATGTATGACTTACTTTGAATCTCAAGCCTTTCCAATTTGTCTTCAGCCCTCTGCTGCACTTCAAGTGGACTCTCTATGTGGTAGAAGATACTTGCGCCCACCAACAAATACATTATATGCAGCGCAAGCATGCATGCCAACTGCTTCTTGGACATCATCTTGACTAGCTTCTTTTCAAAGAACTTTTTTACAAAAAAATCCTGCTACACTTCTTATCAAACCTTTCTTATAGGTTTGTTATACCGATACGCTAGTGTCAATAACGATCACTTTTTCAAAAAATCCATATCGTCCCTTGGAGCGGAAAAAATAACTGGAGCAAAAGTAATTTAATAATTTCCAATGTTTCTACGAAACAATTGAGGGATAAACTGAGGTTCTGCTGACACACACTCTCCTTTTTGTACCACATGTTAATTAGTTCTTCATTGATGATGATCACTGACACTTGAAATTCGTAACAAATCGGAATGTTCGTATGTTATACATTGTAAGTAATTGTGTTGGCTCGAGATGACACTTCCCGATTGACCGACGTTCGGCTCGAGCGGTCGATGCGATAGAATGATTTTTCCCGGCGCTCGCGCCTGCGAATCGTGCGCCGCTTGCTGTTACGTCCTTTTTTTATACGGCAAGCTCTAAATATTTGTGTGACAACGACACGAATTAACTCGTCGTAAAGGATAATAAGTAAGGTTATTACCGACATAGTTATAGCGGTGTGTCTGACGCAGTGATAATGTTAACACTCCGTAGCGAAAGATTTCGTTTATAACAGGGATTAAAGAGGATTTGAGTTTGATAATGAGAGAGCGTTACATCACTGGCTGATAGCGAATTCTTCTAGTCGAGTCGCACTTCACGTAGTCTTTGGACGATTAATAAGGCTTGCTTGTGTTGACGATAGAGGAAACTATACAATGATAAATTTAAACGGTAAATATACAAAAATGATAAGTTGATACATAATTATGTTTTAATTGCTTATACAATTAGTCATTTGTACCTAACGGTTTGAATATTTTGTCTATATTTTACGCTATACCTCTGTAGTTTCCTTTGAACCATCAGTTTAAAGGAAATTAGGAAGTTGCATACATACAAAGTACTCGTATAAAGTTAGGGTTGGGTTAGGTGACGCACTGAATACAACTATACCTGCATATGTATAATTATTACGTTTGGTCATTGCGTAGATACATATTATGCTGACGTCACGCGCAGCATTTCAGGTTTGTATACGTAAAGTAGGTTTATCCTGTTGCGTAGATTCGTCGTCTTCGATTAAGATTTTTTTGGACTATTTAAGGATTTACTTGTATCTGGACCTTAGTAACTTCTTCAAATAGGACAAAACACAGAAAAGTTGGATGAAATAGGATTTCTTCTAGTAACTTAATCAATATACAGGAAAAAAGCAAAAAACAGCAAAGGAAGCTATCCTTTGATGACCTATTCCTCGGTGCACTGGAACTCTCTTACTCGATGTATCAACTTAATTAAGGCTTTAACTATAACACGCAGGAATGCCGTATGCTTTCAGCTGATGATAAAACAGAAAGCAAATTATATCCATTGACTTCATGAACCAGAGTGCTGAACATGGATGAGAAAGATCAAATTGAAGCAGAAATAATTATAAAAGAAAAATCCTAAGAACTTCCAGTAATTAAAATTCTATAATTATTCCACATTGATCACTGCAGCTGGTAAAATAATAAAATTGCAGATATTAGCTAGTTATAATAGCAAAGACATAATTGGTCAACACATTAAATATAAATGTAAACTGTGACATAACATATTATTATATTATGTCACAGTTAAAGTAAAATGAAATTGAATGAATACAAAAATCAAATATTGATATCGATATATAACTGACCTTAATTGAGTTAACATCATAGGCATTGTTCAAAATGAATGTTTAGCTTTTATAAGAAAGTTAAATTCACAAATTATTATTTCTCATTTATTACCTTTTTATAGTTAGTATTTTTATGGATATTCCACATCCTGTTGGTTATCACGTTCACACAAGTTGGTGACATTTCATACCGTTTTTCCGATGACGCTTGGGGAAGCTGCGAATTGTAAGAAGCTTTCCTTATACGCACACCAATGTCTGACGCTTATCTTGCGTATACGTGTATAATGTAATTGTGTGTATGTGTGTGCATATATAACCAGTTGTTGAGACACTGGTGTAACTTAGACTTATATGTGTATTTTAGTATTGTTATTGATATCCTTAAGCGATATTTAAATTCTTGAATTCTAAGTATATTTTTTTAAAGATGTTATTACATTATCCTCCTCTTGATACTACTTTTTGCTAGATTTATATATACAAACGGTAAAACAAAACTACAGTAATAATTTACTATATTTAATTTTGAATACAGTCCTTGTGTTTTGTCTGATATTATGCAGAGGTGTAGTGTGTGTGTATTGTAGTGCAATTGTATATATTTATGTCTAAATAGTCTCTTTATCTTTTTATAATAATAGCATAAATAAATCTTTTTTTTCTTTCTACACTTTAAGATGTCAGTAATAAAAATAATATGACAAGAATCACCAACCAATAAATCGTTTTTATTTTTTATCAGCAAAAACACGTTCACTGCTTAACAAAGGATTTTCCCATTGCTAGGATCCAACAGCTTCGAGCGACTTCTATAAAATTATACTAATATACTATATATTTTAAGAGGAATATAAATCTGTTTTATAATAATGATGAATCATAGGTCATGGAACATTGGTCTGGAGACCACATTCCAGACTGCTATACATCATATGCATGCACACATACAAAGAATAAGATATACACAAAGAAGTGATATGGAGATTCTTTATTTCTTTCAAATATTCTCCTTAAAATAATTTTATAATATAATATATTTTATAATTTTATTTTATAATATTTTTATAACTATAATTTATACTTAGTACACTAGCATAGGTAGTTCTTGGTAATTGGTTCGTGAGTTCGAACCGAACGAATTAGGATTATATACGAGTACTTTTCGCAACTACGGATTTCAATACCAAGACTTTCGTACTTGCGTACCATAGAAAAAAAAATTAAATAGCGTGGGTCGTATTAAGTTATTCAATTCCTTATATCACATGCTCAAACGGTGAAGGAAAACATCGTGAGGAAACCTGCGTGCTTGAGGGATATTCTTGATGGCATGTGAAGTCTACCAACCCGCAGTAGGCTAGCGTGGTGGACTATAGCCTAATCCCTCTCAAATGAGAGGAGACCCGTTCCCAGCAGTGTGACGTTAATGGGTTGATGATGATGATGAATTCTTTATATCACGAATAATTGTGATATAAAGAATTCATCATTAAATACTAAAATATTCAAAATATATCTCCAGACTATCTTAGATGTACGCGAATAGTAGACGTAAAATTAAAATACTTTTTGCAGATTTTATCGATGATCACGGGCAGTCTAGCCCCATGACCAAGGATGCTATATTTTTTTTTAATCTTTCTTACTCATTTTCCACAAATTGCATTTTTTGACTTCGGTCACTTTCATTCTAAGGGAATATATATGTGTGAAGAATATATAACTGTCAGTTCAAGTCGAATCTGGTTTTATATTTACGCACATACGTTAAAAGCACTTTATTAGATGCATATGTAGGGGTGTATAAGAATAGCTTGCAGATTTTTCAACAATTTTTAAGAGTATGGAAGATCCCAAAAATATATTCGTATTTTATTATACTCGTTCTTGAGGAAAAAATATCTAAATGCTGGTTCAACGAACCAAAAAATAAAAATTAATTATTTTAATTTAACAAAAATACCGGTAATTGAATATTGTTGTTCTTACCTCATACGTTCACCCCTCGTTTTATTATCTTCTAGTTTGGCTGCTAACGTGATGTTAATTAGTCTATAACTATAAAAATCTAAAGTGATAGTTCCAGACAATCACTCAACACACACACATACTCAAGCAATTATATTAGCATAGAAATGCACTTATAAACAACTCAAAAACAAATGTATGAATCAGATACAGAATCATACATTGTTTTTTTTTAATAATTATACATTCATGCTTTTTTCATGGGTATGTGCAAAAACTACAGAACGCCACGCGCTACGATCTCAGGAATCGAATCCGACGATCCCTACGGTAAAGGGGACGGAAAAGAAAAGCGATTTACCATTAAGATTGTCGCTTGTACTTATGGTTTTTATAAGAATTAATTTAATACAAAAACTAGGTTTAAGTTAAAAGCATTTCTTAGTTTCGGAAGTAGATACCCACTTGTTTGCGACCATTCAAGTGAACGCGGACGTTTTCCGCAGTTTTGTAGTTAAAGGTACATCTATTTTATCTGTTAAAAACTATTAGAGAAGTGAGATACTGTGTCTATGTCAGTATGGCCATGAAAAACTAAATTAGAGCTTATTGTTCTTAAAACTAACTTGCTAACTTAATGTTCACTTTTAGTGAAACTCTAACCTAAGTTTTAGACTGATAGGACTTGGGTTGACAGCTAAATCTATCTAGGAAGTTGGTGTGTGTTGGTGAGGAACTTAGCCACATCTGAATATACTGGGATGTCTCCCAGATGTGGCTGAGTTTCAAGAACGCCGAAATTTGCCCAAATAAAAGCTCTATATCTCCCATATTCTTTCAAAATTCTGAGATAGACTTCTACGGCTGTTTTAGAACTTCTACTACAAAAAACCTGATACATTGTTTGTTCATTCCTTGTTCGTTTACAAGAAACTCAAATTGAGCTGCCCGACTGGGGAAGTACAGCCACCTTACAGAAGACTGCAGTGAAACAACAATAGTGGTTTCTCTACGAGTTGGTAAGGTTCCCCTATTTTTTAAGATACCTTAACGATTTATACAGGCTGGGCCACGCGCGAGCGACTCCTCCGGTGTTGCAAACGTGTACTGTATAGACTACAGGAACCGCATACAAATCGGGGTATTAGTGTTTGTCAAGTTTTTCAGGTTTTTGACTACCTCTATCAATTATCAAAGGTATTCCTTTGGCAACCGGATCATTTAACAAGTGCTCAGAGGTAGAATGACAGTGCCAGCTTAACTTTGCAGATTGAGAGAGCGTCTGTCTGAACACTTTTCATATTTCTATGGAGTATGTTATTAGAAACATGTCAATAAGAATGGGTAAAAAAATTCATAAGATAATTTATATGTACCTACTTACAAATGATAGTAGATATGTTTTACCGCGTCTTATAAACGAGTTGTCTTATTATAAATTACGTATTAACTAGGTATCATGTTTTCCCAGGTTTAAAACATATTATCTACATGAGTAACGTTTTATGGTTAAATTAATTTGATTCTTTAAGCACAGTCAGTGGAAAAACCATGTCTAGATATTTGACGCTCATGTCTTTTTCGTTGAATAACTGTCTAGTATGATTATTTATGTAAGTGTAAAACTGACTGAAAATTAAAATATCATGGAGTATGGAAAGGTATAGAAAACGGCAACATTTAAGAAGTCTCATCGATGTCGAGCTATAGATGAGAATGATGAGAGTGGTAAATAAGATCATCAAAGAACCAAACAAAATAATATTCAATATGAGTGTAAAAAAGAGACAGACTCATATGTACATAATTATATAATGTAATATACTATTTAAGGCCTCTTCGTCTGTTCCAAACGATTTATGGTGTATTGTCTGAGAGACAATATTTTGGTGGCTAAGTAAACCGATGCGAGAGCTATACACCCTGCCACAGGCCGGCATGAAAAGATTGTGGTAGTGAGACAACTTCATGGCGTTTCTGCTGTGAATATATTAATAATTATTTACGCAGTATTTAAGATCAGTAAAATTAATCTGTTGATGAGTCGCCCGAAAACCTACACAAGGCCATTTCAAGTCATATATTTGAATGATGAATATTAGGTACAAACACTTGTACTGCAGTTTTATTGCCAATTATGACCTGTTAGGTACTGGACAACAGATAAATATGAATACAGTTAATAATAGTTTGTTATAGTTAATGATTAATTCTTATAATATTTAAATACAAAATGCTATAGTAACTAATAATGTATCTATGATAGTATCTTAAGGATCAATAGTACACTGTATACTGATGTAATAAGTTAATATGCAATAATTGCCCTGGCAAGAATTTACTAATAGACATAGAAGGAAAAACTCTAGGGAAGACGTAAATACATAATAACTGTTTCACACATTTAATAACTTGATACATAAAAATATTGTATAACCAGACAAGCAGGATCTAGTACTTTACTTTAGTATATTTTCCTTCTCAACAGTATGATTTTTTAAGGATTATGTATTTGTAGAAGCTATAAAAGCAAAAGGTAAGGTTAGTTAACCTTAGTTTAAGGTTTCGGCTTACCATTTACGAACCTACATGTAGGTACCACCCGACTTATTGCAAGTTACATGCGTAATTATCACAAGTTCAAACGGTGAACATCGTGAAGAAACCTAAATGCCTGAGGGAATCTCTCGATGGTATGTGAAATCTGCCAACCAGCACTCGGCTAGCGTGGTGGACTATAGCTAAAATCTCTCCCAAATGAGAGACGCCCCGTGCCTAGTTGTGGGACAATAATTGGGTTGAAGACGAAAAGCATATTGCACTTAACAAACACAAGTTTAAAATTCGATTAAATCCTTTCTAACGCTGTAATCTTCCAAAGTAACCAAAATATGAATGCCCTTGAAATGCCGGTCAAAGAAGTAAACTTGTCACTATCGTCAGTCACAAATATTTGCATGCTAGAGCTAATCCTCCGTATAATCCACCCTCAGGTTTAAAGGTATTAACGAGAAAGCCCGAACTAGTACATGCGTCATTCTCTTGGCGATTTGAAGGTTAAACAATGCCTTATTAAGTTTTATTGACAGTTGTTTCAGTATTTGGCAAATATTCCGAAATGGGATCAGGGTCTACCGATACCATCTGGTGAAAAGCAGAAAGAACTGCTTTGAAAACATGCTCTTCAGACGGGCTTGGGTTGATAAACAAACAACTTATACACGAATTGATTTCAATATAATTGAAATGATCTACTTAGTATTTTGTATATTGCATACTTAGTAATAAAATTTCCTCTCTAGAAGCAAAAGAAAATTCTGATTTGCAACATTTTCATAGGTTTTAAGTAGGAAATATTATCACAGTAATGAATATAATTTCCCTTTACGATTCCATTGAACCAATAGATAGGTATATCTGTTGCTGATAGAAATGATTCAATTTCCTTAATAGGTGTTGCCGATACATTGACATTTTTGGCAATAAATTCAAGGCATTGAATATTTGATTCATCCTTGTTCCGTCATATTTCCTTGTCAAAACGAGGTAACCTTAGAGGTATCATTTGTTCATTGTTTGCAAATTTTATAGGAACGTGGTCAATGTCTCCTCATAGAGTTTTATGCGTTGTTATCATGCTTATGAGCTTAGGTAAATGATCATGGTAATTAAACTCAAAGTTATCAACATTTTGCCGACACCATACATTTACAGTTTTTAATGAGGCGAATGTTTCATAGCTCGGTTGATGTTTTAATTTCTTAATTATGTTCTATTTACGATTGTTTTACAGTTGTAAAAATTAAAATACACACCTGGTGCATCAGACGTAGTTGTTTGGTTTAAAGAAATTTTAGTTTCGTAGGTTAGAGAAATGGGTCGGAACGGGAATCATTACTCATAGTGAAAGATATTGATAAATATTTTCTTGAAATGCTAATTTTAGATTGACCTAAGATACTAATTTATTTATGAAAGATAAGATTTGAAGAAATTACTAGTAATTTACACTAAAAATAGTTTCTAAGTAGTTACTTAGAAACTATTTTTAGCACATTTAAAATAGTTTCTGTCTCTAAACAACTGTTTAGAGACAGAAACTATTTTAAATATTTTCTGTCTCTAAACAACTGTTTAGAGACAGAAAATATTTTATTTTATCAAATTTAACAGCCGTATGTGCTTTTTACGACCCATGTCTATCTTAATTAACTTTTTTTTCTGTTTCATAAAAACACGCTATATAACGTCAGCTGGTCATAACATTATAATGTTATCATTTAAAAAACCCATACCACTGCATAAATCATACATTACGTTAATTATCACTTAGTGAGTGATTAGCGGTCATGAGACTCAAGTCGTCTGAACTAATTATTTCACTAATTGGTACATTTCCTTATGTATTCTCTCAATTTTGCTTACATTATTACATGTTAGTATTAGCAATACCAATATTGCCATCATTAGTATAGAAATCACAATTGCTGTTGCACGCATCATTGACTGACAGACCAACCAATTTATCTTGGAGCGGCTTAAAACTAACATGTTATTGATTAAAGTTCAAGAGAATGACTTAAATTTAATGCTCTAGGAAGATTTAAGTACTGGTAGATTCTTCATTGATTAAAAAAAAAACTATTTTGCTGAATGCTGATGACTCTGTGACATCTCCTTGAAATCGTAAGTCAGTTACCAATTTTGACATGTAATAACGCTCTTACCACACACCGTCCAACATTATTTTTTTACCTAGTACTGCTTGTAGTTTCAGCAGCACTCATATCTTGTCCAATTATTTCACCTATTTAGAAGAGGACTGCGTGAGAAATTCTTACGTTCATAGCATAGTCATACCTAGATATTGAACAAATTACTAATAGGTACAGTCGAACAAGCTAATTGGTATACATGAAACTATAGACCGATATACATATGTGTGGATGTAAACCATTTAGCTTGTTCGACTGTACTTATTTAGTAAAGAAAGAAAACTAGTCATTAAGCAAGTCTGTCAAATAAATCAACACAAGCAAATCAAACGTTGACTGGTTACTAACCGCTGCGTTACACTTTTCCTGTATATCTCATGATAGTGGAGACCTGACCAGACTCGGTAGGTACCTAATACGTGAGGTCGAGTACCTACGCCATTTATTTTCCCGGTTCGTGCGTAACCGAAAAGCAAGCAAAACAAATGGTGGACAATAATAAAACACAAGTTATGAATGACTCTTTGCTTGTACAATGCCTACATGAGCATAAACTAGCAAGCTTACAAGCATTTGTATTTTGCTGAAATATAATATTATTTTTTTACTTATTTATTTTGTAATTTCACATATTGCTAGCAGATCTTCGGGTCTTGGTTCCAATTTACGGTATTGTGATTTGTGTGTGAAATAAATCGGTTTTTCTAAACGCACCGACGCGCGACGATGCTGGAGAAAATTTGTTACCAGGTTAAGGGATATTACGGATTCCAACTGGGACCTTTGTACTTAAATACGCGAATGCGTCATGTAAGGCTCAACTCGACTGACGTAAATACTTGCAAAAACATATTTAGGTACAGTTCCTGGAAACTCTGACGGGACTAACCGGTAAATATTACATTAAAATAACTAACTTATTCTTCTTTTTCACTGGCAGGTACGTATCCTCTATTCATTGCCACATAATCGTATGGTACTAGTCTAGGCTGTTGAACTATCATTAATGGAAAGTAAAACATGTTTCGCTACATAACGCATTTTTTTTAATTGACATTGAAGGGGCTCATAGTTATGGTCAATCGCGCTCATATCGCGCTGACCCATTGACATCATAATATCAGCTAAAATATGTCAAATACTGAACGAAGACTTCCCATTCATCAATACTCAATGCAACATCAATTTCCAAAAAATAGTAAAACATTTCCTAAACATTCACACAAACAAAAATAATCTCAGACTACTTAATTGAAAGAAGAACATCCATCTTTCCTTGGCTCTGGGTCCAACACTTAATCATCATGCAAAACGTCCAATAATGGGGTTGAAGAGCACCGGAGTTCTTACGGTTAACTAGAAATCTGGAAACTCACGAGGTCTCAAATTAAGCTACCCGACTGGGGAAGTACCTCCGTCTTACAGAAGACCGCAGTGAAACAATAGTTGAGTGAGTAAGGTTACCAGAGCTCGTTAGGGGAGTGACTATTACGTTTGCTGTGAGTTCAGTAGCTCCTTTATTTTTAGAAATTTATAGGGTTTCTTTCTACAATATTGGAAAGGTGCAAACGACACCTCTGGAGTTGCAAATGTGCAACGAGGCGGCCGCGGCCGAGGCAGCCCGTAAGCTTATTGGCCATGCTTTTGGTACCTACCTATACAAAACACCAACCTTCACATAACCAGAAAATGGCTAAGATGATGATGATACTGCATATACTTGTCACAAGTCTAGTAAAATCCAATTTACGCAATTGTTATTGTTACAGTCGCATAATTGAGAATCCTCTATGACCTCAGCATTTACACTCGGCACCAATGCTAATGTCTTGATCGTTTTCCGATATGATATTAGTATTCTAGTCGGCTCCTTAATCACTGCTCCGTAATGCATTTGTGCATTTATTTGTATGAGCTGCTTTAGTGAATGCGATGCTCATGTGAATGCTTAGAGACCTTTGGCAACTGTCTCAAAGGTTAGGTTAAGGTTGATTTAAGATTCTGTTGTGATCATTACGGAAATATTCGTATATTTATTGGTTTGTATCACATTGTTTTGATAACAAGGAATAACTGAATAGAAACACTGCTTAAAAAAAGGATAAAGTTTTTTAATCTTAAATTTGATCACGTCATATGCAGACTCTATCATGTCGCAGACGAGACTGATAGGAAACCGGACCTTGAGCCACAATCAGACCTTAAGGCGGATTTTATTTGTCACAACTTAGGAATTGGGGATTTTAAAAAATAAGCTAAATACCCGAACACGAACGCCACCAGCAGTACTGTGGGACACAGCTATAGTCATTTAGCTTTAATTGTATTTATCGCTCAAGCTCTTTTATATGGCCATTGTTTGAAGGAATTTGAGTGATAAATTGTAAAATTTTGATAAGATTGTTTTATATAATGGAACACCTTAAAAAATGTTTTTGGATATACTTGGTCTAATTCATTATGTTTAAGGAGTACCTATTCAATCTAATATATAAAATTCTTCTGTCACGGGGTGCGTAATCGAACTCCTCCGAAACGGCTCGACCGATTTTGATGAAATTTTTTGTGCTTATCCGGTATCTATGAAAATCGGCCAACATCTATTTTTCATCCCCCTAAATGTTAGGGGTAGTCTACCCCTAATTTTTTGTTTTTATTTTTTAGACAAAATATTTTTTTGTATTTTTTTTTAGATTTGGCATTAAAAAATACATACAACCCTAAATTTTCACCCTTCTACCACCAACCCCTAAAATGTCGCAAAACAATGTTTGCTGGGTCAGCTAGTCTAATATATAAAATTCTTCTGTCACGGGGTGCGTAATCGAACTCATCCGAAACGGCTTGACCGATTTTGATGAAATTTTTTGTGCTTATCCGGTATCTATGAGAATCGGCCAACATCTACTTTTCATCCCCCTAAATGTTAGGGGTAGTCCACCCCTAAATTTTATTTTTTATTTTTTAGACAAAATATTTTTTTGTATTTTTTTTTAGATTTGGCATTAAAAAATACATACAACCCTAAATTTTCACCCTTCTACCACCAACCCCTAAAATGTGGCAAAACAACGTTTGCTGGGTCAGCTAGTTTCAATATAAATTTAAACTGAGTTTTGTATAGTAATAATTTGTCCAAATAACTAGGTAGGCACCTTTTTCCGTATACCGAATGTTCGTAAATTATACTATGAATAACAAAACCACTATGACGTTAAACATATTCAGAACTGGGTGTGCACTATTGTTTTTCTGTCATTACGTTACTAACTCGGTACCTAGGTACCTTTTTTTTTTTTTACCTAGGTACCTACTTTCCTCCACAATATGACACATCCTTAGTTGAACAGTAAACGGGAGTAAATAGTTTGGTATTAATAAATTACTTATTCTGTGGTCTGACTGTATATTTTCAAGACTCCATGCATAATTATGGTGTAAATTGTTAGCGAAAGAAATCTCAATTTTTTACCGATTTCAAAAAGGTTAAGGTTCTCAATTCGTTGGAATCTTTTTTTTTGTAGGTATATTAATCCAAGTTTGAATAAAGAAACGGATTATATCCCTACACGACATACAGACCTGGACGTTTGTTTTTATTTTGGAAAAAAATCTCCATAGCAAAATGGAAAATCCCTAGTTAAAACGTAATTTTAAAGTAAACATTCCATATACCTATAACTATCGCAAGAGACATATGATCGGTACTTAAAGATAATATACTGAATCATGGTGCTTGACTGTAGGCCCAGTGTGGATTGTGCAGATATGCATTTAAGATATTTAAGCCGGTTCTTCTCCATAAGACCTACCTTTTGGATCCGTGCAACTAGTTTTTGACAATTCAAAAGTACCTGTAATATTGGTCTAATTGAAATAAATCATTTGAGTTGAGTTTAAGCTGGCGTAGAATTCTTTACGTGGTTTTACAATATCCGGTATCGGCGTTGTCACAATTTCTATTAGAATTGTAATTTAACGATTGATAAATGGTCATTAATGAATCCGATTCATTCTAGGAACTGCAACCGAATCATCACCCATAATTCCCATGTAAAACAGTTTAGTAACTGCGACTCTTGACAATCAATGGACTTTGGAAAGCTCAGGTTTTTCACCTATAACATGACGCAAGAGCGTGCATGACGTGCATAATAATTTAATAATTCTCAAGGTATTTTCTATTAGTTGGACAATATTTAATTTGTCAAATGCGCTCGTATTCAGATAGTGTGTAGCGTTCATATTAGCTTTAATGTAAATTATAAATTGGTTGATATCGTTGCATTAACACCAGCAAAATACTCAAAAATGTGACAAATTAGGTGTAGTTTGCTTGGCTGTTACAATGTCCATTGCGCGATTTTCATGCAGCTTTCACAAGAAGCCAATTGAAGAGCGTTAATGGACGTGTAACATGGTGTAAAAAATCGTGTTCGGCAATTCTTCACGGCCTGAAAATTCTGGTAGTGTGTGATTTGGATACACAAAACTTACTGATGGTTAGCACCTGGTGACTTTGCCGTTAATTAGACTCAATGTGGTGTTAAAGCCTACAAGTTGATTTTGTAACTCACGTCGTAATTTTGTCCATATTTCAACCGGCCAGAAGCAGTTACTTAATATATAACTAAGTAGGTACTAAATATCTTCTACGCAATTCAAAGGAACGAACCAGAAAAAAAAATTGTACCTGTTATAAAAAGCTTTTTCTGTCGGCTTTTATGCACTGAATACCCACGGATGTCTATTAGGACGTAAAATAATAATAACCAAATAATTAAAAGTAGATACTTTCGCCGTCTAATGTTTATATAATTAAAATTTTTCGTAATTTTTCATCATCTGTATCATGTGGATTTAATATTACATTTGGGGTTCCGTACAGTAGGTAGGTAAATAGGACTTTTATAGGATCAATTTTATTCGTTGACCTATCATCTGTCCGTTTGTCGGACCCAATGAATGACCTCAGGAAATATACTTAAAAGCAGCAGCTTCAGCTTACGTTACTTCAGAAACGCTAATGGTAACATAAAATCACTTTATGTTATTTAGAGATGTTCTAATGTCCGCCCACATTCCGCGCGTTTGTTTCAGGTCCCATAGGGGGCGAGCCTATTGCCATCAACTAGGTACGAATCTAAACTCCGAACTGTGACTGAGAATTCATAGACAAAACCAAAACCACTTTGCTTGAATCTGAGAATCGAACCCAAGACCTTCTGCTCAGAAGTCGCACTTTCAACCATTAGACCAGCAACGAGGTAGATTAAGATTAGATATAGGTATGCAGTATTAGTCGTCATTAAATATACTAACATTAGGTACCTATTACTCGTGTTATATTAGCCCAGCGGTAACTAACGCTGCCTTCTGTGCTATATAGGACCCGGATTTGAATCCTGGTAAGGACAAATGTTTGTGTGATGAGCATCAACATTTGTATCCAACTCATGTATGTTTAATTTACAAATAATAAGTATATAATATTTAGAAGGTATAACAATCATCAACTTGGGTAGATACCTACTAGATATTCCGGTATTCGTAACAAGCCTCTGAAGAGTCTGAAGATGTAATAAATTGCAGTCCTTAGTCGCAAAATATTCTGCATAATTATTACAAAAAACAGTACATACGAACACATAGGTATTTACTTAACGTATCCCTATGAAAATTTTCTACCTCTATTACTTACCTACTAAGTAAGATTTCATGCCAAAAAAACCCCAACTCTGTCACAAATTCAGAAAATCCGTATATATATAACGCAAAGGACTGACTGACTGACTGACTGACATAGTGATCTATCAACGCACCCCCAAAGCGGGTAAAACGGGGGTGCAATGTCTTTCAGTCAGGTACAATTAGTAGTCACTATGAAATTTTGCTATGTAGCTGTATATAGCTTATAGGTATCGAGTTTCGAGGGTAGTAGGTTTCGAGTCAGTCAGTCAGTCAGTCAGTCAGTCACCTTACTATACTCATCGAGTCATCGTACCTAATACCTAAATGCTTTTTTTAATGCTTCCAATAACTTGATATCTTATTTGCCTTTCCTGAGCAGAATCGGCGTCATAAAAACTCGTTGAGGTACCAATACATTATTAACGACGTATAAAGTATGTACGAGAATTTTGTACCTTTCTTATTATTTCTTAGATTAAAACCGGCCAAGTGCGAGTCGGACTTGTCCACGAACAGTTCCGTACAAAATTAGGCAAAAATTTAGTTTTTTTTGTATGGGTAAAAATAAAATATGTAAGTGGGGCTCCACTTACATATTTTATTTTGTTTTTAGTATTTGTAGTTTTAGCGGCAACAGAAATACATGATCTGTGAAAATTCCAACTGTCTTGCTATCGCGGTTCTTGAGATACAGCTTAGTGACAGACAGACGGACGGACAGACAGCGAAGTCTTAATAATAGGATTCCGTTTTTACCCATTGGGTACGGAACCCTAAAAAGAAGATAGGTATGGTTTTTCTGGTATGGTTTTAAACTATTGAACGAGTTAGGACTAAAAAGATATATTTTTTAAAATTCAATTAATTAGGCAAGAAAATTTAAAGGATATTTTTAAAGAATCTTATGATGTCGTTTTTTAGTCTAAGGTTTAGAAAAAAACTGAGTAGAATGGAATGTTTTAAAATTGACGTTTGGATATTTCTGCTTAATCTCAATAAGTAAATTCTGAATAACTTTTGTAAACTCGTACTACATCTTATATAAGTTTGAAATAGAAAAATCAATTTTGTATAGTAAATAAACATATATTCAATTATAAGAGTTTAGAAAGCAAATTAATATAACTTAATTAAATAAATTGACGTTGTTCTATGATTAGAGGGAACTAAACGTACTTTTGACATAAGTCGTCGTGATACGCCTGCACACGTCTATCTTGTAAATTAAACGTTTTTGGCCACTTTTCTCAATTTTCTAATAAGTATAACGTTAGTTATCAGTAATGGACCATGAAAGCAGACAGCTGGCCCAAGATTTGTTTCTACGAGAACCTGCGGATCCAAGGATACGGTACATAAAATATTCTAAATTCCATATCAATTTGTCGTGCTGTTTCAATGTTTCTTACAAAAGGTTTTTTTCAGGAAACCCAAAAATGAGCCGCAGCCAGAAGATCCTCATCCTAACCTCAAGGTGGAAATGCAAACAATTCGCTTAAATTCAGATTCACAGAAGCTAGTGTTAGACACATTGAGGTTCATCCATGGCCCTGATTTCAAACTTGGTAGCGCCAGTCTATATAAAGTAAGTGTTTATGTGTAAATTCTGTTCTGAAATAATTATTATGTATTTTTATTGTAATACTTAATTTTTTTATTTTTTTTATTTTATCTATTTATTTCATGAATATAAGTACTTTGCCTTTCATACCATTGTGCAATATGTAATATTTTTTTTTATAAGTGAATCATTACCATATTATGTTATAAATAGTAAAATTGTACTTATGTAGTTGTTATTTCTAATATACATTAAAAAGTTGTAGCTAAAATGTTCTTGCCGCCAAAAAGTATGTTAGACCACTACATATAGAAAACATTATAGAAGTTTTATAGTCCAGCTACTAGCCACATATTTATTTTAGTTTTGCTAGTACTGACATTTTAATATGATTTATTACAGGATAAAGGCTCAAACCTGGGCAATCGATACTGGATGGAAAGAGGTAACCTTATTGTACAAGGAGGATGTGATTACTCGTTGACTGTTAAACCTGAGATTGAAACTTCAGAGTCTCGTCTACGCGCATTTGCATTAGCAAAGTTGGAAAGGTACATTTTATTATTTTAAAAATCATAAGTCCTTCCCGTCCACTATTTGTATAATATGTCATAACTATAACTGTAAATGTTTTGTACTTGTGTTCAATATCACTTTGGTAAATGTGACTATTAAGATTATATAATATAAATTCTTGCCTATTTCAGATATAATTTCCACAAAGCCCACTGTGCAGAAGCTTTAGAAGTGGCAGCAGAAAATATAGACAAAGCACTAGAGATACTCTTTCTCAAATACTTCAAAATCGATTTTCAAGATAAACCACAAAACACACCAACACCTGCAGAACTCCTGGAAATGACTATGGATGAAAAAGCTGTCCTTGAATCTATTTATGATAACAGTTTTAAAATGAAAGATGACAATATATGGATTGTCAAACTAAATCTTGATTACCTAACGAAAATGTATGAAAATAAAGAAGTAGATGCTCCAAAGAAAAAAGTTAATACAAACTACACAAGTAACAACAAAAGTCAACAAAAAGAAGTTTGTAAGTTGTTTCTGAGAGGTCCCTGCAGGTTTGGCGCGAAATGCAAGTTCTTACACGAATCTAAACAGGAAAAAGTCCTAGAAAAGTTAGACACTAAAGAGAATAATAAAATTAATTATGAATTAGAAATACGGTTTCCAGAAGACAGCGTATACCCATACCAACCACCTTTAATATTCTTCAAATCGGAAAATAAAACAAATGTTATACCAGAACTTACATTCCTCAAAATTACGTTAAGACTTTTGGATGAAGCGAAAACTCTAGCACAAGATGGTATACCTAGTATATACTCGTTAGTGGAACTTCTAAACAATGAGGACGAAATATTAAACTTTATACAATTTGATACAAGAACTTTTCCAGCCATGACAGACACCTTATTTCCACAACTCATAGAAGACAGTAGTCTTAGTAAAAAAAAGTTACCGTTACACTACAAAAAAGGTGAGATTAAAAATAATAGGTCTAGTGATAATTTAGAAGGAGTGCTGAAAGAAAATAAAGAAATAGCTAAAAGGTGGCTAGAAAAGAGGGACAATCCTAGGTACAATAGAATGATGTCAGCTAGAAAAAAATTGCCAGCATGGAAAAAGAAAAATGAAATATTGAATACCATAAAAAAATCACAGGTTAGTGCCGTTTTGGAAATACTTTGTTGATGAGACATATTCCAATATGTAATAATAATTAATGATATATTTGTCCAACCAAATGAAGTATCTTTTAAACAGTGATTTCCTTTCAGGTGGTTGTCATAAGCGGAGAGACCGGTTGTGGTAAGAGTACACAAGTCCCTCAATATATCCTTGACAATTGGATGGACAACTACAACAAAGACGGTATAGAACATGTCGAGATTGTGTGCACCCAGCCAAGGAGGATATCAGCTATCGGAGTGGCCGACAGAGTCGCTGAAGAGAGGGTTGAGAAGACCGGACAAGTGGTTGGGTATCAGGTATGTTATTTTCTTTTTATCAAGTATAAGTTAGGGTTTGACCACAACTTTACCTTTAATTATCGTACGTATCGTTCGTATCGTACCCTTAAAAAATTATACTCAGTACTTGGGATAATTTAAACATACGAAATATTGTAAGCACTTAAACGCAATATAACTTTTATATATTATAATGCTGATATTTTTCGTTAACATGGCCCCATCTGATGGTCATTTCATGAATGATTCATCTTGAAAAAAATTTATAATTTTTTTAAGCATGTATAGCATTCACTATGCGTTCACTGTTCTATATTACAGGATATTAAGGGAACATGAATAGATTTCCTTACAAATGTATTTAACGTAAACGTAATTCTACTTTCAGATAAGATTAGAGAGTAAAGTATCATCGAAAACCCGCCTAACATTTTGTACAACCGGTATATTACTACGAAGGTTAGAATACGACCCTCAATTGAAATCTGTCACCCATATATTAGTTGATGAAGTACACGAGAGATCTGAGGAGAGCGACTTTCTGTTGCTGATTCTGAGGGACCTTGTCAAAGTCAGGAAAGACTTAACGGTGATACTTATGAGTGCTACGTTGAATGCCGATCTATTCTCGGATTACTTTGACAATGTTCCAGTTTTGGAGATACCTGGTATGTTACCTTTTTTCTTTTTATTTGTAGAATTCTTGTTCTTACACTCAATCAGGCTATTTTTACTCAATTTTAAAAATTTATTTCAACATATTTTAACCCTATTTTTTGCTGTGGCGCAGTCGGCTAAAATTAACATAAATAATGCACATCCTATCAGCAAATCTCTATCCTTTTAAAATTACATCTAATATCTGAATTTTTCAGGCCGAACATTCCCAGTAGAACAACTGTTTCTTGAAGATATTATGGAGATGACAAATTATGTGTTGGAAGAAAATGGTCCCTACACAAGGAAGATAAAAAAAGGTTAGTTACTCATAAAAACATTAATTAATGTTGTGGGTGTGTTGCCATTGTTTGACTCAAAGGTTTGAAAATGGCACATTTCATTTTAATCATAAAAATCTAGTCTTCTTTGATAGTACGCTTACAGTATTTGAAGAATAGATAAAAAAGTATTTTTTTAATGAATGATAAATTCTTAAATAAATTTTCAAAGGCGAATGGCAGGCTTGTATGAGAATCTCGTACACCTAATAAAATTTCGTGTTTTGGGATACTTTTTGTTTTAATTGGTAGTTAATATGATAGACAAGCCTTTTTTAAATTCTTAGATTTTTAGAACTTGGGACGTAAAAGTTATAACCAGTTTTATTTTTTGAGGTTATGTACTAGTGTACCAATGTAAATTGTTACTTATAGGTACATAAACATTGTTTTGGTGGTAAAGTAAATGTCTTAGATTGCTTGTCGCTATCCTTGTAGTGTTTTACTTACTTAAGTAGGTAGATTGTGAAGAGGATTCGGTGTATTAGGAGATAGGTACCTATGTCCAGCAGCGGACTGCAACAGTTTGATCATGATGAATTTCTGATGGGGTTTTGAGTGTCGGTAAATAAAACAATACTTTGTTAAGTACAATTATTATACCTAATATTATTTTATGTATAAAAAAAACGTAATATTATTTTATCCAACAATTATGCGTTTGTACGTATAATATATGAGTATTTATTTATATTTAATGTTATTTCTATTTCTAAATAATTAATTATCATTTCGATTTCTAAATAATTAATTATCATTTCGATATTTGTGTTATTTTACATATGGCAACTTCTAAAAACATAACTGCGTTTAGTTTACGATTGTATTACGTTTCTTTATTAAAATCTTTTTATTGATATTATTAATTAATGCGAAGTTCTAAAAATAGTACACTTACATGAAAATAAATGGCTTAGTTGCCTTATCAAGTGGTACAAGTTCTATAACAGAACAACAAAAAAGTATGTGGTACCAAATCTGCCGTTCGTCTTTATCCACTAATTATGTCAATAGCTTATGTAAAAAAAGTATGAGATGTAATCAATTTTAGTATTTCTGGATTATGCAATTTATTATTATGTATTTATGGATAAGGGAGCGATATTATTCGCCCCTGCGGTATAATAAAACCACCTCTAGTCTTTTATCTTTTTTACCAGGTGACAAAAGGCAAGACCTAGAAATGGAGTTAGAGACCTGTGACGTACGTGCCGACGCTAACGAACCGCCTAAAATTACTATACGAGACGATAACCTTAATATCGGGCAGATAGTGGCCCGATATCCCAACTGCAGCAAGACCACTTGCAAGAATATGTATTTAATGGATACTGAGAAGGTAAGAGAGTTTGAGATAAGTAAATAAAAATTAATGAATTTTTAGTCTGTGAAACGTTATTATTATAATTATTATTTATAATAACAACAGTTTCCTATGTCACTGATGGCAGTAACATAGCGTGGGGGGTGCTGGGGGGGGGGGGGGCATGGCCCCGGGCTTCAGATTTTTGGAGGCGGCTAATTTGGGAAAAAATATTTCTCTTATATTCTAATAAGCTAAAATAGACTGCAGCCTAATTGTGTTCGGCCTCGGGTGGCTGAAACCCAGGTCTACGCCACTCAACTGTTGGGCAACGGTCTCCTCAAATAGGGAGGCAACCACGCGGACCTAGTATGCGTTGGCAGATTTTACATGTCATCAATAAAACCTTTCCTGTTTATTTCCTTCGCCTATTAAACCAGTACGACGTTTCTTGGTTTTAAAATCGAGGTATTCTGAATAGACAGCTTAAAGTCGCCCTTATTGCAGTAGTTAGGTTACCTATGGCCCATATTAAGGCTCTGAAACCAGTTCCAAATATTTGGATTTTTATAAATAGAACCAAACCCGAAATATTAATAATAAGAATACTTTAGTTTATTGACACCAAAGTTACCTTGCCTTATATAATTATTTACAGCGTAATTAATCTAGTTTAGTCACATAAAAATATAATAAAATGTATGTTACAGATAAATTTGGAGCTCGTCGAACACGTGTTAACGTATATAGTGAAAGGTGACCACAACTGGCCACAAGAGGGCGCTATACTAGTATTCCTACCGGGCATAGCAGAGATCATGTCGCTGCACGACCAATTAGCCGAAAGCCGAACTTTTAGTCCTAAGTAAGTAAGATTATAATAATTAACCCATTTACTGTTCTATTTTGGTTCTCTTTACAGAACGATTGCGAGTAAACAAGCATATGCAGGTTTCCTCACATTGTTCTTCTTAATCGTAAGCGATTGGTTAATACTCATTTCAATAGAAATTCATGACGACTTGGCATTCTCGCTGGAAAGTATTCAAATTGATTTTAACCAATGTTCGAAATAGGTAACACCGTCTATTTACTTAAAGTCAGCAACAAGATAAAACAGGGTGGTTAAAACCAGCAAATTTGATATTATTTTATCGAATCCAACCTAGATATATGTTTTAATTTTAGTGAAATTAGTCCTACCTATTCCGTTATATTCAGTCGACGTTTTCGTTAGTCTCACTGGACGTTTTCGTCAAAAAACCATTAGGCTCTGCCTATGATATCACATTTCTTCTACATTCCATGTCTTTCAATCAATCAATTCAGTCTATCGCAGACAACTGCTGGACCTACGCCTCTCCCAAAATGCAACATTCTATAGACATACTCTACGACATAAAGACTTATTATTCACATCAAAAATAAGACCGACAGACAATATTCACTAAAAAAATTAAACATATGTTATATTCTTACAGGACCGGTAAATACATGTTAGTGCCTTTACACTCGACATTGTCAAGTGAGGAACAAGCCTTAGTGTTCAAGAAGCCTCGGCCGGGCACTCGCAAGATAGTGCTGTCCACTAACATAGCGGAGACGTCGGTCACCATCGATGACTGTGTGTTTGTCATTGATTGCGGACGGATGAAGGAAAAAAGGTAATTGATTGTGTTTCTGTTAGGTATAAGGATCAAAAAGAATATCAATAGAATGTTGGAAGGTGTATTTTACTAATATTTCTTAGTAAATTAATTGATTTCAGTGAAGTATATAAGTAGATAGTTAGTGAGTAATAAATAGTTCATGATTTAAAAAGAGATTAGTTGTACTCCAAAACTATTGAAGGAAATAAATCTGTTCGAGTCTAAGACAAGATGTTAAAGCCATATATTGGTTTAAAAACTTGTGTAATAAAAGAAAAGAAAATCTATACAATATACACATAATAGGTACTATGTACTGTTTTTCAATCGTTCAATTGGGGCCTCTCGGCACCTCACAAACAAAAAAAAGCTAAATAACCCTTCTTCTGACGCAGTCGGGTTAAAAAATAGGGTTTATTCGTGAAGCTCCTCCACATGAGGCCACAGAAGAGCAACTGATAGGTAAATAACACACAGATGCTATATTACACCCTTTAACGGGTGTAATATAGCATCTGTCTAACCTAACCTAACCCCTAACTACTATTCACATTCTACTAGATTCGACTCAAACCGCAACATGGAGTCTCTAGACCTGGTGTGGGTATCTCGTGCGAACGCAAAGCAGCGCAAGGGTCGTGCGGGGAGGGTGATGCCAGGCGTCTGTGTTCACCTGTTCACCTCACACCGGTACCACCACCACATCCTCGAACAACCCGTGCCGGAGATACACAGGGTGCCGCTGGAACAGCTCGTGCTGAAGATCAAGATATTGCCTCTGTTCCAAGATATGAGCATACATGAAGTTTTAGGTATGGACAAAGCGTGTTATTATTGCCTACCCTAATTTTTAAAGCTAGCAACACCTTAGTATGTACCAGCTTACGTTTGAATAGTTCTAGTTTATCCAAATATGTCAAAAGTACTAAAAGCTAAGAAATTCGATTTTGCCACCAAATACTTATGCGAATATTTTATCGCGGTATACTGAGACTGTTTTAAGGATGCCAATCCTCAATAATTCGCATCCTTTACACCAACAATATTCACAGATAGAATCCATTTTATATCTGCGATAAAATCCAGGAAAAAGTAGCTTTACTTCAATCGTCCAACAAAGTAAAATCTATTTATTAAAATTTACTCTCAGAAATGTTACCGGAACAAATTTCCACGACATTCAACATGATTAAATTTTCTCTCCAGGCAAAACCGTGGAACCTCCAACGAAGCAGAACATAGATGGTGCTCTTTCTCGTTTAAAAGACGTTGGGGCACTCGACAAAGTGTATAGCCTGACCGCACTGGGCAAACATCTCGCCGCTTTGCCCGTAGACGTCAGGATAGGCAAACTGATGCTGTTTGGAGCAATATTTTGTTGTGTGGACTCTGCGCTGACTATGGCTGCGTTTTTGAGCCATAAAAGCCCCTTTGTGGCTCCGTTTGGGAAGAAGGTAAGATTATTCAACTGCTCCATTATTTCTCGTTGATCTATCATGTCTAGTCCCTCATTTTAAATTAAGAATGAGAAATTCTCAGTAGCAGTTAGGTCTTTAGAATTTACTGCTTCTATTAATATTTTTTTTAACGAATACATTAAAAAATAATTTTGAATGTTTGATTAGGGGTGCATTATGTTAAAGTGATATAGTACTTAGTAGATATATTATATGAACTCTTTTCGTTTGTTTTCAGTCAGAGGCGGACGCGAAAAGAAGAGAATTCGCATGTTCTCAAAGCGACCAGCTAACTACATTACGAGCTTACCGGGTAAATTAAAAATATTGGTTGTCTGTAAAGTCAGTTTACTGACGATAGTTGAACGTGACAACGTCTTAAGAAAATACTGAAGGAATGGTAGCATTTTTTAAAAGAAAATTTTAATTTCATATGTTTAATAGATTTGTATGTATATAGAGAAGGAGGACCTTTATCGCTGTAATTATCGTTGCTATAAACAATTGACACCACATTCACTTTTCACTGCACTTGATACTCGATCAAAACATGTAAATGTACTATAGTATAGCATCTGTCCACGCAGATCGCTCACTCAAGTAGGAGAGAGACGGATGTCGAACGCTGCCGAACGCAAAGGCCGATTGTGCTTCTTTGTCGCTCGTTCCGCGCTCTCGCTTGCACTTCAAGCCTTACATGGAACGCCCCAGAGCGAGGTAACGCCGCATGCGTCTTGTTTTTTCGTGCGTGCAGCCGACTCTATCGAATTATAAGACGTTGTCACGTCAAAAATACTGAAAACTTTGACGAATCTTATATCCTTCTTGACGATATAACATCATCATCATCATCATAATAATCATCATCATCTGTTCACTGCCGGACGCAGGCCTCCCCTAGTGAACGCCGCCACAGAGTTCGATCTTCGGCTCTTTTCCTCCAGTCCTATAACATTATAGCGACGCATAATATTATTCTTATGTACCGAAATCACAATAAAGAACCTTAATCCTATAAATATAGGACATAAAATACATCGTCCAAAATTTTCTTTCAGAGATGGCAACAGGCAATGAAGAGCAGTACTCACGCGGCGTTAGTGTTTGCAAATGAGAACTTCTTATCTCACAAGACGCTGCTAATGTTGGCCGATATTAAGCACCAGTTGTTGGGTCTCCTCGCCGCCATCGGCTTCGTGCCCGACATGCCTGCGCTGAGGAAGAAGATGAGGAAGGATTCCGTGGCCAGTCTGACTGGGGACGAGGTACTGTATAGCTATTTCATCATCATCATCATCATATCAACCGTTAGACGTCCACTGCTGGACATAGGTTTCCCCCAACAATCGCCACGACGACCGGTCCCGCGCCGCCCGCATCCAGCGCACTCCAGCGACCTCCACCAGGTCGGCAGTCCCCTGGCCGGGGGCTGCCCACGCTGCGCCCAGTACGGGGTCGCCACTCGAGAATCTTCAAGCCTCATCGGCCATCTGTTCTTTGAGCAATGTGCCCTGCCCACTGCCACTTGAGTTTGGCGATTCTTCGGGCTATGTCAGTGACCCAGTAGCTGTTTACTGAATACGTATCGTGTAGATACGGCATCATATCTGCGATGTACAATATATTCATACGATGTATGTATGTGGACGAGGCAAAAGTTGTATGCAGGGATCGTAGCGCATGGCATTCTGTAGTTTGTGCCTACTCCTATTGCAAGGCGTAAATATAGGGTAAAACACCCATTTATTGGCACTTTAAGGAGTAGCCTGTATTAAACATTAAAATTAGGCATGTCTTTTTAATATTAACAAGGTAATGAGTATCCATATTGGTTAAATACACATAGAAGATTGATTATATGTACTTTTTATTTCAATTTAAAGTAGATTATTCAACAATTTTTATGTTATAAAGAAATGTCTCAAAAAACCAAATGTTGGCATAGGTAACCCTTTTACTGGCAGTTAAAATTACCTATTATTGGCACCTCATTCATTTTGTCGGTTTACACTTAAATGAATAGAAGACAATGTAACAATATTACAGGTATTCTAAATTCTAGGGCTTTAATTAATATAATATACAGACATAGGTATATTTGAGCAGTAACATTAGTTCAAAAATATTAGAAACAAAATCAGAGGTAGGCATTTCTTGGAAAGAGTTATTTTTCTTAAATAATTATTAATAAAAAATCAGTCTTAAATCATGTAACTAGGTAATTTTAAGTCATTAATCTTCGATTAGTCTTCCATTTCAGATAAAAGTTTTTCTAATTCTTCTTTGGTATAAGCCCTACTTGTTCTCCTATTATCGATAATTTCAGGCGCTCAAACGGCGCTGTTGTGGTGTGCCACAAGTGTATCATTAAGGGTTATAGGATTTAAGCTTAAAGCATATTTTCCTGTGTATACACCTTACGCCTCACCTTTACTGATTTTACTTTTACATAATTTCTCGCCCTTGGTTTCATGTTAGTTAGCTGAAACGAATATCAATGTTACCAATCATGAACACATCAGAATTACCAATTATTAAGGACGCTGTTACATTTTCGACGAACTCAAATTTAGGTATTTAGAGTCGCACACAGCAACATTACGGACACGCACACATTGAAACCACTGAGCGCTCGATTTTATACATTGCTTAAATAATCTTGATCCTTGTTAATATTTCTTATTTTTATTTGAATTGATTCAGAAAGTTTAGTGGTCGTACTATTTTCGTGATAATTAAGTTATTTGCTACCTGGTGACCTATTGTACATTCGATACGAATTACTTTACGTTTGGTCTGCAGATATCCCTAAGTAGAATATCTTAAAGATTAATTTATTTCGTTATATGTAAATTCTATGCGCTGTAATGCATTCACAATAGACCGAGTCATTCATGACACGGTCTATTTTGCTATATCTCATTAATTATGATTAATATGTATTTATGTTTTTAAAACGAAAAATATTCGTTTACCTTTATTAATCAAAACTAGAACTACGCATACAAGAAATAAAATAATAAAGGTAGGCTTGTATAGTTCACGTACTAAGTACTGATAAGAATTAATCCCGACACTGACAAGCACAAACTATTCCTTTTCCTTATGATTACATAATTCTTTTAGTACTACGTCGTTCGTTCGAGATGTCAGTATTCTTAGTCTCTGGTTCTGAACGAGTAGTCGCACGCTACAAGCTAGTAAATTTAAAACTTTAAACTACAGTCTGCGGTAAAAACTACACATACTTATACCAAAAAATACTTAACAATAAAATTTACAATAACATGATACCTATATTTCATTTTAAATTTAACTCAGAATATATTTTAAAATAATAATAATAACATTCTACAAGGCTTAATAAAATTGAAAATATCGAGATTATTATAATTTATAGTTTAAAAAAAATGAAAAACATGCAATAAATAAAATAAAATAAAAATACATAATCATATCTAAAACAAATATAGAAATACTTATTATAAAATAATTATATTATACGATACTATAATGATACATATTTTAATGATACAATTTAATTTAATATACCTATATAGTTTTTATCTTATTTGACAAAGAGCGCCTTCATCCTCTCTCCTATTAAAAATATCTTTTGCTGTGCCCGACAGGGTCCATAATTGATCCAATGTTTAACATGCCTACCAACTAATGTACACATTATAGAATGCAATAAAGAATTGAGTAATTGAGTAACTGTAGATACTTGAGATAATCGAAACGCGACTAAACGAGCGGGAGCGATATAAAATCAGTGTATGAATAAGTGGAATGCATGATAATATTTCATATAAAGAATAATCGGGTATTGTTAGAATTATAGGCAAAACCTGCAAAGTATGAAGGAATATAAAATGTAATTCACTATATACTGTACTATGGTACTGTTGTAGGTGGTACTAATAGTACCAGAAGACAGAACTAGTACATCTGAAAGTTTTACCTACTAGTACAGTCATTCAGTGGCCGAGTAAGAACAAGCCTAGTCAGGGAACACCCGTCAGGAACGGAGTTGACATCTTAACCCCACCCATCAAGTCTCGACCTCACTAACAAATGCTTAACCCTACCCATCCTTTTCTTGAACTCACCTACAGACTCTTAATCCCAATTATTCTCGCCTTGTTTTAGTAAAATTTGATCTCACCCATCCATTTCTTCACCTGCCCAACAGCTGCTTAACCTCACCCATCTATTTGTCAACTTGCCCAACAGCACCTTAACCCTGCCCATCTACTTTCAGGCCTAATCTAAATCACAGGTTTAATATGACAACCCCACCCATCCATTTCTTCATCTGCCCAACAGCTGCTTAACCTCACCCATATATTTTTTAAATTGCCCAACAGCAGCTTAACCCAACCCATCTACTTTCAGGCCTAATCTAAATCACAGGTTCAATATGACTTAACCCCACCCATCCATTTCTCAACCTTGTCAACGACTGCTTAGCCATTAGTATCCAAATCCCGATCTTATTCATCAATCCCTAAATAACATTCTGATAATAAATTTAATATATTATTAAAGTCGTATTTATTTTTATTTAGGTTTGAAAAAGTATCAACATCTTCCGGTCACGATAAACGACTACATGAGTGTATGATACAGACTTTTTCGTAATTTATTTTTTGCGACGGAGCAATACGCACATGCTTCCACAAGCGCGTCTGAGCGCGGAATGAAAATCCGCGAGTGAAAAATGTATGAAGAAATTTGCAAGCGTTCATATTTTTGCTGTTTATTGAAAAATGTAATGATTTAGGTACAAAATAATTAGTCGAACGTATAGAGGACTATATATGCCGTAATTATATATAATTTTGATGATAAAATATGCTCTAAGTTTACTTTAAAATGGTACGTAATCAGACCCTATTTTTATACATTTCCTGTGATTATTGTGATGGTGAAAACGGATTTATGGGAAAAATTTGTATGATGTTATACAATTTTTGTGATGCCAATCTGAAGATGAAGAGATTACCTTTAAATTGAGACCATAATATCTTCACATATATGATTGCTTATACATTAAAATTGTACCTGAAAAACACCGTTATTTGTAGAAAAATGTTATAGCGTCCTTAATACATGCCAATAAATAGATCTAACATCATTGGTAGGGGCCAATAAAAGGTTAGTGGCATATTTTAGATACCAAATGTTAGCATGGTTAATTAATATGAAAATCGCCATTAATGCGCATAATTTATTTACCGCTAAAATAAGATTAAGCACTCTTAAACCACTTGAAATAACATTTGTAGTCAAAATTCAAAAGATCAACTAATACTAACAAGAATACAATTAGTCTTACCTTAGCAAAAAATCAAAATTTTGTTTATTTTTTCCACAAACGTTCAGACACGTCACTTAATTTCTTATTGAGGCACCATATTGAAAATACATCTGTTTCTATGCTGGCAGGGCAATAGAGTGTAAAACTACCGATGTATGCCTATTTGAAAAAATATGTTTTGCGTTCTGATAATCTTAATATAGTTAAAATAGTGTAAGGTGCCAATAAATTGGTAGGGTGCCAACGTTAGGGTAGTTTACCCTATGTAATTATTATTATTTTAGTAATTTTGGTGTCCTTTGCGATGTTTTAATAAAAAAAACAAATTTCAGTAAAGTGCATTCAACAGATTATATGTATTTATTTTTCACTTAAAAAAACCATCATGCAAATTGTTTAATTAGTGATAAGTTAAAGTCTTTGGTCTTGGGTAACATCATATCCGATAGTAGTAAGTTTGTTTCACGAAAGTGGAGATATGTAACGCTATAACCCTTAACTAACTGATTCCGGTTATAATTTAATTATAATAAGTTTTTGATTGTTTTTGTATTTTGTTGCAGTTGAACACGAATGGAAACAACGACAGATTACTGGCAGCTATTTTATGTGCAGCTCTGTATCCTAATGTAGTCAAGGTAATTGGAAAAATGTTCCTAAATACAACAAAATATCTCATATCTAGTTGGTGCAGCTTAAAAAAAAAATAGGGTAAAGGGTTTTGATATAAAGTACAATATTCTTCAAAGACATTTTTTTCTCACTATAGTCTTAACAGTATTTTGAAATTCTACACCACTATGGTTATCATTTTCATTAGCGGTACTCGCTTAGATATCAACCTTGTAAGAATTTATGAGTGCCTACCTAATATTATAAGAATCTACAGGCTGTTTTATATTTTACGTGTCCACTATATTACACTTACAAATTTCAGGTCTTAACTCCAGAGAAATCATTCCACATGCAAGCCGGCGGCGCTATCCCAAGACAGCCGACCCCAGACGAGCTCAAGTTCAAGACGAAGACCGACGGCTACGTGGCCTTGCACCCATCTTCTGTCAACTCCAGCATAGGCTACTTCACCAGCCCGTACCTGGTCTATCAGGAGAAAGTGAAAACTAGCCGGGTGTTCATTCGAGAATGTTCTATGGTGCCACAACTGCCGCTTGTATTGTTTTCTGGTATGATTATGAAAAAAAAAATATAACTCATTTTCACATCTTTCTTCTATCTGATCATCAAAAGTCTCGAGTTCAAACCCAAGGCACGTAAACCACTGACTTTTCGAAAGTAATGTTCGTATTTACCACCTGATCAAACGGTAAAAACGTCGCGAGGGAACCTTCATGCTTGAGACGTTGTCTCGATGGCATATGAAGTCTGCCAACCTGCAGTACGCTAGTGTGGTGGAATATAGCCTAATCCCTCTCAAATGAGATCAGACCCGTGCCCAGCAGTGGTACAATAGTGGGTTGGTGATGTAATAATAGTCTGTATAGATCTCTTCTGAATATCGTCTCTGTTTCCGATTTTTTACAAGTCCCACCCCATGCATATTAGGGAACTACCCTCATAAAATCATCTCACAATCAATGTTGGTTCATTCATTTCGTCATAAACCCACACCATATGCTGCCCAGTACTCGCTAAGAGTATTGTAAATGACTTTTGAAGGCACTCGAAAATCAGTTCGATGTACTGTGTCATTCGGGTCGGTAACGTATAATAACGGTTTCTACAGGGTTGGCAACGCGCGAGCGACAGCTCTCGTGTTGCAAACGTCTATAGGTTACGGTAACCGCTTACGCCTTAGCATTAGGTGGAAGTAAATTTGTTATTTTATTATTCTAATTATGTTTATTATTTCAGGTTGTAGTTTATCTGTAGAACTGCACAGTGGGACGTTCATAGTGTCATTAGAAGATGGCTGGATCATGTTCCAAGTTGACAAACATGAGGTATGTCTAATATTGCTTTTGTTTATTTTCTCTTATTATTGATTTTTTTTTATTTTTTTTTTATTATTGATAGGAACAGCAAACAGTTACATTATAAAGACTTACAGTTCAGTTAACATACAATCAAATTGGTTAAAAAAGTAACCCCCAACGCTGTCCACAGTTAGGCGTAAAGTTTCATTTCATATTAATTTGTGACTATTGAATTGAAGTCAGGCCAGTCTAAAAATTGGTGATCAAAGTTAATAAATAAAAAACTTTCCCATACTTCGGAGAGCACGGTAAACTATTAGTTGGAGTTGTCATATAGATCGGAAAACTAGTTTATATTAATATTATAAAATAAAAAATAAAAAACGGCAGTACTTGTTAAATAATCGGCTTGTATAGATTTGATGGCAGTTGTTATATATAAAGAGGCCGTTCAAGTACATATTACGTTAGCATATTTTTTTTAATTTCTTCGCTTCAATAACTATTCTCGAGTTTTCGAAGTGTGTTTTGATGATATCTAATATTTTTCAGGTCGCAGAAATGTTAAAAACCATACGAGTGGAGCTTGTTAACTTATTAGAAGAGAAAATTAACGACCCAAGTTTGAACTTATTACATTACGAGAAAGGTAACCGGATAATAAAGACTATAGTGCAAATTGTTAGTAAGGACTAATTTATTTAAATAATACAGTACAAGCAATGTGTGACAACACTTTATGAAGCCGCGGAGACTCAATCGACTATTAAGTAAACGCTTCTTATTCGTGGGAAATGTTTTCCAGTTACAGAATCAACCAATATGGAATGACTATTTGTATAAGTATTTCTATACGTTTTAAAAATTTAAATAAAACTGTTTGCATTTCTATCTTTCGGTTGCACTCTTGTATAGCCACTTCGGCAGATGTCAGTCAAATGATGCTAATAGATTTATTAATATATGACACTGATGCAGAATTAATTGACCGACGGAATCCGCGAATAGAGAAATATTTAGCCACGAAAAATTTTTCGAGTCGGATAGTGAACACGAATAATAACGATATCAGGAATAAGAAACTATTTACTATATTTACAAGCGTGTGTCAGAAGTGTTGTCATTCATTGTCAGAACGTCAGTGATTTGTTGAAGTTAGAGTAAAGTAAAGTAGGAAATGGAGTGACCAGTGAAGTAATAAATTCTACTTCGGCTTATTAATCGACAGACATACATAATATTAGGACGTTTTAACTTGGTCACCGGTACAGAGCTATCGAACTTTCTAGCATGTGTCACACATTCGATAAGGATGGAAGAAATTATTTCCTTGAAGGAAGGAATTAAAAACTGGGATATTTCTTATTCCTTCCTATATATGCCATCAAATTCTAGACAGATAATATTTACTAACAATATTATTTTTTTATCAGAAAAAACATGCTCTTAATTTTTTACAAGACTTGAAACTCCAATCCGATAACGATTATATACACTCACGCCTTTTTCCCATGAGGGTAGGCAGAAACTACAGCATGCCATGCGCTACGGTCCTTGCATACCAGTTTTGCCTCGATAACGACCTATATAAAAAAATATTGGTAGTTTGAAAATGGAAGGAGGCCAAGTTAAAATGGCCGTAATGTTACTGTCGGTCAGTATTCAAATTGAATCTTATATTTCTATGAAATACTTTTAGAAACAAAATTGCTTAACACTCCATTCAATACATTTTGAAGAAACTAATGAATTTAATACAGGTGCAAGCAATTTATGTATACCTATTTATTATTTATTTTATAATACTTACTCAGTTCAATACTCAGGTGCTATGCTATAAATAATGTTAATAACTGGTGTTGTATAAATTATTACGTTCTATCCATGTCTATAGTAGGAAAATTCTTAGTTTCATTAAAAAACTGTGCAATGTATTTCTGTCCTTGTTATGTTTTTAATCATGAAGTGAGATATCAATAGATAAAATCAATTAATTTGTATTGTAAATTTGTAATACGTGATGTAATTATTTATTGTCCGAATTATGTATACATTGAATAATAATGTTAATAATATTAAATACTAGTACATTTTTTTAGTAATAAGTATGTACAAAAACTATACAGACTAGTTAATCAGATAGTAGTCAATTATAGCAAAATGATTATAATTTATTTTAGGTACTGAAAGTGAAGCGCCATCTGTTATTTGGCTGTGGAAATTATATAAAAACAGAACACCAAATTAGTTCTACGTACAAATAACTAGATGGCGCTAATACCAAAATAAATTAAAGTATTGAAAATATAAGTGGGATTGTTTAGCTGCCGTTGACAAACATGTTTGTTACATGTTAATTATTTATTATGTATCGCTAATAATACATTAACTTATTCAGCTTCTAACCGCTGCTATAGCTGCTAATCACGATTAAAATGAGATTGGATTAAAATAATTTTGCCGGCTGTTAATCTTATAAAATATCTTATAACTGCCATTTTCTGGCTTTTTCCAGTAATCGTTAGACAGTTAAATACATAAGTCCGAATAAAGATTTATCAATATTAATAATATTTGATATTTTATATAAAAATTAAAGAATACACGTAGTTTTATACCACTACATAGAGAGATAAACAGATAAACCAATTTGTAATCAAAATAAACTTCTTAGTAACTACCTCATTGGTTTAGTGGTCGCATGCGCGGCAGCTGTGCGCATAGTTCCATGTTAGATTCCGTGTTGTATGTGTACGTAACTAGCTAATTATTGAGTCTAGGGGATTTGGTCAATATGACCGGAATGTTGGTCTGGGGTCTATCCCGTTCAGGGTCTACAAAGTAAGAAAAGTTCTAGAAAATAATAAATTGCACTCATCCTGTAAATTCAACAATAAATCCGTTATTAAATCCGATCACACCCACACAGTCGACATTTAATAAATTGAAATGTATTAAAAAAAATATCTTATTCACTGACAATAACCAATATTTGCATAAGTAGACGAATTGTAATTTTAATATCACAAATTGTGTAAATAAATTATTATTTTGTTGAAAAATAAATGTATTGTTTACTTTTACCCTTTTATTACTACTATGATAATTTACTATTATAGATACGTTGAAGGGAATTTGTATTGTGCTTCTTGTGGTAATACATAATTATGATGTATCGTGTTTGTTAAGTTAATCGAGGTACAACATTTAGCACAGACTAGATGACTATACAGTCATCCAGCCAGCCACCAGCCATCCAGCCACATTTCGTGTCATACGACACGAAGTCACGTGGCAACCTTATTCTCTCTCTAATAAGGGTAACCACCGAAATGTAACGATTGTAGCTACCAGTACATTATTTTTCCTATTATCGATTGACTATTTACATACCTAATTAATTTTGTATGAAAAACTCATACAGTTTCTTTTAAGAATGTGGACGAGGCAAAAGTGGTATGAAGAGAAAGTAGCGCGTGGCATGCAACTCCTATGGGAAAAAGAGGTGTGTGTATGTATGCATGTTTCTTTTTTAATAGAAATTCTACATAGTTTATGTCTCGTCCAGCTCAAAAATCTATAATAATTTTTAGTCCTAATATTACATGAATAAAATCACCAACCACAAGAAAAATGTCTCTATAATAAACGGCAAACATTACGACCACAAAGAATAGGATAACCTGCATCCGACGCCTACAAATCACATAATAGCCGGGTAAATGGCAAAATATTGACACTATCAATCATTTCACTAACATTGTCCGACTAGCGGGTAGCCTAACCGTGCAAACAACGGTCGGTCTAGTAATATTTCACGGAGGTAGAAAAATTGGGCCTCCATTCGCGACCGATTTCAAATTGTGTGCGTCCCTGGTCGTAAAACGCACGTGGTTTGCCTTGCTACATGTGTACTTTAAAGGGCGAAGTTTTGGGTTAGGACCGTCCGAGTTGTTATAGCGTTGAGTGACAGTGGATACGCTGTGAATTTAAAAAAAGGTTTGTGCGCGATTATATTCATATATTTATTGACACAGAAACAGGCACTAAAGGCTGTATTGCAATCTAGACTGCCTCAGATCTAATAAAAGTATGTAATGTATGTAAAAATAAATAAATAACCTATTACAGATTCATTAAAAATGGAACATACCTACATACATACACATCATACAAACATCACTTTGATGGGTGATGTGTAGCGAAACTAAAGGATACATAATTTAATAAGTTGGTAACGACTTAAGGTAAGTATATAGTAATATCACTATTAGATAATATTATGATTATTTTTATTCAGTCTGATTGGACATATAAATAGTTAATAGTGACATCTATCAGTGACTAGCGGTACTAAAAATTCTATAATTTAGTATATCATCAACAGATGTCACTCCAAAATTCTTATTGGATTCAAATACATTCGAATTCTGGGTGTGATAAAATGCTGCTTCTTTCAGTTTGAATAACTGTCGAAAGCCGCGTTCCCCGTTTTTTTATTCATAATTTTAGTTCTCTCGATATCTAGATAAACTTAAATAATTATTTACTAGTAATGTAGGTACCTAGGTTAGTGTATATTACTTAAAAAAAATACTTTGGGTACGCCTATCTACCTTCCACTATACGTCCAAAGAACCGGTTTTCCCTTCACTCTTCTTCTACTTCAGTAGCTTACGAATACTGTCACAATATTCCTTTTTTACATGGAACCACATCCACACTCATCCAACCTTCGTCCTGTCGTTCCTCCATCTCGAGTCGCATCACGTACGGGCCGGCGTGTAATTGGCGCCATTTAGGTACAGTCCCGCGGCCGACTCGCGTTGCACGTCCCTGGCCCCCGCAACCTTGCGAACCAATATGTTGTGAGAAACTTGCTACAACTATGTTTTACACTTTCTGTGATCGTAGGTTTTATTCTGGGTGTGCTGATGACCTGCTACGGTGACATCTGCTGTATTTAATAATAATTTTCAGGCACAAAAGTTGTTAATTCTTATGTAGAAGTGCTACATTATATATAATGAAAGATGACCTGTCTAAGCTATCGTGTTCTAACTCTTAAGCTCACAACATTATATAGGTACTTAGGTACCTACCAAAAATTTTTATTTTTTATTTAATTATTACCTCAATTATGTAAATAATAATCTTTTTGAGATTATTATTTACATAATTGAGGTAATAATTATGTCACTAGTTTCGTACCTTAGGACTCTGAAAGAAAGTAAAGGATCAAGGTATAGACATGAATGCTAATATACATATCGGGACATCGCGGATCAGAAAAACAAACATATCCTACCCAAAGATGTTGTTTTATATACCTACCTAATATATTTTCTCAACTACACATTTACTTACCCGAGGTCGGTTAGTTAACGTTACTACCTATCTAATTTCAAATAAGTATAGGTTACCCATCGTCGCTGCAGAAAATCTACCTACATACAAACACAACGTCCGTTTTTGAAAAAAAAATCATCATCAGCTATGGTTAACAAACCCACCAAGTAATGGTGGCTGACGATGGCTGACGTATGCGTGCTGTCAGTATGGACAGGTCAACTCAAAGCTGCACTGGTGCTTTCTTCAAAAGGCCATCTCAGACTTTAACCTACATAGTCAGGCTCACATATTGTATCCAAAATGTTTGGACTTTAAAAGAGACCATGATTCTCTGAGTTTGTTTCGGCATTTCTTCTCAGAGGTCGTCAGTTAGGAAATGCCGATGTCAACTAGATACTAAAAAAAAATGTTACATGACTTGTAAAAGTGTCTTTAAAGAGATCTATTTACAGAAATAAACAATCATTCAATCGTTCATTCATTCAATCTATGTTCCACAGCTAAGGAGCAGTCTCAAAACACGTCACGCTAAAAATCTTCCACCCTCTCCCTATTTATCAGCATTAAACATTTTCATATAAACATGCTCGGTACCTACGCAAAAACGTCGTACCAAACGTTATTATCAACCGGTCCGTTGATTCCATTCACCCGAGGCCGAATAAATCAACGCGAAAGCCGAAAGCCGACAATAAATTTGGTCCCAATCCTGGTCATCGTCGACCCAAAAGGCGTTTTAGCGTTAACCCAGGGACGGACCTTTCCGCTAAATAAATCCCTTATCTGCATACGGCAAACCTTTCTAGGGTCCAGCTTAATAAATTCAGGTTGGGCCTTGCGAACTTTTGCGTTGGAGATCTAAAGAGCGGATAAAATTATTTTATAAGTATAATGTGAATATTATTCATAGACCGATAATATGTATCAAGAAATTAAGCTCTTCAAAAATAAATGATTCTATGTACTCCCTAACAGCCTTTTGTAAGTGCATAGGTACTTACTTTTCTATATTGCTTATACGTTGTTCATATTTAACTACCGACTAATTACTTTAAAGGGTTGTTATTTTATCGGAAAATTAGGATGAGCATCAACTTGCTTCCAACGTAATGAATTTCACATCCATCATCTATAGTGACTACTGTAAAGGAAATAAAAGGTCAAATAATGTAAATATAGGCGATAAAATCCACAAAAAGTAGTCCCATTCCAATTTCAACGGAATCTAAGTACCTAAAGTATTACAATGCTGGTTTTATCATCTCTAGAGCCATACTTTCGGTCTGCTCATTTGGAAGGCGGCCGAGCGGTTGCGCTCCCAAATCAATAGTAATTCTGTGGGTAATCCCTCGGCCCACTGAAAAATATACCTACCTATACTGTGCCTATGTAAAGTTTATTGAGTTAAATTACTCTTGGATGGAACTTTTGTTCTGTTCTCGGTTATGCGATGTCAACCGACGGGTTTTGTTGGCAAGTACAACGTCGCTAAAGACGGAATTAATAATTACTGTAATGATTGTGTCCCATTGGGCGAGTTTTAACCGACTTCAAAAAAGGAGGAGGATCTCAATTCGCATCTGTTTTTTTTTCGTGTAAAATCGGTTCACGCAGTCGAAATTTCTGAGGTAACTCAAAACTTTCGATTAGGTGAATCGATTGATTTGGATGATTCTTTTTTATTTGAAAGCTTGTGCTTCTCGTGTTTTGACATTTGAACTCAGTTTTTTTGACAGAATTATTACCCAGCGCCATCAAGTCCCGCGATAACGAGGCTTCTATTACGGATACTAGACGGTTGATTCAGCTCGTCGTTTTTTTTTGTTTGTAAAAACATACAAATCTCCATGAGTCAGATACAAATGCTCATTAGACAAACATTTGTCTCTACCAAAACTGGGACCCTTAACATGGATCGACTGCATTAATAGGTATTGCTGCGTTAATTAACTGGATTGATATAACATTATTGAATTTAGTTTTTAATTTGCAACTAAGTTTTAATGCTTGCTATTTTAACATTCGTATTCCCGTCTGGTTAGAACAAAAGTAACTAAATTGACTAATATTGATAGTGTTTCAAAGAGTTTAGAAAACTCTTTAATACCATTTCGCCATACTAAACACTCGACATGTGCAAAATGGGCCCCAACAAAAATGCAAGGGTTAAGCTTCTCCCCTCTTGTAACGGCTATCTCTCTCGCACTAACATTACATTAGATTTTTTATCTCATTCCGGCGCTGACCGCTTGACCATTGGCTGTAGAAATGGGTTCACACACACATTCGCATTCGTGTTATTTGTTGTTACTCGTGTCGTGACTTGTGTGTTGGTGTGTTTGTGGGCGGGGGAAAAATATCGTTCGTGTTTTTTTTGGTAGGGTAACGTAACGTATATAACTACCTTCTTTTAAAATTTGATATATCTAGTAGTAAAAGCACGATATATACGTACATCGTGAGGAAACCTATGAAGCATGTGAAGTCTGCCAACCCGTAGTAGGCTAGCCTGGTGGAATTTAGCCTAATCTCTCTCAAATGAGACGAGACCCGTGCCCAGCAGTGGCAAAATAATGGGTTGACAATTGTATCTATTATTGTCGTTCTTTATAGTCACTCTACTCTACCTATCGAAATTTATCAACAAAACCAGATACAGTTCTAATACTAAGTACATTAGTGGTCCAACCCGTACAATAGCGCAATATTCAGTTATATCCAAGTGTAGTGGGACGAAATCTGTTAGATCACTTTAAATACCCCTAACCCTAAAGTTTCAGGTTAGGGACAGTTGGGACCTCCGGCCCGGACCCACTGAGCTGATAACGTGAAATAAACCTTATATAACAGTGTACTGTACTGAACATGTAGTAGGTAGGTACTTATGTCATTAGGGTGTTTATTTGTGTACCTATAGATGTTTTATATTTCGAAAATAAAAGTAGTGTTAAATACTCTGCCGCCAATCAGCGGTGTACTAACATTATTGTTTTTCAGTGTAGACAATTAAGTAGCCGCTGAAGTGACTTGGCAAATGAGACTTAATTACAATTATGTTAAGGTGGCAATTTGTGGATTTTACTCCTGGTGATTCTAGTATTCAATGTCCATAGGCTACACTTGCCGTTTAAAAATGCTGCATATGTAAAAACAACGCGTGCTTGCAATTTATACTTCAGTCATGACAGACGATGATTAAGTAATGTTTATCAATTACCTACCTGAGTATACCTTTCCATGATATGATAGCTTAGTGGAGTGACCAGTGCAAGACAAAGAAAAACATTGTATTACGAAGTTACGTTATGCTGTTTGAAGAAACGGTGAAGGGATTTCGACGAAACCTGCATACTATAGAGAGATTTTCTCGATGTCATCTGTAGTTTTCTAGCACTAAGCTAGTATGCTAGAATCTAGCCTTAGACGTATACCCAGTGGGACGGTAAATAGGTTGATGAGAAGCGAACCCATCACGTTAATGTTGTTTACAAAGGGTAATTGTTCACTAGTGGAGTGACGATTTATTTAGACGAAGACGTTGAACCTTCCGCGCTTACGATCAGCTTGTTAAATGTGCGGACGAAAATGTCTATTGGAATACAGTGAGCTGTGGAGTAGGTGAACATAGATTGTGTTATATTGAAAGATTCTGTAGGGTTATTTCCCAAATTTGATATTTATTTGATTAGATTGAAGAATTGGCAGCCCGCCGGCCAGGTGGAGCGACGACTTGCGCTAGGCAGCTGGCAGTGACTGGAGGAAGAGAGCCGAAGATCGAGCTCTGTGGCGTTCACTAGGGGATTATGATGATGAAGAATTAAACCAATGTAGATCTTGGTAATATGCTTACAAAGTATTAAAATTTTCTGAAATAAGATTAAATTCTCAAATCAATCGACATAATATTTTTAAAGTCGTCCACACAGTTATTTTATATTTATTTAACACTGTGAAGGTTATTAGGTAAGGTAAGGTACCTATTTACTTAACGTAAACCAAGATTTTTTGTTTTTGTCCTACAAGAATTAGGCGCCCTACTTTAGTAGTCAATCTAGGTCATAAGAATGTAAAGACACTATTCATAATAGTGTCTATATCTCTATCCATCCCAGCGATAATAATGTTCTAGATTTGATCAATATATGTATTCCTATTTAAGAGACCCATAAAAAATACCAACATACATACAGTCCATGAACGAACAAAGTCGAAGTGGGACGCTCTTGCAATTTATATACACAACAAGTCGTCTCTATGCATGTCCTAGTGCTCTCCATTTCCTTGAGTCCGCGGCGCGTGTTTGGTCACTGCCTGATATATACATATGACGCGTTTAACTGTACCTGCAGGGTTGCCACTGTTTAAATTAACTAGATCCTTACATGATATCATTAAGAAATGTAAAGCAAAAAATATTGTTTAATTTCTTAATTGCTTCAAGTGTCTGGTTTTGATACAGACGATAAGCCAAAAAAAAACCAAAGTATTCGTAATTGGTTATTATTGTTATTTTTTGGCAAAAAATTCATACGTTTCATATCTAACTGCATTCTCATATTGGTATAACAAATACTTACATAGACAATCTCTCGTGCAGACTGAAGTAAACTTAACTTTACGTGCTATTTTCAAACTTTATTTTTTTAAATTCAATTAGGCCAATATTACAGGTACTTTTGAAATGTCTAAATTTTTTGGACGGTTCCAAAAATAAGGTCGAATATGGCAAAAGAGCCAGCAAGAAGTGCCACAAGTACGTACTCTTTTAATTAAATAAACATCACAAAATTGATAGATTTATTTGAATGTTGAAATCCCATGAAAATATCAATATCAAATAAAGATGACCCGGTCTGACCTATCAACGGACCAACAAAGAAGTACTTTATACAAAATCCCTCACAAAAGGGCATATTATGTCGGACATAAGATCAAAAGTGTATCAAGGGGATGCTGTGAACAGAACCAGTTTTTGACATTATCCACGTGCTCAAAGGTGAGATCAGAATTGGAACAAGGGATGCTGCGAGGTCAGGGGTTAATATGATTAATTTACATATTATTGGGGTAAAAAATTTGAATATGTTTGAAATGGGTAAATTTGTATTCATGTGATGATTCGTTCGTGCAACTAATTGTTGAGATGTATGGGACGATAATGTATTTTTTTTATCTACTTTTAAACTTACTATTATTATTAATAATAATGTTGTATTATGAGAAATATTTGATTACCTATAAAAGGGATTAGCTACAAAGAGTGTATTTATTCAAAGTTGTTTAATTATTTGGGAGAGATTTAAACTAAGTTTGATTAAATTTTGTTCGGTTCTAGTCTAAAAGTTATATTTGATATTATTAAAAGTGATATTATAATATTAAATTGCTGTCTGTCTGCTACCTCTTCACGCGAACTGCTGAACCGATTTAGATGAAATTTGGAATGGAGATAGTTTTTGTCCCGGAAAACATACCTTAAAAATATACCTATCTACTAATTGTACGCAGATGAAGTCACGGGCAAAGGGCAGTACCTGTATAAAAATCAATATCTGTTAGTCAAAACATTCATTCCATTAATAAAACTTTGGTGAATTTTTTCATGCATAAAACGAAAAGAATGATGGCCATCCAAGCCTTGCAAGTTAAAGTTGTTTTTTTTACGGCTGTTGGCGGACTACAGGATAATCCGCGCGTGCCAGCCCTGGAAGTTCCCGGCTAGATAAGTAACGCGTTCCTCGCCACTGTCTTGATGTAACACATTTGTAAAGGCCAGATGTACACACAGATAGGGCCGGCACCATTCAACACCGCGTTTGGCAATTTCCTCAGCGTACGGGGTCGGAACGCCCAGAAATTGTTGCAATTTGTTCTGATTATACCTATCTTTGTGTGTTGTTTACAGCAGTTCATTAGAGAAGATAGACTGACGTGCAAAGTGATGATTGAAATGTCTAATAAAATATCTATTGCGTTTATCGGTAGACTATTGGCCCGTCCAAAAATAAAAATAATTAATTTAAATTGAATTTTTGATACGGAGCCCTAATTATATTTTTAATATCCTATGTTCATCGCGGATAACGTGGCATTTTAATAGTAGTTTCGGAGCCTATTCATTTTAAAAAAACAAACAATCAAAACTAAAATTAATAATATTAGTAAGTAAGCTTTTGCCCGCGACTTCGTCTGCGTGGAATTAGTATTTGTATCCTATGTCCTTCCCCAAACTGAAACTATCTCCATACCAAATTTTATCTAAATCGGTTCAGCGGTTAAAGCGTGAAGAGGTTACAGACAGACATACACACTCTCGCATTTATTATATTGGTATGGAAATATGGATGGATAGAAATAACTAGGTATGTTCTCAAGAGTTTAGTAAGTAACCACGCATAGAAGCAAATGACTGATAGTTGAGACAATCTTACACTCTCATCAATTCATTTACTGTCCAACTACTGGCCATAGATCTCCTGTCGTTTGAGTAGGATTAGCCTAATGTCTTGTAGTTTACTGCAGTTTGGCAAACTTGATTTGATAAAATCTCTCAGGCTTGTAGGTTGCCTCACCATGTTTTCCTACATCTTTTGAATACCTATGTAATAGATACGATCTTGGAAACCAAACTGGACATATTTTACTTTTCAATCCGCTGGTCACACCACTATGGTTATCACAGCTCATAAGAACAACAGGTTACGATAAACATGGGACCTAAAATGGTCCCCTGTAGTACCTATGTACCTAAAATATACTGGCGAAATGTGGGTGTACATTAGAACACCTCTGTCTAATCTTTCAGGGACGACAGGCGTGACGGTTTGTTAGTCAGAAAATCTGGTATCGAACTTAACGGTTTCTGCACTGCAATTAACCTTGAAACTATATCCAAATTTGTCTAACACGTTACTACAAATGAGTGCTACCAGACCGTTTGCTAATGAGCATCTGAATAGCTTCTCACATTACTACAGATCTGACCTAGTAATGACACAGTTAAGAAACGCTTCAACTATGTTTTTTTTTAACTTGACACACCATCACGCTTCTACATTTAGAAAGGTTAAGCAGAGGTGTAAATACTGATGTGCATCAACAGATCATTATGTTTAATTCTGTTGTTCATGCAAGCTTTCGACTGGGGTTATTAACATTGAACTTAACGCTGCTAACTTATTTGACTAATTTGGACATTTAGCAGTGCTTGTATTCAGGCACATCTTACTAGATACTAGATAAATATGTAGTAGGTCTGGTGCTACATTTGGCAGTAGTGGGGATAATAACCAAGTTATCGTGTTAACTAAATCTGTTGAACAACTCTTCTCAAAAAAAAGGTACTGGGCTCAAGCGATAATTTCTTGTTATTCCTTAAAGAAAACATTCCCATACATTATTATTATCATCTTCTATACGTGGTTACAAACGTCCACACCTGTATACATACAAACAAATGGCACCATGAAATTATTATATTTACATGAATAAGTGCAATAACCCAGTTTCATCTTATAACCTTTGCTATAATAGTACAATAACGGTGGCCTTGTTTCAAATATTTATCGATATTTTCATAATTCATTCGGAGGATATACGCGACATTTTTTATTTGCCGTCCTTAGTTTAAGATTCATGATCTCATGAGATATCGGCAGACCCTCGGAGTGGGTGCGTGTGACGGCCGCTTTTTATGATAAACGAATAAATGGTGTATGTAAATGGTTGTGTAGAAACTTGTCATAAATTATACAAGATCTGGCGTATGTAGGTATAGAGTGATACCTTAGTACAGCGAGGTTGAACAACAAGAGATTTTCAATTTTAAAAAATCTCATAAATCCCCTTGAAATGACCCTAACAGTTAATGCAGAATATATCTTCATATGCCGTATTAATACTTTTTATCAAGAATCACTTTATACGAACTTAGAAGATTCAAAGTTCGTTCTATTTATATTCTGTATAGATACACAGCATATAAATAGAAACTTTAATTTATCTCTATGTTTTTTGTCAACTTATAAGCAATCCCCATAAACCAATCCTTATAGCCAATCAATCACACACAATAATTCGACGGTAAAAACTAAAATTCATGTCTTTCGGTCAGGTGTAAAAAATACAGTAATTTCACTGAATTGTGTTTTCATTTATTAGAGAAAAAAATGGTTTGCTGTACGACTAATATAAGCAAATGAGTAGGTATCTTTTATTGAGAGTAACGAATTTAAAACCAACTACGACTACGACGAATATTTTATAATTCTATTGTTATGACAATATTTATTATTTTTACCTGAGCTTCTAAATATGCAAACAATTCGAACCATGACACTAAAAATATATTACACATTTTATTTATTCATATTTACTTGCCATTTTACTTACCAACGAACGTTCGACCTTTGATATTACAACAGCTAAGTAAGTACAACATACATAAATGTATTGTACGCGTAGGGAATATCATAAAAAATATTATCTGTACACGTACATATTATGTCCAAATCTTCTCCACAGACTTACGGGGTCGTAGGGGGTGGTATCGGCGTTATAAGGGCAGTGCGCACGAGAATGAGCTGATTTGAAATATTATGGGTTTTGAATCATGCTGTGATATAGGTACGATAATAGCTATATACATTTACATTGTATTTCCTAGTTGCAAATGCGGTTCCTAGGCTTGACTTCTTGATTTCGATTTTTTGTCGACCAAAGTAGATTCGAATACAAAATTCTTTATAAAAATTAAACTCCGATCTTCACCATACACATACAAAATGATTGCTTAGTTCGCTGACGTGGCTGGAGCAACTGTAGCGCAACTTTTTTCAAACTAAATCGCTACATAAAGTCGCCGCGTACAGAGTACTGTTACGAAAACTCCTTTTAAAATCCATAGTATAAGTACTTATGTACCTTTTTAAAGGTAACTAAGCAACGGACTTCGATGTACGTCGCCCTTGTCCTAGTAAAAGGGGGTTCTGAATCATGAGATATTATAGTCGGGCTCTCGCATAGATCTCGCCGACTCGGGCTGCTTCTATTTTTATTTGCTGGAGATGTACCGTGAGGTGGGCCAGCCGGCTAGGAAAATGGTGTAAGTCTGAAAATCAAATATTATTTTACAAAAAAATATGGTGAAACTGGAGAATCATGTTAATTATGATAGTGTGACAAAGATCTTAAAATACTCATGTTTACTTAAAAAATAATGTTCATACTTTTATAAAACATCTTTGCATCACTATAAAAACAAAAAAAAACCTGTTTTTCAATTGTGTAGGAATTTTTTTACTAACGTCAGAATTTGGTTACTTTTCTCCGTATATGCATATTTTATCATATCCAAAGACAGCATGCAATTAATCATTTCCAGATCGGAAATCTCGAGCCTTCCAATTTTATTTACCGTGCGTGATATCGAGTTTTCCCGACTTATGCCCACGCGGCTTCCACCTGGGTGGAGAGCGCGCATTATTACCGATAAGTACATGGGGCGGTGTGCTCCACACTGGATTTTGAATAATATATTATTTTCTTATGTAAAATGGCCGATTATTACCATCCCAGAGATTTCTGCGGCGGCACACAAGAAAGCTCCTTTATGGCACTTTATACGTTTTTGTTCTTAAATTTTTGTTATTTCACGTACGCTCGTGTGGGCCTTGCGAAATGAAAAAACTTTTCGTACTCCTACCGAATGTCTATGTTACACTTTTTTTTAAATGTTTTATTCGCTCCATTAAAGGCAATTATACACAACGGTATTGATAGTAAAATTACTAACTGCTGTTTTCCATCTAAATAAAAAAGTTGCCTATTAAAATTAGCTTCTTCTTACGCATGGTCACCGCGACCGAACAAACCCAGCAGCGTAAAAAGAGGTATATTATTTTATTATCTGAAGCCAGCCAGGACGGAGAGACGGCAATATCACCGTATATAGATTCGATTTTCTACGTGAATTCGTTTGACGGCCTTCATAATGCGACATATAAAACTGGGGACTTACGGACCCCGAAACCAATTTCGGGTTATGACCCGACGACTCTCTGATAATATTCTCGGGTTATTAGGTACGGATAGGAGTTTTTACTATGGCTATTTTTTCCGCCGACGTTGGATTATTGGGAACCAGTTTACGATGCGCTGTTCTCTATACTCTTGGTGGCTTACATTTGTTTTATGACGTCATCTCTCCCGATACTCGCCGGGACAGTACGTGCTATATAGTTTATTTGTTCGGTAAAATTTTTCCTATAAACTTTTGTGAGAATTTAATTCTATGTAGTTAGTTTTATTTGGTAAGTTTGCGACATATTGCTGTTGGGTAAACAGTAATCAAATGTTTTATCGAATTTACTGGGTTTGTTGGGACCGTGCTTTTACTGGTACTTGGGACAGTGTATTATTTAATTAAAGATTTTTTCTTTTAATGCATCTCAATGTTTGTTTTATTTAAGAGTATGCATTAGCATCCCTACACTATCCCAGTGCTCAGCAAGGGTCTTCTCTCACTTTCAGATTCAGATTAGGCTAATCTGGGCTAGTGCTGATTGACAGATGCAAAATAGCATCAAATAGTTAAGTACTTATTAGTTTTTGTTACTGTACTTTGGTTACTGTGTTTTCCTTGGGTAGTCTATGGTCCGTTATAAAACCGATCTTCCAAAACTTCAGGATAAAATAATATCAACATACCGCGATAAAATCCCTAAAAAATATATAATTCGTATAACTGTAAAAAATCAGGCACATACAGGTGCTTATCGGTAATCCTTCCATCTTTAAGCTTACGAAGACCAAGTATCCACCCCCCTTCCCCCCTGTCACGTATAGTCACGTATCACACAACACCAGTGGCAAGACTTGTGTCGTAAAGAATATGACCTTTTACTTATATGCCATCTACGTGATCTGATGTTAAACGTTCGATGATTCTGTTTCGATACTTATCTATGTATATTTTTGTTCGGCACCCGTTCCACGGTTATTCGAGAGGGGTTTAAGAGTATTGAGTGTTGGTTAGCGATAGGTGTTTTGTTATTGTAAGTGTTTATAGTTGTGTGTCTGACGATTTTTATGAATAACAAACTCATGTTGTGTTTTTTTGTTGTTATAAATATTAAATCAAAAGTCACAATTACACATACACAGCACTTAAACTTAATTAAAACTAGTGGTCTTTTTGTGTTTTGAAAAAAAAACCTTTCCCTCAATAAACTCTAAAGTTCATTAAAAGAAAACCACCAAAAATCAATGAATGATTATAAAAAAGGTTTAGTCAAGTTGCCACGGAAAAAAATCCTAATAAACTTTTACACCTTGCGGTGACTAATTTGATTAACAAACCTATCTTCACGCCTGTTCCTGTCATAGGGGGGCCTATTTCTTGTTTTCAACCGGGCACGAAATAAAACTTCGAGCTGCTACTGAAAATAGCATTCAAAGCAGAAATAATTTACTGTAGGCCTTATTATATAATAATCCTATTAAAATAAATCTTCTCCCCAAAACATTTCAAAAAGTAATCTAAAGTTTGAAATAGTTTGCCATCTCCACATGTTATCAGTTGTATAAAAACATAAAAAAAATCACATCCACATACAGGATGTAACAACGCCTACTTTATTAAAACACACTCTGTATTCATAACGCGTCAGATACACTATCGCAAATAATATCGCCCCCGAAGATGCATTGGAAAAGAAATGTATCAGAAAGTGTATAAAAAACTAGTATTGTGACTAAAGCCTTCATAGAACTTATAGTTACTAGATGTGGCTTTTGTAGATGTAGTCACAGATTTTTCGCAAATTAGAGTGAGACAAAAATATTTAGTAAAAGTTTCTGAGGGATATACTAATACTACTACTGATTATCAACGGGCTACTGTTTATAAGCCGTGGCCGGAAGCCAGTATTGTAATATGATATTATATCAAAATTATGATCATTATGGTTAAAACCAGAAATTTTCATATTTATTCGTTGTAACTTCCAAAAAAAATAATCACAATTCGTCTGTATGTTTTTTTCCTGTGTCAATGAATTTGCATATTAAATATTTTAAATTTTCTTTGCGTTAAGTTTAGTATACCAAGTCCCATATTATTCCATTCGTTATAGACCATGGACTTCAAAGATACACGTCATGCAGTGTTTATGGAAATCGGTTATTAAAATAAAGTTATTTAAAGTCACTTCTAGTTGCTATACACGGTTACAAATATATGAATGTAGGCGTGTGCGGGCGAGCGTATGATTCTTGTAGGGAGATATGGGATTTTTCAAAGATATAAACCGTCCTGACTCCGCATGTCCGAAGGGGTGGCTGCTAAGATAGTTTGTCTAGTTTCAAACAACGATATCTACTACAATCATCTATGAAAATTCAATATTAGCTTGAAATACCTACTTTAACGAAAATAAAAAAGAAATTAACTATAAAAAGACCTTACTAGGTATATAGTACCTACAGTCTATTTTTTATTGTAAAGTACAAAGCTATACCAAAGTACAGTACTTGACGACCTCTGTGGTCTAGTGGTTCGAGTACCGGACTGCTGATTACGAGGTCGTGGGTTCGATTCCCACAGAACACAAATATTTATGTGATGAATATAAGTGTTTGTGTTCGTCTGGGTGTTTCTTATGCATTATAAGTATGTATTTACAAAAAAAAAGTATATAATTATTATATCCATTGTCTAGTACCCATAGTACAATCTCTGCTTAGTTTGGGACTAGATGGTGCTGTGTGAATTAATGTCGCAGAATATATATGTATAAGTTGTTTGTGTTATGGTAAAAGGTCGAAAATACAAAAGGCATGTGCTACGCCTGTATACAATCTTTACTTTAGCTTTATACATCTACATATAAACACATGAATTACCATACTTATTAATTAACAAGTTCACTAAACTCGCCTATTCGTTGCTTATGAAATGTATTATATTAAATTTACTGATGGTGATTAATTTCAAAGACCAGGAGAACAGAGTGTGTGGAAATTATCCATCAGTTGAAACTTATACCGTAGAAAGAATTAACAAGCGTACGTAATTTCTCTACAACATATTGTCGCCCATCATTTAATATTAAAATTACATAGAATCGTCCCCCACGTTGGGTGAAAAACGGGCGATTTTTTACATTCAATTAGAATGACCCTCCTTTCTCTATATAAATTGGTCTGTCTCTCCCTAATAAATGATATCTGGAGAGCAACACGGTGTGGGAGGTTCAGTTGATAGATGATGCACACGCAAATGTGATTGGCGATTGCATAGAATAAGGATTTATTTATATTCAGACGATTTAATTGTTTAATTTAATAAATATTCGAAAAAAACTTCAGACCAGTAGAATATTGAATAGATAAGCTATGACTTAAATTCGTGCTATGAAAACAATAATTTGTAATAAAATGATATCATATGAAATGAACATTTAATAAGACTGTAATATTTCGTGATCCAATATAGATTTATGATGAGCTACCGCGGAGTATCTTCCATTCTATTCAGCCTTGAATCCTAGTTTAATTATTATTTAATAGTATTCGGTTATCACAAATATGTAGTTAAGTAGTAGCTATGACTAGGTCATTCCTCGGCTTGCAAAAATTTGGTTATTTAAATTAATTAGTTCAAAAAGTTGCGAACCCCCAGTAGGCTAGCGTGATGCTGGTGGACTATAGCCTAATCCCTCTCAAAAGAGAGGAGACCCGTGGCTGGCAGTGCGACAATAGTGAGTTGATGATGATGAAGTTCAAAAGTTAATCGCGGAAAAATAATATGATATGATTAAACGATATTTTTATAGATAGTAGCTTGTCGTATATTTTAGATCATATGAGTTTTTTTCCATCTAGTAAAAAATTCAAAACTTATAAATCGAACACCGCTGACGTAAAATCTATCAAAAAATATTAACCCTATCACTGCGCACCGTTTTTATACACCTTCAGCATTTCTAAATCCTCTCTCTAGGGTGGGCAAACTCTATCTCCGGGCAAGGGATTATTGGAAGAAAGCGCGGCTACGTATGGGATCCAGTCGCCATTGTCAATGAGATCGCATATGGCGCGAAGATATTAAATATTCACCACTCGCTGACGCCGAATGTTTACAGGGTTATAGTTTTGATTTTTAGGGTGGAGCAGTAAATATGTATCGTATCTGTCTATAATACATTTGATACAACACAAATACAACGATGATATGACATTGTTTTGAGTGTTGAAGTAAATCTGGGTTTTACGGATTTTATTGCGCTATCTTGGTGTTATTTAAGTTTTTATAAAGTTAAAAATCTTTTAAGACTTTCAATTGCAGATCATCGTAAGCTTTTTATTTATTGCTGTTCCATAAACGATAGGTCCAAAAGATAACGTGCAAACAGATTTCCCTTCAATAACATAATACCAGTTAAATCAGTCCCCCTTAATTCATGACAATATGCAAACTCAAATAAAAAAAAGAACTAAGTAGACCCACCTTTTAGTAGAACAGCTCGCGTTCATTACAGACCACACACTCATCCCGCATCCCATCCGCCGGGTGAATGTGGCTCAATGGCGCGTTTTTTTATATTCAAAATAAGTCCTTAAAAAAAGCATGCCACCCCAGAAGCCAAATGGCCCAGAATTTGTTTAAATTGTCACGTACAGACATCGCGCGGTTACACAATCCCCGAACGATGGCGCTCAAACTTTTATTAATCAACCGTTACTTTTTTTAAATTTCGAATTGGTTCGGTTTTCGAATTTGCTGTATATGTTTTTGTGGTTTGATGATCTTTTTTTTAAATTGGTGTGTGTCATCTTCAACCCGTGTTTTAAGATAATTATAAACTATAATTATCTGTATAATTAAAATTGTAGAAAAGAAAGAAAGAAAAATGAAATTCAAAATTGGTTCAGTATTACCTGTCAAGATTTGTAGTTATCTTGGTTATAATGAACCATTTTGTTTTCTAGGTATTTTCTTTCTGCTTTTAAATGCTATTCAAAAATTAATGTTTGACAATCACTGCACCAGATAGCCATACGTTGAAGGGGTTAAAAATGCATCGTAGTCACATAAAAAATCCTCCATACAGATATCGGATTTTAAATTTTAAAATGTGCATTGTATTGTATCGGGGTTCGAAAATCGATTGGTGCCAGCGACAAAGGGTTAACCATTAAAGATAAAAAATCCATTGATTTTCGGATCCGACAGCTTGCGAGTTCGTCAGTTAATTTAAAAATAAATGGGACGAAATGGCACGTCGTAATTATGTTAGTAGTCCAAGGGTATTTGATCTATAAAGTGCTGTAAATAAAAATGTGCCGAATTTGACGTTTCGTGATATTTTATCCAATGATCACATTGGTATTGCTTTTGAAAGAACAAATTAAATAAATTACTAAGAACAATTTAAAAGATTAGATTCAATCTTAATTTACACTCGCCTTTGTGCACAACACTTTACATAATAATATGTCATACCATGACGCTATCTGTTGTGCCCGAAGGGTAAGGCACAGGTGTACCAATGTACACCCACATTTCACCGGTATGTTTTAGGTCCCATGTAATAAGAGGCGAGCCTTTTACTAATTATAATTGACAACCAACACCTCAGCCTGCCCGTGACCGCGGATGCTGTAAAGATCCGAAACGTCGGGCTAAAATAATTATCGCGATAAAATCAGTATACCGTAGTTATATTACAATGCCTAATATTCGCGTAAGTGTTAGTAATCAATATGTATGATTTAATATTCCTGTGCTATGTGCGTGTGCAAAAAAGAATAAATTAAAGAACAACAGAGCTTTCTGTCTTCCTCTTTTATATTGCTTCCGTATTTCGATATTTAAAAATATACAGTTCTCTTAAGATTTATCTGTATAGTTCCATCATTTTAAGAAATATTTAAATTACTTGCTCAAACTATTGTTACATGCGTAAATCGTGAAAATTGCGTGAACGTGCAATTTATTAAATAATTTAAATTTAAAATTACTTTCATTGTCCGTCAGTGCATGGGATGCCGCCCACTGTGCAGTAATTTTGGCTCGCTGTGTGTTGGTGATGGGCTCCCATGGTGAATACAGGTAAGGGGGTAAACAATTAAATTCACATATTATTTCCGTGAAAATCATAACAACACGTAAATAATGATGAATGCAAGCTCTTCATCGTATGAATCGGCCACAGAAAAGATTTAGTAAATCGTTAATAGGCTTAATTATAAATTATGTTTATGTTTTAAAATAAATTGTATGATTATCGAGCTAGGAGTTTGCTTGTTACAAACCTTTGCAACTTAACTATTCACGGATATAAGGTCCTGTACTGTCACTTTGATGAACACAGTTTATTTTTTTAATTTATATTATGCAACATTATATGTACATTACATTAATATTCGTGTTCATACAAAATAAATTATGGTTATATTTAATTATTGCTAAATATAAACTATATTCTTATAAAAATATTTTTCAAATAAATATTAAGTCCACCACGGGGCGGTATATTTTTCGTGCGCAACATAATACACACGGCAGAAAATTACAAGTCACCGTTCTGGCGACAACCCTATATTCAACCTCTGCACTAAAAACTACCGAGTTCTACGTAACACATATTGATTTCACATTCATTGAAGCTTTGGTTGGTATCCTAAAAAAGAGCTTGGCAGTGGAGCCAGCGGTGAATGTGGGTCTATTCGATTAATTCGTTTCGAGTTAACCCCAAAATGTTCAAGGCCTGGCATTCTTATTGTATCCAACATTGCGAAACCATTAATCAGTCTGTGCCAGAATCATCAATATAGCATTACAGAGGATACGTCCAAGTATTCGATTCGATATTCTATATATCGATTATGTATCGGTAATTCGGTTATGCTAGCATTGTTAAGAGGCTGTTCATCATCTGAAAATGCCGCTGTCATTATGTTGTTATGTAGCGCCATACATCAGTTATCTCCAGAATACATGTTGTTGTCACACATACCACAATATTAGAGATTCACAAATAAAAGCGATGTACTTCACAATAACAATCCATTTAAGACCTAAACGTAAGTAATTAAGATTTAAGTCTTTTTCTTTTAACTAGTGGGACAAAATGATGTCATGATATTTGTGCTAAATATGTATATTTGTTACACAAAATACCTTTTAGTGGACGTAAATATTTAAAGATGTATCTTAGGAAAATTAAATAACATCGTTAAAGTCAAACAATAAATACCTTAATCTAAGTGTGAATGTTGTAAACATTCAATATATAACCACTCATTATGTTGTACATGGATTAAAACCATATCAATAGCTATCCGATGAATAAAGATTTGAGATCTCACCCGTCCGATATTTAGTACCTATTATTAGTCCGATATAAAATTTCTTAAATAACTTTTATGATATAATAGAATTAATATTTAATGGTGAGAGTTAAAACGTGTTTTGCCCATTAAGTAGTGAAAACGTAATCCTTAAATATTTAATTAGAGAAAATATTAGAAGCACGTACACATTTAAAAACGATAACATTAAATAATGTGAATTCCAGTAGATAAAGTTTATCCGTAAGCATAAAGCTAAAAACTCCAGTAAAATATCAAAAACACGGATCAAAATAAAAAATGGGACATTTTTAGTAATGAAATGATCAACATACTTTACTAAAAATTAAATCAATTTGCAAATAAACGGATTTCATCAAATTGAATCCACGCTCTTTGTATATTAGTGGTAGGAAACGATATAAAAAGCACGCGAGGATTGAGCGACGTACCTAGATGGAACAGAGCACCGTCCGGCGGGCATTAGTCATCCTTGTTGAGAGGCATCCTGAGGGAAATTACGTGCGGGGCCGGAGCGACCGCGGCGCGCATCCGACGGTTGATGTTGCGCTTACATGCTAACGTTTTGCCCGCGTATTGGTTTTACTGTTGCAGGTAAAGGGTTAATATGTGAAATTGTCGACGAGACGACGAGGAGAAAAATGTTTGTTGATGTACTGATGTATTGCATTTACGCAACTATTAGATATTGAAATTATATTATTACCTATTATTTTATTACGACCTTTTAGCCTGCTAGTGACCATAGATATTGTAAAGGATCCGTGCACTGTTGTTTTATTTCAATTAACTTTGACTTTCGGTGTACTAATTAATGTACATTCACGTTTCGTGGGTACGTTTTAGGTCCAATGTAATAAGAGGGGAATCTATTGCCATTAACCGGACACGAATCAAAACTACGAGCCGAGAATTAAAAAAGAAACCCAATAACACTTTGCTAGACCTGGGAATCGAACCCAAGACCTCTTGCTCGGTATCTCACAGTGCACTGTAAGACCACTAGACCAACGAGGCAGTTAAATTTTATTTTTTAAACTATACAAATATATAAAACCACATTAATGCACCATGATACAATATTTAACCCTATACTACCGTTAGGTTACGCAACTGACAACTGCTACGCCAATCCAGTTAGCGTAACGGTACTAACTCATGTTGAGTCAGGTGCTAAACACGCAACACATTGGCTCGGCAAGACATCGTATACGAATCCGCAATTTTTCCCACACACGCACAAAGGGTTAAAGCCTGTCTCCATTGTAAGAGGATATCTAATTTCTCTTGAAAGCAAAATTGGCGTAACATTGCCAAGGTAGTTTTTTCTCTCTACGTTTTTTTTTTCTTGGCAACCCTTTTGCGGCACCTTTGTCGTTTTTTGTGGAGCGTAAAGAAAAGGCGGTTAGTTTATATCCGGTCTTTGACGTTTGGAGGGTTGACCGATGTTCTCAATGAGTATTAATTATTTGGAGTGGTTCCTTATTGTAAGATTGACGTGAATTGTGGGTGTATTGTGAGTGAGTGGTGTGTGTGTTTCTTTTGACAATATTAAAAAAAGATTAATTTTTGAAAATTAGGTATTAGCACTACTTTATAATTAAGTACTAGGTAGATAGATTTAGTTTGTATAAGTTTATATTTAGTTTATTATAACCATGATAGGATAAATAAGCATATTTATGATCATTGAATAAAACTACTTTTGTAACGGATTTTATCGCGGTATATTAATATTAATATAAATAAAATATTAATAAATACTTGAAATGTATTGTAAATGTATGAGTTGTTTTATTCATGTAGGTATAATAAAGAATTAAATAAATAATTTATGTCAATATATCGCGACGTTTCGGGAAAAGGATATTTAAAAAGTTTTATCTCAATGTACCTACTTATATTATATCGCGTTAATGTAAAAAAACAGTATAATTACTTAGGATTATATTATAATGGCTTATTTTTATTCAAGCTTATAGTTTACACCCAATAATAACAATTCCTAAAGTTTTAATATATTATCTATACTAGCAGTTACAAGCTGTCAACTCCATATAAAATTAAAAGGGGTTATTAATTTTCACACATCATCAGCTAACGTGAGATTCTATCACAAACATGGCGCTGGAAATTGAAAGAAAAATAATTTCACGCGGATTAGGAAGCATCTGTCGTCACCTGACATTTGTCTAACCCTTGATTACCCTTTTCTTTCTTCGGGTCCTTTTTGACCCGTAGCGGATATCAAAGGGTTCTTTTGTCTGTGAACAGTTATTACGGGATACCAGCTGCAGGTTTGGGGTCTTCCGTGTTTCTCACGAGATAGAGATTTCGCGACTATCGAAGGGTTAGAATGCAACTGTGTTTGTTTTCGACGGCGACGTTTGGAGGGTTAGATGAGAAGTCAATGACGTGTCGTGTTAGATACTGATCTTTTTATAAGTTTATTGAAATTTTATTTTATAAATTTGTATCACTAATACTCGTAATAGAGGTAAAAGTACTCTGATACTTTGGATATTAATGTATTAATTTCATACATTGTGTCAAACTTCTAAAACAATGAAATTATGAAAAAATAATATTTTTAAGGTTTCACGATTTTTATACATTTGAATTATTATAGACAGTGGAAAACACCCACACGTCACGAAGGCGCCGCCGAGCTGTCAATAGTCTTCCCGTGACCACGGCTTGATGCAAGTCAGCCGAAACGTCGGGTTAAAAAGTTATACCTCAATAAAACTACACGATCTAGACCCGTTGTCTATAATAATTCATATGAAATAAATATTGAAAGTTTCATGTACATATAAAATGATAATATTTAGTTAATTCAAATAGATAATATCGAACTGAATAAGGTTTTAATTTCTATACAGTAACCCGCTTATGTGACTAGACTACACATGTATCTACTTTAAAAATACGGCGTATGTTTGTTGTTATCCGTATCAACAGACATAAAATACCTATATTTTTCGAAGGTGGCTATCGAGATAATCGATAGATATCGACGAGCGAAGCCGTCGACGAAAGGTACCTAGTAGTAGATAATAAATTTTACAGAGGCGTCTCAGTGTTCAGGTCATGCGAAGCTTTTATTCCGGTAGACGGAGCGAGGTGAAGACGCGACAAGCGTGTGTGATTGACTGTCTGGACTTTGAACAGTCATGTGTGACCAGAATAGTATTGTGCCTATTCGTAAAGTATCGCTGTGAGGACACTCGTCTTTTAAAAAACGTCGATGACTGTGGATTTTTAATATGAAAGCGTGCTTTGTGTACAAAAAAAATATTACGTTATACAAACATGCCGATTGATTAGCGTTAGGTAATTTGGTATAATAATTTCCTGCACCATAACTCGCGAGTTTAAACAGTTTTAATTTTTTTCAATGTGTGTCTTAACCAGCGCAGTCATTATGCAGTTATTTACCTACTAATACTTAAATGAATAAAAGTTTCTTTACAATTCTTAAATTAAGAATGTAAATGAAGAAATTGCGCCAGAAATATGTTTGTATTACGTAAATTAAAGATAATTTTATTCTTAGTTTTCATTAGATTACCTATCTGACGTGTCTGTATATTAATCTATAGAGCTAGTTTTGTACATTTGAGGGCGAACAAACACGAACATATTTTTTCTTTCGCTATAACAAGTTATGATAACTTATTTGTCAAGGTTCAACAGACTCGAGCAAATAATATTTTGATATAACCATTTGCCATATAAAGGTTTTTGAATGTATTTACGTAAGTAACAGATACTTTCGTTATTTGTGCTTATTTTTATATAAAGACCGTTTTACTTTTAATGTTATGTCGGATATAATATTTCGTCGAAAAGATCTATGTATAAGAAATTTAGTTCTTACATAGGTAATACTTTTTGAAGAGCTGTGGTAGCCTAACAGTATGCCAGTGGTCTGAGATGTCAGAGGTCTCGAATTCGAACCCAAGGCACGCACTGACTTTTCGGAAGTCATGTGCGTATTTATTTAACGGTGAAGGAAAACATCGCGAGAAAACCTGAAACATTAAATGTAGAATATCGACCACTTGGAGAGTTTTGTTTAGCACTGGAAGATATGTCAAATACTCAGTTGACATATTTAGCTTTAAGAGATAAAGCTCCCCGTTAACTTTCAATGGGGAAATAATGCAGCAATTTTTCGGTTACCTAGGTAGAAAGTTTGCACAAATCGCAAATCTAACAAACAAATCCAGACGATTCGCCAACATCTCCCATCTTATTCATTGTAGGTAAGAAACACGATAGCCAAAGCAAGTTGTTTGTCAACCCACAAATGCTATTTGCCGTGCCGAATCCGTCGACCACTGGCGGTGTCACGTTGCTAGGAGGTTAACAAGGAGTAAGAAGAAACGGAGTACTAACTGCGTTAGTCTGCAGCATGCCGCTACAATTGCATTGTTAATAAAGACTAGTTTTCATAATAATAATCACTATAATAATCATTTATAGCGGTTTTAAAGCTGTGATTATTTTTCAACTTAAACTATGATTACGTTTTTGATGAATGGTTATTTTAGTTGCCCTCTAGATATTTTTATATAGTTATTATTTTATTACAAAGGAGGATTGTGATTAATAAATAATAGAATTCTACTACATGGGGTCATTTTCATTATAATAATATGGTAGCAAAGCTATTTTAATACTAAATCACAACAATATTAGCAGCTATTATAGCTATCAGCCAGGTAATAAGTGGTAAAATAACACGAATTAGTTCTGCGAGTGTTATAGTGTTCAATTTATTCTAAACTGTAAAAATACTAATCGTACATCTTTAACTTATTTTAGAAGGTTTATTTTTTAGTAACTAAATGTTATTAGGCGTGCCTCTAACTTAGCACTCCATTTATACTACTCCGTGGATGATAACCAAATAAACCTAAATGTTTGTTTGTGCAACGAAAACCTACGTCTGCTAGTGAAGTTTCGATTGTGTCGGCTAATAATGTGTTGGAAAAGTTACGTTTGTTGCTTAATGGCTACGTACATACAGTGTTGGATGTTGAATTCAGAAAATAATTCTTTAAGAAAATTAGAAAGAGGTAATAGAGCAATGCTGTTAGTATAGAGAATGTTGATGAAAAAATTTCCATGTGAGTATGCCAAATTTCATCCAAAACTTTATGTAGCAAAAATCGTGATATTACAACAAAATAAAAACCAAATATATACGAATAGGAAACCATATTTTCCGCCGATACCCACCCCGGCAGCCGTGCGTCCAAAAAAATAGTAGATAATCTAACTTTTTCTAACGCCCCTGATCCTAGACCCATCCCGTATAACTTGACCTCTCGGCTCCTACAACGTTTTTACTGATAAGGGGTCTATGTTAATTGGATCCATGTCGTGGGGGCGTTTGGTAGGGAAACGGCAGCAAATCATTACTGACAGTTGACCAAACGGGGTGCGCGTCCCCTAAAATATGTATGAGGCTACGAAATGCCAGTTATGGTGTCCGAATGTTGATAAGCCAAGTATCGGGTCGTAAGATTGGATCCCAATAATAGGGGAGGCAGGGGTGAATTAGGATTTGTCGCGATTTTTTCGGGACGAAAATTGGTTGGAATCTAAGGGTCGGAATTTTTGATGATCATGAATATTGTATTTCGATTTTCTTTTATTTGTAGGTGTCAGCGTATACTCTGGATATTGCATTATAGATCGCTTTTCAAATAAAAGAAAATAGGACTATGCGGGGGCATTTGAATCGTGACATAATAAGGATATTGTAATTTATTTTCACATTTTTAACACGAGCCGTTTTTTCAAGTTAATGTTTAACTATATATACATATATATAGTTAAACATTAACTTGAAAAAACGGCAGGTGATCAAAATGATTATAAAAAGATACTAGAATCAATTTTAGTAACAATTTGACGCTACTGTAATTAATAAAGCATTCTAAATCCGTGGGAATATCCCGCACAATAGCAACACTAAATCAAAACAAATATCGCTCTCCGCAAAAACTACTGTTGCCACAACAGTGTCTAAATCCCTTTAAATCCGAGAAATAGGATTTTGTATGAAAAGAGAGAAAAAAAACGCACTCGTTGACTCTAGTAAAAAGTTACAATAGGTTGTAAAAAATAATAATAGTTCAAAGTGTCGGTATTGGTGTAAGCTGCCAGTGAACAAAATACATACAATTGATTGTATTTTCTATGACATTTTTTTTAAACAGAATTTGGAGTGTTCGAATTTAGAGCGTTCGAATTTAGAGCTGGGATTTTTATAATACATAGTTAATAACTTTGTATCTATTTAGTAATGTTTTCATTTTTTAACGGTAATATGAGATTTGAAAATACATACTATTTTTGCGTTTACATTATAAATGATTTCATATTTTCTTAATGATAATAAAAGTTTTATTTTATAAGTGTGTGATCATAGTTTCTAGTCTCTAAAATGATTTCCTTAGATAAATAGAAGTAAAAAGTAACAATCTAAATCGGTTAAACTTTCTCACTGTTTCATGACAGGGCAATAAATTAACCATCATTATTGCCAAAAAAATGTTTAAAACTCCAAAATACTGAACCCTATCAATTACGATAGAAAAAAAAACTCCAAATGACCCTATATCTATGAACCTATACAAATATAATTAGTGTTGTTCAAAATATATCACAAATCTTTTTTTACCCCAAAACATGTCCTTTTAACCCCGTTTCCCCCGTTTTTATATTTTTTTGGGACAATTCAATGACAATGTTTGAGGATGTGAAGAGTCGATTGGTGTGAAATCGTTCATCGTTCGTATTCTCATGACCCTTAACGACCTTAAAGATAATTATGATGTTCTCCATTTAACTAGTTAGACTAATGATTCATTAATGAAAGGTCATTTATAATTTATGATCAAGAATATTTCAATTTCAATGCATATTAATTTTCAACTTTTGGATGAATCCGTATTTAATGAAAATGTGTAGGTATATTAAACATACCTCCACTAATTGAATCAGTATATTTTGTAAATAAAACATATTTCTAAGAAAATCTTGTCGTGAAAACTACACACAATTAATAGAATAATATATTTCTTTGGTGCAAACTCTACTTTCTCATCTGTAGCAGAAGGTGAAAATAATATGTCCAATACTTTTACATTTTGTAAGCATCTGTATAGCATACTATTTTGCCCTTTATTAGTTCAATACGACAGTACATAAATAAGAAATATAATTATGCCTAAATAAATATAGAAAGATGTTATAGTAAATCAGTCACTGTATCAGCTTGTCTGTTACCAACCCTACATATAACAATATCATAAAGATACATAATCATAATAATTGCGATAAAACGTATCATAACTAAGTATAATTCGCACAATATGATACCCGAATACCGTTACAAGACACGCAGTAGACGAACCCTCTTTGCCCAACAATGGGAATTTAACCCTTCCGCTGATCTATACTAGTTTTATTATTTTATTAATTTGAATGATTGTTGCAATTTTTGCGTATACCTGATCTATGATAATAGGGCTGCGCGCTATTCAATTTTTGCATAGAGGGGTCTATTCTAATTCCGGGATGGGATATTCTAAAGCCGGGCAGATGCAAGCTTAGAGGTCTTTTATGGTTATTAATGGAAGCAGCGTTATAACGTTGATATAATATGTAGGCATTATCATAATAAATGAAATAATTATGTATATTATATTAATATAATAAGAGTATATACTTGGTTAAGGCAGGACTAGGGATAAATGTGTTTGAAATAAAAATGCTGTGGGCTTAAAGAATTAGATTATTCTAGTATTACAGAGTTGCTCAAACTTTAAAATTATGCATGCGATAATTAAATTAATTATAAATTTGTTCAATCTTAGTATTGGTCATAATTTGCGTAGGTCAATCTGATTAATCTTATATCAATTTTTACATTAATATTAACATAAAAAAAATCCTTATTAAAACGTCATCTCAGTTTTATCTAACACAACAACTATTTTCAATTACCACCTAGAGTAAAAAAGTCCTATAAAGTCAACAATTAGAAGACTTTTATTCTCGTTATAAATACAACAAAAAGAATCCTACAATTTGTCGAGAGCTGCACTTGTAGATGTTAGATTAGATTCAAAGGTAATTTCGTACTTGACATATGCCACCGACTGTGTAGAATTATTCGCCTAATTTGCCTTTATTATGCAGATTTGTGATCTGATAAGTGAAGGGCCACTTCTATTCGCGTTATATTATCAGAACGATTGAAAATAGATTGCTCGAGAACTCGTTTGTAGTTCTAGTGTGATATTCAATTAGTCAAGTGTTTTTGAGAAATATGTAGATGTTTTCATTCTACACACATAATAATAATTGAAGTCTGAACACAATTGATTTTCTAAAGTGCATATTTGTAATTTGATAATATTTGTATAATTATAAGTACTAATAATAAATATATACAGACAATTATTTTACAGAGTCATTTAACTCCAAGCTAAGCAACGAGGATTACGTTACAGATGCTAGATTGTCGATACACTAGGTATATATTATTATCTTTTTGTAAACACAAAAATATTATACATACATATGACTTAGATGTAACTGTATTATTTCACACTGAAAAATTAATGTCTTTTTTATCCATAAATATTTCAGTAAATACCATAGAGAAATCATCCATCGATTACGCTTCAGTTCAAATATCGAACATATACAACGGTTTGTTATTTCAAAATTGATTTATGGCCAGTAGACAAAGTTAAAAATGAACGCGATTTTTTTCTTAAATATTTGTGTTCAGTACGGGTGTTTTATTTGTGTCAAAATTCGCATGGGGTCGCATTCGCATAGAATGCGCGAAAAAGGGTTATTACTATTATTAGAAAAATAAGTTAGTGTTGTATTGTTAGATAATGAATTATTGGGTCGGGACGTTTCAGGTACATTGAGTAGCATGTGAAGGGTTAGTTTGTGCAAGATGACAGTTGCTAGGTTCACACGCGAAAGCGCAGTCAGGTAGACAGTGAGCGCAAAAAAAAAGAACTTTTAAATTTGGAATTTGTATAACGTTATTTTGTATTAGAACGGTTTTAGCGTTTGGATGGTGAAGTGATATCTTTATCTGTTAGGTATACTTCTTCTGAACTCGGGTATGACAGGACTACATTTGATGAAATGTTGTGTGTGTTTTAGTGGGAATCTGGATGGTGTAGATTTATAGGTGGACCTGGTAGGTGGCGCCATGAACGAGTAGATGCCATATAATTTTAGAGAGCTGCAGCTCTACCAACTACCTACTTCTTGAAACTTCAATGGATATACAGTAAGTTGTATTGTATGTTCAGAGGAACGTATGGCTGATGTCATGTATTTAAGAGACCGATATAACATAAAAATATAAAACCATTTTTCCAAATTATTATTTAATTTATTATGTTAATATTTTCTTAAGTTTATGTTTTAAAGTATTTCCCGACTTTGAAGTATACATAGAAACGACAAATGAACATCTGACTGACAGCGAAATATTGCTCAACCATACAGAACATGTTTACTAAGTTACTAATGTATTAACACTAAAACACATTTCCGTGTAAAACTACACGCGTGCAACCTCAAAGTAACCCCGAGAACGTCTCGTTTCTTTTGTGTGCTCGTTAACCCTCTAATAATAATTACACCTTTTGTCAGTTAACCCTTTAACGCGCCGGTAATTCTTAGACCCCGCTACCTGACCCGCGGGGTCTACCTTACTTCCTGATTCATTCTTTAACGATCCCGTCTGCGGTGTGCGTGTGCGCAACTATCGATCGGTTTTGGATTTTAAATCGATAGAGAGTTTATAATCTGTGATTCGAAAATATCGTGAAGTGATTGTGTGTTTTGGTTTTTAAATCAAGGTGAGTTGCTTATATTTCTTAAGACAGTGTTATTAAAACGATTTATATATAGAATGATTACTTAAAGATGTTACAAATAGAAATAGCTATAATAAGTATTGATACGGTTATTTGAAGTGTACGGTTCAGATTGTTTTCAGAAAATAATGCATTATGTTTAAACAACTTGTGTTATAGTAAGCTATGAGATATGTGATATTTTTCTGTGTTAGGTTTGAATAAGTTTCGTGGAAAAGAATGTAATTAATAATGAGTTTTCAATTTCAAGTTCAAGAGATAATGAATTTTCAATTAAAAAAACACTATAACAATAAGTAAATATGTTATATATTCGAGTGTTCCAATCGCTACACGTTTTAATAAACAATCATCAAAATTTTCCGGTCGACTTTCCTTATTACCCTACGTTTTGTTGTAACAGGGAACAGCATAATTTTATTCATACAAGACTATATAACAAACAAGAGGTCGTTACGTACGTCAGCAGTTCCCGGAGACAATAAAAGGAGGCTGGACTCGCCTGTACGAATGTCCTCGTATCCACGAAGGATGATACGCTGTTATTTCCAACATATTCCAATATATTATTTTTTATTGCCCTCCCTGCGACGGGGAGGTAGGGGGAAGCCGCGTCATGCATGATATTTGATATAAAGTCGGAACTCAACTTCGTTATGCGATATTCTTTTTTCAAAGGACAATGGCTCGGTACAGACAGTAACATATTTTTGAGGAGATGGCTGGTATTTTTCTCGAGTTGCTCGGATAGGTCCAATTATTCCGCGACATGAGTATGTTTGCGATGTTAGTTTGTTAACGTAGTTATTTGTGGCGTAAACCGTAGGATGACTTGGCTTGTTCGAATAATAATGTGTAGTACACGGCATCGTTAATGTCGTCTTTATTATATTTTGAGTACACTTAAAAATATTTTTGCTGTTCTGGGTTATGAAAACTGTTATTTTTATTGAATTGGATTATATGAATACTTTTATGAGCTTCATACATTTCTTTTTTAATCTTATATATAAAATTAACGTGTCACAATGTTCGTTCCCGTACTCCTCCGAAACGGCTTGACCGATTCTCATGAAATTTTGTGAGCATATTGAGTAGGTCAACATCTATTTTTCATACCCCTAAGTGATAAGGGTTGTCCATCAACCCCTACAATGTGGCAAAACAACGTTTGCTGGGTCAGCTAGTAATTCTATAAATACCTATCTTAAAAAGTAGTTTTCAATTGATGATAGTATAGTTTACTAAAGTATACTATTTACATTTTTTTAAAATTATAGTGTATTTTTACTTTGCCTTACGGCGTAGGTACTCTTTACACAAGTATAATGACATATTTATTTTAAATCTAAATATTATATTATTAAAACAATATTAATTTTAATCAGATACACAGACTCAATAAACTATAGACTTACTGATTTCTAACTTGTACGCAAATATTAGACTTTGAAATAAAACTACTATTTATGGATTTTATCTCGGTATTTTGATATATTATTTAAGATATTGTCTATTCGCGCCGTGGATGCTGTAAATGGACGGCAACATCGGGATCGAATATTATCATTATATTGCGATAAAATCTAAAAAAAAAATATTCTTACATATAGTACAGACAGAATATTAAAAAAATATATAAAGATAAACTACAACTTACAATACGACACAAATTGGAACTTAAATCTGCGTTCTAGCTCAAAACTATAATTTAAAATAGAACATACGCGTACAAAGTAAGGGGTAAGTTCGGCCATGTCGTGTGCTAATAAAATCCGTTGTAAATAAGCCGGGGGGTGAGGGTGGCGGTCAGTTCTCCCCACCGGACCCGCCTCCGTGGGGGCTCGGCGTCGGTCATAATATACCCCCGTCCGCAGTTTAGGGTTGTGCCCAATGCACGGCAAAATTATTAAAGCTTTTTTTTCATTCAACGGTGTTTGATTTTTTAGTTAAAAGTATTTTAAGGGATGTGGAGGCTTTAAAAAAAATATGATAATTATAATAATGATATATTTTGCTTTTTATAATATTAACGTAATTAATTGATATAAATTAATTGATATTAAAAAAACAATTGATTTATTTATCAATTGTTTTTTTTTTATTTGCACATAAAATGTACATTGTACATTTCACAACGTTGAAACGTTGTGAAATGTACTTACATTTGTATTTTACCAATTTGGATTATATTAATAAAAATATTTACAAATAAAAAACCTTACATTCTGAGTTAGACCTTTTCAGTTTGGAATGAAATGATTTACCTAAATGAATTTACTAAAGAATGTATTTATTTATAGAAAATAGAAACAGTGCGTATTATTTATAAATTTCATTAAAAAATCCGAGCGCTTCTTAACTTTATTCATTTCTATGATAAATTTAAAACTGGTATATTATAGTACCTACTCAGGTTATAATCAATTACGGATATTTAACATAATCAATTACATTATTATTTCTATTAGAAAAACAACGAAACTTAAATATATTATTAATTATATAATTATTGATACGACATTCCATCTGCTTTTCGAAATTGATAAAATTTTGTCTAAAAGGTAGTCAAGAAAAGGGTAACTTCCTTAAAAAATACACAGATGTCCTTTTTAATCTAATATTCTCTTTGACTCATTGAGCTCTCCACACAAACCATTTTCACTACTATTCAGTAAATTGTCAGGTAAAATCCCACAACATATTAATAAAGCCCAATTTACGCACACAACCTTAATTCTCCCACACATACATAAGTTAAGTACATTAAGTCGGCTATCCGAGACACCGGGGTGGACGGGCAACAAATGTCGCGGTCAGTAACCCCCCCATCCACCCTCCGTAGCACCCCGCTACGTCATGAAAGTGTAGCCGCTACAAATGCTACGAGCTACGACCGCTACGAACGAATGTAATATAATTTTATGACGTCACAAATATAGTAGCTGGATGAATTTTTCAGAAGTAATAAATTGAGGTTTTTAATATCGTTTATACTATAGGATTGGCTTATTTTCGTTTTGTGTTAACCCTGTATAATGGAATATAAAATAAATAAATAAAATAATAAATATTCTTAGACATTATGACACACAGCGCCATCTAGTTCCGAGCTAAGCAACGAGGCTTGTGTTACGGATACTAGTTGGTTGATATGCTACATATATACTTTTTTTTTTGTAAATACATACATATTATAGATAAATACATCCATGACTCGGATACAAATGTTCATGCTCATCACACAAACATTTGTCCCTACCGGGATTCGAACCCGGGACCCATAGCACAGAAGGCAGTGTTAACTACCGCTGGACTAATTGGGTCGTCATATGTAATAAATGTATCTGTACTCATAAAACCAATAAACTATTGTTGTAATTTTTCATATTGGAATCATGTATTTAGATTATAATCAAGTGGTTACTGATATAAAAAGAAAGTGGCATGCAAATCCGTTGCCCCTAAACATCAGTAAATAAAACATAGAAAATGTTAATTAATTACAAAGATTTCTCAAAAAAAAAAGCAAAAGCGTTAACGCAGATAAATAACAAAACTCAATTTATTAGAATATGGAAAAGGGGAGGAATCAATTAGAGTGAACACAGATTTCAAATCCGGAACTGGCCAAACGGCCAATAAACGCAAATGGCGCGATAGTATATTTGGATCGAAACATCTGACATAACTTGGTCCTGTAACATAAATATAACGCTCATTAACACAGACCAAGTTACACTGGATGTGTGTATGTAAGTTTATGGTGCCATTAGTATGTTTTCTGTTCTGCTGGGCATCCATTTTTGTGTCTTATTGGTTGTCTTATGTTATGTAAGACAAGTATTACAAGCTATTTCGGTTTTATTAAGGGAATTAAAATAGATGGCGCATATATTTTGTTTGTGGAACACCTTGATACACATTTTTGTCAGGTTTGTCACTTAATTCTGATGGTAGCTTTAGCCTTAATGTTACTTTTTTGTATTGGTTGTAGAAGTTTTATTGTATGCTATGTATTGCTAAGATTGTTCGTCCCGAGCTACTGGTTATGTTTTAAAATATTTTTTGATATCAATACTAGTGCTTAATTTATAGTGTTAACAACGCGTACCTAACTCTTATTATGTTAGAGTAATATAGTTTGGAGAGCTGTGTTAGTTAAACAAAGACTGTGAAGTCAAAGGTTTTGGGTTCAATCCCAAAGGTTGTACAATTTGTACATGTCTTTACGAAATTATTATAAGCTCAAATAATTTAAGAAAAAAAGGTGAAGGAACCTACATACCTGGGAGTTTTTGTTGATGTCATGTGACAACCATCAACCATCCCGTAATGGGAAACAAAACCTGTGCCTAATAGTGAGACAATAATGCGTCGATGTATCCGCTGACGGATTTGTCTGTCAGAAAAAAATCTTTGGAACGTACAGCAAGAAACCCAGAATTATAAAGGGATTACATTTACAATTCTTGTCAGTGTCAGTTAGGAAATGTCTGAGCATATATTAATTATATTCCTTTTTCCATTAATCGGGCACAAATACAAAGTCAAATATAATATGGTAAATGGTCTTTTTAGATAAAAAAGTCGACTCTGTTGTTCCGATAGACTTATTTATTATCTGTGAGCTATACCATGACGTCACCGTTATACACAATGTGCTCACAGAACATAAATCCATCTGTCCACGGACAATATTGGCTAGAACTACAAACCATTCGTTCGCGAGCCATTGATTTCCCTAAGTTAGTTCCGAATGAAATATGAAGCAAACTACTTATACGATCTTCTTTATAGAGATTTAGTTTTATGTGTACGACCGAAACGAGTTACGAAAACAGCTGTAATAGTGGTGTGACCAGTAGATTTTAAAGACAATGGTCTTGAGTTCGAACACAAGGCACGCACCACTGACTTTTAGAAATTATGTGCGTCTAATCTCAGACGGTTAAGACAAATATCGTAAGGAAAACTGCAGGCCTGAGAGATTTTCTTTATTGTGTGTGAAGTTTGAAAATTTGCACTGGGCTAATATGGTAGATTATAGCCTAATACTTCTCAAATGGTAGGAGCCCCGAGGCCAGTAGTGGAATAGTTAATTGATTGATGATGTAGGAACGCATTCTTTGGCCAATTTATTTAGATTACAGCATTACAACTATATCACTCAAAGGCAAGGCTGAGGTGTACTGCTGTACACCAACAGTTTGCCGGCAAGCCTATTGTAAATTCATATTTTCATACAAAGTTCGGATTACACTTAAAAGAAAGTGTATCGTGTATATCAGTCGTATCGTATCATGGTCAATGTCTCAAGTCAGTCTGTCACTGTTGCCGTCAGTCTCACTCTCGAAATCAGTGTCACTTTCTGATAATCGAACCTAAGACCCCTTACTCAGTAGCCCACTTGCAAACACCAGACGAGAGAAACATCAGTCTAATAAGACGGATAATCTAGTCATTGTGTTGTATTTTGTATTAACTGTTGCCTTGGTGAACTATCCCTAATCAAACAGTAAATATACTATATCAAATAATATAAAAATCTGTTCTTTCCCAAACGCTACACAACCGTGTAGCTAATATTTACAGTATGTATATCGCAGTAATCGTCGGTCACCATCGCAACGATAGCCAGGCAACGCCGTATTAGTCTATATAACTGTAGATATAAGGCATGATTTCCCCTGACAAAAGTACAACAGATACAAATAGCCGACCGTACAAGGATCTGGTTGAACTAGAAGTGGTTGAATATTCATAGTACGTTTTGACTGATAGCGTAATAGATAGATAGGTCTATAGAGTAGGTATTATTCTTTGTACATACACAAAAAATACAACAATATGGAATATACCGAAACATAAAGTACAATTGGCGGTCTTATCTCTAGAAACAATTTCTTAAAAGTAATATCATCTCCAAAACCTTAATTTCTTTTTGTTCTCTCAGAAAAAGTAGGATTTAAGTCATGTAGTCCACCACCCTGATCTTAAGCCATCCGGTAGGGTAAGTAGTGTAGAGAACTCTCTACACTACGCTAAATTACTTACCTAACTGACTTGCGACCGCAAGTATTGGGATGAAGCCTGGTTCAGAGCCCTCAATGTTACCAGATAGAAACGTCATGAATATGCATCAGTCACTACAAATTACCCATGTCAGACCTGTGGTAGGGTGTGTTGCTCTCACATCGGTTTATTTAGCCAAACTAGCCAGCAAACACGTTGCTCAGACAATACATCATGAATCGTCTGATCGAACCGTCGAATAATTTTAACTGTAGCCACATCCAGGAAGGGATAAATCCGCGTTATGAAAGGTAGTGGGACAGTTAATATATTTGAAGTAAGGTAGAAAAAGGGTTTCTTGTGCTACCTTTGTGCGGGGATGCCCTTTAGTGGGATCTAATAAAACCTTGTTACGGCCAGAGGGATACCAATCCCAATATTGAAAGTGTTCTTTTACATGATACGGAATTTAGGGACTTCTTTTTGATATTAAATCGGGGGAATCTTTTTACTATAATGTTTTCTGATAACGTAATATCGTGGTGCCTTGCTATTATGATTTCGTGGAAAAATCTGTTTCGCATAAATTTGTCGTGTGGACTTTTTTTTAACATGTTATTATTAAAATAGTTGTATAGTAAATTTATGTTTTATTGGTAGTATTTTTGTGTGTATTTTATACTAAGAAGAAGACAAGACATGCCAATAAGCCTATTAGAAAGTTACCACCTACCTACTAAAAGTTTATACTTATTCCTTTTCTCTTTCATATTAGTTTAAGTAAAACTATGAATCACAAATAAATCTAATAACGAATCTACCGGACGACTACCGCTTATAAGCTTAATTAACAAAGCGAGCGAGCTTTAGTTTATTGAATCTGAAATTCATAAATATAAACCCAAAAATGATCTTTGCTTTCATCGCAATATAGAAATATGACAAATATGTATCTAAATGTTTAATACAACAAAGGATCCTGCTGATCAGAAATGGTTTGAATAACTTCAACATTATTGAAATGTATACATATATATATGTATATAACTGTTTCGCCTCGCTAGAGATAGAAACGAATATGGTAAATTGACTGCCAACCTTCGGTAGTCGGAGAGGCACTAAGAGAAGAAGAAGAAGATACATATGTAGTCGTCGGTGAGCCTATTGCCATCAACTGGTCACGAATTCAAACTCCGGTTTGCGACTGAAAATTTCATAGAAAAACCTAAAAAATACTCATTTAAAATTGGCCCTACTGTCCATTATATTATTACAAACTATAATAATGCTGTCCAAATAAGATATGTCAAAGGACCAAAAAAAACTGATTCAAAATTAGCCGTAGTGTCCATTAAATTATTACAGACTTTCAGAGTGTTACAAGTAGGTACAGACATGCAACAAAGCGTTTAAGGGCAGGTATGACGCATGTTGCATATAAAGTGAAAAATCTATTTATTTGTATGTTCCACGTGTTCAACTGACATTAAAAATCCGAAAAGCCAAAAAACAAACTCATTCAAAATTGGACCTACTGTACATTAAATTGTAACAAACTAATAAAGTAGTCCAAATAAAAAATTGGTCCTAGTGTCTATTACATTATTACAGGCTAATAAGCTTCCAGAGCGTTACAAGTAAGTACATAGTTGTAACAAAGCGTCTAAGGTCAGGTATGACGCATGCCACATATAGAGTAAAAACCTATTTGTATGTTCCATGTGCTCGACTAACAATAAAAGTCCAAAAGATAAAAAAAAAACATTGAAATTGGACCTACTGTCCTACAATATAACAAACTAATAAAGTTCTCCTAATAAAAAATGTCAAAGGACCAAAAAAAAACATTCAAAATTGGTCCTAGTGTCAATTACATTATTACAGACTAATAAAGCATCCAAAGCGTTACAAGTAGATACATAGTTGCAACAAAGCGGCTAAGGGCAGGTATGACGCATGCGCCGGCTCGTGACCGACACTACCTGACCGCGGCCGGACACTGATCAATATTAAAGTCCGAGGGAGGATGCCGGGGGTTGTCTGTTTGTCTGTTGGAAATCTATAGAGCTGTTATTACCGAGGATTTTTTTTCGCTGTTTTGGCGATTTTAATTCAAGTTCATACTAAATGTCACTACTTGCATAAGTATCTTAAATATAGATAGATTAAATTGAAATTATAACGTATATGTAGGTTTTATATTAACATAATGAACAAATTATACAGAAGAAATATGAGATTAAACCGCAGAATGTGCTTCCCAACAAAATCAAGAACGGGCGTAGTAATAAAAAAACCCAAACATCTATATGCAAGAAACTAAAAAAAATAGCACGTAAAATGTTAATATAGTAATAGATACAATAACAATAATAATTAAACTTGTAAACACAGTCTACTTTCAAAGGCTAATACTAAAACTTAGTTACTTAATTACTTATTGGCACTAATAAATAAATACATCGTGTGACACACATAACATTAGAAATAAAGCTTTTATAAGTTTTTTTTTTTCAAAAATAAAACTCGCAATAATCCTAAAAGTGGTATTAACAGTTCTATACAACTCCATCTTAACTCACCTTTCTGCGGACACTACGGGGGAGGGTCCAAGAGAAATGACGACCCTTAACTAAAACACACACATATACACGCACGGCGATCTCACCCATACATACGCACGATCCTTTCACTCTACACCGTCCTTTAATTGTGTATTACTGCCTGTGTGTGTAAGTGAAGGGTGGTGTCAATGTGTGCGTGTCCAGTTTCCGCGCTCCTGGGTTTTGCTAATTTAATTAGAGGTACAAAAAGATTAAGGCTGAGAACGCAAGCATTAGAAACTCCTTTTGTTGAGGTCTACGTAATTTGTACTCGAGGTAGGGGACGATATAGGTTTCTATGTAGGTAAGTACTTGCGTAGACAGTCTAGATTTGAAAGTTTAGTAGTGGTTCTCTGATTGATAATATTGATTTTTTGGTATAGAGAGAATGCTTGAGGACTTTTGATTGATAAGTTTAGTTGCTTGGGGACCGATTCAAGGGCAAATCGTCTTCAGTTCTGTGTGAGTAAGCTTTTTGTGGCACATTAAAATTTTGTTGTAGTAATCATTATACTTGTTTCTATGGAGATTAGAGTGGTCATTAATACTTGAAACTATACATCAATATTTATGTATTTTTAAGTACATTCTTTTGCGTGCTACGTTTAGTAGATAGTTAAAATCAGATAACCTACAAATTATAGTTTTTATAAAATGGTCTACCGTAAGAAAAATAAATATATCTTAGGTAACGTTTTAAAGAGTTTAAGTGGAAACATAAATCTGAATAGACATAAACATATTCCAGTGCATTTTTATAACAGAATGGCAAATAACATAATGTTTACATCAGGAGTGTGATTTATGGAAATCTCTACATTATGCGTTGTGTCCTGTTTTACATAATAAACTTATGTTTTGCATACTTAGAGATACAAAAACTTAATTTAATGTTGCGTGCAGTCATTTTGATGAACAGATCTTGTTGTGAGCGTTCCTAGATTCGATTTACAGGTCCAGAAAAGTGGTATTAGTTTTTTCTTACCTATTCTCAGCAAAAGCTCGAAATTTGGATTTGTGCCAACTGTAACAACGTAGCAAGTTTGCTACTAGTTTTGCATGTGACTATAAAAATTACGGCTCAACCCTTCAAGGCTTAGTGTGATTGTGTTAAATTTCTTAATGATGTGGTTAATAAATTTCATTAATTCATTCATCGATAGCGTTTCTTGCCCGTTTATATACAGGTGTATCTATAAATGGTTTGAAATAAAAAATATTTCAGTATTTTTATTTTATGTCGTAGCAGCGCTTACCTTAAGAGCTCTATACGGGATTACAGAACAGGCACTTGAACAAATCATAAATAAAAACACGTAAAATATACGCGGTGTATCGGTTACAAGGATTTCAGAAACTGCCTCAGCCAGCGCACCCTGTTTGTCTTCAAAACAGTGGACCATTCCCGATACCACGATTCTGTCGAATATAAAAAGTAAGTCGATAGCTTACCGGTGAAATTTATACTTTTGGATATTCGAAATATGTTCTACTAACCAGCGTAGTTTGACCCGCAACCCCCCTCGTATCACTTCGGCGCACAGATGACAAAGGAGATCTCTGGACGCGTATGAGGTATCAAATAACATTGGCTTACTGAATACAGAGTATATCGTATAAATTCAGCCCACGGGTGAATATAACCGTGGTAGTCTCTGGGTTGTTTTCACATAATAGAGCCATTTTCTTTTGTTTTTGTTACGTAGCTCGCGTCTCGTTATAGGTACGCAAACAATGAAAACAAAAGGCGGTGTCTTATTTCGGGTTTTTACTTTCGCATTTTGATAGTATATTTTATGATATTATGTGGTGTGTATTCTGAATGTTAAAGAAAAATATTTAGGCTCTCGCGGTAAATGTACCATTTACTTGGGTAAGGACTAGATATATGGTGAAGGCGGGCTAAAAATGCGAATTTTGTAGTTATTAAATAAAATAAAAATATAAAAAAACTAGGATAACATATTGACAATCATATTTGTGCCTAAATAACTAAAACTTACTTTAAGTGTTATATTTGAAAGTTACTTAAAATTGGCTTTTGAGTATTTTGTCATAGGATTCAATAAAAAAAATTAACGTTACCTCACATTACCAAGTTAGGTTCTTTAATCTTTATTTACATTTTGAACTAATATGTAATTTTAATAATAATTCTATAATGGTACCCATTAAAAGCATTCCAATTTCACAAAATATCTTCAGAGTCCAGCGGTACCTACATACAAATGTACAGTCACGACGTGAACTGCTAACAGCATTCCGACGAGTCCAGCCAGTGAACGGTCGCGACTGTACCCACCATCGCAGGCGCCTGGAATTTAGTTCCATTCAGTTACCGTTTCCTCTCTAGCCTTTGCCAACTGTTTTGGTACAGTGACGTCAATTTTGCGAATAAACAGGATTTTATGAAAAATATGGTGGATTAGTTAAAATTAAAAAATCCTATAGTTATTTATACGTATAATATAATTTATTTCGTAAAAAATGGAATAGAGCACTGAGAAATAAAATAAATTGGAATGTACGCCTTTAATAAAGAACAATTTAGTTCAAAACAAATTCCAATCACTAGTTATACGTTAAAATTGTATGCATTTATTTTGAACGTGGTTTTATCTATTTAATCGACTGTTTGATTAAAATTTAATGATTATGTTTTTATTGATTTGGCCTTTTATTTAGAATCATTTGAAATATTTTAGAATTTAGACATGTCCTGTATTTTTACCAAAATTGTGGTAACCATGGCTATCGGCAACTTACTAAAATACAGCGCAACTTGTTACCGGTCGGTTTCGGCACAAATTACCAATATTGTACGTTCTGCATGCCATGCTTTTACAAATTTTCAACTACCCACTGCATTGGTAATTGTTTGAACTGTTGTTTTTCTCTTAGTAAAAACTTGCATCTACAAAAAATCAGATAATTTATGTAGTTTTTAAATAGAAAGTGTGTTAGTCTCGTGGTGTGATGGTAGTCTGTGAAGTTAAAGGTATATACAATACTACAGAATGTTTGAAGTTACGTGCGTATTGATCACATGCTCAAACGGTAAACCTGTTGTAACCTATAGAAGATTTTCAAGATATCCACTTAAACCACTCGATAAGGTAGCTGAAACAAAATTCGTCCGTCTCCAGATGAACAAAAAAAAACATTCAGATTCTCCATATTTAAATATAAGGGAACTTGTACAATAAATGGGGTATAAAACCAGCAGTGACCCTCATCAGCGCTATCTGGTGTCCACGGTGACACCCGCCCCCGCTCGAGGATCGCGCCTGTCCAACTTATCTGCGGACCTTTTTCAATGTTACATATAATCGGTATCTACGGTATGTTGGTCGCTGTCATGGATTGTATTAAGCAGTGAAATTATGTGTGTTTTTTTATGTGCGGCTATTGCATTCCTAACTAAATTGACTTAATTTACTCCAGCACAGAATAATGTTGGGACATCCTTTTTGTATTTATAAAAGAATATTAATTATATTGATTTATACCGATTCTTAGTGATTGTGTTGATATTATCGCTACACTCATTTAATCCCGACAATTCTGATCAGGCACGGGCAGACTATGTATAATAAGTTTATTCAATAATTTGATTCGAATTCGAAACTAAATAGGTCCTAGTTCTAAAAATAGGTATTTTTTTGTAAAAAAACTATTGAATGATTGTTTTCGTCAATGAATAACACATAAATATTAATGTCGGTGACGCTAATGTGACATAAATAAATTCCAAAAAAAAAATTAATAACATTAAAGATGCAGTGATAAATTTAGTGACATTTAATTATTTTAATTTCTTTATAGTTGACATAGACTCATTCCATATAGTATTATGACTAAAATGTGTATAAATTTACTAAAATACTTATTTTTATAACTTAACGAGGTTTGAAAATACTCTTAATAACATCTGAAATACTATTAATTATAACAGAGAATGTTACTTACCTATGCAGTCCAAAAACACTGCACGCGCCCAGGCAAAAAATGCAACAAAAAATAACAAAAAGGGTGTTGGGTGGGCCCCCGAAACACCCCGCCGCCCACCATTCTTCCCCCCTCTCATATCTCTGCACTCGCCACTGCTAATCTGTGTATTTAACAAATGTAATTTGTCCTCAAAACACACAACCAAAAAGAAACTCTATTTCCCTCCCTTAAAGTTCACATTCGAATTCGAAGTTTCCTGGATTTGTTCGCAAAGGACTTTTCCAAAACAGCAGACAGCTAGGGGAGTGAGGTCTACCCACCTAAAAACGTGGAAACACTGATGAATGTCCCCCATTAGATGTTATTTATTTAGAATGTGGTCGAGAAAGGGACTCGGCCGTTTAAGTTTACCTAAAGTTTACTTAGGACCGAGTGTATTGGGTTAACTGAAGACGTTTTCAGTGCTTGAGATAAATTACTCACAGTTATAGGGGTCCAGTTTTTCGGCTTTCGGCTTATGACGGTATTTTATCATGACGATGTGGCAATGACTGGTATAGGTGTCAAGCGAATGTTTGTTTAGGGTGAAAACCTGGAGCTGTTATTTATTTCTGTCCATTAGACGTACTTTTAAATTCGAGGGGGAGAGTGGGGTGGCGGGGGCACAGATAACGTATTATACAATTTACGTGCAGTTTTTGTGCAGACAAAAAATACAGTTCAGCTATCTGAATAGGAGTTTCACTAAAACTGGAGACCACATTAATCTTTGCAACTGTCCGTCTGTTTACTACGAGTTTTCGAATTAAGTTCGTGTTACTGTACAAATGTACTGTACTGTACTGTACTGTAAAAAATGTACTTGCCCTACTTTACAGTAGGGCAAGTACATTTTTTGAAGGATTGAAAGTAAATATCTAAGCAAGTTTTATTACGTCGGCGAGCGTTTTGTGGCAAAAGTGAGTGATGAGATCTTTTGAAGATTTTTGTGAGCCCAGTGTAGTAATATAGTATTACTTTGTATTTTAAATGTATGTGTGTACAGTTCTAATTCTTATAATACTATCTACGTATCTTATCACTCCGACTCTGCTGTTCACCAAGACCCAGGTCTTTAAGAGAGGGATGGCGCTTTACAGATTCAATACTGCTATCCCTTTCTAACAACCTATATTTAAAGACGTCATAGTAGAACGCTTGTAGATCTTTTGTTTCGATTCGAGACAAGATCGAGTGCGCACAAATAGTAGTGCCCGCAGGACAAGCGGCACGTAGCGATCTGTCTGTGTGTCAATAGGTAACTAATGATGCTGGACTGATGGCCCGCTTAAATTGTACTCACGGTTGGCTACCCCAACTAATATAACGACCGCGCATCACAGGTTTCAGCTATTCGAAGCTCGCTGATATGGTTAGACTTATTAGGTTTAATATCTTGGTAACTAATGTAACATTGGCTTAGTTTATTGTCATACGGGACAAATATTTCTACGGCCTAAAGGTGGGCAAATAGTATTTGTAAAAACCAAAAACAAAAACCATCCAGGTTCATTCGTTTAGGCGCAACGATTCCACAGACACAGTCTGCCAACCCGCACTAGGCCTCTCGAATGAGAGGCGACCTTTGCCCAGCAGTGACCTATGCCAATCAGTAAATAGATTGATGATGATGCTACAGGCAAACACGTCAAACTTATTGCATGCCTCTTTTTTTTAAACAATCCATGCGGGTATAGCCGAAAATTCGTTTAAAAGTAAATTTCTGATTAGTATATTTGCAAGTTCAGTAGGTAGAGTTATAATATGGTTTGTGTTTCCGAGTTTCACAGAGTATCAAAGCTATATCAGACAGCAAAACCATGGCCCCTCAAAGCAGACTAACAGTAACATATTACGAAAGCCTATTATATGTATTTATTTTTATATTATAACGTATTCGTGTCTAATGTATACTATTTTTAATACATCTACCTATCAACTCGCATTATGGACGACTGAACAGGTACCGTCAACAAAATAATATGTTACAAAATCTGTACAAAAAAGGATTTTAAATAAGATTTGTTTCTGAGAAATAAGGAAAAAGTCTAATAATATAGACGAGTATGATGATGATGACGTAAAAATATTTCGTATAGCTATTTTATCTCTTGATACCTACTGCGTTTATGCCATTAACATAACGTCTGCATTTCAATCGTTTATCAAATGACAATATTGCATAAATAAAAAGTTTCTTCGTGAATTCGAGACAGCAATTAAATTGCCTCTCAAAACCATTGTTGAACTCTCAAAATTATTGATTATTAAATTTTCTTTATTGTCCAATACAGAATTCAATACCAATAATTTATGTAACGTCCATATAATGAGGTGGCTGGTAACATAGTTGCAGATTTCTTTTCGATTTTTGAAAAGTTTTGTTTCGTTTTATCTGTTGACGCTACAGAACTCGCCGTCCCCAGCAAATGTTGTGGTGAATTTCATATTTTTGTAAGTATCTACTTCGTATGTTTATTCTCCATGTGTTTCGGTTCACATGGAATTTTCTTGATTTTTTATGCTTTCATAGGCATTATGTACGCCATGTTTGAAGAGCTCTCCTCTCTCTGAATATCATATTATACCACTTTGAGCTGAGTCATTTAGTTTTTTTTCTCTTTTTCTGTATTATCTGTGCACGATGTAGGTAGATTTTGTGGAATATTTTATTACGTTGAAATACAGGTACATATACTTCAGCGGAGAATAATATAACATTACGCTTATACCTCCTAGGGCTACGACAGAAGTCTACTGAGATACACTATTTAAAATTTTATGAGAAGTTTTAAGATCCTATAAAATATATTAATTATTTATAACTATATTTAGTTAACATTTAAATAACAATCACTGAGTTTAAATCCCTGTATCTCATTGAAATGCTTACTGAAATATTTGTACAATGTGTTGAACAAACTCAAAAGCATTTGTGCGACTCTAGAATATATTGTCTTTAATACATCTCCTCCTAGTCCACCATTAATCCTTTCAGTGTAGTAAATTGCAATGGACCGATTACTTTTTTGAAAAATGACCTCTAAACTCCTCTGAGTCCCTCGGATTTAGTTATCCCGAATGTCATTTCACCCCTTCTTAAACAAAACCTGGCTCTGAAGCGAACGGATTGCTGGGTACATTGTCTAAACAATTCTAAGTGATCGAACTTCTATCGAAAACAACTTAAGCGGGGTAATTCATATTGCAAATTTCAACTCTGTGCCTTACAATTTTCGGCAGATATTGCCGAAACAACACAACAATTCCACTTTTAAATTTTATATTTTTGAAGTCGAAAAGATTTAAAAGAACTTTTGTGCTTTATGAGATTTTGCATGCTATGTTGAATGGAGAAGAGTTTAAAATTGTTTGGTTATGCTCACTTTAAAACGTCCGATGAAGCAGTTTTTTCTCTTTAGACAAAATTGCCCTAAACGGTGGCAAATTGTTGTTTTATTTTAAAGCTTAACTTGTGCGAAATAGAATCCAGTTTCAATTTAGTTTTGCGAAAGTATTTATACAATTGCTTAGGGTAGCGGTACCAGTTGTTGGTCCATAACAAAACACATAAATTAAGTGCTCAATAATAAATGGAAATGTCCCTTGCAGAGGACAGGGCATTAGGGCGGGATTATGAGGAATGTGGCCCTCCGTGCTCTTGTTTCTGGACGACCGAACGGTCTTAGCACAATACAAATGAAGAGGTTTTTAGTAATCAATTATTCAAGCAATTCAATTCGCGTACAATATTGAAAGCGCTTTTTTTTTTTTGTTTAAATTGAAACATTCGAAATAAGAACACGACCATAACAAATCTATGCAAACATTTTCCAATTTAAATAAAGAATTCTCTAAAAATATGTGTCGACCCGAAAACAAATAAATCATCGGATATTTAACTTGATCCATTAAACCAACAATATAAATCTCTGAGTGTCTGTTTCATCCCATTATTTACAAAAACACCCATTGTACGGTATCATTCGAAAACAGGTCCGTAACACGCGACCACAGATAATATCACCACAAAACGTTAAATTTGGGGAGAAGAATCTTCAAAAAAAGAACCCTTTGTGGCCACTAAGTGGTCAAATATATGGCCTGTGTCAAAACTTTTGTGGGATGAATACCTGTATCGAAAGGACAAAAGGTGTGTATTTATCTGATACTTTGAACATCCGAGGTCCATTTCATGTTTATACGGTGTAAATGTTAAACGAGTGTTCGGCAGTTGCGCGTGGCGTGGGGTCAGCAGTCACCCCCTACTGGTCAAACTGGACAGCACGCGACTGGGGTGAAACCGGTCGGCCATTGGTCAGCGAGGGGAGCGCGAAGGGGGAAAATACTGAGCCGTCATTGGCTGGAATTTTCGCCAGGTGCGAATCAGCAAAAAGAAAAACGGTTTTAAAATGCGTTTGAATTGCATAGGTTTGGAGTTCGTTATTTAAACTCTATATAGCTCAGATAATATACATAATAATTTTAACTAGAAATGAGGCCACTTATTGAATTTCCACAAGAAAAGTAGCTACAGCTTAATAAATATACCTTAAAAATTCATCACAGAAGATTATGTATACATAAAATAAACTAATATTAATTTATCATTTTAATAGTGATAATATTAATAAATATATTTTTAATAATAATAATTAATAATATCCTTAATATTCTTTTGCACACGTAACTTAAATCAAATTTATGTAATAACTTACATACCTATATACTAATTACGTATTCCTTTACATTTTATATTCCACGTAATTGCAGGGAAGTAGGTGCCTAAGGAGGCGCGCAAAAATCCGTTTGAAATTTAATATGTTGCAGATTGCAGATATGCAACATAATGCATGCGTGCATCGCATGCACGGGAGCGCTCGACCGGGACGCGCCGGGAATACTTACACTAGTTATTAGAATGTTTTTATTTACATATTTATGATTCGCATTTTGAAATTATTTTTTTTTAGCAAATGTCCTAAACAAAGGAACACTGAAATATATTTCGCATTCTCAATCAATCAGATGTCAAAAATATAGACAGACAGAAATATAATTAAAGTATAGGTCAATATACTGATTATTACTAGACTAATCAAACTGTAAACTAAGTCGTACTGATTTCACCTTGTGACGGACAAATATGAGACAGAAATGTGATAATTCTCGTATAAAATCGTAGCTTAGTACGGGATATTTCGATGCATCAATTTGAGGACAAATGATTAAAGATCAAATTATAGGCTACATCTCTTAGTACAAACAGTTACTGTGAAATTCCGACAGAAAAACGTAAATATGATTTCTTAGCCACACCAAATGATTAGTTAAAAAGTATTCTGCAAACTAGACAGGGATAAAAAATATTTCCAAATTAATTTCTATATGTTTTTTAAATACCTGAGTAAATACTAATGTTCAAGTAAATACTTGGGTACTTAAGATACTATGTTCTCTTACTTGGACAGTTGGACGGCGCATCTATCTGTTTAAATCGATTGCCGGTCTATTTACACAGATCAATTTACTTCAGAAGAGAAAGTTAATATTCTTAAGTAATCATTTAATAGTAATATATGTTTTTGAGGATTAATAAAGTTGTTTTTAATAATACAAGTCAGGATCCAAGACTTTATTAAATGTTTATACGGAAGTTCAAATTATAATCATAACAAAATTTAAAACTAACACAATCAGTGTTTATCAGAACTCTTCTGCCTACTGCTTCGAAGCTAGTTGCAATAGAATGTTATATGCGTACATCTACCAAAAATACCCACTAATATGTTACCTCAAACACGGAACAAACATACCAGTATCATCAACTTGTATGGATATTACAACACTTCGATACACCTCATTCGAACGCGTCACTAAATTACAATTTCAAGGGTCGTTCGGGGAACAAAAAAACATTTATATCAATGGTAGGCCGGTTCTAAATTTTACTAGTCATTGACAGGCCGTAAGAGGCGGGGCCGGTCTCAAGAGGCTCGTTTTGCTATAGATGCGGAGTAAGTAGATAAGAATACTAGAGATGCTCCGGACTTGCTACTACGGTGGTGGATTAATGTAGAGTTGATATTACCGAAAATATTACACAGGTACTACCTTTTTTCTCGCGACTTCGTACGCGTAGAATTGGATTTATTTGCAATCATTTAATTCTACCCTTTTTTTAATAAATTATCGATTCCGCATTCAAACTTCTACCCCCTTTTTGCCCTTTTAAGGGATGATTTCCGGAACAAAACCTATTCTATGTCCTTCCCCGGGACTCTGCCTATCTCCATATAAAATTTCATTTAAATTGGTTCAGTTAAACAGCATTTAAAATATTAAAAGTATGAATGATTATAATCATGACCTTGGCAGCCTTTTCCCGCTTATTTTGGGATCCCCTTTCAGTGTTTCAGAATATCCGTATTTAAGAAGATAAAATTGTCATAATACCAAACGGTTTGGCTAACACTTGACTGGCACAAAGTTTAACTAAAAAAACAAAAAAAATAAGATTTCCACCTCACTGCTCTGTAAACTTCTTCAAGAGGGTCAAAGGTAAAGTTTTCGGCCGGCGGCCGCAAGGGACGACTCGGGGTTCGAACCCGGGATAAAACTCCACGTAATTCTCACGTCCTCCCCGTATTTGTCAGTCCAAGTCGAACAATATGTTTGTGTGTGTCATTAAAGTAATGTGTTTTGTGGGGTGTTTATTGTCTCACAATATTATGTACTTACTTATGAACGTGAATAAAATATTCTTAAATGTAGGTACAGATTTTTTACATAAACAATTTAAAACACCCACAATAGTTTAATCTTACCACGATATGAAAATATTATAGTTTCCGTATTGGGACTAATATTTAACCTGCCAATTAATATTATATTATTATACTATCTATATTTTCTTTGATTTCTTGAAGATGAAAAAAATGGTTAATTAAAAACTACCAGTTGCTTTAGTTACGTTACGTACAAGTAGGATTATCATCCTACACAAGTTAGATGCGCGTTTAATTCCAGACAAATAACCGTGTGGGTGTTGAAATAAATATTAGTGTTTGTTATTGTCTATACGTTTAGATATTCAATGTTATTCGTCTGCATAATATTAAATATCTAAACGCGTATTCTACATAAAATACCACCGATCCTCTTGTAACAATAATTGCAAACATAATTGGTAATCGGCGATTAAAAAACCCACCCGCAATTCATTACCACATCTTAGTGTACAAAAGGAGAGCTGTGGTAGCCTAGTGGTGTGACCAGTGGACTGAGATGTCAACGGTCTCGAGTTCAAACCCAAGGCACGCACCACTGATTTTTCGTAAGTTAAGTGCGTATTTATCACATGTTCAAACGGTGAAGGAATACTTCGTGAGGAAACCTGCATGCTTGAGAGATATTCTCGATGCCATGTGAAGTCTGCTAACCCGCAGTAGGCTAGCGTGGTGGACTATAGCCTAATCCCTCTCAAATGAGAGGAGACCCGTGCCCGGCAGTGGGACAATAATGGGTTGATGATGAGTGTACAAAAAATAAAACTACGTTGATGTAAAGTGCGTAATATGGCCCACGACAGTGACTAGATATCACTCTTACATATCGTGGGAATACAGTCTTAATAATCTATCAAAACCAAATTTAAGTTATCAAAACGGAGCCATTAAACGTAAATTCATCCCTGATATCAGAAAAACATATTTCCGTCAGAAGCCTTATGTGAATTTCCTTTTACATAGCTAGTGAGTTCTGAAGATTTCTAGAAATTAAAGAACGAATCGCTCAAAAACTAGTCCAAATTCTAAACGTAAGTACACATAATATTGTAGTCTATTTACTATATTCAAGTAAACTTACCGTACACATCGTTAGAAAACACACCTAAGTAAGGAAAATTCTCATTTTTATTCGTTTTTTTGAGTATACATCACTTAAAAAAACGAATAAAAACAATTATCAAAATCGAAAAAAAAATACACAAGTTTCTGCAGAACTTAACTAACCCTCCAAAAACGGTACAAAATGTCAAGGCTGTAAAACAACACTGATACTCGCAGGTAAAGGCGAGCGTGCATACATCGTTCAAATATTTACATTGACTTAGGTTAACCCTTGCGCGGCAAGCTCCGTCCATCAGACCCCATGGCCTCGCGGGACCGGCCGTGAAACCGACATCGTACGAAGATTAGATAGGATACTTTGTATCGATTTGTGTCTGACGTTTGCGAATTTGTAAATTGATTTAATATTAAATAGTGAGCTACTTTACTTTTTGAGAACATTTTTCGTTGGCAAAAACTCTCTTCAACGATTAATTTCATATAATAATTTCAGCTGATGACCCCAAATGAGGGTTACAATTAATAAATAATGTTTTTTTTTTGTTTCAGATAATAATATAATGGTGGAAGAGACTAAAATTGAAGACATGTTAGAGACTAAAATAAGTCCAAGAAGAAAAAAACCTATGAGATGACAAAATCCACTGCGACCTGTTGGTAATAATCGAACCGGTAGGTATTTTTGTGAGCACTTATATTAAAAACACAAAATCTAGTAAGTAAGCTCTTCAAGAAAGTACAAATAATTTCACATAATTATGTACGTACGTGTCAGAAATAAAAATAGTGAAATAAAATGAAAATAAAATAACATTTATATCTTTTATCCTCGTCTACGCTTCCCAAGTCTATACAGTCCGTTCTGGGGGTCATCCAAGCAACCCGCAATAAAATATGCGCCGCAGGACCGTAGGATGTAAAAATGTTGTTTTTAGGGCTCTCTTCAATAATGTATCCTTTAGGAAACGTTAAGTGCTCTTTGCCTTTACCTATGTATGTTTATAGGTGATCCCAAGCAGCTCTTATATAAGTTACGTGCATCTTTATTGTATTATAAAATTCTTAATGTGTACTGTAATTTTTCTTTGGTAGGTAAGTGGTCATGTAAAATGATCGTAAATCGATTATCGTTCTTATCGTAACTATTTCATTATCTTTGCCAAGTTATTTCTCCAGTTAACTGCATTATTATTACATACAACCATTGTAAAGCTAGCCATTTTTTAATTTATATATATTTAATTTAAAATTTATGGATATTCTCGCCGGCTCTTCTCCTTATGGTTTTGGGTCCGAGTAACTAGTTTAAAAAAATCAAAAGTACAATATTTAATATTCGTCTTAATGAATAAAACATTTGAGTTTGAGTTTTTATGGAAAACTGCATTTTTGACAGCATTTCCGAAAATGTACGTTTCTTCTTTACATTTAATAAATTAATTTCCTAATTCAGATATTTAAAACTGTTAATTCATTGAACCAAAATGTAAAAAGAAAGAAAGTGAAAGACATATACTGACTTACACTTATATTGACCTTGAATAAAGCATTACCTACTGCCTGCGTGTGACAGACATTAACCCTAAATCGCGCGTAAAATAGGTTCAAAGGCACAAATAAACCCGGCCAAAAATACATGTGCCGTTCAGCGTAACTCGGTGAACTATCGGCTAACATTCACTATCAATAAAGTACGAGCCGATGGGCAAAGGGCGTCGGTGATCGATGGAACTTCTAATTTATACCCAAAACCCTAAGGCCGTATCGATTACACCCGCTAACTTTGCCGGGCCCGATGTACCGAGGCGCGTTGTTTTTTGCAAAATTTGCTCGTTGTCTCTTGAGGGTTAAGTTCGCGTATTACTTGTTAGTTGGAGGAATTAATTTTTAGGTGCGTGGGAATGTTTTAATGGATGCGTCTGTGATATTTGATGGAATCAATATTTGTGAGCTTCATTAAGGGTAACATAAAATGTAACAAAATTTTATAGAGACCTTTGTAGCTTAGCGAACAAATTCACGTTATCCAAATAGGAGGAGCCAGGTTAATTCCTGTTCAACAAAAAAAATTAGTACCTTAGGTACTTATATTGTAAAGAAATATACCTTCATAGGAAATTTGTTTTTTCAATTTGGTAAAAATATCAGGACTCTATGATAGCAGCCCTGCGTTGAACCTAGCATATTTGTCCCTACTGTACCCTTCATCTAACACATGTTTACATTACATAAATACCTAATAAATATACTGCCTCGTTGGTCTAGTTTCGGCTTGCTGGTCTTGGGGTTTATTCCCAGTGAATTATTCTTGGATTGAAGGGGTTTTGTTCACTGAAATTCTGCTGCTGCCCCGCGTTTTGACTGCCACCCAACTAAAGGCAATAGGCATCGCCTCCTCATCATCATCAACCTATTATTGTCCCACTGCTGGGCACGGGTCCCCTCTCATTTGAGATCGATTAGCCTATAGTCCATTATGCTAACCTACTGCAGGTGGGTAGACTTTACATGCCATAGAGAAAATCTCTCAAGCAGGTTTCCTCATATCTTCCTTTACCATTTGAGCACGTGATAAATACGCACATAGCTTCGGAAAAGTCTTCAGTCGTGCGTACCTTGGGTTTGAACTTACCATAGCTCATTAATTCCAACGCTCTAACATGACAACTAAAAAAATACCGTTGAACTATGTATGTCCATACATAAATTTTACGAACACACCTGCCAAACCCTTTAAAGATACAACCGTGATGGTATGTTATATAATATACTCTTTAACATTAAAATCGATCTCGATATCTCCAGGCACACGCTGAGCCAAAATTATTTACACTTCAACGGATTCAAGGATCGTAATACGAAACTTTATTAAAGGGTTATCGCTGTCTATGTTGTTCCAGCAATGTCTATATCTATATGATGCAAAGATATCTTTACTAATAGTACCTAACCTACATACAAAAGGTATAGAAGCTACTTTTGTACATAGGTGAATTCTTCTAATTGTATTTGAAGTTAAGTCAACGGTGGTATCTCACTAATAGCCCGTACTTAAATATGATTGACTGAGCTACCTAGAAAACCTAATATTATTCTTTAGTTTATTTTTCCTTTCTTGGTTGCACCTACCGTTTTGTCTCTGCACCTTTCTAAGGTAGACTGGTAGAAAATGCCTAAGGCATTAAGTGCGCCTTTGTACATTTATTGTATATTTGTGCATAAAGTTTTAATAAATAAATAAAAATAAAACCCTTAAAGTGAAACAAAAGATTCATTTGTCATGTCAAGCTGTCGATTTTGGATATACATAGACCTATAAAGGAGTTAAGTCCATTAATAATATAATCAACCAGACCTGGAACAACTACCTACTCCTTAATAATAAACCCTGGGTAGTTGAAATCCGTGGTTCAGTTTTGGAAACAAAACAATTTATATGGTGATTATCTAAAACTGCCTCGTTGGTCTTGTGGTCGCAAGTCCCACTGCTAAGCAAGATGTATTAGTTGCGATTCCCGGGTCGAGCAAAGCGTTAGCGTTTTTCTATGAAATTCTCAATAGCAGCTCGGAGTTTGGATTCGTGCACGGTTGTTGGCAATAGGCTCGCCCCCTATTGCCCCCCCCCTACATGGGACCAAAAACATACTGCCCAATCCAGGACAGTTTTTCGCTAACAACCTTATACCACCGTTTTCATAAGAAAATAATCTTCATTTTAACATAAATTTTATACATTAACCAGATCGGTGCATATTACTCGTTTTATTTACCTGTTTATGCCTGCCAACCTAAGAGTTGTGAAGGGAAAAATAGTCAACCTTACGTTAGCATGTTCTATAGGCTTCATACTTTCGATTGGCATGTAATTTATCTATTAAAAAATAATGAGTTTTTTATTGTTAATTTATCAAACTCTGGTAAGAATTTTTTTAGACAACCCACGTAGCTCGATATAGTTCGTTCTTCAAGGGATCTCGTACTATATGTATGATTGTAGGTATTTAAACAAAATACCGTAATATTTATTAATGAACCTGCGTCCAGTAGACGTACACTTCATTATGGTAAATATCATAAACATTTTACATTGAATAGATACTCCACAATCAAGGTACCCCATTAAACAATCAGTAATATGCCTTTCATCCATTATTCACGAAGTTTCAGTAAGTATAACGATAGCTTAGGTACTTAAATGTAAGCAATTACTGGAGGCAGGTAATCCTGGATGCTTTGACCCTCGGGATGACCCTTGCTTAACGAACTGTATATTATCTGGTGATGCTGCGGTACAAGGATTTGTGTTCTTAAACTGGTGTTATCTAAAACAGGATTAAAATTTACTCGTTTCAATAACTTACAAGGTTAAAATAAAACTACTGCTTACAGATTCTATCGCGGTAGATATATTTATATTGTTTAAGTCTGAAGTTTTGGAAACTGAGTCACCCCGTAAAACAGTAGTTTTTTTTAAGTTTTAAAGTCTATTATAGTTTTATTTCTAATTTATAAGTGTAACACATCAGTATGTTTACAAGATTATTTACAATTTACTTATGAAAATACGAAAATTAAATGGATCTACTGTAGTTAACACAAAGATCAAATTCAAATAAAAATGTTTACTGTCAGATTTGTTGTTTGGATTTCTCAGTAAATTAAAGTGTCAGACTGCAGCGACAATAAATAAGTAGAACTTACAAAGATTTAGTAGAGTTTAATTAATATAAGCAACTCAGGTAAACGACCACAGTAGAACATATAGTAGATTCGACAAATAAAATAGAAAATGCTACTTTATACTTTATCGATTGGATGGAAGCTGATCAGATAAATGGGAACGCCATAGTGAGGAAGAGTCCATATGTACTTGACTAAGTACAAACATAAAACACAGAAGTTGGATCAAATTGAGTTGATCGGATCAAGGTGGGTCATCCACTGGGGAAGATCCGGAGATTGGTGCGATACACGATTAATTAGGGAATAGGGGATACGAGTAGTGGTCGACGATGCGACGCGTACACGCGAACACAAAAGTTCAACAAATTTTCGGTGTCATATTATGCAAATCGTAATTTTCGGAAAGAAAGAAAGAAAAGGTTTGATGGTTTTGTATAATAATGGTCGTTAATGAGTATTGTTTTACTCGTTGCATAATAATATGTATGTAGGTTTATATATTATGATGTTTTTGAATCAAAACTAATTTCTTACACTTACGCGAATTCCAAACAATGAAATAAAACTACTTTTCACAGAACATAGGGCACATTCACATAATATAGGGATACATCCGTGTTAAAAAAAACTCATTGCTGCTGTTAAACACAACTGAAGAAAGTAAAAATAATATAAATATATATACCTAATAAAATTGGTTTATTTCTATTAATTATGTCTAATATTCGCGTAAGTGGCTAGTATCAGGGCTAGACACTCAAGTCACTGCGCCAATGATGAGTACATTAGTTATAATTTTTAAAACTTAAGTTATTGTGTATAAGTATTTAAATGGCCAACTAAATACAATGCTAAAGGAATCTTTTCAATGCGCAATAAAGAATAGAAGAACTTTAAATAATTGAACTTGTTAAAAATAACGTGAATTTGAACTTACGTAAATGTTGAAAGCGGCGTCAGCGGACAGCGTAGTGATTCAAAGAATTCACTCTTTGGTATCTTATTAAATGTATGTTTTAGTTGATATTATTTTACATTATAATACTATATAAAAAAGGTGAGGGATGTGTATACAAATGGACATAATTTTCTTTTGTAAATTCAATCGTATACATCCATTTAAAGCCAACATAATTGAATAGATGAAATATTCCTTAGTCCACAACATTTAAGATTAAAATAACCATCACATTAATATCATTATTCATGAAACAGGGGTACAATAGGCAGTCTTATTGATAGATAGCTTTTTATTATTGAAAAAAAAATTACTCAAAACTCATTAATTATGATTAAATTAACATCCAAAAAAATTATAGAATAATCAGTAAAGCAAGCTACTATAATATTTACACAAGCCCCAACACTTTACCGCTCGTCAGTATCCGATAGGACGGTATTCGTCCAGTGGTTGTGTAACTGAATTACCTATCATTTTGATTGAACGTTTGAGAGCCTCTGGAGGTCCTATTAGACCCAACCTCTATTTACCAGACGGGTTATAGACGGGAGACACTTTTACGTAGTTAGCTTTGATTTACAAGTTGTTATTTGATTATTTTTGTTGGAGTTTCTGATTATGGGAGCGTTAGTGGGAAATACATCTTTGATCTGTTTTCACGTACTGTAAGCTTCGTAGGACTCATTATAATCAGTGAGCGAGTGAGTCTCGTGTGACGAATTTAATAATTTACCTAGCAGGCAGTTTTATTTATTACCCTGGGAATTATTTTCTGCATGGTAGCTTTTGTTGATCCTGGCTTACAGAAGTTGCAATAGTAGGGACGAAGTGTAGCATAAAAAATGGCTTTAAAAAGCCTTCATGACGTTGGAGATTAGCTAAACTGAATTGTCACTAGTTTCAGTGAAAACAATAATAGTTGTATATGCAAAGTTTTATTTGCAAAGGTTTGGCAGCCTTCGCCGCGTTATGTGGCTTCAGCCGTAGTTAAAAAGTTACACGTGGTTTCGAGCTGAAATATTTTGAAAACGTTTAGTTCCCTTTACATCACTGATTTTGTACATAAATAATATCATACTAATAAAAATAATTTATTTGTCACCAAAAAAAACATTAATCAATTTAAAGGAGATACTGATTCCGTAATGTAAGTTTTACACCTATTGCAGACATTGTAATGAAAATACTTTTGATATATTTTAATCTCCGTGATCATCCATCCATTTATAATTACTGTAAGAAGTACATTAATCAAAATAATTTCATTAAAAAAATGTAACTTTATTATACAAAATTAAGTAATAAAAGCCAGGTATTACGAACAATACGATATACAAATGTATCGCTAAAATAAGGGTCTTGGGGCACAATACACGTCTTAAACAAATATAAGAAGGCTGTGGCCGGTGACCTTTGTCCCTTTTGCCTCTGTGTGCGTAAGGGACACGGCGTTAGTATGCACTAACACAGATAAAACGCTTGTATTTGCAAATGTGACCCGCACAGACTGATTAATATTTAGACAAGAATAGCTTTATTTTTTAAGGTCGTTTCTTTTTTGTTAAATTCTATGTGTAGAATATTATATATCTACTGCGTAATTTCGTAACTGGTTATAACATTTTTCCCAATCTTCTATAGTAAGGGCTTTTTAAGTATTGTCCCACTGCTGTCTCTTCTCATCTGAAAGGGATTAGGCTATAGTCCTAGTGTGGATTGGGAGAATTCACACGCTATCGAGAAAAAAACACTTTCACAGTCCACTGGTTATGCCACTAAGCTATCACAACTTTACATGCTCATGCTCTTACTGCTTTTTGCAAAGATTGGTTACGTTCAAACTTTACTTCCGAGGTAGATTGCACTTTTCTTTTAGCATAGCCCCATTAAATTTTGTTTCGTTTTTAGAATAGAGCGTTATTCAAAATACAACATACCTCACGCCTGTCGTTCCCGAATAGTTAAGCTTAGGTGTACTAGTGTACACCCACATTTCTGCGCTATATTTTGGGTTCCATATAATAAGAGTGGGCAAGCCTGTTGCCATCAACCGGACGAATCAAACCTCCAAGCTGCTACCGAGAATTTCATGAAAATACCCAATACCACTACTCGATTTAGGAATCAGACCCAAGACTTCAGTGGTCTTAAAACTTTTTATTCAGCAGATGCTCTTTACAGCCGCTAGACCACCGATAAATAAATTTACACTGGTCCTGTCTATTAGTTCGTAGGTCTATGTCCTAAGCCCGTTAGGTTGGGCCACCTTCCGATACAATAACAGGCCGCGGACCCTTTCTTCTGCCAGTCCCGCTTATAAATTGCGGTGTCCGACTATACCCGGCTGTTTGTTGGCAATATTGCACTGCTTGTTTGCTTTGAATCGATTTGTAGGAGTACTGTAACATGTAAAAGTTAATTTGGGTTATGAGATGATGGTATAGGTACATGGAGATTAAAGGTGTTTGAGGAGTTTTAATGAGTTTCTGTGGTCTAGTCTGGTATTGATAGAACTGATACAAGTGGTGTGTAAATGTTTTTTTTTTATTTGAACTCAATTAATTGATTCGATTGATTTCGTATTCTGTATAGCATCCATGTTTCAGGCAGACTGATCCTTCGAAGGATCTTAAACGTTGGGTTACGATAGTCGAAATATGTATACTGCATAAAAACCCGTATTTTCAATATCAGTAGTATTAGTAAACAATAAGTTATAATAGTAACACGCATAATTTAATAACTTTTCCTTATTTGAACATTATTTAAACTACCTTAAAGATCAATTTTTAAGAGTCTAAAATACATACATGATACCATATTTACACATAATTACTATTTGAAATAAGCTTTTCGCCTTCCCTTATAAATGTCTATAACACTTAATCATATTAATACATGTAAGTATATACCTAGAATAAAATAGTGCCCTTTCTTTTTCCTAAAATATGTCCGCTTGCTGTGCTTGACAGGGTCCATGATGATGTAATTTTTAAGTTAAAGCCATCTGTAAAATGAGCATAGAATAGAATAAAGAATTGAAGAAGAATAAATAATTGTATTCAGTACATATTTCACAAGACAAAACATATTTTGTAACAGCGTAGATAAAAAGTTGTTTCTTAAGATTTACAAACCTGAGTTAGAAAAGTTTGTATTGTAAGAATATTGTCAGTCAAACCAGTAGGAACTGAGAATTGCAATATAAATAACTACACGAATAAGTTATGTCTGAAATTCCGCAAGTATATCTATTGGCATCCCGAAAATGCTTGCATGAAGTTTAACTGAAGATATTACCTGCATTTTTCAGTGAAATTGCATTCGATTTGACCTTTTCTACTCGCATGATAAATGTATATATTATGTACATATATCCCTTTATTTCATTTCACCTCACGCTGTAGCTTTAGAGTTTAAATTACAACAATCATCAGTGATAACATTAATCTTGCTAGTGATTTCATTTAAATGATGAATTATAATTAAAATACACCTTATTATTATAATACATCATCATTCATCATATTATAATACGATAGCTGTGAATTCAAAAACAATTTATTATTGCGTCTTTGTGTTTGAAATCACGACCATAATTTTAATAAAAATGGCGTAATGCTATTGATTAAATAAATAAAAATTTAAAATAAATAAATATGTATGTTAATATTATGCTTCGTTCAAGCAGCAATAAAATTACAGTAAATGTGTGTTATTTACTCGACTCGACCCGTACTCGACCACCCCGCGGGGTCTGTTTAATTTCCTTACGAAACGCGGGCGTTTGCTCGTAAAGGACACAGGTTCCTTTATTAAATAATATTATAGCTACTAATAGCAAAAAGGTACCAATTTTTATGTAAAAAGAATAAACTCAATTGGTTTAATGCATTTATAATTTATATGTTTTACACGTAGGTAATTATTTTAAACTGATTATCCAGGTTTTTCCGGCCATAAAACAGTATATTTCTAGATACATTAATGTTTTAAATTTATGAAAAAAAAAACAGACTTAATTCATTGCTGTAATTAATTAGTCAATTTCAGAAAATGAACGAATAAAAAGCAACACATTATATTTATGTTATCTATTTATTTTCAGTCATTATATTACAAGTTCCCAAAAATAAATAAATAAATAAATGTGTTAATAAGTCTTGTTACTTTTACCGAAAATGTATACAAATTTATTTATGAATATGACTTAGGCTTGAAAAATATATAACAAAACACGATACATCAATTTATTTTAATATAATAATTTTAGTATATTTTAACGTTATAGCTGCTATAACTACGTAACAGTAATACAAAACAACTAGGCGAATAAGTTAACCAATTTAATCCTACCGAAAAGCTTTGCGATATCTGTGCTTAATGTATGCACAGCGGATATACTACCCCTTTGAGCCCCATACTGATAAGCAAGCTCACTGGCATAATTACTCGCCTGGATTTCTCTCCACTAACTATCGCCAGAATAATTGACAGGTCATTAGGATTTAAATGGAAGATTTATTAATATAAAATGTTTTTTTTTTGTGAAATGTCATATTGTAAATAATGAAACATATTAATTTAAAGAAAGTAGGTACATAACAGTACTTATTATATATTGTTTATCAACATTTGTTTAAAAAAGTTTACTATTTGGAATCACTGAAAATATATTGTTTTATTTTTTAATTACCCGAATCAATAAATTTATTCAAATGAGCGCTTTTTTAAATATTATCATGTTAAAACTTTGTTTTATAATACTCTCGAAAATATTTAAAAAAAACATCAAATTGCATACAATATAGATTGGTAGTGAGGCGTACGAGGCACAACATATCTACTCGAACAGAAATATCACTCACCTATTCAACTCTCCTGCAGTTCAAACGAAGCACAGACCGGCCCTTGCGGGCAGTTCTCCCTAGCTGTGGGCAGTACACCCTCAAAACAACCTTGAGTAGCAAAAAACATTATATCTACCCGCTTATATCAGCCAAATCTCAACCCTATTATTTAGGCTGTAAGATAGATTATTACTTGTACAATGTTTTGTGGGCAGTGGATTTAGGGGGCCGAAGATCGACCCATGGCTACTGTACAACGATTGTGTAGTTTTGATTTCTATTTCGTATGTTTAACTTGGAAATATTTACCGAAATTCGGTTATTGAGTATCGGTTTCATGAATTAAGTATGAGAAACTGAATTAACATGGGTCGCTTTGTTTTTAACTGTATTGAGTTGGTAAAGTTAATATTGTTGTTGTAAATATGAATAGTTTTTTACCATATAGCTATGATAATGAAACGAGAAATGCTAAAGTATTGTTAAGTTTACAATACCATACCATTTGACGACCCAATTGGTCCAGCGGTAGTTAACACTGCCTTCTGTGCTACGGGTCCCGGGTTCGAATCCCGATAGGGACAAATGTTTGTGTGATGAGCATAAACCTTTGTATCTGAGTCATGGATGTATCTATGTATAATATGTATGTATTTACAAAAAAATAATAATAATAATAAATAATTATAATATGTAGTATATCAACCAACTAGTATCCGTAACACAAGCCTCGTTGCTTAGCTCGGAACTAGATGGCGGTGTGTGTCATAATGTCCAGGAAATATTTAGTTTACCATAGTTTAGTAATTATTATTACACATTTACATGTGAATTGAATTCCACAGTATTATTTTTTTAAACCGACTTCAAAAAGGAGGTCATCCATTTTGACTATTTTGACCGAATTGTTTTAAATTAATTACATCAATAAACATTATAACGTGTATTTTTTATTTAAAAATAAAAAAATACGTCATAATGTTTATGGATAGTTTTTCTTTTCTGACCGAATATTAGACATTGAAATCACCACTAAAATGCTAAAATTATACCTTTTGGTGTTCTGTAGTAGAGACGCTTTCGCTTTCGCGACGGATACGCCTCTGCGTATCCCTAAGAAAGCGAAATGTTTTAATTGTATAAAAATAAACTCATTAATTCACTATGACATTGTTTTTCTCGTTAGCACAAGTCATGGTCCTCCAATTTTGACAAAACCAAAAACACTTCGATGGCCTACGAAGCGGGTCCTGACATATTTCACTAAATTACGCGAACATGAAACTAGAAATTGCTTTGTATTTCACCCTTTTTTCTAAATGTGACAGTGACAGTATTTACACGTAGCCCACTAGCTTGAAGAAATACCCCCTCATGTGTACACGTTAACTTGTCTACATTTTCTGGACGCGGCGTATGTTAAAAGAAAGTACCGGTGTATTCTACCTATTTGGAGATCATCTTGAAGGTTCTCATTGCGTTCGGGAATGGCGTGTTTTCAATTGAAAGAAGTACGATATAATCTGTTGTATTTTTCAAACGGAAAGACAGAAGGCATGTATGAGACCCTGACATTTAAACACGCGATTAGATTTTGGTTTAAACTACAGCTAAACAGCTTAGATACTACTTAATAATAATAACTTAAATTGACGTGTACATTTCCGTACATATTTAAGTCCAAAAAAATGACACGATCGTATGATATAATGACGATACATAATGTCTCAAAGTCTTAAAAAGCTACCTAGCTTCAATAGCGAATCCGCTGCCGCTTGTCGCTCAGACCGCGGTCCTGCCGGGCCTCCGGGGCGTCCGTGACAGCGTGACGCGGGTCCGGCCCGGTCCGAAATAGATATTTCGCCGACTGCCGTCTTATTTGTGGCGTTACCCTTAGAATTATATACATGACGCTCCATTTTGGACATTTTTTGTGGTATGCGAATGTGTTTTAGGTTTTTGTTGTATTGTTTGTTTTTTGGATGAGATGTTTATACATATTGATTGCCTGTAAAATGAGTTAAATTAACTTGAAGAATGGTAGGCGTCTATCTGCTACATGTCTCTGTTGTATATTAAAAAAATACAAAACTTTGTTAAATATTGCAACTGTCTGTTTTATTATTTAATGTTTTTTATTATGATTTACATTACTTTTTGTCAGTAGCAATTTTTTAACATACTTAGGTGTAAATCTGTCTACCAAAGGTAAGCACATTTTTTAAAAACACCCGTTTAATAAACGACTGCAGGATTACAATAATAAAAATGTTTAATGGAATGCAAATATTTCTAATTTTCTTCATTGAATATTATTATATTACGGGACACTAATTCAAATTCCTAACTGTTACTGGTACTTTTCAGAAAAAAAAATTCAAAAAAAGTACGTTTTAATCAGAATCTAGTAAGAATATTAAATAGCGCCATCTATCATCGAGTAGCGTGCAACAAAAGTACCGTCCAACTAAGTTTTGGCAAAATGACGACACTACAGAGGGCGCTGATTTACTGTACACTAGTCAACTTGCAGGCGCAAAACTTAATATGGAGCTGTATCTTGTTAATTGGCGCTGAAATGGGAACTTTCACTAGGCATAAATTATTTGTTGAGTATGTATTGTTATTCATTTAAATTGATTTTTGAATGAACAAAAACTTAAAATGTTCGTTTTTGTTAACTGTAACTTTTTGTTTTTCTTTGAATTATCTATTAGGTAGGTACATTTATTTTGGATTTATCCAAAAAACCTTCTTAATCTTAAAGGAACAAATTAGTAATGTATCGTTATCTTATTGACCACGAAAATAATAAATAATTTAATTATCTTTCATCACCAACACAATTCAACTCACTTTTATATAATTGGACACGGAAAAAAGAGCTCAAAACTTTCTAGATTAGCCTAATGCGGTTTACAATAAAATCGGCCATGTAGGTTACGGTCAGACACGCTGCAAATGAATCGTGCATTAAAATCTTATAAGACAAACGAAGTTAATTTAAGAAATACATTGCCATTCATAAACGCCACTGTTCCCAGACTAAACAAGTAAAGTATCAGAAACATTATTTAAAAGTTGGCAGTGAAAGTACTCCAGGCTCCGGGGTGAAAAATGCAGCGAAGTTGTAACGAAAAGGAAAGTGGAAGACTACGCGAAGACTTCACAGCTTTTAAATCTTGTTTCAAGCGATTTCAAAGTTGATGCAGCCGCTTTTTTGCCAAGTGAAATTTTATTAAAGAGGAGTTTTTGGCAATTAAATGGTTTTTTACGTTAAGCGGTTCAGTTAGGGTTGTGATTAGTGCTTTTTTTACTTAGTGGCGTATTTGGTAATGATGATAATACCGGATAATTATATGTATTACCAGTGCATCTTGTGCCTTATTAGAATATTATTCTTATTGGCAGGGTTCAAGCCTTAGTTGTTGAATTTGAATTTGAAATTAATAACTATGCATAGCAATCCACCTATTAGGTTAAGCTACGGATGGATGATTATTAATAAGATGTAAGAAAAAACGCCAACTCCTGTGATGTTTTGTAATATACTTGCGGAAGAATTACTTTCACAAAAAAGATAAATTATCATAAACGCGCGACGAGGCAAGCTAATAACCTTTGTTTGAGAAATCCCAGAACGAACTACGGGAAAAAAAGTATTCTATATGAGGGCGCTCAACACTACAACAAATTACCTAAAAATATAAAAGAAGCTCAATCGCTGCCTACATTCAAAAAGTTATTAAAAAACCATATTTTAAAGGATTTTTAATAGTAGGAATTAAGTAGTCTATTAAACAGTAATAACTACACTAATACATAATGTAAGACATACACAAAATAAACTTACAAAAAATAAAAAACAAGCACGAAATATACACATTATACAAATATACACACTATACATGCACATACCATCCACAATATATAAAACGATAAAATAAAATGTAAAAAATTTTTAAGTACAAATAATAACTTACTACTTACGTCACTATGTCATAGGCCTTAATAAGCAAAACATTATATTGTGTTCCTCTATTGATATATTCTTACCCGCAGTGGAGATGTATGCCGTACTTTATCTATAACTACCCTACTACTAATTAATGAACTGGATGTAACTAATGTGTTTTTTTTTCATATTGTGATTCGTAATGATTACTAACCCCACTACGCCAATCGGCTCAATGTATGTACTTTAATTATTAATATTGTATTTTCTCTATAAGTGATTATGTAAATCTTTTGAGGAAATAAATTTCTTAAACCGTAAACCGTAAGTCAGTCGTTTAAGGTATAGTTAGGAAGTATATATATAATAGTAAGGCTTAGTTAGGAAAAGCATATGAATGATGATTAGAACGTCTTATGAGATAAATGAGCATAATGGTTACTGGGAAACTAATAAGAATATTAATTTACTAACGGATTATTAAAGCGTTCAGAAATAAATGGTAAACTAAGTTTATATTAGAAAATGTAACCATTTAGCTTCAGTTTGATTTAAACTTTTGTACATAGTATTTAAAATTATTGAAACCTGTATGTTTTTTGTATTTGGGAAAAATATTCGTTTTGGTTATAAAAATACCGCCTTTAATCAAGGCTTTTGAAATAAAAAAAAATATTGGCATAAAAATACTACTGACATGTATGTAGATATTATTTTATAACTACATAGAGACGGATTGTCAATAATAATTAAAAATGTAGGGTAGCTGTTAGTAATTATGACTTCAAGACGACCAACACCTCAGTCTGCCCGTGACCATGGATGCTGTAAAGGATCCGAAACGTCGGGTTAAAATAATATCAAATATACCGCGATAAAATCCGTAAAAAGTAGTTTTATTTCAATACATAGAGGTCCCAACAATTCGTCGGTATATTTTGGGTCCCATGTGACAAGGTCCCATGCCATGATGTGTTTGACATGGAAATAGTCGTTTGCGATTATTGGACTTTTCATTATAATACACAAAATGCCTAGGCGAAAACCAATCTTAGATACGGAGCATATAAAAAATATACCTACACGACCGAAAAATACAGTTAAAATAAATGTAAAATTTTCCTTAAATGGCCAGGCTGTGGGCTAGACTCGGCAATTTCCCGCGAAACTCGTTTATGTGCAGTTAAAATGGGCGGTGCCTGGCGCGGCTGGGAGCCATATCCGGCGGCGCACGATTGAGTTACAGATATGATTGATCAACCGCTCCACGTGATTGAATACGATCAACGTGTTCATTGACTGCCTACATGTGTGTGGAGGAATTAATGTTGTATATTATGTACCTATAGGTATATGATTGAAAACTTCTTTAGGCGCATTCAGCACTTTTTGGGTGAACAAAAATCATGGAACTCGCGACATCGTCACCGCTCGCCCCTGGGATGTGGCCACCCAGCCTCCCATGAGCTATATGTATATTGTGTATATAATTATGTATATATATACATAGATAGATACCTCCGTGCGTTTTCACTTCTATCGGTAGATCCTCAAAGACTGCCCCGCATGTTTTTAGGGTTCCGTACCTCAAGAGGAAAAAACGGAACCCTTATAAGATCACTTTGTTGTCCGTCTGTCTGTCTGTCTGTCTGTCTGTCTGTCCGCCGTCCGTCTGTCTGTCTGTCAAGACCCTTTATTTCGGAAACACGTGGAAGTATCAAGTTGAAAATTAAACCGTATATTCAAGTCTACGGTCCCTTGAAGTTGTGAAAAAATCAATCTTCTAAGTTTACGTAAAAAAAAGATACGGCCGTTTAATCAACAAAAAACGCATTTTTCGACCCTCTCAAGGGAATCAAAACTCATAGGGTACTTCCCGTTGACCTAGGACTATGAAATTTGGTATTTAACATCGTTATAGACCAACAATACAAGGAAAAATCTCAAAACTGTACATTTGTAACTAAATCTTAATTAATAGGGGGTCTGAATTTTGTTATAGGAATCTAAATTTCTAGTTGAAGCTATTAGTTCAAATGGGGTATCATATGAAAGAGCTTGATGTGCATATTGCAAAATATTTAATTTTTTTCCGACGCACTATTAATATATTTATCAATGTCATTGATAAATAATATAAATATATTTATTAAAATAAAGCTACAAAATACAGCAATCCGCCATGATAAGTCGAATGTCAGTTTTTAAACACCTACGTCGAGTATTGATTTTTTTGATTTTTACTTCCGTTTAGGGATAAGGCAAAGGAATTTAGGCCATACAGCCAAGTATTGTACTCCAGTAATTTTATAATTTATTTATGATGGTGTTTTTTTTGTGTGGAACGTAAATATATACTCAATACTCAATTTTTTATTGCATTCCATGGTAATTTTACAGATGGACTTAAATTAAAATCAGATCATCATGGACCCTGTCGGGCACAGCAAAGTAAAAACATTTTAGGAGAGAGGAAGAGGGCTATTTTATTATATATTTATATAATTTGTTGAGAGTTGTAATTGATGTATTTATTGCATTGGGGGGCCGCGTATCACTTATATAATTTAGAGTTCATATTTAACACGATAAATATATTACTTTATTAGCACCTAATGTTTAGTGTTGATATACATAGAAATGACGTCACAGGCAGACGCCATGACACCAGCGAGCGTTTTGGCATGAATTTTGAACATGTCAATTTCATTAATATTAAAAAATCAAATAAGGCGAATCGATTGTTTAAAATCTTAATCAGTACGGGTACAACCACGGGGTACAACGTCTTGATTAAGATTTTAATACAATCGATTTCCGTATAAAATATTAGTGTAATAAGATATTTGAAACAATACCGATTATGATATCAAAAATAAATAAAAAGAAAGCTAATAGTTTCGTCACATTTTCAATGAAAATAAGATAGGTAAATTTTAAAATTTTATTGTATGTAGGTCGGTAGTCTCAATACACCAAGGAAATTAGATCCAACCTAAGTTCCTTGCAATACACACATTAGAAAAAATGGGCATCCCTAGTATTGACAGGCGATAGTAAAAAAATGGCGTCGGAATCGGAAACTTAAAAGTACTAATAAAATTATTATTCAAAAAACTATCTCACGTCAAAAAGTAATTAAGTCTGTTTAAAAAAATATATTTTTAATTTAGATATTTCATGCTATTTCGCATTTTGAGATACAAGCCATTTGTCAAGGTACTGTCCTTTATTAGTTATATAATGGTACTATTTATATATTTAATTTACTATTTATTTATTTTCATAAACTATTTATTTAATTCTGTAACTAAACACAATCCTAAATAGGTACTATTAAATAAAATATGGAAATTAATCATCTTTACTTAAAGAGTATATTTTTATAATGACAAGCTGCAAAATAAACAACGTTGCTTGGTAACGGTTTCAACGAGTATGCATCAGGTACCTACCAATTTAAGTGTCTTGTACTTATTAATAAAATAAATAATATCTCTGGACTATAAGACACAGCGTCATCTAGTTCCGAGCTAAGCAACGAGGCTTGTGTTACGGATACTAGCTGGTTGATATACTACATATATACGTTTTTTTGTAAATACATACATATTACAAATAGATATGTCCATGAATCGGATACAAATGTTTATGCTCATCACACAAACATTTGTTCCTACGGGCATTCGAACCCGGGACCAAAGCACAGAAGGCAGTGTTAACTACCGCTAGACTAAGTGGGTCGTCAAATAGTAATAGTAGGTATATTTTAATAGGATATTAAAAAAATATACGTCACGTTGAATTTTAACGTTATAGCAAACTTCAACTAAAATACCTATTAATAATTAAAATAGGTACCTATCGAACAATTTATCATACAAAGCAATTGAAGAATATTTTATAAATTATATAAAGGCTACTCAAAACGGACTAGGTAAGAGGATCCAACGATTTCAATTCAATTCAATTCAAATCTATTTTAAAAACAGTTACAACTTAAATCTATTTTAAAAATGTCAACTTGATGATAAATAATTCATTATAATAAACAGCTTATAGACATGTGCTCGTTTTTCGTTTAAGATGTCCTCTGCGCCCACTTTGATGATCTTATATTTAAATTAGGTACGGAACCCTCGGTGGGCGAGTTCAACTCGCACTTGTCCGGTTTTTTTATGAATAACATACTTAAACTCTTAATTTTTTTTTCACGGTATACATAATGTATTTGCGGACAGACTCTTCTTGTGATCTGGATCTGAAATGATGGTATTAAATAATATTAATATGCCGCGATGTAATCCTTAAAAAGTAGGGAATTATTCGAGCAATTAAAGACATAATTTTGTTATCGACTAGTTACGCTGATAAATCGTACCTACTGTAAAAATGTATATTTATCAACAACTTATAGATATTTCCTGACGGGGATTAGACTCTGGTCAGCGCTAACCTTAGTGGGAGATGATACATTTAAACATGCCGTCGATAAAGTTTCTCAGGCAAGCAGCTCTCTTTACCAAGAATATATAGATAGATAGAGGCCAGAGAGACTTGAACTCTGCAGTGGATTTTCTTCTGTCGTCTTCTGCCTAGGCCTAGAACAACCACCTGTAGATCCTAAATATTATAAATATTTGCCCCAAACCATGATCTAACCTGTAACCGTGAGCCACTGCGTCAATCGAGACATCATTTTTTTTTTTTTTATATTTCTGGACATTATCACACAGCGCCATCTAGTTCCGTGGTAAGCTACGAGGCTTGTGTTACGGATACTAGAAGGTTGATATACTACATATATACTTTTTTTGTAAATATATATAGATAGATACCTCCATATACATAGATACATCCATGACTCGGATACAAATGTTTATGCTTATCACACAAACATTTGTCCCTACCGGGATTCGAACCCAGGACCCACGCACAGCAGGCAGTGTTAATTACAGCTGGACTAATTGGGTCGTCATTTAATTTAACAGTTCTGTTAATGTGTTGATGTCAGTAGAGACAGCCCTATAACGACATTCTTCTATAGTGCTTCTTTCTATACTATAACTCAATTCATATTCTACTTGTAGAATGTAAGCTATAAATGCTCTCACGATGGTTCAAACAATCTCTATTTCAAAACACGGAAAGTTCTGTTGTGGAAAATTTTCTGTTATATTGCAAAATACATGGAAATGTCTTTCCGAGATTTTTATAAAAGAATTTCTGTTCTCAGAATTGTTGTTCTTGGTGAAAAATGAAACTTATACTGTCTTTATATATATTGAAATAATTAACTGAAGTATTAATACATTCTTATGAGTGTTTATGCTACATCTCATTTTTAGAAGTTATAATAAATTGATTAATTAATCAATGTAAGTGTTGTTTAGGTAAACTATTTTTATCTTACTATTATATGATTATGAACCATCAACTTAAACTTTAATGGAACCTGGTGGTTTGGTAGGAAATCCTGACAAACGTAGCCGACTACGTCGTAGCTTGTAGCCAGCTACGGCGTAGTTGGCTACTACCATAATAATCATTTAATACAAAAAATATATACTTGAAAGACACACTGTAGGTAGTCATGTAAACAAAATAATTAAAACAAATTAATTACTCAAACACTATTTAAGTCGTAAACACACATAGTTTCCATCACACACTGTCACTCACTCACACAAAATGTAATCCAGAAAATTGGAAACGCCTATTTTAACTAAATTTATAGTCCGGTTATTGGTAGGTCGTACTGCTAACCTCCGCTATGAAAATATTTACAAATCCTATCACAGCCTCGTTTGGAACCCTTCAATATAAGGATATGTCTTGTATGATATATTTATATTTAATTAAATTCATAATTCATTATTCGAATTTTGCAAATTGTTAATTTAATTCATTATTTTTATTCTTTAATAATATTTAATATCATAGCTATTATATTCATTATATTATGTTATTGTAATTGTTGTTTAAATTTTAATGTGTATATTATAAGTATGACAACATTATCGCATTGGGTGTAAACCTGTTAGGATGATGGTGATATAAATAAATAAATAATTTACTTGAAATAACTTTAAAATTGTATTATTACACTTCTTGCAAAAAAATATCTTTAAAATTTATTTTTAATGATTAAATAACGTTGCCTTCACACGCTAGCCTAATACAAATTGTTTTTATGTCTACACGACAAAACATTCAAAAATCTACCAAAAACATTGTTGAAAGATATTTCTCAGCGCAATTGACGAGTTGAAAGTGTACCGCGGGCGTCTTACACACGAGAGCGCAGGAATAATGAGATGCCAACTACTTACTCGCTACAAAGAATCTCCTCTGTACACGGTATGGACAGACGCACCGAATTTTATGCATATCTTAGCTTGTTTTTGAAGCCTGTAGGTATATAATGTAATGTATCTTTGGCAATATGGAATAGTATGATATGGTAGGTACGTATAATTTAATGGGCAAAGTCTGCTGGAATAGGCCGGGAAAAATAAAAAAAGACGATTTAAAATTTCTATAACAGCGTTATCAACTCATTAATTGTTTTACTGCTTACGGGTCTCCTAAGCTCTCATTTAAAAGTGATTAGGCTATAAATTCACTAGACAAGCCTACTACGGTGGGCAGATTTCACACGCCTTCGAGAGAATCTCTCATGGGTGCTGTCTTCCTTCACCGTTTGAGCATGTGATAAATACGCACGTATCTTTAAAAGTCAGTGGTGTGTACCTTTGGGTTGAAGATCTTTTACTTCACAAATTATGCATTGTAAAGTAAAAGATCAAGAGCTATACTATTAAGCCTTCACAGCTTCATCTACCATAGCATATCACCGATCAATTCAAAAACAAATAATACCTTTTATTGTTATAGGTAAGGGAGGATGATATTGACACATACATACAAACTGCACGTTTTACACCCAAAAGTTCGACATCTATTGTGGACCAAGACAATGGACCTTTCCGTGCTTTCGAATGGGGGTGGTGACAAGGAAAACAAGACGTGCGACAGAGATGCAACATAGTGGATGGACATTAATGGCGTCATCGTCATAGGGATTGTTAAAAGTAATGTATGTATAAGTATTGTTTGAAAATACTTTGTAGTTTATATAGAGGGCTATCCTAATCGAGATTATTGGATGCAAACTTTTTGATTAACATTATAAACACAACATAATTTATAAAGAATAAAATTACTTTTTTTTTCGCGGTAGATTTATTTTTTATTTAATGCCGCGAAGTTGCAAATCCTTTATCGCTTCCATGATCACGCGTCATGTAAACTCCATCTGACTTGCCCCTAAAAAGAGGTTTTATTTCATGTAATCCACGTAAGTATAACGTTTATAAGTGTTTTGCATTATTTATAATTTACTTTCACTGTATGCTCTCCAATATTGTGTCTGTTTTCCAAATAAAATAAAATAAGTGTAAATGATCAGTATGGTATAATAATACTGTTTAAATGGTTATGTTGAAGTATTTATAAAGCGATAAAAACATGGGTAGTGGTATTTATCATCCTTGTCCTGCAAAACGAACAGTAGATAATGTTTTTTTTGTACCTATACATGATTATGAATCATTATTATAGAAAATTATACGTATCGCCCTTTAAAAAAACGAATAAGTATTTATTAATCAATGAAGCAGTTTACGAACAGTCTGTACAGGGTGTTAGCTTTGAACAAGGGACGTATTTTAGGGTCACCACATCATTTTTGTGATGTAAACTATTTTTTTTTTCTCTACTAGTTTAGAACCGTAATTTGTTTTTATCGCTATAATGAATACTGACGAACAATGTTTGTGTGTAAAATAATATTATTGCGATTTCTTTTCGCGACACGAAGCGTTATTTTCATTGGTCGTCCCATCATTCTTGCGTCTACTGGCATCTGGCTTGCAGTAATGCCAACGGCGTCTGATGTATAACTGCATGAAATCATTGACGCGCCAATTGGCTTGATAATCCGGTAGCTACCTGATGCAAAATAAAGGCGTATTTTTATGAATGGCTTAACATATTTTTAATCTTACTTAATTGATATAGAGTCCAAAATTCTATACGTAAAAGTAATGAGTTGGACCTGACGCGCACTTTCGTCTCAGCGCTAATTCGACTTCAACCAAAATAAGAACAAACATAATATTCTCTTCATACGTACATAAGTACATACGTGCTCATTAAAATGTTCTCATTAAAACAGAATAAAAAACCTCAGACCACAATAAATTTCTCACAACTACTAAGTCCCTACAAATTCCCATGAATTTTCGCTAACAAATAAAATCATTTGCAAGAAGCTGCATAAAGGCACGCCCACGTAGGTACTAATACTATAAATAGTCCTGTCTCGACATGATTAATGTAGGGTGTGCGCGTGATGGAGGTGTTATGCGAACATAATTTTATACCCGTTGAAGAAAACTTGAGTGATGAAGGCAACCCTACGCGGTGGTCTGCATATTATGAAGGTGTTGTGTTTTAATTAATTTGATTTTATTATAAAAAATTGAGGAATTTAGCATTATTTGTTCACCTTTTTACACCCGCTGCTGGGCACGGGTCACATCTTATTTGGGAGGGATTAAGCTATAGTTTACCATGCTAGTGCAGTTTGGCAGATGCCATAAGTACGCTATCAAGAAATTGTCTCAGGTATGCAGGCTTCCTCACGATATTTTTCTTCAACGTTAGAGCATGTACTAAATACGCACGTAACTTTGAAAGGTCAGTAACACGAGTTGAACTCGAGCCCTTTGTCTTAATAGTCCATCGGTCACACTACTAGGCTACCACAGTTATTTATTGAATATTTATAAGATGGTAACTAAAATGCTGTGATCTACTTGTTGAAAGCCATCAAATATATTTACAATACCAAAGCCTTTGCGATCGACGCTAATGATTTTCACGATATCTGTACTAAAGTAAGAAGTTTTAATCTTTCTCTACATTACAGTAGCGGTCGGACCCAGCTTTGACCGAGTTCAGCTCCCCTGTATATGGTGAAATGAAAAAAAAAACCTTTCACATCCCATGCTTATGCTTCCCTTCAAATCTATCAATAATCATCATCATCATATCAACCGTTAGATGTCCACTACTGGACATAGGTCTCCCCCAACGATCGCCTCGACGACCGTTGACAAAATCAACAATAATAATAATATCAATAATACCGCAATTAAATTCGTAAAATTTGTTCATTAAAATCGGTCAGCCGTTTCGTTAGAGTGCAATCACAACTTACAACGTAGCAAGATATTAACTATAGAAGAAAAAAAGCATAAGAAATGAGCATGATATGGTACTAAGTTTCTAGACTTAATAGTATTAGCTCTATATTGATGATAGTCAGCTGTTAATATTTTTATCTTTAATATTTTAATCGATTGATACTTTATATAAAAGTAAAAAAATAACTCATTGTTCTGTTGATGTCTGTTCTAAACACTCAACATTATATAAAAATAAAATGTAATTAATGCCTTTGTAAATAAAATCAATTTGCATAGCAGAACTTTATGATATTTATCAATCTTGACAGTAAAGTAGGCTCTACTCGATTTCTTCTTGTTTAACAACGTAATTAAAATATATCTTTTAAATTAAAGGCAAAGCCACACTTATTATTTGAATTAGATTAACGGTTACAATTACAGGTGCTCTCAAATTTATTTATTTATTTTTAAACCATCTTATAATAATAACTTAAGCAAGTTTTATACAGTTAAGCTAAAGTTAAGCAAAAAGATCGGGACCAAATGGTCACATAACATCGTTAGTGATATAGTTACTGCACAATCAGCGGCAATACATAAAAGCGTCACATAAGTGCGGATTAATTAACAAAAAGCCTCTCCCTTCAGATTGCGGGTGGGGCGTTGTTCCGGCCGCTCAATGATTAACGACCGACCGTTCCGGCCGCGTATCGCATGATTAATACGCAACTACGCATTGTGCGTTTGTGTTCGCGTATGTGGGCGTACCTTTATGTCGGGTTGGCAAAAATTGTTAGGCATAACGGCTATGTAGGTAAATTTCTAATTATTTACTAAATACCTAGTAGGTTCTGTGATTTGCACTTATCAATTACTATAGAGGACTTAAAATACGGTAGGTAGGTACAAGTATATTTACAATATGGGTGAAAAGTGATCTAACAACTTTGTCAATAAAAAGTAAAAAAAAAACATTTATTCTGTAATCCTTTTTTTTCACGAAAAAAAATGAAAAAATTTGTGAATACATCCTAGCGTAAATGAACCCTGGGCATTTAGATCAATATTAAATGATAAAAAATGGACGAACGCCGTAAGATAATCTATTCTTATGATTTACACATATGTATATAACTTCATGTGTATACATAGATAACGTAAACTATGTAAACATCAAAGGTTATGTTTGTGCACAAATAGAAAGTTTATTGTATGCCGACAAACAATAATATTGCCTTCCGATTACACATAGGGCCTTTACATACAACGACTTTTCACTTCATGAAACAAACGTAATAAATAGCGTATTAAAATAACGCTATCGCAACTCTAAAATCAATTTATTTTTTTCCGGATTCTATAGCAATATATTTTTGTATTATTTTACTGTAAATTGACGTCGTGATTAAATAATATCAATATAGGTACCGAAAATAATAAAAACTTTTTTTTTATTTCCATGTTTAATATAAGCGTAAGTGTAAAGAACAGTATAAGTAGGTACTATGGTTTCTATGTAATAATAACAATCTATAACATTAATAATAAAAGGTGTCTTCAAAAGATTTATGTATTAAAAATACGTAAACATACATTACATCTACAAATGGAGCCCAATATTTGTACCGTTACTAACGCCCAGTTACGTTATAAGCATGCTATAGCAAAACGTTATATTTGCTATGCAAAACGCATTGTTATATTGCTGGGGACACTCTCCTCCATCCCTTTCCTTGATGTCGCCACGTCTAGTCTACACACGCTGGCGCGTTTGCTAAATGCAACGCTTTTTACACGCATTTCAGTAAATCAGTTATCAGTGCTGATAAACTGACGAGTACTTCAGTTATTGTATGTAAAAATAAAATTTCGTGTGTAAATCCTTTACAACGTGGGGTTTTGTATACAAGTGTGAGTTAAGCTTATTTTGGATGAACAATATTATTTATTATAGTTTAAAATATAGGATAAAATCAAATAATTTCTAAATCAAGAAATTTTAACTATCTTTAAAAAGTAGAGTTTTTTTCTTTTTAATGTTTTAACCGAAGGTCGATAGTTATATCCATGAGAGAAATTCGTGAGGCTTTTTTTTAAATTGTTAAATAAAACACACATTCATTGCTTGCGGCGGCGCGGGCGTTGCGATTAGCTCGCTCTCAATCATAGCGCTGCAGCCGTACCACGACGTTCTTAAAAATCTTGTTCAGATTAAAAGATAGGGATAACGCTATTTAACCTATAGAGCGCCATCCCTTTCTTATAACCTAAATAACACTGCATAAACACGTTCTGGTATGATAATTTAAGAGTAAAAAGAAAATTAACTTACACTCGGCTTCCTGTGTTCTATAAAACATGAAAGAAAGGACCCACTTTCCTCTAGAATTCTTATAAAAATAAACTAAGCACAGAAAATGTGAATACCAGACGACGATTGCACCCCTAATTCGTTCACATACCTTTCTAGGACTGGGTGGGGGTGGTTTCCACCCGTGAAGGAATTTTGGCCTTCCACATTCCGCCTGGTCATTCTTGGAGTCATAATTTTCAAGCGCCACATGACTCGGTATGTGGAATAATTGTTTTTGTCGTTGCTTCTACGGAATACGTTGTTTTTAGAGGGGGAGTTGGCGAAAACGACAGAATTATATCTATTTTTGTACAATTTTATATATATTCCATTTTAAATTTTGCTTTTTTGTAACATACGGTGCTGGTTCTTAAAAATAATAGAGTCAATCTATCTATTTAATTCGTACATTCAGTCCATATAATTTCTATAAACAGCCTTCATCCTTCTACTTGGCGCAATCTATAGCGATTTTTATATTGTAGGTAAACCTTTTGAATTTGTAAGCGATGTACGCCAAAAAAATAGACTAAATAAATAAATATATCTACATTACAAAATAGAATAAAATAGCTATGATATAGTGATAATGTTTAATTTAATTTGTTTCAGGAGCGAACCAGATTACACCAGCCTAAAGATGAAACAACTAACATGTGATATGATTCCGAGAATTGGATACCCATTTATATGAAGTGAATTAATAATGGTTACTATAAATATTGTTTTTTTTTGCGGTATCCTGGTTATTTCATGTTATTTCCTTACTTAGACATTTCACCAACATGACTGTATTCCCGGGAGTTCTGGTTGTTGAGGTTTAATTTTAGGAATTATATTAACTTTTTTTTTACTTTATTTGAATTATGTTGAAAACGTCTAGCTATCACAATTCCTTTACAAGCAATAACACGTCTTTACTTTTTCAAGCCCTCGTCATCTGCTTCAATCAATCAACTGACCCTATTGTAGTCCTCTGCTGGACATAAGCCTCTCCCAAACAGCTTAATTTTTGTTCGAATTGGCATATGTTATTTAATTTTTTTAATTACTTGTTATTGTTTAATTTAAATATTACCTGCGACTGAAACTCGTTTGCCAATCGAATGTTTAAATACATAAATCTCAAAAGTCATTCTCAAATAGTTGATAGTGCGCATTATATTATCTGATTATTTAAATATTTGCCGTGAATATGACTACTGGCTCTGGTATTTCTGAACTCGTTGATATTCAAATTGTTATTTTTTGTTTACTTAGACTTTACTTAGCGTACCATTTTTCATCACTGTTCATTGAGAAAATGAATCAAAAGAGCTGTTTAATTTTTTTACGCGCAAATATTATCAAACAGTGTTTTCAAAGAAAATAATAGCAAATTTAGTGGACAATTTTTGTTTGAAATATCATTATGCGCTATAAAGAGAAGGTGTTCTTTACATAAAAATGTTTCATAATATTTTTTCGAAGAAATTAAATATTTAAATTAACCCTGTCTGTGCTATTTTAATATTTAGCCACGAGCCCTTCAAGATGGGGTTAGACGCATTAAAAAAATAGCTAAGCTATTCCCTGAACTGACCAACAAGCTTGGCAGTTTTATAAAGGCGATGGGGGCAAAGAGGTTGAGTAGGGGTAATTCCCACCCTCTCCTGCTAATAGTACGCCGCTCATGGAATTTTGATGATCACTACTTCGCATGGTCCGTTTTCACAATTCCAGTCTACTCTACTCGTGTTTGGTTTGCGTGGAGTAGGTTTGTTTATTAAGTATTAAATAAGATATCTTTTTTTTTTTCGAGTGCGTACGGAAACTCTATGGCGGAGAATGTCGGACTAGAACCGCCAAGAATCCGCAATTTCTTGTCCTATAGTTATTGTCGTGAAGTTTGATAAATAGTAGACCTACATTATTTATAGCTAACGGGCTATTAATGAGGTTTGATGTATCACACCTCATTTGACGTATTAAAAAAACGAATACCGAGCTCTGGTGAGGTGGCCATCTTATTATGATAACTGACAGTTAAGTTTGAATGTTAAAAAAGTGCGGTCACACCCAAGTACTCGTGAACGTTTATCGTAATAATAAATAATAATCAGAGATAAGTGACTATTTAGTGCTTACTTTGATTGAACTATTAGCGATCATAATTAAATGATTTCCATACGTGCTATTTCGTTCAAATATCGCCTCCTTACCCGATGATCCACGCCTATATAAACATGCACCAATTCTGATAATAGTCGAAAGACTTTAACTGAGGTCAATTAATTGTATGGCTATCATTGGACGAAATAAGATAAGATTAAATAGATTTGCGTTTCTAAGACTTAATTTGATGAAGTAGCAGTAAGTCAATTATTATTGTGTAACGTACAATCTACATGGAAGCTAAAATTAGTTACGTTTCTTACAGAAAATTCTCGCGTATTCCCGAGTTTGCATTTGTGAAGTCTATCTCCATATTATGATACGAAGATATGCGGAGAATGTGGATGTACGAGTACACTTGATACTTTACGCGACTTGTTTTAAGACGCAACACTCAAATGAGTAATTGTGTTTTGTAATTATGTACTGTATACGCATTTACATTACTTACATACACACAACAATAATAACATCATATTGATTTCTGGCTACGAGTTTAGTACCTAAATAGTTTTTAATTATGCGAAGATTTTTCGCGAAAATTAGAATAATAGCCGAAAGCGTTATTAATAGCTAAAATAAGCTCAACATGAAATGTGAATATTTTAATATGTCCAGTATTACAGGTAATTTTGAATTGTTAAAACTAGTTGTAGTGTAGAAATACTTACAATTATTGCGTCCTATATCTGCAAGGAAAATAAATTAATAAAAGCAAATAGCCATAAAAATCCTAACGCTACGGACAGTTGGATTTAATCAAGTAATTTTATATTAATATCTACTTAAATTCGTTTTTATTACCTGAATATTTCTTTAAAACAGGGTTACTTTTTAATATAATTTACATTACAAATTTATTATCAAAATAATTCTTCAAAAATACAAGTTTCACCAAAACACTAAGTGAAGGATTGCCAGAAGTCACTGACAGTCATTTATTTATTTCCTGCAAATAATTTAGCTCACTCGCCAAATTTCTCAAATTCCCTCAAAGAGCATTACGTTTCCGCATTGTCGGGGAACAAACAGAATGGCGGTAACATTCGGCCAGACTAATTACATTAAAATCACCAGCAGCGCCGTACTAAATCACTGTACCTATTATGTACTCGCCGAGGTCTCATCCGCGCTGCCGTCCGTACACCCGCCACGGACAAATGTATAAATATTCTAAATATACTGAAATTTCGGTACCCCAATACTATATAACAACACTACGCTCTACTGTGCAACATTCGACTGTGCCTCGTTGAAAGTAAAATTCGATTTTATTCGTTCGCAGCGACGCGTTACGCCGTTTTAGGGTTAAGTTGCATAGTCCTTACAATCCTTTCTGTTAAACTATTCTCTTTGAATAATTGCCGCATGGACCTGAAGGGTTAGAGCGTATTCATGCTCTGTCCCACCATTGTGGTTAGGGTCTATGGTACCTGTATGTATGTGTGTGTGTGTGCGTCTGGACTGGACAATGTGCATACATGCTCATTGGTGGGGAAATATCTAGTGAAATGATTAATTGGGTACGACCCGATAAAATACATGTTTATGTATTTTTAATATTATGCCTACCTATTTTTGAGCGTTTTATTGTGGCTGGCTTTTAAGAATGTCATCACTATAATGTTTATTGTGATATTTTATTTTGTGACTGTTAAAAATGTTTGACAATGATTTAGCGCCTAAGATTTTTTGTATGTGCGTTATATACACTATTTAGATAATCGCTGAAAACAGACGAGTATGAACGAATATGTAAACTCGTGTTTTTGCTACTCGGCTCAATACCATTCAACTGTTTTCCACTTAATATCATTTTTTTTAGTTTTAATTAAAATATCGTTCGTGTGTATTCGTGTAAGTGTTTACACACTCGTCATTATTCAGTTGGTACTGCCGCAAAGGGTTATTATTTTTTTCCTTCGTTTTTTTTTGATAAGCGTAATAAACTATCACTTATATATCCCGTAGAGTAGATGTGTGCTGATGAACCTCAACTAGCACAAGACAAGCATGTTTTCGGTCCTATAATAATGAGTGAACTTCGAAGTACTACTGTCAACTTCATTAGAACACCCAATAACACTGCTTGACCCGGTGACCAAACCCACAAAAAAATTATGTTGGAATACAACATAAAGTTAATTTCTAATATTTTGGATAATTTTAAAACAAGACTGATTTATACCCTGTAAATACATTCAATCGAATCTCTTTTCAAATCTTACATCAAGCGATGTTATTGGTTGTTCTAATTCATTTGGCAGATTGTTGGTACATTTTTACGTTGATCATCCTTTCAGAAACCGCGCGTTAATCCCGTAAAATCCAAGAGCCAAATTTTAACCTAACTATTAACGAGAGCATTAGAGTCACGTTCAAGCCAAAACTACCCTCAGTTAAATGGGACTTGAGTAATAATTGTAACGAATGTACGCAAGTTTGTTTTGGCTAGAACAGTATGGCCTCAGGCTTCAGTACCTACCTACTTCCCAACTGTCTTTGAGATATGGCAGATTAATTTATATGGATACTATTGCGATTAAAGAGATATCAATATGATTTGTAGGGCTTGTTTTATTCTTCATATCTATCATTGTCAGTGAAGTGGGAAATGGATGTACCTAGGTACGTTAAATTACGATTTAAAGAAAACACGCATTCGTTGACACGCTTATTCGGACTTTAAGCGGCGATTTAATTAAACCAATATGGGACAACACACTACTAGAAAAAGTAACCCTATTTTGAATCAACGTAGTTTGACCTCAAGTTCACAGTCAATAAAGATATTAACGAGATGAATCTCAACCGGTTCAAGCTGGGCATGGGTCATCTCAATTGAACTGTATGGTCAAGTGGGGATGCTGTGTATAATGATATGGTCAAAGGTCAAAGGTGAAAATGGGATGAATGTACTACCTACATGTGTTGTATTACAAATGTTGCTTGAGTGAGATGAAAACTAATAATATAATCTGTATCAATGAAGGGTTGAAGGTGAAACTGAGATTAAAGGGCTTGGGGTGCGTTTTTTTGTGAGTAATAAATATTGAAATAAAAACTTTTTAAAGATTTTGACGTGGTGTATTGTTATTATTTTAATCCCAGACGTTTCGGATTCTTTGTTGTATCGATGTTCATTAGTAGATTACAGTGTTTTGATGTTATAATTACTAATATATACTCAATATATTTCTTAATTATTGATAATCTGCGAATTTACGCACAATGATCTCGGTTTATTTTTCTTCTTGAGTCATGGATGTTTCTAATAATAATGTGTAGCTAAGTATTCAGAAAAAAAAAATGTAAGTAAAATTAATCAACAAGTTGTTAATTTAACTCAGTTTTTTTTTATTACGCAAGCCTCGCTAATATCAGACATAAATGGTGCCGTGCAATAATGTCCGAATACATTAATTTATGTATGCACTTCGTCATTAAACTCATACGCGTCAAATATGATCACAAAAATTCAAAAACTATGCCAAAAAAATAATTTATGTAGAAATAGAAACACTTGACAATTTAAAACGCCAAAACTTAAATTCATACCCCTTTGACGGTCGTTTCATCGCGAAGATATCGAGGCAGGCCCGTAATATCCCAAGTCACTAATTACAAAAAGAAAACAGGCCTCTAACAGGTTATAAGTACGGGATAAAAATGTCTGGGTATTTTTCACTGGGTAATGGCGGGCTAGACCGTTTGACGACCAGAGTTGGAGTTTGCGAAAGGTACATTTTGTAATTTTATTACCATGTGTAATTTTATATTAAATATAGTTTAAATTGGGGGAGATTGTATTTAAACAGAATATACATCTAATTTACTGATAATAATTTAAAAAAATATCCTCGTTAATATAGTTACTTAAAGATAATATTTATTGGAAATCAATGTATCAGAATATTAGGAAAAAATAAAAATCATTGCACTAGTTTAAAAAAATATATAACCACAATATCAAAAAAACTTCCTAGCGCACCTAAACTGCAATTGTCAGGTATAATAGTAAAGATTACTAGGTATACAATACTAAGGAAAATAAACAAAATTATCAAATTCCGTTACATAGAAACTCACCACAAAAACTTGATCGCAAATCAATAGGAACAAAACTAGAACTAAAGACCGCTAACCAAACCGAACACTTGTATCAACTTTGCAACTCCAACAATCCATTCCCAAGTTCGGCCCTGCGCATTGGCCGAACGAACCCTTTGCCTCCCCCTCCCGCGCCGCACGCCGCCACCCGCCTCCCCCTTAGTTTCCGAATTAATTGCAATCAAAAGGAAGGACACGAGTGTAGTCCACCCCTAACTTGGTGTGCCATGTTGAAAATTTGCGCGACAACTGCGTCTGTGTGCGAAATTGTTTGCATGTGTTGTGTCGTCCGCCTGTCCATATTAGTGCACGTGTGTATGTTTGCACGCAATGGCGTACGCCCGTTATTATCTTGTGTAAGCTTAGATTCAATTTGTGACAACAAAAAAGATGAGTTCCTTAATTAAAAAAATATTGATGACAGTTTAGTGCCAACAATTAAAAAAAAACGATTTTTTTAAATATATGTAGATAAAGGATTCTTCCTTAATGTTCAAATAGGAAATTTTCACTTCTTACTTCATTCTTCTGATGCCCAACCGCTCTTAAACACATTATAAAACACATTATAATACATAGACAATGGAATATATTATATTATAGTATTAGAGAAAAAAACATAATTTTATAACATCAATCTTTTCTTTCAACTAATAACAAAATTAATCTTTTAATTGCTACCGAACATAAAAAAATACGCCCAAACTTCAGTACGAAAACAAACCCTGGTTTCATCGCTAAATATTCCAGAACCATTGACCCGAAAATCTATAGAAACGTATCGATATTAACCGGACTCCTTGGAGCCATTAGCAAATATCCAGAAAGCATATACACCTCTCATATACGATTCTGTGAAACTACATTAATATTTCAGACTCGGGGCAAGTTCGGGGTCCTTTCTAAACAGCCCTTGGTCTTCCAAAGTTATTCCAACTTTGTTCTCAAGTTTCGAAGCTTTCGGAGGGAGAGTGTAAAGATTACTTTGCCGAGGGGAGGGGGGCACCTTATCTTAGTTTTGTGTTAGTTTGATAATGAAACTTTTTGTGTTAAAAAATTTAGCCTCGGGTTTCGAGGAAGAAGGGTTATAGTTGTGTGTGTTTTTGTTTTTTATTGGGTTTTAGGCTTGATTTTGTGATCTAGCTGATATTTTTATCATTTTAACATAGGTAATAAAATTTATTTTACCCTTATAATGTCTTTAATTATTCTGAAATATAAAACTTTGCACCATTTAGATACTTGTTAAATATAAAAAATGTGGCCTTATATATTACTATTATTTTATTTACATATTAAGCTAATTAACTGGGTACAAAATAGGTTAAAAGAACCCTGACCTATAAATAGTAGGTACCTACAATACGGGAGAATACTTAATAAAAAATAAGAAGGTGAGCAAAGAGAAAATTATACATATCAAGCAAAAAAATTACAAACAATTTAATTATGTTAAATCACTGACTCATAAGGTACTCGACACTAATAGCTAATCTGCCATCTACCCTCAGCGTGTACTAGACGTCAAACGTAATAAATTTATGTACGATACATAAACAAAATGTTTGTAATCTATGTGAGGCAATAATAGAACATATTGTAGCAGAAGATGTTATCTTTCTACTCGGTGAACGCAGCTAACTGGTGATACCACTCGCAAGAGCCACTAGCTTTGATTGTAGTAGGGATATGACAGAAGAAATTTGTGGGACATATAGGAAAAAATATAAATTTAAATGCGTTTAAAAAGGGCTTTTTTATTTTTTATTGAAGCAATATTTTTTCTAGATTATTTAAAAAAATAGTTATATTGTTCAAAATAATGAAATGTTTAAAATATTCATACTGAAATAGCTCTAAGTTTTGGTTCTTATTAACATGAGATGTCGAGACTAGGTAAATTTTCAAAATCCTATATTTACCTTCTTAGATCGTGAAAACTTAGTAAACTAAAGTTGTCTTGTTTTTGGTGTAGTACATTTTACGTGATAGGTTGTTATAAAAAAAAATATTCAGTCAGGTTTTTACTACAAGATCTACCCGAAATTGAGACCTACGCCAATAGCCTGGCCACCCTACCACTTAGGAATACGTGGCAAAGTCGAGGAGCCAACGAGATTTTGACCAATTTATAGCGTGCCAAGTGGAAAGATAAGCTAATACGGCTTAGGAGCGAGGGGTTTTGTATTGGAAAACTAATTTTGCATAAACTAAGAGCAAGGGAGCGCATTCGGGCGTACTAATGTGACAGGTATGCGGTGTTTTGTTACTTTGATAGATGTTGATATGTTATTATTAGTTACACAAACGTTACTTGCTCTTGGACTAATAATAGGAATTGGTAGCTCGTTTACATATTAATGTTTGTATCTTTTATTGTTACTTTTAGTCAAATTCAATCTAGTTTTGCAACTAATGTATCTACTATTATTTATGTTGACTGCCTTCTATACAATAGATTTATAACAAAATACATTTTTTTATTAATCAAAATCGTTTACTACAAGTGTTCATTTGTCTATCGGAATGAAAATAACAGATCAATATAAATAATTTTTCCAATATGAATTAAATGTCATAACCTTATTTTACTATAACCTTCGCACAAGCAACTATGGGTTGTACTAATTTCATGAATATAAATATGTTCTATCCACTTTTAAATTGATTTTATAAGAACGAGACAAAAAAGAGACAAGCATTATTAGCATTAATAAATAAATAAATATAAATGCAATAAAATCATCCGAATGAAGATATCTATGTATGAGATTATCTAAATGTACCATATTAATGAAACTATATTTTACGGATTTTTTATTCATTCGCGACGTTTCAGACCATTATGGCCATATTCATAGTAACTGAGGTCTCAAATAAATTGTTGAGTTGACCGGTGTTAGAATAAAATATTAATAAAACACCGCGATAAAATCTTTAAAACGTAGTTTCATTTCAATGTCTGATCTACGCGAAAGTGTATAATAGGTATTATGTGATTCTGAACAATGTAGGTATTCATTAATATGTGTTGCAACCCTTTCACTGTAGTTGCATATATTCAAATGTTCACTTCAGTGCTCATTGTAAGAGATCACCATTCTTAGCATATCAAACGACAAATACCGTCGAAATTAAACGGAACCTTTTCAACATACCTTAGTTTACATAGCGCATACTAATGACTAAGGCTTGGACCACGAGGGGTGACCAGTAAGGGACGAAAATTTCCTAAAGGGTTTACCCTAAAACGGGGGCTGAACGCGATAATTAATGCTTTAAAACGACTGTGTTTTAAGTCCTATCGATGAACGAATTTGAACTTTGTTTTGTTGCATATAAAGTTGGGTTTGTAATGAAGATGTAAAGCACATTTGGTCCAATTTTATAGTGTAGGGTGGCAATTATTAAGAGGTTTTGGGTACATGCAAAGTTCGGAGAGAGTTGTTGATGAATGACACTCGGAGGACCCATTGCCCTTCGAATGTTTTAAGTGGGTAGGATAAGAAATGTCGGATATCCAGTGAAATATTTCTAAGCATGTTGGTAGTTATTGTGTTTGTTTATGTCGATTTTAGTGTAATTAATACGTGAAGTTTGTTGCCGTTTCATTGGAGGCTGGAGAGCTCTTCCCGTGTAATTATTATTAATTATGTAATCATGATGGGAAGATACCTAACTATACTTACGTAAAATAATCACAATGTCAATCATAATATTTAATACATGTAGAATTAATAAAGCAGATACACAATTTATCCTACTATAATAATATTACATTAAAATCGAACAAATTTTTACCGGTTTTTTTCCGGTGATTGGTATTGACTTTATGACCTTAAAATAATGTCTTATATATTTACGTAATTAATTTAATATAATATTATACGTCGAAGTTTACTCTTGTGTTGTTATTTGCCATGTAATAATTAGATTCTTAACGTTTCATTAATGCTTAAAAAGTTTATTTGAAATAAACACCTTTTGATTTTTTTTTTGTTTAACCCGCTTAACGTCTTAAAAGTATTTTATAGTTTAATCACCATAAGCTCTGGTTGTGTCGTATTGGACTGGAGAACTATTTGCTAGTTGTATATATACACGGTCACATGTATTTATGTATATTTTTTCTCCTTTTAACCAAAGTTGGCACCTTATCGAGTTATTCCTGGATGAGTTCCAGAATATTCCTTAGCCATCTATCAAAAGCATGCATCATGATTATATATTTCTATTTTTAAAATATTGTATGTGTCTACTTACCTTTCTTTAAATCACCGCGTGTGTCTAAAAACACGTATAAAGATCGAACTGATGTAATTTATAAAAGGAGGTTTTCAATTCGACTGTAATTGATTGTGTGTTGTTTTGTTTATCTTCACCATTTCCAAGCCGGGACTAGATGGACTAGATCGATAGAATCATCTGAGATCGACTAGTTACTAGACGGACGAGTTAGGACCAATGCTATAAAAGATCCGATAAATCTAAAATCAAACCGCGCTGACATCTGTTAAATGTAGTTTTGTTTCAACTCAGAAAGAGTGTTGGTGGCAACACACATTTTTGAATTTCGATGTTATTAATTTGTTTATCCCATCCTCACATAGGGTCCCCATCCCCGTGATGACTTGCAGGACATCACGCCATATGCTAAGGGTGGATTGGAGACGGTAATTATCAGCCCCTTGTATTGTGACGTCATTTACACTAATGACCTGCTAGCGCTAACGCCGAGTAATATGAAACGGGATTAATTAGTGTTTATTGAAGGATTTGTATGAGGGTGAACCCACATATAAAAATATAGGGAAAAAACTAGTTGAAAACATTACGTATTTTGTAAAAACACACAGAATCTGTGACAATCTTGTAATGTAACTATGAACAGCTAAGTTATAGGCGTCGGCTCCCTACCAAAGGAACAAACTTCTGACGTTTTAAAATCATGTGCGTATTATTTATCACTTGTTGAAAAAGATGTGAAAACTTAGTGGTCATTCACACATCACTGACTTTTGGAAGTTACGAAACGATCGTGCGTACCTAATCTGATCTGAAATCCCTCAAAGATAGTCCCTCTTTAGCTTTATCACTCTTAAATGAGAGTACAACCGTCGGTCATCCTCAGCAGTAGAACGATAAATGGGTTGTTGAAGATAAAAACAGTAAAGAAAAGCATCGTGAGGAAACCTTTTTCAAGAAGATTTTCTTCACTTTAAAGCCTGCCAATCTGCACTATTCCTGCGGGTGGACTATGGCCCAACTAATCCAAGCCTAAGCGAAGAACTATGCCGAGCAGAGGGACAGCAAATAAGTTGATAGTCTACAGGTATACAGAATAATTTCGCACTTAAAGTTATGTACTTAAATAGTTTCAGACGCGATATCTAGCATAAATTATTATCAAAGGTAGTTTGTGTATTGCGTGCTCAAAGCAGTAGTATATACAGGAATATCGATATCAAAGATAGCTGCCTCATTAGTGAACGTGGGTAGGCAGGCCCTGTAACAAATTCAACCGATATTTATGTAATTTACGTACGTAGGTATAGGATGTTTTTACTTTAAGATCTTATTTAATAAACAATTAAGGTAGATTATTTCGGTGGCTCATACGATTTTTATTCTTGCTTAAAGTGAAATTACATGTAATAATATTAACCTCACCAAAACCGTCCAAAGGTAAGTAGTTTTACTGGTGAAAACGTTAAGTCGCCAACAGATTTTTGACATACAGGTAGGTGCCACTTGATGCTGCTACAGCGAGGATAAACCAAATACTACTCACCTAGAGATGTGCCTCACTAGTCACATCTTATGGACATTGTCCACTGACAAAGAGTCAAAGTCTTCTGCCACTGACTTTTCGGAGTTATATAATAATATGCTATCACATGTGGGAGTCAGTGGCCTCGAAGTAAGCCAGTATGTGCCAAAACAAAAAGAAGAAAAGAAAGAAAAAATGGAAGAAATTTAGACGCTCATTTAGATGTACTTCAACCTGAAAGGGTGGTAAATAAAATATGGTTAGATTATAAGCTTTCGATTTTTCTCGCCGAGGTATGAAGTAAGCCAACCCGTACTAGGCTACTCGTGGTGGAATATGGCCTATCTCTTAAATATTAGGAGACGTACAGTACAGTAAATGAGATGACTATAGTTATAAACTTATAAAGAAAGCCATCTGCAGTTATCTGTAAAGGTTTGTGATAGTGATGGTGGTATTGAGGATTCGCATGTTGTAAAGATATTATGTCGTTTTTCTGTCGTCCATATTTCGGAATCCGACCTATGTTTCCAAAAACTTGAGACTTGATTGATTTGATCAATAAATCACACCGAGTTGTGAATATTAGACTGAAGGACGCTGTTAATTTTCTTGATATCTTATATTCACTTTTATTGCTACTGTAAGAACTAGCAGAACGGTCTGTACACAATAATGACGAGTTAGCATAATAATATGTTCGCAATAAAGCAATTTATCACACGCATTGTACTTCTCTATCATTAAGCGCACGCCGCCACGCACTCCTTTGAAACACGTCTTTATGAAACTATGAAAACGTAATGACCATACGTCACGCCGTAAAATACCTACCAAAACAATGGGAGCTCGCGACAGAAATTAATATATCATTATGTCAGACCCATGTACTGTACCCTCACACTCAGAATATCTATGTCCCATTCACTCTTACCAATTAGTGTATGTTCGTCCCTCTCGTGGGCGGAAAACTTTGGTATGAATACGCGAATCTCTCCCGTGATTGGGATTTGTTAATCTTCTCGCCGCTGAAACTGCTGAAGTTAAAATTCTAATGTGCTACAATGCCTTTGGGTAGTGTTTGTGTTGTTTGTTCCAAATTTGCTTGAGGCCAAGTTATAGTTGAGAGTTATGACGACGTTATCATGATAAGCACTCATATAATGGACTCCTAAATTTGGACAATGGGCGCTATTGCTTTTAATTTTTAAAATATCCATCGAAATATTAGGACAGTAAAGAAATTTATACAAGTATATTAGGTCAAACTATTACTAATGGAATTAAATAATTTGAAAATATATGTATTATGAAACTACCGTTAACTAACCTATTGTACACAGACCACTGCGTCATACTCAAGTCAACTCTTAAACTTATTCTACATATTATAATCATCCTCTTTATGATATTAACTACTTCCTTTCTTTCAATCGCATATGTATGTTATGTTTACTACTGTGTATCTAGTTTAGCTATTAATGTACACTGAGTGGTTATCTAGTAAAAAGTCCTATGGCATACTGTCCTTAATTGCTGAAATTGTACTAAATAATGTGAGTTTCGATACAAGTCGCCTGTGATGCATGTCTGACTTGTGTGTGTTTATTTAATGATCACTCAGTTAAACGGTGTTAGATAAATATCATGAGGCTTGACTGAATTAGATATTTTCTCAATAGTGTGTAAAGCCTAACAACTTGCTTAAGGTAGCGAAGTGGACTAATGTTTAACGAGCCGATTAATGCAGCAATATTAAGGATACCAGTCATGGTGAGGGTCTAAAGAATCGAATTTTGGATAGAGGCATGTTTGTGAGCAGAGCATGGATATTGCTATGTGATTCATGGATGTTACTATGTACAATATGTATATATTTACAAAAAATATATGTCTATAGCAATCAACTACTATCGATATTAAAAGGCTCAATGCCCAACTTAGAACTTGATGGTGTAGTATTAAAATGTCCGAATATCCGGTCCGGTTGTCCGGGTTATAATTCGCAATTCAAAAGTCAGGGGTATACAACATTGGGTTGAAACTCGTAACCTATTAACGTACCTAATACATCCCGACTGAATTCGCTTCGGAACATATTACAAACACCAACTAATACGCTAATGCTTTCACAAAAGCGACATCTATAAAAACCAGGCCAATGATAGTGCGTCGTTCGCTCCTCTGCAGCTCGCTAGCTTTGCCGCACTTCACATCAGAGGCTAATTTACACGGCCCCGCCACAAAGAAAAATACGCTAATTAAAAAGTGAGTCGACACAAAGTGTCATAGCAAACGGAAAAGTCTCGAGGAGACACGCTGTTGTTCTGTTTAGCTAGTTTGTTCTTTTGGGTTTGGATGTATTGATGTCTTTGTGGAGTTTTGGCGCGTACTTAACTTTTTTCCTTTCTTAGTTTTTTTTTCTGTCGTATGACGTTGCTTTGTGGTAGCAGTTAAGGAGACTCTAACATGTGAGAGATGTCGATAGTTTTTTTTTCTTATTTAGTTAAGAACGGTTAGCTGGAAGCAGCTGATATTACCTATGAATCTAAAACACGCACTTTGTTCAAAATTATCATCATAGTAACTAAAAATACTTATAAGGCTCAAGTCGAACTTTTTTACGGATTTTTATCCGGGTGTATTACTCAATCCTAAAGATTGCCTGACAATAATTATACCCGTACCTAGTAGTAAGATAGTCAATAGGTTGTGTGTACGATGAAAATCAAGTATAAAATAAAAAAATATATATATTATAACACCGGTACCAGAAAACCAAGCCGTATAATCACAGGCCTATTATATGTCTTCAATCTTTCATCAGCAAAGCCACTCGATTATTCTGCCAGGGTAAATAAAAAAGCGACACATTTCCCGCAGCCACAATACAGTGCAGGCACAATGCAGTGACGTAATAAGCCTTACATCGACGAACAACGTAACATTTACAAGGATTGAAAATACTCAAGGAAATGATGCGAAGGAAAGACTTTAATGAGCTGATTCGAGTGCATTGAAGGCACGCTGCATGTCAACGGCAGCTCACAAAAGCCCGTTGGCATTATGGTTTTACAAAGAAAAAATGTGCCTTAGATATATGATGTTAGTATATATGTAGGTACTATAGTGACGTCAATGAGTGTGCGGCAGTATAGTTTCTTCTTGTGATCTGTATAATTGAGGATTAGAATTCAACTTAATAGTTTAGAAGTGTTTTTAATAAATTGAAATATATAATATGGAGAAACTGGCTTTGAAAAATCGTGATTTTCTGTATTGCATTCAATCGGCAATTATTCTTTGAAACTCAAAAAACTATTTCAAGAGCTTTTTATTTTGAATTTTTTCACGTCTACTTATCATTAAGCCATAAAAATTCAATCTAATCTAATAACTGACAAGAAGTTATTTTTGTGTTAAAAAATGTTAAAAAGCCCAATTATCATAAAACAGCCCCTGCGGTATATAAAAACTAAAAGAGTTATACCTAGATATATTGAAACGAACTAAATAAAATTTGTAAAGAATATGTTAATCTCAATCTGTTTTATGTTTGTTTCAGAACAGTGTATCAGCCTTATGAAGAATAGAACCATCAAGAATTAAAAGCCTTTTAATGATAGGTAGCTTTGATAAACAGTGTCATGCCAAAGGGAATCAAGATAAAAGATTTCAATGAAGAGACTGTAATACCTTTCATTTTTGTCCCGCTTAATTCTTCTCCATCAACTCAACTTCTTGAAACCATGCAACTAGGATTTTAACGTTTTGTTAAATGTTATTTACAACTTTTATACACACTAGAGATGTGTAAAATATTTATAGATAAGACTCAATGGGTTTTACTTCAGCAATCAAGAAGGCTCAAAAAGATATGGCAGAAGATATAAAAAATACGGTTCTTCAGTTTTAATGTAATAGACAAAAAACTAACTGAATACTTGTAATATAAATACTTATCCACTGTTTATTACTTTTGTGCCAAGCTATTATTGAAATAATTTGTATGTAGAAATAATTTATTTTCATATTTGCCTGTGCTAAATAATTATAAGGTTTACGTTATTTTAAGCAGAATATTGTCACAGGGCAATGTAAGATTAACTATGTGTATGTCATGTTTGTGTACCTAAATAATACGTAAACCCATCATCTAATTGTGGGATTTTTCAGTCATACACTATGACAAATCTATTCTTTAACTAAATATCAAAGCATATATTTATCTAAATATTCTCAGTTTACCGATAACTTTTTTTTAAATATATGCTGCCAGACAATGTATCCTGATTTATAAAAAATAAACCTGTACTATCTTGCATAAGCCCATCACGCCTAAGTGCTGTTCGCTTCTTAAAACCACCTATGGTTTTATCGGAGCGGTGAACGTCGTCATTGAGTTCCGAGCGATTGTTCCAATGCACCGCTTGGAACCGTTCAAATATTTAAGTGCGCTTGCCTTCACTTCTGTTGGTTCTGTAAAACTTAGCAATTGTATATATAGACTTACGTATTGATGGGTCAGTGAATAACGCTATTGCTAGAAATATTCATGTATTAGTAAAGTTTGTTACAGTACTAAATCAAACTAAAGAAAGAGATACTGACAATCATGACTTTAATTATTATTAATAATTAGTATTTGATAGTATATTTATATAAGTTCCAATTCATTAAAAGTCGAAGTCAAATACTTTATTAAATTCAAATAAAATAACTTTTTACGGATTTTATATCGATGTATTGATATTATTTAATCCAGACGATTCTCATTCTTTACATATATGTATGATCACGGCAAACTATTTCAGACCAATATTAAAGGTACCTATTTTTAAAATACTGAATGTAAAACATTATTACTTCCATAAACTAGTGATAAGCTAAAACTGAACTACCGGGAGGCATTTTATAACAGTTAACAAATGCAATATCAATACCTACATCAGTCCCTTATTTTATAAGCTATTTTTATAACAGTAAAACATGTCAGTTTTGTTTGGTAATTTGTATAATTCATTATTATTTTATATACAAATGAAATTGTATATAAAATAATAAAACAATGCCAAGTTAAATAAACAAGAAGTAGTAAGCACGTAATGCTGGAATTACATTTAATTATCAATCCTTAAATTTTAACTTAAACTTAAACCACTGAAATGACTAATTTTAAATGACTTAATCGAACTGCACCAGTCTCATATTGATATAACATACATAAATCTTTGTAAAACAAAACCAACAATTTTGTATTTAATTTAAAAAGAGTAATTATGGAGTTTCTCGCCGGTTTTTCTCCATAAGACCTACCTTTTGGAACCATGCAACTAAATTCAATTAAATTTGACAATTCAAAAGCACCTGTATTGGTCTAATTGAAATAAATGATTTGATTTGATATGATTTGACTTTATACAGGAAAATTTTTCTTCTTATACAATCGAACAGCAGGCAGAATACATACTATGTATATGTTAGTGTATAATAATGTACAATATATTAAAATACTTCACTTATCTATTGTAAGATGTAAATTGTGTATGGTTAATATTTAACTCCTTTTTAATATAAGAAAACCTATTGACGAATAATAATCTATTACCAATGAGCGTCCTTGCTATAATGCACATTAAGTAATTGAATTTGAGCGCTCGACATTAAAAAAAGGAAAATAGAAACAAAATGAGAAAAATTACCCACAAACAAACTCGTAAACATAATTAGTGCATATCAAAAGGCTACAAAAACAATTGGTATCGTACTTTAATTGGCACATCGAGGCAACGTGACTCCCACGAGTCGGGGAAAAAGTGGCGATAAAGAGCCACAATAGTGGAAAAAAGTGGCAATTCCCGACCACTCAGTGTTGCCAGCTGCTAATTAAGGTGTCGCAATATACCACGGGGAGTGACGATAGTTTTTTTTTAGGGATCGAACGCTGATTTTTGTTATGGATATTTAGAGGATAAAATAAGTCGTTTGTTTATTACTGTAGACTTCATATTATACTCTGTACTGTCATGCGCTGTGATATATTTGTAATATCAGCCTTCTAATATCCTAATATAATAATATCCTAATATTCTTCTAATAGTAGAAGGTTCCCGTTTCTTATCGTGGAATTAGATGGCGCTGAGTCCATAATGTCAGGATATCATCATATCAGCTAGATGATGTCCACAGCTGGACATAAGCCTCCCCCAAAGATTTCCACAACGACCTGGGCCACCTGCATCCATCGCACCTATTCTATTTCTATTAGATACTAGCAAACCCGGCGAACTCCGTTTCGCCACCCCAGATGGCTTCGTTTTAGGTAACATTTCGTTTGGTGATTAAAAGATGAAGTTTTTTTTTTTTTTTTTTTTTTAATTTCCTGAATTTTCTTTGCTATAAACCTCACGGAGCCCGAGACCTTTCCAACGAATGCAAAACCGTGGAAATCGGTTCGTGCGTTCTGGAGTTATAGCGTCAGGAAGGAAAACCCGACTTGTTTTTATATAGTCGATATCTAACTATAAAGGTCTACAAATGCCTGCCACAAAAAAATAATCTTTCCTTAATTGGAAAATTACTTGACTAACTTACTTAATATATTATCTATGAAACATTTTTAATACTTAAATAGATAAATGATAATACGATATAAGTAGCCATAATATTTATATAAATTGTAACATTATATTATTATTTATAATATGAACTGCCTCCTTGGTCTAGTGGTTGTGCAGTGCGACCGCCGAGCAAGAGGTCCTGGGTTTGATTCCCAGGTCGAGCATAGTGTTGTTGGGTTTTTCTGTGAAATTCTCAGTAGCAGCTCGGAGTTCGGATTCGTGCCCGGTTAATGGCAAGAGGCTCGCCCTCTATTACATGGGACCTAAAACATACCGGCGAAACGTGGGTGTACAATAGTACACCTCTGCCTAACCTTTCGGGGACGACAGGCGTGATGGTATGTATGTATGTATAAATTGTAACATTTAGAATATATGTAGTACGTAAGATGTTTTTTCTATTACTCTAATTAATTGTTATTTTAATTGTAAGATTGTATATCTGTCTAATATTATTATAACTATGCAATGACCAATAGGGTCCATGATGGGTGCTAAACTTTAAGTTTAAATTGTCTACCTATACGCTACATTGTGAAAATACAATAAAGAATATGAATATGAATTAAGCTACGGAACCAAACTTGTTCACCGTCACTATTATTTCACGTGTATAACCATGAAAGGGTTACTAATTGGTAATTTACACTGTTTGCCGAGTGTCCTTATTAGCCCTGCTTATTGCACGGATCCTGTTTCATTTTATTTCTTTTTACCGATAGATTTATTTTTTAAATAAGTCATTTTTATATGGAATGTTTTTTTCTTTTGGAGATGTTTAATATTTTATTGAATAAATATCTTGTATTCAGCAGCTGAAATGATGATTGATGAAATAATGTTTTGTCTGGAAATATTATTCCGATTGTGGACAATTCTGATAATTATCCACTAATTTCTTCACTTATCGATTAATTTAGGAAATCCGTAGCATACCAATACCAATACTATTCACAATTCATTGTAGTTGCTTATTGTTTCGTAGCACACATTAGCTCGTAGATAGAAGGCTACTACACAATACTACGAAATTAACATGCTTCATATTAAATTTAAAAAAGACTTTACGCGAAGCCAACGAATCCGGCTTTATCAGAAAAAAAGCTCTGGAGCGGTAATTTGATTAAGAAACATTATAATCATCTAGCAGATTAAACTTCTCCATATTAAATCATTTATAATTGAATAAGTAAATCTTATACGCAATATCTCTCATGACTAGAGATGGGATTTTACCCGGTAAATACCCAAGTTTGGGTAAAAATAGGGTAAATACCCGGGAAAATTCCCGAATCGGGTAAATATTCGGGTTTTTTCGTATTTTGCTTAGGTTATATATATTGGAAATATGTAAATACGTGTATATTATAAATAGAACATAGTATTTAAGTCAATTAATGAAAAATAAGACTCCTGGTTCTCCTCTAATTATCTTTAATGCCTCCGGCTGGTATTTGGTATTAGCCACCCTAAAGGTGAGAACAGTACTCCTTGCAAGATCGGAGTTGTGCAACTATCCTAGCGTGAAGTACTGCCTCACTTCGCTAGAACGCCAAGCTTTCTGGAGGCTAGTTGGGCTTTGAAAGCTATAAAGAAGGCAAAGTTGAAACTTGGAGTTATTGAGATGCCAAGAAGCTCAATATGCTGGCTATGGACACTGACACATTTTGGAAAGTGGGAGTCAGGTTGAACGGACTCCTCTTAGTGGAGAACAGACACGCCTGGGTCTTAGCCGCATTAAACATGGCCAGATTGGCATCACCCCCAATCGGAGACTACCTTCAAGGTCAAGTTCGTGCGACCATCGCCTCCCTAAGACACTGGGCTTGAGCTACTTTAGTCCGTGTACTGGCTGAGTAACTCTCTACAACTGTGCTGTCATCTGGGTATCCATCATAAACATTGGGCTTCAGCAGATCGTTGATGTGCAGCAAAAATAAAGTTGCAGAGAGCACAGATCAGTTTTTTTTCTGCAATTAATTGTCACGATATCACGATGTACAGATACAATCTCACCATAAAAAAAAACCGACTTCAAAACTAAAAAGTTAAAAATAACTTAATAACACTGGTTGTGTTAAATGTATTTCTGATTACAAAGTACTTAAGAAAGTATTTTATTTTAGGGACTGTTCTTGTATCGAGGTTTTATGGATTTTTATTATCAACTAGTTGTAACCCTGCCTCGATGTCTTTGAATTATTAGGTTGTATATTGTGTCATGTGAGCTCAATCAGAGCTGAATTTGTTGAGTTTTTGAAGTTTATACAAAACCAACATAATATTTGTGTTTGCGAACAATAAAATAGTAAACATATTGCGTTTGAATTATGACACAAAAAAAATAAGTAACGTGCTAACATCATAATGAAATAAAATATAAAATTATTTTTTGAGTTGGGATTTAGTTTCCTAGATGCAGTAGTATATAAGTATTTTACTAAAAGGGGCTGTCATGAGTAGAGATATATAGGCAATAGGCTCGCCACCTATTACATGGGACCTAAAACATACCGGCGAAATGTTGGTGTACATTAGTACACCACTGCCTAACCCTTCGGGGACAACAGGCGTGATAGTATGTAAGAGGTTGAACAATAAACGCGTAGAAAATTTTCTACGTATGTAGAAAATTTGAGGGTTTCTCTCGATTTCCCAAGGATCCACTCATCAGATCCTCACAATTTTTTTATAAGACCACACGGAAAGCATCAGCTTTCATATAAAACAAGAATTTTCAAAATCGGTTCACCGAATCCACAGTTATGTGGTAAGAAGTTGAACAATAAACGCGTCATCTACGTAGAAAATTTGAGGGTTTCTCTCGATTTCCCAAGGATCCACTCATCAGATCCTAAAATTTTTTTATGGGACCACATGGGAAGCTTCAGCTTTCATATCAAAAAAGAATTTTCAAAATCGGTTCACCCAATCCACAGTTATGAGGTAACAAACATAAAAAAAAAAACAGTCGAATTGATAACCTCCTCCTTTTGGAAGTCGGTTAAAAACACATTTCAATGTTTAGAATACCTAAAACTATGAACGAATATTTGTTCCTCGCAAAGAAACACATAACGTCGCAATTGAAATCCATAATTAGTGCCGGCACACATAACACATAGGGCACACGTTGAAGAGCAGTGCAAAGTACCCTTTTTTCACCGCATTGGTTGTCAAAGATGAATAAACAATAAGAACCATGATGATTATAATAAATAATGAAAATACCCGTTTATTGGGTTTTTTCCCGTATAAATACCCGGTATTTACCCAAATGGGAATAAACCTGGGTTTATTCCCATTGGGTTTTTACCCGCTGCCCATCTCTACTCATGACAGCCCCTTTTAGTAAAATACTTATATACTACTGCATCTAGGAAACTAAATCCCAACTCAAAAAATAATTTTATATGTTATTTCATTATGATGTTAGCACGTTACTTATTTTTTTTGTGTCATAATTCAAACGCAATATGTTTACTATTTTATTGTTCGCAAACACAAATATTATGTTGGTTTTGTATAAACTTCAAAAACTCAACAAATTCAGCTCTGATTGAGTTCAATATACAACCTAATACTTCAAAGAAATCGTGGCAGGGTTACAACTAGTCGATAATAAAAATCCATAAAACCTCGATACAAGAACAGTCCCTAAAATAAAAGACTTCATCAAACTTTCTTAAGTACTTTGTAATCAGAAATACATTTAACACAACCAGTGTTACATTAAATTAAAATGGGACTTGAGAGCCTGTATCCAGTTAAGGCACAGGTGTCTTTCTGGTGCTCGCCGAAGCCTGGCTAAGTGAACAAAGCGAAGATATTGGTTAAGGGCAGACGTACTCGTATCTAACTCATTACAATGCAATTTTGATGATTGGATAGTTGGATTGATTAGTTCTTAATGGAAGAATGGAACTGGATTGGAGATTTGTGGGCGTGAGGTTTTGAGATTGACGGGTTACGTATTTCTACTCTACTTTAGATTCGTATGTAATTATTTTTTATTTTCATTCTTGTTATCTAAGACTTGTGGCTCTGTCATGTTGATAAAAAGTAAGCCTATTATTCAATTTGAGATAATAAACTATCCATATATTTTGCGTGAATCAATCAATGAATCAACTCAGCCTATCACAGTCCACGGCTGGACATAGGCCTCTCCCCAAACTGCGCCATAATACGCCGTCCTCCGCCTTACTCATTCCTTCCTTCGATGACGTCATTGAATAACGAAAGCTTAAATATTTAAACAGCTTTCACATTTATAATATGAAGCAGTATATAATAGTTTCGTAAGATAGACTGCCGAATTGTATGGTTCGAATTCTGATGGAAAAAATATATTTGTGTGATGAACATTTGTATATAGGTACCTCAGCATCTAATGTATATCAACCATCTATTATCAGTAACACAAGCATCATTGATAGGTCAGTACCTACTAGTAATGTATCCTGTGTGTTTTAGTCTATATTTATTTCTTAATAATTTATGTACGTGGGTATTTAAATTAAATTAAAGCAACCCGGTGCCAAGGTTAAGTTAAATAATTAAAAATAAGAGGAGAACTCTTAATTAATTAATTATAAACTTAATCTTTTTCAATTAAACGCACTGTCTACATTAGGGTTAAGCAATTAATACATTTTTTTTATAGAAAACCGCGTTTTATAATAATATTACGATTAATAACGAAGTCAAAAATATAATCTATCAACACGCACATCCATCAACACACATTATTTTCAACATTTTAATAATTTGTCAAAGTTAACCCTACAACAATAGCGCCCGGTCCAACACGCCCGCTGTTGACAAAACTATATTACCGAAAATTGGACAATATTGCACCAAAACGGGTCATATTATGTTCATAAACCCACCGCGCAGTTGGCCGTAAAACACAATGGAATGATCTAGTTGTTATGACCCTAAGTTTACAATGTGACAATGGAAACGAGAATTTCCAGTTTTACGGATTCGGGACTGTGAAAAAAATGGATTTTTGAATGGTCGGCACGAGCTTTATGTTATTATGTTGGTGATTGAATGTAATTTGATTTGATGTATCCTTAATTCACGAGTAAAATAATATGAATGGATATGTAGCAGTAGAAGACGCAGCGTGGATAGCCCCCAGCAAGGTGGACCGACAACCGGGAAAATGGTGCTGAATTCCTGGTTGTGGGTGGCGCGGAACCGGACCTCATGTGATGTTGATATGATAATGCTGATGTAGCAGTACTTACCTAAAAACGACCGCATTGCGATCCTTACAGCTCGCAATGATATTAGTTCTAAAATGTATATGAAAATACATATATTCGCTGCCGATGGCAAGACGTATACCTAATGTGGCCGTAGGAACCATATATAAATATATTTTTTTAAATCGTGCACCTACGTAAACTGGAACTGTAAGTTATTAAATTAACGCCCGAATTAATGGAATCCTATAGTCAAAACCGCCTTTTAGTCGAGTCGAATGTCAGTACAAGTCAGTGATATATTAGATAAATATTTAATCGCCTTTTGTTCATCTTACATTTCCACTAAATACGATGGCCAACTTAAAACCAGAACGTAGGCAATGCATAAAAAATGCAAAATTAGAAAAAAGCTAAAACAATGGCAACATTCGTCGGCTATGCAGACTCTGCGTCCGTCTAGCGCTCTCCGCGAACAATAGTGACCATTGTTACACCGTCCATTTTAAATGAACAAAATGGCGTTCCGAATTCAAACATAAAAGCGAAAATCGGGGTTTTGAAACAATGCTTGTCTCTAATCCCTATGAAGGGTTAAATGCATGCTATTGGTCAACTGTACCCCCACGAACAACTTTTGTGCATGCGTTTGTGTGCGTTGCGAAATTTACGTATTATTGTTGTGCGATTTGTATGTGTGGTAATGGGTTCTCGTGATGCATTTTTAAATAATGAACATTGTTACGTTTTTTTTTGGAATGGCTCATTACAATTTCATGAGGTTTTTTTTTTAAATATTGCTTGCATGTTTTTTTAGAATGTCGTTTTCTCCAATCCTTTGTTATTGGTAATAACTGCTGTATAGCTGTTTGCCCAAGTCTACAAAAATAAACTATAATGTAGCAGTGTCGGTTAATTGCGATGACAATCTCTTCGCTACTCCTTTAGGTTAAATAAAAAGACAACCCAGCCTATTCTGAGACCGCAATTTTCTAGCAAAAATAATTTACCCCCAGACAGCTCATGTCATCTCACTTCAAACTCCACTAACCTACTAACAAAGACAGCGTGAGCACAGCGCATAAAAACAAACGACGTACGACATATCAGCCAGGACAATTCATCGAACCCGTCATCCGCGACAGCCAGAAACGCAATCAAACTTCCCTACTCGGGATACATTGTACCCCGTCCCACTTTTCTCGAAGAGACTATTATTTGAATGTCTTTCAACCCGTGAGAAGGGTCCTCGCCCACCCCCCACGCGTGTGCCAGCCTGATAATGTAATTAAAACAACACCTTTATTCGGAGTAGTCACATTTTGTAACGAGTTTTAGTTTGATATGTGGCGACATCTTTCGGGGATTTCTTGTAAACTTAATCTCTGTGTGGTTTGCGAATTAGAACAGGACTTTGCTATTGTTATGTTTTGTTCGTGAATTGTCAAACAGACGGAAACTCAAACCTGTCAACCCTTATGGGACTACGTGAAATACATACAAATAGAGAGAGGTATTATATTCTTCAAAAGTAATACCAGAGTTAACTGAAATCCTAAAAGAAGACAAAAATATTTAGTAGGACTTGGCCAAGTACCTATTAAAATTAAAATTATTGAAATTTCCTTTGATCATTTATCACCAATAAACCATGTACCGTCACTAGGTATACCACAATAAAAGCAACATACAAAAAAACACTGATATTTTTGTTTAGCGTTAATTAAAAAAACTGCTCACTACCCAGACCACAGGGGGGAGTGGTATAAGAAAAACACACATTAACCTCCAGACGCGTCGCAAAACATAATCCCTATAAAGAAACAAAGGACTGTCGCACATTTAAGTCGACGGAGATTTTCAAAGTGAAGCGCCTGAATTCTGCGAGAGAAATTTTCGGGGTAACATTATACCCGTGCATTAGGGCTAAGTGATACCGTCACATTTGTTGGATTAATTCATCATCTGAATTGCCGTGGCCAGACTGATGGGCCGGAACGCCCGACGCCCCTAACCCCCCTCTCGCCGGTGGGGGCGCTTACGTACAGATAACTTTCCCCTCTGTTACGTATGGTGTTTTAATTATGTGTTGTTTTTCGTGTTTAGTGGCGATTTTAGTTTCTCTTGAAAAAAACTATATTCGTTTTAGTAAGCAAAATAACTAATGTGTGTAAATTAAGTAGGTAGTTAGGTACCTAGATTTCATTTACATAATTTTAATTTTGAATAAACATTTTAATACTAGTTTGCTTGGAAAGTAAGTTTTACTACTTTACGTTACTGACGAAATCGACGAGATATAAAAAATATTATATTTTCCTTTTGACCTAGCTCTTGTTTTAAACTTCTTTCACCTACAAACAAAACTTAAATCACCGAAAGCAAAGAATAAAGTTTAGCTAAAGTGGTAATCAGCGCTTGTAGCGCTTAGCTTCGCCCGATGCCCTTTTGCCCCCCCGAATTAGACCCCCTCCCAGGGGGAGTCCCCACTCTACGGGACAGCTAGTGTAAGGATAAATGGGAGGGCTGGCTCTTCTGGTTAAGTGTAGATTTTCCGAATGCGGTGTTGATGACGGCTCTTAGTGAGGGGATGTTAGGTGTCGATAGTTTTTTGTATCATGTTTTAAAAGTTTGAACTATTTGTGAATACATTTACGTGAACGGAATTCTTAGCAAAAAATCTGTGGTGGATACTACAGCCTTTTTTTGTTAATATAGAAGTTCACACTAACACACATTCTTAAACTCTCTAAATTATTTGAAAATATAACCTTACATTACTTTTATTTTAAGATCATGTGACAAAGTTTTATTTAGTTCTTCTCAAGTCAAGAGAAATTCTCAGTAGCTGTAGTATATTCTGGGTTTGTGCCCTGTTGAAAAACGTACGGGCAAAATATGGGAGTATCTCTATCTATTGAATTATATTGTAACCTATTTAGTATTTTATATAACTTTTACATGACAGATAAGATAAGATATTTTATTTTCTTTACATAGTAAACCTTTAAAGTACATTTAAATATATCGAGAATTTTTGAAAGAAGGCTGTCTCCCATCACTACGCGAGTCCCCGAGACCGTTGGACAGCGAGGTTGTAAATACTCGTGTAAAATTGTCCACATTCCCCCTGGAAGCCTTTTGTGTTATATATTTCTTTGTTATTTACTACGCCCGGCGAATGTACGCTACCTGATGTGGGGGCAAATGTTGGCTCAGTTATAGCCCTGTGTAGATATGCTGAGGTTTTAAATCCTGTAATTTGTGGTTGCGATCTTTGTGATGTACAACAATAATATAATGCACAAATATATGTACATAGTTCTGGTTTAAATCGCGTACACGTATTTAAATTAGACATACTGAAGGCTTAACATTTTGTTATATTATATGCGTAAGTATGCGTTATCAATGAAAATAAATTGTTATTATATCTTTCCTTCTACCACTATAAAGATTATAATAGAAAAAGATAAAGGTTGGCTAGACTGTTCTGTGATAATTGTAATGATTAAAATATACACAAAACGTTCGTGAAGGTGTGTTACTCATTATTATCAGTGAGATTTTAAGTAGTTAAATAGATCATAAGAAATTAAGTCTCGTTTAAGCCTTAGTCTCGTCCTTAAACATTTAAAGTTCAATTTAACACATCATAATAATAGTTAATATAGGGACCTAAAATTTAATTACTGCTTCGACGTTTTAACTTTTATACCCTGAAATTGTATTAGATATTCTCACTATAAGTACTTATTTTTTTAACATACATGGCTTTCAACCGAACTTATGCTTTAAAAAAATCTCGTACAGTTAGAAGCAAAATACATTTTATTGTTCCTTATAGGTAATGTCTAGGACACATGGAAGATGCTCAACCTGAAGTTTTTTGATAAACCATTACCTAAAATATAACTTGAAGTTGTCCTGCTTAAGTGTCCCTTAAGTTTTTTAATTTCAAGTTAGTCACTAATCGTGAAAACATGTAAATGGCTTTATGATACATACTTTTTCTATTTTATTCCATTTTAAAGCTTTTGGTTTTCCAAATTAAAATAAATAAATAACTAACTATGTGTGCTTGTTCTCCCAAAAACGTGAAGACAAAACTCAACACACAGACACGTACCACTATAGAACAAGGGACATCGGCGTTCGCGTCACGAACCGCGCGAGTTAATTGCTAAGCACAAATGAGTGGCGGCGAGCGAGTTACACAGCTACAGTCGGCCGACACCTGTACTGTAAGCCAGGCGGACACAGGCATAACCCAAATAATAATATTTTCTTGATGAAATTTTTTTTGTCACATACTATCAAGCAGAGGTATGTATACCTACTAATTAATGTACACCCACATTTCGCCGGTGTGTTTTAGGTCCCATGTAATAGGTGGCGAATCTATTGCCACATATTATTTTCTATTGTTATTGTAAGAAATGGTGTAAGTACGGTTTTCTAAAAAAATATGAGATGTTCTGCATATTTTATCCCGACGAAATCTATCATAAGGTAAACCATAGAGTTATTTTGGTTGTAAATTTAATATTTATTAAAATATTTATTAATTGCTGTGATTAAGACAGAAGTAGGTATTCGTGTAAAGTTAAATTTGTGATATACCTACCTACATATATAATGCTTACATACTTCTAATTGTATACTCCGCCCGAGTTACAATCAAGACTTCGGACACGATGTCTTTCAATATGTAATACTGATTGAATATTCCTATGGTATAAACAATTGCAATAAACAGATTTCTCACATTTACGAGAATATTATAATATATGTATACATTAAACTAAAACGACATACATTTTACAGATTTTATCGTGGTATGTTATTAAATACCGACGCTTTTTTATAGCATTAATTTTTAAAGTCAAACTGACCTTCATATTCATGAAGTGTAGGCAAATATAACTTGATCTAGATATTAATTTATTTTTCTTATTTATTTATCTACCTATAGTATCTATTCTTAGAAAATCAAGTCATTATCCTTTGCACGCGTAGTACGCGCCGTGCCTTACAACAAAATGTCTCCCTTTCACCTTCTACTTTCGCTTGGATAATCTTATTTTTGCCTCCGCCAAGGTGCTATAATCCCTCTGACAAACGCAATATAGTTCAAAATCGCCCACCACTTTACCAGGAGTTAAAATGTATTACCTTTTATTGTGATCCTCAACAGGGATTAAGAGAGAGCGCGGTTTTGAATTTTGATTCGGATTGTAGCGCTCAACTTGGCCATCGAAATTAGACCTCTCCCAGATTATTTGTCGACCCTTTTCTAATCTGATCGGAGAAGGAACTAGAGGGGAGGGGTAGGTCCCGTTATACTGGTTTATTCATAACTATGCACACCTATTTTGCCTATTGCTTTGATTACATTCTTCGGAATGGTCTTTAATGAAGATTTTGAATGTTGAAGGCGTGGTTTCGCTTGTTTAGAGACTTAAGCAGTACTGTTATTGTGTATTTGTACAGTTTCCACTGAGTATGATCTTTTGTAATCTCAGTTCTAGCTTGGGACCGAACTCTTTGCTACAATCACGAACTTACTTTACGTTACTCGAGTTAGCTGTTACTGAAACTGCATTGCTTAAATATTATTATTATACATACATATAATATACAGCTGACCCAGTAAACGTTGTTTTGCCACATTTAAGGAGTTGGATGGTAGAAGAGTGAAAAATTAGAGTTATAAGTACTTTTAATGCCGATAATTAGAAAAAATACAAAAAAAGTTTTGACAAAAAATTAAAAAAGAAAAGTCTGGTGAGTGACATCCTTATCAGTTAGGGGTGTAAAAAATACCCTACGACCGATTCTCAGACCTACCAAATATACATATAAAATTTCATAATAATACGTCTAGCCGTTTCGGAGCGACAAACACCGTAACACGAGATTTTTATATATAGGATTATTGGCTATTTATATAATCTTCATAGAAACTAATTTTAAATTGTTATGTGAGGATCATCGTCATTATTTAAGACTGAGTTAAAACTTTTCAAACCAAAACCTAGAATATTCTTTCTAATGTTTCGTTAAAGCTTGGAAATCCGTAGGGAAGGTGATTGTTTAGTAGATTTATTCCTTATTTCATAAAATTATATGAATGTAATGTTCATTTTAATCTTATAATTTACAATGAAGCATCTATATAAAACGAGAAGCTGACTGATTGACTGACTGACATATGGCAGGGCCTAAACTATACGGGTTGGAAACTTTTTATTTTGCACAGGGGTTCTTTTTATAACGTAGAGCATTAAGTAAGGATTTTCGAAATTTCAAAAAAAAAAAAACAAATTGCAAGCGAACGAATCTTGGGAACCAGCTAGTATTCTATAAATATGTACTAATCATGTTATGTTCACCCATATTTTTACATTAAACATGAAAATAAAAATTTAAATTGTAATTATTAATATTGTTATTGTCCCTCTATCCAACACTATATGTGACATGGTTATTACAGCAGTGCCGGATATAGGGACAATCAACTCTAGCCGCTATCATCGCCAGTACGGTGTTTGCGCTGTCCCGCACTCTGCGTACCAAAGAATATAGTATTTGAAATAACTTTCTCATTGACAGCAGATCTATACATAAATTAGCACGGCTATCAGATGGCCGTATCGTTAGACACCTAACATTTTGGGATAACGACATTCCATTAGGAAGTGAAACGGTCATTAGCATAAATTCTAGCGCGCAGGTGGTTGCTGCCCATTCTATGGCGATAAAAGACGATGAGACTATAGGTATCGTTCGAGACGAGACGAGATTAGTTATAAATTTGACAACCCGATTAGCCCAGTGGTAGTTAACGCTGCCTTCTGTGATATGGGTCCCGTGTTCAAATCCCGATTGTGACAAAATATTTATGTGATGAGCATCAACATTTGTATCCGAGTCTATGTATAAAATGTTTGTAATTACAAAAAAAAACAGGTATACATGTAGTATATTAACCTTCTTATATTACGGTACTAGATGGCGCTGTGTCATAATGTCCGGAAAAATCTCAAAAAGGATATTAACCTCGGAACAGTATCCCGGACCTCACAGTCAGCAAGGTCGATTGCGAATATAATTCTTCATCATCAATCCATTTATATTTTAGTTCTAGGCATGGCATTTATTAGATTAGTAAGTAACTGACGACCCGTTTAGCTCAGCGCTAGTTCACGCTGCCTTCTGTGCTACGGCTCCCGGGTTCGAATCCCGGTAGGGACAAATGTTCGTGTGATGAACATCAACATTTGTATCCGAGTCATGGATGTATTTATGTATAATAAGTATGTATTTATAAAAAAAATTAATATATGTATTATATCAACCTTCTAGTATCCGTAACAGTCCAGAGATATTTCGTAAGCAGGCTTAGCCTTATGGCATAAGTACATACTAACCTAATAGGTGCTACTAAAGTAAAAAGTTCAACAAAATATTTTATTCAACCGGTTTCAACAAACCCGTCTGGTCTATGTGACCAGTTATTAGGGCGTTTTAACCCTTTCGCTAGTCCCCCGCTACAGAATGACCTCACCGACCCATTTCCCTGTTTTTCTCTTAAATCAACCCTACGTCGCGTGCTGTTTGTGGGGTAAAAATGTTGTTTTTTGATAATAAAATAAGTTTTATTACTTATTGTGAAACATATGTCCTCGCTTATTATTATTTTTATTGATCATGTTGATGTGACGATAAGTTTATTAGTATTGAACTGTTTGTATTGACATTTGGAGGGTTAACGGTATACGAAAAAAGTATACAAAATATATTCTTTATCTTTCTTTTTTATTTGGTATTATGTAATTTTATGCTATATGATATTTATATTTTTAAAAGATGAATTTGGCTTTTACTTAATCAATTTGTCTTCAGATTGATAAGTTAGACGCTTGTCCAAAACGTTAGTAGTTTAAGAAACTATATTAGATACATTGATAAGCCTAACCACTTTATAAGCCACTTTAATCAGGTTAAAAGTTGTTAAACTCATCATGAACGTGTAGAAGAATCATCATGAAGACTTTATTGTCCCATTAATAATAATAAATAAGTAGTAAGAAGCCATTACTTGAGTAGCTGCTGCTATTTCTACTACCTCGACTCAGTATGATCTTTAATATAATATAATAAATAGAACAATTGTTCTATATCTATACATAGTATGGCATATTCGCGGATAATTCGCTTAAACAACCACTGCAAAAATAGATAGATTTTTGTATTATAGATACATATATTAAAAACCCGTACATAATAAACCCCACACATTATTTCCGACCATTTGCCTTTTCTAATCGTTTAAAATAACGTATCACTCTATCAACTAAAATTTAATGCGAAATAAAAACCTGTTTTACTAGAAATAGGACCCTCGATACACTTGCGAAATGCGAATGCAAAAAAATGCATTGTTCAAAATGGCAGATGTTTAAAATTATTACAGCAATAATTTTATTTTAAAATAAGAATAACACACTTGTGCAGTAACGGTCATTTTTTGAATTTGGCACTTTTGTCCGTTAAAAAAAAACTAGAAAAATATTTTAATAATTTATCACATGCTCAAACGGTGAAGGAAAACATCATGAGGAAACCTGCATGCTTGAGAGATTTGTCTTGATGGCATGTGAAGTCTGCCAACCCGCAGTAGGCTAGCGTGGTGGACTATAGCCTTATCCCTCTCATATGAGAGGAGACCCGTGCCCAGCAGTGGGACGTTAATGGGTTGATGATGATGATGAGGTATTTTAATATTATTAAATCCAAATCGATTCGAATATTTTAGGTTCCAGTATATTTGTGAACATAGATACTGTTATTTCAATCCTTTGTGTCTTCTATTGGACTAGAGATCATGCTAATGAATTAAAATCCTTATTTCCTTAACTTAGTAGCCATGAGTTTAAAGTTGAGTCTTCTAATAGTCAGGCAGACGATTTTTTTAGATACTTACAAAGAATCTTCTTTGTAAACAGTATGAATCTACGATATTTCAAAACACACATACATGATACATTTATTACATAATATGCATTCAGATAATAAAATATAGGTACTATTAGAAATAAGATTAATTAGCATAGTTATGAAAATCTAATTTTATATACTTACATTTATTTTAAGTTATAGCTGTGCCTTCGGAATTCATGTTTGATACCACATAATATGTATTTACCAGATGGTAACTTATCATAATATGCATTTACCAGATTTCTAATAGTACCTATATTTTATGATCTGAATGCAATATGTAATAAATGTATCATGTATGTGTGTTTTGAAATATCGTAGAGTAGATAAATAGTAATGTAGAAGAGAATAAAAATATGTAGATATATCCTAATAATTGTCTGAGAGATTCACTCTATGGTATGTAAAGTCTACCAGCTCACATTAGACAAGCTTGGTGGCCTAATCTTTTTCAAATGAGAGTAGTCGCCGTGTCTAGTAGTGGGACAGTTATTGAGTTGATGATAAAAATGTATATATATGTTGGCGACTTTGTAGTCTTTAATAATAAGCTATTAATCCAAACGTATGTTTATATCAGGTACAAACATAAAAAAAACTAAGAACCAATATAAGAATATTAGTAAATAAACATACCTTTTTGCAACTTTTTGCAGCCCTAACGCCGAAGAATCGCTTGAACAAAAACGATCAGTAAGTAGGTATATTTAATATCAATCAATCAACGACACGTCCCCACATCTGACCGGTGTCCACGCGGGGGGCGGGGCCTCGCACGCACTGTCCATCGTCCATTGGTCAGCTGGCGTCACGCAACTACTGACGATTGATCACCGGTCACTTCAACTGGGGATATTCTGTTCGAATAATATTTTTTTGTGGGGAAGAATTTAACCGTGCTCTTATTGGGAGATATTGGAAGGGTGTCCCGATTTCTTATAGGATAACAAGTATGATGAGTGATGACAGTGTTAAGTAAAACTTGGTCTGGAGCTGTGAAAATATCCTGTTAAAGAGTTGGTAAATGTCTAGTTCAATGCTATCAAAAAGATAAAGTTGAAAACTGATATTGAGATCTATGGATTTATTTATCAAAATATTAAAATCATAAAATATGGTAAACTATTTTTTTTTCTATAAAATAATTTACTGCTACATAGGTAGGTATAGCAAGATAAGGTGGATAATATTCTATATACTTTATATTCTTTTGGGTAGGAACCTGCATTACCTTACATAACTTAAACTCTCTTTTTTTAAGTCATCACTGCCAGACCTTTAAGAGACAAAAAGAGGATGAGACCTAGGTACTATTTAAAGGAACTTAAATACATAAAAGATTAACCTACCTACCTGAAGGTATTACCTATACTATGTACTTGTGTCAGCGAAATTCTAAAAAAATATGAAAAACTAACACAAGTAAGTAACTAGTATATCACTTTAATGTACCTAGGTAGTTCCCAAATAAATACAAAATTTCATATATCTGCAATGGTAGAAGTTGTTAGGTAGTAAAATTATGGTAAAAGTTTGTTGCGTTTCTTAATTACCTATGTTATCTGTGGTCAGCCTCATGGGACACATCTATGTAGGTAGCTGGTACCAACAGAAATAATGTTGCAACTTTAGTACAGTTTTATAAAATAAGAACATTTTATAAATTGAGAAAGTTATGTCATGTCATGAATTTTGCAAGTATCTATCGCCTATACTTATATCACCCACAGTGCATTACAGCTGCATTATTTATAAATGTATTTATTTATCAATAAAATAAATTATTAATCAAAATTAATGAAAAAATGTGTAAAAGTACGGTGTGTTTCGGATCATTTACAGCATCTGAGACCAATAAATAATGTAAATTTAAAAGAATTGCTTGTATTATATGTTACAATAATAATTAAACAGTTAAAGATTTATCTAGCTAGTTAAACATCGGACATGCGCCGGCGCATATTGGATGTTAATTCTCCAGTATTATATATTAGTCTATGATGTTAATCCGTTAAGTGCTGCCATCTATATCAGATTTTACAATAGCTGTGTAATACAACTGCCATCTATTGGATTTATGTTGTATTTAAATGAAAATCGATTGACGATATTATGTTTGAATTCCAATATAACAATATCGTTTCAAATAAGAAATGCATTAGTTACCTATGTGTAATTATCTACTGAAAACTTTTTGCACTCTTCAATAAATTAATTTTTAAATACTTTAAATAATATCTAATTACGACAATTGTATTCTTTTGTATATTATTTATATTCAAATCTGTATTTGTGGAATCTTAAATTGCTAAAGATGCTAAAGAATACAAGTTATCTTATAAAATATAAAACAAAACATGAAAAAAGAACAATGCTTAGTCAACACATTTGTTTTACTCAGCAATTAATCAAACTGAATAAAATTAAATAAAACCTAAACTTCTGTTGTCAAAGTTCGTGATCAAAGTTGTCGCTACTCGACAATAGATGGCGCTAGTAACACAAGTGTTTACTCAAAATAAAACGTTCTGAGTCTTGTGTATTTTTTTAACAAATTATCAATGATAGTTAAATGATAAATCATTTAATTTAAAAAAAGAACAAGGAATAGTAATACTAAGAATGTTGATCTCTTTGTGCATCACCATCACGTAGAGTGCTACAGTTTTTTAAAAGCATTTGCTACTGAAACATGTTGATATAAATTCAAAATTTATAATTTGAGGAAAGTAATTGTACTTAAAAGCAACAAAAATTCTAAATTTTATAGAATTAGTGTTTCAATTTATATGACAGTAATTTTATCATTTTTATTTTGTTGCAATGAAATTGTGTCCGTCTGGATGTTTTAATTTATCGGTAATATGTCCTCGATAAACACACATTTAGTACCGTTAATGGTAGTAATAGTGATACCACTTATGAATCCACGTTACTTACGTGGATTCATAAGATTCCTACTAGATCTTCGCAATGAGCAAAACGTAATATTGAAATCAATCGCAAAAAATATTAAGCAATTGTTAACTAATGCGCTGATAAGGTGAGTTGAAATTTTAACTACACTAGCGACCCACTCTGGCTTCACTTGGGTAGACATATAGGTGTTTGATAAATTATAAACATCGAGAGATATCACAGTAACATTTTCGCAAAAAAAAAAAATTGCTCGGTTTATATTACTGAAGTTTTCGTACATTCTAATAAAAATAATACTAAAGAAATAATTAGATCGGTCTAGTTGTCCAAATCTTTTCTCTTTACAATATTAGTACCTATAAGTACGTAGAATATAAGCTATAAAATATTTAGACACAAGGTATGTCGCTAATCAATACTATTGAGATAGTATTGAGATCATAATTGAGCCAGTGAGCGGAAGACGTGCTAAGCATGCGGTCCTGGCTTCGAATATATCCGAATCCAAATGTACATACATTTGTTTTATTACCTAAGCCATATTGATGGATTAAGTATTAATACGTAAATAGTCACCTACCTACCTTTATGTTAATTTTCTTATTTTATTCATATTAGATAATTCATTGGCTTAGGTTAGGTTAGGTTAGGCACACACGAATCCAAAAAACTTACTTTATTATATTTGATACCTAATATACTAAATTGTCTACTCTGTTGACGTTTGATCATCACCATAGGTATATTATACCACTGCAGGATTTTCTTTTTTTTAATTGACTCGAATTATAGTTTTTTACTGTAGTCCACCACGCTAGCCAAGTCTCAATTGCCAGACTTCACATGCTATCGAGAAAATCCCTCCTCATGTAGCCTATTGACAATTAATTTGTATATAATTAGTAAAATTTAGTCATTATTTTGACTACATACACGTTTACCTGAGTTTTACGTAGCTTAGTTAATATTAAAATTAATTGATTAAGTATAGTAATGGTATATTAAAATTATTTAGGTATAGCTCTTCTTACTTTATAGAACGACACTAGATACAGGCTAATGAGAATGAAATTAGATTTTGTTGGCAGAATTTCTAATAAGAAAATAAAATTAAGTAATTGTTTAGTCACCAAAGACGTTATATTACTACCTAATAATTATTATCTACCAAACATATTAATTATATTCTTCTGTGTGCCATTGAAACTGTGAATACTGTATCTTCTACTTTAATCTACGCTAATGTTGTGCATGTCTGTAATTGACGTAAACACTAGTCTATATAATTTCCTTTAAAATATCAATGTTTGTGTTTATGTTGTTGATGTGCCTTACATAAATAAATAAACATGACATAATTATCACTTACTTAAGATTGGATGGGTAGGTTCCCTTTCTGACTTGCGCTGATGAGATCTAAACACACACGGTGTTTAAATCTCGACAGCGGTCAATAGCACGTTGCTATAAACTGAATACAAACCTAAACTACTTCCTACTCACCTTTACTACCTTTTGGGCGATGGAAATATTGTCAGGAAACTAGCAAGCTATATAACACACAAGATCAAAAATACCAGAGAAGGTAGCAACTTCACACTTTGTTTAAGCTTCCCCCTAAAATAAGGTTTGTCAAGACAGAACTACCAATCATAAGAAATATCTTTGATATTGATGCCCTGCATCAATTGTAAATCTTTTATATTTTCGTTAAGATCGATGTTTTATGGTATTTTTCTTCAGTGTTTATTAATTACTAGCGTCCGGTCCCAGCTTCAAACGGGTATATGTAAGTATTTAATACATATTTTAAAAATTATAAAGTTTGATTAGAATTTTTACATACGCATCCTTATTATTAAAGAAATATATATTTTATGGTCATCACGGGTAGCGTAGCATTGTAATGGTGAGAATAAATTATTCAAATCGGTCCTGTAGTTTTGGAGATTACTCAATACAACCCCAACACAAGTAATCAAGTAATTCCTCTTTATAATATATAGATAAACACTAGCTTCGGATGATAATGCCTGTATCTAGCGCCATCTATCGTTTCCCATCTAACACCTTCACACCCTTGTGGATTGAATGTGTATGAAATTTATTTGTTTATAACTACTAACAATCCCTTGATTATAGGTAAGGTAAAACTTAATGCAATACTGTAGGAATATTCATAATGATTTCTTTTTTTAAGCGAAATAGAAATGAGAATCTTATTTGAGCTGTGGTAGCCTAGCGGTGTGACCAGTGGACTGACATTTCAAAGGTCTTGAGTTCCAATCCGGGCACGCACCACTGACTTTTTGGAAGTTATGTGCTTATTTATCACGTGCTCAAACGGTGAAAAAACATCGTGAGGAAACCTGCATGTTTGAGAGATTTGTCTCGATGGCATGTGAAGTCTGCTAACCCGCAGTAGGCTAGCGTGGTGGACTATAGCCTAATCTCTCTCAAAATTAGAGGAGACCCGTGCCCAGCACTGGGACAATAATGGGTTGATGATGACAATTTGAAGAGTACCATTTGGCATTATGTTAAATAGAGACTGAAAAACTTCTTAAGACTGTTTAATAAAACTCTATACAAACTGTCGCTTTAAACACAAGCCTACCTTATTCATCTCATAATAAGAAACAGCTTCTCCATTTTGTCCATACTTGCAGAAATATTTACATCGTACATCATACATACTTATTTAGCGGCACTAGCTAAATAAGTACATATTAAATCACTCATCACGCCTATCTTATAAATAGGTAGGCAAAGACCGCAGATTTCTACCTGCTGCTATATTTCATTTTTCAAATTACTTTGTCATTATTAATTAAAAGTGCTTTTTAAAAAAAAACTTTGAGAAATTTTGTTGTTATCACGATTACCGAACATCACTTTGTTAATTGTCGCTGACTTTCAATTCAACACAGGGTTGCTAATCTAATAAGCATTAATAAAATCTACATGTGTAGGTAAGTCCTTACTAAAATTACTTTAGACGACCCAGTTAGTCCAGCGGTAGTTAACACTGCCTTCTGTGCTTTGGGTCCCGGGTTCGAATCCCGGTAGGGACAAATGTTTGTGTGATGAGCATAAACATTTGTATCCGAGTCATGGATGTTTCTATGTATAATATGTATGTATTTACAAAAAAAAAAGTATATATGTAGTATATCAACCAACTAGTATCCGTAACACAAGCCTCGTTGCTTAGCTCGGAACTAGAGGGCGCTGTGTCATAATGTCCAGGAATATTTATTAATTTATATAGGATGCGAAAAAATTGTCAGCCACAAATTCGCCCAAGAAAATTGAAAATTATTATTTTCGTTGTGAGATAGTGTTGACTATTCTTTCAGCTCAAGTAATCAGCGCAATACCTAATGGTGGATTAGCTTCGTTAGGTACACATTTTCAGAAATTGACCACACGACAAATTCGTTACTCGACTTATCTTATTTCACCACCAATAAGAATGAAATACTAAGAAGACTATTTAAGCACTTTCAGTGTTCCAACTAGAAAGGTTTCAAGCTCAGTCTTTTGTGGTTCTATTATAATTGATTATGCTGATGATTGGTACCCAGATTCTCATTTCTTCTAAATTATAATAACTGCCTCGTTGGTCTAGTGGTCGTACAGTGCGATCGCGAGCAAAAGTTCCTGGGTTCGATTCCCAGATCGAGCAAAGTGTTATTGGGTTTTTCTGTGAGATTCTCAGTAGCAGCTCGGAGTTTGGATTCGTGTCGGGTCAATGGCAATAGGCTCGCCCCCTATTAAATGGGACCTAAAACATACCGGTCAAAGCGTGGGTGTAAATTAGTACACTTCTGCCTAACCTTTCGGGGACGACAGGCGTGATGGTATGTATGTTTGTATATGTAACTTCTATATTGTTGGTGGAGTATGGCACAGGTTGATGAGAGAGAAGTTGGTGAAAGGTTTTGATATATGTACGTACGATGGATGTTGGTGTATTTATAAGTATTTTATCTGAACCGCTCACTGAAGTTGACATTTTAATTTAAAGAGTACTAGCTGCCTCCCGCGGCTTTACCCGTTTGGTATATAGATAAAAAGTAGCCTATGTGTCAATCCAGGCAATAAACTATATGTATGCTAAATTTCACACAAATCCGTTAAGCATCCGTACTAACTGTCACATTTATAATATTAGTAGGATTAAATCGAATAATTTCAGGTATACTATGTAAGTTACTAATAAGATTAGGACACGATGAAGCTGGTATGGTTAATTGAACATCCTAAGTAAATAAAGATTTAAAAAACAACTTCTAAATTAGATACTTGGATCGACTTCAACAATTGCATCCATTTCATCTTTGAACTGCGTAAACATGAACACATACCCTGATATCGTTCTTAAAAAAGATCCTCAGATATATCTGTTAGGTTTTTCCTGAATTAAGAAACTGTTTTTTTCCTGATTACCTTAAATGTTACCTTCACCAATGTAGAGTAGTTCCCATAGTCGTAACCAAATTGCTCCCAAAATACTTGAAGTTCTTTATAATCACATCCTTTTCATGCTCAATACTGATACGGCAAACCGTATCAGTAATACGTACGTAATATATAAATAAATAGATTTATCCGCACATTATAGCACAGCGCCGCCGCCGCCTAGTTCAGGGCTAAGCAACGAGGCTTGTGTTACGTGATGGTTGATACACTACATAAATATAGTCTTTTTTTTGGAAATACATACATATTATACCTACATAAAAATGTCCATGACAAAAACGTCCACGAGTATAGACATATGACCTGAGTCAAATGTCCATTACACAAACAATCAACTGTAAAACTCGGGAATATCTTTTCATTACAATTCGTCATCATCGTAAATTTGTCATAGTCGTCATATTTGTATTATTTTTGTTATTTTATACATCATAAGTAAGTATAGTTTATAAGTATAGTTTTACCGAGTTTCGGTATATTTATTTCAACTTTTCATTCTCTGTGACCATTTTTAACCGACTTCCAAAAGGAGGAGGTTATTAATTCGACTGTTTTTTTTTTTTTTTTTTTATGTTTGTTACCTAATTACTGTGGATTGGGTGAACCGATTTTGAAAATTCTTTTTTTATATGAAAGCTGATGCTTTCCGTGTGGTCTTATAAAAAAATGGTAAGGATCTGATGAGGGTATCCTTGGGAAATCGAGAGAAACCCTCAAATTTTCTACGTATATGACGCGTTTATTGTTCAACCTCTTACATACTATCACGCCTGTTGTCCCCGAAAGATTAGGCAGAGGTGTACTAATGTACACCCACGTTTCGCCGGTATGTTTTAGGTCTCATGTAATAGGTGGCGAGCCTTTAGCCGGGCACGAATCCAAACTCCGAGCCGCTACTGAGAATTTCACAGAAAACCCCAATAACACTTTGCTCGACCTGGGAATCGAACCCAGGACCTCTTGCTCGGCAGTCGCACTGTATGACCACTAGACCAACGAGACATATAATACAACGTACCTATTACAGACACTAAAAAGTAAGAAATAAAATAAAAAACTGCGTTAAAAAAAACCGACTTCAAAACTAAAAAGTTAAAAATAACTAAATACAGTTTTAACTTCTTTTTAGTTTTAAAGGTATGAAGTCGGTGCCAGTGCCTGGTTGTACACTGCGCGATGGGTGTGCCTTTTAACCTTTGCATTTGGCTTGGCACCGTCTTCATACCTTTAAAACTAAAAAGAAGTTAAAACTGTATTTAGTTATTTTTAACTTTTTAGTTTTGAAGTCGGTTTTTTTTAACGCAGTTTTTTTTGCTTTTACGTATTTGAGTCAATGCGGGCAGAGAGTGCCATATCGTTTTAAATCCATCTTATGTAGCATTTTTGTACATTAATGTTTAGAAAAATAAATCTATAAAAAGTTGTATTTGTAAATTCTGTAATTTACCAATTATAAATGTATAAATACCTAGGATTACTACCCAGTCTCAACTTGTTATTTTTACTCAAATGTCCTGCTGCGGTCGATTCGTTTAAAATACCTAAAATATTATTGAGTAGACCGTCGACACGTCATGCTTGTAAATAAGTACTGAGATTGCTGAGACTAGTTGACTCATACGAGTACATGCGATGCCAATCCAAATTATTTCTAATTTCTTCTTTTGTGTAAGCTAAAAGCTTTTGTGGTAACCGGACCTAACCTACGACCTAAGTTAGATTTGAAAGACGTACAGTCTTATTGCAGTTTTGTATAAATTCGAAGAGTTATACCACTAACTATCCTATATTTTGATATGTACGTAGTTGATGGCAATTGGCTCACTACTTAGTCTCATTACATCAAGTCTTTTAAAGCTTTAAATGCCAGTTGGATTTATCAGACCAATATTCTTGTGTCCAATTGGATATAAAAATACTTGACGTCTAAATGGTTAAAAAAACTGGTGAACTACTTATTCGTTTTTCACGATTACCTGATTCCTAATCATTCGTGGTATCTGAAAGATATTTAGTACCAGATGAGTAGGTACTAGAAACTTTGTCAGAATGCGACTGGAGTTGGCCGTCATAATTATTCTTTAGCATTATAATTATAATTGGACGTTTTCAAATTGTTATAAAGTAAACTATATAACTATAGTATAGAGCTCTTTATCCTTTGTTTTCATCTTGGCCGAAGGTTCAACCTATCGTGGGTGGTTAGCGTCGGTATCAGGCTGCTTGCTTTCTGTCGATACTAACTTTCCATAAATCATCAGTCTAGTGAGTGTTTGTATATTTGTGTCTTGGGTAAATCAAACAATGCAGTTGATTAACAAATCGTGGATATTTATTGAAATAAAAATAATAAAAATGAAAAATAATAAAAACAGTTAATCTTTCACGTTACACAATAAAATTTGTCTTAGTTTTTTTTCTCTATTTTGTCACCATTCGTCGTCCTGTCATATTCACAAAATACGGGCTATTTTCAAAAGTGGAAAACTTAATATCAGCTTTTATAAAGATTTTTTCTCAATTTACCATCTAATATATTTAACGTTACCAACCACAAAAATAATTAAAACATATTAACATTAAATTCTTGGTTCAACTGTAAAAATTTTATACATTTGAATGAGAAAGTTTGGTGATACATTTAAATGATTTTAAACATTCCATGTATTATTCGCAAAAATATTTTTACCAAGCAACCATTTTTATTTATTTTAGCGAAGATGATTGCTTGGAAAAATATTTTTTAAATATAAATAGGATATGCTCAAATAGCTAGGTCTTGTCCACATAACATTAGTTGACGTCTTTAGAATACCGTCGATGTTCTAACATCATCTGAAGAAGACCTAAACTGTGAGGAGACAAATATGGACGACAAAATGTTTCTATTATAATTTACTTATAATTATCTAATATAAATTCTATTATAATTTACATTAAGTACGTATACTGAAAGATTTCACGCTTGGACTAATTTAGGTACGAATGAAATTCACGAAGAAATTATTATTAAAAAACAAAACTGGAATATTGTTTTCAGTCTTAATAAAATAACTAGCTTCCATAAGAAACAATAGCACATCAACTAATATCGATCTCACAGTGATAATTTTAATTTAATAATTTAATCGCTAATTAAACATACAAGTACCGCGATACGAATAACACCTACCCTTAATCGATTTCAATTTTGCTTTCTACAATGCTTAAATAAATTATCGATTACAGGAAACTGACCGTTTTCTCACCAAATTTTGTTATAATCCTTGAAATATTATCGTCTATATGAACATCAATAGGTAGGTACTCGATTTACACAAATAAACTTACATCAAATATGTACACAAGTTTGTTTATCTAGGATAGGAAACATTTTGCTTATTATTGTACAAGATATACTAAAATTACGAAACAACTTACTCGTGAAACACATACTACATCAAACTATGAAGATCCTAGAAAATACTGGAAAGAATTCTAATTTAATTGACACTATACAGCTTAAGAACTAAATAGTAAGTCTATTTAAATCAACATAGCTAACTTTGGCATTGGTTTCCACATTTTTTCTATAAATAAAAAACATGTCAAAACAAGATCGAATGTATATAACATAAATCGCAGACGTACTTACAGTCTCTGAACAAACAAAAATGATAGAAAACTAACATCAACAATGCAAAGGGAATCAACACTGTTCAGTACGAAGAAGATATGTCACTTACGAATACAGTAACTAATTTAATGCCCTTCGGTGCAAACTTTTGGGCTCATATTGCGTGCGTATAAACAATGATTTCTCAAATATTCAATTCTTAAGACTAGAAATTGAACAAAGCTCGGCCTGAGCCCGGTCGACGCGAAATGTCGTGTTTAGCGTATCTGGTTACGTAACGCGACGAGACACGTGACCGGAGTAGACCTTAAAAGATCTGGCTGGGCGGCGCGGGCGGCGGCAGGCGGAGCCCGCCCCACGGGTAGAGTCACGATGCCTCGTCACGGCACGCGTTAGAGTCATCGGAAAGAGCTAAGGGAGCACCATTACTTTGATTCACAACACACTTTCTCATATGCTTCTCGAGTGTCGACGGCACGGAGAAGGGCATTTCGCAGAACCTGCATCGGTAAACGTCCTTGCCCAATCGTCCGTGTGTTTTCATATGCCTCGTAAGCTTAGAGCTTTGTGCGCACGCGTATGAGCATAGTTCACATTTGTATGGTTTTTCTCCGGTATGTGATCGCCGATGAACTGTCAAGTTTGAGCAGTTCTTGAAGACCTTGCCACAAAATTCACAGGTATCATTCCGGCGGCCTTCTTTTGACTTCAATAGCGGGTTTTGCAACAGGCCATTACTGCTGTTTTTGAGACCATCAAATATGTTGTCGGGTGGTCTCTGCGCATGTAGGGTAGGCAGCCACCATCCTTCTCCTCTGTCCATATCCAATTTAATACGTTTGGATGCTTCGAAAGGATTCTCAAATGGGTTAAAGAGAGGATGCGGTTGCGGTGGCATTTTAGCGAACTCCTCTTTCAACCGTAAGGCAGCAGTTGGCGGCATACCGTTCGGTTTATGGCTAGAAGGACCATTGTTATTGTCTCTATCTTTAGCTAGTTGCCATTTCAATGAGTTACCAGATTCCTGTAAAGCTTGTTTGAAAGCTTCACTATATTGAGCAATGTTAGATAAACCAAATTTATCCATCAATTCGCCGACAACTGAGGCAGTAGGCGCATTGTTAGGCATAATAGGCGTCTGTTTTCTTGTGGGTGCGGACGGAGCACTGCTGTTCGAAACGGTTAAGTCTTCCGCCTCTTCAACGTCATCTCCATCTTCATTTTCTTCCTCTTCTTTTCCATCTAACTCCTCATCCTCTAATTCATCATCAGAATCATCTTCTCCTGTGTCACCACCCGATTCACCATCTTCTGTATTAGCGTCAGGAGCTCTATGTACTTTCATGTGTCGTTTTAATTTTGAAGCCTTTTCAAAAGCTTCGTCACATTCAGTGCATTTGAAAGGTTTTTCACCTGTATGAGAGCGACGGTGGACGATCAGATTATTTTCAAATCGGAATTTCTTACCACAAAATTCACATGAATAAATTGCTTCATCAGTACTGCGCTTTGCGGGTGGTGTCGACGTTGGGCGTTCCGTAGGCGGTGCGTCTGCCGCGAGTGGCTCTATGCGTCGTTCGGGTGAAGTTGAACTGTGCGGCCTCGTCGCTTCGCGAGGCGTATCCACCGTTCCGGGTCCGGCGCCCACCGGAGGAGTCTGACCGACTCTGGAGGGCGACGGGGAAGCGAACGGCGGCGAATGCTTCCTGGGGCTAGGAGAGCTGGAATTGCCTGTGGCCGCCCCTGGACTGGTCGTACCGGCCAGTTGCCGCAAGCGCTGCGAGTAAAAATCCAGCTGGGGTTCAAGTGAGAGAGGTTGAGATACTGGTGGGACTCTATCTCGGCTTGACACCGACGTAGGCACTACTGGAGGCCGGTCCGCCGGTGATGGGAATGCTTGGTGAGGAGGCAATGAGTTCGCCGCCACAGCAGCAGCCGCTGCTGCTAAGTTAAGTCCATGGTGCCGGAACTGCTCAGAAACCAGCTGTTCCATACGAAATCTATGGTCGTGGTGGTTTGGCCGTGCGTACAAGGGTGGGGGAGGAACTGAAGGATGAGCCAATGGTGGTAAGCTGCCTGGTAATGGCATCCTGAGCAAACCACCTACTCCAAACGGTGAATGCATGTCTGGAGGTGGCAGTAAAGGGTGATGGCGTAAGGAAGGCGGTGGGAGAGGCGCGCCAGTAGATGAGCAGCCCAAGCTCGAAGAAGACGTGCTGGACGTTGAGTGGTTCTGCTTGTTAGGTTGTTGCTGGGGCATCGCTTCTACGTATATCTTCACGCCGTGTACATGCTGCACGTGTTGCAGGAGCCTCCATGCTGAGTGAACACGTGCCTTGCAAGTCGAGCACACGTAGTTGCTGGGTTCTATGGACAAAGAGAAAAATACGTTAATGTAAGTCATGTAACACTTTCAAACTGATCAACGGGATGGAAACGCTTTCCGATAGAAGATTTAGAGCAATATTAACACGGGCAAAGTGTCTAGTAATAGCTCTCACATATCGTAGTGTTGGGCCTAGGGTGGGTGCGTGGCGTGCATGTTAAGCAGTCGGAGGTCCAAGGGTTCGAGGCACAGCGGTGAGTGATCGCCCCTTCGTGTCTCGCGTGATTCATGCACCTCTAAAATCTTATGAAATATACGCGGGTTGGGATCACGTACGCACGCGCGGGTTAAGACTGTTGATATTGAAATCTATGTATGTAACACTGGCCCGCTAAGGGAAAAATGAATAGAGGATTTTTTTTATTAAACGGGAGCTTAGTTGCCTTCATTTGAATATGGCCAACTTATGAAAGTAGCTGAAAGTTGTTACTATAGCCAGGTCCAGTTTCACATTAGTTTTACTACCTATCTGTATTTTTATTGCGTTGAATTTATTCTAGAGACTTCTTTAAAACTGTATTGCGTATGTATATAACCTAATTCAGCTGTTCCGCTGTATAGCTTAGGAGATGCGGTCAAGGCGCGTCCAGCGCACCTCATCTTTGACAGTAATTTGATTGCTCATTGTTAACCCGAGACACATTTTATTGTGAAGACAATCACGTCTCAGCGATCTTGTAGTGATGTAGATCGATTTTTTATCGATGTTAAATAATTTACTATATGTGCTGTTAAATGCTGCTGTCTATTAATTAGATCAAGTGTAATTTCATTTACTACAAATTATACAAACCTAGTTTGATTGATTAAAATAAAGTAACTAAAATTTTTCATCTACTATTATTTTATCGGTCCTATATTATTAATCCTTATTTCTGTGGGTTAACTTTAAGAGTATGTTATCGATACTAACAGATTTTTCATATAATAGTAAATATGTAACCTACTACGAAATTAATTCGGATAGTGATGTTGAAGTTTTATAAATGAAGTTTATAATTCAAAATTAAACGAAATATGGATCAAATGTATCGAGTAATGCTCATCACTGGCGCGGTGGGCGCGGCAGATAAGCGATCTCCACTGTTAAGACGATTATTGAAATGTAACGGTCAGATTGTGACCGACCGGAAAGATGTTTTATACAGCATGCTACTAATTTTTTCAATCAATATTATTTACAACCAACGATTTTGTATCTTCAGCAGCAACACAAGTCAATGTTAGAAGATTAGGCAATGAGCAGGTTAATAATGACAAAGAAAAGGATTTAATCGTACACTTGAGGGTCTTACAATCATTTTACATAATGATATGTATAACAATTAGGTATTTGTGTGTCAATTGCAGTTGAGTTAAAAAAATATTTTATTTTCACGTCATTTAAAAATGATAATAATATTATTATTATGAATCAATCAATCAACTCAGCCTATCGCAGTCATACAATTATTATATTATGAAATTTGGAACATTTGGACCTAATGATTTTGAGATCCCTTAAAGTTGATGTTCTAAGATTGAACAACAAATAGTATCAGCCTGTATGAAGATTTATCGCGATATCAATATTGTGACCTTTTTGTACCCGCTATTGTTCATTGTGTTGAGTTTGGTCATCATACGGTACTGGACCGATAGAACGACACATATTAAAGTACCTACTTCAATATCCTTTATTTTTATTAATACTTACCTACAAGTAATTTTGCTCCAGGAGCTATATCTGGAATCTAGTTTAATTTCCACAATTTCCGCACACTATTTTCTTTCTGATAAGGTTTTATTTAAATATCAATAGAGGTGTATTTTGTATACCTATCATAATAAACATAACAAGTTTATCAGTGGTGTTATATAAAATAACTTGCTTTAAGAGACAGTAGTTATATTGTTATTATAAATAATAATTTTTCTAATAAATTAATTAACAAAAAAAACGAAAATAAATTAAAAGAATGGATTACAAGTGTCCACTTTAAAAGAAGCTTCAAGGTCTTAGCTATAAAAAACACACACCAACAATCTAACAAATTATTTTAATCTTATCTGGCTTGTATCTTACTTTTGCAAACCATACGACGCGCGTCACTGCCGCAGCGTACGTCATAAGTAGGGTCAACACAAACACCGGTACCGAATAGTCCCAATTTGATTGATACCGGATTACAGCGATTACTGAGCGCTTGTAATTTCCAATGGTTTCTTTGATAACCATCTGTGGTCACTGTATATGTGGTTGTTAATTAAGTGTGGTAGCGTGGGCTGCCGTTTGGGTGGTCGGATTAAACGGTATACTGTGATCGTTTGCGATTTTAAGACACGGAAATATTGTGAGTAGAAGTTTCATTGAAATATATTATTATGATTGATTCGGTCAGTATTAAAAAGCTTTTTGTTTTGCTGTGACTTATGATGATGATGACTGTATTGAAGTGTCTCAATGTGTTAATAAGTTCTATTAATAAAAATTTAGTTTTTTTAAGGTACATTGATTCAGGCAAGGAGAGTTTACTTGCAAAGTTCTAAATAGTGAGTTTGTCTTATTGAAGTCAAAGGAGGTCTAAACGAATATTTCTTCTTTCTTGGAATATATAGAGTAGAGATAATCATTACAGCAAATGCGGCGGTAAATACATGTATATTATGTACTTACTGTAATGGCTTTTCCAAAATGGCTAGCAAAGTCTGACAAACATCTAAAAAAAAATTCTTAAATAAAAACTTTAAGAACATTTTGAGACACAATAGATTATTATAGACCGACGTTAATTATGAGTAATTTTGTTGAAACCATCGGCAATTTGTAGGTATCGCTGTAAAATATCAATACAAGTCTGAATCGCTCGGAAAACGCACCGGTTATCCGGGCAAGAGAAAAAATGTGTAATGAGCGTTTCGATTTCAAAAGGCAATCGCTGATTACCGGGCATTGTTTGGGTTGGGAGCCACCGGGAGTGAAATTTTTAAACGCGGGGCTCAGGACGGGGGCCCCGCGCGGGGTCGAGTGGGCCCCAATGACCCCCACCCGCCGGGTGGACGTTTAGCTCGGGAAAGCGTATCCGTTTGTCGCGGCCGCGAAGTACCGTAATTTATGTATGTATGCAGTTTTGAGTAATTTTATTGGTGAGAAATTAGTAATTTTCTTTGCGAGTTTCAGTTTTATGGTGGACATTATTGTTTTGGAAAGATTAAAATGCTATGAATAAAATTTACTGAAATGTATTTCCTCAATAACAGCAGTGGGAAAATATGTGAGTTGATGAGAAACAAGTTTTTATCATGTAAGCACCTAACAATAGTTATAAAACCATGATAGTCAATGTCAGGTAAACGTTCTGGTCGTTCTCTAGATAATACTTACTTAGTCTATAGAAATTTAGATATATTATTAATATCAGCAGCTGTCATCATAAATATTTGTAACCATCTCCACAAATCTTACTATTCCCAAGAGTTCATAAATGTTTTTTTGCAGAAAATATTAAAAGTTGAAACTGAAAATGCAAAATTCTGACGGCCCATATAGAACATTCCTCGACCGGAAGCCGCCAGCGCTGCTTCCGGCGACGACAACAGTTGTTCGCACCCCAGCGCCTCTCGCGGACACCACTAGAAACTACAGACAACCACCCTAGTGTGTAGTACAGAATTGTTTATTTACCTACAGTACAGTCTACATGTATGTAGTACGCCTTAAACCTATGATATACCGTTCTCTAGTTTCATTTTTACTGAAAAATATTAACTGAATTGAAGAAAATAACAAACATAATATTGGGTAAATGAAAACTTTAAATATTTTTTTCAGACAGCCCCTATTATCAAGAAGGAACCGTTGCAATTATATCAACATTCCAATTTCGAATCCACCACACAATTAACGATCATTTCCGATGTCACCCGAAGTCAAAAATGTTTATTAAAAATGCGTTCTATATTTGAATCTATGCGAAATCTGAAATAAGAACGGCGTCGTTCCGTAGAGACTCGCCATCGACTTGTTATGCGGCGGATGTCCGTCGCGCCGCTGCGCTGAATGACCGCCTTCCCCTTCCGCCCGCTCACCGCTAACCCCCCTTGGGATTTGTATGTAGTGCTAGCGATCAGCGGGGTATGAAAATGAAGAAGGTAGACGAGAAAGGGGGGAAAAGGCGTAATACTTAGATAGGGTTAAAATAATTCGGTTTTCTTAACCTGAAGTGATAAGAATGATACCTGGGCTTAAATAAATAGCAAAAATAGAAATTGTAACCTACATAGCTCAGTATTAATAATCAACCTTAATTAATTAAAACATAATATAAATTAAAACATTGCAAGGAGTCATTTAATAACCTCTTTTCCTCTTATTCCTTGCAATGTTTTAATTATGACAAATACGATACAAAGTGTTCTAATCTACAAGAATCATATGTTACCTATGCAGGTAACGTCAATTTATCACGAACGTTATTGGGTCAACCCATTCCGCTCGCAGTGTGAACCTAGCCTTACACTAGTGCGAAGTTATAACCCCGAATGGTGCAAATTGTGACCCATAACTGGGAGACATGTTGTTGTTTGTGAAGAAAAATAAAATTTTCGAAATGGGACTTTCTTGGCCAAAACTGGTTGGTCGCCAAATACAGTGAATGTTTGAAAGGAAATACAGTTTCGATTTAAATCCGAGACACCTATGTATCAGCGTTTTCTTTCGAAAATACGGTAGGTACTGTAGGTAGGTACTTTGTGGTAGGTGTTTTGAGAAGTGCGATGAATAGAGTAGTTACTTATTTTTGAATTCGATATTGCGTGCACGGAGAGTGAGATTTGACATGATTAGATACAGTTTATATAAAAAAGGAAATGCATGCGGAAAATAATAAAAATGGGCTCTAAATTTTAGGAATTACGGTCTAAAATTATATTGCTAAGGAATCAGTAGTAAGTATAAATTTACGAAATCACGAAATATAAACAATATGTAGGTACCTATACAGTTTAAAATCACCCTAGCAACAGTACCTACATTACTGGAACTTTACATTCATTAAGGCGAACCAACTTGTATTTCAATTATAATAATTTTTCCTATGTGCTATTAGCTTAGCGTGGATCATTAAGATCGCGTGACGTCACCCAATGTTGTCTGGGTTATAAGGACGCAACTGAAAAAATAATTTGCGACTTATTGTTTAAATATGTATAAGAATTGACCGATTTGACCGACAATGCGGCGCCAGCGTACACAAGTGTTTTGCAAAACAACAAAACGTATGGTAAGCTGGCTATGAAGTGACCCCGACCTGAGTTGCTAATGACTATTTATTTTGAGTAATGAGTGTTGAAGTAAGAAAACGGAATATTTATGATTTTTGTAGCAATTTTTTTATGTTGTTTTTTAGTAATATTACATAGAACCGCAGACTAGCACAGAAATAGTACTGAGCTACTGAACATTGCACAGAATGATGAACAGAAAGGTTTATAAAAAAAATATTTTGATCCTCAAAATATAATATCTCTAAATAGAAGTCGTGAAAAATAATAAGCTTTTTCACGATTTTCATAAGTGTCTCCTAAAAATAAATAACTATCAATAGTCAAATATAGAAAAAACGAAATAAGTCATGAAATTTAAAATACAATAAGTCACAATATAAATAGAAGCACAGTTCTATTTTTAAAACTGAAATATTTTATCTTATCGTTCAAAAATAATGTGGTTGTTACGCATTCGATTTATCTTATTTCATTTTTAAATATAGTGCTATTAAACTACATAATGGTCTAAATTTCACCATTTAATGATAACATTATACGGTAATTAGCTAAACATTTAATAAAACTGTCAACACGACAATGGCCGCTCCCAAAAAGCGGTAAAACAGAAAGATTTTTGTAAACTATCGCATTACTTCACAAATTGTCGACACCCTCGCAGTTACGCCCTTATGTAATAAGGGCTATACTTGTAGCGTTTTAGAGGGAGTAACATTATTGGTCAATATTATTGAAATTTATATTTCTTAACTGATTAAAAAATATATTATACAGCTCTAAGAAAAAACCTACTCAAGAGTATTAAAAAAAAAAAAAATGATAATGATAATTTAATGATTGTCTTGGGCCTTATATATCCAACCGTTATGACTGACTAATACATCTACAAAACGCTTCCAACTCTACACTATAGGTAGTAATAAATAGTCACCTAGTTGTTGACTAAAAGCACTGAGGTTTTGCAATATCCTGTTATAATTGCTATTCAGAAGAAACAACATCACGTGAAGATCTACTTAGATGGAGAAGTAAAAACCGCGAGGAAAGTGAAGAAACAAAATGGCATTCTTCTCTTATAAAATCGCCTTGCATTTGTTATGTTCGTCGTTGATGGCTGACGACATAGGTATCATATCTACTTTCTTAAATAAATATCATTGGATGAAACTGTAGTAAGTATTAGTAGTAAACTTTAAATACATGTTATCAATGTTAGGAGTTTATATATTATAATAAACTAGTAGCCCACCTCGGCTTCGTACGGGTGATAGGTATTTATTCCCTAATTGTTTCTTTTTTGTAAAATATAGCTCATGTTCATCATGGCTAACGTAGGATTCTAATGGTGAAAGAATTAATCAGATCGGTCAAGTAGTTATGGAGCCTATTCAATACAAACAAACAATACATCAAATCGTTTCCCATTATAATATTAGTATAGATGTAACGCGTTTATTTGAAAGCATCTAATCTTGATACCTCAATAACTTAGAGACGTTAACACGTCACGTCTCGGGGCCCAAAATCAAGACACAAATGTTTCACAAAAATGCGTCCCCGACACGATGTGTGGGGCTATTTTAAACTCATAATAACTTGTCGACACATGTGTGACGACCATTACCACATATTACAAAAAAAAATATGTTGGAAAAACAATAAAATTGTTGGGAGGGTAAGTGGACGCTTTAAAATTGATTCAGAGCACCGATGCGTTTAAGTGTTCCTTGTTTATACGTGGAATAAATTGTGTGGTTACAGAGGTTTTTTTTAAATATCTATCAGATTTTTGTGAGCAATTTTCTAACGAAAAAAGATTGACCGATCATATTTGTAGTCTTTAGTTCTACGGTACGTTTGTCTTGATTATATTAAATTTTTTAGGTACAGATAGTCATAGATTTGACTGCCTCTTGGACAGGTCTAGTGGTGGGTTTGATTCCCAGATCAAGTAAAGTGTTATTTATTGGGTTTTTCTGTGAAATTCTCAATAGCAGGTCGGAGTTTTTTTCTGAGTTGTTTTAGCTATATCGGCAAAATTTGGCTCTATATTAGAATATAAGTACACCTCTGCCTAACCCATCGCGGACGATAGGCGTGGCATGCCATGGTATGTAGACTAGATATTCGATTGCTTCCTTTGTGTTTCCTATCATATTCATATATATCATATTTCTCTCAAATGGGTCATACCTCAACTAATTAATCGCATCAAGCCCTACATATGTATGTACAGCCGCTGTGATCAATCGAAACACAAATTTTAATTAACGAATTCCGCGAACGGTCATAGCCGTCCCCACGTGGTCGGTTGGTGACAACAAAGCAAATATGACAGCTATTCAATTGCACACTGCACCCACCAACAATGCACCGCAATCCTTTAAAATTCCTAACTCACACGTCACATATCTATAAGCACATAAACCAAAATCCTACCGAAACCAACGGGTAAAAGTTGAGAGGCAATCTATCATAAAATAAATCTATGATATATTTACACACACTGAATGCATTGTCACCATTCTTAAATCAGCTATCAACTCTTTTCACTAAAAGGGTGAGGTTCACTATAGAAAAGGTTGACCCCTCATAAAGACTTATCACCTCATATACAAAATAAGGTTCTACTAATCCAGAAACCTCCGAACAAAATGTGAATTTATACATCTAGTATTAGAGATCAAATTTCAATGGACAGGAGCCAGCAGATGGGATCTCGTCAAAGTTGGCGGTAGTTTTTTTCACAACAATCTCCTCTCGGACTTAACTTACGTTATCTTGCCTACGAACGTCGCAAGGAATAGAAACCCGCACGTACATAATAAGGACGATATTTCTAAAGAAATTTAAATTCGCCCGCAAAGGTCCCCGAGATAGGATTAAAGATTGGGTGCCGAGATGGCCCTTTTGTGGTCGACCCTTAAGAAAACATGTCTTGATATGGAAATATCTTGGACGGGAGTTAATCGAGGAATCATTTGCGGGGGCGATCATTTATCAGAATTCAGAAGTACGGTCCATGAATGCGTAATTAGTTAACAGATAGAACAGTCCCACTGGCCGTTTCAAACTCATTGTTGACGTTTATTTCGCGCGGGTGGGCAAGTAAAAAGCGCTCGCTTGTTTGGGCCACAGCAGCTGACCGTTTGTGGTGCGCCAGACCGTGCATGTCGGGTTAAAACGATAATTCTCATCTGGGGTCCGTCAGAAATCGATATGGCTATCATTGTCCATGCTTTATTTAAGTACCATTGAATTGAATTACTAAAAGAGGTAATACGATTTCGTGTTTTAATACACAAAGCGATTGGTACAACCAACCATACCAAATGGACTATAGATTTATCCCCAAAAGAATATTCAATGTCGACGATGCAGTATGAATACGGAACGCATACTATCCGCTCCAACAATCCTTCATTAATTTGTAAACCAAACAAAGTAGACCAAATACTGGACTCGATCCACACTTGAACCAATATTTGTTTTGATACAAACAAGTGACGGTCATTGGTTCACCAACGTTTTGTGATGGTAATGACTGTGGCAACACTCTGTGGACACAGACTCTTACGTCGAGCAAGTTTCTTTGTTAGATGAACGACACCAAAGTAATGTAGAACAAAATTATTTATTAATTGCAGAACCTTGTAACTCGGCGCTAATGCCACATCAAAGTTCTGAACATCTAAATACTTTCAAATGAAAGGACACGCGATAGGCACGAGACAAACTTCCCCTCACATTTTACAAAGTCGCAGACGTCATGTCTAAAATTAAAACCCACTTATTCCAAACCCGCCACTTAGCCACCTTCCCGTTTATACAAAAACTAAAAATATCCACGAGCATTGTGTCACGCTTAAAGGAGTTCCATAGGTCACGGCGAACGCACGAGCGTGTACCACGTGTCAGGAACACGCCAAACATTTTTTATCTTTGAAAAAATTATAAAAGACCATTCCAACAATGGAACCCCGGTAGCATCTTTGACAATTATAATATCGTAGCCATCGGTACGCGGAGAGCCATTAACGCCCAACGGATAAAACTCGACATTGAACTATAAACACAATGTGGAAAGGTTGAAATTTAAAAGGATTATTTATAAAACTTGAGCTCTTTAGTTAAATACGCGGCCACGGTTGATGTAAGGGTCATCACAAAAGGCAGATGACAACAATCGTGCGTCAATCGTGTGCTCATGCAAATAATTTTTTTCTTCTAAATCATCCCCTTTATCTGTTCGTACAGCGATGGGGTTAATTAATATGTACGGAATAATACAATTAAAATTAAGATCCCTTTTTTAAGTTGGCACGAGGTCGCGACTTACTGTCACCATTAGAATTATGTCCTTGTTGTGACAATAAGCTTCCGTTATGAATGCGGTTTTAAAAGTCGAGTGGATTTATGGACTTGGCTCTATTGTTTCTGGTTATCAATTTAATATATTGCCATATTTTATTGTGTTGGTGCCCTCTTGGTATATTGGAACTGGTTGGCCTGACAGCTCTGTAGAAAGGGTTAATATGAACGTTTAGGATGAACGCAATAATCCGAAACAACCGGTGCTGAAGCAAACCTGCAATTGACACCTCGATAGCGCAACCCCGGTATAAAGCAGTAATAACGTCACATCTAGTGTCCAGATGTAACAATGACGTTTTGTATCTTTCATATTATTATCAAACTCTATCGGTAATCGGATGATATTTTTATTAACGCGTTAAATAATATCAGTACAACAATGTTTTCACTACAGTTATCAGACGACTGCTTCGTGATTCCTAGATTAACGATAATATTGTATAGTAGGACCATTCACAAAAAAATATTATAGTTATCTTTTTCCTTAAATATGTCCTTAAATTATTAATACTTTTTCTTTTGTAAGTTGCTATTTCATAAAGCAGTTGACAGAATGCGGGTCGAAAATTTTGAACGGTGCACAATTTTCGGGTTTAAGAAGGCTTTGTTGTGCAACGGGCTTAATACAAAAGTGTCAAATGACAGCACATCTGGTCTCACAAAGGGTTAGTCTCGGATAGATTATTTCTCGAACCACCCCCGCAAGATTGCTCGCTTATACAGATGTTCAGAGCTACCTCCGTTTTTATTTATTATACGTTTTATCGAAACGGTTTTAGGATTAGTGAGGTTATTTTTAGAAAATAATATCTCTCTCTATTTTAGATGATCTTGTATGACTGTGAATATCATTATTTTGTACGAACTGAAAATTATAAAAATACTCTTGACACAGAGATTTAGATAGTAATGTTAAAAATAGGAATAAGATATTTACCATTTGATACTCTCATGATAACTTTGTCAAGAATTAGCAGAATTGCATCATAGTTTTTTTTTTAATTGATATAGAAATACTGTTTTCAATTTAGATACGTATGTAAGTTTAATATTAAGAAAAATAAAATGCAACGATTTGAAACATCCTGTTACCAGTGACGAGATTAAGTTCCAATCCAAAATGTATGGACAGGCAATGACGAAGCAGAAAATTCATGATTGTCCAACTATGGGTATTGTGCAACATCTTGCGTGACAAAGTCGTATCGTAAAGATAAAACTGTCTCCAAAGAATCCTTTGATGCTAAGGAAGAATCATTAATATAATAAACACCGGACCGTCATGCCGATGACGTGACTTTCAGTGTAAAAATGGCATTCAGTCGCACGTGTCCTTTCCGCCTTTCGGCTGGTTATGGAATTTTTTCGTTGATTGAATCACAGACAAAACAAATTTTCTTTAGAGTGACGGTGATGTCTCAGAACATTTTTTGACGTATAGAAAAGACACAACAAGGTAGAGCAAAATATGATCAGTCTTTGGAACTTAGCATTCGGTAGCGGCAATTATATGGATGAATTAAGCGAAATATAGAATGTCAGTTAAAGTAAAAAATGCACTTGTCATAGAAATAATGAACAATGGTTTCATTTGTTTTAAAGACGTGCTAAGGACAGATATGAGACCAAAATATGAATAAATATGAAAAGAAGAAGACAAAATATACTGGAGTGTATGATGAATGATATGATTAAAAATAAAATGAATGAGTTAGAACGAGGATAGATAACAGTGATGCGAGAAAGAGAAGGTACTACATCGACCCCGAATAAATTGAGACCTAGACAAGATAATGATGATAAATTAAAAAGGAGACCGTATGAAGTATTGAGTCAGAGATAACTCGTATTATGCTACTATAAGCCTACCTCTTTGAAATATATAAATACAGCACATACATACCTACATCGAAAACTGAAAAGCATTTACACTTTTAAATAAACAAATGAATGTTTTTCTGATATAGTCATTACTTGGGAGTTGCTTATGAGTTTTAATTGCATCACAGCTTTTGAAATGTCTGAGGATTATTATTAACATTTAAATTTTATTTATTCATTTATATGATGACTGAACATGACAAATTTCCTAGGCCCAACCAAGTTTAGACGAGCTACATAAGGTTTTCCGATATACGAAGGAGATACCTAAATAAAACGCCGACCTTTTAACCTAAAAACACAACATCATCATCATCATGTCAGCTGGAGGACGTCCACTGCTGGACATAAAAACACATGCTTCAGTAGAATTTTAAAGAACTTACCACTAAGCATAGTATTGGACTCAGCATCAGCGACTTCAGTCCTTGATTTCTTTTGATCCTCAGGTGACCCTGAAGTGTCCATATGTTCTTGCTTTATCTTCGGCTTAATATCCTCATCCGGAGAACTTGATGGCATTGGTGAAGTTGACGCCCGTCTTTTAGGAGTGGACGCTTCGGCATCACCTATAGGCAAGATTGAAACTATACAACCTCTATTTCTTCAGAAGAGTAAAATTATATTTGGCTGTGGTGCAGAAGAATTAAGAGCATTACAATTCTAAAATTTCAAGAGGAATCATACCATCTAATAGTCGCTTAGGCGTGCTGGAAGCTCCTCCATCTTCTAGAAGGTCAGGAGGTGCTATTGAGGGGCTGGCTAGGGGAGGGGTGTGCACTCGGCTGCTTGGAGGCCTCCTGGCTGTAAGAAGCGACGGCCTCCGCACGCTGGTGCTCCCACTTGAGACCTGGCCTGGTCTTGAGCCATCCTCATGATCGGAATTGGGCCCTGTTATTAAAAATTTTAATTATAGACAACGATGTCAACTAACCTCTAATGTCATACATATACCAAAGAATCATTAGAAAAAAATATCAGCTTAAAATTGAACCTTACCGGTGCTATAGCAGTGGTATGATGTTAGATCCTTATCACATGCGGAGACTTTATGCTGGATGAAGCGCACGATGTCAGCTAGGGCAAAAGCTCTCCTGCAGGCGCCGCAGGTGAGGGTATCTGCGGGGACCCCCGGCACAGGGGACCCACCACCTTCAGCCGCGCTGTCCGCATCCGCTGGTGGATAAGAAAATGGTATAATGTTGGTTAATATTTGTGATTGTAACTTAGTAACATTGAATACTAGTAAACTATATAATATGGGTGCATAACAACTAGGTTCAGTTAAAAATATCTGATTGGATAGTTTAATAGCAATTAATATCGTACAGATATTACGCCACTGCATGTACATAATTGGCGTGGATTGTCAATATAATTCTCCCTTTCACAGCTTTAGCTTAAAGTCCCTTAATTATACACTTCATTTGTTGAGATATATCTATTCGTGATACATAAATACATTTGTGCCATAGCGTATCCTCTTTTAATCTACCAAAACAACCGGTGTTTAACGTGACACGGATAGAATGAAACAGGACAGCCAATGCCAATTATGCGTTTAAAAAAAGCGTCTCACAACATTCGTCCACAACATATGGGCAATGACACTTTCTTTCAATCTTTCAAGTGTTAAATAACGCTTAATTACATGTTGTTGCAGTCACGGTGCTGTGAGGTGTCAGTTGTAGGGTTGACCACTTATCTCGGTACAAAAGGCCCGTAATAACCGTCTTACTTTGCGGTCCATCCCTAAAGGGTTATTTCTTTGTTGAGACAAGAAAGTTAATCGATTTTTTTTTGGAACATATGCTAAGGTGTGATGTAACTGGTGATTATGATTTTGGATAGTGTTTGTGAAAGAAGAGAAAGATACTGTAATTATTGTGTTATTTTTATAGGTTTGTGAATCAAAATATATAGTTGGAGAGTGTTTAAAAGAATCAGCCTATAAAGCCAGCAAGCATTATGACCTCAGTCTAATTAAATATTTTTTTTATATAAAATATATTATTAAACCAAGTTAAATAAAAAAAAATACATTAATTCTGAACAGTATACAAAACAACAAAGAGTCTATTATTGAAGAAAGAAATAAAATACAGATTCAATAAATAAAAACCAAGCAAAACAAACTAGCAACAAATAACACTTGTTGCAAGCAATTACGTGCGTAAAATGTAGTTGGTTCTATTTAATTGAGCCGTTTAATATATAAAGCACTGAGTCTCATATGTTTCTCGATCAATAGTTTACTGGATCCAAAACTTATGTCTGTGTTGCTCCTAGCTTGGTTTGAAGATAATTCTATGACATGACACATCAAGTTAGGCTGAGATGTTCCTCTAACTTTAATCGTATGGCAACCATCAACTTGATAATCAAAATAACAGAAAATGCATGTGATTTGAAAGATTAGAGAATCATTCATGTTTTAATTACAGTTACAGTTAAATGATGCTACTCTACAAGACAATATGAGACAATAAAGAAGAGGAGGAGTATGTTTTGTTAACAATTGATTAAAACGGTAAGGTGCCGAAATGTGTCATCATCAAAGAAATTACATAAAAAAGAAAACCTTCCCTAAATATGAATATGCCAAAATCCGTCTGGTATTTTACTGGTAGTAACCAATATTTCCTAGTTATTTATTTCACTAACTACAAGCAAATAGTAACCTCATTTAATGATGTATTAAAACTAAACATATTATCTATTTACTTAGTAGACACTAGTCGTGAATACATTAAAATGTGCGCATGAGTCTTTATATAATGTAAAACTTGATCTAGTAGTTTCAATGCGAAGGAATCGCTATATGTGGAAAATAAAATTACTTATTTTTTTCCTTAAAGGAAATTTTTTGTACGGATAGCAAAAAAGTGAAGTAATAAAACATTTAATTAGTAAAATTCACTTGGCATATTATCCTATTAAATTTAATCCGATATTGCTTTCAACACATGGTTGTCAGCTCAGAATAACGACTTTATATTCTTAGACATAAGAAAGAAAATATACCTCAGAGGAAGGTCTTACATGCGACCATACGTCTAAAATTCATCAATAACGATGTTCAAATCTACTTTAGTTCCAATTATAGTCACCAGGTCAGATAAGTTTGTCGCACTATATTTAGCACCGTTATAATTGGTCGGCACATCAAAGCGTGTTCGCGAGCTAATTTCACATAAGTACATAAGTACACACGCCCTTACATTCGACAATCAACGTCTCTTGTTATTATTATTTTTCCTTAAAATTCTTTGTAATGTAGGCAGCGCTGTAATGTCTTTAGGGGTTGGATTGCATTGAAACCCGAGTAC